>OX438852.1:3857897-6452897 GCA_949315975.1 Eudonia truncicolella | reverse complement strand
GTTTGTTTCTTTGACTACGACTTCATTGTAAAGTAGAGCCCCTTAGGCGCTACAGTACATTCATCACCAGCTCATTTAATCCCCCCACTGCTGGGGCACGAGCATTCCCTATGGATGGATAGGGAGAACGGGCCATAAACCACCACGCGGGCCCAGTGCCAATTGGTGGTTGATAACGACTGCTAATGCAGCCGGGACTAACGCTAATTGCCTTCCGAAGCACGGAGGAGCTCAAGATGAAAAATTCTTGGTCACCTATTCGATGATCGGCTTTTGTGAAAGACGATTAACCTTATTACTGCACCATCGCAGTGTAGCACGCCCGGCGTCAATTAAATTAAAAAAAAAAACTAATTTTGTTTAAAAACCTCCTTAACTTCTTTTCTTGCCAGATCTTCTCGGTCGAAGGGTCTCCCTAAATCCGTGCTGGTGGTTGATTCTGCAGTCAATGAGTACCTATAAGAACTAGTACCTATATTGAATGAATTATTTTGACTTGTGATATTTATTTTGATTTTGACGATGTGACTAGTTGATTGCTTCCCATCAGGTGACCCGCCTGCTCGTTTGCCTCCTTCTAATATAAAAAAAATAAAATGTTTTTGTTTTGTTTACTTATATTATTTTGAACGCAAATTTTGTTGCGAAACAAATTACAAAATCACAAATGTTGAAAAAAATTCCACGAGCAGTATTTGAACCTGCACCCTTCTGACATACCGGGTCAGGTGCTCTTCCAATTGAACATTCAACATTTGTTTTTGTAACAATTTTTTTTTTAATAATAATGTGTAGCATTTGTATTAATTACAGAATAACCCAAAAAAATTGTTTACGCTCACATTGAGATAACACTCGTATTGGTTGTTGTTACTTACTAGAAGCGAGACAGATGTCGTGTTCGTAGAAGAGATAGCAGATTGTAATTATAATAATAATAATAATGATATGTTTATATTATTATTTCTGAGTAATGCGGTTAATTACAATGATTTAAAAAAATATCCTGTTTACCACTAACTTAATAGTTGGAAAAATGGAGACATGCATATATACTTTCACGTCCTTCTCCAAAAAGAGGTACTTACACAGAGCAAAAAAATCATCAGTTTTGAGTAAACTCGCCGTAAGTAATCTCGACGCCTTCCTCCATAGGAGTACACGTGCTGCTCTCCGGTGTCATCGCTTCACTGTCACACATATCCCATCGCGCACAAAGAAATTTGGTGACTCGTTTCTCTGTCGCACCTCCAAAAGATGGAATAGTCTACCTGCACACGTTTTCCCTCTTTCCTATGATATGGGGTCCTTCAAACGAGGCGTGAAGAAGCACCTTACCGGCCGGCAAAGTGAAGTTGACTGATGCTGCGTTGTTTTCACGCTGCACCAGTTGTCTTCGCGTCTGGACTCCATTTTCACTTAGCATCGGGTGGTGTGGAGTCATTTGCCGTGCTGAGTATAAAAAAAAAATATCTAGCATAATCAAAGTAGGGCTCCGAGGTGGAATCGATCGCCTGATGTGCGAGCATCTCGGAACCCTTGTCCCTTAGTCGGCTCTTACGACACGCGCGGGAAGTTAGGCAGCTGATAGGTATTTCTTTTCTCGTCTGTGACCATCAGTATGGGATGTGAGTGCTAGAAAGTAAGATTATTTAAAGAAGCCTTCATAAGTTTGTTTATTTTTTTTATATGTTACGGTTGAGAACTGCCGCCGACATGAACACCTCAACTTTTTTTTTATACATTAAAAGGAGGCAAACGAGCAGGCGGGATCACCTGATGGAAAGTGACCACCGCCGCCCAAAACCAAAGTAATCGCAGACGCGTTGCCGGCCTTGAGGAAGGAATTGGGAGGGGGAGGGGAGTGAGAGATGGGCCTTCGGTACTCAACTGGGGATCGAACCCGGGAACACGGTTTATAATAAAAAGACTAAAGTCGTAAAACATAGACGTCCTGAATGGGTAGTTAGTAAAAAATGTGTGGACTAAAAGCACTTTTCGTAAGTTTATTTGAATTAAAAATGTTGACTTTGACTTTACAAAAGAATGAACTTCAAAACCATTCATTCAGTTTAGGTTACAATTAGCTCTTATGAATGCCACTATGCCATCGGTTCGTAAGTCTACCTTGTACTGAGAGGAACCGGCAAGAAACTCAGCAAGGGTATTGCTTTTTACCTGACTGCAAAGGAAGGGTATTGTCTTTCATTACAGCGTCAAAATATTGGAAAATGTCCGATCAAAAAAGGACACTCATTCCATCACAAAAAAACACACAAAATATAAAGGACAATCACTACACGTAAAATATATGTTCTTTTTAAATTAAACATCTACCTAAGTTTGCAAAAAATACATCGACTATCAAGATCAGTTGATCGAACCTGGAAACGGGGACTCGCGCGCGCGCCCTCTTGGCGACAACACGTAAACAGACTACTGTTGGATTTTAAAATTCCTATTAATGTAAAAAGCGAACACACAGAGTTACAAGTTGTATAAGTAATAAAATGTTTTTAAAACCACGATAGCTCAATTGGAAGAGCACCTGACCCGGTATGTCAGAAGGGTGCAGGTTGGTTCAAATCCTGCTCGTGGAAATTTTTTCAACATTGTGTTTTTGTAAAATGTTTTTGTTTTGTTAATATAATTTTAACGCAAATTTTGTTGCGAAATTTGTTTCAAAAAATTTCAAATTTCACTAACAAAAATGTTGAAAAAATCTCCACTTTCTTCGCAACAAAATTTACGTTAAAATTATATGAACAAAACAAAAATATTTTAGAAATAGCTTGCCTACTTTTTAACTGATCTTTAGTATTTGTAAAAATATTATGATCAGATGTTAATGACGGTAGTTGTTGACATTGAATTGGTGCCTTTGGCTTTCAAAGTAAAAAAGTAAATAGTGTTGAATAATTTCAGCGGGCTGGTTAGAACCACGATAGCTTAGTTGGAAGAGCACCTGACCCGGTATGTCAGAAGGGTGCCGGTTCAAATCCTGCACGTGGATTTTTTATAACATTTGAGTTTAAGTTATATCTAATCTCAAAGCTTTTTCAACAAGAAGTACAGTGATAAAACTCTATAATTAAACTAACATAACTATGTAACCAACTTGTTTTTTTTATGAATTTGTAATGCTTTTAACGTCGCAGAACCAAAACAAATAAATAATTAAATAAACAAATAACGCGTGAACTACAGACGACAACTGCTTATAAACAATTTAGCAACGGTTTATAACTGAAATAAAACTACTTTTAAAGGGTTCGAAACGTCAGGATTAATTAAAACTAATGTGTAAAATAAACGCGAGCAGATCCGTAAAAGTTGTTTCATTTCTATGTGTAGTCTTCGTGTAAACTTTAGAAAACAATAAATATTCAACCATATTCCATACACGTATAGTTCAAAGTCTATATTTTTTTTACGGGTAAGAACAGAGTTTTGATCTCACCTGATGTTAAGTGATGATGAGGCCAATGATGGAAGCGCACTTCACCCGGGATCCTCAACTAGTGAGGCACTGGCTATCTAAGCTGCCGGAACACAACAATTCTACAAACATTGATACATGTTATGGCGATATATTAGATAAGATGGTGGTATCTAGCCAGACGGACAAACAAGTCTTAGTACCAACCAAACCGAATCCGGGACCTCTAGACCACAGAGGCCGTCTATTGATGAAATTTGACAGTAAAAACTGCAGAAAAGTGCAGGAATGTGTACCACTTAGTTTTCAACAAAAAACAATCCGACTTCAAAAAACAGGAAACTACAAAAGTAAACACAGCTCTAAAAAGCAAGAAACAATTGAAATCATATTATTAGCTACCTAGATACGCATATCAGTTTTAAAGAAGGTCTAATTGAAGTCGGGTGGGTCTTATACAATTATTTTTTTTAAATCTCATGGCTAAACGGACGAAGTCGCAGATTAAATGCTAGTACAATATATAATTACTATTAAATAAAGTCAGATTTTGAGTAAGTGATGGCGGCCATGCCAAGATGAGCCATACCTAATCATATGTTTGAGGTTGAGAAACCCGTTGGCGTAGAGATTAACGCTGCAATTGCTGAAGTTAATCAACTTTCGCATAGATCGGTAATTGGATGGGTGACCAAAATTGTACAGTCTCGAGCTCCTCTGTGCTTCAGAAGGCAAGTAAAGCCGTTGGTCCCGGTTGCACTAGTAGTCAACTCGCGCGGTGGTTGATGGCCCGTTCTCCCTGTGGTGTTTCCATCCATAGGGATGGCTCGTGCCCCAACAGTGGGGATATAAAAATAGCTAGCAAGAGAGAGAGAGAGAGAGAGAGAGAGAGAGAGAGAGAGAGAGAGAGAGAGAGTTTTCGAAGTACCAGGCTATCATAACCCACTAGGACGTATATCTGGCGCGAGCCAAGGTAAGGCTTTGGGGTGAGGCCGTGAGGTGGTTGAAGTACCAGGCTAGCATGAGTTATAAGGAGTTACGCACTGGGCCCGCGTGGTGGTTAAGCCCCGTTCTTCCTGTGGTGTTTGTATCTATAGGGAAGGCCCATGCACCAGCAGTGGAGACACAAAATCAGCTGGGGATGATGATCAAGTGATCCTTTCTACGACTAACCTCAAACAGGTTCGATTACCAGCGGTAGAAATATGGCAATTTTGCGATAATAACCAAACATTACTAAAAATAATAATAATAAACTTTAATTGCACACAAAAAAAAACAATACAGACAAATATTTAAAAAAATAATAATAAAGAGTACAAAATAGGCGGCCTTATTGCTAACAAGCAATCTCTTCCAGGCAACCTTGGGCGAAAAATAATAAAATAAATAAAATAAAAATGGGTGCAAGTAAAAATAAACTAAATAATAATAATAATAATATTATTTATTATTATTATTATTGCACAGACACAACCAAGTAGCCAGAATAATTCACCAGCAACTTGCTCTTGGATATGGCCTTGTTGAATCGGAGGTGCCGTACTATAAATATGCACCTGCGCCAGTACTCGAAAATGGTCATGCAACGCTCTACTGGGATCGCTCTATCATTACGGACAGGACTATTGTCGCCAATAAGCCTGATATCGTGGTGGTTGACCGATCCCAGCGCCGGGCAATACTGGTTGATATCACCATACCTCATGATGAGAACCTCGTGAAAGCCGAGAAGGACAAGCTCAGTAAGTACCTTGACTTAGCTCACGAGGTGACCGCCATGTGGGATGTTGATTCAACCATTATTGTCCCGATAGTCGTTTCAGCGAACGGTCTGATAGCGAAGAGCCTCGACCTACATCTTAAGAGGCTCTCGCTTGATCAAGGGTCAGATTCAGAAAGCAGTACTCCTTGACACGGCACGTATTGTCAGGAGGTTTCTCACTCTGCAACCCTGACCACCGGTAGCTTGGGCCCTGCCCCGCTGCTGGTGGTACTCTAGAATTAGGTTTTTATAATGTTTTATTGTTTTTATATTAAAATATTGTAAAAATCTAGTTTTAAGAAAGAAAATAAATAAAGAGTATAATAATAATAAACTTTAATTGCACACAAAAAAAAAAACAATACAGACAAATATTAAAAAAAAAATAAAGTGTACAAAATAGGCGGCCTTATTGATAACAAGCAATCTCTTCCAGGCAACCTTGGGCGAAAAATAATAAAATAAATAATATAAAAATGGGTGCAAGTAAAAATAAATTAAATAATAATAATAATAATATCAAATAAATAATAAATATTAATAATAATGAAAGACTCATTTATTGTTAAACAATGTTTTATTTTAAAGTAAAACTTAAAATGAAGCAAAACGGCATGCGTAAAATAATACAAATTAAAATAGATCAATAAATTTTGTGCGGTTTTAACACTTTGGTATTTTGATAGATATTTTTAATTGAGATTTAATCAAGACAAACAAAGTCATTTCTGCTTAGAACTATTATTATGCAACTCATATAGGCTAATAGTAGGTACGTTAACTTTTCTGACATTTATCTTATCTTATCTTATCTTATTCTTGTAGAGCCTGGCTAGGTTTCCCTCAAACATGACCACAATACTTTGTGCAAAATATCATCATCATCATCATCATCTCAGCCAAAAGACGTCCACTGCTGGAGAAAGGCCTCCCCCAAGGATCTTCACAACGACCGGTTTTGGGCTTCACACGACCTTCACCAGATCGTCGTTGCAAAACCAATCTCTACTCTATACTAATATTATAAAGAGGAAATTGAGCTTTGTATTTTTGTATTATATAATGTAAAATATAAATGTGCCAAATTAACAAATTCATAATGAACTAGCGGCCCGTCCCGGCTTCGCGCGGGTGGACATTTCTTTTTTAATATAGCCTTTGTTACTCAGCGCTAATGTAGCATTCTGATGGTGAAATATTTTTTTAAATCGGTCCCGTAGTTTTTGAGTTTATTCGTTGCAAACATACAAAAATACGAAGCTTTCCTCTTTATAATATTAATTTAGTCTAAATGTGAACTACTCAATACAGTTTATTATTGAAATAGAAGGCAAGTAAGCTATTTTATTGCGAACTTAGCAATATTTGCGAAATTATTTAAGCTCATCTCCTTACGCCGATTTAAAATTACATTCAGCACATTACAAAGGTGGATACCAAAGTGACACCAGTTTTCAACAACATTTTCGTCGTCGTCAGGAAAAAAAACAATTTTCATTGTCATTTTACTGTGACAACGCAAAAGGTTGTCTTTGGACCTTCACCTGGAGAGAGTTTGTCTCAGACGGCATTTTCAGCTTTACCGGATTTTTTTGGGGGTGGCGAGAAACTTAAAAGGTTCCTCAAGCCGTGTGATACGAATCACCTTCGGAGGTTTTCTAGAGGGAACGGCATCACGCACTAGTGCGTGTCATTTAAAGGGATAAAAAGTTGATCACTGGTTCTTGTTGATTACTGGTTCCTGTCGAACACTGGTTGCTTCCTAACTATCATCCAGTAAAATTTCAATGATATTTTATATATTTCTTTTTGCTTCGAAAACTGGTGTCGAACATTGGGTTACTGTGTTGAACTCTGGTGCCATTATCTTACCAATACCGTAAATAAAATCTAATGTTATGTTAGTGACAATAAAATTTGGTATCTTGTAAAAATAGTAGAAACTACATATATTTTTATTTGTGTCAGTAACTATAATTATTAACAGGCAGTTAATTCCAGTCTTCAAAGTATTGTTTAAATGCTGTCGGTTCAATGCCCTCAGGAACTTTGGAAACGTGTACCTGTAAAAAAAATACTTCAATCAATAACAGAAAACAGTTAAAACAGTTCAAAAACAGTCTAAAGAATTAAACCACCAATATTAATTTGTCACTTATTTTCAAATTCAAATACCAAATTTCCGATATTTTTTTTTTGTTTAATTTTTGTCGATGGTTTTCACCATAAATTCCAAAAAATCAAAATTCAAATTTTTTATTCCAAATGAACTTTTTAAAAAGTATTTTTTAAACGTCAATTCAAAGCTATGACTTCGTAAACACTTCGGTGGAGACCTTGAACCGAGAAGAAGCCGCAAGAAACTCGGTAAGGACTGTTTCTTTCGGTAGTGTTACAATACAAGTATATTAAAAAAAAAACAATAATTATATGTCACATTCAAAACATTAATTTGCTTGTAATAACATAATCTTCCATTTTATATCAAATAACCTTTACTCATTAGCTTTTTGACATGTCTTTTGACATCTTTAAGTTTATGTAAGGGCATTTCAACAACTCCATTTCCACTTAACATCAGGTGGTGTGTAGTCATTTGCCGTACTAAGTATAAAAAAATTAAATATATTTTATGGAAGTTCAATAAAAAAAGTAATACAAAGAACGAACGAACAAGAACGAGCCACCTGTTTCATGAAACCCGAAAGTTGGGACGGCAAGTTTATTCTTATACAATTTTTTAAATATGCTTTTGCCCGAGACCTGGGAATTAAACCAGGGAGCAGGAAACCTGGTAGTCGGAACAGTCTACGGCATTTACTCACCCATGGGGGCAGGCTGTGCGCTTTCAAATACTGTTGTGCTCTGTTCATCGCTTCTGCCTTCTCCTGTGAACGAGATTTATCATAAATATATTTTAAATTTTACACAAAATGATTGCGGTCAAATTACAATATGGAAGTGGCAAAAAAAATCCATGACCAGGATTGGAAGCCATACCTTCTGACGTGCTACTCGTATAATTTTAAGATCGGATGTTGATCACGTAGTTGTCAACATTGGATAAGGCTCCGTTGGCTTACAGAGTAAAAGTAGATAGTGTGGGTAAGGGAGGGTTGGACAGAGCCGCGATAGCGTAATTGGTAGCGCACCTGACCCGGTTTGTCATGGGGTTCGCTTCAAACCACACTCACTCGTCCCCGGCATGCCTTGGGGTTCGTAATAGTAAGTAATAGTAAGTAATAGTAAGTAATAGTAAGTAATTGTAAGTAATAGTAAGTAATAGTAAGTAATAGTAAGTAATTTCATTGTAATTTTAGCATTAATGATTTTTTAGAGGCGTTTTCGTAAAGAATCACGATCGAGCCAAAATTGCACAATCGTGTTTTTGAGCAAGGGTTTTTAAAGGCTAAGGAATGAAATTATCTATATCAAAATTTCAGCTTCGTTGGTCTTGTCATACTCCTACAACTTTCGCTGTCGAATGACCGATCATCATGAAATTTTGTACACATATTCTCAAGAGTATAATCAAAGACATAGGCTACTTATTGTTTTATAAAAAAGTGAGTTGGTTTGTTCGTTTGTTTGAAACCCTTTACGCGTAAACTATTTATAAATTAAATTAATTTGATCTTATTATATTTTATGATATCTTAACGATTTGTTTGTTTTGTTGACATAGAAACTGTCAAAGCGGCAGGAAGTCCGCCCGGGTCAGCTAGTAACATAAAGTTTTTTTTTTCTTTTAGTTGATGGCTTCGTGCGATTTGCACATTTAGCCAGTGTCAAAGTAATTTTTCTTACTTAAATATACAATATTTCCTTCCAGTCAGTATGATGATGATGAATGATAATAGAAATGAGAAGTGAGATGTGATATTACCCCCCAACCCCTCGAGTATCTCAGTAAAGATGTGGGGCTTTACTAAGTCCTCACGCAGGCTTCTTGAGAGAATTTGAATAGTGACGTTGCACTGTTTTGTTTCATTTGCCAACACTCATGCACTCTCACGAACACTTAACGGTTAGTAATCCAGCATTATTTCACATTAATATTCGACATAACACAAATTTTAGAAAATAAAACAAAACCGCAGACATGACTCTTCACTTTCCCGCCAAGAAATGCCGTAACATAAAGTTGCTTTTACCTATACATATATCTCTCTCTGCTTAACCTTACCTTTTCGTTAGAGTTCTTCCCAACCCATACATAGATGCCACTGCTGCCGGTGTCGAGAATGTAACACTCCTGTAAAACAAACAAACATGTTGATTATAGAGCGTAGGAAAAATTATGTTTGCAAGTATAAAATGGCTCCCAATCCGACTCCGCCGTCCTTTATAAAACCCTTCACTGCCCTCGGCTCCCTCATTACCTACGTTCCCGTTTTACTCACTTCCCGCCCCAAAAGGTCTCGTGACACAAGAACCCTTCTCTATCCACAATCCAATTCCAAATTTTTCCACAATTCTTTCACCGTATATGCAGCTACTCGAGGGGTTGGGGGGTATATCATTTCTCACTTCTCATTTCTATTATCATTCATCATCATCATACTAGAAGGAAATATTGTATATTTACGTAATTACTTGTAAAAAAAATTACTTTGGCACTGGCTGAATGTGCTAATCGCACGAAGCCATCAACTAAAGGAAAAAAAGAAAAGAACTAAGTAATACTTAAATAGTTTTTATGAATAAGGGGGTTAATGATTATAGGAAAAAATGTTGATCAAGGTTCCGATCGAACACTGTATGGCAAAATTTTAACTCCTCTCGTAGTCGCCAGGAGGCGCTGCTCTAATGCCATACTAATTTTCGTTTTCGTAAATTTCACACTACGCACCCCGTGCCTGTGATTATCATAACAGCTTATAAGCGGTATTGAATGTGTAGAAACCTTTGTATTGAGGCTGTCCTTGGTGAAGGGTGAAGGCAGCTTGGTGATTTTCATGTTGCCGGTACTGTCTGAGATCTCACTCAATGTCACCTCCTTTTTGTCACCGCGCTCGAACTCCTAGAAGAAGGAGAAATAAAGAAATAGAGATATTATATTCATACAAAAAGAAAGTTAAAAAAAAAACAGTTAAAAAAAGTATTATGGGACTTCTTGGTTCTTCTTCTTCTTTCTTTTTCTTTTTTCCTGTTTTATTTTCTAAAATTTGTGTTAAGTCGAATATTCATTTGAAATAATAGTGGATTATTAACCGTTTAGTGTTCGTGAGCGTGCATGGGTGTTGGCAAATAAAACAAAACAGTGCAACGTCACTTTTCAAATTCTCAAAGTCCGCGCGAGGGCTTAGTGAAGCCTCACATCTTTACTGAGATACTCGAGGAGTTGGGGGGTGGGTTATTTCATTTCTCACTTCTCATTTCTTGTAAAATGGTGCCGGAATGATAACGTATGGTTTGGTTTCTGAGATGCTGTATTGTCGGGATAAATAGACCCAAAAAGAGCGGGCGGACCGTCGCGTCGTCACACCTTTTTATACGCGCCGCCAACAGCGCCCTCTGGCCATAAACGTAGTCTTTTTTTTTTAACATCACATACATTGTTCTGTCCCAAGGTAAGTAGCTAAAGCACTCGTTTCATGAAAATCAGAAACAACAACGGTACCACAGCCACCCAGACCCGACACAATATCGAAAAGTTAGTTTTCGACATTGACCCGACCGGGAATTGAACCCGGGATCTCAGAGTTACCGCCGCCCAAAGTCCGGCGTGCAAGCCACTCGGCTACGGAGGTCATCATCGGAGTTGACATTATTATGTCTGTTTTGCGAATTTGCTGTAGCATGCGCCGGTTAGCCGTGATTCGGCTAGATGGCACTGTTTTACATTCCTGTTATAACTCTTTTTTTTTTCTTATTTTTATTGTTACGGGTAAGCACAGTGCCTTGATCTCACCTGATGTTAAGTGATGATAAGGCCAATGATGGAAGCGCACTTCACCCGGGATCCTCCTAGTGTGGTACTGGCTATCTTATCTCTAGCTGCCGGAACACAACAATGCTACAAACATTGATGTTATGGCGACATATTTAGATAAGATGGTGGTAGCTAGCCAGGCGGACAAACATGCCCTACCACCAACCAAACCGAGTACACAAACATGTACCCCCCGCTGGGAATCGAACCCGGGACCTCTGGGTCTAAACCGGTGGTCATAGCCACTAGATGTCATTACCATCATACAGGAAGAAAATAACAGTATTAATTGTGAATGAAAATTACTTTGACACTGGCTAAATGTGCAAATCGCACGAACATGTCATTCCTTCATTCATTCATTCGCTTTACCTCGTCATCTTCAGAGTCTTCCGCGACGGAGTCCAAATCGCCGGAGCCAAGAGCAGCGAAGAACTTCTCCACATCGCCTTCCCTGGAGTAGGGATCTGGAATTTTAACATGTTTTCATGAATTAAGTCCGAGATTCTTAAACTTTTTTAGGGTTCCGTACCTTAAAAGGAAAAAACGGAATTCTTATAGGATCACTTTGTTGTCCGTCTGTCTGTCTGTCTGTCTGTCTGTCAAGACCTTTTATCTCGGGAACTCGTGGAGGTACCGAGTTGAAATTAAAACCATATACTCAACTCTGCGGTCCCTTGAAGCTGTGAAAACATCAAACTTCTAAGTTAACGAAAAAAAAAGATACGGCCGTTTATGTCGCAAAAAACGTATATTTCGACATTCTCAAGGGAATCAAAATTCAAAGGCTACTTGCCGTTGACCTAAAACTATGAAATTTGGCAAGTAATATCGTCTTATACTGTACAGGGAAAAGTCTGAAAACTACACATTTGTAAATAAATTACAAAAAAACACGGTCATTATGCAAGGGACGGGGGTTTAAATTTTGATGTGAGTTAACCGTGTCATGTGGGATATCGTATGGAAGGGCTTCATTTGCACAAGCTTTTACAGATTTTTAATTATTTTTATGATTTATATAGTTTTCGATTTATGACGAAGAAAGTTCATGAGAGATTTGATGTATTTTCGGGTAATTTGAGTGAACTCGCAAAGTTAATTTTATACGTAGTCTGTTATGTGGATTAATAAATAATGATAATGTATGAAATGCAATTGTAATGTGTAATATAATATATAAATAATAATTAATAATAAAATTGTATAAATGTGTAAAATTTAATTAGTACATAATATATTTAGTAAATAAAGTAGATAAGCAACTATCGCATTGGATTAGTCTGTAAGGATAGTTGTGTATTGAAATATAATAAATAAATAAATAAATAAATAATAAATAAATGAAAAAAGAAATACTTTTTCCCTCTTTTACCCATTTTGTACGGAACCCTCGGTGGGCGAGTCCGACTCGCACTTGTCCGGTTTTTGTTGTATTACTGAGCGTAAGTAAAGTCATTACCTGTTATTATGTGTTATTATTACTAATTTACCAATGAACAGATCATATCGCCTCTCCTGTTGTGGTTCTGGTCTCACAGCCTCTCTAAATGGGGCAGTAATACTGGCACGCAGCGTCTCTGAGTGCGGCAGTAACACTGCATACCCATGGTTTCTAAATGCGGCATAAATACCGTTATACAGCGTGTCTGACAGCGGCAGTGATACCATCACACAACTTCTCTGTCAGCGGCAGTACTAACGGTACACTAAGTTTCTGATATCCGTATACACATGGCACTCACCAATGATCTCCACATCCCCTCTCCCGTTGTGATCCTGGTCTCTCACTTGATTGGCGACGGTGATGGCCTTCAGCTTCTCCACACCCTTGGCCTTCTCACCCACGAACACGTAGATGCTGTGGTCGACGTCCAGGATGAAACAATCGCCTTTGTTCATAGAGGATACTGAGGTTTCCACCTAGCAGGATAATAGCATTCATTATTGAAATGAGATATTGATGCACCTTAAAAATACCTTATGGGTTTCAAATAAGTCTATTCTGTCGACCTTCCCCGCGAAACTTCTCAGAACGACTTAGTTGCATTATAGTCTGACATGGGGAGGACGTAGTTTAAAAAAGTGATCAATGATCAATGATCAGCCGGTTTCAGTCCACTGCTGGACATAGCCTCTCCAAGTGCACGCCACCGAGCACGATCCGCGGCTACTCTCATCCAGCTCTTGCCAGCCACCTTGCGGAGATCGTCGCTCCACCTACTCTGACGTCCTACACTGCGTTTGCTGACACGCGGTCTCCACTGAACAACTCGTTTACATCGGTTATCGGTTCTTCGTTCTTCTATTAAGGCTAACCCATTGCCACTTTACCTTGCTAATCCAGTGGGCTGGTATGTCGATTGCTACACATACAAGTACCTACACAACATTATCTCAGTCAAAAGACGTCCACTGCTGGACAAAGACCTCGCCCAAGGATCTCCACAACTACCGGTTATAAGCTCCTCGCATCCAGCGGCTTCCCGCGACCATTACTAGATCGTCGGTCTACTTTGTTGGAGGTTGATATATAAATAAACAAAATTTACCTAAAATGGTGAAAAGAACGAAATGTTTCTCTTCCTTGTATAACAACCTGCCTTCCGACCGCCTAACCGGTTGCTTTGGCTACGTATATTGTTTATGACGTCATCTTGTCATCTAGCTAATAGGTATAGGCATATATCGAAAGCTATAAGCCTATAGCTTTCGATATTGCTATCATAGGCGGTACGAAATGACAAGACGACGTCATAAACTATACACGTAGCCAAAACAATCGTTTAGGCGGTCGGGGGGCCGGTCTCACCTGTCGTACGCGAACGTTCCTCTTCCCCTTGATCTGGAACAGGCGTTTCTCGGAGCCAGCGTTGACGGTCACGTGACTGAAGCCTGAGGAGTGACCTCCATCCATGTACCTGATAGCTGGGACACGGGAGTACGACATGGTGTTACTGTTCTATGTAATAATCATCATCACCAGTTCATTTGATGTCCCCACTGCTGAGAGACGAGACTCCCCTATGGATGGAAACACCACTGGAAAAACGGGACATAAACCATCACGCGGGCCTAGTGCGGTGCGGTGGTTGTTAACGACTTCGACAAGCAGCCGTGACTAACGGCTTTATATGCCTTAAAATGTTTTTGTTTTCTTTATAAAATTTTAACGCAAATTTTGTTGCGAAACAAATTACAAAAACACAATTGTTGAAAAATTTTCCACGAGCAAGATTTGAACCTGCACCCTTCTGCCATGCCGGGTCAGGTGCTTTCCCAATTGAGCTATCGTGGTTCTAACCAGTCCGCCTAAATTATTCAACACTATTTACTTTTTTACTTTAAAAGCCAAAGGCGCCCATTCAATGTCAACAATTACCGTCATTAACATCTGATCATAATATTTTTACAAATACTAAAGATCAGTTAAGAAGTAGGCAAGCTATTTCTAAAATGTTTTTGTTTTGTTTATATAATTTTAACGCAAATTTTGTTGCGAAACAAATTACAAAAACACAAATGTTGAAAAAATTTCCACGAGCAGGATTTGAATTTGTTTTTGTAATTTACGTGCCTTCTGAAGTACGGCCTTTTGCTTAATAAAAAATAATAATGAGGAAGACAGAAAATAAATGATAGAACTGTTTATTTTTAAAATTTTTTTTAAAAATTTTACTTTTTATTTTTTAAGTGCTTGCCGCACTTCCGGTAGCATAGCGGTCAGTGCTTCCGCCCGGATTGCGGAAGACCCAGGTTTGATTCCTGGCTTGGTCGGGTGGGCGTTTAATTTTTAAACTGTATTTTATAAATTTTTTAATATATAAATAAATAAATATTTAATTTAGCTTTATTTAAGTGCTGTCTTAATGCATGTTAAATGATATGATCTCCAAATCCCTAAAGTATTAGTAAAGATGTGGGTTTTTGGACATATCTTCAATTACTAAGGCACTGGCTATCTTATCTCTATCTGCCATAACAACAATGTTACTAGCATTAAAGTTATGGGGACATATTTAGATAAGATGGTTGGAAGCTAACAAGCCCTGCCACCAACCAAACCGAACGAACCCGGGACCTTTTGGTCTGACACCGGTGATCTTAACAATTAGACCACAGAGGCGGTATCAGGTGTGATGAAGGCCAACTCCTTATCTACATCATCAGCCTACACTAGTCCACTGCTGGACATAGGCCTCTCCTTGTCCACGCCACTGAGCACGATCTCCGGCTACTTTCATCCAGCTATTGCCAGCCACCTTAGCGGAGATCGTCGCGCCTAGTTTGAGGGACGTAGAGTGTAGGGTGTGACACACTACGTTCGCCTATACACGGTCTCCACTCCTGGAAATTTTATTGTACAGTTACTTACCAGGTTCGAAGTAACCCAGAAACTGCTTGGACTCGTACCCTTGTGTCTCTCGATGCTGTATAGCGGCGCCGTTGAACTTGTTATCATCCAAGTTGACAGACAAGATGGCCGCAGTCCCAGCTTCGTCCTGTGACGTGTTCGAGCCGAGCCAGAAGTGGATGTCCCATGAGAAGCGGGGCGCATCTCCTGTAGTCTGATGAGGTAAATAAATTATTAGTTTTATTGCGTCGAATATAGTTGCATTGTAGTTTAGTTGTATAGTATTGGGACTTTGGACTTTGGTACTAATATGACTTTGGACTTAGGTACTATTATGCCTTTGGGACTATTGTGATTTTGGACTTAGGTACTATAGGGACTTTGAGCCTGTTGAGACTATTATAAGCATGAGATTAATGTGACTTTAGTACTTTGGGAATATTGCTACTTTGATACTATAAGGACTTCTATTTTATGGACTATTGCGATTTTGGACTTAGGTACTATTGGGACTTTGAGTCTCTTGGGACTATTATTATTATGGAACTAAAGGGACTATTTGTACTTTGGAACTGTCATTAAACAATAATAGGTTCAAAGGTCCGCTCCCGCTCTTGCTTTCGCTTCTAGGGAATCTGAAGTATAGTTACATTTATTTATTTATATACAGACTGGACTTGCAAACACTTCTGCAAAATGACGTCATAGTAAATACTGCCATGGTGAGTGATTCAGATCTACGGGAGTTGGTACTTCATTTAAAACACGTAGTAGACCGTAGAACTATTTTATTTTCTTGAATAGAAAATTACAATGACAGACACGTTGCTACACAAAATTGGTACTGAACTAGAGCTGCGCTAGTGTTACCCACAGTGAAAAATACCATGTTAATCGATATTAAATAATATAAAAAAGTATTACAAGTCGACGTTTGTTTTATGTCGTAGACAGTGAGTGTATGTAAGAGTCACTCAACAGATGTTTTGAATGGTACAGGGCTGTCAAAATATTATGAAGAATATTTTTTTAGGAAACTAAAACCTTATATTCAGTGTTATTTATAAAAAGTATTTTTTATAACAAATTTACTTCAACAGAAAAAAACTATTTTTTGTAATAATATAATAATAATAATAATAATATGGCCTTGTTGAACCGGAGGTGACGGCACCTCCGATATCCTCTATAAATACGCGCCAGTACTCGAAATTGGTCATGCAACGCTCTACTGGGATCGCTCTATCATTACGGACAGGACTATTGTCGCCAATAAGCCTGATATCGTGGTGGTCGACCGACCCCAGCGCCGGGCAATACTGGTTGATATCACCATACCTCATGATGAGAACCTCGTGAAAGCCGAGAAGGACAAGCTCAGTAAGTACCTTGACTTGGCTCACGAGGTTACCGTCATGTGGAATGTGGATTCAACCATTATTGTACCAATAGCCGTTTCGGCAAACGGTCTTTTAGCCAAGAGCCTCGATCAACACCTAGAGAGGCTCTCGCTGAAAGGTTGAATACAGAACATAGTCTACCTATCCCATCTGTCATCCCGTAAAAATTTTAATGAAAATCTAAGTCATTTTAGGCGACGAAAAATGTGTCGAACATTTGTGTTAAAGTGTCGAACAATGGTGACAGTACCCTACATTATATTTAATATTTATTTATTTAATTAACACGGTTATATCACCAATACATTAATAAATAAATATAATGTATATTATAATATATTTATTGAGTGAGTGTGAATGAGTGTTTAGTGTGTCTCGAGGTGCAGTGTTCAGATCTTTAGTATGTTGGGTGTGTAGTGTGTCCGGTTGTTAGGCATTAGAAGTACCGGAAGAGCCAACACAGTCATAAACCTGGCCATTTTACTTTTTTTAGACCTACTTTTTACTTTTAAATAAGTATTTCTGACGACCTAATTGGTCAAGTGGTTTGTACACCGGTTTTCATGGTGTCGCCATCTCTGAGGTCCCGGGTTTATGACGTCATCTTGTCATCTAGCTAATAGGTATAGGCATATATCGAATGCTATAGCCTATAGCTATAGATATTGCTTTCATAGGCGGTATGAAATGACAAGATGACGTCATAAACTATACACGTATCCAAAGCAATCGGTTAGGCGGTCGGGGGGCTGGTCGGGTCAATTTAGAAATTATTGTTTTTCTAAATTGTCTCGGGTCTGGGTGTTTTTTATGTATAATAAGTATGTATTTAAGTATTTTAAGTATGTTTATCCGTTGTCTAGTAACCATTTAACGAGTTTCATAATGAAGCTTCTCTTGGGCTAGGTAATTGGTGTGAGTGTAGGAAAGTTTATTATAGTTTATTTAATTTGCTTGTGCCAGCCCTATTTCATTGAATTTTATGCAGCAAACAGACTTCAACATCTGGTTAGCTTCTCCACACTTATTCACATAAATTCTAATGTTACAATTTCTGATGCCTACTCATTTAGATCTAGACTATCGAGTGATTGAGCTTTTACAACAAGGAAAAAGCTACAGAGGATACAATGGCTAGCAAGGGATGAAAGTAGCCGTGGATCGTGCTCAGTGGCGTGCACTTGGAGAGGCCTTTGTCTAGTGTAGGCTGATGATGAAGATGATGATGATGTTGATGATAAGGATGTTGAAGACGATGTTGATGACATTGAAGTTGATAATGAAGATGATGGTGATAATGATGAAGCAAAATATACTTACTTTAACAACTATATAAGAGTCCCCGGAATAGAAGTTTCCATATTGGTGGGCTGGTACAGGAACTGGCTCGAAATTCTGCAATTAAGTAACAAAAGACGTTAACCGCATTTAGCGTGAAACGGAACGTACGAGTACCAGCATAAAAGTACCATAAAAGTACACCAACGGTATCATCACCAACTCATTTTATGTCCCCACTGCTGGGACACGGGCCATAAACCACCACACAGGCCCAGTGCGGATTGGTGGTTGTTAACGACTGCTAATGCAGCCGGGACCAACGGCTTTACGTGCCTTCCGAAGCACGGAGGAGCTCGAGGTGATACATTTTTGGTGACCACCACAGAGCTCCTCAATTAACAGTATGCAAGTTACAAATTAACTATGAGACGGCCAACACTATAACATTATCATCTATTTAAACAAATAAAATAACTATTTTACAATATCTTTCCCAGTCGTCCCAGATTTTTCTAGTAAAATTTTATTTTGTAACTATACAACGTGTAACAATAAGGTGTGGTCAAAATGAATAGATCCAAACTGTATCCGATCTAGATCTTGTATGTGTTGTTATTTATTTATTTATTTATTTTTATAGGTACACAAACAGATTACAATCAATGCATGAGTACAGTAACATATTTGGTTAACCTTACTAGCTAGACGGTAATCCAAAAGGAGTGTACACAGCATGACATTTTGGGTATAATTTGAAACGCAACAATGCTGGTCCTAAATGAAGTTATAGTTAAAACAATAATAATAGTAATACAAAAAAAAGATTAAACAATGTAAGGACATTAACACTTACAATAGTAAACGGAGTAAGGCGGGCGTCTATCTAACTGACTGACTCCGCTCCATTAGACAGACGGAGGAGGAGGTTGAGAAACATTTAGCCTTCATTACATCAGTGACCATTTTTTTAAATTGAGGAAACCTACTAAAAACGTCCACATCCCTATCAAAGCGTAACAAATCATTAAAAACTCGACACATTCTAACTAAGGGGTTATAATATGACGTGTTGTTTCTGAATAATTATTAACACATCATTATTAACTTTAATTTGTCATGCAATGGCTAATGAAATATTTATAGCGCTCTGGCACTTGGCCACCGAGGCGTTATACATTATAAAATAACTTGAAATAACTGTTTGTCATTTTGTCAAGTTCAACTGATACTAAAGCTGCCTTGGCGTCCAATATAATGGGTAAAACCAAGTACGCATGAATGATTCCTATCAATGGCTTGACGAAATCACCATGCATAATTATTGCTATTCATCTGACTACCTGTAATACTGAGTATTGCAAGTTTTATTCAATATTCGTACACGTTAACATACATACATACATACATACATATATACATACATACATACATACATACACATATACATACATACAAACATACATACACACATATATACATATATACATACATACATACATACATCATCGCAGCGTCGCTATCGCCAATTTAATGAATTAATTATCTTAATTGATGGCTTCGCGTTTAGCATTTAGCCAATTTCAAGTGTTTTTATTTTAGTTGTAAGGGTACAATTTGTGCGGTAGATAGAATTTAAAATGGAGTCTCACAACACGTGCTATTACGGGAAGAACTCGGGTGAAACTCCAAATTTCACCAATTTTCAGTATGCGACCTGACGCAACCATGACATGAAATGAAATATATTTTTTGTGGCATGAAGAGTGGTAAATAACAAAATAATAATAAAACAACAACATAATCCTACTAATATTATAAACGCGAAAGTTTGTAAGTATGGATGGTTGTTTGTTACTCTTTCACGTAAAAACTACTGAATGGATTTCAATGAAACTTTCCTCATATACAGACCATGACCCAGACAAGCATATAGGATACTTTTACTTTTTTTTATACTGTAGTCTTCGCGAACGAAGTCGCGGGCAACAACTAGTAACCTTATATTATTATTATGTTGAGTCGCACACTAAACACCAGAAACTGGCATTTTTGGTACCGTCGTTGTTTTTGATTTCAATGAAACGAGTGCTTTAGCCTACCTTCGGATCAAAACAATGTATGTGATGTTGTCTCATATTTCATTTATTAATTTTTTGAGAGAGTTTGCCGATTGCCTCAGACGGCATTTTTAGCTTCACCGGGCTTTTATGGGGGGTTTTTTTTCCTCAAGCCGTGTAAAATGAATCACCTTGGGAGGTAAGTACCTATGTATTATTTTTTTTTTTTTTTACTATTTTCAATGTCAAAGTCCACAATAATTTTGCTTCCTCCTCTGACTCTGATAACGACGACGTTTTGTTTCGATTGCCTCAACTCAACTGACTCGCGTAACGTTCCAACGCTCAGTTCCGCTACTCAAACTACATTTAATTTTGATCGCAGCGGAATTCATCCAGCGGTTTCGCTACTCGTATTTCGCAGCGGAGGTGTGCTACGGGCGTAAAAAGCATACATTAACTGTCACACCGCTTCACTGTCTCAAATATCCATCGCGCGCTAAGAAATTTGGTGACTCGTTTCTTTGTCGCACCTCCAAAATATAGAATAGTCTACCAGCACACGTTTTCTCTAGTTCCTATGACATGGGGTCCTTCAAACGAGGCGTGAAGAGGCACCTTGAGGGCCGGCAGAGTGAGGGTAACTGATGCTGCGTTGTTATCACGCTGCACCAGTTGTCGTCTCATCTGGACTCCATATTCACTTAACATCAGCTGAAATGGAGTCATTTGCCGTGCTAAGTATTAAAAAAAATATAAGGGCCTGGAGGGCCCCACCCCATATTTTGTAGGACTCTTCTCCCCTCTAATCTCTAATGATGAAGAGTTTTATTTGAAATTCGATCATGTTATCAAACTCGTTGACCTTGCCCAGTTAGCGAAACTTAGATAAAACTCATTATGTTTCAACAGGAAAAATATTCTAACTCCATTAATCTGTCTGGCCTGAACCCAGTTTTTAATGTTGTTGATAGAGATGGGATGCGATTATTACAAGAGAATATCGAAATTTGTTTTTTGTTTTTGTTGTCGTATCAAAGTTTACGCGAACAATACGCATTTAAATAAAATACTGCCTTATATCACTAGTGATCAAAATATGTGGACTATAAGAACTTAAACTTCCCGAATGGAGCTGTAAATATTATGATTTCTCGCATTCATTCCAAGTACCATTCCGCTCGGCTACCGACGACGCTTCAATATACAACGTGTTATTCAAATTACGCAAACCCTCTTAGGTGGTGACTCAGTTTATGAAACTGAACAACTTTTGTATTACAACTTTTCGAAATTCGCAAAAAAAAAAATCGTCTCTTCAAACGAATTCACTCGGTCACTTTTGATCTATCTATGGAAAGATAATTTTTTTTTACGATTTTCCAAAAGTCGTGGAAATAAATTTGTTTAGTTTCATGGACTGAGTCACCACCTAAGAGGTTTTCATCATCAACGCAGCCAAAAGACGTCCACTGCTGGACGAGAGCTCCCCCAAGGATCTCCATATTGACTGGTTTTGTACTGCTCGTATGCAGCGGCTTCCCGCGACCTTCACCAGGTCATCGATCCACCTTGTTGGAAGCCTGCCCACACTGCGCTTTCCGGTACGCGGCCACCACTTAAGGACTATTCCGCCCCAGCGGCCATCAGTCCTGCGAGCAATGTGCCCTGCCCACTGCCACTTGAGCTTAGCAAATCTTCAGGCTATGTCGGTTACCTTTGTTCTTCTGCGGATCTGCTCATTTCTGATTCGATCACGCAGAGAAACCCCGAGCATAGCCCTCTCCATTGCTCTTTGAGTGACCTTGAGCCTTCTGATAAGGTCCATAGTGAGCGACCACGCCTCAGTCCCGTATGTCATCACTGGCAACACACACTGGACAAAGGCTTTCGTCTTGAGACACTGCGGTATATCGAACGAAAAGATATATCGTAGCTTACCGAACGCTGCCCAGCCTAATTGGATTCGACGATTGACCTCTTTGCTGAAGTTGGACCTACCTAGCTGGACCGTTTGTCCCAGGTAAACATAATCGTCCACGACTTCAAGGGCAGAGTCCCCAACCTTCAGAGAAGTGGGTACGACATAACTTTCTTCTTCTCCATGTTCATTTAAAGACATTGTTGAGAGACTCTCTTGAGGTCACCGAGCATTGTGCCGAGGTCTTCCAGGGTCTCAGCCATGACCACTATATCGTCAGCAAATTAAAGGTGAGTGATGTATACGCCGTTGACGTTGATACCGAGTCCATTACAGGTCAGAAGCTTAAAAACATCTTCCGGTGCCACAGTGAACAGATTCGGAGATACCTCGCTGCAACTGAATAGGTCCACAAACGCTGCTGGTTATACTCTTCGGTCTTCTATATAACCTGCCGCAGCGTATGTGAATGTGAATCCTTTTCAGAAACCGGCTTGTTCGATAGGCTAAAAGTCATCAAACCTGCGTGCGAGATGATTCGTTATGACTCTCGAAAATAGCTTGTAGACGTGGCTTAGAAGTTAGAAGTGCCTGTAGTTCTTCAGCAGGGTTTTGTCGCCCTTTTGAAGAACAGTACCACCATACCTAGTTTGAATCAACAACACTATTCTATGTTGCTCAAAAGTTCAAGGTTACGGGAACACAAACACACAATAGGATATTAATCACTTCTGCTTAAAGAAACTGGTTATAAAGATAGGTTTCCATGTAGATAAATTATTAACTAAAATATTATTAAAGAAAATTTGTTAACTAAAATACTTATTAACAACGCATCATACAAAAAAGGCAGACAGTATACTGTAAACTATAACTGTAAATAACCTCTCGCACTCCAATAAATGTCTTTTATTCTTATTCTTTATTCACAGTTGGGCAATGCTGGGCATGATGGAGGATTATCATTGAAGTCAAGTCATCTCTACAATTTATTGTTGGGTGATGGCTTAATCACCACGCTTGCCAAATGCGGGTTGGTGATCACAAACCCGGGCTATGCATCGAAAAATCCGAAACACACTTGGCCACCGAGGCGCTTACACCTTACACACAAGAGAAAAAAATAGCACAAAAAGTTTGAAGTTAAGGAATAGTATCAGTTAAAGAATTTGCTGTTGGCTGCTAATGGCTTTTACAGCATAATAAGATTTATAAGTAACGAAAAACGTAAGTTTCCACCTGCCTTAATAGTAAAACTATTTTTTTTTCTTGTTTGCAATAATTGTTTCAGCACTTTTTTTATAAATCATTAATTAAATATTCCTTTCCAATAATTATATTCTACATAGGTAGGTATTTGCCTATATTATTACAAGGTAACGAACTAACTTACTGAATTTTAATATGTTTTTAAAGATTTTTTTCTTTATTTTTGCATTTCTAAATAGTCAACGTTTTTAATTTAGTACATTTAAATTTTTCCTTTATTTAAAAAAAAAATTAATGTTGTATTAATCACAATTATTTATTCAAAGTTATCTTGGTAATCAATTAATTATGTTTTTAATGTTTATTAATTTTATGAATTGAATTCTTGCGCATGTCAATGATACGTTTGTAATTGTTTTTTTTGTGAAAACTTTGCTGATTTGCGTTCTATGTTTATTTTAAATAGTGTAGGTATATGTGCTATGTAATTGTTTGTTTCCTAAATAATATATAAACAAATAAATAAATAAATAGGTATAATAGTAATAATAGGTACTTTTGGTTATTATTTCATCAGCTCATTTTATGTCCCCACTGCTGGGGCACGAGCCTTCCCTATGGATGTTTACAGCACAGGGAGAACGGGCTGTAAACCACCACGCGGGCCCAGTGCGGAACTCCTTATCATGTTAGCCTGGTACTTCAACCACCTCACGGCCTCACCCCACGTTGCTCGCTCCAGTTAAACCTCCTTGTGACTCATGCTAGCCTGGTACTTCAACCACCTCACGGTCTTTACCTCCTTGTGGGTTATGATAGCCTGGTATTTTGGATTCTCTCTCTAGCTTACTCTATGTGCTAGGGCACGAGCCTTCCCTATGGATGTTTACACCCCAGGGAGAACGGGCCGTAAACCACCACGCGGGTCCAGTGCGGCCTTATTATTTATAAGGGTGATTATTTATTATTCCAATAATAATTGCATGCTTTAATTGGGTTTTTATCAATCAGTTTTTGCATCAATCGTTGTAAAAAAAAGTATTATCGTATTAATTATAAAATGCCATTATTGTTGATTGATAAACAAAGCAATAGTGATTGCTATTAAAGCGACATATTTAGATAATACAGTGGTAAAATGTCCTACCACCAACCAGACCGATATACCGACAAATATAGCAGCGCTGGAAATCGAGCTTGGGACCTCTGGGTATAAGAGTTTGCGTCAGCTAGACCACTGAGGTGGTTTAAGTGACCTAAGAACCCTGTCCTAGGAACCATATAAATACATCAGTTCATTAAAAATAGAATAATACTAAAAAGGGGCGTAGCACCAATAGTCGACAGGAACCCGTCATCGTAATTTATGTCTTTTAATCATAAAAAACCGGCGACCCACATAACCCTCTGCCAGTGACGTGGTAGTACAACAGACACTGCCAAAAAGAAAATCCAGTTTATTATCGTTATTTTTTAAATTTGACTATCGCCGCTCTCAGTACCTTACTACAGTGACCTCGCTTTTTTTTTTTTTGAGAGAGATTGCTGATTGCCGCTACGGCATTTTCAGCTTCACCGGGCTTTAGTGACCTCGCGCGTCGGTCAGTTTGCTGTGATTGGTCGAAACCAATTTGCCTTTAGTGTTCTAAGCCACTGTGTGAAAATTGTCAAACAAAGCTGTCTAATTTTTAAGTCAACCAATGAATATATCTCATGTTGTCTAGACTGATTATTATAATTGTTAATTTTTTAAATGTCTAATGTTAATATTAAAAAAAAGTTGAACTTGATATATTATCTATGTCATTTTAATGATAATAAGGCATTCTTAAGACTGATTCAATAAACAGTGTTTTACTTTGAAAACACGAATTGTTTATTATTTAATAAGTGTTTTTTATATATTTTAGCGTTTTATTAACGCTTAAATATACTTAAGTAAAATTTTAAACACTGAAAAAAGACGACATCCTCAGGCGGGAATCGAACCACGCACCTTCCGCATTCCGGGCGGCTGCCTTAACCACTTGGCTACCGAGGTCTGGCTTTCACCCGTCGAAATTTTTCAGTGCTTGATGCTTATGTTTTTTAGTCAACATTGCTTCATCAATCTTAGAAGTTTTCACCTCTGAGATCCGAAAGAAATATTTTTACAAATATTTGAACATTCGGTTAAGTTCGGCAGCCGCCCGGAATGCGGAAGGTGCGTGGTTCGATTCCCGCCTGAGGTTGTCGTCTTTTTTCAGTGTTTAAAATTTTACTTATTATTTAATGTTAATTTTAATCAAAAAGAATATCCTAAGAATTTAATAAGTGTATAATTTAAATAGCTGCATAATATAAATCTATAAAAACATTTGCTGTCGGAATGGTGTCTCGTCAGTAGAATCGTAAAAATAGAGCCACGTCAGTCGCGGAGGGTTGAGAATCATTTACTCGATATATATACAGAAGTCGGATGTGTGAAACGTTTTCGCCGATAGTGGTCATACTATTACGCATTGTGTCTTATTGGGCACCACTCTATTAATTGTATTCTTATATTTTTATTTGTGTTAGATCATTATGTATTTTGTGTATCCAATAGTTATTTATGTATTATAATATTAATAATTTTTATTTTATTTCAATTACAACATTTTTATAAAGAATTAACTTACAAGAAACATAACATAACTACATTGAAGAAAAAAAAATTAAGATAACTAAAGACAAAATAAAACCTATAAATAAAAAATGTCCTCCAGCTCATGGGAACATGGGAACGGTCCCAAGAATGCTGGCAACATCACCTATTTGGATTGCCAAGCTAATACGTTGGCAGAGGTAGCTGCCAGCCTTCTGGTCACCGGAGGCTTCAATACGGCGAGCTCTCAACTCTTTAACAAGCTGCTTGGCCTCCGGCCCCCATGGACCCAATGTCTCCATTATAACATAAAAGAAAAATAACTTATCTTACTTTATATGATTTAATAGTATTCAAGGGGGCAACCACGAGCTTTTATAGCAGTATTATTGCAGTTGTGCAAAGAGACGCGAGTATATTCGCCTAGTGTCAGTTACCTACTGTCATGCAAGGGTTGTACTGAAAAATCAGCGCGACGGATAATCCATAGCTCATGCTGAGTGCAGACCCTGTTTGACAACACTGTGCATGCAGCAACGCGTGCATATGCATAACTAGAGAATGTACTGTTTTATTTTGATTTTTAAAACATTTTCTTTTCTTATTGTTAATATTTTTGTCGCGACCGCTGCGTGAAACGGATCGAGCGACGGCTGCGGCAACGGGATTGGTTGGCGATGAAGAAGCGGTAAACCAAATTCAAAACCGATATATAAGCGGACTTTCAAAAAGAAAAACGTTCATTCGCTATTTTTGCTATTTTGAATACTTTCTGTATAAATTCTTCTATGTACCATTGTAGAACGCAAGTAAAGCTGTTAAAATATTCGCAAGTTATTATTTATCTCTTCAACGACGACCCTACGCATAACAATTTTGTTTATAAATGTTGTGTGTACAGTGTTAGTTAAATAAATACCTATTCTATTCATTATTTCTATTCTACATAAGCTTAGAAATAGAACAACTTTATTAGTTCGGAAACCAAAATTTATTGTGCTCACATTTTGAGCGCGCGAATAAAAATCTCGCTTTCATAACAAAACTGACATATTACAGCTTTGATAAATTGGCTGACGCGAATAGATGCCCAGTGTAAATAACTACAGTAAATAAAAAAAGTGTATACTGTATAGAGTGTGGGGTAAAAAAATGTATTGTTTTTTATTGGACAACAAAAACCGAAAATTACCAAATTGAAACTCGAGGCATGAAATTGATAAATTTTTGGTAGGCGTTTAAACACGAGCCGTTTAAACTTTACGTCGGTATTTGTCATTTTGGTCAATTAGTTGCGAGGTAAATCAATTTTAGGGACTTCGTACTTATGAATTTCAAGTTTTATCATTGTGAACTTCAGTGATATATCCATTTGACATTTTAAGGTTTTGGTATTTCAAATATAAGTCAAACAACCATTAGGTATTTAGGTTTTAGAGATTTTAAACGTAGGTTATTTTATGTTAGGTTTGTTTCGCAACAAAATTTGCGTTAAAATTATATAAACAAAACAAAAACATTTTATAAATAGTTTGCCTACTTCTTAACTGATCTTTAGTATTTGTAAAAATATTATGATCAGACGTTAATGATGGTAGTTGTCGACATTGAATAGACGCCTTTGGATTTTAAAGTAAAAAGTAAATAGTGTTGAATAATTTCGGCGGGCTGGTTAGAACCACGATAGCTCAATTGGAAGAGCACCTGACCCGGTATGTCAGAAGGGTGCAGGTTCCAATCCTGCTCGTGGAAATTTTTTCAACATTTGTGTTTTTGTAATTTATTTCGCAACAAAATTTGCGTCAAAATTATATAAACAAAAACAAAAACATTTTATGTTAGGCTTTTTAATTTTAGACATTCAAATACGTACCCTGTCGGACGGCTAACGCACGTTTGCACTGCGTTCCATATTAAAGCAGTCGCGTCGGTCGTTCAGCAGTTCAGCAGTCATTACAAAATAAAGGGACTGCTGGTCCCTTTATTTTGTAAAGTGTTCTACTGTTCTAAACTACATTGGCACAAGGTGTGTGAAATTAGTGTATCCCACCCGTTGCGTATTCTGTGCAATCTATTTCTGTTTGTTTGTGGATCTTGCTTTATTATCTGCGCTAATACTGCATTAAAAAAAAAATCTTAACTATACCACGCTCCACGGGTCCACGGGGACGCATAGAGACAGTTCGTTTATTTACGTACGAACAAATGGAGGAGAGACTTTTGTACGTTGGTTTAGGTACGTTGGGTGCGAGCTATATTCGAGTTTGCTTGAATATGTATGGCGGTTTTACTCACCTTGCTTACCAGCTAAAGGCGCTGCATCAATGGTGTTATTACAAACGCGCTCTAGTTAAGCCCGCGTGGCGATTTATGGCCCGTTCTCCCCCATGATGATGATGAAATCTTGTTGTTACCGTTCATGACGACTGACGACGTTTACGTTATAGATGTGGCTCCGAGGTTGCGCAGGTCAGCTTCCACGCAATCGCTCCAGCGGTACTTAGGACAGTCTGCTTTCCTATAACTAGTTTGTAACTATGACAATAAGTATGACTGTTTTTTTTTTTTGAGAGAGTTTGCTGATTGGCTCTTCGGCATTTTCAGCTTCACCGGGCTTTTTTGGAGGCGGCGAGTAACGTAAAGGGTCCCTTCAAGCCGTGTGAAACGAATCACCTTCGGAGGTTACCTAGAGGGAACGGCATCGCGCACTAGTGCGCGTCCCCGTGCCCTACTGGATTCTCCGAAGGGTTCGGATCGGATCGAGAAGTATAACTCACCTCAATCCTCCATATTTGTATGCCAGCCTTGCTCCCAGCCTCCTCAAAAGCAGCGTGCAGAACTTCGGCCGGCATTTTCTGAAAGAAAAACAACGAATATTAACTCTAACGGTCTCTCTCTTCTCCCCCTCTAAATCATTAACTACATTATGTGATATCATACTTCATCATCATCATCATCTCAGCCAAAAGACGTCCACTGCTGGACAAAGGCCTCCCCCAAGGATCTCCACAACGACCGGTTTCGTGCTGCTCGCATCCAGCGGCTTCCCGCGACCATCACCAGATCGTCGGTCCACCTTGTTGGCGGCCTGCTCACACTGCGTTTTCCGGTACGCGGTCAAAATTATTTAAAAAGTTACAAACATCGAGGTCTTGTCATTTTAAAAGCAATTACTTCTTCTAGACACCCATCATGCTGGGACACGAGCCTTCATGAATGGATAGAGAGAACGGGTCATAAACCATCTCGCGGGCCCAGTGCGGATTGGTGGTTGTTAACAATTTTAATGAAGCCGGTACCAACGGCCTTGCGTGCCTTTCCGAAGCATGGTGGAGCTCGAAATGATAAATATTTGGTCACCCATCCGATGCCTTTGCATAGTTGCTTAACCTTAGCAATCGCAGATCGGGCGCGTTAACCACTGAGCCATCGAGCTCCTAGAACCAATCGGATCGAAAGAGCCAATATACTGTCAAATTAATTAACTAAAAACTCCTTTGCGAACTTAGCTATATTATATTATATACTAGCGGCCTGTCCCGGCTTCGCACGGGTGGACATTTTTTTTTAATATAGCCTATGTTACTCAGCGCTAATGTAGCATTCTAATGGTGAAATAATTTTATAAATCGGTCCAGTAGTTTTTGAGTTTATACGTTGCAAACATACAAAATTGCAAAGATTTCCTCTTTATAATATTGGTATAGAAAAAAAGTATTAGTCTAATGAAATGGCGTAACCTTTATAGAACAATACATTAGGGTTTTATCTGTCCCATATATCTGATACAAGTATATCAAATAAAGGGCGCGCGCGATCTAACACAGAATGACGAATTGACGGAAATAGGTCATGGCGAATGGTGACTCATCACTGTTACTAGCCTGCTTAACTAACCTCATATTTCATTTGGTTTTCAATCTTATCACATTTACATAAAATTCAAAATGTGGTGGGAATATACATCCCACTGACCGAAGGAGTTAAAAGAAAATACGAAAACGCTGGCTGGTATTACATCCCTTGGGCGAAAGAGGAATGTTATTAACTGGGTTCGAAAGGATAACAATCTAATTAATTATCTTAACTATAGGCTTCTTTAGCATTTAGCCAATTTCAAGTGTTTTTTTTTATATGTAGTAAGGGTAAAAATTGTACGGTTATTAATTATAGATAGAAATTAAAATGGAGTCTCACAACACGTGTTATTACGGGAAGAACTATTCTATCTAAATAAATTAAAAGGAAAACCGACTTATTGACTGACTGACATAACGCACAGCCCAAACTACTAGGATTGTGAAATTTTGCACCAAGCTTTCTTTTATAGTGTAGGTGAGAGCTCTAAGAACGGAGTTTTCATTATTTGGTTAGAAATTATGAAATGACGTATAGGATTTTTGAAAATTAAAAGGCGGAAAGGGGTAATAAATACCGTATCCACCGTACCCATATAATTTCTATTAAAAAATATCGTTTTGAAAGTTTGAAAAAAATACAAAGCGTTGAAAAAAATTCCATAATTTCTATTGAAAAATATGGTTTTGAAAGTTTAAAAAAAAAAAGCGTCGAAAAAATTCCACGAGCGCGCTTCGAACCCGCACCCCGGGTCAGGCGTGCCGGGTCAGGTGCACTGCTAAATATGTTTTGACAGTTCGCTAAATAGTTTCCCTATTGACTAACCAGTCAACTACTGAATACTAATAATAATAATAATATACCTACTCTCGCACACGTTATTTTCGCGACGCAACAGCTGACCTCACTGTCTCTACAAGTATCCAAGCAATCAAATCTAAAATAGTGCATTTTTATGACTTACATCCTTTCGACTATCACAAAACATGATTTATGAGTTGTGTTTTTATTCCCGGGCAATAAGGCTGTTAATTGAATAGCACGTGTTAGACATGAGGTGTTGGTACGTATTACATCGTACATTGCGTGATCTTCTTAGAAGCATGACCGCGCTTTTAACCGCCTCTGTGGTCTAGTGGCTAAGACCACCGGTTTAGACCCAGAGGTCCCGGGTTCGATTCCCAACGGGGGGTACATGTTTGTGTACTCGTTTGGCTTTTGGTACACCGTTTGGCTGGTGGTAGGGCTTGTTTGTCCGCCTGGCAAGCTACCACCATCTTATCTAAATACGTCGCCATAACATCAATGTTTGTAGCATTGTTGTGTTCCGGCAGCTAGAGATAAGATAGCCAGTACCTCACTAGTTGAGGATCTCGGGTGAAGTGCGCTTCCATCATTGGCCTTATCATCACTTAACATCAGATGAGATGAAGGCACTGCTATTACCCGTAAATATATTTTAAAAAAAAGTTTGTGACTGTATTTTGAGGAGAATAATATCTGGAACTACTGGTCCGATTCCAAAAGTTCTTTCAAAGAAAGCTACATTCCTTGCAATAAAATAAAATAACGCATATTCAAAGTTAATTTTTTTTTATTCAATATGAACTAGTATGTTTCCATAATTTCACCTCTGATCTTAAAGTTTATTAGCTCTCTCCATCCGACTGGTTGTCTGGAAGAAATCGCTTGAAAGCGATAAGACCGCCAAATTGTAACTTTGTAATTATTTTTATTTTTTTTCTTTTGTTCATGTTTATGTTTTTTAGTGTTGCAATAAAAGTATTATCTATCTATCTATCTAACCATTACAAGTCTACATAAACCCTACGGTGGATACCTTGTACCGAGAAGAAGCCGCAAGAAACTCGGCAAGGGCTGTTTCTTTCTCCTGCGTTACAATACAAGTATATTAACGTATGTGTATGTATGTTACCTATGTCACCTTGTAGCCTGTGTTACAATTTATCTAATTAAAGTTAAATAAAGTTAAAAAGGTTCTACAGTGATTTTTTTTTTATTTGACTATCAAAGTATTGAATTTTGTACGGAAAAATAAGAAATGCACGTGGACGAAGTCGCGGGAAGAGTGCTTGTTTTCATTATCCATAGACAAATTTTTCAACACGTTTCACAAAAAACTCCTAACTGTACAATACAATGCAAATACACTAAAATGTTTAGGTAAGGTCCGGTAAACTAACATTACAAAGAAAAACAATAATTTATATAAAAAAGTACCCTATATGCTGGTCTGGGTCATGGTCTGTATATGAGGAAAGTTTCATTAAAATCCACTCAGTAGTTTTTACGTGAAAGAATATCAAACATCCATCCATACTTACAAACTTTCGCGTTTATAATATTAGTAGGATTAGTTTTCCGAGAAATATTTTGGGAGAATAATGGAAAGTTGTTAAGCTGCCAAGAAAACACATAAACGCCATTATTTTTTCCTAGAATTATTTTTTATGCGTAGGTACATTTTTTTATGTCGCTATAAAAGAACCAATGTTGCTATATTTCAAAAAAACGAGCGAGCCTTACAGTAGTCGCATATGATATGTAACATTTGACATCTCACCTTAGTATTAAGCAATTTTAACATTATAGTCTGAAAAAATGGGTCAGGTATTACATCATTTTATAACTATAAAATAAATGAAGTAAATACTCATTAGAAGACATTTGACATATCAAAGTGACCTTTGATAGTCAAATGACACAATATGTCACATATTATAATAATATGTCATGTTCATATGGATTTTAAATTCACAAAAATATAAATTTACTTCCTCGACTTCCTGTCACACTGTTACACCTACTTCCGTCACATTTCACGAAATCACTCCCACATATTGTATACCTATATAGAAAGCGAGCGGAGAGATGTTACACATCAAAAACCTTAGGATCTGGGGCGCGGGCGATCTTGAAATTAACTATTAATTTGTGACATGTTAAATACTGTCCAATAATATATCTGCATGTGGTTTGTGAAATTGTCAATTTTAGTTCTCATTTCTCAAACTAGATGGCGTTGATTAATTTCTCCCTGCATCGCGCTATAGCCGTTTACTTAAGTAGCCAATATTTAATGTTCTTTTCAACTGCGCCCCCCGACCTTCGGAGGGCGTACGTTCCGACAGCCTTCGAGGCCCTTATTAAGGCCAAAGGCAAACCCCAGGGGTACGGTTTACTGGGTCGGTCTCACTCCCTTTTAGAAAGGGACAAGGCCAGCCCCAGATCTTCCGAAAGGTTGAATCTGTGTGCAGATTTTTTCCCCTAGGTCAACAAAAAAAAAAAAAAATGTTCTTTTAATTCGCACTCACAGAAGATTGACAGCATTAAAGTAAATATTTAAGTTGTGTTCCTGTGTCGTTTGTTTCATTTGGGGACCCCTCTAACAATCACTATGAAATATAATAATGTATGATTAGTTTACAACAATTACAATTTTATTATTTAGTTACATATATTATTTACAATAAATACGTTACCACTACCATTGCAGTGACGTTGAATAAGGGAAGAAGGAGCACTCGCTCATATTTTATTATTTATTCATAGTGTAAGAATTTGTCACTTCAAAGTTCAAAAATCAGCCTGAGGTCATTGTGACGGTTAATGTAACCACCCTGTGGTCTAGTCGTTAAGACCACCACCGCACCGGTCTCAACCCAGAAGTCCCGGGTTTTATTCTTAGCTGGGGGTACATGTTTGTGTGCTAGGTTTGGTTGGTGGTAGGGCTAGATTGTCCGCCTGGCTAGCTACCACCATCTTATATAAATGTGTCGCCATTACATCAATGTTTGTAGCATTGTCGACTTCCCGGCAGCTAAAGATAAGATAGCCAGTACCTCAGCAGTTAAGGATTCCGGGTGAAGTGCGCTTCCACCATTGGTCTTATCATCACTTAACATCAGGTTAGATGAAGGCACTGCGATTACCCGTAAATAAAAAAAAAAGCATTACACACGCAAAATAACAATTTAAAAATAGTTTTCTAAAATTATCTACACATATCATGTCATTGGGTAAGCATTGTTTTACAAATGCGTCCTGATATTTTTCCATTGGACGAAGGCTTTTGTTCTAAATGTGTCATGGCTGCAGCTTACTAAACAAATATAGGTTATCGATCTAATGTATTGAGAATGGAAATGTTGCAAGTGGTAAAAATAGAACAGGGTGCCCAGTGTGAGTTTTTTACTATCCGTATTCATTCGATTACGTTTACGAAAACGAAAATTAGTATGGCATTGAAGCAGCGCCTCCTGGCGACATACGAGAAGTGTTTAGATTTTACCACACAAATTCTCGTTTTTGTTAACGATAGGAATGGCGAATGGAACTCGCACTAGGCGCCCTGGTTCAGTGTTGCTCACTACTACTCAGAAATTCCGTGAAACATAGTCAAAAATTCCGTTTTTTGACGTATCGTTTTGACAGTTGGCAATAAAGTTTATATATTGACTAACCAGTCGTCAATCCAGTTTTCATTGATTGTCATATCGACGCTTAAGTTCTAACACCGGGTAAGTGAAAATTGATTACTTCGCTTTAGGTATGTTATTGGATGGAAAATCGAAAGATTCACCTTGTGACGAATCAAAAACGATGATTAGAGCCGATTGTGACGCTTTATTTGTCGACAAAATCTCAGCGTAGTCACAGTGTACACTCTGACGCTAAGAAAACAACGCTTGTTTTGTTTCCTGACAAGTAGACTTCTTAAGTTGCGCGGTGTTAGAACTTCAGCGACGATATTCCATTAAATATGTAAGTACTAGATTCCCGATGAGCGCGTGAAAAACGGTACGCGACTGTGGCCACGGAGCCACAATGACGTTTGTGGCGATGACAGTCAATATTAAGTACAAATATTTTGCGGGGACTTCTTGGCGGGAAAGTGAAGAGTAATGTCTGCGGTTTTGTTTTATTTTCTAAATTTAGTGTTATGTCGAATATTAATGTGAAATAATGGTGGATTATTAACCGTTAAGTGTTCGTGAGTGTGCATGAGTGTTGGCAAATGAAACAAAACAGTGCAACATTACTTTTCAAATTCTCACAAGAAGTCTGCGTGAGGACTTAGTAAAGCCCCACATCTTTACTGAGATACTCGAAGGGTTGGGGGGTAATATCATTTCTCATTACCCATTTCTATTATTATCATTCATCATCATCAATATTGTTTATTTATGTATTACAATGAAATTAAGAAACTAATGACATGGCAGCATGGTCTATGACCTTAGCCGGTTCCTCAAGGAACGAACTACACTTAAAAAAAAAAACAAATATTTTGCAACCTTTATATAATCTTTTTGTTTAAGGGCCTGTTTCACAATGTCTGATTAGGAGATACTTGGCAGATAAAGTTGACAGTTTTGCATGGAATATCTGTCAAGTAAACGCTAATGGGAACTTACTTGTAGATCGTGAAACAGGCCCTAACATTTAAGGTTCACAGTGAGGCTAAAGTTGTTGGTGCTATCCAATGTTTTTTCAGGTTTTGTTGTTCTAAATTTAAATGTATAGGTATGAGCAAACAGGACCACTAAATGCATTTTTGTTTCGGATCCTTTATCAAGTACATTATAAAAACTTATGTCAATGGCGTAATTACTATTTACATATTCTATGTTATCAGCCAGTTAATTTTCATTTGGATATTGAAGTATATGTCAAATAGTGTAGCCCATATCTTATCATAAGTGCCCATGGCTAATATTTAGTTTGAATGTGTTAAGCACTGTTTCCAGCTCATTTTATGTACCCATTACTGGGGTACGAGCATTCCTTATGGATGGAAACACCGCAGGGAGAACGGGCCGTAAACCACCCACGCTGTGCAGCCGGGACCGACGACTTTACGCGCCTTCCGAATCAGCGACGGCTGTCGCAAAGGCCGGTTATCGGATGGATGACCAAACATTTATCACCTCCTCCGTGCTGCTTCGGAAAGTACGCCAAGCCGTTGCCGCCTGCATTAACAACCACCAATCTGCACCTATCAGTTCCCGCCCGATCCTCTAAATGACAGCACACATTTACAGAATACACTAAACATGCACACCAGTTTAGGCCCAAGACACCGTACCCGTAGAACAAGGGTACGAAGAACCGGTTCACACTCGCTCTACACCAGGTACAGACATGTACCTGGGCGGTTCTCTCCTCCTCCACGGCCCGGTCAACCCGAGCCGAGGTCCGTGCCTTTAGAGGCGCCCTCGGGTTGCTCCGCTCCCCGATCCGATCCGAACCCTTCGGAGAATCTAGTAGGGCACGGGGACGCGCACTTGTGCGCCTCTGCCTCTAATAACCTCCGAAGGTGATTCGTTTCACACGGCTTGAGGGACCCTTTACGTTCCTCGCCGCCCCCAAAAAAGCCCGGTGAAGCTGAAAATGCCCCAGCGGCAATCAGCAATCTCTCTTAAAAAAAAGAAAAAAACCTATCAGTCCATAGGAAAGGCAAGTGCCCCCCCCCCCCCACTGCTAAACATAAAATAAGCTGATGATATATTTCACGATGGAAATGTGGGTTAAGCCAGTAGATAAACTACCATGAGTATCAGAATAAACTTTCTAATCCAGATCAATCAATCAATGCATTGGAGTCAATAGCGAATGTTTACAAATCTATATTCGTAAACCGCATTATTTTCATAAACACTATTGCGAGGGAAGTTGGCACAGGCGATCGTGAATGTTAAGCTAATTTCGGAATGTCGAGTTTTGGGATGGGCGTTTAAGTCAAAGTGGCTAAGGTCCTCCGGACTGTTGTTATTCTGCTAAAACTATTATTTTAATTGTAGTAACGTTTTTTATATATTTTTTTATTTATTTATTTACCTATTTAATCTTTTGCAACATAAATATTACACGGCGGACTTAATGCCTGAGGCATTCTCTACCAGTCAACCATAGGGTGGTGCAGAGATAACATTGGTAGGTGCAATTAAGTTATATGATTTAAATGTAAGTACCTATTTAACACATGCACAAATATTATATGTACATAAACATATATATGTACTAGCTGCCCCCGGCGGACTTCGTACCGCTTTGACAGTTTCCATGACAACACTACAAACAAATCATTTTGTATTGGAAAAATTTCAAAAATCAAAAAAAATTTAGGGGTGGACCACCCTTAACATTTAGGGGGATGAAAAATAGATGTTGGCCGATTCTCATAGATACCGGATAAGCACAAAATATTTCATCAAAATCGGTCAAGCCGTTTCGGAGGAGTATGGCAACGAAAACTGTGACACGAGAATTTTATATATTAGATTAATGACATAACTTACCTATGTCATTTTTTCATTTAAATTTTATAGACGACATCTAGCAAGCAGGTGATTCGTATTCAACTGTTGTTATCTAAAATAAGTAGGTACTTAGCCGACCCATTTTTTTATTGATTAAAGCAAAACAAGTGTCGATCAATGGTCCCTGTCGAACACTAGTGCCACTTGGTACCCTTTATAACTTTGACACTGGCTAAATGAGAACTCAGACCTTCATGGAACTTAGTAGCTTTAGAAGGTTATCATAAGGAGCTCAGTAAAATCCAACCTCTTGACTGTACACACGCCTGCACGTCAACCTACCACAAACTGTCAAATTTCTTCAATAGACTTTGTACTCTATGCTCTTGATGTTATGGTTAAAAATGTATTGAAACCATTTGACAGTTTTGATGTGCAGGCGTCTGTACCAACAGTTTAAGAGGAAATTTCATAGCACGGCATCATAGTAGGTACACACTTTTTCATTGATTGTTGAAAAAAGGAGTACCTATTAATCTATAATCAAATTCCGGAATCGATCAGAAAAATATAAAATTTTCAAAAAATGTACTTAATAAGTTAATATTCGCTGCGTTAGTTTTTTTGCTGATACATGTCAGACTGAATTGTAGAAAATTATTATTTAAAAAAATTATAATTAATTTGTAAAATATTACTAATATTATAAACGCGAAAGTTTGTAAGTATGGATGAACGTTTGTTACTCTTTCACGTAAAAACTACTGAATGGATTTTAATGAAACTTTCCTCATACACGGACCATGGCCCAGACCAGCATATAGGATACTTTCTTTTTTTTTTGTTTTACTGTAGTCTTCGCGAACGAAGTCGCGGGCAACAACTAGTGTAATTATAAATTATTAATTCTAAACAGGTAATACCTATTTGCAGTTCCCTTGCAGGGTTCTTGTGTGAACTGATGTTTGGTTTTAAGATATATTGTAACTACACCAAGAACAGCCTGGTTCCCTATTCGATCCAAACCCTTCGGAATCTAGTAGGGCACGGGGACACGCACTAGTGCGCGATGCCGTTGCCTATAGAAAACCTCCGAAGGTGATTCGTTTTACACGGCTTGAACTATTTAAGTTTAAATATAAGGAGCTAACTAATTATACCTATAACACCTCCTTACACCTACTGTGACATAGGTAGACTAGGCAATGTACAAACTGCATCACACTGTTTGACAATAAAAAAATAGTCAATATTTACAAATATATAGATGAAAACAATAACCTAATGTTTTCTAAACTTTACGTGAACACTACACATCGAAATGAAACAACTTTTACGGATCTACTCGCGTTTATATACCATTGATTTTAAAATTCATTGTTACTAGTGAAATGCCGGGTCCAATACCACATTTCCAGACCAAAAGATACGATAAGCTGTTTCTGCGTGAAACGGAACGCAACCGATTAAATTAAAAAGGCGGTTTATTAGTCACAAACTTATTAGGAGACGATCAACACCTCAGTCTCTATGTGACCACGGCCCGTACGAAGGGTTCGAAACGTCAGGATAAAACTAAATAAAACCATTGTGTTAAATAAACGCGAGTAGATCCGAAAACAATATTATGGTAGCACTTACGAAATCACGTCTGTCTATGGCGACTGCTCGCTCCCCACTAGTGCGAGATGCTTAGTATTTCAATGTCAATGCTATAGTAGGATGGCTAACTCGTTAATTCGGAATCAGGATATATTGTATTCTTAAGTTTAGGTACGCGAAAACTACACATTGAAATGAAACTACTTTTACGGATCTACTCGCGTTAATTTTCTTACATTAGTTTTAATTAATGTTTATCCTGACGTTTCGAACCCTTTGCAGAAGTCTGTGGTCACAGGGAGACTTAGGTGTTAATCGTCTCATAATTCGTAGGTAGCGTGTATACCCTCATTTTAATTTAATCACGTGCGATCCGTTTTACGCAGAAAGAGCTTACAGTATGGTGCTGGGGCTGAGATTTAATATTTTGTATGATGGGAATGAAAACAATAATAAATTAGCACTTACGAAATAACGTCTGTCTATGGCGACTGCTCGCTCCTTACTAGAGCGCGAGTTGTTTAGTATTTCAATGTCAATGCTATAGTAGTAACTTGTTAATTCGGAATGAGGATAATTTTGTGCGACATTGTTTTTTGAGTTTACATAACACGGTTTTAAACACCAATTACGTTAGTTACAGATCAAAACAGAAAATGTAATTTGTTAACTATTTGGTATATTATAATAAACAAAAGTCATGATGACAAATTTTAGAATGTTTTATATCGTAGGTATACGTAGGTATACGTCCATTAATTCCGAAAAAAATATTATTTCAGAAATAAACTAAGTTTTGACGCATTTTTTCTAGTTACTTTGAATTATGCGCGAAAACGCTAGCAGGTGTCATGGTGTTCGATTTACTGAGGCGTGACGTTATTCGCTCAGATCGGTTTGTTAACATCGCCGATTGCTGTATTTTATTGAAATTCGTATTAAGCTCATTGGTTATATTATAACTGAGTATTTTTTTTAAATCTTTTATACTGTCATCATCATATATTTAAATACGATAGCATCATTGGAAGTGAATTGTGTAATTTTTTAATCATTTTTCTGAATAAACTAAATACTTAGTTAAAATGAAATTAAAAATGAATTGTTTTTTACTTGATTTTATTAACAGGTCAGAAAAAGTGTCTTTTATTTTTCCAAAAAAGGCGTATGTAAATAAAATGTCATCCCAAGAATATCCCACAACATCTGAAATCTCTGGTCACCCTAGTTATTTGCTAATGAATGCCGTGTCTGTGGGGGAAAAATTTAATGTTGGCAAACACTCAAGCAAAAACTAGACTGATTCATAGATAAAGGAGCCGGCAACATAGACTACATAATTATTATTAACTTTGGTATAATGATCGAGTATAATGCTCGATCGATGGCGCAGTGATTAACACGCTCGGTCTGCGATTGTTGAAGTCAAGCAACTTTTGCAAATGCCACTCTCGGATGGGTGACCAAAATTTTTTCATTCGCTCCTCCGTGCTTCGGAAGGCGCGTAAAGCCGTTGGCCCCGGCTGCATTAGCAGTCGTTAACAACCACCAATCCGCACTGGGCCCACCAGGTGGTGGTTTATGAATAAGATAACCGCCTCTGTGGTCTAGTGGCTAAGACCACCGGTTTAGACCCAGAGGTCCCGGGTTCGATTCCCAGCGGGGGGTACATGTTTGTGTACTCGGTTTGGTTGGTGGTAGGGCTTGTTTGTCCGCCTGGCTAGCTACCACCATCTTATCTAAATATGTCGCCATAACATCAACGTTTGTAGCATTGTTGTGTTCCGGCAGCTAAAGATAAGGTAGTCAGTGCCTCACTAGTTGAGGATCCCGGGTGAAGTGCGCTCCCATCATTGGCCTTATCATCACTTAACATCAAGTGAGATCAAGGCACTGTGCTTACCCGTTAATATAAAAAAAAGATGATGATATAATAATTTTATTGTGTATAATAATAACCAGTGGTCGGAGTAGGTATATTGATTTTAGATACTTGCGTCATGATATCATAACATGGACATGCATTTCTTCCGGAATGTACCGGAGTTTCCAAAAATTTGGTAAATAGAGTAATAAAATAAAAAACCATATGTAAGCAAACAAAATTGTTTATTGTTAATACAAATAATCATTATTACAGTTTTATTAAAAATAATTATTTTTAATCCTCATCGGTTACAAGTTCTACATTTTGATTTTCTGTCTCTATACAATTAAAATAAATAACTATAATTTTTTCAATATTTTCTAATTTTAAGCTATTTCTTTTAACATCTAAGATCCATTTGTAAGTGGAAAATGATCGTTCAACATCTGTAGATGTCAATGGAGCGAATTTGAAATAAAGTTTCTGATTATTTGCTACGCTTTTTTCAATACTCTCGCTGTATTCTCTAATTGTATCTAAATCTGGATTTCGTTCCATAACTGATTCTATTTTATTTTTTATATTCTCATTATTGCACTCGTTAAGCGTAGCCCTTACTTGATCAAATACTAAAAGTGAATCAGCTAGAGATAAATTTTGTTTTTGTAACTCTTTTAGGGCTAGTAGTATAATAGAGTAATTTTCTTCAATATATTTTAAATCATTTTCTAAATTTTGTTTTTCCAAAATGTTTTTTGCGTTTCGTATGGCTATAGCATCAGAACTGCTCAAGCAGGATAAAACTTCTTTTATTTTATCTAAATGTTGAGCGTAGTAAGATGCTGCCTGTAACCAAGTACCCCATCTGGTAATGACTGGTTGCGGAGGCAACGGTAAGTCAGGATATTTTTCTTTTAAAATGTTTACCCTACTAGGAGCCTTTAAAAATACTTTTTTAACATTTGATATAAGAATATCAACATCGTTGTATTCTGACCTTATCTGCTCACTTACACGATGAAGAGCGTGCGCCAAACATGTCACATGCTTCATTTCAGGTAAGTAATGTTTTAAATTTCGCCCTGCAGATAGCATGTACGCTACACTGTCAGTGCAAAGCATTAAAATATTGTCAACTTTCGCTTCAAAAGTGTTTTGCCATAAATTTTCTAGACATTGCAGTACAAATTGTGTTATTGTTTGTCCATTTACTGCTGTTAGCATTTTACAAGCAATCAAATAAGGCCGGCCTGCACTATTACTAGGATGCAATGGTTTTATTAGGAAATTGACTATGTATCGACCAAAAATGTCTGTTGTCTCATCCAGCGATATCCATAGTTTCTCATTTTTATTAGTTTCATAAATCGAATTGATTTTATTCCTATAAAACTTCTCCAAATAAACTTTTCGTAACTGTGATTCGTCAACCACTTTACGATTGGTACAAACGCAACAACAAGTACTGCACATATATTTCTGAAAAAACTCTTTGAACGCTGGATTTTTCATTTGCGACCAAGGAATATTGCATAGAATCAGGAACTTAATGAGGTCGAAGTAAAATTCCTCTTGCGGTCTCTTAAATTTTCCTTGATGTACAGCGCCTTCAATGTGTTTGGTAATGTTGCCTCTATTCACAGCTTTCAAATGACTTTCACACTTTGTACAGTATATAGTGCCACTAGCGTTATCGTAAAGTAATTCAATATACTAATTCAATATACCTACTCCGACCACTGATAATTAATAACATAAAGTCAGCTATTATATTATTTTTTTATTAACGCCTTGGTGGCTGGAGTGGAAAAGAGCTGTGCCTTATTTTCAGTGGTCCTGTTCGGACTTTTCGAGGTCGGTTTCCCGGGTTTGCGACCACCAACTCGTATTTGGCAAGCGTGGCGATTAAGCCGTTACCCATAAACAGTAGCGAAGCCTCGATTTCAATGGCTAATCACTTAACTTTGAGCTGTGTTTTTACTACTGTCGTTTTGCTAAGCAACTGGCCGACCCGGCGGACTTCGTACCCTTTGACAGTTTCCATGACAACAAAACAAACATTATTATCGTTAAACAGTTTACGCGTGAAAGCGTATATCAAACAAACAAACTCGACTTCTTGGCGGGAAAGTGAAGAGTCATGTCTGCGGTTTTGTTTTATTTTCTAAAATTTGTGTTATGTCGAATATTAATGTGAAATAATGGTGGATTATTAACCGTTAATTGTTCGTGAATGTGCATGAGTGTTGGCAAATGAAACAAAACAGTGCAACGTCACTTTTCAAATTCTCTCAAGAAGTCTGCGTGAGGACTTAGTAAAGCCCCACATCTTTACTGAGATACTCGAGGGGTTGGGGGTATATCATTTCTCACTTCATTTCATTCATCATCATCATATTGTATATTTATGTATTACTTGTAAGAAAAATTACTTTGACACTGGCTAAATGTGCTAATCGCACGAAGCCATCAACTAAAAGAAAGAAAGAAAAGAAACAAACAAACTCCCTTTTTTTTGTTAAATAAGTATGTATCCTTTCTTTCTTTTAGTTTTGATGGCTTCGAGCGATTGGCACATTTAGCCAGTGTCAAAGTAATTTTTCTTACAATATGATGATGATGAATGATAATAGAAATGAGAAGTGAGAAATGATATACCCCCCAACCCCTCGAGTATCTCAGTAAAACTTACTAATTCAGAATTTGAAAATTAAAGTTGCACTGTTTTGTTTCATTTGCCAACACTCATGCACACTCACGAACACTTAACGATTAATAATCCACCATTAATTCACATTAATATTTTTCAAAATAAAACAAAACCGCAGATATGATTCTTCACTTTCCCGCCAAGAACTCTCCGAATCTAATCTAAACTAATTAAAAATCTATTTTTTTTATCTGTTGCTTGTTTTTTAAATAAATGTTATAATAAGATTAGAGACTGTACATAAAAACTTATTACTTAAAAACTTTGAAATGTATACTTTTTACGAACCTACTCGCGTTTATTTAACCTAAGCGTGTCGGGAGATGAACGGCTGGGTGTATTATTTTGTAGTCTATATTTATCTCAGCCAAAAAGACGTCCACTGCTGGACAAAGGTCTCCCTCAAGGATAAATCAATAACCTCATTTTGAGGGGAATTTGCCATAATCGCCACGCTTGGCAGGCGGGTTGGCGATCGCAGTAAGGTGGAAATAATCACAGAGAAACGCTGCTGCCCATCCTCTGGAATGGTCCCATGGTCGCCTCCTACGACACCCACGGGAAGAGATGGGGTGGTGCAATTCTTTATCCCCGGCACAACACGGGGTCTATATTAGACTCCATAATTTAAAATAGCTACTTATGTATTGAAAACACCTAACGCTTAACCTCGGATAGTTTTAAGCAACAAGTTAAGGACCACTTTCTTTGTCACTATAATGTTATTATCCGTTCCTACAATTTAATATACTTTGTCCATATCATACATATTTAGTGGTATATATATATATGTATGTAGGTATATGCGTTGTATGTATGATAATTATGTAATTTGCAAGCAAGTAATTTACCAAGCATGTTTTGTGTAGGTATAAATAAACGTCAAATTGATATTTCAAATCACCAATAACCACCGCCCATATCTTAGCTTTTTTGTCCCGTTCAACACATGGTTGCATGGAAGAAATTGCATTTTAGCGATAAGGCTGCCATTTGTACTTCTTCTTGCATTGACCTATTTATGTCTTTTGTATGGTGTACAGTAAAGTGTATATTCATTTCTTTAAATAATATTCATAATAAAATGTTTTTGTTTTGTTTATATAATTTTACCGCAATTTTTGTTGCGAAACAAATTACAAAAACACAAATGTTGAAAAAATCCTGTTCGTGGAAATTTTTTCAACAGTTGTGTTGTTAATTTCCATAATGTTAACATGTATAAATTTAAACAATACATATTTAACATGAATAACGTAAATATGCATAACGTTTCAAAGGCAGATTATCAGACATATTACACATAATTTGAAATTACGAGTTTTACTCAAAGTTCTTTGAGTAAAACTTTTTTCTGTATTTCTGTTTATTAATAGGTGAAATACATTTAGTGTAATTTTTAAAATTAAGTCTCTTTTATTGGTATACTAACACATGGAGCTTTGTTGTCTTTTAATAAATAAAATATTATTAAGTTTGTAAATGCAAAATTCAAAATAATATATGTAAAATGGATTATAACATAAATAGGATTTATTTTTTTATGTATTTTCAATATTTTTAATTTAATGATTACTGGTGAAATTCAAAAAGAGTTTCGCGAATTAAATCGTTCAGTGATTATTCACGGCGAAATTGTACTCGTATAAAATTTCATAACGCCTTACCATTTCGAATAGCAATGTTGACGTACGTAGTTTTAGATAAATGAAGAGGTTGATGGAGCAGCGCTAGCGATTTCGGCTAGAGTAAGTTGCAACCATTCTTGCAAGATAAGCAATTTCACAACTACTAGTCACCGGGTTCGTGACCAGTATAAAATATATCCAGCAAATCTGTACTGGCCAAGGCCCTAACTTTAATAGCTTGGGATAATTGTCCAGTAAAAGGCAAGTGGACTGTATATAAGTGCTGGTGTATTTCGCAAAACATACAACTTCGACCCGACAATTGAGCGACCGCGGTGTGACGTGCGCCCGAGTCGCTGGTGCGACGTTTAAGTAGTGGGGGGCCGATTCGATCTGTCCGCGCCGTTGCGGTGGAGGCGCGGCGTAGCATTAAGCCCGCGTTCCCCCGCGCGTCTCTTCCGTGGCCGCGGAGCCGGTCCGTGCGGCCTTGTCTTGACCAAAATCTCTATTTGTAATTTATTGTAAACACGCCTGCACATCAGACTACGACAAACTGTCAAACCTCAATGGCTTTAAACTTTAGCCGTCTTACCAATAAACAAAGAGTTTCACCCGAGTTCTTGCCGCAATAACACGTGTTGTAACACTCCATTTTAATTTCTGTCTACCGTACTCTTACTACTAATAATAATACTTGAAATTGGCTAAACGCTAAACGCGAAGCCATTAATTAAGATAATTAATTACTAATAAACAAAGAATAAGGTACGAATAGTTATTCCGTGTTTTGTTCCTATCATGTAAACGTCATTTCAAATTAGAGTAAAAGAGATAAAACACGGAATAACTATTCGGACCTTATTCTTTGTTTATTTGTAAGGGGGTTAGTGTGTGGCATATGGTTGACTATTTATTGAAGAAATTTGACAGTTTTGGATACGTTGATGTGCTGGCGTCTGTACTATCTGTCTGTACAGAGTACTCTGTGATAGTGGCACCAGAAAGCAGTTTTCGACATTTTTTTCCAATTATCATTACAAATAGGGGTCAGTAACTGATTTGTGAGTTTAGCGACAATTAAGGGTGCGCCGACTAAAAAATGCCAAAAATGCAGTGACGGTTATGTTGATGTAAGTAATTGAAAATACTATAGAAATAAATAAACAAAATACATGTGTTTACAATTAGTCCGACCCATAAATTCACAACACACTATAGTTTTTTCTACAACACCATTTAAATTTGGGCAAAAATCATGAAAACGAGTGGCGGCGTTTAGTTGATATCTTATAGTTTATCTAAATTATTTGTACCTCTGACATTGTCTAAACAATCACAAATGGTCTAAACTATAAATCGTCCGTCTTACATTTTCGATTTATCAAGCGGTTTTTAAAATTATTATTTTTCAAATTAACACGGTAAATTCCCCATACAAAATTAGTATGGCCGCGCGGCATCAAATAAATATGGACGAAGACATCTATATATATAAAAATCAATTGCTGTTCGTTTGTCTCGCTAAAACTCGAGAATGGCTGAAATATTTGCTCTCTGCTCTACCAATGTGATGTTAAGCGTGTCCAGAGTCCAGATACTCCACAGTTAGTGGAGCAGGATTGCGCCTACTGCCCGATCCTCTAAATGCCACTACACATTTACAGAATACACTAAACATGCACACTAGTTTAGGCCCAAGACACCGTACTCGTAGAACCTGGGCACTTATCCCCACCACCACCGGTCAACCCGAGCCGAAGTCCAAGCCTTTAGAGGTGCCCTAGGATTGTTCCGCTCCCCGATCCGATCCGAACCCTTCGGAGAATCTAGTGCTTTAGCACGGCGACGCGCACTAGTGCGTGATGACGTTCCCTCTTGAAAACCTCCGAAGGTGATTCGTTTCACACGGCTTGAGGAACCCTTTAAGGTTCTCGCCGCCCCCAAACAAGCCCGGTGAAGCTGAAAATGCCGTCTGAGGCAATCAGCAATATCTCTCCAAAAATAAAGCTGTTGTGAGATTCCGTGTCCATGAGAGGATGTCTAAGTGTGTATGTGTGCGTTGCTCGTTTGAATAAAGATTACCTCTGCAGTCTTCTTATTTTGTGGCAGAGCTGAAGTTGAAGAAGATGAGATAAATGCTTAAAGGTTTGCCGTTCCAGTAAAAAAACAAAAAAAGGACAAATAAAACCACAGTCTCTCATTGCAATAATCAACTATAATTTCAGAATCTATCATGAGTTGCTACAAAAATGAAAAATACAATCTTATTTTAAATAAAAACGAAGGCCAGACATTAGGTATTCTAAAATTAATCCATCTTTATAATAGCAGATATATATAAGCTAATGTTACTATTCTATATACATTCAACCAATTTTGAAAACTTAAATACTTTTTCCTGACATTGTAATAGGAACCCTTAAAAACGATCATACGTTTTGTTTTTTTTTTATTTACAAGAATATTACACATTGTTCTAAAGCACTATAAGAATTTATTTGCATTTATTATATCTAAAAGTAGCACTAGTGTCCGACAGCAACCAGCAGTCAACATTTTTCCATTAATAAAAGAGGTCGTATGTATTGTTTTACGGCTACGGATGAAATCCATCAAGCCTATTCGTCCGTTCTATCATCGTCATACATAATTGAACAATATTGATGATGATGAATGATAATAGAAATGGGAAGTGAGAAATGATATCACCCCCCAACCCCTCGAGTATCTCAGTAAAGATGTGGGGCTTTACTAAGTCCTCACGCAGACTTCTTGAGAGGTTTTGAAAAGTGACGTTGCACTGTTTTGTTTCATTTGCCAACACTCATGCACACTCACGAACACTTAAGGGTTAATAATCCACCATTATTTCACATTAATATTCGATATAACATAAATTTTAGAAAATGAAACAGAACCGCAAACGTGACTCACTTTCCCGCCAAGAAGTCCAATTTTTGTCTTTAGCTACAACTGAATGCAGTTCCTTTTCGTTTGGCGAAGAAAACTGGTGTTGAAGACTGGGTCACTGTGTCGAACTGTAATGCCACTACGATAGTTGTTCATAACATTTAAAATACATAACAAGTGATTTTACATCGTATTTTAAAATTTTAAGGCACATTATTTAATAACATGTTTAGGTAATATACATATATTAAAATTCAAATACTTCATTTACAAACCAAATAAACCTCAAACGAACGAACGGCCCAATGTCCATTGAAACATCACTCCATATTGCCAAGCGTTATTTTAGCTTTACAGCAAAACCGACAATTTTATCAAGTGCAATAAAAGTTCAAATAAAATAATTAAGGAAATTGTGATAGATAAGCTTGACAGTGAAAGAACAAAAAATCTATATTAGCCGTTAGTAGTATTAAAAATGTATCTAAATATATTGTTCTCCTGAAAATATCGCGTACACATTAGCAACGGTTCAAAAGACAGTAGATTTTAATATGACATTCGTTAATAACGGCACCATTCATCAAATAAGCATACAAAAGGAACTCTAAAAAGCTCTAAAAATTACAACATTTACCACAAAATGAAACTACTAGTAGATTAAAGGTTGTAATTCAATTCCCTAGGTTGGAATAGAAGAATATAATAGAATAGAACAGGCCTATATTGCTTTAAATGTGCTAAGTAATAGTTTTTACATCATTCTGGCTTCTCACATTTAACCGAACAATTAGTATGCAATAATAGATAAGGCTCTCTACAAATTGACTAATATTTTGTAATCGTAATGAAATATAATATTTTTATACTACAATTGGACTGTTATAGCTACATAAATGCATTTCTTTCGCACAGTCCTTTTTTAAATTCTTATTATACTACTAAAACTGACTAATTATTTAATTGACTGATACTCTACTAAACATGTCTATGTTAATTTAGTAAAGTTTAGTAAACTAGTCTTAGTTTACTAAACTTTACTAAATTAAAGAAGCCAAATAAAATATACTAGGTTATAACACCAGTGATCGACTGAAACCAGCGACCGACGCCTTTTTCCTTTAATCATTAGAGCTAGGGTCAGCAACTGCAAACTACTTCCTAGCGGTTTTCTGTAATATTTCATTGAAATTCTATGTTATTATTGGCGACGAAAATCAAGTGTTGATAACTGGTTCATGTGTCGAAGACTGGTGTCGCTACTTTAAAATGTAACAACAAATCTTAAAGCGCTAACCGTTATCCAAGAAACAAGCAGTCGTTTATATATAAATAAAAATATCCAATACATTTTTTTTTCGAGATTGAGATCTCTTTGCAATGCGTTTAAGTTTGAAAAGGTTGGTCAAGACTACACAGTGGATCCCGAAAGTATTGAAAAATAATTTACAAACATTGTTTTAAATAAATTAAAAGTTTTTGAGCGTATCCCAGCTGGCGGAATGTGCTAGGTTCCGTTGCGAACCAATAAACAAAAAATTTCTTGCAAAAATGCGGTGTTTTGTAAGTGGCGTGTATTTCATTTAATTAATTTGTATATTTAAACCTTCCAGTGTTTTTGAATTATAATATTACAGTGGAATATTATTAAGTTCGCGTAAGGTCTCGTTCTAGTTCTGCATATTTGCTAAAACTGAAAGGGATCTTCAAATATAATTTATCATTCATTCATCATTCATAAAATGTCGTTTATCAATTATCAAAAAACTAAAGACTACGCTGTATGAACAAGATCCCATAGGCAAGAAGAAAAAAAAACAAAATCCAACTTTTTAAATTTGAAATGGCTCGCAACGGAACATCAAAACCACCCAAGCCAAGGAGTTATTTACAAAAAGAGAATTTATCAATTACAAAAAAATCAGTTCAATGCTTTCTAGGCACAAGGTACAAGTTGAAGGTGTCTTTGGGTAGAGCTACGCACGCTGGCTTCTGCCTTAAGTCCTCAAGATTCTCAGCAGCCACATCAAACTCCTGCATTATACTGGCGAACATGACGAAGCTCATAGTTGTGACTAACGTCTGACCAATGCACGTCCTCTTGCCAATAGAGAATGGCAAGAAGTGTGGTATATTCTTCTTTACAGAAACAACTTCTTTCTCAACCTCTATAGTCTTGTTGATAGGCCCATTCCTCTCGCCATCAGACTCCATCCCAGAATCGCATTGAGAGTTACGTCTGACGCGAATCTTGCTGCGTTCCAAAAACCTGGAGGGATCAAATTTCGCTGGTTCCTTCCAATACTGCTCTGACGTATTCAACTCATAGTTATTTATAAAGACAATTGTACCTTTTTTTACACCATAACCTGCTACTACTGCGTTCTCAGTAGCTACATGAGGAACGATAGGTGAGGAGGCGTATCTGAGACATTCAAGAACCGTTGCTTCGGTGTAAGGCAAGTGACCTCTGTCAGATAAGGTTATAGCTCGCTTACCTTTAGTAAGACCGTCTATTTCAACTTTAACCTTCTTAGCAACTTCAGGGTCTCTTGCGACAGCAGCTAGACACAGCATCACTAAGTTACCAACCGAAGAGTGCCCTCCCAAGAAGTCTTCAAGCATGAAGATGATAGTGTTCCTATCGACTGTTGGATCGTCATGCAAAACCCTGAGCAGACCGTCTAGGAAGTCCTTTTCAGGCACATCTACTTCTAAAGCCATCTCTCTTTGTTCTACAATTCTTGACAGAATGAAGGTGCGAATGTCTTGAGACCAGCCAGAGAGTTTGTCCATATGCTTCTTGTAAAGAGGCTCAAGCCATGGCAAAAAGTCTACCGCATACCCCTGGTTGATCTCCCAGAATATCTCGTCGAAATGGTCGACTATCCTCTTGAAGTCCTCATCAGTTTCAGAGTCGAACCTGATGTTGCACATGTAGTGGCTGAACATGTTCATAGCAGTTGTCATTAAATAAGGTTTCAAGTTGATGCTGGACTCCGTAGAGGATGCAACAGTCTTCAGCGTTTGTAGAAGCTCTATGGATTCGAAGGTAGCAACGCTGCCGATGCGCGCGAAGTTGTCTGTGTGCTGTTTCGGACCGCAGTGACGCCGGGCCAGGTTGCGACGACGCGTCTGGAGATTGGACCAGTCGCAGAGAGCCAGGGCTGTGAAAAAAGAAAAAGAAATACATCAGTCATGACTCATGAGTGATGTTTGACTGAGTTTGACAGTTGAAATCGAGGAGGTTATTTTAAGGAGTCCGTTTAAGATCTCTCTAAACTCACACATCTTAGAGGAAACTCAATAACGATCTAAGCCTATCGCCATAACAGTATTTTGTTGACAGATTTAAATATTATAAGATGGTGGTTTTTTTTTTGGAGAAAAATTTTTTTCCTTTAAGTAATCAATATAAATAGAGGGCATCGAATGATTTTAAAACTTTAGCATCAGTTTAATTCAGACCACCTGCTTCCTAACTATCATCCAGTAAAACAATGAAATACTATATAATTTTTTGGCGTCGAAAACTGGTATCGAAGTCGATAACTGGGTTACTATGCCGACCATTGGTGCCACTACTATAGGTACGAGGCGTTTGAAATGTATTATGAATTAATAAGTGTTATAGTTTCATATGAGTTAAAGTTGTACTTAATGTATTTAGTTTGTTGTATGTTATACCTACTCACTATAACGATTCAATTGTTGAATCTGAAACTCGACACTTAGCGCCATATTAAAGAGTCATGCAAATTCTACGAAAGCGTATCAAATTCGCAGAAATGCTACTAAACTAGTAAATAAGTCAATCAATAATGTTATATATTTTAAATAATCGACACACATAAACATTACATACAATACAGCTGATCGGGATATCCTAGATTCTTATTTGACACACTCGTGATTATATGTCAAACATTTCCGCAATTTTTGTTGTAAGCAAATTACAATTCCATAAAAAAAAGATAAAGTGTTGAAAAATTCCACGAGCGGGATTCGAACCCGCACCCCATGACATGCCGGGTCAGGTGCACTACCAACTACGCTATCGTGGCTCAATACAACTCGCCGAAATTAATCAACACTATCTGCTCTTACTCTGCAAGCCAAAGGAGCCCTATTCAATGTCGACAACTACGTCATCAACATCCAATCTCTAAGCAGTTCCCAGGCCAAAATGTGTTTTCAGTTCACAGCCCAGACTTGTGATCACCAACCCCCATTTGGCAAGCATGGTGTAGCTAATAACCCATCGATTGTAGTGATGACTTGATTTCAATGAGACAGGCCTTTGCCCAGCTGTGGGACAGTATATAGGGTAATTACTTATTTAATTCAATTTAAAATTGTTTTATTTTTTTAATTTGCTATATACTAACGTAAGGCTATAAGCTCGAAATTACTTGTTATAATAATTAGGACTTCGGTACGTAAGTTAAAATAAAATATTATTATTTGAATTTATTTAATAAATTTTTTTGTAGTTTAAGTTAGGTACCTATGTTTATTTTTTTATCAACTAATAACGTTGTGTGCCTATATTTCGATTCAATGTATATTCTAATATATAAAATTCTCGTGTCACGGTGTACGTTATTGAACTCCTCGGAAACGGCTGGACCGATTTTCGTGAATCTTAGCGTGCATATCGGCTAGGGTGGAGAATCGGACAACATCTATTTTTCATCCCCCTAAATGTTAAGGGTAAGCCACCCCTAAATTTTTTTAAGATTTTTGAAATTTTTCCAATACAAAATTATTTGTTTGTAGTGTTGTCATGGAAACTGTCAAAGCGGTACGAAGTCCGCCGGTCAGCTAGTTTTCTATATATTTTTTTTAATCTTAATATGAAACTATTTTCTAATAAAATGTGAATAGATAATCACTTACAAAACAATAAACTAATCTTATGAAGTAAAGTGTTAACTCAATAAAAGCTTACAAACAAACATACTTAAGCATTAACAATATTACCTAGTCAGGATTGTATAGACACGAGATAATATTTCTCATGTAGGTAAGTTAATAGGTCACTATGCACCCAGCACCATGAACTAATTAAGCACTAAATACCACTTTAGCTGCGTCATGTAACTTCACCTTCACTAAGTAGTAATAGGAGCTTTCTTGTATGGGACACGTCACAAACTTTTAAATATAGTTACAATTCATGGCATAACAACGCTTAAGAGTTTCTTGCGCCCATCTCCACAGCTAAAAAATAGACGTCCTGAATGGGTAGTAGGTAAAAAATGTACGGACTATTCAAAAGCCCTTTTCGTAAGTTTATTTGAATAAAAAAAAATTTACTTTGACTTTGACTTTGACATTGACTTTGACTTTGACTTTGACTTTGACTTTTATAAAATTAGCCGTTATAATTTTATTGTAGCGTAGTGGCACCAGCGTTCAACAGGAACCAGTAATCGACCTTTTTGTCCTTTAATCATTAAAGATGGGTCAGTAACTGATTGTAGTCTTTACCAACAATTGGATACAGACCACCTGCTTCCTTTTTAGGACGAAATTTTCATTCATTTCATTTCATTTTTTTTTTCATTTTGTTAGAACAAAAAATTAAGTAATAGCATAAAAAAGAGTATTTATTTATTTGTCCTTAAAAAAGTATTTTTGTTGCTCTTTGCGGCATTTCACAAATATTTTGTGGCTGTGGATACCAGTTTATTTAGTCTCATAAGTACTCATAACCAGTAACGAGCCAGTAACAATCAGTTTTACGTAAATAGAGTATTTTAGCGTAGTTTATTGGTATCGTAGATTATAAAGTACGCCTACATGAAAATGAGGACAATACTCTATTTTAGAGTACGGGTGGCAACCCTACTGTCATACCGTAATATTCCAATGAAAATCTATATTATGTTTTGGCGACTAAAACTCTGTCGGTTATTGGGCTTAAAGTTTCAAACACTGGTGCAATTAACTAATAAAATTGCAACTTGCTATACAAACCCGATCCGATCCGAACCCTTCGGAGAATCTAGTAGGGCACGGCGACGCGCACTTGTGCGCGATGCCGTTCCCTCTAGATAACCTCCGAAGGTGATTCGTTTCACACGGCTTGAGGGACCCTTTACGTTCCTCGCCGCCCCCAAACAAGCTCGGTGAAGCTGAAAATGCCGTCTGAAGCAATCGGCAAATCGAAATTTTTTCTAGTAAAATTTTATCTTGTATCTATAAATAGCATTGTAAACGCAAAATTAAAAAATAATAAAAGTAAGCATTTTTTTTTTCCCGACGAGCCGTATTTGATTCTCCGAGGTTTTCCTTACCGCATGGATAAACATGTTTTCAATACTATACCAAATTGTAATAATTATCGCGAAATTGTTTGCAGGTATCATCACTATATAGTATAAAACAAATCGCTTCCCGCTGTCCCTATGTATGTATGTATGTATACATGTATAATTAGATCTTTAAAACTACGCAACAGATTTTGATGCGGTTTTTTTAATAGATAGAGTGATTTAAGAAGAAGGTTTATACGTATAAATACATACATAATATAGTAGAGAAACACTGATAATTTTAGGTTTCACATTTTTTTGCGCTTGCTAACATTGCAAACGCTGGCTGAACCCTACGAGATAGATCAAAATAATGTACTACAGTATTGTACACCTTAAAAAGGTCTACAAAAAAAGTCAGCGATGGTATATGTCTATCTGTTAGGGATAACCCACAATAATAATTTTTTATCTTTTACTTTTTACGAGAAATAATGGCTTATGGCGATTTTAAGCAATACAGCATTAATCCTTATCCAATTAAGTACCTTAAATACATTGTGCTTTTAATGTAGATCAATATGGCCCTTTACAGCATGTAATTTAAATGAATATTTTCGAAGATATTACAGATTTAAAATGCAGGGACATGCGGTTGCGTGTATCAGCACTGCACTCGTGCGAAGCCGGGGCGGGTCGCTAGTGAAATTATATTATGTACAGACGTGTTGTTTCGGATAGGTTGATTTGCCTGCACAATTGCACATCAACCTATCCGAAACTGTCAAATTTCAACAATAAGCAGGCGTGTATTGAAATGCAACTTTTACGGATCTACTCGCGTTTATTGTAAAATAAACGTGTAGTGTTCGCGTCAACTTTAGAAAACCATATTCTGTCCTTATCATTTCACTACAAGTAAATAGCCTTCAATGAAATCATATCATCGCTACAATTGATGGGTGTTGGCTTAATCACCACGCATGTCACCTTAATCACCACGCATTTATAATTTGTTTTATTAATGTTATTTTGATAAATATTGGTTTTTAGAAATACGAAATCAACTTGAACGAACTTGCGTGCAAACTGCAAGTTATGTAATCAAATAAATCATGGCGTCTAACTTGCACCACACGGATAGAAGTAATTTTGTCTAAGTGCAATCATGGTTTACTATAGCAGTCGTAAAGTTAACGTTTCTTTACAAGGTTAATTATGTTAAGGTCAATTTTGACACCACAGATAAAATATAGAGGTGTATACACGTTAGTCGGAACGGGAGTACTAAGCCGAAAGGAGGGTAAGGTTACATGATAGTGAATAACTTTTTTTCTTTTACTTTTTTTTTAAATATTTTTATTAACATTTGATTGGTCTAAGAGACTTCTTGACGGGAAAGTGAAGAGTCATGTCTGCGGTTTTGTTTTATTTTCTAAAATTTGTGTTATGTCGAATATTAATGTATGTAAATATTGGTGGATTATTAACCGTTAAGTGTTCGTGACTTCGATTTTTTTTTCTTTTATCAAAGCTATGATATTGTTTATAAATAAACGTTTCATAATAATATTCGTTCGTTCGAAACGTAACTCCAGTTTTCGTCGTCAAAAAAAATGTAGAATTTCATCGAAATTTTATTATTTGATTCAGCCATTATTGTAGTGATGACTTGATTTCAATGATGGGGGCCTTTGCCCAGCAGTGGGACAGCTATAGGCTATTTTATTTTACTACTTACACTGAAATTTTACTGGATGACAGGTAGGAAGTTGGTTGTCTGTATTAATTTTTTTCTTAAGTCAAGTATTAGTCAAGTATTTTATTTTATTAGTTACTGACCCCTATTTTAATGATAAATGGAAGAAATGTCGATTACTGGTTCTTGTCGAATACTGGTGAACACCCTACACACTTTGCCCTATCTGGAAATCGAACCGGAACATAGGACCGAGCGCTTCACCACTCTGCCGAGACAAGAGACAGATTAAAATAATACCTATGCGTTCTAACTTCCTGACTCCTGATATAATTCGCTACCTACATTCGCTTATGAAACACGGGCGGTCGTCAGTTATTTTGCAAAGTTTTATTTTTAATTGTTTATGATAAACTAGTAGGTTGAATTTATTATTTTATTGTCTGTGCTTTATTATTCAACAAAGGTTAATTACAGTTTCAATATTATCAGGATTACTAGGTATAACGTTATTATTGTTTTTTCTGTGTTTTGTACCAAATTAGTATAAAAGACAAAACACGGAATCAATAAGATTCGAAGCGAATTGTTAAGATTTTTCAAGAAGTCCGCGTGGGTTCTCTACCGATACTCAAGGGGTTGGGGGAATGAAAACACCACAGTAAAATTTGGTAGGTGACTGGTAAGTCAATAGATAAACTTTTTGCCAACTGTCAAAACGATTTTTTTTATCTAGAAATTGTATGGAAATTACAAACTATGTCGTCACTATTTCGTTCCGGCAATTGAGTGTTTGTTATAAACTTTATAGCATATAGAAGTGCATGCTTAAGTCAATGTTTCAAAGAATTGTTACGTGATTTTATAAACGTTTAATCTCCTGCAATTAATTATTGTTGTAGTCAGCATCCCTATTACTCTAAAGTACCTAATGACTATGAGAAGCAAATATAAAATCTTTTTTTCTCAATTTTTAATTTATAGTTTCAGTTGCGTTAAGGTTACTACGCACTTGACCGACATTAACACAGTGAGTTACAGACATGTCGGTATCAGATTTCACGGAAGGAAAATTTAACGAACACATAGCATATTTCATTTAGTATTGAGTCAATGAAACAAATTGATTGTGTATTATATTGTGGGGGCATGTGAATATGCTTTATTAGCTAGTTTGTGAAGTGAAAGAAAAAAATGGAATTTCGTCATTATTAACGTTTTTGGTAAGTTTTAGAAATAGCATTTTATTTTATTTAGTATTAAAGCTGACTTTTGATTATATTGTAAAATTGATATTTTTCGCGCAGGCTGAGAGTGATACTGGTTGTTCCAAATATATATAATAAATATATAATAAACAGAGGTTAACCCAATTTTGTTTCATTATTTATATGTGTAAATATATTTAACTATATTAATTATTTTATTAAAAAAGAAATATGTTAGCTTTATACAATTATTACTATATGAAAGTTCGTTTGATTTTAGAGTGTCTAATAGTTCTCTCCATCCAAGTCTGGAAGTAATCTTTTTAAAGCGCTAAGGCCGCTATTACACAATGTTAATGTTTGTTGAATTGATAAGTTTTTTATTCTTTTTTTTGTCGACTCCATCGTAGGTACCTAAAATTATATAACTAATTTATAAACGTATATAGTTGTCTTGAATCATCCGAAACTCTAGCAGCCTTACAAATAAAAACTCAACAATCCAAACTTATTCCAAACATTTAACTGAAATCCTTCATAAATAACTCTCACTTTATGCTTTCAAAAAGTTTTTGTTACAAAATTCAAACATAGAACACGACACAGAAAAATAAATAAAGAACAAAATTAAAAAAAAAAGAAATACTCACAGTTATTCCGGTCGCCAGCAAAGAGTTTATGGAACCGTATGAAGTCAGGTCGACCGCCAAAGAACTTGCCGTTTTGATTTAGAACCTCCCTAATCAACTCTAGATTATTAACTACTAAACATTTAGCGCTTCCCAATTTCAAACTGAAAATATCTCCGTAGTGCTTCGAAAGCTCTGTAAAAGCTTGAAAAGGCGATTCATGCTTGCCCAAAAGGTGTAAGTTCCCTATTATAGGCAATGGCATTGGCCCCGGTGCTGCCTGCAACCTAGTTATATCTCCCGAGCTGCAAACTCTTTTCATAGATAAACTCGTGGTTCTACGCGAAAAGAGTTTGTATACGCAAAGCGCGATTACAACAGCAAGAAGGATCGCACTCATTTTTATTTTTTCCTAAAAAAGAAATTCTTCAACGAGTGGCCCTGGTTGACAGGAGATTTGGCGGGAAACACGCCTGCACTGCACAGGTTTTGGCGCGTCCGTCTTTTTTATACGAAGCGTCGCTCGCGATAAAACGATTTGCATTTATCACTTTTGCATTTGAACACTGTTTTTCTTTACGAACACAAAACATTTTAGTTCTTAAGACCTTCACAATAAGAGTATTATTGATGCGACCCTTTTTAAAATTCTGCGTTCGATTTGCGTTTGATAGCTGAAACGATGGAAAATCGGTCTTATGCGATAATTGAAAAGGTTGTATGCGATAGCAGAATGTGAGGTTGTCAGGTTGACAACGCTCGACTTATAGGGGTGATTTTTTTGTTTTAGTATAAAATATACTACTTACTTGCACCTTCGTTCGCATACGCACGCTTGCATGACGTTTTACCACGACACAAACAATTTCATTCAGTCCAGCACTCAGTCCTGGCTTCAATTCCCAGGTCGGGCAACGTATTTTTTGGATCTTTGTAATTGCCTCTGTGGTCTAGCGGTTAAGACCACCGGTCTTAGAACCAGAGTAACCGGGTTCGATTCCCAGCGGGGCGCACATGTTTGGGTACTCGGTTTGGTTGGTGGTAGGGCTTGTTAGTCCGCCTGGCTAGCTACCACTATCTTATCTAAATATGTCGCCATAACATCAATGTTTGTAGCATTATTGTGTTCCAGCAGCTAGAGATAAGATAGCCAGTGCCTCAGTAGTTGAGAAAACCACCACGCGTGGGCCCAGTGCGATGTGGTGGTTGCTAACGACTGCTAATGCAGCCGGGACCAACGGCTTTGCGTGCATTCCGAAGCACGGAGGAGCTCGAGATAATCAATGTTTGGTCACCCGTCCTATGACCGACTTTTGCGAAAGTTGCTTAGCCTTAGCAATCACAGACCGGGCGCGCTAACCACTGTCAGCTCAGCCTCTTTACTGCCATAACAATTTCTCGTTTTCGTTAACGTAATCGAATGGCTAATGAAACTCAGGCACCAGGCATCCATGTTCGTATGCCTTAATCATAATCATGACCATCATCACCAGCCTATAAGTCCACAGCTGGACAGAGGCCTCTCCTTGTGCACGCCACTGACCACGATCCGCGGCTACTCTCATCCGGCTCTTGCTAGCCACCTTGCGGAGATCGTCGCTCCACCTAGTCTGAGGGCGTCCTATGCTACGTTTGCCGGTACGCGGTCTCCACGATGCTGGCTTAATAACATTTAAAAAAAACGAGTGAGCCTTACAGTAGTCGCATATGATGTGTAACATTTGACACCTCACCTTAGTAATAAGCAATTTTAATATTATACTCTGGAAAAAATGGGTCAGGTATTACATCATTTTATAATTATAAAATAAATAAGTCTATTACACACGGAACGTTTGAAATCAATATTACAATAGAAAATAGAATATAGAATTAACAATGACGTATATTTTACTCATTCCTCTCACTTCCCCTATAGAAGACATTTGACTTATCAAAATGACCTTTGATAGTCAAATGACACAATAATGTCACTTAAAATAATAATATGTCATGTTCATAATATCGATTACAGAATTTACAAAATGGCGCGCGTACGCGCGCATCCCCGACTTCCTGTTTCACACTTCCGTCCCATTTCACGAAATCACTCCCACAAATTTGTAAGAAAGCGAGGGGAAAGATGTTACACATCAAAAAGACACACTCTTCTTCTTCGTCTTCTGATTCGGAATTCTGTTCATCATCATCAATTAGTGCCAACAGCATTTTCAGCTTCACCGGGCTTTTCTGGGGGCGGCGAGAAACTTAAAGGGTTCTTCGAGCCGTGTGAAACGAATCACCTTCGGAGGTTTTCTAGAGGGAACGGCATCACGCACTAGTGCGTGTCCCCGTGCCCTACTAGATTCTCCGAGGGGTTCGGATCGGATCGGGGATAGTTTGGAGATCAGTATACAAAATTTTCTGCGTTCCCATATAGCTTGTTTTAACTGGTGTTAACTAAGTCCAGTCCACATTGAAATGAAACAACTTTTACGGATCTACTCGCGTTTATTTTACACATTAGTTTTAATTAATGTTTATCCTGACGTTTCGAACCGTTTGCAGGGTCCGTGGTCACAGGGAGACAGAGTCTCATTAATTAAAACTAATGTGTAAAATGAACGCGAGTAGATCCGTAAAAGTTGTTTCATTTCAATGTGTAGCGTCCGCGTTAACTTTAGAAAACAATATAAGTCCAGTCCACTTTTTGATGTCGTCCAACCATTTGTGTCGCGGGCACAAAAGCTATCAAAAATTCACCGTGAACTCAATTTCTTGTAAGATGGCTCTCGCTATGATTTAGCCAGTGCCCGTGTCTAGTTTTGGGGCAGGTTATTAGTGTTTTTTTTATTTAACGTGAACATTCTCACTAATGTCATTTTCAGCATACAAAGTCACCGTCACCCCTTGGATAGTCACGAGTCGTGTAGCAGATTGCATGAATAAAATATATATTAGGTAGTTATATTGTTTTTTTTATTACTCATAATATTGCTTTTCCTGAATATCTTTGGTACTTTGCGTCAATGGTAAAGTTATTTTAATTTTTTACAGAACGTGACTGCACAGTGTAAAGAGTAGCAGCAGAACAACATTGTTATGACACGTGTATTAATTTATTACTAAAATTACTCTGTAACCACAGTATTTTAAAAAAATATAGTTTTGAGGAGCTATATATGGGGTGCAGTGGTTAACGCGCCCGGTCTGCGAGTGCTGTGGCTAAGCAACTTAGGCCACTCACCGGATGACCAAAAATGTATCATCTCGAGCTCCTCGGTGCTTCGGAAGGCACGTAAAGTTGATCCCGGCTGCATTAGCAGTCGTTAACAACCACTAACTGGGCCCGCGTAGCGGTTTACGGCCCGTTCTCTAAAGAAGGCTAGGACGGAAGGCTAAACCCAATGGGGGCATAAATTAGTTGATGATGATGATGATAGTTTTGAGAGAAAGAAAGATAGATAGAGACACATTTATTGATTATACAGCTTTAACCACACCAATAAAAATAACAATCATTCAACTGTAACATGGTGCCTATTTAGTGCGATATTCATTCGCTATTCGATAACGTTTACAAATTGTTTTATGGCATTGAAGCAGAGCCTCCTAGATAAACGGAGAGATTTAAATTTTGCCATACAAATTCCTGACATTCTGGCGGGGTTCGTCGGTAGTTTTGTGGGGTAATGTTGAAATGCTTGTTATTTTAAAATTTAATAAAGAAATTTTCAATGAAATTAAATTCTGCAAACCCTGCAACTACGTAAAAAGTAAATAGCCTGTGCCTCCATCATTGAAATCAAATCATCACTACACTTGAGGGTGATGGCTTAATCACCACGCTTACCAAATGCGGGTTCGTGATCACAATCTATCGAAAAATCCGAAACATTCTTTTCCAGACCTGGGGCCCGACCGCCTAACTCGATTGCTGTGGCTACGTGTATAGTTTATGACGTCATCTTATCATCTAGCTAATAGGTATAGGCATTTAACGAACTATAGCCTTATAGCTTTCGATATTGCTTTCATAGGCGGTACTAAATGACAAGATGACGTCATAAACTATACACGTAGCCAAAGCAATCGGTTAGGCGTTCGGGGGACTGGTAATTGAATCCGGTATCTTCGGGTACCGGACCGACCCCTTGAATGAGCACAGATGCTCAACTGACCGCTGCTTATGCTTAGATACGCTTATGCTGCGGGGCACGTGAGTTGTCCATAATTGGTTGTTCTGCTCGGTGGTTTTCATTGAGTAGGCTGCCAACATCTTCGGCACTAGTCTGGATAACTAGTAGAGGCGCCCGCTAGATGCAATATATCCGGTTGAATCAGCCGCGTAGGATTTTGGAACTGATGAGGTGCCTGTATGGGTACTGAGAAGTGAGTGGGCTTACAACTCCGCCACCAATGAGGACATTTGGTAGTCGACTTTAGAGTTGACGACCCGAGCAGTGGAGCTGCAAGTTGTGCTTTTGGTGCAACGAGAAGTGAGCGAGCTCCGGTACAGCTCCGGTAACCTGTCTGGATATTAAGTAGTGGACTATACGTGTCCACGGAGCAACTCGCTCGAGACACTAGTCATAAAAGTACCGGATGAAGAATGTGCTTCGGCGCGTCCTGATCAGGCGGACTGACCTGACGTAGATGTGACCTTGTGCTTGCGTAAGGATGTCTGACACCTAACTTTATAACCGCAAGGTTGGTGGAGGATGTCAGTAGAAACTTTAAAGTCGTGTGTAGCGAGGTGACCGCTGCTTATGTTCAGTCCGCGATCGACAATTACCCAGGGAGACACACAAAACACGAAAAATGCCTGTACTGGCCAAGGCCCTAACTATGTTAGCTTGGGATAATTGTCCAGTAAAAGACAAGTGGACTGTATATTAAGTGCTGGTGTGTTTTGCAAACATACAAATTCGACCCGACAATTGAGCGACCGCGGTGTGACGTGCGCCCGAGTGGCTGGTGCGTCGTTGAAGTAGTGGGGGCCGATTCGATATGTCCGCCGTTGCGGTGGAGGCGCGGCGTAGCATTAAGCCCGCGTTCCCCCGCGCGCCTCTTCCGTGGCCGCGGAGCCGGTCCGTGCGGCCTTGTCTTGACCAATGCCTCAATGTTCTGTTTTATATTGTAAAAACACTTCATCTGTAACTAGCCAATAAGTAGAACACGATGCCCTCCGCCGGAAAGTAATTTTATGATACAAATATTCGTAATTAATTTTAAAATAATTAATTTTAATTTAATCTAGAGTATGTCACATGGTTCGTCATACGTTGCGGCTTTACTTAGTTCTATACGTGTGGGTAGTGTATTGTGTAAACGGGCAATGAACGTCAAACTATCGTTTCATACGTGCCTCGCGTCAGTTTCGAGGCACAGTCACTTTTGTAATTTTTCTGTCAAATCTTCTAACCAGTGATAAAACGTCTATTCGATTCTAATCGCTTACAAAATTATGATGATTGGAAAGAAATTATATGTCAAAAGTAATTCAATATCTCTAAGAGAGGGCAGAGCTTTTTTAAACCAATTATTTACCTCCACAAAATTATATCAAAAAATTGTAGCGATTTTTTTACACACCAATGCAGTTGAATTATTTTGCACTGTTTTGTTTCATTTGCCAGTATGCACGCTGCACGAACACTTTAACGGTTAATAATCCACCATTATTTTACATTTATATTCGACATAACTCAAATTTTAGAAAATAACACAAAACCGCAGACATGACTCTTCACTTTCCCGTCAAGAAGTCCTTACCTTACTTGGCTGATTGTGTGTACACTATGACACTAAGGAATGAATTGGAAACGTTTTTATTATTTAAATACACAAGCGTCTTTGCGAGAAAACATTGTTTTTTTTATATGAATGGAATATTACGCAAGCGGTTATTCTCCAGACTTAGAGACGCTGACTTCATTACGTGACAATAAAATAAGATTTTATTTTATATACTTACAACTGGTAAGTATAAGTCGCGCAGTCTCACCGGTGAGAACGTAGAAATGCGATTGTAACATTTTTATTTATTTGTTTGTAAGTATGTAAGGATCGTAGCAAGTAGAAAGAAGTGGTCTCTGCCTACCCCTACGGGAAAGAGGCGTGATTATATGTATGTATGTATGTATGTATGTATAAAAAAACCTTTCAGTCTGATATAATATTATAAATAATTTTTTTTATATTATTTTTGGACATTCACTGCTTGCTATTTTTATTCTATGCGCCTTACAAATAAACAAAGAATAAGGTCCGAATAGTTATTCCGTGTTTTGTTCCTGTCATGTAAACGTCATTTCAAATTAGAGTAAAGGAGACAAAACACTATTCTTTGTCTATTTGTAAAGCACTATAAGTATAACCGGTCGTTGTGGAGATCCTTAGGGGAGACCTTTGTCCAGCAGTGGACGACGATCATGATGACGATGACGATGAAGTATACACACCTGCACATCAACCTACCACAAACTGTCAAAAACTGTCAAATTTCCTCAATAGACTTTGAACTTTATGGTTTAATTATATGGTTGAAAATGTATTGAGGAAATTTGAGTTTTGAATAGGTCTGTACGTCACGCGTCTGTACTATTATTAAAAAGATAAAGTTTGGGACTTTGTTTGTCTAAGAAATCTTCCTTCTCTGGAATCTCTGGAACTACTGGTCCAATTCCAAAAAATATTTCACTGATAGAATGCAACATTCCTTGCGGGTATAACTATAGGCTATCTTTATCTTGTTAAAAAAAAACCATAAAAGTATTGAATTTTGTACGGGAAAGTACGAAATCCACGTGGTCGAAGTTTTAGTCTCTTATATAAAAAATATGATTGTATTACGACAGTACAATTCAAGTACCAAAATCAAAGTCGCAGTAAATTTTTTTTATTTAAACAAACTTAAGAAACAATGCTTTTAAATCGTCCAAAAAAAATTTATTCCTGCTTCCTGTTTGGTTGTTCTCTTTTATTATCATTTTTTGTTAATTGCCGGTTCTTCTCAGTGCAAGCTCCCTCACCATAACCTACGAGAGATGGGATCGAGTTTTTTTTACTATAACTTAATTTTTTTTTGGAGAAAGTTTCCCTCCGACGGCATTTTCAGCGGTGCCGGACTTTTTTATGAGCGGTGAGAAACTTAAAGAGCTCCTCAAGCCGTGTGAAACGAAACACCGTCAACGGGTTGATAGAGGGAATGCTATCACGCACTAACTGCTTGTCCCCGTTCCCTACTAGATTCTCCGAGGGGTTCGGATCGGATCGGCTATGAGTGATGATAAAGGCGATGGAAGAAACGCATTTCACCCGAAATCCTCAACTACTGAGTCACTGACCATCTTATCCCTACTGTGGGAACAACAATGCAACTAACAATTTACAAAAAAAACCCACGAGCGGGATTCTAACCCGCACCCCATGACATACCGGGTCAGGGTGCAGTACCCTACCTACTTATACTTTGTAAGCCAAATGCCTTATTCAATGTCGATAACTACGTCTGAAAATTAATTATTGGTGGTGTCAACTTCTCTATTGTTTGTTTATAAAAACACTTTCTGTAATACCATGAAGGTTCCACTTGAATGAAATCGCTGTCATGTGGTAATAAGCGCACAAATAGATTGTTTCCCGAAACGCGAACGGGGTCAAGAGTTATTCCAGATAAATGGGTAGCCCAATCCTCTTTTTCCTGTTCTGTCGATACCAACTTATGAATTAAACAGTAGTTGTGTCCTAGATGGCTATAGTGCTTTCTAGCAAAAACGGTTTTGTTTTCTAGGCTATTCTACCGTTTTATATGTAGGAGTTTTTAAAGGCAAAGGGATTTTTTTCTTATTCAAAATACGGTTTTCATAATCAGCCCAGTGTGAAGTTATTGGATAATAATGGAATAAGAAATCATTATTTAATGATAATGAGTAATACCTAAGGAGCTCTATGGCGCAGTGGTTAACGCTCCCGGGCTACGGTTGCTAAGGTTAAGCAACTTTCGCAAATGCCGGTCATCGGATGGGTGACCAAAAATAATGCATCTGTGTTCCACAGGGCTCGTCTTGCCGTTGGTCCCGGCTGCATTAGCAGTCTCTTTCCATCCATAGGGAAGGCTCGTGCCCCGGACACAAAAAAGATATTGAGGCTGTTTGTCACAAAGTAAAATTGCAAAGTGCCAACCTTAGGTCCAGCTGATGCATTGTTCTTAGTCGTCAAATGGTCCAAAAAAAAATAAGTCTAAACATGGCAGGGTTGACAAAAAATAATATATTATATTATTTTTATAATACTTTTAAACTCTGACATTTAACTACTAAGATAGATTTCATTCTTATTGAAATTAAATCGAGAGAAAGGGAACGCACGGAGGCGCATAAAAACAAACGCTGATAACCTCAAAGATAGAATTACACTTGGTTAGCAATTTAAATACGAAGGTATATGTGTTATTTTGGAGTGTGTATGTAAACAACCTATGTGTGACAAATACGGAATCTTAAACAGTACTGTTGCATAACTCTAGCTTACTCTACGCGATAGGGTATTTGACTACAATGAAAATATAGATCACGCTGTTGTTAACTTGACAGTAAAAATTTTTTAAGCCAATTTAGCCAGAACAAAATTTTAAAATAAGTATGATTTTTATATAAAAAAAAAACATTAATTAAATAGTTAATTTTTTTATGGTTGACCACGTGATCGGACTTCTTGGCGGGAAAGTGAAGAGTCATGTCTGCGGTTTTGTTTTATTTTCTAAAATTTGTGTTATGTCGAATATTAATGTGAAATAATGGTGGATTATTAACCGTTAAGTGTTCGTGAGTGTGCATGAGTGTTGGCAAATGAAACAAAACAGTGCAACTTTACTTTTCAAATCTCTAAAGAAGTCCGCCGAGGAATTAGTAAAGCCCCACATCTTTACTGAGATACTCGAGGGGTTGGGGGTATATCATTTCTCATTTCTCATTTTTATTATCATTCATCATCATACTGACTGGAAGGAAATATTGTATATTTATATATTACTTGTAAGATAAATTACTTTGACACTGGCTAAATGTGCTAAGCGCACGAAGCCATCAACTAAAAGAAAGAAAGACCACGTGATCGAAAACGCACGAGAATTGGCTGAATCTGAAGTGACGTCACCTGCTTGTTTACAGTGAATGTCACTCGAAGTATGGGGTGACGTCACGACATCACGTGACCTGCTTGCATCGTTTTGGCGGTTATTTAATTCATTTGAGTTTTAATGGCGATTTTCATAAAAAAAAGGAAATTCACAACGAATTAATCAAATTGCAAATATATTATGATATAATGAACCATTAGAGATAAGGCCTACGCAGACCGGGACGGTATGGCAAAGGATTTAAATTTTTACCAATGGACATTTAAACATATCGAAATATAAATAAGGGGGCGTCCATAAATTACGTGAGATGTTTATGGGGGGGAGGACAAAAAAAATTATACTATTTTGGTCCATTTAATCCAGATTGTACATGCTTAAGATTTAATTTTAAGCGTAATCGTAATACGATTAAGATCATTCACTAATTCGTTCGAAAGAAAATAATTTCATACATACTTCAAATTTGTTTTTTCTTTTTACAATCACAATCCAACGCGTTTATGTAAGAAACCCAAATTTTGAAAAATCTCACGTGAGATTGGGGGATGGGGGAGTGGGTTGAATAAAATCTCGCGACATCTCACCAGGGGGGGAGGGAGGGACAGAAAATTCCAAAAAATACCTCACGTAATTTATGGACGCCCCCTAAGACATAAATACATACTTTGACGTGACGGTAAGGTTCTGGAATGCCGCGGTATCTAAGCGGCTATTGAGTGCTGATTTTTCTAAAACCTGTCAAATACCTATTATAGTGAAGTTGGGGACACGACTTTCTTTTGTTTTGATGACGTTTTAGAACTATAAATCACGACTCTAAACTCAAAGAAAACTAGTTACTTAAGTAGTGTAATAACTAATATGAGCTTTTTCATCATCAGTACCAGCTCAAATTATGTCGCGGGGTACGAGCCTTCCCTAAGGATGGATGGGACAACAGGCGATAAACCACCATACCGCAGGCCCAGTGCGGTGCGGTGGTTGTTAACGACTGCTAATACAGTTTTTCCTATTTTAACCTATTATATATTATATTAATTTTATATTTATGTAAAGCATACATTATTCTAACTAGATGACTCGATGATAGACTTGTAGCTCGACGGCGCAGTGGTTAACGCGCCCGGTTTGCGAGTGCTGAGGTTTAGCAACTTTCGCCAATGCCGGTCATCGGATGGGTGACCAAAACGTGTCATCTCGAGCTCCTCCGTGCTTCGGAAGGCACGTAAAGCCGTTAGACCCGGCTGCATTAGAAGTCGTTAACAACCACCAATCCGCCCTGGGCCTGCGTGATGGTTTCTGGCCCGTTCTTCCTATCCATCCATAGGGAAGGCTCGTGCCCCAGCAGTGCGGACATAAAATGAGCTGATGATGATGATGATGATTGTAGCGATGATTTGATTTCAATTATAGAAGCCCAGCAGTGAGATAGTATACTATAGCTATACTATTAATAGAGAGGTAAGGTTTGTGACTTTGTTTGTCTGTTTGTTAAGGGTAATCTCTGGAACTACTGATACAATTTCGAAAATTCTTTCACTCAATGAATGTTACATTTCTTTCGAGTAACATAGGCTATATTTTCAGACGAAGTCGCAAGTAAAGTACTAGTCGATGCTTGTATTACATTATGTTACATTACCTAAGGATGCGCCGTCCGTAAGTGACAAGTGTCATACATTTTATTTGAAATGTCTTCGTCCATATTTATTTGATGCCGGCGCGGCCATGCTAACTTTGTATGGGGAATTTAAGGTGTTTGATGAAAAATAATAATTTAAATAACCGCTTGATAAATCGAAAGTGTGAGACGGACGATTTGTAGTTTAGACCATTGGTGATTGTTTAGACAAAATCAGAGGTACAATAATTTAGATAAACTATAAGATATCAACTAAACGCCGCCACTCGTTTTCATGATTTTTGCCCAAATTTAAATGATATTGTAGAAAAAAACTATACAGTGTGTTATGAATTTATGGATCGGGCTAATTGTAAACACGTTCCCTTTGATACTAAATATATGTTTTGTTTATTTAAACGATAGTGTTTTTAATTTATATCAACTTAACGATGACTGCACTTTTGGCATTTTTACGTTATATTTCTACTGATAGAAATTTTAAAACTTTCCACCTCTGTTTATCCCATTTTAAGGGAATAAATAAAGTGTTCTTATAATGTAAGGAAACTAGTTACATACCTACTACTGTAATAACCGCCTCTGTGGTCTAGTGGTTAAGACCACCGGTTAAGACCCAGAGATTCGATTCCCAGCGGGGGGTACATGTTTGTGTACTCGGTTTGGTTGGTGGTAGGGCTTGTTAGTCCGCCTGGCTAGCTACCACCATCTTATCTTAATATGTCGCCATGATATCAATGTTTGTAGCATTGTTGTGTTCTGGCAGCTAGAGATAAGGTAGCCAGTGCCTGGTTCCGGGTGAAGTGCGCTTCGGCCTTATCGTCACTTAACATCAAGTAAGAGACATATCCGTAAGGCATAAACAAATATATATATATATAACATAAGTATATCTTTAGAGGGTTCCTATAGGGGATGGCATCTCGCTAGCATGTCCCTGTCCCCTACTAGATTCTGTTCTTTTGTTTTTTTTTGAGAGTTTGCTGATAGGCAGACGGCATTTTCAGCTTCACCGGGCTTTTTTGGGGGCGGCGAGAAGTTTGTCGTTTATGTTTAAAGGGCTCCTCAAGCCGTGTGAAACGAATCACCTTCGGAGGTTTTCTAGAGGGAACGGCATCGCGCACTAAGGCGTGTCCCCGTGCCCCACTAGATTCTCCAAAGGGTTCGGATCGGATCGAATTCATATTGCGCTAGGGCAACCCACACATACACCCTCTCACTGACACGAGAACAGCTAGTAACAGTCCAAGCGCAGATGGGTGCCTAGTGTGCGTTTCATTTGACATTCGATCACGTGAAGCAGCGCCTCCTGGCGACATACGAAAAGAGTTAAAATAATTTCCTTTTTCGTTTACGTAATCGAGTGAATACGGATAGTTACTCACACTACGCACTCTGTTGCGAGATTCAGTGTCCGTGAGAGGTTGTCTATGTGTGCGTTGCTCGAGCGCGTTTGTATGAAGCGTACCATACTCTGCAGCCTCCATATTTTGTGGTAATATTTTGTTACTCTGTTCTTTTGTTTGTCAACAAGTATGACGCCATGTTGCCAGCTGACGTCATCTATCCTTTTCAATTTGAATGTGGTTCTTATAAATGTTAATATATAACGGAGATCATGTATTCAAGCATTCATCAAATCAATTGTGTCTAGAGGGTTAGTGAGTTTTCTTAAGAATTCATGTTTCGCCTCGGTGGCGGAGTGGCTGAGCGCTCGGCCCGATACGCGAAGGTCCCGGGTTCAATTCCCAGGTCGGACAAAGTGTGTTTCAGTTGTGTTCGGCAGTTGTGGAAAACAGACGCGAGTATATTCGCCGCTACACGCGTCTCGTTTTCACAACTGCAATAATACTGCTATAAGAGCTCGTGGTTACCCCCCCTGGTTTGTGATAACCAACCCGCATTTCGCATGCGTGGTGATTAAGCTATTACTCGTCAGCCTTTGCCCAGCAGTGGGACAGTTATAGGCTGTTTACTTTTCTTTTATTCTGAGATCGATTTAAAGTTACTAGTGGTCGCCCAGTGGTCGAAATGTTGTGTCCTAATTAATGAAAAATTAAAAAAGATAGAATATGAGTTTGGATTGGCATTGACAGATTTCAGAAAAGAGTATAATATGCGTGTGTGTCAAATACATATGCGTGTGTGACCAATACATGGTAGTGTGTGTAATGTTTGTTTTATTGATATATTGTATTATTTATGCGTAATTTAAAAAAAAAGTATTAACATTCTGCAATCCTACTCTATATAAACTATAAGTGTGCGAAATTTCATACTCCTCCGTCCGCGCAATTTTCGTAAAAAGGCGTACAAAGTTAAGAAATGTTGCGTCATTTTATTCGTCTTCAAGTAAGCACTTGGCTTTCATCTCACCTGAAGTTAAGTGATGGTAAGGCCGAAGGTGGAAGCGCACTTCACCCGGGATCCTCAGGGACAGACTCCAAAGAAGATCTCTGCCGAGTATGGATGCCGTGCACACCCCACAACTTTTTGACTTGTTAGAAAGAACGTGGGCGGTTATTCATCAATTTGATTTGGATTAACTGATTTTAAGCATGCCAAACCGCTGTGCTTGTGTGGTTTGTGTAAATGGTAGAAATATTTTTTTTTTATTTTTACAATAAAATTTTAAAAAATAAACCTTGTTCTTGCTTTTTTTTGCCAATTAGGTGACGACATTTTTCCCCTATTAGTTAAAATTGCATTTTTTTTCTTAATTTTTTTAACATAATAGGGTGAAAATTGTTTACTAAAACACAAAAAATAAAACAAGAAGCCAGTCTGAAAAAACCAGATTCGGTAAATATTATTAGAGAATTTTTTTATAGCTAAAAATGTACTTGACCCCTAGACATTTTTAATGTGTTTACCGCAAGAGTTGTTATCTGACTTTGTATAGCAGATTACAAAAAAAAAATTAAGGAATAAAAACACAAAAAAAAAATCGTCTTGGAAAAACACAGGTCTGACCCAAAAACAGAACACAATAATGTTTAGTTTAGGTATTGTCACTAAATAAAGAGACCTACAGAAGGGTAAGCTTTAAATACCGCGCTCGACACGCACACATGAACCTTCTCACGGACACGGATCTCGGAGCATCTCGCAACAGCTCTCCTATTGGTATCCCTTACACCCCGTCATGACTTACGCTAGCGTAGTTTTCGCGCACACCGCGCCCTCCTATTTGTATCCCTTACGAACCCTCCAGAAGCGTTTCATGCGTGGTGCCACGGGTTGCCCGTGTTACTATCGCAATGTAGACCTCCACCGTGATCTTGATCTTCCCACTATCAAAGACTTTATCAAGGACGTTTCCATACGTTACTTTGATAACGCCCCCCACCACCCTAACCCGCTTGTTGTGGCGGCCGCCAACTATAATGTTGGAAGCCTTCCACCAACAAAACGGTTCATATCTAGGCGTCCTAAGCACGTCCTAGATGACCCCGACGATCCCATAACGGCTTGAAGGACCCTTTACGTTCCTCGCCGCCCCCAAACAAGCCCGGTGAAGCTGAAAATGCCGTCTGAGGCAATCAGCAATCTCTCTCCAAAAAAAAAGCGTTATGTAATAAACCTACCTTCTGTAGGTCTGTTTATTTTGTGGTATGTCTGGCTATATTACGATTTTTGACTGTATGTTGCTAAATATTTTTGTTTCCATGGGCACAGTATAGTTTGCACAGTACGTTAAAACTAAACGTGTTTTTTTTTGTAAAACAAATTTTGTACAAAATATCCTCCAGCGTGATTCGAACCTGCACCCCATAACGTGCCGGCTCAGGTGCTATGCTATGCTATGCTATCGTGACTCTGTCCAACCCGTCATCACTTGTTTTTCAAATTGTATTTTTTTCACAAAAAGTCAAAAAGCCGAAATTCTGTCAATGCCAATCCATACTCACATTCTATCTTTTTTAATTTTGCATTGCTTAACAAACAATCCGTGCAATCCGTTAACAAAATATTGTTTAGTAAACAGCTTTTTATAAAAATTACGGTCGAATTTCGACCACTGGGCGACCATTACTTAAAAATAAATAGGTATATTACGCTTGTATAAGGCATGGATTCACGTTAGTAACAGTAGTTAGTATCTAGTGACAAAACGGTTGGAGTTTAATATTTACTTATTTTATCGCGTTCAGCCAAATACCTGAAGGTTTAATTCCCAGGTCGGGCTAAGTGTTTCGAACCTTTCAATGCATGGCCCGCATTTAGCAAACGTGCTTGCTGATTAAGCCATTACCCATCAATTGAGTGAAGTATTGATTTCAATGATTAGCCTTTGCCCACCTGTGGGACAGTTATAAGCTGTTTAATTTATTTACAACATACACAGGTAATGATTGTTGATATAATAATAGATAATTTAATTTAATTTGCTATATGTTTTTCACTGTTTTTAGGGTTCCGTATCCAAAGGGTAAAACGGGACCCTATTACATAGACGCCGCGCTGTTCGTCCGTCTGCCACCAGGCTGTATCTCATGAACCGTGATAGTTAGACAGTTGAAATTTTCACAGATGATGTTTTTCTGTTGCCGCTATAACAACAAATACTTACCAAAAAGAATAAAACAAATATTTAAGGGGGCTCCCATAATACAAACGTGATTTTTTTGCTCGTTTTTGCTCGATATTGATAACGGCAACAGGTGGACGCTTGAAATATTCACAGAATATTTAGATATTCATTTTTAAAACAAATAATTAAATTAAATAAAACAAATAAGTATTTAAGGGGGGCTCCCATACAACAAACGTGATTTTTTTTGCTCGTTTTTGCTCGATATTGATAACGGCAACAGGTAGACGCTTGAAATATTCACAGAATATTGAGTTTATATTATTCACTTTAAAAATAAATAATTAAATTAAAATAAAATAAATATTTAAGTGGGGCTCCCATACAACAGACATGATTTTTGCCGTTTTTATAGATAATGGTACGGAACCCTTCGTGCGCGAGTACACGAAGTTCACTCATAAACAAAACAAAAAAAAAAGAAAATATAGAGAAATGGCCACTCAAGCTAAGTTACCTACATCATCCTTTTGATGACTTTTTGGACTTTATACCCTATTCTCGCTTCGCATCTTAGAACCGTATTTTTATTAGTTTCTGCTCTATGGTTAACGTTCGTTTGGTGTTGCCATATTTTAATATTATCAGATATTTACTTACAAATGCAGTTGGATATTTATGATACAACATAATGGGTATATACTACGGTAAATTACTAAAGTCATGGCAACGTTGTATAACTTGCTATACTTCACTATACTTCACTGTATTTACAACAGCACATTATAATAACACCGGATGCCGTGTCTATGATTTTGGCGACCCACATTGACCCAATTTATTCGTACCAACTTATAAAAGAAACATCAGGAAGTAAACAGATATACAAATCACAGCCGCACAGCCTTGCGACGGACGCCGAAAAAACCATTTTAAATATTTATCGAAATCGCTTTTTTCGCCAGTTTCTGTGTAGGTTTTACATTTTTTTTTTGTTAGTTTTTTTTTTATTAAAAAAACTTTATGTTTCTGTCGCGTCGTCACGCCAATGTGTGTCCTGGATTGTAATATTTTTTTTTTAATTTGTAATGTTAGGTATACCTTTTTTTCGTGTTTTTTTTTTGTAAAAATGTCAAGGTTTCCGAACTTCTAGTGTGTTACTCTAACTACGTACAGTTCTTTTGTTTACTTATTGGGTGCCAAGTGCGAGTTTCATTCGCCATTCGATCACGTTAACGAAAACGAGAATTTGTATGGCAAACTTGTATGGTTAACTCTTCTCGTATGTCGCCAGGAGGCGCTGCTTCAATGCCATACTAATTTTCGTTTTTTATATATTATTTTTATATCATTTTACGGGTAAGCACAGTGCCTTGATCTCATCAAGTGATAAGTGATGATAGGGCCTATGTTGGAAGCGCACTTCACCCGGGACCCTCAACTAGTGAGGCACTGGCTATCTTATCTCTAGCTGCCGGAACACAACAATACTACAAACATTGATGTTATGGCGACATATTTAGATTTAAGAAAAAAAGAGCAACGAATTTCCAAAAAAAAGAAATTTAAATGAGTTTATATTTAGTTTTTTATTTCTTCTTCTTCGTTTTCGTAAACGTAATCGAATAAATACGAATAGTGAAGGAAACCCACACTACGCACCCTGATCGTTTCATGTTTGCTCCGTTTGCACCTCCGATGATGTACAAACAGCACATGCACCTAACCAAAACTGTCAAATTGTTTCAATACATTTTTAAGCATGACATCAAGGCGTAGAGTTCAAAGTCTATTGAGGAAATCTGACAGTTTGCGGTAGGTTATGTGCGGGCGTGTGTACGTACATAGTTAGGGTAGTGGCACACTGGTGTTCGACATGAACCAGCGGTCGACGTTTATGTCCTTCGCAAAAAGAGGAAGACACAGCATCGAAATCACCAATTTTGAGTAAACTCGCCGTTAGTGACCTCGACGCCATATTTGCCATAAACAAAGTAGGGCTCCGAGGTGGTATAGATAACATCAGTGATGGGTTGCAGCCGATCGCCTGGTGTGCGAGCATCTTGGATCATGTCCCTTGGTCCCTTACGACATGCACGGGAAGTTAGGCAGCTGATACATTATTTTCACGTCCCAGACCAGCATGGGGTCTAAATATCAACGTTTCTTTCTTTCTTTCAATAAATAACGAAAGTAAGTTTAGGTATATCAAAACAAACACGTCCTTTCTACTGAGAAACATGTTTATTAATTAAACTTTGAGCTTCTGAGTAGGCTTAGCCGGTTCACGAATGTTATTAATTGATAATACAAGATTGTTTTTCATTGTGTGTAGAGCTACAAATAGTATAGAGGTGACAAGCGTGAAAATAAAGAAAGTTTTTTTATGTAACCTCTCTTAAAGAGCTGTGCGCGAGGCATTGGTGTGAAGTGTAGTCTAAATAAGACTCATTAAAAAAATGTCTATCAGCAAACTAATTACCTGATATTTTTAGTACAGACGCCTGGTACATCAACTTATCTAAAACTCTCAAATTTCTTCGATTATAAATGTTCAAGCACATGTTTTATACATAAAGTTCAAAGTCTATTGAGAAGTTTGACAGTTTGTGGTAGTCTGAGGTGCAGGCGTGTGTACAAATGCAGCGCTGCATAGTTACACAGTTATATATAGTACACAGTGTTTAGGAACTGAGGTATATTTTTAAGCATTATTAATGCGCTATTCACCCATTAATAACAGTCCTGCTAACCCACCTAGAAAGTCAATACGCTCCTTGTGTTATTCATGGGTTCACGTCAGTAGTCCAGTGAAAGTATGGGAATAGAACATCAATTCCTGCATATAAATCCGAACATTTATGTAACTATTTTGTTTGACAAAAATAATATAGCGCTATCTACCGCATTGTTGACTCTACAATTTGGCGAGCCCTCCAAAATGAACATCACGCGCTCAAAAGTGAGGAATGAAATTGAAATCACTTTCGCGGAAGCTGACCGCACTTCAAGGCCCTTGCGTTTTTTTGCGTATAACTTTAAGATGCGTTGTATAAATTAGTATACGGTTTTTTGTGTTTTCTTTTTAATATATTTATTGGGAGATCAAACAGCCTTCTTTTTTTGTAACGCATTTATGAAACTTACATAATTATAATAATAAAGTGGTTGTGGAGAGAGTTTGCCGATTGCCTCAAACGGCATTTTCAGCTTCAATGGGCTTTTTTGGGGGCGGCGAGAAACTTAAAGGGTTTCTCAAGCCGTGTGAAACGAATCACCTTCGGAGGTTTTCTAGAGGTCATCACGCACTAGTGCGCGTCGCCGTGCCCTACTAGATTCTTCGAAGGGTTCGGATCGCATCGGCGAGCGGAACAACCCGAGGGCGCCTCTAAAGGCTCGGACCTCGGCTCGGGTGGGTGGCGGTGATAAGTGCCCAGGTACATGTCTGTACCTGGTATAGAGCGCGTGTGAACCGGCTCGTCGTACCCTTGTTCTACGAGTACGGTGTCTTGGGCCTAAACTAGTGTGCATGTTTAGTGTATTCTGTAAATGTGTAGTGGCATTTAGGGGATTGGGCGGGGACATAACACTTGAAACACAGTTCTCTTATGAAAAAAAAATAAAAACCTTATCTACTTTTTTTTCTTCTACTAAGTAGTAAACATCCTGAGTATGGATAAGTAGTGATAAGGTTAAATGTATGAGGTGGAAACGCACTTTACTCTGAAACTTCCAAATAACTGGCTTACTTATTTATCGGAACACAACAATTCCACTAACATTGATGTCATGGCGACATATTTATTTGAGGTGGCATGAATATGAAAGGAATTAGATTTATTAAGTATTATTATTTATTTATTTATTTAAAATCAAATACCTGCTGCACCTACAGCAACGCCAAGACGTGCAACAGGCCATTACAATATAAAAATATATACCTATAGATCAAAACTAATAACTTTAAAAACGACTTATTCGTCAACTGGCATGTGTGGAAGTGGCGAGTGCGCGCGAGTTGGCACCTTTCGATTTAACCTATTTTTTTCGTCGTCAACTCGCTCGATCGTGAAAATCTGACGTAGTATGCACATTGAAATGAAACAACTTTTACGGATCTACTCGCGTTTATTTTACACATTAGTTTTATGTGTAAAATAAACACTAAACTAATTAAATTGCAGTAAAGCGATAAGACCGCTTTTGCCCATGCTAGCCTTAAGATTTTATGTATGTACCTGTTTTTTTTGTTTTAATTTGTGTGAGCAATAAAGTATTTATCTATCTATCTATCTATCTAAACTAATGTGTAAAATAAACGCGAGTATAGATCCGTAAAAGTTGTTTCATTTCAATGTGTAGTGTTCGCGTAAACTTTAGAAAACAAGTAGTAAGTACAGTCAGTTACAAAAACTTAAGAACTAACACAAAAATCAAAATACATATACAATTTCGTATTAAAGTGCTGGGTTCTGTGCAATCAAGGCATTATGCTGCCTTGGCTTGAGTCGTAGGAGGGAAATGAGCGGTTATTGAATATTCATAAAATTTTATAAAATACAGTGAAAAAAAAAAAAAAAAAAATTAAACGCCCACCCGTCCCAGCCAGGAATCGAACCTGGGTCTTCCGCAATCCGGGCGGCTGCACTGACCGCTATGCTACCGGGAAGGCTGACGTAAGCGCTGAATTTTGTCACTGCTATTTTAATGTTTTTTTTTTTGAGTGCTTTTTAAGCAGGCACTAGCGCCATCTATCCAAACGGTTGTTGCAACCGATGGCCATGCAGATTGTTATTGTTGTTGTTATTGTTAATTAATTGGTAAGTATCACCAATTGATTTAATGTCCCCACTGCTGGGGCACGAGCCTTCCCTATGGATGTTTACACCTAAGGGAGAACGGGCCGTAAACCACCACGCGGGCCTAGTGCAGGCGGTGGTTGTTAACGACTGCTATTTTAATGAATATCATAGGTATTATTTGTAACGTTTGTTTGCAGTTTCTCAGTTTTAGATAGTTGTAGGGTTACACATTTATTGCTAAGCCTAGCTCAGCTTAGTAAAGACTCGATGCTTAGTTTTAATTAATGATAACTAACAAATATTTGAGAGAATTTGAGGAGCTCGATGGCGCAGTGGTTAACGCGCCCGGTCTGCAAGTGCTGAGATTAAGCAACTTTTGCAAAGGCTGGTCATCGGATGGGTGACCAAAAGATTATCATCTCGTGCTCCTCCGTGCTTCGGAAGGCACGTAAAGCCGTTGGTCCTGGCCGGCTGCATTATCAGTCGTTAATTAACCACCAATCCGCACTGGGCCCGCGTGGTGGTTCATGGCCCGTTCTCCCTATCCATCCATAAGGAAGGCTTGTGCTCCAGCAGTGGGGACATAAAAAGAGAAAGCTGATAATGAACAAATATATTTTGTACTTTTAAAACAGTTTTGTAAAAGTAAATAGGTATTGCCTTTTGTCGAGTAACAATGTTTTAGTACTATCCGTTTTTAACCATAATATTAACCTTATAACTGTATAATTATTAAACCTCAGAAAAATCTAAATAGTATTTCTTTTTTCTTTTAGTTGATAGCTTCGTGCAGTTAGCACATTTAGCCAGAGTCAAAGTAATTTTCTTATAACTTTTTTTTCCTTTAATTTATGGCTTCGTGCGATTAGCACATTTAGCCAGTGTCAGAGTAATTTTTCTTACAATTAATAAATAAATATACAATATATCCTTCCAGTATGATGATGATGAATGACAATAGAAATGAGAAGTGAGAAATGATATACCCCCCAACCCCTCGAGTATCTCAGTAAAGATGTGGGGCTTTACTAATTCCTCGGGCGGACTTCTTGAGAAAATTTGAAAAGTTAAGTTGCACTGTTTTGTTACATTTGCCAACACTCATGCGCACTTACGAACACTTAACGGTTAATAATCCACCATTATTTCACATTAATATTCGATATAACACAAATTTTAGAAAGTAAAGCAAAACCGCAGACATGACTCTTCATTTTCCCGCCAAGAAGTCTTTCTTAGAACCTAATTAAATAGATATTTTTTTTATATAATGATGATGACGATGAAAGAATAGTGATGACAAGTGAGAAATTTTAAACCCCCCATGACTTCTTGAGAGAATTTGAAAAGTGACGTTTCATTGTTTTGCTTTAGTTGCCAAAACTCATGTCATGGCCGTTCACGAACACTTAACGGATAATAATCTACCATTATTTCACGTTATTATTTGACGTAATACAAATCTTAGAAAATAAAACAAAACCGCAGACATGACTCTTTACTTTCCCGCCAAGGAGTCCATCCTCTTTTGTGTTGTTAACATACCTACAAACCAAATAGTTTCATTGTCACAGTTTTTAATCCTCAGAACAATAATAGCTTTAGTTAATACACCTCTAACGCCAAGTGGCCAGCAACGTAGTCGCTCGAAATTCAAAAATATTGATAAACATTATATTCAAATCTGGCCGACCGGTCTGACGCAGGCGCGCCCGCATACATATTGTATCCAGATTAATAAATGCAGGACGGGACGGGTGGGTACCGTTCGGAAACGTAGTCTTTGAAGTTTTAATGTATAAAATGTTTTTGTTTTGTTTATATAATTTTAACGCAAATTTCGTCCCGAAACAAATTACAAAAACACAAATGTTGAAAAAAATTCCACGAGCAGGATTTGAATCTGCACCCTTCTGACATACCGGGTGTTGAATAATTTCGACGGGCTGGTTAGAACAACGATAGCTCAATTGGGAGAGCACCTGACCCGGTATGTCACAAGGGTGCAGGTTCAAATCCTGCTCGTGGAAATTTTTTCAACATTTGTGTTTTTTTTTAATGTATAATTTCATAAACTACCCCATTTAAGCCATCGGTTGATCACCGTCAAGGGTCAAACATAGGCACTTTTGCTTTCTGCTTTATAGTTTATTATATTAATGAATAAGTGCTATGATATGGTTATCTAAAATCAAAGCTGATTTTTTATCGAATCAATACCAAAGACGGTAGACATTAAATATGAAATGTGATCTTCAGGATGGGTAAATAGTGTCTAAAAGCCTAAATTAGGTTTGTCTAGATACTAGATTCTCAACTAGTAAATATTAAAAGAGGAATAGCAGCCGTATCTTATAAATAAATTGAACGACCGGGCACAGACAAAACGACGAAACCATTCACCATCATTGAATTAACTTTTTGACTGATAAACTTTTTTTTTAATTTATTTTTTATGATTTTTTTTTTGGAGAGAGATTGCTGATTTCCTCAGACGGCATTTTCAGCTTCACCGGGCTTGTTTGGGGGCGGCGAGGAACGTAAAGGTTCTAGAGGGAACGGCATCGCGCACTAGTGCGCGTCCCCGTGCCCTACTAGATTTCCCGAAGGGTTCGGATCGGATTGGGGAGCGGAACAACCCGAGGGCGCCTCTAAAGGCTCGGACCTCGGCTCGGGTTGACCGGGCCACGAGTGCCATTGTTTCACGCCGATATTCTGTGATAGGCTGTTCCGAGCTGTTCCGAGATCGGTGCCTGTGCAAGATGTCTATGTGTAAGTTGTTTGACCGCGGAATGTATACCTTCTAGGTCCTCTTTATTTTGTGACGTTGGTGAATGCGGGAACGAGCTGTGCGTTTAGTGTCTTAGGCGACTATAAGCTACGGGCTAAGTCTAGGCTGTACTCGTTTGCTAACTCAGAATTATGAAAAAAAAAACAATTCTTTAACAAAACCAATCGTTGTAGGTTTCCAAACGCACCCGAGCTTCCATAACATGGCGTCGCGCCGGCATACATCGCTCACTAACGGTAGATTCGACAACATCCAGATGAATTACAATTTCACCATTTCTTTTATGTATTTATACGGAATAGTCCCCTGATACTGTTATCTCGCATAATAGGTCACGTAGGCAATGTGTTGTTGCAGGCGAAACTGAAAATAGTCCTGAAAGGTTAGGCCGCCATTTTGAAACCGTATCGGCCATAGACAATACATGAAACCTTATTATACCACCGTCATGGTAATACAGAATTCTTTATGCGACTCTTTGCTTAGTAAAACATCTACTATAGACTTTACAAGAAAATCCAAATTAATGTATAAAATAATATTTTTGTTTTCTAAAATAATTTTAATGCGGCCAACCCTTAATAGGTATTTTTATTATAATACTTTTGGAAAAAAATTAAAGTCCTTAATTTATTTATATTAGTTTACTATTTTGAATTTAGCATTCACAATGCTATTTAATAGTTACAAGATAAAATCAGATCAGAGCAGTGGACCGGTTATCCAAAGGTCGTGGGTTCGATTCCCACTGGAGCTTTCCGGGAGTAAGTTGATTTTTTCTAGTAAATATTTTATCTTTAATGTATTTTAATTTCTTTACAATTGTATTCAAAATTACACTTTCACATCAAGTCTAATGTAGTAAATAGCCACCCACTGATAAGCAAATAAATGCAACGAAGGCAAACGGGTTCAAAATCAAGTGTTAAAAAAATTCTACGAGCGGGATTCGAGCCCGCACCCTCTGACATGCCGGGTCAGGTGCACTACCAAATATGCTATGGTGATTCTGTCCAACCCGCCGGAATTATTTAACACTATCTAGGTACATTTACTTTGTAAATTTCGCAAATGGCAAAGTCCACAACAATATATGCATTTAATTGTATGCAATATTAAATACGGGTTTGTTTAAAAACAATGTAGACTATTGTAGACAAATGATTTAATTTCCATACTTAAAAACACATTTTATTCCTATACTTGGGTATTCCAGTTTGTCGTCCTGTAAATAAATGAATAAACTATAATATTATTTTTTTTAAATAAATTAATAATAAATAAATAATTAACAGTCCTATTTAGCTACCTAAAAAGCATGTGGCAGGCATGGGCTCACGTGATCACGTTTATTTTTCAGCAAACGGCACTTTCAGCTTCACCGGGCTGCTTGTTTGGGGGCGGCGAGGAACGTAAAGGGTCCCTCAAGCCTTGTTAAACGAATCACCTTCGGAGGTTTTCTAGAGGCAACGGCATCGCGCACTAGTGCGCGTCCCTGTGCCCTACTAGATTCTCCGAAGGGTTCGGATCGGATCGGGGAGCGGAACAACCCGAGGGCGCCTCTAAAGGCTCGGACCACGGCTCGGGTTGACCGGGCCGTGGTGGTGGAGAGCAGCGCCCAGGTACATGTCTGTACCTGGTGTAGAGCGCGTGTGAACCGGTTCGTCATACCCTTGTTCTATGAGTACGGTGTCTTGGGCTTAAACTAGTGTGTATGTTTAGTGTATTCTGTAAATGTGTAGTGGCATTTAGAGGATCGGGCAGAACGTGATCACTCCAGTGTGTAACGGAGCTATGGGGATTTATTTATTTATTGCACTTATGTATACAGTATCACTTTAGTATATAGTAATATAATAGTATATGATGGCCTGTTACAAACCCTGTTAGGGCACCACGATTTCTCGCAGAGCTGAAAATGCCGACTGAGGCAATCGCAAACTCTCTCATAAATCAACCCGAGCAACTCCTTTCCCTACTGGTTTCTCCGAAGAGTTCAGATCGGACCGGGGAGCGGAATAACCCGAGGGCGCCTCTAAAGGCTCGGACCTCGGCTTCCCGGCAAAACCAAGCGTCGTTGCGTGGGTGTCGGCTACAGAACGCTTCAAAATCATAATCATCAGCTTACAAACGAATTTAGATCAAATACAAAGTTACAGAGGTAATTTATTATTCGGTTTGGCAACAGCTTTACACTTGTATTGTTTACAAAAGCTTAATCACTAATACAGAAAGCCAATTTTAGCCATCCACAATATTACAGTAACAAACAAATTAAAAAGTCTTTACTATAGCGGTTTTTTTTTTTTTTTTATATACCTAGCACGGCAAATGACTCCACACCACCTGATGTTAAGTGGAAATGGAGTCCAGACGCGAAGACAACTGGTGCAGCGTGAAAACAACGCAGCATCAGTCAACCTCACTCTGCCGGCCCACAAGGTGCTTCTTCACGCCTCGTTTGAAGGACCCCATATCATAGGAAAGAGGGAAAACATGTGCTGGTAGACTATTCCATCTTTTGGAGGAGCGACAAAGAAACGAAAAAAAGCGGTGTGTTATCAAAGAACAATGCCCATTAGCCGTACAGCGTCATGCCCAGAAGTGGACTTTTAAATATTGTACAAGTATTGATTGTAATATTGTACAAGTAACATGGTCGCCTTCTTGAAATCGTTTCCGAATACACTTACCTCGGGCAGATTCTGCAATTAGGTAAAAACAATTTTGAGAAGGAGGCCAAGAGGAGGATTCAGCTGGGCTGGGCAGCGTTTGGGAAACTACGTCGAGTCTCTCGTCATCCATACCGCAATGCTTAAAAACAAATTTTTTTCTATCAGTGCGTCCTATCCGTTCCACCCGGCCGCGGATTGCTGATGACCCAGGTTCGATTCCTGACCGGGTCGGGTAGGCATTTATTTATTTACTGTATTTTATAAATATTTAATTTAGCGTCAGTACATCAATTAGCATTTAAAAATAAAAAGTAAAAGGCTGGCTACCACCATCTTATCTACGTTTGTCGCCATAAGTTTACAATGTAAGTAACTTGGTTGTGTTCCGGCAACTAGAGATAAGATAGCCAGTGCTTCAATGGTAAAGGATTTCGGGCCAGACTCACTTCGCCTCCACCTTCGGCCTTATATTCTATTCTATTCTATTTGGCCTTGTGTGATGAAAAGTAATCGCTTCCTTAACAACATACATACATACATACATACGTAACATAAATTTTAATGTTCAATACACACAAAGTAACTTTTCCATTGTCTAACTTCTCATGAAATAGATTTTTTGTACGTTCATCTACTTAATACGAACTTTAATTCGATAGTAATAGAATCTAAGTTCCAATATCAAGGATTAATGGAATAGATTTGTACCCAGGAGCGCATTATTCAACAGGTAACAATGTTCGTAAACATAATATATTAAATTTAAATTATTTAAAAAAGTATAATAAAAAACACGACACGTGCTTTCTGTATTAAAAAAACCTCAATGTCACGTGTGTCGCAAAAATGTATTCTGAATATCAATTTATTCATTCAGATTTTAGAATGGAAATAAACTTAATTGTAAATAAAATATTTTGATTCAAAATTGTAAAAGTTATTCAACTTTTTGAGGGAGTTTGGTGATCAGTCATGCCTCAGACGGCATTTTCAGCTTCACCCGGCTTTTTTGGGGGCGGTGAGCAACCTTAAGGGTTCCTCAAGCCGTGTGAATCCAACACCTTCCGGGGTTTGTAGAGGGAACGGCATCACGCGCTATTAGTGCGTGTCCCCGTGCCCTACTAGATTCTCCGAGGGGTCCGGATAGTATCGGGGAGCGGACAAGCCGAGGGCGCATCTCGGACCTCGGCTCGGGTTGGCCGGGCCGTGGTGGTGGGGAGAAGCGCCCAGGTACATGTCTGTACCTGGTATAGAGCGCGTGTGAACCGGCTCGTCGTACCTTTGTTCTACGAGTACGGTGTCTTGGGCCTAAACTAACATGTGTACATGTTTAGTGTATCTGTAAATGTGTAGTGGCATTTAGAGGATCGGGCGGGGGTACAAAAGTTAGCTCTTATGAATGTCACTACGCCATCAGAACGTAGGTAAGTCTGCACAGGGCGGGAGCCTTGTACAGAGAAGAACCGACAACAAACTCTGCAAGGGCGGTTCTTTTCTCCCTTTCATTTACAGCGTCACATGAAAATGCCCTTTATATATCACATATAAATGCGAAAGTTTGTGTGTATGTGTGTATATTTGTTGCTTCCTTACGCTGCAACTAATGGATGGATTTGGATGAAATTCGGCATACATAGTTAGATAGTTTATAAGTTTTTATCCCGATATTTCCACGGGAATGATACTCATACCTATTCTCTATATTTGGTTCCACAATTTACTACTTAGAACTTGGATTTGATGTTGGGAATTTGTTTGGTTTGTTGCCATAGAAACTGTCAAAGCGGTACGAAGTCCGCCGGGTCAGCGAGTAGGTATATAGATATATTTTCCAGTACTATCATCATCATAATCATCTCAGCCAAAAGACGTCCACTGCTGGACAAAGGACTCCCCCAAGGATCTCTACAACGACCGGTTTTGTGCTGCTCGCAAAAAAAAATAATTACAATAAACATATAACATATAAAATAAAATATTAATTCGCTAATCAGGTACCCATCAAAATTATAATATACTAGCGGCCCGTCCCGGCTTCGCACGGGTGGACTTTTTTTTAATATAGCCTATGTTACCCAGCGCTACTGTAGCATTCTAATGGTGAAAGAATTTTTTAAATCGGTCCAGTAGTTTTTGAGTTTATTCGTTACAAACATACAAAAATACAAAGGTTTATTCTTTATAATATTAGTATAGTTATAGATAATACGAGCTTCAGGCTCTTCTCTTAAAGAAGAGTGAAAGGATGGTGCACAAAAGAATCCGGCGGGTCGAGTGTTACTGGGAGAGGAAAACCTCAGCAGGCCCAACTAAGATAAGATATGTAATAATAGTAATGATTAAGTAATAATAATTGTACGTAAATATAGCTTACGTAATCCTTAACTGATCTTTCAATATTTAATTTTGTAACAATATTAAGATCGGATGTTGTTGCCGACATTGAATAGGGCTCCTTTTACAGAGTAATGTAGATAGTGTTGATTAATGTCAGTATGTCATGGGGTGCGGGTTCGAATCGCGCTAGTGAAATTTTTTAAGCACTTTGTCTTTTTTCAATGAGTATTTTTTCTTTCTGATTTTAGTATTAGCAACAACTGAAAACAGACGGCCTGCTTCCTAGCTATCATCTCGTTAAATTTTAATGAGAATCTATGTTAGTTATGAACGACGAAAACCGTGTCAGTGGTCCCTTACAATATATTGTTTTCTAAAGTTCATTTATGCGAACACTAACTACACTTACGTGGAGATCGAACACAAATAAATAAATAAATAAATAAATGAAACACCTAATTGCTCTCGCATAATTTTGCATATTTCTTCTAACGTAACAATTTGAACTCTTTACATGGTCCGTGGGAATGCAATCCCCCATCAATATCTCAATCATATCCAACTCAATATTTTAAAGTAGTTTTCTCTCAAAAAAATCTATTTCTTTGTTTATTTTAAGTAGTTTTGATAATGAATTTGTAAATACGATTTTTATCATTCAACGAGTCTAAAATTGCTGTTTACTTTGACGTGTGTTACGTAATATTAATACTCTGTATTACAATTTCTCTGAGTCAAGGTTCTATAAATAGTTCTTCTGCTCGAACACAACAAATTTTCTGAAATTTATTTTTATTTTTCGGCATCAGTTCTCCTTTCTTGGCTCAGTTATCTGGTAAAGGAAGGCAATATCATGAGCTCCTTGAAGAAAGAGGTTTAATCAGCTGTCAACGAGAGGGGTACGGGATGGGACCAGGACAAATTATAAAAATATATGTATTCAAACTTTTGTTTTTTTTTAAATGTAGGTATTTATTGAAAACATAAATGTAATAATAATGATTAAGACATTTAAAATAGATTCAAGTTTTTGTAAAAAGGTGTGTTTGTTTGTGTGTGTTGTGTGTAGGTATGTTTGTTATGCTATCCGCTTAAGTTTAAAACTGTGCTGTAGATAACAACATAGAGCCCACCCCCAAACAATTCCAGGAGTTGTACAACATTTTACAATAATAAATCATAATTATTTAGAATGAAGTCTCTGCACATTTTTTTCGACTAAGTACCTACCATTTTTTTCAGTCATTTAAATCCCGCGGACCCCGCACCGTAAATCCCGCAAAAATAGCTTATTACTTATAAATGATCGCATTTTACTTACATAAACTAATTTAAATATCTAAGCGAATACAGATAATTTATGAACCACTCATCCAACACGCCATCATTTCGATGGCGGGAGCGCATGCAATATGCATCGTTTCTGATTACACTTTGAAATGGGTAGGGATAAAAAAAAGGTAACTATAATGGCGTCGGTCAGTATGACACCGTCCAATAAAAGCTTGTAATACAGCTTTCATGATGTCAGTGTGTGACCGGCCGTTCGTACGCAAATGCTTGTGATTTAAAAAAATATTTGGCGCGAAAAGTTTTCACTATCATGTCTTTGAGAAAAACAAAATGGCACCCGCTAGTGTTGGTAAGTGAAAAGAGTTTGTTTAAGTTTTTCAATTAGCTTGATTTAAAAAAAAGAGGTTAAAGCGTAAAAAGTTTTTATACCATTTTGTAGAGGCAAACAATATGGCGCCTGTAGTTAATAATAATACATACTCTCCAATTTTCTAACTTGACAATATCACGTTACAGTTATTTTTATACCTAGTAATTTTTCCTTAAGGTCCTTAGTCGCCAAAAGGAGTAAATTATATCACCAGTTCATTTTATGTCGCCATTGCTGGGGCACGAGCCTTCTCTATGGATGGAAGCACCACAGGGAAAGGCCATAAACCACCACGCTGGCCCAGTGCGGGGCGGTGGTTGTTAACGACTGCTAATCCAGCCGGGACCGACGGGTTTACATGCGTTCCGAAGCATAGAGCTTGAGATGGTACATTATTGGTCACCCATCCCATGACTAGCCTTTCCGATAGTTGCTTAACTTCACCAATCGAAGACTGAGCGCGTATAACACTGCGCCATCGAGTTTTTAAAGGTAAGTTTAGTTTGTACACAGATAAATAAATTAAGCTTTTTGGCGCGAAAACATTGTTATACCATGGCCTAGCTGGAGAAAAACGGGTTACGGGTGTTTGGTCATGGTGTCGTTTCGTCATTGTTTTTAACTTTCATAGATGTAGTGTCGATTCGTCATTAATGAAATAATTTAAAAATATTTGGTGGTCGTTTTGTCATTTGTACATATGCTCTTAAAATATTGTATAGTTCACAAACTAAATTTGTGTTTTTGTAATTTGATTGGCAACAAAAATTTGCGACAAAGTTATATAAACAAAACAAAAACATTTTATAAATAGCTTGCCTACTACTTAACTGATCTTTAGTATTTGTAAAAATATTATGATCGGGTGTTAATGACGGTAGTTGTTGACATTGAATGGGTGCCTTTGGCTTTCAAAGTAAAAAGTAAATAGTGTTGAATAATTTCGGCGGGCTGGTTAGAACCACGATAGCTCAATTGGAAGAGCACCTGACCCGGTATGTCAGAAGGGTGCAGGTTCAAATCCTGCTCGTGGAATTTTTTTCAACATTTGTGTTTTTGTAAATGAAACCAATATGAACAGGTCTGAAAACCATATGTATAATTTTTACAACAATTCTTTAATTAGGCAAAAATTTTAATATAACAATGTTCAACACTACTCCTTAAAAATTACAATTAAAAATCACAATATCAATTACAGTCATTCATTCAATTAATTGTGTGATGGCTTAATCACCACGCTCATTTTATTTCACCACTGCTGGGACTAGAACCTTATCTATGGATGGACAGGGAGACATACGGGCCCAGTGCGGATTTGTGGTTGTTGACGACTGCTAATGTAGCCGGGAAAGCCGTTGGTCCCCCAACGGCTTTACGTGCCATCCGAAGCGCGGAGGAGCTCCAGATGACAAATTTTGGTCACCCGTCCGATGACCGGCCTTTGCGAAAGTTGCTTAACTTCATCATTAACAGACCGACCGCGTTAACCACTGCGCCATCGGGCTCCTCTGGTATCATCTGGTATCTAAGCATGCCTTTAGGTATTATACCGTTAAGCTATGGTGGTTGTTCCGACACGCGGAGACTTACTCAATACTATCCACTTACTTTGTAAGCCAAAGTGAGCCTTAAACACTGTCAACAGCTACTGTCATCGACATCCGATGTTAACATTTTTACATAAATCAAGATTCAGTTATGAAGCTTTATTTATAAGCTAGTTGTTGCCCGCGACTTCGTTCGCAAAGACTACAGTTATAAAAAAAAGTAAAAAAAAAATATATATATAAAAAAGTATCCTATATGCTGGTCTGGGTCATGGTCTGTATATGAGGAAAGTTTCATTAAAATCCATTCAGCAGTTTTTACGTGAAAGAGTAACAAACATCCATCCATACTTACAAACTTTCGCGTTTATAATAGTAGGATAGCTATACATGCAGAATTCTTCTAGTTGTCTGGAACAGACCCTAGAACTGCGCACTCGTGTTTTTTTTTTAATTTTGCATTCACGGTGCCTAGTGTGAGTTTGTGTTTACTATCCGTATTCATTCGCTTCCGTTTACGAAAACGAAAATTAGTATGGCATTGAAGCAGCGCCGCCTGGCGACATACGAGAAGAGTTAAAATTTTGCTATACAAATTCTCGTTTTCGTTAACTTGATCGAATGGCGAATGGAACTCGCACTAGTAACCACAATCCTTACTTCCCTACTTTATATTTAATATTATAAATGCAAAAGTAACTCTGTCTGTCTGTGTGTTACGCAATTACGCCTAAACTACTAAAACGATTTAAATTAAATTTGGTACAGAGATAGTCTAGAGCCTAAGAAAGGACAATGGCTACTTTTTAATGCGAAAAAACGGGCTGTAAGGGGTTGAAATAGGGGATGAAAGTTTGTATGGAAATTACGTCATTTTTGAAGCTAGAAGCTTGAAACTTATTTTTTAGGCTTTTGATTAGATATAAATAAATTTATACGACATTCAAAGTTTGTAAAAATTTTACCCTAATGGGGGTAAAAATACGGGAGGCCACGCGGACGAAGTCGCGGGCACAGCTAGTGCCTAATAAGTCGTTACAAGGTAACATTTTAACTAGGAAAAATCAACCAGAGTGGAAATCGAACCCTCGACCGTTGGTTTACCGGTCTATAGCTCTGACTGCTGAGCCTTGTGCGTATCGATCCCACTAGAGCTTTTTGAGGCAAAACTTACTTAAATTTAAACACCTATGTATTGATTGTATTTCGATGTTGGACGGTAATCCCCCCCGGTAATCACCCCGATTCTATTCAGTTAGCAAAGTAGGCAGAACAGACGTGATTTTCTGATATTCACTCAAGATCATGGGATGAAGACCGACTGTAGTATATTATTGTATATGTTACCGACAAAGCACATAATTTAGTCATTGTAGACAATACCTAGTTAAATAATAAATATAACAAATAAATATTAGACAACTTCGCATACGTACATTGTTCTGATCCCAAGGTGAGTAGCTAAAGCACTCGTATTATGGAAATCAGGATTAACGACGGCACCCAGACCGGACACAATATCGAAGAGTTCGTTTTCGATATTGACCCGACCGGGATTAAAACCCGGGACCTCAGAGTTAGCGCCGCCCAAAGTCCGGCTTGCAAGCCACTCTGCTATGGAGATCGTCATTCTATACATTGTCGAGCTTGTCTAGGCATATTTTTAAAATATCCTATGCCTAGTACTGACCAGCCCCCCGACCGCCTAACTATATCGCCATCGCTCTCGCTACCGCGTTCTATAGTTTATGGCGTTATCTTGTAATTTCGAAAGCGGTATTAAAGCAATATCGAAAGCTATAGGCTATAGCTTTCGATATAGCGCGATAGCGAGAGCGATGGCGATAGAGTTAGGCGGTCGGGGGGCAGGGGGCAGGGGGCAGGGGTCTTCTTATTCTGTGGTTATAAGCATTATATAACTTAGGTTAATACCGGATTTTAAAGATTGTACATAACTACATTTTTAGATATAATTATATTCTATTGTTTCAGATATAAAACTTCTTTCAAATACAACGTAAAAGGAGCTTGCCACCAAACCAATATGGCCGCCTATCTACCGCCATTTTGGAAATGTCAGGACGCCATCTTGAGGAACGACTTCAAAAGTGACACTTTACTTTTTTACTTGAAATCGACAATGAGTGTTGTGATATCAGTGATAGAGTTCTTAATCGAGAATAGTACAAATTTATTTTTAACTGTGATTTTAGTTTTAACTTTGTTCATGTTGTATAAATGTTATTGGAGTCCGGTGCTGTATACTAAGGTTGGTGAGATTATATGACATACCTAATTATCCTATGATTATTCATATTCTACTTTATGTAAAAAAATACCGCATATCGCGTCCAATTTTATTGAAATTGTACTGTCTTTCATCCAGTAAAATTTCTAGCTAGGCAGCAGGTGGTCTGTATCGAACTTTGGTTCCTGTCGAACGCTGATGCCACTTCCTATGTAAATAGTGTCTTATTATAAGGAAACTGCGCAAGGTAAGCTTCATACAAACGCTCTCGAGCAACTCATACATAGACAACCGCTCGCAGTCACGGAATTACGCAACAACTTCGCTCGGACTGCCCCGGGCTGTTCCGCAGGTTTATAACCGATCTTTAAGTGACAGTCGCAATCGCGACAATATGCAATTTATCGCTACCAAAACACATTCATGGCATGTTTTGTGTCTAAAGCCAAATTCAAACAAGACAATGCAATGCACTCGAGCAAAACATCATGACAATTGACGCTTGACGATAGATTTTTTTTTTAAGTGTAGTTCGTTCCTTGAGGAACCGGCTAAGGTCATAGACCATGCTGCTATGTCATTAGTTTCTTAATTCTATTCGTTCGTTCTATCTTCTTAGGTGATACATAAAAAAAGAATATTGATGATGATGAATGATAATGGAAATGGGAAGTGAGAAATAATATACGCCCCCAACCCCTCGAGTATCTCAGTAAAAATGTGGGGCTTAACTAAGTCCTCACGCAGACTTCTTGAGAGAATTTGAAAAGTGACGTTGCACTGTTTTGTTTCATTTGCCAACATTCATGCACACTCACGAACACTTAACGGTTAATAATCCACCATTATTTCACATTAATATTCGACATAACACAAATTTTAGAAAATAAAACAAAACCGCAGACATTTTTTTTTTCTTTTAGTTGATGGCTTCGTGCGATTAGCACATTTAGCCAGTGTCAAAGTAATTTTTCTTACAAGTAATACATAAATATACAATATTTCCTTCCAGTCAGTATGATGATGAATGATAATAAAAATGAGAAGTGAGAAATGATATTCCCCCAACCCTCGAGTATCTCAGTAAAGATGTGGGGCTTTACTAATTCCTCGGCGGACTTCTTGAGAGAATTTGAAAAGTAAAGTTGCACTGTTTTGTTTCATTTGCCAACACTCATGCACACTTACGAACACTTAACGGTTAATAATCCACCATTATTTCACATTAATATTTGACATAACACAAAATTTAGAAAATAAAACAAAACCGCAGACATGACTCTTCACTTTCCCGCCAAGAAGTCCAACCGCAGACATGACTCTTCACTTTCCCGCCAAGAAGTCGCTTGACGGTAGATACTGACGCGTCACGTCATTTCACGGTAGTAGCGAAGGCATCTAGCGCAGCGAGCCTTACTTATTCATTTATTTTTGTGTTTCAATATATATAATATTTTTACAACATATTTATGTAAATATATAAATTAAACGCTTTTCCAACATTTATATAAAATATATAAGCAACTATGTTTTATATTATATCATCTCTATATGTACACGCACTCACACAAACACTACAATCACACACCATAGGCCCTGTCAGAATACCAGCGTCGCTGTGTTTGTTTCTCAGCACCGCAACGGCATGCGGCACAAAGCTGAGGCAGGCCTAGTTAGTATTAGTTATTAGTATTATTAGTTTTTAAATGTTATCTTATTCATTGTTTTTTTTCTGTTATGTCTGTGTGATCGTCAATAAATAATTTCTTATTCTTATACTTACATATTTCGTATTACGGAATGTATAACTACGCTACGATAGCGCCACGAGCGAGCGATTGACGAACTAAAAGTGTATGACGGCCGGCGCGCTCTAAATAAACCGACCGATTGCAGCAACCGCAACTATGTAGTAGCAGTCGCGTTGCCATTGTGCAACTAGCAACTGGTTGCTTTTTTTCGGTAGTAAGCCCGCCCAGATCCGTGTCCCTGCAAGGGGTCTATTATTGAGTTACTCGAGCGCGGTATGTATAAATCTGCTCATTTTGTAGTAATGTTGGTGTGATGGCGTCACCTACCTCATACGCCGCACATTATTCGACACGAAGCAAATGCCTTCTCAACCGTGTCAACAGATGGCGCCACAAACGCATACCAACGACATCGCCATACTAAGACGATAAAGTATGAGAAGCCTGCATCGCGATAGCGAAGTTTCAATATCTCCTTCGCTATATATAGCACCTCCAACTAACATCCGTTGGACCTCGGTCCCCGAGCTATACCACCCAGCTCGGAGGAAGATCTTCCCTTTATCTTTCCTCATTGTGGCGCACCATCCTACTACTACCATCCTACATTGGTGTTCCAATTCCAACAGATAGGGTTCTTTCAGATTTCATACGCCTGACTGTTTTGACTTCTTCTTTATTAAAACAAGGGCTTCTCTGTCTCGAAAAATGAAAACCTAATGGTTTTTCGTCCAAGCTGTCCTCGTCCATAGTAATATTACAGTACGCTTATAACCAAATCTATGTTGCCTTTATTAATTAAATAAATTTTACAACGATCCCAACTTCATACAACAAAGAAACAAAACATTGAAATTAAGTTATAACCCTATTCTTGGCATAGTGGATCATTTGAGACTCATAACTTACAAAAAATGTCGAGTAGTGTAAAAAGAACACATTTTACACAAAAAATATACATATATTTTTTTTTTTAAATTTGCCAGGTACATGGTTAAAATGGAACGCAGTGCAAACGCATGGCGGTAGTCTGACACGAAACGCCTAATCTAAAAGAGTCCTTAATGATAGATAACCCAGTTTCGACCTTATCGGGACTTGCCTTATCGGGGAAATTGCTCAAATTACCCCAAATTTTTTCACTTAACATTTTAAAATAATTACGTAAATAGAACTGAATCTCGATACCTAATACACCTGTACGGATCGGACAGGGTTTTTTTTTGCATATTGTATAAATATTAAATAAACACTCTCCCCAAAAACCTAGTTCAAAAAAATGTATTTTGTCTCTGCAGGTGCTACACTGCTAGGCGCTCTGGGCCCGCGTGGTGGTCAATGGCCCGTTCTCCCTATCCATTCATAGGGAAGACTCGTGCCCCCGCAGTGGGGACAAAAATGAACTAATGTTGAATTCAATTTGCAGGAATTGACCGAAGTCGGTTATGACCACATACCCCCTGGCCCGGACCGGCCTTCCCGCGTGGCCAGAGCCCAGCAGAGCAGACGACTCGGCACCAAGATTCCACCACCATACCCTAATGGCTGGTTCGCGGTGGCCGAGAGTGGGGACCTCAAAGTTGGTGGTGTTCTTTCGGTAGATGCTTTAGGTGAGTTATAAAGTAAAGTTACCTAACTAAAATAAACAGCCTATAACTGTCCCACTGCTGGGCAAAAGCCTCCATCATTGAAATCATGTCATCACTACAATTGATGGGTATTTGCTTCATCACCATGCTTACCAAATGCGGGTTGGTGATCACAAACCCGGGCTATGCATCAAAAAAATCCGAAACACACTTTGCCTGACCTGGGAATTGAACCCGGGACCTTCGGGTGCTTCGAGCGCTTTGCCACTCGTCCATCGAGGCGTCATAATATATACTAATGGTCGCCCAGTGGTCGAAATTCGACCGTAATTTTATTAAGGCTGCACGCATTGTATCGTAAGCACTGACCTCTATTAAATAGAGGTCTTGTCTATTAAATAGAGGTCAGTGATCGTAAGCAATGAAAAATTAAAAAAGATAGAATGTGAGTTGGGATTGGCATTGACAGATTTCGGCCGCTCCTCTTCCATTTTTGAAATTTTTGAAAAGAGTATATATGCGTGTGTGTCAAATACATGGTAGTGTGGAGAATTTTTGTTTTATTGATTTAATGTCCTTTTTATGCATAATTTTAAAAAAATATCCTATAAAACCCTAAAGCAGCGCCACCTACCGGGTCCAATTATATGCATATATTATACACATAAACCTTAAAATGTTTTTGTTTTGTTTATTTATTTGAACGCAAATTTTGTTGCGAAAAAATTTTTTTTTTTTATTTTCAAGTGCTAATTGCTGCACTGAAGCTAAATTAAATATTTATAAAATTTTATAAAATACAGTGAAAAAATTAAACGATTTCGTTTAATAAAAAAAAAAAAGGAAAAATTTACTATAGCGTTGTGTTATCAAATTTGTGGTATTTCATCTGCAAAGATGAATCTGCATGGCCATCGGTTGCAACGACCGTTGGATAGATGGCGCTCAGTGCCGCTAAAAAGCACTCAAAAAACATTTAAAAGCAGTGACAAAATTCAGCGCTTATCTGGTAGCATAGCGGTCAGTGCAGCCGCTCGGATTGCGGAAGACCCAGATTCGATTCCTGGCTGGGTCGGGTGGGCGTTTAATTTTTTCACTGTGTTTTATAAAATTTTATAAATATTTAATTTAGCTTCAGTGCAGCAATTAGCACTTGAAAATAAAAAAAGTAAAAAATTTAAGTATAGTGAGATGATAATTTTGTAAATGTCGTTACTTCTATTAAAGCTGTGGAGTTTTCCGCCCATTTTTCTCCACAGCTAATAAATAGACGTCCTGAATGAGTAGTACCAGGTAAAAAGGTTAAATAAAAAAAGGTTTAGACGTTTCACTGAAGCACTATTTTAAAGTTTATTTGAATAAGAAGAATTTACTTTAACTTTGATTTTGATATGATCATTAATTCCAGCTCTTTGTATGTTCCAACGGCTGGGGAAAAAATCAACCAGTTTCAGGAAGGTCGGTAGCTCAGCGTTCACGTCATTGGATCGGTTATCCAAAGGGCGATGGGTTTGATTCCCTTTCAAGCCTGACACTGGTCGATTATTTTCTTGTTAATATTTTATCTTGTCTTGCATTTTCAGGTCAAAACCTATGCGTTTACCGAGGTGATGACGACGTCGCTCGATGTGTGGACGCTTACTGCCCCCACTTAGGGGCGAACCTGGGAATAGGGGGCGCTGTACGGGGCACCTGCATCGAATGCCCTTTCCATAAGTGGAAGTTCGGAGAAGACGGCAGCTGCGTCAGCGTGCCTGGCATGGAACATGGTACGCTAATTTGTTTTTAATGTCTTATAATGTATGTACACACGCCTGCACACCAACCTACCACGAACTGTCAAATTTCCTCAATACACTTTGAACCTTATCTCTAAGTTATATGGTTGATGCAAAACTGGCAAACTTATACAATACTGGCATATTTCTACAATAAATATCCAACTATATGACTTAGACATAAAGTTCAAAGGGCATTGAGGAAATTTGACAGTTTGTGGTAGCTGATGTTGCAGGCGTGTGTATGTAAGTAAGCGACTAAAATAAACCACTAATCAACTAATCAGCAATTGATGATTGCCAAATCTGGGTTTGTGATCACCAACCCGCATTCGGCAAGCGTGGTGATTAAGCCATTAACCATCAATTGAAGCGATGACTTGATTTCAATGATGGGGGCCTGTGCCTTGCAGTGAGACAGTATTATAGGCACTTACTTACACAAGTCTATTTCAATTTACGTTTCTATCTCTATCCTAACATTTTCTTAATATTTCTTGAATACCTAGTAACGTTGCATTGTTCTGTAGAACGTTAATGATAACAAAAATCCGCCTGCGTAAAAAATGATAACTAAATAGAAAATCAACTGAAAATGCCAGAACACGATAAAAATTCAATAATTACATAAAGCCAGCGAAATAAATAAAACAAGTATAAATAAAACAACATAAGTACTGTATACAATTAAAAATATCAATACGGTAGTCCTTCGAGATTTTATGCAACATCATACATAACATGCAGTCGGAGGCATACAATTTAATTGTGCGTGCCTCCGACTGTGTGGTATTTATGTATGATGTATGATGGTTGCATAAAATTTCGAAGGACTACCGTAGGTATCGATATGTTTAATTTACAAACCGATTTATTTCGCTCTTGTCCCGGCCTTTTCAGTTGATTTTCTATTTAGTTTTTATTTTTTACGCAGGCTAGTTTTTTGTTTTTTTTGTTTAATTTTTATTTTATTTATGTCTTTTTAGTTAGCCCTTTTGTTTGAAACCCTTAAGTAATATTCGAAAAAAAAAATGTTTTTCACCAAGTCGAATGGCGTCGCACATCCGCCATGTTTTTTTTTTAACGTCACCTATCTAAGAACACTTGGGCAGTTAAGACGAATCTAACGATACCTCAATTATGTAAATCCGTTCAGCGGTTCTGGACATATGAGGTCATAAAGAATATTACATACTTACAAGATACGCGCGAAAAACAATACCCTTCCTTTGCAGTCGGGCAACAAAAGAGCAAACATGTCTCTCTTTACTTTCCCGCCAAGAAGTAAGCTAAGCTGTTATTTTTGTTTTCTAAAGTCCAAGATTCCCACCATTTGAAACTCTTTTGTATCTAGCTCCTAAAGGCGTCTCCATCAAGACCTGGATCACTGCAGAAGCGGACGGCGCTGTGTGGATATGGCATGACGCCGAAGGTCGGGAGCCAACGTGGAAGATGGAGGCATGTGAGGAGTCCAAGGTCTGGGGCTACCGGGGCAGGAACGAGTTTGTAGTCAGCGCGCATATACAGGTCTCTAGCATCATCAGAATATGTATAATACGAATTTTAATTGAACGAATCAATGACTAAACAATTGGGTAGTTAACTGGTTAGTCATTAAAGAAACTTTTTAACAACTGTCAAAATTAATAAAACAAAAATCTAAAATCTACTGCTGCGGCTGCAGAAAACCTCAAGCGGCGAAAGTATAATAACCTTATCGGCAATTATATTTTCGAGCCGTTTGGGGTTGAACCCTCGGGCCATGGGGTCCGAGTGCTCATGTTTTGTTTAATGACATCTCCAAACGGCTGGTTGACACTTCCCATGACCAAGGGCTGGCTTTTAACTTGGCCAGAGGCTATGCATTGCCATACAACGTGGCAATGCCGCCAGTCTCTTGGGTACATTACCAGTCGACAGCGACGCGAAGGAATTTTTTGACGTCATATTTTAGTTTCGTAATAGTTTTAGTTTTATTGTAAATACTATTATTATATTTTAATGGATGTTTCTATCATTTTATTACCTTATTAAACAACTGTCAAAACGATTATTTTTAATAGAAATTGTATAGGATTAGCAAACTATAACGTCACTATTTTATTCCGTCAATTGAGTTTTTATTAATAACTTTTTGGGTTACAGAAATATGCTTAGGTCAAATATAAAAATGGCTATGTTTTAAAGAACTGTTACGTGATTTCATTTATACGTTTGTTGTACTGGAATTAATTATTGTTGTTCTCAACTACCAAATTGTTGGCATACACTCGACACATAAGGTAGGTAGTGGCACCAATCTCCGACAAGAACCAGTGATCGACTTTTTTTTCCTTTAATCATTAAAAATAGGAACAGTAGCTGGTTTTTTTGTAATCGCTTGTGTACTCGGTTTGGTTGGGGCTTGTTAACCCGCCTTACTAGCTACCGCCGTCTTTTCTAAATATGTCGCACTTACATCAATGTTTGTAGCATTGTTGTGTTCCGGCAGCTAGAGATAAGATAGCCAGTGCCTCAGTAGTTGAGGTTCCCGGGTGAAGTGCGCTTCCATCATCGGCCTTATCACCACTTAACATCAGGTAAGATAAAGGCCAAATGTATAACCGTTACATATTTTTAAAAAAACGAGCGAGCCTTACAGTAGCCGCATTTGATTGAACATTTGACATCTCACCTTAGTAATAAGCAATTTTAATATTATATTCTGAAAAGATATGGAAACTTTTCCATTAAGCAGTGACAGAAATTAACCTCAAAATTTAAAAAAAGCTTAATACTGAAATATTTTATTCGAATAATTATTAATTATTATTTATAACTTACTTATTAACATAGTGTACGTATAAACATATAAATTAATTTACATAACACTAAACTTTATAAACAACACTGTATCTTAAGTGCACAGCTCCCCTATAGAAGACATTTGACTTATCAAAATGACCTTTGATAGTCAAGTGACACAATATGTCACATACAAGAATAATATGTCATGTTCATAATATCGATTTCAGGATTACAATGTTACACACTTCCGTCCCATATCAGGAAATCACTCCCACGAATTGCAAGAAAGCTAGAGGAACGATGTTACACATCAAAAAAGCAACACTCGAATACAGACCACATGCTTCCTAATTGTCATCCAGTAAAATTGTATTGAAATTCTAACTAATATTTTTGGCGGCAAAAACTGGTGTCCAAATCTGGGTTACTGACTTGAATACTTGTGCCACTATGTTACATCTAAACTATAGTATCTAATATTTTATAGAGAAAAGCTTTGTATTTTTGTATGTATGTTTGTAACGAATAAACTCAAAAACTACTGGCCCGATTTAAAAAATCTTTTACCATTAGAATACTACACTCGCGTTGAGTAACATAGGTTAAGTAAAAAAGAAATGTCCACCCGTGCGAAGAAGGGACGGGCCGCTAATCTATACTAATATTACAAAGAGGATGTTTGTATTTATGTATGTATGTTTGTAACGAATAAACTCAAAAACGACTGGAACGATTTAAAAAAATCTTTCACCATTACAATGCTTTCTAATGCATTAGAAAACATTAGCGCTGAGTAACATAGGCTATATTTAAAAAAAAATGTCCACCCGCGCGAAGCGGGGACGGGCCGCTAGTGTTTTATATATGTGGTGAACTGCTTTTTTTCACAGGAAATACCGGAAAACGGAGCGGATGTGGCTCATCTAAACGCAGTGCATTCCCCTTCACTTCTCTCCAAATTGGGAGACAAATATCCTGTACTACTCAATGTTATTGGTAAGTGGTCTTCATCATCATCACAAGCCCCATTGTATGTCCCCACTGCTGGGGCACGAGCCTTCCTTATGGGTGGAAACACCACAGGGAGAACGGGCCGTAACGTAACCCACCACGCGGGCCCAGTGCGGTGCGGTGGTTGTTAACGGCTGCTAATGCAATTTCCGAAGCACGGAGGAGCTCGAGATGATAAATTTGTACACTGCCGAAAGTTTTATCTGCCCCCCTATTAGCAGTGGGGGCACAAATGAAACTTTGTCTTCCCATCTGTCACTGTGGGGGACAGATACGGATGACAGATGACAATATATTCCCATGTATTCGGGATTATACAGGTATTGCGAAATATCTATTATTTTATTTCTTGCATTATGCAACCGCGTGGTGGTTTATGGGCCGTTCTCCCTATCCATCCATAGAGAATGCTTGTGCCCCAGCAGTGGGGACATAAAATTGAGCTGATGATGAAACTTTTTTTTTCCCTTTAGTTGATGGCTTCGTGCGATTAGCACATTTAGCCAGTGTCAAAGTAATTTTTCTTACAAGTAATACATAAATATACAATATTTCCTTCTGATGATGATAATGATGATGAATGATAATAGAAATGGGAAGTGAGAAATGATATACCCCCCAACCCCTCGAGTATCTCAGTAAAGATGTGGGGCTTTACTAAGTCCTCACGCAGACTTCTTGTGAGAATTTGAAAAGTGACGTTGCACTGTTTTGTTTCATTTGCCAACACTCATGCACACTCACGAACACTTGACAGTTAATAATCCACCATTATTTCACATTAATATTCGACATAACACAAATTTTAGAAAATAAAACAAAACCGCAGACATGCCTCTTCACTTTCCCGCCAAGAAGTCATGAAGCTTTTTATTTGAATTAACTTTTATTCTTTTTTTTTTCTTTTTTGAAAAAAGACAAAGTGTTGAAATAACTCCTCCTCCATCTCGGTTCAGGTGCACGTCCAACTATGCTCTGTCTATCTCGGTGGAGAGATCCATATTTTTTTCGTAATAAAATTTGCGTATTATTTAATTATGTATAACCGTAATTACTTTTGTTCGTTACATAGGCAGCCACATTTGGTCAGCCAATTGGAGTAAGGGCGAAGATCACACAGCGAGATTATCTCTCAGTCACTACTATAAGATCATGAAGTTTGATCTGTTCCACATTGATGCCAAGGTCACACAGGTGATGAATAAAATATATTATTTATTGAAATGTTTTAATGTCGATCCCGGTTCTCTTTATCCACAAGCTGCTAGACTTTTTTAAACTTTCAAATTAATAATATGTATGATTAAAAATATTTAAAAAAAAAAAACATTTTTTTTGTTCTTTTATTTTTTTTTACCTCCAAGGGTAAAATTAAAAAAAAATAAAAAACTGTTAAAAAATATTTTTTTGATATTTTTTGCCTAGACTAAAAATTATATTTTTCTCAATTTTCTTTTGTCATAGTTCTGATAAAACGACCAAGCGGTAACTTTTTATAATCTGCCCAAATCAAAAGTGAGATAAAACATTTTTTGTTACTAATTGCCCTGCTCAAATACTAAAAAAAATGTTTGTCATATTTTTTCCGGTTCTCAAACTTTTTTTTTTAATTGTTTTTTCTTCGCCCAGATTGGCCCCGGACACGTGCGCCTCCTTCTCCACACGAGCGCGGGCCCTCTACTAGTATCCCAGTCGGTGACGCCCCTAGCGCCACTGCGGCAACGGGTTATACATAGAGTGTTCTCGCCTGGTTACAATGCGCCTTTAGGTGCTATTATGGTACATACTGAAGCTTATATGGTGAGTCATTGAATTAGGCAAACAATAGATCTAGTGTTTTCTCTCATCTCCATGACCCGGTCAACACGAATCCCAGTTCTAGGGCGCCTTCAAATTGGAGTCTTGGGGATGCTCAAGCTATCATAAGCGTCTCTCCTCTGGCGGGAACTCGGTGCTTGCCATTCGTTATCCCGAGCCTTTCCCGTGGCAGAGAAGGGTTGGGATTGGTACTAGGGTTTCTAGTAGGTAGCCCCTACCCTCGACGAGCTTTTATTGGCTATAAGAAGAAGAGTATCCTACATAACCCTGGGGCGCTCCTAAATCCGGTGTACACGCAAAGCATATTACATAGTTAAAAAAGGTCATTGTTGATTTAAATAAATTCATAAATAAATTATACGGTAGACTCATGCTCCGGCAGTAGAGGCATAAATGAGCTGGTGATTATGAAAATGATGATGATATCTTTCTTTCCCTTTTTAGTTTGAACGAGATATCGCCATTTGGAACAACAAAATCTTCGTGGGCGCCCCTGCCTACGTGCGTACAGACAAAACAATTCGCGCGTTCAGGTCCTGGTTCTCACAGTTCTATAGCGAACACAGCAAGACTTACAGAGACGCTATACAACACCCATTGGACTGGTGATAAGGCTTGGAACCGGTACTTACCGGTTCTTTCCATTAAAAAACCATTTGTGCCTTCAGATCCGGATACCTGGGTACACCAGTAACATATTATATCTATAAATTTTAATATTATCTGTCGTATTTGTAAATATTTGTTTGGTACCGGTTTTGATGCCAGTAAAACACCGATATAAGTTAAGGTGCATCTAAATTCCACAATATATGACAAAATATGTTATATAGCATATTTATGTAGCATTTTTTATTAATGTGAACGATAAGTGTCAATAAACAACCGTATACTTTTAGTTTTGTAGAGAGACGTATGAGAAAGAAAACTATTTAAATATATTCATTTTACACTTAGCCTACAATAACCGCAATCGTGATTGCCTACAACCTCATAATTAAACGTGCAGAAGGAAATAAAGACCACAGGTAAAATTGGCAACTTTTTGCCAACTTTACCTGGGTACATTATTTCATAAAATATTCCATCTAAGACATCAATTTTGATAAAGTTACCCGCTTTAGATGGCAATCTTTATGAGAGAAATGAAAATATTAGGACAGGTGTTTAAAAAATGGCAACATTTGACAATAGGTAAAGTTGCCATGGGGTTCCTTACAATTTTCATACAAAAAACTTTCAATGCACAGGGTTGTCAAAAAACAAGAAATGCGGTTGTTTTATTTTTTATTAAGTAAGCAAGTGATTATGTAAGTACACACGCCTGCACATCAACCTACCACAAACTGTCAAATTTCCTCAATAGACTTTGAACTTTATGTTTAAGGCTTAAGGTTGACAATGTATTGAAGAAATTTGACAGTTTTTGGGTAGGTTGATGTGCAGGCGTGTGTACCTATAACGTCTGGTACCGGGGTGCACCAAGGCCAATGGTACCAGTTCCCACTAATAATAAAATATAACACAATTGTTAGTTTTTTTTTTAGACTACATAAATCCCCTATAACGCCGCTTGTTCGGTTTTAATATTAAGATTGTAAGTCATTTTGTGAGTACTTATTAACAGAGTTATTTAAATAAGTTTTTTTTAAAGATTTATTAAAAAATATATATATTTCAAAAAACATAATACCCAACTATTTTGTTATTTTTTATTTATTTCCTATAAGTTTTAAAACATATTGAAGTTATTTGTCTACAGTGTGATTAAGGTGTTGACTTGATTTGCAACTCAAGAAACGAGAATTAAACTTGGAACCTCTGGGTCTGGCACCCGGTGGTCTAACCACTGAACCACAGAGGCTCGTTTAATATTATTGTATGGCAGTTTTTTTTATTTGTTGCCAGTCCTATTAGAAAATATGGTATAAAAGCTTGCTTGTGTAGATGAACAAGTAAGTACCTAAATTAAATAACTTGATGTAATGTATTTTAACTATTAAAATGTTAAATCTAAGTAAATAGGAGTACTTATCTCGCGACAAGCTTTTAAAACATATAAATTGTGTAATGACGTTAATAGTAAAAGTTGATAGCAAAATTACAAAAACACAAATGTTGAAAAAAATTCCACGAGCAGGATTTGAACCTGCACCCTTCTGACATACCGGGTCAGGTGCTCTTCCAATTGAGCTATCGTCACCAGCCCGCCAAAATCATTCAACACTATTTACTTTTTACTTTGAAAGCCATAGGCGCCAATTCAATGTCAACAACTATCGTCATTAACATCTGATCGTAATATTTTTACAAATACTAAAGATCAGTTAAGAAGTAGGCAAGCTATTTATAAAATGTTTTTGTTTTGTTTATATAACACACATATCCCATCGCGCACAAAGAAATTTGGTGACTCGTTTCTTTGTCGCACCTCCAAAAGATGGAATAGTCTACCAGCACACGTTTTCCCTCTTTCCTATGATATGGGGTCCTTCAAACGAGGCGTGAAGAAGCACCTTGTGGGCCGGCAGAGTGGAGTTGACTGATGCTGCGTTGTTTTCACGCTGCACTAGTTGTCTTCGCGTCTGGACTCTATTTCCACTTAACATCAGGTGGTGTGGAGTCATTTGCCGTGCTAAGTATAAAAAAAAATATATTTTAACGCAAATTTTGTTTCGCAATAAATTTGCGTAAAATAAATTATATAAACAAAACAAAAACATTTGATAGTAAAAGTTGATTTTTTTCTTTTTAGCGCATTTTAATAAAAGCTTGTTTTTTAAAAAGGTTTTTTTACTTCAAATTTTTTATTATTCTGTCTGTTTTTAATTCCACATTTGAAACTCTTATCAACATTTCATCAACATAACGGCCAGAAGCGTCCCTCACAATAGTTCGCATAAACCAATTTTCACAGCGCTGTCCTTCGGGAGTAAATTGTTTCTTTATATATTTTTTTTTATTATTATTTATTATCATTTCAATAGTTATTACAAAACACATACCATACCATGCGATAACTTTAAAAACCACTAAGATTTAAGCTTAAGTCATTGCGAGTTTACAATAAATAAATATAACTTATTATAATTTTATACACTCATACAATTAGGTCTTATCATAATATAATAATATATAAAACTCTTCGTTACTAACATCGGTGTGAAAAGTGGCTATGTTGTTGCAGCTTGTAGTTTCCACACCGCCATTGTTAATTCCGCCAGATAAAATCCATTAAGCCCTCATTACGCCTTCAGTAAGTATTTGACATTGACGTCTGCTCCCAACAACAAGCCAATTTTGTTCGGAATGTTATAGTTTGGATCTGCTAACGTCATTTTTGGTATGTTTAGCCGTAACCTAAATTTTAAAATATAAACTTCAGGATGGAGTGTCGTTAGTTCGTTGAGTAGATAAGGATAAAATTAAATTTGGCACATATACTTTGGTACATACCATGTTCTGGACTAGGATATAGCATACATTTTATAGTGATAATGAGATTAAAAAAAACAAGTAAGTACTTACCTTTAAAGCTCCAATAAAACAAAATTTCAATTCCGCTAACAAAAAAAGGAGTCAATTTAAAATTGGGCTACAACGCTACAAAAATAAAAATATGTAATTGTTTTTACTAAAGCTTAGTAATATAGTCTTAAATAAATGTTTATAAAATATTCACAACTGGTATTGGGGTTTAAAAGTAATACACTTGTTGTAGAGTGAGGAAAAATCGGCCATTCATAGGTAAATACCTAATATGCAACAGACCAAGAACAGAGGAAATCATAAATAACTTCCAGACAGACTACGAAATATATCTCCCATCCGATAAACGTATTGGCTTACCGAGCTACAGGACCAGTGATCAATCAAAACTATGCGAACAACCACCCTTTTACCGAAACGCAACAAAGGCTGCGTACAAACCGGGAACAAATTTTCATACACAACTTAACAGTGAATAGCAACATTATTCCATTGCGAAAAGGTGCTATATTCGGGTTGACTGTGTTCCCACTTGTTGATCTACAGCCAGTACACGCCTGTCTCATTGCTTCTCGACGGGGCAATACATATACGAATATAACTATATACAAGTGTTTATAAAATTTATAAAATTAAATTTAGCTACACTGTAATTAGCACTTGAAAATAAAAAGTAAAAAAATAACTATATACATACATAGTTCGTTTGATTCCGGATCTCTGCAGTAGATTTATTAGTGACCTCCCCCCTCCCCACCCCCAACGCAGTTGCACAGCGCAGTTGCACAGCGCAGTAACCTTGTGATGTGTCGAAAAGGACGGCACTAAAAATCATTACTTTTCAATATTGCCAACCAAAGCGTCGTCTGTAAATTTGATAGTATCTGCGTTATGGACAGTTTTATTAGGTCTACAGGGACTGTTGACTGCGAGTTTTATTGACATTTTTCACATTGATAATAACGAAGATTTGTATGCCATTTGTAGGCCAATGCCGTACAAATCTTCGCTGTATACAAAAAAAAAACTATAAACCATTTCTTTTGAGCCGTTGATTTTCCTGTTTCAGTCCATTCATAGCTCTCTCTCATTATAGTCCGCTTGAGTATGCGTTAGAGCGACCCAGGTATCGAACGGGTGAGCGCACTCAGCATTTTTACAAATGCTCGCAATGAAGAAAATTATATTGTTTTCTAAAGTTTACGCGAACACTACACATTGAAATGAAACAACTTTTACGGATCTACTCGCGTTTATTTTACACATTAGTTTTAATTAATGTTTATCCTGACGTTTCGAACCCTTTGCAGGGTCCGTGGTCACAGGGAGACTGAGGTGTTGGTCGTCTCATAATTAGTTAGTAGCTTGTATACCCTCATTTAAATTTAATCAGGTGCATACCGTTTTACGCAGAAAAAGATAAACATTAATTAAAACTAATGTGTAAAATAAACGCGAGTAGATCCGTAAAAGTTGTTTCATTTCAATGAAGAAAATTGTGGGCATGTTTAAAATAGGTGTATGTGTTATGTTATTGAAGTTTAGTTTTAATATTAAGTTTAGTACTGTTATAACATTTTAGTTTCACTAGGCCATGTCAACTTTCTACATGAACCAGGTACTGAGTTCCCCTTTGAGAGTGTGTAGTCATGGCAGGTAAATTTGTCATAGCTGTTTCAATAAACAGCGTCACAAATAAAACGTGGTTAGTTAAAATGACGCCATTGTTTTAATAATTTCAGTTTTCGTTAACATTGATCGATTGGCGTATGAAAATCGGCACCGTGTGTGCAGACAGCAAAAAAAACTTGTACCGGCGGCGAGCTTTCCCAGGGTTGGCCGTTGATAATTTCTCCCTTGTATAAAAAGGCACTTTTATAACAAATAACAAGAGTAGCTAAACATTTTGCCATAGGCATGTACTTCGAAAATCACGTTTTCGCTAACGCGATCGAATGGCCAATGAGACTCGCACTTGCAACTGTTACAAAAACACAAAACACTTTTGCAAGTTACGAATATTCACGCTTACTAAGTAGAATTATTATTTATAAGAACAAATAAGTAATGCCTAAGTTCAGACTACATAAATCATCTAAATCTAACAAATTCACGACAGTGACACATTGACCTACCTAAGTATAACCCCCAAAAATGTTAATATTCTCGCCTTTCCAAAAATTTAAGATCGAGTTAGGAATGAAACTAAAATGCACGAGTATTAATAAATCTATTGTCTCGAGATTCTAACCGCCTCTGTGGTCTAGTGGCTAAGGCCACCGGCTTAGACCCAGAGGTCACGGGTTCGATTCCCAGCGGGGGGGTACATGTTTGTGTACACGGTCTGGTCGTTGGTAGGGCTTGTTTCTCCGCCTGGCCAGCTACCACCATCTCATCTAAATATGTCGCCATTATATCAATGTTTGTAGCATTGTTGTGTTCCGGCAGCTAGAGATAAGATAGCCAGTGCCTCAGTAGTTGAGGATCCCGGGTGAAGTGCGCTTCCATCATTTCCCTTATCATCACTTAACATCAGGTGAGATCAAGGCACTGTGCTTATCCGATAATTTTTTTTTTTTTTTAAGATAGGTTATATTTTCTAAGGAACTTATTGTATTTTAAGTGTTTTTTATATATTTTAGCGTTTTATTAACGCTTAAATATACTTAAGTAAAATTTTAAACACTGAAAAAAGACGACAACCTCAGGCGGGAATCGAACCTTATTAAAATATACCTTATTGAAAATTTTACTTATTGTATTTTGTTCAAATAATGTAATAAAAAGTGCTAAATTTAATATTTTTTATCACCATAAGCTTTTCTAAGCGTTCGCCTTGTAATCGTCCACCAAAAGCATCTGCTTGTTAAGTAAGCGCCTGCCTAATTGCGGGTTTGATTCCCAGCGGGGGTACATGTATGTTTACTCGGTTTGGTTGTTGGTAGGGTTTGTTTATCATATAATCAAGAACGCCCAAACAATGTGCCGATGCAAAGTTGGTAGTCCCGCAAAGCGTATTGATCGACTGTTGCGTACCATTTTAGCTCTGTCTAGGTCAGATCTAGGGTCTGTCGTCAGTTCTATCCGATGCACCGACGCGCGCGGCCGGTTCGCGTCGTAATTTCTACCTCGAGCCTCCTGGGAACTCTTCGCCATGCAAGAGCTAGGGCGCAGCACAGGACCAACCAGGAATATCTATATCCTTTTCTTACTAAGGCCAATATGCCCCTCCTTCACCCTTTCCAGGGTAAAGAAGGCCCACTTAGAAAGGGTGAAGGAGGGGCATTTACCCTAGGAAGAAAAGGAGAAGCCAATTACTAACACATATTTCACTGCCGTGCTCAGAGACATAGAATAATATTAACAAAGACGTACCAAAGTTTTCATTTCTAAAAAGTGCTTACGACGTCATAGTTCTAAAAGGAGACTGATAATTTTGTGATAGAGACCAAACATTAGAAAGATACCTATATTTTTGATACTATACATTTTTAAGATTTAAGACAATAAAAAATAATCAGCAAACAATGTTATAAAAAGTAATTTACAAAAAAAAAGGATATAGAATTAGCTCAAGTAATTTTAATTAATTGAACAAGATTTTATCAGTCTCAATTATTTGCCTGTTCAGTCATATAATACATATTAGTCTTAAATATTAATAAAGAGATAAGTTTTTCAATGTGAAATTTTAATTTTGTATAAAAAAAATACGAAATTCACGTCGAGGCCTTGGCAAAAGTACAAGTTAAATATAAGACAGTTATTTCCTCTGTAAAACAGAAATAAGCCTATTTTGACAATGAAAAAACAAAAGGTGCCAAAATGTCTAGATAATATCATCATCATTTATGTTATGGAAGTCTCTGATAGCGGCGTTTATTTTTCAGATTCGGTGCGATCCGTCACTAAAGGATCATGGCAAATCGTGAACTTTTATTCATAAGAGCTCAGCTAAATTGAACTTGAAATATAATTGTAAAGGGTTTACCGGGTTTTTGATCCTCAAAAGAAACGTTTTGTAATGAGGTTGAAAAACTCGACCCTATAGGAAAAACTTGTATTTATCCTACATAGTAAATAGTTACCCGTGCATTTCGCCAAAGCGTTTCTTAAGTAACTGAGTGGATTAGGCCTACGGGGGATACCACTATAAAAAAAACGCACCGAGTGCCCTACCTCAATAGGTGGTGCGGAAATGGGCACATGTATACCGTTAACCTTAGGCCACGGGCCGGGAAACCAGAGCCGAGGTCCTAGCCTTTAGAGGCGCCCTATAAAAATAAAATGAAAAATTTACTTTGCGAAAAATGTTATTACAGCATATCGGATTTTTAAATGACAATTTGTGAAATAGTATAATTTTATTGTTATCATATCTTTGATTTTTTTTATTTTTTTTTTTAAATTAAGCATGGATTTATATTTTAATTTATCTTAACTTGTACACGTTTAAGGTATGACATGTTGAATCTATAATAAATTATAATATCTTTTTTTACACGTGTGCAAGCAAATAAAGTATCATTCTTTCTTTCATTCTTTCTTTCCTTCGAAATTTAAATGCATGAGCAAGTAGGACAACTTCCGAGATGCTTTTTGTTCTGAATCCTGTGTACACACGCCTGCACATCGACCTACCACAAACTGTCAAATTTCCTCAATAGACTTTGAACTTTAGTACTAAGAAGTATGGTTAAAAATGTTTTGAAGAAATTTGACAGTTTTGGATAGATGATGCGCAGACGTCTGTACATATATACATAACTGATTGAAGTTACCAAATTAAACTACAAATCCTTTCAGCCGTCCGTCCGTCCGAGCGCGATTAAAGAACAAAGCCGCATTCATACTTTCCCATTAAATGATATTTGATTGATATTATTGAAATGGAATGAACTGTTTTATTTACTATTTTATTATATCGTAGGTACCTAACACTTTAAAATTCCCTTTTAAATCTTGTTTTTAATATCTCTCTAATGACTTTTACATTATAGTTTCCTTTGTTAATATGTTTAAACTGTTTGGAACCTTCGCTACAATTGTATAGGGTCTAAGTACTATTTGCTTGTTTGGCAGAGCTTAAAAACCTGCGCTTACTGGACCATACCCGGCAATCTCTTTTCGTAATGAACGAAAACCATTTTTCTTTTGTCGTTTGCTCTGCATTTGAGTAGAGTTATTTGCACGGCAATTAACATTCCACCCACAGAACACACCGGCGTTTTGTGATTCCACCTGATGTGAAGTGGGAATGTAGTCCAGACGCGGAGGCAACTGGATATTTTTTTGTATTGATTTTAGTTTGAATTTTAATTGTATGCGTGCGTATTGATGTTGATTTTATTTTATTCTATTTTGATTTTAACTTGATTTGATTTTAATTTAATTCGATTTTAATAATGTGATAAGTACTAACTATTATGAGTCTTTGCTACTTGAAATTTAATTTATAATAATAAATAATAATATTTTACCAAACAGCGTGACAGTTGTGATGCTGGCGAGATATTTTAGTGCGAAACTATTTTTTGTTAAGTAGACTCGATGTGGATTGCCACCCGAATGTTCTTATATTAAAACCTAGATAATGTTAGCTATCACTGTAGTCTACCAATTAGTCGCCTATAGAAAATATACATATAATATACTATGTACCTTTCTAAGAAATGTAGGACTCAGATAGCTAATTCGTTAGCTATACAGGATACAGTTATAGGTGGTATAACTAAGTCATTTCATGATAATTATTTAATATAATTGCTGCACTTAGAGAAATAAATATTTATAAAATACAGTGAAACAATTAAATGGCCTGGCTGGGTCGGGTAGGCATTTAATGTCTTCTCTGTATTTTATAAATAATCAGGTGTTGGAAAAAAAAACGACAAGGTTAAGGTATTTGTATAATTGGACAATATATGAGCCATCGTATAGCCTAAAATAAAGATTTATTCTATTCTATTCTATTTCTATTCTATTGAAAATTTACTAGATAGAAAGACAGATAGAAAGTTGAAGCACAAAAGTGTCGATCGCTGATCCCTGTCGAAATTTTTAATTTCTGACATTAACTATTCTGTATTCTGTATAGTCTATGTAGCCGTCGTTGTTCTTGTCAGCCTGTCCCATAGCGCTCTCGACGATGTCCGCAAGGAATTGATCTTGGTATATCGTTTCTTCGGCAGTAAGTTTTTTATTACCTTCCGTTTCTGTAAATAAAATAAAAAAGTTTTTTTTTTATATATATTCTTCTCCCTTTTTTGGTGACATCCGAAAGTCATTGTAAGGTTGGGCACAGTGTTTCGGATTTTCCATTGCATAATAATATCCCGGCATGCCAATTACCGATCTCGACCGAACAATTTACAATTTATCGTTAACAAAAACACATTATTTTTTTTTTGTTTTTTTTTTTTTTTTTTAATACTTAGCACGGCAAATGACTCCACACCACCTGATGTTAAGTGGAAATGGAGTCCAGACGCGAAGACAACTGGTGCAGCGTGAAAACAACGCAGCATCAGTCAACTTCACTCTGCCGGCCCACAAGGTGCTTCTTCACGCCTCGTTTGAAGGACCCCATATCTTAAGCCCGGTGAAGCTGAAAATGCCGCAGCGGCAATCAGCAATCTCTCTCCAAAAAAAAAAAAAAAAACCCCATATCATAGGAAAGAGGGAAAACATGTGCTGGTAGACTATTCCATCTTTTGGAGGTGCGACAAAGAAACGAGTCACCAAATTTCTTTGTGCGCGATGGGATATGTGAGACAGTGAAGCGATGACACCGGAGAGCAGCACGTGTACTCCTATGGAGGAAGGGAGAAGATGAGAACATATTTTTATCGTGGAACGTAGATCGCTGCGATAGCGCCACAAGCGAGCGATTGACGAACTAAAAGTGCATGACGGCGCTATAGAAATAAACCGACCGATTGTAGCAACCGCGTTGCCATTGCGCGTCAGCAACTGGTTGCGTCTTTTCGGTAATCAACCTTGCGGGTTTGTGATCACCAACCCGCATTTGGCAAGCGTGGTGATTAATACCTTGCTATTGTAGCGGTACTTGATTTCAATTATGGGGGCCTTTGATCAGTGTTCCACAGAGTCCATTGATCGACACATTTTTCCTTTTCAACCGTAATGATGTCATGTCTGATTTTTGCATGCAGACTACCTGCCGCCTCTGCGCTGTAGCGGTTAAGACCACCGGTTTAGACCCAGAGGTCCCGGGTTCGATTCCCAGCGGGGGTGTTTGTGTTCTCGGTTTGGTTGGTGGTAGGACTTGTTTGCCCGCCTGGCTAGCTACCACGATCTTATCTGAATATGCCGCCATTATATCAATGTTTGTAGCATTGTTGTGTTCCGGCAGCTAGAGATAATATAGCCAGTGCCTCACTAGTTGAGGATCCTGGGTGAAGTGCGCTTCCATCTTTGGCCGTATCATCACTTAACATCAGGCGAGATAAAAGCACTGTGCTTACCTGTAAGATATAAAAAAAAATACTAGTGCCTAGCTGTCCTGTCGTCATCCATTTAAATTTCATTGAAATGTTAATTTTTTTAATTGTTTATATCAATTGTTATTTTTGGCGACGAAAGCTGGTGCCACTTCCCTTGTTTTTTTAATATAAAACATTTGCAACATTAATAACATGGCGGACTTAATACCTGAGGCATCTCTACCAGTCAACCATAACAGAGATAACATGGTAGGTGCAATTAGGTGAAGACAAAAATTTTTGTGATAAAAATAATACCTACCTGCTTATATCTAATCTTTAAATATTTATAAAATACAGTGAAAAAATCAAATGCTTACCCGACCCAGCCAGGAATCGAAGAGCCAGGTTCAGCTTCAGTGCAGCAATTAGCACTTGAATATAAAAAGTAAAATATGTTATCTTATTACCTACTTTTCTATCTATTTTTAATTTCTATCTAAATGCTTATAACTCAACTCTAACAAACGGGCCACAAGCTCTTTAAACAGGTGCAGCAAAATATGCTGCAAAATTGTAACGACTTCAATAGGTACTTACCTCCTTCGCTTCGCTATCTCAGTGCTGACATTTTTCCTATACTTGTTGTGTCAAAATCAGGTTACCGACACAATATTGAGACCTTGTTGATAAGGTAGGCTTGAGGCACTGCTTTAAAAGTGCTGATTTTAGTCTTTAACAACAGCCCCGCTACACACGACATTTTAAGTTTATACTGACACCCCCCACCAACCGTTAGGTTATAAAGTTAGGTGTCAGACATCTTCGCGCAAGCACAAGGTACCATATGCGTCAGGTCATAACGCCAGATCAGGACGCGCCGAAGCGCATTCTTCATCCGGAACTCTTTAGACTAGTGTATCGAGCGAGTTGCCCCGTAGACACGTATAGTCCACTAGGTGCCTTATATCCAGATAGGTTACCAGAGCTGTAAGCCCGCTCACTTCTCGTTGCACTAAGAGTACAAATCGCAGTTTCCACTGGTCGGGTCGTCAACTCTAAAGTCGACTACCAAATGTCCTCTTTGGTGGCGGAGTTGTAAACCTACTCGCTTCTCAGTAACCATCCAGGTACCTCGCCAGTTCCACAATCCTACCGCGGCTGGCTTCACCGGAGGCATTGCATCTAGCGGGCGCCTCTACTTGTTATCCAAACTAGTGCCGGAGATGTTGGCAGCATACTCAATGAAAACCACCGAGCAGAGCAGCCAACTATGGACATCTCACGTGCCCCGCAAATCCTTTCACTTTCAATTAGCTTTAACAACACCCCCGCTACACACAACTTTAAAGTTTATACTGACACCCCCCACCAACTTAACGGTTATAAAGTTAAAAGAGTCATTGACAACAATTGAATTTAGTCCATATGATTCCTAGCTGTCATCCCCTAAAACAATGAAAATCTATGTAATTATTTGGCGACCAAATATGTGCTGAAAACTGGGCTTAAAGTGTCGAAAACTGGTGCCTTAATCATCATCATCATCAGCCTATACAAGTCCACTGCTGGGCTCTCATCTAGCGTGCCATTACCCTACCTAAATGTATTATTTCTATTATTATTATTATTACTGTTGATATCAATGTATTGTATTGTCGACTGCAATAAACATTTTTTTTTCTTTTAGTTGATGGCTTCGTGCGATTAGCACATTTAGCCAGTGTCAAAGAAATTTTTCTTACAAGTAATACATAAATATACAATATTTCCTTCCAGTATGATGATGAATGATGATAATAAAAATGAGAAGTGAGAAATGATATACCCCCCCAACCCCTCGAGTATCTCAGTAAAGATGTGGGGCTTTACTAAGCCCTCACGCAGACTTCTTGAGAGAATTTGAAAAGTGACGTTGCGCTGTTTTGTTTCATTTGCCAACACTCATGCACACTCACTAATACTTAACGGTTAATAATCCACCATTATTTCACATTAATATTCGACATAACACAAATTTTAGAAAATAAAACAAAACCGCTGACTTGGTTCTTCACTTTCTCGCCAAGAAGTCTCGCAATAAACATTATCCTATTATAATCTACATTCCATGGTCTATGAGATTCGAAATGAAACAAAAAATTTGGTCAATACAAAAAGTTTTTATTTAATTACTGCACTTACAAAATTAAGTTAGTATCAAAAAAAATAGGTTAGTATCAAAAACAAAACATTACAAAAAATTCGTAAAAAAAAAAACAATTATCTAAACTTCAAAATCGGTAAAACATCAAATCCATTAAAAATATTTCTTATAAATGCAATAAATTATGGCAGCCATTTTAATTTACCTTTCGTAACAGCCATTTCATATTTCGGTTCTCCCATACAAACTTCTAAATAATTCTTTCAAATCAATATGCCGGTTTTAATCAAACTATAAATGCAGAGATGTTGACTGTTAAAAAAAAACATAAAAAAACGTTTGTATAAATTTGTAAATATTTTAATTAATTAAAATGTTTTTTTTAAAAACAATAAAAAATATATTTTTTAATTGCTACAATTTGTTTTATAATCTTTTGATATGTTAATAATTGAAGTGATAATTATTATTAATGAATGTTGCGTGTGCACTTATAATTGGTAGGTATACATACCAGTTTTAAAATCTAACAATCTGAACAAATGAGGAATTAACATGTAATCTGTAGGTATTCTGTAAGTAGTACCTTAAATAAATAAAATCGTTTTAAATCATATTATTATGAACAATTAATGTGTTCTCAGTGTTACTAATAAGTTTCAAAACTTAGCTTAACACGTTGACTGCCGCAAAACCAGACACAATAGAAAATTTATTGTTTGTCGGTCACCGGTGACCACCACGGCGATTAAAGACTTGATGGTTCGAAAGAATTGGGTAGTTGAGTCGGTAAGTCAGTGATACACTTTTTAGCAATTACTATCAAATAGGTTTTCTCATATCTCTCAACAGAAATTGTATGAAAATGGAAACTGTGACGTCACTAATTCTTTCTTTCTTTCTTTTAGTTGATGGCTTCGTGCGATTAGCACATTTAGCCAGCGTCAGAGTAATTTTTGCACTCTAATTCTTACACTCGTGCACACTCACGAACACTTAACGGTTAATAATCCACCACTATTTCACATTAATATTCGACATTACACAAATTATTGAAAATAAAACAAAACCGCAGACATGACTCTTCACTTTCCCGCCAAGAAGTCAACGTCACTAATTCTTTCTTTCTTTTAGTTGATGGCTTCGTGCGATTAGCACATTTAGCCAGTGTCAAAGTAATTTTTCTTATATAAATATACAATATTTCCTTCCAGTCAGTATGATGATGATGAATGATAATAAAAATGAGAAGTGAGAAATGATATACCCCCCAACCCCTCGAGTATCTCAGTAAAGATGTGGAGCTTTACTAAGTCCTCACGCAGACTTCTTGAGAGAATTTGAATAGTGACGTTGCACTGTTTTGTTTTATTTGCCAACAGTCATGCAAACTCACGAACACTAAACGGTTAATAAACCACCATTATTTCACATTAATATTCGACATAACACAAATTTTAGAAAATAAAACAAAACCGCAGCCATGACTCCTCACTTTCCCGCCAAGAAACCTAACGTCACTAATTGTGTTCCGTCAATTGAGTGTTTTTTTTTCCTTTAGTTGATGGCTTTGTGCGATTAGCACATTTGGCCAGTGTCAAAGTAATTTTTCTTACAAGTAATACATAAATATACAATATTTCCTTCCAGTATGATGATGATGAATGATAATGAGTGAGAAATGATATACCTCCCAACCCCTCGAGTATCTTAGTAAAGATGTGGGGCTTTACTAATTCCTCGGGCGGACTTCATGAGAGAATTTGAAAAGTGACGTTGCACTGTTTTGTTTCATTTACCAACACTCATGCACACTCACGAACACTTAACGGTTAATAATTCACCATTACTTCAGATTAATATTCGACATAACACAAATTTTAGATAATAAAACAAAACCGCAGACATGACTCTTCACTTTCCCGCCAAGAAGTCAAATTGAGTGTTTATTAATAACTGTTTAGGTTACAGAAATTCCTTGTCAAATATAAAATAGGTTATATGTAAAATAGGTGTGCGTATAAAATATTCTTTAAAACATTAGTTTTAAAGAACTCTTACGTGATGATTCTGGAATTAATTATAGTTGTCGTAAACATCTCTTTTAGACCTGCGAAGTTTGTATGAGATACCGTATAAAATGGCCGTTTCAATCCTAAGTGCCTTACAAATAAACAAAGAATAAGCGTCGAACAGTTATTCCGTGTTTTGTTCCTGTCATGTAAACGTCATTTCAAATTGAAGTAAAAGAGAAAAAAACACGTAATAACTAGAAAGAAATTAAGAAAGAAAGAAAATAATAAAAATATACAACATAATATTGGCCATTAAATAATAATTTGAGCATTGATATGGTAGCAAAAATCCTATCCGTCTCAGCAAATGTCACACCTACTTAGGCTATGACGCTGATTTTCAGACGGCCGTCGTTTTATTAATTATTCACAAGATGATAACTATAAGATTTAAATCAAATAATAGTATCTAAAATTGTGTAATATCAGTAAATAAAAATTAAGCTATAATAATTTAATTAGATGTAATTAGTCGATTAAATAATCAATATAAATAAATTAATAATAACGATTAGCAGTGTCAAAAGTTATCTAGGCACAAAATACTAATGTCATACAAAATCTATCAACTGGCATACATTAAGTGGTAATTTTCTAGAACTATTCGGAGCTTATTCTTTGTTTACTTGTAACTTGTAACAAAGAATGAGCTTGGAATAGTTATTCCGTGTTTTGTATGTTTTACTCGAATCTGAAATGAAGTTTACATGACAGGAACTAAACACGAAATAACTAATCAGAGCGTATTCTATGTTTATTTGTAAGGCCCTAAATCTTTACGCATTGACAGATCGGTATTCTACATAATCTATGAATCCATCGTCGTTGTGGTCAGCCTGCTTCAAAGCACCTTCTACTATCTCTGACAAGTCTTTGTCGGCATAAGACATGTTATGACTGTACTTAATTCCATCAGAACCTGTAAACAATGTTCATCATCATCATCTCAGCCAAAAGACATCCACAGCTGGGCAAAGGATACAAAAAAGATCTCCACAACGACCGGTTTTGTGCTGGTCGCATCCAGCGGCTACCCGTGACCTTCACCAGATCTATCCATCTTGTTGAGGCCTGCCCGTGCCCACTCAATGATATTTCATTCTATATGCTGAGTAGCCGCGAATCGTGCTCGGTGGCGTGCACTTTGAGAGGCCTATGTCCAGCAGTTTTCGATCAGTAGTAATACTACTAGATTCCCGTTCATCATCAGCTCATTTCATGTCCCCACTGCTGGGGCACGAGCCTTACCTGGGATGGGTAGGGAGAACGAGCCATAAACCACCACACAGGCCTAGTCGGATTGGTGATTGTAAACGACTGCTATTGCAGCCGGGACCAACGGCTTTACGTACCTTCCGAAGCACGAGGAGCTCGAGATAATAAACTTTTGGTCCCCCATCCGATGACAGAAGTTGCTTAACCTTAGCAATCGCATACCGGGCGCGTTCACCACTGGCGACATCTACCGCGCACTCGATAACTAACCCGATCCGCACCTAAAAAAGCAACCAGTATGCTAATTGCACAATGGCAACGCGACTGCTACTAGTAGTTGCGTTTGCTACAATCGGTCGGTTCTATAGCGAGCGTTGTCGTGCACTTGTAGTTCGTCAGCGCTCGCTTGGGGCGCTATCGTAGCGTTCTTCGTTCCGTTATAGGAATACTAGTTTTTCCCCGCGACTTCGTTCGCGAAGACTAAAGAAAAAAAAAAAGAGTAAAAAACAAAAAAAAAATATGTGTGTATATGGGGAAAGTTTCATTAAAATCCATTCAGTAGTTATTACGTGAAAGTGTAACAAACATCCATCCATACTCACAAACTTTCGCGTTTATAATATTAGTAGGATGTTTGATGTTTTGGTAGCGATAAATTGTAAATTGTCACGATTGCGACTGTCACTTCAAGATCGGTAATAATAAGCCTGCCGATCCGAACCCCTCGGAGAATCTAGTAGGGAAAGGAGACACGGTTGTGTGATGCTATTCCCTATAGATAGGGTTGCCATCCGTCCGGGTTTCCCCGGATTTGTCCTAGTTTAGACGTCCGGGGAGCGTCCGGGCGGGGTTTCATTTGTAGCCCGGGTTTTAAAAATTTAAAGTCTTGGACCGCCGCGCTACTCCGAAAATTAAAATTCTACGCAATTCGAATCACTGTTAAAATATTCGAGTCATTGAATCGAGTAGACCGTAGATTCGTATTTATTGTTGATTCGAATCTATTCGGATCGAAAAGCAGAGTTGACATGTCCGGTTTCTGGGCTCCAAAATCCGGGGTTTTCACGCGTCTTGTCCTGGTTGCCAAATTTCAGAGATGGCAACCCTACCTATAGAGATATATGGGTATATACCCATATGTATATACCCATTAAGTTACTTTCTATTTATTGCTGTGTAAAATCATAATTGAGATAGTTAGGTAAAAGTATAAAATGACATCTTCTCACCTTTTAAATAATTGCTAGAATTAAAAATAAAATACGTGAATTGTAACAGTGGTTTTTTATTGCACACAACCTTTATATACGAGTAGGTATGTAAATATGTAATGTAAATATTCTTTATTGTACACCATACAAAACACTTAGAGAGGACAATACAAGAAGTACAAATGGCGGCCTTATCGCTAAAAAGCAATTTCTTCCAGGCAAGGTATGTTTGTTTGGGAAAACTTAATTTGAACAAGTTAAATACAACCATGACAGCTTAACTGGTAGGACGCCTGACACGAAAGAAGATGCGGGTTGATATCCCATTTGTGGCATTGTTTTAACTCTTTCCGAGTTGTAGTTCGATTTCTTACTAATCAAGGCTTGTGGCAATTTATCATTAATTAGTAGAGTAATGCCACCAGTGATCGACATGAACCAATTATCGACATTTTTTCTTTTAATCATTAAAAACAGTTAATTAACTGCTTCCAGACCAGGAAGCAGATCCAGACCAGTTTTCATTTCGAAAAATTTCAATCAAAATCTATGTTTTTTTTGGCGACGAAAACTGTGCCGAACAATGATGCCGAAGCCGAACCCTAACTACAAAAATATATTATGTAAAATATAAAAATAATATAATATATTATTTTTGTATTTTCTTTTCGTTTTATATATTATATAAAACGAAAAGTATTTTTTCTCATGTAAGAAGAAAGAAGACCCGACCTTTCGGGTAGGCATTTAATTTTTTTATTATATTTTATAAATACTTGATTCAGCTTAAGCACTTAAAAATAAAAATCTTTCTAATTAGTATTTTTGATTGTCCTCTCCTTTCTTTTGCGCTAGCTTTGCTTTAAAATCACTTATTCTATACTCCAAGTAGTCGATATATCCATCCCTGTAAGGAAAACATCGTCAGATTAATAAACATTCTAGGTATGCCTATTTATACCTAAGGTGGTGACACGCACCAATGTTCGACAGGAACCACTTATCGACATTAATTTTCTTTAATAATTGAAAATATGGGTCAGAAACTGATTTTAGTTTTTAGCAATAATTGAATACAGACCAATACCAGACCAGACCAACCAGAGAATAGCTGTGCATCATCTGGGTTCTGCTTCTTAATATCCGGTAGAGCGATATCGTTTGCATTCTCATCGATCGAGACTAAAATACGTCTTCTGGGGCCTCAGTAGCTCAGCGGTCAGAGCATTGGCCCGGTTATCCAAAGGTCGTGGGTTCGATTCCCACTCGAGCTTCCTGACGCTGGTAGATTTTTTCTAGTAAAATTGTATCTTGTACTTAACCATATACAGGGTCACTTTTTTATCACCGTCCAAACCTTCTGAGATGACTCCCGTGATAAATAAAAAATAAAATAAAATTTCCTACACTCACACCAATTATCTAGCCCAAGAGAAGCTTCGTTATGAAACTCGTTAAATGGTTACTAGACAACGGATAAACATACTTAAAATACTTAAATACATACATATTATACATAGAAAAACACCCAGACCCGAGACAATTTAGAAAAACAATCATTTCTAAATTGACCCGACCGGGGATCGAACCCGGGACCCCAGGGATGGCGACACCATGAAAACCGGTGTACAAACCACTCGACCAAGAAGGTCGTTAAAGCAACAACTCAACAACAACACAAACGAACAACTCTTACTACTGGACCAACTCCCTAACTCGAAAATAAAATTCAGCTGTTCCATACAAAACACCATCTCTTAGGGATAACCCACAATAATAATTTTTTATCTTTTACTTTTTACGAGAAATAATGGCTTATTTACGAAGCGATTTTAAGCAATACAGCATTAATCCTTATACAATTAAGTACCTTAAATACATTAATTCATTAATTATAGATCAATATGACCCTTTACAGCATGTAATTTAAATGAATATTTTCGAAGATATTATAGATTTAAAATGCAGCGACATAGCGGTTGCGTGTATCAGCATTGCACCCATGCGAAGCCGGGGCGGGTCGCTAGTATATATATATATATATATAAATCTACAGTGCGTGTGTATGTTATTGAACTTCTTCTAAACGGCTGGACCGATTTGGATGAAATTTTCTCTGTGTGTTCAAGTGAATTTGCGAATGGTTTAGATTTACAATTGGACCCGGTAGGTGGCGCTGCTGTAGGGTCCATCATGGGATACGGGTGTTCTTAAGCGGACGAATGATTTGTTTGTTTATTTGTCATGGAAACTGTCAACGTTTTGTTTGTTTTGTTGTCATGGAAACTGTCAAAGCGGTACGAAGTCAGCTAGTATATATGTATATATATATATATATATATATAAATAAATAGTTTCAGGCGTATCTTAGGTACCTGTTGGTATCTGTATGGTTGAGGGCATGGTCCAGTACTTGCTCGATTTGTTTGTCCGTGTATACAGAATGGTTTTTATCTATTGCACCTGGAAACGAAAATGGAGGTAATAGAACGTTAGAAGTAAGTACCTATGTAATAGGTATGCAAATGTTAAGATTATCATAATATGATTACAAAAATAGCGCTTTATTAGTACTTAACTATAAAAAAAATATATTCTCCTGTGTAGTTTTGTGGTTAAACCACCGGTCTCAGACTTGGAGGTCCAAGGTTCGATTTACAGTGGGACGCCACTGTCCTACTTAGGCGACAATCGACGACGAACTTAGAACTGTGGTAAACTGCCTATTTGTATTTGTATGTATTGATAAAATAATATAGGATAGTGGCACTAATGCTTAAGAGGAACCAGAGATCGACATTTTCATCCTTTAATCAACAGCTGATTTTAGTGTTTTAACTGCAATTGTTAGCTAAAGTAAAGCTACATTGCGTACAACTTCAATGACAACCAATGTTGTTTATTGGCGAAGAAAAATGTGTCCAACACCACTGGGCTTAAAGTGTACCTACAAAGTTAAAGCTAAACCAATGTTGCTTCTCAAGCGGCGTAGGTACCACAGATGCCATTCACTCTACTAAACTGCTCTTACAAAAGTATAAATCATCTGAAATGGACCTACACTTCACTTATATAGATCTAGAAAAAGCATTTGATACAGTTCCAAGAGATCTTTTATGGAGATTTTATACGTAGCTTCGAACACAGCACGCCCCCGATCAGTACATTGATATATTAAAGACATGTACGGTACGATAATGTAATCCACAAGGGTACGTAGTTCGGCAGGATTGAGTTAGGAATTCCATGTGAAGGTAAGAGTGCATCAGGGTTCAACTTTAAGCCCACTTTTGTTTAATACGGTCATGCATTATGTCACTGAAGATCTGCAACGCCCTGCTCCATCTTCATCGTCATCATCATCAGCTCATTTAATGGCCCCACTGCTGGGGCACGAGCCTTCCCTATGGATGGACAGGGAGAATGGGCCATAAACTACAACGCGGTCCCAGTGCGGATTGGTGGTTGTTAACGACTGCTAATGTAGCCGGGACCAACGGCTTTACGTGCCTTCCGAAGCACGGAGGAGCTCGAGATGGAAAACTTTTGGTCACCCATCCGATGACCGGCCTTTGCGAAAGTTGCTTAACCACAGCAATCGCAGACCGGGCGGGTTAACCACTGCGCCATCGAGCTACTCCATGAGCCCTGCCCCATGGACACTACTATATGCCGACGATATATTGCTCGTGCCGGAAAACAAAACGAACTATCCCTGTGGAGCAACCGTTTGGAAAGCCGAGGACTCCGAGTAAGCCGAACGAAAACAGAATACATACACTGTAATTTCTCTGGCGTAAATGCGATCGTATCCCCACCACTAATAGATAATATTCCCCTTAATGAAGTCTCCAAATTCAAGTACCTTGAAGCCGTAATAACAGGTGAAGCGAGTACCAATTATTTTATTTATTATCTAGCTTTATCTATATGTAAAAGCGAAATGATACGTTTTTCGGAATCCTAGTTTTTCTCTACATTTTGGTATCTATGTACCTCATGGTACAAACGTGGCCAAAGATCTATGGACTATTAGTGACCTACTTTTACTGGAAGACTGGTGCTGATGTGAAAAATCAGTTGCTGACCCTTAGGGCCTCTTTCACCATCTACCTACAGGTAAAGAGTTGAAAGTGACAAGTAACTTTGTCACTTAACTTTAATTGGCAAGTAAAAGTTACGACTACCTATCCCTAAGTCAATTTCAGAAACGTAATCTAAGTATCGAGTAACAACTTGCGGGTTAAATGAATGACTTGACAAATCATTCGTTCATCTCGGTCATTATTACGTCATTATGACTGTTCATTAATAAAAGAAAAAAATTACGTTCGCTGGTTTCTGTCGAATACGGTGTTACCTACCCTAGAAGTAGAATCAGTCACTACTCAAATAAACAAACTAGACTAAAGGTGTTACACCAGATTATTAACAAATTATCCTTATTATAACAAGCAAGCATAAACAAGTTTCGTACTCACCCCAGTTGCAAGTGGGCATTTTAGTACTGAACATTCACTGGAAACACATTTTACCGTGGGACACTTCTATAGTGTTTTGGCGGCTATTGCAATACTATTTACACTTATAAACGTTTAATTTTCACTTTTTCAACGCCAAAGTCTGATATTATAACGAATAACTCATTTTCTTGCCCAATCTCCGACAATAACAGATAATATCTGTCAACTTAGATAGATTTCCATGCTGGCCTGGGACGTGAAAAGAACGAATCAACTGCTTATCTTCCCGTGCGTGCGTGTCGTAAGAGTCGACCCTTAGTCGACTCCGACACGTTCCAAGATGCTCGCACATCAGGCGATCACTGATGTTATTCTGTTTTTAACCCTACCTTGTTTATCGGTAACTCGGTCGAGACGTTTCGACGTTTTAACACAGATAGGTAAGTATCAATTTTGTTATGCCTTCGATATCTATGCAAAGTAGTTAGCGTGTGGCTATATATGAACTTTGCAATAATACTGACTGTCAATACCGTTAATCCATCTCAACATGGAAAGACATCCATTCAAGTTTATAAAGTATATTCATTCTAGATTTTTTTTAGCGGCAAAATTTATATTTTTTTTAAAACAAGTGCTATGTTATACCTTACGTCAACTTCAACTTCGTTTATTGCATGTCATAAAATTACATTACATTTGTACAAAGGTGGTAGGTAGGTACCATAATAGTTATTTGTGCAACAAGAGAGCAAAGGGACTTCTTGGCGGGAAAGTGAAGAGTCATGTCTGCGGTTTTGTTTTATTTTCTAAAATTTGTGTTATGTCGAATATTAATGTGAAATAATGGTGGATTATTAATTGTTAAGTGTTTGTAAGTGTGCATGAGTGTTGGGAAATGAAACAAAACAGTGCAACTACTACTTTTCAAATTCTCTCAAGAAGTCCGCCGAGGAATTAGTAAAACCCCACATCTTCACTGAGATACTCGAGGGGTTGGGGGTATATCATTTCTCACTTCTCATTTTTATTATCATTCATCATCATTCATCATCATACTGACTGGAAGGAAATATTGTATATTTATGTATTACTTGTGAGAAAAATTACTTTGACACTGGCTAAATGTGCTAATCGCACGAAGCCATCAACTAAAAGAAAGAAAGAAAGAAAGAGAGCAAAGTTTTTTGCTGCGAATGCTGATTTTGAATCCTGAGCAAGCGAAGGATTCTAAAGTTGAGTCCTGAGTGTGGCGAGGAATTCAAAGGCACGAGATGCAAAAAACTTTGCTCCCGTGTAACACACATAACTTTCACTTCAGCAGCGAGAACACTTTAGGAGATACTATAGTACGAGATTCCGAACATTGGATCTTCGAAAGGGCTGGTCTTTGTCTCTCTCTCTCTCTTTCTAATGGCGGGAAAGAGATAGAGTGTGAATGATTAACCCAAGGCTGAATAACAATAATATTCGCGGTTTTCTGAAAAAAAAAAAAAAAAAGTTACTTGGTCTCCCTCAGTGAGCAAAATCGCATTTTACTCACTGATTTCAGGCAGGAAAACCTACATGGTTGAGCTACTGAAGTGAAAAGTATATTTACGACGCCCTGCAAGGGCATAGCAATTTATGAGAGCTCTAATTACTTATATTAAATAAAAATAAAATTAAACATTTTAAACAAAACTAAACAAATTTATCATTAAAATAAATTATGAATACAGCACTTGTTTTAACCCGGTCAACCGGAGCCGAGGTCAAAGCCTTTAGCGCCCTCGGGTTGTTCCGCTCCCCGATCCGATCCGAACCCTTCGGAGTATCTAGTAGGCACGGGGACATGCCTTATTGCCTCTAGAAAACCTCCGAAGGTGATTCGTTTCACACGCCTTGAGGAACCCTTAAAGTTTCTCGCCGCCCCCAAAAAAGCCTGGTGAAGCTGCAAATGCCGTTTGAAGCAATCGGCAAACACTCCCAAAAAAAACTTGTTTTAAAAAAAGATAAATTTTCCATTTTTTCTTACACTGAGATCTAGAATGAATAGACTATTTACAAAATTGCCGTGTCCGAAAAGGGCGACTAATTTGTAAGTTCCTTTATAAAATGTATCACCTTTTTGTTCTTGTGTTCTTTTCCTAGAAGATTTCATTAAAGTTGTCTTATTAGTTTAAACTGATATTATCATAAACTTTCAAGTTTAATGCTCTTAAAAATTATTCTTACCCTGTACCGTTTACCATGTTTAGATTGTACAGATGCCTGCACAAACTGTCAAATTTCTTCAATGCATTTTCAACCATACGACTTAGATATAAAGTTCAAAGTCTATTGAGGAAATTTGACAGTTTGCGGTAGGTTGATTTGCAGGCGTCTGTACAATCAACAGCTTCATGTGTACAATAGCTTTGCACAAGTTACCTTTGACGTAAAACAAAAAACATGACATGACATACTCAGCACGGCACATATATAAGCACACGAACCAAAACCTGTAAGTTAATCGCGGTCCCATTTGGAGACCATTAGTTCGCTAAACACTGCCTGCAGTGCGATTATTTATGCATCTATCTATAAAAGTATACAACATACAACGCCGTGAAAAATATATTTTTCGTACCACTTGCTCAAAAAAGTGACATTCTATGCCACAAAAAGCGAACATAACAATAGTCATTTTTAATCTGTTTAAAACAGGGAAAGGAAATTGTACTGAATTTCATTCATCTCTAGGGGGAGAATGTGATTTGAATTTGGAATACTTACCGAAATTTATACTGAACTACATCTGTGTTTACACCATTGAGTTTGTATATAAATACTCAAATCAACTCATCAACAATAAATGTACCAAACAAAAATGTAACTCTCTCTATCAATAATTGGACCAATGTTTCGAATGTTAACTTTTACTTTTAATTGTCATTATATTTAATAAAGGCTTATCTCATAAAATTATTGTGTTAATTTTTTCGCAAATGGTACGAAAAGTAGAGTATTTTCCTCGGTGATAACGAGTCCTTCGTTACGCTCGCGATTTAAATCGTCACCCGCGGCAGAAGACACTGCTTTTTGGTTAATAATCTACTATTTATAATAGACTTATTAGCAACAATGTTGTAGCCGTTCAGCATCTCAACACTGACACAAGCTTTGAGCTGTTTATGACGTTTGCCAGTGAAACAAGATGAAGCCCTGAATAAACAGCCCTTTAAGCCCTCCGTGGACCTCTCGGTCCCCGAGCTATACCGCCCAGCTCGGAGGAAGATCTTCCCTTTGGCCTTCCTCAATGTGGCATTCTTCCTTCCTACAGCTCTTTTCAGGGCTTCATCTTGATTCACCGGCAAATGTCATAAACAGCTCAGAGCTTGTGTTAGTTGTAACGCAGGTCGGCTACAATGTTATTGTTTCCAAAATGCAGAATCATGAAGTAACTACGGTAGAAAAAAAATCTAAAACATTATCCTATTTACCTTAAAGGACTTCGACGAAATTATTTTTTTTTTTAATGGCTTCGTGCGGTTTGCACATAGCCAATGGACGAAATGAATTATACTGATACGTAAATACTTTTTTTTTATGGATACGTAAATACTTATTAGAGAGACGCTATTGTTTTTTTTTAATTGTTTTTCTTTACATATAGATTTATAATAAATAGCGTTTTCAAGTATTTTTTTAATTGTATCCAGTGGAGCACACACTATTTTCATCCCTTTTGCTTGTATGCAGATCGACAGAGATATGAAGATAACGGTGATAGCAAAGTTAACGTAAGGCATGGGTATCGATAACTGTGTCATTTTTACCGGTAAATTACTCGTAACTTTCTAACCGCCCTACGCGGATTGGCTAAAGCGCTATAGGTAACGATACTTTTCTAGAGATAACGTTAACCGCATTTTCGGTACCAATTTATTAGGGTTCCGTACCTCAAAAGGCAAAACGGAACCCTTGTAGGATCACTTTGTTGTCCGTCTGTAACACTACTAATCACACTACTACCTGCGCGTAATGTTATACTTAAAAAGGGGCACGAAGTTTTCTCTTCACGTATCAAGAGGGTGCCGGACGCAAAACTGCGAGCTTAGGCATAATAGCTAGCGATGGGCGCGTGGATGAATTTGATTGATTGATTGATGATGAATTGAACATGAATACGCACGCACACTTATAACTGTACAAAGTAGGCTGGTGATTTAATTGGAGCAATATTTACTTTAGTAAGATCATAGGAGTTTGGCTAAAAAATAATAAGTATTAATATTTTCATATTCATATTTTTTTAATGAAAAATTAAACAACTGTTTGCCTGCGGAATATCAATACAAACATTTTGATGTCGGATTATTGTTTCATGCGCTATATTTACAAAGTTTCTGAAGAAATAAGTTTTTAGATATGATTTTTTTATTATGGGCATCGGTATGCTATACTATTGTGCGTGTGTAGTTCAGTGGCAATTCGGGGATCGGGTGGAGTCACGCGCGCGGCACTACTGGCGTTCGCCCGAGTATAGCCGAAATCACTATACGAATGCGTCTACGCGTATATTTTTTTAATTTTATTTATTTATTTCCTTAACTAACAGTAGGTACCTGCATTGCATTTTATATTTTCTGGCAAACCGTGTAATAGTATGTCGGCAGTTTGTAGCTCTCGTGGACATTTAACATAAACTAAGATCATTTGACAGATTTCGGTAGGTTGATCTGCCGCCGTGTGTACTACTAAGCATAACCTTAAATTTAGTTCAAATCACTTATTACAATAATAATTCAAAGCACCGTTAGGCTGCGGTTTGCTTTGTTAACATATTTACTGCCGTACTCAGAGACGTCAATTAAGTTTTAATGACAATTAAATGTCTTTCCATCTCTATTTAGCACTATACATTAGAAAGTGACAGCAAGAGACTTAATTGTCATTAAAACTTAAGTACTCAGAGACGTCAATTAAGTTTTAATGACAATTAAGTCTCTTGCTGTCACTTTCTAATGTATAGTGCTAAAAAGAGATGGAAAGACATTTAATTGTCATTAAACTTAATTGACGTCTCTGAGTACGGCAGTTAGTGTCATTTGTTATGGTGTAGTGACAAAAACATCCTACAGCTACACATGGGGTTTATCTATATATGTATCACTCGTTTATAAAAAGCCACCTTTCAATAGCTTATTCTTCTTTGGTTCCCGTTTCACACGTAGGCATAACCTCCATTGCTCATCTTAATTTCAAGGGGAGGCAAATAATCCTGTCTATACTTAAATTCAGAATATGTGATGTAACCATCTTTGTCGAGGTCCGTTCTGTTCATTAAAATATCTATGTATTCGGCCATCTCTGTGTCACTGATATTCGAAGAATGTATCTCGCCATTTTCGCCTGAAAAAGTTTCTTATTAAATGTTGATCTTTGCTCAAACTCCATAAATATATTCCCTGCACTATGGTTAGAGTTTTGAAATTTCTTTGAATTGATTGATTGCTTTCTGTTGGTTTCCGATGGCATTTAATTCAAAGGTTCCTACCTAAAGCCGTGGTGATCGAACAGCCACGGTTTCTAGAGCAGGGTTTCTTAAAGTGGGGTCCGTAGCAATGGTCTCGGGGGTCCTCAGTAGCTCTCATTATAATAGTAGTCATTGTAATGAAACTACCAATAAAAGTAGGTTTTTCATAGATATAAGGCTTGTTTTCTTTTCCTTATTTCTTAACAGGGGTCCGCGTGAATATTTAAATTGTGATTGTGGTCCGTCACTGCAGAAGTTCAAGAAACCCTGCTCTAGAGATAGATGGCATCACGCAACAAGCATGTCCCTGTCCCATACTAAATTCACCGAAGCGTTCGGGTCAGAATGAAGCGTGGAAACAACACCAGGACGTCTCAAAAGTATATCGATATTTAAAAAGGGTGTTATTTAAACGGTTAGCAAAGTATTCGTATTTTTGTTAGCAAAGAAAATGGTAGTTGGGCAGCAACTTATGATCAGCAAATATTTCTAAATCAGTCTGCAACTTATATTAATTTATTTTAACCGCCTCTGTTGTCTAGTGGCTAAGACCACCGGCTTAGACCCAGAGGTCCAGTGTTCGATTCCCAGCGGGGGTACATGTTTGTGTACTCGGTTTGGTTGGTAGTAGAACTTGTTTGTCCGCCTGGCTAGCTACCACCATCTTATCTAAATATGTCGCCATAACATCAATGTTTGTAGCATTGTTGTGTTCCGGCAGCTAGAGATAAGATAGCCAGTGCCTCAGTACTTGAGGGTTCCGGGTGAAGTGCGCTTCCATCATTGGCCTTATCATCGCTTAACATCAGGTGAGATCAAGGCACTGAGCTTACCCGTTAATATAAAAAAATAATAATAAAAAAATATCATTCTGAACTGCAGTCTTATGCCGCCGTCTTATTAAGGAGGGACCTTCCGTGACTGAACTTCGCGACGCTGCGCTTCGCTCGGGAAAAAAAATTAACTAAACCTAACCAACAGTAAGGATTTCGACCGATTGTATAATTCTGCTGACCAAAAATAACAATTTTGCTGACCAAATATTTATTTTGTAATAGAAATAAATTATTTCCATTTAAAAATATCGATATTAGCATCTCAAACATCGATATATTTAATCAAATATCGATAATATAAACAATCAATATTAATATATTGCTAATATATTAATATATTTGCTAATGCAAATATCGATGAGATGGTACCTATTACTATAATCCCGAAAGTAGGACAAACATATCTTTCAAATATAGCAACTTTTACTGAAAAAAAACCTAGAAATCACGAGCAAACTATACAAAGTATATTTGGTAGTTAATAAAGTAAAGCAGTAACTGTCCCACAGCTGGGCAAATGGCTCCATCATTGAAATCAAGTCATCACTACAATTGCCGGGTATTGGCTTAATCACCACGCTTGCCAAATGCGGGTTGGTGATCACAAACCCGGGCTATACATCGACAAATCCGAAACACATTTTGCCCGACCTGGGAACTGAACCCAGGACATTCGGGTATCGGGCCTAACGGTTTGCCACTCAGCCACCGAGGCGTTACTATTTAGTAATTAAATGGAATATATGTAGGTACACAGTTTGCAAGGTGGCTGGCAAGAGCAGCCGCGGATCGTGCTAGGTTGCGTGCACAATTAGATTGGCTTATGTCCAGCAGTGGACTAGTATAGGCTGATGATAGTGATGATATTGTTATCTAAAGTTTACGCGAACACTACACATTGAAATGAAACAACTTTTACGGATCTACTCGCATTTATTTTACACATTAGTTTTAATTAATGTTTATCCTGACATTAATCAAAACCACCAACCATTACATCACATTTGATAAACTACAAATACTCGCTAGAGAACAACGATTCATCCCTAGGATGATACGCGAGGCTATTGAAATTAAAAAACATCCTAATTTTAATAGAGATGATTGGAATCTACCAACAGCCTGGGATCCCATCATACAGAATATTAAATCCCAGCCCCAACACCATACTGCCAGACCAAAAGATACTGTAAGCTCTTTCTGCGTAAAACGAAACGCACGCGATTAAATTTAAATGAGGGTATACAAGCTACTAACTAATTATGAGACGACCAACACCTCAGTCTCCCTGTGACTACGGACCCTGCAAAGGGTTCGAAACGTCAGGATTAATTAAAACTAATGTGTAAAATAAACGCGAGTAGATCCGTAAAAGTTGTTTCATTTCAATGGATAGTGATGATGATGATGATGATGATGATGATGATGATGATGATGATGATGATGATGATGATGATGATGATGATGATGATGATGATATTGATGTGCAGGTCTATTTGGCAAACAGTGAACAACTTTTTAAACAGTGTGCTTTGACAAAGTATGGTCAATTTTATAAATGGGATAGACACGAATTACTGACATCATCATAAAATGTTATTCATCATTTCAAGGTTATTCTTATAGTAAAAGTTGCTCATTTCTTATCCACTTCGGTATGAGTTTGGTATAAAAGTGTTTGTAATAACTAATAAACAACTCAAAAGTTAGTACAGAAAAAAAAACGTTAGTGACAATAAAAAAACGCGTATATCTATACAAATGTATTCACATATCAACATTCAATCAAGTCAACATTTAAAACGAGCACAACCTTAGAACATAAAAGAAACGCAAGACTCTAAGGCGAAACATAGAATAGTTAAAAAACAGAAGTAAAACTACTTTTAGAAACAAAAATCAAATATAATCCCTACCTGATCACAATATACAGAAAGATATCGTCCGGCACATAATTCATTACATATATTTCCACAGCGTATATACCAATGAAATCGTGACTAACTCAATAATATTTAAACTTATTTTTATTTAAGTAATAAAATTTACATGACTTTTTTGCCTCTAGTGAAACAGGGTGTAAGTCTAATTTTGTTCAAAATGAGTTAAATATACAATGATGATCAAATAAAAACTTCGATCAGTTGGTGAAAACAGATTTAAAGAACTTTGTGATATTTTATATAAAATTAACTCATTTTCTACAAAATCGAACTTATACTCTTCCTAACTAGAGGCACAGATATAGGATGTTAAAAAAATGGCATGATAGTAGAGTATTCCGGCTGTTTTTAGAGACGAGATTACACCAATATTCCACTCTTTCACACCTTGCATTTATAAACCAGAGAGAAATATCAGTATATTTACAATTTAGATTGAGTACATTAACTACAGACTGTTTCAAAATGAGTAGAGAAATCAATCTAAAAAAAATCTAATTGAACCAAATTCACAAATAAAATAGATACTTACCTAGTTACTATTTATTATATTATATACTTACTATTTATTATTTATTCAACTTTCATAAACATTTGAGTTTAACGTTAACTCGATCGAATAGTAAAACAATAGTAGAAACAAATACATTGAGAAACTATTCGCCATTTCGAAGTTGGTCCAATAGTGAAAGTTGCTTATATTTATTATTTTCCATTAATGTTCGTTTTTATCCGTTTCGTGTTGTCATACATCTTCAAATTAACCGGATAGTAATAGTAAATTTTCGTAATACCAGTATGAAAGATTGCAAATGAGAAAAATGTGTAACTCAAAACAACACAGCTTGTATACAAAAACCAAAATAACATTAATTAAGCAATTTATACCATTTTAAAAACAGTTTCACCAAAAACACATCTTTAAGGACGGAAATGTTTATTTTAAATTATGTAACAAAATGTAAAATTTTGCACATAGTGAAGCGATAAAAAATAGAAAGCTATATTTTCTAATAAAGAAAGATCTAAGTATTAAAGTTCAACAAGACTAACTTGTTTAAAATTTAAATTTAATAAAAAAATCGGCATACATCTGGCGAGATAACCATTCACCGCCTTTTAAATGTTTTTTTGTGATGGCAACATTAAAAGAAAATGTACCATAAACTAGCAGTCTTTATAATTTATAGCCAAGATAAATAACGACTTCATTAATTTAAAATAGTAAGTGCAAAATATTAAAAGAACTTTACTCGTAAAAAACTAGTTTATTTTTACAAATTCACTTAAAATATGGAAGTCCTAAGAAAAACCTTTGAGAAAAAAATTAAATATATTAATTAAGTAGAAAATGATTTTTTTACATGTAATGACCATTGCCATTCAAAAACGTGATTTATGTTAAAAACTGGTTGCAACTCAAGCAGTCGAATTTGTTTAATAAAGGAATAACGATTAGTTTGAAACCAGTTTTAAATTGAATCTACGTTTTTAAATAACAGGTTTTTAATTGACAGTGGAGTTTTGATATGAATCTATTGGTAATCATTAGAAATCAGAATAGGCAGAGTATTATATTGTTATGGTTGTTGGTGAGAAAGTATAAAATTGTTGTTTGTTTTCTGAATTGATGGCTAGGTTCGGTTAGCAGATTTAGCCAGTGTCAACAGAATGGACACATTGTTAATAATATCTTTGTTAAATAGAAGATAATAACGACTGATGATTTAATATATAATGGTAAATAAATAATTCCTCTGAGCTCCCTAAGTATTAGTTAGAATATGGGATTTAACTAAGACCATACCATTGCACTTTGGTTTTAACTGTATAGACTCATGCACATTCACGACCATTAACGGTTAATAATCCACTATTATTTCACAATACACGACTCTTCACTTTCCCGTCAAAAACCTATATAGAGTTGTTTTACTTACTCTGCCTATTCCAATCAATAGGTAACCATAGACAATTCGAGTGTTGCCATTTTAAGAAAAGATAATTAGGAATAAATAGGTTTTAAAATAAAAAAGTACTTATACTATATTTATTTAACAGAAAGCACGAATTAAAACCTTTTTCGTACAAAATAAAAATTGTACATTAAGACATAAAACATGTATTATAGAACCGGGTTACTTTTGAATCAAGTGAGTATTTAATTAACGCTATAGATTTTAAAGAAGCTACTGAAATGGGTAGTCTATAGTAAAACCAGGGCTAGTCATTGGAATATCGATACTTTTGGGAACCGGTAACATTGGCATTGGTATGATTCTTCCAGACTTTTTATTTGTACTATTACTTTCTGATCAGTTTTGGTATAACACCGGTACCGGTAATCTTTAGTTTTGGTCCAAGCCTTGAATATGACTACCTTTAGAATCATACCGTAGGTTTACATGTAGAAGATAATTAGAAATAACAGGAGCTATGATCAATTTAGTAGTGTAGGAAGCCCTCAGGCTAGGTGGAGCGACGATCTTCGCAAGGTGGCTGGCGAAAGCCGGGTGAGAGTAGCCGCAGGTCGTGCTCAGGGGCGTGCACAAGGAGATGATTATGTCTAGCAGTGGACTAGTATAGGCTGATGATGATCATGACCATCCTCAATGTTACACTTGATTCCAAAGTAACCCCGTAATATATTAATAACAAAAGAAACGCATTCTTCAAAGTAATTCAATCAAATATATAATATATATATATATATATATATATATAAGACCCTTGCTCAAGCCACATTGGCGATTATGTACATTTTATATACCTATTACAAACATCAATGTTTTCTAAGTAAAAAAAATACCGTCTTGTTATCCTTAATAAAAAACGAGTAAGGAATGTCATTATATCGTTAACTTAATACTTAGTTAGTGGAGACATGTCAAGTGTATTCGGTTCTAGTGCTATTATTGATGGAAGCATTCCACAGATAGGTACTTACTATTTTAAGACGCCATTTTGAAAACGGAAGTATTTATCATCTATGGCTGTCAGTGAGAGAAATAGGTAGACTATACTTAACGAAACTTCACGACGAGACATAACATGGAGCTGTCAATACCACCGAATTTGATACCGGTATTTCGTGTACCGGTATATGTTTCACGATTTTATATAGATTTTCCAATTGAAATCTAAACACTTTCAATCGTACAGTTAAAAATTTTCTTTGAGAAATACTTGTATAAAATTCGGTGGTATTTGTGTACATTCGTTATTTGTACACCGGGCTTGTTTGGTAAGCGAGAAACTTAAAGGGTTCCTCGAGCCGAGTGATCGGAACACCGTCGGAAGGTTTCTAGAGGGAATAGTATAATATAAGCGTGTCCCTTTTCCCTAATTTCTTTATTACATTCTCCGAGGATTTCGGATCGTATCGGGATGGTGTTAGCCGCTCCTTGTCATGTCCCGTTGTAAAGTTTATAAAAGTGTATAGTCTAGTTTACCTATTCCAATCGCTGATTATTGTGCACGCTGCATTTATTTTCATATTAATTTATCTGTGGTATGGGTCACCCGTGGTGTTATCCTTTCTTATGTTCTGAGTGCAAAACTTGTCGTAAGGGGGGGTTTTGCAAAATCAGGCCTACCAAGAACTTAAAACGTTTAACAAACGCAGAATCAGACAGCAAGCTAATTAGTGTATGCTATCCCTGCTTCTGTTGACTTTTCTGTTGTGCCCTAACGAATTCCGGGTAATCTATGTAACCATCCCTATTGTGATCATCCATATTTAGTATAGGATCGATTAATTTCACCAATTCGTCATCATCGAATATCTTCTCTCCTACAGGAGGTGAGCCTGCTTGTTCCTGCTTATGTCCTTGCTCTGACGGTCCGATGGCACATAGAAAAACAGACAAACACAAATGAGAACATACCGCGATGGTTAAATGATTTGAATGGGTAGCCGGCATGGGTAGCCGGCATGGTTCATGGAGTGGCTAGTCAATCTTTGACCGCTGGCAGATGGGCACAATTAATTTTTAAGAGTTGTCACTGCTTCTTATTGTGAGAAGAACTAAAGACGTACGATGTGATATTGAAATGATAGATATGCTAAAAATAACATTTTATGAATATTTAATTAACAATGTGAAATTTATTATACTAATTAGATATTTGTGTTCTTTATAGTTCCCGCAGACCACAAAATGGTCCGTAACAATTGATTTAACCATTGCCATTGATATAAGTTTTGGACAGTGAACCTGTTAAATTCACAAGTTGGCCAGTCATCCATCACCGGCTCGTCGTTAATATCGGGACACGCTGTGTAAACGACAGGATGCCCCAATATTAACTTTGACATAAATAATGACTTTTTCACACGAACAGACAAAACATAAACAGAGAACAAATACATAATAAGTAACACAAATAAAACTAACATTTAAAGCAAGGCTGACATTTTAATAAAATATTGAATAATATAATAATTATCATATCGAAATAACCCCATGAATTCAATATTTATAAAAACCATTAAAAGCATGAAATATTCGTACACAGAATACCCATAAAAAAAATAACAAAAAAAAAAACAAAAATTTGATATTACCATGAAAAGTAAAATAAAAATCTTTTTAATTTAAAAAAAAACGAACGAGCCTTACAGTATTCGCATATGATGTGTAACATTTGACATCTCGCCTTTAGCAATCAATATTACAATAGAAAATAGAATAAGTATAGAAATGAATGACGTATATTTTTTTCTCTTTTTTTTTTCCCCTTTTTTTTATTTCGCTAGCAAACTCGCAAACGAACTACTGACTGAGATATTTATATATATATATATATTTCATGCACTGGCTTACTTCAAAAATAAGGAGACTGCTGCAGGTTAGCTTCATACAAATGCACGTTACTGTTACTGTTAACTTATCTAGATGTTACGGATCTAGATGTTATGGTACTTCCGTCCCATTTCTACGAAATCACTCCCACAAATTGTATATGCAGAAGGCGAGCGGAAAGATGTTACAACACATCAAAAACACGAACCTATATTTTTATAGTTAGACTATAACTAAAATAAATAGTTTTCACTTAATTTTTAGCGCTACTCTGAAATGTCTAGCCATAAATATAATGGCGAACAGTATACATGCTTCTCGTGTGAGCACGTATTAAACTTTTACAGAGTTAGCCAATAAAACGTATCAGTACTTGGTTTAATTTAAGAATAACTATTCCCATCATGTGTTGCAATAGCAACATATTCCGACTGGAATTTCAAATTTATAAACGTTTTGACTAGCCATTTCACATAGCGTTGAACTTACCGTTTATTCCTTCGGCAACCTATTTCGACTAAACATTTTAATAATAACACAAGGAAACATAAATGGACATAATTCGACTGGAAAATCTCACAATTAAAGTTTTGACTAGCCATTTCGTATAACGGGCGGATATACCGTCAATTGTTTAAAGCATAATATATATCTATAAAAAATATCACATTAAACGATTCGACTAGCCATTTCGTATAACTCACCGTGCCAATGAATCAGCGACTTGATCAGCTCGCAACCATCCAACTTGTTATTGTTGTCTGCGTCGTGCATCTTGAAATAGTGGAACTGCAGCTCTTGCTCCGACATTTTGGATGTGTCTATTGGTACGTCCATATGCTCCTGTATGTGCCTGGTAAAATTCCAAATTCAAAATTCAAAATCATTTATTCAGTTTAGGCTACAACAAGTAGCTCTTGTGAATGTCACTATGCCATCGGTTCGTAAGTCTACTCCGGGCGGGAGATCTTGTACTGAGAAGAACCGGCAAGAAACTCAACAAGTGTCCAGCTCTTCTCCCCTACAGCGTCAAACATATTAAAAAATCCCTATTATAAAAGGACACTTTCCGTCACAAATAAAAACACAAAATATAAGTGTACAGTAGGTTTAGTAGGTAGGTAGAGATTACATTACAAGTTAGCCGGAAGAAATGGTATTTATACACTTTTAAACTTAACCGCCTCTGTGGTCTAGTGGCTAAGACCCAGAGGTCCCGGGTTCGATTCCCAGAGGGGGATACATGTTTGTGTACTCGGTTTGGTTGGTGGTAGGGCTTGTTTGTCCGCCTGGCTAGCTACCACCATCTTATCTAAATATGTCGCCATAACATCAATGTTTGTAGCATTGTTGTGTTCCGGCAGCTAGAGATAAGATAGCCAGTATCTCACTAGTTGAGGATCCCGGGTGAAGTGCGATTCCATCATTGGCCTTATCATCACTTAACATCAGGTGAGATCAAGGCATTGTGCTTGCACCCGTAAATATAAAAAAAAATTGTGTTTCGCGTTCATAAACATATATTTAGACGAGTATTATGGGGATAAACGCAAACTACTATTAACGAAGGTGGTCACGGGCTGTGTGTGCAACTCAATCGAAACGTCAGGTATAAACGTATACAGGATGTTAGGTAATTCCCGTATAATCCCGATTATGTCAAATAAGGTACAGAGCATAGAACCCCGGCAAATTATAAACAAACCTGGAAAGCACCATATGGCAGAGATATTAAGGTTGTTTGTTACTTAGTCAAATCGCAACCCTAGGTTTTGTTCTTGGTCTTGACCACCTCATGGTCCAAACGAAACAGAAGTCAAAACATGTGAGGGCTGAACAAAAAATGTTTGACGACCTCCTTCGAGTGGTCGAGTGGTTTGTACACCGGTTTTTCATGGTGTACGCCATCTCTGAGGTCCCGGGTTCGATCCCCGGTCGGGTCAATTTAGAAATTATTGTTTTTCTAAATTGTCTCGGGTCTGGTCGTGTTTTCTATGTATAATAAGTATGTATTTAAGTATTTTAAGTATGTTTATCCGTTGTATAGTAACCATTTGTTACACGAGTTTCATAACGAAGCTCCTCATGGGCTAGATAATTGGTGTGAGTGTAGGAAAGTTTGTTTAAAAAAAAAATTATATAATAAAATTAATTTGAGTTTTTGTATGGAACAGTAAATCTTTAGAAATATGTTACCAAGGAGTTATTTATAGTCGTAGTCATAGTCATAATTATTTATTGCATCATGTTGGTATGGTACAGATACTCGGTACTGATGTTGGTACTTGGTTGCATGGCTATGTTTCGAGATTATGCACATATTATCAAACACCCTGTATATCAATTATACATGCCTAAACTAAGTAGTTTGCCCGTTATAAATATAAATAAGTCAACACATCGGTGGCCGAGTGGCAAAGCGCGCCTACGGATGGAAACACTCAGGCCCAATGCGGGCGATGATTGCTAACGACTGCTAATGCAGCCGGGACCAACGGCAAGACGTGTCTTCCGTATCACGGAGGAGCTCAAGATGATACATTTCGGGTGACCCATCCGATGACCGGTTTTTGCGAAAGTAGCTTAACCTGAGCACTCGCAGACCAGGCGCGTTAACCACTGCGATTATTGTGCTAGAAATGTGAATTGCTAACTTACTCTCTTTCGTGGTTTATGTTCGCGGGGTTCAGAAGTTGAGGATCTGTCAAAACATACAATTTCCGTATTTATTTAAGAATATTCGTAAAACATATGATGGTAGCAACTAATCAACCTTTATAATATCCTACTGCTGAGCAGAAATCTCAAATTCAAAATCAATTATTCAGTTTGGGCTACAAATAGCTCTTATGAACCAGCCTCACGAAGCTCGAGTGTTTTTCTAGTAATTCTTTTTCTTGTAACTATACATTGTAAATGCAAAATTCAAAAATAATAAAAGTTTTACTAAAACTTTAATAATTTCATCATCATCATCATCATCATCAGCTCATTTTATGTCCCCACTGCTGGGGCACGAGCCTTCCCTGTGGATGGTTAGGGAGAACGGGCCATAAACCACCACACGGGCCCAGTGTGGTGTGGTGGTTGTTAACGACTGCTAATGCAGCCGGGACCAACGGCTTTACGTGCCTTCCGAAGCACCGAGAAGCTAGAGATGATATATTTTTGGTCACCCATCCGATGACCGGCCTTTGCGAAAGTTGCTTAACCTCAGCACTCGCAGACCGGGCGCGTTAACCACTGCGCCATAGAGCTCCTCTAATAATTTCTGTTTTATAAAAACAAATAGCTGTCCTAACTTCCACGATGGCCATGACTTCCATGTTGATTCTGCTGAGGCACTTACCCTGGCTTTTGTACTACTTGAAGCTGTTGAACCTGGAGCTGCTGCTACTGCGGCAGGTATTGCTTAAAACAAGGAAAAAGAAACACAAATAGCTGTCCCAACCTCCATGGTGCGCATGGCCTCCATGTTGATTCTGCTGGGGCACTTGGGCAGGCACTGGTATGTTCACTTGCCCGGGCTGTTGTACCACCTGAGGCTGTTGGTACTGTTGCGGAGGCGGCTGCTGGAACTGTTGCGGCTGCTGCTGCTGTTGCTGGTACTGCTGTTGCTGGTATTGTTGCTGCAGGAGGGGCGGTATTGAGATCATTCACTTTAGCAATTGGTAACTGCAGTAACCGGTCAGCTAGGGTTATGTTGTGTGGGAACTATCTCGCTGACATTGAGTACACCAAGTAACTATGAATATAATAGATTTAAATTTATTTAAAAAAATTATCACCAACTCATAAACCACAACGCGAGCCCAGTGCAGGGCGGCCGGCGGTTGTTAAGGGCTAATAAAATAAAATTAAATGAAAAGAAATTAAATGATAAAAATTTGTTCGGGTTAGGCACACTAGTGTACATGAAAGTCGAGTACATGTCTTAAAAATAAAGAAAAAAAAGTTCACCCGGGATCAACGGCTTTACGTGCCTTCCGAAGCACAGAGGAACTAGAGATGATAAATTTTTGGTCACTGATGTGATGAGACAACTAGATTTTCTGAAAGTTGTTTAAAGTTGTTTTTTTGCTTCAGCAATCGCAGACTGAGCGCGTTCACTACTGCGCCATCGAACTAAGCCAGTCAAAATGGTGCACTTTTTTTTGTTTTAATCTCTTTTGTACATTTTTGTTAAAAAATAAATAAATATAAGTAATAAGTAAATAAATACATAAATAAAAAAACAATGAGCTCTAAAATCCCTGAACTCACCTGTTGGGGTGGTGGTGGTGGCGGGGGCTGTTGATAATTCTGTAAAACAAAATTAAATACTTTAAAGATATATATTATAATAAGTTATTAATATATATTATGAGTTATTTCTAGTCTAAGACTAGTATAGTCTAAATCAAGTATTACCTTATAGGGAGTATATTATTGATGTTAGATTTATTTGTTTTAGTTGTTAGAGAAGTTTTAATTTTTTTTATACTACACCAAAACATGCATACATACAGATAACCCATACTGGGAATTGAACCTGGGACATCAGGATAAAATTAAGGTGACTAGTAGTCTAACCACTACACTGCCATTGCAGTAGCAAAAACTTCTCAAAACAGCAAATTATTCAAAAAAATGTTGATAAAATAATCTTAGTTGTAACTGACTGTACTGTACTTGTAACTGAAAACAAAGTAGATATAATTATGTTCAATTTTATAGTTTGTTTATAAAAAACATTACAGTCTTTATACTGCCCCATGGGTATTGGCTTAATCACCACTCTTGCCAAATACGACTTGGCGCTCACAAACTCTAACTTAGGATTGAACCCAACATTTTTAGGTATTAATCGAGGGAATTGAGGGATCGGCCACCAATGCAATTTGGCATTTTGATAATGAATTAATGAAATAGAAATTGCTGATTGCTTACCAAATGATTACATTAGGTAAATAGTATTTGCTCAATATTGAATTGGTATTTAGTGACTTGTTAGATAACATTAAAACCACAGGAGTACAATTTTCACTTACTTTTTTTCTTTTGTTATAAAAACCATAGTAACAGCTGTTACTATGGTTTTTATGAATACAAAAAGATATGCATTCACTGAATTAGGCTCAACAAGCAAATGCAAGTTTTGAACAAGAATACTTAGATTTTTATAATACTTATTTCTTTACAGCAGCGAAAAAAGACATTTATTATGCAAGGCAACTAAAGATAACATGTGTGAAGTAGAACTCAATGCCTGTATTTGCCACGACATGTGTTGGCGTAACACAGCAGAAAAGATAAACTAAAACCAATTTATCAACTAAGATACTAAGATCTTTTCATAAATAAATCGTTGCAAATTCACCTGATAGCTCTGTGGTGGAACGCCAGGCGCAACCTTCTGTTGGTATTGCTGTGATATTGTACACTGCAGGAATGCAGCCAAAAGAAGCAACCGAATCATTATGATATCTGGAAAAAAACCTGTTGAACTTAACCTCTTTGAAATAAGTAAAAAAACTTTTTAAATCACAACCACTAGTATTCGAGCACGTAAGGAGTTTAAAGACTTTGAATGTAGACGTAATCTTTAGTAGAAAATTTGCCTACAATAGCAAGAATTATCAAGCGAAATATTGTGTGTACGTTCGCACATTAAATGTTAACAATTCTATTATAACATGACACATAAGTGTGGCTAATTGAATATACCTGCTAAATGCACTACGTGGTCTCAAACTAGTACGACCTTATCGTGTAAGTGTTATAATAATTAAAGTTTACCGAAGTAAAAAGTAGGTAGCTAAGCGAGTTTTTGAATGCATTCATCTGTACACGTCAGTCGATCGATTTTGACGTTGACAGTCGCGTTTAGATACTGTTGTTAGGCGGAATGCCACGTACGTTCCGAAGGTCGATCGGGATGCGTTTTATTACATTGTCGGTTTTATTAAAGGAGTTTCTACACCATGCCCGCTTTAGAATCAGCACTAAAACTCCTTAACAATCACGCAAGTAGGTAGGCGCAGTTGAGTAGATGCTACACTTAATACTACCTACTTACTTCTATATTGTATAATAGTAACACATACAGTCTATTAGGCAGAGAATTAGCTGATCTTGACTCTGCCACCCTCAGAAGCAGAACCATATACTTAAATTGTCAGAACATTGATGTTTGTAGCATTGTTGGTTTCAGTATTATGATATCCAGTGCGTCAGTAGTTCGACCTTATCATCATTTAACATCAGGTGAGATAAAGGTAAGTACGGGTAAGCACTAGCTTACCCGCGAGTAAAAAAACAAATGTAATAAGTGATTTAGGTACTATTTGGACAGTGAATAAGCCTCGCTATCCAACGAGGCAATGCTGCTAGCTAACTGGGTACTTTGCCTGATGGGCATCCCCAAAAAGTTTTTTTTAAGTTTTAGTTTTTAAGAAGTTCAATTTACTTTGTAAATATTACATCCATAGTCAGTGAATTTAGGTACCTACCTACTAAAATCACAGTCTGAAAAACTGTAGCTTATGGTGTACCTCGTCTCGTCACCATTTACTAACAATACTATATGATTTGTTATTACATAGGGTGCCCATTGTTAGACACAGCTTTCGTCGCCAAAATATAAAGAATTTCATTGAATTTTTCCTGGATGACAGATAGGATTATGGGAAGCAGGTGGGCAGTACCTATTCAATTGTTGCAAGACTTAATTCAGTATCGGACTTCTATCACTTCACACACAATCCTCAACAATAGAGGAGTTGGCTATCTTACTTTCTATTGTTATAATAAGTGACTACTATGTTTTTTTTTATGATTAAAGGAAAAAAGTACGATCGCTGGTGCCTTACTCTATTTTCTATATTCCATAAAAAAAACCAAATAAAATTAAACAGTGTATTTTCTAAAAACCACAAAAAGGTCATTTTCATATTTCTCCATCTTTATCAACATAAATTAAACTATATAATGTGTTTAAATTGTTTTAATTTCAAAATATCATATAAGATAGCTCATACATACTCTGTAAACTGTCACACTTGCAAACTATATTATATATTAATAATATTGTTTTCTAAAGCTTACGCGAACACTACACAATACAATGAAACTGCTTGTACGGTTCTACTCGGGTTTATTTTATAAAATTAATGTTTATCCTGACGTTTCGAACCCTTTGCAGAGTCTGTGGTCACAGGGAGACTGTTACTATAACTAAGTTGTTTTTGAGAATCAGGTAGGTATTTTAGCATAGTTGCTTAAGCTCAAAAATATCATTAATGCCTGGTGAAGCTGTAAAAGCCGTACGGGGCCAACAGCGAAAGCTCACAAAAAAAATAAAAAATCAAAGTAAGTATAAAATCTGGGTCCTAAAAAATAACTAGTCTAAGAAATTTTAAGTATCATTATAAAATATTCAAAATCAACAGACAAAACAGTAGACTTACTTATCTATAGAAAATCTTGATAAAAATAAGCTAACAAAGATTTTTTAATAAATGCTGTCCTTCTAAAAGACGTTTTAGACTTACTAAATAACCCCCTTATTCATAAAAACTATTTATGCATTATTTAGTTAAATATTGCATTGTCAACGTCACACAAACGTCATTTTAAATTTGAGAAAAAAAGACAAAACAATGATTAACTAAATAATGCTTAAATAGTTTTTATGAATAATATGTGCTAGAATGTATATATATGTGCACATTACAGGCACCTTGTAGTGTGTTTTCTTTACTATCGATTAGAGGTGTTTTCGTAAAGAATTACAATCGAGTCAAAATTGCACAATCGTGTTTTTGAGCAAGGGTTTTTAAAGACAAAGGTATGAAGTTATCTATATCAAAATTTCAGATACGTTGGTCTTGTTATACTCCTACAACCATCGATGAAAGTTGATGTATTTTTTCAAAGCGTCGCCTTAAGTCCCACAAGTTGACCGCCGCCGGGCTCAGACACAATAGAAATTAAATTGTTTGTCCGACATATGGCGTTAAAGGTGTTAAGTAACATGTTATCTAACTTATGTTAACTTATGTTATATAACATGTTTCAAAACTAAAAGTGTAAGGTTGATTTATTGACTACTATCATCCACATTATTTTAATATGCTTCATAACAGACTATGCTATGACTATGGGCGAGGGTGCGGCAACATCATACAAGCGCTTCGAAACGCACGCACACAAGCTCGTAGTTCACCTACATCAGCACACAGAAAAAAAGCACGCGAAAGGAGTACGCGACGACGCGGGCTGTCCCCGCAAACGCGGATCGGGCAACGTATGTTGCTGTAGTAACGGAGAATGGGGTGCGAGTCAGATGACCTCCACGTTGGTGCACCCTGGGAAACGGCTGGTTCCAACAGTCTCCCGCTCTGGCGTGTAGTAGATGCTTGGACCCAGCCGGCTGACATCTGACTAGGCGGGGTCCCTTCTGGGCCTCGCAGCTCCCATACGTGGTCTACTTTGGGCTGCGTAACTCACTACTCCTTCTGAGCAGTGAGAGGAGTTCTGGCGGCGTCCCTTCTGGGCGTCGTACCAAAAAGACGGCCGCCTCTTAAAGGTTCTCAGGTCGCACAGGGGGGAAAGGGGGCACCCGCCATGGACCGTGGTCCGTGGCGGGCGTGTACCCCCCCCCCGAAGCCGTAGTTAAGTGGCACTAATGTGCCACCTAACAAATAGCCGAAATTCCTTATGAATTTCCCATGCTGTGCGTTGTCAGCACGTGCCCGGTGCACAGGCGCGCGGCCGTCAAATGCGCATTTTCCCGCGCAAGCGGGGATGAGCGCACGGAGATGGCCGTAGGTTGGTGCACGGGCGCAGGGCGGCGGCCGCGGCTCAATTCCTTTGGAAGTATACCGTGGTTGTCGCCTTATTTAGTGTTCGGATTGCCTTGTCCCCCAGGGGTTTAGTGCGATATCCCCCTCCGTCTCGCCCTCCCAGCCGGGTCTTCCTGGCAGCTGACTTGGAGCTTCTCTCCTCGTCAGTGGGTGTGGAAAGGCGGACGGGTGAGTCCCACATAACTTGGGTCTCTTCAAGGTCCTCGTACTCGTAATGAGATCCCCTGGGTAAAAAAAAAAAAAAAAAAAAAAAAGTAACGGAGAATAACAAGCATGTCACTGAGCGCTGATCGGTAAAGATTTACAGATCAGCGCTCTCTCTGGCATTAAGATCGGTTTTAATTAGTAAGTACTGCGTTTTCTTTTAATAATAATTATCACGAGGTGACCGCCATCTGGGATGTTGATTCAACCATTATTGTCCCGATAGTCGTTTCAGCGAACGGTCTGATAGCGAAGAGCCTCGACCAACATCTTAAGAGGCTCTCGCTTGATGGTTGGATCAAGGGTCAGATTCAGAAAGCAGTACTCCTTGACACGGCACGTATTGTCAGGAGGTTCCTCACTCTGCAGCCCTGACCACCGGTAGCTTGGGCCCTGCCCCGCTGCTGGTGGTACTCTAGAATTAGGTTTTTATAAAGTTTTATTGTTTTTATATTAAAATATTATAAAAATCTAGCTTTAAGAAAGAAAATAAATAAAGAGTATAATAATAATAATGGTAGCAACCTATGTAAAGTTTTTTATAATATTTTATATTGTAAATATGTTTTTATATAAAATATTTAATAAAGAGAATAATATGAATACAAATAACGTAGTATGTTCTGATTACAATTCGCTTGACATGCCTGAAACTAATTCATTGGTGTACATTTATGGTTTTCTTCTGAAGAAATGTGCCGACCACGACAAATGTTCAGCTTTAACATTACATTCGGTCACTGGAAACTGTTCATAATTTTAGTGCGGACACTCGGTACACAAGTACAGATAGCTTAATACTATTTCGATAATACCTCCCGATGATTTTGTACACTTAAGTAAAATTTAAACACTGAAAAAAGACGACAATCCCAGGCGGGAATCGAACCACGCACCTTCCGCATTCCGGGCGGCTGCCTTAACCACTTGGCTACCGAGGTCTGGCTTTCACCCGTCGAAATTTTTCAGTGCTTGATGCTTATGTTTTTTAGTCAACATTGCTTCATCAATCTCAGAGGACTTCTAAGATTGATGAAGCAATGTTGACTAAAAAACATAAGCATCAAGCACTGAAAAATTTCGACGGGACTGAAAGCCAGACCTCGGTAGCCAAGTGGTTAAGGCAGCCGCCCGGAATGCGGAAGGTGCGTGGTTCTATTCCCGCCTGAGGTTGTCGTCTTTTTTCAGTGTTTAAATTTTACTTAAGTATATTTAAGCGTTAATAAAACGCTAAAATATATAAAAAACACTTATTTGTACACTTAGTTTAAAGAATGGAAGAAATATTCTGAAATTATTTTACCATAGAAAACTGTACTACCGGCAAAACAGCCAAAACTATTTTTGATAATATGTCCGACCTTAAGTATGTACTTCAATGTACATGCATTACAATGATATATTTAAAAAAATATACAATCGCATGCAGATATATTACGTTATTAAATATGCAGCTTTCAAAACTGGGGCCCGACCGCCTAACCGATTGCTTTGGCTACGTGTATAGTTTATGACGTCATAATGTCATCTAGCTAATAGGTATAGGCATATATCTATAGCCATAGCCTATAGCTTTCGATATGGCTTTCATAGGCGGTACGAAATGACAAGATGCCGTCATAAACCATACACGTAGCCAAAGCGATCGGTTAGGCGGTCGGGGGGCTGGTCGAGCGAGGCGTAAATATTTTGCTGTATCCAATTTGTAAATTAATATTTGTTTACGATTGTACATTATAATAATATAAGTATTATATAGTGTACACCTAAATTGTGTGTTCCATTTATAATATAAAATACACCCAAAATTCACAATAATACATTAACTATGTGTGGCTCAACCCTAGCCGGTGGGTACAGCTCGGTACGTCGATTCAAGGTCACGGCACTGTTGCCGCACTCGCGTTCACTCTGATCATAGTCTGGACTCTGGACTCGCCTTAAGACAAAATATAAACTAATTTAAAAGATGTTTTTAATTTGTTTATATAATTTTAACGCAAATTTTGTTGCGAAACAAATTACAAAAACACAATGTTGAAAAAATTTCAACATTTTTTCACAACAACAAACTTTTTCAACATTGTGTTTTTGTAATTTGTTTCGCAACAAAATTTGCGTTAAAATTATATAAACAAATTAAAAACATTTTATAAATAGCTAGCCTACTTCTTAACTGATCTTTAGTATTTGTAAAAATATTATGATCAGATGTTAATGACGGTAGTTGTTGACATTGAATTGGCGCCTTTGGCTTTCAAAGTAAAAAAGTAAATAGTGTTGAATAATTTCGGCGGGCTGGTTAGAACCACGATAGCTCAATTGGAAGAGCACCTGACCCGGTATGTCAGAAGGGTGCAGGTTCAAATCCTGCTCGTGGAAATTTTTTCAACATTGTGTTTTTGTAATTTAAAAAAATTAACTTTGACTAGAAATCGTTTGGCACAATCATGACACTTCTAGTCAATAACACTTTTTAAATGTCAGGTTATTTTTTTAACGATGGAAACCTTCTTCCTCCTTCCTTCGCCGTCTTCTAGCAGCACTAAACCTTCAAAATCGCTAATAACACTCTTTATATAAAGCACCTCATCCTTCGTCAGACCATTGGGCAAGTCAAACTTAGCGTACTCCTCCCTTCCCGCCAAATCTTGACACATGTCACGGACGCCATTTTGGAAATCCTCGTCCACGTCATAGACAACTCTCTCTTTTTTAGGCAACGACTCGAAGGCATTCTGCCACAACACTTTCTCTTTTTCCGCGGAGGTTTTAACGTACTCGTCTAAGGAGGCCAACGCTTTGCCGATATCCACGTTTTTCGGTTCTAACTTCAACGCCTTCCTATAGTATTTCAAGGCTAACTCATGTTTTCCTAACATCTCGTGTGCTTTACCACAGTAGAACGTTGCCTTGCAGTGGTTATCTAAGTTGCTGATTCTATCAATATTCTCACACATAATAAACACGTATTTAGGCTTGTCAACTTTGCAATAACAAATCGCTAAGTTAGTATACACGGTGATTTTAAGCTTTGTGAGTTCCTCCTCTTCTGTCTTGTCTATGGGACGAGACAGGCCAAGCACACTCATAGACTGTTGGTAGTTCTTTATGGCTTTTTTGTAACGTTTCTTGGTGAATAGGTTTTTAGCTTCCGAGTGTAAAACTTTCACCGTTTTAAGGGTTACTTCAAATCTGGTTTGTTCTTCCATGGGCAGGTCATTGAATCTGAAAATGAAAAAAAAACATAAATTGAAATGTCATTATTGAACAAAGAAGAAAGGCCCACTGCAAAATGCAGCCGGGACCAACGGCAAGACGTGCCAGTGCCACCGAAGCACGGAAAAGCTGGAGACGTAAATTTGGTCACCCACCCCATGACCGGCCTTTGCGAAAGTTGCTTAACTTCAGCATTCGCAGACCGAGCGCGTTAACCGCTGCGCTATCGAGCCTTTGTGGTAAACAAGTAAAGTATGTTACTTTAACTTAAACGTAACTCTGCTGGGCAAAAGCATCCCTCATTGAAATAAAGTCATCTCTCCAATTGATGGGTGTTGGCTTGATCAGCACGCTTGCCGAATGCGGGTTGGTGTTCACAAACCCGGGCTATGAGTCGAAAGAACAATTCAAAGCACTTGCCTGACCTGCCCCCCGACCGCCTAACCATATCGCCATCGCTCTCGCTATCGCGTTCTATAGTTTATGGCGTTATTTTGTCATTTCGAAAGCGATATGAAAGCAATATGTAAGCAATATCGAAAGTTATAGCTTTAGGCTATTGCTTTCGATATTGCTTTCATATCGATTTCGAAATGACAAGATGACGTCGTAAACTATAGAGAACGATGGCGATAGAGTTAGGCGGTCGGGGGGCTGGGATGGGAATTGATATCAAGTCATCGATACTGTCAGGTCGTCATTGATAGGCAAAACCACCACGCATGCTAAATGTGGGTTAATGATCACAAACTCGAAACACTCTTGGCTCGACCCGAGAATTAAACCCGGCACTTTCGGCATCGGGCTGAGTGCTTAACTACTTGGCCAGGCCACCGCGATAACTACAGTATAAACACATTTAGTATTTGTAAAAATACGAAATAAAATACAACGACGGTAATTGTTGACATTGAATGGCCGCCTTTAGCTTTCAAAATAAAAAAGTAAATAGTGTTGAATAATTTCGGCGGGCCGGTTAGCCCACGATAGCTCAACTGGGAGAGCACCTGACCCGGTATGTCAGATGGGTGCAAAGGTTCAAATTCTGCTCGTGGATTTTTTTTCAACATTTGTGTTTTTATAAACACATATTAAATTATGAACAATGTCTACAACACAACTCTCACTACCATTTACGTTAAATACAAATTTCAAGCTAAACTAAAATCCTTTTTATCCGAAAAATGTTTTTACTTAGTTGACGAATATTTAAATGACCGATAATAGTTGTGATATTAATGTACGACTTGTTTGAATTAATTTTATTTAATATTAATTCTCTGTGAATAACATCGTCGTTGGTTACAAAATTAGTAAGGTTCTATATTTTAAGCTGTAGTAGAAGACACATTTTGTAATTGTTTGTACTTCAAATAAATAAAAATAAAAACTAGTGATTAATCTTATTTTATAATTTACTAGCTGACCCGGCGGACTTCGTACCACTTTGCCAGTTTCTATGACAGCAAAACAAACAAATCGTGAAACATTTTGTATTGGAAAATTAAATTGTCTATTATATCTATTTAAACTATCATGGTCACTTGCAATAGAGTAATTATTAACAGGATTCTTACCATGTTTATTATTCAATAAATCCGTGATCATGGCGCATGCAACTGTGCCGAAATATCGGATACTCACAAATAATAAACATGGTAAGAATCCCGTTAATAATTACTCTATTGTCTATTATAGTATTTTCCGTAACTTATTATTTATGTTTTATTTTTTTATTTTTTATTATTTACTAAACCTTTCCTGAACTTCCACAAATATTTCAAAATCAAAATTGTCACATCAAAATTTTAGCTACTCAAACGAACAGCAATTGATTTTTATTATAGATTTATTTTTTGTATAGTAAATTGAAAGTATGTACATTTCCAATGCGATATTATTGTTTTATGGTATAAATGAGTTATGGATAACAAATGACTCACCTAGCAGCAGCGTGCACATCCTTAACGTCATACAACGATATAACGAACAGGGCCGGCTCAGGGCGGACGCGTGGGGGCGCTCCACGCGGGCCCCACGCCAGGCGCGGCTGCAGTAGTAGGTGGAAGCGGGCAGAAGGGCCCCGCACTGTGGTTAGCCCTAACTCTAGACCTGGCAGACAGCGGCCGGCACCTAAACGGATTTTCTACACAAAATAATATGGTTTTAAGAATAAATTTAATGATTACTAACTATCTATACTAGAAATGTTTATCTAAATTATTTATAAACAATAACATTCATAATAGAAAGTCGACATTAATGAAACAATTTCAGAAAATTTTGTACGAGTATATGAAAGCACTGAAAGTTTTTAGAACTAGCCACTTGTAAACAATATAATAAAAAAATAAGTTCAAGTTTTGAAAATGGAACTCTTTACTAATATTATTGTGAATGTATTTCATTTATTTGTCATTTGTTTTAAGACTTGGTGGTAAATTGAAAAATTAATTTAACGTGAGAAAATTTTCGTGCAATGATTTTATGACTTTCGATGTCATACAAATCAACAAAAAAGTTATAATAGACTTCGATTGGCCTTTTACGATAAAGCCCCATATCGTGCCACTGTTTTACAACTCTTACACTGTTTAATGAGTTTAAACGTGGTCGCACTAATCTCACCGATGATCTGCGTGAGGGACGGCCTTCTACGGCGACGACTGAAGATAACATCAGTGTTATGATAGAGACTGACAACAAAGTGACCTATTTGCAGATTCGGACAAGCTTAGGCATCGGTATGATTCAAGTGCACATAAATCCTCTATGAACATTTAGCGGTCAGGAAGTTTTGTGCCCGGTGGATACCTCATAATTTGACAAAGACCCAAAAACTTCGTCGTGTTGATTGGCGCCGTGAAATGGTTCAAAGATTTAACGGAGGTGACTCAAACGCTGTGTTCGACATACTTACGGGTGACGAAAGCTGGATTTACTGTAATAATCCTGAAACTATAAGACAGTCTGCTGAGTGGGTGTTTCCTTCCGAGGAGTTACCAACTAAAGTGAAGAGAGATCGAAGCGTACGCATCAAACAGCAGTTCACTTTTTAAGCCATTAATTGCTCTTAAAATTTTATAAGCATATAAGTAAAAACAAATTTAAAAAAGTTGCTTTTAAAATAAGTGAAAAGCATAAGTGCCTTTTTAATTTTAAGCAATAAGTCCCAACTCTATACGAGACATTATTCAACTTGGGGTTGGGGTTCTAAAAAGAGTGAAACGGACGCGGGGCCCCGCGCCGTGGTCAGCCCTAGCTCCGGCCCTAGCGCCTAGCCTGATTTTGTACGAGAAGTTTCTAATTCTCTAAGCTTCAGTAGCTGAGGATTACAGGCGAAGTGCGCTTCTACCTTCAACGTTATCATCCATCACCTAACATCGGGTGAGATGAAGGCCAAGTGGGTGCACTACATAATTACGAAAAAATTAATTCCAAATATTATCACGTCACATTACAAATTTTAAAATCGCGAATCTCAAAATTCCGAAACATTAAAAATCGCTTTGCTCGCTCTTCTGCTTTTGTTCACAAATCTTATCTAACCTAACCGACTGTAGTACTTAAGACAAAACTTATTGATTGTAAAATTACGAATCTTATCAATGAAATCTAAATTTTATTTAATCGAAAAAACAAAGTTCGAATAAACAAAAGTCGGAATATCCAAATTTAGAATAAAACATTTTGGAATATTTCGTTGCTCCCTGACCATGTACACATCCCAAAGGTACATATCCTATGCATGCATCCTAAAGGAATAAAAAGAAAAAAAAACACTTACAATAGGGGCCCCAGCATTCATGGCGAGTGTCGAATCAAAGGGTATCTTGGTCTTCTCCCAGTATGCTGCGTAGTGGACAGTCACTTCAGCGTCCACTGGTACTAAGGGTCCATTACCTGTTCCAACCAACACCATATACATTAAAACACATAATTGCGCCAGTTCAGTTGTCTGCGTCGGATGTGTTGACTCGCTCCTTCAAAATGTGTTAGCGCACAGCGCAGCACCTGGATAGGATTTATTTTAACAGACAGCTGAGAATCATATTAATAAACATTACTTAAATCTTATATACAATATTTTATATATATAATACCTACATATTTTAGATTTTCATATTATTGCAAAAAAAATGACAGAGTACGCTTTCGTTCGAAAATCAAAGAGACTGAGCGCGGCGTGCAGATGGCGCGTGCTACGCAACTCATTTGGCGCGAACCATTTTATTGCGCCATGTCGCAATTTTGCCGGCCATTGAGCCGGCGCAGTGAGCTGCGCCAGTTCATAGGAGTGAAAACCGACCCCATATGCCCGGAATGCATGGAAACAGAGGAGACCAGCCTCCACCTACTAGCTGAGTGCCCGATGTACTCACTGATAAGATGGGAGCTCTGGGGGTTGGACACACAAGACATAGAAGACCTTAAGGATCTGAAGGTGGGACAGATAGCGAGATTTACCAAAGGGACCAAAAGATTCGACGGGGCGCCGTGAAAGCTGGATGAACCTTAACTCCTTCAAAGGGGAGAACGATTTACCAAAGGGACCAAAAGATTCGACGGGGCGCCGTGAAAGCTGGATGAACCTTAACTCCTTCAAAGGGGAGAACGGGAAAAAGCATGAAGTAAATAACAATAATATTCAAAAATAAAATGCTGTCCATACCTTCCTCAATGATCAGTATCTTCGCGTCACCACTGGCAATACAATCCACCATTTTGGTGGACAGTTCACTGAATGACAGGTATTCCGGTGAGGACAGCATCAGTTTGTCTGTTGAATCCTCTATGTTCTTTAAGACCTCTTCTATGTCACTGTGAAGTAAATAAACAAATCTTATAATTTTAAATTAAATTTTAAGTAACATGCGATAATACATTTAATAAAAACTCATGCAATATTTCAAATAAATAATAAATCCCAATTGCCCAATGACCCAATCAATGTTTGTAGCATAATTCAGTTCCAGCAGCTTGAGATACGGTTGTTATCCAGTTATGCCAGTTGTTAAGGATTCCGGATGAAGTGCGCTTACATTTTCAGCCTTATCAGCACTTAACATCAGGTAAGATAAAGGGCAAATGCTTTTCCTTAGGGTATAACTTTTTTTTACAGTAATTTAGTTATATTATAATTTATTTAACTTGATATCTTGGTTAGGACAAATAAGTTGGCAAGCGTGGCGATTATGCCAATACCCATCAATTGTAACGATGACTTGTTTTCAACAATACCAATTTTTATGTTACCAATTTGAACTATTATGTTAACTATTTATTTATTGATTGAGTATAATATTATTTTAATTTGTAGTATTATAAATTAGTAATATTAATATTATTTTATTTATTAATTGAATTCTTTATATTTATTTGTTGATTGATTATAATTGAATTATTATGTTATCTTTTTTCTATATCATTTTTACTGTAATGTGACTGTTTTGTAATTCGCAATATTTGATTATTATTATTTTTTTCCTGTTAATAATGTAGTGGGTATTGTAGTTGTTTTATCTCCATGATGATTGATGATTTTAGGGAACTATAGGTTTTTTTTTAAGATCAATTTTAGTTTAAATTTATAAATAATGTGTAACTGTTTGTTCCTAAATAAAATACAAAAAAAAAAAAAAAACAATGGAGGCGTTTGCCCAGCAGTGGGAGTATATCTTTACTATTGCTACTTATCTCACCTGTCTTCTCCATCATCAACCTCAGGGAAGGGATCATCATCCAACAATATATCAGACTTCTTCTTAAAATCCATATCTATGTGGAATTCTGTTGCCGATGTCATTAGTTCTCTGAAAATAAAATGAAATTATCTAATCAGCCAATCTAATCACGCAGGAAGACACTAAATCTTTTAACTGTAATATTATAAATATGTAAAAATGTTTTAACATCTTTTGCTAATATTTAACATAGTTAAATATTTATAAAATTTATTAAAAACAGTGAAAAAATTAAACGCCTACCCGATCCAGGCAGGAAACGAACCTGGGTCTTCCGCAATCCGGGCGGCTGCACTGACCGCTATGGTACCGGGAAGGCTGATGTAAACGCTGAATTTTGTCAATGCTTTTTAATTTTTTTCTGAGTTGTAATAGCAGCACAGTGCGCCATCTATCCAACGGTTGTTGCAACCGATGGCCATGCAGATTCATCTTTGCAGATGAAATACCATAAATTTGATAACACAACTCTATAGTAAATTTTTACTTTTTATTTTTTAAGCGCTTGCTGCTTTTAAACGTATTTTATCTTTCGCTGTGCATACACATAATATAAACATGGAGTAAGAGACTTGACACCGAGTGTTTGGTTATTTTAATTGTATTTATTATCTTCAGCAAAATGAAAAACTTGCAATAAATTATATTCTATCAGATAAAATCATTGTAGAGCCACAGAAGAGAACTGTTTTATAAATATTTAATTTAGTTTCAGTGCAGCAAGCAATTAAAAAATAAAAAGTAAAAATTTATTAACTTGTTGTGTTTTCAAGAACTGGGTAGGAAGGTCTGGGCTCAGCGAAGTTCTCTTCTGTGGTTCAGCAATGATTTTGTCAATAGAATATAATTTATTGCAAGTTTTTCATTTTGCTGGAGATAATAAATACAATTAAAATAACCATACACTTGGTGTCAAGTCTCTCACTCCATGTTTATAAATGTGCATGCACAGCGAAAAATAAAATATGTTGGAAATGTTTAATTGATTGATTTTTGTGTGAATAAACAGATAGTTATTACTTTTATAACAACATAAAATAATTATAAGGTGATTAATTTGGCGGTCTTATCGTTTTAAATCGATTATTTTTCAGACAACCAGTCGGAATGGTAGAGCTAATAAACTTATAATAAGATTGTTACCTTAAATTAATTCCTTTGGAAAACTGGACCGGATCTTTAAAAACCTCATCCATTTTTGTGTATCTGGTAGACGGTATGCCGTCGACACAAAACTTTAAAACAAAGACACACTATACCACAAACAGAACACAACACTACACTTTTTAGGCTTTTACGTTAAAAAGCTTATACAAAACATACGACATTCCAGCAGCGTGCACTGCGACTGCGTACAGCAGCTGAGCAGCGGCAGCAAAACAAAAGCAAGAGTAAGCAACTATACTTTAAAGGGATGGCAATCTGAGATCGATTTATCGAAAAATCGATTTCTTGGCCCAAAATAAATCAATTTTTGAAATTATTTAGTAGTGTTGAATCGATTCAGTGAATTGAAATTCGACGTTCGATTTTTTCTGTTTTGGTAAAAACCATGAAACTTTTTACAGTTATTAGTTGATTATACCCGTAATATTACGGTATTTCCAGTTAAAGGGTTAGTTAGTGGTTAAGGGTTAATTACTTAAAAACTCGCGAGATAGCTGTGTGATTAGTTTCCTTCGTCTCTCTTTAATAAAAAAAAACGAACGAGCCTTACAGTAGTCATGCAGTAGTCGCATATGATGTGGAACATTTGACACCTCACCTTTTGAAATCAATTTATCAATAGAAATTAAAATATAGAATTAATTAACAATGACGTATATTTTTTACAAATCTTAGAGAATGCAGTAAATACTTATTAGATGACATTTGAAATACTTGGTTTTTTTTATCAATGATCAGCACTTTATTGAGACTTATTATCAACAGTAATTTTTTATTAATATAGTTTAAAAGTCCACATACAGTATTACACACGAAATGGTTGGAATTAATATTACAATAGAAAATAAAAATCATAAAGAGAATGCAGTAAATACTCATTAGAAGACATTTGACATATTAAAATGATGACACAATATGACACATATAATAATATGTCTTGTTAATAATATCGATTTTAAATTTATAAAATGCAGTAAATACTCATTAGAAGACGTTTGACATATCAAAATGATAAAACAGTATGTCACTTATAATAATAATATGTCATGTTCATAATATCGATTCAAAATCTAAAAATGGCGCGCGCTTGCGCGCTTCTCCGACTTCCTGTAACACACTTCCGTCCCATTTCTACGAAATCCCTCCCACAAATTGTATACTGGTTGCAGATTTGCATTCCCGCCATAAATTTACAGCTGATCATAATTGATATACTTAATGACTAAAAAATACTTTACTAAATTACTTACTTACTAGCACTGATTGATTATTAAAACGATTTCAGTGTAAATTAGCATAACGACTGTCGATTGACGAGAATAGGGGTTTATCTCTTCAGGTTGTGTGCCGGAATCTTAGAGAGAGACCAATATGCAACCGGTCCCCAAAAAAGGAGATCGGTCAGATCCTTTGAATTACCGCCCCATAGCCGTAACTTTAGTTTTGTGCAAAGTCATGGAGCGCATTTTAAATAAACAACTTGTCCACTACCTAGAAGAACACTTCATAATTCACGATCGCCAATACGGGTTTCGGCCGAAGCGGTCAACGGGTGATCTTCTAGCGTACGTTGCACATCTCTGGGGTGAGGCTATTGACAAGCGTGGTGAATCGGTGGCTGTTAGCCTCGAAAAGCCAAGGCATTTCATCGGGTCTGGCACAAAGCTCTTCTCTCCAAGCTTCCGGCATACGGTCTGCCTGCTCAGTTCTGCAACTGGGTCGCTGGCTTCCTGCATGAGCGTAGAATCCGTGTCCTGTCTGATGGACGCGCTTCACGGCTCATGTCAGTGAATGCTGGTGTCCCTCAAGGTTCCGTTCTGTCCCCCACGCTGTTTCTTCTGCATATCAATGATATGCTTCTACTTGGAAATATTCATTGCTATGCAGATGACAGTACAGTGCACGGTGGGTATAAAGGTCACCCTGCGGCTGGGCGAGTCGAGACTGAAGAGAAAAGAGTGAATCTTGTCATTGAGCTTAATCGGGTATTGGACCTCATATCTAATTAGGGCTCCAATAATCTGGTTGAGTTCAATGCCAAGAAAACACAGGTGTGTGCGTTTACGGCCAAAAAGTCACCATTCTTTCCTCTTCCAACTCTTCAGGGCACATCTCTAAGCCTGCAGAACAATATCAACATGCTCGGTATGACGATTCTCTGCGATCTGAATCAAAAGGACTACGAAAACTCGGTGTCCTGAACAGTGTGCGGCGATTCTTTTCGCCTGACGTAGTGTCTTTTGTACAAGACACAGGTACGGTCTTGCGTAGAGTATTGCTCGCACATCCGGGACGGTTCCGCAAAGTATCTTCTCGATGCCTTAGTCAGATTGCAGCGTCACGCTGTACGTATTATCGGCAATGCAGAGGTAACTAATACTCTCGAACACCTGTGATTGCGTAGAGACATGGCGTCACTCAGCGTCTTCTATCGCTTATATCACGGCGAGTGCTCTGAAGAACTCTTTGACCTTATCCGACCTTCTCCCTTCCTCCATAGGAGTACACGTGCTGCTCTCCGGTGTCATCGCTTCACTGTCACACATATCCTATCGCGCACAAAGAAATTTGGCGACTCGTTTCTTTGTCGCACCTCCAAAAGATGGAGTAGTCTACCAGCACATTCATCCATTCATCATTTCCATTTCCACTTAGCATCAGGTGGTGTGGAGTCATTTGCCGTGCAAAGTATAAAAGAAAAAAAAAAAAATAATAATAAATAAATAAATAAACTTTCCTACACTCACACCAATTATATAGCCCAAGAGAAGCTTTGTTATAAAACTCGTTAAATGGTTACTAGACAACGGATAAACATACTTAAAATACTTAAATACATACTTATTATACATAGAAAACACCCAGACCCGAGACAATTTAGAAAAACAATAATTTCTAAATTGACCCGACCGGGGATCGAACCCGGGACCTCAGAGATGGTGACTCCATGAAAACTGTGACCACTCCATGACCACTCGACCAAGGAGGTCGTCAAGATAAAGCAAGCCTATCTAACTGAAATAAAGAAATAAAGGGATTTCAATAATTTCTAATATCGGGATGTTGAAACTCTTTAGTTGAGAAACGGATATTTAACAAAATAACTTTTTACTTTTTGTTTTACTACCTACTATTACATTTAATACTTTTTATTTTCAAGTGCTAATTGCTGCACTGAAGCTAAATTAAATATTGAAAAAAATTATAAAGTACAGTGAAAACGCCCATCCGACCGAGCCAGGAATCAGGAATTGCGGAAAACCTGGGTTTTCCGCAATCTGCCCCCCGACCGCCTAACCGATTGCTTTGGCTACGTGTATAGTTTATGAAGTCATCTTGCCATTTCGTACCGCCTATGAAAGCAATATCGAAAGGTATAGGCTATAGCTTTCGATATATGCCTATACCTATTAGCTAGATGACAAGATGACGTCATAAACTATACACGTAGCCAAGGCTATCGGTTAGGCGGTTGGGCCCCCGGGTGGCATAAACGCTGAATTTTGTCACTGCTTTTTAATTTTTGATTGAGAGTCAGCCTTCCCGGTAGCATAGCGGTCAGTGCAGCCGTCCGGATTGCGGAAGACCTAGGTTCGATTTCTGGCTGGATCGGGTGGGCGTTTAATTTTTTCACTGTATTTTATAAATAATTTTATAAATATTTATTATTACATTTAAAAAAAACTGATGATAAGGTTGTAGGAGCGTAATCTTGCTGCCTTATTAGAAACAAATTGATGGAATCCAGAAGTCAGTCAAATAGACAAAGACTGTCATTCATGTGTCAACAATAATGTTCGTGCCGTTAGAGCGTAGAGATATGGTATCGAAACAAAAGTATGGATACTATACTCTTGAGTAGAATCGCAACAAAAGTAATCGATACCGGTATCGTACTTGCATTGAAAGTATAGAGTTACTCGGGTATCGAGTTGTTGCTGTTTATTAAAGTATTTTAGTAATTTAATAACCTTTGAACCCAACAAGCGGTTTCGATCCGAGTCTCTGTAATCAGGGATCCAGCTTTTAAAAAACGATAAGCTGTTCCTATTAGGAACAGGCTAAGGGGCCGAAGAACCGCCTGTACTCAGTTTTGTTTTAGTGTACTCATTAGACTTAAATAGTCAAGCAAGATAGAACTGTAATAGGGATGTGTTATATACGACGAAACAAGTCGAGTGTGGTGAAAAGTATCGATTATTACCCAGTATCGTAATATAAAGTATCGATTACCAAATTTCTTGACATTGTGTCCAAAGTATCGAGTATACTCAGGCATCGATACTTTTTGCGGATCCCTACGTGCCGTTAGTTTGACGTTAGTGATTATTTGTTCAGTGTTCGTCAGTTTTCGCTCGCAGTTACAGAAACTTTTCGTGAACAGATTGTTGGTGCAATAGTCTTGTAAGCACATTTAAATTGTCTATTAGTGTCTGAAGCTGTTTTTCTGTATAAAAAATATATTTAATAGTACGTTTACGTGTTCTTAACTGTTTTCTCGGTAGTGTAAAAGGCGGGTACGATCTAAATTAAAGTTGGGTTTATCACGCATTTCTCCTTGCCTAGCTTCGATATAGTCAAAGCTATTTTATAACTATGCAAACATGAAGACCCACCGATATCAATATTTATCTTAAGGAAGTTACATAAACTAACAATAAGTACGGCAGTAAAACTTGGACCAGTCCATAACTAAAAAACTATAAACTTGACGTCATACCAAACAGGTATGGAAAGTATTCTGGAATACAAAAGTCAAGACAAAAAGAGTACGACATAAGAATAACTTCAAAGGTTGTAAAAATGAGCATTGAAATGGAGGTCCTAACACACTCTGACCGATCACTCAGCTTAAACACTAAAAAGAAAATAGGCTGACCAGGTGGGCTTAGGAAAAGATGGTCAAATAACTTTTAAAATATAGCTGGTCCTCTTTGTCTGGCCCGAGAAACAAGTGAAAAGAGTAGGAAGCTATTGTGTTTCAAGTCATGTTAACTACATAAGGCCGATGTGCTGTTTAAATTTAATTTAATTTTAACTGAATGATTTTACTATCTTATCTTATCTTAGTAGGGCCTGCTGAGGTTTCCCTCTCCCAGTATCACTTCGACCCATTTGGGATCTTTTGTGCAACCTCATCCTTTCACTGTTCCTCCTCTGTAAAGATAGATGCCATACGTTTGGCAATGTCTTTAAGAGCGAAGAGCCTGAAGTCCTCCGGTTTTGGATAGGCCGTCCTCAGGACTCCCATTCTTTTCCTAGCCAGAGTGTCGCAGTCACACAGTAGGTGCTGCATTAACTCCGTTTCCTCTCCACATGCCCTACACAAACTATTTGTTGAAAGGTGCATTCAGTGCACCTTTCAAGGTGCGTTCATGATTTGACTAAATAAAGGCTTTGGCGTTTGAAACCTTACTTACGCAATTATATTAATTACTACTGTGCCTTTTCAATCTTATTATAGGCACTGGCAAATATTATAACAACAAAAAGTTCTTGAACAATATGTAGGACATAGTTGTCTTAATAATCGAATTGTAAATAATACAGCAATTATATTTCATAGTGTTATTTCATGTCAGTTTTAATTTCAAGATTAATTACTGGATTGGTGAGAATTACACCTTTACTGCGCACAGTATGTTAAAAATTTTCATTGGTTCGGTTGGACCTTAAGTTAAGGTAATAAAGCTAAAATTAAGGTGACCGATTTATCAACAGAGACCTTATTGAGGGTTTTATAGAAATAAGCATGTATGAGTTAAAGATTATTATGGTTGCACTAAAATTAATACTACTCAACTCTTTACAATTTATAATTTCTTATCTGTACTTGAGATGCGATTTTTGATTCTCACCGGTTAATATTAAAATGATCTCCTGACTTATTTGCCCTTATAAATAAATTGGAAGATTTTTTTCACATAAATGTAAAAAAAAAAATATTTGTAGAATACTAAGATCTCACTTCTTTTGTTGTTGAAGTCAAAAACCAAGGCATATATCATAATATTGAACTATGCTCTCATTTCACATTTATGTTTTTTGATGGTCATACTAACATTAGTCCATTCCATAAATTGTTTTTACATACATTCTCAGAACCACAGAACTCTGTTATATAATCGACTTAATTATCAGTAATACCTACTGATAAAAATAACAGTTGTATTGTTGCAACTTTGTAATTGAACGTCAGGATAGCAGCAGAAGTCAAATTGCACATCCTTTTTTAAAAATTTATAAAGCAAGACAGCATTATAGATAATTACTTAGAAACATATGATATTATTAGTAACTAGTTGTTGCCCGCGACTTCGTTCGCAAAGAATACAGCAAAAAAAATATCCTATATGCTGGTCTGGGTCATGGTCTGTATATGAGGAAAGTTTAAAAGATCCATCCATACTTACAAACTTTCGCGTTTATAATATTAGTAGTATAATAATCATCATCACCAGTTCATATACGTTCATATAGGCCCCCAGAACGGGCCATACACCACCACGCGGGCCCAGTGCCGGTTGGCGGTTGATAACGACTGCTAATGCAGCCGGGACCAACTTCTTGAAGTGCCTTCCGAAGCACAATACACATTTTTGGTTACCCATCCGATGACCGGCCTTTGCGAAAATTGCTCAACCATAGCAATCGCAGACCGGGCGCGTTAACCACTGTGCCATCGAGCTCCTCACTCCTCAATAATACAGAAAGAATACATAGTGGGTTCCAAAAATAAGTTAGCCGCTTTCGCAAAGGCCGGTGATCAAAAGTTTATCATCTCGAGCTCCTCCGTGATTCGTTGTCCATGTAAAGCCGTTGGTCCCTGCTGCATTAGCAGTCGTTAACAACCACCAATAGGACCCCGTGGTGGTTTATGGCCTGTTCTCTATCCATCCATAGGGAAAGCTCGCGTTCCAGCAGCGGGGGACATGAAAATGAGCTAGTGTATGTACATCAAGGTTTATATTTTCATTCCCTCCACAGATAGCATTGCCACAATGGCGGAGCCCAAACCCAACCAGGTCGTGACCTGCCCGTACAACAAGGCGCACCAGCTGGAGCATTACCGCATGCACGTCCACCTGCAGAAGTGCAGGAAGCAGCACCCCAAGTGCAACAAGGCCACCTGCCCCTTCGACGCGACTCACATCATCAACGACGTCGAGATGGACGTGAGTTGTTCTACCAGGCTGGCTTTTTACTGTCCTTTTTGTGTTAGGCAAGATTTTTTTCAATGTTGAGCCTTTGGCTGCTTTTTTGCTGAGTTACTTGCCGGTCCCCCGCCCGATCCTCTAAATGCCACTACACATTTACAGAATACACTAAACATGCACCCCAGTTTAGGCCTAAGACACCATTCTCGTAGAACAAGGGTGCGAAGAACCGGTTCACACGCGCTCTACACCAGGTACAGACATGTACCTGGGCGCTTCTCTCCTCCACCACGGCCCGGTCAACCCGAGCCGAGGTCCGAGCCTTTAGAGGCGCCCTCGGGTTGCTCCGCTCCCCGATCCGATCCGAACCCTTCGGAGAATTTGTTTTGACGACCTCCTTAGTCGAGTGGTTTGTACACCGGTTTTCATGGGGTCGCCATCTCTGAGGTCCCGGGTTCGATCAATGGTTACTAGACAACGGATAAACATACTTATAATACTTAATTATTATACATAGAAATCCCAGACCCGAGACAATTTAGAAAAACAATAATTTCTAAATGACCCGACCGGGGTCGTCGTCGTCGGGGTCTGGGTGTTTTCTATGTATAATAATTATGTATTTAAGTATTTTAAGTATGTTTATCCGTTGTCTAGTAACCATTTAACGAGTTTCATAACGAAGCTTCTCTTGGGCTAGATAGTTGGTGTGAGTGTAGGAAATTTTATTATTCATTTTTTTTTATACGTTATTGACAGTTGAGCGGCTACACATCTCACTTAAATCAGTCGGCCATCGGCGGTAAAAACGTTACAATAGGTACGAAGAACGTAAAAAAAAACGTTAACTATTTTCACTTGTTAACCCTATTAAACAAGTGTCATTACTAAAATTGAGGTATTCTAAACAATTCCGTTATTATAAACTAGCGTTCCAAATGAAGATGACACTAGCATCCATATGGGGTCGATTATCTGCATTCTATTTCGCGTAAGTCAAAACCTCCGCGATCTCGAAATCGTGTTGTAGTGTATGGTGGCCCAGAAGATAATCTTAATGCTTAATGCTCAAGCAACGCACACTAGCCCCTGTATTAATAAACTAAGTGTGAGCTTTGAGTAGTAACTCCGTGTTTTATTCCCGTCATGTAAACTTCATTTCAAAAAAGAGTAAAAGAGAAAAAACACGGAGTAATTACTCCAAGCTTACACTTTGTTTATTAATACAGGGGATATTGACACAAAATTAAGTAAAGACACCCTTAAGGAGATTATGAGTAGAAAAAAGGAAAGAAAAGAGTTTATGAAGTTTGCCAAAAATATTGTTAACCTAGTAAATAAGAGGAATAAGGATGATTAAATATAAGTAAGCTAAGTAAGACCACTTGAGTGGCAGGAATGTATATGGGGAAAAGAAAAGAAATGTAAGCAATATAATAAGAGCCGAGAAAAGAGAAATGTATAAAAAATGAAAATATAACAAGAGAAATGTATAGATAATAAGAAAACAAATTAGAATAAGAATCTTTGTATTTTAAAAATAGGAAAAAGTAAAAATGTACTAGAAATAAGATTAACTGTAAAAGAATGAAAAAAAAAGAAAGCATAAAGATAAAAAAAGAAAGAAATAAAATAAGAGTAGAGCTCTTATAGCTCAAGATTTATTAACCCCAAAAAAAAAGAAAGAAAAGAAAAGAAAAGAATAAAAAGTCCTGTCAAAAAACGGGGAGTAGCTGCAAAAAAAAAAAAAAAATACAGGGGATAGAGACAACCTCTCACAAACACGGATCTCGGAACGGCTCGGAACATTTTGAGCGCAGCTGTTGAGATATTCCGTGTCCGCGATAGGTTGTCTATGTGTGCGTTGCTCGTGCGCGTTTGTATGAAACTTAACTTCTGCAATCTCCCCTATTTTGTGCAATAACGACGGTGACGTGCACTGTATGTCGTAGGAAGAATTTTGATACTTTCATTATTTATTTGTACAAGTTTGTTCTATTTAGTGAATTTGGCATATTCGTAAGTTCATGTATTTATCTCCGATTGTTTAAATAAATTGTTATATATTTAATGACTTACTAATAATTAAGTTAAATTATTAGGCAGCATTTTGGGAAATATGGGTGGGATCGACGAGTCGATTTAATTCGATATAATATTGGTGAAACGTGCCAAAGAACCAAAGGAACAACGAAGGTACGCGAAGTTCTTTGATGTCGACGGCGACCATCCCAAGAGCCGCGACATTTAGATTATTTCCTATATTTTTTATCTATAGCACAAACTCTACTTAGTTTGGGACTTGGCTCGGGCCTCGAGCTCAACTCACCAAAGGCTTATCACAATCGGATGAAATGTATAGCCCCGCACAAAGAAGAAAGAAACAAACAAAAAATATATTTTATTCAGGTAAACTTTTTGCCCCCGCCAAGACGAGCCAAGCGAAGCGCAAGGGCACTACCCTATTTTTCTATTTTAATTGTTTTGTTTGTTGCTCGGTAAATAAAATTGAAGTTCGTTTGTTACAGTACCACGTGACCGTTTGTCCTAAGCGCATAATGCTCGATTCCCAACTGTATGTGGTGGATGATGACCACAAGCCAGCGGTGGAAGTCCAGCCTTTGCCCCCGCTGGCCGCAGCACACGACGAGAACTGGGATGATGTATGTCCATTTTTTATTTTCTTTTGTTGATGGCTTCGTGCGGTTTGCTCATTTAGCCACTGTCAAAGTAATGTTCTTACAAGTTATAAATATACGATATTTCTTTTTAGAATATTATAATAAATGACAAGTGAGAAATGACACATTCCCCAACCCCTTGAGTATCTCAGTAATGATGTGGGGCTTTACTAAGACCTCACCTCTTCTTGAGAGAATTTGAAAAGTGACGTTGCACTGATTCGTTTCATTTGCCAACACTCATGCACGCTCACGAACACTTAACGGTTAATAATCCACCATTATTTCACATTAATATTCGACGTCATAACACAAAGGAGATTGACCAATGAAGTATGGACTTTGGTTTCACATTGTACGATTATGTGCCCCTATGAAACCTACCCATCATCTTGTAGAGTTTTATCTTAACATTAAGTTAAAAAAACCCCAATTTTCTAGTTAGCCGGAATCACGAGAAATAGACTTATGAAGTTCATCAAACTATAGGTACTTTTCACATCGAAAACAACGTTTTTCGATTTTACTTATCTTCTTTTGCAATGCAAGTGTCAAAACATTACATATTATAAGTAGTTTTTTGGAAATGAAGTCAAAAAAAATAGTCATCAATTAATAGTTCGTCGTACGACGCTATGGCTATGGGCACAAATATGCTGTCTTGCTTGTTAAAGGCTATCACCATACTTCAGCAGTATGTATATCTATGCAATTGTAATTATTCCTTATTATTTTATAATTGATAAGGAGCTCGATGTACCGCCGCAGACGAGAGGTTAAGAAAGAAAACGTTATTACCTGAAGGTAAATCCAATGTAGTAAATAAAAAAAAAAACATGAATTAATGTACAACAATATAATAATAATAACACAACACAAGCTACACGTTTCACATAACGGCTTCGTCAATTCATTTATTGATTAGTAGATTATCAATCGATATAGGGTTTTAAATACGTGCAACATTGAGAGATAGTGTCAAAGATGGTTGATTCTGGGATGGAAGGAAGTGATAAAACCCCTTACATAAAAGGTTTTTGGTTTGTTTATATAATTTTAACGCAAATTTTGTTGCGAAACAAATTACAAAAACACAAAGTTGAAAAAAAAAATTATGATCGGGTGTTAATGACGGTAGTTGTTGACATTGAATGGGTGCCTTTGGCTTTCAAAGTAAATAGTGTTGAATAATTTCGGCGGGCTGGTTAGAACCACGATAGCTCAATTGGAAGAGCACCTGACCCGGTATGTCAGAAGGGTTCAGGTTCAAATCCTGCTCGTGGGATTTTTTCAACATTGTGTTTTTGTAACCCCTTACATAACTAATATTTTATTCTGTTGAAATTAAGACTTCTTAAGAAGTCTAAAAAGTACGAAAAAAATATACTAATTTTCTATATTAATTTTATTTTGATACAAAACGGTTTCATAAATGGTCAATCTCCTTTAGGAAATAAAACAAAACCGCCGACATGACTTTTCACTACCCCGCCAAGAACGTACACACGCCTGCATATCAACCTACCACATACTGTCAAATTTCCTCAATAGACTTTGAACTTTATTACTCAGACATATGGTTGAAAATGTATTGAAGAAATTTGACAGTTGTGGATAGGTTGATGTGCAGGCGTGTGTACATTTTTTTATTTGTATTCATTATAAATAATTAAATTTATTATTGCTAGGTGACCGAGTGGCAAATCGCCCGACACCCGAAGGTCCCGGGTTCAATTCAATTAAGTGAGGGGATTTTTGAATTAAATCAGTAGTTCCAGAGAATTACCCTGCTAAAACAAAAGCCTCAAATTTTACCTATATAACAGAGGATACATTGTTATGCTGAGGAGCTCAATGGCGCAGTGGTTAACGCGCTCGATCTGCGATTGCTAAACTTGAGCACTTATGCCAAGGCCGGTCATCGGATGGGTGGCCAAAAATGTTTCATCTCTCGCTCCTCCGTGTTTCGGAAGGCACGTAAAGCCGTCGGTCCCGGCTGCATTAGCAGTTGTTAACCACCAATCCGCACTGGGCCTGCGTGGTAGTATATGGCCTGTTCTCCCTATCCATCCATAGGGAAAGCTCGTGCCCCAGCAGTGGGGACATAAAATGAGCTGATGATGATGATGATGATGATAATAAATAATGCTTCCAGGACCCAACCACTTCGTATAAGCCGGAACTATCGAAGAAAGGTGCTCATATCATCACTAAGATCAAGGGAGCTACCCCTTCGGAACGACGAAAAGCCCGCATGGAAGGAGTTAAGACATACAGGCCTCCGGAGGCGTCATAAACTGACCATTATGTAGCTTAATGTTTTTTTGTTCCAAAAGATTTTATTGAAGCAATTTTTTTTACGGTATTCCATACAAAATGTTAAGATCTTTTTGTTTTTTTAATTAAAACGATAATCTGGTTTTAATTATACTTTCTAATTTTATTATTTTGACTTAAGCATTCACAATGCTATATAATGACAGTTACAAGATAATATTTTACTAGAAAAAAAAGTCAACCTTTGGGGCCTCGGTAGCTCAGCGGTCAGAGCATTGGACCGGTTATCCAAAGGTCGTGGGTTCGATTCCCACTCTTGTTTTTTTCTAGTAATATATTTAAGCAGGGTTCGAATGAATAATGATTAATTACTTATCTATTAATTAATAATCACGATAATTATATTGATCATAAAAAAATACTTACTTTTATCTGTAGTATTTATCACAATAAAAACATTAATGATTTATCAATTTATAATAAAAATATGCCTCTGCTTATATTGACTGTATTCGAACCTGAGCTTTGATACCGTTACCAAGTTATAAGTACCGGTAAGTAACGTTATTTCTATAAATATAATTAATTTGGTACCGGTAATGCAGGTAACGTCATCTAGAAAAGTATCGCTACTTTTTTCGTTACATATTGCGCTTTAGCCAATCCGCGTAGAGCGGTTAGTTTATTTACCGGTAAAAATGCCACCCAGGTATCGGTACCAAGCTTACCGGTATCTTCGTTTACAGAAGTATCGTAACCAAATTTTTAAACAGCATTCAAAGCCCTGATTCGAAAGACGGAAGGTGTGCTTGAACATGTCTCTGCGCTTGTCGCTCAAGATTGTCAGTAAGTAGTTACTGTATAGATTTCGAAAGTAAAAATACATCTCTAAACACAAAATATTGTGATAAAACTTTTGAATATTATCCAATAATTTCGAATCCTGCTTAAGGGAAATACAAAGTTGTTGACAGATAATAAAAAAATGTTTTAGCTTTACATAGTATGTAAGGAATACCGAAATGAAAAACGGCTTTTAAAGCGCTATTATTATTACATTAATAACAGTCCTGTGAACCGACATAGAAAGCTAATACGCTTGTGTCAGGGGTGACGTCATTAGTAACAGAGATATGGGGGTTGAACCGCGGTTGCTCGCATTCAACATTTAAAGAGACTGCAGAAGATGAGCTTCATACAATCGCGCTAAAGCAACGCACACTTAGACGGAACCCTATCACGGACACGGAATCGATTTTAGTTCTTTTTCTCGGATTTTCGAGAGTGGTATTATGTATTAAAGCTTAGCTTCAGTGGATCTCCTTTTTTTATGACCCGAGCATCTATCCGTTGGGCTAACTACGCTTGAATTTATACAGGATGTGCGAACTTTTTTTTTTTTAATTTATGCCGAAAGTTTTTATTTCGTAGTCAGTCTTCTACGACCGCTTACCAGTTGCTGTTATGGTTTAGCTGGACTTGCTTACCCGTCCCCCTGTATATAGTGCGTGCCACACCCTGTAGAAGTAACTTAACATTTTTTTTTCGAGTGTAATGACATCATTTAATTACTTATTTTTTTAACACTCATTTATAGTGCGTGTATGTATTGTATAATTATGTAACATAAAAAATGTTATAGTGTTTAACTAAGTTTTTAAAAGGAAAAGAACAGGTAATGTCACATTTTTTGTATTTTGTTGGTAAACTATTTATTGTCTATGGCTTAGTAAGTATATTATTTTCAATTACAAGTTTATACAAAAGAATAATAAGTGTCGCTAACAATACGCTATTGTCTAGACCTAAGTTTTTTACTTGTCATAAAATGTTAAGAATTGTTTTTTTTTGTTGTTATTTGATAACGTTTCAAAAACTTAAAAAATATCATAAAACCAAAAACATGTTCAATAATTACTAATATTTTTTCTTAAATAAAAGTTATCACATTATTGAATCTCAATAACAAAAATATGATTACTTTTCTTTTAATTTTAATCAACTCGTTAGGACATACTTTGTTCTTTGCCTATACCGGTCAATTTGAATGTGAGTGTCAAAACATAGAAATTGCTATTAGCCTATAAGTACTGACTTTCATTGATTTTTCACTTGTAATTAAGGGTCATTTTACATTTAGGTATAGCCTCCTGCACTCAAACCTATCCAAAACTGTCAAATTTCTTTGATAATAGTTCAACTATTATGCCATATACATAAAGTTCAAAGTCTAATGAGGAAATTTGACAGTTTGTAGTAGTCTGATGTGCAGGCGTGTATGGTATGGTACCATCCAAACTTCAAAGTTCAAATTCTTTAGAACCAATAAGAAGATGGAAAATTCTGCTCCACAGCTAAAAAATAGACGTCCTGAATGGGTAGTAGGTAAAAAATTGTTTGAACTATTCAAAAGATATTTTTTTAAGTTTATTCGAATAAGAAATATTCGATTTCAAAGAAACTTTCACGAAAAGTTTTATTCTAAAAAAGTTGCAACTGTCGACAGTTTTTTTTTTAAATTTCTCATTCGAAATATTAAAAAAAATATGTTTTTTTGAAGATAAAGATAGTACTTGACTGATTGTTGTAATGTAGCAGGTGTAGTGCTAATATTTGTTAAGAGACTAAGCACATTATGTATACTAAGTTTACCTAGAATGTTGAAGTTCGTATAATGGGTTACCAAAGCGAAGTGTAAAATAGACTGTTACTATTCTTATTATTTTGAATTTCACATTCACAATGCTATTAGTTGCAATATGAAATTTTACTAGAAAAAACAACCAGTTTCAAGAAGCTCCTGTGGGAATCGAACGTTTGGATAACCGGTTCAATGCTGACCGCTGGGGCCACGGTAGCTCAGCGGTAACCGGAGCATTGGACCGACCGAGCTTCGAGCCTGGTTGATTTTTTCTAGTAAAATTTTATCTTGTAACAGTATAACTATTGACACAAAATAAATAGACCCACAGACGGTAAGCTTCATACAAACGCGCTCGAGCAACGCACACATAGACAACCTCTCACGGACACGGAATCTCGCAACTGCTGCGCTCGCACTGTTCCGATCAAGGCTTGATACCGTTACCGAATTCCCACTATAACTACCGGCAAGTAACGTTATTTCTATAAAGGTAATTTGGTACCAGTAACGCAGGTAACGTTATCTAGAAAAGTATCGCTACTTATTGCGCTTTAGCCAATCCGCGTAGAGCGGTTAGTTAATTTACCGGTAAAAATGTCAGCCAGATACAGGGCTCTGAACCGGTTAACAAATAGCGGTTAATATCGTTCTTTAAATCGGTATGATTCAGTTCATAAATTAAATAAACTGTTCCAACCAAACCAAAAAAATTTTGGATACCGGTTAATACAGAGAACGGAATTTTAAAGCTCGGGTAAATCGATACTTGGCATTGATTCAACTGGTTAATCTCATATGCACTCCTCAACTCGGCCACGGCGGACCCTCGCCGCGAGATGATGCGAGAGCCTCATTAAATTAGTTTACACAAAACACACCAAATGCAAATTAACCGGTTAATGTCGGTTAACTGAATCGCAATTAATAAAAAAAAAACAGTATTCATTTAACCGGTTAATTTCGGTAACCGAAACTTTATACCATTCCGATATGGGGTCAACAAGCCAAACCAGTAAGTAAATTTAACCGGTTTCCAAGCCCTGCCCAGTAACGATACCAAGCTTACCGGTATCTTCTTTTGACAGAAGTATCAATACCAAGTCCGTGAGAGGGTTTATGTGTGTGTATTAATTACTTTTCATGGGTCTACTTATTTTGTGGTATTTCTGTGTCTTGTAACACTTTAACATTTTTTCAAATAGATACTTGTATAATCGAAAGTGTTTGTTGGATGTTGTGAACCAAAATAGATAAATAAAAACGATTATTACCAAATCTATGTAAGTATTAATAAATGTGAAATATAAGAATATGTTTTATTTACTCATCATCTTCTAAATGACCTACTGCACTTCTTGGCTCATGCCTTTGCTGTCAAGTGTGAAATGATGTTTATGAAAAATGTCCTCGTCACCTCCAACGTCGGTATACAACGTCAAAAGAAAAAAGTGTCCCCTAAGTCACTGTCGGAAACTGGCGTCGCAAAAGTGCAATGCTAAAATCAGTATTCTACCAATTAGTTTCGTTTCTTTTAGAACATGAAGAAGAAAAGCCTTCTAGATATTTTTCACCAAAGCACTAGACATAATGGCATATAAAAACACAAATGTTGAAAAAATTTCCACGAGCAGGATTTAAACCTGCACCCTTCTGACATACTGGGTCAGGTGCTCTCCCAATTGAGCTATCGTGGTTCTAACCAGCCCGCCGAAATTATTTAGCACTATTTACTTTTTTACTTTTGAAAGCCAAAGGCGTCCAATCAATGTCGACAACTACCGTTCGTTAACATTCGATCATAATATTTTTACAAATACTAAAGCTTAGTGTGCATGAGTGTTGGCAAATGAAACAAAACAGTGCAACGTTATCTTTCAAATTCTCACAAGAAGTCTGCGTGAGGACTTAGTAAAGCCCCACATCTTTACTGAGATACTCGAGGGGTTGGGTGTATATCATTTCTCATATCTATTATCATTCATCATCATCATCATATTGTATATTATGTATTACTTCAAAGAAAAATTACTTTGACACTGGCTAAATGTGCCAATCGCACGAAGCCATCAACTAAAAGAAAGAAAAGAAAAAGATTTCTTGGCGGGAAAGTGAAGAGTCATTTTAGGTTTTGTTTTATTTTCTATAATTTGTGTTATGTCGAATATTAATGTGAAATAATGGTGGATTATTGACCGTTAAGTGTTCATGACTGCGCATGAGTGTTGGCGAATGAAACAAAACAGTGCAACGTTACTTTCAAATTCTCACAAGAAGTCTGCGTGAGGACTTAGTAAAGCCCCACATCTTTACTGAGATACTCGAGGGGTTGGGGTTGGGGGGTCTAAATTTCTCACTTCTCATTCCTATTATCATTCATCATCATCATTATCTACAGGAAACAAGACAGGAGAAGTAAGAAAAAAGTAACTAATGAAATTAAGAAACTAATGACATGGCAGCATGGTTTATGACCTTAGCCGGTTCCTCAGAGAACGAACTACACTTAAAAAAAAAATAGACAACAACAGTGAAAACATTATTTTTTAAAATTTTAATTAAGGTAGTGATTACTTGCTCATTAATAATAATATAATGGGTAACATGTGAGTATCTAATTGTTTTTATTGATGTTTTTTTATTCATGTTATGATTTACAGCTACCTATTGTTTTCTAAAGTTTACGCGAACACTACACATTGAAATGAAACAACTTTTACGGATCTACTCGCGTTTATTTTACACATTAATTTTAATTAATGTTTATCCTGACGTTTCGAACCCTTTGCAGAGAGACCCTTTGCACAGTGTCCCTGTGTAAACATTAATTAAAACTAATGTGTAAAATAAACGCGAGTAGATCCGTAAAAGTTGTTTCATTACAGCTACCTACTTTGTTATATACGTAAATTTCTAGATCTACCAGGATTAACGAGTACTGGAGCCGGGTGAAGTGGCAGCATTGCTGGCAGCCACTAGTGTGCGGGGCGTGCCAGGACGAAGCCGACCCCTCGTGAGACTTTTTTTCGGTTTAAATTGCTAGAATGATAGTAAATCAAAGAAACCTCTAAATTGATTTGAAGGTTATGCTTGTAAAACAAACTATGTTTGACTATATCATCCTTTTTCTGCAGATACCAGCAGATAAACCCGCCGACCCTAGAGGAGCAGCACCTCCTCATCTTAGACCTTATAAAAGTAAGTTTTTTTTTTAATATAATTGGATATGTACTTTTGTTTATTTATTTAATCTTTAGTGCACAATACAATAAAATAAAGTACAAAACGCGGACTTAACGCCAAATGGCATTCTCTACCAGTCGATTTAAGGGCTAGGCAGTAAAATTGGTAAGCGGTGCAACAAAGATTGTAAATGAAACATATAAGTACTACTCAAATTTATAAGAACTGAAATGTATGTATTAAGTTTATTAAATTAAGTGATAATAATATAATATACATACATACCATAAAAAAATTTTAAGAGAAATAGACTACATGAACATACTTAAACATTACAGAAGAAAAGGGAATGGGAATCTCTTATGTGGGTGTTGATTCCTTTAGAAACAGTTTATACACCATTGTTTTAAAGACCATTTTACTTGCAAAGGGGTGAAGGTGATTATTTCCTATTGTAACCTGTAATTTTTTTGTCATTAGGAAATAGAACAAGTGAAGGCGGCGAGGCGGTGCTGTTGCGGGAGGGACGGGCAGCACCACAGACCTAATAATATAGGTCTGTGGGCAGCACCAAGTAGATGGGTACATGGACATGAGGTGCAATTTGAGGTTATGCCAAGTATTATCATAAAGCCTGTCTTGTTTCTTAAAATTATTTAAATATTTGTTGTAGGCCTTTCCCGTCGCCGAGGCTGCCTGAGCAAGCGGCCGTGTACCAGCAGTGGCTCCAGGCACGCCTGCAATACGAGGAGCCCTGGTAAATACTCACCAGGGCTCCTCCAGTTGATTAAACAATGAACTTTAAAAATCATTATTTGTTTTTCATTTCACTCCCTATTTCCATTAGGCTAGTGGCCAACCAAATCTGCTTTTTCTTTGAGGGTCGAGAATAATTAGAAATCAATACTTACATAAAACGCCAGAATCATTTGTATTGCTTTCTAACACGGTAGGTACCTACTTGTAACTAAAACACATTTTGCATTTTATTGATTATTAATTATTCTTGTAGATAGGATAACATGAGAAATAAAAACTACAAAACTGTTAAAACGCCGGCTGCGGCGCGGCGTACTTCTATCAATAGGTATCTACACTAAAAATAATAACTTTCACTTCTTTCAAAATACAAATACTATGAAACCAACTCATAATATTTTTACAAATACTAAAGATCAGTTAAGAAGTAGGCAAGTAGTAGTAGGTTTTTTCAACGTTTGTGTTTATGTAATTTGTTTCGCAACCAAATTTGCGTTAAAATTTATATTAACAAAACAAAAACATTTTATAAATAGCTTGCCTGCTTCTTAACTGATCTTTAGTATTTGTAAAAATATTATGATCGCATGTTAATGACGGTAGTTGTTGACATTGAATTGGCGCCTTTGGCTTTCAAAGTAAAAAAGTAAATAGTGTTGAATAATTTTGGTGGGCTGGTTAGAACCACGATAGCTCAATTGGAAGAGCACCTGACCCGGTATGTCAGAATGGTGCAGGTTCAAATCTTGCTTGTGGAAATTTTTCAACATTTGTGTTTTGTTTATACTGTATTTTTTTTTTCCTTTAAAAATGAAGTATTCTCGAGATTTATGTAATACAATTATTAGTAAAAAAAACATAACATAACTAACTACATTAAAGAAAAAAAAAATTAGGATAACTAAAGACAAAATAAAACCTACCTAACTTTGACATTGGCTATGTGTAAACCGCACGAAGCCATTGAAAAAAAAAACAAAAAAAAAACCTATAAATAAAAAATGTCCTCCAGCTGTGGGCTCATGGGAACGGTCCCAAGAATGTATTATACTGTATTGTTTTCCAAATAAAATAAATAAAATTAACAAGAAGTAGTGAGTGCCATTACTTATCATGGGTTTGGGAGAGCCCTATGCTGAAAGGCACACAGACAATTAGTGCCAAATAAATAATTCCAGTTATTATGAAATAATATGTATTTTGTAAATAAAAAAAATTACTCATGTTAAATAATTATAGCTATCCTATTATGATGTTTATTGTACCTCTTTAATATAATCTTCATCCATCTTGTGAAATTTCTCTTTCATATCCTCCGGTACGTCAATAGTGGATAAATCTTCTGCTCCGACCTCATCCTCTTTTTGTATCAGGATATCAACAACGTTTTCACAAGCAAGTAACGCCTTTGGATCCTTCTCCCATTTGTGATACTCCCTTAAAATGTAGTAAACGCCGTTATCTCTTAACATTTCTCGGCCAGTACGTTTGGTACACAACTTATTGAGCGTCTCCAAAATCATTTTTCTTATGTCTACATCTGTTTCTCTGCGTTTCTCTTTTGGTAAATATTGCAATCCTATAGGTAACTTGTCCATTTCTTCATCATCATAATCTTCATTGCCCATTAAAGGGTTAAGGAGGTATGTCAACAAATCTAAGTCATTGTTAAGCAAAAAGTCATGATACTCCGTATCGAAAGATAAGTTTCTTATTGTGCCTATCGCTCCACCTCTACGGATATCGGACTGTTCGTAATTACAAAATGGCAGTAGTTTTATAACGGGTACATGTGGGTTTTCTTCTGTCAGCCATTTTCTTATTCTATAACTGCAGCTTAGGTTGCTAAACATCGGTGCAAGATAGTGTAAGTTTGCCCCTGTTTTGTTGTATTCTAAGTTAACAAATGTGTTCATAATGTCGTTTAAATGAGGAATAAAGGAGTCCAGACATACTTCCAGCTCGTCTTCAAGACGGGTTATGTTAGACAGGATCATGCAGGCTGCATCTGCGTCCTTCTTCTGAGGATTAAGCACATAACTCACAAGTAATTCTAAAACGTTTTTGAATCTGCTAGGGCGGTATTTGAGCAGCTCTGTGGCACCTTTTGCTATAGCAGACACGTTAACGAGCACTAGAAGTGCGTTCTTGGATACATCGTCTACTTTATCGTCAGTTATTTCTATAACACTCTGTATGACGTGCTCGTTTTTCAGCAACGTAGTTACGCCTTCGTCACTAGCCGACAAACCAACTAAGTATTCTACGGATATGTGTTTCAGGTCGATTCTAGCTTCGGGTTTCAGGAATTCAATAATTTCGGTTAGCGGGTCTTTTGCCATTATTGTGTGCAGAAGTAAGATTTTTAGAAATTTTACTTGCCTACGAGCTCATAGAGAAATGTGCGTTTGACTTGTGTTTTGACGTTGACAATAAAGAAGTTGGTTGACAGTTCACTACTGTTCAGGAATCGCAATTCGTAATACTTTAGGGGTCATCTACACAGACGAAGGCTTTGTTGACCTAAGGGCCTGTTTCACGATCTACAAGTAAGTTCCCATTAGCGTTTACTTGACAGATAGTCCATACAAAACTGTCACTTTATCTGCCAAGTATCTCCTAATCAGACATTGTGAATCAGGCCCTAAGTCTAACTGAGTTATTATAACTTATAACATAAATTATAGGTATTATAACAATATGTTCAAGCATAAATCAATCGACTGGCACAGCACTAGTCGCACGCCTACTTCACTATTATTTCTTCTTTTTTTTGTCTATGGTTTTTTCCCGCTCTCTGTATACACGATTTAAACAATACAAAAGTATTTTTACATTTCCATTGAGTTTAATTTGCCTAATAAAGCCTGCCCCCCTACATGGTCCTAGATCTTCGCCGGATTATATTTTCAGCTGATTCATTATAGAAAAATCCAGTTTGGACAACAATCGGAACAGTCTGAGCGCAGTTATTTGCTTTGGGGATTGCGCGTCGTCAAAGAGTGGTTGCGAGTTCAATGCGTTTGCTAAGCATAACATATTAATTTATGAACCCAACACTCTAATCAGGTATTATGTTATTAGGTATAATAAAACGATTGTTAAAAGGTTAGTAACATTTACTTATTCTGTATTTTTGTAATAGAAAAACACCTAGGTACACTACTTTAATATTGAATTGTTTAAAACTTTGAAGTGTGTATAAATTTTGGTTACCAATGCTAGTTAAATATTATTATGTTATTCTATTCGCTAATTAATGCCGAATGATTTAACTAGCTCTTAATTTCAACTAATTTATCTTAAAAGTAAAACACTCATTTTATTTTGTCATTGTAGATTGTACCTAGTTAACTAAAAATTGATTCTTAACGTAAAGTTATTATTTGATAGTACTAATATTTTTTATTATTCATTTTCATTTGGAACTGTAACTTACATAAAGTATTAATTGTCATTAAATTCATCTGTTAAGATTGTTTAATTGCTAACAAAAAAGTAATATTATTACTTAAAGTAAAATAAATTTAAAGTTCAGTCTATTTTATTGTTACCTCATCAGTGCTTTGTAAAAGTCCTAGGTGTATAAGTACACGCTTGTTACTTTATCAATTCTAGGATGACAGAGGAATTAAGAGTACCTAGTAAACCCCAGTCTCCTAAAATGACCAATGAAAAAGACTTAATCAAAAAACGAGGTAGTATTAAAGGTCGAATCACTGCATTCTCAAATTATTTAACAACTTTGCAGGGATCCTCGCTTGATAGTCTGGAGGTCAGGGAGTTACAATTGCGAATCGGTAAGATCGAATCCTTATATAATTTGTACGATGAGGTGCAGTTGAAGATTGAGTGCATTGGTGATGATGATCTGCAGTTAACTGAACGAATTGATTTTGAGAACAATTATTATCGTGTGCTTGCTAGGGCGCAGGGTATTTTAGATACTTACAGTAAGACTCAAAATAAGTTTGAAAGTGAATCAAGTCGTTCAAATCATAAACTTGTTAAATTGCCAACTATTCAATTGCCAAAATTTAGTGGTTCGTATGAGACCTGGATGGAGTTTCATGACACATTTTCCAGTTTAATTGATAAAAATGATGAAATTAATGAAATTAACAAATTTCATTATTTAAGAGCGTCATTAGAAGGGTCAGCTGCATTGGTTATTAAATCCATTGAGTTTTCATCTAAAAACTACAAAGTTGCTTGGAAACTGTTGTGTGACAGGTTTGACAATAAGCGTTTGTTGATACAAAATCACGTCGCAACTATATTCAACATTGAACCTGTACGAAAAGAATCCTCTGTGAATTTAAAACGTATAATTGATCAGGTAAATAAGAGTTTGCGTTGTTTAGAATCATTAGGAGAACCTGTTCATAATTGGGATACTCTTTTAATTTATATTATCACACAAAAGTTAGACTCTAAAACTTACCGTGAGTGGGAGCAATGCAAAGGAAATCTTTCTAAAGATAAACAGATTACATTAGATAACTTTCTTGAATTTATGCGTAATCGCGCAGATCTAATCGAAACTATTGAATTGTCTCAAAATAATGCGGCAAATGTTACTAATACCAACAAAATAAAAGCCATGGTGTCATATCAGAGTAGCAATAAAAACTATTCGAATGCATCAGTATTTAAGCCATGCCCTAATTGTAATGATGATCATTATTTAAATAACTGCCCGAAGTTCCTTGCACTAAGTAGTGAAAAGCGATATAATTTACTGCCAAGCTATAGAATATGTTTTAATTGTTTCCGTAGTGGACACTTTGCTAATTCGTGTAAGCGTTCCGGTTGTAAAGTATGCAAGCGTAAGCATCATACACTAGTTCACGTAAACGAGCCAGGTTCATCAAACAAGCAGCCGACGTACTTACCAGCTGTTGTCGCCGGAGCAACTGATTGCGCGCCAACTACGGCGCCGAGTGATCGCTTACCAAACTCGGCAGGAGCTGATGCCGCTAAGAATTCTCATTGTTCAAGCGTTGCGCTCACGGGGAGCATCTCCGCTGCATACGGGATGTCAGGGCACACTGACGTTTTATTATCGACTGCATTAGTGAAACTGCGAGATAGTGACAATCGTGTGGTTATAGCTCGTGCTCTTTTGGACAGCGGCAGTACTTCATGTTTACTTACCGAACGACTGCATAAACAATTAAACTTACCGGTTGATCGTGCCGATAGGGTTATTGTTGGCATAAATAATAAAACTTCAAGCATTAACAAAATGTGTCGTTTGCCTATTAGGTCATTGTGTGAAAGTTACTCAAATTATTTATGTTGTTTTATTTTGCCGTCGATCACTGATAACATACCGGGGTGTCAGATTGACGTAAGGAATTTAAATATTCCATCCAATATTTGTTTAGCGGATCCTCAGTTTTATATGCCCGCAGCCGTTGATATGATCATCGGTGCTGATGTTTTTTGGGACATATTAGGTTCGCACAATATTAATTTGGGTAAAGGAAAGCCTATACTTTATGAAACTAGACTTGGTTGGATAGTTTCCGGTCCTGTAAGTAGCGGCCGCGTATCTAACTTTCCTATTAAATGTAATTATGCTCAATTTGATTCTTTAACTTCTCATTGTTCTGATGATGACATTCAAACCCAACTAACGCGGTTTTGGCAACTCGAAGAAGTTAGCCCTCAGTCATCTTGTTATTTTCCAGAAGAGAAGCAATGTGAGGAGCATTTTGTGAAGAACACAACTCGCCTCGCAGACGGTCGGTTCTGTGTTAGAATCCCGTTAAAACAAACACCAAATGTGTTAGGTGATTCTTATCAGCGAGCGAAGCATTGTATGCTGTCATTAGAGCGTAGACTTAAAATAAATAAGTCGTTAAGTAAAATGTACAACGAATTTATGTCGGAGTATGAATCCTTAGGGCACATGTCGGAGTGTGTACCGATAACTGCAGACCCTCATTATTTCATACCACATCATGGCGTCCTTCGTGACAGTAGCACAACGACAAAGTTACGTGTCGTGTTTAATGCTAGTAGTCCAACTACATCGGGAGTTTCATTTAATCAACTCCAAATGATTGGACCTACGGTACAAGATGACCTACTGTCGATTCTTTTGCGCTTTAGGCAGCATAGATACGTGATCGTAGCAGACGTAGAGAAAATGTATAGGTGCATAGAAGTACATACTAGCGATAGACCGCTTCAACAAATTATTTGGCGAGATCAGAATGTGCCTAATTCCCCGCTAAAATGTTATACATTGAACCGGGTCAGTTATGGTACTGCTAGTGCTCCTTTTCTCGCTACGCGCTGCATTAAACAGATAGGTTTAGAGTGTAAAGACCCTAAGATAGGTGAAATTATAATCCATGATTTTTATGTGGATGATCTGTTAAGTGGAGGAAATGATTTAACTGAGGTCATGTACATAAGGGACCAAACCACTTCCGAGTTGGCTAAGGCTTGTATGAACCTTAGAAAGTGGAAGTCCAATGAGCCTCGGCTACTGCCTGAAACCGATTGGTTGTCACCCGACGTGAGCATTGGAGATACGAGTGTGACCAAGACACTAGGCCTTGGATGGCACTCCTCTTCAGATGAGTTTTATTTTCCAATCAGTTCTACTGTGGTCAAGGGAAACACAAAGCGTGAAATACTTTCGGTCATTGCCCAAATATTTGATCCATTAGGGATCGTGTCACCTTGTGTCATCCTCATGAAAATTTTATTACAGAAATTATGGCTACAGCGTCTGTCATGGGACGATGAGCTGCCTCCTGACGTATATAAAACCTGGGCTGAGCTGGTGGAAAGTCTGCCAAGTTTGAATAGCCTGTGCGTTCCGCGACGAGTAATTTGCTATTCACCTTCTCGAGTGGAGTTACACATTTACACAGATGCATCTGAGCGTGCTTATGGCTCCTGTGTCTATGTGCGTAGTATTGCGGATCAAGGTGAGATCTCAGTTCATTTATTGCTTGCTAAAAGCCGAGTCACTCCAATTAAACCCACAACGATCCCACGTCTGGAACTGTGCGGTGCCGTGATTGGTGCCCAGCTGTACGAAAAGACCGTTGCTGCATTAAGAGTGCAAATCGATCAAATATATTTTTGGACGGACTCAATGGTTGTATTAGGTTGGCTGAAAATGTTGCCTTCTAAGCTACAACCTTTTGTACGTAACCGCGTTGCAGAAATTTTAGATAAAACCGGTAGTCATACTTGGAGGTACGTTCCAACTGATGAAAACCCTGCGGATCTAATATCCCGTGGAACCAGTATAGGCTCTCTCCGGTCGCTTGATTTATGGTGGCATGGTCCGAAGTACTTGAAACGCGATCCATCATGTTGGCCCGCAGCTCCAAGTACAATGGAAAAATTGCCAGAAACTCGAAATGAAGTTTCATTACATATTACTAATATAAAACAGTATGAATTCATAGAATTTAGTAGATTTTCTAATCTGTCTAGGCTTAAGCGTACCGTAGCATATGCGCTAAGATTCATAAATAATTTGAAACAGAGAACCAATCGTAAGGTTCAATATCTTAGTGCAGATGAACTTGATAATGCTTTAATTATTATTTTGAGACAGTCACAAATTCAATCATTTCCAGAATATGATTTAATTATAAAAAATAAAGGTTTACCAAGAAAAAGCTCACTAATAAAATTTAACGTTTATTTAGATGATAATAAATTGATTCGCGTTGGCGGTCGATTAGATAATTCCAATTTTGCATTTGAAAAGAAACATCCTATATTAATACAGTCCACACATCAAGTAAGTAAATTAATTTTTGAATATGAACACAAAAGGTTAATGCATGCTGGCCCTCAACATTTATTAGCCTCTATTAGAGAAACTTATTGGCCTATAGGTGGTCGTAATTTGGCGAAAAAGTGTTATCGTCAATGCATGCGTTGCAATCGCATGAAGGGTAAGGTGTATAACCCTCTGATGGGTAATTTACCACAGCAGCGCCTTCAACCGGGTGGACACCCGTTTGATAGTGTTGGCGTAGACTATGCAGGTCCAGTGGCCGTCGCTAGTCGCACTGGTCGTGGCTGTAGACTTACCAAATCTTACATTGCCATTTTTATATGTTTTACGACCAAGGCGGTGCATTTGGAGTTAGTGGGAGATTTAACAAGTAATAACTACTTATTAGCGTTACGTAGATTCATCTCACGCAGAGGAAAACCATTACATATATTTTCCGACAACGGTACCTCATTCGTGGGCGCATATAATGATATTAGTAAGTTTTTAAAAAGCAAATGTAACTCGCTAACTTCGGACGCGGCGCAGGAAAATATAGATTTTCATTTTATACCAGCTTATAGCCCTAATTTCGGAGGCCTTTGGGAGGCTGGTGTCAAGTCAACTAAATTTCATTTAAATAGAGTGTTGGGACATTGTAATCTTACGTTTGAGGAGCTTACAACGACGTTAGTGCAAATTGAGGCTATACTCAATTCCCGGCCACTCTCTCCGTTGTCGTCGGATCCCGCAGACTTGACGCCGCTCACACCCGGTCACTTCCTCATCGGGCGATCTCTCACCGCTCTACCAACAAGAAACTATGAAGATTGTCCTGTCAGCAGGCTAACTCGTTTCCAGCGCATCGAACAACTTCGCCAGCATTTTTGGACACGATGGAGCAAGGAATATGTAGCTGAACTTCAGCAACGAGTCAAATGGAAATCTGGCCATTACTCCCTGGAGGTTGACACTCTTGTTTTATTAAAAGAAGATGCCCTTCCACCGCACAGCTGGCACAGCACTAGTCGCACGCCTACTTCACTATTTTTTTCTTCTTTTTTTTGTCTATGGTTTTTTCCCGCTCTCTGTATACACGATTTAAACAATACAAAAGTATTTTTACATTTCCATTGAGTTTAATTTGCCTAATAAAGCCTGCCCCCCTACACAATATATTGCGAATAAAAGTATAATAAATTGCTTCGATCGATAAATTGATCGAAGATTGTTAGCCAGTTAGATTTTATTATAGTTCAAATAGAATTTGTAGTAACAAGTACTATGAAGTAATAGAGCCTGCACACTGCACAGGGTCTCGCCTGCACATTAATAGGCATAAAAGGAAATATCGACAGTTAGATCTATGTTGTGTAATCATGAAATGATAAACAATTTTTTTGTATAATAGGTCGGTGGATGGTGGATAACTGGCAAACCTTATAGACCCAAGACTAAAAAAGTACTGATCTACGCGATGGATCTCTAGCCATTAGTTATAATTACTGATGAGACTAGTACCTAGGATAATTAAAGTTCTTGGAGTTTTTAGTACATTACTTTTATTATTTAGTACTACGTTGTATGTACTATCAAGTACAATGTAGGTTTGTATTATGATTTTTTACCTTTTAGTTGATGGCTTCGTGCGATTATCATATTTAGCCAGTGTCAAAGTAATTTTTCTTACAAGTAAGTAATACATAAATAAACAATATTTCCTTCCAGTATGATGATGGAAATGAAAAGTGAGAAATGATATACCCCCTAACCCCTCGAGTATCTCAGTTAAGATGTGGGGCTTTACTAAGTCCTCACGCGGACTTCTTGAGAGAATTTGAAAAGTGACGTTGCACTGTTTTGTTTCATTTGCCAACACTCATGCACACTCACGAACACTTTAACGGTTAATAATCCACTATTATTTCACATTAATATTCGACGTAACCCAAGAAGGAATAAAACAAAACCGCAGACATGACTCTTCACTTTCCCGCCAAGAAGTCCTGTATTATAGTTCTGTGGTTTGTATGGTATTTTTTTCCTTTAGATGATGACTTCGTGTGATTAGCACATTAGCCAGTGTTAAAGTAAGTAATTTTTCTTACAAGTAATACATACATAAACAATATTTCCTTCCTGTATGATGATGATGAATGATAATAGAAATGATAAGTGAGAAATATATTACCCCCAACCCCTCGAGTATCTCAGTAAAGATGTGGTTCTTTAATAAGTCCTCACGCGGACTTCTTGAGAGAATTTGTAAAGTGATGTTGCACGGTTTTGTTTCATTTGCCAACACTCATGCCCACATAACATAATTGTCCCACTGCTGGGCAAAGGCCTCCATCATTGAAATCAAGTCATCGCTACAATTGATGGGTAATGGCTTTATCACCATGCTTGCCAAGTGCGGGTAGGTGATCGATCACAAATGGGCTATGCATCGAAAATCCGAAATACATTTTGCCCGACCTGGGAATTGAACCCGGGATCTTCGGATATCGGGCCGAGCGCTCTGCCACTCAGCCACCGAGTGTTACTCGACCACCGAGGCGTCTATCGATGATAAGTAAAACTAATGTCGATGTTTAATGATATGTAAGGTAGAGGTAGAGGCACTAGTGTTCGCAAGGGACCAGCGATCGACACTTTTTCTTTTAATGGTAAGAAATAGGGTCCTGCAATCTATTTTTGACTTGCATCGACAGTTGCCTAAGAGATCACCTGCTCCTTAGCTGTCATTCATTCAGTACAATATATTTCTATGTGATTTTTTGTAGATGAAAACTGGGTGTCAGACACTAGGTCACTATGTCGTTATCACTAATTAAAACAAGTTTAATGGATTTATTATTTATTTTGTAAATCGTGCTGCGTCAATGCAATGACGTTAATTTGCTTTATTTACACACTGCTATGATAGAAATTAGTGGACGAATTTGTTTTTCTTAGGCACACTTTATATAACCTAGAAGCTGATAAAGGCTATGGCAAATCAGACAATGAGCCAAAGCTGTAAACTTTTACTACGCGCTCTTGTGTGTCAGTCAATACCATCAGATCCAGATCTCATAGCTCAGAACAATAACCAAAGCTAAATGAGAAAGGCTAAGGTTACCACATTACCTCAAATGCGACGTCACAATTTTATAGAATTGATACGCCTAGGAAGGCTTATTTCTTCCCGTAATCAGGTATTTACAGTACAAAAAATACTGGAAAGCTCCAGTATTTTTTTTACAAAATTTACGTAAGCTCGTTACTCTAAAACAGTAGATTTAGAAGATTCTTTATTTTTCAGGAATATTCCGGAAGTTTATATACATTTATAAACTATTGATTGATAACTCTTCTTTTAGTTTCTCAGACATATCGGAATATCAAGAGTTATTAAGACGCATTTACTAGTAAATAAATTTGTATTTGTTGTTTATTTAATTCATGTTCATCAATTATAATAACAACGGGCATATTATGACATTAAAGTATTTAATAGTGGTAATACTGTATCATGGAGTGTTTATCAAAAGTGACAATACTACCATCAGTGTTGCCATTTCTTTATTTGTACACTTATTGGTTTAAAATATTTTTATTACTTTGAGAGATAGGTAAACAGTTGTTTTCAGATCTGAGGTTAACACTTTCTAACTGACAGCAAACAGAGCATTTCTATAAGATGCCTACAAGAAGTCTAAAAAGAAATTATGAACTTTATTTAATTTATAAAAACACTTAACATTATTATTAATTAATTTCTAGTCAAATTAAATTGAAGCATACATTTTAAACTATATTATTACTATTTTAGATACATGTAAGCTTAGTACAAATTAAAATAATAATTATCGTTTAAGTAAAATTCTATGTAATTGATCTAAAATGACTAGAAATGATGATGAAACAACATTATTATAATAAAAATGTTACCATGTTTAAAAAAATACTTTTAGGTAGGTAAACTTTTGCTTTACTGTTTAAATACTTTATTATTTATTTAAACTAAATTTATTTAGATTTTGTACTACATTTTAAAGAAACTTAAAAAAATGTCTTATATTTTAATTAAAATACAAATAGTTACAATTCTAAACCATAATAATGTTAATATTAAAAATATAACGACAATATCAAGAACTAAGCAAAGTTTGTAACATCGACATCTTCGCAGATAAGCCCCAGAAGTTCAGACAGGAAATATTTAAGTAATTTGTTATGGCGCCAAATTATATATAAGTAATTACTCAATTATTAATTTACTTTATTTTTGTTGCATTAGTTGGCCCTATAAGGGAAGCATTACTTTTATCTTTAAAATATTATAAATAAATAAATTGTTTTTTTTTAAATATAAATTATAGCCGTGGCAACCGTGTAATTAAGAGGGCACTTAGATTTAAGTTTATGTTTGTTTCTACAATTTTTGCTTTTATCAGTGCTTGTCTTTTTGATTGCCCTAATAAAGAAATAAATAAATAAATTTTAGCCTTCAACTAAGTTATGTCATAAAATAAGGAAACTGCATAAGGTAAGCTTCTTAAAGCTGCGCTCGGCGGACTGTTGTTAGCTGTTCCAATTCCCTGTCTGATATTTTTTGAGAGAGAGTTTGCCGATTGCCTCAGACGGCATTTTCAGCTTCACCGGGCTTGTTTGGGGGCGGCGAGAAACGTAAAGGGCGTGTCCCCGTGCCCTACTAGATTCTCCGAAGGGTTCGGGTCGGATCGGGGAGCGAAACAACCCGAAGGCGCCTCTAAAGGCTCGGACCTCGGAGAGAAGCGCCCAGTACATGTCTGCACCTGGTATAGAGCGCGTGCGAACCGGCTCGTCGTACCCTCGTTCTACGAGTACGGTGTCTTGGGCCTAAACTAGTGTGCATGTTTAGTGTTTTCTGTAAATGTGTAGTGGCATTTAGAGGATCGGGCGGGGATCCGTGTCCGTGAGGGTCTGTGGGTGCGTTGCCCGAGCGTGGTAAGCTCACCTTCGTGGATCTGCTTATTTTGTGGTAAAGTTTAGTGAATGAATGAAATAACTTATAATATAACGTTATTTAACTCTAGATCTTTTAGTCTATGGTAGACGAAAGCGATATAACTAATAAGATGTTTAAAGATGTCTTACATTTCTTAAAGCTTCGCCCCTCATTGAGCGCCAATTGAAGAACTAGTAATCCGTATCACATAATCAAACATAGATAGAGTGAATCATCTGAAGTACACACGCCTGCACATCATACTACCACAATCTGTCAAATTTCCTCAATAGACTTTGAACTATATATTTAAGGCATAAGGTTGACAATGTATTGAAGAAATTTGACAGTTTTGGGTAGGTTGACGTGCAGGCGTGTGTACATTAGCGGGTCTGTTTAAACAGGCCGACAGGATATAAGAGCCACGCGAAAGAAAGCGAAGAAACCGTCTCTTAGCCGCGCCTCGCATCTTGCGACCTGCGATCTGAATTGAACTTTATGTCGTCGCAGCTAGAACCGTTAATAGGTTAAATGTTTTTTGCGAGGTGACTTCCTTGATCGTGCTCTTAGCTACTACTAAGAAGATATCAAGCAACGAGCCTTATTAAAGCGAATATCGTGCGTTTTGAAAAGATTTCGGCTAGAGAAAATGGTAGTGTGTCCTGTGGCGCCAATATAAACCATAAAGAATACCAGAAAGCGAAGATTTTTGTGGGCTTGTTTGTGGAATATTCTACAACTCCTCGCTAGATAGAGATAATATTTATTTACCAATCATCACTAATTGTAATCTATTAATTATTATCAAATTGGATACTAAATACAAGGCTGTATGAGCAAGCTCTCTTTGCTTTCCATTAAAAGGCAAAAAATAACAAAAGTTTTTTTTAATTTACCGCGCTTTTATTCTTGTTTGTTTTGTTTTAAGTTTTGATTATCTTCATTTAATTTACGAGGATCTTTTTTAAGTAGGACACGATGACCACAGCGAACACCGAAGTCTTTAAGATGTCAGCGTCTGGAAAAAGAAGTAAGTAAGTAAATAAAAGCCTTTATACCACTGCTGGACAAAAAGTTAGATACGTTAAATGCGTAATGGCATGAAAACAATCGGAAAATTGTTTCGAACTTTTTCGTTTGAATTTCGAACGCAGCGGCTGCCCGCCCCGCTGGCAACACAAGCAAGACAATGTCAAATGTTCTAAAAGGGATAGTGTAATTAACGCAATAAGAAAGAAAAGACAGCTAGTGTTTTTTATGTGCGCCTAAGTTATTGGACCTAATTGTCCTCAGAATAATAATGAGCAATTTCGATGCGCTAGTGCGATAGCTATCTACCTCGCGTTTATATAACGAACACTAGCCTATTATCTTGATACAATTTTGAATGTTATTAAATTAATCATACAAATTTATTTAAATTCAATTTACTGCATAATGGAGTTATATTTAATTTTAAATTTCTTTTATGTATTATTTCCATTGTTTTCGCATCTGCACGATTAGCTGTGTGTACACGTTTTCTGGATGTCGGTCTTGCTCTGTTCTATTGTAAATTGCTATTTTAAGCGAATGTTGACTATCATCTGTTGTGTACTCCATAAATAAATAAATAAATAAATAAACTAGCGCCACAAGTGATAAAATTAACCATAATATGACGTCTCTACATTATTGTTTACTATTTCAACAGTTATAAATCATTGCGTCCATCATTGTAATAAGTCATCACTACAATTCATGGGTATTGGCTTAATCACCACGCTTGCCTAATGCGGGTTGGTGATCACAAACCCGGGCTATGCATCGAAAAATCCGAAATCCACTTTGCCCGACCTGAATTTAAAACGAACGAGCCTTCGGCTATCAGGCAGAGTGGTGTGCCAATCGGCTACCGAGGCCACCCACCAATAACTCCTGCATTCGCCAAGATGATCGGAGACCGTTAAATACATTCAATGTAGTGACAGCTGGCTAGTCTTCTTTCTTTTAGTTGATGGCTTCGTGCGATTAGCACATTTAGCCAGTGTCAAAGTAATTTTTCTTACAAGTAATACATAAATATACAATATGATGATGATGAATGATAATAGAAATGAAAAGTGAGAAATGATATACCCCCCAACCCCTCGAGTATCTCAGTAAAGATGTGGGGCTTTACTAAGTCCTCACGCAGACTTCTTGAGAGAATTTGAAAAGCGACGTTGCACTGTATCTTTCATTTACTAACACTTATGCACACTCACGAACACTTAACGGTTAATAATCCATCAATATTTCACATTAATATTCGACATAACACAAATTTTAGAAAATAAAACAAAACCGCAGACAAGACTGCCGCCAAGAAGCCGGCTAGTCTTCTCGTTTGCTGGATTTTTAATTTTTTTTTTTAAATCACACATCAAAAATGCCTAGGGCTTAAGTACAATATCGTTGCGATATAGAATTAATATTTTAACTTTTTTGGATCGTTATTGATTCTTTTTAGTGAACTTCACTTCCTTTTTTTAAAATTGAAATGAATGAATGAATTGAATGAAATTAATTAATTTATTTATTTATAAGAAGACCAACAGCTATGATACAACTTACAAACTTAAAAATAATAATAGAAAGTCAATTATAGGTCCTCACTAATAAAAAAAGAATTAATAACAATGTGATGCACTTAACAAAAGAAAACACACACTTAAATTTATTCACTAAACTACTCAAAAAATAACTGGCTCATGAGCCGTTTCGCCGATGCGTCGCTTGTGTTAAAGAGGTCAAAATCTAGTTTTTTAGATATGGCATTAAAGTTATTACTCGCACGCCAGATATACGTGTTCTGCCTATAGTTGGAAGAGGAAAGGGGCAGATATAAAAAAAAGAAATATGGAAAATTAACTGAACTGAACAATTTGAATTCTTAAAGAGCGTAATGGCAATTTTACAAAAGCAGTAAAATTTCTGCACTGGAAGTGAAACAATTTGCAACGATATATGGAGCGACTGCATCATTTGACAAGGGAAGAGATGTTGAGAGCCGTTGGAATGTTGGAAGCTGGTTCCAGGCTACGAACTGTGGCTGCCGCCATTGGCATTACACAGAGTGTCATAGGCCGCCTCTGGACACGCTATCGTATCACGGGCAGCGTGGCCGAACGACATGGAGGAAGATCTCGTATCACCACTCGAAGACTAGACCGGTACATCCAAAATACTACTCGACGGAATCGTACCATGACCGCTATGATGTTGGCCACAAGGCTCCACAGCGCTTCAGGCTTTCTGATAAGCGACTAAACCATCCGGAATCGTTTATGCGAAGTGCGTCAGCGTTCCGCCCATAGCACCCCACAATCGTAGGGCCCGTTTACAATGGGCTCGCGAACACCGAAATTGGGAGGAAGAAGACTGGCGCTGTGTTTGCTTCTCTGATGAATCACGTTTCGGTATGAGGCCGGATACAAGACGCACTCGAGTTTGGAGAACCTCTGGACGTCAAGAACGCTAGAGATTTTGTCAGGAAGTTCATATGGAGGGGGAACAATCATGGTTTGGGCTGGTATTTGGATCAGTTGAAGAACCGATCTCATTTGGATCAGGGTCAACCTCAATGCTCAAAAATACGCAGAGAAGATTGTTTTAGATGTGATCATCCCCTTGCGAGGCCGATTGGGTGATCCGTTTCGACTAATGCATGACAATGCCCTTTAACTTCACACAGCCTACCTATTTTATTTTCTGTTCTTTTTTTTCTGTCTGTTCTAATATTTTTTTTTCGTTTATTGTTGTATTATTGTATAATTAAGTGTGTAAGTTAATAAAAACTTTTCTATTCTATTCTATTCTATTCTACACACGGCTAGAGTCGTAACACGCACTCTTGCCGATTCTCATATCAACGTCCTGCCATGGCCTGCACAATCACCAGACCTCAACCCAATTGAGCATGCATGGGACATGCTCCAAAGAAGAGCTCTGCCGAGTATGGATGCCGTGCACACCCCACGACAACTTTTTGACTTGTTAGAAAGAACGTGGGCGGCTATTCATCAAAGTGATTTGGATGAACTGAATTTAAGCATGCCAAATCGCTGTGCTTGTGTGATTCGTGTGAATGGTAGAAATACAGACCCCTAGACATTTTTAATGTGTGTATATTTAACGGGTAAGCACAATGCCTTGATTTCACCTGATGTTAAGTGATGATAAGGCCAATGTTAGAAGCGCACTTCATCCGGTATCCTCAACTAGTGAAGCACTGGCTTATCTTATATCTTATCTCTAGCTGCCGGAACACAACAATGCTACAAAAATGGATGTTATGGCGACATACTTATATAAGATGGTGGTAGCTAGCCAGGCGGACAAACAAGGCCTACCACTAACCAAACCGAGTACACAAACATGCATTCCCTCCTGGGAATCGAACCCGGGACCTCTGGGTCTAAACCGTTGGTCTTAACCACTAGGCCACAGAGGCGGTTAAAAAAAGACAAAATAAAGTAACATCTCACCGCTGCAGCTGTGCTCGTGCTCCTTGAATCCGTTCTCCACGTCGCACAAGCATATCTTGTCGCTGGCGGTGTGCATGCGCAGGTGGAGGGGGGGCGTGCCGGTGATGTTGGGGGTGCCGCATATCAGGCCGTCGTTGCAGTCGTCGCTGTTCGAGCACATGTGGTATATAGCTGGAAGGGGCAACACATCATCATCATACATCATCCTCCATAATACATGAGATATACTAGAGCTGGAAAAGGCAAGTCATCATCATTTTTTTAACATAGTGGCACCAGTGCTTGGTACTCTGGTGATCGGGACTCCTTGCAATAGCAGCTCTATGGCACACGACGTGATCTGAATTTGAACGTAGAGAAGACAAAAAGGTTCTAGAAGAAAACAAAGGAAGAGGATAGATTCGGAGACAGCTTGGCCGCCGAGAAGCTTAGGGCTGAGTTGTATTCTTTGCTTGATAAAATATACAAGTACAATATTTTTGCCCTCTCTCATTCACCCCGTTCTTAATAAGTGGTGGAGGTGCCGGGTAGAAGGCGACGTAAATGAAGAAATATATACGTAAAATATTTACGTATACGAAAAAGTGCCGGGTACGAGAAGAAATACGTACCTATAATAAAAGGCCGGGGTACGCCAACGTATCGTAATACGTGAAAAAGATTTACGTGCGTGAAGTGCTGTAAGTTACATAGCCTCTTTATTACAAACAAGTCCAAGCTGTTGATAATGACGGTGGTCGTAAATTTTTGGGGAGGAACAACGTTGGGCTCAATATAGTGCCTTGTGGTACACTGTGTCAAATAATGATTGTTACTACTTTTGTAAATATGAATGATTTGAAAACAAGGCATAGCGGAGAAACTGGTCTCAATCTTATAACCTTCTGGCAATTGAACCCGGAACCTTTGGGTCTGAGACTGGGGGTCAAACCACTAGACCAAAGAGCCGTTAAAATGTATCGTTTGTTGACTAACAATGTAATACAATCCTTTCATTACACTTCGCAATAAAATTCTCAGTACAATTATGTTTAACTTTCGTGACAGAAACAAATAAAATCGGTAGGGTTTCTTTGTACACTCACCAAGATAAATATGTTACCATAATGATATGGACAAGTTGTCCTTTTAATTATGTTTTCGCTTTAGGTGTCAATCTTTTAAATGTTAATATTATTATATTATTATTTAATTTTGACGCTTTAACTTACAAGCTAGTTGTAATCGTGTATACAGAAACTAATTAATTAACTGATTTACTAGTTAACTGATTGAGATAGCCAGTGCTTCAGTAGTTGAGGATTCCGGGTGAACGCGCTACCACCTTCGCTTTATCATCACTTAACATCAGACGTACTTACCCGTAAGATATAATTTAAAAAAAACACATTTATGCATTTTCCTACTTGCTCGGCTTTTTAACGAATAGATTTTTTTCATGGAACCTTTAATTTAATTTTATTGTTTACAAGTAAGCATTTGGCCTTCTCATCTGATATTAAGTGATGATAAGGCCGAAGGTGGAAGCGCACTTCACTTGGAATCCTCAACTAACGAGGATCTTGTTACTTACTGTCGGAACACAAAAATGCTGCTAACATTGAAGTTAAAGCAACATAAACTTTAGCTAATGAACAATGTGTCATTTTATTCTAAAACCTGCATTTATTTTTTCATTGTTTGTTTCCCAAATAGAGTAAAAATTAAAATAAAATAAAATATTTAAATAAAAAGGTACATACATACTGTCGCGGTTTCGTCCATCATGGTAACTAGTTTTCATAACCAGTTATGGAAATGGTCTGTTTTGTCTTTGTTTCATAACCAGTTATTAAATAAGACAAATTTGTTCATTTTCGTAATCGTCTTTTGTAACCAGCTACGAAAATGTATTTTTCCTTCTTTTTTCATAACTAGTTATTAAATAAGAAATATTAGTTCATTTTCATAATTTTATTTATGGAAAATTTTATCTTTTATATCTTTTTTCTCTTATATCTTTTCAATCAAACACAAAAAACAAAATAAAACACAACACATTCAACACGTCTTTGAAAAAATGATACTTTCCTGTTGTAAAAGAATTAACTTCCCATATTCATGTATGTACTTAAAAAGAATTAAAATTTAAATGGCGCTATTATTTCCAAGCAGTGGTCTACAGTAATCATTTTATTTTGTAAATCATGTATTGCCATTTTAATTTAATTATCAATCTCGGAGTAATATTGGAATGTTACCTTCGGTTTGGACATGCTAATTTTAGTCCCTTTGATTAATTGTTGGAGAATTTGTGCTATAGATGGATTCTTACGCCCCACAAACTTATTAAGTCTAGCGTGCCACCCTTCAACGTGATATAAAAGCTTCCATAAATAAAACCAAAATTATGAAAATGAACTAATATTTCTTATTTAATAACTAGTAATGAAAAAAGAAGGAAAAATACATTTTCGTAGCTGGTTACAAAAGACGATTACGAAAATGAACAAATTTGTCTTATTTAATAACTGGTTATGAAACAAAGACAAAACAGACCATTTCCATAACTGGCTATGAAAACTAGTTACCATGATGGATTTGTTTGTATAATTTACCTAAATATTGTTCGTGAAATCGTGCCCTATTTTCCGTGGGTAACTAAAATTAAATAAATAAATTTTATTAGAAAGCGGTCAAAGTGTACGTTACCCACAAAGCCATTAAGATAAGCCTAATTAGCCCTATGTGACAATTACTGGTGATTGCAGATCTGACCTTAGCTGGAGTTAGCCAGTGCCGTGCCGATCGCCGATACCGTTAGGGCAGCCATCTTTGTAAACTTTAGTTTTTATTTCTTAATTAGTGGCTTGGCGCGGTACAATATTTAGCCAGCAGAACTTCTTGGCGAGACAGTGAAGTCATGTCAGCGATTTTGATTAATTTTTCTAATATTTTTGTTATGTCAAATTTTAATGTGTAATAATGGTGGATTATTAACCGTTAAGTGTTCGTATACGTGTATGAGAGCACATGATTCCAAACAGTGCAATGTCACTTTTCAAATTTATCAAGAAGTCCGCGTCAAATCTGAGTAAAGCCCAATTTAAGTCAAGTTTACAAATAAAACAATTAAATGTTTAAAAAATTAAACTTAAATGCATACATGCTTCTACACTTTCCCGCCAAGAAGTTTCAGAAAGGCAAAAGGTGACGCGTTAGTTTCACAAGTTCATATTTTCCAATGTTATAGCCGATTAGCCAATGTCAAAGTGAAGCGATAATATGAAGTATCGTCTTTGATTAATAATAGATAATGATTAATAAGTAATTAAAAAAACCGATCTGTTATGTGACAGCCCTAAATACGATGTATGCTAAGCTCGCGTTAACTTTTAAAAGGTTCACGGTTTCTTGACATGCACAATTTTTGATGATATTGATCTTCTAAAATTCGACTTCACAACAAACTTCGACTTCGACAACAAAAAAACATAATTAGACTTTCTATTGAACATCATTAATATGAAAACTTATGTCTGACCTTTTTCTCTTATTTTTATTTTAACGTTCACAATAGGCGTGACGAAAGATTTTGAAATCCTCTTCCGTAATGTAGGTACACATTTACTATTTACGAAAAAACCTTTGTTTCGGTAATAAACTTAAGTATAACGAAGTTTGAAGCCATTTTTCTAATATTTTTTCAATAGTGCGCGAAAACAGCTAGCAGGTGTCATGGCGTCGGCTCTGACGTCACACTTAGGTAAACATGTCATTGCAATGTTATTGTGTTTATGCGTGCCAAACATTAAATTAATTCGTGTGGTAAAAATTAATTCCAAAGCTTATAAGTGGTGTTATATAGTGTGAAAACACATCAATATGTACACTCAACAAAGTGTTTGTACATGTTCCAAACAAGAAAATAATAAGAGTTAAGTGGTTAATAAGAGCTGTGCAGTTTATTGCGCCCATTCTTCTCCACAGCTAAAATATAGACGTCCTATAGACAGAATGGGTAGTAGGTAAAAAACGTTTGAACGATTTAAAAGTACCAACTTATTTTTAAGATTATTAGAATAATAAAATTGACTTTTTGACTTTGACTTTAGTAAACTCGTTAACCTGCTACACATTCCTACTCACATTTGGGCTGAGCTTCGCACTGGCCGTTGACAGGTGAAGAGTTGTCTCCGCAAAGGCACCTCGTCTCAGGATCGTAGTGGGTCCTCACGCAGGAACTGCCGCTGATGCCGGCGCACTGTGCGTTGCGCGAGCACGCGCGCGCTGGAAACGATTAGACTGTATTAGGTACATCACCAGCTCATTTCATGTCCCCACTGCTGGGGCACGAGCCTTCCCTATGGATGGATAGGGAGAACGGGCCGTAAACCACCACGCGGGCCCAGTGCGGATTGGTGGTTGTTAACGACTGCTAATGCAGCCGGGACCAACGGCTTTACGTGCCTTCCGAAGCACGGAGTTCTAGATGATACATTTTTGGTCACCTTTTCAATGATGCCTTTGCAAAAGTTGCGTAGGTACTCTTAGCAATCGCTGACCGGGCGCGTTAACTACTGCGCCAGCAAGCTCCTCAGTAATAAAAGTATTATATAAAAAGCATTTATTAATTAAGAGTTTCCGAACGCCTTGTAGAATCTTGTAGGGGGACACGAAAGTAGAAATGATGTTACCTATAGTAACCCTCTGAGGACGTTTCGATCACACAGCTTGAGGAACCCCCGATCCGATCCGAACCCTTCGGAGAATCTAGTAGGGCACGGGGACGCGCACTAGTGCGCGATGCGGTTCCCTCTAGAAAACCTCCGAAGGTGATTCGTTTCACACGGCTTGAGGGACCCTTTACGTTCCTCGCCGCCCCCAAACAAGCCCGGTGAAGCTGAAAATGCCTAAGAGGCAATCAGCAATCTCTCAAAAAAAAAAAAGCTTGAGGAACTCTTTAAGTTTCTTGCTCCTATTAAAGTCCGGTTACGCTGTAGAGGCCATAGAAAACCAACATCAATTTCACTCCAAAAAAAAACTTAGGCCAGCGTAGGGTAAAGTAAGCTGGACTTTTTATTTTGTAGTAATATAATCATCATCATCATCATCATCATCATCAGCTCATTTTTTTATGTTCCCACTGCTGGGGCACGAGTCTTCCTTATGGATGGATAGGGAGAACGGGCCATAAATTAGGGGGGCCAGTACTGATTGGTGGTTGTTAACGACTGCTAATGCAGCCGGGACCAACGGCTTTACGTGGCTTGCCGTGGAGGAGCTCGAGATGAAAAGTTTTTGGTCACCCATCCGCTGACCGGGCTTTGCGAAAGTTGCTTAACCTCAGCACTCGCAGACCGGGCGCGTTAACCACTGCGCCATCGAGCTCCTCTTGTAATAATATAGTTTGTTGTAAATATTCATCTATTCTATTATACGAAATAAACGAAATCACGAGTGGAGACCGCGTATCGGCAAACGTAGCATAGGACGCCGTCAGACTAGGTGGAGCGACGATCTTCGCAAGGTGGCTGGCAAGAGCTGGGTGAGAGTAGCCGCGGATCGCGCTCGGTGGCGTGCACTTGGAGAGCCCCTGTTCAGCAGTGGACTAGTATAGGCTGATGATGACGAAGCGAAGTGGAGGGGGTTGAAGGAGGCCTACACCAAACTGGTTGAAGAAAGCTTTAGGTACATGACGATGATGATGATGATGATGATATCATCGATATCATCATCAGCTCAACGATAGTAGTTACTCTGTTGTTTTATTTGGTACAGATAAATAAATGTCCAATGACTGTCAAATTAATAAATGTCCAACCATATACCATATGGGGTGTTGGTTCCGACACTCATGTACGGAAGTGAAAGTTGGGTATGGCAGAAGAAACATGAAAGCAGAATAAATGCAGTAGAGATGAGAGCGTTAAGAAGTATGATAGGAGTTAAGCTGAGTGACAGGATAAAAAATAGTGAGATAAGGAAACGTTGTGGTCTGAAAGAAGATGTAGTGACAAAAACTGAGAATGGTATGCTGAGATGGTTCGGCCATGTCGAGAGAATGGATGAAGAACATAAATAAACAATATTGATGATGATGAATGATAATAGAAATGGGAAGTGAGAAATGATATTACCCCCCAACCCCTCGAGTATCTCAGTAAAGATGTGGGGCTTTACTAAGTCCTCACGCAGACTTCTTGAGAGAATTTGAAAAGTGACGTTGCACTGTTTTGTTTCATTTGCCAACACTCATGCACACTCACGAACACTTAACGGTTAGTAATCCACCATTATTTCACATTAATATTCGACATAACACAAATTTTAGAAAATAAAACATAACCGCAGACATGACTCAATTCACTTTCCCGCCAAGAAGTCTCCATTTCAAATAAAATATATGACACTTGTCACTTACGGATCAAAAAATGGTTTTATTTAAAAGTAAGCATATACTCAGTAGCGTTTAAATAGTCGTGATTTAACACATAGCTTAGGAACTCAGTTATATATCGCTTTGCCACTCAACCACCGAGGCGTTTATATAATAAATTAAAACATCCGTCTTTTCTTTCAACCTTTAAACAATTAGGTACACAAGTTTAAACAAAACATAAAAGAATACATTTGCAAAATGTACCAACATAACAAAAAGTCAATACCTAAATATGACAAAAGCAAAGGTCATTATAATATACAGCCTTAATTTATACGCAAACAGAAACGGGACAATAAGCGAAAATAATTCAAAGGTTACATTTCAATGCCACACTACTTACCGACGGACGCAGGTTAGACCATCGCGTGACGAACTATGCAAATGTGTACTACAACTAAATAAATGATAGCACATACGGATTTAACAAAAGGTTAGTAGTTGGTACTTTGTAAAAATACCACGACAGAATTTTCTTTCTTTTTATGTTGCCTCCAAGGAGGTTTTCCTTTTATATACGCCTTATTCGTAATCTATTGTCTGCAATAAAATTGCTACACGTTTAGGCTGTACGTTGTTTATTCCTTTGCTTGGCATAATAAGTAAGAATTTGCAGGTGTTTGCGTATTGGTAATATAAAAAGTTCAATTTGTTGGCTAAACTTGAAGGTTTGTTAATATATCGATATTCTTCAATATCTTTCTATCGGGCTAAACTTTAAATAAAATTGCTACTACATGCTTAACCTGTACCTACGTTGTTCATATGCAGGCATTTGAGTGATTGTAATATTTAAAGATTTAAAAAGTTTTATTGGATTGACTTGAAAGCACAGACATAGTAGAGAAAAAAAATTACATAGAGATTACATTTGAAAAAGTTTCACCCGAGTTCTTCCCGTAATAACACGTGTTGTGAGACTCCATTTTATTTTCTATCTACCGTACAATTGTACACTTACTACTTATATTAAAAAAATACTTGAAATTGGCTAAATGCTGAACGCGAAGCCATTAATTATGATAATTAATTAATTAATTACATTTGAAAGACATTTGATAATATTTCGATAATCTTCACAATATCTTTCTATCGGGCTAAACTTAATTATTAGTGCTATATTTTAAATAACTTTATATTTGAAATTCGTTACGAAAAGCTTCAAATTGCATGCATTTAGTTAAGTTTTTTTATTAAATGTTCTCTACTAACATAGGTATGTATTTCCATCAATGGAAATAGATTCATTAAAATTGGCTTATTGGTTTGTAAAATTATAACTGAATGGGATACGGAATGTAAAATAGGTCATAAAATATGATTTCATCATCATCATCTCAGCCAAAAGGCGTCCACTGCTGGACAAAGGCCTCCCCCAAGGATCTCCACAACGACCGGTTTTGTGCTGCGCGCATCCAGCAGCGAAGAGTTGCTAAGCTCAAATGGAAGTGGGCAGGGCACATCGCTCGCAAAACTGATACGCGCTGGGGCGGAACTGTGTGGACCGACGATCTGGTGAAGGTCGCGGGAAGCCGCTGGATGCGAGCAGCAAATATGATTTGAAAGTACATAATTGTTTCCTCCAAAAATTAGTCTTTTCCCCAAAAAAAAAAAGGTAAAATTTATTTTGTTATCGCTAAATTTTGTTTAGTCAGTATAAATTATTTTGCCTCCAAAAATAAACAAAATAACATTAAGCCCATTTTGTTCCTACAACAAATTCAGACTCGCGTAAAACCTCCTTAACCTATTAACCCACTTTCGTTCATAGATGGCGCTGTCAGATAGCTTTCGGAAGCTCAGAATTTACACCCCACAATCACCAGTTTACACTGACCTCCACTACTTGCAAATGGGTATAAACTAGTGGGCCTGCCTTATCTGGACATGTGCCCTTCCGTAGCGTGTTAAACCGGCCACTGTAATCCTATCTGTATTTGAATTTACAATTCTAACGTGTCTTAGGTTCAAGGGCTGAAATCATTATATCGTATCGTAAAAAGTTGCAAAAATAAATTTCTCAAGCTAATAAGTCAAGGAAATTTTTTATTCCTAGGGATAACTCTCTCTACGTTAATAGAAATATAAGCAAAATGTTTTTTATACTAATTAACAAAGTTTCTTACAAAAGTTAATTAAAGTTGATGACACGTTTTTTGGAAAAATATTAAATATTAAAATTTCCGAATTATATGTACTCTTATACTCTTATGAGAAATACCAAATAACGAAATAAATAGCAACATTACCTTCACTAAGAAAACCCGTGTACAAAAAATAAAATTACGCAGTGCCAACAATCTAATGAATTATTCGTAAACCTAGAACAAACTATGGAAAAAAAAGAAACATTGAATTTGAAGGTGCTCAGCTAGGCTATATAAGAAGCTTCCAATCTGTTCTTATAAAATACCACTTAACCATACATCAAGAAAATATAAATATATGTGTATGTTTGTATATGTATGTTTGTATATATATATATATATATATATATATATATATATATATATACTAGTTCTGTTCGCGGCTTTGCTCACGTAGATGACTTGTGTTCGTAATAAAAACCAAACTTATTAATGGTAAATATCATAAGGGTATAATGACAGATTTCCATACAAACTTTCCAACCCTATTTCACCTCTCTCGGGGAGGTTTTTCGAAAAATGCTAAAACTCGTCATTCTTTATTTTTGTTGAAAAATCTAAAGATCAATTAAAATATTCATTTTGATAGTTATTACTGTAAAAATAACGATTTCCCCAAAAAATTCCTTTTTCCTTTTTTTACTCATTTAAAGAAAAATATAAAAAAATCCTGAGACATGACAGTCTTTAATTGTTTTCAAGAACCCAAATACCAATTTTCATGTATTTAACTTCAAAGCTTCCCGTAGGGGTAGGCAGATACCATTTCTTTCCACTTGCTACGATCCTTACTTACATACTTGTTTCGCTTCGTTCACTTTCATTATTCCCTTCATACATGCTCTTCGGTTTAGGGTACTCTTGACCTGGCCTTTTTTCATTACTTAATTTAATCTAAATAAACATCAAATATAACTAAAATAAACCACTACAGATTAAAAACAACAAAACTATAAGGTAAACATAACTTAATTCAAAAACAATAATAAATTCAAATTGCTATTTGGTCCAAAGGATACGTACTGAACCTATCAATGCCGCATCTAGTCGTCGTAACGCGTTCTTTGTTGCTCCTTGTTTGGCGAGGCGAGTCCGGCGGCCGGCCGTAGCATTGTGAGAATAATATTCGCCGCTAGGACGGTACACCACGAATGACGTTTTTAAAAAAACTACCGTGTTTAAAATAATTAGGTGTGTATGTATTCTATTGTAATTTTAATTTAAAAAATAAAAAAAATTGTGTCTTAATAAGTGAATACCTATTATAAATCTAATAAGAAATAATAAATTACTTCAACCATAATTACAGAAAGACTCTTTAGACGTATAGATAGCTATAGAACATTTTCAGTTTTATTGTGATGTCATTTATACAAAAAATATACTATACTTACATATTTTTTAACTATTTTGTAATTGGCGTTTAATAGTTAATTGATTTTCTATTTTTATTCCATACAAAAGCAATGCGCTACACACACACGGCTTATAACGCAATAACCTCGCATCAGCTATCGAAATCATGCATAAACGCACCGAATGCCGCATAAAAGGACCGAGCGTTCGGAAACAGCCGTAATGATTACTATCGCGAAATAAATAACATTTTTTCCGTAGCAGCTACGACGCAACGCAGTGCTACGTCGTAGTCGCTACAAAACTAGCAATTTGAATTTGATTACCTTTAGCTTGTAACGATTTGTTTTAGTTAGGTGAAATTTTGTGGTACTGTTTTGTTTTGTATATACACATATTGGATATAAAAGTAAAATACAATTTCGGGCTTTGTCCGGAATGTCTGACCGTCTGACAACGTACAGGCTTAACTACTAAAGCAGATACTGGTAAAGGTATATTATCCTTAGGCCTATTATCTCCAAAAATATTCACACAAAAAATTACTTAGTGCCTTCTTTATTTAAAATTAACTATAAATCTACTTTATTTTATACTAGCACTTTATTCACGACTTCTTCCGCCCAGATGTGAGATTTAAAAAAAAACTCTTTTTTTTAAATTTAGCATAATATGCTACCCGCAAGGAATATAGCATTGTATCAGTGAAAGAATTTTTAGAATTGGACCAGTAGTTCCAGAGATTACCCGCCACAAACAAATAAACAAACTTTTCCCTTTATTAATAGAAGAAGAAAAATAAAAGAAGAGAATTTAACGAAGTTACACAAACTTTTAAAATTTGAGATCATGGTTCCCTAAAAGGAATCCGTAAACACAAATGTTGAAAAAATTTCCACGAGCAAGATTTGAACCTGCACCCTTCTGACATACCGGGTCAGGTGCTCTCCCAATTGAGCTATCGTGGTTCTAACCAGCCCGCCGTAATTATTCAACACTATTTACTTTTTTACTTTGACCCCATATTTGACCCTCTTAGGGTGTGATTTCCGTAAAATCCTTTCTTAGTGGCCGATTACGTCATACAATTAATCAACAGTCCAAATTTTATCTAATTAGCTTCAGCGGTTTAGGCTCGGCGACGATGAGTCAGTCAGTCAGGACAAGTCATTATATGTATATAGTGTTTAATGTGTATAAATAAATACACGGGACATAATACCAAAATATTTACAATTTTTGCCTGTCTGTTTGTTCCGGCTAATCTCTGAAACGGCTGGAGCGATTTCGACGGGACTTTCACTGGCAGATAGCTGATATATGGAGTAACTTAGGCTACTTTTATTTATTTTTTAATCATTCATTTATATTAATATAATATAAATAAATGATAAAAAAATAACTATTCCGCGCGGGCACAGCTAGTTCATAATAAATAATAAATAATTTATCTATTGGTCATTTCACAAACTTATGTTTAATAAACATACATTTTACAAACGTATGTTTTGTAAATTACAGTTTAATTTGTTATTACTGTATCGCAATCGCAACGCTAAGCGAGCATTTCTCTTACCAAGTAATGCCGTCCGTGTTGTATGCAAACATGATTTGGGTTATTTGAACACAAGGCTACAGTAATCTACAGATTATATCTATAGATATTTCAGTCACATGCAATAAAATCAAGAAACATTAAATTATTATGTTATTGGTAGGTACCCAGTTCGGCACCATTTTTCGTCGCCAAAGAATAATATATATCATATAATTATATTGAACTACGAATATAATGACGAATATAATAATTCATAATTATCTAAAAGCCTCTCATTTTTCATGTCTTTTACAGGGCGTTACATGTAATACAATTTAATTTTGATGTGTAACATCTTTCCTCTCGCTTTCTTGCAATTTGTGGAAGTGATTTCGTGAAATGGGACGGAAGTGTGTAACAGGAAGTCGGGGAAGCGCGCAAGCGCTCGCCATTTGATTTGACAAATGCACGCGGTGGTAGAGTTGGCCGTCCGATGGTACCAACCAATCGGGGGCGCGCGCGCCATTTGATTTGACGAATGAGCGCGTGGTATTGTATTGCTCTTAGTGTCAATTAAATAAAATACAATTTTCATTAAAAAGAATTATACTTTATTATGAAAAATCATTTCAAATAGGTAATACCTGACCCATTTTTTTCAGAATATAATGTTAAAATTGCTTATTACTAAGGTGAGATGTCAAATGTTACACATCATATGCGACTACTGTAAGGCTCGCTCGTTTTTATTATTTTTAATATATTTGATGTTATATATATCCTACTACTATTATAAAGGCGAAAGTTTGTAAGTATGGATGTATGGATGTTTGTTACTCTTTCACGTAAAAACTACTGAATGGATTTGAATGAAACTTTACCACAATATAGCTTATACATCAGAATAACACATAGGCTACAATTTTTGAGGTTTCTAATGTGAGGTCGTAAAAAAAACACATTTTTTGCGCTTACATTGCAAACGCTGACTGAATCCTACAAGATAGATCAAAACAATTTACTACAGTATTGTAAAACTTAAAAAGGTCTACAAAAAAGTCCGTGATGGTATATGTTTATCTCTTAGGAATAACCCACAATAACCATTATTTATCCTTTACTTTGTACGAGAAATAATGGCTTATTTACGAAGCGATTTTAAGCAATACAGTATTAATCCTTATCTAATTAAGTATCTTAAATACATTGTGCATTTAATAAAGATCAATATGGCTTTTTACAGCATGTAAATTAAATAAATATTTTTGAAGATATCACAGATTTAAAATGCAGAGTCATAGCAATTTCGGCGATAAATACCGTTTCGGTGATAAATACCGGCAGCGGTGCCAGGCGAACGGGGCGTGGGGGGAGCGGGGTAGGTGCGGTGGGGAAGAAGTGGCTCATCGCTGAGTGCGCGACCCGAACGCGGGCAGACGCGTGAGGGCAGACGTCGTTGACGGTTGTGTCCGTTTTGCGAATTTTCAAGGCACTAGCGATTTGATAAAAACGTATGGTCGCCTACTTCCTACTAATATTATAAACGCGAAAGTTTGTAAGTATGGATGGATGTTTGTTACTCTTTCACGTAAAAACTACAGAATGGATTTTAACGAAACTTTCCTCATATACAGACCATGACCCAGACCAGCATATAGGATACTTTTTTTTTTACTGTAGTCTTCGCGAACGAAGTCGCGGGCAACAACTAGTCTTATATAAATAAGTTAGCTACACTCCCTTTGTTTTCTATATTCTTACGAGGCGCTACATTGGTTAACACCTATTGTATCTATTTATTTAATTACTATGTACACCAATGTTGCATGCATGCAATAATTAATTTGATTCGTAATATAGAATTTCATTTATATTTTACTTGATGGCAATTAGGAAGCAGGTGGTCTGTATTCTATTGTTGCTAAAGTCCACTAGTTGCTGACCCCAATATCAATCGCTGGTTCCTATCGAACGATACCCTATTTATTATCAAAATATTGTCATACCCGAACCGGGCCCATAACGTTGTAATCTATTTTTTAACAACTTAGGTATGTTCACTTATTCTGGAGTGCAACAAAATCGCAATAGTTGTAGTAATAATTAACAGTATATACTGTCCCACTGCTGGACAAAGGCCTTCATCGTTGAAATCAAGTCATCACTACAATTGATGGGTATTGGCTCAATCACCACGCTTGCCAAATGCGGGTTGGTGATCACAAACCCAGGCTATGTATCAGAAAAAATCAAAACCTTCCCAACCTTAGAATTGAATCTAGGACTAGGATTTAAGGCTGAGCGCTCTTGCCAATTCTCTCTTAGCTATCGAAGTATTATAAAACAAACAAAACATTTTAAATAACACACCTTATTGTCATTCAAACGAAAATTATTAAAATGGCCACCACAAAACACGGTACCTATGTATTATCATAGTGATTATAATATCTTTTGCGCATACCCAATGCCACAACAATGCGGAATATTTAAAAGGAAAAAATGCAGCTGATTTGCATGTGCAAGTGATATTAATTCGTGTAATTTGTGAAATTGTACATTTCAGAGGCGCCAAGTGTTTTGCGTGACCGAGAATGTAACCTGTGGTAGATAGCGCCTTATTACGTGGTTGTATGTCGCTAGCACGCAAATGGACTGAGCACTGTTAACCATTGGGTCTTGACTTAGAGCAACCTGTATTTATGATGTGTAACATCTTTCCGCTCGCTTTCTATATAAGCAATTTGTGGGAGTGATTTCGTGAAATGGGACGGAAGTATGTGTAATAGTGTAACAGGAATTCGCGGAAGCGCGCAAGCGCGCGCCAATTTATAAATTTAAAATCGCTATTGAACATGACATATTATTATTACTATATGTGCACTGACCGCGTGTTTTAATAGAGGTCAGTGTATATGTGACATATTGTGTCATTTGACTATCAAAGGGCATTGTGATATGTCTTCTAATGAGTATTTACTGCAATTTTCCCAGAATATAATGTTAAAATTGCTTATTTATTACTAAGGTGAGTTGTCAAATGTTACACATCATATGCTACTACTGTAAGGCTCGCTCGTTTTTGGTGTGTAACATCTTTCCGCTCGCCTTCTATATTACAATACAATTTGTGGGAGTGATTTCGTAGAAATGGGGCGGAGCGCCCGTGCGTGCCGCCGTGTTACACGTAACAGGAAGTCGGAGAAGCGCGCGCTATTTTGTAAATTTTAAATCGATATTATAAACATGACATTTATTATATGTGACTTATTGTGCCAACATTTTGATATATCAAATGTTTTCTAATGAGTATTTACTGCATTCTCTCTATGTTTTATATTTTCTATTGTAATATTGATTTCAACCATTTCGTGTGTAATAGACTTTTAAACTATGTTAGTAAATATTTACTGTTGATAATAAGTCTCAATAAAGTGCAGATCATTGATAAAAAATCCAAGTACATATGTCAAATGTCTTCTAATGAGTATTTACTTCATTCTCTTTATGATTTCTAAAAAAATATACGTCATTGTTTATTCTATATTCTATTTTCTATTGTAATAATAATTAAAAAAAGTGAGATGTCAAATGTTCTTTCTTTCTTTTAGTTGATGGCTTCGTGCGATTAGCACATTTAGCCAGTGTCAAAGTAAGTTTTCTTACAAGTAATACATAAATATAAAATATTTCCTTCCAGTAGGTATGATGATGATGAATGATAATAAAAATGAGAAGTGAGAAATGATATACCCCCAACCCCCTCGAGTATCTCAGTAAAGATGTGGGGCTTTACATGCAATACTTACTAAGCCCTCACGCAGACTTCTTGAGAGAATTTGAAAAGTGACGTTGCGCTGTTTTGTTTCATTTGCCAATCATGCTCACTCACGAACACTTAACGGTTAATAATCCACCATTATTTCACATTAATATTCGACATAACACAAATTTTAGAAATTAAAACAAAACCGCAGACATGACTCTTCACTTTCGCGCTAAACGATGTCAAATGTTACACATCTTAAGCGACTACTGTTTTTTTTTTCTTAGAAGGCTTTTTTATTTTCCCGTACAAACTTCAAAATACTTTGACACCATGAAACTTTCTATGCTTAAGAGAAATACAGAGATGTTGACAGTTAAAAAAAAAACATTAAAAAATATTAATTTATAATTAAGAGCTCGATGGCGCTGTGGCTAACGCGCCTGGTCTGCATTTGCTAAGGTCAAGCAACTTTCGCAAATGCCAGTCATCGGATGGGTGACTAGAAATTTATCATCTCGAGCTCCTCCGTGCTTTGGAAGGCAGTCTTGCCGTTGGTCCCGGCTGCATTATAGCAGTCGTTAACAACCACCGCACCGCACTGGGCCCGCGTGGTGGTTTAGCCCGTTCTCCCTACCCATCCGGGAATTCTCGTGCTCCAGCAGTGGGGACATAAAATGAACTAGTGAAGTGCTATAATAGTATTATCCATCTATCTATCATATTCATAAATCAAAGGTCATAACTGAAAATAAGCTTTGGTTATTGTTATAGCGTTTGTTAACCTTTCAATAAATCCGAACCAAAGATAATATCAAGTCAATACTTCACTGGTACGACCTGGTACGAAGTAGATACTTTATATATGATATTTGAAATATACGATAACATAGGTACAGTCTTGTGCATTAACAAGTAAACAATGTAACTTTTACTACAATGGCATAAGTCAAAACTAGTCAAAAGTGTATACAAGTTAATACTCGTGATTGTACTTGGTAATGTCGAATTTTATTTATAAACTCTTCGGTGGCCGAATGGCAAAGCTCTTGGTCCGATATCCAAAGTCCTGGGCTTAAATCTGAGGTCTGGCAAAAAGTCTATCATGTTTATTTATGCATGACCCGGGTTTGCAGTGATCCTGGTCACCAACCCGCATTTGTCATGCTTTTTTTATTGCAGACTAGCTGCCTGGACAGACTTCGTTCTGTCAAATGTTACTATTGTCCACGCAGTTTTCATATTTTTTAAGGAACACACGAGAAAAAAAATGCCGAACTGGTCGAGCCGTTCTCGAGTTTTGCGCTTAGCAACTTTCTTTTTTAATTTATTAAAATGTTTTATAAAGTATCGTAAACATAACTAAGTAGTTGAATAAGTAAAATTTAAACACTGAAAAAAGACGACAACCTCAGGCGGGAATCGAACCACGCACCTTCCGCATTCCGGGCGGCTGCCTTAACCACTTGGCTACCGAGGTCTGGCTTTCACCCGTCGAAATTTTTCAGTGCTTGATGCTTATGTTTTTTAGTCAACATTGCTTCATCAATCTTAGAAGTTTTCACCTCTGAGATCCGAAAGAAATATTTTTACAAATATTTGAACATTCGGTTAAGATGAAGCTGCGTTATAGATAAGTGTTTTTTATATATTTTAGCGTTTTATTAACGCTTAAATATACTTAAGTAAAATTTAAACACTGAAAAAAGACGACAACCTCAGGCGGGAATCGAACCACGCACCTTCCGCATTCCGGGCGGCTGCCTTAACCACTTGGCTACCGAGGTCTGGCTTTCACCCGTCGAAATTTTTCAGTGCTTGATGCTTTGATGCAATCAAGATTGATGAAGCAATGTTGACTAAAAAACATAAGCATCAAGCACTGAAAAATTTCGACGGGTGAAAGCCAGACCTCGGTAGCCAAGTGGTTAAGGCAGCCGCCCGGAATGCGGAAGGTGCGTGGTTCGATTCCCGCCTGAGGTTGTCGTCTTTTTTCAGTGTTTAAATTTTACTTAAGTATATTTAAGCGTTAATAAAACGCTAAAATATATAAAAAACACTTAAGTAGTTGAACATATATTGTCAAGAACATAATGAAAGATGCAAACCAATGTTCAGAATTTCCGATATTTGATTAATGACTATGATTGAAGGTTAGTTTTGTAACCCCTTCTAACAAATGACATGACATTAGACATGTCAAGGATCGGCCATTATACCATGGGCATGAGTAATGCGATATCTTTTTTTTTGGAGAGATATTGCTGATTGCTATAGGCGGCATTTTCAGCTTCACCGGGCTTAGGGGCGGCGACAAACTTAAAGGGTTCCTCAAGCCGTGTGAAACAAAGCACATTCAGAGGTTCTCTAGAGGGAACGGGTTTACGCACTGGTGCGTGCCCCCGTGCCCTACTAGATTTTCCGAGCGGTTCGGATCGGATCGGAGGTTCGGATTGGATCAGAGACAATGTGTTGCTCGATCGCGTTTATTATGAAGCTTACGTTCTGCTGTGTCCTTATTTCTTGTTTTTTGAAGGAATGTCAATCACAAAATATTGTATCATGGAAAATATATGAGTAGATAGATTTTTTTTTTCTTTTTATATTAGAAGGAGGCAAACGAGCAGGCGGGTCACCGGATGGGGAGCAATCACCGCCGCCCATGGACATCCGCAAAACCAGAGGAGTCGCAGATGCGTTGCCGGCCTTTAAAATGGTGTAATATCTACTAGTGTTCACCCAGTCGTCATAATATCGTAATTCATAAAATACTGGGCCACGTGGTGATTTACGGCCCGTTCTCCCTATCCATCCATAGGTAACGCTCGTGCCCCAGCTGATGATAATAGTTTATTGACTATATAAAGTAAATTTTACTTTTTTATTTTCAAGTGCTAATTGCTGCACTGAAGCTAAATTAAATATTCATAAAATTTTATAAAATACAGTGAAAAAATTAAACGCCCACCCGACCCAGCAAAGAAAAAGATGAAAATAAAGAAAAAGATGAAAGAAAGATGCAAAGATGAATCTGCATGGCCATCGGTTGCAACAACCGTTTGGATAGATGGCGCTAGTGCCGCTTAAAGCACTCAAAAATATTAAAATAGCAGTGACAAAATTCAGCGCTTACGTCAGCCTTCCCGGTAGCATAGCGGTCAGTGCAGCCGCCCGGATTGCGGAAGACCCAGGTTCGATTCCTGGCTGGGTCGGGTGGGCGTTTAATTTTTTCACTGTATTTTATAAAATTTTATGAATATATAAAGTAACTTTTTTACAATATAAAATATATGAGACAACATCACATACATTGTTCTGATCCCAAAGTAAGTAGCTATAACACTCGTTTTATGGAAATCGGAAACAAAGACGGTAGGTACCACAACCACCCAGACCCGACACAATATCGTAAAGTTCGTTTTCGACATTGACCCGACCGGGAATCGAACCCGGGACCTCGGAGTTAGCGCCTAAAGGCCAGCGTGCCAGCCACTCGGCTACGTAGATCGTCAGCGATTTGTGTCCGTAATACCAATTTATCAACCTCAATAAGAGCAGTCACTTTGCAATTGTACAATTAACAACCGGTTGCTTTTTTCGGTGATAATAGCCTGCGGGGGATAGTGAAATCAAGTCATCGCTACAATTGTTCGGTATTGGCTAGATCACAGCATTTACAAAATGCGATTTGGTGATCAAAAACTCGGGGTATGCATTGAAAATTATGAAACAACACCGTGTTGACAGGGAGCAGTGATCGATTTTAACACCAGTGGTCAACCATTGATTTTTGAATTTAGCAACAATTGGGTAGTTGACAACAACAACAATTCATACCAGAACAATAAACGTATAAATGAAATCACGTAACACTTCTTTGTAACATTGACCAATTTTTAATTTGACCTAAACATGAATTTCTGTAACCTAAAAAGTTATTAATAAACACTCAATTGACGGAAAGAAATAGTGACGTCATAGTTTGCTAATCTCATACAATTTCTATTAAAAATAATCGTTTTGACAGTTGTTAAAAAGTTTCTATATTGACTAACCAGTCAACTACCCAATTGAAAACAGATCACCTGTTACCTAGCTGTCATTGTTTAGCGATGAAAACTGGTTCATCATCATCATCATCATCATCGTCATCATCATCAGCTCATTTTATGTCCCCACTGCTGGGACACGAGCCTTCCATAGGATGGATAAGGAGAACGGGGCATAAACCACCACGTGGGCCCAGTGTGGCTTGGCAGTTAACGACTGCTAATGCAGCCGGGACCAACGGCTTAGCGTGCCTTTCAAAGCACGGAGGAGCGAGAGATAAAAAATCTCGAAACGTCAGGATAAACATTAATTAAAACTAATGTGTAAAATAAACGCGAGTAGATCCGTAAAAGTTGTTTCATTTCAATGTGTAGTGTTCGCGTAAACTTTAGATAAAAAATTTTTGGTCACCCATCCGATGACCGGTTGCGAAAGTTGCTTAACATCAGCAATCGCACACCGAGCGCGTTAACCACAGCGCCATCGAGCTCAACTGGTTACTAATGGGTTACTGTGCCGAAGAATGGAGTTAGTAAAGTACCACAAACTAACACGTACCAATGCCCCAACCGCAGGTATAAATGATTCCAATTTTTGTAGTTCATTTACAACTGACGACGAACTTCTTGGCGGGAAAGTGAAGAGTCATGTCTGCGGTTTTGTTTTAAATACTAAAATTTGTGTTATGTCGAATATTAATGTGAAATAATGGTGGATTATTAACCGTTAAATGTTCGTGAGTGTGCATGACTGTTGGCAAATGAAACAAAACAGTGCAACTTTACTTTTCAAATTCTCTCAAGAAGTCCGCCGAGGAATTAGTAAAGCCCCACATCTTTACTGAGATACTCGAAGGGTTGGGGGGTATATCATTTCTCATTTTTATTATCATTCATCATCATACTGACTGGAAGGAAATATTGTATATTTATGTATTACTTGTAAGAAAAATTACTTTGACACTGGCTAAATGTGCTAATCGCACGAAGCCATCAACAAAAAGAAAAAGAAAAAAACTGACGACATTAGTCGACTTCCTAGTCGGTAGTCAATCAAAATGTCATGGTAGGTGTGTAGCATAATTGATTGATGCATAGTAAATTGGCTTTGCAAACACACTCTAGTTCGAAAGACTTAAGAGTCTTTTAGCCTTTTTTTAAAGAGCCAAGTCACGCTTCAATACCACTCCGATACATACTTTATAATTCTTTTTAAACCAATAAAACAATTTTATTGAAACATTTCTATTCTATTCTATTTTATTCTATTCTATTCTATTTTGATTAAACTTTATATGCTTTGTTTTTGACAGCTGATTGAAACATAAAGAAAGCTTTAAATCGCATAATATAGGTTATTAAATTTACAGTTAGTTATGAATTAAAGTAACGTCCAGTTTAATTCCCTGGGGCCCGACCGCCTGACTCGATTGCTGTGGCTACGTGTATAGTTTATGACATCATCTTGTCATCTAGCTAATAGGTATAGGCATATAACGAAAGCTATAGCCTTATAGTTTTCGATATTGCTTTCATAGGCGGTACTAAATGACAAGATGACGTCATTAACTATACACGTAGCCAAAGGAATCGGTTAGGCGGTCGGTGGGCAGGTCGGGTAAACTGTGTTTTGGACTTTACGTTGCATAGCCCGGGTTTGTGATCACCAACCCGCATTTGGCAAGCGTGGTGATTAAGCCATTACCCAACAATAAATTGTAGAGATGACTGATGATTGAGAGACTTCAATGATGAAGGCCCAGCAGTGGGATTTATAGGCTTATAGGGATATTATAGGCTTTCTACCTTACTACTTTTACTTTTTATACATTAAAGTACTAGTTGTTGCCCGCGACTTCGTTCGCGAAGACTACAGTAAAAAAAAAAAAAGTAGAAAAAAAAAAAGTATCCTATATGCTGGTTTGGGTCATGGTCTGTATATGAGGAAAGTATCATTAAAATCCATTCAGTAGTTTTTACGTGAAAGAGTAACAAACATCCATCCATACTTACAAACTTTCGCGTTTATAATATTAGTAGGATAGCTTTGACGGCAATAATTGCCTGTGAAAGCTTATATTTAATAAAATATTGACCTTTACTTTGACTTTGAATAAACACAAACGCTGAAGAAAGTTTTTTTGTACCAAATATTATAATATAGTCCGTTGTGAGGAGCTCGATGGCGCAATGGTTAATGCGCCCGGTTTGCGAGTGCTGAGGTTAAGCAACTTTCGCAAAGGCCGGTCATCGGGTGGGTGACCAAAAATATATCATCTCTCGCTCCTCCGTGCTTCGGAAGGCACGTAAAGCCGTTGGCCCCGGCTGCATTAGCAGTCGTTAACAACCACCGCCCGCACGCGCGGTGGTTCCTAGCGCACATTGTTCTCCACAGCTACTGAACGTGTAGTTAGATAAAGTATTCATAAATTACAAAAACAAAAATGCTGAAAAAATTTCCACGAGCAGGATTTGAACCTGCACCCTTCTGACATACCGGGTCAGGTGCTCTTCCAATTGAGCTATCGTGGTTCTAAACAGCCCGCCGAAATTATTCAACACTATTTACTTTCTTCTTTTTTTTTTTTACTTTGAAAGCTGAAAGCGCCAATTCAATGTCAACAACTACCGTCATTAACATCTTCATTCAGTATTCAGTATTCATAAATGCTTATCAGCTATTCGGTTAAAATGATTAAAAAAATTTTGACTTTGAGCGATAAGCTGAACGAACTGTCGTTAAAATGATAGAGTAACTAACTACTTTTTAACTTTGAAGCGTCTGTCGGTAACCAAACGAATAGATGTTCGGGTTGAATGCGAGCAGTCGCGGTTCAATCCACAGAATCAACAGAATAGGGTATGACACCCTTTCTCGAAAAGTGTTTTAAATTACTCCTAGAGTGATAATAAACCACTATAATTTTTATATGATTTTTTTAAAATCGACTAATGCCATAAAAACTACTTTTAAATTATCATTTTCAATTTTCGCGCGGAAACGATAGCCGCCATGCTGTTTCGGCTCGTGACTACACTGCGTCAGTAAATAAATAAATATCGCTTACGAACCATAGCTCCGTTACTGCTGACGTCAACCTGCCTGACACAAGCCCATTAGCTTTCTATGTGGGTTCACAGGACTATTATAAACGTGTTAATAACGCATTGATAATAATATGTTAACATAATATAAAAAAAAATATGACGTTTCATTTTCAATATTGATTTTTTAATATTATTTTAATAATAAAAAAAATATCACGTTTCATTTACAACAACCTTTTTTTAATATGTTTTTAAGTAATATAAAAAAAATATCACGGGGTATTTTAAACAAAGTTTTTAAAAGCATACTTAAAATTTTCTATAGTTGTACTTGGTACCTGTTATATTCTAGTGGTATGGTGATTAAAGGTTTTTTGTTCAGGGGACGGTATATAAGTACATTTTTATACTTACTTAAATAAAAACATTAATTCAGATTAATTATTCTAGAATATTTATCATAATAAGCATGCAAATAACTTACCTGTTTTAATGGATGGACAACAATAAAAATACAAATGAGGTAATTTGACATTGGAGAGCATTTTGCATTTTGGCATGTTGTAATAATTTTAATAAAATAACTTTTTCATCCCCCCATCTCGGAAAAAGTATTTTTGCTCTTCGATATCTGAGTGCAAAAGCCGTTTTTATCCGCCAGAGGATAAAGTAAATTGAATTTAGAACATCGTGCACTAAGTTTGTGAATTCAAAACATCATTAAACCTATTTACTTCTACCTCCATGGTGCCGAATTTATCATAAAACCTTTTTTAATTTGTTAAAAACTCAGACTCGGAACCTTCTTGGTGTACTTTTTTTTATTTGCTTTGCGCGCGCCATTTTCTTTTCACGTCATATTGTTAAAACCTAAGGTTAAAAACAAGAAACTTGAAAACAAGTAAAAAACCGAAAATGAGTGATTCTAGCGACGAGGAAGTTTATTTGACCCCAACAGAATAGGGTATTACACCCTTTCTCGAAAAGTGTTTTAAATGACTCCTAGAGTGATAAACCACTATAATTTTTATATGATTTTTTTAAAATCGATAAATGCCATAAAAACTACTTTTAAATTATCATTTTAAATTTTCGCGCGGAAACGCTAGCCGCCATGCTGTTTCGGCTCGTAACTTCATTGCGTCAGTAAATAAATAAATATCGCTTACGAACATTGATTTATTATTATAAATAACTATCGTTACCAACAAAAGAAAACTGATAGTGCAAAAAAGTTTACCTAAAAATAGTACACAAGTCACTAACATTACAGTACCTAATAAAAATATTACACTCAACTTAAGTAACTGTTGCAACGTTACTTTTAATTTTTCTTAATTATATTTAAGTATTATTTATTATAATTTAAAGATTATTCTGTAATACTTACCTATCATAATGTAGTAGTTAATACCTAAACTGAAATAAAAGTATCTTGTGATTGTAAATGGTTTTTTTGCATTTAGTCATTTCCTCGCTGAGGTGGGATGAAAAGTTACGTGTTGCACTCGAGCGCAAAGATTTTTTACCTCGTGCTCTTTTGATTCCCTCGCTAACGTTCAGGATTCTAATTTTTGAATCACGAGTTTTTTTTTCCCCAAACGAAACGTTCAAACCGCACTACATAAATTTATTAATTATTTAGCAATATTTCAATCGAAAACAAATAGCGCTGATTTATATGTTTTCTCATTTGTATTTTTAGTATTGAAGACTTGTGTGAAAAAAAACCACACTGACCTCGAAAAGGACTGGATAGGCTGTCTCATACAGATAATTCATGGATGGTTTATGTTTATTACTTTCATATTTTTTAAATAAAAATACATTAAAATGTCACGTCGAAAATAAAAAAATAGGCATGCCTAAAGTAGGGTAAAAGACCCCACTATTGACACTTTAAGATTACTATGTGCAATTTAATGGAAGTAGATATGTAATCTGCCGAGAAGTTAGCATTAATTACATTATATAGTTTTGTAGGAAATAATAAATAATATGGTATGTAAGCCCATGTATTAGTTACATGCCGTGTTACCCAACTACCATGTTGACATGGATGAAATTATTCGCATACAATTACTTATATATTGCCACATTTTTAGAACTATTGCGATGTTGATAATTAGTGGAGTGACGGCAGGATGGTACTTACTTACCCTAATAGTAACTAAGTAGGTAATAAAAAATTATGCAATGTACCTCATTTTCTTTTTCTTTTACCTATAAGCTTTAGTTTATTTGTTTTTACTTCGCATTGTTGTCTTATACATAGTAGGTACATTTTGAATTTAATTCAACATAGTTCTGTACTAATTAGTTATTTATTTATTTATTTGAATGTGAAAATTATAAGCTGTATATTTTCTAATTAAGAAAATAAAATAAAATAATTAAATTATGTTGCCAGTCCAATTCAGTCGTCATCGAGGTCAGCGAAAAAAGGTTTGGTGCTCTGTGGTCCATACCTGGGGGTGCTGTTGGCGCCAAATTTTTCGGCGCGTCAGTGTTGCTCTTGCCAAAGGTAGTGAGCGCTTCCGACGACTCGCCGGTCAGCCAACCAGCCAGCAGCAACGGCAAAATGGCCGCCGCGGCCTGTCTCCTGCACCACATCTCGACCCGCCAAAACACACGCATAGTGTACAAACCTCCTCCGTATATTAATACTTTTTTTTTCTAAGAAAACTTTTTGCTGGTTCTTTTTTTAAATTGACAACTCACGCTCAGTTCCTCGGCTCAGTTCAAGTTTTTAATTACAATTTTTTGTTTTTGTTAAATTCTGACAACTGTTTGGTTAGGCTCAGCTCTTTTAATTCATTTGCATTGTTACTCACGACTTTTTTGACACAACGTCTCGTTGTAAAATAGTTTGGACCTACAGTTTGGTTGGACCTTTGTGAAGCATTTGTTTTGTGACAAGGCACTATGCCACAAAACAAATGCTTCACAGAATGCATCTATCAACAAATAGCTTGTGTAGGGCATGTGGAGAGGAAACGGAGTCAATGCAGCACCTACTGTGTGACTGCGACTCTCTGGCTAGGAAAAGAATGGGACTTCTGGGGTCGGTCTATCTGAAACCGGAGGACTTCAGGCTCTTTGCTCATAAGGACGTTGCCAACGTAAGGCATCTATCTTTACAAAGGAAGAAGAGTGAAAGGATGGGTTTGCACAAAAGATCCCGATGGGTCGATGTGTTACTGCGAGAGGGAAACCTCAGCAGGCCCCACTAAGATAAGATAAGGTAATATTTTTTTCTAATAGAGTTTCCGTGTAACTAATTGTGAACGTGAGCGGTGAAAGAGTTTTTATCGGAATCTAATATTCCAAAATATATTACAATTGAATAGAATCGCCTTTCCAAAAATAGGTGTAATTATTTTTAGTTTACATTCAAATTTTCATACATTTACGAGTCAAGATGTGGTGTAAGAGATAGTCATTTTTAATATTACGAGATTTATAAAAAAAACCGCGTAGTAAGATTGTTTATATAGTAGGACAGGCCTATTCTGAATTTTTTTTTTACTATTTTGTGTGTTTATTTTCTTATTATTGTATTTTTTGAAGAAAAAACTTACTGCAGCGCTGTGGTCACCGTAATAATACTGCATAATATGACATGTAAACCCTTAATCACAGTGGTACCTTTTGAGAACCGTAAAAGAAAAGGTCACCCCTTAAATCTAAAAACATCAATCGAGTCACAAGCATATATTTTGCAAAACGACTATAAAAATGTAATTAAAAAGTACTTAAATCTAACATACTTAGTGTACAATTTCCAGTGCTATAAAAATGTAAAGCACTTAGCATTTGAATAAATTTAAAATGGCAGACGGTTCTAAAATGGCGGCAGTTAAACAACATAGACCGTTTTTTTGTGTATTTTTATTTGTACTAAGCCATTCTTTTATTATTTGACCACATAGCATGCCGCATGAAGTGTGTAGCGAATGATTAGTGTATACATGTATGGCCGTAGTTGTTATGAAACAGTAATTCATCCATCCAAGCATCCATTCACACAAAAAATATTTTTAAAATTTTATAAATATTTTATTATTTAATTCGTTTTTTACATGGAACAAAGTCACAAAATTTCATTCGAACAATTTCTTTTTTTAAAAAAAAAAAAAAAACGGTCCTCAAATAGTTTCTAAAATACTTTTAACAACCCAAAATAAAAATATTCTAATCTACACACACAGATTTACTATTAATTGGTGAATCTGTGAATCTACAGATCTTTATTTGGCTATGGCTAAATACAATTTACTTCTACTATAATACTTACTACTTAATTAAGTAATTTGATTTCCTAAATAATTTACTCGACTTGTGCACTTATTATTTCTAAAATAATAATCTAATAAGAATAAAGTTGGTAATTATGTACTAATCACTCTACTTAAATAAATTCCTTGTATTTCATAACTCTACTTTTTACGAATATTTTTTATATCACTAAGTTACTTTAATTCTTTTTTAATAATTCTTAATAATCTATGGTAGGTAACTAACTTTTTTCCTTACAGAAAAAGAGTTGTTCGCCTAGGTAAATTTGCCAGACAGCAAAACTTTTTCATAATAAAATTGTTCAACATAAAAAAGGTTATTTCACAAAAGAGTGCCTTCTAAATACTGCGTAAATGAATTACTGCTTACACAACTGTGGCATGTTACCATGAAAAGCGAAGCTCGTCCTATCATATAAATAATCTTACCAGGTGATACTGTGGTTGTCGCCGGTCGCGGTGGGTCTGTGTTGGTTTTACCCCACGACGAAAAGCCGAACGCATCAATTGGTTGTACATACATCCACGTTATGTACACCGATATGATAATGGTTGTTTGAATTTTCCACCACATATTGAAACTTTTTGGCGTCTTTCTTTATGGTATGCCTCTCTAAACGCGAACGTTTACGTTCTAGTGCCTTGTCTATGATAAGGGTAGTACCATGTGTTGTGTTAATGATGGTTGAATGTTGGATGTTCTGTTTTTGAACACGTTGAAATGAGGTCGTTTTAAAATGAAAAGTTTTTAATGTTTCTTTCATTTTGAAATGTATTGCCGAAAGACGCCACACCGACCGTTTTGGGCATACTTGTTATGTAGTGGAACAAATAATTCTTGATAGATGTATTGATTGATAAATTAGTATTGTATTGTCTCTGTTCTGTGTAAGATAAGAATTTATTGTAAAACATTATACGTGTTTTTTGTTACTTTACCTGAAAAATTTCGGTGACTATTGTAATTGTTAATTCAAAAATCAGCATATATACAAGCTTATAAAATTCTACATAATAATAAACCAATGTTATTGCCAATTACAACATATAGATTTTGAAAAATATGAGAATAATTAATGTAAAAAATATTGTCCCTTTATATAAAATCCTTACCCCCTATAGTGGTTGGTGTGGGTTTGTATAAGGGTGGCTCAATTTTGGCGCCACCAAAAATGGGGCTGAATACTGCAATAGCTTCATCGACCAACCAAAGCGATAGAAGCAGAACGCGCCACACTCCTAAGGACATTTCGTTCCGACAACTCTACAAATAATACACTGAAAATCAATTTCAAACTTTAATTCAGCTAGATTCTAAACTACGTATTACTAAACTTTTTAGATATAGGTATTTACAAATATGTATGCAAGTCTCATTTTAAAAGCCTCAGACTCCCCGGCAACAAATTTTATATAATGGGACAATACATCCTTCGAATTGAAACAGAAAAAAGTGTACCTGAAATTTTGAAAAATGTAATTTGTATTTTCGAATTTTTGCTCTCATATTGTGAATATTCTGTTGCGAACTTGTTTTGATTGTGTCGTGGTGAGTGCGTCTAAGTGATAACAACATATGTCTCAGAGCTGGAATAAAACAGTTCTTACAGATTCACTCGCATTTTTTAATTAAGTCTGTCATTTAAAACTAAAATGTAAAGCCGGCTTTTGTAATTCTAACAGGTCAATAAAATAAACAAAACGCGAGTCAATCTCAAAGTGTTTTATTGTAACGAGCAGTGTTCAGGTAAACTTAAGAAAATAATGTCCCATTACATAACAAATTGTTTACCAGGTGGCGTTGTCGGCGCTGCCGATGGCGGTCGTGTGTTCGACACACCGAAACTGCTCAGGGCCTCAGACGAGTCGCCAGTAAGACATGCCAATAGTAGAGGCAGGATCAGTGCGGCGGCTTCCTTGCGGGACATCTCAACAATGCGAAACATTCGAAAGCTTTTCGGTCATTCAAATATTAAACGAATGGAGAATGTATGTCGATTTTTTGAAAATGGCACACTTTTTGACAATCACTTTTCTTTTTAAATATGAGATGGAGAAAGAAAGAGTTTCTATGTTTTTTTTTGTTGTCGAACGTTTCGATACGCATGAGCGTTACGTTCTTTATGTGTGTTTTTTTGGAATGGCGATTTAAGTAGTGATCTTGAGGAGGTATAAAATAACAGTGTGGTCGAAAGTGGAAAATTGAATTTCTCATTCGATTGTAGAATAGATTAGGGCGAAATTCAATTTTAACTTGTTCATTGTTTTTCTGTACAAGTATTGTAAGAAATGCGAGCGGAACGTCATTATATTTACAAAAAAATAACTTTAATTGTTTTTTCCGATCACATAAAAATATTTAAAACACAGTTCTGAATTTTGAAATGAAACTTTTTTATGAATCTATTCGTATTTACTCGACCAGTTCATCTTCTGGTGGAGCAGACTCATTTGTCAACCCTTTTATTTAAAAACATATTATACTAAACTATACTAACTATACATTAATCGAGAAGTTTCAAAGAGCTTTGTAGTGTCTTTATTAACATACTTGTATAATGTTGAATAAACGCGAATAGATTCGTATAAAGTTTATCATTTCAATGGATAGTGTACGCGTATACTATAAAAAATAATACACCTTAGTAAATATTTGCTACAACAAACATTAAAGTGCCTCTATACTTTAGAAAAAATAAAAAATACATCAAAACAAATTAAAAATATTTACACTGAATTAATAAACATATTAAGTGGGTTTGGTATTATTAAAGTACTATAAAACTGTAATATAATACAGAAGTACATTTAAAAAACTTGTACCGAATAGAATTCCTATTTTCAAGTATGTTACAGGCAAAATTACATTTTAGACTGAACTCGTTTTGACTAGGCGATTAATTAGTAAAATTAGAGTCTTCGCACTTCGACGTTTGCTGCAAACAAAATTCAAACTTCAGAATTTTTACTTAAAATGAACTTTGACAAGTATTTTTTGAACGTCAACTCAAAGCCATGATTTCGTAAACGCTACGATGGAGACTTTGTACCGAGAAGATGCCGCAAAAAACTCGGCAAGTGCTGTTTCTTTCTCCAGTAGTGTTACAAGCAATAAAGGTTACCCATGTAAAAAAAGCCATTTTGATATAACTTTTGGGAAAATTAACATTTTTTTCCTATTACGATCAAAGTTACGGTCAAAAACTTATTTAAATTACGGTTTTATAGTTTTAACACACTGAAAGCGATGCTTTCTACTTACTTCATTTCTTAACTTACAAACTGGTCGTTATAACCATAATTTTTCAGTATCAAATTTGTATATTAGCAAAATGAAACAAAACTGCGTCAATTCTAACGTTTTAACAGTTTCGCCTAGTCATTACGAGTTTTGATTAAAATAGGTTATAACGGTAACATTTTATATAATTTACTTACACAAGACGTTGGTATTTTTATTGTAATTCTGTACTCTACACAGTCATTAACTACGGTTGGCGTTGAATTATTTCTTTATGTAAATGCTTAACGTATAAGTACAATTTTATTATAGGCTGTATGAGAGCGACGCCATGCTAAAAGAGGTCTACTTCTTTATGGTTAAATTAACAAAGAGGTTTTTATCTCAAGGGCATTTTTTAGCTTTTGCTTAGGTATTATAATAAAAACGGTAATATAACCTCTTTTTGTACTGTTAATGCACTTTTAATTTTATCTTTATAAAATATCTATTAAATTATTTACTACATGAGTTTTTACAATGAGTGGCCCACTTATTTTAAGTTTTAAAATAACCTGTCCTAAAAAATATTTTCCCTTCTCTTGTCTGTACTAGCTTTAGAATAATTTGTGTTCCTAAAGCTTTCAGAATGAAAAACTGCTTTGACATGGTTGTTTTTATATTTAAAAACTATTTTTGTGTAATAAAATTTTATTGCGAACGATGATCGAAATAAAAAAATCAAAATTTTTATCTAAATCTAACAGGGAAGGAGATAAACGAGAATCAAGGAGCGGGATTCTAACTCGTCTCAATACTAAAGTTGCGGGTTTGTTGCCCACTAACGAATATTGTATTAATAATTGTGGCTAATAAATAATTTATTTATCTATGTGTCTAGCGGAACTTTTATATTTTTCTGCACAGATAATTAAAAATGTTGCCTTGATTATTAATGCACTACAGGTTAATTGGTAGGGGCCTGGCTGTAATTGTCAAAAGGTGTAGGTTTAAATCCCGCTCGTAGTTATTATTTTTACAATTTCAATTATCAAAGATTCAAGGAAAATCAAGAGATAATAAAGTAGTTTGGACACTTTAAATTTGAAATAACTTTTCAATAAGAGGTTCTAGTTAAATTAGATACTCATTATACTTATTTGAGAATTTTAACCGTTTTATTCATTTTTACTACAAAAATTGAAATTTTTATTTTATATATTTGGCACTAGTTATTTCTTAATTATTAATTAACCAATAATCCAACATACCGGTTTGAGTACAATTTATTTATATACAATTCCAAAAAGGCTATTTTACAACCCCTAATGCCCAACGCCACTCTCACTATTACAGTTTTAGATTTTTAGTAGAGCAATAATTAAAATCAAATGACTTTATTTTAATTATTCTCAATACAAATATACAATCTTGCTGCCAATATACTACACAACTATCTAAGTACTACGTTAAATAAATAAAGTGCAAGTTCTTAAGCAGCAGTGCAATTAAAACATGCTAAAAAAATAAAAAATAAAACAATTTCATTTTGAGCGGGAAAGTAGCCCAAACTTCACAGTATGGCTTCACTTTAATTTACAACATTAAAAAATAATATAATTTACTCAAGTTACACACTTAAGCTAAATTATTGCACTATTTATTTAGTTATTTATTTATTTAAAAAATAATTTCTTCGTCTTCAATAAAGTATTTTTTTAGGATAACTTACGTAACGAAACAAAATTTAAATTCAATTTAGCACTTACAAATTGAAACAAAATATACAAAGAAGTTTGCTATAATCTTTTTACTAAAAGAAAAATTAAAAGAAAAACGAAAAAACTAACGAACCACATACAACACAAAAAGTGCGGGAAAGCGGGTGCCATCGCGTTAGGTACAAAACTTTTTAAATTCGCATTTAGAGTCTGCAAAGAGACCGTTCAGCAAACAGGGTTTTTTAGTATTCTCTTTTTATTTTTTATTTTTTATTATTTCACAGTTCAGGTGGTTATGGTTGGCTAGTTAGTTACAGTTCAGTTCTTTCGGTCGATCGTCTAACTGCTCCGGGGTAGATCGCGAGACTAACGGCCCAAGGTTCGCGCGGCAAGGCCGCTTTCTTGAGCTACAGGGGGTTTCGTCAAGACAAAAACAGGCTGGTGTAAAAATAAAAATAAAAATATAGACGGGAATATTTTTTTCTTTTCTTTTATTTGGTTGGCTGGTTGGCGCGGTGGCTGTGCGGTAGCATTCTGACCACTATCCGAAAGTCCTAGATTCGATTGTCAATTTGGGCAAAGTGTGTTTCGGATCTTTCTGTGCATATCCCTGGTCTGTGAACACCAACACGCATTAATCATCTCTTGCAGAGATGACTTGATTTCAAAGATGGCGGTCTTCGCTCAGCAGTATATAAGTTGTCTACTAACTACTTAGCTGGACAATTTTTGTTTTAAAGTTTTTCTAGCGCGCGAGCAGCACAAAACCGGTCGTTATGTGGATATCGTTGAGGGAGGCCTTTGTCTAGAAGTGAACGAGTTTTGGTTAAGTTTTTATTAATTGTTACTGAGACAAAATATTGGATACTCGATAACAATAAATAACAGGGCTAGAATCCTTTAAATAAATACTTCTATGGTCTAGTCATATAAACCACCGGCTTAGACCCAGAGGTCCCGGGTTTGTGTACTCGGTTTGGTTGTCTAAATATGTCGCCATAACATCAATGTTTGTAGCGTTGTTGTGTTCCTGCAGTTAGAGATAAGATAGCCAGTGCCTCACTAGTTGAGGACCCCGGGTGAAGTGCGCTTCCACTTTTGGCCTTATCATCACTTAACATCAGGTGAGATGAAGGTTAAGTGCTTACCCGTAAGATGTAAATAAAAAAAGAAAAATAATTGCAACGTGTTCCTTAACAGAAAACGAACACCCTGTACACACACCTATTAAATTGGAAGGCAGGCCGCCTCAACATAATAATATCCAAAGTAACTTCACGGGGAGGAAGTTCGGCCCCTATTTATAGTTAGTACATATATGTATATATGTATCGCTGATTTGCATTGAAGGTGTGTTATAATGTAGTATACAAACAGGAGGATATGATATGGTCCGGTCTGCGATTGCTAATGTTAAGCAACTATCGCAAACACGGTCATCGGATGGGTGACCAAAAACTTATCATCTCGCGCTTCTGCGTGCTTCGGTTAATCCGTTGGTCCCGGCTGCATTAGCAGTCGTTAACAACTGCCAATCTGCACTGGGTCCGCGTGAGTATGGCCCGTTCCTCCTATCCATCCAAGGGAAGGCTCGTGCCCAGCAGTGGGAACTTAAAATGAGATGGTGATGATACATATAGGCACATCTACTTTATAAATAACTAACACTTTGCCCGCGACTTCGTCCGCGTTGATTTCGTATTGTTCCGTACAAAAATTAAAATAAATAGCCTATAACTGTCCATCAGCAGGGCAAAGGCCTCAATCATTGAAATCAAGTCATCACTACAAATGATGGCTTAATCACCACGCTTGGTGATCGATCATAAACCCAGGCTGTGCATCGAAAAAATCCGAAACACTTTGCCCGACCTGGGAATTTAACCCGCCCCCCGACCGCCTAACTCTATCGCCATCGCGCTCTATAGTTTATGGCGTCATTTTGTCATTTCAAAAGCGATATGAAAGCAATATGAATGCAATATCGAAAGCTGTAGCCTATAGCTTTCGATATTGCTTTTATATCGCTTTCGAAATGACAAGATGACGCCATAAACTTTAAAGCGCGATAGCGAGAGCGATGGCGATAGAGTTAGACGGTAGGCCCCCTGGGACCTTCGGGCCGAGCGCTATTTAACTATTTAATAAGCTATTTATAAGTGCTTATTTTTTTAAATCAAAATAATTTATAGTAAGCATCTTCCCATATTAGAAATTGTGAAATGTTCGATTTGAATAGGTCCGTTTGAGCGGTTTGTTTGTCTATAGTACTTATGTTACTCGCAAGGACTTTATGTACCATTCTATCAGTGAAAGAATTTTTGGAATTGGACTTGGGGCCCGACCGCCTAACCGATTGCTTTGGCTACGTGTATAGTTTATGACGGCATCTTGTCATCTAGCTAATAGGTATAGGCATATATTCATAACTATAGCCTATAGCTTTCGATATTGCTGTCATAGGCGGTACGAAATGACAAGATGATGTCATAAACTATACACGTAGCCAAAGCGATCGGTTAGGCGGTCGGGGGGCAGTACCTAGTTGTAGAGATTATCTACCCTAGGTACTTAAACAAACAAACTTTACCTCTTTAAGAATAAATAGTATAGAAGATGAAGTGCTGTTCGTTGGTAAGCGCATTGCTTAAGAACGGCTGAATGCATTTCGATGAAATTTTGAACATACATCATAGACCGTGACCCAGACTAGGGCAAAGGATACTGGGGGCCTACCGCCTAACTCTATCGTTATCGCGCTCTATAGTTTATGGCGTAATCTTGTCATTTCGAAAGCGATATAAAATCAATATCGAAAGCTATAGGCTATAGTTTTTGATATTGCTTTGATATTGCTGTCATATCGCTTTCGAAATGACAAGATAACGCCATATACTATAGAGCGCGATAGCGAGAGCGATGGCGATAGAGTTAGGCGGTTGGGGGGCTGGTTGGTATGTCACGGGCAACAGCTAGTATTGACTGAACAAAAGGTGACGTAGTTGACAATTCTTTTCAGTTGTCAAAGTAATAATTTAAATATTATTTTATTTTTCTCATTGCAATTTATTGAATTATTATTATTTTGATACAATTTTGAATGTAATTAATTAAGTATAAATTTTTATTTCAATTCATTTTACTGCACTAATAGGTATGTATTAATAGGTTGCTGTTCCAATGCATAAAGAAAAATATATTTTTATAAAGAATTAACTTACAAGAAACATAACATAACTAACTACATTAAAGAAAACAAATCAAGATAACTAAAGACAAAATAAAACCTATAAATAAAAAATGTCCTCCAGCTGTGGGCTAATGGGAACGGTCCCAAGAATGCTGGCAACATTACCCCTTTGAATTGCCAAGCTAATACGTTGGCAGAGGTAGCTGCCAGCCTTCTTGTCACCGGAGGCTTCAATAAGGCGAGCACTCAACTCTTTAACAAGCTGCTTGGCCTCCGGCCCCCATGGACCCAATGTCTCCACCGCAAACGGAACAAATAAATAATTTGGACCCAGCTTTGCGATTTTCAGCACTTACCGCAACAGCCCCCACATGAAGAGAGGTGGCGCGTACATGTGAGGGAGCCACGGTGTCAGCACAGGTTGCATCCCACACAAACGGCCTGCCAAGCTTCCAGGGCCCAATGGTCATCCCGTCAGGTCTCTTGCCATCGCTGCGAGATATACCAGCTGGCTCAAAGACCGGTATACCAACGGTATGTATTATTTCCATTGTTTTCGCATCTGCAAGATTAGCTGTGTATACACGTTTCCTGGATGGCGGTTGTGTACTCCATAAATAAATAAATATATAAATAAAAAAGTCAGAGCAAATAATCCTGTTGATACCGTTAAGAGCAACATTTTACAACTGTGAAGTAGTCAATAGAAAATAGAAAATGTTTGTTCAAAACGTCCACCAGACGAAAAAACGTTTTTTTTTACTAACAATTTATAAATCCCGGAAAGAATGGGATATCTCGATATAACGTAACGTATCCTAGGAGTACTGAGTATTCTGGACGGCCTATCATTCGTTCATTATTCATCAATTCGTTCATTCATTTTTCAAAATCTGTGAAATCTCAATAACTGCATTATTATAGCAGAAATTGGTTTGACAACGACGTATCGTTCTAGAATAGTTACGCAATTATCGGCATGCAACCTGTCCGGTAGGTACTGACTTGTTGATGATAGGAAATGGCGGGTGCCTATAGCTGAAGCTCGACCGGTAGGTAAGGTAGGTAGATAGATAGATTTATTTATTTCAGGCAACAAACAGTGTACAATACATACTATATATCTATACTAATATTATAAAGAGGAAAGCATTGTATTTTTGTATTTTTGTGTGTTTCCAACGAATAAACTCAAAAACTACTAGACCGATTTAAAAAAATATTTCACCATTAGGGCTCGTGCCCTAGTGGACACGAGTAGACATTAAATGAGCTGATGATAATGATGATGATGATGATGACCCTTTTAATTAGCTTCCTTTTTAGAAGCTGCTTCGACTTTAAAAGAGGAGCAAAATATGACAATAAAATGGCAAGGCAATTGGTTCTCAATAATGGTTCACGTTTAGTGTAAAGATAAACTTCAAACATTTGAAAACTCTTTTCAATTTCGGGTTGGTAATTACAAACCTGTTCTGAAAAAATCTGAAACACAACTTTGCCCGACCTGGGAATTGAACCCAGGACCCTCGGGGATCGGGCCGAGTGCTTTGCCACTCGGCCACCGAAGCGCGAACGAACAAAGGGAAACTAAAAATAACAAAAGTGGTCCTTAGGTGAAACTATTATGTAGTTTTGAGTCAACCAAAGGGTTCCGTCTAACTCAGTAGTTTATTATCGTTTAAGAATATAGATAGATGCAATAGCCTGCAATAGCTATTGAAGATATTATGTCGGCCATTTTGAGTTTGCATTTAATCACATTAAAAGCGCGCGAAACGCCATTGTTGTTTGGCACACGCGGAAATGCCAACACAAAGAAAATAATTCTTAATGCAACCTTTTTGTTGGATCGAAGGACTTTTCCTTTTTTCACGGTGTTACAAATAAGGTTTTAATATCACCTTTTTGTCTGTCATCATCAAATTATAATAGATTACACGTAAGTAGAATAGGGTATTTGGCAGGTTTTAGAAAAAATTATCTAATGGTTCAAGCATATTATATTTGCAATTTGATAATTCGTTGTGAATTCCTTTATTTTTTTATGAAAATCGCCATTAAATTTCAAATTAATAAAATAGCCGCCAAAACGATGCATCAGGACACGTGATGTCGTGACGTCAACTGCTTGTAAACAAACTTTTAGCTGTCAAATACAAAACTTCGAGTGACATTTACTGTAAACAAGCAGGTGGACTTCTTGGCGGGAAAGTGAAGAGTCATGTCTGCGGTTTTGTTTTATTTTCTAAAATTTGTGTTATGTCAAATATTTATGTGAAATATTGGTGGATTATTAACCGTTAAGTGTTCGTGAGTGTGCATGAGTGTTGGCAAATGAAACAAGACAGTGCAACGTCACTTTTCAAATTCTCTCAAGAAGTCTGCGTGAGGGCTTAGTAAAGCCCCACATCTTTACTGAGATACTCGAGGGTTTGGGGGTATATCATTTCTCACTTCTCATTTCTATTATCATTCATCATTATCATATTGTATATTTATGTATTACTTGTAAGAAAAATTACTTTGACACTGGCTAAATGTGCTAATCGCACGAAGCCATCAACTAAAAAAAAAAGAACAAGCAGGTGATGTCACTTCAGATTAAGCGAAATCCCGAGCGTTTTCGATCACGTGGTCAATCATAAAAATGTAATTATTTTATTAATGATTTTTTTTTTAAATCACACTTATTTTAAAGTTATGTGCTGGCTAAATTGGATTAAAAAATGTTTAGTTTTAGGTTAACAACAGTTTGAACTATGTTTTCATTGTAGTCACATTAAGAAATATTTAAACACATAAAATATAATAGACATTGGGAAATTTTAAAAAATAGATAAAAGTAATGTATTGGGTAATTAAATTGAGAAACTTTAATGTCGTGTGAAGAAAGAATACGGTACAAATAACAATTTTGGTTAAGCGATATTTTTTTTTATTTTTTCTATTTATTATCGGAATCAAAGCATACATTATTTTTATGATATGGGGTACTAGTTAAACCTCTTGGGTTTGTGTGTAGTACCTAACAATAGTATTCATCCACGTTATCAGAGATAAAGTAACCAAACACATTCATAATATTATAATTCTAAGAATCGACAATGTTCTGACAGTACGATCACATTTCCGAACACAAAACAGAATTATTTTAAAACTGACAAAAAATAACTTTTTAATTTGTATTTAATATTGTGTTTTATATGATAACAGTACAAAAAAAATATTTATATTAATACTAGTAGACCCGGCGGACTTTGCACCGCTTTGACAGTTTCTTGACAACAAAACAAACAAAGACATCAAATGTTTCATAGCTACAAACATTTTGTATTACAAAATTAAATTGTCGTTTTATAGTAAAAAAAAATTTTTTCTTTTAATTTTCTTCTGTACAAACCTTGTCCTGACAATAACAAACACAAAAAAAAGAATTATCCAATTTTGTGCAGTCGATCGGAAGTAATGCGCGTACTACATACATTTCAGTGATTAATTTTTATTTATATATAAGAATGTAATATGATAAAACCATAAGAAAAAGAGATAACAAACAATTAATTTTAAAAAAATCATGAAAACAACGAAAACCAAAAAAAACGTGTATAAAAAACTGTGTATGAAATGCATGAAATGCATATTTATGGATTTTACACTTATTATGCATAAAGTATAAAATTAAATTGAGAAAGATGCTGTATTATTGTATCTATCTCATTGTATTATTGTTATTATGATAAAGTATCAGCTGCAAAATATTATGTTGTCTGGCTGTCTCAAAGTACACACGCCTGCACATCAACCTACCACAAACTGACAAATTTCCACAATAGACTTTGAACTTTAGTACCGAGCAATATGTTTGAAAATGTTTTGAAGAAATTTGACAGTTTTGGATAGGTTGATGTGCAGGCCTAATTGAGTACCTACCTACCTGTTTTATTGCTTCTTATTGTTTTAAGTAAATACTATTCTTAATCGTATTTTATTCACGTAATAATAATTCAAAGTAGCTCGATGGCACAGTGGTTAACGTACCCTGTTTACGATTGCTAAGGTCAAGCAACTTTCACAAAGGCCGGTCATCGGATGAGTGACCAATAATTTATCAGCTCGAGCTCCGTGCTTCATTGTGCACGTGAAGCCGTTGGTTCCGGCTGCATTAGCATTAGCAGTCGCTAACAACCACCAATCCGTGGGCCCGAGTGGTGGTTCATGGCCCGTTCTGCCTATGCATCCATAGGGAAATAACTATTAAAACTATCATGGTAACACGGGATTCGGGATTATTAACGGAAACATTGTATGAATATAATACGTTAATAATTATTCTAATCCATACGTTTTCCCTCTTTCCTATGATATGGGGTCCTTAAAACGAGGCGTGAAGAAGCACCTTGTGGGCCGGCAGAGTGAAGTTGACTGATGCTGCGTTGTTTTCACGCTGCACCAGTTGTCTTCGCGTCTGGACTTCATTTACACTTAACATCAGGTGGTGTGGAGTTTGCTGTGCTAAGTATAAAAAGAAAATAAAAAAAATAGGGTAGGCTAATAAGCTCCAGCAGTGGGGACATGAAATGAGCTGGTGATTATTTGTATGTAATCTGTCTATTGCAACATTTGCTGTCTACTCGTTTAGTGCCTTACAAATAAACGAAGAATAAGCTCCGTGTTTTGTCTCTTTTACTCTAATTTGAGTTGACGTTTACATGACCTGAACAAAACACGGAATAATTATTCGGAGCTTATTCTTTGTTTATTTGTAAGGCACCTAAAGTAGGTATAAACGTTTTATAAACTTTGTACGAAGGTTACCCCAAGGCGCCAAGCAGTCCCAACAACATTCTTAATTTGAAATGCTTTATTCAATTCTTACAAATTTCTAATGTGTGTAGTGTAGGCACTTAAATGGACCCGAAATTCCAAATTCAAATGAACACAGAAAGGGCAGGCACGCACATGCCAAGAAACAAGGCTGATTAAAAAATAAAAACCTATTCAAACCATAATACACTTTAAGTTGGTACAACATAAGGTTGGTATTCCAATTTGTGTAAGTAGCAAAGCTTTGTTTTTTCTTGAGCCGAAGGAATCTTAGCGTGTTATGCCAAAGGTCACAAAGTTAGTACGAATATGTTAGGTTAGAATTTATGGAGGGTGTTATAGTAAAATAACTGCTTGATAGCTCCTACAAGGCTCAGTTAGTGGACATAATTAACACAGTTAACGTACGAGATTTATTTCGTTAAATTACTGAGCGGTCAATTAGCGCTCTGTTTTTGTTTTTTATAATACTTTTTATCCCATGCTGGTTGAGACGTGAAAATAGTGTATCAGCAGCAGTAAGAGCCGACTAAGGGACAAGGGTTCCAAGATGCTCGCACATCAGGCGATCGGCTGCAACCCATCACTGATGTTATATAAGCTTTGCCTGCAATTTTTATGGGAGATAGACGTGACAGTTTTTATGTGTATCATACTAATATTTTAAAGAGGAAAGCTTTGTATGTTTGCATTTTTGTATGTTTGTGACGAATAAACTCAAAAATTACTGGACCGATTTGAAAAATTCTTTCACCATTAGAATGCTACATTAGCGCTGAGTAACATAGGCGATATTAAAAAATAAAGTCCACCCGTGCTAAGCCAGGACGGGTCGCTAGTATAAAACACTTTTAGTGGTTAACGCAAGTGTGTATTTTTATTTATTCAGAGTTTTACTGAAAATATAATGAAAACAAAACTTCCCCGGTTTCAGTTGCTGCAGTCAACGGCAAAAGTTGATATTTTAACAACTTTAAGTCAACAATCAGTTGGCCACGACAGTTGGGAAATTACATTTACATATAATTTAAAAATTATACAAATTTTGTCAGAGAAAACACTAGGAGGCGTTATTTGTCACTAAATTCAATCATGTATTACAAATTTAGTAATAAATAAGCAATTGATACAATTTTTATCTAATTTTTAAAAGGAGCTACTTATTTTGACAACTTAACCAAACAGTGTTGCCTGTCGAAAAGTAATAGTAGTATTAGTAGTAGTAGTATATGTACTAATGTAGGTTTTGGTAGAATTTAACTGAGTTCGCCGTCTTGTCCGTCTTGTCTGTTACTGTCTTATATGTAACTGTTGCTCTAAAACAATGTTAACACAATATTACCGACAAATCAGGCAAAGAGACCTCTTGGCGGGAAAGCAAAGAGTCATGTCTGCGGTATTGGCTTATTTAAAAAAAATTGTGTTATCTCGATTAATATAATAATAGTAGAATATTAACCGCAAAAGTAGGAGCTCGATGTAATGGCGCAGTGGTTAACACGCCCGATCTGCGAGTGCTGAGGTTAGCAACTATCGCAAAGGCCATTCATCGGATGGGTGACCAAAAATGTATCATCTCTCGCTCCTCCGTGCTTCGGAAGGCATGTAAAGCCGTTGGTCCCGGCTGCATTAGCAGCCGTTAATAACCGCCAATCCGCACTGGACCCGCGTGGTGGTTTATGGCCCGTTCTTCTTGTGGTGTTTCCATCCATAGAAGGCTCGTGCCCAAGCAGTGGGGACATATAATGAGCTGGTGTTGATGATGATGATGATGATGTTTACCGCAGCTGCGTGCTCTCGTGTTGGCAGTGGCAGTGTGGCGTGTGCGTGTGGCATAGTGACGTGATGCTTTTGAATTTTTCCAGTCCTTTCGCCCTTACTAAGATTGTACGTTCTTTGATATCGTTTTCGAGGTTTTGAAAGGATTCACGCCACCTTTTCTTTCTGTTATTCCCTATAATAATAATTATAATAAGTATTTATTTCATAATAATTAAATAGACTGAGAAAACAAAACAAAACAAATACGAACTTGGCGCACGATACGACCACGATACGACCACCCACCGACGGTGTGTAGAACCCAATCTTTCAGCATCGTTGAAACATTGGGTTCTACTGCTATTTGGTTCGCTGCTGGGACTGGGAAGTCCCAGCAGCGGTCAGAAAACGCGTTCAGGATTTGGGTTAAAGGCATCATTAACATCATCATGATGTTAATGATATGAGGCCGAAGGTGGAAGCAAGGCATGTGTGACATTGTGTTGACTCACTTCTTTAAAATGTGTTGGCGCACAGCGCACGATCGGGCCGGGTTTTATTTTAACAGACAGCTGAGAATATATGAATATACGTTATTTACATACAATACAATACAATATATATATATATGAGACAACATCACATACATTGTTCTGATCCCAAGGTAAGTAGCTAAAGCACTCGTTGTCGTGGAAATCAGAAACAACGACGGTACCACAAGCACCCAGACCCGACACAATATCGAAAAGTTCGTTTTCGACATTGACCCGACCGGGAATCGAACCCGGGACCTCAGAGTTAGCGCCGCCCAAAGTCCGGCGTGCAAGCCACTCGGCTACGGAGGTCGTCAAATCAATACCTACAGTTTTCATTCGAAAATCAAAGCGACTGAGCGCGGCGTGCAGATGGCGCGTTCGATTTTGTTGCGCATTGGCAATTTTGAGTTCACTCAATGAGCCGGCGCAGTTGACGCAAGGCATTTTGCTGAGTTACCCATGTCTAGTGGAAGAGTACTTTACCAGACTTCCTTAACCCCATGCCCCATATTGATGTTCGGCGACATAATTAGATAAGATGGTGGTATTTACCGCTATTTAGCCAGGTAGACAAACAAGCTCCAACCAAGCCGAGTAAAAAAATTTACCAACGCTGGTAATCGCACCCGGAATCTTTAAAACAGGGCTTGATACCGTTACCAAATTCCCACTATACGTACCGGTAATAAGTAACGTTATTTCTATAAAGGTAATTTGGTACCGGCAATGCAGGTAACGTTATCTAGAAAACGTATCGCTACTTTGTTCGTTAAATTTTGCGCTTTAGCCAATCCGCGTAGAGCGGTTAGTTAATTTACCGGTAAAAATACCATCCAGGTGACGATACCAAGCTTAACGGTACTGTTTTTACCGGTATCTTCGTTTGACAAAAGTATTAATGCCAATTTTTAACGGTATTAAAGCCCTGCTTTAAAAGTTGATAATTTCTTCAACTAAGTTGCCAATATGCGGAACGCCTTACGCTTTCGTTAGCGAGAAACGTGTGAGTGAACCCATGGTAGGGCAACACTGCTGGATCTCGCATCTCACGCACTCGATTATCGCTGATCAGTATCGAGCACGCGATTTAGCGCTAGTGTTGTACTTTGTACTTACAAAAACTTATTTTTCGTGGTAGGACTTGTTTTAAGTCTGCTTGGCTAACTCACGTTATCTAAGTCTTTCTGTCGCGATAGCATCAATGGTTATAGCTTGAGATAAGATAAGATAGCCAGCACTTTCATGTTCGTACTTATCGTCACTGAACATACTGATGTCCTCAACTGTGAGATGATAACAATCTAATAAGTAATTAATATCTAGAATGTAATAGAACAAAATACTTTACTTAATAAATAAATACTTTATTTAATAAAATACTTTAGTACACATAAAAAAACATACGAAATAAAAAATAGTTGTGAATCTAACCCATCCAGGAATCCACTCAAACACACATAAATTGAAATAAATAAATAAATAAAAGCTTCATCAATATCGGTTCAGCCGTTAATGATTGGTTCAGTGACAAACACACGTACGGAAGAATTACATACTTTTAGATTAGTTAGTTTAAGTGTAAGTATGTAAACTGATGGGTTCGTCATATCATCACAACTTTATTATGTCCCCACTGCTAAGGCACGAGCCTACCCTTTGGATGGATAGTGAGAACGAGCCGTAAACCACCACGCGGGCCCAGTGCAGATTCGTAGTTGTTAACCACTGCTAATGCAGCCGGGACCAACGGCTATACGTCCTTCCGAAGCACGGAGGAGCTCGAGATGATACATTTTCAGTCACCCATCCGATAACCGGCCTTTGCAAAAGTAACTGAACTCCAGCATTGCGCCATCGAGCTCCTCTACACCGTAACAGTCCCGTAACAGTCTGATTCAAATCATCATCATTCAAATCATCAAATTCATCATCATCATTTATCGATATTATTTTGTCGATATTTTCACATCACTACCGAGTATTAAATTAATAAATATAATAACCTTTTATATGGGCGAATGACCTTGATGCATGTGCTCAGCTCATATTTCATAAGAAATATCGGTTAAGCTTCGTTAATATCGTATTCTGGGGTAATTCCGCCGGATTATATTATACTAAGTATATCTACTAGTGGCCCGCTCGCGACTTCGTCCGCTTAAGAACACCCGTATCCATGATGGACCCCTATTGCAGCGCCACCGGGTCCAATTGTGTTTTAAACCATCCAGGAACCCATTGAAATATACGCACAAAATTTCACCTAAATCGGTCCAGCCGTTTAAGAGGAGTTAGGTGACAAACACACGTACAGAAGAAATTATTATATAATTAAAGATATGTATAGGGCAAAGTGTGTTTAGGTTTTTCTATGCATAGCCCGGGTTTGTGTGATAGGCATAATTTCCAAGATACCATAGACAAGACACAATTCCAAAATTCAAAATAATTTATTCAGTTTAGGCTCTATGTAGCTCTTATGAATGTCACTATGCCATCGGTTCGTAAGTCTACTCAGGGCGGGAGACCTTCTGCTTTGAAGAACCGGCAAGAAATTCAGCAAGGGCATTTCTTGTTCATTACAGCGTTAAAATATTGTAAAATTCTCTATCATAGCAGGACACTTTCCATTACAAATAAACACAAAATATAAAAGACAACCACAACATGTGAAAACACAAAATAAAAAAGTAAAAAACAAAGTGGCAGTGTTATATTCAGTGTTATATAGTCTGGTTGTTTGTCATAAGATGGACGTCCTCAACACATAACCTAGCTAGTAACCACTACCACCACCTCATTTTATGTCCCCACTGGTGGAGCACGAGCCTTCCCTAACGGGCCGTAAACCACCACGCGGGCCCAGTGCGGGCGGTGGTTGTTAACGACTGCTAATGCAGCCGGGACCAACCTTCCGAAGCACGGAGGAGCGAGGGATGATAATATTTTTTTTTTAATATAGTTTGGATTCCCCGTGTGGTGCCGGGGATAAAGAATTGCACCACCCCATCTCTTCCCGTGGGTGTCGTAGGAGGCGACTATGGGAGCATTCCAGAGGATGGGCAGCAGCGTCTCTCTGTGATTACTCTTACCTTACTGCGATCGCCAACCCGCCTGCCAAGCGTGGCGATTATGGCAAATTCCCCTCAAAATGATTTTATCCTTGAGGGAGGCCTTTGTCCAGCAGTAGACGTCGTTTTGGCTGAGATGATGATGATGATGATGATATTTTGGATAACAACAGCCTTCAACTTACATACAGACAATTTGTTTATAGCATGGAATTTTATGGCCAATAACAGTTACCCACTCATTCAAACAAGGAAATAGAATCAACGAGTAAACTACATAACAGAATGAGTAGTACTTACTAATACTTAAGAACAAAAATGAAGAACCATAAAGAGAATTTAAACACTGAAAGACGACAACCTCAGGCGGGAATCGAACCACGCACCTTCCGCATTCCGGGCGGCTGCCTTAACCACTTGGCTACCGAGGTCTGGCTTTCACCCGTCGAAATTTTTCAGTGCTTGATGCTTATATTTTTTAGTCAACATTGCTTCATCAATCTTAGAAGTTTTCACCTCTGAGATCCGAAAGAAATATATAAAAAACACTTATCTATAACGCAGCTTCATCTTAACCGAATGTTCAAATATTTGTAAAAATATTTCTTTCGGATCTCAGAGGTGAAAACTTCTAAGATTGATGAAGCAATGTTGACTAAAAAACATAAGCATCAAGCACTGAAAAATTTCGACGGGTGAAAGCCAGACCTCGGTAGCCAAGTGGTTAAGGCAGCCGCCCGGAATGCGGAAGGTGCGTGGTTCGATTCCCGCCTGAGGTTGTCGTCTTTCAGTGTTTAAATTCTCTTTATGGTTCTTCATTTTTGTTCTTAAGTATTAGTAAGTACTACTCATTCTGTTATGTAGTTTACTCGTTGATTCTATTTCCTTGTTTGAATGAGTGGGTAACTGTTATTGGCCATAAAATTCCATGCTATAAACAAATTGTCTGTATGTAAGTTGAAGGCTGTTGTTATCCAAAATATCATCATCATCATCATCATCTCAGCCAAAACGACGTCTACTGCTGGACAAAGGCCTCCCTCAAGGATAAAATCATTTTGAGGGGAATTTGCCATAATCGCCACGCTTGGCAGGCGGGTTGGCGATCGCAGTAAGGTAAGAGTAATCACAGAGAGACGCTGCTGCCCATCCTCTGGAATGCTCCCATAGTCGCCTCCTACGACACCCACGGGAAGAGATGGGGTGGTGCAATTCTTTATCCCCGGCACCACACGGGGAATCCAAACTATATTAAAAAAAAAATATTATCATCCCTCGCTCCTCCGTGCTTCGGAAGGTTGGTCCCGGCTGCATTAGCAGTCGTTAACAACCACCGCCCGCACTGGGCCCGCGTGGTGGTTTACGGCCCGTTAGGGAAGGCTCGTGCTCCACCAGTGGGGACATAAAATGAGGTGGTGGTAGTGGTTACTAGCTAGGTTATGTGTTGAGGACGTCCATCTTATGACAAACAACCAGACTATATAACACTGAATATAACACTGCCACTTTGGTTTTTACTTTTTTATTTTGTGTTTTCACATGTTGTGGTTGTCTTTTATATTTTGTGTTTATTTGTAATGGAAAGTGTCCTGCTATGATAGAGAATTTTACAATATTTTAACGCTGTAATGAACAAGAAATGCCCTTGCTGGATTTTTTTGCCGGTTCTTCAAAGCAGAAGGTCTCCCGCCCTGAGTAGACTTACGAACCGATGGCATAGTGACATTCATAAGAGCTACATAGAGCCTAAACTGAATAAATTATTTTGAATTTTGGAATTGTGTCTTGTCTATGGTATCTTGGAAATTATGCCTATCACACAAACCCGGGCTATGCATAGAAAAACCTAAACACACTTTGCCCTATACATATCTTTAATTATATAATAATTTCTTCTGTACGTGTGTTTGTCACCTAACTCCTCTTAAACGGCTGGACCGATTTAGGTGAAATTTTGTGCGTATATTTCAATGGGTTCCTGGATGGTTTAAAACACAATTGGACCCGGTGGCGCTGCAATAGGGGTCCATCATGGATACGTCTTTTTTTTCAGTGTTTAAATTTTACTTAAGTATATTTAAGCGTTAATAAAACGCTAAAATATATAAAAAACAACCATAAAGAGAGCCATAAAGAAATTAGACTTATTAGATTTTGATCACCCATCCAATGGCCGGCCTTCGTAGTTGCTTAACTTCAGCAATCGTAGATGTTCAAACGAACTTTGAACATTTGGTAGGAACTTAGGGACTTAGGTTCTTTAGGGATTAGGGAATAGAACAGGGTAGCTCTAGTCCTCTTCCTGTAGTATAACAGTTTCATGTGTAGGTAGCCGGTGTCTTGACAAGAGACCACACATACATACTCTCTGACACAGTTGCAGTTGCTCTAGTCGGCAGTACCACAGTAGACAAAGCGCGTTTAACTTCATTTGCTTCTCGATCATAACATCAATGTTTGTAGCATTGTTGTGTTCCGGCAGCTAGAGATAAGATAGCCAGTGCCTCAGTATTTGAGGTTCCGGGTGAAGTGCGCTTCCACCTTCGGCCTTATCATCACTTAACATAAGGTCAGATAATGTCCCTATGTAAAATAAAAAAAAGTTATTATAAAATAAAGCACTAGAGTGATTTTTTCTTCAGTTTATTTTCACATAAATAATAACTTAACAAATAATCTTGACAAACACATTGTCTATAAACACAGTTATGTACATTCTACTATTCTCATAATAACTCACATTAACTGAAATACAGATAGGTGAAAGAAATCATCAATATCAAGTAGTTCCCACTTACTCCAGCAGCTGAAGAACCTGCAACAAATAACTCCTAGTTAATCTTACATGTTTTTGGAAAGAGATTGGTCTTAGAGCAGGGTTTCAATGGTATCAGGGGTCCTCAGTAGCTCTCATTATATTAGTAGTAACTGTAATGAAACAACCAATAAAAGTGGTTTTAAAATATAAATAAAACTATAGTTTTGAAGTAGTAGTACATAGTGCCCAAGTACTTTATTTTAAAGTCAAGTGTAATGTTAGTATATGAATAGAGGTAAGCATTATTTGTAATTCCGGGCTCTTGAAAGTTTTTAATTGTAATTGTTGTATGTTAAATATTGTATGACTACATTGACTACGTAACGACATTCTTTTTTTTTTTTTTTGTAAATGTCGTTACTTCTAATAAAGCTGTGGAGTTTCTTGCGCCCATTCTTCTCCACAGCTAAAAAATAGACTCTTAAGTTTATTTGAATAAAAAATGTTGTCTTTCACTATTCTATTACAGAGCAATACAGAGCAATACAGTATCAATAGACAGTATTAATAGCAGAAAGAACGCATTTAGGTAATGCTGTGTTGGCCATTCAAAATTAATTGTACTATCTTAAGCTTCCACAATGGGATGTATCCAATACTGTCTGTGGACAGATCTTTTTTTGCGTCTCAAATATAATAGATACAGCAAATAAAGTTTTCTATTATAGTCTGCCATGATGACCTGCCCGCACTAAGCTATCAAGCAAATGGCCGTATCGGAACGATTTTGTCGGAAATATGTGAAAATAGCACATGGTGTCGGCTATCGGATGTCGGCTATCGTCGTCCGACACCGATATCGGATCGGATAATGTGGAAACGCTCTTACTCTAAGTAGGTATCTTAAATGTGGTAGCTTGTCAATAGCTCATTGTAATTAGCGATGTGTCGTTATCGTTTTTTGAAATCACGAAACGAAAACGTCACCCGTTTGTAAATAACGTTATTGAAACTATCTATTTTTGACAACTATCTATTTCCACAACGTCGTCGAACTGTATGAATATTAACATGTTATGTTGTTATGTTTGAGTTGTTGCTACTGTTAACGTTTCCAAGCTTTCAGTTTCAGTTTCCAGTTATCATTGCCAGTGAAATATGAATAATTACACTTATGCAAACGTCATAAATATAGTTTCGTTCATTCGCTCATGCGTAAACAAACCATCTATCGTTTTCTCGTTAACATAAAGTGCATATTCACTCGGTTATAGAAGTTTAGAGCGTTGTGGAAAATAGATAGGTTTTTTGTCGTTGGATAACTAGTGATCGTTGTTCAGCCAAATAGATTGTTGTATAACTATCTAAGTTTATTTATTTATTTATTTAAACGAGCACCAACATAGTGTACACTATTACAATTTTAAATAAAATACACACACAGAACGACACAAACCAAATGCCACTACAATTATAGGTGTGGACAGCATGCAATAAAAAATAAAAATAAAATAGCGAGTAACAGGACAGACCACAATATTATACAAAATTGAGAAAAAACAATAACAATTAATCAATTTATGAACAAATTTAAATTTAAATTAAAATCAATTAAAAAAAAAATTAAATACAAAACAAAATTTTACATTAAAACCAAAAACGAAAGTTGAATAACGCCCATCGCTAATTGTAATTTTTTTTTGTTATTTTTTAAATTTGTAAGCAGTTAACTATCCTAAAATCAATAAATAAATAACGTCTCCAATACCGATATAATTATATTATTGCTGTTTTACTCCGATAAATAAATACCTAATTATTAAATATTAGACAACATCACTTACTGCCGTACTCAGAGACGTCAAATAAGTTTTAATGACAATTAAGTATCTTGCTGTCACTTTCTTATGTATAGTGCTAAATAGAGAAGGGAAGACATTCTCCGAGTACGGCAGTTAGTCTTGTGTAATGAAAATCTGAACCACCCAGACCCGAGAAAATATAGAAAAAGTTGATATTTTTTTCTTGATAAACCCGACCGGGAATATGTCGCCATAGCATCAATATTTGTAGCATTGTTCTGTTCCGGCAGCTGGAGATAAGATAGCCAGTGCCTCGTAGTTGAGGATTCCGGGTGAAGTGCGCTTCCACCTTCGGCCTTATCATCACTTAACATCAGGTTAAATGCTTACCAGTAAGATTTAAAATAAAATGTAATCGCATATATTCAATTGAATAAACTTTCACTGTTGTGTTTACAGACTTTGATTTTTGCTAAATTGACGAATCGGCCTTTGACTTACGGCATGTCTTCAGCTCCTCAGAGTACGGGTAATCGAACACACATTGGCACATGCTGTTCCTGCACTGGACCATGTCTGAAGACTCATCCAGGTAGCACTGGCTGCTTCTATCACAGGGCTCGAAGATTCCTGCACAAGAAGAGAAAGTAATGATAAGCTATGGTACCTAAATGGATAGCTCGGATTGCATGCGAGGAATCGTGGTTCAATCTAGGGATCTGACCATAGTATCTTATCTTATCTTATCTTATCTTAGTGGGGCCTGCCGAGGTTTCCCTCTTGCAGTAACACCTCGACCCATCGGGATCTTTTGTGCAACCCCATCCTTTCACTCTTCCTCCTCTGTAAAGATAGAGGCCATAAGTTTGGCAACGTCCTTAAGAGCGAAGAGCCTAAAGTCCTCCGGTTTCGGATAGGCCATTCTTCCATTCTTTTCCTAGCCAGAGAGTCGCAGTCATACAGTAGGTGCTGCATTGACTCCGTTTCCTCTCCACAAGCCCTACACAAACTATTTGTTGAAAGGTGCATTCTGTGGAGCATTTGTTTTGTGGCATAGTGCCCTGTCGAGGCACCGATGGTTAGTCGGGCCTGCCTTCTACCACCTCCGCATATGAACTTACTTCGTCCTAAGGCGTTTTCGCCAAGGAAGGATTTGGAGTGTTTCTTACCCGGCTGCTCCTTCCATTCGATGCCGTGCCTGTTTTCGATGTAATCTTTTAAGGCCTTGTTAATGGTACTTGGTGCAAGTACCACGAACGGCTCAGGACCAATGAGCTGGGCCATAGTAACTCCGATAATCTACTTACATAAGAACCTAACATACTAACACAAGCGTATTTATTAGATATCCGAATGGATGGAGTAAGAGTTACATTCATAAAAAAGACAGCATAAAAGGGCAATATCACTGCTTTTGTGAACTTCAAATAGAAGGTCTTCATCATCATCATCAGCTCATTTTATGTCCTCACTGCTGGGGTACGAACGAGCCTAGAAGAAAAGAAGGTCTTATGGACAGCTGCTTCAGTGAAATAACGTCAAGTGCCAAGCAGTGTTCTTGCAAAAAAGGTGAGTCCCTTTTCACATCAGCGCCAGCACTTTTGGCTTCACCTGCGTTACTAAATATTATCTAACCAGTCCTGATCCAGCACCGGCGGCCGTCCCTGTAATGTGACGCCTTATGAGTTCACGACACACGCATCGCTCGCCGGAAAAGCTCGCCATCGCACCCATTGAGGACACGTACTGCACCGGCACGTTGCATGGAGTTCCAAACCTGTCCTCTACAGTAGGAATCATTGTAGTAGCTTGTTGTACCTCCATATTCTGAGTGCATCTTAGCAGTCCTCGACCGGCGCCAGCTTCTAAACGTCTCTAGAGTTGAATTCTTTTTAGACAGACGCAGTCGCTTGTTTTAAGGACTGCTGATGTATCTAACCAGCCCTAGTCCAGCATAGGCCTCTCTATATATGTCTCTGTAGCTAAAGTATCTGTAGTGAATCTAAGAGAAGTTCTCTTGAATAGAAGCAGTGACTTTCATAGATTACTGTAGTAGAAGTCTGCTTGTTAATGTGGCGTAATCTTACCAGTCCTCGGCCAGCACTGGCCATCCCTGAAGTGTGACGCCTCATGGCACATGCATCGCTCGCTGGAACAGCTCGCCATCGCACCCATTGAGGACACGCACTGCTCTGACACGTTGCATGGAGCACCAAAGCCGAAGACCACTGGGAGAGTTTAAATTAATTTATAGTTTAGTGTAGTTTGACGACTAAATGATGACTTGGTTTCAATGTGGAGGCCTTTATAGACCTTTTTTATTTGAACATTAGTTTATACCAAAAACAAATATTTGAAAGACTTTTTAGGTAAGTATTTGTCTGTAGGTACAACGATTTAATTAAAAAGTGGCTGGAACAAGATATACATTTTCAGAGCCTTCCAACGTTTTAAAAATGTCTTAAAGCTAGTGACGTGCGTACGATGTACGACGTTAGATTGCATTTAGTATTTATTTTTATTAAAAAATATATGAATTTAACAATAATGTTGTATTAATTAAATTGTTTTAATTTAAATTCGTTTATAATTTAATTTAATTTTGCGTCAATTTTTATTTTTTATTTTAATAATAATTTTGTTTTAATGCATGCTGTGATTGCAATCGTAAGAGCAGTTAACAGTTACTGTTTCTTATGTCGGTAAGTCGGTAATATGTCGGAATACTGTTGAGTCATACGTAATTGAAATCAAAAATAAAACAATATGATTCAAATTCAAATTACTTAACTTACTCAATTTAAATGGACACAGAAACTAATATTCGGTTGCATTCGGAAATGCGATGATTACCGAGACACTTAAGAAAGTAGAAGCACTGTAATAAAACAAGGAAATAAACAATAAAAATAAATAGGCAGTTAAGACGTTTAGGGTCTTACAAATAAACAAAGAATAAGGTCCGAATAGTTATTCCGTGTTTTGTCTCTTTTACTCTAATTTTAAATTATGTTTACATGACAGGAATAAAACACGGAATATAACTATCTATTCGGACCTTATTCTTTGTTTATTTTAATGTTTAATGTTTTTTTTGTTGTGTACGCAAAATAACGTTCGTTAACGTCTTATTGAAATCTTCATTAGTACCTGATTGCTAATGCTTGAAATAAAGTTGGATTTGTCCACATTGTGTTTTATCATGGTCACCCTAAAACTACAACCAAACAGCGAAATCACAAGAACTGGACGAGTGCCTTCGGCCATATTACATAACCGCGAGCGTTTTCAAACTGACGACGCCGTATGTAAACGGCAAAATCATACAATTTGCCTGCAACATATATACTAAATAACTGTAGAAAGCAATAAGTAGAATATAAGATTTCTCATGAACATAAATTTGCTCTACACAGAATAAAATAGAATAGAAAAACATTTATTCAGTATCAGTAAAGCTAAAAAAAACCTACCTACCGAAAAAAAGCATAAAAATACAATACACATGATCCTTTAGCATCGAGAGCATCGCACCTGGCCAGCATGAGTCTGCCGACTCCACGTACTCCTGCCTGCACTGACAGGTGTCAGTGGATAATGAGCAGATGGTGTCTTCAATCACGCAGTCAGCGTCAGCTGAACATGTCCCGCCGATTACTGAAAACAATAATAATTATATCAGTTTTACGTCTAGCAAGATCTGGGCCTAGATCCTGATACTGTAAAACATCTACAATAGTGTCATAGGTATGGTGTTCGTAGGTATGTTTATTTGAATTAGTGGTCGCCCAGTGGTCGAAATTCGACCGTAACTTTATTAAGGCTGCACGGATTGTATCCTAAGCAATGAAAAATTAAAAAAGATAGAATGTGAGTTTGGATTGGCATTGACAGATTTCGGCCGCTCCTCTTCCATTTTTGAAATTTTTGAAAAGATGTATTGTTGATCGAAGAAAAGAGTATATATGCGTGTGTGTGTGTGTCAAATACATGGTAGTGTTTGTAATGTTTGTTTTATTGATTTAATGTATTTTTATGTATAATTTACAAATAATATTAACATTTTGCACTCCTTCTCTATATAAACTATAAGTGTGCGAAATTTCATACTCCACCGTCCGCGCAATTTTCGTAAAAAGGGGTACAAAGTTTTTGCTTCACGTATTAATATATAGATAAAAAAAATTTACTTTGACTTACCTGTAAGATATTTAAAAAAAAAACTGTGCAGATATTCGGAGAACCCGCCGTGCGGACTTCTTGGCGGGAAGTGAAGAGTCATGTCTGCGGTTTTGTTTTATTTTGTAAAATTTGTGTTATGTCGAATATTAATGTGAAATAATGGTGGATTATTAACCATTAAGTGTTCGTAAGTGTGCATGAGTGTTGGCAAATGAAACAAAACAATGCAACTTTACTTTTCAAATTCTCTCAAGAAGTCCGCCGAGGAATTAGTAAAGCCCCACATCTTTACTGAGATACTCGAGGGGTTGGGGGGTATATCATTTCTCACTTCTCATTTTTATTATCATTCATCATCATACTGACTGAAAGGAAATATTGTATATTTATGTATTACTTGTAAGAAAAATTACTTTGACACTGGCTAAATGTGCTAATCGCACGAAGCCATCAACTAAAAGAAAGAACCCGCCGTGCCAGTCAGTCCTTGTGCAATGTATCGAGTGTTTGGGGCGTGGCACTCGCATATGACCCGGTGGTACATATGTTTGACAAATGACGTTCCCCTCGTATGGCTTAACATGATTCCCTCACCTGGTGCGCAAAAGTCCTCAGACTGTTGGTACCCGTTCCCGCAGGAACAGCTGCCGCTCAGGCAAACCGCGTTGGCAGTGATAGCGCACTCTAGGTCTACCTGGCAGGTTTCACCGAGTTCTGGAAGACAATGTTTGTTCATAGCAGTGACACAACTTTGAAATTAAAGTGAAGAGTGCGCTAAGTCGAATATGACCGGAAATAACGGTGGATTATTAACCTTTAACTGCCGTACTCAGAGACGTCAATTGAGTTTTAATGACAATTAACTCTCTTGCTGTCACTTTCTTATGTATAGTGCTAAATAGAGAAGGAAAGACATTCAATTGTCATTAAACTTAATTGACGTCTCTGAGTACGGCAGTTAGTGTTCGTGTAAGTGCATGAGTTGGCAAATGAAACAAGACAGCGCAACGTCACCTTTCAAGTTCTTTTAAGACTGTTGCGTGAGGTTCTCAGTAAAGCTCCACATCTTCACTGATACTCAACCGGTTGGGGGGTATATCATTTATCGCTAGTCATAACTATTATCATTCATTATTAATAAGATACAAAAAATATTATATTTCATATCAGTTTTTATATCGAGATCATTATCAAAAATCGCTCCCTGAAAGCCAATGACCTGTCCTCAGTGATAAAAAACTGAATTAATGACATTGTGATGCAGCAGTGAGAACATGAAATGAGCTGACAGTAATAATGATGATGTAATCTGTCTGACAACCGCCTCACCTTGCCCCAGCAGTAGGCAAAGCCCATCAATAGCTTCGTAACCGTCGGGGCAGCTGCAGACGCCGTACCCCTCTTCATTGAGCTCGCACTGGATCTCCAGCTCACCGGCTAAGCAATCACTGTCCACTTCACAGCGCTCGCCGATACCTGAACAATGATATTTATTTATTATTAATTTATCATCAAATACAGCCATCATTACAGGAATTTTCCTAATTCAATAGTGTAGTTAACTACAATTACAAATACATCTGTACCACTATATAAATCTGTAGGCTCTGTCTGTACCTGCAATTTTTCTGACAAATTTTGGGATAAATATTCGTTTTATGACAAACTGACACTAATTCTACGATTTTTGAAATTTTTGTCTGTCTGTCTGTCTGTCTGTCTGTCTGTCTGCATGTCTTCTCTCAACTCAAGAATGGCTTGGCCGATCTTGATGAAAATTTGTATGTAGTAAGAACATGAGATTGTGCAAATGATAGGCTATTAATTTTTTTTTATTTTTGTCTCAAATTTTCGCACAGTGAAGCGAGCGGGTGACGACTAGTCGTATATATAAATCTTCTGTGCGTGTGTATGTCACTAAACTCCTTCTAAACGGCTGAACCGATTTGGATGAAATTTTTTGTGTCTGTTCAAGTGGATTCGAGAATGGTTTAGATTTACAATTGGGCCTGGTAGGTGGCGCTGCTATAGGGGTACATCATGGGGTACGGGTGTTTTCAAGCGGACGAAGTCGCGAGCGGGCCACTAGTACATTGTATTGTATTACTTAACATTATCAGGTTTATTATAAATAATATTGTATTATTCTGTTCTATTAAATTACATTATTCTGTTCTATAACATTTTCCGAGTACTATTCTATTACATTGTAATACTTATTTTTTTAAACATTACCCCCCTTATTTATAAAAACTATTTAAGCATTGTTTTGTCTCTTTTTCTTAAATTCAAAATGGCGTTTGTGTGACGTTGACAAAACAATATTTAACTAAATAATGCATAAATAGTTTTTATGAATAAGGTGGTACATTATTATAATTTTATTCCAATTTGGACCATAAAACACAGCACTTGTAGAGTGACTTTCTTAAATTCTTACTCACCAGCAAACAGCATGCACATCGTCCGATTGACGTTCCAAACAGCGAACTCGGGGACGCATTCGCAATTCCTCAGACCCCACAGCTGGGGCGGGCCGCACCGCGCGTTGGCGCCGAATGTGTGGCAGTTGTCGTCGGTGAAACAGAAGTCGTTTATTCTGACCACAGCTGTGGAGATGAAGAAATATTTAGTACTGAGATAAAGATATCTGAGGCTCGAGACCCACGACAGGCTGCCTGTCTATTGGAGCGGAGTGGAGTAGCGGAACGGGAAAGCGCGTTTAACTGAACTGACTACCCGCCATCGTCGGCGCCGCTTACTAAAATGACTCGTCGCATGAAGTCCTTCGCTTTCCGCTCCGCTTCAAAGGACAGGCAGCCTTATACCCGGGACCTAAGACTTATAGTCTTGGGTACAGTTGGACTTCAGTCAGCTCGCGACCACTGCCGGTGCAACTCGTTCGAAACGACGGGTATAAAGGTGTGTCTATGATACCTATACATAGTAGTTTGCGTTTGATTATTATTATCATTAAAATATTATTATTATTAAATTAGTTTTTACTTTTTATTTTCAAGTGCTAATTGCTGCACTGAAGCTAAATTAAATATTTATAAAATACAGTGGAAAAAATTAAACGCCCACCCGACCCAACCAAGAAATTAAAATTAAATAGAACGCGAAAGTTTATTAGTGTAGTAACACCCGAGATCCGAGACCCTAATCCTATGACCAGTTCCTAGTGATCCTTGACCCTAGACTCGAGATTTAAGACCAAAAACAGACACCTTTGAGCCGATAGATTGTGTTACAACAGTGCAAGACTAGAAGCATCGAAAATATATAGGTTAAGTTACATTTCAAGAAAGCATATTCATTACTCAATTGATAATTCAAAGTTTAAAAGTTAATATAGGATAAAGAAATGGAAAAAATTATTTAAGACAACCCTTTCTTCTTTCACCATCTACAAGTAAATTACAAAAACACAAATGTTGAAAAAATTTCCACGAGCAGGATTTGAACCTGCACCCTTCTGACATACCGGGTCAGGTGCTCTTCCAATTGAGCTATCGTGGTTCTAACCAGTCCGCCGAAATTGTTCAACACTACTTACTTTTTTTTTTCACTTTGAAAGCCAAAGGCGCCAACTTTTGTAACGCAAATTTTTGTTTCGCAACAAAATTTGCGTTAAAATTATATAAACAAAACAAAAACATTTTATCTACAAGTAAGTTCCCATTAGCGTTTACTTGACAGATAGTCCATACAAAACTGTCACTTTGTCTGCCAAGTGTCTCCTAATCAGACATTGTGAAACAGGCCCTAAGTAAATAAATACAGCAATAATACTAACGCTTTACACAGCCCCTCATAGTCTCGTCGTAGTAGAAGTTCGTTTGACATGTGCAGATGCCATCCCGTACTTCGGTGAATAGACCATCACACTCAGCTGCTGTTGATACCGGAGACCCGAGCTCTGTAAAAACATTCATAGATACATTAGATCGTGGGTTCACTCACACGCCTCTGATGTGATTCGTCCTGTTTCAAACGCCAACTGTTTTCAGTTTAACACAACAGATTTTTACTAAACCTTTTGACATAGTAAATCACACGAACAATGACAACCCAACCACTCATATTTTGGTTGGTAGTTACCCAATTGTAATGATTTTAAGTTAACATATTTCTACTTAAGTAAAACGGTTTCACAAAAAATATGCTTTTTTGAGAATCATTTAGATTGGTGTTCACCAAGGCACTCTTCGGAGGCCTCTACTATTTGATGTGAAATTTTTATCAACAAGTTCACTGAGAAGCCATGGAACCTGAGAATTGATAACTTTAGCATACTAAAGATCTTCTGAGATTAGTGTTCTCCAAGGCACTGTTCTAAGACCACTACTATTTGATCCTCCTCAACAACCAGTAAACTAAATCATGGTAAATTAATAACTTACCAGCCAAGCAGATTGTCTCTGCGCCATTGGGGTAATATCCTAGTGGACAGATGCAAATCCTGGAGCTGGAACACTCGAAAGGAGAGCTACATTCGCTGTTATCAGTACATGCTACACCGTGCTGTCTCGTAAACTGAGTTCTGGTTTGGTTTGATAACTGAGCTTCAGCTTTCACTTCTGCCCTAGATTCATAAACTCCTTGACGCGTAGATGCTGGAAAAATAAAATTTAATACATAAAACTGGATTTGACACAAGCCTTAGATTAATAAAGTCTACGCTACATTATTTGCAATGTACCTATGTAATTAATTAACAATTAGTTACATACAAATAGAATAAATAAATTAAGTTAGGATTTTCAGATGATGTCTAATAAAAATTTCGTTGAACGTGTCTGTGCTCCATATCAGAAAAAAAACATTTAATTTGAAAAGGCAAGTTTAAATTGCATTTTTCTATCTTTAATTTTATATACAAAAATGATTATTAAGATCTTATTATAACAAGTAGTTTTAGCTTCTACTGTAATTGCTATAATGTTTTAAGTCGTTTCATTTTCATTTCATTTCAATTTATATAATGCACTGTTTTATAAAGGCAGTGTCCATAACTGTGATAAGTATTAAACTTTGAAATTTAAATGTTTATGCATTTTGAATGAATGAATGTTTGAATGAATTAGCATTTATTGGTAATACACGTCCATACAAAAAGGGTTACTAAAATTCAAAATTCAAAATTCAAAATTCAAAATTCAAAATTCAAAATTCAAAATCATTTATTCAGTTTAGGCTACAAGTAGCTCTTGTGAATGTCACTATGCCATCGGTTCGTAAGTCTACTCTGGGCGGGAGATCTTGTACTGAGAAGAACCGGCAAGAAACTCAGCAAGTGTCCAGCTCTTTTCTCCCTTACAGCGTCAAAAATATTGGAAAATGCCCTATCATAGCAGGACACTTTCCATTACAAATAAACACAAAATTATAGAAGACAACCACAACATGTAAATAAAAAACAAAAATATCACAAAATAAAAATAAAAAAAAAAAAAAACTAAGTTAACAAATTTACATCAGGTAAAAGTTTCAATTTCCACAATGTCATACAGTACCACTACAGTACTAAAAAAAAAAAAAATTGGTTAAGAAAAACCAAGTCAAACTACAGTAAATAATATTAAAAATAAGATAAGTATGCAAGAGCAGACCAGCCTCCACAGGCAGCACCCGTTCACGAGTATGACATATGAATCAGCCATCGCTTCGCTCAACCATATTTTAGGGAACGTAACGACCCGACGCACACGCCACCACCGCAGAGACAAATAAAGAGAGCATGACATACTCAAGATACTCTAAATAAAAACTTAATGATCTATTTAACGCAACGCTGTTTGTTATCTGTAGGACACTGCTGATAAAGGCTATCATATCAGTATAAAAATTATATAAATTAATTTTATTATATTAATTCAAATAGAGTATATGTTTTTCATTATAACCAAGCTGTTTTATCATCTAAATATTCTTTGACTGTATAATAACCTTTTAAAAGTAATATAGATTTCACATGTTTTTTAAACTTATCTAAAGGTAAATCTAGTACAGTACTTGGTATTTTATTGTAATAGTGTATACCTTGCCCCAAGAAAGAACCAAGAACCTTCTGTAACCTGAACAGTGGCATTACAAGTTTTGTCTTATTCCTAGTATTGAAATTGTGTACGTCATCATGTTTAGTATAGGAGTTGATATTGCAACGTACAAAAACTATACAATTATAAATATATTGAGATGCAACTGTCAGGACACCAATCTCCTTAAAAAGATTTCTTAAGGAAGTTCGTGATCCGAGTCTATAGATTGATCTTATTGCTCGTTTCTGTAAAATGAATATAGTTTCAATATCAGCCGCTGTTCCCCACAGTAGGACGCCATACGACATGACACTGTGAAAATAACTAAAATAGACCATTCTAGCAGTTTCAACGTCTGTTAACTGCCTAATTTTTCTAATGGCATAAGCAGCAGAGCTGAGTTTACCGGCCAATTTCGATATATGAGGATTCCATTGAAGCTTTGAGTCAAGGGTTATGCCTAAAAAGACTGTAGAATCTACCAAATCTAATTGATCACCGTTTATTTTAATATCGGTTGGTTCATATTTGACATTTGGTAATATAAATTTAATACATTTTGTTTTCTTAGCGTTAAGCTGTAAATTATTAATAGTAAACCAACGGAGTACCTCTGAAAGAGCTTTATTTACATTTTCATAATTAGTCCTACACCTAGTTACATTAAAAATGAGTGAAGTATCATCTGCAAATAATACAATTTCACAAAAGTTCTCTACAAAGAATGGCAAGTCATTAATATAAATCAAGAAAAGGAAAGGACCAAGAATCGACCCTTGTGGAACTCCCATTTTTACATGTGAACCAGATGATTTAGTACCATTTATATCAACAGTTTGTGTTCTAGAGCTGAGATATGACTGTATTAAATTTAGTGCAAAATCTTTGAGACCGTAATAATGAAGCTTCATCACCAGAGTCCGGTGCTCAACGCAATCGAAAGCCTTGGACAAGTCGCAAAAAACACCAAGAGCGTTTTGAGACTTCTCCCAGGCATCAAATATATGTTTTATTAGAGCAACACCTGCATCAGTAGTAGAACGACCCTTAGTAAAGCCATATTGCTTACTATGTAAAAGGTTGTTTGTGTTAAAATATGACATCAACTGTTCGAGTATGATTTTTTCATAAATTTTACTTAGCGCTGGTAATATTGAAATGGGCCGATAGTTACTGGGATCTTCTTTGTTCCCTGATTTGAATAAAGGTATAACTTTACTAAACTTCATAAGATCAGGAAAGATTCCTTTATCGACACAGTTATTAAAAATTTCAGCAAGATACGGTGCAATAGAATGAATAATATTCTTAATTACTTTAATAGATATACCCCACAAATCACTCGTGTTTTTCATTTTAAGTGATTTAAATGTTTTAATAATATTCATTGAATCAATGTATTTAAATTGAAAGGAAAGATTACATTTTGGTACATATTTTTGGAGTAAAGTTTGTGCAGCTTCTGGTGATGAATCTAAATTTGACGTTGTTATTACAGGTATATTTACAAAAAAATCATCAAAAATATTAGCAATTTGTGAATCTGAATTGACTAAGTTGTCGTTTACTTTTAAAGTGAAAGTATTATCCCGTGGTTTAAATTTACCTGTTTCACGGTTTATAAATATATAACTAAAAATAACAACTTACTTATTTAATAATGAATATGAATAAATAATATAATCATCCTAGGTAATTGAACGCAATCTTACCAAAGCACGTAAATGTTGATATTTGACAAGTTCCTCCTTCAAATTGACAATCTTCATCTATAACGCAGGCGTCACCCTCAGCTGAAACATATAACAATGCTATTAGAATCAGCAAGTATTCATTTTGGCGCACTTTTATAAGACGGTCCCTCAAGGTACTGTTTGACGACCTCCTTGGTCGAGTGGTTTGTACATCGGTTTTCATGGTGTCGCCATCTCTGAGGTCCCGGGTTCGATCCCCGGTCGGGTCAATTTAGAAATTATTGTTTTTCTAAATTGTCTCGCTAAGTAAAAGTAAGTCAGCAGTAAGTAAGCAAAGTAAGTCTAGCAAAGTATTTGAAGTAGCAGTTTGTATGTATGTAGTTTATCCTACATATCGTAGTGGCGCTAGTGTTCAACACTATACGACCGGTGTTCGACTCAGTATGCGTCGCCAAAAAATTCTTCTTGCTTCGCACGGGTGGACCTTTTTTGATGTGTAACATATTTCCGCTCGCTTAAAATATAAGCAATTTGTGGGAGTAATTTTGTGAAATGGGACGGAAGTATATGTAAGAGTGTAACAGGAAGTTGGGGAAGCGCGCAAGCGCGCGCCATTGTGTAAATTTTAAATCGGTGTTATGAACATGACATATTATTATTATTATATGTGACATTTTTTGTCATTTGACTATCAAAGGTAATTTTTGATATGTCAAACGACTTCTAATGAGTATTTACTGCATTTATTTTATAGTTATGAAATTATGTAATACCTGACCCATTTTTTTCAGAATATAATGTTAAATTTGCTTATTACAGGTGAGATGTCGCAACATATGCGACTACTGTAAGGCTCGCTCGTTTTTTATTCAATATAGCCCATGTTACTCAACGCTAATGTAGCATACTAATGGTGAAATATTTTTTTTTAATTTGTCCCGTAGTTTTTGAGTTTGTTCGTTACAAACATACATACAACAATACAAAGTTTTCCTCTTTATAGTGTTAGTATGATTAGATATTCTATTGTTATTCATCGAGGAGCTCGATGGCGCAGTGGTTTACACGCCCGGTCTGCGAGTGCTGAGGTTAAGCAACTATCGCAAAGGCTGGTCATCGGATAAGTGACTCAAAATGTATCATCTCGAGCTCCTCCATGCTTCGAAAGGCACGTAAAGCACGTAAAGCAGTCGTTAACAACCACCAATCCGCACTAGTGTCTTTCTTCTGTGGCACTGCGCCCGCGTGGTGGTTTCTGGCCCGTTCTACCTATCCATCCATAGGGAAGGCTTGTGCCCCAGCAGTGGGGACATACAATGAGCTGATGATGACGATGATGATAACGAGATATTATAAATACAATCTACTTCTATAGCTCACCTAACGCACTCTTCCTGCACTCCCCCCTCTGTCTTAGGTAGTAGCCGTCTGCGCAGGCGCAGACTCCTTCACTGCAGGTCATGCTGTAAGGGTCTCTCAGCGTGAACATGCACTGCTCATCTCTGGTGCATTCCTGGCCCCAGTCGATTGAAGGCCAACAGCGACCGTGGAAATAGTGGTGGCCGCTTTGGCAGAAGCAGGCGCCGGCTGCGAAAAAAGAGATTTCGTATTTAATACTCATTGCTCAACAATCATTTTTTTCTTTTTTTACAGTTAAAAATTGCCATTTACGGTAACACATGCAAACTTTAAAGCCCTAATTAATTAAAGGCAATTCTATCTAATGTTAATGAAACTTTTTGATGTGTAAAGGAAATGCGGAGATGTAGACAGTAAATAGAAAACCATTTCTTCAACTGTAATATGTAATGTATGTATGTAATTTAAAGACTGCTATGGATAACCGAACAAAATAGAGTCAATAGGACTACCGTTTTTTTTTAAATAATAATAATAATTATTATATTATATATTATATATTAAATATAATATATTATAGTATTGTCAGGAGGTTCCTCACTCTGCAGCCCTGACCACCGGTAGCTTGGGCCCTGCCCCGCTGCTGGTGGTACTCTAGAATTAGGTTTTTATAATGTTTTATTGTTTTTATATTAAAATATTGTAAAAATCTAGTTTTAAGAAAGAAAATAAATAAAGAGTATAATAATAATAATTTATTAATTGGCTTTAAATATTAGTTTGAAATAATTAAGGCTTTGAAGTTTGTATGGATATTTAAATGTGAAATCGCTCTCGACAATAGTTTAAAAACAAAAACGTGAAGGCTCTACCAACCTTCCACAGTGGTAGCGTTCTCTGATCTCCGACACTCGAAGTTTGTAAACAGCCTGGAGCATTGGAAGTCTTCGAAACACGTCGAAGAATGGTAAGGTGCGTCTGGAAACAATATCCTCAGTTAACTTATGATTAGGGAACCAAGAAGACATACTTCTGTTACTATATGTGACAAGAGCCATTTCTAAATAGATGGAGACTGAGAATAGTTAGGAGTTAGGCCTCAGGAAGAACAGAGTCATTTCCCTACTCTGATAGTCTACCATCACACGTTTTCCCTCCTTCCGCCTCCTTTACCGCCTCTGTGGTGTAGTGGTTAATACCAGCGGTCTCAGACACATCAGAGGTCGCGGGTTCGATTCTCAATGGGGGTACGTGTTTGTGTACTCGTTTGGTTGGTGGTAGGGCTTGTTTGTCCGCCTGGCTAGCTACCACCATCTTATCTATGTCGCCATCACATCAATGTTTGTAGCATTATTGTGTTCCGTTAGCAAGAGATAAGATAGCCAGTGCCTCAGTGGTTGAGGATCCCGGGTGAAGTGCGCTTCCACCTTCGGCCTTATCATCACTTAACATCAGGTGAGGTGAAAGCACTAAGCCTACCCGTAAGGTACAAGGAAAGAATACGTGGGGTCTTTAAACGAGACGTATAGGGGCACTTCGTTCCAACGTTTTCACAGCATCAGTTGTTTCCGCATCTAGGTGCCAAGTGCGAGTTTCATTCGTCATTCGATCACGTTAACGAAAACGAGAATGTATATCGCAAAATTTCAACTCTTGTCGTATGTCGCCAGGAGGCGCTGCTCCAATGCCATACTAATTTTCGTTTGCGTAAACGTAATCGAATGAAAACGGATGGTAATCAAAAGTCACACCTGACACCAATCATTTGGTGTTCTATTAATATGTTCTGCAGCGCACCGGGCGGCGCCGGCGGCGGCAGGCTCCGCCAGAATACCAGCGTTATACCAACAACACAAGCTGAGGCGGGGTCCTGATTGACCTATGTATTATTTTTATTTTTATGTATATTAGTGTGTGTGGAGAATAAATGTTTCTCTCTCTCTCTCTCTCTCTCTCTCTCTCTCTCTCTCTCTCTCATTTGCGCCGTGCTAACTCACGTTCAACGCATGATGTGCCCCCCAACACTGTCTGCAACCCGGATGGGCAGAGGCACTCCCCATTTAGACACACACTGCCAGCCATGCTGGAACAGTCGCCATCTTGTAAACACGACCATATTGCTAGTACCGAGTGTGAATGCAGGATACATCCTGAAATAGAGTGTAACATTAATAATATGAACATATAGGTAGGTATGATAGGTGATAATATGAACTTTTACAAGTGTTTTTAAACGTCAAAGCCATGACTTCGTTAACCCTACGGTGGAGACCTTGTACCGAGAAGAAGGGCTGTTTCTTTCTCCTGTAGTGTTACAATACAAGTTTATTTAAAAAAAGCCAATAATTATATCACATTCATAACATTGATTTGCACTATTGTGTATGTACAACTTTTACCATACATTTTTGTCAATAACATAATCTTCCACTTTATCATCCTCCAATTCACCATCCCCAGAGGGGGATGTCATTCATTACGCGAGCATGTAATTACTAGCTCAGACTCACTTAAATCTTTTATTAGAGGTAACTCTATTCGTTTCTATAACAAAATACCCTGCGTTGACAAATACCAAATTTAAAACTCACATTAAACGAATTATATTTAAAAATAGCCTATTAAAAGGTCAATGACTGCAGCAGACAAATGCGTATGGAATGGACATAAGGCTGCTCTGCACTGGTTCGAATATTATTACGAGTGTAAATAATGAGTACAAAAAATTGTGCTAATTATATCTTATAATTATTACAGGATTGTAAATTGCTTTAAAATACGGAGATAAAGAACAAAAATCATTCCGAGTTTCTGGCCGGCTCTTCTCGGTCGAGGGCTCTCCCAAAACCCGAACTGGTGGTGGAATCGGTAAACTAAATCATAATTCATTACTATTTGTAATTTATACTTAGTTTTGACGCCCGTAAAGGTCTATATTGAATAAACGATTCGACTTGAGCAGCGTGGTATGAAACATTCCAAATCCTTTCTAGGCGAAAACGCCATAGAACGGAGTAAGTGCGAAGGCAGTAGAAGGCAGGCCCGACTAACCATCGGTGCCTTGACAGGGCACTATGCCACAAAACAAATGCTTCACAGAATGCAACTTTAAACAAATAGTTTGTGTAGGGCGTGTGGAGAGGAAACGGAGTCAATGCAGCACCTACTGAGTGACTGCGACTCTCTGGCTAGGAAAGGAATGGGACTCCAGGGGTCGGCCTATCCGAAACCGGAGGACTTTAGGCTCTTCGCCCTTAAGGGCGTTGCCAAACTTATGGCATCTATCTTTACAGAGGAGGAAGAGCGAAAGGATGGGGGTTGCACAAAAGATCCTGCGAATGTTACTGCGAGAGGGAAACCTCAGCAAGCCCCACTAAGATACGATAAGATAAGAACGACGATACACGATACGATTTGGAGTGGAACAACCCGAGGGCACATGTAAACGTTTCGAGCCCTTAATCAGAGCTCGTGGCTCCGTGGTCAGACACCCTCTGACGGTGTTTCTATCGCACGGCTTCAAGTACCCTTTAAGTTTCACAACCCCAAATAAATCGGGCGACTTGCTGTAAATGCCATCTGAGTCCATCAGCAATAATAAAGCATTCCAACGTAATGGTCTCTATACCAGCGCGATTTACATTCCTAGATTTTTCATTTACCCACTATTTATTGAAAAATATTGTTTCATTCAAACTTACCAAAAACCAATAAAATCCTTTCGTTCCACATTATTTTTTAACTTATGAATAACTTAAACACTAAAATACGTATACAACGGAACTGTATACCGAATATTATAATCAAAATTAATATTGGCCGATAAATTCGGGGATACAGAGCTGAGAATGTTTAGATATGACTCTATAATTATTACTTATAGCTAACAGCAATGATTAGATTATTGGTTTGTTAATTAAATTAATTTATTGTTAATTGTTATTTCTCGCTTTACAAAAATGTATGGTCCTGGAATTGTAATAATTAATTAGGTTAAAATTATTTTATTTAACATAATTTATAAGAATTTGGATGCGATCAACTCAAAATCGGTTGATATGAAGATCCTTGGAGGAGCCCTTTGTCTAGCTGATCATGATAAGTATATATATATATATATATAACTTTGCTAATTTTAAGATGGTGTTTGTGTGTTATGATATGAAGTACCAAATAAACTTTTATCTATATATCTATCTATTTATACTTTAAGGTCAAGGTAATATATTATAATTATAAGTTTGCTAAACATTCTATTTTTAACTAGCGATTACTCGCAATCGTATACCGTGGAAATTGCGAAAAACCGCGTCTTATCTTTTAACCCAACTCATGATAAGAAGCTCTTTTTAAAGTTTCAGCATTCTTGGGCCATCGGTTCGGTGGGTTTTGCGTTGATGAGTCATTAGCGAGTGAGTCAGGGTACCAACGTTTTTATTTAAAAGTCTACAGACAGACGTGTCGTCATCATCATCATCAGCCAGCCATTTACCAGTCCGCTGCTGAATATAGGCCTCTCCAAATGCACGCACTACATGAGCACGAATAGATAGAGTCGTCGAATAGTAAATATGAGGAGAATAAGACGCTCGGCACGTTGCGACGATTTAAAATGGCGGAATTAAGAAATAGACAGACTTTTCTTTTTTAAAGCCTATTAGTTATACGTTGTAAATAGATAAATGGAAAGCTAAGCAAAGATGGTTCGTTAATTTATTAATTTTTAATTACTTTCCCTTCTATCCGTGTTGATAAGTCTACATGGGTTAATCTAAAAACGCAGGTGTTCTGATAACAATAATGATTGTTGCGAGGGCTTACACGATGTGTCACAGGTGTCTCACTCAAACATATAATTAAAAATATATTATACTTCTATTTACAATAGCTCACCCTTAATCTAATTATCCGAAAATCTGGATCATCCAAAGAGAAATCATCATCGCTCGCCCCCCTAGTGGCAAAACACTATTAAATTGAATGGTTACTGTCATATTACTGTATGGGAGTGACATAAACGTCATAGAAACGTATCGTTGACTTATATCAATCCCGTGCAATAATAATTCTATTTGATTTCTATTTTATTAGCGTTTTGCCACTTGTCTAGGGGGGCTGCTCCTTTGATATTCTCACTGCTGGGGCATAAGGGAAGGTCCTATGGATGAAAACACAGGGAGAGTGGGCCATAAACCACCACGCGGGCTCACTGAGGGTTAGCGGTTTTTTTTAATTTTGACAGTCTGCAATCGAGCAGGTGGGCTGCCTGATGATGAGCGGTCACCGCCCATGAACATCAGCAACATCAGAGAAATTGCTTTTGTGTTGCCGACCAAAACTTAGTTAAGCGGCATTTAACGACTGGTAATGCAGCGGGGACCAACGGATTTATTTATTTTAAACTTTTGCAACAAAATATTACATGGCGGACTTAATGCCTGAGCCATTTTCTACCAGTCAACCACAGGGTGGTGCAGAAATGGCATGGGAGGTGCAAATTTTGAGAGACAACGAAAGTGGAAAACAGTGTAACAAAAAGATTCAAACTTATAATACATACATATATATGGTATAAATTACAAATACATAAAATACTTTAAAAATATATTTAAATATATGTCGGAGACATGGCGCTAGCATCGCTTAGAAACGACAAGTATAGTATATACTTTGAGTGTGGTCTGTGCAGCCTATGCTCTATGGTACGCGAAACGTCAACGTCAGTTGGCGCGACAACGGACTGAGGACCACTGACTTATTAGAAATTACATCTGAGGACATTTGAACGGGAGCGGTCGGTCGGAGAGAACGCACGCGCAGAACTCACTTAGTTTCAAAAATCCATTTGCATCGAGCAACTTTTTCTAAATAATTTGAATGTGATGCTTTTTTTTTCCTTTAGTTTATGGCTTCGTGCGATTAGCACATTTAGCCAGTGTCAAAGTAATTTTTCTTACAAGTAATAAATAAATATACAATATTTCCTTCCAGTATGATGATGATGAATGATAATAGATTTCTATTGAAGAAGATTGAGAGATTGAGAAGTGAGAAATGATATACCCCCAACCCCTCGAGTATCTCAGTAAAGATGTGGGGGCTTTACTAATTCCTCGGGCGGACTTCTTGAGAGAATTTGAAAAGTTAAGTTGCACTGTTTTATTACATTTGCCAACACTCATGCGCACTTACGAACACTTAACGGTTTATAATCCACCATTATTTCACATTAATATTCGATTTGTCACAAATTTTAAGAAAATAAAACAAAACCGCAGACATGTCTCTTCACTTTCCCGCCAAGAAGTCGATTGTGATGTTATAATAACATTAAAGTGACTGTAAGGAAACCGACAGCGTCTTTATTTTGAAGATCCAAGATGAATTGTGTTATCGACGAATCTGTCTGCTCCACCGTCCTACCTACAAACCCAATCTCCCCACCGTCATTATAATACTTACTTTTTAAATACATCGCGACTTGTAGATTGCGTACCTTCCGACTTCGGAAGAGCTCGAAATTATAAAATGCGGCAATCGGTGATTTTAATTACTAGGCCATAGAGGCGGTTGAAATTAATTCAGAAGGTAAAATGTGTTTAGGGTAGCGGCACAAGTGTTCGACGAACCAAAGATCGACATTATTTTCCCTAAATCATTATAAATAAGGGTCACCTACTGATTTTAGTCTTTAGCAAAAATTTAATACAGACCACCTGCCTCCTAGCAGCGGTCAACTAGTAAAATTTTAATAAAACTCCATGTTATTTTTTGGCGATACAAATTGGTGTCGATCATTGGGTTACTATGTCGATCATTGGGTTACTATGTCGATAACTGGTATCACTACGTTTTTTTTGTGTTTTTTTTTATTAACGAGTAAGCACAGTGCCTTGATCTCACCTGATGTTAAGTGATGATAAGGCCAATGATGGAAGCGCACTTCACCCGGGATCCTCAACTAGTGCGGTACTGGCTAACTTATCTCTAGCTGCCGGAACACAATAATGCTACAAACAATGATGTTATGGCGACATATTTAGATAAGATGGGGGTAGCTAGCCAGGCAGACAAATAAGCCCTACCACCAACCAAACCGAGTACACAAACATGTACCCACCGCTGGGAATCGAACCCGGTACCTCTGGGTCTAAACCGGTTGTCTTAGACACTAGACCACAAAGGCGGTTAAAACGTTACTATAATGTTGTATCGAAGATGTTTACGTCTATACTAATATTATAAAGAGGAAAGCTTTGCATTTTTGTATGTATGTTTGTAACGAATAAACTCAAAAACTACGGGACCGATTTCAAAAATTCTTTCACCATTAGAATGCTACATTAGCGCTGAGTAACATAGGCGATATAAAAAAGAAATGTCTACCCGTGCGAAGCCGGGACGGGCCGCTAGTTAATAATAAGTTCACTTAGCTCTAAGCTATTGCTTGTAGTTACATTGACGTTACAGATAGTGATTTACCTATACCTGTTTCAATTAATCATTATGAATCTAATCACGGCTTAAAGTCTGGTCTTAGACAAATCTTTAAACGTAAACTGTTTTTGTTTTTTTCATTCATCATAATCATCACCAGCTCATTTTATTTCCCCACTGCTGGGCACGAGCCTTCCCCATGGATGGGAAGGAAGAACGGGCCATAAACCACCACGCGGGACCGAGGCGGATGGGTGGTTGAGTGCGGATTGGTGTTTTTTTTCATTCGACTAGAATAAAAAGAACGATATATCACCACATCGTCACCAGCTCATGACACGTCCCCACTGCTGGGACACTAGCTTTCCCTATGAATGGATAGGGAGAATGGGCCACAAACGGTGGTTGTTAATTACTGCTGCAGCCGGAACTAACGCAGATCGAGCCCGTTTTCTGTCAAAATCCGTCTTAATCAGACAATAGTTATGTAGTTATACAATAGACCATTTTGATACCAACATCCGGTTTTAAACTAATCGTATACGGTGGAATGTTAAGAGAACAAAGGGTTTGTTTTACTGTCCGTTTTCTTTCGCTTCCGTTTACGAAAACGAAAATTAGTATGGCATTGAAACAGCGCCTCCTGGCGACATACGAGTACGAGTTAACATTTTGCCATGCCGAATTCTCGTTTCCGTTAACGTTAACGATTGGCGAATGAAACTCGCACTTGGCACACCGGTCTCTTGCAACAACAACTTTATAATCGGCTCGATTGGCGAATGTGAACACGAAAATGGTTTCAACGATATCGTCACGGGAGTTTTCGCCTTCGTAAACGTAATCGAATGAATACCGAGTGCCTATATTGAGTAAGTTTTGTTTACTATCTACCTGTTCATTCGATTACGTTACAAAAACGAAAATTTGTATGGCAAAATTTTAACTCTTCTCCTACGTCGCCAGGAGGCCCTGCTTCAATGCCATAATAATTCTCATTTTAGTTTACGTGATCAAATGACAAAAATATTATTTATTTTTTTGAGAGAGTTCGCTGATTGCCGAGACGGCATTTCCAGCTTCACCGGGCTTTTTTGGGGGCGGCGAGGAACGTAAAGGGTCCCTCAAACCGTGTGAAACGAATCACCTTCGGATAAACTCGCAATAAGCCAGTCTTATAGTAAACAACACACACACTAATCACAGCTCCTATACTGCAAGTGTAAACACAATATGTAGGTCACACAGCAGAGGTAAGCACGCATTTTAACTACGTCATCGATCCGTTCGTGACGTCATATCAGTTGCATAGCAACGGCCAGGCTCCAAAATGGACGCAACAAGAGATGCAGCCAGCGAACTGACAATATTGAAGTAACGAATAAACTCAAAAACAACTGGACCGATTTAAAAAATTGTTTCACCATTAGAATGCTACATTAGCGCTGAGTAACATTGGCTATTTAATAAAGAAATGTCCACCCGTGCGAAGCCGGGACGGGTTGCTATATTTATTATATATAAATCTTCTGTGCGTGTGTATGTCACTGAACTCCTAAACGGCTGGACCGATTTGAATGAAATTTTCTGTGTGTGTTCAAGTGGATTCGAGAATGGTTTATATTGCTGCTATTGGGGTCCATCATGAGATACGGGTGTTCTTAACGAATGATTTGTTTGTATGGTTGTCATGGAAACTGCCAAAGCGGTACGAAGTCCGCCGGTCAGCTAGGATGAAACGGCAAAAAAAATCATGTCTGTTGTATGGGAGCCCCCTTTTTTCTGTTTTTTTAGTATTTTTTGTTATATCGGCAACAGAAATACATCATCCGTGAATATTTATACTGTCTAACTATCACGGTTCATGAGATACAGCCTAGTGACAGACGGACTGACAGGGGTCTTAGTAAAATAGGGTCCCGTTTTACCTTTTGGGTGCGGAACCCTAAAAAGGGTTAGCAACTGATGTACTGATTTATTAGCAACAATTTAATATAACCTACCTGAGTGCGAAAGCCGTTTCATCGAATTTTGTTTCTTCGAAAACCTTTCAACGACATCTATATACTGCGACGCCTTGTTAAATCGACATCTTGTTACCGCGATGTTGTGTTACTTAAAAAAATTGCTGATTAATTTATATATTTATATTTATATTTGCTGATTGCCTCAGACGGCATTTTCAGCTTCACCGGGCTTTTTTGGGGGCGGCGAGGAACGTAAAGGGTCCCTTAAGCCGTGTGAAACGAATCACCTCCGGAGATTTTCTAGAGGGAACGACATCGCGCACTAGTGCGCGTCCCCATGCCCTACTAGATTCTCTAAAGGCTCGGACCTCGGCTCGGGTTGACCGGGCCGTGGTGGAGGAGAGAAGCGCCCAGGTACATGTCTGTACCTGGTGTAGAGCGCGTGTGAACCGGTTCTTCGTACCCTTGTTCTACGAGTACGGTGTCTTGGGCCTAAACTGGGGTGCATGTTTAGTGTATTCTGTAAATGTGTAGTGGCATTTAGAGGATCGGGCGGGGATGCCGACCATAGAAAAGCCCCGCGTATTTATAGTCCTGCGAAATACATACCTCCCTTTCTGACATGTTGCTGTATCTGTCATTTGGATGTTCTATTATTTTCTAGAATAGTCGACTATGTTTCTGGACTTTTCTATGATCGGTTCGACACCTACTACGAAGTTTCTAGATTTTTCTATAACTTTCCATACTTTTCTGGAACACGTTTATAGAAACTTCTTAAGTAGGTTTCGTTCTATTTATGGTTTTAACTATCTCTAAACTATTGTTAACGAAAGAATAACCACACAAATACAAACAATATGTGATTCTAACTAATTTTAACCTAATTTGCCACGTAATAACGACGATTTACTAAAACTTATATATATCTATAACCTATTAAATCTTATAACTATTTAAACTATAACTCTCCGTCCGGAACGATAACATCGCAGTAACAAGACGTCGATTGAACAAGGCTTCTCAGTATGATAGTTTCGCAGTAAAATCGTTATCAGTACAGTTTTTCGATGTAACGTAACATTGCGGTATAAAGATGTCGATTTAACAAGGCGTCGCAGTATAGAGATGTCGTTGAAAGGTTTTCGAAGAAACAAAATTCGATGAAACGGTAGGTATAGGTACCCCCTGCTCCTAGCTGTGTCCATAATAAAATGTTTTTGTTTTGTTTATATAACAAATTACAAAAACACAAAATAATGTTGAAAAAATTTCCACGAGCAGGGTTTGAACCTGCACCCTTCTGACATACCGGGTCAGGTGCTCTTCCAATTGAGCTATCGTGGTTCTAACCAGCCCGCCGAAATTATTCAACACTATTTACTTTTTACTTTGAAAGCCAAAGGCACCCATTCAATGTCAACAACTACCGTCATTAACACCCGATCATAATATTTTTACAAATACTAAGGATCAGTTAAGAAGTAGGCAAGCTATTTATAAAATATTTTTGTTTTGTTTGTATAAATTTTAACGCAAATTTTGTTGCGAAACAAATTATAAAAACACAAATGTTAAAAAAAAAATCCACGAGCACTGACCCGGTACGTCAGAAAGGTGCAGGTTCAAATCCTGCTCGTGGAAATTTTTTAACATTTGTGTTTTTGTGTCCATAATGTTAATTTTTGGCGAAGAAAACTGTGTCTGACCTTTGGTCTTCTGTATACTGTAGTTAAAGATACCAACGCTGGTGCCACTATGATAAATTAATGTAAACCTTACTGCCTATGACGTAAAAATAACAGTCTACCGCCATTAGTGATAGCGATCGCTTACAATATTTCACAAAGAGGCTATTAATAGAATTCATGCGAAAGGTTGTACTAGTTACGATGTTAATCTTTTCTTTTTTAGTCGAAAAACGTTTTTATTGCTTTAACGTCCTAACCGGACCTCAAAGTCTGTGGTCTACGCCTCAAGTCTAATTATTGAAATTAATTATAAATATTTAACCGCCTCTGCGGTCTAGTGGTTAAGACCACCGGTTTACATGTTTGTGTACTCGGTTCGGTTGGTGGTAGGGCTTGTTTGTCCGCCTGGCTAGCTACCACCATCTTATCTTGTGTTCCGGCAGCTACCTATAAGATAGCCAGTGCCTCACTAGTTGAGGATTTGATTTGATGGTAGGAAATATTATATATTTATGTATTACTTGTAAGAAAATTCACTTTGACACTGGCTAAATGTGCTAATCGCACGAAGCCATCAACAAAAAGAAAAAAAAATCGAAACATTTACAAATAAAAACTTTTAAGAGAGATACAAATAATTCTTATTTCTTTATCTTATTATCTTATTATTATCTTATTATGATTCTTATTATCTTATCTTATCTTAGTGGGGCCTGCCGAGGTTTCCCTCTCGCAGTAACACCTCGACCCATCGGGATCTTTTGTGCAACCCCATCCTTTCACTCTTCTTCCTCTGTAAAGATAGATGCCATAAGTTTGGCAACGTCCTTAAGGGCGAAGAGCCTGAAGTCCTCCGGTTTCGGATAGGCCGACCCCAGGAGTCCCATTCTTTTCCTAGCCAGAGAGTCGCAGTCACACAGTAGGTGCTGCATCGACCCCGTTGCCTCTCCACACGCCCTACACAAACTATTTGTTGAAAGGTGCATTCTGTGGAGCATTTGTTTTGTGGCATAGTGCCCTGTCAAGGCACCGATGGTTAGTCGGGCCTGCCGTCTACCGCCTCCGCATATGAACTTACTAAATTTATACATTAACTTAACATTACACTCGATTCTAAAATAACGTACCTACTTGGGCACTATGTATCTACAAATCAAATTGTCAAATTTCCTCAATAGACTTTGAGCTTTATACATATGGCCTATGGTGAACATTTTATTGAAGAAATTTGTCAGTTTTGGATAGGTTGATGCGCAGTCGTCTATACAAACTAAGGTTCTAGATGCATATAGTGTGAGTTTCATTCGCCATTTGATCACGTTCAATAAAACGAGAATTAGTATGGCAAAGTTTTTCTCGTATGACGCCTCGAGCTTCTATAAGTATGAGGCGCTGCTTCAATGCCATACTTACATATTATTCGTTTTCGTTTTCGTCATCGAATGAATACAGATAGTAGACAAAACTCACACCAGGCACCCTGTATCATCGGCTGTCAGCTCATTTTTATGCCCCCACCATGTGGGACACGAGCCTTCCTTAAAGATGGATGAAACCGCGTGGTGGTTAAATTTCGAATAGTAAAAGTCAAAATCTGAAAAAGCATTGGATAGCATCAACAACTTCAGCTTACTGTGAACCTTTAAGCTCATTTTATGTCCCCACTTCTGGGGCACGAGCCTTCCCTATGGATGGATAGGGAGAACGGGCCATAAACCACCACGCGGGCCCAGTGCGGATTGGGTGTTGTTAACGACTGCTAATGCAGCCGGGACCAACGGCTTTACGTGCCTTCCGAAGCACGGAGGAGCTCGAGATGATTCATTTTTGGTCACCCATCCAATGACCAGCCTTTACGAAAGTTGCTTAACCTCAGCACTCGCAGACCGGGCGCGTTAACCACTGCGCTATCGAGCTCCTCATTAGCTAGTTCAGTAAAATTTAAAAAAACACAAGTTACGGTAGCCTTTCCAATATTAATAGTTCCACTCAATCTCGCCGGATATGACGTACAAAGTGAGTCGTGTACGTTTGGTAGGTGGCGTGACCGTCGCTCCGTGCGGTCAACGACATATCCGGTGGTAGGTTGACCGTGGTTACTGGTAATCCAGGAATAAATTTAATCTTTATATTATTGTCCTAATAAAAAATAAAAAGAATAAGATAATTTTTTATAAACACCTGAATAGGTTGCTGAATCGATCTCAGACCTTTTTATATACTAGGTCCTTACCTATTTATTATAATCATTTTAGTTTTGGTTTCAATCATCAATTTCGTTTGATTCGACCGTTCATTGAAGAAGTGATCGCTATTTACTTACCCCCTTATTCATAAAATCTATTTAGGCTTTATTTAGTTAAATACTGTTTTGAGATCTCAGTAAATCCGCACAATCTTTACCGATACTCAAGGATCAAACAAAGAATAAGCTTCGAATAGTTATTCCGTGTTTTGTCTCTTTTACTCTAATTTGAAACGACGTTTACATGACAGGAACAAGACGCGGAATAACTATTCGGAGCTTATTCTTCGTTTATTTGTAAGGCACAAGGTGATTGGGGGATCATTTATCACCAATCATTAAAATTTCTATTATCACTTATTTTACAATAAGAGAGGTATGAGTGCTCTACAGGAACCAAAGATTGACATTTTTGTCCTTTAATCATTCATTAAACATAGGGGTCAGCAACTGATTTTTCGTCGCTTAGTTAAGTCAGCCGACATAGGCAGCATCACTACAGATTGAGTAACGCCAACGTCTCGCCTCCCAGTCCCGGGAGGCGACCGTTCCGTCGCCCTTCCAAAGCTATAGGCAACACCAGGGGGTGTTTAGTCAGTAACATTCTGACACTGGCTAGCTCAACCGCTTGAGGTAGTATTGTACATGTAGTATTCACGTCCTCCCACCACCGGGTTGCTAGTTTTAGCAAGAAGATGCCCAATCGGCGGCGCGAAAAAGAAAAACAAGCGAGTCTTACAGTAGGCAGTCGCATATGAAGTGTAACATTCGACATTTCACCTTAGTAATAAGCAATTTTAACATTATATTCTGAAAAAATGGGTCAGTATATATTTGAAATGAAAGCTTGAGGCACTGATGTACGCTATAACGGATAGCACTACACTCACACTACACACACTCACATAATGATATCAGTGACTCCAGCGTTTAAAATTTATATATAGAATACATTTGGAAAATATCTATATTTATTTATATACGTCCCTAGAATCTACCTATCATAAAACTTGATGTATATTGGGATAGTCGTCCAACATACATTGTTCAGGGTGATGTAGGTATAGAGAATGTGGGCAAAGGTATATAAACGTTCAACGTTATACCCTGTGTATGAAAAATGTCACTAAAATTTATTTTTTCTTTTTTATGTTTAATTTTAATTTAAATAATTTTTGGGTTACGTTTTCATTCAAATAAAAGCTTATTTTTTAAAATATTTTTTTTATTGAATCTTTTTTATAAATAAATAAGTATTTAGTCCGTAACACTACCGACTTCATGGTAACTGTACCATTTTTGTTTCTTCATCAATATTCCACAAGGGCTTGTATATTGCGTGCTGACCTTTTAGCAGAAAACTCTAATTAGAGTGCCGCACAGGATTTCTTTAATAAATAATAATGATAATAAACTGAAAGGTGGAACAACCCCTTTCTGTGGTGTAGGTGTATTAAAGCTGTGGAGTTTCTTGCACCCATTCTACTCCACAGCTAAAAAATAGACGTCTTGAATGGCAAAAAAAATATGGACGATTCAAAAGCACTTTTCGTAAGTTTATTTGAATAAAAAACTTTGACTTTGACTTTGACTTTGACTTTGACTTTGACTTTGACTTTGACTTTGATATTGACTTTGACTCTAGATACCCATCAGGGGGTATACACAATTATATTATAATAGTAAAAAGGTTACGTTACTATGAGGAGCTCGTTGGCGCAGTGGTGAACGCGGCCGACAGGCTTCTAAACGAAAAAAACAACCAGATGTTAATTGTACAATTGCAACGCGACTGGTCTAGTTGCTGTCGATAAACTGGTGTTACGGACACAAATCGCTTAGTGATCACTTGCTTAGTGCATTTGCGATTAAAATGTATGTAATAGTGAGATAAGGAAACGTTGTGGTCTGAAAGAAGATGTAGTGACAAAAATTAAGAAAGGTATGCTGAGATGGTTTGGCCATGTCGAGAGAATGGATGAAGAACGATTGACGGAAAAAGTGTATAAGGCGAGTGTGAATGAAAGTGTTGGTAGGGGTAGACTTAGGCGGACGTTACGAGACCAAATCAGGGACGTCTTGAAAAAAGGCCAGGTCAAGAGTAACCTAAACCGAAGAGCATGTGTGAAGGGAATAATGAAAGTGGACGAAGCGAAACAAGTATGTAAGGATCGTAGCAAGCGGAAAGAAGTGGTCTCTGCCTACCCCTACGGGAAAGAGGCGTGATTATATGTATGTATGTATGTATGTATTACTTTACATACAATAAGCAATGTAATGGTTAAGCAACTTTCGTAAAGGCCGGTTATCGGATGGGTGAACGAAAATGTATCATCTCGAGCTCCTCCGTGCTTCGGAAGGCACGTGATCACGTGAAGCCGTTGGTCCCGGCTGCATTACTGCCCTGCTATAAAGAAGAAGCGTAAGTCCAAATTTTGTGTTTGATGATTAATATTTATGTTCGAGAATGAAAAAACATAATCACTACATCCGAGACTGAAAACTACATAAGTAGCCACTTATGATTTTCTTATTCGTGCTATCTCATAAACTAAATAAAAACCTCATAAAAAAAATAACTTACAATATTATGCAGATAAAACACAAGTGATACTAAACAAATGCGTTTTCTTTTTATTGTCCTGTCTCAAAAACTTCGATTCCCAGCGGGGGGTACATGTTTGTGTACTCGGTTTGGTCGGTGGTAGGGCTTGTTTGTCCGCCTGGCTATCTACCACCATCTTATCTAAATATGTCGCGTCTTTAATTAATAATTAATTCAACGTCTTTCAAAACTGATGCCCCCAAATAGAGTAAAATTTTGGGAAAACCTTTCTGTTAATGACGGCATTGCTGATCTCACTAATGAATATGATGATTTACTACTATAAAATTGAGAGTTTTTGTTATTTCCCTTACTTAATTCACTTCTTTGTTAATATTTGTAATATGATTTTTAAAAAAATTACTTGCAGCGTAGTTTCATTTGAGAAATGTCCAATCTTAACTAAAAAAACACACAACTGCGTACCTATTTGTGTTTTTCCTCCTTCTTAGAAACTACAACAAATACATCCAACAGGCACATGTGCGGATTTGCGGTTTCTTTCTTAGTACACTTATGGTGTTTAATTTAAAGCTAAGAATCAAGACTTCTAAATGTCTAATTTAAATTAAACAATAACTTTTTTTTTAAATAAAATTGCTATGACACTTACTTCAATAAAAAGTAAAACTTCAATAACCACATGTGAGAACTAGCAGTTTGAAATGGAATCGCAAAGTTTTTGCACATAAATATCTCTAAACTTATGATTGAGCAGTTATGCTATTTTTTCTTAAGAGGGCAGATTAGCAATCGTTAACAACCACCAATCCGCACTAGGCTTGCTTGATGGTTTATGGACTGTACTATCCAACCATAGAAAAGGCTCGTGCCCCAGCAGTGGGGACATAAAATGAACTGATGACGATAATGTAAGGTAATGTCAGGATATGGCGAAACTATAAGGGTGCCTTGTTGACTGCGGAACCCTAAAAATAATGAGTATTAGGTAAGTAGTAGGTAATCAAAATGCAGAAAAACACAGTGTGCCTGTGCGAGTTTCATTTGCCAAGAAATGTGTTTGGTAAAACCCGCCAGCTCGTTTGCCTGCTTTTAACATTTAAAAAAAATCCGCCAGGAGGCGCTGCTTCAATGCCAAACAAATTTTTGTTTTCGTTTACTTTATCGAATGGCCAATGAAACTGCATTAGGCACCCAGAAAACTGCAAGATTTCTTTTCTATTACTAAATGGCTGTTGCAAACATAAATTACGTGTTGTAATTTTTATTTTAAATAATGTTTGTGTTGTAAATAACAATAATTTAGGTAACTAAATTTATGGAATGTAAAACCCAATATAAAGAAAGTTAAATCACATAAACTTAATTGAATTAAGGTTTAATACTTCCTTTAAAAGTCGCCTCGCCTCAATAACAGAGTGGTAAAACGCTCGGTCCGAGCAGTGTGTTTCGGATTTATCGAGGCATAGCCCGGGTTTGTGATCACCAACCCGCATTTGGCAAGCGTGGTGATTAAGCCATTACCCATCAATTGTAGTGATGACTTGATGGTGATGATGGAGGCATTTACCCAGTAGTAGGACAGTTATAAGCTATTTACTCACTTACTATTGAGAGTAACAACATCGCGAAAAAGTAAATGTTAGTTAGAAGTTAAGCCTACAAAGTTACAGCAGAACTAGTCATTATTATTATTTGTTATTATTTATTGGTTTGTTAAGTATTGAACTTTAATGTTAGTTACTCCACGATTAAGTTATATACCTATTACCTTTTATAATAATAACAAAAAGCATTTGATTATTGTTATGTAAGCAAATATTTAGAACAGCGCCCTCTGCAGACATTTAGAAGAACCGCACAGTATTGGGATAAAAGCATGCTACCTAACGCAATCCATTTAAAAAGTTACACAAAACGCCGGCAGATGTCACTTAGAAAAGTTATTAAATACTACTATTAACTTTTAGACTCCGTAAATTAATAGTAAACTTATATTAAACTTTAACAAATTATGTAAAATTAATTTTTTAATTTTTTTTTAAGACATAAATTATAGCTATATATGAAAATATTTTGGAAGTTCTCTATTTTTTTTTATTGTTCGGTAATTTTTTGCCGTGTCCGAAAAGGGCGACTGAGTTTTGAATTCCGAGTCCTAAGTTTTGATTTTGATTTTAATTTTGAGGCACAAGAATTAAATATCGTCAGCTGTCTGTGCCTCAAACAAACTGCGCAGAGATGACATCACGTAAAATTAATATTAATTATCTTACGAGACGAGGTCGCATCGATAGCAGGTCAATCAACTAATGCATATTATCCAATGTCCTTTAAACCTAAAACGATTTAGTAATAGGTACCAATAAATAATATAAAATAGAAAAAAAAATAGAAATAAAGTAAAAATAAAAAATAAATAAATAGTAGAAATTATTGTTTTTCTAAATTGGCTCGGGTCTGGGTGTTTTCTATGTAAAATAGGTATTTAAGTATTTTAAGTATGTTTATCCGATGTCTCTAGTAACCATTTAACGAGTTTCATAACGAAACTCTTGGGCTAGATAATTGGTGTGAGTGTAGGAAAGTTTATTTATTATTTATTATTATAATTTAAAAAAATACTTCCATTATTTTCTTTGTGTATTTTTATTATGTAGTTATAATACCATTTAATGTGATTTGAGTAGACACCTACCAGCTCTTTTGTACCTTCAGGGAGGTTTTTTTAATTTAATTATTGCTTTTGACTTGTAAAAGTAAATAAAAAATTTGAAAAGTTGTTTCCTCAGAGGAATGTATAACCACGGTACCTATAACATTTATTTTTGGTACAATTAACCACAAGACATGGGTGCTTATCACATCATTTTCATGTGTTGTAAGAATTCTAAAATAACTTGTGGTTTTTCTTAATACGCTTTTATATTGTAATTTCGTTATTACTCGTACAGGGTTCCGTGGTGTAGTGGTTATCACATCTGCTTTACACGCAGAAGGCCGCCAGTTCGATCCTGGCCGGAATCATATTTTTGCAGTATTCATTTTCAAATATTTTATGCTATATTTTTCATTAACATTATTTTTGTTGTTCATTTTGTAATTTACGATTAAATTTGATATTATTATCCATCACCCAAATATTACACGAAAATGATTCATTTGGTGTAGTAGTATGCTTAACATAACAAGTTATATTATGTTATATTATTATATTTTCAAAAAAAGCGGTAAATCCGGTCATTGTCATTTAAATTGCTTAAATTATTTATAGATAGGTGTAAGCGACGAACGACTTTGAACTTTAAATTAAAACGCAAATATTGTATTCCAATCGTTGCTTCTTGAAGCTTTCGTCATCCAAACATGTTTTGATTTCGACTCATCAAAACAAACAGGATATGAACCTGTTCATACTCAGTGTTGAATACTTCTTAGTGCCATAGACACGCGAAGATTGTAGCGCATTCAATAAAACCTTAAAGGTCGAAATAATTGAAAAAGTATAGAAAAAAGTGTTGGTTTAAAAAGATAAAATAGTGAATTAAGGTGCTTTTGTGTAGTCAAGTACTAAGTAATAGATTTGATTGAGTTTTGTATGTAAGTACAAATATTTATTAAGTTTTATAGGTAGTAAAGATTTGGAATATTGCAACATGGTGTGTTGTTGAAAATACATAGGTACCTATAGGTTATTATAAATAGGATATTATAAATAGAGCAGTGGTGTTTTACCTACAACATTGTTTTACCTTTGATTATTAAAAAAAGGGGTCAGCAAATGATTTTAGTCTCTAGCAACAATTTTAATACGACAAACTTTGGGTGGTGCCAGTGGTCGGCACTTTAAACCCAGTCTTCGACACAAATTTCTTCGCCAAGAAATAATATAGATTATCCGGATGCCGGAAAGCAGAGAGGTGGTCTGTATTTTGTAAATACTTACTAAAATCAATTGCTGATATTTTTAATGATTAAAGGAAAAAAAATCGATCACTTAGTTTCTGTCAAACGCTGGTGCTACTCCTACATTGAGGTGGCAAGTATTATTAAGATGGCTCCGAGAATGTACAGACGCGTGCACATCAACCTATTCAAAACTGTCAAATTTCTTCAATACATTTTCAACCATATAATTAAGGCATAAAGTTCAAAGTCTATTGAAGAAATTTGACCGGACCAGGTGAAAAATTGAAACTGTCAAAAATTTTTATATAAGTGTTCTTACAAAGTTGCTGATAGACAAATGTTATTATTATGATGTTAATGACTATCTTATGGACAGTAATATCAATATTAGAATTTTAAATTTGAATTTATATATCAGTAGCAATGTAATTTAATGTTATTTTTATTTAATAGTATTTATACTATTACTATTTTTTTCAATGAATTAATATAGAATTTTATTCAGATTTTTTAATTTATTTTAATTGGAAATGATTTGCTTTTTTAATGTGTTATTTATTGTAGTTCTAATGTAGTTGTATGTATTTCGTATGCCGTAAGTTGTGTCATGGAGACACTATCTAACTAAAGCGTACAACAACCTGTATTATTACCTGTGATAACGAAATAATAAATGATTTGATTTGATTTGATTTACATCCTAGCTGTCGTCTTGTAAAATTTAAATGAAATTGTTAGTAATTTTTTGGCTTAAAGTGTCGGAGACTGGAGCCATGTAGAATATAATTATACACCAGCATAAAGTTCACAGTCTATTGAGGAAATTTGACAATTTGTGGAAGATTGATGTGCAGGCGTGTATACAATGTCTTTACCAATTAGCAATGAAATCGGCTGTGTACTATAGGAAGAGGTTAGATGGACTGCATCATTATTTATTACTTTGTCAATAAATGTTATATTAAGACATCGAATATTGTAACTAAACCTGTTTGAGATTTCGTTTGACACAAATAAAGATAATATAATGACATACGTACGAGTATATAAGGAAAATATCGTTCAATAATCGTATTCATTGTGTCTAAAAAGGAAACAAGGACATCAACCTAACCTAGTTCATAACAATTATTTCTGACAAATAGATTGTCCCCGGCCGGATCCGATCCGAGCCCCTCGGACAATCTAGTAGGGCACGGGGATACGCCCTAGCACGTGATGCCATTCCCTCTAGGAAACCTCCGAAGGTGCTTCTCACACGGCTTGACCCTTTAAGTTTCTCGCCGCCCCCAAAAAAGCCCGGTGAAGCTGAAAATGCCGTCTGAGGCAATCAGCAATCTTTTTTCAAATATCCAAAAAAAAAAGCAAAATCATTGACTTATTTATATAATTAATATACTTAGACACCGTACCCTTAGGGCTCTTTCTATTTAGACGTTTGTTGTCGGACGGCTAACGCACGTTTGCACTGCGTTCGGCTGTCGCACGGCTGGCGTATATGAAACCGCACAGCAGCGATCGGTCCGACACGAAACGTCTAAATTGAAAGAGCCCTTAAAACAAGAATGCGGAAACCCGGTTCTCACAAGCTTTGTACCAGGTACAGAAATGCACCTGGGTGCTTTTTCCGTGACCCGCAGGATTATACCGAAAAAAGATAAAATAAGCTATCTCATTACGCACCTGATTAAAATAAAATGTGGGTATCATCATCATCATCATCATCATCATCATCATCTCAGCCAAAAAGACGTCCACTGCTGGACAAAGGCCTCACTCAAGGATAAATCACTTTGAGGGGAATTTGCCATAATCGCCACGCTTGGCAGGCGGGTTGGCGATCGCAGTAAGGTGAGAATAATCACAGAGAGAGACGCTGCTGCCCATCCTCTGGAATGGTCCCATGGTCGCCCGCCATAGACACCCACATCTGTATGTGGGTATTCAAGCTACCAACTAATTATGGGACGGCCAACACCTCAGTCTTCATGTGACCAAAATCCCTGCAAAGAATACGAAACGTCACTCTTATAAACATTAAATCAAATTTATGAGTGAAATAAACGCGTTTAGATCCGTAAAAGTATAGTTTTATTTAAATTTGTAGCGTTCGCGTAAACCTAATTATATAAAAATACCTATATGTATTACTTTTTTCCAGGTAACTGTGATCTCATCGCCCTCACAATAGACTGACAAGTGAAGACCGAACTCCACCATAATGCACAACACGCTTGCGCGTTGCATTTTCCTCATAGCGTGTATTGCTTTTGCAAAATCCCAAACTAAAGGTAAGCCAATTATAACTGCCAGTCTAGTAACACATACACGCTTCAGAGTTCCTTAGTCAACGCAGACTCGTGGCAGCCGGTGCAATAGAGCGTGCGAATGAGACAGCGCACATCATGTGCTCTCCCGCACTTACACTGTTTATGGGTGACAAAAACGTTGGACACAAAGTTGTAGTGATGCGCGTTGTTTGTATACTATGTTTATCGATAACAATGAGTTTTAAGTCACAGTCATCACATTAACCAATTATAGTGTACCTATATTTTATTCACTATCCGTTTTATTCATTCGAGGAGCTCGATGGCGCAGTGGTTATCACGCCGGGTCTGCAAACGCTGAGGTTGAGCAACTTTTTTTTTATACTAAAAGGAGGCGAACGAGCAGGCGGGTCACCTGATGGAAAGTAATCACCGCCGTCCATAGGCACCTGCAAAACAAAGAAAATCGCAGATGCGTTGCCGGCGTTGAGGAAGGATTCGGAGGGGGTAGGAATTGGGAGGGGGGAGGGGTGAGAGATGGGCCTCCGGTACTTGCACTCACTGGATGAAACACAACAGCAACGAGTGCCATTGTTTCACGCCGATATTCTGTGAGAGGGTGGTACTACGCCGGGCGAGCCGGCCCATTTCGTGCTGCAACGCAGCGTGGCTCTACCACTCAGACAGTGTCACTCATTTAGCACCACCCAGGGGTCACGTGTAGAGTCTCAAGGGTAAACCTACGGACGCGAGTAACTTTACCCCCCCCCCCCCCCCAACTTTCGCAAAGGCCGGTTATCGGATGGGTGACCAAAAATGTATCATTTCGAGCTTCTCCGTGCTTTGGAAGGCACGTAAAGCCGTTGGTACCGGTTGCATTAGCAGTCGTTATCAACCACCAATCCGCACTGGGCTTGCGTGGTGGTTAATGGCACGTTCTCCCTGTCCATCCATAGGAAAGGCTCGACCCCTAAGTGAGGATATAAATTTGAAAAATACATGGTGAATTAAAATGTTGCCATACAAATACTCGTTTTCGTTAACGTGGTCGTATGGCGAATGAAACTCACACTACTTACCTTGAGATCAGAACAATGTATGTGGTGTTGTCTCATATTTTGAAATACCTAATGATTTATTATGCACTACATACTAACAGTCCTGTAATAACAGTCCTGTGAACCCACATAGAAAGCTAATACGCTTGTGTCAGGCATGGGTGCGTCAGTAGTGTCGGGGCTATCATATGGGAATTGATAATTGAACCACGACTGCTTGCTGACTAACTAGTAGCCCAGACGAAAGACACTCTAATAGTTGAAACCACAAAATAAGATGACCCAAATGGTAAGCTTGACACATACCACGCTGGAGCTACGCACACATATCTCACAGACACGGATCTCGGAGCAGCTCGCAACAATCTGAACGCAGCTGTGTGTGAGAGGTGTGTGTCCGTGAGAGGCTGTTTGTTGTGAGCGTTGCTAGAGCGCGTTTAAATGGTGACAATGCAGCACCTACTGTGTGACTGCGAGTCTCTGGCTAGGAGAAGAATGGGACTCCTGGGGTCGGCCTATCCGAAACCAGAGGACTTCAGGCTCTTCGCTCTTAAGGACGTTGCCAAACTTATGGCATCTATCTTTACAGAGGAGGAAGAGTGAAAGGATGGGGTTGCACAAAAGATCCCGATGGGTCCGAAGTACTGCGAGATGGGAAACCTCGGCAGGCCCCACTAAGATAAGATAAGATAGAGCGCGTTTGTATGAAGCTTACCTTCTACAATCTCGATATTTTGCGGTAAAACTATTATAAAATAGTTGCAACTACAAGCAAGTAATAACTTAGTACCGTAAAACTGGATTACAGTTACTGTAAATCGCTTTTCTAGCTTCCAAGGCGTACCTAGCCTGACTAGCTCTACTCCCGTATTTATAAACAAGCCATTACTTAGCAATTACTTTGTTTGTTCCTAGAAATGTCACTAAGATTTAATTTATTTTTTTAAATTAATATTAAGTGTGTATGCGGTTTACAATCAGGGTGCGTAGTGTGAGATTTGTTCACTATCCGTATTCATTCGATTATAATATTATAAGCCCGGTGAAGATGAAAATGCCGCAGCGGCAATCAGCAATCTCTCTCCAAAAAAAATCATTCGATTACGTTTACGAAAACGAAAATTAGTATGGCATTGGGGAATGAAACTCGCACTTAGCACCCTGTATATTGCCATTTCTGTTTAAGAGCGCTATTACATCTCGACTGTGATTTTAGCGTAAAATGGCCAATTTTGGCGTTCTTGATCTTATCAGAAACAAAAATGCATTAACAATTTTGACTTATGTAAAAAAGCTATTGGCATAGTTCGTAGCGGCCTCGCTTTTTGTAAATTTTGCTTAACTTTTTAATTAAACCCAAAATTGTAGAGAAAGATTTTCATAAAAAGCGGGAAGACACTTTTTTGAGCTCCTAGATTGAACTTAAAACTACTTGTTCTAAACAAATGAAACAAAAAAATTAGAATGTTATCTCTTATATATAGTCGTATAGATTGTAGCGGCCTCGTAATTTTTAGATATCATAGAAAAAAAATCTTAATATAAACCAAAAAAAACTTCGAAAATCGCTTTAAGTTAACTATGAAGTTCTCCTGTTTAGGATAATATTATTGACCAAAATTTATACCAGAATAATTGTTATTTCATGTGAGATTAAAGATTTTATAATTTTTAAGTATGAATTTATTATGTTATTTCGATTTACAAAATGCGATGCGCCGGCCCTCCGAACGATACATAATTCTCGCAGAGTGGAGATTTGTAATAATTATAGGGCTCTTACCCTTGTACCTAGATCAAAATGCAATTAGCTTTTTTTGAACTTCGAAAAAAAGTAATCATAAGACGCGCCTTTAATCTAGTACTCGAATCCTCTAACTCTACTCTCGCCAATGTGGTCTAGTGGTTAAGACCACCGGTCTCCAACCCAGAGGTCCCGGTTTGATTCCCAGTGGGGTACATGTTTGTGTAGGAGTTGTTTGTCCGCCTGGCTAGCTACCACCATCTTATCTAAATAGGTCGCCATAACATCAATGTTTGTAGAGTTGCGTTGTCGTGTTCCGGCAGCTAGAGATAAAATAGCCAGTGCCTTAGTAGTTGAGGATCCTGGGTGAAATGCGCTACCACCGTGCCAATTGGCCTTATCATCACTTAGCATCAGTTGAGATGCTATATCCTATTCCTATTGCTATACCCTAATGGGTGTCATGTCTGCACTAAAAACAAAAAAAAACACCTAAAAAAAATACAAAAAAAAACCCAAAAAAACCACCTGTAACTTACTGTACATGAATGCAATAAACAACTTTGAACTTTGATGAAGGGACTGTGCTTCCGGTAAGATACATATTTAAAAAGAATACTCGAATTGAAGGTAACATGCTTTTGTTTGTTCTTTCCCACCAGTGGGTGACTCTTGCGTGGACCAGTACACCAGCACAGTGGGGCGGTGCAAGGCAGCGGACGCCTGTGAATCAGCACGGATAGACTACCAGTAAGCATCTCACCTTTTTACCTTCATCATCAGCCAGTCTACGATTGTTGAAATGAACCTATTGAAATGAACCAACTTTTACGGATCTACTCGCGTTTATTTAATAAATAAGTTTTAATCAATGTTTATCCTGACGTTTAGAACCCTTTGCAGGGTCCGTGGTCACGGAGACTGGACAGGTGTTGGTCGTCTCAATCTCATAATTATTTGGTAGCTTGTTTACCCTCATTTTAATTTTATCACGTGCGTTCCGTTTTACGCAGAAAGAGCTTACAGTATCTTTTGGTATGGCAGTATGGTGTTGGAGCTGGGATTTAATATTTCTTATATGCCGAAAATACATACATACATATAATCACGCCTCTTTCCCGTAGGGGTAGGCAGAGACCACTTCTTTCCACTTGCTACGATCCTTACATACTTGTTTCGCTTCGTCCACTTTCATTATTCCCTTCATACATGCTCTTCGGTTTAGGGTACTCTTGACCTAGCCTTTTTTCAAGACGTCCCTGATTTGATCTCGAAACGTCCGCCTAGGTCTACCCCTACCAACACTTTCATTCACACTCGCCTTACACACTTTTTTCGTCAATCGTTCTTCATCCATTCTCTCGACATGGCCAAACCATCTCAGCATGCCTTTCTCAATTTTTGTCACTACATCTTCTTTCAGACCACAACGTTTCCTTATCTCACTATTCCTTATCCTGTCACTCAGCTTAACTCCTATCATACTTCTTAACGCTCTCATCTCTACTGCATTTATTCTGCTTTCATGTTTCTTCTGCCATACCCAACTTTCACTTCCGTACATGAGTGTCGGAACCAACACCCCCCCATGCACAGCCAAACGAGCCTTGTTAGACACCTTCCGACTGTTCATAAAGGAGTGCAAAGCTCCATTCACCATGTTTCCTGCATTCACTCTTCTTTCAATATCACTCTCACACTTTCCATTCACAAAAAAATCACAAACCCGTGGCTCCGCTACGCCCTATTGTAAGCCAGATCGATTCACCAACTTACCGACTGGCTCGGCATGTACTTAAAACCTCCTCCGTGCTTAGAGCACGTACAGCCGTTGGTCCCGGCTTTTTTTTTTTTTTTTTGGAGAGAGATTGCTGATTGCCGCTGCGGCATTTTCAGCTTCACCGGGCTTTATAGTGGTCCCGGCTGCGTTAACAACCGCCACCTGCACTGGGCGCGTTTTGGTTTATGACCCGTTCCCGTCCCACGCGAAGCCTATGTCCAGCAGTGGACCAATTGAGGCTGGTGCTGATGATGAATGAATTTAACGACCACTCCAGTCTGGTGGTTAAGACCATCGGCTTCAGATTCAGAGGTCCCGGGTTCGATTCCCAGTGGCACATGATATGCACTCGGTTTTGTCGGTGGTAAGGCTGGTTTTAAGTCCGCCTGGCTAGCTACTCGAATCTTATCCCAATATGTCGCCATTACATTAATGTTAGTAGCATTGTTGGGATCCGAACTTCCTGATGGCACAGTGAGGGATAGTAAATAGCCTATGACTATCCCACAGCTGGGCAAAGGCCTCCATCACTGAAATCAAGTCATCGCTTCAATTGATGGGCAATGGCTTAATCACCACCTGACCTGGGAATTGAACCCGGGACCTTCGGGTGTCGAGAGTTCTAACTCGCCAGTTTCTCAGTGGTATAGGATTAACATCAGGTGAGATGAAAGTATAGCTGCTTACCCGTTAGGTATACAAATAATACAATTAAAGTTATTTTGTCATTCAGGGTGCCAAGAGTTGAGTACCATTCGACATTCGATCACGTTAACTGAAACGAGATTGTTTATGGCAAAACCTTAACTCCTCTCGTATGCCGCCAGGAGGCGCTGTTTCAATGCCATACTAATTTTCGTTTTCGTAAACGTAATCGAATGAATACGGACAGTAAACAACAACTCACACCAGGCACCCAGATAGTCACTTTAACTGGATATATCTATTTCTTTTTCAGGAAAAATGGTATCAGCCCTACTTTCTGCACGTACAGCGCGTTCGGCACGACTCTTGTATGCTGTAGAGATGGCGGGAACATCCTTCACACTGCTGATACAAAGCCAACGCCGTAAGAATATGTTTTTAAATATAATTATATTAAACAAATTTGTTTTAAAATGTTTTTGTTTTGTTTATATAATTTTAACGCAAATTTTGTTGCGAAACAAATTACAAAAACACAAATGTTGAAAAAATTTCCACGAGCAGGATTTGAACCGGCACCCTTCTGACATACCGGGTCAGGTGCTCTTCCAATAATAGCTATCGTGGTTCTAACCAGCCCGCCGAAAGAAGTATGTCAGAGGGGTGCAGGTTCAAATCCTGCTCGTGGAAATTTTTTCAACATTTGTGTTTTTGTAAATTTGTTTTATTTTATTTTCTTACGAAATATAGACTCGTATACAGAGATAGTATAAATTTATTAAATCACGAATGTAGTAAACAGCAGTTGTATGGAATCCATATTGTGTAGAATCACGAATAGGATGAATCCCGATTGCGTTAAAATAACGGATGTGTAGAATCACGAATGTAGTAAACCGCAGTTGCAATTAAACGGCGCTACCAAAACATTTATATTTCGTACTAGCTGACAGGCGGAATTCGTACCGCTTTGACAGTTTCCATGACAACAAAAGAAACTAATCGTTTTGTATTGGAAAATTAAATGGTCGTTTTTAGTATTTTCCATTACTTATTCATGCACAAAAGATCCCGATGGGTCGAAGTGTTACTGCGAGAGGGAAACCTCAGCGGGCCCCACTAAGAAAAGATGAGATACTTATTATTTATGTTTCTCACCGTTTAAACCTTCACTGAGTTTCCACAAATATTTCAAATTCAAAATTAGCCAAATCGGTCCAGCCATTCTCGAGTTTAAGCGAGACAAAAGAACAGCAATTGATTTTTATTTAAATAGATTACGGAACATAGAACGCTGCGATAGCGCCACGAGCGAGCGATTGACGAACTAAAATCATGACGGCGCTATAGAATAAACCGACCGATTGTGGCAACCGCACTAGTTGCGGACGCGCTGAACGTGTTGCCATTGTTGCAGGCACATAAAGTCGTTGGTCCCGGGCTCCCGGCTGCATTAGCAGTCAAAAAAAGTCAAAAAAAACTTTGCTACTTCGCGATAATTCATTTCGCGGAATAAAATGGAGGAGGCGAATTTTTTTTTAAAGTGCCAATTGCTACTTTTAAGCTGAATTAAATATTTATAAAAATACAGTGAAAAGGCGGTTGTATATTACATGTCGGCAAATAACGACGTAGCTAAGTTATTTTTGATGTGGCCAAGCACTTCGTCGTAGATCGAACACGAAGCTTTATCGTGACAACGCGAACACGAATCTTCGCCTACAAGTCTGGCCGTAGCATAACAACCATCGCACCGCACTGGGCCCGCGTGGTGGTTTATGGCCCTTTCTCCCTGTGGTGTTTCCATCCAAGGCTCGTGCCCAGCAGTAGAGACATAAAATGAGCTTGCTATGATGTAATACTGTCTCTCATACCTATTGTTGCCATATTTAAATAATCAAATTTAATGTAATCATCTTTTTTCGTTTGTTGTAACAGACCTACATGGGGCCTAAATAACAACAAACAGTCGGTTGACAATAAAAGAGTCAGCGAAAGAAGTAAGTAACTACCTAATACATAGAAACATAATATACTAACATATAATAAAAATATACATACTTAAAATAGATTAAAGTATGGTAACGTAGTGGTTCGTAGTAATAAAACTGTTATTTAATCTGTGCTAAGTGGCACCAGAGTTTGACAGGACTCAGTGATTGACACTTACTTGTTGTTGCGTTTGTTGTTGTCCGGTGTCCTCTTTTTTAGGTCTCCACGGAAGATCAGCGTCCGGACTTGGTGTTCTTACAAATGCTGAGTTTTTTGTGTCACTTTGAATTTTTTAATTCTATTTAAGGGGCCGTCCATTAATCACGTGAGGCCCAAAGGGGAGAGGGGGTCCGTAAAAAATCACCAAATATCACAAGATGGGGAGGGGGGGTTAAGGAGATATCACGTGTATTATTTCATTCTCGACACCGATATACATTTGTTTTTACAATCTTGCAAAATTGCGTAAAACTGATAACGCTAACATTATGTTTTTTTGTTTAATATTACCTTGATCCGAAACCACCTGGATGCACCTTAACATTGTAATAATTATTCTTTATTCTAGTCTCTTCGTAACTACCTTTCGTTTTTCTATATACGGTTGCTTATTTCAAGTTAAGGTTTTTTTAAACATACCTACTTAGTATGTACAAAAAACCACGTGATCTTAGGTGGGTGGGAGGGGTACACACGCCTGCACATCAACCTACCACAAACTGTCAAAAAACATCACATGATTAATGGACGGCCCCAAATTTGATTTTATTTCAAATATTACTGTGTGACACTGTATAAATAATTTTTCATTTTCGTTTAATTTCTCTTTTTATTTTTTCACTTGTTGTCACCACAAAATGACAGTTTCATTGAAATTTTACTGGATCACCGCTAGAAGCAGGTCGTCTGTATTCAATTGTTGCTAAAGTCTAAAACTAGTTACTGACACCGATGTCGATCGCTGGTTCCAGTCGAACGCTGGTGTCGCAAAGAAAAGGCTCTTCTAATCTTTTTAACTCTATGACAAAGAAACAAATGTTCAATAAAAAAACTGTGTTAAAAAAAACTATTTGAAATCAATCAAATAATCTTCTATCTATTATTATATATCAACCAAAAAAAAATACAAAAAAAATATCTACGAAAATTCTAGTATCAAACATATTCCAGCGTACTATCAGTGTTGACAGCTGGGTGCCTAGTGCGAGTTTTGTTTAAAATTTTCGAACCGCCTCTGTGGTCTAGTGGCTAAGACCATCGGTGTAGACCCAGAGGTCCCGGGTTCGATTCCCAGCGGGGGCACATGTTTGTGTACTCGGTTTGGTTGGTGGTAGGGCTTGTTTGTCCGCCTGGCTAGCTATCACCATCTTATCAAAATATGTCTCCATAACATCAATGTTTGTAGCATGGTTGTGTTCCGGCAGCTAGAGATAAGATAGCCAGTACCTCACTAGTTGAGGATCCCGGGTGAAGTGCGCTTCCATCATTGGCCTTATCATCACTTAACATCAGGTGAGATCAAGGCACTGTGCTTACCCGTAAATATAAAAAAACTATCCGTATTCATTCGATTACGTTTACGAAATCGAAAATTAGTACGGCATGGAAACAGCGCCTCCTGACGGATTACGAGAAGAGTTAACATTTTGCCATACAAATTCTCGTTTTCGTTAACGTGATCGAATGGCGAATGAAACTCGCACTTGGCACCCTGTAAGATATGTGAATTTGCCGCCTTTTTCATGGGACACGAGTACACGACTCGCTTGACAGACTCTTCTAGTAAAATTCTTCTAGTAAAATTTTAATATAATTCAATTTTAACAAAGAAACGGAGATTAACGTAAACTAATTAGTAAAAGGTTTCGTACCTTCTTCATACCAGACGTCGTCGAAACATCGTCGATACGTCGTCGAAACGTCGTCGAAACGTCGTCGATACGTCGTCGTTACGTCGTCGATACGTCGTCAATACGTTTTCGAAACGTCGTCGAAACGTCGTCGAAACATCGGGTATAAAGAAGGTATAAAACCTTTAACTAATTAGTTTGTTTAAATTTCTTTGTTAACTATAGAACGCAAAAGTTTAAAAGTGTAATTCAATTTTATTTAAGGCAACGAAAACTGTGTTGAACTCTGTTTTATTGTTTTACTAGTTGTCGCCCGCGACTTCGTTCGCGAAGACTACACTATCCCACAAGAACCTGTTACCGAGATAAAAAGTGTCCTATGTGCTAGTCCGGGTCATGGTCTTTGCATAAAAATCCGTTCAGCCATTTTCACGTGATGCGCGGTCAAACAAACAGATAAACAGACAAAAATTCTAAAAACTGTGGGAACGTGTTACTATTATCGGTTCTAAGTATCCCCAGCCAACTTTTTTTCAAATATCTTCCATGTACCTACAGACTTTCGGCCCTCTTTATAGTGTTGTAAAGAACTCGAGTTTTTTAGTCTTAATTCGATAGACTCAGCTCAATTTTACAAGACTTAATGAACTTACTAAACTCGGGAGTCTTGCCGGAACTAGCCGACCTTCAGTCCTTTCACGAAGACTCGAGCGCCAAAATTTAACTCGAGTCTTAAAAAGAGCTCGTAAGTTTGTAGCTATTCATTTATTGCATAAGTCGATAGTCTTCCTAAGATAATAAATAAATTTAAAAAAAACACTGGGTTTAAAGATCGAACACTAGTGCCCACTACGGTAGCACATGACACAATGCACGTGTCATCCCATCCGTGTATTAACCGCAAGAAAAGATGCTTCACTTTAGCAATCGTTGCAAGCATTTTGTCAGTGCGCCACTTTTATGAAAATTCGAATATTACCGACGACGTTGAATGTAACACTGTTTGTTATGTACAGTATATTAAAACTTTCTGCTTAGCCTATGGTTGACTGGTAGAGAGCCGTTTTGCTTAAAATCAGCTGTCATATAATTACCTATACTAGCGGTCCGTCCCGGCTTCGCACGGGTGGACATTTTTTTTAATATAGCCTGTGTTACTCAGCGCTAATGTAGCATTCTAATGGTAAAAGATTTTTTTAAATCGGTCCGGTAGTTTTTGAGTTTATTCGTTACAAACATAATACAAAAATACAAAGCTTTCCTCTTTATAATATTAGTATGATAGAGGCGATTTCTAAACGTGTTTTTTTTATCAACTCTAATGAAAACTTTTTACGATGGGTAAGCAAAATTACATTACAATATTATAACTATTATGTTCCAACTTTAAAGACTGATGCTAATGATGTATTCTAAAATATTTACTAACATATACCTAGAGTGCCTAGCGCGAGTTATATTGACCATTCGATCGAGTAAAAACCTTATTTTATAATATACAAACAAACCACCTTCCCATTTTTTGAAGTCGGTTACACAATCTCGCCGCTAGATGGCGTTGGTTGAATCCCATATATTTTTTGTTAAAACATAATCTACATTAAAAATATATACGCATAATTTGTTGCAAAGTTAATAAAATTAAGAATGAAATATTTTATTTGAGTGTTTAAAATTTTCATTGTTATCTATTAGCTAGAATATGTTAGTTTATAGAATTTATTGTTATTGATTATAAACAAAACCATATGCAAAACCATATGATTATAAACAAAAATAAATGCCGTTCCCTCTAGCAAACCTCCGAAGGTTTTTTTTTCTCCGTTTCACACGGCTTGACGAACCCTTTAAGTTTCTCGCCGCCCCCAAACAAGCCCGATGAAGCTGAAAATGCCGTCTGAGGCAATCAGCAAACTCGCTCCAAAAAAAAACTTACAAATAAACAAAGAATGAGCTCCGAATAGTTATTCCGTGTTTTAATCCTGTCATGTAAACGTCACTTCAAATTAGAGTAAAAGAGACAAAACACGGAATAACTATTCGAACCTTATTCTTTGTTTATTTGTAAGGCACTATTTGCATAAAAATTTAATACTAAAAGGGCACTACACACGAAACGTCAGGATAAAAACAGAATTAACAAAACGAAAACTCTTATTGGCTGGAAGAAATCATTAGCTGGCATCATTTTTTTACTTTTTATTTTCAAGTGCTGCAAGTACTGCACTGAAGCTAAATTAAATATTTATAAAATACAGTGAAAAAATTAAACGCCCACCCGACCCAGCCAGGTATCGAACTTGGGTCTTCCGCAATCCGAGCGGCTGCACTGACCGCTATGCTACCGAGAAGGCTGACGTAAGCGCTGAATTTTGTCACTGCTTTTTAATTTTTAAGTGCTTATTAGCGGCACTGTGCGCCATCTATCCAACGGTCATTGCAACCGATGGCCATGCAGATTCACCTTTGCAGATAAAATACCACAAATTTGATAACACAACGCTATAGTAAATTTCACTTTTTATTTTCAAGTGCTAATTGCTGCACTGAAGCTAAATTAAATATTTATAAAATTTTATAGAATACAGTGAAAAAATTCTTCTTTTTCTAAACAATGTCTCTTTTTGGTTAACATGATCGAATGATGAATAAAACTCGCACCAGTATGGCACTAGTGTTCAACACAGTTAACCAGTTCAACACCTGTTTTCGTCGTCGAAAAATAATGTAGAATTTCACGGGATGACAATTCAATTCAATTGTTCCTAGTCAAAAATGAGTTGCTGATTAAAGGAAAAAAAATCGATAGATGGTTCCTGTTGGACTCTGGTGCCCACCCAATTCATCCGCTTTTATGAGATTATCTTATTAGTTAATCTTTGGCTTGTTAGTGCTTCATAGGTATATAGTATATAATGTTATGCTGAATAATCACTGGCTATATCAAAGTTCTCTAATTTAGGTAAGTACTTAAAATTTGTATTTACATACATAATTTACTTTTGCAGATGACAAGGAAGTTACTACGGAGCGACCTTTAGAAGAAGTGATTAAGGTAAATAATAATCATCATCATCATCAGCTCATTTTATGTCCCCACTGGTGGGGCACGAGCCTTCCCTATGGATGTTTACACCACAGGGAGAACGGGCCGTACACCACCGCGCGGGCCCAGTGCGGATTGGTGGTTGTTAACGACTGCTAATGCAGCCGGGACCAACGGCTTAACGTGCCCCTTTTAGTATCATATACATAGTGTTTGTTAGTTATGAATGTTTTATTGTGTGATACTGAATATAAGTTTCTATTTCCAGCCTTTCGTCCACTATTATCCTAAAGATGATAGCGTGGTAGACCACCCACCTTTCCCTACACACTCCCAAGGAGACATAGAAGACAGGGATTTCAATGCAAAAGACCAGGAGTACCCTGGACGCACATCATCGACGGAAGAGGAACTGATCGCTAGGGTTTGGGCGTTCAAACTTAAAAGACTTCTAACCGAGCAGAGGAGATACGCCGAGAAGATAATTAACGACATTCTGTTTGAAGCGGATATGGGGACTTTGACTAAAGAGCATATTGTGATGGTGCAGCAACAAATGAAAAGTGATACAGATGTCAACATTCCGCAAGAAGCTAAAACACAGAATAGGAAAGAAGCAAAAACATCGTCAGATGAAGTTTTGAATGCGACTGTCGGTACGAATGGTCCCAATCCAGATGAGAAGATGGCTGAGACCCTACCTATTCTTCAGCTGCAATTGACAATTAATAATCCTGAAGATAATAAAAACAATTCGAAATAATGTACCTACTTACATTTTAAGTAAAAAAGTCAAAAATATATTTTAATTTTAAAGCTAGGTATTAAGGTTATCTAATCACTAGCGGCCCGTCCCGGCTTCGCGCGGGTGGACATTTTTTTTATATAGCCTATGTTACTCAGCGCTAATGTAGCATTCTAATGGTAAAAGATTTTTTTAAATCGTGACAGTAGTTTTTGAGTTTATTCGTTACAAACATACATACAAAAATACAAAGCTTCCCTTATTTTAATATTAGTATGATTTATATTAATCGATAAATAGAAGTGGTCAACTTAAATATAGGTTAGTGGCACCAGCTCGACAGAAACCAGTAATCGACACTATTTTCCGCCGCCTCTGTGGTCTAGTGGTTAAGACCACCAGTTTAGACCAGAGGTCCCGGGCATGATTCCTAGCGGGGGGTACATGTTTGTGTACTCGGTTTGGTTGGTGGTAGGACTTGTTTGGCCGCCTGGCTAGCTACCACCATCTTACCTAAATATGTCGCTGTAACATCTATGTTTGTAGCATTGCTGTGTTTCAGCAGCTAGAGATAAGATAGCCAGTGCCTCAAGTAGGTAGCTGAGGACCCCGGGTGAAGTGCGCTTTAACCATTGGCCTTCATCAGTTAAGTAGGGGTTAGCAACATACTTTTGACTGTCGAATATTAATGTGAAATAATGGTGGATAATTAACCGTTAAGTGTTCGTGAGTGTGCATGAGTGTTGGTAAATGAAACAAAACAGTGCAACGTTACTTTTCTAAAAGAAAGAAAGATAGGAAGAACGAAAGAAAAAAAGAAAGAAAGAAAAAATCATTTATTGACTCTCACATAATATGATACCAGACACAAAGACATGAAATTAATGCAAAGACAAAAAATAACTAACAAATTACAAATAAAAAGAATACAACAGTGTGAGGAGCCAATCAGGACCCTGCCTCAGCATAATGTCGCTACGGTGTGAGAAAGTCACATAGCAACGGCGGCGCTGGTATTATATTATGGTTGCTGGTATTATTATATAAACATACATTTATTTTTTTTTTTTGAGAGAGATTGCTGATTGCCGCTGCGGCATTTTCAGCTTCACCGGGCTTTTTTGGGGGCGGCGAGGAACGTAAAGGGTCCCTCAAGCCGTGTGAAACGAATCACCTTCAGAGGTTATCTAGAGGGAACGGCATCGCGCACTAGTGCGCGTCCCCGTGCCCTACTAGATTCTCCGAAGGGTTCGGATCGGATCGGGGAGCGAAGCAACCCGAGGGCGCCTCTAAAGGCACGGACCTCGGCTCGGGTTGACCGGGCCGTGGAGGAGAGAACCGACCAGGTACATGTCTGTACCTGGTGTAGAGCGAGTGTGAACCGGTTCTTCGTACCCTTGTTCTACGAGTACGGTGTCTTGGGCCTAAACTGGTGTGCATGTTTAGTGTATTCTGTAAATGTGTGCTGTCATTTAGAGGATCGATTAAACATACAATAGCATTTATTATATCTAAGTCAATTTGTAAGTGTTGTCGTCTAATGAGTTAACATAAATATTTTTTTTTATACTATGTAAAAACATTAATATTTACAGCAAAATTATAAAATGTCGCTTTTAAACTCAAAACAATTCTTTTTTGAATTATTTAATCATTAGAAAAATTTAGATTTTATGACGATATACATTTATGTAAAATTAATTTGTATGAGGTACCGAAACATTTAAAATTAAATAAAACCTATTATTATTTATAATTTAAATAAAATAGTTATTTATTTGCACTTCGACATGTATGTATACGTAACTAACTACATAAAAGAAAAATTAAAGCAAAAGAAACAAAGATAACTTTTGAGCACTTCTTGTTCGTCGTCTATTTTTTTTCTGGCATTTTGTTTTTCTGGCCTTCTGCGTTTCTGGCATTTTGCTTTTCTGGCCTTCTGCGTTTCTGGAATTTTGCTTTTCTGGCCTTCTGTGTTTCTGGCATTTTGCGTTCCTGACCACATGAAGCTCGTTGGCAGATGCCAACGCCAACGAGCTAATATTATTATTTTTTACGCCATTCTAAAAAATAATAATATTAGCTTGTTATAGAGTTAAGTGCTCGCCTTATGGAGGCCTCCCTCCGGTGGCAAGAAGGCTGGCAGCTACCTCTGTCTCAATAATAATTTTTAACTCAAATTTTGTTGCGAAACAAATTACAAAAACACAAATGTTGAAAAAGTTTTTACTAGCAGGGTTTGAACCTGCACCCTTCTGACATACCGGGTCAGGTGCTCTCCCAGTTGAGCTATCGTGGTTCTAACCAGCCCGCCGAAATTATTCTACACTATTTACTTTTTTACTTTGAAAGCCGAAGGCGGCCCATTCAATGTCAACAACTACCAACAAAATTTTTTCAACATTTGTGTTTTTCTAAATTGGAAATTTAACCCCTTTTGCTAATTAATTCCTCTTGGTTTCTTTTACATTATCTATGTACAATAGGTATATAACGACTGCCTATTGAAAATGTAAATGTCAAGGGTATTTTGGTGTTGATGATATCATACGCATTGTGTTGACGCATTTTACCGAACCATGTTTAGTAAATCATATTGTTTATAGAACATGTTTTAAATGTCATCGGTTCGTATAATTTGTTAAAAAAACAATTAGGTAGGGTAATAGCACCAGTGTTTGGACACTTAAACCCATCATTCGACAAAGTTTTTTTAAATTTTTTTATTAAAGAAAGCAAACGAGCAGGCGGGTCGATTCACCTGATGGAAAGTAATCACCGCCGCCCATGGACACCCGCAAAACCAAAGTAATCGCAGATGCGTTGCCGGCCTCGAGGAAGGTTGGATCTTGAGGAGGGAGTAGGAATTGGGAGGGGGGAGGGGTGAGAGATGGGCTTCCGGTACTTTCACTCACCGGACGAAACACAACAGCAACGAGTGCCATTGTTTCACGCCGATATTGCGATAGGGTGGTACTACGCCGGGCGAGCCGGCCCATTTCGTGCTGCAACGCAGCGTGGCTCTACAACTCAGAAAACTCAGTTTGCGCCGCTTGCCGAAAAATATCACGAATTTCCATTGAAATTTTATGGGATGATAAATGGAAAAGTCTAAAATTAGTTTTAAAGATTAAAAGAAAACAATGTCGATCCCGGGTTCATGTCGAAGACTGGTGCCATCTACCGCACTCATAAATCTAAATTTATTTAATCTAATCTAATACCTTTAAAGAGCAATTCTTGTATATAAATATATAATCTGAATCTCGGAAACGGCTCTTACGATTTTCATGAAATTTAGTATGCAGGGGGTTTCGGGGGCGATAAATCCATCTAGCTAGGTTTCATTTTTATAAAACATTATAAAAAAAAATAACAAGCAGAGCTCGGTCAGCCAGATACTTAATTATAAAGTGGCCAAGACAATGCACAGAAAAAAGAATACTAGCTCAATTTTTCTTACGATTTTAATGGATTAATTAAGTAAATGAAAAAGACATACTTATATATTTATTTAAGGTAAACAGTAATATTATGATAGTAAATAATCTTTCCAATGTCGGCATTTCAGGTGGCGAATCCCTTAAACATTAAATTTAAAATGAGTGTTGTAAAAAGCAAATCGGTGTTGCCAGAATTCAAAACATAAAACATAAATAGACCAGATTTTACATTGAAAATAGGTTTTTTGAACTTACTTTTTGAAATATTTTCATTTTGATTTTGTATGTCCCTAATAATTATAAGTGTTATTTGTATTATTATAATCGCACATTTAAAAAAAAATCAATGTATACATCCTATTTTTAGTACCTAATTTTAGTTTTAATAAGTTAATTTTAATTTAATTTCAATTCTGTAAAAGCAATACTCATATAATAAAGTTAGTCAAATCGTATATTTCTAATAAAAAAATGCAAATTAAATCAACTTATTTTTTTTCTTAATTTAACGAAAAAAGCAGGAAATTATTTGTTTCCAGGATTCGAGAATTTTTAATATTTTTATGAAATCAAATGAAAAACGAGGAGCTCAATGGCGCAATGGTTAACGCGCGGTCTGCGATTGCGTTAAGCAACGTTAAGCAACTTTCGCAAAGGCCGGTCATCGGATGGGTGACCAAAAGTTAATTATCTTGAGCTCCTCGGTGCTCCGTCCCGGCTGCATAAGCAGTCGTTAACAACCACAAATCCGCACTGGGCCTGCGGCTTATGGCCCGTTCTCCCAATCCAACCATAAGGAAGGCTCCAGCAGTGGGGACATTATGAGCTGGTGATGAAATAAAAAACATTATATTTGTGTCACAATAAACTTAAATTTATTGTAGTCTATTTAGTGTTCGACACACAGTAACCCAGTGCTCAACACATAGTTAGTGTCGCCAGTAAATTAAATAGAATTTCATTGGGCTAGTCAGGGATTCCCAAAGTGGTCGAAATCAGTTTCCCAGGGGTCGTCATAGACGAAAACTGATTTGGGGGTTGACGAGGTCTATAAATCGACCCCTATTAACACAAGTTCTTATTTGAAACGTTCAAGATACTGTATTAGTTATGGTACGTGCACCAACTTGTTATAAGAATGACTTGACCGCCTCTGTGGTCTAGTGGCTAAGACCACCGGTTTAGACCCAGAGGTCCCGCGTTCGATTCCCAGCGGGGGTACATGTTTGTGTACTCGGTTTGTCTTATCTAAATATGTCGCCATAACATCAATGTTTGTAGCATTGTTGTGTTCCGGCAGCTAGAGATAAGATAGCCAGTGCCTCACTAGTTGAGGATCCCGGGTGAAGTGCGCTTCCATCTTTGGCCTTATCATCACTTAACATCAGGTGAGATCAAGGCACTGTGCTTACCCATAAAAAAAAAATATTACTAATATTTTAGTAGGAAGTACCTATAAGTATAAGTTTACATTACCCAACCGCAAATTTTTTGAATTGGTAAGTATTTTGATTCAATAGGAAAAAAAACTAGAGTAATTTGGCTATGGGGGTCTGAGGTATCACTTCATTTTGGAGAAGGGGTCTCTCGCCCAAAATAGTTTGGGTATTCCTCAGCTAAACGATTGCTAGGTTTTTTTTTTAATTTTTTTTATTTATCATTTCAATAGTTATTACAAAACACATACCATACCATGCGATAACTTTAAAAACCACTAAGATTTAAGCTTAAGTTATTGCGAGTTTACAATAAATAAATATAACTTATTATAATTTTATACACTCATACAATTAGGTCTTATCATAATATAATAATATATCCACAAATAGTTCATAAGTAAAGCGTTACAATAAGTTTAGAAAGTGAAGGTGGTCAGTAATGGCAAACTCTTTTCGTGTGTCGCCAGGCGTTGCTTCAATGTCACGCTAGTTTTCCTCGTTTATGTGAACATTGCCTGTCGAGTGGCCGAGTGGCTAAGCGCTCGGGCCGATACCCGAAGGTCCCGGGTTCAATTCGCAGATCGGGCAAAAGTATGTTTCGGATTTTTCGATGCATAATCCGGGTTTGTGATCACTGGGTGTCCAGTGTCAGTATTGTTTACTATCTGTATTCATTCGATTACGTTTACGTAAACGAGAATTTGTATGGCACTGAAGCAGCGCCTCCCTTCGACATACGAGAGGAGTTAACGTTTTGCCACACAAATTCTCGTTTTCGTTAACGTGATCGAATGGCGATTGAATCTCGCACTTGGCACCATGATCATCAATCATCAATACCCAATAGTCGTGTATTGAAATAAATATACTTGTTAATATTCCTCCGCCAGAATGTGAAGAGTACAGCCGATCAGTGGTAGACAAGGTGTCCTTTATTCCCCTGGTTCTGGACCCGGAGACCCTCATTGTGACATCAGCTAAGTGCGAATACACCGGAGTGAAACTGATTATTGGGGGAGAGAAAGCAATTCAGGGGGAATTTCCACATATGGTGAGCATAACACTTTTTTTACATATTATTTTCTAAAGTTTACGCGAACACTACACATTGGAATGAAACAACTTTTGCGAATCTACTTGTGTTTATATTATACATTAGTTTTAATTAATGTTTATCCTGACGTTTCGAACCGTTTGCAGGGCCCGTGGTCACAGGGAGACTGAGGTGTTGGTCGTCTTATAATTAGTTAGTAGCTTGTATACCCTCATTTAAATTAAAAAAAACATCCTAATTTCAATAGAGAAGATAGTTGGAATTTACCACCAGGCTGGGATCCCATCATGCAAAATATTAAATCCCAGCTTTATTACCATTCTGCCATACCGTAAGCATTATCTGCGTAAAACGGAACGCATCTGATTAAATTTAAATGAGGGTAGATATACAAGCTACTAACTAGTTATGAGACGACCTACAAAGGGTTCGAAACGTCAGGATAAATATTAATTAAAACTAATGTATAAAATACCTAAACACGAGTACCTACATCCGTAAAAGTTGTTTCATTTCAATGTGTAGTGTTCGCGCAAACTTTAGAAAACAATATGTCTATATAACTTTTTATATTTTGAATTTCTAGGTAGCCATTGGCTGGACCAGCTTCGACAACGGCTACCTGTTCAGCTGCGGTGGAAGTCTGATCAGTCCCAAGTTCGTGTTGACAGCCGCCCATTGCATAAGGAATCCTATAGCACGAGACCCCGCCCCCGTAGTAATCAGACTTGGAGACCAGAATATTGATGACAATGTCGACGATGGCGCCAGCCCTATTGAGGTAACTGAATTAATAAATTAATTATTATAGTATTAATTTGTCCAAGCTGTTCGTCTCTAGAATTCGCTATCAGTTTTTTTTTTTTTTGAGAGAGATTGCTGATTGCCGCTACGGCATTTTCAGCTTCACCGGGCTTTTTTGGGGGCGGCGAGGAACGTAAAGGTCCCTCAAGCCGTGTGAAACGAATCACCTTCAGAGGTTATCTAGAGGGAACGGCATCGCGCACTAGTGCGCGTCCCCGTGCCCTACTAGATTCTCCGAAGGGTTCGGATCGGATAGCTGGTCCACACACACACAAACAATAGGGCTCCGCAGAATATCAGCGTTGCAGGTGATGTTCATGCTGCAATATGTGCTGAGTGGGGTCCTTTTCAGTTTCGCTTCTTTTTTTTTGTTTATTTAAGTACTTCAATTTTATACTGAATAAATATTTTGATTTTATTTGATTTTATCTTTAACCTCCTTTAGATACTCATCAAGAAAATCCACACGCACCCAGAATACAAATCTCCCAAGAAGTACAACGATATAGCGCTATTTGAGATGGAATCTGAGGTGGCCTTTTCGGCCTCCATAAGGCCGGCCTGCCTGTGGACGAGGCCAGACTACGGGAACCACTCCAAGGCATTGGCAACGGGATGGGGAGTCGTGAATACGGGTAATTATAAAAAAAATATATATGGACCGTAGTGGCACGGCAGGGCACCAGTGTTCGACACAGTAAGCCGTTTAAGATCATCATCAGCTCATTTTATGTTCCCACTGCTGGGGCACGAGCCTTCCCTATGGATGGATAGTGAGAACGAGTCATAAACCACCACGCGGACCCAGCGCTGATTGGTGGTTGTTAACGACTGCTAATGCAGCCGGGATCAACGGCTTAACGTACCTTCCGTAGCACGGAGGAGCTCGAGATGATAAATGTTTGGTCATCCATCCGATAACCGGCCTTTGCGAAAGTTGCTTGACTACAGCAATCGCAGACCGAGTGCGTTAACCACTGCGCCATCGAGCTCCTCTGCCGAATAAGCCGTTTAAGATGGAAAACAGGTATCGTCACAATAAAAGCTTCTAAAAAAGAGTGGCGTTTTAGACCAAACGACTGAAGTAAAACGTCTTTAGCTCCATACCTTTAAAATGAATTTACAATTTTAAAAATAACACTAGTCGTCACTATTACTACTACTACTCAAACTATAAGGGTTCCTTGTTGACTACGGAACCCTAAAAAAGATTCATTAGTCATATTATAGTCTTAAACTTTTCGACGAAAGTTGGTGCAATTTCTCAGTGTGTCGCCTTAAAGGGTTAAGCTTACCTTCCGGGGCTTTTTAATTTGTGGTACAAAGTCTCCCACCCTTTGTAGACTGACGAACCAATGACATAATGACATTTATAAGAACTAATGTGAGCCTCAACTGCATAAATGATTTTGAATCATTAATATAACATTTTGAGTTTTGTACTTTTATTAACCAATGTTTCTATGCCATAGTAACCAGTGAAACTTCAAAGGAGCTACTGAAAGTCTCCCTCTCTCTACTGCCCACCGACTACTGCGAACAACTGCTGAAGAGTTCTCAAAATCGCAATTGGCGGGGATTTGAGCCGACTCAGATGTGCGCTGGAGAGTTGGAAGGAGGAAAGGATACTTGCCAGGTAGGAGAAGAATAGGATAAGTAAGATAGGATATCTATATAGGATAGGATGCGTGTCATAAGATATGTAGGATGGGATAAATAACATTAGATATGTAGGATAGGATGAGTAACATAATATATGTAGAATAGGATGAGTAACATAAGATATGTAAGATAGGATGAGTAACATAAGGTATGAAGGATAGGATGAGTGACATAAGATATGTAAGATAGGTTGAGTAACATAAGCAGTGATAGGAATCGATGGGGCTAAAATATCTAAAGTTGCTGACAAAACATGACAGAGTGGTTAAAACCACCAAAATGTTGTTAATTTATTTTTATCGAATACCAAATCCCGGAAATAGTTTTACTTCTTAGTGTTCTGTACTAATATAAAATTACCCGTATTTTATAGCAACTACAACGTCCGCATATATAAGAAACTTTTTTTTTTTATTGAAAACGTAAATCCATCCATCACAGTAAAGTTTTAGTTAGTTCAGTGCTCGAGATGACATACGAAGATCGGCCTTTGAGAAAAATGCGTAAGTTCAACAATCGCAGACGACAACCACTGCGCCAAATAAAATAAAACAAATATTTTATTTGACGTGATTAATACCCAGTAAGCACCTTCGGTTTAGCCCGCTTTCATATCTGCCCCCTTCCTCTTCCAACTATAGTCAGAACACGTATATCTGGCGTGCGAGTAATAACTTTAATGCTTTATCTAAAAAACTAGATTTTGACCTTTTTAACACAAGCGATGCATCAGCGAAACGGCTCATGAGTCAGCTATTTTTTGAGTAGGTAGTTTAAGAACAAATTTAAGTGTGTTTTTCTTGTTAAGTGCATCACATTGTTATTAATTCTGTTTTTATTAGTAAGGATCTTTAATTGGCTTTCTGTTATTTTTTTTTTCTTTTTTAAGTTGTGTCATAGCTGTTTGTCTTCCTATAAATAAATATAATTTTACGCAATTTTTGTTGCGCACCAAAAGTACAAAATTTTACCAGCGGGATTCGATATAGAGAGAGTAAGAGTGGGTGGTGTTGATTAATTTCGGCGAGTTGGGTTGAGCCACGATAGCATAGTTGGTAGTGTGGCGGCGTCACTTACCGCATACGCCGCACATTAATCGTCACGAAGCAAAACACCTTCTCAACCGTGTCAACAGATGGCGCAGATGGCAAACGCATACCAACGACGTCGCCATACTACGACGATAAATAGTATGGGAAGCCTGCATCGCGATAGCGAAGTTTCACCATCTCCTTCGCTATATATAGCACCTCCAACTAACATCCATTGGATCCCTCCGATCTTTGTCCAAACGACAAAGGATTTCAACGAAATTTCGCGTGCACTGAAGGCGCGTCACAACGTTATTCCCCTCAGGATACGCCTTATTAAAGGCGCTAAAGGTGACCCAGAGATGGTCAAGGTATAGCTCGCTACTGTGACCGACTTCCGCTTATGCACGGCGTTCTTACGCAACAATAACGTGCCTTTCCATACGTACTCGCTCCCCGAGGAGCGAGTACTATCAGTCGTAATCCGCGGCCTTCCCACGGATTGGGACCCGAAAATAGTCCTTGACGACCTTAAGTCGCAAGGCTACCCCGTCCTTGACGTGACCCGTATGCTCGGCAAGGACAAAAGACCGTTAAGCCTCCTAAAGGCAAATTTAGAAAATACACCCGAGGGTAAGTCCATATTCAATGTTAAGACGATCGAAGCCTTCGATCGCCTTTCGATTGAGACCCCCCACAAGCGTGGCATTGTAGGTCAATGCCACAAATGCCAACGTTACGGGCATGCCGCCCGTAACTGCTTTGCCCGCCCCCGGTGTGTTAAGTGCTTGGGCGACCACGCCACGGAAGCGTGCTCAAGGCCTAAAGCGCCGGCGCCGGTCTCCGTCGACCCGCCCGGTTGCGTGAACTGCAGCGCTTTGGGACACACCGCGAATTATCGCGGCTGCCCCAGAGCTCCGCGTAGTAACGCAACTCGCGGGTCGGGACCGCGCCGTAACCTCGCGACTCGAGCTCCGCCGCCTTCAGTGATCGCGAAAGTCTCGCTCCGCCCCGCGGCCCCCTTACCACCGCCCCGCAATCCGTGGGCCACCCCGCGGGCTTCCCAGCCCGCGGCTGTGGCCCCCGCGTCAGACTCGCTAGTCGATTTTCCCGCGACTGGCCCGGCTCGTGTCCAACCGCCACCTCCGGCTGAAACTCCAATGGAGCTAAGCCCTCCCGAGGCCCCTCAGGCCGTAGCCCCAAAGGTCAAGGCCCCTAAGGCCAAAGCCCCTAAGGCCAAGGCCACCAAAACCAAGGCCCCTAAGGCCCAGCCCACCAAGCCTAAACGGCAAACCCCCGCCCCTAAGGCAGTCACTGCACCCAAAACTCGCGCGCAACATCCGTTTGCCGCGACTGTAGGTTCCATTCCGGTAACCTTCTCTTCTATGTCTACGGTTGTCGAACTTGTAAAGATCTATCGTTACAAGGACGAGATCGCAGAGGTGGAAAGAAAGTTGCGCGAAGCCGCCTCTTCCCCCGACGCTTGTCCCGCTATGATCATAGCGACAATCTTTCACGATCACGGTCCCCTATTGGACAAGATCACGTCCCTTCTTGACTCTCTTAAAGATTCAAAATGAATAATACGCCCTCCCAAAGAATTAAGCCCCGCTCTCTTACGGTTGCGTTTTTCAACGCGAACGGTCTCAGTAGTCAACGCGACGAGGTGTCCGATTTTCTAACGCCGTCGACGTTTTTCTAGTACAGGAAACGTTCCTAAAACCATCCATCAGAGACCCTCGCATGGCTAACTACAACCTTGTCCGTAATGATAGAGTCGGCCGCGGTGGCGGCACTCTTATCTATTACAAGCGGTCGCTTCATTGTGTCCCGCTCGATCCCCCGCAGCTATCCGATATGGAGGTATCGGTCTGTCGGCTAGGCATGACGGGCCACCCGTCTATCACTATCGCGTCCGCGTATCTGTCCCCCAATAAGCTTCTCACGCAACCCGATCTCGAGGCGCTGTTTGCTTGTTTGGATAACGCCGTCATTATTGCCGGCGATTTCAATAGCAAACACGCTCAGTGGAGTTGCAACTCAACCAACCGTAACGGTCGGGTGATGAGCCACCTCGCTGAGTCGATGCTCTTCGATATCGTAGTGCCTATGGAGCCCACTCACTATCCGTTAGTGGACAATTACTCCCCCAACCCGCTAGATATGGCGTTGCTAAGGAACGTAACTTTACGGTTGCGTTCCATAGAAACGATCCACGCGCTCTCCTCCGACCATAGGCCGGTGGTTTTACAGTTAGGCCCCCCCACCGACCCCACTCCCGTTATTAAGGTGGTGACTGACTGGGATAAGCTTGAGAAATTACTCGAGCCTACCGCCAGTGAGTCACTAAACCAAATCCCCGATAGCATTGTCTCGCCTCACGAGACAGTGGCCGCGGTCGACGCCCTCAGTAGTCATCTCACTAACGCTATAAGCGAATCGTCCCGGCGGGTTGTTGCTACGGGTGACCGTCGCTTCAAACTGCCGGACGATGTGAGGCAACTGTTGAGGGCTAAGAACGCCGCCACGCGCGCTTACGACTCCTATCCCACTTCGGACAACCGAGTTCGTATGCGCTCTTTGCAGCGCGCTGCTAAAGAGCGCATTCAAGAGCTCCGCGGTACGAATTGGGATGGCCTACTTAAAGAGATCTCGCCCTCTCACCAAGCTTATTGGAAGTTGGCGAGAGCCTTTAAGTCGGATTCAGTCACGTCTATGCCCCCGCTTAACAAACCCGACAACTCGATCGCCTTTGACGACGACGAGAAAGCCGAATGCTTCGCCGACAGTCTCGAGTCTCAATGCTCGCCTAGCACTCTCCCAGTCCCACAGGACCATGTAGACATGGTCGATAGGGAAGTAGATAGACTCTCGTCCCTCCCCCCAACCGCAACCCTCCCGCCTGTTACGGAGGATGAGGTGCAAACGCTCATTAGACGACTCAAACCCCGTAGTGCCCCCGGGGCAGACGGCATCTCAAATAAGATCCTTAAGATCTTACCCGCTCAGCTCATCCTTTTAATAGTAGCTATCTTCAATAGCGCCATGTCAAACGCAATCTTTCCCGCTGCGTGGAAAGATGCGGTTGTCAAGGTATCCATAAACCCGGTAAACCGCGTAACGCCCCTTCTAGTTATCGCCCCATCAGTCTTCTCAAATCGCTGGGAAAACTGTACGAACGCGTTCTAGTATCCCGCTTAAAGGACTTTGTTTCCTCTAACAATATCCTCATAGACGAGCAGTTTGGGTTTCGCCCCAAACACTCGTGCACCCATCAATTGCACCGCCTCACGGAGCATATTCTATCCGGCCTCAATAAAAGGGCCCGTCCCAAGGGCACCGGAGCTCTTTTTTTCGACGTTGCGAAAGCGTTCGACAAAGTTTGGCACAACGGCTTAATTTATAAGCTTTACCAATTTGGCGTGCCAGACAGACTCGTGCACATCTTACGAGACTATTTGTCAGATCGCTCCTTTCGCTTCCGCGTCGAAGGAACGCTCTCCGCCCCTCGTCCCATTCGAGCCGGTGTTCCGCAGGGATCCGTGCTCTCCCCAATCCTGTTTGCGCTTTACGCAAACGATATTCCGAAGACCCCACGCGTAGAGCTAGCTCTATTCGCGGATGACACCGCGCTATATTCCTCTGGTAGAGATAAAGTCGCGGTTTCCAACCGACTCCAAACGGCCGCCAACAACCTCGGCGTTTGGTTTCGTAAATGGCGGATCGAAGTTAACCCCGAGAAAAGTGCCGCAGTGTTCTTTTCTCGAGGTAACGACGATCGTCGCCCTCCTATACGTTTATTTGACCGTGCTATCCCTTGGGTAAAGCAGGTGAAATATCTCGGTGTCACCCTCGATAGAAGGATGACGTTTGCGCCTCACCTTAAAATCGTCCGTAACAGGGCCGCGTTTATATTATTCGGTTATTCCACCTTATAGGCAGGCGGAGTAAAATGTCTCTTAGACATAAGACGACAATTTACAAATCCTGCATCCGCCCCGTCATGACTTACGCTAGCGTAGTTTTCGCGCACGCTGCGCCCTCCTATTTGTATCGATTACAAACCCTCCAAAACCGCTTCATGCGTGGTGCCACGGGTTGCCCGTGGTACTATCGCAACGTAGATCTCCACCGCGATCTTGATCTTCCCACTATCAAAGATTTTATCAAGGACGTTTCCATACGTTACTTTGATAACGCCCCCCACCACCCTAACCCGCTTGTTGTGGCGGCCGCCAACTATAATGTTGGAAGCCTTCCACCAACAAAACGGTTCATGTCTAGGCGACCTAAGCACGTCTTAGATGACCCCGACGATCCCATAACGGTTGCGAACGCCCCCCCGCCCGATCCTCTAAATGACAGCACACATTTACAGAATACACTAAACATGCACACCAGTTTAGGCCCAAGACACCGTACTCGTAGAACAAGGGTACGAAGAACCGGTTCACACTCGCTCTACACCAGGTACAGACATGTACCTGGGCGGTTCTCTCCTCCTCCACGGCCCGGTCAACCCGAGCCGAGGTCCGTGCCTTTAGAGGCGCCCTCAGGTTGCTCCGCTCCCCGATCCGATCCGAACCCTTCGGAGAATCTAGTAGGGCACGGGGACGCGCACTTGTGCGCGATGCCGTTCCCTCTTAATAACCTCTGAAGGTGATTCGTTTCACACGGCTTGAGGGACCCTTTACGTTCCTCGCCGCCCCCCAAAAAAGCCCGGTGAAGCTGAAAATGCCGCAGCTCAATCAGCAATCTCTCTCCAAAAAAAAAAAAACATCCATTGGACCTCGGTCCCCGAGCTATACCACCCAGCTCGGAGGAAGATCTTCCCTTTGTCCTTCCTCAATGTGGCATTCTCCCTACCATTGGCTTCCTACAGTAGTGCACCTGAACCGGCATGTCATGGGGTGCCGGTTCGAATACCGCTCGTGGAATTTTTTCTTTGTTTAACATGTGTTTCTTCTACGCAGGGCGACTCCGGATCTCCTCTGCAAGTGACAACGGAAGACAACCAGTGCATATTCTTCATTATAGGCATAACGTCATTTGGCAAGGACTGCGGAAAGAATGAAAGGCCGGCGGTATACACGAGAGTGTCTAGTTACGTCGACTGGATCGAGGGTGTGGTCTGGCCGGGAGAGTAGGAGAGTATGAGCTAGATAAGTTTAAAAGGATAGGAAGAGTAGGATAAGATGAGTATAGGATGCAAAAGACCTGTATATGCACGCACACCTGAGACATCACTCACAAACATACGCTAAACACACACATATTTATTTTAATGAAACAGTAATTCACTTACCTTACACAACACAGTTTTAGAAATACGTAGCTTAGTCTGTAAATACTGTCTGTACCTCGATGCATGCTGAGTCCACCTTTAAGTAGTTGTACACTAAGCATATGTCACTATAAATATAATTGTTATTATAATGGAACAACTGTTGGTGATCCAATAAATAAAAAATAAAAAAGATAGGAACTAGTAGTTCTTATCTTTTTTATTTTTTATTTTTTTTTTATCCTAAAAATACACGTATTTTTAGGATAAAAAAAATATCATGTCTATTTTTTTATCGTTTTTATTACAAGATCATCGGCATCGGCAGTGAGATTCATGAGTTTCACCCCAGTGGTATTAAAACAAAGATACTTTTTGATTGTTATGTTTGATTTTAACAAAAATAGACCAAACCGTCAGGTATTAAAAGTTATTTTAAGAAGCTGTAAAGAACTATGATATATACTATACGTAAACTCTTTAAACTTGTTGCCAATATAAAATAAATGAAAATAGTATTACTTAGTATTGTTTTTTATTTTGTATTTTCCCCATATAAGTTACGTGTATATAATAATTATACTTATTTACCAGTTTTTTTTTGAGAGAGTTGCTGATTGCCTTTGAAGGCATTTTCAGCTTCAACGGGCTTTTTTGGGGGCGGCGAGAAACTTAAAGGGTTCCTCAAGCCGTGTGAAACAATTCACCATAATTTTGTCTTAGTAACTCTGCATACAGAATCTAGATCGGATACACTTCTGATGTTTTCCTTTTGACCACACCTTTCTGTTACACGTTGTACAGTTCACGCGAAAAATCATAACAAAAAATTATAAAAGTAATTAGTTCTAAATTCAAATTATTATACATGATATTAAAACTTCGATTAACAATGTACTAGATTCCTGCGCTTGAAAAACGGTACGCGTCTTCGGATAATGGTGGATTATTAACCGTTAAGTGTTCGTGAGTGTGCATGAGTGTTGGCAAATGAAACAAAACAGTGCAATGTTACTTTTCAAATTCTCACAAGAAGTCTGCGTGAGGACTTAGTAAAGCCCCACATCTTTACTGAGATACTCGAGGGGTTGGGGGGTATTATCATTTTTCACTTCCCATTTCTATTATCATTCATCATCATCAATATAATATTGTTTATTTATGTATTACAATGAAATTAAGAAACTAATGACATGGCAGCATGGTCTATGACCTTAGCCGGTTCCTTAAAAAACAAACTAAACTTAAAAAAAACAAAAAACAAATATTTTGCAACGTAAATTAAGGTTTACAGTAAGCTGAAGTTGTTGATGCTGCAAATTTTTTTTTCAGATTTTGTTACCTTATTCGAAATTCAAACGTATAGGTATGAGCAATAAGGATCACTTTCGAGATGCATTTTTGTTCCGGACATTAATGATCTAGTACATTAATGATCGAAGCCTGCACATCAACCGTCAAAACTGTCAAATTATTGAAGTAATTTGACTAAATGTTTAACTATATGCCATAGACATAAAGTTAAAAGTATTTCTTTCTTTTAGTTGATGGCTTCGTGCGATTAGCACATTTAGCCAGTGCCAAAGTAATTTTTCTTACAAGTAATATATAAATATACAATATTTCCTTCCTGTCAGTATGATGATGAAAGATAATAAAAATGAGAAATGAGAAATGATACACCCCTCAACCCCTCGAGTATCTCAGTAAAAGTCTATTGAGGTTGAAATTTGACAGTTTGTGGTAGTCTGCTGTGCAGGCCGTATAAAAAAGTTTTTATCTTTCAAAAGCATCAGCTCTCCAAAAATCTCTCTAGGGTGTTAACGTCCCTCGCTAGCTTCAACGCTCGCAGTCTCTTGTGAGGGTCAGCTAGCCAGTCGTACCCACCAGTGCGTGACGTCACCAACTTTGATATAAGACATCTCATCAGCTCCATCTTGCCGACTAGAGTGCGAAGTTTTCTGTAATAAAAATTGTCTTGTCATAAATCATCCATAATGAGATTTATATAGTAGTAAATAGCCTTTAACTGCCCCACAGTTGGACAAAGGCCTCCATACAGGCAGTTTATTTTTTAGCTGTGGAGAAGTATTTTTTAAGATCATGTAAACCCTTCGATCGTTGATGTACTAGGTTCCCGATGAGCGCTTGTAAAACAGTACGCGACTTTGGAGCCACGGAGCCACAGACGTTTGTGTTGTGGCGTTGACAGTAAATATTAAGTACAGTCACGAGCAAAAACATGTAAACAATTGTAACTCTTAATACGAGGGAATAAGAGACAAAGTGTTTACATATCGGTGCTCGTGACTGTACAAATATTTTGCAACCTTAATTTAATGTTTATGTTCACAGTGAGCTGAAGTTGTTGATGCTATCCAATCTTATTGCAGAGTTTATTGAATTGCAATTGCAAATTGCAAATTGCAGAGTGATATTGAAAGAAGAGTGAATGCAGGAAACATGGTGAATGGAGCTTTGCACTCCTTTATGAACAGTCGGAAGGTGTCTAACAAGGCTCGTTTGGCTGTGCATGGGGGGGTGTTGGTTCCGACACTCATGTACGGAAGTGAAAGTTGGGTATGGCAGAAGAAACATGAAAGCAGAATAAATGCAGTAGAGATGAGAGCGTTAAGAAGTATGATAGGAGTTAAGCTGAGTGACAGGATAAGGAATAGTGAGATAAGGAAACGTTGTGGTCTGAAAGAAGATGTAGTGACAAAAACTGAGAAAGGCATGCTGAGATGGTTTGGCCATGTCGAGAGAATGGATGAAGAACGATTGACGAAAAAAGTGTATAAGGCGAGTGTGAATGAAAGTGTTGGTAGGGGTAGACCTAGGCGGACGTTTCGAGATCAAATCAGGGACGTCTTGAAAAAAGCCCAGGTCAAGAGTACCCTAAACCGAAGAGCATGTGTGAAGGGAATAATGAAAGTGGACGAAGCGAAACAAGTATGTAAGGATCGTAGCAAGTGGAAAGAAGTGGTCTCTGCCTACCCCTACGGGAAAGAGGCGTGATTATATGTATGTATGTATGTATTATACGAAATTTAAATGTATAGGTATGAGCCAACTCCACTTTCGAGATGTATTTTTGTTCCGGATTTTTTGTCTAGTACAGTCGCCTGCACATCAACCTACCCAAAACTGTCAAATTTCTTCAATACATTTTCAACCATACAACTTAGTAATAAAGTTCAAAGTCTATTGAGGAATGTTTTTGTTTTGTTTATACAATTTTAATGCAAATTTTGTTGCGAAACAAATTACAAAAACACAACGTTGAAAAAATTTCCATGAGCAGGATTCGAACCTGCACCCTTCTGACATACCGGGTCAGGTGCTCCCCCAAATGAGCTATCGTGGTTCTAACCAGCCCGCCGAAATTATTCAACACTATTTACTTTTTACCTTGAAAGCCAAAGGCGCCCATTCAATGTCAACAACTACCGTCATTAACATCTGATCATAATATTTTTACTTGTATTTTTACAAATACTAAGGATCAGTTAAGAAGTAGGCAAGTTATTTATTAAATGTTTTTGTTTTGTTTATATAATTTTAACGCAAATTTTGTTGCGAAACAAATTACAAAAACACATATGTTGAAAAAAATATCGATATAATAATAACGATAGCTCAATTGGGGGAGCGCCTGACCCGGTATGTCAGAAGGGTGCAGGTTCGAATCCTGCTCGCGGAAATTTTTCAACATTTGTGTTTCTATTGTGGAAATTTGACAGTTTGTGGTAGGTTCATGTGCAGGCGATCGAAGTGTAAACCAAATGGATAAATAAAGATTTATGGTTACGATTATGATTGAATTAAACTTACAGATGCACTGGCCCTGCTTCTGTCTCACTGCTCTCGTCAATGTTGCCTCTCATCTGCCTAAGTTGGCCCACCTCAGTATCCCACTGCAGCCTTGTTGCTGCCAACTCCTCCTCCTTTTCTCTTAATAGGTAGTCGAGATGACGCAGTTGAGACTCTTGGTGACGGTATTCGATGAGGGCAGCTATGATTTTTCTGTAAATAACAATTATAGGCTAGATAGAGCTCGATGGCGCAGTGGTTAACGCGTCCGGTCTGCGAGTGCTGAGGATAAGCAACTTTTGCAAAGGCCGGTCACCGGTCAGAACGAAAGTTTTAATTATGAAGCCACATAAAGCCGTTGGTCCCGTCTGCATTAGCAGTCGTTAACAATCACCAATCCGCACTGGGCCCGCGTGGTGGTTTAGGGCCAGTTCCCCCTATCCATCCATACGGAATGCTCGTGCCCCAGCAGTGGGGACATAGAATGAGCTGATGATGATTATGATGCATAATTATAAATTGATTTATAAAGGTTACTCAGATCTACATCTATCTATTGTGAATACTAGTTGTTGCCCGCGACTTGGTTCGCGAAGACTACAGTAAAAAAAAAAAGTATCCTATATGCTGGTCTGGGTCATGGTCTGTATATGAGGAAAGTTTCATTAAAATCCATCCAGTAGTTTTTACGTGAAAGTGTAACAAACATCCATCCATACTTGCAAACTTTCGCGTTTATAATATTAGTAGGATACATAATACTATAACAAGTTATTTATATATGCCTAGAAGGGCTGTTTTTATTTTGACCGCTACATGCTTTAAAGAATCTCTATGAGACAAAGAGATTGTTTGGAACAATTGATAGATACAGGCAACTATCAGTTGTTCCAACAGCCTGCCTGAATTACCAATAACAATAATATAAATTAGAATGACCCTCCAACTACCGTCATAAATAATCAACCACATACCCTTTCTAAGAAATTCTGTCAAAACGAAAATATAATACACATCGCAACATATAATACGCTGTCTTTAAAAACAAAGGAAAGCCTAGCGGAACTAATTCTAGCTCCAGAAAACATAAATATGGTCAATAGTGGGACTTAGTGAAGTACGACGTCTAGGAGAGAACATATAGGACCATGGAAATTTTATGTTATCTACAAAGGAGAAACACCGCGCCAATACGGAACAAGGTTTTTGATAAAGAAAGAATTAAAACCACATATTAATGAATTCATTGGCATCTCGGAACGGTTTTGACGCTTTGTGCCAGAATCGAAAAACGCCAGATTCGCGGAACGCCAGATTCGCAGAACGCCAGATTCGCATAATGCCAGATTTTCAGATTCGCAGTATACCAGATTCGAATCTGAAATTCGCAGAATGCCAGATTCGCACGATGCCAGATTTCAGATTCGCAGAATGCCAGATTCGCATAGTACCAGATTCGCAGAATGCCAGATTCGCAGATTGCCAGATTCGCAGATTCCCAGATTTATTTTTCACATATAGTAATAGAGAGAGTAACATTAATTAGAGTTCCATACCTTAAAAGGTACAGAACCGTTATCGGATCATTTTGCCATATCAGTTGACGATCACTTTACCGGCGGCGTTAGGGTGGGAATGATCTATATAAATCTCATTATCATGTCAGTTGCCAGACAAAGTCACGGGGCCATCCATAACGAGCAACATTACTGCCTATTATTTTATCAGGAACAAGCCGTTTTAGAGCATTGAATCATTTCATTAATGAGAAAAAGTATATTTTATTACTGTACCTGTACCAATGATTGTGTAAGAGCTGACAAGGGAAATTGATTATTTCACTCTTACACCGTGCTGGCTTTACACGGGTTGTAACTCCCGGGTGGTTTTGAATTTTTCCAAACCTTGAGACTAATTATTACAAATATATGCATATTTGTTGCCTACTTATGTAAGAGAACTAAAACGAATAATACGATACCTAGGTCAAATAATTTCTCCTTTAGATCTAACCACAAAAGAGATTGATAGAGATTGATTGGATTGGATAGAGATTGATTGGAAATGCTTGGAAACAATATTGGGGTCTGAAGGAAATTATGAAAAACAGTGAAACCAGGATAACTATCAAACGAAAACTATTTGATACCTACATATTTCCTGTACTTACTTATGGTTGCCAAACCTGGGCACTCACGAAAACCCACAAGAAGAAGCTCGAAACATGCCAGAATTTTTTTTTTTGAGGGAGATAGCTGATTGCCTCAGACGGCATTTTCAGCTTCACCGGGCTTGTAGGGGGTCGTCGAGGAACGTAAAGGGTCCTTCAAGCCATGTGAAACGAATCACCTTCGGGGATTTTCTAAAAGGAACGGCATCGCGCACTAGTGCGCGTCCCCGTGCCCTACTAGATTCTCTGAAGGGTACAGATCGGATCGGATCATGCCAGAACTCCATGGAAAGAAGTATGCTGGGGAAAACGCTATCCGATAGAATCAGAATTGACAACATCAATAAACAAACAAGAACAAAGATATAAAAACAATAAAAAAGCTAAAGTGGAAGTGACCAGAGAAGAAGAAGACCAGAGTAGCTAACGATAGAGAGAAATGGCGACAGTTGGAGGAGGCTTTTGTCAACTAGTGACATACGGACAGGGAGTCGATGCATAATGAACTAGTGTTACCGAAAACTTATAATATTAAATTTTACTTTTTATTTTTAAGTGCCAATTGCTGCACTGAAGCTAAATTAAATATTTTTTTTTATATAAAATACAGTGATAAAATGAGTGAAAAAAAAATTTATAAAAATTTTATAAATGTTTATTATAAATAATCATGTATTTATAAAATACAGTGAAAAAATTAAATGCCTACCCAACCCAGCCAGAAACCAAACCTGGGTCTTCTGCAATCCAGCCGCTGCACTGACCATTATTATTATGTATATAAAACGTAGTTTGATTCATAATTATTTATTACTTAATTAACAAAATGTGTATGGATGCTATGTAGCATGAAAAACGTAAATGACAACTGACACATATATTATTGTACTACCTCTACTTCATTCGCCTTTTTATCAAGAAGGCAAATAAGTACGCACAATCATGTCAATAATAATTCTAGCAATATCTGTGCCATATATGACAATTATGCAACTGGAGAGGCTGACGTAAGCACTGAATTTTTACACTGCTTTTTAATTTTTTTTACTGTATTTTATAAATATTTAATTCTGCTTCAGTGCAGCAATTATAACTTAAAAATAAAAAGTAAAATAAATAATCATGTAAATTAGTGTCTGAATAAAGGCTTTTATTATTATTTTACTCTTTATTTATTTTCTTTCCTAAAACTAGATTTTTACAATATTCTAATATAAAAACAATAAAACATTATAAAAACCACGGACCCTGCAAAGGGTTCGAAACGTCAGGATAAACATTAATTAAAACTAATGTGTAAAATAAACGCGAGTAGATCCGTAAAAGTTGTTTCATTTCAACATTATAAAAACCTAATTCTAGAGTACCAGCAGCAGCGGGGCAGGGCCCAAGCTACCGGTGGTCAGAGCTGCAGAGTGAGGAACCTTCTGACAATACGTGCCGTGTCAAGGAGTACTGCTTTCTGAATCTGACCCTTGATCCAACCAACAAGCGAGAGCCTCTTAAGATGTTGGTTGAGGCTCTTCGCTATCAGACTGTTCGCTAAAACGACTATCGGGACAATAATAGTTGAATCAACATCCCACATGGCGGTCACCTCGTGAGCTAAGTCAAGATACTTACTAAACTTGTCCTTCTCGGCTTACATGAGGTTCTCATCATGAGGTATGGTGATATCAACCAGTATTGCCCGGCGCTGGGTTCGGTCAACCACCACGATATCAGGCTTATAGGCGACAATAGTCCTATCCGTAATGATAGAGCGATCCCAATAGAGCGTTATTATTATTAGTAAGTAATACGACACTAACTCTTTCCTCTCCATAAGCTCGGGGTGCAGTGATGCATCCGGTGTTGTGATCAGCATTTTCACAGCATGCGACTGCGTCAGGTGCTTCACGATCTGCTGCTCCAACACCTTTGTAGTTGCTGTCTCACCGTAGTCCTGTAGAGTTTTACTTTCATTGTGCACTTGCTCAGCAATTTGTGGATTGTCTAGAATAAGACAGAGTTAATTTAACATGACTTTAATATTATTCTGTCTATATTGCTTAAATTTTCATAAGACAAATAATAATTCTCTGTATTTAACTGTTTGTCTCTCAATAAAAAAAAACATTGCATGTAGTCCACTGCTGAACATAGGCCTCTCCGAGTGCGCGCCACTGAGCACGATCCGCGGCTACTCTCACCCAGCTCTTGCGAGCCACCTTGCAGAGACCGTCGCTCCACCTAGTTTGAGGGCGTTACTACGTTTGCCGACGCGGTCTCCACTCAAGAACTTGGAAAAAACTGTCGGAACTACTATCTTAGAAAATCCTTTGAAACGTTAGTAGTCGAATGGGGAGATATTAGTCGTATAAACCAGAGTTCAATACGTGGTTCAACATTTGAATACCGAAGTGAAGACATTCCTGACAAGCGTATTCGCTTCCTGGAAGGAGAACACAATAAGACACTTACTTGCAATAGGTTTAGCACGCAATAGCCGTAACTTTGATGAGTATAACGATATGTCACGAAGCTTCTTGGCAATTACTTCTTCAAAGGATTCATCTATTTTGGCGGAAAACAGTTCTGAAGAATCTTTCCGTAAGTCTGCTTCGAACTTACCACTAATGTCTCTCAACTTTTTAAATGCCGTCATCTTAATTCGTTTAATGAACTAGATTTAATTTAGGTAAGTAGGTAGGTAGGTACTTGATTGTTTCTGGTATATAGCGTGCTGTGTTGTACCTATAGTATTTAAACCTACCTATTTTCGTTTGTTTGTTGACAATTTTACATAAAAATTCAAAAAGTGTCGTTTGATTTTAAGTTTTTTCTTACTTTAGGCAAAAAAAGGGCCCAAGTCTATACAGCCTTGTCTTATTTATTTAATAAGTTGTGAGATCTCAAACGTTGAGGAAATTTCAAAACTGAAAGTTTTCTTGTAGTAGTTTGTTAGTTCTCGTAGTTAGTGAAATTAACATTTAACTTTCTTAATTTTTATGTTGTAAAAAAAGATACCTACCTTTAAGTAGCCTACCTTAGTATTTAATAATTTATCTGCTAAATAAACGTTAAAAGAAATCTACAAAAATAACTGGAAGTGCGAAATAAACACAAAGTAACTTGTATATATATATGAATGATTTGAAATGGATTTTTTATATTCGTTTACCTACTTTCTTTCTCTTTCATCTTTACTTCACTTCAAAAAGATTTTTATGAATTAGTAAGGGTTACCCTTAAGTAAAGAGAGATCTCACCAGATGTGTGAGATAGAGCTATAATACTTGATTGCTGCAACTACAGGCCTCTTCAGCTTTATGGCTCCTGCCCATGAAGCTGTAGTTATATCTACAGCTACAGCTTTATACTCCTCCCTACCGTGATGTAATGTAGTCTATAAATAGTCGGTTCGGTATCGGTCTCGTTCGGTTCGGACTTCGGACCATGAAGCTGTGAGCTTCATGCTTCGGACTCGCATTGAGCCATTCATTCATTCATTCATTTGCAAAATGTCAAACAGATTTGTGAATTGTTTTCCGTGCACCAAAACAATAATCGAAAAACCATGTATCTCCTGAGGTTGGTTTAAACGGTGTTGGTTTTGCTGTAGCGGCAGTCGTGTACAGCAAAACCACGGCGATAATGATCTAACAACCATGGTTGACCACGAAGATCTGTGTCCTATTTCTTTACTCCCTACAGAAATACTATTGCTCATATTCACCTACATATCAGCTAGGGAACTGACAAGATTGCGTCAAGTTTGCGGGCGTTTCAAGCTTATAGTCGACGGGCTGTCGAGAAGTGACCCCCTGTGGGAGAGATACTGCATCGAAGACTACGAAAATGTTTATAAAGTCGCACGTTCAAAATCCAAGCCCGGACTTTATTGGTACCACATTTATCGGTCTCTAGCACTTTGGCCGAAACTTGATAGTGCTAGAGAGATCAGAGACGAGTTCGCGTCAGCGTCTAGTGTCAATGAAGAGATAAAAAACTTGGAAATACTTCGCGACGGCATTATTGGAGTGCACAAAAGAGGTGGGATTTCATACTACGATATTGAAACGCTTGAATTGTGCAAGCGCGGTCCTATAACAGGTGACTATCTACGCTACGCAGAGAATGATGAGACCATTGTTATACTAAGCTACCATTTACAGCTGTACATTATACGTAAGGTGATCCAGAATCCACACTTCGAGACTAACATCACTTTTGACAATGTTAAAATATTTATCCTTACGCAAAGAGAGGTGTTTTTCGTTAATTTGAATGATGAAATATACCTCTGTAAACTGAGCGATGGAGATTTGTCGAGCAAATTCATAAAACGGATGCAGGAAGGTGTCATGAGTCTTGGTTACACAAACAGATTGCACATATTGACATTTCAAAGAAACATTTTTGATTACTACGGTGACCATTTAGTTTACGCATGTTCTCTTGCAGCTAACTTAAATTTATTGCATCAATTGCACGAATACAACTTCTTGGAACGTTTGGATTGGAGAGTCTACTTTCAATGGATGTACGTATTCAATCACACTATACCAGAAGGGCCTTTGCGAGACATTGTCACAATTCGCTCGTATGGTGACGTTTTTTTTGTCGGTTCCAATTGGGGGGTTCTACGTATTTACTATGCACCATATGTATCGGGTGAATTTGATATTTTTAATACGGAACCAGTTAAGCAGTACAACTTTATGGAAAGACACGACTGTCCTGTGCTTAGTACATGCCCGATTATACAAGTGGATGTATTGGAATGTGAAGACGGTCATACCGTTATAGTTGCGATGCCAAAGAAAATAGCTGTCCTCAACTTTGTGCATAACTTCAAGAGATCGGCGTTAGTGGCTATGCTACCATATACAGACATACAGAAAGTGAAGATATTAAAAATTGCTGAATGAAAAGTTCCTTGAAGTATACAGCTTCGCCAATAAGTTCTAAAAACCAGTTTTTTATATACTTCAACTATATAAATTTTGCAGTTCAGAAAGTGATGGTTTATAGTGGAATAGAAGTTTTACATAATAGTACTTACCTATTTGTCACATACAAATTGAATTTGTAATTAAGTTTTGGAATAACCAATTTATGTAAATATATGAATGTTAGCTAGATTGGCTGTTACTGCCACATTCTGTTAAATAACTATTTACGCAGTTATGTGTAAAATATGATTTTTACATGGAAAATAAAAACATGCTAAATAAATTTAAAAAAAAAACTTTATTATAATCAAATATAGTACATATAAAAAAAAATGTAAGTACTTATATTTATTAAATAATATGATTAAATGCACATTATATATTTTTTGATTGGTATACCTAATAATTGCTAGTTTTTAGTTCACATTATAGCTACTGAAATTCCAGCTCAGCTATATACCTATTGTTACATATAGTTCAATATCGATAGACAATCGATAGTAAGGGCGTAACCGATACTATAGATAGATAGTCTATCGATATTATTGTCACATGTCAATACTCTCTATTTGTGTTTATCGATAGCACTCCATGAAAATACTATTGAGTATTGTTAAGCGAGATCTCGGACACATTCGTCAGATTCCTTTTTCGTAATAAATTATAGGCTGTTTTTTTTCTGACGAAAACGTAATTCCACTTTTGACAGAAAATTTCTTAGGTTAATTTTTACAGTATTTATTTGTTACACTACATTTAAAAAATCCTTAATCTAATGATAATTTGCCAATTGTCGTAACCGTCGCAGACAGTCGTAAATTGTTATATTCCCCTTAATGCAACTTCTTACTATTTCTTTTCGACTCTTTATTATTTTGTTCTTTTATTTGATCTAAAACCTTTTGCCTGCAAACAAAGCTTTATTTTTTTTATTTTTAAATCTTGACAAGCAATTTCTTTCTGAATGATGTTAATGGTTTCCAATATGTTTGCCTTTCGGCAACTTTTTATTGAAGCGGCTATGCCAACCAACCCTCTGCGCAGTTAGTTGTAGAACGCTGTTTGTTAAATGTGCTAAAACTTTTGAATACTGTATTGGCCATCCATTGTTTTGTAAAATAAGACGAATTCTTTATGATTATTAACAATCAATAAAAATAATTAATTATCAATTATTAAATATTACTTAATTAATTAAAAAAAATAATCCCAAGGTAAGTAGCTAAAGCACTCGTTTCATGGAAATCAGAAACAACGACGGTACCACAACCACCCATTTCTTTATAATTATCTTTATATATATATATATATATATATATATATATATATATATAAATGTTCTGTTCGTGTGTATCAAACGAGGTCAAACGGGGCGTGAAGAAGCACCTTGTGGGCCGGCAGAGTGAAATTGACTGATGCTGCGTTGTTTTCACGCTGCACCAGTTGTCTTCGCGTCTGGACTCCATTTCCACTTAGCATCAGGTGGTATGGAGTCATTTGCCGTGCTAAGTAAAAAAAAAAATTGAACTCCTAAACGGCTGGACCGATTTGGATGAAATTTTCTGTGTGTGTTCAAGTAGATTCGAGAATGGTTTAGATTTACAATTGAACCCGGTAGGTGTTTGATTTTATATTTTTACTATTGAGTAAGGTACACACGCCTGCACATCAACCTACCACAAACTGTCAAATTTCCTCAATAGACTTTGAACTTTAGCACTAAGCAATATGGTTGAAATGTTTTGAAGAAATTTGACAGTTTTGGATACGTTGATGTGTAGGCGTCTGTACATTAGATAGTATTATTAGTGTTCTATAAGTAAAATAGCCTCGATCTCTTTATCTCCAAGAGGACGTCTGCTTGAGCAATTTTATTATATAAGTAAGTATTTGAGAGTAGAAATAACGACTAAACCTGACAAACGAATGATTACGTATAGACTAATTGAAAAATGCCTCGTAATGGTTGTAATATTTTTTATTCGTAATACCGATATCGATATACTCCCATTTTCATAGCGATCACCACTACTAGAATTTTTTTTTTAAAGAAGTCCTGCACAATACGGATGGCATCTTATGATGCCAGCATCTGTTGCTCAACTTTGTGATTTTTTTTTCAATAGGAAGATATCTAGCGAGTTTATTTTGAATTACTTACTTAAATATGGAAGCCATCCAAACACGTCTCAGACTGTGTCGATAAAATGGCGCCTGTCCATAGATAATGTAAACGAAATTTGTGATTCTTTATTGCTTAAGCCAAAACATAAACGATGCCTTCCGAATTTAAAGGCTACTTTGCTCTTGGCATCATATGACGCCTTCCGTACAGAAAGGGTTAAACTTTTTTCCTCATACTCTCAAAAAGAAAAGTAATCCCATCTCAGTAATATTAAAATCGTGGTGTACCCGTGGTCCTACCGATTAAAAAAACCGCCTGCCTAAATTTAAGACGCTCCGGAACCACCTTACCCCTGGCCATACCCATGGGGGTAGGGTGGGACGAAATCATACCACCATAGTAGAAAAAAAACAGGCGACATTTTATTCTGACGAAAAAGGAATCTGACCAAAAGTCCGTTTTCGTCAGAAAAATACAACGCCCACATTGACAACCTCATTCCATTACGTTTACGAAAACGAAAATCAGTATTGCATTGAAGCAGCGACTCCTGGCGACATACGAGGAGTGTTACAACTTTGTCATACAAATTCACTTTTTCGTTAACGTGGTTTTTGTATACTCTATACATCGAAAGTAAATTAATTGTCACATGCATTAAAAATGGGTCAAAATATATGCCAAATTCACTATTCGTTTAGCCATTGCTCCGTCAAGTTCTCTTTTGATCAAGTTACATTTTAAAGTTCGTCACAGGTCTAAATTAAAATATGACATAAAAATATATGCTATATATACATATATATTATTATATATGCTTCAAAAAAATAGAAGTGTGGCAACACATACTTTTATCTGTGACGAATTTACTTTGTAGCAAATGTACAATAACCCTTTTAAGTAGGCATCTAAACGTTTATAATTAATATAAATCAATCGATTTCCGGGAAGGTATAAATTGGCAGAGTTAACAGGAAGGCACATCGTCACACACATGATCGAAAAATTGGATAGACTCCAATTTGGTCACCAATTCATAGTTTGCAATGTAACAACTATAATCACCACTTACAAATTAGGTATGGTTATATATAATTTTACGCAATTTTTGTTGCGAACAAATTACAATATGAAAAGTGTTGCAAAAAATCCACGAGCGGGATTTGTACCCGCACCCCATGACATGCCGGGTCTATCAACCTACCTTTTTTTTTTTTTTTTGGAGAGAGATTGCTGATTGCCGCTGCGGCATTTTCAGCTTCACCGGGCTTTTTGGGGGCGGCGAGGAACGTAAAGGGTCCCTCAAGCCGTGTGAAACGAATCACCTTCAGAGGTTATCTAGAGGGAACGGCATCGCGCACAAGTGCGCGTCCCCGTGCCCTACTAGATTCTCCGAAGGGTTCGGATCGGATCGGATCAACCTACCAATTATGCTACCGTGGCTCAATCCAACTCGCCGAAATTAATCAACACTACCCACTCTTACTCAGCATGCCAAAGGAGCCTCAATGTCGACAACTTTCTTTTTTCACTGGTTACTAAAAGTTAAAATGTTACTAGAAAAGATTGTATCCCATTATTTCTATTGCGGCAAAAACGCAGTTCTTTGTGTTATTTGAGAATCTGTTTCCACTTTAATATTTATGACGGCCTGATAAATTACTGATAAATAAAATTCTAAAGAGATATTGAGAATTTAATCAATAGAATAAAATAAAAACACGACTTCTCGTTAAACAAAAAAAAAAAAAAAATATATGGAGAACAAATTAATCATCTTCCATTTGGTCAATTACTACTTCAAGAGGTTTTATCTGAGGAGGAAATAAATAAATAGTTTCTATGTGCACGCCGTCATAAGAGGTGATGCAGTGTTATTTTTTGGCGCCGCCGAGCAATGGAATAAGTGGGAGAATCAGTACCAGTATTTCTATCAATAGAAATACCTAATGGAAATAGTGGGATACACCCGCCTCGCCGTGTTCCAAGCTTTGTGGTTAGTTTCGAAGCCCATGGCTTTATATATTGTGGAGCAGTTACGGGGCGACTTAGCAGGGTGACCGTGCATAAATTCACACCAAATGTTTAATTTACATTTTAGCGCTTCGATTCCTGAATCATCGCAGAATATATAGAATAAGTTTCTGTTTAATCTTTGAGATTGAGATTATGTAGTGATCTTTACATTAGGTACACTTTCTGCCGTACTCAAGAGACGTCAATTAAGTTTTAATGACAATTAAGTCTCTTCCTGTCACTTTCTTATGTATAGTGCTAAATAGAGAAGGAAATTGTAATTTAACTTGTCATTAAATTTTCATTAAACTGTCATTGTCATTAAACATTTAATTGTCATTAAACTTAATTGACGTCTCTGAGTACGGCAGTAAACTTACATTTTCTTGGCACCCGATGTCGTAGGCAATAAACATTACAAAATGAATACTGAACAAAAAGTTATTTTAAATGAGTGACAACGTGCACATGACAGATCTGTTAAAATGTTGTTGTTTTTATAATAGACAATATAAATATCGAGACAGTGGCCAGTTACCTCTTCAGTTAAGTGCAACTAGGAAATAATAGATAATCTATAACATGCACGTGTCTTCGAAGATTATACTTAAGACTATACTTTGCTACATAATTTGTAGCTTTTTTATAAATTATAGTTTATAAAATATTAATTAAACACGACGAATTTGACTGTTAAAGAAATCTGGTATGCTGGTCATCTGGTATAGAGGGAACAAACGATATTTAGCACAGCTCTGTTCTCCAACGCACTCTAAGCACGACTGTTTGGTTGAATTATGATTGTCTAATCATAGCAGCAGCGCGCCTGTCACGCCCACATTGCCTTTCCAACCTTATTTATATATCCGTGCCTTTAACAGTCCACTGCTGGACAGGTGTCCTACTCTACGTTTGCCGATACGCGGTCTCCACTCAACAGTTACTAGTCAGAGAACCTCGTGCGAGCGTTATAAAACTTGCAGTAGTCAGCATATAGAGAGTAAGCAAACTTCGCTTTCGATCGAGTTTTAAAGTTAAGTTGTTATAAGTGCGTTACTAGATGGCGTTGTTATGATCAAACACATTATTGTAGTTAACTTTACGAATAAACACGCACTCTCTAAGGGTGCGTGTTGCAAGTTTTATTTGCCCTACAATCACGAGAACGACCATTTGTATGGCAAAACTTTAATCCTCCTCCTTTAGTCACAAGGACTCACAATTCTAGTTCTCGTTAAAGTGATCGTATGTCACTTAAAACTCACATTAGGCACATTGAATTCAGTAGTAAGAGAAAAGCTGTGAGCCCTATAATTAGATATTCATTATCTTATCTTATCTTATCTTAGTTACACAGGCCACTAGATGACGCTGCCTCGCTGTGACACAGACTACGAAATTAAACAACTTATTCGGTGTCCAATTGATATTATTGTGATATATAACTTGCACATAAACTACTTCAAACAATTCCTCACTGACGATGATCGACTGAAGCTATTAAACACACTATCTGTGAACTTTAACAGGTCATCTCTAGAGTTCTCTAGATCAGTCAAAGAAGGAGACGAATGGTAAGTGAACACTACCTCTGTTGCTCTTGGTTTTGGCTGTTCAATAATAGGAGGAGGAGTTTCATAATCAAACCCGTAGACCTGCAAAGAAAGCTCCGAACCATACTCTTGATCTTCTGTTGCGTAAAAGCTGTGACGTTTCCTATCGAAAGCTTTAATTTCCAACGGTGCTTTATTAACCAACGATCCGCTTGTACTCTTCTTCCCTTTCTTCTTTCTACCCGTCGATATAACTTTGGGTCTTTTGAATTCGCATTCTGGGAAGCCGTAATCAGTACGGTTCTGTCGCGCTCTCTCTTCGAAATGTAAAGTCTTTTGGCAACGCCTCTTGTTGTTGGCTATCACTTTGAGTGCTTCGTACAAATTCTGGGGTTCCTCGTATTCATCATCATCCATTCTCAGTTGCTCCTTGAATAGATTAATTAAAGTTTCCTTTCTCTGTTTCCTGGTAGTTGTTTTTCTGTTATTCAATAAAACGCTTTCTGTACGGATTCTGTTGGCTTGAGGTTTTCTAAAAATTGCTGTAGAATGAGCTTTGATTTGCTTCTTTTTGGGATTGGGTTTGGGTGGGGCAGCGATTACAGTGGGCAATGGTGAATACTGGGTCGTACACAGTCCGTCTTCATCTTTAAAACAGTAGAACCTATTGAACGGACTGGGACTGCGACTTCTCGACTCTTTGTCAGTGTCAACAGTTTCGATTTTAAGTTTCTTAACGACGGCTTCATCAATGTCAAACGGTATTTTAGTGGCACTGGCGTTTTGTTCGGGTGTCTTTTCGTACTCTTGTTTAACGTTGTAAACACTAATTGTGGTTTCTAATAAGTCCACAAAGAAATTGTACAACCCTTTGTTGTTACTGGCAGTTTCCTTTAATGCCTCATAATCAGCAACACCAACTAATGTCACTGGGTCTTCGATTCGCACCCTCCTCTCTTTTTTCATTTGTTTACCCTCCATAACTTCTCTCAACAAAGAGTTTGTAACAATATTGATATTGTCGTCGCCTACAGACAGATTGTTAACTTCGTTAAGACCTTTTTTAAGGGCTAACAAAGGCAGATTGGAGCAGTTAGACGATTCGTTCTCGGAGTAATTTGATGGGGATTGCGTTATATCCTTTCGTGATTGGAGTACAACGATTTTTTCGTCTTTAAGATCCCTGCCGATTTCATTGTTTAGAACTTTGGAACGATATTTGGATTTCTTTCTGTTGTCTTTCACAGTTGCGTTGTTAACTGTCTCATCTCTTCTCCTTACTGCTCTTTTGTTTCCTTTCTTTAAGTCTTTTGGGTCGTTGGAGTCAGGGTACTGGGTCCCGGTAGTGGTCTTCGCGAGGATGGTAAGAACTGATGCGAGGAACTTCTTCTTGCCGGGTCTGGGCCGCGGCGGGGCCTTGATAGGCTGGTCTTGTATTGTGATCGCTTCTAAAATTGAAAGTTTTAAAAGGTTTATTTTTAAATATATAACAAGGTTTAACAGTGATTAGCAGTGATCGGAATGAAGTTGGTATAATTAACCTAAAGTTGCCGACAAGACATGACTAAGAGCGTAAGACATGATTGAAACCACCAACATTTTGTTAATATTTGTTTTATCGAATCCCGGATCACGGAAATAACTTTTACTCCTTAGGATTATTATTTTATAATGTTTTAAGTGTCGAACATAATGTATTGTTTTACATAGGCACGTTAATGTATGCAGATGACAAAAAAAATATAATTTTTTTTTTTATTTTTATTATATTTTATTTTATTTTATTATATATATTATTTTTATATAATAATTTTTTTTGTAAGATACAATCAGATTTAGATAGATTATCCGATTACTACACAAAAAATAATATAACAGTATATATAAATAAATTTGAGTGTATCACATTTACCCGTAAACTCAAACCTATCACATTCCCCTATAACTTTGATGGCACTCCTATCCGCAGAACTTCTTTGGTTAGAGATCTGGGTGTGCATTTTGACAGTAAAATGCTTCTCAGTGATCATATTGATAAAATAGCCAATAAAGGTTATAAGAATCTTGGATTTCTAATGTCAATACAATAAAAACGGTATATTTCGCCTACGTCCGTAGCGTTATTGAATATGCTAGTTCTATATGGAATCCTCAATTATACTATTTACATGGATCGTCTGGAAAGATTGCAAAAAATCTTTACAAAACATTTAAATTACCGTTTTTCGAAGCCAACAACGTCGTTTTTTTTTTGAGAGAGATTGCTGATTGCCGCTGCGGCATATTCAGCTTCACCGGGCTTTTTTGGGGGCGGCGAGGAACGTAAAGGGTCCCTCAAGCCGTGTGAAACGAATCACCTTCAGAGGTTATCTAGAGGGAACGGCATCGCGCACAAGTGCGCGTCCCCGTGCCCTACTAGATTCTCCGAAGGGTTCGGATCGGATCGGCCAACAACGTCGTACAGGGAAAGCTGTGAACAATACGGTTTACTAACACTTGAAGATAGACGTAAATTAATGGATATGTGTTTTTTGTACGACATAGTGAAGGGTAATATGGATTGTGCTGAATTAGTGGAAGGTATGGCTTACAACGCACGAACCCAGCGCGCCCGTCGACGGCCCCTGTCATTGTTTCTTACTCCCAAGACGAGCACGAACTACGCACGTAATGCACCCATCTGCCGTTTGCCACGGATTTATAATGATGATGTATTTAAAGATATTGACATGTTTATTCACAGCAAAAATACACTTATGAGAAAAGCGATAGAAATTCTGAATAATATTGAGGAATAGGGTAATACTGTAATTTGTTATTTGTTAATTTGTATAATTTATGATTGTTATATCATTATAGGTATATGGATATTATGGATATACTAGATATAAATGAAAATAAAAAAAGTATAAGTACCTAATATTTACTGTAGCAAATAAAATACAATACACGTGGAAGTAAATACGTTATATGAGTTTGTACATATACATGTGTGTGTGTTTTGATTAATTTATGAATTTTATATATATATATACATATATTATATTGTTTATTAGAATGTATCAACATATTTCTTACGCCTTATGCAATCAATTATTTTAAGGGAAACCTGTAATTAGCTTTACCTATTATTGTTTAAGTATTATGTATGAAAGTATTGTATTGTTACGCAGTTGGTTTTCTTAATAAAGAAAAAAATCAAAAGTATGAGAGTATGCCTGTACCGAACATGAAATGATTTGAAAATATAACATATATTTTATAACACTTCCTAGGTACGTCCGCATATAAAAAATATTTATACGCGGACGTAGGAATTTTGAATTGAAAACGTAAATAAAATATTCTTAGCTAGTTCTAAATCATAGTTTTTTGGAATACGGACGTCGGAATTGCTTTATACAACAGTACGAACGAAATGTACGTGTACACCTACTGAAGTAAAACTGTTTCTGGGATCAAGGAATCAATAAAAACAATTGATGGTTTCTTGTCTGAAACTTTAGGTATTACGATCACAATTGCTGACGTTAAGTAACTTTCGAAAAGGCTGGTCATCGGATGGGTGACCAAAAATCATCTCGAGCTCTTGCGTGCTTCGGAAGGCACGAATAGCCCCCGTATGGTCCCGGCTGGATTAGCGGTCGTTAACAACCACCAATCCGCACTGGGCCCGCGTGGTGGTTTATGGCCCGCTCTCCATACATTGGGAAGACTAGTGCTCCAGCAGTGGGGACACAAAATGAGGTGGTGATGAATAATCTAGATATTCATTAGTATCCAGCTCATTTAATGCCCTTACTGTTAGGGTACGAGCCTAATGTGGTACCTACATTAAAAAAAAACTACTTTAGCGGATCTACTCAACGTCAGGATAAACATTAATTAAACCCTATGTATAAAATTAACGCAAGTTGATCCGTAAAAATAGTTTCATTTCAATGTGTAGTGTTCGCGTAAACTTTAGAAAACTAATGTGGTACCTACCTACAGTTGAAATTGAAATTACTTTGTCCTAAGTAGAGTCTTTGTGTTCTCCTGTGGCCTGGAATATCTTGACGTGACAAAATTACCAACATTGAGGTACTAAGGAGCATGGGCAAAGAAGTCGAACTGTTTATGGAGGTGAAGAGGCGTTAAGCTTTGTTATTTCGGTCACGTCATAATAAATCCAAATTACAAACTGCTCCAGCTCATTTTTTTTTAAATCTTTCGTGTAAGTCTTGACCTTCATCTCATTGATGTTACGTGATGGCAAGGCCGAATGGGTACATATTTGTGTACTCGTTTGGTTGGTGGTAGGGCTTGTTTGTCCGCCTGGCTAGCTACCACCATCTTATCTAAATATGTCGCCATAACATCAATGTTTGTAGCATTGTTGTGTTCCGGCAGCTAGAGATAAGATAGCCAGTGCCTCAGTAGTTGAGGATTCCGGGTGAAGTGCGCTTCCACCTTCGGCCTTATCATCAATTACATACTATGTTCTAATAAAGGAAAAACTATTTCAATATTTTTATAAAGAATTAACTTACAAGAGACATAACATTACTAACTACATTAAAGAAAAAAAAATTAAGATAACTAAAGACAATATAAAACGTATAAATAAAAAATGTCCTCCAGCTGTGGGCTCATGGGAACGGTCCCAAGAATGCTGGCAACATCACCTCTTTGGATTGCCAAGCTAATACGTTGGCAGAGGTAGCTGCCAGCCTTCTCGTCACCGGAGGCTTCAATAAGGCGAGCACTCAACTCTTTAATATATTTCATTTCATTTAATTTTCATTTTTTCATTTCAATTAACATCAGATGAGGTGAAGGCCAAGTACTTACCAGTAAGATATGAAAATAAAATGAAGCCCTCCAACTCACCGGTCTGACGAGCCTGGGACGTCTTCTCAACGTAAACCCCTCTTTTTTTCAGCACATTCTTCTGGAACTCAGCATTGCTCCTACTCTTCTTTTCTCTGTGCTCAGAACGGTTGGTGATCGCACTGTTAGAAGATTTCGACTTCACAACGTTGGACTTGGTGTCCATGACTTTATGTAGGTAAAGACGAGACGGTTAAAACATTTTTTTTTTGGATTAGTTAATTAACTAATTTTTTTGTTGCTATTTTTTTGGTTACATATTTTTTCTCATTTTGATCTACAATGACAATTCACTTGAAGTCACAATGATTTGTTTCGATGACAGTTTGGGATGACGGATTGTGTGTTTTTTTAGTAAGCCAACTAGTTTTTATGCTTCAAATGAGTAGGCCCTTCTCTCATTTCATTACGATACGTACAGGCGACTAGTATCCTACTCGAGTCTCGGAGACTAGTTGCTGCGGAGTAAGTATCTCACATACATTTAAATGGGGACTCGCACACTTTGATACCGGTATCCTACGCGTCTACGACTAGTCTCGCGATACCCGGCATGTCGGTCGCCCGCGAGTCGCGTCTTCTTCGAGTATCGACAAAATCGTAAAATAAAATAATTTTTAACAAAAAAAACCGACTTCAAAAAACAGAACTTTGTTATTAATAATATGATTTCAATATTATTTCTTGCTTTTTAGAACTGTTTTTACTTTACTTAGTTTCCTGTTTTTTGATTTCGGATTTTTTTTGTTAAAAATTATTTTATTTTACGATTTTGTCGATACTCTAAGAAGACGCGACTCGCGGGCGACCGACATGGCGGGTATCGCGAGACTAGTCGTAGACGCGTAGGATACCGGTATCAAATTTGGAGGAATGTCCAAATAAGTAAAACTCAGGTCGTCGGTCAAATAGAGATATAATAAAAACTTCAACTTCAACTTTTGTTTATGGCAACATATAATAAAAACCTTTACTTTAACAACCAATCATTATATTAGTTTTTACATCGCAGAAAATGAATTGTCATGCGTCTCAACCATTTGTCGCACGCATTCCAACCTCCTTTTCTAGCCATAAGAGAGCGAAACAAAACATAGTTGCACAAAGGTTGCATTTCTTTTATTTTAACCTTTCTTTTAAAGCTTTAGTTATTATTCTGAGGTTGATGCTGATAGTGAATATTTAGGTTAGACGGAGAGCCTTTTCTTTTTCAGTATTATGTGAGGAAGTAAGCAAAATACATGAAAAATTAAACACTAACAAAATTAAACACAAACATCAAAATATGTTTGCTTAGGTTTTTACAAGTATTTTATTTTATTTACATTAATTCTAAAAATTAATTAATTTGATTAGTTCACTAATCTGCCATGCAATCATTTACAATAATCAAGATTAATAATTTAATTTTATTCTAAAAATGAGGTTGCATACAACATTCGCTTAGCACCAAAGAGGTTAACATTTCACAGACCAATCCAGTCGGCATTGCAATAAGTCAAAGAAATTGTCTGTCATCATCACCGCAGTACGCTCTAATGAATCAAAAATTTCAGTGAAATATACCTTTGGCATGGATAAGAGAAATTCAAAGAAACCAGAAGCAGAAAAGAAAACAGATAAAAAGGATAGAGGTGATTTAAAGAAACCATTAGTCGATAGAGCTATCAAGAAAACTGTAGACGCTGATCCAGTTGCTATTAAAGCTTCGCACCCAGACAGAGGTGATTCTAACAGGAAGCTAAACAAACCTGACAAAAGTAAACCGAATGTAACCAAAAAAGTTGAAGAGCCTAAAAAGTATGACGACCAACAAGCCTCGAAAGAAAACGTGGTTAAAAAAGTTGAGAGAAATGAGACAGAGTTGGCGTTAAACAAAAATATTGCAGGTCGCGATGAGAAGAGGAAACTAAAAGAGAAATCATCATTAAAACTAAAGAATCCTAATCCCGCACTCTCTGGTCCTGTTGTGAAGAAAGAAATGCCTATTATCGTCAAAAAGGACATTCCTTATGTAGTTAAAAAGACCACTACAAACTCTACTCATAACGTTGGGAAGCCTAATTTAGAAGCGAGTGCTATTAAAGGTAAGACGATCAGTAAATAAATAAATATTAGACAACATCACATACATTGCTCTGCCTCCAAAGAATGAAGCTTAAGCACTTGTGCTATGGAAATCATAAACAACGACGGTACCAGAACCACCCAGACTCGAGAAAATATATAAAAAGTTCGTTTTCTACGTTGACCCGACCAGAAATCGAACCCGGGACCTCGGAGATGGCAAACAAGCAGAAACCAGCGTGCGAGACACTCGACTATGGAGGCCGCCAAATATCAATAGTATAAGGATTTTAATGCCCGTTTTCTCCGATGGCTAATAAGTACCAGACTATATATATATTTTGTCTCTGGTACCAAGGTCTACTGTAGGCTTTTGAGGCAATGTCAATAATACTGATGATTAATGACTTCTTTAAAAAAGGTTTTTTTAAACTTTAAAGAACATTGTAAAGCCTCGGTGGCCGATTGGCAAATCACTCGGCCCGATACCCGAAGGTCCTGAGTTCAATTCCCAGGTCGGGCAGTGTGTTTCGGATTTTTCGATGCATAGCCCGGGTTTGTGATCAGCAACGCATTTGGCAACGCATTTGGGAAGCGTGTGATTAAGCCATTACCCATCAATTGTAGTGATGACTTGATTTCAATGATGGAGGCCTTTACCCAGCTGTGGGACAGTTTTAAGCTACTTACTTTACACATTGTAAAAACTACTTGTAGTAAATATGCTGTTACGATTTATTTTAATGATTCTCCAGTTCCAGATCATCCAGTGAAGAAGCCTAGCGTAACTATAAAAGACAAAATAGACTTAACACATGCATCTAGAGATTTAGTCTACAATGACTCGTCACTGAGAAAGCCTATAATCAGAACGATTACGTCCAAGAACGATGCTAGCAAAATCTATAAGACCGTGACATTCGTCGATCAAAAGAAACAGAAGCCGACAACGATTCAAGTGAAACTACCCGACGAATACAAAAATATAACAAGACATAACAAAATATCGGAATCTTATACTGTTTGTAAGATGGTGCCGTCAACCCTGAGCCGAGTCAGTGTGAAAGAGAAGGTTATAACCAGAAAAAAAGGTGATCGTAGAAGACACAAGCGTCATGGGTTGACGTCACCCAATTTGAAGATGAGAATCCTTTCCCCGCCTACTGAAGTAGCGAAGTGGGCTCCGTCGAGCATAAACAAACATACAAAGCCTTATTATGAGGCTTGGGTCAGCACAACATTGGCAGCGATCTCAAAAAACTCCAAAAAGGATAAGCTGTTTTTGGAGAAACAGAAAATATTGCAGAGTTTCCAAAGAGCTCTGGTCGATAGACCGGACACACCAGATCTGGTGTACGAGAATTTGAACGACGAACGCTACACTGGCAGAATTAAAGTGAAACAGAGATAGGGGTGTCACGCTCGTTCCTCTTTGTAGTTTTTAACCCTTTTTTTGTATGACAATGTAATTCCTATTTGTGTAGGTAATTTATTTTATTGCCGACAATGCAACTGTGTACCTTTCGAAAGCAAAAAAAGCACTACTTATTGTATTAATTAATAAATTCAAGACATACTTTTCTTCTTGTTTTTATTCAATAACGGAATTATACAAATACAAATGACCTATCGCTAACTTTTCTCTAGTCTTCACCTTCTATTTGTTATTTGTGTGTGCTTTGTCTTTGTGCTATACGCAATAAACTGCTGTTTCGCGCTTTGGGATTTATTGATTACCGACACCAAAACATCAATTGTTAATTACACGAAAATAAAAATAAATCACACTTCTCTCACACTTGCGATTTGCGGACGACGTCGTCATCGTGGCCGAAACGTTGGCAGGATTCACAATAGGTACTTACATGCTGAACGGTCTAGCTGATTCTTCTCAACGCATCGGTCCCCGGATGAACTTGGACAAAACCAAGATGTACCATATGTTCAACGAACATGCCATTCCGGGACCAATTGCAATTCAATTGTCTCATTCAATCAATTCTCATTCAATTCTCTCATTGCAGTACTCTCGAAGTTGTTAAGGAGTATGTCTACCTCGGGCAAACTCTGCTGTTGGGTAAAAACAACTTCGAGAAAGAGGCCAACAAAAGGATACAGCTAGGCTTGGCGGCATATGGGAAATTACGTCGGATCTTTACATCGCCTATTCCACAGAGTCTAAAGATGAAAGTCTTTTATCAAAGCGTCCTACCCGTCATGACATACGGAGCCGAAACGTGAACACTCACGGTAGGCCTGGTCCACAAATTTAAAGTCGCTCAGCGAGCTACGGGAAGGGCTATGCTTGGAGTTTCTCTGAGGGATCGGTTCCGGAAAGAGGTGATCCGACAGAGACCCAAAGTCATCGACATAGCCCACAGCATTAGCAAGCTGAAGTGGCAGTGGGCCGGCCATATTGCCCGCCGAACCGATAACCGATGGGGTAAACGAGTTCTTGAGTGGAGACAAAATATATTTTTCGGCTGATATGCCTGCTCTGTATTTTACTTCTTAATAACGTGCAACTGTCGGCCGAAGGAAAACCTTGTAAAAGGTCGCTAGCTCTTTCAGTGCGAACTTCAATCGTATAGGAACCGTCATTTCATATGTGCTCCCCATAACCTTGCCTGTTTTATCTGGTATGTTCCATATGCTATCAAAACAAGTTCACTATCTAGGGAATTGGACATTATCAATAGTGACATTTAAGCTTGAGAATTGTGTCCGCCTTCTATTTTAATTATGATCAATTACATAATCAGCTAATGTATTGTTTGTGTACAGTTTTACATTTAACACATTCACAATTTCTCCTGCATCTGGCCTGTCTGTTATTCTTTGGTGAAACTTATTTATCGAAGCAGCAGCTACTTTAAAATCTGCGATGGCATGAGTGGAGACCGTGTTAAAAAAATCACTTCTAAATGTTTTTGTAGCACATTTTAAAAATCCCGTTTGCCGCCTCAACCACCCACCTGCAAATCGTTACTGTTCTTGATTTGTTTGCTGCTGCTGTCGATAATTGGGTTTCACCCTGTTGCAGTCGTTAGTGTCCTTGATTTGCTCATCTATGTACTAACTAGGTACATCTTGCTATAAGATTGCGCTTATTTCCCTGTAAACGCAGAAAGTCATACAAAAACTTTTTATGCGTATATTCAGTGATATTGTGTAAGTACCAAAATTATTTTAACACTGAATATTAACTCATCCTAATCTATTTTTAAAAAAGACAAGATGTTGAAAAAATTCCACGAGCGGGGTTTGAACCCGCCCCCCATGACATGCCGGGTCAGGTGCACTGCTAACGATGCTATCGTGGCTCATCCAACTCGCCGAAATTATCATCAATTATCATCTTAATCTAATTATTTCCTTACCAATAGGTTTATTTCAATTGCACGTATTATTTCAGGTGATAGTAAGAAAAATGTTCTTTCTTACACAACTAAATTCCATAAAAAAATATCTCCCATTTGTTTAACATATAACAATTTCAGTAATAAGCACATATTTACACACATCAAAAATGTCTAGGGATCAAGTACATTTTAAAGTATCGATGCGTTATAGAATTAATATTTTAACTTTTTTGGATCGTAATTGATTCTTTTTAGTGAATTTCTCGATATCAATGAAAAAAAAATTTATATTGTTTAAATATGGAAAATTAACTTAATCTGAATTCCGATAAAAGAGCGTGATGGCAATTTTTCAAAAGCAGTACAATTTCTGCACTGGAAGTGAAACAATTTGCAACGATATATGGAGCGACGGCGTCATTTGACAAGGGAAGAGATGTTGAGAGCCGTTGAAATGTTGGAAGCTGGTTCTAGGCAACGTACTGTGGCTGCCGCCATTGGCACTACACAGAGTGTCATAGGCCGCCTCTAGACACGCTATCGTATCATGGGAAGCGTGGCCGAGCGTCATGGAGAAGACAAGACCGGTACATCCAAAATACTGCTCGACGGAATCGTACCATGACCGCTATGAATTTGGCCACAAGGCTCCACAGCGCTTTAGGCTTGCTGATAAGCGACCAAACCATCCGGAATCGTTTACGCGAAGTGCGTCTGCGTTTTCGAAGGCCGCTGAGGGTTCCACCCATAGCACCCCACAATCATAGGACCCGTTTCAATGAGCTCGCGAACACCGAAATTGGGAGGAAAAAGACTGGCGCTGTGTTTGCTTCTCTGATGTATCACGTTTCGGTATGAGTCCGGATACAAGACGCACTCGAGTTTGGAGGACCTCTGGACGTCAAGAACGCTTGAGATTTTGTCAGGAAGTTCATATGGAGGGGGAACAATCATGGTTTGGGCCGGTATTTGGATCAGTGGAAGAACCGATCTCATTTGGATCAGGGGCAACCTCAATGCTCAAATCTACGCAGAGAGTATTGTTTCAGATGTGAAAATTGTTTACTAAAACATAAAAAAATAGGGCAAGAAGCCATTCTGGAAAATCAGATTAGGTAAATTTTATAAAAAAAAATTTATAGCTAAAAATGTGCTTGACCCCTAGACAATGTTTTGATGTGTGTAATTAAAACAACAAGGGTAGGTACACAATAATAAATAAACTAAATCAATGATTTGACAAAATAAATGTTTATTATAGTAAAATAACATCGAGAACTTAAAAAAAACATGCTGATACATTAAATATTTATAAAATTCATTTTTTAGTCAGCCTATTATTATTTTTTATTTATCTTAAACGCATTTATTGTTCATATGATTAAATCCATACGTTTTGATCATTAACGCAGCATCTTTCACTTTTGTAATGCTAATTTGAAAAATATGAAAAGTCCGTAGAATTTCTGAGGCGAATAAGATAATAACAACAACAGAATATGCATGACTAAACTCTTCTCGTATGCCACCAGGAGGCTTTGCTTCAATGCCGCACTAATTTTCATTTTCGTAAACGTATTCGAAAGAATATATGGATAGTAAACAACACTCACACTAGGCATCCAGAATTCATAATGGAGGATTGTTAAACACCTACTGCAGTGTTACTCTACTTAGAACCTGACAAGATCTTGAAAGATGGCGACGATAGTTACATTTATTTCTAAATGAGTTATTCCTAAACGACGGTAACGGAAACCCGAAGACCCCGGAACTGGGGATTATTATTATTTTCATTTGAAGACGTGGCAAAGATCGCAAATAATGGAGGATTGTTAAACACCTACTGCAGTGGTACTCACTTAGAACCTGACAAGATCTTGAAAGATGGCGTCGATAGTTACATTTATTTCTAAATGAGTATTTCCGTTACCGTCGAAACCCGAAGACCCCGGAACTGGGGATTATTATTATTTTCATTTGAAGACGTGGCAAAGATCGCAAATAGCCTATGTGCTTCCATTCCTGGGCAACAATTAGACCGAAGTTGAGCAGTCTCCTTTTGCGTAAAATCGAATCCAATCCCTCGAGACCCCGTGACCTGGGGATAATTATTATTCAGGTGAATTCAATGCGCATGAATCCAATCCCGCCGAAGGAACGCCGATTAGATATTTGCCGCGCAAACCGACAAGGAATGCGAATAAATCCAACAAGAGCAGGTTGGAGACCCCATGAACTGAGGATTATTCAAATACTTGGAACTATTTTAAATAAGTGATGTATTGCCCATAAGTATAACTAGTGAGTTCAGTAGGTATCCAAGAATACGTAAACCCCATGAACAGGGAATGGCCATTATACTTATATATAATTAATGCCAATATTGTCTCGCTGGTCGCTGAACACACCTGACAATACCTATTTGAAAATTATAAAAATTCAGTAGAATTACACAATAAAAAACTGCGGATGCCGAAGTTGAGCGATCTCCTTTTGCGTAAAATTGAATCCAATCCTTCGAGACCCCTTGACCTGGGGATAATTATTATTTAGGCGAATTAAATGCTCATGAATCCAATCCCACCGGAGGTACGCCGCCGGCCGGTTTGATGTTTGCCGCGCAAACCGACAAGGAACGCGAATAAATCCAACAGGAGCAAGTTGGAGACCCCATGAACTGGGGACTATTCAAATATTATGTGAGACAATAATTGTGTAAAAGTAAAAGCAATAGGTTCGAGATCAGTGATCAGCGAGACAGTGTCCATGTGTACGACTGGTAAGCTCAGTCGGTATGCAAGAATAGGTACAAACAATGCTGTAGTAATGACGACGTCCCACTCGACGAGCTTTCGTCTAGACTCTAGAAGACAGCTGCTGCGGTATTATGGTAAAGTTAACAAGGGGCAAGAACTATGACCTTAGGGTCGGCAACGCGCCAGTTGCCGCTTACGATCAGGCGGAACGTGTTCTTAATTTGAACAGAGGCGAACGCAATGATCGCGAGATCTATGTCGCGCAATTTCCTGGTTAATTCAGCCGGTATGTTACAACGACAAGCATAGGTGCTAGATCCCAGAACTGGGGATTATTTTAATTAACTTGCGACAATTTCAGATCAGTCATACAGTGCCCATGTGTACGACTGGTAAGCTCAGTCGGTATGCAAGTATAGGTACAAAACCCTTTACAATGCTGTAGTAATGTCGACACTCGTACAACTTATCGACGAAGTACGAGACGGGTACGATTCCGACATACTTATAAATACAAAAGCAAACCCCATACACAGGGGACTATTGAAATGCACGAGACTATGTTGCGCAATGTCCGTTATACAAGTCGTAACAAAACCCCATGAAATGAGGATTATTTAAAAGAGACAGTAATTGTTATAGAGACGAGTGCAGATATAAATTTTTAACAACCATTAGCCCGCATAAAATTGCATAGACTTAACGATAGCCCCGATCAGAGAGCGCCATCTCTTGACATTAATTGTATAAAGTTAACATTAGCTAGACCGTGTTGTTAGTGCCATTGATAATTATCCTTTCGAAAACTGGTATTCTGGTCCTAGTTGATTCAGCCGGCATGCAAGAATCTAAACGAGACCCTAGAAATGGAGGATTATGGAAATACTTAGGATTAATTTACTTATTGCGCGCTGTGTACTATATCGCGCAATATCCCGGTTAGTTCAGCTAGTAATATACACAAACGAGATGACCTTTGAACTTAACATTATTGAAATCCATGAATCATTGCAACAAGTACGTTTAAATTTGCTCATCTGTGTACTAACTGCTATAAGATTGCGCTTATTTCCCTGTAAACGCAGAAAGTCATACAAAAACTTTTTATGCGTATATTCAGTGATATTGTGTAAGTACCAAAATTATTTTAACACTGAATATTAACTCATCCTAATATATTTGAAAAAAAAAAAGACGTGTTGAAAAAATTCCACGAGCGGGATTTGAACCCGCCCCCCACGACATGCCGGGTCAGGTGCACTGCTAACGATGCTATCGTGGCTCATCCAACTCGCCGAAATTATCATCAATTATCATCCTAATCTAATTATTTCCTTAGGTTTATTTCAATTGCACGAATTAAGAAAAATGTTCTTTCTTACACAACTAAATTCCATAAAAAAATATCTCCCATTTGTTTAACATATAACAATTTCAGTAATAAGCACATATTTACACACATCAAAAATGTCTAGGGATCAAGTACATTTTAAAGTATCGTTGCATTATAGAATTAATATTTTAACTTTTTTAGATCGTTATTGATTCTTTTTAGTGAATTTCTCGATATTAATGAAAAAAAATTAGATGACGATCTTAACGTAAGCTAATTTTCTCCAATTTCGTAAAATTGTATTTTATCTTAATTTTTTCAACATCATAGGGATAAAATTGTTTACTAAAAGATAAAAAATAGAGCAAGAAGCCATTCTGAATTTTATAGCTAAAAATGTACTTGACCCCTAGACATTTTTGATGTGCGTAATTATTAAAACAACAAAGGTACAAAATAATAAATAAAATAAATCAATGATTTGACAAAATAAATGTTTATTATAGTAAAATAACATCGAGAACTTAAAAAACATACTGATACAATTAAACAAAAACTTACTAAAGTAAACAACAAAAATCAAAGAATGCAAAGTAACCAAATGATATTTTGAATGCCTAGCGAGTTAATAAACACTCAATTAACGGAACACAGTGATGTCATAGTTTGCCATTCCAATACAATTTCTATTATAAAAACCCGTTTTAAAAAGTGCTAAAAAGTTTATCTATTGACTAACCAGTCACCTGTTCAATGTTGGCAAACAAACTCTCGTCGTCAACCCCCGACCGCCAAACTCTATCGCCATCACTCTCGCTATCGCGCTCTATAGTTTATATCTCTCTATAATTATAGCTCTATAGCGTAATTTTGTAATTTCTAAAGCGATATGAAAGCAATATGAAAGCAATATCGAAAGCTAGAGCCTATAGCTTTCGATATTGCTTTTATATCGCTTTCGAAATGACAAGATGACGCCATAAACTATAGAGCGCGATAGCGAGATCGATAGCGATAGAGTTAGGCGGTAGGCCCCCTGATCGATTGGTAAAGAAAACTTGCATTAACCACCGTGTTAAGTTAAGAGTTCCGTCCACGTCCGATAATCGGTGACCGATTTTTTGGTGAGTGAAATTGAAACGTATGGAATTCTATCTTCCAACGCACACGGCCTACAAAAAGTCGGTCACAAATTAGGTGATAAACCTAGGCGGAAAAATCGGTCAAAAAAAGTCAGTCGTAGGCGGGCGCGGCTTCCGTGAAGATTTCACATCGACTCCGGCCTTCAAAGGTTCGAAGGCTTTGTCCGTTAGCTTGCTAACATTCCAATGTCATGTCAATGTATTAAGTTCGCGCAAACTATAGACACAATTATTGAGAATGTCAGTATAATTTCAATCAAAAGCAGTTCATAAGAAATTTTGCACTTTACCAAAAGGTTGGACTTAGTAACTACTAATATATATAACCCATGAACTAGGGATTATTAAAGTGAGAACGATTTAAAGTCAGTATTACATTGCTTAATAAGCTCAGTAAATATGTAAGAATAGGTAAAACCAAATAATCTGGGGATTATGAAAGTACTTAGTAGGTTAGGTCAGTTTTACATTGCTCATGTGTAAACTAGAAAGTTTAGTTACTATGCATATTTATGCAAAAAGAGATAAAACCCCATGAACTGAGGATTATTAAAATACTTGGAACTATTTTAAATTATTAATTAACTAGCTAGCTCAGTAGGTATGCAAGATTACGTTAAACCTCACGAACAGGGGATGGCCGTTATATGTATACATGGGCCACACTCGAAGTTTCCGGAATTGGCCACTTACATAAACAATATTTACTAAGTTGTTACTACATTTGAAAATGGAACTCTTTAGCCGTGAAACACAATTTGTTTCATCTGATTGTCAATTGTTTTCACATTGTGGCGTCATTTCAACTCGGGGAAATTTTCGTCGCACGATTTTTTACGATTTTAAGTGTAATTTGGCAGCTGAGCAAAGCCACGTTCGGCTTCAATCTGCTTTTGGCGAAGAAGCACCATGCAAGACAACTATTTATACTTAGCTGGCTTGCAGAATTTAAACGCGGTCGTGTCAATCTTCATAATGAAATTCGTGAAGGTCGCCCGTGCACCGCTGTGAATAACAAAAACATCGATCCTTTGCGCCGTATGATCGAAATAGACAGGCATGACCTACCATGAGATCCGGACATCTTTGGACATAGGCATGAGTCAAATACAGTCAATCCTACACAAACATTTGGGTGTAAGAAAGCTGTTTTTCTCGATGGATCGCACACAAATTGACCGATGCTCAAAAACGGGCCGCATCACTTGGTGCCATGCTATGCTTGCCAGATACAACGAAGGGGCTTCAAATTTGGTGTGGGACAAAGTAACAGGTGACGAAACATGGATTTACAGCTATGATCCCAAAACGAAGCAGCAATCGAGCGTATGGGTCTATAGAGATGAGCCGAAACCATTCAAAGTGGCGCGCGTGAAAAGTGCCTCGAAGCGGATGATTGCTCCTTTTTTTTAATAAAACTGGACACGTGGCTACTGTTGCTTTAGAAAATCGTCGGTCGTCACCAGTCACTATTCACGGTAGTGAATAGTGACTGGTGCACGACCATTTGTTTACCGGAAAATATTGGCAAACTCCGTGGATAGATAACGGTAAACGCCGTATCATGCACACGGCCAGACAGACAAATGAGTTTTTGAAGGCGAAAAAGGTACAACTTATGAGTCATCCAGCATACAGTTCTGACCTGGCACCGTGTGATTTTTTCTGTTCCCAAAAATCAAGAACGTATAACGCGATCAACGGTTTTCATCACCAGAAGAGGCTGTCGAAGTGTATGAAAAACATGTATCTGACGTCACCACGGAGGAGTGGCACAAATGTTTTCAAAATCGGTTCAATCGTATGAAAAAGTGCATTGACCAGAGGGAGTATATTTTGAGAAACAATAAATTCATTTTTGACCATTAATAGTATTTTTTTATGATTGATTCTGGAAACTTTTAGTGTGCCCCACGTATTGCTGCGTGCCAGCATTGTCTTACAGGGCTGAGTGCCTATTTGAAAAGTAAAAAAACCAGAAGATTCACCTAAGGATGCGCCGTCCGTAAGTGACAAGTATCATATATTTTGTTTGTTAAGTCTTCGTTCGTAATAATAATTTAAAAAACCGCTCCGTAAATCAAAAATGTGAGACGGGACGATTTGTAGTTTAGACCATTGGTGATTTGTTTAGACAAAATCAGAGGTACAATAATTTAGACTATAATACTATCAACTAAACGGCGCCACTCGTTTTCATGATTTTTGTCCAACTTTTAAATGATATTGTAGAAAAAACTAGTGTGTTATTATGAATTTATGGGTCGGACTAATTGTAAACACGTTCCCTTTGATACTAATTATATAATTTGTTTATTTAATACGATAGTATTTTTAATTATATCAACTTAACCGTGACTGCATTTTTGGCATTTTATGGTCGGCGCACCCTTAAGACGAATAAAAAAATTGCTGATACAGACGAGTTGCTGCTGCACACAAGAAACCAGAACAACGAACAAAGTCGTAACAAGGACAACGCGCCAATTAGTAGCGGTACCATTTTTAATCTCAGAGGTACAACTCTGTTTAGAATCAGGACAAGATGGCGATCATTCCTATATTAGATGCACGGATACAAAGATTATTTAAAAACGAATTTTCACCTTGCCGACTCGCAAGTTGAAAGAAGTACCGAGAACCAGAACAACGAACAAAGTCGTAACCGGGACCTTCTTAAAACCCAGAAGTAGAACATGTTGGTAATGGTGGTACTTAAATCTATTTCTACTGCATATCAACAGATTATTGCAAGGATTTATGTCGTATTGAAAAATATGTAAATTCCATAGAATTACTGAGGCGAATAAGATAAAGACAACGGAGACCCCACCAGAATTCATAATAAAGGATTGTTAAACACCTACTGCAGTGTCACTCTGCCTGAAACCCAAAAAGATGGCGACCATACTTCATTTATTTCTGCTGCATAGCAGCAATGTATGCAAATTCAGTAGAGTTACTGAGACGAATAAGAAAAAAAGGATACGGACCTCATACGACACTACAACTGCTTAGAACCCGAAACAATGTCTCGCAAGGGTATACATACTTATGGACAATACTGACTTATACTTATATTGGCTGCACGGACACAACGCTTAGTCACGTTGCACGAGAAGTCACGAGGAGTTACGGAGACGAATAAAAACCTGCGGGTACAGCTAAATTGCGGGTGCACGCCTGTCATACCTAACCAGAACAACGAACAAAGTCGTAACGGGCACCTTCTTAAAACCAGAGGTAGGATAAGATGGTGACCGTACTTACATCTATGTCTACTGCATAGCAGCAATTTATTGCAAGGCTGTATGCCGATTTGAAAATATGAAAATTCCGTAGAGTTACTGAGGCGAATAAGATAAAGACAACGGCGACCCTGCCAGAATTCATAATAGAGGATTGTTAAACACCTACTGCAGTGTTGCTCTACTTAGAACCTGACAAGATCTTGCAAGATGGCGACGATAGTTATTTATTTCTAAGTGAGTTATTCTTAAATAGTAGCGACGGTAACGGGCACCTTTTAAAACCACACTAATAACAAGATGGTGACCATACTTTAATCTATTTCTGCAGCATAGCAGCAATGTCTTGAAAGGCTAGGCGCCGATTTGAAAATAATAGAAATCCAGTAAATTTCTGGATAAATATGTGCAAATACTAAGGCCAGAGGGTCGGTAACGCGCCAGTTACACCCATGGTGTTGCAAAAGTCAAATTGCTTCATGAGCATGCTTAGTTCAGCCTTTGATTCTCACGAAGAGATTAATTCCTTACAAAGTTTGTTGCCGGCTGTTCTCAGTACAAGGTCTCCCGCGCGGTAGACTTTCGAACCAATGGCGTAGTGAAATATCTAAAAAAGCCACATTATTGTAGCCCAAATTGCTAGATTCGATCACGTTAACGAAAACGAGAATTTGTATGGCACTGAAGCAGCGCCTCCTGGCGACAACCGATGTAGGTAAGTTACAATGTCGCCTTCGTGATCGAATGGTAAATAAAACTTGTACTTAGCTACTCTTGAGCACAGAAATATATAAACAGACGATTTGGAAACCACCTCCTTTTATAGGCGGTAGAAAACCTACTCTAGAATTGTTATTGTCCCATGTTGGTCTGAGATGTTAAAATAACGTATTAGATGCCTAACTTCCCGTGATGTCGTAAGAGCCGACTAAGGGACAAGGGTTCCAAGATGCTCGCACATCAGGCGATCGGCTAGCTCTGTCCCTGATGTTATCTATTCACACTCTAATCAAATAACAGCAAGTAGCTTGTTTGAAAAGGTGGAAAGAGAAAAAAAAACACCAGTTTCCAGCCAGCTCTTCTCGGTCGAAGGCTCTTCCAAAATCCGAACTGGTGGTAGATATAGTAGTTAAGTTTAAAAGTAAATTTTATTTTTAAATTATTTTTGGATATTTTTTTATATATTGAACAAATGATTTGAATTTTGCCTATAAGATTTGTTATTCATAAACGTTAGAATATTTTCATCCACATATGTTGAGAGATTTATACACTAACACTAACTGTACTTTAGCAGGTAGTAACAGTTTTTGTATACGAAGACGTTGAAAAAATGATAATACCTTTTTATATGAGACATATTATACAAAGTAGTATAGAGAAAATAAATCTTAAAATTAAATCTTAAAACTAAGCATCATCCAATGCAATACAAAAAGTCTAAAGTATAATACAAAGGTAATTTTATACTTAAATGCAAATCAATTCTTAAAGCATCATTTTGCTTAACATTTCGTCAAAGAAATAGTTCAATTTATATTTTAATATATTTTTTTAATCATATAATGTATGTCACAACAAAAAAAACGATCAAGCATGACCAGTGACGTCATAAAGTTAAGAAAAAAGTATAGTCATCTACTCCAATCACTGAACATGACATAACAATACAAATTTACATTTTACACAGACACAATTTACACAGACATAGTAGGTGTAGTCGCAAGGCTTGATTAGATTAAGGTGTTATCATTTGAGGGTGAACGGGGGTTATCCTTCCCCCCCCCCCCTCATCTGCACACATCTACAAATAACACGATTAGACACAAATTTCTACTACAGCTTATGTAACACCTGACAATGACTTTGTCACGTCACACACTTACACTCTTATAACGCACAACTCCTTCTCCTGACCACACACCAGTTCACTCCAGCGGAGTCCAGGACTCCAGGCTCCACTGGCCAGTGGAGCCTTATTCGTTTCCCCCACGTTCAACTTCGCTCTTCTCAAACGATGACACAAAACTTCACGACGTCACAAACCCTCCCAACCCTTTTAACTCATGTGCCATCACGAATCCCCCCCCTTACACTCCTGTGACGTCACCATCTTTCCCCCTGTACCCCCCGCAACCCCCTTAACTCCTGTGTCATCACAAATCCTCTCCTTACACTCATGTGACGTCACCAACTTTCCCCCTGTACCCCCCGCAACCCCCTTAACTCCTTTGACATCACGACTCCCCCCTTACACTACTGTGACGTCACCATCCTTCCCCCCTGTACCCGTACGTGTTCCACGCACCACTTTACCCCAGCATTGCTTTTATGAGGCCAGGCGCTTCCACCGAATACATGCCGCCCTCCTGTTTGTCGCAACGGGTCACTTGGAGTATACCGCGTCCTTCCTCGTTGATCTGCATGTGTTCAACGGCGCGGGCTAGCATATCAGGGGTCACATCTTTCGGGAAGCCTGTCAAAGAACAAAAGAATAAAAAGGTATGTTTTTGAGAGTTTGCCGATTGCCTGATACGGCATTTTCAGATTCACTGGGCTTTTTTGGGGCGGCGAGAAACTTAAAGGGGTCCGTCCTCAAGCCGTGTGAAACGGTTTTCTAGACGGAACGGCATCACGCTCTAGTGCGTGTCCCCGTACCCTACTAGATTTTCCGAGGGGTTCGGTTCGGATCGGGAATAAAAAGGTGTAGAAACTTTACCTCTACGTACTCTTTCAAGCTAGTTTGCACCGCCTCTATGGTATAACCACCGGGCTTATATCCACAGATCCCATTTTCGATTCTCGGTTTAGTTGGTAGGGTTTGTTTGTCCGCCTGGCTAGCTACCACCATCTTATCTAAATATGCCGCCATCACAGCAATGTTAGTAGTTTGATGTGTTCCAGCAGTAGGAGGTAAGGTCTTCGGGCTATGTCGGTTACCTTTGTTTTTCTGCGGATCTCCTCATTTCTGATTCGATCACGTAGAGAAACCCCGAGCATAGCCCTCTCCATTGCTCTTTGAGTGACCTTTTTATGAGGCCCATAGCCATAAACTTTAGGGCACACAAGTCAGTAAATACTAACTTGCTTACACTAGTCCAACATATTACAACCAGCCTCGATCAAGGAAAGCAAGTCGATGTACTGTATTTTGATTTCAAAAAGGCATTTTATCGAGTTGATAATATATCCTTCTGGCTAAGCTCGATTCCCTGGGATTTACTCAACAATTACTACAGCTATTAAAAAATTATCACTCTGATCGGCGTCAATATGTTAGGTACGGCTGTTATGTCTCTGAGCCTAATGCTACCCCCTCAGGTGTCAATCAAGGTTCGATATTGGGTCCTTTGCTTTTCCTTCTCTTCGTCAATGACGTTGTGAAGGTCATCAAACATGCGAAATGTCTCTTGTATGCTGATGACTTCAAAATTTATATGGAAGTTACAAGTGAAGATGATTGTAGCCTCATTCAGCGGGACATAGATGCGTAGCATAACTGGAATAGCCACAATAGGACGGAATTAAATCTCTCGAAGTGCTTTGTAATGACTTTCGGTAGGCAGCATTCACCAATTACTTACAATTTCAACTTGAAGGGCAACTATATTACTCGCACCCGCACAGTGATGAAGGATCTCGGTGTCACTTTTGATCCTAGCTTAACCTTCAGCCATCACATTATCGGGATAACTAAGGATTGTTTTCGTCGCTTGGGTTTCGCACTTCATAACATGCATGACTTTTATAATCCTCATGTCATGAAACTGGAAAAAAGCTTGTGTGTGGAACCCACATGATGCTAAATATAAATTAATGATCGAGAAAGTGCGGAAGGCCTTCGTGAGATACTTGTATAAGAGGGTATACGGCTATTACCCTTTTCTGTATCTAACTAAATTCTTGTTGGGAATGCTTGTTATGTGTTCGCTGGAGGTAAGACGTCACAGGGACTTAATCCTGGTAGCAATTAAAGTGTTGCGTGGTAACATTCATTGCCCCGAGCTCCTTGAACAACTATCGCGTCTGAATGTGCCCGACAACTACTTACAATCATATTTCATAATTGCACCAATGTTATCTCTGCACCACCCTATGGTTGACTGGTAGAGAATGCCTCAGGCATTAAGTCCGCCTTGTAATATTTATGTTGCAAAAGTTTAAATAAATAAATAAACTAAGTTAGTGCTGTACGCAAGTGCTGACATTTGACTTCGAGGTTACTCCGCTATATTTGAACGTAACCAGTATGCATGCACTGACCTTTGACCTCCAGATGTGCGGGATGCGATAAAACGGGATGGCCAAAACATATTCTAACCTCGAGATCAAATGAAATGAGTCAGAACACACTAACTTACTCCGCTGTATTTAAATTCATGCAGAACGCATGCACTGACGTTCGAAGACTCCGCTATATTTGAATTTTGAATATAAACACTGACCTTTGACCTCCAGATGCGCCGCTAACGCGGGGTGTCCGCGCACAAACTCGGGCATCATCTTACGCAGCATTCCCACTGGCACCTCCTCCACGTTGCCGTAGTCCACGTAGCAGACGCGCGCGGCCGCCGAGCCGGGCGTCTGCTCCAACAGCACCGCGCGGAACCATTGGGGGTCTGGGGAATAGGAGGCAGTTGAAAACAGGGCTTTAAATGTCTTAGTTAGGTCTTAGTATGGTAAGTTACAAAGCAATCAGCAAACACTACAAAAAAAACTGAAGATGACACTAAATGATGATTGTGTAACCTTTTGTTCGTCACAGTCAGGGCAGGCCTCAGTTACTCCGCGCTTAGGCATGAAATGACTACTGACAACTCCGCGCACCCTAAGGGTGCATTGTCAGTAGGGCCGTCGCGCTCCTATAAGCGGACAGTTTTTTTTTTTTTTTTTGAGTGAGATTGCTGATTGCCTCTACGGCATTTTCAGCTTCACCGGGCTTCTTTGGGGGCGGCGAGGAACGTAAAGGGTCCCTCAAGCCGTGTGAAACGAATCACCTTCGGAGGTTATCTAGGGGGAACGGCATCGCGCACTAGTGCGCGTCCCCGTGCCCTACTAGATTCTCCGAGGGGTTCGGATCGGATTGGGGACATACAGCGCTGTAGTAGCGTTTCCCGCCTTCGTAATGTTTAAGGAGTAGTTAGTTTTACACTTTATATGTTTATTATTAGACGTTCACATTTTTGTATCATCATAATGACAAGTAGTATTAATTGCTTTGTGTGTGTGTGTATATGCGTAAGTGAATACCAAAATGAAAACAAAACTATCCTTTTTTACTTTAACAAGTGATTGTGAAAGGTTAGTTTAATAAAGTAAATTTTGCGAAACTACCTATTTATTACAAGCTTTTATTTAGCTTGCAATGTATGTATGTAATTTGTTCGGGTGGAATCTTGCAACACAATTTTGAACCAGATTTCTTCAACCGATTGAGCTGAAACTTTGTATACATGTTCAGTTCGGATGACAATGCATGGTTAATTGTGTGACGTCATTCTAAATCCAAGATGGCGGCACACCCAAGATGACGGACTAATTATTTTCAATGCATTCCTACAATATGGGGTATCAAATGAAAGGGCTTGCTGAAAATAACTCGAAAAATAGAGTGACGTCACTCTAAATCTAATATAGCGGACAAAGCTTTTAATGCTTGCCTACAATGTGGGTATCCAATGAAAGGAATCAGATGAACAGACTGAAAAATGTGTCCAGCTACAACTAAAAAGTAGAAAATAATTAAAAGTAAAATAACCTTTTTAAAAAAAAACAAGTTTTTATTTAAATGCGCTAAATAGAAAAAAAAATTGTTTTCTCTGTCAACTTATAACGTGATTACCTACACAATTTATATGATATAAAAGCTTGTCGCGACGTTTACTTGTGTAGATAAACAAGCAAATTAAATAACTGATGTGATTGATTTTTACCATTAAAATGTTCAATCTAAGTAAATACGAGTAGTTACTTAAATCTCGCGACAAGCTTTTATATAATATAAATTGTGTAGGTAATGAATGACGTTATAAGTCGATAGTAAAAGTTTAAAAGTAAAAGTTTCTTTTTTTTTTCTCTTTTTAGCGCATTTAAATAAAAGCATGTTTTATAAAAAGGTTTTTTTACTTTCAATTTTTATCATGATCATTAAATGCTAAATATAAATACAGTTAACGTAAACTCGAATTGCATAAACCTACTCTATAGGCTGCTGATGACGATGACGATGATGACGACGACTATTTTTCATACTGTCTTGTCCTAGGTTCTAATACTTTTAAATAAACAGTTTTCTTTGTGTTTTTACAATAAAAGGTTATTAAAATATATGAACTTATATATATATATACTAGCTGACCCGCGGACTTCGTACCGCTTTGACAGTTTCCATGAGAATATAACAAACAAAACGTTGACAGTTCCCATGACAACAAAACAAACAAATCATTCGTCCGCTTAACACCCGTATCCCATGATGGACCCCCTATAGCAGCGCCACCTAACGAGTCCAATAATAAATCTAAACCATTCTCAAATCCACTTGAACACACAAAAAATTTCATCCAAATCGGTTCAGCTGTTGTTACATCTAATTGTTTTAGGTCATTTAAATAAATGTTGTAATTAATATACATGTAGTTAAAATTTAAAATTCGAAATTGTTATCGATTTACTATATTTTGTAAATGGTTATTTCATTAGAGTTGTATAAAGATTGTTTACTAAAGAAGACAAGTGAGGAAACACAGAGTTTAGGTACACTGGGTGGGTAAGTATTTGTTTTACCCTAAAACATTAATAAATCAAAAAACACTAATAATATTAATAAATCTAATTCTAAATCTAATCTAAAATTAATATTTCTTTTATTTAAGGATTCTGATATACATAAACGTACCTACCGATAAGCAAAATATGAAAGAGAAAATGAATAAAAAATTAATGCGACAACCCTGCGACAATGACGAAAGTCTAGCTAGACGATGGCGGCATTTCGCGCAACTTCAAAGGCGTTGGACCACTGTAAGTTTTTAACACTGTGGTAACACAGTGCTACTTACTGCCTTACGCCTGCCCGGGAGGGGCGCCGGCCGAACGTACCTAAACTGCGGAGTGACACACCTGGTTTAGGCTACTAATTAGCTTTTTAACTACCTCTGTGGTCTAGTAGTTAAGACCACCGGTTTAGACCCAGAGATCCCGGGTTCGATTTCCAGCGGGGCTACATGTTCGTACGTACGTTCGTACGTTCGTACGTTCGTGCTACATACTTGGTTCGGTTGGTGGTAGGACTTGTTTGTCCGCCTGGCTAGCTACCACCAACTTATCTAAATATTATTATGTCGCTATAACATCAATGTTTAAGGCATTGTTGTGTTCCGGCAGCTAGAGATAATGTAGCCAGTAGGGCTTCCAATCCCGCAGTATATATTCAATCTCAGTATTTGCGAGAGTAGAAATTTTCAATCACGCGGGATCCCGCATATAAAATTTTTAAGTAATTATATTTTATTTATTTATTTATTATTTAAAAGGCAAATAAAACAACTAATGAATCAACATTACTTTCTTCACTTTTACTTAAGTTTAACTATTATTACATGCTAACGCATGAGATCAATCAAATTACACTGTATTAAATATTTTTTTTCTGTATGTAAAGAAAACAAATAACACAACCGGGAATTTTAAAAAAAGAACGAAATTTTTTTTTTTTGCATTTAGCTTAAAGTGCCTAAAGGAACCGACAGCTAATCACTGACCACGCCCATTGTGAATTACAAAAACTACAGGACGCTCACAACCATTATCCATAAAATCTAAAAAACAAAACGGATAGATGGTCGGGTTGAATGCGAGAAATCGTGTGGTTCAATCGCCATCTCCGCTGGAAATCAAACTCCAGACGTCTAAAACTAAAACCGCTTGTGTAAGTACTAAGAGCACAGACACGGTCAAATAACAAAAACCCACTTACATTAACCCTTGATATTACGTACTCTGAGCTGGTAATCGAACTCGGAACCACAGCAGCTGTAACCACTGTTGTAACTTCTAAGACCTGAGACACGTTCAAATGACAAAGACTTATCTTCACCATCGATCATCATCATCACCAGCTCATTTTATGTCCCCACTGCTGGGACACGAGCCTTCCTTATGGATGGATAGGGAGAACGGGCCGTAAACCATCACGCGGGCGACTGCTAATGCAGCCGGGACCAACGGCTTTCCGTGCCTTCTGAAGCACGAAGGAAACTAGAGATGATAGATTTTTGGTTACCCATCCGATGTCCGGCCTTCGCGAAAGTTGGTTAACCTCACCAATCGCAAACTCAGCAACATAAAACCTAATATTACGTACCTGCGATGGAAATCGAACTCCAGACCTCTGCAGTCTGCATCTGAGCACACCGATGTACCTACTAAGACCACAGAAGCTGGTCAAACAACAAAGACTTACCTATATAATTGAAGACATTTTCTTTATCGCAACAACAGTATTCTCCTATAACTTGAACACTTTAAAACAAAACTACTCAAAAATCACAGACAAATGAAAAGGTTTCCGTTTCAGTTCCAAACGTTTCATCCCAATCGTAGTTACAAGGCGAATGAGATGGCGTCCGTCGGGGTGATTTAATGCGCATCGTATCGTATTGATCTCCCGACACACCTAGACAGGTGTGCCGGGAGAGCGGGTGAGAGGGGTGCGCGCATGCAGTTTAGTGATTGAATGGAACGAGAGCCCAACGAAACGATGCGTTGATTGACGACGGCTACATATTTGAACGTCGAAAATTAAAATGCCTACGGGTGAATTTTGGTGCTCCGTCTACCTGAACTAGACATACAAAACTCTTAAGCTGCAAGTTTGCACGGAGTAATTACGTTTAAAATTCAGTTATAAATCATCTTTAGAAAACATGATAAAAAACGAAATATTATCTTCAACAGACTTATTCTGTTCCTCATTGAGCTCTTTTAAAAATGACATTGGCAATTTACTTTCCACCTCTATGTAAAATAATGATAAGTAAATAAATGTTGTGTATATTATATTGTGTATTTAATCTGTATATATACAGGGTGTAATCGTAAAGTGTGTACAGGCGATTATTCTACTAGTCAGCTAGTATATCTATACTATAGGTCTGTTATTTTTTTTGCCAAAAAGTAAATAAACAACAACAAAAATCGACTCAGTAATCGTTTATTAAGCTAGTATTTTATGCTTCGAGCGGTTTACACATTAAGTCATTTTCATACAAGTTATGAAGCTAACAATAATAATAACTAATAATACCTATTACAAAAACACAAATGTTGAAAAAATTTCCACGAGCATGATTTGAGCCTGCACCCTTCTTACATTCTGGGTCAGGTGCTCTTCCAATTGAGCTATCGTGGTTCTAACCAGCCCGCCGAAACTATTCAACACTATTTACTTTTTTACTTTGAAAGCAAAAGGCGCCCATTCAATGTCAACAACTACCGTCATTAACATCTGATCATAATATTTTTACAAATACTAAATATCAGTTAAGAAGTAGGCAAGCTATTTATAAAATGTTTTTGTTTTGTTTATATAATTTTAACGCAAATTTTGTTGCCAAACAAATTACAAAAACACAATGTTGAAAAAATATTTCGCAAAAAAATTTGCGTTAAAATTTTAATAATACCTAGATATTTTTTTTAAATATATAATGATGATAAATGATAATAGTAATGAGAAGTGAGAAATGATATATCCCCCAACCCTTCGAGTATCTCAGTAAAACTGTGGGAGTTGAGACCTCACGCGGACCTCTTAAGAAAATTTGAAAAGTGACGTTGCACTGTTTTGTTTCATTTGCCAACACTCATGCATGCTCACGAATTCTTAACCGTTAATAACCCACCATTATTTCACATTAATATGCGACGATACAAAAATTTTAGAAAATTAAAAGAAAACCGCAAGCATGACCGCATACTTTCCATCATTGGCCTTATCATCACTTAACATCAGGTGAGATCAAGGCACTGTGCTTACCCGTAAAATATTTAAAAAAAAACAAAGGAAGGACTATGCCCAGCAGTGGATCCAGAACTCGAGAGGGGGAGCTGTTGATGATGATGATGATGATGATGATGATGATCATTTATTACATTACATTTGTTCTGACACCCCCTACCAACTGTTATGTTACAAAAAAGTGTCAGACGACCTTGTGCAAGCAAGGCTACGTATTTGAATGTCTAAAATTAAAAACCTAACATAGAATAGCTTAAGTTTAAAATCACTAAAATCTAAATACCTAATGGTTGTTTGACTTATATTTAAAATACCAAAACCTTAAAATGTCTATTGGATATATTACTTAAGTTCATAATGATAAAACTTGAAATACCTATGTACACACGCCTGCACATCGACCTACCCACAAACTGTCAAATTTCCTCAATAGACTTTGAACTTTATTACTAAGATGTATGGTTGAAAATGTATTGAAGAAATTTGACAGTTTTGGATAGGTTGATGTGCAGGGTGTCTGTACAAAGTCCCTAAAATTGATTTACCCCACAATTAATTGACCAAAATGACAAACACCGACGTAAAGTTAAAAATCTAAATAAAAACGGCTTGTGTTTAAACGCTTACCAAAAGTGTATCAACCAAAAGTGATAATATATCCATTTTATAAATTTTATCAATCTACCCACTTTTACGCTCGCGGTACCTGAACCACTACTTCAAAGAAATAGCTCGCAAGTGGCGCATTGGTTTAGGTATTATGACCATTTGGTATTATATTTTTGGTAAATCAAACTTGTTATATGGTGTTATAAATATAAACATTTTTAACATTAGGTAATTAGTCCTATCGGTATTTTAATCTTAGATATTTCGTTAGTAGGTATTAGTTGCTTAGGTATTTAACACATTGGGTATTTAGATTTTAGTAATTTTAAACGTGGGTTATTTTATGTTAGGTTTTTTTTTAATCTCAGTTGTCAGAGGTGCCAACAATATAAGAAATGAATATGAGTAAAAACTGTAGAGTGTAAGATGGATTAGAATTTGATAAGTAATACAATTTAATAACAAGTAAAATAGATATTTATTGGAATTGTATTATTTCACATTAATATTCGACATAACACAAATTTTAGAAACTAAAACAAAACCGCAGACATGACTCTTCACTTTCCCGCCAAGAAGTCAAGTTATGTGTTGTAAAAATGTACATTTTTTTTTTTTAAACCAATCTAACTCGCACAAGAGACCATAAACGTCAGCTCATAACGCCAGATCAGGACTATATATATATAGGATATAGATATAGGATAGGATATAGTCCACTACCTAATATCCAGATACTTTACCGGAGCTGTAATCTCGCTCACTTCTCGTTGCACCATAAGCACAACTCGCAGTTCCACTGCTCGGGTCGTCAACTCTAAAGCCGACTACCAAATGTCCTCTTTGGTGGCGGAGTTGTAAGCCCACTCACTTCTCAGTACACCTCATCAGTTCCAAAAAATCCAACGCGGCTGATTCAACCGGAAACCTTGCGTCTAGCGGGCGCCTCTACTAGTTATCCAGACTAGTACCGGAGGTGTTGGAAACCTACTTAATGAAAACACTAAACAGAACAACCAACTATGGACAACTCACGTGCCCCGCGGATCCTTTCGCTACAGACCCCCCACTAGACCGCTACTCGGACCCGCTCGCTGTGCACGAAATGGAAGCCTGGCCAGACCTCAACCAGGCAGACGAACATTCCCACTTCTACAGCTAACCACGAGTCCAACCCATGTCCGGGACCTGCCGGAGACGCCCGCGAACGCATAACCGGCAAGGGGCCTAGGATCCGAACTCCCGTGGTACCCTTGAAAAGACAGCCGGACCCGTAGTTCCAGCTGCCATACCCTACCTATCAGGGTCAGTAGATAGGGACGACATGATGTAGACAGTTTAAATGTTAACGTAGGTATGTACTCACATGGCGGGAAGCGAGCGATGCACAGCTCCTCATGTTTCGGGAGGTAGGGCTCCTTGCCGAGTTCACTGTTGCAGTACTCCTCCATCTTTTCAAATAGAAATATAATTTAAGACGCCAAACTTTGTTGTCTTGTATACATAATTACATCTGACATTTTTAATCCTTGAAATAAAACAACTTTTGCGGGTACTCGCATTTATTCTTATAGTGAACCATATCAATATTAAAAATCTTTTATGTAAAATTTAAACACTGAAAAAAAACGACAACCTCAGGCGGGAATCGAACCACGCACCTTCCGCATTCCGGGCGGCTGCCTTAACCACTTGGCTACCGAGGTCTGGCTTTCACCCGTCGAAATTTTTCAGTACTTGATGCTTATGTTTTTTAGTCAACAAATTTCGACGGGTAGCCAAGTAGCCAAGTGGTTAAGGCAGCCGCCCGGAATGCGGAAGGTGCGTGGTTCGATTCCCGCCTGAGGTTGTCGTCTTTTTTCAGTGTTTAAATTTTACTTAAGTATATTTAAGCGTGAATAAAACGCTAAAATATATATAAAAACACTAATCTTTTATGTTTTAAACAAATAGATTGACTTGGCCATCGCATGAAAACACAATGTATCTCACAATTAATACATACATACATACATACATATAATCACGCCTCTTTCCCGTAGGGGTAGGCAGAGACCACTTCTTTCCACTTGCTACGATCCTTACATACTTGTTTCGCTTCGCCCACTTTCATTATTCCCTTCACACATGCTCTTCGGTTTAGGGTACTCTTGACCTTGCCTTTTTTCAAGACGTCCCTGATTTGATCTCGAAACGTCCGCCTAGGTCTACCCCTACCAACACCTTCATTCACACTCGCCTAATACACTTTTTCCGTCAATCGTTCTTCATCCATTCTCTCGACATGGCCAAACCATCTCAGCATGCCTTTCTCAATTTTTGTCACTACATCTTCTTTCATTAATACACATATTATATTAAAGTAAATTGTTTATGTAGTGCGATTGCCAAGTCAATCTATTTGTTTAAAACACCCTCTTAAGTGGTGACTCAGTCCATGAAACTGAACACCTTTTGTTCTACAACTTATGGAAAACCGCGAAAAAATTTTTATCTTTCCATAGATAGATCAAAACTGACCGAGTAAATTCGTTTGAAGAGACGATTTTTTTTTTCTTACTAATTTCGAAAAGTCGTATAACAAAAGTTGTTCATGTTCATGGACTGAGTCACCACTTAAGAGGGTGTGGCGTTTAATCTGTTACACTTTGTATATATAGATAAAGAGCACGAGGGAGAGATAGCGCTATAGGGAGCGAGGGGGATAGAGAAAGAGAGTGAGAGAGCAAGAGGATGGGAGCGAGAGAGAAAGCACTACAGAGAGCACTATAGAAAGAGAACAGAGCGCTAAGAATAGTGAGATAGAAAGCGTCATTAAAGGAAACCCCTAAGCTAAACTACTCACCCGTCAAACTCGGTAGAAGGTATTTATTATTATTTTAATGTTAACCATCTCTATGTACTACCATGTTTTATGCAAATAAAGATTTATTATTATTATTATTATTATTATTATTTATTTATTTATTTATTTATTTATTTCTATAGGTACACAAACAGATTACAATCAATGCATGAGTACAGTAACATATTTGGTTAACCTTACTAGCTAGACGGTAACCCAAAAGGAGTGTACACAGCATGACATTTTGGGTATAATTTGAAACGCAACAATGCAATTATATACAACAATGTATAAACACTCACCCTTTCGGTGAGCCGCTGCAGCCCCTTGGCCAGGCCCAGCCCCTGCTGGCAGGCGGATACGGAGCCGGCCGCCAGCGCCGACACGTCCAGCACGTCCAGCGCGCAGCCGCCCGCCGGCAGCTCCAAGCACTCCAGGTCTACGTACATCAGCGGCGACGTTTCTGTACGCAAACTTTGTCGCCTTTACACTTTATACATTCAATGAATAAGCATTTATTGGTAACACACGACACGTACAGTCACATTTAAAAAAAAAACTAAAAATACAATCTTAGTGTAACATATACAGTCGTGGTCAACAAATTAGGCACAATAAGATGTAACGAGAACCACAGAGTGACAATTTGTATACTGTAATTTGTGTATTGTTTATTATAAATTAAATGTAATTTCATATGAGAATAAAGATCTTTAAACATATATCCAAATATTTTTGTCAGTAACAGTTAGTGCCTTACAAATAAACAAAGAATAAGGTCCGAATAGTTATTTCGTGTGTTAATCCTGTCATGTAAACGTCATTTCAAATTAGAGTAAAAAAGACAAAACACGGAATAACTATTCGAAGGTTATTATTTGTTTATTTGTAAGACCCATAATCTTTTTCCAGGGTACGTATTTAAATGTCTAAAATTAAAAAATCTAACGTTAAAACACCTCCATTCAAAATACCTAAAATCAAAATACCTAATGTTTTAAAATACCTAAACAAATAACACCTACATAAGAAATATCTAAGTTCAATATACATATTGGACTAAATATCTAATGTTTAAAATGTCTATGGCTATAACACCAAAGTTTGATTCACACACATTTTAAATACCAAATGGTTAGAACAACTAATAACCAAAATCCATAAAGTTCATAATCCATAATCGTCCAAATAAATCAACTTAAATGGCATGAGTTTACAATGTATAAGTTCAAAATATATACAACCAGTAAATATAATAATTAGAACAAATAATAATATCAATCAAAAAAATGATTGAGGATACTAGCTGCCCTACTCCTGCAAGTCACGTGAAAGGTTAGAAATTTAAGACAATAGCGAAGCTCAGCGTAGCAATAAATGTAATTTTTGCTTTAAAGCAAAAATTACCAAACAGAAACTTTTTTGTTGTCTAATAAAAAAAAATAACCTCGAAATTTAAGACGCGATTGTCTTTAAGCGCAGCGTAGCGATTTAAATTTCAGCAGCTAGTATTGCTAGAAATTGATAGGTGAAATAAGGGTACGTATCTTATGATACGTACGTACATTATTGTATAAAATTAAAATCTAGCTATTTGTTTGAAATAATAGATCGAGCGTAAAAGAGGGTAGATTGGTAAAATTGTCTATGTTTACAATATTTTATGTCCGTTGTTAGTAAATAGGTTTAAAATTTTAAAGTAATAATTATGGTTTTTTTTTAATTTTGGTCAAATAACTGTTAGGTAAAAACTAATTTTAGGAACTTTGTTCACAGGTATTTCAAGTTTTAGCTTTATGAACTTCAGTAATATAACCATTTGACATTTTATACTTTAGGTATTTTGAATTTAAGTGAAACATCCATTAGGTATTTTAATGTTAGGTTTTTTAATTTTAGACATTTAAATACGTACCCCTTTTTCCAATCCTTTACACATTTAGAATTGTTAAAGTTACAACAAGCGTAACCTAGCTATTAATAAGTTTCTGAAGTGACATTGTAGCATATTCATATTGTTTTCATCATCATCATCAGGTCATTTTGTCGTCACTGCTGGGGCACGAGCCCTCCCTATGCATGTTTACACCACAGGGAGAACGGGCCGTCAACCACCACGCGGACCTAGTGTGGGCGGTGCGGTGGTTGTTAACAGTTGCTAGTGCAGCCGGGACCAACCAATTGTTATGTACGACGAAACTAACGGCAAGTTTACTCAAAATTTGTGATTTTGGCAAAAGGACGTCAGAGTATGTATTAATGTGTTTAATATTTGGTGTACAATCAAGTATATTTGTTATCCATCTTATCCTATCTTTACTTATACTCACAGAATACATCCCCGCCGCTTTCTGCCTCTGCAGCGAGGACATAAAATAAACTGGTAAAGATGGTGATGGTGATGATGGTGCTATGACTCACCGACTACATCCCCGCCGCTCTCCTCCAGCTGCTTCCACCCGGGGGTGCACAGTCGCTCCAGCTTCGTGTTCACACACTCGTTGCTCTTTATCAGCGTGAGGGTGACTGCGCTACCGCTTGCTGCCGTTTTAGCGCCAGAGGGGATTGTCTGCATACACGAGATTTAAATAAATAAGATCTATTGCCCTTACTGCCTTAACACAAGGCTTACCTTAATAAAAAGTAAATAATAAAAATTCAAAGGCCGGACTAAAAAATGTTTCGCTATTAGGGCCAAAAATCCGGCTTTATTTAAAAGCTAAAATTAGCTTTTACCTTAAAAAATAGACTTGTTTTCTAAAGTTTACGCGAACACTACACATTGAAATGTAACAACTTTTACGGATCTACTCGCGTTAATTTTACACATTAGTTTTAATTAATGTTTATCCTGACGTTTCGAACCCTTTGCAGGGTCCGTGGTCACAGGGACATAGCACTATCATCACCGTTAGTCTCCCTGTGACCACGGACCCTGCAAAGGGTTCGAAACGTCAAAACTAATGTGTAAAACAAAGCCAGTAACAAAGGTATCTCACCAGTAACAATTCAGCGTTGGAGTCCTTAAGCTTCTCCAAGTACTCGATGGCGGGCACAGTTAGGGCGCTTCCGGTCTTGCCTTGTAGCGTGACGAGGGCCGCTTCGGTAGGTACAGCGGAAAGGTCCAGGTTCGGTGGGCAAGCGTAGATATTCTCCAATGGTACTATTTCCACGTTTCCTGATTGGATTGAGACACACATTTGAATATACTATGTTTGTACAATGTAATGTAACACATATTATCGACACCTGCAAGGAAAAAGACCGTAACTCATTTTTAGGTGCGTTTGAGTTAGGGTCATACTAAAAAAAAAACACAAATGTTGAAAAAAATTCCACGAGCAGGATATGAACCTGCACCCTTCTGACATACTGGGTCAGTTGCTCTTCCAATTGAGCTATCATAGTTTTAACCAGCCCGCCGAAATTATTCAACACTATTTACTTTGAAAGCCAAAGGCACCCATTCAATGTCAACAACTACCGTCATTAACACCCGATCATAATATTTTTACAAATACTAAAGATCAGTTAAGAAGTAGGCAAGATATGTATAAAATGTTTTTCTTTTGTTTATATAATTTAAACGCAAATTTTGTTGCGAAACAAATTACAAAAACACAAATGTTGAAAAAAATTCCACGAGCAGGAGCAGGAGCAGGTTCAAATCCTAAAAAAATTAAAGTTATATAAACAAAACAAAAACATTTTACGGTCATACTATTGCTTAGATTATGACTATAACTCAAAATGACCAAAATTTGAGTTACAATGTTTTTCCTTGCAGGTGTCGTTATTATGTATCGGAAAGGGTAGTTTTTAAGTACAAAGCAAATTTTATCGAAACACTATCAGAGGGGTTTAAGAGGGAATGGCATCACACAATCGTCCCCGGGATATCCCCAATGCCTTCTAGATTCTCCGAGGGGTTCAGATCGGATCGGGCGCTCAAGCTCTTCAGGTCCCTTTCCCATAATGTCCTTTTCCCAACATGCCCCTTTGCCCATGTCCCCTTCCCAAAACATCTACACGCGCCTTAACTCTGTTATTTGAAGCATGTTAAACAACATTAGCTGCATAATAGTTATACACACAGGTAATTATTGTTCCGTTGAGCAATGCAATATTTTCAATTTATCCATGATTTTATTTTTTTTATTTTATTATTAAGGTTCACCAGCGTTCGTTTATAATAATTCTACAATACAAAAAAAAAATACAGAATTATTTAACTAAATGTAAAACAATCTTTTAAGGCGAACACAACATGCAAAGAGATAAAAAAAAAAGACTTACCACTAAATATTACTTACTACTAATTACTAATTATTTTAAAACTTACAATATATTTCAATTATCAACCTCAAGCCAGGATCGGCTTAAGGTTGTTTTGAGTTTGGCAAATGAACCGAAACGGAGATCACCCAAATCACTACATCCATTAAACAATTTACACAACCTCGGAATAGGAGAATTTGCACCTAAAAGTGACTTGCGAAAAGGAGGGCATAGTGGCGGGATAGGGGCGCGACGAATTGTTGAAGGCACGCGAAGTCTAAACTTTTTGAGTAAGGGAGGGCAGTCATTCAGGCAGGGAGGGATTGTTATTCATACAGACAAAGTTTTTCACTAACACAGTCAAGTTCTTTGTTCACTAACCCTAGTGTATAATCATTGTTACTAACAGTTTTATTTGCTCTGCTCGACATAAATAATGTATTTATTATTAATAGATGCAGTTTTTTAATAAATACAGGTACTAAAAGTTCATGGGTCTAACATACTTTAAATGAGTTCTAGCGCGTAGGTAGAGCTGTTTGTAGGTTCCCCTACCTCCTCCCCTACCGTTTTGGGAAAGAAACATTTCGAGAAAAGGGACTATTTGAAAACAGGGGAAATAATGGGAAATACTTTATGAGCTTGAGAGGAATCGGGGGCTATCGGCAAGGAGAGGCTAGTGATCACAATCCTACTTCACTAGCTGTGGAGCGTCTGGACTCCGATTCTACTACCATTTAACGGGCCGTGTGGTGTATATTCCCACCACATTTTGAACTTTATGTCATTGAGATATGATTGAAAACCAATGAAATATTCAAAGATGTTATGCCCTTGAAATGAAACAACTTTTACGGATCTACTCGCGTTTATTTTACACATTACTTTTAATTAATGTTTATTCTGACGTTTCGAACCCTTTGCAGGGTCCGTGGTCACAGGGAGACTGAGGTGTTGGTCGTCTCATAATTAGTTAGTAGCTTATACCCTCATTTAAATTTAATCAGGTGCGTTCCGTTTTACGCGGAAAGAGCTTACACTATCTTTTGGTCTGGCAGTATGGTGTTGGGGCTGGGATTTAATATAATGTATGATGGGATCCCAGGCTGGTGGTAGATTCCAACCATCTTCTCTATTAAAATTAGTATGTTTTTTAATTTCAATAGCCTCGCGTATCATCCTAGGGATGAATCGTTGTTCTCTAGCGATTGTGGTTTATCAAATCTGATGTAATGGTTAATTCAAGGGAATGTTCGCATACTGCAGACTTATTTTCGCGCCTATGCGTGACGTCGCCTATATGTTGTTTAACACGGGAAAAGAATATTATAAATATAGAAAACTCTATATGTATAAATATATATATATATACTATATACACTATATATCTATATACTATACATATAATGTATATTATTAATTTAGAAAACAATATGTTATGCCCGTTAAAATGTTAACAACAGGCAGAGCAGAAAAAAAACCACTCACCATACTCGATGTACTCCAACAAGTATTTGTTCTGCTTGACGTTGGTGCGCTTGCACAACGCACGGTAGTGGAGGCCGTCCGAGAACTTGCCTATCACCGTGTCGTTTTTACGCGGTGGCTCCTTCAAAGGTGTGGCTGTTAACAAAACGCTATGTAATAATAAAGCGTTGGTACATCTTTGTGAATAACGAGATGGCGCCAGCATCGGCGAATTACGATAAGATAAATTTTACTTTTTTTATTTTCAAGTGTTAATTGCTGCACTGAAGCTAAATTAAGTGAAAAAACTAAACGCCCACCCGACCCAGCCAGGAATCGAACCTGGGCCTTTCGCAATCCGGCCGGCTGCACTGACCGCTATGCTACCGGGAAGGCTGACGTAAGCGCTGAATTTTGTCACTGCTATTTTAATGTTTTTGAGTGCTTTTTAGCGGCACTAGCGCCATCTATCCAACGGTCATTGCAACCGATGGCCATGCAGATTCACCTTTGCAGATGAAATACCACAAATTTGCTAACACAACGCTATAGTAAATTTTACTTTTTTATTTTCAAGTGCTAATTGCTGCACTGAAGCTAAATTAAATATTTATAAAATTTATAAAATACAGCGGTCAGTGCAGCCGCCCGGATTGCGGAAGACCCAGGTTCGATTCCTGGCTGGGTCGGGTGGGCGTTTAATTTTTTCACTGTACTTTATAAATTTTATAAATATACGATAAGATAAGATAAATAAACTTTATTTTACACCAAAACGCCTCGGTGGCTCAATACCGGATGGTCGCGAGTTCAATTCCTAAGTTAGGCAAAGTGTGATCAGATCACCAACCTGCACTTGGCAAGAGTGGCGATTGATCAATGATGGAGGTCTTTGCCCAGCATATATTGGCTATTTACTTTACTTATGATTTTATTTATAAAAAAAAATGTTATGATCGGATTTGTAAAAATATTATGATCGGATGTCAATGACGGTAGTTGTTGACATTGAATTGGCGCCTTTGGCTTTCAAAGTAAAAAAGTAAATAGTGTTGAATAATTTCGGTGGGCTGGCTAGAACCACGATAGCTCAATTGGGAGAGCACCTGACCCGGGTTGTCAGAAAGGTGCAGGTCCAAATCCTGCTTGTGGCAATTTTTTCAACATTTGTGTTTTTGTAATTTGTCCGCAACAAAATTTGCGTTAAATTTTATAAATTATATAAACAAAACAAAAATATTTAATTTATTTAAATTTAAATTGGTCATTAAAGTGGCCTAGTAACTTTAAGTGTCAAACGATTCTTATCTCATGAGATTTGAGAAGTCAAAGAGTTTTATTTTCTACAATTTGTTTGTTTTAACGTATTTTAAAAATTGAGCAGTTTGACGGCAGACAGTTAGTGCCTTACAAATAAACAAAGAATACGGTCCGAATAGTTATTCCGTGTTTCGCCTTTTTTACTCTAATTTTAAATGACGTTTACATGACAGGAACAAAACACTGAATAACTATTCGGACCTTATTCTTTGTTTATTTGTATTGTATTTTTGTGTTTTTTGGCTTAGTTTATCACAATTACAAACACAGTAAGTTGTACTTACTGTGTTCATAAATTGTGCGGCAGTATAATTTAACTAGTAAACAATACAGGCCACGACCGGACACCATTTTGTACAAAAGAGATGCAAATAAACTACTCAGTATTCAATATTAACTTTTTGACGTCACAGTCGGCCATAATCGACAAGCGATAGCGTACCCAGCGATCGGTCGTCGATCAATATGGACAATACCTATAGTTTACAAAAACACAAAATAAATATATTTGTAAATTTTGGAATCCCAATTCTTGTTGTAAGTTTTTACTCTGAATTGAATGTTTGGCGTACAGGACATGGCAACGCATTTCTTTCTTTTTTTAATATCCGACGTGTAAGCCTTTGGCCTTCATCTCACCTGATGTTAAATAATGATACGGCCGCAGGTGGAAGCGCACTCCACCCGGAATTCTCAACTAGTGAGGCACTGTCTATGTTGTCTCTAGCTGTCGGAACACAACAATGCTACAAACATTGATGTTATGGCGACATACTTAGATAAGCATAGAAGTACATCAAGTAAGCGACCGCCGCGCCGTCGCGCCGTCGCGCGGCCTTTTTACAAACTTTTTCCATATTGCAAACACTTTCGTAACTTTAAATAGCTACCGCTAATGAAATAAAAAAAAATATATAAAATTAAACAAATAAATAACATTCGCATCGCTAACAATGGTGATAGTTACTAGCTAGCCAGGCGGACAAACGCCAAACCGAGTACACAAACATGTACGCCCGCTGGGAATCGAACCCGAGACTAAACTCTAAACCGGTGGTGTCAACCACTACTATAATTTGACTTTGTTTTTCTTAAACAATTTTTGACTTTTATTAGAGTACTGTAGTGGTACTGTATGACATTGTTGAAATTGGAACTTTTACCTGAGGTAAATTTGTTAATTTAGATTTTTAATTTTGTTTTTTTACATGTGGTCTTCTATATTTTTTTTATTTTTTTGTGTTTATTTGTGATGGAAAGTGTCCTGATAAAATAGGGCATTTTCCAATATTTTTGACGCAGTAAAGGAGAAAAGAGCTGGACACTTGCCGAGTTTCTTGCCGGTTCTTCTCAGTACAAGATCTCCCGCCCAGAGTAGACTTACGAACCGATGGCATAGTGACATTCATAAGAGCTACTTGTAGCCTAAACTGAATAAATGATTTTTGAATTTGAATTGAATTTTTTTGAATTTGAATTGAATTTAACTACACGAACTTCTTGGCGGGAAAGTGAAGAGTCATGTCTGCGGTTTTGTTTTAATTACCAAAATTTGTGTTATGTCGAATATTAATGTGAAATAATGGTGGATTATTAACCGTTAAATGTTCGTGAGTGTGCATGAGTGTTGGCAAATGAAACAAAACAGTGCAACTTTACTTTTCAAATTCTCTCAAGAAGTCCGCCGAGGAATTAGTAAAGCCCCACATCTTTACTGAGATACTCGAGGGGTCGGGGGGTATATCATTTCTCACTTCTCATTTTTATTATCATTCATCATCATACTGACTGGAAGGAAATATTGTATATTTATGTATTACTTGTAAGAAAAATTACTTTGACACTGGCTAAATGTGCTAATCGCACGAAGCCATCAACGAAAAGAAAGAAAAAAAAAGACTACACCACAGAGGGCAATGAGGGTGTGGCTGTCAAAAGGTGACATTGCACGCTCACCGTTTCTCCCATAGAGCACCACGTCCTGCAGCACGGCGTCGAAGCTCCTGCACGCGGCGGCGGCGGCGCGGCGCACGAACACGCGGTCCAGCGCGGTGGCGTCCACCAGCAGCACCGCCGCGCCGTGCGCCACGCCCGGCCGGGGCACCTCCGGGACGGCGGGTTGGACCGCTACTGTTCCTATACGTTATTTATTTGGTAGTTGTCGCCCGCGACTTCGTTCGCGAAGACTACACTATTTACCGGGATAAAAAGTATTCTTCGTCCTAATCCGAGTCATGGTATGTCTACGCGTAAAGTTTGCATAAAACTCCGTTCAGCCATTTTCAAGTGATGCGCGGTCAAACGACACACACAAACAGATAAACAGACAAAAATTCTAAAAACTGTGGGAACGTGTTCTGCTGTCGATTCTAAGTATCCCCAGCCAACTTTTTTCGAATATCTTCCATGTACAGACTTTCGACCCCTTCAGCTTTATTATATGTATAGATTTATTGAGACAACAACAGCCATACTAAACTTCTAATTCAACAATCTTACTAAGACTAAACATATTGGGCTAAAAAGTTGTCCACAGAAAAAATAATAACAAAACCGCCCATAGAGACAACTAGGTAGGTATGTTATGCTAAGTTTACATTTCAATTTATCCTAATAAAAGCAAAACGTCGTTAACGTACGTTATTTATTAAAAAAAATTATGAGTCATAACGTTGCAAAAAAACCATGACTAATTACGGTTAAAACTTACAATATTTTTATATCGAATTACGGATTCCGAAAACAGTTTTACTTTTTCGTATAGCCTTAGTATGAAAATAACTCGTATTGGCACGGTTATCCAAAGGTCGTGGGTTCGATTCCCACTCGAACTTCCTAAGGCGGGTTGATTTTTTCTAGTAAAATATATCTCATATTGTACTATTTTATAGCAATTCCAACCTCCCCGAATTAAAAGTATGATTTTGAACTGAAAAGTATTTTGTGTTCATAGCTATACACCTTTTACAAAATTTACAAAAACTTTTTACACACTTAATTTGACTTTTTGGTTTTGTTCTGTTTTGTATTATTAAAATTATGTATAACCTAGTTTAAATGCATGTTTCGTCACAAGGCAATTTAATTACTTTTTATAATTATTAATCTCAAGTAAGTGAATTCTGTATTCTTATGAGAATAAACTTTCTTTAAACCTAATCATATACGTTGTGGTTCTTATTGACGTTGTTAATGACGGTAGTTGTTGACATTGAATGGGTGCCAACAATACGAGAAATTTCATGTTAGTACCGTACTAAGAAATGAACTTTTTCTGGGATCCGGTATTTAATAACATAAAATTGGTGGGTTTTAGTCAGTCTTAGTTAGATCTTGTCGGCAACTTTAGGTAAATTAGTCTTTGAACTTGATGTGTTAGTTAGGTATATGGATGAAAATGTATTTAAGAAATATGACAGTTTTAGATAGGTAGATATGCAGTCTGTACTATACCTGCATTTGGAGTGGGAATTGCTACAGGCACGGAATACTCCATGGTGGGCAACCAGCGTGTTATATCGCCCTGACCTATTGAAGCGCCGGTCTCCACATTTTCTAGGGACACTTTGTACCCATCAGCGGTTTGGGAGAGCAGCGTACACTTCAGGTTGTCTCCGAGCTGGGGGCAGAAACAAAAGTTTATTAGATCACACACATAGTGACATAATATACTTACTTATTAAGAAATAAATATGATTTTGAGATCAAAACGTAAAGCTATCGGCATAAAAACTTGACGACCTCCTTGGTCGAGTGGTTTGTACACCGGTTTTCTTGGTGTCGCCATCTCTGAGGACCCGGGTTCGATCCCGGTCAGGTCAATTTAGAAATTATTGTTTTTCTAAATTGTCTCGGGTCTGGGTGTTTTCTATGTAGGTATAACAAGTATGTATTTAAGTATTTCAAGTATGTTTATCCGTTGTCTAGTAACCATTTAACGAGTTTCATAACGAAGCTTCTCTTGGGCTAGATAATTGGTGTGAGTGTAGGAAAGTTTATTATAATTATTATTAAATAATCTTAGTTAGTTTATTATTTAATAAATATTATTAGGAGCTTGTGCTCCTACTGGTCAAGCAGCTACAGCTACGTCTGTTTTCATATTCCCACCAAAATTGACTTCTCTGCCTGTCTCCAGCCATCAGTTCTATAGTCTCCATATTTTCCACCAACCTTCAAAACTACAAAAACACAAATTTGAAAAAATCTCCACGAGCAAAATTTGAACCTGCACCCCTTCTGACATACCGGGTCAGGTGCTCTTCCAATTGAGCTATTGTGGTTCTGTGAATTTCGGCGGGCTGGTTAGAACCAATTTTTTCAATATTGTGTTTTTGTAATTTGTTTCGCAACAAAAATTTGCGTTAAAATTATATAAACAAAACAACCTTCAAAACACTAAGATTTTCTACCACCAACCCTGACTTTAGCGTTGAGATGGCGTTTTTAGCCAGCAGATTCTTTACCATATCTCCAGATTCCTCTGGTACAACTTATAAAAGCCTTTCTACCTAGTTTTTCTACTAACAACCTTGACGTTTCCTTTGAGATGGCAGCACAACTCGGGCATAGGCTCTTATTTAGCAGACAGCTTCCTAAACCTATCTTCAGCCAGCAGTTCTCCTATCTTCTGTCACCTCGAATTTCGTATTTCTGGCATAAGCTGGCAGCTTCTTCACTTTGTCTCCACATTAACCACCAACCTTGACTTCTCAGCCTGTCTCCAGCCACCAGTTCTCCTATGTTCAAGTCTTAATGTTTTCCACCAGCCTTGAATTTAAAAAACACTAAGTTTTTCTACCACCAACCTTGACGTTCCCTTTGAGGTGGCAGCAGAACTCAGGCATATTCTCGTACTTGGCGGGCAGTTTCTTCAACCTGTCTCCCGCAGCCAGCGTCACCAGCCGGCCGCTATCCAGCAAAGCGGCGAGGGACCGGGTGAGGCAGCGAGCGCGATACCAACCGCCGTCCTCAGCGTTGAAATAGGAGAAGGCGTCTCCGGGTTTCGGCCTGATTAGTGCATGAAAATCTAATATATAAAATTCTCGTGTCACAGTTTTCGTTGCCATACTCCTCCGAAACGGCTTGACCGATTTTGATGAAATTTTTTGTGCTTATCCGGTATCTATGAGAATCGGCCAACATCTATTTTTCATCCCCCTAAATGTTAAGGGTGGTCCACCCCTAAATTATTTTGATTTTTGAAATTTTTCCAATACAAAATGATTTGTTTGTAGTGTTGTCATGGAAACTGTCAAAGCGGTACGAAGTCCGCCGGGGGCAGCTAGTTAAAAATAAAATTCAGATGTTCCATACATTTCGGTCGAATGAATATCGATGTTTTGTATGGAACAGCTGAATTTTATTTTCGAGTTAGGGAGTTGGTCCAATAATAAGAGTTGTTCGTTTGTATCACGGGAGTCATCTCAGAAGGTTTGGACGGTGATATAATAGTCAATCTGTATATAATTTTACGCAAATTTTGTGGCGAACAAATTACACTTTAAAAAAAAACAAAGCTGTAAAAAAAGTCAACGAGGATTCGAATCCGCACCCTGCAGGGTAAGGCCATGACATGTCGGGTCAGGTGAGCTACCAACTATGCTATAGTGGCTCAATCCAACTCGCCGAAATTAATCAACACTATCTACTCTTAGTCTGTAAGCCAAATGGACAGAGCCCCGATAGCATAGTTAGTAGTGCACCTGACCTAGCATATCATGGGGTGCAGGTTCGAATAGGATTTTTTTCAACACTTTGTCTTTTATCAAATAATATATATACATCATTTTTAATTTTGCATTATTACACAACTAGCAAAGTACCATTACCAACAAAAGCTTGTAAGAGCTATGGTCTCATATGAGGTTTTTTATAATTAAGAGATAAACCCTTATAAAAGCATGTTGTAACATGTTCTTAGAGTCGTATATAAGAAAACCATATACAATATTAACAAGAGCAATGGTGCTATAAGCGCACATTATAAGTCCTATTACACTTTATTCTTAACTAGCTGTTGCCCGCGACATCGTCCGCGTCAATTTCTGTTATTATGATCGCGATTAAGAAGTTTTTTAAAGGAATCCGCGCGGCATGGCCTCGTAGAGTTACACGCGCGGGTGGTGGCGGCGGGGCGGCGGGCGGCAAGCCCCGCCTCCCCCTCGCAGCGTCGTGCGCATCATGCGCGCGTGTGAATTTTGTTGCGGAGTTATTCTAAAATTGTAGTATCTTCTAAGATGTTAATTGAAATTAAGTGATGCCAAGGACAATTTTGTTCGCAATTAAACACTCTTAATCAACAACACATTTATTTGGATATGGATTAATAATAATGTTATGTTGATAAAACTCTTTGGCAAATAATTGGCAATAATGCATTAATTTCGACCAAATTTGATTACCATAAAAAAGGTTATAATGAGTCAATCTCAAAAGCTAGACATATACTGTCGCGGACATTTTTTTAGATCATTTAAAGAGTAATAATTCTTTCATACATATTTTTTGGGTAACTTGAACCGTTTACGCAGCGCACGCAACGGAAGCCCTCAAATATGGATCATTTTCCCCGTTTTTGCAACACTTTTCACTGATGCTTCGCTCCTATTGGTCGCAGCGTGATGTTATATAGCCTAAAGCCTTCCTCGATAAATGGACTATTCAACACAAAAATAATTTTTCAATTCGTACCAGTAGTTCCTGAGATTACCGCGTTCAAACAAACAAACTCTTCAGCTTTATAATATTAATTAATAAATATAGATTAACACTTATAAATGCATTTATAAGTACATTCGATCTTAGGAGTGACTTAACTAAGTGTTTTGTTAGACTGCGACTCTTATATTACTCTTACAGTATTTAAAGTGTGATTTAGAACCGAATAAAGAGCAGCAGCACGTTAACAGTCTTACAAGCGACTTGGCAATATGCCAATATGGGCCTCGCGTAGATGAGTTTAATTTGACTTATCGAGCGCGATATAAGCTTATATAAGAATACTGGACTTATATATTACTCTGATAAAGGATTTATATAGTTGACGGTAATGGCGACCTTTTGATATGTTTCACAAAAAAATAAATTAATTTAAAATGTCAAGACATATTTTTGAAAAGGCCCGTAAACAAATAAAGGAGTAAGCAAATTATACACACTAGCGTTTTGTAATTGTCTACAATTAATAAATAATACGTTTTTGATGAGTCTTTGTCTTATTTTTATAAAACGTTGGAAGCACTTCACTTCACTCCGCGTATTGTGATTATACACTTACTACAAGATCACAAAGAGGACTACAAGCCATTATAACTCTTATAGCACCATTTCTAAGAGGACTTTAAGGTTATTTGCCCTCAAATCACACTGTTGTAAGTCACTTGTAAGTTTGTATATTCTTACAAAAGCATCAGCAAAAGTTTTGTATGATTGAAAATATACTTCTCAAGACCGATATGAGGCAATTGAAAGAATGAATAGACTTATAAAGTGCGCCCAAATCCACACTTGCGTATGATATAAAAATGCAAAAAATATGGTCTTGGTATAATGGTAAGACTAAATTTTGCTAGTTGGGATGCTATATTACATAGTTCGTTAATCGATTCCCACTCGAGCTTTCTAAGGCTGGTTGATTTTTTATATATCTATAATATATCTTTATTTAATTACATTTTTTTCACATTAAATAACTAAATAATTATAAAACATAGTGATAAAATTAAATGCCTACCCAGCAGCAATAAGCACTAAATAAAATAAATTTTGTATTTAAAAAAAAAATCTTTTTTAAATTTTCGTTAAAACATATGTAAATAATAAAAAAAAATTAAATGACTACTCACACAAAATCCTCCTTATCCGCCTCACAGTCCACCACATAAACTTCGCACAGCGCTTGGTACTCCTCACTGAATCGCTCGTGCATAGACAAGCAGACGAAGCCGGGTTTGCTGCGGCATTCTGCAGCGTCCGCGTCCACAGACAATAGAACTGAGTCGCCGGCGGCAAGGGCCTCGAATAGGTAACTGTAAGGTAACAAATACAATTAATCAGTAATAATAATTATTTGCTAAGTAAAGTTGCTTTTAGGTGTTCCAGACTGAGCGCTCGCCACAAGCACACTTTTTTTTAACCAATTTGTAAGTTAAATTATAGACGTAATAGTTATATTATAAGAGTCCTTAATGAATTCAATAGTACTTATAATCACATTGATGTATTTCACGAAAACATCTCTTGTTTTCGTAGACTGTTAAGAGAAACCTAACTTTAATTTAATATGTATATTTTCAACCTGATTTTGATGTTAGTTTTGTATTTTTGTTTCGATATGTTTGGTTTTTTCTTTTTCTTTCGCATTGTTGTTCAACAAGCCGTTATTTTTGTACATGTTAGCAGTGGAAACTTTATAAGGCTACTGTATTATATTATTTTAATTGTTTATATGTGAGATATAAAGCTGTTTGTTTCCTTAATAAAATAAAATAAAATAAAATAATAATAAAAGTTATAGTAATATTTTTTGTGCTAATTGCTGCACTGAAGTTGAATTAAATAATTATAAAATACTAGCGGTCGTCCAGAAGTCGATATTCAACCATAATTTTTATTAAAAGGCTGCACGGATTGTATCCTAAGCAATAACAAATTCCGCGCAATTTTCGTAAAAAGGGGTACAAAGTTTTTGCTTCACGTATTAATATATAGACGAGGAAAAAATTTAATAGCTACCTGACCCTGCCAGGAATCGAACCTGGGTCTTCCGCAATCCGGGCGGCTGATCAATAAAGCTAACTAATAAAGCTAAACTTAGATATACAACTATACAGAGTGTTTTGTATGGGACAGAATGAGAAAGTCCGACACCAGACTGCATAACCAAAGTGGTGGTTTTTGGCCGGTTCTCCCTGTGGTGTTTCCATCCATAGGGAAGGCTCGTGCCCCAGCAGTGGGGACATACAATGAGCTGATGATGATGATGACCTCCACCTTTAAGGAATTTCAAAAGGATGTACACATTTAAAGCTAATTATAAAACATATTTACTTATTCTACAAAAAAATACCGCAGTGTGAACATCTACTTAATTAATCATTACTTATAACTACTTTTTTGTGGCCTACACAGATATGTTTGTATTAAATTATAAACTCTGGAAATAATAATATACCTACCTAATACCTACTGTAACTAATTGCTGAAATTATTTTATTTGAAATGAAACAACTTTTACGGATCTACTCGCGTTTATTTTACACATTAGTTTTAATTAATGTTTATCCTGACGTTTCGAACCCTTTGCAGGGTCCGTGGTCTCCCTGTGACACCACAATATTATTTTATTGAAAAACAATATTATTTTATTTGTTCTATTTTAAACTGAATTGGTTGTTTGCACAGTGGCACGCGCCTTTATTTTTCATCAAAGGTATCTGCAGAATACCAGTGCCGTGACAACACGCGTTGTCACGGCTCAAACTGAGCAGAGGCCTTTTGGTATGGTTCTTTTTTGTATGTACTGGTACCCAATTCTATTCTATTTTATTCTGTTCTATTCTATTTATTTATTTATTTATTTAAACGAGCACCAACATAGTGTACACCATTACAATTTTAAATAAAATACACACACAGAACGACACAAACCAAATGCCACTACAATTATAGGTGTGGACAGCATGCAATAAAAAATAAAAATAAAATAGCGAGTAACAGGACAGACCACAATATTATACAAAATTGAGAAAAAACAATAACAATTAATTAATTTATGAACAAAGTTAAATTTAAATTAAAATCAATTAAAAAAAAAATTAAATACAAAACAAAATTTTACATTAAAACCAAAAACGGGAACAAAGTTAAATATGACATGATGATGATGATGATAGATATATGATGATGATAGATATATACTCACTTCTTAGGCACAATCTTCTTAGCCGGCGTGACGTCGTTGATACTGCCAGGTGCCTTTAGCCCGTTCACCGCGGGTTTCTTGGGTAACTCTCGGAGCGTCTCTGGTTGCACTGGAGGGGGTTTGGCTTGCTCTACTACAGCCCGTGCAGTCTGGGATGCGGGTTTGGTGTCTGGAAGATGAATACGAGTTTTTATAACACATACAATATATAAACAACACACGCGAGTAATCGGATGAGAATAAACTACTGAAATAGAATTAAAAATAATATTACTTGACATTTTGATTATAAATCATTAAAAAGGAAATATTTTAAAGATTTAACTTATGCTTATAATGATTTAATTTGTGACATATTGTATGATGTTGCAAGTTAAATATGTGAGACTCACGAACTAATGTATAACACCACAATAATGTACTATATTTTTAACAATAAATAATTTATGATCAATGATTTAAATACATAACACGTAATAATTAAAAAAAAAATTCAAAAAATTCAAAACTTTGATGCTCTGCCTGCCCTTTTTGGGAGAAGGAAGGAAGCATGGTATGTATTTAGGAGGAGCTCGATGGTGCAGTGGTTAACGCGCCCGGTCTGCGAGTACTGAGGTCAAGCAACTTGTGCAGAGGCCGGTCATCTGATGGGTGACCGAAAGTTTATCATCTCGAGCTCGTCCGTGCTTCGGAAGGCACGTAAAGTCGTTGGTCCCGGCTGCATTAACAGTTGTTAACAACCACCAATCAGCACTGGGTCCGCGTGGTGGTTTATGGCCCGTTCTCCCGATCCATCCACAGGGAAGGCTCGTGCCCCAGCAGTGGGGACATAAAATGAGCTGATTAAAAGAATTTAAAACATACCCTTCTCCCCCGACTCTTCATTCTCGTTATTAGCCTGATTCTGGCTCCACTGAGGGTTCCGTTCGCCCTGCCCAAAGTTGCGGTTGCCTGTGCCGTTGTTGTTGCTGCGTCCGGGCTGTTGGTTGTTCGCTCTATTGTTGCCGTCTTGTCTGTTGTAGTTGTTGTTGGCGGGCTTCTAAACAGAACGAGAATATTTAGAAAGTGTTTAAAGTTGGGAACGGATTTGGGAGCAGAATGACAAAATGTTAAATAATATTCTTTTAGAAGATTTAGTCTTAAATTTGTGCAGCGTCATCTAGTAACTTACTATGAAAAGTGCCACTTGGTTTTGACCTAAAAGTCAAAGAGTAAAAATGACGATTCCCGGACCAAGCGTTTTTATAAAACGCTTGACACACAGAAAAGACGCAGACAAATGTCTTTTCCGCGTCCCTTTCATACAAAATGTATAGAACGCAAATCATACAGAAAGGACAGGGCGCTGGCGCGAGCGGACGAGGGAGGGGAGCGGCCGGGACTCGCGCGTCGCTGTCACACACTAGGGTTGTCACCCGTACTTTATTATAAAGTATTGTACAATATTTCGGGTAATTGTACTCTAGACTATATAAGAACAATAAAGTACGCGAAAATACTTTAGTTCACATATTTTATTAATCTGAGATTATTTTTACGTCAACTTCTTGGCAGTATTGGGCTTAGTTTCCTTAGCCTTTCCCTAAAGGGATTCATTCAAAAAACAACAATAAACGTCAACTTCACCTTTCCATAAACTCAATCTAATACAATAATTGCATATTTTGTTTGGTTTGTCCTCATTGTGTTCAATAATACTTTAAACTTTGTTTCCTTCTAAACGTATCATTAATTCACTCAGCACAAGTGTCTATTATTATATAATATATATATTATAATTAAACAACTAAACAAAGTTGGCTTTGCCGCGCCAGCAATTCTAAGAGCCATCGTAGAAATTAAATACAGTCAAAATCATTATTTATTTTAAGAATTAAAAGTTGATTAATATTTTTTTATCATAATGTTTATATAATAATAAAAACAAAATTAACTTCTCCTGTTTTTATATACCATATGACTCTTAATTCTTGTTATGTTTTGTAATACCACTTCAACTAATTTCGAAACGTATCATTCAATTTGCTGAGTTTGAGCGTTCATCGGGCCCGACTCTATTGACGTTAGGATGAAGTCACCTTCGTCGTCGCAGCGACGTCACGTGACACGTAACGATACTATAGCGAACTCTCTTCGTGCTACGTACTAACGTTGTACTGCGTTATCGTATCGTAGACACGATACGTTTACATTACGAATTCTTTGAAAGATCGTGCTTGCCTTACAGTTCGGATTTTGGGAGAGCCTTCGTCCGAGAAGAGCAGCCCCCCAATTCTGCTATTTATTTTGAACTGAATCAAATCTGGAACGCTATAGTTTCAACGTTTTCTTATTCTTATATAACTACGAAACTATTTGATGTGTAACATCTTTCCGCTCGCTTTCTACATAAGCAATTTGTGGGAGTGGTTTCGTGAAATGGGACGGAAGTATGTGTAACAGTGTAACAGGAAGGAGTTGATTTTGTTGTAAGCAGAATATAGATCAAATTAAATAGCAGAATTGGGGGGCTGGCAAGAAACTCAGGAGGGTAAGTTGTAAGCACCTAATACTTTAAGACCTTTAAGTACACTTCGTTAGCAATAAATACCTTTTGACTTCGACTTTGGCTTCTTTCTTTTTGTTCAATCGTGAACCAAGTTACCTTTTGCATTCTGTCGGCGGGCGGTCGGTCTTCCGCCACTGGTTCACGTTTGTTCGCCGGCGAGTACGGGCGGCGTAGCGGCGGGGCAGTAAGGATTCTGCATAACAATTTTAATTATTGTTAACAGTGAAAGAATGGGCTAAAAATACTTAGTTTTATTTTTATTTATTTTTTTAAGAAACAGCCAACATTTACTTAACATGTTATAACATAAAAATAAAGCTAAATAAATATTAACAGTAATGTAGCCCACAACGCTATTCTCAGAGTGATATAAATATTAGTTAAAACGCTAGAGGGTGCTGAAGTGCGAGTTTAATACAAATATGTAAGTTAAACATTTACACTTAGGTAAGTAATAGTAGTAAGAACTTAAAATTAAATATAAAACAAGAAAAATATAGATATAATACATAAATATGTCAATTAATGATTACATGTATAAAAGTTTTTGGAAGATGAGTTATTTAAATTTGACCCCATCATACAAAAATATAGTTGCCGTGAAGACATGTTCTCAACCACCAAAATGTTGTTAATTTCATTTAATTGCTATGGCAATTACACAAGGTTCAAATTATGATGGCATATATATATATTGCCACCACCACTGAGGGTTAGCCTCCTCTGTGATCTGTGGTCTAAACCCCTAGAGGTCCCAGGTTCGATTCCCAGCTGGGGGTTTGTGTACTCGCATTGGTTGGCGGTAGGGCTTGTTTGTCAGCCTTGTTAGCTAACACTTTATCTTAATATAGCGGTCAGTGCAGCCGCCCTGATTGCGGAAGACCCAGGTTCGATTCCTGGCTGGGTCGGGTGGGCCTTTAATTTTTTCACTGTATTTTATAAATATTATAAATATTTATCTTAATATGTTGCCATAACCTCAATGTTTGTGCGTCAGTGCAACTTGGGACTAATTTTTATATACAACTCGCACTTGACCAAAAAAATTGCTATGCCGAAATTGTTTTTACAAAGAAAGGATTCAATATATTTCAAATTTCCCCCAAACTGACCCAGTTAAAAAAACACTGTATAACTTTATTAAATAAAAGAACCTTACTTAGGTATTTCAACTTCGGGCGCGGTTAGGGCCTTTGGTTCAGATCTACAATTCAACCTGTAAATATTAAATGGGGTAAAAGGAAGTATTATAACAGATTACAAAAACACAAATGTTGAAAAAATTTCCACGAGCAGGATTTTTGAGCACGAGGAGGACATTTGTGTTTTTGTAATTTGTTTCGCAACAAAATTTGCTTTAAAATTATATAAACAAAAGAAAAACATTGTATTATAACAGTCTTACAATTTTATTGTTTCTACCTGTATACCGCCTGTGGTATAAATCAGCGATTCATAAAGTGAGATTAGTCAGCAGGCTTACACGAATCGGTAAGTTCTTATTTTAATTAGCAGTGCCTTTAATTTATCACAACTTTATGTCAGTTTACATCCTACTAATATTATAAACGCGAAAGTTTGTAAGTATGGATGTATGTTTGTTACTCTTTCACGTAAAAACTACTGAATGGATTTTAATGAAACTTTCCTCATATACAGACCATGGACCCAGACAAGCATATAGGATTTTTTTTAACTTTTTTATACTGTAGTCTTCGCGAACGAAGTCGCGGGCAACAACTAGTAAATTATAAAAAAGGTATTTGTCGAGTGTTCCACAGCCTAAAAACTTTAGCATCCGCTGGCTGGTCTAGAGGGTAGATCACCGATGTCAGACCCTGAGGTGTCGTTTTGGAAGCCTTTTACTTACTGGTTATTAAACCTTCGGTGATTGCGTTTGGTTTACAATTATTTTTAATTTAATTTTATTTATTATTTATTTATAATTTATGTACACAAAAACAAACAGAAGGGAGAACATAGTAAGAATAGACAAGTACAAGGGCGCTGCTTATTTCAGATTGAAATTTCTTCCAGCAGGCCCGTAGAAGGAGAAGACACAAAGAAAAGTAGAAACAGTGTGCACAAAACAAAAAAGAGAGTTTAAGGCTAAACATACAGTTACGACACAAATTATACATACAATATACAATAACGATGACATACTCAAGTGGAAAGATAGTAAGTAATCCTTTTCGCGCTTCTTAAACGAGTAAATCGACGTGGACTCCCGAATACTGGGTGGTAGGTCATTCCATTCCATTTTAAGAACACGAAACCAAGTGATTCATTGGCTTCTTTACTTTGGTATTGATGCTAGCAGTACTAATACCTTACATCACACTAAGCTGCGACCTTTATACAGTGACCCACCTAGCAAGATTATAGCGCACGCTGCGGTGCCGCTCCGCGCAGTCTCTTCGCTGGCACTGCAGCGAGCAGTACGGAGTGACCATGCACTGCGCGCAGTACTAATACCTTACATCACGCTCTAAGCTGTGACCTGTGTGTAGTGACCCACCTAGCAAGGTTATGGCACACGCCGCGGTGCCGCTCCGGCCAGTCCCTTCGCTGGCACTGCTGCGAGCAGTACGAAGTGACCTTGCACTGCGCCATCACGCTCTAAGCTGCGACCTGTATTAGTGACCCACCTAGCAAGGTTATGGCACACGCCACGGTGCCGCTCCGGCCAGTCCCTTCGCTGGCACTGCTGCGAGCAGTACGAAGTGACCTTGCACTGCGCTATCACGCTCTAAGCTGCGACCTGTATTAGTGACCCACCTAGCAAGGTTATGGCACACGCCGCGGTGCCGCTCCGGCCAGTCCCTTCGCTGGCACTGCTGCGAGCAGTACGAAGTGACCTTACACTGCGCCATCACGCTCTAAGCTGCGACCTGTATTAGTGACCCACCTAGCAAGGTTATGGCACACGCCGCGGTGCCGCTCCGGCCAGTCCCTGCGCTGGCACTGCTGCGAGCAGTACGAAGTGACCTTGCACTGCGCCATCACGCTCTAAGCTGCAACCTGTATTAGTGACCCACCTAGCAAGGTTATGGCACACGCCGCGGTGCCGCTCCGCCCAGTCCCTGCGCTGGCACTGCTGCGAGCAGTACGGAGTGACTTTGCACTGCGCGCAGTACCAATACCTTACATCACGCTTTAAGCTGCGACCTGTATTAGTGACCCACCTAGCAAGGTTATGGCACACGCCGCGGTGCCGCTCCGCAGAGTCTCTTCGCTGGCACTGCTGCGAGCAGTACGAAGTGACCTTGCACTGCGCCATCACGCTCTAAGCTGCGACCTGTATTAGTGACCCACCTAGCAAGGTTATGGCACACGCCGCGGTGCCGCTCCGCCCAGTCCCTCCTCTGGCACTGCTGCGAGCAGTAAGGAGTGACCTTGCACTGCGCGCAGTACGAGTCGGCCAGGGTGCCGCACGCGACGCACGCTCGCGACGCGTCTCGCTGGAGCGCGGGGAGTGTTAGCTGTGATCAGCGCTCGTCGGGTTAGTAGACATTTTGTACGGTGGAAAGGGTGTAGTGCGAGCTCCTATAGTGGAAGATTAACCTTTTGACAGGTCGGCTATAATCGACAAGCGATGGCGTGGCTTGCAACGGGTTTATTAGCACGTTTCTTGATGTGTGTGAGGATGTACTGATTTATTCCAATAACCATGATAGTTTAAAAAGTTATGATAGCTAAAGTTTCTAAAAACACAAATAAAGATATTTGGAAATTTTTGAATCCCTTTTCTTGTTGCAACTGAATTGAATGACTGGCGTACAGGACACGGTGACTTATTTATACTGTAATAAACGTAAGCTTGGAATGTTCGATCAATAATACTACTTAATTTCCGACAAGCGCTACAAAAACGGTTAAAGCACAAATACTCTGTTGTGGTCTTATTGATAATTAGGAAAATCGATTACAATCAAGTAAAAAAATTCAAAATCAAAAATTTAAAATTCTAAGTTTTTATTCAAAATGAACTTTAACAAGTGTTTTTTGAATGTCAATTCAAAGACATGACTTCGTAAACCCTACGATGGAGACCTTGTACCGAGAAGTAGCCCGCAAGAGACTCGGCAAGGACTGTTTCTTTCTCCTGTAGTATTATTATAATACAAGTTTATAAAAAAATACAATAATAATAATTATATCACATTGATAACATCAATTTGCACTATGGTGTATGTTTAACTATATCCATACATTTAAAGACAATATTAATTGACCTTTGTGTTCGAGTTTTAAGGTTTATATAAGCTGGTGATATTTTAAAACCTTTTAGACATCATGCAATGAAATATTAGGTCCTTACCTATGAAATTGACGTTTTGTATGAAGATTTTTTATGAAATTATATTTTCTATACTAACGTTTTTTAAATTTAATAGCATCTATTTATTTTTGTTAACACTATAAAAATTGTAGAGTAGTGTGTTTGTTTCACTAGCTAAATATAGCAGACATTAAGTATGTTTCGAATTACGAATAAAAGTTCCTATTATTATTATACAATTTGTTTTATTTAATTCCTTCAGTCAAAGCAAAAGCAATTTAATTTTTCATTACTATTTAAGTACTGTTTATTTATTTTATTTATTTATTTATTTATTCACCCTTTGTTACATAACGCAACCTAGGTAAGTCAAACATTTACAATAAATTTTCCTTAACATAATATAAATTATCTACAATAACATAATTTACCAATAAATAGGTACTTTAAAAAAAAACATTTAAATCAGAAAATTGTAAAAATAAAATAAAAAACTGATTCTATACGTTTTGGAATAATAATAATAAAAAATAAAAATTAAATTAATTAAATTAAATTAAAATTAAATTTAAAATTTAAAAAAAAAAAACATTTTCATATAAAATAAACTCAATTTTTCAAAATTCATTCTGTCAATTCTAAAATAAAGTAATAAACTAAAAAATAGAAAACAATTTTTCAAAATTCATTAGGTAAGTCAGTCAGTATTTATAAATCTTAAAATATCACAGAAACGAGCTCGCCATGAATTCTGATACGAGGGCCACACCGAAAAGATCGGGAATGGAATACTTTTGAATAAATTAGACTTAAAATCTTTTTAGTATTTGAAATTTAGTATTCTTACGAACTTAATTCCATTTTTGAAAAATAAAAATTTTCAATAAAAGAAGAGTGGTAGCTATTTCAAATTAAGAAGTCAGTGAGAAAATGGAGCTTACGCGGGAACATTTCCGTGCGATAATTTTTCACAACTTTCGCCGAGGCTTATCTCAAGAACAATGTCTTGCCGAGCTTGTTTCTATTTATGAACTTGAAGCACCTAGTAAAACGACTATATATCGCTGGTATTCTGAGTTCCGTCGAGGACGTTTATCTCTTACCACAGTTCCTTCTACTGGTCGGCCAAAAACAGCGGTAACACAAGAAAACATCGATGCTGTACGCCAATTAATACAAGAAGATAGACATGTGACATACGAGCAGATACGGGCTTCCCTCAGCATTGATATGACAGCCATTCAAATAATATTGCATGATGAACTGGGTGTCAGGAAGTTAGTTTCCCGCTGGGTGCCCCATCGCTTGACCGAAGAACAAAAGTCGGCTCGTGTTAATTGGTGTCGGTCTTCTCTGCAACGGTTCGATAGAGGGAGCTCAAATGCTGTTTACAATATCGTCTCGGGTGATGAATCGTGGATTTATTCATATGAGCCCGAAAGAAAACACCAATCGGCTGTTTGGGTCTACGAAGGTGAGGTCAAACCAACAAAAGTTGTGCGCTCTCGTAGCGTGTCGAAAAAAATGGTCGCTTCGTTTGTATCGAAAACCGGACATGTGGCTACAATTCCTTTACAGGAACGGAAAACGGTTACTGCTAAATGGTACACAACAGTTTGTTTGCCGGAAGTCATAAGAGAACTTCGTAAAAGTAATCCGAACCGTCGCATAATCCTTCACCACGATAATGCGAGTTCCCACACCGCTCGGCAAACGATCGCGTTTTTAAATCAGGAAAACGTGGAGTTGATGGACCATCCTCCATACAGCCCTGACCTGAGCCCCAACGATTACTTTACATTCCCAAGAACTAAAGATTTGCTACGTGGTCAACGGTTTCCAGGTCCAGAAGAGGCAGTCCAAGCTTATAAATCGGCCGTTTCGACTATGTCTACTTCAGACTGGAATTACTGTTACAATAATTGGTTTGAACGAATGCAAAAGTGCATTGATTGTCACGGAGAATACTTCGAAAAACAATGAAAGTAAATATTATTGTGTTATCTTTGTAGTTTTTTCTATTCCCGATCATTTCGGTGTGGCCCTCGTATACTATAAAATGGGTGTCTTTCAAGGAAATGCTTAATTTTATACTTAAATTCTATATAAGGCAAATCGACTATAATAGCAGGTAATTTATTAAATAACTTAATTTTCAAGTTTAAACCAAGGTTACGTACTTTTTGTAATCTTACTCTAGGCATACATAGTTTTTCTTTGTTTCTGGTATTATAATGGTGAACATCCTTCGTTTTTAGCAGTTTATCCCTCTGACTATGAATCTCTAACAGTGATCTGTATATGAATAAATTTTTAACAGTCATTATCCGATTCCTTGCAAAGTGCGCTCGTGCCGATGCAAGTCGCTGCAAACCGTCGATTATTCTTATCGATCTTTTTTGGCAAATAAGAACACGCTTTGCTCCCGGCACACTACCCCACACTGTTATTGCGTAATTAATTAATGAGTGACAGTATGCATAGTTTACAGAGATGAGGGTTTTTTTGTCAACCAAAGGTTTTAGTTTAAAGAGAGCATAATTAGCACTAGACATTTTTTTACATAAGTTCTCTATATGTTTCTCAAAACTCAGCGTTGAATCCAGCCAACAACCCAAAAATATCGTATCCTCACTTTCTTCACCAGCTTTTAGTTTACATTTGTAATTTAATGTAGTGCTTTTAGATTCATTTAATATTATACCATTAGTCTCGAACCAACACTTAATCCTACCGAAAACATAATTTCTTTTATACTCTAAACTCTGCTCTGTCCTATCCTTAATTACTATGTGTGTGTCATCAGCAAACAAAGTGACTAATGCCCATTGCGGTAAACAATTTTCCAAATCATTTACATAGATTAAAAATAATAAAGGACCCAGTATAGATCCCTGAGGAACGCCTATATTACAAGTTTCTTTTTTTGATCTTGTTTTATTTACTGACACAATCTGTTGTCTATTGTGTAGGTAAGATTTCATTATGCTGTATTCTTTCCCTTCGAACCCATAGTATCTAAGTTTGTGCAACAGTATATCGTGTCGTAAGCAATCAAAAGCCTTGGAAAGGTCGCAGAAAATGCTTGTGCATCGCTGCGATCTATCCAGTGCTCCCAATATGAACTCGATCGACCTAGCAATTGCCATTTCTGTTGATCTCTTACTGCGAAACCCATACTGGCAGTCTTTAATCAGATAATTGGATTCGTACTCCACTATTCGCACTTTTAATATGGTTTCCAAAATTTTTGACAAGACAGGCAGTATGCACACAGGACTATAATTGCCTATCTCATCAATATCGCCTTTCTTAAATACTGGCATGACTATTCCTATTTTTAAACTGTCCGGAAAAATACCCTGTGAAAATGCAACAATTTAAAACCTTCAGTATTAGATTAAATAGTACTTCATTTTGTAATATAAGTGTTTTTATGCTTTCTACGTCCATATCATAATAGTCTCTACTTCTTTTGTTTTTTAAAGATCTGATTCTTTTAGCTAATTCTTGACTCGTGATAAGAGAAAAACAAACTTTTGTATTTGACTGGTTCATTAAATTGAGATATTGATCGCAGTCGCCTACTTCAGCAGACCGACATTGGCCTGTTAAGTTTTTAGCAACGTTAATAAAAAAGTTATTAAATACGTCAGGTATTTGCTTTTCGTCATAAATAACGCCATTTTGTGAGTTTCTAATTTGATCAATTTTTTCAGTCCTATATGTAATTTTGCTTGCTTGCTGTTCTTTAATAATTTTCCAAGTTGTTTTTACTTTATTATTAGATCTCTTAATTCTATCCATGTTGCCTAATTTTTTTGCCGTTTGAAGAACTTTTCTAAAGACCTTTCTATACGATTTAAGCTTCATTTTCCCTGTCAAAGAAGACATCACATTGTTTAATAGTTCAAGTGTCTGTAATTTATTTCTTGATACTACTATACCCCTTGTAGATATATTACGCATGTTCTCAGATTTGTTTATGGGCATAAGGGGAAACGCAGAAAGGTAACAGTACCGAAGATGATCTAGAAAAATATTCATTTTACTATTTGCATTTGGTTCAGATGCAATTTCTTCCTCAATTATGCAAATATTTTTGCAAAATAGGTAGTGAAAATATTCTATGTTGCTATTTGTCATTTTTCGTTTTTTAGTTATCTCGGCTTTCTTTTTTTGTATTTGTTTAGTTTGTGTAATATATTTAAGTGATATGACATTATGATCAGAGAGTTTAGTATTGAGAACAGTACCCACATAACCTTTTTCATTCATCTTAGCACTAACTATGAAATTATCTATACAAGTAGCTGATTTTCCTTTAGTTCTAGTTGGCTGATTAGTTACATGTCTGTGTTGAAAGTTCTCTAACAATCTTAAAAAGTTTTTTGTATTACTATTAAGTTTTATTACATTTAGATTAAAATCACCTGCCATTATCAAAGTCTTCCCTTCTTGTGATACTTTTTCAAAAATTTTAGTAAGGATGTGCTCAAAAATCGAATAATCCCTGTCTGGTCTATATACACTGACGATAACTAACTTGATAGTTTTTATTTTAACTGCAGCTACTTCACAATTCATTTCAAAGCTCAGTTTTGTGATATCATTCCTAAATTTAATTTCTACATTATTTCTTACAAAAATCGCCGTACCACCATGGTCGAACATTGTTCTATTGAAGTATGAGGCCAATGTAAATCCTTCGATATTCATAATATTTAACTTAAGATCATTTGCCCATGTCTCAGTTAGACATAGTACATCACAATTATTATTTTCTAGCAACAAATCAATTTCTAAATATTTATTGTTAATACTTTGCACATTTGCTTGTAAGATATTTAACCATTTTGAATCATCATGGGTATTTTGAATAAATTTGATTGACACATTTGATTTTCATTGTTCAATTTCAGCTTCTCATTACATTGTATCGTTTCTTGTATAAATGTCAAAATAGATGAGCTTTGAAAATTACCACACAATCTAATTATTTCTGAACAAACATATTTTTTTCTAATTTGAGGCCTATTACTTGTATCATTAAGCTCTACGTATTTGACATTTTTGGCTAACATGCATAAGTGAGCTAGTTCTTTGTTTATATTATAGATAGCATGATTATTCATACCGTCGTAGATCATACTGCCAATCATAATACTATACTGCCTAGGTTCCTGTAGTATAATTTTTTTGAACATTTCCGTATGTGATGCTTCTTTATTCACAACGTTGTACTCCCCAATCAAAATAACTGCCAAATCATTATCCCGTAAGTGCTCCGTATCTTCAATGAAACTGCCTAAAATTTTCTGACTTGAAGCTCCTGGTTTACAGTAATTAGTTACCATAATATTGTTTGATTGGTTACATATTTTTGAAGCAACACTAGCCCCCAAGTTATCTGAAAAGATCATCACTCTTTTGTTCACTTCTATAAATTTTTTGTAACTCTTAGTATCTTGATTTTCTATGATATCATTCCGTTGAATTAATTTAAGTTTAGTCTCCAATTCTAACAAACTGTGTTGTAGTTTTTTCTTTTCGTCTTCTAAACACTTTACATTCTTATTAAGCTTTTTTATTGCCAAATTCATTTTTCGTTTTTGAACTTTGTTAGTCTTATTAATATATCCACACTTGGGGTCTAGGTAAAGTTTTGTGCATTTTCTAACTTTCTTTCTTCTCTCAGGCTTGTGTGACATATTATTATTATCAGTCTGGCAACTTTTATCGATCTTTACTTGATATGTCTGCATTGCTGTCTGTTCAAAACCAAACGACGTTCGTGGTCTTTTTCTTTTTCTTCCTTGTATAGGTGTACTATGTCCATCTCTAAAATCAATTTTCTTGTATAAATCTATTAACTTGTTGTTTCGTTCAAGGTCTATTTTTAAATTTCCGTTCTCCAGCAGTAAGTTGTCAACTTCGTTATTGGCCGATAAAAGTTTCATTTCTAAATCTTTTACTCTGTTATGAAATGCTAAGATCGAATCACTTTGGTCTATCGTGGAATTTGGTAAACTCATTCTCGTCGACTCAAATATGGACGAATCTGAGAGATTTCCCACAGAACTTGCTCTTTGCTGCCTGCGTAAGCGAAATGTTATATTATCTACATCCATTCTAGTAGGCGTAGAAGGCAGTTAAGGTTTTTAAGGTTTTTAAGGTTCCGTAACAAAAGGTAAAAAGGAACCCTTATGGTGCGATTTCGTCCGTCTGTCGTCCGTCCGTCGCACCGCTATATCTCGAAAACTACTTTACCACCTCATTGTTTATAGAATTGCTTAGAACAGGTATGGGCAACCTTTGACATGGTGAGGGCCAAACTTTAGCGTGCAAATACGTTCGCGGGCCGCGTTTAAAAGTACTTAGTGCATTTTAAAGTAGTGATAATATTTTTTGCTATAGATATTAGACATGAAATAATACGACAATGTTATTATAGTACAATTTATTAAAATAACAAAATGAAATTTAAAAAAATGGTACATTAAATAGTTAAATTTGCAATTGTTACAAACTTCGAAAGTTAAATACACCGAAATCAATGAGACACTTGAGCTTGAATTTGGGAAACTAATCCATCGATATTTGGATTAATTCCACTGATACAAAGACGTAAAGAATTTTCCAAATAAGTAATATTTTTCAAAATGTCTAGCGGGCCGGATCATATCATACAGCGGGCCGTTTGTTCCCCATGTATGGCTTAGAATGAGATTTCTTACCGACAAATTCCGATTTATAACTGCCCACACGTAACCGCTCGTTCAATAATTTTGACCGCCCATTTAATTATTTTCCTGCTCAATTATAATATTCACTGATCCATTTCATTATTTTTTATTACTCATTTTTGTTTACTTTACTGATTAGTTTTAACTGCTGAACTGGTTATTAAACGTGCCATTTATAATTTTTAACTCACCAAAACCGCTATTTACAACTGCCTCTTTAAATCAGTGCCTATTTATATGTCAGCCATTTTCGTGATGCATTTTCATTCCGGATCCTTCATTAGCACTATTATTGATCGAAGCTTGAAATAGATATTCCGTGTTTTGTTCCAGTCATGTATGTTATCATTAACTTCATTTGAAATTGAGAGTAAAAGAGACAAAACAGTCCTAACCTTGCCGACCCGCTAGTTACTTCTACACTTCTCGTTGGACGAAGTAGGAAGAGATCCCATGTTGCAGAAAGTAGGGAATATGTATGAAAACAGAAGGCGTTTGTTACTACAAAATAGGTATAATAAACGCTAACTTGTTACTTAGTCGCACCTCCAAAAGATGGAATAGTTTACTAGCAAACGTTTACCCTCCTTCCTATGACATGTCCTTCAAGCGAGGCGTGAAGAGGCACCTTGTGGGCCAGCAGGGTGAGGGTGACTGATGCTGCGTTATTTTCGCGCTGCACCAGTTGTCTTCGCGTCTGGACTCCATTACCACTTAACATCAGGTGGAATAAAGCTATTTGCCGAGCTAGTTATAATAAAAAAAACGATGAGCCTTAGTCGCATATGATGTGTAACATTTGACATCTCACCTTTTGCAATCAATATTACAATAGAAAATAGAATTAACAATGGACGTATATTTTTTTCACAGAACTTAGAGAGAAAGCAATAAATACTCATTAGAAGACATTTGACATACTTGGATTTTTCATCAATGATCTGCTCTGCACTCTATTGAGACTTATTATAAACAGTAAATATTTTATAATATAGTTTTTAAAAGTCTGTTACACACGACATGGTTGAAATCAATATTACTATAGAAAATATAAAACATAAAGAGAATGCAGTAAATACTCATTAGAAGATTTTTATGTTAATTATTTATTTATTGATTAAGTATAATATTATTTTAATTTGTAGTATTAGAAATTAATAATTTTAATATTATTTTATTTATTAATTGAATACTTTATATTTATTTGTTGATTGATTATAATTGAATTATTATGTTATCTTTTTTCTATATCATTTTTACTGTAATGTCACTGTTTTGTAATTCGCAATATTTGATTTTTTTTTTTTTTTCCTGTTAATAATGTAGTGAGTATTGTAGATGTTTTATCTCCATGATGATTGATGATTTTAGGGAACTATAGGTTTTTTTTTTACAATTTTAGTTTAAATTTATAAATAATGTGTAACTGTTTGTTCCTAAATAATAATAAATATAAATATTAAAAAAAATAGAAGACATTGACATATCAAAATGATGACACAATAAGTCACATTTAATGATAACTAGCTGTCCCGGCAGACCTTGTTCTGCCCTATTTCTCTAAAACAAAGTTACATTGATTTTTTTTATGTTAATAGCTGCCCGTTATTCGTTCTGTCAAAAGTTATTGGCTAACGTCAAATGTTTGACAGCTGGGGACAGAGTGGTTTGTATGGGAAAGGAAAATTGTTGTTTTTACTATTTTCCTCGTATTTTTTACGTTTCTTCTCTCCATAACAACCTTCCTGACTTCATCAAACACAACAAAAAATAAATCAGCCAAATCGGTTTAGCCGTTCTAGAGTATTGCGATTAGCAACATATTTAGTGATTCATTTTTATTTATATAGATATGTCATGGTCAAAAAATTCTCCGGCTTTCTGTTACACACTTCCGTTCCATTTCTACGAAATCACTCCAAATTATATAGTATATATAGAAGGCGAGCGGAAAGATGTTACACACCAAAAATACATCTCTACAGTAAGTTCACAAATAAGAATTCGCAACTACACCCTCCGGTTGACAACTGAAAAGTGTAAGTAACTTTTGATGCATGGGTTTATCAAGAGTTTGCCGCTTTGATTATATTCAATATTTATTTGTTTTATTATTCACAATGCTATTACACAATAAAATTTTACTAGAAAACCTGACCGCGGTCAGAGCATTGGACCGGTTATCCAAAGGTCGTGGGTTCGATTCCCACTCGAGCTTGGTGAGGCTGGTTGAGTTTTTCTAGTAAAATTGTATCTTATATTCAATATTTTGTTAATCATAGGACATGCCAGTTTCTTTCCAATAGTTTTGTAAAAGAATATTTAAAAAACTAATCAGATGCAACGTACAGTCACGAGCAAAATAAACAATGTAACTCTTAATACATTGGAAAGTCAAAGTCAAAGCTAGTCAAAAGTGAATACATGTGGTACGTAGGTAGTAGGTACGTTGTTGAATGCAATTGCAGGCATCTCTATTGTACCAAACAGCAATTTTCAGAAGCACTTTTATTTGATTTAAATAGCGATCATTTATAATGAAACACTTTTTACGAATTTATTCAAGTTTGAAATAACATACATATTATTTTATCCTGACGTTTCGTAACCTTCACGTGGTCCGTGATCCGTGGTCATAGAAACACTGAGGTGTTGGTCGTCTCATGTATAATTAACTAGCATTTTGCCCGCGTTGGTTTAATACCAAGATTTTTTTTAAATAAAATATGACCTATATTATCCTGTATTACCCAATATGCAAAGAATGCATAATTTGATTAGTGAAAGAATTTTTGGAGTTGCAGAGATAACCCTTCTCAAACAAACAAACAAGCGAAGTCAGAAACTTTAAGTGCCTTACAAATAAACAAAGAATAAGGTCTGTAATAGTTATTCCGTGTTTTGTTCCTGTCATGTAAACGTCATTTCAAATTGGAATAAAGGGCAACGCAGATTGGGACGGCATGGCAAAGGATTTAGATTTTTACCACGACATATAAATAAGACATAAATTCCCATGCTTTAAAATGACCGTTTGTGCCATCCTTCAAGCGGGTTTGTGGTCCGGTGTCGCTCATAAGCACAACTCAAAAGTGTTTCTCAAAAATTTTTTGTATGTGTAACAGACCTCTTCACCTTAATTAAATGCTTGCAAAAGCATTTAATTTTAATAATACCTCATTTTCAATTCTCCGTGAAGAGCAACTATGCATTGAACTCCTTAGAATATTACATTTCTCATTATTAATTGTAATGGTAGCGCTACAAACCTCTCGCTGAACACACCGCCATCGAGACGTACCATTTTTGTTATTGGAACTTAGATTATATCTGTATTTCCCAAGTAGTAAAGTCTCTTGGCCTTTTTATTTTTGATGAACTGAAAATTTGCTGTTTCTATTTTAATAATGTACTGATTAAGCAATTACAATGAGAGATGGCGACACCTTGAAACCGGTGTGCGAGCCACTTCGCTACGGAGGTCGTCGTTATGGATTTGTGTTAAGGATTTTTGCTCTCACTGTACTTATAATAGTCATAACACGAAATGTTCAAAAACAGAAGCGGGCATTACTAGAACTGGGCGTAACGAGAAGTGGTCAAATACAGAATTAGTTAAAGCCCGGTGAAGCTGAAAATGCCGCAGCGGCAATCAGCAATCTCTCTCCAAAAAAAAAAAAAATACAGAATTAGTCATATCCAGAAGGGGACATTTGAAGAAGTTGTCACAGAGCGCCTAAACGCTAATATTTATTATTATAGACTAGTCACATACAAACAAATTACTTACGATATATCCAAAATATGATACATTTTACATGAACATCCTTAAGCAGAAGTTGCCGAGGCATACTTCGACGTGCATGACAAACTATTTGTACTTATTCTTTGTTTATTTGTAAGGCACTAACTCTTTATCGATAGTATAAAGATTGATAGACAAACACTTTATTGCCGAGACAATTATACATAAAACAGATATAGATTTGTAACTTGCATAGCATCTATTATTTTAACGAGTGCGTTCTGTTTTAAGCAAAAGGCAATCGATCTTTTAATTTTTGGTGACAAAAAGTTATCAGTGATTTTTTTGTAAACTTTCTTAAAATATTGTTTTTACGTTGAATTTCCTAATTAATAGCTAAAACATAACCTACCAACTAATAAAAAACCCAAAACATTAATATGACCATTTATTTAAATCCGTAACTAAATACAAATTAACACTTGTAGAGCGAATCAATTGTACAACATAACATAACACACCAGTAAAAAAACAATAACTACAAAACTATTCAAAGTCATTAGAAAAACATCAAAAACGGTGTATTCCCAGCAGCTCCACTTAAATTCCCAAATGTTCCTTGACTCTCATAGATGATACAAATAAGCAAAAACGCGTAATTCACAATCTCACAGACAGGTATACTATAATGTTAAAATAAGTCCCGCATGAAATCATTATTAACCTCTAGTATGCCGGAATACCAGACACAATAAAATTTTAATTGTTTGGCACAGTGGATCCACATTCCGGCGTACCAAAGGTTAAGTATAATACGGGATACAAAATAAGTACAAAAAAAAAACAAATAACACGGGATTGCTTTTATAAGCGCCACTGAGCATCTGGTAGTAATTTTACTTTGGGAAAATTTCCACAACTCTCCCACAACGGAAAAAATTAACTGGAATCACTGGGAATACACGGAAAATACTTACCCCAAAACTTATGTAAATGTTAGAAGCTAAAAAAGTTCATCATAATTAAATTAGTTCGATTAATATAGGAATGAGGTTTCATTATAATAATATTTTATTAATTCACACAACACATTAATTTTGTTATATCCACACAGAGCACTGTACATTTTATTGATATACAACATTATATTGATATACACTATTTTTCTTTAATTTAATGTATTTGTGGCATTACAAAACTCAGTGTAAGTATGTTTTTACGAATATACAATTCGTCGTTATAACTGACCCTACTAGTTAAACTAGATTATAGATAACGAAACGTGCGTCCATATCAAAATTAAAAAAGAATTTAATAATCAAAATTAACGACAGACGTTATATTATAATACTTTCATTTCAAATTAATTTTAATTAACACATTACGATGGTTACATGAATCGTTCATATTATTATTATAGACTAAACTATAATCACTACAAATAACATAAAACTTACATTCAAAGATATAAATTATATATGCGAAGTATGTTTTTACTGAATTCTCATTCGTTAGTGATTTTCTCGGTACTTTTTAATGCTACATTTGAGCTAAATGACAGGAATGTAAGTTATAAATACTAAAAAAACTCAGAGCTATAAAATCTAAAAGCAGTACATTTTCTACGAAGATAATATGTTCAGAGGCCTTGCCATGAGACTCTTAAAGAAGTATTATTGCAATTGTAACAATGAGACGTATGTATGGCGTATATAAGCGTACATGGTAAGGCCGCAAGAAGGTTACAATGATAACGTGTCCCAATGAAACCAACAACTACCTCAGAAAAAGAACTTTAACTTCTCCCCTCCTACAACAGGGTCAAAGTTTTTGCTCTGAATAATCGAAGCACTTTGCCTGTCAACCAATAGGCAAAATCTTCCATTGTTAGGGTACGTTGATTCAGAGTAAACCCGCCATAACTCTGTATTCAAACCGGGGTTTTTGTCTTCGAGAAGGTCGAATAGCATATTCAAATCTTCCTTGTTATCAGGAATGAGTTTTGATGGTATTTTGAGTAAAACCTTTTTACCACTTCTGTTGCTCGCGGGTGACAGTTTCTCATTCGACTCTGGCTCTGTAAGGATAGTAGGCTGAAAATCATATTTTTCCATGTACAACTCTTTCGTGTCTTTCTCGATGATTCTGGCCGATCTTTCATCTATTTCGTAATTACAAACTTTTATAGTGTTCTCATTGTGCGATATAACATCCCATTGATCAATTTTTAGATCAGGATACTTCTCTTTTATATCTGACTTTAGCTCCTCAATTGTCTTCTCTTTGTTAGAAGATTTGCTTCTATTTGAATCTTGCACTTTTTCAGTGCTTCTGGTAACTTTTCTGCTATAAATTTTCGTGAGCTCTTCAAGGCTTGATTTGGGCTTTAGAAGCGACTGTAGATGTCCTAACTTGAATTGGACAGCGTTACCGTCAATGTATTTGTTGAAATCGGGACTAGTGATCACTTGAGCTGACAACTTGTCGATTTGAAGTACCACATCCAGTTTAGCTTTGGTCCTGACTGAGCTAATTTTCCTCCAATATTTAGTGCGCAACCGGGGATTCTGTTTTTGTAAAGCTTTTATAACATCGTCAGTGTCTTTACCGGATTTGACGACCATACTTATGATACCAACTGCGCCTCGAAACTCGGTGGCTTTCAAATTCATGTGCAGTTTAACGTTAACAGTTTTGATAGCGCGTTCCGTCCACTCTCTAGAGTACTTATTACGGCATATGATGAAAATTACACCGTCAAACAAATATATATCGTGGAATTTAGGGGTATCTGTCTCATTGAGTTCCCCTTTCTCTAGAGCTTCGTACACCACAATCTCGAATGTTTTCTTAATTGTGTGAAATAGGTTTTCGTCGACACGAGTTCCTGGGTAGTTGGCTGGCCCAACGTACAACTTCAAATCGTCAGCAATCAAATTGGCATAGTGATTGGTCCTAATTCTAGTCAAAGGTGTGTTTGTTATTTCAGGGTCTACAGGAGTGTACATAAGTTTCACCACTTTGTCTCTTAGAGCTTTGCATTCGCTAGTGTCATCGGTGAAGTCATCTCTTGTGTTTTCCTCGAAGCTGACGTCACGCTTTTGCCTGTCAATTATTCGGAACACAAGCTTCTCCCCTTCATAGGTCGGATCAAAATCGGGACTCTTTATCACATCCAAAGACTCAGGGTCTACGCCAAACTGACGTTTCTGTTTCCCAGCAACATCCGAATAGTATTTCCAGCAATCAGGTTTTAAGCTAGGGTATGCCGCTTGCAATTTCAGCAAGATCTCGACAGATTCAACGTGCGCCTGCTCTTTGGGCAACCGCATAACCACTCGAGTGTACCTCACCAAGTGTTTGATATCTCTAAAAGTCAGTTTCAGTCCTGTGGAACTGACAAACTTCGGTAACACCTCAGTTAGATAATCTTTCGTCTCTAGACTATCACAAATGTAAATTACAGCTCCATTAGAAAGGTAAACGTCTTGAAACTTTGGAATTATTAAATTGGTAAAGCGTTGCACTTTCATATCCTTGTGCAAGTATTCTTTAAATAAGTGCTTCAGTCTTCGTATGTGTGTACCTTCTAACTTATTCTGAGGATATCCCTCTAACGTAATTGCTACTTTCAATTCGTTTTCAACGTGCAAGTAATTTGTACGTCTATGGTAAGCGATGCCCCTATTGCTATCTATATTCAAATTGCTGCCTCTACCTATAAGATTGTCGTTGCTCTCAATCACAGATTCAGTCTTATCAGACATAGCAGCAATTGAAGTAGCCGCTACATTATCTGCGCTTACAAAGTCCTCTTCCTTGTTGCTTTCTTCCTTGTACATTTTCATATCCGTTTCATGATCACTGCTATAGTTATTCGTCTCGTCTGACCACACGATGACTTCACCTTTCTCGCTAATGTATTTCACGTCTTTCAGCTTCTTCAATATGTCCTTCTGTAGACTGTTTTCAAACTCCTTCTTGATGTCTGACATTTTGTTGCCAGAATTATCGATAGTTTCAGCGTCGAAGTCATTCTTCTCGTAATATTCAACCTCATTAGCGGTATCTACATCTTTTTCTGTAGTATCCTCTTTTTGCATATCCACTTCGGACAAAATTTTCGGTGTCCCTTCTTCAGAACGTAGTTCTTCTAGCAGTTTAACTCTAGACGTTACGCTGCACAATTCATCACCAATATCGGAAAGCAGACATTCGTAGTAGATTTCCGTGTAACCCGTCAGCTCAAACTCAATTTGACTGTAGTCGATGACATTTTTGAAATTGGGACCTCTGATAATTTCGCCTGAAACACGGTCGATCAGAAACGAAGTGCACTCAACGTCATCAGTAAACTTTTGAGCGTATATTTTCCACTGTTCAGTTTTGAGTGTCGGATTGAAGTACTGTATAAGTTTAAATGCGTCATGTGCGGTGGCGGGCCAGCACGCTTGCGGTATTTTTAAGACCGCCAAGCATAGTCTTTTCACTTTGGGCTTAAGCAGAATCAGATTCGTACACATCCTCTCTTGCAAACCAGGTGAAACCCTGACCACCCAATCTCTGGTATCAAGATCCTTGCATATACAAATAATCGCGCCTCTATTCAAATAATAATCCAGGAAAGAAGGAACTTTTTTAAGCAGCCCATTCTTAAGTTGCATATCAATCACATCTGTCAAACATCGTTGAAACGACTCCATTTGTCGCAGACGCATTTTCGACTTTGGATATCCTGCTAGAGCAATAACTATTTTCAACGTATCACCTACAATGTCCATATAATCAGAATTCCTTAACTGTATCAATCTATTAGTTTCATCAGCTTCCTCATCACTGTCGCTATAAAAGTCGCTATACTTCAAATCACATGTGACGTCACTCTTTCTTCTCTTATTGGCTACATCCAACTTTTTACTAGTAGCGTCCGACCTCTGATTGGCCGTATCAGCCTTGCTAAACTCCGATTTGGCGTCAGTGGTTTTACTAGCTACAGACTTCCTACTAAGCTCTGCTGTTTTATCAAATCTACTTGAGTAATCAGACTTCTTGCTAATCTCTGTGTATTTACTATTAACCGACTTAGCTTGGTTATGCCTGCTCGCTTTGCTCCTGTCTTCCGAGCAGAGTACGCAAGTGGAGGGTGTAGAGCTGCCCCCGGAACTTCCGGTTTGGTCCCATGGCCTCTTCAACTTGTCTTTGCAGGAGCAGATGGTTTCCTTTTCGTTCTGCAGAAGAAGTTTGTCTGTCAGCGGGGTAATCTACGGATCTACATAGCCACAACCTGTTTGCTAACTCTCGGATGCGCGATGGGATATCCTGAAGCACCGCATGCATTCCAAACGCAGTCACCGTGTGATGTTGCAAATTTGGATCCGACACGCGTACTGGGGACGTTGGGGTTATCTAAATGATGAAGAATAGTGTAAGAACTGCTCGCACACATACATCGGTTCATGCATTTTCACCTTAATTCTATATGAAAAATTAATTTGGAAGGGATAGAATAATACAGACCAAAGGTGAGTCTACATTAAGTAAGTATGTTATATAACTAACCCCCGTATTTATAAACGAGTAAAAGCTCATACTGAAGCAAAGTAAGTCTTAAGTAAAATTTTATATTCTTTAGTAAACCGATGAAGTTAGAAACGTCAAAAGTTAGAGTTCTTGGCCAAGCAAGAGTCACCAATATCTTTACTCAAGCAATCTAGTTGAGTTTCTCACAGAATTCATAGTGACAAGCTGGTGACAAGCTAGAATTGAAGTTATATTCCGTGTGGCAGTTTGTGTTATGTCTAAAATAATATAAAATTGATGAATTTGATAATAACAATAATAATTTTATTTAATTGAATAAGAAAATTTCTATTCTAATTTAAACGTTACTTGTATATTAAATGAAATTAGATCTTAGTGACATTTCTAAAAACAAAGCAATTGCTAAGTAATGGCTTGTTTATAAATACGGGTGTAAAACTATAAGGTTGTTTATTGACACTTATCGTCCACACTAATAAAACATGCTACAAAAATATGATATATAACATGTTTTGTCATATAGTCTGGACGCACCTTAAGATAAACCTGTTCGGGTTCTTTAACGGATTGAAAACGTTCGAAAAGTTTACCGGTTTGTTAACGAATGTTATTTTAAGCGGTTTGTAACCGGTTCTATGCCCTAATCTGTGTTTAGCACCTAAGCAAAGTTTTATCATTGAATATTATACTTAATAATAAGTAAAAAAGTAAAAAAAAATTGTAAACTAAAGTTATTATATTATTAATCGTAAATAATACACACGTCTGAGCATCAGGCTACCACAAACTATAAAAATTTCTCAATGTAATGTCTATGGCATATGGCTGAACATTCATTGAAACAATTTAACAGTTTTGGATAGTCTGATGTACAAGCGTCGTCGGTACCAAAAAGGTTTCCACTCAGTATTTTGTCAATATTATTTTGTGATCAAGGCATACGTTTCATCTCAGTGTTATATAATCCGGTCTTTGTGACCACGGACTCTGCCAAGGGTGCGTAACGTCAGAACGTAATATTATGTAAACAACGCGAGTATACGTCGTACAGTCACGAGCGTAAACATGTAAACAATGTAACTCTTAATACAATTGAATAAGAGTCAAAAGTGTACACATGTTAATGCTCGAGACTGTACATAGTGTTTCATTTTAAAGTGTAAACTTTGAAGAACAATAACTGAAACACAATTAAAAAAGCATAATTCTAATGTAATCCATACCTTTTCATACTTGAGGATTTTGAATTGAATAGTCGTTACGCGATCAATGTGTTACGAACTTTACTAAAAAGTAAATAAATTCTCAAACAGTGTAAAAGCATGCATTAAAAGTGACTTACACTTTTAAAATCTTAGCCAGGTAGGCAGTGAGCAAACAGACACCATATTTGAATCAACTTAATACAGTTTTGATAAAATTCAAAATAAATTGAAAATGTACCACCAGCTCTGCCTTCCGTGGTAGCCAAGTAGTGCGCGACAAAAAAAATCCACCAATAGAATAGGAATGACAACAACAACAATAATCAATTCCAGTACATTAAACGTACAAATATCCAATACTCTCTAAGACCCCGTGGTCCCTAAGACTGGCGAACACAAACTCTCCTCTCATTCGAGCATTAAAATTATTAAATGAGCTCCTGTAATCATCACCATTGTGTGATCTGTTTGCTGACAGATGTAAGGAAGTGTGCAGAGAATGTCTGTTGTTTCATACATTTATTACATACAATAAACATTGTGTCATATATTTTTCAAAAATGTCAAAAATGGAAGAGTAGCGGCCTAAATTTGTCAATGCCAATAATCCAAACTCACATTATATCTTTTTTTAATTTTTCATTGCTTAGGATACAATCCGTGCAGCCTTAATAAAATTACGGTCGAATTTCGACCACTGGGCGACCACTAGTTTTTTTAAATTTTAACCTAAGCCTGCTACGCCGAATAAATTTTTTGAATTTGAATTTAAATCTCTTTTTTTTAAATTTTATTTTATTTAAATTTTAATTTTGTTTTTTCGTTAGTAGTTACAACCTACATGTAATAACAACATTTCTTGATTTTTGTATAGCAAAGCATATTGGTGTCTCACTGTAATGTTATTATTTGTGTTAGTTGTTATTTACATAAATAAATAATAAATAAATAAAATCACGTAAAAGTTCTTTAAAACATTACCCGCCCAATTTCTTATTTGACTTCCGAGTGCCTAGTGTGAGATTTGTTTACTTTCCGTATTCATTCGATTACGATTACGGAAACGAAAATTAGTATGGCATTGAAGCAGCTCCTGGCGACATACGAGAAGAGTTAACATTTTGCCACACAAAATCTCGTTTTCATTAACGTGATCGAATGGCGAATGAAACTCGCACTTGGCACCCTGTAACCTAAATAGTTTTAAATAAACACTCAATTGACGCGTCAAAATAGACACCATAGTTCGCCATTCCCTTACAATTTCTATTGGAAAGAGACGTTTTGACAGCTGCTAAAAAGTTTCTCTATTGACTACGACTAACCAGTCAATTACTTCATTTTCCTTGCAGTGTAAAATGGAGTTATTCTATCGGTGGTTTTTTTTCACGTTCCGCTTATCTACCTCGCAGTTCGCACTAACATAGCTCTGGTGGAAAGCCACCTTCAGACTTTAAGAAGAAATGCAAAGAATAACAAGCTTCATAAATAGTCTCACAGCAAATCAAGCAGTTGAATTAAAATTTAAATAAATGAAACATACAGAATCCCCAGCGCCTGCCGCAAAGCTGCCGTCTTCGCGAGACTCCATACTCCTGTGGAAAAATAAATCAATGAGACCTTTTTTTATGAGAGAGTTTACAGTTTGCCTCGGACGACGTTTTCAGCTTCACCGGGATTTTTTTGAGGGCGGCAAGAACTTAAAGTGTTCCTCGAGCCGTGTGAAACAAAGCACCGTCAGAGGATTACTAGAGGAACGGCATCACGCACTAGTGCGTGTCCCCGTGCCCTACTAGTTTATCCGAGGGGTTCGGATCGGATCGGATCGGGAGCGGAACAACCCGAGGGTGCCTCTTAATGCTAGGACTTCGACCAGCCCCGACCGCCTAACTCTATCGCCATCGCTCTCGCTATCGCTCTCGCTATCGCGCTCTATAGTTTATGGCGTCATATTGTCATTTCGAAAGCGATATGAAAGCATTAAGAAAGCAGTATCGAAAGCAATATAGCCTATAGCTTTCGATATTGCTTTTATATCGGTTTCAAAATGACAAGATTACACCATAAACTATAGAGCGCGATAGCGAGAGCGATAGTAATAGAGTTAGGCGGTAGACTCCCAGGTCCTGGGTGTGGAGGCAATGCAACCTATGTCACAGAGATAATATAACTGGAGAGGCCTGTTGTTGAAGCAGCCTTGTAAATTAGGATAGTACTGAGGCGCATAAGTGAAAGCAAGTAAGGGGGATCTACAAAACTATGCAAAATTTTGTGCAGAAAGATAACGTCGGTACGCTCACTACCGACGGTTTAACAATGTTGACAACGTGAATTTAATCAAGCTATGTAAGCACGCGTGTTGGTTAAGTGGTGATAACGCCAATGGTGGAAGCGCACTTCACCCGGAATCTTAAACTGAGGCACGGTGGTAGCTAGCCAGGCAGACAAACGGTGGTAGGGCCACCAACCAAACAGAGTACACAAACATGTACCCACCCCCCATTAGGAATCGAACCCAGGCCTTTTGGGTCTGAGACCGGTGGTCTAAAACCACTAGAGCACAGAGGTGGTTGTATTAAATAAAGGGGAATTTTTAACTGCACCTCTATTTAGAAATTTAAGCAAACAAAATTTCTCCACTAATAACCTACTGCATATCAAATAAATGACTGTACTACAAACTACTTGATTACCTAAACATGTTGTACTAAAAAATGTTAAAAATTCATCAAAATCTGATGGCGTTTTTATCTAATTTTACAGCAAAAATCTAGCTGACATCACAGATATACGCATTTTGAAACAATATTATTCACCGTAACACAAAAATACTGATTTGCACACAAACTATTACAGCTGCTCTACTCCTGTAGGTCACGTGATAGGTTAGAAATTTAAGACAATCGCGAAGCGCAGCGTGGCGATTGTCTTGAATTTCGAGGTTATTTTTTTTTTTTTTAGACAACAGGAAGCAAAATTTACCAAATTGAAACTCGAGGCATAAAATATTGGTATTTTCTATTTGGTGACAATATAACATATTTGGATTTTTTGTGAACTTTGTTTAGATAAATATGACTGATTAACTGGTGTTTCATTTAGAGTAACCCATGTTCTTAAAAGTTTAATAGGTGTAGGATTCCAAAAAAAATGTTTAAATATTTTGTTGCACTCAAAGAATTATTACATTTACTTTTAGTTAACAGATAGTCATTCAGTAAAACAGTTAAGCTTTAAAGATCTAACAGTATAGTATAAATGATTTATTTGATGAGCAAATTTAGTGTGCAATTCAGTATTTTTGGTGGTAATTTCGAATATTTTGATTGAAAAAAGGGGTTTACAGTTAAAGTATTAAATACCACCCTTAAATAAATGGCCACAAATGTTTTGCGTACAAACATAATGAAATGGGCACGTTTATAAAAAGCATCACACGCAAACAGGGACAACAGGCAAACACAACAAACTTACCAAGTAATCATTTCCCAGCTAAGGATGCTGCTAGGCATACACAACAAATTCACCAAGTAATTATTTCCAAGCTAAAGATGCTGCTAGAGTCTAGCAGCTATTACTATTACTAAAGTAGTTACGTTTAATAGCAACTAGACAACTAAATGTAACTACATTAGTAATTAAATAAAAATTTACTAGAAAAAATCAATCCATCCTAGGAAGCTCGATTGGGAATCGATCCCACGACCTTTGGGTAACCGGTCCAATGCTCTGACCGCTGAGCTACCGAGGCCCCAGAAGGCTCGTTGGTGTTTTTTAGTGCTTTGTGATTTTACGCTTCGAGCCTGCTTACATCACTGTGAAGATACTACCTACCCTCACATTTGAAAGAACACTTGCAAGTATTTAACAATCGATAAAGACGTAATTCCTTCTAAATATTTTTGAGTCTTCTGGGGTCTCAGTAGCTCAGCGGTCAGAGAATAGGACCGGTTATTCAAAGGCCGTGGGTTCGATGCCCACTCGAGCTTGCTGAGAATGGTTGATTTTTTCTAGTAAAATTTTATCTTGCAACTATATAACATAGTGAATGACAAATACAAAACTTAATGTATTTCGATTACTTTAATTTGGATGGAAGCATGATAATGGTGTGAGTATCGCCTGCTGAGAAGATTGTAGCTTTTTATAGATATTAAATTTCTAAAAATTCTAAAAATTATTTAAAATAAAACAAATACACTATACAACTGCTTCTCGTTGGCTGAGGTATTTGTATGACGACGAGAGGTTTACTTGATGAGGTTGGTTATAGAAACAACAGATAAAATTATGACTGCGTGTATTGTTGCTTGTTTCACAGCTGTACAGAGAGTGTTACACAAGATTTATATCGAAATAAAGAAACTGCGTTATTATGATTTGTAGTATTACAAATTAGAGAATGGTGCGGAGTGCAAATAATGATGCAATACATTAGTGAGATTAATATTGACCTAAATATTTGATACACATAAAACATGAGCCTAATGCAATAAAGGACGATGCAATAATAAGATCTAGTACATGTAGGCACATCACATTACTACCATATTTGAGATAGCTTAATTGGTAGTGCAACTGACCCGGCACGTCATGGGGTGCGAGTTCAAATCCCGCTTGTGCACATCAGACTACCACAAACTGTCAAATCTGCCATTGGCCTTTAACTTTATTAAAAAAAAAATCAAAATTCAAATTCATTTATTCAGTTCAGGCTACAAGTAGCTCTTGTGAATGTCACTATGCCATCTGTTTGTAAGTAAGTGTAAGAAGAACCGGCAAGAAACTCAGCAAGTTTCTCCCTTACAGCGTCAAAAATGTGTATGGCATATGGTTGAAATTGTATTGAAGAAATTTGACAGTTTTGGGTAGGTGGATGTACAGGCTGTACAATCTGTATGTGGTTTTTTTTTATAGAAAGTTAGGCAATGTCTCAGCCGAGCCTGATGTTAAGCAGGAGCAGGGTTCAGTTGCGAGGACAACTGGTAAGCAGAAGTCTGCCTCACTAGGACAAGATAAGATAAGATACAGGAAAAAAAATTACCAGTGCACAAATTTTCTGGAGCGACTCAGAATCGGTAAGTAAACAACTTTCTCATATAGAAATGAAACAACTTTTACGGATTATCCTGACGTTTCGAACCCTTTGCAGGGTCCGTGGTCACAGGGAGACTCCCTGTGCACTGCACTTCGCGTATTAATTTGGACCACGGACCCTGCAAAGGGTTCGAAACGTCAGGATAATCCGTAAAAGTTGTTTCATTTCTATATGAGAAAGTTGTTTACTTACCGATTCTGAGTCGCTCCAGAAAATTTGTGCACTGGTAAAAACTATGTGTTTAGTGTTGTTATGTAGGTAATTTAATTGTCAACTCACCGATCATTAGCGTTGCGGACGACCACTCTCCCGTCTGGCAGAACGCAGCGGTTAGAAGGCGTATTGATCTGGGTTAACTGCGAACGAGTAAAGTAACTTAACAATAAATATTGAATCATCATCATCATCAGCTCATTTTATGTCCCCACTGCTGGGGCATGAGGCCGAGCCTTCCCTATGGACGTTTACACCACAGGGAGAACGGGCCATAAGCCAGCACGCGGGCCCAGTGCGGGCGGTGGTTGTCAACGACTGCTAATGCAGCCAGGACCAACGGCTTAACGTGCCTTCCGAAGCACGGAGCAGCTCCAGATGATAAGTGTTTTTAGTCACCCATCCGATGACCGGCCTTTGCGAAAGTTGCTTAACTTCAGCAGTCTTAGACCGAGCGCGTGTGCCATGGAGCTCCTCAGAAATATTAAAAAAATATTATATGGACACCAACAAATTCTTGACATCATAATCTTACATTTACGAGTATTTTTGTGACACAATGTTTCAAACTATATACAAAATATCATGTTGTATCGGTTAGGATTACCGTCTCTAGAGCTAATAAGATCAACTAAATACTGTACTCAGGCGTTGATTGTAATCTGTTTGTGAACCTATAGAAATAAATAGATAAATAACTACAGAAAGTTGTCCCACCAGGGGACTCTTTGTCTCCAAAGTTGTTTTGGTCGGTCTTTACCACTCTGCGAGTCTAAGAACAGTGTGGTCTATAATCACCAGACCTAGGCAGTTTTTTGATGGTAATAATGAATTAAATGTATGAACCAGACTCACATTCTTCTTCCTAGCCACTTCCAGCTGTAGCAGCTCCTTCTTTAGCTGCATCTTCTGCTCCTGCACCTGCAGACGCTGCAACTCCAGCTGGATCCCCAACATCTTGGCATCAGAGTCCTGGAAGTAAATTTTTGTTATACCTAGCACAGCAATGGCTCCACTCCACCTAATGTTAAGTGGAAGCACAGTCCAGAAGCAAAGACAACTGGTGCAGCGTGAAAACAACGCAGCATCTGCGAGATAAGATAGTCAGTGCTTAAGTAGTTAAGGGTTCCGGGTGAAGTGCGCTTCCACCTTCAGCCTTATCATCACTCAACATCAGGTGAGATTAAGGCCAAGTGCTTACCTGTAAGATAAAACAAAGCTAGATAAAAAAATTACTAATTGTTGCCTCGATACTGCTGATGCTGATCGAATGTTAGGTGGAGTTAACGTTACGTGCCTCCAGAGGTACGGAGGAGTACGAGATGACAAATTGGTCACCCATTTAATGACTGGCCTTTGCGAAAATTGCTTAACCTTAGCAATCGCAGACCGGGCGCGGTGACCACTGCGCGATCGAGCCCCGCATGAATATTGTTGCTTTGCTATTATACAAATTTTTATTGCTGCCAGAACACAACAATGCTCAAATATTTATGTTATAGCGTTATATTTAGATAAGATGGTGGTAGCTAGCCAGGCGGGCAAACAAGCCCTACCACCAACCAAACCAAGTACACAAACATGTTAACCCCCCAGATGGGAATCACATCCAAGGCCTCAAACCAAGTCCAATTTTTTTATTATTCTAATTCGTATTGTACCAGTGTACACATTGTTGAAAAATAATAAATATAATCATCATCATCATAATAATCATCATAATATCTTTATTATCATAACACTTTTATGCACTTCATATTTCATACAAATACACAAAAACAAACTAGCAATCTTACTATGTCATCGTCAAGAGCAGGCAAAGATTCGTCCATGTCTTCACCGTTGGGTAGATCTTCCAATCTCCTGAAACAAAATTTTACATTAAAAATTTGTATAATAGCAAAGCAACAATATTCATGCGGGGCACGATGGCGCAGTGGTCACCGAGCCCGGTCTGCGATTGCTAAGGTTAAGCAATTTTTGCAAAGGCCAATCATTAAATGGGTGACCAATTTATCATCTCAAACTCCTCCGTACTTCGGATGCACGTAAATTCGTTGGTCCCGGCTGCATGAGCAGTTGTCAACAACCCCCAATCTGCATTAGACACGCAAGGTAATTTATGGCCCATTCTCTCTATCCGTCCATAGAGAAGGCTCGTGCCCCAGCAGTGGGGACATATATGAGCTGGTGATGAACATTCATGCATACACACAACAATATTCATTATTATTACCCTATAACCAACTCACTGAAGGGCCCATACCTTCCTAAATTAACAATAACACAAAGAAACTTAGAAAATAACATGATGCTTGCAAGACTTGTATGTTCAATTTCTATTTCAAAGCCCACAGCCAGCACACACTGTTAGCAGACACAGAGAAATGTATTTTATTAATTAATTTCCTAAGAACAACGAAAAGGGACAGAAAAAGGCCAATTAGTATTAGGGCTTGGAGTTGGTCACAAAGATATGCTGAAAAAGATTTGCTCTTTCCTACAATTTAGTATTAAATTATAAATGGCAACTTAACTGGCGTTTTAATCGGTTGTCTGCTGTGAATGCAAACAATAGAATTTAATTGTGTAAGACACTGATCAGTTCTTCCTGTATATGAACGGTCAAATGAAGTTTCACATCACAATGCTGTGCAGTGATCGCGTGATTTAAGTAAGGGTAGGGTAAGGGTCAAAGATATAATAATACTTTTCATTACTTAGAAAATAATTGTTAATGTTACATGTTCCCTGTTATTGTATAAGCTAGCAATGTACAACATTTATCTATGTACTGAAACATATGACAAGCAAACTCTGACCACATAAATTATTTCATTTGATTTGGTTTAAAATACTATGGCACAATTTCTAAGATTAGTTTAGAAATTTAGCCTATACACGGGCAGCTTAAAGCAGTCAGGGTCAACCACAAAGTGAGTTATGCAACTGCTTGAGCAATTCCATATATATTTGTAAATAGAAGACTAGTGCACTATGCAGGTGCAGCTTGAAGCAGTTGATCCTTAACTGCTTCAATCTACCTGTGTGTGGCCTCCCTTAAATTTACAATTTTTATATAAAACAATGCTAACTGTATCCTGCAGCTGTGCATTTAATATACTTATAAGATCATATAAGACAAGACACTCACAAATTCTTAGTCCACCTTAAAAGCAATACCACTATAGTGAGATGTTAGACAATTAATTAGATCCCAGACTTAGACAGTAAGCTTAGGATCAGACCTTATTTCGATCCTATTTTTTTAACAAAAAGTACATAAACTATAGGATTTTACTCTTTTCTTTGACCCGGAAAAGGTTTTAATGTTAGCAGAAACTAAAATACCTACAAACGTAAGGACAAAATTGTAGCTTTCCCTATTATTCTACCCTCAATCTAATAAATTAATGGCTTTATATATCTCACTGGTTGGTCAATCGCATATCATTTAAACGACTTATATGATCCAAATTACAATTACAATCCACAAGAAAATTCACGCGTTTGTAAAGATACACACGAGTTTGTCAATCCTAAACAACTGAAACAAGTTGTATGTAATCAAGTTTCAAGTATCGTCAGTTATTTATTAAGTTTTGATTTGAAGTAGGTACCTACCTACGCAGTCTTATTCAACACATAATACAAAGTCACAATTAATATTCAATACAAACACATAGTAAATTAAGGAAACACCAAGAATTAAACTTACAAGTTACTTTTAATCGATGAGAAGAATTTGTTCATGATCAAATCTTGACTTTTTTTTTGCATGTTGAACGTAAATAAATGCTTATTCTAAAGTAAAGAAACACTTCAAAACTCACACAATACTACGATAACTTAGAATAGTCCTACCCGTAACACTAGAAACATTAAAAACTGTAGAAAACTTGCCACCAATTTTCAGTCAATCCGAAACAAAATATGAAATTATGAACGAGAACGAAACTGGCACTACACACTGCAAGTGCATACTTGCAAAAAAAGGAACTAGATACTTTTTAAAATTCATATTGGCCATAAACCTACAGGATATGGTCTATGAACCAATAGGGTGACAGAATTTTACAATAGGGATATTTTTTTTTATAATTTATTCATGACCATGGATACTAGTTCTTCAGTTGAAAACTTAATTTAAACGTTTTTCTCCTGTCTTGTTTTCTGTATGATGATGATGAATGATAAATAATAAAAACAGAAGTGAGAAATGATAGACCCCCCAACCCCTCGAGCCCTCGAGTATCTCAGTAAAGATATGGGGCTTTACTAAGTCCTCTGGCAGACTTTTGGAGAGAATTTGAAAAGTGACGTTGCACTTTTGTTTTCATATTCGACATAACACATATTTTTGAAAATAAAACAAACCCGCAAACATTTCTCTTCACTTTCCCGCCAAGACGTCCAATAGGGATGCTGGCTGACAACAATGTTACCAACACGGATTAAAAAAGGCATAGGCCAGATTAAAAAACTACGTAAATAAGTAAAATTGGCTTGGAAAGTTCGCAGATAACGTTTTTTTTATTTATTTATTTATTTATTTATTTGAATAAAGTTTTGTATTAAGTTTTTTTTAGGTGAAACTGAATAAAACGAATGATTTGTTACTTTTTTATTTCATTATCATAAGACAAATTAAATTTCAATAAACATATTTTTAAAAAGTTGGATGTGTTCCTGTGTAGGCTCGGGGTTTGAGCAATAAGGTTTGAAAAATATCGAACTCAAACAAACAAACCACTCCTTCAAAATCTAAGTTCGAAATATTCTATTTTTCTAAAAGTGAAACCTACACTTTTATAACGGCGCGCGGCGTAACGAAAGACGCGCGACGAAACTTTTCGTGACGTTTCGTTCACATGAGTCACACTGTGTGTGTGGCGAGGCGAGTGTAGGGATGGGTAAAACATATCGATATATCAAAATATCGATATTTTTTCAGAAAAATATCGATACTGATTAGCGATATTTTTTCCCGCGATAAATCAATTTTCGATATTTATTTTCAGATATCAAAATCGATATATTTTTAAAGCTCTGCTGTCTGCTCATGCGTCACATCATGATTTTGACCAATCCGATTTCTTAAATTTAGAAAATATGCAGTAGGCTGTATGGGTTTAGTTTCTTTGCTTCAAACACAAACACAAATTACTCATTATTACTCTCTATGACTTGCTTGTCTATGACAATGACATTGCTTGTTGGTTTGGTTGGTTTCACTGCACTGGACTGACTGTATTGTATTTTAGATTATTAAATCTGAGCATAGTTTCGTCAGAGGTTCCAAGCAGTAGCTGTGTCCCCAATGAACTGAAGCAGTATTTGGACCAACCACTTTTAGAAAGAAAATCTGATCCAATAAAGTTCTGGGTAAATTGTCAACATTTCACGCCGGTTCTCTCCGATATCGCTCTAAAATATTTGATTTGTCAAGCATCTTCAGTGTCATCTGAAAGGGTAGCTTCAGTGGTAAATTTGGCTGTGCCAAATGATAGGAGCAGATTAACAGGGGAACACATCAAACAAAGAGTGCTCCTGATGTCAATACCAGACAAATACTGGTTTGAATAATGTTTTTTTTTTGTTTCTTTTTTTATGTCAAGTAATTTATGTCAAAAAATTTTTTAAATAATAAAACTTATGTTGAAACAGCCAGATGTGTATTTGCTTTAAAATTTCGATAATTTAGGCAATTTTTATAAATAATTGCAAATTGGGCAAAAAATATCGATATTTCTTGGGTGATATATATCGATATATTTGAAAAATATCGATACGATAAATATCGATATTTTTTTTCCATTTGCCCATCCCTAGGCGAGTGTACTACTTTGCTTCAAATGGAACCCTTAATAACTTTTTTCGCGAACGTACTAGAAATTATGGCCATTCAGCCTAATAATTTTGCAAAGTTAAATTTGGTAAAAAATACGCAGATTCGGGGACCTAAGTTCTTAGGTTTGCCGGAAAGGCCTAAAATACGATAATACGAAATCTACGTAAAAAGACGTAGAGCTGGCAACGCTGGTTGACAACAATAATAATAAATTCCAGAGCATTATACATAAATAATACCTAAAGAATGAATTTCTTTAAACTAAAAGTTATTGATAAACACTGAATTGACGGAACAAAATAGTGACGTCGTAGTTTGCCATTCGAATACAATAAGAAAATCGTTTTGACAGTTGCTAAAAGTTTCTCTATAGACTAACCAGTCAACTACCCAATTGCGTGTCTGATTGGTCCACGAAGCTGTAGCTAAAGGGATTGGTATATTTCACTTTTTTACAAGCTTTTAATCTTTTATTAAAAGCATAAAACACCTGTCCCGGTGTTTGTTTGTCTGTAATCAAATCTTGCAAGTTATTTAGTTTCACCTGTCCCGATGTTTGTGTTAGTTTGTCTGTAATCAAATCTTGCAAGTTAAATTTGATCCACTTCCCGGTTACCGATTGAGCTGAAATTTTGCTTGCATGTGTAAATCGGATGACAGTGCAAAATTATTATGACATGGAGCTGATCTGATGATGGAAGCAGAAGGTGGCCATAGGAACTCGGTATTTAAACGACACAACCCCATCGAGTTTGGACTCGTTTGATCCTTGACGAGTACTTTGTTGCTAGATGGTAACCAGGTTCTGATGATGGAGCTGGAATATTGAAAGAAAGAAAGAAAGAAAGAAAGAAAGAAAGAAAGAAAGAAAGAAAGAAAGAAAGAAAGAAAGAAAGAAAGAAAAAACATTTATTGACTCTCACATACACAGACACAAAGACATAAAATACAAGAAAAAAAAAATATAAATAAATAAATAATTAACAAATAAAAAGAATACAAGTGAGGAGCCAATCAGGACCCCACCTCAGCATATGTCGCTACGGTGGTGTGACAAAGTCACATCGCAACGACGCTGGTATTCCGGCAGGGCCTGTACGAGGTGACGTTTCCAATTGAGACTAATAAATAAATAAATTAGAGAGGAGATAAAAATAAATAAAATAATAATAATAATAATAATAATAAACTTTCCTACACTCACACCAATTATCTAGCCCAAGAGAAGCTTCATTATGAAACTCCTTAAATGGTTACTAGACAACGGATAAACATACTTGAAATACTTAAATACATACTTATTATACATAGAAAACACCCAGACCCGAGACAATTTAGAAAAACAATAATTTCAAAATTAACCAAGAATATATCGCTACTCTCATGAATCGATATAAATGGTCATCTCAAGTGCCCGAGCCAAAAGTGGGAGATATAATTTTAATAAAAGAGGACGATTTGCCACCAAGTCGTTGGTTGTTAGGTCGAGTCGAGCAAAAGCATCCAGGTGATGATAACATAACCCGTGTGGTCACATTGCGCACTAGTACATCTATTTATAAAAGACCTACATCAAAGATATGATGTGTACTGCCAATAGCAGATTCAAATAAAGTCTAGTCCTAATTTCTTTTTATTTTGCTTTGTTTGTTTTGAGAATGTAATGATGTGTGATTGTCGATGGATTAGGGTTAGTCTTACTTGTACACAAGTCTGAATACGACTTTATATTTACATTTGTGAAGATAAATAGTTTATATTCATACTTGTTAAGATATGTACCTACATACATCATTTCATATTTACATGTGTTGGGATTAATGAAATTGTATTTACATTTTAAGCCTCATAGTTTCATATTTCCATTTTTTTTGTTCACATGATGCCTTTGCGAAAATCACCAAGGTGTTGTTTAAATTTTGTTTTTTTTTCATGTTTTATTTTTGTTCATATTGAGAAGGGCATTCCCTCAGTAATGTCCTTGGTGGGGGGCATGTTTAAGACGTACAATAGTTCATGATAATTAGTTCTGAAAGTCATCAATAGATGGCGCTGTATCATAAATTCGTGCATCGCGGTATGGTTTCGTTTTGTACAAATCATATATATTTTTGAATGTCAAGAGAAAATAAACCAGCTTAGAACAGAACCATATTTGTTTTATTTAAAATAAATGGGTTTCACTTATTAGATCAAATACCTCAGATGGTATTGTTCATGGTCCTTCGAGCCGGATAAAATATACATATATATATGTGTACATAATTGTACTTATATTATAAATAAACCTATATACTCCTAAATATATATATATATATATTAAAAATGCACATACATAAAAAACAAAATATACAAAATAAAAGACATCGTTCACAATGAAAAAAACCATAAACAAATAAAAAACTGGCGAGGCGGATTACACAGCTACACACTGAACGCAGCCACACTGTCACTGTCGTATAAGCGACATTGACATTTTTGACCACGTACGGTCGTGTACCCTACCCTACGCACCCGCGATAGATTGCCATAGGAACTCTGTAATTAATCGACACAACCCCATCGAGTTAGGGCTCGTATGATTCGCCTTGACGAGTACTTTGGTTCTAGATGGTAACCAGGGTCTGATAATGGAACCGGAAGGTGGCCATAGGAACTCTGTAGTTAAACGACACAACCCCATCGAGTTTGGGCTCGTATGATTCGTCTTGACGAGTACTTTGGTGCTAGATGGTAACCGGGGTCTGATAATGGAGCTGGAAGATGGCCATAGGAACTCGGGAAAATTTCGTTCGTTCCGTTTGTTATGAAAGTGGATTCTGTCTTTGATTAGATGGATTAGATGGATGACCCAATGCCAAGGTGAGCACGTGCCGAGGGCTAAATGGTATGAGGGTTAATAAACATGTCATATCGTTGCGCCTCAGGGTACCAACCGAAACCTGTTGTACTGAAGCCTTTATCTCCCTACAATGGACCTTTGGGGTGATGGACCGTTTTTGTCCTATACTCGTGAGAACAACATGAACAAAAATACTAATAGGTTAAAAATAAAATTAAAAGAAAAAAAACTTTTTAAAAACAAGTTTTTGTTACTTGTTAATAAAAAAAGAACTAAAAAGTTAAAAATAATTTAAACCCGATAATAAGAAAAAAAAACCATTATATAGGATTGCAAAAGAAAAATCATGAAGGTGTAATGTTCTTTAATGTTCCATCAAAATGTAACAAAATTTAATTTATAAAAAAATGTAATTATCGTTAAAGGTTGCAATGTAAGTACCAAATGAAAAGAAAAGAAAAGATAAAATAAAAAAAAAATGAAAAAATTAAAGATAAAAATAAAATGAAAAGATCCAAAGTGTATCCGATCTAGATCTTGTATGCATAGTCACTTAGACGTTATTACTAACTTTAAAAATTAAAATGCAATTGTTAATTTAATATTTATATTAGTGACGTCATATCAAAATAAACAAGTCCCATCACTAGTGTACTTGCCTATGCGCGCCTGGTACACTGAGAGCAGAATAGTTAGGAACATAGCAACGACGCACCGCCTGGTTCGCTCGGCACACGACGACAACGGAGACGGCGAGAAACGACAGCCTTTTTTTTTTGAGATTGCTGAGTGCCTGTAACGGCATTTTCAGCTTCACCGGGCGGCGAGGAACGTAAAGGGTCCTCCTTACCTCCTAACCTCTAACTAACATCCATTGGACCTCGGTCCCCGAGCTATACCACCCAGCTCGGAGGAAGATCTTCCCTTTGTCCTTCCTCAATATGGCGCACCTCCTACCACAGGCTTTCTACAAAACCTAAAAATTTTCGGCTCTTTGGAGCCTTTTTTATAAATATTTAAAAGATCACGCGATCATTAAAAAAAAATCCAACGGGTATATGATTTTTCAAGTATTTGGATGAAACCATAATTTATTCAAATTTTAAATTCATATAGTTACTATAAAAAAATATTTTATGTGGTACGCTGTCTTTCCACCACCATTCCGCACAGGGCTTGCGTGGCGGTTTACGGCCCGTTCTCCCTGTTGTGTAAACATCCATAGGGAAGCTCGTGCCCCAGCAATGGGGACATAAAATAAGCTGGTGCAAACATAATACTGCTTTTTTTTTAAAGTTTTAATCACTGCTTAGTGTCAGTACACAAATAAAATTTGTAAAATAAAGAGGGATTGTCCTACAGAAAGGGGGAAGATCATCTCACCTGCTGTTCCTTCCTCGGCTGCTGACGCTGGTGTTGTCGTCCCGATGACTTCGTAAGTTGAGGGCATTGTTCCGATTGCAACTGTCTCTGAAGCTGTCATCTCTCTTCTTTTTCGCCTGGACCACAAGATATTTTTATAGATTTCTGTTTAACGGAAGATTTTCCAACCGCGCCTCCGGGGGGCGTGCGTTCCGGTAGCCTTCAAGGCCCTTTTAAAGGCCAAAGGCGAACCCCAGGGGTTTTTACCGGGTCGGTCTTAATACTTTTTAGAAAAGGACAAGGCCATCCCCGGATCTACGGAATTTGCGAGCAGATTTTACCCTGGGTCGAAAAAAAAACGGAAGATTTTACCTTTTAAAATAGGAACTGAGAATTTTTTTTTCAGAGTTTGCTGTTTACCACCTATATGCCTGACTTTTGCTTTTAATTTACGTAGGTAGGTACAACAACAACGCCACCAGACATCTTGTGGATGGCGAAAAAATTAAAATCAAACCGTGTAATCGAAACATCGTCAGAGTGTTTCTAGAAGGGATAGCATCATGTGAGGGCTGCTATCCGTCCGGGTTTCCCCGAATTTATCCTAGTTTGGAGGGCGCCCGGGGAGCGTCTGGCGGGGTTTTTCCGGACACTTTTTGTGTCAGGGGAAATCCGATCAACTTGATAGAATGGAATGATTAGCAATAAATTTCATTCATTTCATAGTTAAAATTTTTTTTTTTTTTTTTGGAGTGAGATTGCTGATTGCCGCTGCGGCATTTTCAGCTTCACCGGGCTTTTTGGGGGCGGCGAGGAACGTAAAGGGTCCCTCAAGCCGTGTGAAACGAATCACCTTCAGAGGTTATCTAGAGGGAACGGCATCGCGCACAAGTGCGCGTCCCCGTGCCCTACTAGATTCTCCGAAGGGTTCGGATCGGATCGGGGAGCGGAGCAACCCGAGGGCGCCTCTAAAGGCACGGACCTCGGCTCGGGTTGACCGGGCCGTGGAGGAGGAGAGAACCGACCAGGTACATGTCTGTACCTGGTGTAGAGCGTGTGTGAACCGGTTCTTCGTACCCTTGTTCTACGAGTACGGTGTCTTGGGCCTAAACTGGTGTGCATGTTTAGTGTATTCTGTAAATGTGTGCTGTCATTTAGAGGATCGGGCGGGCATAGTTAAAAATTCGGTGCGGCAAATTATATACCCGTGCACTCGCGTGACTCTCGTGACGTGACCCGTAGTCGCCCCGCTCCGCGCGCCCCGCTGCCCCGCGCCGCCGCCAGCCGCCGCGCCGCGAGACGTTTCGTTCAACATCGTATTCAAATTCGAACATTCATTCACTTACCTTAGTCGCGCGTCGTCGCGCCGCGCAAGGCAACCAAGTGAGCTGCATGTTTAGTGTGTAGAAGTAAGAGCGTGTAAGAAAGTACAGTTAATTAAGTAAAGAACATACATTATATTTTATACATAGAGTTTAGAAGCCTATTAGGTAGATTATCTGCCTAGACAATTTATAATTTGTTTTTAATAATTTATAATCTATACATGACTCATCATCGCCGAGCCTAAACCGCTGAAGCTGTGTGTGTGTGTGTGTGTGTGTGTGTAATTTTATCTAATCAAATTTGGACTGTAGGTTAATTGAGTGACGTAACCAGCCACTAAGAAAGGATTTTACGGAAATCACACCCTAAGGGGGTCAAATAGGGGGTGAAAGTTACACGAAAATTGGTATTTGGATTCTTGAAAAGAATTAAAGAATGACTTGTCACAGGAATTTTGTTTATTTTTCTTTAAATGATTAAAAAAAGGTAAATAAGGGTTTTTTTGGGAAATCGTTATTTTTAAAGTAATAACTATCAAAATGAATATTAAAAGTTTTGCTTTTGTTTATATAATTTTAACGCAAATTTTGTTGCGGAACAAATTACAAAAACACAAATGTTGAAAAAATTTCCACGAGCAGGATTTGGACCTGTACCCTTCTGACATACCGGGTCAGGTGCTCTCCCAATTGAGCTATCGTGATTCTAACCAGCCCGCCGAAATTATTCAACACTATCTACTTTTATACTTTGAAAGCCAAAGGCGCCCATTCAATGTCAACAACTACCGTCATTAACACCCGATCATAATATTTTACTACATTATATCAATAAAACAAACATTACATTACACACACGCATGTTTTTTTTTTTTTTGGAGAGATTGCTGATTGCTTCAGACGGCATTTTCAGCTTTAAACACGCATATGTATTTGACACACACGCATATATTCAAAAATGGAAGAGGAGCGGCCGAAATCTGTCAATGCCAATTCAAACTCACGTTCTATCTTTTTTAATTTTTCATTGCTTAGGATGTGCAGCCTTAATAAAATTCCGGTCGAATTTCGACCACTGGGCGACCACTAGTAATGTAATAAGCTTACCTTCCGTGGTTCTTCATATTTGGTGTCAAAACAGTCCGGGCGCAGCTGCTGCGAGATTCCGTGTCCGTAAAAGGTTGTCTTACCTTCTGAAGTCTCTCCCCGCCCGACCCTCTAAATGCCACTACACATTTAGAGAATACACTAAACATGCACACTAGTTATGGCGCAAGACACCGTACTTGTAGAACAAGGGTACGAAGCACCGGTTCACACGCGCTCTACACCAGGTACAGACATGTACAGAGCCGAGCCGAGGTCCGAGGTCCGAGGTCCGAGCCTTTAGAGGCGCCCTCGAGTGCGCGATGCCGTTCCCTCTAGATAACCTCCGAAGGTGATTCGTTTCACACGGCTTGAGGGACCCTTTACGTTCCTCGCCGCCCCCATACAAGCCCGGTGAAGCTGAAAATGCCGTCTTGAGGCAATCAGCAATCTCTCAAAAATTCTGAAGTCTCTTCATTTTGTGCTGATAGCTTAGATTTACTGTATTTTCTATACTAATATTACAAAGAGGAAAGCTTTGTATTTTTGTATGTATATTTGTAACGAATAAACACAAAAACTACTGGATCGATTTAAAAAATTCTTTCACCAGTAGAATGCTACATTAGCGCTGAGTAATATAGGCTATATTAAAAAAAATGTCCACCTGTGCGAAGCAGGGACGGGCCGATAGTGTTTTATAAGTTTTCGAGCCACACTGGTATTGAGTGGTAGCTACGCTTGTCGTAGCATTAATAGCATTTGAACGGTTCATATTCAAGATGCGAAGTCAAAACATCCGGCGGTAGTACTGCGAAACTCTTTACATAGTTGAGCTTAGCGAGGCATTTATTCACTTTTTCAGTCAAAACTCTATGAAATATACTGATAATATGTGTTTGACATTGACAATTTTCAAATACCTAATAGTTTTTTTTTGTAATTTAGAATATAATAGAAACACCAAAAAAAACACGTTCTAATAAAATTAACAGTTTTAAGGAGTCGTACAAAGCGCGGCCTTATCACTAAAAGAGATATCTTCCAGGCAACCTCAGGATGGAGAGGATCTATCTAAGACAGAGACGTTGAAAAATCAAAAATAAATACTTCGGAGTGTTATACATATACAGGTTGACTTTTTTTATCACCGTCCAAACCTTCTGAGATGACTCCCGTGATACAAACGAACAACTCTTACTATTGGACCAACTCCCTAACTCGAAAATAAAATTCAGCTGTTCCATACAAAACATCAATATTCATTCATTCGACCAAAATGTATAGTATAGAACAGCAGAATTTTATTTTCGAGTTAGGGAGTTGGTTCAATAGTAAGAGTTATTCGTTTGTAATTATCACGGGAGTCATCTCTAGGGTTGCCACCCGTACTCTAAAGTAGAGTTTTATCTTCTTTTTTAAGTAGGCGTACTAGTACTTTATTGTTCTAACAAAACGAAAAAATATTTTATTCGTCCTAAAAAAAGGTGGCATCCCTAGTCATCTCAGTAGGATTGGACGGTAATAAAAAAGTCAACCTGTATGTGTGTTATTATATCTTATATCACATATTATATATAAATTTTATCTTTCTGCATTCCTTTTCGAGGAGCTCGATGGCGCAGTGGTTAACGCGCCCGGTCTGCGAGTGCTGAGGTTAAGCAACTTTCGCAAAGGCCGGTCATCGGATGGGTGACCAAAAATTTATCATCTCGAGCTCCTCCGTGCTTCGGAAGGCACGTAACGTTGATCCCGGCTGCATTAGCAGTCGTTAACAACCACCAACCCGCACTGGGCCCGCTTGGTGGTTTACGGCCCGTTCTCGCTATCCATCCATAGGGAAGGCTCGTGCCCCAGCAGTGGGGACATAAAAATGAGCTGATGATGATGATGATGATTCCATCTCGATATGAACTTTAACTATAGTTTAAACCTCGCACTCTTCCGAGCGCGCTATGTGTATAAAAAGGGGTACAAAGTTTTTCTTGACGTATTTAATACAATTATAGCAATGAAAATATATTTTAATATATACAAAGCATACATATAGATGTATTGTTTTGGTTTTATATTTAAATAATTATGTCTAATGTTCTTGTTTTTGATCTTTGTTAGTGGTGTTTTTTGTTGATAAAATTTGATGATTGCTTTAGACGGCATTGGGCAGCGAGAAACGTAAAGGGTACCTCGTACCGTGTGATCCAAATACCGTCACGAGGTTTTCTAGAGGGAACGGCATCAAGCACTAGTCTATGTCCCCGTGCCCTACTAGATTCTCCGAGGGGTTTGGATCGGATCGGGAGTGGAACAACCCGAAGGCGCCTCTCAAGCTAGGACCTCGACTCAGATTGGCCGGGTCGTGGGGGTGTGTTGATGGTATGTGTGGGATATTAAATAAACTGTTTTCTATCACTATCTAACTCTCTATGGCTATAGCCTATCTACCTATCTAGTTCAATAAGGTGACTTACATTGCTCTGGTGAGCGACGGAAATATTCAGCCTTAAAGGATCGGTGTTATTCAGCTTCGCCATAGCCAAATTGGCTTCCCTGCAAACAAAAACACTATAGTAATACATATATAAATTGAAAGCAAATTTGGCAATTGCTGAAGTTAAGCAACTTGCGCAAAGGCCGCGCATCTGATGGGTGACCAAAAATCTATCTTCTCGAGCTCTTCTGTGCTCGGGAAGGCACGTTAACCCGTTTGTCCCGGCTGCATTAGCAGTCGTTAACAACCACACCGCCTGCACTGGGCCCGCGTGGTGCTTTATGGGCCGTTCGTGTGCTGTTTCCATCCATAGGGAAAGCTCGTGCTGGGGCACGATCATCATCATCAGTTAACAAATGACGAATGAAACTCGTATTTGGCACACTGAGTGCTAAATGCTTTCATTTAGCACTCAGTGTGCCAATCATCATTTAGTTCATCATGCCTGCTCCAGCAGTGGGGACAAAAAGTGACCTGATGATGATGATGATGAACTAAATAGCAGTTATAGTAACTGGCCTAATACATATTTAAATCAAATAATCAAATTGATGGGTATTGGATTAATCAGCAAGTTTACGTTAAAATAATGGTGGATTATTAATGTATTGATGTGCTCCCATGCGACGCCATCAACTAAAAAAACAAAAACGTATAAATTGAAATTTACCCAGGAGTTTCGTACTTCACCAGGGCGTATCTGTTACTGCGGTCATTGCTCAGGAAGGTCTCGGTGAGGGTTCCGTACTTGGAGAAGGCGGTGCTCAGCCCCTCATAGTTCAGGGCTTTAGGAATGTTCCTGATGTACAGACGGCAGAGGTCCAGCTGAATGGCGGCGGCGCTACTGCTACGCAACAGACAGTAATTTCATTAGATTTTATGATGCTTGCTTAAAACACTGTTAACCAAAAAATGGAATGCTCTTCAAGCCAGGGCTTGATACCGTTACCAAATGTCCACTATAAATACCGGTAAGTAACGTTATTTCTATAAAGGGAATTTAGTACCAGTAATGCAGGTATCGTTATCTAAAAAAGTATCGCTACTTTTTTCGTTAAATATTGCGCTTTAGCCAATCCGCGTAGAGCGGTTACTTAATTTAGTAACAAGTAACGATACCAAGCTTACCGGTATCTTCGTTTGACGGAAGTATCGATACCAATTTCAACAGTATTCAAAGCCCTGCTGCTTCAAGCCTTCGTTCAATCTACAGGCTGTTGGTAATATGTACCTGTATAATACCGAATATGGCAGATTCATAGTTCATAGAACCTTGGAAAATTATGAACCTAACTAAAAGGCACCACACGATGGCCGAGATATTGAGGTTCTTTGTTACTAAGTAAAAAAAGTGACAACCCTAGGTCAAGCTGACACGTTGTTCTTGGTCCTCAACCTCATGGTCAAACATTAACAGAAGTCGAAGCATTACAAAAATTAACAAAAAAATTGTAACCAAATTGATTTGAGTTTTTTATGGAAAAGTAAATATGATTTTGCATGTTGTCACATCACATATTCTTTATACTTGCTTGCATGGCTATGTTTACCAAACATCCTGTATATATATAAAAATCACGATGTTTTTGGTCGCACTCCGGAACGGCTCGATTCGACCGATTTTTATGGTCTTTTTTATGTGAGTATGTGATGTGGTAGGTATGAGAGTAGGTCGCCGCAACGTATATCGAATGGCAAACAAAACGCGCATTTATTTTTTCATTAGATAATAGAAATTGCTTGGGAATTGCAAACTATGACGTCACTAGTTGACTGGTTAGTCAATAGATATTCTTTTTAGCAACTGTCACAACGATTTTCATTAGATAATAGAAATTGCTTGGGAATTGCAAACTATGACGTCACTATATCCTTCCGTCAATTCAGTGTTTATTAATAACTTATTAGGTTAAGGAAATGCATGCTTAGGTCAAATATAAAATAGGTCAATGTTGTAAAGAACTGTTACGTAATTTCATTTTTAACCGACTTCAAAAAAAGGAGGTTCTCAATTCGACTGAATGTTTTTATTTTGTTTTGTATGTTTGTTACGCGATATCTCTGTAAGTTGTAAACCGATTTTGAAAACACTTGTTTTGTTCGAAAGGGTGTGCTTGCTGAGTGGTCCTATTGACACCATGACATCAAGTATTTTAATCCTATTAAATTAAATTAAATTAAATTCCTACAATTTTCTTTTACGAACGTCTGATTCATTAAAGAATGAAAAAAAGATAAGTTCTTTTCAAATCGCAAATAATTGACTGTAATAACTAAACGATGATTAAAACACTTCATAAATACGTTTCATTTGACGCAGTAGTCATGTAAACCAAGGCCATTTTTATTTACTTATTAGATACATCAAAGAAGGTACATAACATAATATTAAAAACTAATTAATATTTTGATACTTTTAAATTGGCTGTATATACATAGATTCTTTTGCTTCTTTTTTATTTAAATTACAAAATATTTCAGTACTTATCTGTTTAATTATTTCAACCTTTAACCTACACTACTACAGGCAGAAAATAGGTAACCGTCTATGCGTATTCATTCGATTACGTTTACAAAAATTAAAATTAGTATGATATTGAAGCAGCGCCTCCTGGCGACATACGGGAAGAGTTAACATTTTGCCATACAAATTATCATTAAATACAGTGAAAAAATTAAACGCCCACCCGACCCAGCCAGGAATCAAACCTGGGTCTTCCGCAATCCGGGCGGCTGCACTGACCGCTATGCTACCAGGAAGGCTTTTTAATTTAGCTTCAGTGCAGTAAGCACTTAAAAAGTAAAAATTTACACAAATTCGTTTTTTTTAAATATTTTGCGGGTAAGCACAGTGCCTTGATCTAACCTGAAGTTAAGTGACATTAAGGCCAATGATGGAAGCGTTATTCACCCGGGATCCCCAACTAGTGAGGCACTGGCTATCTTATCTCTATAGCTGCCGGAACACAACAATGCTACAAACATTGATTCAATAAAAATAAAATAAAATCAATAAAAAGTGATAATGAGTATGAAGCAGTTATATATTATTTATTGCTATTTTATTTTTCGACATAATCACCTTTGAGGTTTATACACTTGGTATATCGTGATTCTAATCCTAAGGTTCCCTTCTTGAAAGAATCTTCATCTTGATCGCTTAAAAAACCATGTAGGTACGGCGTCAATCACTTCCTCATCATTGCCATATTTGTGACCTCTCAGTTGTTCTTTTAACCGCGGGAACAGGTAGAAATCACTAGGCGCAAGGTCAGGTGACTATGGAGGATGTTCCATCAATTCAAATCCAGCATCTTGGATAGTAGTCATCGCAACTCGGGATTTGTGTGCGGGGGCGTTATCTTGGTGAAACAACACAACTTTAGCAAGTTTGCCGCGGCGATTTTCGCGTATTTCCTGACGCACGGCGCATTTTTTTTATTTGTTCTGCGTATAAGGTCCCCGTAATAGTGGCTCCATGATTGAGGTATTCAATCATTATCACCCCCTGGCTGTCCCAGAAAAGAGAGCCCATAATCTTACCGGCGGATGGAAATCCCTTAAACTAGTTAGGCGTTGGAGATGACGGCCTTTTCCAAGTCATGGACTGTTGTTTCGTTTCAGGGTCATAATGGTGGAGTCATGTTTCATCCATAGTTACGAAGCGAGCCAAAAATCGGTCAGGATGTTGTTCTAAATTAATTTGAGAAATCCTCAGTCTTGTTTGTTTATGCTCGTCTGTAAGCATTCTAGGCACCCAGCGCGCTGATACTTTTTTCATGCCCAAATGTTCATGTATAATAATAATACTATGGATACTTCCTGTCGAAATCTTTAGTTCTGCAGCTACAAAACGAACAGTAACACGACGATCTGCCAAAACAATTTTTTCAACTTTTTTTATCATTTGTTCGGTAACTGCCGTCGTAGGGCGTCCCGAGCGCGGGTCGCCTTTAGTTGAAGTTCTTCCTCTCTTAAACTCGGCACACCACCGCGCAACCGTAGAATACGTCTAGATTTACTTGCACAGTAGTAATTTTTTTCAGGCTGAGATATTTTGTTATTGCGCGATTTTCAGTTTTATCGATTTTGCGTACCACGCTCCGACACGACGAAAACAAATGACTTCTATTTTTAAAAGAAACGAAAATCAATATATAATTTTTATTTTTTTATTATATCAAATGTCTGGACTTTATCTGCCAGTATTTACTTTTTTGTTGTTCAAGAAGTTTATATGCCATTATTTTTTATTGAACACCCCTCGTGTGGCGACATATTTAGATAAGATAGTGGTAGCTAGCCAGGCGGACAAACAAACCCTACCACCAACCAAACCGAGTAAACAAACATGTACGCTGGGAATCGAACCCGGGACCTCTAGGTCTAAACCGGTGGTATTAACCACTAGACCACAGAGGCGGTTAAACTAGTTTTTTTTGTAACGAAATCCAATGGCAAATAAAACTCGCGCTGGTCACCCTGAATTAGACATCCAAGCTCACGTACCGTGCAGCCCGTCAAACCCATATTACAATTGTTTTAGATAACAGACATAATGGTACAGTGTTTGTTCACATAACTGTTCCAGGAATGTACCCACGCCTGCATACACAACTGGCAGAGTTCCTCAATAGACTTTGAACTTTATGTATACGGCATATAGTTGAACATTTATTGAAGAAATTTGACAGTTTAGGGTAGGTTAATGTACAGGCGTCGTCGTCTGTACGTGCCGTGTCAATTGAGATTTCAGAAGGTAAGCTTCATATAAACGCTCTCGAGCAACGCACACATACCAAAACAACCTCTAACGGGCACGGAATCTCTAGTGGTTCGAGATGTTCCGAGGTTCCGTGCACAAAATGGAGACCCACAGAAAGTAAGCCTAATACATGACAACCTGTCACGGACACGGAATCTCGCAACAGCTCGCAATAGACCGAGCGCAGCCGTTGCGAGAGATTCCGCGTCCGCGAGAGGTTGTCGATGAGTGCGTTGCTCGAGCGCGTTTGTATAAAGCTTACCTACTGTGGGTCTTCTTATTTTATGTTCCGTGTAGGTATAGCTGATAGAGCGCGTTTGTATGAAGCTTACTTGTAAGTAGATTACTCCGTTTGGTTGGTGGTAAGACTTTTTTAAGACTGCCTGGCAAGCTACCACCATCTTATCTAAATATGTCGCTATAACGTTAGTGTTTGTAGCATTGTTGTGTTCCGGCAGCTAGAGATAAGATAGCCAGTGCCTCGGTGGTTGAGGTTTCCGGGTGAAGTGCGCTACCACCCATGGCCTTGTCTTCACTAACATCAGCTGTGATTAAAGCAAAGTGGTACCCCGAAAGGAATTTAAACAAATAAGAATGCATGTTGGTTTATGGCTTGTTGACCCTATCCATCCATAGGGAAGGCTCGTGCCCCAGCAGTGTGGACTATGACCTGATGATGATGATGATGAAGCAGGTTTCGTTCAAAATTATAATTATTATTTTACTCTTTATTTATTTTCTTTCTTAAAACTAGATTTTTACAATATTTTAATATAAAAACAATAAAACATTATGAAAACCTAATTCTAGTGTACCACCAGCAGCGGGACAGAGCCCAAGCTACTGGTGGTCAGGGCTGCAGAGTGAGGAACCTCCTGACAATACGTGCCGTGTCAAGGATGATGTTCAATTGATGTCTTTGATAATAAGTTTACTAAGTCAAAAAAACCATATTAGATATTTTATCAGCTGAAATATCTTCAACCCCACCATTGTTTAAATTAGATAGATAGATAATACTTTTATTGCAACACTAAAAAACATAAACATGAACAAAAGAAAAAAAAAATAATAATAATTACAAAGTTACAATTTGGCGGTCTTATCGCTTTCAAGCGATTTCTTCCAGACAACCAGTCGGATGGAGAGAGCTAATAAACTTTAAGATCAGAGGTGAAATTATGGAAACATACTAGAATAATGTGTATTTTATAAATAAAGCAAAATAATAATAATGAAAATGATGATAATGATAAACATACAAATAAACCTACTTGAACATAATAGTAGTCTCAGGGAGGAAAGTAGCAGATATGGCAGTTTTGCAGCTGGACAGGGTTAATCGAAAAGGTAGAATTTTTTCACGAGCTCTTTAAATATGTGAATGGATTTCGCACGCCTGATCGCAACTGGAAGCGAATTCCAGAGACGAACAGCTTGGACGGTAAAAGAAGAATCATAAAAGGTGGTGCTGTGTGGAGGTGTTTTAAGGCTTAAGTTTTCTGATGACCGTAATGAGCGCAAACCTGAACAATAATGATAACTGAAACGCATAGTATTAGTGTATTAGTATGATCTAATTTTAAATTACCTACTGTTTTTTATTGTTATATTAATTAGCTTAAGCATGTTATGTGTACACAAAATGTGGACTATTGATAGAACGCTGTTTGTCTGGAATACGGATAATTATATTATCTAGTTCAGACACAGACGTATTTATTGTCAAAGTAATTTATAAGTAAAACATTGTCACTGATTTGTTGTTATTTGTAAGCTCTTCTATACTAATATTATAAAGAAGAAAGCTAAAAATACAAAGCTTTCCTAGGTTTGCAATGATTAAACTTATTGGACTGATTAAAAAAGTTCTTTCACTTTTTGAATGCTACATGAACGCTGAGTAACATAGGCTAAATTAAAAAAAAATTACAAAAAAAAACAGACTAAAAAATTTTACTGATAAAATAGCACTAAAAATTAAAAAATAATTGCATAATTATAAAAGTACAATCATATACACATATATATATTTATATTTTATTTATTTATTAGTATGAATAGGATGGATATATAGGAAACGTCACCTCGTACAGGCCCTGCCAGAATACCAGCTTCATTGCGATGTGACTTTGTCACACCGTAGCGACATATGCTGAGGTGGGGTCCTGATTGGCTCCTCACACTTGTGTTCTTTTATTTGTTAATTATTTATTTATTTTTATTTTGTTTTTTGTGTCTTGTATTTCATGTCATTGTGTCTGTGTATGTGAGAGCCAATAAATGTTTTTCTTTCTTTCTTTCATTCTTTCTAATTGAAGTTTGCTCAATTTACTTGCAATTAACCTTTATTATACTCAATCTTATATTCTTAAAAACTATGCGACTGGTCTATATACTTAACTCTACATCTAACAGAACATATATTATGACAAACAAGCAAATAGCAATTATAAAAAAATATAAAAAAATTTAGACTGCCTAAATAGACAATAATTTTATTAGGAAAATCTATAGGTACAATTAATGTTATTTTTGGAGCCGGTGCCAGCCAACGAAGTTTTTCGAGCTGGTGCCAGTCCGCGTTTGTAGTCTAAATTTCATGCTTATGATTGAAAGTACTATTTATGATTGATTATTCATAAATAGTACATTAATAGTAACACTAAACTTTACATATTAAAATTAATGATAATGATGATAATGATGTATGATTATTCATAAATAGTACATTCAATCATCACTTACCTATATAAATAAGTGTGTCGTTTAATGTTTATGTTAAAGTCACCTTGGCTGGCACAGACTCCAAAAATAACAGTAATTGCACCTATATATTTTAATTTAATTAAAATGGGGTCACACGGGAAGCACCAACTTTCAAATAAAGAATCATCAAAATCGGTTCACCCAGTCGAAAGTTCTGAGGTAAGGTAACAAACATTAAAAAAAATAGTCGAATTGAGAACCTCCTCGTTTTTTTTGAAGTCGGTTAAAAAAGAAATGTCCACCCGTGCGAAGTCGGGACGGGCCGCTAGTTAGAAATAAATAAATAATTATTATTCATTACTTCTGTCTTGCCTAAACAATGTTTAGATTATACAATGACCGTTTGTGTACCTAAATTAAATTTTAAAAATAACCTCGATGCTGCAAGACGTTTTTGCTTTTTTGGCATAGTCACATAGGATTCGTCACTTAAACTTTAGAAACTCAACACCACCATAAAATACAGCACAATAACCAATTACGTGTACCGCTTAGAGTGCGAGCAATTGTAACTGGGGCATCCCCGCAATCCCGCATGCAGTAGTCTCGTCTCGCTCGACTCGAATCGAACGTCAATCAAAGTGCGAATCGGTAGAGTTGCCCACTAAAATCGGATTATTTGTACCAAAAATCGATATATGAAATAAGAAAGCAATATAGAATCAAATTCGTTTACTTATTTTTACCTTAGATTATTACAAACTATTGTATTTATTAAATGTCAACTTACATGTTAAATACCGTTACCGTTGTTGACGACTTGTCATCGATTCAAAATTAATTTTAATATGTAAAGTTTAGTTTTACTATTACTGTAAGTAGATGACTGTAAGTAGACATCTTAGATGTAATAGCTTGTCAATAGCTTATAGTTATCATTTTTGTTATCTTTTTTCAATTGCAAGCTGTTAGCTATCCTAAAATAAATAAATAAATAAATAAATAAAATATTTACTGTTTTAAATCATGCCAATATTTTTTCGCCATAGCCGCGGTCATCTCTGGTTTGATTGCAAAGTCGTAACAATTAGAAACTTTAATAAGACATATTGTATGCAACAAACCAGAGATTGACTCTGTAGACAGCCTATTTCGCTGTTTGGTTTTTATGAGATTAATTTGTGAAAATTCTTCGGAGTCCAAAAATAATTAACAAATAATAAAATCCTATGGACAAGTGAATACTCGAGCGGGAATCCCCTTATCATCGAGTTGTAGGACTCAAGGGTATTCCCTAAAATATATGGAACATTCTGCAATACTTATCCATACTTACATTGGGAGATTCCCCGCAACGTTGTTTAAACCCGTTAAACCAAAGACATTTATTATCTACTAGCTGTTGCCCGCGACTTCGTCCGCGTCAATTTCTGTTATTATGATCGCGATTAAGAAGTTAATAATAATGTTATGTTGATAAAACTCTTTGGCAAATAATTGGCAATAATGCATTAATTTCGACCAGAGATTACCATAAAAAAGGTTATAATGAGTCAATCTCAAAAGATAGACATATACTGTCGCGGACATTTTTTTAGATCATTTAAAGAGTAATAATTCTTTCATAAATATTTTTTGGGTAATTTGAAACATTTACGCAGCGCACGCAACCGAAGCCCTCAAATATGGATAATTATCCCCGTTTTTGCAACATTTTTCACTGATGCTTCGCTCCTATTGGTCGCAGCGTGATGTTATATATAGCCTAAAGCCTTCCTCGATAAATGGACTATCCAACCCAAAAATATTTTTTTTAATTAGAACCAGTAGTTCCTGAGATTAGCGCGTTCAAACAAACAAACTCTTCAGCTTTATAATATTATTAGTATAGATTGTATAGATTAAACATAAATGAAAAAGGTTGACAATTTGAAATTGAAAAGCGTTAAATCGCCAAATCGGTAGATAAATCGGGAGAACTTCTATGGATTCTCGGTAATCGTGAAAAAAATCGTTTCGTTTCGGTATTTCGGTAGAAATACCGAAAAATCGGTAGGTTCGAGACCACTGCTGGTATGGCATTAGGTCCAATCAGTGTTGCCAACCACAATTTTGAAATTCCGTTAAACCAAGTCAAGACCAAGTCAAGACCGCTTCGGCTTAACTGAGTCCTCGCCTACAGTAGGTACGTGGGGCGGGAGGTACGTAGGGCCTCTGCCACGAACACGAGTGACTTGCGACGCGGCGAACGGATTTCTAGTTCATTGCGCGCTATACAATGGCAGTCATAGTCAACGGTTATAGAAATAGCTCAATGAACTAGAAATCGCTCGCCTCATCGCAAGACATCAGTGGTCTTGGCCGGGCAGTAAGGTGGTACACACGTGATAAATTTAACAAGATTCATCTGAAGATAAGCAATTCTAAATATAGGTGCCACTGTTAAACCGTCCGAACATTTTTTGACCTACTACCCATTCAGAGCGTATATATTTTAGCTGCAAAGAAGAATGGGCGACATATAAAAAAAATTACCTATGTAATTACCAAATCATGCAGCAATATTACAATACATTTCATTACACGCGCCCTTCGATTCGGTCGATTCGATTATCAAAGTCAGAACGCAAAGTTTTTTCTTTTTTAAATGAAACTTTTTATGCCATAGTTCGCCATAGTTAAAAACCCTTTGTAAAACTTTACGTTAATGTTTTCAATTTTAAAAAGCTTTGACATTTTTATTCCATTTGACAAGTCGAATAAAAAGTTTAATTTAAAAAGAAAAAAGTTTGCGTTCTGACTTTGATAATCGAATCGACCGAATCGAAGGGCGCGAGTAATGAAATGTAGGTATTGTAATATTGCTGCATGATTTGGTACATAGGTAACTACATAGGTAATTTTTTTTTGTAAATGTCGCCCATTCTTTGCAGCTAAAATATAACGCTCTGAAAAAAAATTATGCATAAAAAATACATTAAATTAAATAAACATTGTATCATACATTTTTCAAAAATTTCAAAAATGGAAGAGGGGCGGCCGAAGTCTGTCAATGCCAATAATCCAAAATCACATTCTATCTTTTTTAATTTTTCATTGTTTAGGATACAATCCGTGCAGCCTTAATTACGGTCGAATTTCGCCTTAAGAATTAAGAGTGATGACCGCTTTTCTGATTGGGCTCCTCTAACTGCGGGTGTGCCACGGGAAGGGGGGGAGGGGGGTACTCTCACCACTCCTTTTTTCGATGTTTATAAACGAACTTACTAAAGTAATACTTTCCCCGTACCACCTGTATGCAGACGATCTGCAACTTTATCGACACTTCCAATCGCAGCCAAATAGCCAACACACACGCAGTTATTGAAGACATCATCCGATCCGATCCGAACCCTTCGGAGAATCTAGTAGGGCACGGGGACGCGCACTTGTGCGCGATGCCGTTCCCTCTAGATAACCTCTGAAGGTGATTCGTTTCACACGGCTTGAGGGACCCTTTACGTTCCTCGCCGCCCCCAAAAAAGCCCGGTGAAGCTGAAAATGCCGCAGCGGCAATCAGCAATCTCTTTCCAAAAAAAAAAAAAAATGAAGACATCAATAAGGATCTCCTCTTGGTAGGCCGATGCATTCGGCAACTGCAAAATCTGGCAATCCGGTTTATATTCGGTTTGCGTAAATCTGACCACATTTCTGAATTTCGGTCGAAGTTAAAGTGGCTCCCAGTTCGACTTCGTCGAGATATGCACATCCTTTCCCTCCTTTTCAAAATACTTCACTACCCCCAGCTCCGTCATCATTACCTGCGTTCCCGTTTTACGCTCATACCCGTCTATTCCCGTCCCAAACGATCCTGCGACACACGAACCCAAATATGTCCTCAATGTAATTCCAATTTTTACCACAAACCATTCACAGTATATTCTGCTCGAATGTGGAATAGATTGCCTGCCAGCATTCGCGAGAGTTCATCGGTAGAATCTTTGAAACACAAGCTCAAAGAGCATTATCTGTCTAACGCGGCTAATCAGTGACATCCCATTTTGTAACATAATTGGTATATAATAAATAATTTTAATATGTATATATGCATATTTTATTTAAATTAGTTACGTCCTTGGTCATTAGTTTAAATATGTTTGTTAGTACGGTATTATTTACAATTTATTAGTCCCGCATACTTGTTTATCACACCACAGCTAGGGTTGGCTGGAAGAGATCTCTTGTCCTGTGTAACGTGTGTTTAAATGTAATTTCTTTGTACAATAAAGGGATTAATAATTTCGACCACTGGGCGACCACTAGTTAAAGAAACTTGTACATTACTACTGAATCATAAACTGCGAGACAGACAAAGATTGATTACATTGGAAGTGGCTCTGTCCGACCCGAGCAAAGCTATCAACACTATCTTCTGTTACTTTGTAAGTCAAAGGATCCTTAATCAATGGCAACAACCACATCACATCAACATCAGAACCTTACAGCAACATAAGGACAGTAGTGTTTATATAAGGTATGTCGATCGGGCAAGCTTATCGCCATCTGTTAGTAGATTCTCTGCCGTGTTCGAATAAGTTGCTGTCATGTGATGTGAAGTAAGAGATGCTTGATGACTCGCAATCGCGACAATTTACAATTTATCGCTACCAAAACACATATTCGTCTTACGGAACGTAGAACGCTACGAAAGCGCCACGATGGAGCGACGGTCTGCGATTTCTGAGATTAAGCAACTTCGGCAAAGGCCGGTCATCGGATGGATGACCAAAATATTATTATCTCGAGCTACTCCGTGCTTCGGAAGGCACGTAAAGCCGTTGGTCCCGGCTGCATTAGCAGTCTTCAACAACCACTAACCCACACTGAGCTCGCGTAGTGGAGTACAGCCCGTTCTCCCGGTGGTGTTTCCATCCATTGGGAAGGCTCGTGCCCTAGCAGTTGGGACATAAATGCTGGTGATGGTGATGGTGGATGTGAAATAACATAAAAAAACCCTGTTGAGCACAGCAACATTTTAAATTAATAATCGCAAGGTGGCTGGCAAGAGCTGGATGAGAGTAACCGCGGATCTTACTTATTTACTTACAGTGGCTTGCACTCAAAGGCCACATGGCCTTTGGGTGCAAGGCAGCAGTGGGCTAGTGTAGGCTGATGATGATGATGATGATGATGATGAAACACTTACCTGGCATTGTCATCAGGATACTGTGGATTGTAAGTGGATTTGTCATACTCCTCCTGCATGAGATCCCACTCATTGTTCATGGGATACGTCCGTGCTCTTCCTGCCATTGTAGCCTGCATTAAAGGAAAAAAAACAAAGTTATAGCAACTGCAGCAGACGAAAAGGCAACGAGTCACACAGAGATGATGATGGTGAACCCTTGATAGATTATTATTATTATTTCTCGTGGGGACGTCGCCAGCCGAACGGACGATCCATCCGCGTTGTCTGCGGGCCACTTCATCCTTTTCAAGGGGAGAACGGGTTCTCCCCTTTGGGGGAGCTTGGGTTTATCCAGCTTTCACGGCGCCCCGTCGAATCTTTTAATCTCTTTGGTGAATCTTGCGATCTGCTTTACCTTCAGATTCAAACCTTCAGTTCTTTATATCTAGTGTATCCGACCCCTAGAGCTCCCATCTTATCAGTGAGTACATAGGGCACTCAGCTAGTAGGTGGAAGCTGGTCTCCTCACTTTCCGTGCACTCCGGGCATATGGGGTCGTTTTTCACTCCAATCACTTTCAGATGTCTGTTCAGTCGACAGTGTCCTGTTATGATCTCTATGACCAGCCTCATGTTCTCTCTGAAGAGTCCCCATCAGTTTGCTGGTCTTTTTCTTGACCATTCCCTTGATTAAGATCTTCGACTGTCTCATGCCAGTCGAGGACCTCCATCTTCGGTTAGTTTCTGCTGTGATACTGTGGCTGATTACTCTCTTGGTGATGTTGTGCGCTATTGGCAGCCGGGACTCCGGTCCCACCAAGCTTTCCTCTGCTCTCTTTCTGGCTAGTTCGTCGGCCTGTTCATTTCCCATGTTTCCCTTGTGTCCGGGGACCCACGCTATTGTCAGGTCCGCTCTCTCGGCCAGCCTTTTTAGTGATTCCTTTATGTTCCTTACATTCTTTGACGATTGCTGATGTTGTCTCTTCTCTGCCTAGTGCCTTCAGCGCCGCCTGGCTGTCGCTGTAGACGGCCATTTTTCCTGTAATATTGAGGTGTTCGGCCATCTCTGCGCATGCCATTATTGCGTATTTTCCGCCTGAAAAACGCTGGCGAATCTTCCTAGCGGTATCGATTTGTTCATTTCCGTCCCATCTGCGCATCGAATGTGCACGCCGGATCCGGAGAGCTTTGTCGATTCTTTTCTGGAGCCATCTGTATAGCAAGTGACGCCATCAGTATCTATGCTCCAATCTTCTCTTGATCCTATGTGTATTCTATATTTTTGTCAAAAATCCTTTCCTTCCGTATTAGGTCGTTATTGGAGAGGATCATTGACAACCTGTCTTCATATTTTTTGCTTATACTAACGTGACCCTCGTCCATGAGGGTCCCGGTCCACATGCCAGTGCTTCTTAGCTTGATAGATACAAAAGAAACTAGCATGATGGTACAGGCAGTCCCATGTCACAATGGGTCAGGTGCACTACCAACTTTGCTATCGTTGCTCTATCCAACCCAGTGAAATTTATCAACATCTGGAAACTTAATCTTACGGATAAACATAGAAACCTAATACAAGACTTCCAAAATAACATCATGAGAAGCATACATCACATTAAATTAATGGATAAGGTGAGAGTTGACCATATTATGAGGAAGAGAACTTGAAGTAGAAGTGGACAGGACAGGGCCTTACGAGACTCCACAAATAAATGGTTACAAAAAGTCACAGAGTGGTTCCCACGAGATGATGGGAGAAAAGGAGGTAGACCAAGGAAATATATAGCTGGTGTTACTAGGACATAAACCACCAGAAATAGAGTTAAATGGAGATAAGCTAAGGCAAATGAACAATAGTGAAATTATTAATACAGGAAGTTAACAAGTAAAATTAACATTGTTTGTAAAAAAATCTATAATCTCATCTAACTAATATAATACAGCTTAAGTTTGCTTTTTGTTTGAACACGCTAATCTTGGGCAGACAGACCTTGTAATGAGAAGAGCTAGCAAGAAACTCTGCAAGGGCATTTCTTTTCTCATTTTTCCATTTCTTTTTTCCAGCTTCAACAAAAATATTGAAATGCCTTTATCAGGAAAGACATGAAGGACACTTTCTATTACAAATAAACACACAAAAAGTAATGTAATATTCGCTAGAATGCTCATTACCAAACAAAGTTTATCTATACATTAGAAAGGACTTAATAATAAATATAATAAAATTCAAAAAATTTAAAAAAAAATCAAAATTCTAAATCATTTATTCAGTTTAGGCTACAAATAGCTCTTGTGTATGTCACTATGCCATCTCGGTTCGTAAGTCTACTCTGGGCGGGAGATCTTGTACTGAGAAGAAACGGCAAGAAACTCAGCAAGTGTCCAGCTCTTTTCTCCCTTACAGCGTCAAAAATATTAGAAAGTGCCCTATCATAGCAGGACACTTTCCATTACAAATAAACACAAAATTATAGAAGACAACCACAACATGTAAATAAAAAAATATTTCAAAATAAATAAACTAAGTTAACAAATTTACATCAGGTAAAAGTTTCAATTTCCACAATGTCATACAGTACCACTACAGTACTCTGAAAAAATTGGTTAAGAAAAACCAAGTTAAACTACAGTAAATAACATTAAAAATAAGATAAGTATGCAAGAGCAGACCAGCACCGTTCACGAGTTCACGAGTTCACGAGTATGACATATGAATTAGCCATCGCTTTGCTCATCCATATTTTAGGAAACGTAACGACCCGACGCACACGCCACCACCGCAGAGACAAATAAAGAGAACATGACATACACAAGATACTCTAAATAAAAACTTAATGATCTATTTAACGCAACGCTGTTTGTTATCTGTAGGACACTGCTGATAAAGGCTATCGTATCGGTATAAAAATTATATAAATTAATTTTATTATATTAATTCAAATGTGTTTTTCATTATAACCAGGCTGATAAAATATAAAATAGAAAACTTGGACAAGACTAGCCAGAGATAGGGAAATATGGAAAGGGTTGGAGAAGGTCTATAACACAGGAAAAAAAAAACATAATGGATGAGTATCAAAAATTTATTTTGTTATTAAAGTTAAAAATATTTTTCTTAACTTTAATGGTTATATAATAATCGTTTACCACTAGCTATTTTCGAAACGAAATGGAAAAAAATCTTCAAGTACCTATTTAATAATAAAATAACAAGTATGAAAAAATATTATATAATATTAATGAAATAATAATATTGGCTCTATACTTAAGGTGATTTTTTTTTGGTGAGCATTTTCAGCTTCACTGGGCTTTGTTTGGGGGCGGGAAGAAACTTAAAGGGTTCATCAAGCCATGTGAAACGAATCACCATCGGAGGTTTTCTAGAGGGACCGGCATCAGGCACTAGTGCATGTCCCTGTGCCCTACTAGATTCTTCGAAGGGTTCGGATCGGATCGGACAAGGTGATGTGAGTGTAAGTTAATGTATGATGATGATGATTATTATTAGTCCAGCAGCAAACTAATAGGCTGATGACAATGATGAATGAGTAAATTTTATTAACTCGAAAAGAGCTCTGTTACTTGGTTATAGAAATGATTTCATTTAAATTGAATTTATACATTAATTGGCTGGGATGCCTTGGGAATACTTTGATAATAAATTATTGAGTTATATGCTCGTAAAATAAGTTAGGTAATGTAATAAAATAAATTAAATATAGAGGCCGATTTATTATTTATTCCTTACTACGATTTTATTTAAATATTTGACTTCGGTACACAGAAAAACGATGTACTTACAACATAATAAGTATGTAAAATTGAATAAATAATCGAAAACTAAAATAACCTGTGAATAAGTAAAACAACCTGAGCCGTAGAGCTTTTTGCAAAGCTTTTGCTAAAATCACCATATGACATGTGGGGATTGTGGGGCCCATTAAGTACATTAGTCAAATCAACGCTTAAAAACACTTACTTTTAAATAAAATACAAATAAATGGCTTACCAATAAAATTCACGGAATGTCTAAATCGAAAACAACACAACACCGGCAAAAACAAAGAAACAAAATTTGCTTCACGTCTTTTCTGAAAGATTGTCAAGAATGTCAAGCTCGTCTTTCTTTGTCTCTTGTCAAACTTAAGTCAAGGGTACCGACGTTTTAGCGTTTTTTTGAGGTTTTTTCGCTAACAGCAAAATCGATTCGGTTGATGGCATTCGCTTGAATGGGTTGTTGTCTCTGCCTGCCTGACTGATAAGTGATAAGTGATGGATGATCGTGATAAGTGTAGATATTTATTTATACAGCTGTTTTAGTGTTCAGCCAATGATAACAATAACTTATTAATTATGGGATTTTTTGTAAATGGTTCTTTTAAATATATTTAGCGTAAATCTATATTAATACAGACAGATAGGTACTAGCCGTCACCCGCCCGCTTCTTAGTTTTGTTTTATAGCCTATCACTTGTACAATCTCATGTTCTTACTGCTTACTACATATAAATGTTCATCAAGATCGGTGAATCCGTTCTTGAGTTTTAAAAGAGGACATACAGACAGACAGACAAAATTTTTAAAAATCATAGAATTGGTGTCAGTGAAACATAAACTCATAAAACAATTATTTATCCCAAAATTTGTCAGAAAAATTGCATGTACAGACAGACACAGAGCCTACAGATTTATATAGTACGTAAGTACCTAGTATTTATTTAGAGATGAAATATATAAATGTTTATGAATGAATAGGTAGGCAACGATTAACAATGTTATTATTGTAACTACATACCCACCTTGAATCAAATGTTCAATTTATTTGTATTGTTATGTTCTCATGTAATATAATGTAACGACTGAAGATTGTCCTAATGAGAAATAAAGTTCTTTAAACTGAATAAATGAATTATGAAATGAGGAACTAGATAGTTTAGAGAATTCATAATGTTGTAAAAAACGCGATGAGCTGAAATGAAGGCTCGACAACCCGCGTCAATCCAATAAAATATGTTGATGGTAAGCTTCGGTCGGACCGGACCCTTAAATGCTCTTAGGTCGGAACAATCACATATTATTTTTCTTCGTATTAATTTTATTTTGAACAAATTTTAAAAATTGAATTTTAAATGAAATTAAGTGACACTAAAGTTTCTTATGTGGTAGAATTTTCACCATTGAAACCAACAAAAATAAGGCTGTATGGGCTATATCCGTCTTCATCCTGTAAAAAAGTAAATTTTTAAGTCTAATTGACAGTGACAGTTGCGAAATCTAACCTGTCGTGTTTGTGATAAGAATACTCAAGGAATATCAAAAAAAATCTTAATCTTAACAAGTTTACAAATATGAAGAATGGACGATAATGCGAGAAACGCATCTTCCTATCATTCGGATCAAGAAATACTCGATGGTATGTGCACTAAATGTCTGTTTTAAAGTTTGAAATACGAGTACACTGCTCTGACTTCTGGGAAGCGTTGCAATGCAACAGGTAGGTAGGTATTTTGTATTATGACGTAGATTTATTTCCTTCGTGTGTGAAGTAATGATTTGATAATGCATTGTTTTTTACGAGTTCGACACAATATGTTTGTTTTAAGGCAGTTCAATCATATTGCTAAGTTTTAGATCGACAGAAATGTTTTTTAAACTTTTGGTTTTAGATCTACAGAAATGTTTTTTAAACTTTTAAACTTGATTCAATGTAATTACCTAAGTATGCTCGGTTTTGTTTAGCCAAACCTTCGATGTAAGTACCATTTCTTTACCTATTTTAACTATACTTTTACCTGTTGTTGAGAAAGAAGAAAATTATTAACACTGACCAAAATTATTATTATAAGTCAGAGGTAAGTTGTGTAATTGTTTAAGAAAAGTACATATATAGTCACAGAAGTAAGTATGTAATGTAATGAGGATTTTGTAGTTTGTTACATAACCAAAATTCAAAATCATTTATTCAGTTTAGGCTACAAGTAGCTCTTGTGAATGTCAATATGCCATCGGTTCTTAAGTCTTCTCTGGATCAGTCTAGTCAAGTCTTATCAGACTTCAAACTAGAATGCGTCTTGCACGGGGATCCTACGTATTGGCCTACAGATCAAAACAAAATACCTGATCTACTTGATTTCTTCATAACAAAAAATATTGCCAGAATCTACACAAAAGCCGAGAAATGCGAAGACCTTTCATCAGATCACTCCCCGGTCATCCTAAACTTAACTAAAGTACCCACCTACACAGAGACCCACCAAACAGATTTTACAACAAAAACACTAATTGGGATACGTGTCAGGAAATCATATCCTGTAACTCATACTTAAATAATAAATTGAAAACTGAAGAGGACATATTACTCGGCATAGAAAAATTCAACTCCACAGTTCACTCGGCAGCCAAAGAATTAACTACAGTGAACATAAGGCCAAGGATAATTATCAAAGAATACCCAAAGTACATCCTGGGAATAGTCCAAGAGTTAATCCCTCATAAAACAGGCTTTAGTTAAGCTTCAGATGAACTGAAAGAAGTAATCAAAGAACACAAAAACCACGCTTTCAAAATCAGTTGGCCAATCTGACTCCCCATAAGGACAAACTACTCACTATGGCGAGCAACTAAAAACCTCAAGCGGCTAAAAGATCACATCCCGCCCCTAAGAAAACACGACAATGGCTGGGCCAGATAAGATCTTGAATGTTTTTGAAATACATTTTTGCCATACACCTACAGGACGTCTTTAGTCCACTACCGAGTAGTAACCCAGAAAAGGACAATATTATAATGGAATTCTTGCAATCCCCTAATCAACTATGTCTACCATTAAAGGCAGTAAGCCTCAGAGAAATCACTAGAGAAATTAGAGCACTTCCAGTCAAAAAAGCACCCGGGTACAACCAACTAGATGCAACTCTGCTAACTAACCTACCCAGGAAAGGACTAATTTTTCTGGTGATACTTTTCAACGTATGCTTCAGGCTCTGTCTCTACCCATGCCAATGGAAACTTGTTCAAGTCGTTATGATCTTAAAGCCAGGCAAAGCAGCAGAGGAAACTGCATCATACCGACCCATCAGTCTCCTGCCATTGGTTAGCAAACTTTTTGAAATAATCATTCTCAATGGAATGCACTTACACCTAAGTGACATACTCCCGGATCACCAATTCGGCTTCAGGCAAAAGCACGGCTGTGCATAGACTGTGCATAGAACAGGTGCATAGACAGTCTAACACCATCAGCCAAACTCTGGAATCCTAAAAGTACTGCTCGGCTGTTTTGCTGGACATTAGCCAAGCCTTCGACAGGGTCTGGCATACAGGCCTTTTGTTCAAGATAAAAAAAATACTTGTCACACTCTTTCTACTTTATACTAAAAAGCTACCTTGAAAAAACATGCTTTGAAGTTAAACTTGGTAATGAAACTCTATGAAATACGCTCGGGAGTCCCACAGGGCAGCATACTTGGACAAAAGTTTCCCTGATTCATAAAGTTTTGAAACTTTATTGAATAATGAAAATTGTATATACCTAAACAGGAAGTTTTTTCAATTATGATGATGATGATGATGATGATGATCATATCATGAGATCCCTCATCAGGTACATAGAGCTCGCAGTAGGGACTTCATGCAGCACGGTCTTGTGCTATGGCTTCGAGGTCTGCAATGTAACCAACCCCGGCGATCTCCAGCTTGATAATTTTTATAATTTTTTCAATACTTTTTTATCGCAGCTCGCGGTATCAACATGACAGTGGAGGAGGTAGCAGGCCTGCCGACCAGCAAGTACTCGGAGCGGGTGCAGTCGCTGAGGCTGCCTGAGGCCGACCTGGCCTTCCTCAAAGGGCTGCGGAGACGGATCAAGAATAGAGTATGAATTAGGGTCCCAAATTATCAAGATAATAAACACAGATTTAAATTATCATGAAAGTTATCGGATTATTATCAACATTGTAATATATAATTCGAGGAGCTCGATGGTGCAGTGGTTAACGCGCCCGGTCTGCGAGTGCTGAGGTTAAGCAACTTTCGCAAAGGCCGGTCATCGGATCAGCTGACCAAAAATGTATGGTCTCGAGCTCCTCCGTGCTTCGGAAGGCACGTAAAGCCGTTGGTCCCGGCTGCATTACCAGTCGTTAACAACCACCAATCCGCACTGGGCCCGCGTGTTGGTTTATGGCCCGTTCTCCCTATCCATCCATAGGGGAGGCTCATGCTCCAGCAGTCGGGACATAAAAAAGTTTGCTGACGATGATGAATATATAATTATCATTCGGGTTATTGTAACAAAATAAAAATTACGAGGATACTTTGATCACATGGCTTCGGTGCTAAGTTATTCGTGGTGGCGTGCTTTCGTTGTTACGTGATTCATATTAGTAAACTTACGGGGACGTGGTATTCGATGTTACACTTTTCGAAGTCTTTTCATCACGCTCACTTTGTGATTCGTAAGTATTTTAAGAATAAAAATATTAATAATTAAATATTAGACAACATCACACACATTGCTCTGTCTCTAAAGACATTAAGCAGCTTGTGTTATGGATATCAGGAACAACCACCCAGACCCGAGAAAATATAGAAAAAGTTAGTTTTTCTATATCGACCCGACCGGGAATCGTCTTAATTGTATTAAATTATTCAACTTGGTTTTACAATTGTATTTGAAAATTTCCTGTAATTATAGTTGTATTTGATAATAAACAAATAAATAAATGTGAAGTCCGTCTTCTTATGTTGTCTGTGGCGAAACCCTCCACTTGTCTGTGGTCGCTCGCGGCCCGCAACCCGACACGCTGCGGTCGCTTTCACACGCTACTTGCATGAACTGTCGCGTATCGTGTTCATCAATGAGGTTGTACTATTTTTTTATACTGCATCGAGTCTGCGCCCTCGGGTTGTTCCGCACCCGATCCGATTTGACACGGAACCATTTCAAACGAAATATCACTGAATATGCGTTTTTTCAAAGGAGATTTCTTTGGAATACAAGGAGTATCATTGGTGAAATCGTCGGTTTTAGAAAGAAGAAGTCATAAACAAAGGAGTTACAGAGTAAAATAAAATAATTTATCAACGGTTTTTTTCAAAGGCATTTTTTTATGAATGAATGAAAATAATGATCAAAACTGCTCAAATCAGTACATTTTAATTTTTTTTTTTACGATAATTAGCCAATTTTATTAATACATTTATATGTTTTTATGAATAAAGAGGTATTACTCCAACGTTTCGTATTTTTTTCTTAACAATAAATCTATTAAGTTATTACTTATTAATAATTTTCTAAAGTTACCTATATAATAGCGCCCGTGAAATTGTTCCGATCAGTACCTTAAAGTCTGACTCCGACGATCCCATAACGGTTGCGAACGCCCCCCCGCCCGATCCTCTAAATGACAGCACACATTTACAGAATACACTAAACATGCACACCAGTTTAGGCCCAAGACACCGTACTCGTAGAACAAGGGTACGAAGAACCGGTTCACACTCGCTCTACACCAGGTACAGACATGTACCTGGTCGGTTCTCTCCTCCTCCACGGCCCGGTCAACCCGAGCCGAGGTCCGCGCCTTTAGAGGCGCCCTCGGGTTGCTCCGCTCCCCGATCCGATCCGAACCCTTCGGAGAATCTAGTAGGGCACGGGGACGCGCACTTGTGCGCTATGCCGTTCCCTCTAGATAACCTCTGAAGGTGATTCGTTTCACACGGCTTGAGGGACCCTTTACGTTCCTCGCCGCCCCCAAAAAGCCCGGTGAAGCTGAAAATGCCGCAGCGGCAATCAGCAATCTCTCTCCAAAAAAAAAACCTTAAAGTAACTTGTATATACGCTAATAGAGACATATCTTCCACGTCAAAATAATGGTCCTAGACAAGTAGCGCAGTCTGTATTTGATAGTTGGTACTATATCCGCGTACTCGTTTCACGCACGGGATCCCAGTAATTCCAGTACATACTTTTTAATCCTACCTATTATTATAAACGCGAAAGTTTGTAAGTATGGATGGACGTTTGTTACTCTTTCACGTAAAAACTACTGAATGGATTTTAATGAAACTTTCCTCATACACAGACCATGACCCAGACCAGCATATAGGATATTTTTTTTTTTACTGTAATCGCGATGAAGTCGCGGGCAACAACTAGTGAATAAATAAAGGATAAGTAAAGAAATACACATTTCAATTCTAAAGGCGGATTGTCAAACTTTAACCATCGTTTTGTGGTAAAACAGAGTAAGTACTTATCAGGCGATCGTCTAGCAACACATCGCTGACGTTTTCTATTCCACCTCGAAGCCCTACTTTGATTATGCTAAACTAGCTGTGCCCGCGACTTCGTCCGCGCGGAATAGTTATTTTTTCATTATTTATTTATATAAAAATTATTCTACAATAAAAGTAGCCTAAGTTACTCCTTATTACATCAGCTATCTGCCAGTGAAAGTACCGTCAAAATAGGTCCAGCCGTTTCAGAGATAAGCCGGAACAAACAGACAGACTAAAATTGTAAAAAAAAAAATATTTTGGTTTATGTACCGTGTAGTGTATACATCCATATGCATTTAGTAGTTTAGTGGGTTGCCCTATAGTTCATCAGAAGGAAATAATAAGAAATACGTTCAGTTCATTCACTTGTGTAATTCTCGTTTGCACATAGATATAACACAATATATAAAATGACTATAAAATATCTATTGAAATGAAACAACTTTTACGGATCTACTCGCGTTTATTTTACACATTAGTTTTAATTAATGTTTATCCTGACGTTTCGAACCGTTTGCAGGGTCCGTGGTCACAGGGAGACTGAGGTGTTGGTCGTCTCATAATTAGTTAGTAGCTTGTATACCCTCATTTAAATTAATCAGGTGCATTCCGTTTTACGCAGAAAGAGCTTACAGTATCTTTTGGTCTGGCAGTATGGTAATTAAGACGACCAACACCTTAGTCTCCCTGTGACCACGGACCCTGCAAAGGGTTCGAAACGTCAGGATAAACATTAATTAAAACTAATGTGTAAAATAAACGCGAGTAGATCCGTAAAAGTTGTTTCATTTCAATGTGTAGTGTTCGCGTAAACTTTAGAAAATAATATAAAATATCTAAACAATAACTAATTAAAATGACCTAGCGAGGTGGTGCTCTGTAGACGACTGCCGGGTCCCACCGCTACGCCGGCCGGGGTGCAGATTGCTGATCCGACATATTACAACATTGTATGCCGCTACAGTAATTTATCGCTTTGACAGTTTCCATGACAACAAAACAAACAAATCATTCGTCCGCTTAAGAATACCCGTATCCCACGATGGACCCCTATAGAAGCATCACCTACCGTTTCCAATTGTAAATGTAAACCATTCTCGAATCCACTTGAACACACATAGAAAATTTCATCCTAATCGGTCCAGCCGTTTAGAAGGAGTTCAGTGACACACACTACATTTATATATATATAAAGATGTAGTGTCGAGGTCACTAACGGCGAGCCTACTCAAAGTAGGTTATTTTGATGCTCCGTCACTCCGTCTACCAATTTTTAGGAAAAAACTTTTTTTTTTATAACTTTTAAGTAAACACTTGACCTTCATCTCACCTGATGTTGAGTGATGATATGGAGGATAAGCCTGAAGGTGGAAGCGCAATTCGCCCGGGACCCTAACAACTACTAACTATAGCAGGCACTGGCTATCTTATCTCTAGCTGCCGGAACACAACAGTGGTACAAACATTTATATATGGTGACATATTTAGATAAGATGGTGGCCAGCTAGCCAGGCCAGGCCGACAACATACCCTACCACCAACCAGAGTACAGAAACATGTACTCCACGCTGGGAGTGTGTAGGTATGTCATCATCATCATCACCAGCTCATTTTATGTCCCCACTGCTGGGGCACGAGCCTCCCCTATGAATGGATAGGGAGAACGGGCTATTAAACCACCACGCAGGCCCAGTGCGGATTGGTGGTTGTTAACGACTGCTAATGCAACCGGGACCAACGGCTTTACGAAGCACGGAGGAGCTCGAGATGGTACACTTTTGGTCAACCCATCCGATGGCCGGCCTTTGCGAAAGTTGCTTAACCCCAGCACTCGCAGGCCGGGCGCGTTAACCACTGCACCATCGAGCTCCTCAATATATATATGTGTTTGATTATTCGCAGCTAGCGTCACAGAACAGTAGACGTCGGTCTATGGAGCACTTACGGCGTTTGACTCGTGAGTTGCGGGCCGTACGAGCGTGCAGAGGCGACGCGCTAGCCGAGAGGAAAGGACTCGTCATGCAACGGGACGAGATGAGGGACCGGTGCCAGACCTTGAGGCTGCATATAGCTGCGGTGAGCATGACAATCTATTTTTTATTTATTTAATAAAGTTAGCCGACGATTGCTGCATCAGGGCGTGTACAAAAATGGTATTTGATAAGTGCTTTTATGTTGAGAAAAATGTCTCGAAAGTAGCACGTCACTTTTTTTGCATGTGACTAAGTCGACAAGCGAGTTTACGATAAATTTTACGCGAATTTATTACTTACGTAATTTTAATATCAAGGTAGACCTAGACGGAGATGGCGGGACGACCTTGATGGGTTCATGAAGGAATGGCGTGATGTCGCAGGGGACCGGATGTAAAAAGTGTGGGGAGGCTTTTGCCCAGGAGTGGGACAGCTATGGTTGATATAATAATATCGTGTGACGACGACTGGGACAGAGGCCAAATGTTGAACGCTGAATATAGCTAAATATACTTTACTCGTATAGATAGAGTAGAAAGCGTTTTGATACACTTCTATGTGTCTGCGCCGTCAGACGATCCTACGATAAATTTTGCGCGAATTGCGCAAATTTATCGTAAGATCATTTGACAGTTTAAGGGACAAGGTTAACATTTTTTTTTTGTAATACTTATTATTGATACGAGCTCACATATTAAAGTAGTTTCTGCTATACATATATAAGTTACTAGCGGCCCGTCCCGGCTTCGCACGGGTGGAAATTTATTTTTTAGTATAGTCTATGTTACTCAGCGCTTCTGCTGACCAAATAATAATTTTGCTGACCAAATATTTAGTTTGTAATACAAAAAAATTATTTCCCTTGTTTAAATCGGTCCAGTAGTTTTTGAGTTTATTCGTTGCAAACATTTAAAAATACAAAGCTTTCCTCTTTATAATATCAGTACAGATATCGGCAACTGTTTATCTTTCAGACACTCCGCGACCGGTCAGACACGACAGAAATACCCAATTTAGATATAGACATACCAGAATCTCAATCTGCCCTGCCCAAAGACAATATCAAAGCCACAACAGAGCAATGCGACACCATAGACATAGCGACAGAGAAGAACATATTCGAGTGTCGCATAGACAAGCTAGTTCAGAAGAGCGTCAATCATATGTTTAACAACAATAATAATAATAATAAAAAGAGAATTTTTGCAAAAACAGTTTTTATTGAACACGAAAAGAATAATTTGTATCACAGTTCTGAGGTGCAAAGTGTTATGAAGGATTTGGAGGGTTTCAAGGTTTTACAAGAGGAGAATGGTGTGTTGAACTTGTCTGTTAAAAATGAGGGTAGAAGGAAAAGCCATGGCCGGAAACAGCCGGCCCCTAGAAGGATAACGTACGTGGATTATGATGGTATGTAATGGTTTTAATTTAATTTGTTTTTACGTATTTATAAATTTGTTATGAAAAAGTAGAAAATTTATTATAATAAGTAGTATAATTTGCGTAAAATTATAACATAACCATAATTATAAATACAGCTTGTTTATTTTGTAAGATCAGATGTTGATGACGTAGTTGATGATGACATGGATGATTATTCAATGTCATCATCTAAGAGATTTCTTAGCGGACAATGATACTATTTACCAAAAAAGGCAGATACGTTGCTAGCGCCCCGAAGGCATACCCAACAATAGAAGAAAAAAAAAACATAAAAAAAAGTATCCTATATGCTGTTCTGGGTCATGGTCTGTATATGAGGAAAGTTTCATTAAAATCCATTCAGTAGTTTTTACGTGAAAGAGTAACAAACATCCATCCATACTTACAAATTTTCGCGTTTATAATATTAGTAGGATTTTCAATATAAAAATGCCAAATAACATACAATAACTGTATTTTTCGTTCTAACTGCTTTATTTACGCTATCACTTTGATATCATTTGAAAATATATTTAAATAAATATTAGTTGAAATTAAAAATGAGTGTCTGTGCTGCCGCTGCGTTCTAAATTCGAGCGAACAATTTCGAACCATTATTTGCGGTTGATGTGTCAACGCAGGACCGGCCCCCCGACCGCCTAACTCGATCGCTTTCGATCGCTTTGAAGGCGAGGCGAGTAGGAGGCGTCATCTTGTCATTTCTAAAGCAATATCGGAAGCTATAGGCTATAGCTATCTAGCCGTGTGAAACGAATCACCTTCGGAGGTTTTCTAGAGGGAACGGCATCGCGCACTAGTGCGCGTCCCCGTGCTCTACTAGATTCTCCGAAGGGTTTGGATCGGATCGGGGAGCGGAACAACCCGAGGGCGCCTCTAAAGGCTCGAACCTCAGTCATATATCGGTAAGGCGGTCGGGCCCCTGACCCGGTATGTCAGAAGGGTGCTGGTTCAAATCCTCAACCGCCTAGCCGATTGCTTTGGCTACATGTATAGTTTATGACGTCATCTAGCTAATAGGTATAGGCATATATCTATAGCTATAGCCTCTTCTCTCTCTAGCTAAGCTATAGCTTTCGATATGGCTTTCATAGGCGGTACGAAATGACAAGATGCCGTCATAAACTATACACGTAGTCAAAGCGATCGGTTAGGCGGTCGGGGGGCTGGTGCTCTTCCAATTGAGCTATCGTGGTTCCACCACGACCACCAGAACCACGATAGCTAAATTTTTTCAACATTTGTGTTTTTGTAATTTGTTTCGAAACAAAATTTGCGTTAAAATTATATAAACAAAACAAAAACATTTTATTTATTTATTTATTTATTGTATATCACATTACATTAGACGGTGTTAAAACATAAGCAGAGGTATACATGTGACCCCCTGCTAGGGCACAGCAAATAAGAGGGCTAACTATTTTAAAAATCTAGGTTTTATAATATAATATAAGTACACTCGGCGTCAAAAAAATCGCACCTTTTAAAAATCATCTTTAAAAATTCTTAAACCTTATGTAGAGGATAGTGTTGGGTATCATTAGAAAGGTAACAAAAAGGAGTATCAAAAAACAATTAAATTTAACTTTCTGTTTAATTATAATTATACAAACAACATTAAAGTTAATAAAATAATAAAAATCCTTAATTAAGTCCTAATTAACAACAGATAATTTACAAAGAAAAATGTACAAAAAGTGTCTTAAAATTAACTTAAAATCTAGTGTTACCCCCCCTTGCCCTGATCACGGCTTCCATACGGTCCCTCATGGACCTCACCAACTTCAGGAGCTCTTCTTGAGGGATAAGCCCCCATTCTTCAATCACCGCGTCTTGGAGCTCCTGTAGAGTCGAAGGAGCTGGATCCCGAGATCGAACCTTACGTTTAAGATGGTCCCAGAGGTGCTCTATAGGATTCAGATCCGGACTTCGCGCTGGCCACTGCATCACAGAGATTTGGGACCTCTGCAAGAAGTCGCTCACGATGCCTGCAGTGTGAGCGCGAGCGTTGTCGTGCATTAATGTGAACCCCTCGCCAAAAGATTCGGCAAAGGGGACCACATGCACTTCCAGGACCTCAGTGACATAGCGGCGAGCAGTCAGCGACCCTTGTCCGCGAGCACCTCCAGTCCGGGAGACGCAGACAAGGTCGGTTTTGCCGGCAGCAGACATACCGCCCCAGAACATGCAGGATCCGCCACCATATTCCACCGTCTCCTGGATGCAGGCTTGGGCGAAACGTTCACCCTGCCTCCGGTATACTCTTCTCCGTCGGTCGTTGCAAAAAAGACACACTCGCGTCTCGTCTGAGAAGAGAACAGCTCTCCACTGCTCAAGGGTCCAATCGACGTGGTCACGAGCAAACTGCAAGCGGGCTCGCCGATGCGCTGCAGTCAATTTTGGACCCGTAGCAGCTCTGTGGGCCGCTATCTTCTTCTCCTTCAATCTTCTTCTAACCGTAGATACGCTTACGGTGCGTCTGCGAACTGCCTGGAGCTGCTGTTGCAACTCAACAGCGTTGGAGAAACGATTTCTCAAAGAGTTCGACACAACGAACCGGTCGTCTCTTTCCGAAGTGCAGCGACGTCTACCCGAACCGTGTCTGCGGATATAGCCACCGGTCTCTATGAAGCGCTGGTACACTCTTCGAACGGAATAACGGCTCAGGTTCAGTTGCCGGGCGACATCACACTGCCGCACCCCTGATTGCAGTAGTGCAACCACTTGAGCGGCTTTATCAGCTGTGGTATCCATCAAAATCTGTGCGTGTGTCCTCTTCAACGGTTGAATAGCGAATGACCCACATTGAACCCGTGTTGACCGTTTTATACCCACAAAGGAAGCGCAACTAGCAACTCTCACGGGTAGCAAAATTTGCATCGAATTTTTGTGACACTTTATTTGTTGCATTAGGTTTTATTTGATAATGAAAAGTAATGTTTTTTATTAAGTTAATTAAGTAACCTTGTAAATAAAATCATAATTAATGCGACTGCATGTGCATATCAAGAGTAAATGACATTTGAAAGTGATTTTCTAAGAGGTGCGATTTTTTTGACGCCGAGTGTATATAACGCCAGTTTAACCAGCTTGCAACACAATAATAACAATAGCAGTACAGTACAATACAATCTATATTTATCATTAGAATCTACGAACATTTAATATTTATAATTAATAATTAATATAGATATCGAATTGTTATTTAAGTAATTATATTTAATTATGAATTCTTTGCGAAAGACTGCAGGCTGATGCTGGATGCGTCAAGCTGAGGACAGGGCGCTATGGCGCTCATTAGGGGAGGCCTATGTCCAACAGTGGACTAAGACAGGCCGATGATGATGATGAATTCTTTGTTATTTATTATAGGAATCATTTAAAAAATCTGACAGGTTATAGTGATATTATTCCAAAAGAAAGCTTTTTAATAATTTGACGAAATACTTAGGATTATCTGCGTTTTTTATGTTATTGGGATGGTGGTTGTATATTTTTATCAACATTGTGTGGGGGGGGGGGGCTAGACGAGACTAATTTTAACTTGGAGATTGTTGTTTTAAGTTTGTTAAGGTCTCTATCATTTCTTCTAATATTTTTGTAAAAAAACCTTTAAAAGTATTGTATGTCCCTGTCAGACTAAGTGGGTTAAGCAACCGAATGCTGGTTTTAGTCTGTCTATTGAAACCGTGGCCCTTCTGCCGGGCATTTAGAATTGTGTAACATTTGTTATCTCGATGTATTAACTTGTATGGACCTGCGTATGGAGCTGTTAAAGACTTTTTAATTGTGTCCCTTGGTAAGAAAACGTAATCGCAGTTTTGTAGCTCTGTATGAATCAAACATGGCTGTAACCCTCTCTATTAAATTCCAGATTGCGTTCTCGACTTGAAAATTAAGAAGGAGCAGTGACGCAAGAGAGAAAGAGACCAATATATTATGTGTTTTGGGGCACGATTATATGCTGTCAATGTTGTTCGCATTGCCCAGTGCTGGGCAACTGGGCTTAAGTGCAGTCAGTAAAGTAAGTAACTGAATTGGCAACTTTTTTATTGATGGCTTCGCACTAACTGTGCATTTGGCCAGGTGTCGTATTAAAAAAAAAGTAATCACGGAAAGTGTTATTATGCTAGATGCTCGGGTTGAATGCGACAAACCGTGGTTCAATCCCATAGCTCCGGTAAACTACTCTGCCGTGCCAATTTAAAACGCAGTAAGAGGTTATGTAACTTTTGAGTAAATGGCGGTTAAATATTTTTTCATTTTTTAAATACTATGGCGTTATTTTAAAGTGTAAAGTAAAAATGTTTTACTGTTATTATATAGCTTAACTAACACAGCAATTTTAATTTAAAAAAAACATACTTTCTTAGCATAGTTATGGCGAATAAAGCGAACTATACAAACTTTAAATGCAAGTAAGGACGGACTTGCTGCGCTCTTAACTAGTTAGTTACTGCGTCTCGTCGCTTAAGTTCTAACAGCGCGTGAGTAAAAATTGGTAATTTTGAGTGAGCCATGTTTTTGGATAGAAAATCGAAGATGCATCTTATGACCAATCAAAACGATGTTAAGCCAATTGCAACGTTGTATTTCGTCGACAAAGTCAGAGAGTGGTCGCAGTGTATATTCAAATGCTACGGAAATAACGGCTTTAATGTCTCCTGCCTGAATAGTCGACCATTTTGAGTTGCGCAGTGTTAGAACTTAAGCGACGGTTTATTGTTAGTAATTCATTGTGACACTGAAAGCCGTAACACATGAAACTGCTCTTCAGATTAAAAATCATTTATTCAGTTTAGGCTACAAGTAGCTCTTGTGAATGTCACTATGCCATCGGTTCGTAAGTCTGCACAGGGCGGGAGATCTTGTACTGAGAAGAACCGGCAAGAAACTCAGCAAGTGTCCAGCTCTTTTCTCCCTTACAGCGTCAAAAATATTGGAAAATGCCATATCATAGCAGGACACTTTCCATTACAAATAAACACAAAATTATAGAAGACAACCACAAGATGTAAAAAAAAAAATATCACTAAATAAAAAAAACTAAGTTAAGTAACAAATTTACATCAGGTAAAAGTTTCAATTTCCACAATGTCATACAGTACCACTACAGTACTCTAAAAAAAATGGTTAAGAAAAACCACGTCAAACTACAGTGAATAATATTAAAAATAAGATAAGTATGTATTAGTATTAGGTACCTCTTCTTCCAAATGTCAAAACGACTAGTGAATAAAGTGCAGTATCCTATATCAGTACAGTTCAAAGTTGTATTTATGACCACTTTACTAGTTTTTTTTCACAAATTATAAAAGCGGTAAGCGAATCTACTGCTTATATCCATTTGTGAAATAAATAAATCTCACCTTATAAAAGTCCCATCGGCAAAAAGCAGCACTATACGAAAAAGATGTTCTCTTTAGTTATTATTTTTTTACGAAGAGACATACCGCATTTACGCCATAACAAAGTATAACGTTCCGTATAGCTATAGAAATAAGAGTCAAAGTGCTGTAAAGAGCTCCTAGCGAGGATTCCTATGTAGAATCGAAATGTAACTTGAAAAAATATCCCTTACTGCGTTTTTGATTAGCACGGCAGTACTGGCGTGAAATAGTCCATGCGTCTGTCGAATTGTCGACTCTTTCATACTTACTTCGATGGCTCAGCGACCGAAAGTGTGTATTGACACCCGACACAAGAACTCGACATCTATTTTAATACAAAAAAAAATAGCAATACACCCCGTTCATAACTACTTAAAGCATTTGTGAACTTTATTTTGATTTGATACTGGCGAAATGCACGGAGAATGCGAAGCCAACAAACTCAATAAAAAAATAATAAATCTCATCACAATCATGTCCATTGCAGTTTTATAATAATTTATCGGTTACACACTATACTATATGCTTGAGCTAATTTAGGCGTGCGTAAAATTTGAAATTACGTCTTTGGAAAAGTTTTACGCAAAAAGTGCGGCTTACAATAAATTTACGCAAACTCTTTGTCTTAAGATAAATTTACGCAAATTGATAGGGTCTTACAAATAAACAGTGAATAAGCTTCGGATAACTGAAGGATGAATTCTGGTAACTTCGGTTAACTGATGCTACGTTTGTTTTCACGCTGCACCAGTTGTCTTCACGTCTGGACTCCATTTCCACTTAACATCAGGTGGGAGTGGGATGGAGTTATTTGCCGAGAGATATCTATTAAAAGAAAAATAGTTATTCCGTGTTTTATCTCTTTTACTCTGATTTGAAATAACGTTTATATAACAGGAACAAAACACGAAATAACTATACGGAGCTTTTTTTTTGTTTGTTTGTAAGGCACTTTGCCTTTTGAAAAATTTACTCAATTAGCTTGTAAAGTGTATGACCGACGTTTATAGACGTGTTTATATACTGATTGTACTTTTATGAAGTTTTATTGTGGAACTTTGACAGTATTTATCGGTATTTTGTTAATGTGTGTGTGTACAGACCAAATATTATTATTATTATGTTGCGAGTGTGCAGAGTAATTTAGAATGTAAGTCGTTATCTCTAACGTCCATTATAAAACGGTAACTGTAAATTTACGCAATGAAAATTGCTGTTTAAGAGTTCTATCTGATAGTGATAATAGAATAAAATCGTTGGTAATAAAAAAAAAATCTTTTTTGAAACTATTTTTTGTAATCAATTCTTCACCATAAGTTCTCTAACCGATAGATTATATTTATACATATTATACTGTTTATATTATTTATAAGATTAAAATTTAAAAGTTTTTATAAATCTACGAAATCACAAGTCAAGTTTGATTTAAATTAGCAGTTACAATGTCTCATTTTTAATAAAAAAAAATACATTTAAAAATGTTATTGTATGTAAGTTTACATTCCACATTAACATTTTACTAACATTACATGTAGACTTGTAAAAGCTGGCCATGTAAAAGCTATTTGCAGCCAATAACAAAAATAAAAAGAAGTCTTATTTGACTTTAGATAATATGCAAATGCGTTTTGTGCATTAAATAAACTAATTTGAATTGAACTTGAATTTTTACAATATATTTTAAGAAACATCATTGTAAGTGATAATATATTAGTCAACGCTTTTAAATTGTTATAACGTGAACAGTAACTAGACATTTGTAACAATGCACTGCGCCGCTCAATTGCGCCTAACCGGTTCACTGCGCTGGGTGTGTTGACTCACTTTCAAAATGTGTTGGCGGCGTGGGCGCACAGCGCAGGACCGGGAGGGGCTTTATTTTAACAGACAGCTGAGAGTATATTAATAAACGTTACTTTTATACAATACAATATTTAAGATTTTCTTGTTACCTATTGAAAAAAAATTAATTACAGAATACGTTTACGTTCAAAAATCAATGAGACTGTGAGCGCGGCGTGCAGATGGCGCGCGTTACGCAGCTCATTTTGTTGCGCCAATTCAATTGCGTCAACTCAATGAGCCGGCGCAGTGAGTTGCGCCAGAGTTATTGAGTTGACGCAAGGACTTGTGCTGATTTTCCCAAGTTTAACGTAAACTATTACGGCTCCCGCTTTTGTGTAACTATTACGACGTGTGCGTTGCAACATAGAATTCCACACGTTTCATTTTCACCGACTAAAAAAATCGGTCACCGATTATCTGACGAGGGCGAGGGCTCTAAAATACTGTGTTCTTCTAATTAAACCATTTTCAAGTGCGAAAGAAATGGCAATAACTTAAGACAACGTCTAGTTTGTGAGTTGACAAATTGTAAATTAGTCAAAAATGTGTTTTAACACCTGTTAAGCGTTATTCCATTTGCAATAAGAGTCGTTAACTAACAAATATAAAATTGGTAATTCAGTGAAAGCTTTAAAAATCTTTTCATCTTTTTACCAATTAGCCTATATCGTGGTATTAAATAAATAATATTTTTTTTCTCCGACTCTTTTGTCTCCGACCCGCGCGAAAGTCGTTATTCTACCTACGTAAGCTTGTTCTAGCCGCACTTTGCATGCGTTTTGGTCCGCATTCAACTCTTGCAAACATGTACGAACACGCAATTAGTGTACGCGCGTATAGAATAGAAAGTTTTTATTAACACACACACTTAATTATAACAATTATACAACAATAAAGGGAAAAATATTAAAACAGGCAGAAAAAAAAGAACAGAAAATAAAATAGGTAGGCAGTGTGTGAAGTTAAAGGCCCTGTTCAGAATGCCACAGAAGCGCTGTTATTCTGACAGGGCCTGAATATTTATGGGTACACACGCCTGCACATCAACCTACCACAAACTGTCAAATTTCCTCAATAGACTTTGAACTTTAGCACTAAGCTATATGGTTGAAAATGTATTGAAGAAATTTCACAGTTTTGGATAGGTTGATGTGCAAACGTCTGTACTTGTGACAAGACAAAAGAAAAGAAATTAAAAAACAAAAAATATTTTAATTAAATTTACGTAAAAAACGCATCCACAAAGTGCAGCTGGCCTCATGTGAGTCTTATACAATGTCGGAAACTATGTCTTAACATTTTGACATATATCAAAAATCACATGTTTTAAAATGTTTAACATTTTCACAATAGAATTGCCACACCTCATGTTTTTCTGTTACTTACATGTTCTATAAAATGTTAGTAATACCTATTAAGGGTACTTGCACAAACATTTGGATCCATAGTGCATATAATGCTTTTAATATAATTTGGCAGAATTTTGCTTTCAGACGTTTGTGCTAGTATCCCTAAACTCTACGAAACAATATATAATAATATTTATATTGCTTTAATAAGTCAAAATACAAGATGCCAATGTGAAACATATTATGTTATTATGATATAGAAATGTGAAGTGCCAGGTAATGTAAAAAAAAAATTGTTATGTCCAATTTTTAAATATAATGTTTTTTTTATATTATACACGCCATGAATATATTCATGACAATTGATGTTATACAGTTATATAATGTGTTAACAGAATAGTTATAATATTTAGATTTAAGAACAAAATTATGTAAAGAATCGATAAAGTGATGTTGAGTTTTAATAAATAATTTTAGTTATCTATACGGCGTTTCCTTTTTTAAGCTAAATTGTCGCCGATTGCTTAGGGTAAGCAACTGCCGCAAAGGCCGGTCTTCGGATGGGTGACCAAAAATGTATCATCTCGAGCTCCTCCGTGCTTTGGAATGCATGTAAAGCCGTTGGCCCCGGCTGCATTAACAGTCAGTCAACACCACCAGTCCGCACAGGGCTCGCATGGTGGCATATGGCCGGTTCTCCCTATCCATCCATAGGAATGGTGAAGGTTCGTATCCCAGCAGTGGGGACACAAAATGAGCTGGTAATGATGATAATACGGTGTTTTTTATCAAACTTATTTTTTAGCAAATGAGAAGCGCTTAGCCTTCATTCCACCTGATGTTAAGTGACGATAAGGCCCAAGGTGGAAGCGCACACTTCACCCGATATCCTCAATCACTGAGGAACGGCAATCTTATCTACAAATGTAGAAACACAACTGAGTGTGAGTGGTATTTATTATGGCTGAAGAGGAAAGACGGGAATGTGCACTTGCGTTTGCGCGTACGTTTGTGCACCAACATATCTCCTGCACACTTGACTGGCTTCTGTAGTATAAAATCAAAATTAGCCAAATCGGTCTAGCCATTCTTGAGTTTTAGCGAGACAAACGAACAGCAATTGATTTTTATTTATATGTATAACATAGATAGAGTTATAATAATATATGATTAACACCTTATGCTATTTACACAATTTTATGGCAATAAAATTTATCTTACCTTAGGAATTTTGGTGTGGAATGTTGTAGCTGCACAACATTGAATTGAGTAATAAATAAACCTGCAATGATAATATTTTTAGTTAAGTAGGTACATAATTATATAAATACAAAATGTTTTCTAGTTGCTCCCAAACATTTTGTGGTAAAAGTATTTATAGCGACATCTTGTGTTGAAAAGCTGTACTTATTAGCAGCTGCCGTTATCGCCATCTATAAATGTGTCCTGTACAACTCGGTTTCCCTAGACGTCAATAGATGGCAATAGCAAATTTTTTGTTTGATGGAAACACTGACAAAAACTTGAGCGCCCTCTAGCTTAAAAAAACAAAAACTTTCCTTTTGTCTCGTTAATTAAATCCAATATGGCGGCAAACGGTGTATGAAAGGTGCGGAATGTTTTGATTTCGGTCGAACAATAAAAATAGTAAAAAGCCCGGAGCCCCGAAAAAAATACGCAATGGCCGGTGCGATAACGCGTGTTTTATAAAAAATACAGTGTGTTAGAACGGTGCGTGTGCGTTGTGTCAAAATACAAGTGCATTTTAAGTGAAGTGAACTTTTTGTGGGAATTGTTGCTGTTTGCTAATTAATGTGTTCGTCAGTGGTAATATGTGACATCAGTGTACACGATAGATATGTCTACCGATCCTGATAATAATACTCCATGTCCGAATGCAACCGGATCCCGTGTATTTGACTCTCCCCCCAAAAGAGGGGAAACAAAAGATGATTTTGTCGAAACTAATAGGAAGCAGAGATCAGTATCTTTCCCTGATGAGGATCAGCTAGTTACGCAGTATTTTGAGCCTGCAAACCCTTGGGAAAATGGTGAGTGCATTTAAAAAAAATGTTTTGTTCAGTGTCTCTTCAAGGCAGTTGTAGTAGTTTACTGAAGCCAGCTTTAGAAGCCTAGTATTTAATTATCGTGAAGGTCTTGCCCTTATTTCTCATCTGACCCATCGGATTTCTATATTAAAGTACTGAACTGACTGAGGTTTCAGTGTTTAAGTATGAATGTCAGATTATCACTACACATCTAGGTAGGTACCTGTCTATAAGTATGTTTATAAAAAGTGTGATGCATAGATTATAATACCTACTTCAATAATGTATGAATTTTATCTGTTTTGTCTGTAATTTTATATCTTTAAAAAAACCTTAAAATAACACAATTTTTTGTTAAGTTGATTTGAATTCTAATTGACTACACACTTAATTGATGCTTTGCCCTAAAAATGTAACATAATGTCACACAACTAGAAATAATAGACCCCTAAAATGACAATTTTAATATATTAATTAGTTTTATGCCTTAAATTGTAAAATATCATTTAACAGAATAATATCTTATTAGATTTTTTCTGTTATTCCTTATTGTTTAGTTTCTTTGATTGATGAAGTTACATATTTTAAGTTAGCTAACTGGGGAGATTTGTTTATTTATTTATTACAAGTACTCTGATAGAGTATTTCACATAATAATAATAATAATAAATATTGTTGATTTGTGTCCAAAACTCGGTTATATTATAGATTCTCTTTCATTAAATAATTACAAAAAAAACCAACATAAAACTTGAAGACAAAAAGGACTAAGTAGGTATGTTTTATTGGTTGCAGAACAATCCATAATCTCTGCCATGCTCAGACATAACCTTTTCTATAATCTTAATACAATAGGTACAATATTGATGAGGCAAATTTACAGCTGTTGACAAACTATTCTTTGAAAGATACACAAACAAAAACAAAGCATGTAGGTGTATGTAGGTAAATGGTATTAAAATACTACAATTAATTAACAAGTTTATGCAGCACAAGAAAATATATAATATATTAGACCAATGACATTATAGCATGTTTAATTTTATGACTAGACTGACAGTTTCTATTGTGACATAAACTCTGATACCTAAATTTAATACTAACATTTAATAGATGTAAGTAAGATGGAAACCATTACCAATCAATAACCAAATATAATGACGACAGAACACATTATTAGAGAAACCAGAAACAAATGGACTAAAAAAGCTACAAAATGGGTACCTCGTAATCATAAAAGGAAAATGAGAATATAAATAAAAAGATGGGAAGATAATATACATAAAATAGCTGACCCCATGTGGCTATGCAAAGCTAGCAGAGAGGAGTGGAAATTTTAGAGGAGGCCTATGTCCAAGGACAAGCGGTGGAAAAATAAAACACTTCTGTGCCCTGTAATGTCAGTTGCTCTAGTACCCTTCAAAGTTCAAGCCTGCAAAATTGGCAACATAATTAGGTATTAGACGGTTTTCTGTGGTCTAGTGGTTGTGAGCATGAGCACCGGTCTAAGACCCAGAGATCCAGCAGGGATATATGTTTCTGTACTCAGTTTGGTTTGTGGTATGGCTTGTTTTTCTGACTAAATTAAAATAATTCATTTTATAGTTCTTACTTTAAAAATAACGATTTCCTCAAAAAAAACCTAGTTCCCGTTTTTACTCATTTAATAGAAATTAAACAAAAATCCTGAGACACATCATTCTTTATTTGTTTTTCATGTAATTTACTTCAAAACTGACGGACTTTCATACAAACTTTCACCTCTTATTTGACCCCATTAGGGGATGATTTCCGTAAAATCCTTTCTTATTGGCTGGGTATGTCACTCAATTAACCTACAGGCCAAATTTCATCTTATTTTCTTCAATCTGTACAAGTCATTATATGTATATAGATAGATAACATCATAATTATGTTTCAGCAGCCAGAGATAAGGTAGCCAGTGCCTCAGTGGTTGAATATCCCAGGTGAAGTGCGCTTCCACCTTCGGCTTTAAGTACCATGCCGGGTGGCCTTCCATTTGGATGCTGAGGAGAATCCTTTCAATGTGCAAATTTCCACATTTCCAAAAATTCGCTCACAATTAACTAATAAAGGCCATTGTCTTGTCAGCTGCTGATACAAATGCCTGTTCGGCTTGGCAACTTATCAAGATATAATTTTCCTTATGTCTTAATAAATACTGTTGTTGCATCTTGGAAGAGTACAAAGAAATATGTTATCTTAACTCAGCGCTTGTATTGTCTGTATGGCGAGGGAACGAGTGTACCTTTAACTAAAGTATTGGAGCCCTTAAAGGGCACTATTATAGTGTACTTTGTGACAAAGCTTATGAAGACAAGTGAATGGGTATTATACGGCTAAGCATAGAGCGCAAGGACAAAGATGATGACAGTTTAAAGACAACATGAACATTTCAAATAAAATATTAGCATAATACCTATATGATACTGATTTATGTTTTTTATTTTTTTTTTAAATTTTGACGATGTTGCCACGTTTGGGAATCAAACGGTATCATCAATCAATTATCTACCAGACCTTCAATAATGATGTCTATCATGTAATTTTTTTACATACAAACAGGCAGATGTTTAGACACTCACAAAAAAAGGGTCGCAAAATCACCAATTTTGATTAAACTCGCCGTTAGTGACCATAGTGACCGGCACTTGTGACTGTGACTGGCACTAGTGACTGGCATTTCTTAAATACTCATATACTTTACACAAATCAACTTTATCAGAAATACAACTAGGAAGTGCAAGAACATAGCTATGTATAAATAAAATGATGACAGAGCGTTCACAATTAAAAAATGCACTATGAACTTTAACGTCATTTGCGTAGGGTATTTAGTTGTTTAGCAAGTGTCGCAATCCCCATGATTGTTTGTTATCTATTCGCTTTTATCAATGTTTGCTGTGTGTATTTTTTTGTCTCATATATACTATCACTGTGTACATGTTATTCACATATTCACTAGCTCATTTTTATGTCCCACTGCTGGGGCACGAGCCTTCCCTATAGATGGATAGGGAGAACGCGTCATAAACCACTATTGAAACCACCACGGTTGTTAATGACTGCTAATGCAGCCGGGACCAACGGCTTTACGTGCCTTCCGAAGCATGGAGGAGCTCGAGATGATATATTTTTGGTCACCCATCCAATGCGAAAATTGCTTAACCTTAGCAATGGTAGACCGGGCGCGTTAATCATTGCGCCATCGAACTCCTCTTCACATATTATACTAACGAGCCGCTCGCCACTTCGTCCGCTTGAAAACACCCGTATTCCATTATGGACTATTGCAGCGCCACCTACCGGGTCCAATTGTAAATCTAAACCATTCTCGAATCCACTTGAACACACACAAAAAGTTTAATCAAAATCGATCTAGCCGTTTAGAAGGAGTTCAATTACAAACACACGCACAGAAGATTTAAATAAAAAGATGATACATTATTTCTTTACCATACCCAAGTTTTTCTACTTCAATAGTGTTTTGTCTCAAATAGGCTCTACAGCACTACTAAATACTATGTTTTGAGACTGTAATCGGGATGGCTATGGTGTAAATAATTATGGGCATTTATGCACCAAAGATCCCGATGGGTCGAAGTGCTAATGATGAGAGGGAAACCTCGGCAGCACCCTCTAAGAGATAAGATAAAAATGTGAGATTTTAAAGGAAACTGAGGATCTTCATATCCAACTATCGTGTAATCTGTAGCTCATACAGGGTGCCCAGTGCGAGTTTAATTTGACATTCGATCGCGTTCACAATTTTTTTTTTTTGTTTAAAACTTTTCGTATTAATTAACGTGATTGAATTTTAAAAAATAGCTCAAGCATCTAGACCACATGTTTTATAATAGTTACCAGATTCCCACCCGATTCTTAAAATGCCACTACACATTCATGTGAGACACCGTACTCGTAAAACAAGGGGACGAAGACCTATACCAGGTACAGACATGTACCTGGGCACTTCTCCCCACCCCCGCGACCCGGTTAACCCGAGCCCAGGTCCTAGCCTTTTGAGGCGCTCTTTCCGCTTCCGATCCGATCCGAACCGAACCGGACTCCTCATTCCCTTTAAAAAACCTCTTACGGAGCAACGATCACGGCTCATCACAAGGCTTGAGGAACCTTTTAAGTTTCTCGTCGCCCCCATAAAAGTCCGGTGACGCTGAAAAAAGGGCATCAGCATACTCTCAAAAAAAATGATCTCCACAACGACCTGTTTTGTTCTGCGCGACCTTCACCAGATCGTCGGTCCACTTTGTTGGAGGCTGGCCTACCCTGCGTCTTCTGGTGCGCAGTCGCCACTAGAGAACTGTTCCGCCCCAGCGGCCATCAGTCCTTCAAGCGACGTGCCCTGTCCAGGATGCCTAGTTTGAGTTTCATTTGACATTCGATCATGTTAACAAAAACAAAAATTAGTATGGCATTGAAGCGGCGCCTCCTGGCGATATACGAGAAGAGTTAAAGTTTTGAAATACAAATTTTCACACACACTAGGCACTCTGTCCACTGCGACTTGAGCTTAGCTTACAAACAGAATGCGAATTCATGACTCGCTTCTGGAAAAAAAAATCATACATTCAGTCATTAACAGTGATCGGGATCGTTCTTTTCAGTACAAGGTCTCCCGCCCTGTGTAGACTTGGCATTCATAAGAGCTACTTGTAGCCTAAACTGAATAATAATTTCAAAAAAAAGAGAGGGCTAATTTACCTAAAGTTGCTGTCAAGACATGACTAATGACTAAGAGTGGTTAAAACCGCCGAAATTTTGTGAATTTATTTTTATTGAATCCCGGAAATGTTTTTACTTCCTAGTAGTCTTAGTTCTAATAAAATTGCTTGTATTATTGTAGTTTATAGCAATTCATCGGATGGGTGACCATTAATGTATCATCTCGAGCTCCTCCGTGCTTCGGAAGGCACGTAAAGCCGTTGGTCCCGGCTGCATTAGCAGTCGTTGACAACCACCAATCCGCACTGGGCCCGCGTGTTGGTTTATGCCCCGTTCTCCTTATCAATCCATAGAGAAGGCCCCAGCAGTAGGGACAAAGATGAGCTGACGATGATGATAGCAATTCAAATGTTCACAAAAAAAACTGAATATGGATATTACAAAAACACAATGTTGAAAAAATTTCCACGAGCAGGATTTGAACCTGCACCCTTCTGACATACCGGGTCAGGTGCTCTTCCAATTGAGCTATCGTGGTTCTTTTTTAAAAAAGTAAATAGTGTTGAATAATATCGGCCGATCCGGTATGACAGAAGGGTGCAGGTTCAAATGCTGCTCGTGGAAATTTTATCAACATTGTGTTTTTGTAATTTGTATCGCAACAAAATTTGCGTTAAAATTATATAAACAAAACAAAAACATTGAATATGGATAGTTTAACAATTCGCCAATCATTCAACTATCTATCTAGTTTAACATAAAAATACCGAAAAGGCAGTAGTGAAATTAACGCAGCATGAGGCATCAATATTAGCACAAAATAGGCAAACCCAGGTGGTAAGTTTAATACGTACCGCGCTCGACCAACTCACGCATAGACTGAAATGAAACAACTTTTACGGATCTACTCGCGTTTATTTTACACATTAGTTTTAATTGAAACCGCAAATACTCGCCAGAGAACAACGATTCATCCCTAGGATGATACGCGAGGCTATTGAAATTAAAAAACATCCTAATTTTAATAGAGATGATGGTTGGAATCTACCACCAGCCTGGGATCCCATCATACAGAATATTAAATCCCAGCCCCAACACCATACTGCCAGACCAAAAGATACTGTAAGCTCTTTCTGCGTAAAACGGAACGCACCTGATTAAATTTAAATGAGGGTATACAAGCTACTAACTAATTATGAGACGACCAACACCTCAGTCTCCCTGTGACCACGGACCCTGCAAACGGTTCGAAACGTCAGGATAAACATTAATTAAAACTAATGTGTAAAATGAACGCGAGTAGATCCGTAAAAGTTGTTTCATTTCAATGTGTAGTGTTCGCGTAAACTTTAGAAAACAATATGTGATCAGATCACACATAGACGGTAGACCCCTTGCACGGACACGGATCCCGGAACAGTCGCAGCGCAGCTGTCGCGAGATTCCGCGCCCGTGAGAGATTGTATGTGTGCGTTGCTTCAGCGCGTTTGTATGAAGCTTACCTTCGGCAGTTTACTTATTTTGTGGTACCCATTAGGAATAAAACAGGCCTAATAATAGATGTACAGCCACGAGCATTAACATGTATAACACTTTTGACTAGTTTTGACTCTTCATCACCAGCTCATTTTATGTCCCCACTGCTGGGGCACGAGCCTTCCCTATGGATGGGAGAATGGGCCATAAACCACCACGCGGGCCCAGTGCGGTGCTGTGGTTATTAACGACTGCCAATGCAGCCGGGACCAACGCCTTTACGTGCCTTCCGAAGCACGGAGGAGCTCGAGATAATACATTTTTGGTCACCCATCCGATGTATGGCCTTTGCGAAAGTTGCTTAACCACAGCAATCGCAGACCGAGCGCGTTAACCACTGCGCCATCGAGCTCCTAATTCCGATCAATAGTCATAGCTATATGTTGATTATTTACAAGTCATATAGATATTATGAATTGTTGGATATCTCTCTACGCTATCTGCGAGTTGGTGGTTTTCCACTGATAAGTGATTTGCGATTCGTAAACACGTGCAGACTTATTTTTGACGAGTATACGTTTTTGTTTCGAATCTTGTGTTCATGCTGAATGGAGACGTGCGCGTGCGCAGCGATAATGGAAGTGGAGCCACGTGCCCAGTGGTCGGTTTGAAGATGGGTGACTCGATAGAGGATTTGTATATAGATTTAACGCAATAAGTGGTTTTAGGACAATTATATTTAATACTAATTAACAACGGGTGTTTTTTAAACGGTTTTGTTAGCAAACAAATGTAATTGGTTAGCTAAAACCAGCTAGTTGAGCAGCAACTTAAGGTCAGCAAATATTTCTAAACCAGTCTGCAACTTATATCATTCTGTCTGAACAGCAGTCTTATGCCGCTCCCCCCTTCCGTGACTGGCCCTCGCTACGCTGCGCTTCGCTCGGGATATTTTTTTAAACTTAAGTTAAAACTTAAGTTTTTTTTTAACCTAACCTAACCTAACCAACAGTAACTTTTTTTTGGCAGTGGAAAAGTCGCCCGGGGAGGCGCGGTTGGTTATGTGGGGTGCTCCCCTCCGACTCCCGACTAGGGTAGGTTAGGGACCCTAGGGTCTGTCAGGTCTCGACGGGGATTCGGAAGGAGGAAACCCTAAAACTACCCCAAAAACGAGAACAAGTATAATACCTACTTTTATAAATTATATTATGGGTAACAAACAACGACAACAGTCTTGTTGGCTCACATACAAAGCTGATACGCCTGTGTCAGGCATGTGCTCACGTCAGTAGGAACGGAGCTATGGGGATTGGAACAACGATTGCTCGCATTCAACCCGACCATCTATCCGTCTTTTGTTTACTGAAAGCTTCGACAAATTCCCATATTTACCTACAGGACTAACTGTAGACAATGTGATCATCCCATGCTGGTCTGGGAAGTGAAACTAATGTCATTATCGTCATCTTATTTTATGTCCCCACTGCTGGGGCACGAGCTTTCCCTGTGGATGTATAGGAAGAACGGGCCGTAAACCACCACGCGGACCCTGTGCGGTGCGGTTGTTAATGACTGCTAATGCAGCCGGTACCAACGGCTTAACGTGCCTCCAGAAGCACGGAGGAGCACGGGATGATACATTTTTGGTTACCCATCTGATGACCGCGGCATTTGCGAAAATTGCCCAACTTCAGCAATCGCTGACCGAGCGCGTTAACCACTGCGCCATCGAGCTTCTCGAAAATTATGTATCAGCTACTAACTTCCCGTGCGTTTCGTAAGAGCCGACTAACGGAGGGTTCCAAGATGCTCGCACATCAGGCGATCGGCTAGCAACCCATCACCGATAATGATGATCGTCTATTCCACCTCGCAGTCCGACTTTGTTATGCTAAATGTGGCGTCGGGTCATTAATGGCATGACGAGTATACTCAAAATTGGTGATTTCGATGCTCTTTAATTCCTTAAAGGGGGTAGTCAGAGTATGTGGTCATGTTACTAGTATTATAAAGGTAATGCTATTTCCTCTTCAGTTAATAATTATCTTGTAGCTGGCTCGCGGATTTCTAAGAACAATTAGCTATGTATAATTGCTAGTGGGGAGAAGGATTTAGGGTAACCATGGTTTGACCTCTTAATCAATTTTTTTATACAAATATGCAATTAATTTAACTAATATTACTTCTGATAAGTAAGCAGAATTAATTGGATTTTGTATGCCATTTATTTACACAAAGAAACGCCTGATTCGATTAATTAGCTTATTAAATTTGTTATCTGCCGTTAGAAATAAAGAATGAAGAATGAAGAAAGAAAAACATTTATTGACAACACACACATACATAATATACAAAAAATGTATGAGGCAAATAGTACACACACAAGAAAAAAGTATGATGTAAGAAAAATAGTGATATAATAGAAAACAAAGAGTGTGAAGTTAGACACCCCTCTGCAGGAAGAGTGGGATTTTCCAATGCCACTTTAAAACCCGATAGATACATATTATCATAATACATAATATGTATATTATCATAACATAATAATACATATTATTACGCGCGCGCACTAGCATAGTTAGATAGCATAATTTGCCACTCAGTCACCGAGGCGTGCGAAAATAATAATGGAAGATAAATTAAAAATACACAATTCATTTGTTGTTTTTCGGCTAGCGTGTCGTTTCTTCAAGGTGTGGTCACCGCAGCGGGGTGAGGCGATGAATGAGTTAAACGCAATTGCGTTGGCCGCGCACGGTTTCGATAGATACAAAGCGATAACTTGTATCTATCACGTCCTTAGGGAAGGCTCGTGCCCCAGCAGTGGGGACATACATATGACAAACACATAATAAAAAGAAATTTGAATTGGCCTTTAATTTAAAAACTAATGATTTTTATTATTATAGTCAATGCGTCGAGGTGAGGCGTTGAATGAGTCCGCCACGTGACTATAATGCAGACTGAGCGGCGCGGCGGCGGGCAGGCGCCCCGTCAATTGTTTTGTTGCGTTACGTTGTTGCCGCGGTCTTAATACTATAAAGCGTTCCTCTATGCGACAATCGCCATTGCGTTAGACGCGGCAGGACACTTTATTTATACGAAGCAATAAGTTACACGGGCGGTTTCGACGCAATACCGAATGCGTAGTCGTAGCATTGTATTTATCGAAATCATGGTTAGCTAATGCCGAATAAATAATTATCTATACTATCTATACTACTATATAAATCTGTAGGCTCTGTGTGTACTTGCAAATTTTCTGACAAACTTTGGGATAAATATTCATTTTTCTGTCTGTCTGTCTGTCTGTCTGTCTGTCTGTCTGTATGTATGTCCTCTTTTAACTCAAGAACGGCTTGACCTATCTTGATGAAAATTTGTATGTAGTAAGAACATGAGATTGTGCAAAAGAAGCGCGCGCTTACATTTAGTTTTTAAATTAAAAGCCAATTCAAATTTCTTTTTATTGTGTGTTTTGCATTAGTTATAGTCAGTGTTGGTATGGTACATAGATCTAACAATATTATAAGCAGTCTCGTATCATCCTTGCCATTGTCGTACGCATGGTCACTGTAGCTAGGCCGGCCGATGAATGAGCCCGGCACGTGATCGCTACGCAGACAGCGCGGCGCGCGCGCGCACTTCAATTGTTTTGTAGCCGTTGCCACACAATAAGGAGACTGCAGAAGGGTAAGCTAGATTCTTACAAACAAACGCGCTCGAGCAACGCATGCATAGACAACCTCTTTGTTTTGGAGAGAGTTTGATCCTGATTGCCTCAAACGGCATTTTCAGTATCACCGTACTTTATTGGGGGCGGGGCGTGTAACTTAAAGGGTTCCTCGAACCGAAACGAAGCTCCGTCAGGCTTTCTATAGGGAATGGCATTACGCACTAGTGCGTGTCCTTGTTCCCTACTAGATTCCGAGGGGTTCGGATCGGATCTGAGCGTCTATGCGTGCGTTCCTCGAGCGCGGTATGTATTAAGCTTACCTACTGAATCTTCTTATTTCGTCTGTAGCGTTGTTGTCACGGTGACGAAGTCGCGAGTGGCGGCCATCGCTGCTACGTGGTCAGGGAAAGATTTAAGATTTGCAGCAAAACTGCTACTATTACAATTTAACGCCTTTAATCGTTAAAATCCATTAATATTTTTTTTATAATAAATTCCTACTCATAAATATCGTAATTATTAATTACTAGCTGACCCGGCAGACTTCGTACCGCTTTGACAGTTTCCATGACAACAAAACAAACAAATCGTTTTGTATTAGAAAAATTAAATTGTCGTTTTTAGCATTTTCCGTTACTTATAATTTATGTTTCTCACTGTTTAAACCTTCTCTGAACTTCCACAAATATTTCGAAATTAAAATTAGCCAAATCGGTCCAGTCTTTCTCGTGTTTTAGCGAGACAAACGAACAGCAATTGATTTTTATATATATATATATATATATATATATATATATATATATATATATAGATAGATATAGATTAGTGTCTAAACAATATAATGATATTGTTGGCTATTGGTTTTGATGTATAACATCTTTCTATATGTACAATTTGTGGGAGTGATTTCGTGAAATGTGACGGAAGTAGGTGTAACAGTGTGACAGGAAGTCGGGGAAGCGCGCAAGTGCGCGCCATTTTGTAAATTTAAAATCAATATTATGAACATGACATATTATTATTATAACTATGTGTCATTTGACAATCAAAGTTCATTTTGGTATGTCAAATGTCTTCTAATGAGTATTTACCGCATTTATTTTATAGTTATAAAATGATGTAACACTTGACCCAATTTTTTTTTCACAATGTAATGTTAAAATTGCTTATTACTAAGGTGAGATGTCAAATGTTACACATCATATGCGACTACTGTAAGGCTCGCTCGTTTTCTTTTTTTCTGATAGTTGAAGGTCGTCTGATTGATTTAGGAATAGGCCTGCACATCGACCTATCCAAAGCTATCAAAATTCTTTAATAAATGTTCAACTATCTATCCTTGACATTCAGTTCAAAGTCTATTGAAATTTTCAAATTTGACAGTTTGTGGTAGTCTGATATGCGGGCGTGTGTAGGGTACTTCAATTTCAAATAACTAAGTATTAACCTCAAACAAACTCTCAAATTTCCTCAATAGACTTTGAACTTTATGTAAAAAATTTTTTTTAATATTTAACGGGTAAGCACAGTGCCTTGATCTCACCTGATGTTAAGTGATGATAAGGCCAATGATGGAAGCGCACTTCACCCGGGATCCTCAACTAGTGAGGTACTGGCTATCTTATCTCTAGCTGCCGGAACACAACAATGCTACAAACATTGATGTTATGGCGACATATTTAGATACGATGGTGGTAGCTAGCCAGGCGGTCAAACAAGCCCTACCACCAACCAAACCGAGTACACAAACGTGTACCCCCCGCCGGGAATCGAACCCGGGACCTCTGGGTCTAAACCGGTGGTCTTAGCCACTAGACCACAGAGGCGGTTAAACACATGTACATGGTACATGGAATAAGGTTGAGCATTTACTGAAGATATTTGTTAGTTTTGGATGGGTTAATGTGCAGGCGTTCTGTACGTCACTTTCCATCACAAACATACATCATCATTGACGTTTGGAGTTCAAAAGGTTCATTGATAACTATCTATCGCTTGAAGAATTTCAGGGGCATATAACAAATGTCAACAACCCACAAATACACAAGTTTGTTTTGAGAGTTTTTAGTTGGCCGTATTTGGCATTTACAGCGTTACCAGAAGTTTTATGGGCGGCGAGAAACTTATAGGGTTCCTCAAGCTATGTGATCCAAACACCGTCAGAGGGTTTCTAGACGGGATGGCATCATGCAAGCGTTTCTCCGTTCCCTACTAGATTCTGGGTTCGGATCGGATCGAACAAATTAAAAACTGCAAAAAAATGCATTGCCTTGCATACATCGGTCAGCGAGTTATGTGGCGTTCTTCCCCTTGCTGCCCAATTTCGTGACCTCTGGACTCCTTCATAAAGGAAGGCTCCTGCCCCCCGAATGCCCCCGATCGCCTAACCGATCGCTTTGGCTACGTGTAATGTTTATGACGTCATCTTGTCATTTCGTACCGCTAATGAAAGCAATATCAAAAGCCTGTAGCCTATAGCTATCAATATTGCTTTTATATTGCTTTTGAAATGACAAGATGACGGCTCCTCCTCGCCTCGCCTTCAAAGCGATCGAGTTAGGCGGTCGGCCCCTGGTCGAATAATGTGGAAAAGGAAATCGATGCCTAAAATAATTGTATGAGTTCGCTGTTGGGCTTAGGTCATAAACAATAAATTGTTTAACTTAAAATTAAAAAATGCTACGACGAATTGGACTCCTCTCAGCATAACTTGCAGCAACAAGAAACAGTAACGCTGCGCTGATCACCAGGGGCCCGACCGCCTAACGGATCGCTTTGGCTACGTGTATAGTTTATGACGTCATCTTATCATTTCGTACCCCCTATGAAATCAATATCGAACTATAGCTTTCGATATATGCCTATACGTATTAGCTAGATGACAAGATGACATCATAAACTATACACGTAGCCAAAGCGATCGGTTAGGCGGTCGGGGGGCAGGTATAGACATAAGTACTACTAAATTGTCTGAGAATTCGACTGGATGCCGACCACCTTTTGTAAGCAAACCCTTACATATTTATTTTATGTCAACATATTAAACTAAATAGCGCCAAGTGCTTCGCGCGTTACCTATCCTATATGCATTGATTTGTAACATGAAATAGTAGCTATAAATTACTCATTGAAACAAAACCTCTTATCATTTTATCACTATCGAATGTCGATTAATTTTGGGGCATTTTCGAAATTATCTAACAATCAACAAATATCGGTAGTAATTTGTTTAAGTACTGTTAACAGACCGTACTTAATTGATGGTCATTCGAGCAGGATTTGGACCTTTTAATGAATACTACCTGTCTGTCGCCGACCCACAGTATTGCTTTGCAGGAATATGTTGAGTTTGAAATGCACTAGATTCTATTACTGGGTATATATATATACGTACGTACTGAAGCTTCAGGGTTGGCATTCGTTTTGACGACCGTACCGTAGCCGAATGGCTTGCACGCCGGACTTTGGGCGGCGCTAACTCTGATGTCCCGGGATCGATTCCCAGTCGGGTCAATGTTGAAAACGAACATTTCGATATTGTGTTGGGTATGGGTGGTTGTGGTACCGTCGTTGTTTCCGATTTCCATAAAACGAGTGCTGTAGCTACTTGAATCAGAACAATGTATGTGATGTTGTCTAATATAAAAAAATATGGTGGCCGCTTTCCATCAAGTGGGCCGTATGCTCGCTGGCTCAATTATACCAAGAAACAGGTTAGTATTTAGTACTTTTTCATCGGTAAGTAAAGGGTGAATTGTATTATAGAATAAGAGGGCAGAGTAAAATTATAATTTTGACTAGTGGTCGGTCGCCCAGTGGTCACAATTCGACTTGAAGACGTTTGAGGCCAACAGTAAACTCCAAAAAAAAAAAGGAAAACCCGAGATTTGAACCGCCTCCGTGGTTTAGTAGTTAAGAGCACAGGCTTAGATCCAGAGGTCCCGGTTTCGTATCCGGTACATGTTTGTGTACTCGGTTTGGTTGGTGGTAGGGCTTGATGTCCGCCTGGCTAGCTACCACCATCTTATCTAAATATGTCGCAATGTACACAACATTCGGCAGCTAGAAGATAGCCAGTGCCTCAGTAGTTGAGGATGAGGGTGAAGTGCGCTTCCACCTTCCATCACTTAACATCAGGTGAGATGAAGGACCCGTAAAAGGTCGCCTATAAAGTCTAGAACCTCGACACAGGTTGACAGCGTCATGGGGAAGAAGTCAATGCGCGTGAGCTACCGCATTTAGCAGTTCGCATCGAGTCTCCGTCAATGGTGTGATGTCACCTGCGTTAGAACCAACTTGCACAATGCGGACCGCGAGCCAAATCTATTCCTGGACACTGACAATGGCCGATCCGCGATAACTAATGCACTAATGAGTGTCAATATTATATTAATTGATAATTGACCGCCTCTGTGTTAAGACCATCGCTCTGTAACTCAGAGGTCCCCGTTTCGATTCCCAGTGGGGGGTACATGTTTGCGTACTCGGTCGGTTTGGTTGGTGGTAATGCAAGACTTGTTTGTCCGCCTGGCTAGCTACCACCATCTTATCTGAATATGTCGCCATAATATCAATGTTTGTAGCATTGTTGTGTTCCGGCAGCTAAAGATAAGATAGTCAGTGCCTCAGTAGTTGAGGATCCCGGGTGAAGTGCGCTTCCTTTATCGATATTGGCCTTATCAGCACTTAACATCAGGTGAGATGTAGGCAGGCACTATACCCGTAAGTTATAATAAAAGTGGTAGTTCTTAGTTTTAAATCCTCCGTGAAAAGCTACAGGCTTCAAAAAGTTATTATTCTATATAAATATGATGTCATCATCAGCCTGTATTAGACAGAGGCGTCTCCTTGTGCGCGCCACTGAGCACGATCCGCGGCTACCCTCATCCAGCTCTTGCCAGCTACCTCCCTGAAATCGTCGAGCCATGGTAGTGCTTTTGTGAACATCTTGAATTTAAAGTGTTTGCATGCATTGGCAGAGGCCTATGTCCGGCAACGACCTGAAGGCGTTATTGTATTGGACTCGAAGGTCGCAACTGTTTGTATTGGATCAGCTCCCCGCCCGATCCTCTAAATGCCACTACATTTTTTAAAGCATACACTCATATGTACTCTCTCTTAGACCCAAGACACCGTACTCGTAGAACAATACGACGGGCCGGTTCACACGCGCTCAATACCAGGTACAGACATGTACCTGGGCGCTCCTCCCTACCCCCGCGACCCGGTCAACGCGAGCTGAGGTCTTTAGAGGCGCCCTCGAATTGTTCCGCTCCCGATCCGATCCGAACCGGGGAACGGGGACACGTACTAGTGTGTGATGCTATTCCCTGTAGAAAACCTCTGAAGGTGCTTAGTTACAGACGGCAGACCCTTTCAGTTTCTCGCCGCCCGCGCCCCTAAAAAAGTACGATGTCGCTGAAAATGCCATAATAAGGCAATCCGCAAACTCTCATAAAAAAGATCTACTCTAAGTAAAATCGTGTACACGGTGCCGGTGTGTATAATGATTCATTATAATGAATGACGTTTGTTGGATGTTGCCAGCATTAATAACATAATTAAGTTATATTTGTCACCTTTGTAATGGCAACTATTACTCTCCTGTGAAAGATATTTTAGTCCATTTTTTGACGGAATGTGTCCGGTACCGAACTGAGAGACGGCAATTGGCATCATTAATATAATGGAATATGCTTGGTGTTGGTAAGTTTCAAAGCATTCTTGCCTAACCTTCAACAAGTGTAGCAAGGGCTTTATTAAATTATGTGTGGCATTGTCTACATTTAAGAGAAAGTTGTGTTAAATGTATTTTATTTTATTTTTATATTTGTTGCTACCTTAGTCTCTAAGATTTACCAGGAGTGACATGGTCTTATTTGAGTTCAAAGTCCTTTATAATAAAGATTTAAAAAAAAAAACTACTGCTCTCTCTCTCTCGGCGTTCATAGAAGAATAAAGATGTGTCATTCAGCAGCCCTGGTATTTATTTTTACTACTATCAGAACCCAGCAATCCACAGACGCTTCTACAGCTTTAGATAGCCTAGCTTGACGCTTTAGTCACAGCGTCAATGAGCTTTTGACTTTGAATTGTCGGTGACCTATTGTTTCGAGTTAGCCATAATAACGTAATGCTCGCATGTCCACTCCGGCTGCATGCGATAACAACATTATTTCTTATATATCGTCTGTAGAATGGAGCGCTATATACTTACTTACCTAGAAATAAATTTAATTGACGTAAATACTTAGAACTGGAAAGCTTGTAGAAGGGCATTGTAGTGTTTGCTGCGCTTTTTTCAAATTGTTGTTTTTATAAACTGGAGCAATCATCATCATCATCATCATCAGCTCATTTTATGTCCCCACTGCTGGGGCACGAGCCTTCCCTATGGATGGATATAACACACAATAATATTTTTTTATCTTTTACTTTTTACGAGAAATAATGGCTTATTTACGAAGCGATTTTAAGCAATACAGCATTAATCCTTATACAATTAAGTACCATAAATACATTGTGCATTTAATATAGATATATATGGCCCCTTTACAGCATGTAATTTAAATGAATATTTTTGAAGATATTACAGATTTAAAATGCAGGGACATAGCGGTTGCGTGTATCAGCATTGCACCCGTGCGAAGCCGGGGCGGGTCGCTAGTATATATTATAGCTATGTGTGAACGTATTCTAAATAAATGTATGGTAAGCGATATTGTTGTGCTATGTATCTGTAACTGTACTGTGTATGTGTACTGTGTATGTAACTGTATGCTGTATGCTATAATATTATAGCGTAGTCTGAAATGCGCTTAAGACGCCTGCGGTGGTGGCGTGTGCGTCGCGTCGTCGTGTACGTTCCCTAAAATATGGTTGAGCGAAGCGATGGCTGAATCATATGTCATACTCGTGAACGGGTGCCGCCTGTGGAGGCTGATCTGCACTTGCATACTTTATTTTTATTATTATTACCTATAGTTTGACTTTGCTTTTTTTAAAACAATTTTTCACTTTTAAAAGATTACTGTAATGTTACTGTATGAGAGAGAAAGAGAGAGAGAGAGGAGAGAGAGAGAGAGAGAGAGAGAGAGACACACACATTTATTGACCACACACACTAATATACATAAAAATAAAAACAAACAACAAACAATAGGTCAATCAGGACCCCGCCTCAGTTTGTGTTGTTGCGAACGAAGCGTGTCGCAAGCTAGATTTTGTATACCGATAGCATAGTGACTTTCATAGGAAAAAACCCTTTAGGCTACAAGTAGTGTAGCCTAAAGGGTTTTTTTTTTAATTTTTCAACTATAACAATATAAGTAGTCACCTTGACTATGAATGAATCCTTGACTGTGACACGAAACGCTGCCGTGACGACGACCGACGCGTGCTATTTCCGAAGCCATGAATAATATCACTGTTTCACCCGTTCCACCTGAGTTATTTCAAGATATTTTTATTTTTGTTCTTTAAAGAAACCCAACGCAAAGTACTTATTGTACGTGCAAATTGTTAAATGTTTTACTTTATTAGCTCTAGGAAACCTGTAACTCATGATGTTTAAAAAAAATCTAGAACCCTATTGCAGCGCCACCTACCGGGTCCGGTGTGAATCTAAACCAACCAGCGACTCATTCAAACACACAAAAAGTTTCATCAAAATTGGTCCAGCCGTTTAGGAGTTCAGCGACATACACACACACACACGTACGTCATAGTTTCAATATTCAATAGTGAATGAAAAACAAAAGGCACAGATATTCATTGAATATTAAAATATAAAAAAAATATAAAAATCTTTATTGCAGTAAAATACATGTTTTTACATTAAGTTGTTTTGGAGGTCTTCTTTTTGGTATGGAAATACCTGTAACAAAAGACCTCACTCTTCCATAGCCAGTATTTTTACTTAAATTATAAGTATTATTTAGGTGTCTTACAAAATTTGACAAGAGACAGATTTTATAGGTAAATAAAATTTAGTACAATTAACCTTAAAACGAATAGCAATAATGTGTTGTGTGTGTGTGAAAGTTTGTGTGTGTGTTTGTGTCAGTGAGTGAGTTTGTGTGTGAGTTTGTGTGTGAGTATGCGTGTGAGTGTGTGTGTGTATGTGTGAAGCCCTTGCGTGTGTGTTTGCGAGTGCATGTATGTGTATATGCGGTCGTGTGTTTATGTGAGAGAGAAAGAGAGGAGGTAAGTCTCTTAAACTATTATTTAATCTTACCTTATCATTGATAAGTATTTAATTATTGATTATTATTTTATTTTATTTTAATTTATTATAACATGTTTTAAATTTGTTTATATAATTTTAACGCAAATTTTGTTGCGAAACAAATTACAAAAACACAATGTTGAAAAAATTTCCACAAGCAGGATTTGAACCTGCACCCTTCTGACATACCGGGTCAGGTGCTCTTCCAATTGAGCTATCGTGGTTCTAACCAGCCCGCCGAAATTATTCAACACTATTTACTTTTTTACTTTGAAAGCCAAAGGCGCCAATTCAATGTCAACAATTATTATAACAGTTATGATTTGACATGTTGAGTTTATATATTAATTTAGTTTTAATTAACAATTTAATAAGAAACGGGCTAAAAACTTCTAAACCAGTGGCTGAAGTAACTTCTCAGTTTCGTCGTAGGACAGATTCCTCAGCCATGACGTCAGAGTGCTTTTACAATTGTATAAGGTACTTTGAATAAGTGCAATATTTTTGTTAATCTTATTATAAAGACAAACACCAAGCGATGCACATTGGCGACTTGCAAAGGTTGTTTTTACGCTTTTCCTTGCGATGACAATGTTTCTTCTTCTTTTAATATTGAAGCAGCGACTACTGTGGCCTGCGGTAGGTTGTCCTGTCGAAATTAGACCGTAATTCACAAAATATATGTTATGTAGCACATATTAGTTGGCCCATCTCTCACCTCTCCCCCCTCACTTTTTTTTTTTTTTTTTTGAGAGAGATTGCTGTTTGCCTTTACGGCATTTTCAGCTTCACCGGGCTTTTTGGGGGCGACGAGGAACGTAAAGGGTCCCTCAAGCCGTGTGAAACGAATCACCTTCGGAGGTTATCTAGAGGGAACGGCATCGCGCACTAGTGCGCGTCTCCGTGCCCTACTAGATTCTCCGAAGGGTTCGGATCGGATCGGGGACTCCGCCCTCCCAATTCCTACTACCTCCTCAAGATCCAACTCCTTCCTCCAGGCCGGCAACGCATCTGCGATTACTTTTGGTATTGCGGGTGGGTGTCCATGGGCGGCGTAGATTACTTTCCATCAGGTGACGCCAATGCTTGTGGAGGAAATACAAACGAGGCTTCCTTCCAAGTTCCACTCCGTCTTAACTATTTAACAGCGCGTTATCCGAGTCCGCCTGAGTAAACGGTAATCTGTTCCGGAGTTTAATGGTATGATACCTGCAGTTCCTCATTAGTTATGGGTTCCGTTTTAAAGCGCTTCCAGCATTCTTGATCAGGTTGTATATGCTGTAAAGGCAAAAAAGCCACAGCAATCTCTTTGTAAAAGCCATCTTAGCGGCATTATAAAACAGCTATTTCACAACGCCATGAGCATGACGTCATTTCCATATTATGCGAACACGCTTTAATCACCCAATAGTCTAGCAATAGAGCATTTGACGAATCCATTGCCACAGTAAGCGTAGCAATAACGGGCGCATAGCTGAATCCTTAAAGTTTTACGATAAACAATTGTAAAGCGTTCGGCACACGCGACGCGGTTGCCTGCCCCATACACGCCGTGGAAGTGGAACGCGCCGGCTAACCGCCTCTGTGGTAGCGTTTCAAGCTTTGACAGTTTGAAACAATATTGTTTTCTGAAGTTTACGCGAACACTACACATTGAAATGAAACAACTTTTACGGATCAACTCGCGAATATTTTGCACACGCTAGTAGATCCGTAAAAGTTGTTTCATTTCAGTTTGAAACAAATCATGTCAGAGGTCTAAATAGGCGGTTATAAAAGTTTTAACTTTAAATTAACTTTATTTTTCAAAACGCATTTGATCTTCATGACTGAATAGTGGGTCACAAAAAGCCTGAAATGGAACCAGGAGTCCTCAACCACTCAGTAACTGGATATTGAAACAACAATGCTGTTAAAATTGAAGTAAATGTGTTTTTGACTTGTTTTTATGGTGGCGGACTTATATTAGATGGTATAGGCTAGCGTCCTCCTAGGTGGATGTATCTCCCACTGGAAATCGTACTACAGACTTATTGGTCAGAGACCGACGGCGACGACCTCCGTAGCCGAGTGGCTTGCACGCCGGACTTTGGGCGGCGCTAACTCTGAGGTCCCGGGTTCAATTCCCGGTCAGATCAATGTCGAAAACGAACTTTTCTATATTGTGTCGGGTCTGGGTGGTCCGTCGTTGTTTCTGATTTCCGTGAAACGAGTGCTTTAGCTACTTACCTTGGGATCAGAACAATGTAGGTATGTGATGTCGTCTAATTAGATTTTTTATTTTTTAAAAATCTGTCTGGTCAAGTCTATGCTTGGTCCCGAATATGGCAGCATAACTAATGATAATACTTACTCTCATGGAAGAACCTAGTCATATTCAAATTCAATGCAAATTCAAAAATAATTTATTCAGTTTAGGCTACAAGTAGCCCTTGTGAATGTGACTATGCCATCGGTTCGTAAGTCTACTCTGGGCGGGAGATCTTGTACTGAGAAGAACCGGCAAGAAACTCAGCAAGTGTCCAGCTCTTTTCTCCCTAACAGATTCAAAAATAATGCCCTATTATAGCAGGACACTTTCCATCACAAATAAACACATAAAAATAAAAAAAATATAGAAGACAACCACATGTAAAAAAAGAAAATTAAAAATCTAAATTAACAAATTTACCTCAGGTAAAAGTTTCAAATTCCACATGACGTCACTTCGGAGTTGTTATGGTAGAACCAGGTCATATGATGATACGACGTCATATATCGAAGGTGGACGGCGCAGAAACCGCGCCCGCTTAACGTATGCCCCACCCACCATACCCTATCTGGAGCGCTGCCAATGTTGAACACCGCACAATGGTGAAAATTTCCATGTATCCAGGCTAAATATAAGCGTTTTGTAGGTTTTAATCATACCAGTTGGATCGTTGGGAACACATTTAGCTCCTTAGCGGTAACTCCGTTGTAGACTTTGTTGTTGTCGTGTTCAATTTTAATTTTAGTACTGTCTGATCCAGCTTGATAGAAAGCGGCCACCGCAGCTCATGTTTGATTGCAACACCAGGGAATCGTAGCATTCTTGATTGACCATTGGTGTCCTAACACATAGCACTATGCTTCCTAACAAATGCTACAAGTAATTCACCCGTCGTTTACTAATTCACCTGCGTTAATGCACCCACTAGGATAGAACAGCCTGGGTAGGACAAGTGGAGAGGAAACGGAGCCTATGCAGCACATTCTGTGTTACTGTGACTCTACCCTCTAGCTAGGAAAATAATGGGACTCCTGGGATTGGCCTATCCGAAACCGGAAGAGTTCAAGAGTAGGATCTCGACTCGGGTCTTACCTACGTAGGGGACTTAGGAGGAATAATAAAAGGCCTTTAGAGGCGCCCCCAGGTTACACCTCGAAAAGCCTCGGAGAATGTAGCAGAAGACTGGGATCCATCCCTTCTGAAAACCCTCTTAGATTACAACAGTAAAGAACCTTAAGTTTCTCGCTTCCCTTAAAAAGTCTGGTTACGCAGTAAATGTCTAAAGCCCGATAGCAACCTCTTTTAAAAAAAAGCTTCAACAGGCGTGTAAATAAGGCTCTCAAAGTCGGTAACGCATGCGCAGCTCCCCGATGCTGCAGATGTCCATGGACCACTTTCAATCATACGCCTGCTCGTTTGCCGTGCCTCATCATCATCAGAATTTTTTTATGTCCCTCGCTGCTGTGGCACGAGCCTTCCCTGTGGACGGATAAGGCGAACGGGTCATAAACCACCACGCGGGCCCGGTGCGGATTGGTGATTGTTAACGACTGCTAGTGCAGCCGGGACTTTACGAGCCTTCTCAAAGCACGGAGGAGCTCGAGGTGATTCTTTTGGTCACCCATCCGATGACCGGCATTTTCGAAAGTTGCTTAACTTAAGCATACGCTGTTAACCACTGCGCCTTCGAACTCCTCGAACTGCCGTGGCCAGTCGGCTAATAACACTTTGGATTATCGTTTAATTTCGTAACGCCAATGATTCGTTAATTGGACATGTGCCAGCGGCGGTGACTGGCCGTGCGGTCTGGACGTTCTGTAAAAAAAAAACACTGTATAGGTCGTTGACATTGGCCTTCGTAGCCAAACGTTGGCTCCAATGTTCGATCATGTGTGATGGATACGCGTTTGACAACTACTCGTGTTCAAGGCGTCTAGTCTAGTGAAGACGAGTTGCTTTTTGATAACGTTAACGAAAACGGAATCTGTATGGCATTAAAGTTGCGCTACGTTAGGGTCGGGTTTTGAATGCGAGAAATTCTGATTCAATCCCCATAGCCTCGTTACACTATTGAAGTGAATCCATGCCTAACACAAAAACCACCTGTTGCCGTTATCAATATCGAGCAAAAACGAGCAAAAAAAACGTTTGGTGAATAAAATGCCCCCTTAAATATTTATTTTATTCTGTTTTTACCCGACTGCGTCAGAAGGAGGGTTATTGTTGTTATAGCGGCAACAGAAATACAGCATCTGTGAAAATTTCAACTGTCTAACTATCACGGTTCATGAGATACAAACAGCCCCCCGACCGCCTAACCGATTGCTTTGGCTACGTGTATAGTTTATGAAGTCATCTTGCCATTTCGTACCGCCTATGAAAGCAATATCGATAGGTATAGGCTATAGATTTCGATATATGCCTATACCTATTAGCTAGATGACAAGATGACGTCATAAACTATACACTTAGCCAAGGCAATCGGTTAGGCGGTTGGGCCCCTGGTGACAGACGGACGGACGGACAGCGGAGTCTTAGTAATAGTAAGGGTAAAACGGGACCCCCGTTTTACCATTTGGGTACGGAACCCTAAAAAATTTACTGGATTAGCCCCTGTGGTGGCCTTGGACTGGGGCTTCAAATGCCTCTATCTGCCGTTTACCAGCATTGTTTTGTACTGGTGCTGTGTTCAATAAAACCGGTCAGTCGGTATGTTCGCGTTAGTATGACGCGTTCCACACAGCTATACGCGTTGTAAGGTTTCCTAGAGTGTTCATAACTGACGCAAAGTTATTAAGTGGCTAACGATATTTTATAAACTCGGTATTATAAAAAAAAACCATGTACTTATATATACAAAAGATAGTTAATATAAAATAATAATAAAAACGTTTGTTTCATTTCATTTTCCATAGTGGACGTTAAATCGCATCAATTACGTTGAAGTAACGTTTTATTTTTAAATATTTATAAAATACAGTGAAAAAATTTAAACGCCCACCCGACCCAGCCAGGAATCGAACCTGGGTCTTTCGCAATCCGGGCGGCTGCACTGACCGCTATGCTACCGGGAAGGCTGACGTAAGCGCTGAATTTTGTCACTGCTTTTTAATTTTTGAGTGCTAATAGCTTTATTTTTATTGAGTTAGTTATATTTTTATCGTTTTTTTTAAATTTCTACTAACGGTATTAAAAATGGTAGAAATACTGCATTTATTTATATAAAAAATATTTATTAATGACATTTCACGATACTTGTACTAAGTTCAGGTGTTTTTTTTAAATATTTCATTGCATATAAAATTTTTGTGTTATACGTCATCCGATAAAAGCATTTTCTGAGAAAAAATGACATACGGTTTGCCTAAAACTGCCGCACCAAATAGAAGTAAGTGCAATATTGCCAGTTTTTAAGAAATTGCAAAAAAAATAGCATTTCACGTTATTACAGAAGTACTTTAATAGACACATGCAAATTTTCTGTTAAAGAGATACATTAATAAAAAACTTATTAAGTCTTTTTTTGTCTCCTGAAAAGTAGGGGTATTGCTTATACGCCCCTCTTGTTTGAGGCCCGCGATATATATCTTTCAGAAAATGAGTTGTCCTATACTATATCCGACTTAGCGTTGAAAGGCATAAAAAGTTTCCTTAAAGTTGTCTTATTTCAAAATTCAAAAAGTTTCTGATCCGAACTCTTCGGAGTTACTAGTAGGTAGCGTGCCCCCCTCGCTTGTGTGATGCTATTCTGCTGATGCTCTAGAAACCCTCTAATCCCTCCTTCCTTGGCGAAAACGCCTTAGGACGGAGTAAGTTCATATGCGGAGGCAGTAGAAGGCAGGCCCGACTAACCATCGGTGCCTTGACAGGGTACTATGCCACAAAACAAATACTTCACAGAATGCACCTTTAAAGAAATAGTTTGTGTAGAGCGTGTGGAGAGGAAACGGAGTCAATGCAGCACCTACTGTGTGACTGCGACTCTCTGGCTAGGAAAAGAATGGGACTTCTGGGGTCCGCCTATCCGAACCCGGACTTCAGGCTCTTCGCCCTTAAGGACGTTGCCAAACTTATGGCATCTATCTTTACAGAGGAAGAAGAGTGAAAGGATGGGGTTGCACAAAAGATCCCGATGGGTCGAAGTGTTACTGCGAGAGGGAAACCTCGGCAGGCCCCACTAAGACAAGATAACCCTCTAATGGTATTTCAATCACACGCTTGAGGAACCCTTTAAGTTATCCGGTGACGGTAAATAGGTCGACTGAGCTTTCTCAAAAACAAAATGGTTTCATAATACTGTAACTTTACTAATCTTTACTATTTGTTCGAGATATCAAAATACATAAATGAAATTTGGTGACTCGTTTCTTTGTCGCACTTCCTAAAGATGGAATAGTCTACCAGCACACGTTTTCCCTCCTTCGTATGACATGGGGTCCTTCAAACGAGGCGTGAAGAGGCACCTTGTGGGCCGGCAGGGTGAGGGTGACTGATGCTGCGTTGTTTTCACGCTGCACCAGTTGCGTTTGGACTCCATTTCCACTTAACATCAGGTGGAGTGGAATCATTTGTCGAGCTACGTATAAAAAAATGGTCTTAAAAGCCAAGATATTTTCTCTAACGCTGCCTGTTTGTATTGTGCACGGTCATTCATTAGAAAAACGGCGCAAATGTTTTCACAACACACTCGCGTAGCCTACTACAGTCACTTCCGCTCTCCCCCCATTAGTAAATAGAGCCTAGTAGAACGCGGTCTAAGGTCAAGGTCGCCGGAGACGAGTTAAGGCTGGCGCGCTTCGATAAGCGGAGCGGGTAGCGGGTGGCGTCACGCAAGAGGATGTCCCCTGTCCCTACATGATTCTTTGAGGAGTTCGGATCGAATCCGGAGCGGTACAACCAGAGGGCGCTTTTAAATTGTATATTTACATGCCGTAACGGCAGAACATATGCAGCTCAATTGTTTCTGTAAAACCCTTTTCACTATGATATTAGACAACATCACATTCATTGTTCTGATAAAGCACTCGTTTTATGGAAATCGTAAACAACAACGGTACCGCAACCACTCAGTCCTGAAACAATATCGAAAAGTTTGTTTCCGACATTGACCCGACCGGAAATCGAACCCGGGACTTCAGAGTTTGCGCCGCCCAAAGCTGGCGTGCAACCCACTCGGCTACGGAGGTCGTCTAAATCTATGATCTAGCTAGTCAATAAAGCTCATTTAATTTCATTATAAAGGCTTGGCTCGGATTGACCGTGTCGCGGGGGTGGGGAGAAGCATCCAGGAACATGACGGCACGGTACCTGGTAAAGAGAGTGTGTGATCCGAGTGTTCATACTCTTGTTGTAGTTGTGCCCGTTGTTCTACGAGTACGGTGTCTTGTATCATTTGAATGTGTAGCGGCATTCTCAGGGACCAGAGCTGTGTGAGGTAAATCCACGAATATGATTACTTCACATTATTTACTTCGCTCAGGCGCTGTGCTTTTTTTTTTAAAGAAATCAAGCCATCAATGCTGCCTTTTCCTTTTAAAAATAGCCTATTAAAATGAAAAAGAAAGGTGTATGTATGTTTGTGACCATGATATAAAATTCGTTGGCCGCGTCGCTAGATGCTCGTGCTTGTGGCCGAAACCACAATACCTACCCTAAGGTAGCTCAGCTACTTGGGCTGTGTAACTATGCTTTTTTTTTAATTGCATGACATGTGTGCTAGATAATTGATTGGTAAACAGCTATTGCATAGTGTGCATGTCAGAAAAGTACACATAGTTACTATTATATATTCTGCGACATAGTTAAACAATGTGGGCACAGAAATGAAATAGAAAAGATCCACTTTCACAAGATGGGTTAGTCTACCAACACACGTTATTCCTTCTATGACATGAGGTTCTTCAAAAGAGGTGTGAAGGTACCGTGTGGGCCGGCAGAGTGAGGGTGACTGGTGCTGCGTTGTTTTCACGCTACACCAGTTGTCTTCGCGTCTGGACTTTCCACTTAACACCAGATGGAACTGAGTAATTTGCCCTGCTAACTCTATAAAAAACAGTGAGGTAGAAAGAGGTGCGAGGTCCTAGTAAAAATGGAGATAAGTTTAAAATTTGCCATACCTTTTGGTGAGATAATGTTGAGATAGTTTCTGGTTGTATTCAGTGAATGTTTTGATACAAACCTGATTGGTGGTCCTAAATACAATAAATAAATACTGATTCTCGTTCTCGTTAACGTGATGAAATAACGGTTAGAACTCGCACCGGGCACTCTGGGGTGCGATTTTTGAATCGGTGACTAATTCTCACGCTATGATATCAATTACGAGTGCTCCTTTTCACTTATACACACTATTTGACAAATATTTGACGACGAAAATTCTCGAACGGTATGTTTCTTATATTATTATGAAATTGTAAATATTACATAAATAATGATATCTCATAGTGTAACATGCCACTTTTGATTTCGAGTTTAAATTGAGTTGGACAGAACACTTAGCTAGACGAGGTGATGGCAGGTGGTGCAAAGTAATTATAGAGTGGTGGCCAAGACTTGGACATATAAGCGTCGGTCGTCCGATGGCAAGGTGGACTGACGAAATTACCAGGATAGCGGGCAAGCTGTGGATGCATACGCCATACTTCTTGGATAGAGATGACGATGAGTGGCAGATACGAAAGGAGGCCTATACCCAGCTATCTATATATATATCTATGGGTATCTCCAGACTGAAATGATGATGATGATTGAATAGAATAGAATAGAATAACAGTTTATTGACCACAAACAGATTGTACATAACGTTAGTTACTGTGAGAGAAAGGTATGAGTGTTTTTTGTAACTTATGTCTATTACTGTTATTTTGTATTATCGAATATTTATGTAATTGATCAAATTTTATTTTATTATTGCTAAGTTATTCTGTTTTTTAATTGTATTTAATCTTATTTAGTGTAATCTTTAATTAATGTAATTGGTATTTTTTTGACACCGTTTTAATTAAAGTAAAAATAAATAAATAGATAATTACCCTTTCCGCATTTACTGCACAGTCATCTATTGCGTCAGTCACGTGCTAGTAACATGTTTTAGGTTTTTATTGTTGGTGTTATATGTATGTATGTATGTATGTGTATTTATTATTTATATATTATATTTATATTTATATATTATTATTATGTATGTCTTTTTATGTACTGGTATACGAGTATTTTTCTATTATATTCTACTGTATTTGCGCACTTCCTCTATCTCCCTCTTGGGTTCCTAAACCAAAGGTTGTCTGGAAGAGATCGCTTAAAGCGATAAGACCGCCTTTGCCCATGCTAGCTTTAAGATTTTTTGTATGTACCTGTTTTTGGTTTTAATTTGTGTGAGCAATAAAGTATTTATCTATCTATCTATCTAGAAAATAAAATAATAAAATTTTACAGATACATAGGTAGGTAGTAAATCTAGTGTGGCCAACTAGGCCCCAGCCTCAGCATAGGCTTCAGCGGCTCGTCTAGGATCGTCTCGAACTCTAGGTCCCGCCAGACTTGGCGAGTTCGAGACGACACGGAACAAAAACATAAATAAAAACTATTCAAACACAACATTACAAACATTAACGTATAAAACAATACAATAAGAATAAAAATCAAAAACAAAGATCGCTACAAGAATTTTATAAAGCCTAACTCATGGATCGGCTGAAGGACAGAGATGTCTATGCCTGACATAGTGACAAACAGTTAAAACGATGATTTAATTTCGAGTTCACCGGGTGGGATTCATACGCCTCCCAAATGTCAAAAGCCTTTACCGCGCGAGATAAACTCGCACTTGGCCGGTTTTTTTATTGTCACAGCCACAGTGCTCATTGCGTTTATTTCACTTAGCCACTAAACAAGGAGACAGCAGAAGGTGAGCTCCATACAAACGCGCTCGAGCAACGCACACGTAGACAGCCACTCACGGGCACGGAATCTCGCAACAGTTGCGCACGGACGGTTTTGAGCTGTTTTTTTTCTGGTGAGACAGAGTTTGCTAATTTAAGGTGAACGCACATCTAGCCGGACCGCACGCACCGTTCGGTTCGTTCATGAAGCTCTCACAGCACACACACCCACCCGCGCCACAGTGGCACACATGCACAAAACTTCATATAAGAATTCGAATGCGGCGACTGCGGTGCGTGCGGTGCGGCTAGATGTGCGTTCACCTTTACAATTCATAAACGCAAAGGAACTGAAACTTCAGAGTCCTTTTTTTTTATAGTTAGCTGATTGCCTCAGCCGGCATTTTCAGCGTCTCCGGACTTTTTTGGGGCCCCGGCGGCGCCGGCGGCGAGTACCTTGAGCCGTGTGAAACGAAACACCGTCAGAGGTTTCTAGACGGAATGGCATCAAGCACTAGTGCGTGTCCCCGTTCCCTACTAGATTCTCCGAGGAGATCGAATCGGAAGCGGAACAACCCGAGAGCGCCTCTAAAGGCTTGGACCTCGACTCGGGTTAACCGGGTCGCGGGGGTGGGGAGAAGCGCCCAGGTACATGTCTGTACCTGGTATAGTGCGCGTGTGATGCGGCTCGTCGTACCCTTGTTCTATTTACGAGTGGTGTCTTGGGTCTAAACGAGTGTGCATGTTTAGTGTATAACGTGAATGTGTGGTGGCACCGGGCGGGTGAGATTCCGTGTTCGTGAGAGGGCGGTATGTATCAAGCTTACCCTCTGGGTTTTCTTATTTTGCGACTTAGCCTTGTAATGTATACGCCTGATCCTGACCGTATACGGTTTCACTCGCGCGCTTACTCCGGGATGTTACCTGGTGATGAGTCTTTAAGTTTGATACTGATACGTTATCCGTTTTACGCAGAAAACGTTTAGGAATTGCCATACTTATGATATGGCATTGGATCAACTGAACGCAAGATTTATTATTATTATTATTTTTATTTTGAATATTAATGCGTATTATACCTAATAAAGTTTTTTTTTCTTTGCAATTTCTTATTAAAAAATATGCGTCCAATAAGCTAGTTTTTAAGAAATTTACGAATACATGATATACCTACTTATAGTCTTATTCAACACTAGCCGAAACTAAATACTAAAAGCCCGCCACTTCGTCCGCGTTGTCCTTCTATGAAAAGGCATTTTTCAATATTTGACTGTAAAAAAAAGGAAGAAAAGAAATGCCCTTCCTGGATTTCTTACTAGCCCTTTTAGGTCAACGTCTACCACCCTGTTAACATACGAGCCGATGGCGAAGTAACATTCATACATCACAATTCATCATGTCTCAACAATTTAAATTTTTACATTTAAATTTGTACAGGTTTAAACACAAACAAACTGAAACAACAGTCCTTTTTTTTTAAATAGTTAGCTGATTGCCTCAGCCGGCATTTTCAGCGTCAACGTACTTTTTTGGGGGTGACGAGACCCTTAAAGGGTTCCTCAAGCAGTGTGAGACGACACACCGTCAGAGGTTTATTATATAGGGAATGGTAGCACGCACTTGTGCGTGTCCCCGTTCCCTACTAGATTCTCCGAGGGGTTCAGATCGGATCGGACTTATGCTGAGATGTTGCTACTGTCCATAAAGCGGGCCGTATGCTCGTTTGCTTTCATTGTCATCATCATTATCTCATTTTATGTCCCCACTGCTGAGGCCCTATGGATAGACAGAGCGAACGGGCCATTAACCACCACGCGGGCTCAGTGCGGTGCGGTGGTTGTTAGCGACAGCTAATGCAGCCGGCCGGGACCAACCTGCCCCCCGACCGCCTAACTCTATCGCCATCGCTTTCTGTAGTTTATATATGTATTTTATTATAGCTATAGGCTATAGCTTTCGATATTGCTTTCATATCACTTTTGAAATGACAAGATGAGGCCATAAACTATAGAGCGCGATAGCGAGATCGATAGCGATAGAGTTAGGCGGTAGGCCCCCTGTTTACGTGCCTTCCGAAGCACGGAGGAGCTCGAGATGATTATTATTTTATCACTCATCCGATGACCGGCTTTTGAGAAAGTGTCTTGACCTCGGCACTCGCAGACCGGGCGCGTTAATCACTTCACCGTCGAGCTCCTCATTGTAAAATTTATACAAAAATTTACTCATCATCACAATAGCCGTCACCCTGCCCTGTAACGTCCGCAAATAGCCTAGTCGGACGCGTGATGTCACCGCTCGTTTCAAGTGCAAACGATTCCGGCCGTTAACGCGAAGTAGCGCGAAGTAATGAGCTTGTTTTTATACTCTCATTATGCACTTCACTCACATACGACTTTCAGCTGTTATAGTGAAACTCTTTTTTATGGAAGTGCTTTGTTTTTTTTTTTTTGCTTAGAGGTTCGAACCTTCTTTGAGGGATCTGTGGACGGTCATAGCAGACTAGGTAATTTTCGTTCCGATAAAATGAAATGAAAAAAAATCTTCAATCTTGTTGATGTTTGCAACAACAACAAGTAATTCCAGAACATTTAACAAATACATGAAATCACGTAACAGTTCTTTGAAACATTGACCTAACCATGAATTTCTGTAACTCAAAATCACTTAATAAACACTGAATTGACGGAACACAATTGTGACATGTCATAGTTCACCAATACCATACGATTTCTATTAAAAAAATATCGTTTTGACGTTTTATCATTTTTACTAAAAAGTTTATTATCTATTGACTAACCAGTCAACTACCCAATTAGGTCACTATAAAGTATTGTTTTTTGGGAAATTCACTGTTGTGCTTTATATAGTCGCAGACATTTTTAGGAGTGGGAAACTTAGGGTTTCTAAAGCCATGTGATCGAACCACCGTCAAAAGAATTTCGAGAGGGAATGACATCATGCAAGCGACACTCGGCAATCGTGTTTTTGAGCAAGGGTTTTAAAGACAAAGGCATGAAGTTATCTATATCAAAATTTCAGATTCGTTGGTCTGTCATACTCCTACAACTGTTCGTTTAAGATCTATTTGGCTTGTTCGCGTATTTATTGCACTCGACTGTTGATAATTACGATCAATTATGTCAATAACATTGTCTAAATATTTCATAATTATTTTAGATTTTAATAGTATTTCTGTCTAAATTGCACGAATGCTTTGGATTACTAGAAATAGTGAGTGTGTGACCTAATATGTGGCACAATTTCTTTTGTAGTTGGGGGCTGCAAGTTCTATTAATCTCGAAAAGAAAATAGTCAAGGACTATTGACTTTCAATCGTTAGTTTTTTTTGCTATATTATTGTTGAATGTGAACTGATAAGCTAATTAAAATACAAATAAAATTTGGTAGACTCATTTTGTAGCAAAAACTATCCGTGAATTCAATATAATAGCAGTTTTAGCGATAATTCAGAAACTAAATTGGTTTATCTTTATCATGTATAGTGACGTAAACAATGTGCATACTTTTTCAACCATTTGTCGCACTTCAACCTCCTTTTCTAGGCATAAGATAGAACGGAACTAAACATAGTTTTAGTTTTTTATTATAACCTTCCTTCTATATCTTTAGATATTATTCTGAGCTCCATAGCGTCGTTACACTAAAGACGTGAACTGAATTTATTATGACATTTAATGTCCACTATGGAAAGTTATAAATCAAACTTTTTTTTTTTGAGAGAGATTGCTGATTGCCTCTACGGCATTTTTAGCTTCACCGGGCTTTTTTGGGGGCGGCGAGGGACGTAAAGGGTCCCGGAACGTAAAGCCGTGTGAAACGAATCACCTTCGGAGGTTTTCTAGAGGGAACGGCATCGCGCACTAGTGCGCGTCCCCGTGCCCTACTAGATTCTCCGAAGGGTTCGGATCGGATCGGTTAAAATCAAACAAGCAAACAATTTTCTTAAATAGTTTTTTTTATCTGTCAAGGTATCTGTTTACCTAATGCATACAAATTCTTCAATTTTTTAATTTTTATTTGTTTTTAAATTTTATTTAATTTTTTTTATTTTATTCTGGCGCAAAGCCGCTGTATGCGAACAGCACAAAAAACCGGTCGTTGTGGAGATTCTTGGGGGAAGCAGACGGCCAGCAGTGGGCGTCTTTTGGCTGTGATGATAACATTTATTAATTTTGGCTTATTGATTTAAATGAATTAGAAGTTAAAGTTTGTTTGGGATATCGAAATGTGAAATGACTTATAATAGTAGAGTTATTTTTTTTAGCTCTGTGAGTAATTGCGACTCCTTTGTGACCACATAACATGGTTTTTCTTTTCAAATACATCTGTCCTTTTTATTCCTAGAAAATCTTTATGGGTAGCCTCTGCCCAACATTTTGCAAAACAGTTTTTGAAATTTATCTTGGTCTTTTGTATTAGACTAATTATTATTAAATACTAGTTGTTGCCCGCGACTTCGTTCGCGAAGACTACAGTAAAAAAAAAAGTATCCTATATGCTGGTCTGGGTCATGGTCTGTATATGAGGAAAGTTTCATTAAAATCCATTCAGTAGTTTTTACGTGAAAGAGTAACAAACATCCATCCATACTTACAAACTTTCGCGTTTATAATATTTGTAGGATAACTCTAATCCAATTAATATCGGATACTTAAATATAATAATCATGGTAAGAATCCTGTTAATTATGACACTTATTATGCTAAACTTTAACTATGAGACCAACTCAAAATACATGAAAAAAATATTAAGCCCTTCCATACATTTTGATCGAGTTAGGTAATGCATACATGATGTATGGATCAGCTTTTATTTTTTACGATTTTGGAGTTAGTCCCATAGTAAAATATAAGCAAAGTGATAAGTTAAGGCCCCCCCCGCCCGATCCTCTAAATGACAGCACACATTTACAGAATACACTAAACATGCACACCAGTTTAGGCCCAAGACACCGTACTCGTAGAACAAGGGTACGAAGAACCGGTTCACACTCGCTCTACACCAGGTACAGACATGTACCTGGTCGGTTCTCTCCTCCTCCACGGCCCGGTCAACCCGAGCCGAGGTCCGTGCCTTTAGAGGCGCCCTCGGGTTGCTCCGCTCCCCGATCCGATCCGAACCCTTCGGAGAATCTAGTAGGGCACGGGGACGCGCACTTGTGCGCTATGCCGTTCCCTCTAGATAACCTCTGAAGGTGATTCGTTTCACACGGCTTGAGGGACCCTTTACGTTCCTCGCCGCCCCCAAAAAGCCCGGTGAAGCTGAAAATGCCGCAGCGGCAATCAGCAATCTCTCTCCAAAAAAAAAAAAAAAAGATAAGTTAAGAAATGGGGGTGATAAAATTAACATTCACCAACCATCTTCGCTGACGTCATATCCATATCCCTTGCATTTATAAAACTTTTATGAGCCAACACAGAAGAGATGAGGCATTAAAGATTTTGTTATGGAGCTTTCGGAGCATTGAAGTGGGGCTTTAGAAAATTGGGAACGCATTCGTGATCTGATATATGTGTCAAGTGGGTATGGCTTTTGTAATCCATTTGCTGGAATAATAACTGAATATGTATAAACGGAAACTCGTTCGCGCAGTGGTTAACGCGCCCGGTCTGCGATTGTTAAGCAACTTTCGCAAAGGCAGGACATCAGATGGGTGACCGAAAATTTATCATGTAGAGACTCTTCGTGCTTCAGAAGGCTTGTTGTATACTCGCCACACTTGAATATTCACCACAGATTTTAACTAACTAAGAAAGAATATAAGGCACGTTCGCAAGGCCGTTGGTCCCGGCTGCATTAGCAGTCGTTTACAGCCAGCAATCCGCGCTGAGCCTGCGTGGTGGTTTATGGCCCGTTCTCCCTGTGGTGTTTCCATCCATAGGGAAGGCTCGCAGCCCAGCAGTGGGGACATTCATATGAAAAACCGGACAAGTGCGAGTCGGACTCGCCCAGGGGTACAAATTTATGGGCACATATTATATAGTTCAGGAATCTAGTCTCGAACTTTTCCCGACTGTTAGGTACTACATACACCAAAGTTATTAGGTACCTAACCTATACATCATAAAAATAATTAAAAATCTGTTTAAGCTTGTGCAAATGAAGCCCTTTCATACGATACCCCAGATGACACGGTTAACTTACTTCAAAATTTGGACCCCCGGCCCCGTTCCTTGCATAAAGACCCTGTTTTTATTGTGATTTAATTAAATATGTATAGTTTCAGACTTTTACCTGTACTTTGTGTTGTAGTATAAGACGATATTACTTGCCAAACTTCATAGTTCTAGGTCAACGGCAGCCCTTTGAATTTTGATTTCCTTGAGAGTGTCGAAATGTATGTCGAAATGTCATTTTTTGCGACATAAACGGCCGTATTTTTTTTTTTCGTGGACTTAGAAGTTTGATTTTTTCACACTTTCCGTTGGCGCGTTACATTGCGTGCTACAGATAACGGCTGTTTTTTTTTTAAATCCGAAAAATAAAAGTGGTTTTCCAGCTAATGTTACTTGGTTTGGTATGTACACAGTCAGGTCATAAATTCTGTCACATGTTTAATATAAAATAATTGAGACAAGTTTATTCATTATGTAACCATTTATATACCAAAATGAACTTAACAAAACATAGATTCTTATGACAATAAAGTTTATTCAAAATGACCTCCGTGATTTTGAATACAGGCCTTCAATCTGCGCGGCCAGTCGTCTATCGCAGCACGAACGAGGTCCATGTCAAAATCGGCGGCTGCCTTAATCAAGGATGTCTTGAGTGACTCTAAATTGGGATGAGGCTTTGAGCACGCCTTTTCCTCCAAGTGTTGCCATATCTTGTAATCTAACGGACTCAAATCTGGACTGGAGGAGGGCCAGTCTTCGTGCCGGATGAAGTCGATTTCACGCGCCGCCAGCCAGTCTTGTGTGCTCTTCGCTCTATGAGCTGGCGCCGAATCTTGTTGGAATAATCAGTGCCTGTTATTGAACATGGTATGAGAAACAGGTTCCACAAGGTTCGTCAGGACTGTATTTTGATACACAACTGCATTCGTTAAGCCCCAATAAGAAACTCCCAACCATACCATGAGCGAGGATGGAAAATGACCTCGTTGGACACGCGGAATACGCAATGACATTTTGATACGGTGGACATTTTGATAGAGTGGACTAGATGGACCGAAAGGAAAAATTTGAATTGGCGCGTAACCGCAACGATGCAACACAATAACTGCAACACGGTCTTCTTTAAGCGTCCACTCCATATTTAAAAATGAGTAAAATTGTAAAAAGTATACATTTTTATTTTCATGAACAATTCGAAATTCGAATTCAATAAACTTTTTTGTGGCCAGCATTCTAAAAGAAAAGTTTTTACTGTGTGACAATACTTATGACCTGACTGTGTATATTATGCATACATTTCAGCTTCGTTAAGGGTATTTTAGAAGGAGGAGGAGCTCGATGGCGCAGTGGTTAACGCGCCCGGTCTGCGAGTGCTGTAGTTAAGCAACTTTCGCAAAGGCCGGTCATCGGATGGGTGACTAAAAATTTATTATCTTGAGCTCGCCCGTGCTTCGGAAGGCACGTGAAGCCGTTGGGCCCAGCTGCATTAGCAGTCGTTAACAATCCGCACTGGGCCCGCGTGGTGGTTTATGGCCCGTTCTCCCTATCCATCCATAGGGAAGGCTCGTGCCCCAGCTGTGGGGACATAAATGAGTATCAACTTTTTACAGCCTGTATATTATTGATTAGCCATTTTGAGAATTTGCCCTAACCATTTGTTTTAAAGTTAATCTTCTGTTTCCAGTGCCTACCACGAGTCGAGCGCAGTTGGCGGCGGAATATTTGGAAGCGTGTCAGAGGCATGCCACTGCGCCTATCGACTCTGTGCTGCAACAAATACGGGTGAGATTACCATAGCTTTTTAAGTAGTGCCCGGCCGAAAGTTCGGTTTCGGTCGAGTTTCGGCAAAAAAACGGGGTTCGGTTTTTCGACGGCAAACCAAACCTAAACTGTATTCGGCAGTTCTCGCGCTGTGCTCGGTCATGTTCGTCACGGTAAATTCCATCCAAGCGACGAAGACATTTTTAACTATTTAAATATTTTTTTGGTTAATTTAACTCACTCGCTAATGCTATACCTAATCAAACATTAGTTAGGTACTTGGTGCTTACTATAGTGCATTAGTGGTGATAATATTAAGGATTCAGTATCCAAGTGGCAAGTACAGTTAGATACTTACCTACGTCTTTAATTGTTTTTTTTTTGTAAAATTAACTAACACTTATAATTAAATGAGTAGGTACTTACCTAGGTATCCGTGTAATAAAATTATTAATTCATTTCTGTTTTTCGATTTAAAACCTTATTTATTACCTACCCTCAAACTAAAATTTCTGTTTTTCGATTTAAAACCTTATTTATTACCTACCCTCAAACTAAAATCGAGTGCAACAAAATTCATAATAGAGAATGTCGAAGACTGCATAGCTGTGATTTAAAGATTAAAAAAAAAATTACTGATTAATAACGATTAATAAATAATTACTGATAATAATTTCTTTATTTTTCCCTCAAAACATGATTCTTGTAAGGAAGTTTTGGTTTCGGTTTCAGCCGAAACTGAGACCGTTGCCGAAATTCGGTTTCGGTTTCGGTCGTAAAAACCAGTTTCGGTCGGACACTATTTTTAAGGCGACAGACTGAAAAAATTTACCAACTTTCGTCGAATACTTTAAGGGCGGCTTGCAAAACTATAATATTTTTACTTTTTATTTTCAAGTGCTAATTGCTGCACTTAAGCTAAATTAAATATTTATAAAATTTTATAAAATACAGTGAAAAAATTAAACGCCCACCCGACCCAGCCAGGAATCGAACTTGGGTCTTCCGCAATCCGGGCGGCTGCACTGACCGCTATGCTACCGGGAAGGCTGACGTAAGCGCTGAATTTTGTCACTGCTTTTTAATGTTTTTAGAGTGCTTTTTTAGCAGCGCTGCGCCATCTTTCCAACGGTCGTTGCAACCGAGGGCCATGCAGATTCATCTTTGCAGATGAAATACCACAAATTTGATAACACAATGCTATAGTAAATTTTTACTTTTTATTTTCAAGTGCTAATTGCTGCACTTGTAATTTTTTCACTGTATTTTATAAAATTTTATAAATATTTAAACTATAATATGACAAACGAATCTAAAATGTATATAGATATTGGCAAATTCATGTGTTTATATTGAATTTGCTAGCTCAAATACACGATTTTGACTCGATTGACTCGATCATAATTATTTTCGAACAATAACAACAAAATTATTTAATTTATATGTTTGGAAACCACTCAAACACATTGATAACATAAATATTCGTAATTCACCTAGCTGCATATTTTGATAACTAAAACTAATATATTTTTTAAATATTTTTTAGATTCTGTTCATTTGCGTTCTCAATTTTCGCAGGCGCTACGTATTTTCGGGCCTTATGATAGCCCCAGTAACAATCAGACTTTTTGAATGTTCACAAATCGAGGTGTCGTCTTACGGCCAGTTTTAATAACCTATCCTCAGCAAGAGATAAACCTACTAGAGCTTTGTTGCTTAATTATTTCTGTTAATTATCGGAAACTAACAGCGGTTGCTTGGTAACTAAACTAACTTAAGACGCTAACGCCAAGAGCACGTGGTGGGGAAGCACGACAGTTGATCACAGGGGAGAGGACATGGCGGGCACGATCCAAGATGGGGCTCAATATTTTAAACAGCGGCAACATGCCAACCTTCGACACCATCCGAGGGGTAGGCGCTACACCAGCTTTGTGGGTGTAACGGCGTGTTCGGACAATCTGCTGAACCGCGTAGAGAACTGGCACGTGGACGAGGGTATGACCAGCTCCGACCATAACGGGATAGTCTTCAATATCACCACACGTAAAATCCAAGGCATCGGAATAGAGAGGACAACACGCTTATTCAATACCAAAAAGGCCGATTGGGCGAAATTTAGGGAAACATTCAATGAAATTAAAACTAACAAAAACATAAATATTGAAATAATAAATAAAATTAAAAACAAAACAGAAATAGAAGACACAGTTAACACACACAATAAAATAGTTACAGAAGCGAGTGTCCTCTCTATACCAAAGAAAAAGAGCAAGTCACATACAGCCCTACCGTGGTGGTCCGAAGAGCTCGCCGATATGAAGGGAAAGGTCGCCACCAAGAAGCGAAGAGTCCGAAACGCCGCACCGCATCAGAGAGCAGGAGTGGTAGAAGACTACCTGGAGGGAAAAGGTATGTATGAAGCCGCTGCCGCAGCAGGCCAGACGTCCTCGTGGAAAGGGTTTTGTGAGAAGCAAGATAGAGAGAGCATCTGAGACGGGATATATCGAGTCATGACCCGCTCTACAACCAGACCAGAAGACCAGATACTGGTAAAAGATGGAGTCATCTTATCGGAGAGAGTATCGGCGGAACTACTGGCGACGACTTTTTACCCGGTGGACTCGGAAGAGAGTGACGGCGAGATACACAATAAAACGAGAGCCAAAGCAACGAGTGCAAACGTTGGATCGGACACTGATGTGTTCGACCCCCCGTTAACGACATCAGAGCTCATATCCGCCGTCGACTCATTTAACCCGAAAAAAGCTCCGGGTACCGATGGTCTTACAGCCGACATCTGCCGAGCCGCAATCTGTGCGGATCCGGACATCTTTCTAGCGACTGTCAACAAGTGTCTAGAGCAGGGGTTCCCAACCTTTTTTTGTCTACTGCCCACTTTAAGAATAAATCATTTTTTAACGCCCCCCTTTTTAAACATACTTAAAAACCGCTAAGTACTTATAACTGATTATTGAAACGAAACTTTATAGTATTCGGACAGAGTATCTTTTATTGAAAATAAAACAAACATAATCAATTCTTATATAAAAACTAATGTGAAGGTTGAATCTGATGCTGTTCAATAAGTTTGTTGATATCAGGTTCCAATTTACTCAAAAACAGCCGCAAGTCGCCACGTTCGGTAACACGCAAACGATTTCTCTTTTTAGTAAGCAGCGTTGCCACAGCACTAAATCCACGTTCACACAAATATGACGATGGGAATGCTATCAAGAATCGTTGAACAATTAACCACAATCCAGGGTACAATTGCGGGATCGGTTTTTGTAGCCAAAATTCTTGATATCCATTTTTGAACTTGATTTTTATTTCTTCGTTTGTTGTCAATTCTATAAGTTCTTCTTCCAGCTGAGGTGACATTGCTGTGTTGACATTTGAAAACGGATCCAACACCCAGTCTGGTATTTCCAAGTTTAAAATGTCCTGGTATCGTTCGGTGAAGTCAATGTGGAGGTTTTCCAAATGTTGGCAGTAGGCAAACAAGTCGTCGTTACTGCAGGATACTGATAAATTCGGAAAATTGTGAAACTCACGTCTGCCCATATTCTTTTTGTGCAGAAGCAGTTTGGCTGCGAAAGCAGCAACGACATTTTTTGTTTTAATTAAATTTAGTTCATCGCCTTGCAGTTGGAGGTTCATGTCGTTGAACAATTTATACAGGTCTGTCATGTAAGCTATATCATTCTTTGATGTTATGAGCTTGTTGCGCAGTTCTGTATCTTTAGTTTCCAAGAACTCTATCACAGAGTCAAACAGGTTGTAAAATCGAATCAGACAATTGCCTCTTGACAGCCAACGAACTTCAGTATGAAGCAACAAACGATTGAAATCTTCGTCATTAGTAACACAAAGCTGATGAAATAATCTACCATTCAAAGAGCTGCTACGGATTTTATTGACTGCTTTGATGACATATTGCAGTGATTGAAATAGTCGTTCACTTAAGTTTCTAGCAACCAAATGTTGTCTATGAATAACGCAATGTATAGCAAGGACATCTGGAATTTTATTCTTTAAGTACGCTATGAAGCCTTTATGGCGCCCTGTCACAGCCGGAGCGCCATCCGTAGCAACTGATATAATATTTTTCAAAGGAATCTCTTTCTCTTCACAAAACTTTTCCAATGTATTGAATATGGTTTCGCCTTTTGTATCTGTTTCCAAATTTCTGGCAAACAATAGTTCTTCACGTATTTTCTCATCTTTAATAAACCTCACGTAAGATAGCAACAACGCTTCATTAGTTGGTAAAGTGGACTCATCGAGCTGAATTGAGAATTGACTAGTCCTCAGATGATTGCACAATGATTCTTCAATGTTTTCAGCCATTTCATCAATTCGTCTTTGCACAGAATTATTACTCAAAGGAATTTTTCGGATAATATTTGCGGCCGGTTTATGAAGCACAGTAGTTATTACTTCCTTTATTGCTGGCAAAATAACTCTTCTCCGATGTTGTGTGGTTTGCCTTTTTGAGCAATTAACAAAGAGATATTGTACGAAGCTCGAAGTCCGTCGTCATCTTGCTTAGCAGCCGCCGAAAATAGTTTTGATACACTTGGCTGAGTATTATGCTTTTTCTCTAGGTCTTGAAAATATGCTACATTCTTGTCTTTCTTATCTGGATGCATTTTATTCAAATGATCTTGCAGTCTTGAAGGCTTCATTGCTTCGTTTGAAAATGTTTTTAGACATAGAAGACACAAAGGCGACGACGGGTTTGTGGGATTTTCAATAAATCCGAATTTAATATATTCCGCAGAGTATTGCCGTCTCTTCTTTTTTACTTCCGACATTGTCTTGTTTTGAGAAATACGTAAGTGTTGAAATCAAGTACTGCTTATCTATTAAGCGTGAAACCGCAAATGAAAATAAAATAAATTTACGTCGTTTATATAGGATTGCATAAGCAGCACGCACCAACAGGAATAAGACAAACGTGCATAAACTCGTTTATCTCATTCGACGCCCAATCGTACTCGACAAGCAAGAACAAGTATTATAGAACCAGCCGATTGATACAGGAATGTACAAATCGGATTATTTAACAAAAACTTGTTAAAACATGATTGCCCGCGGTCTATTATATCGAACCGAGTTTGAGCTATATCTTAATTAATATTAGTTGATGTTCACAAGATGTAGTCGAGAGTCGAGAGCTCAGTCGGTGTCTAAGAGTCTTCCTAGCTAGGTAGATGAAATTATAAATCAACCCCAAAGCCCTACACAACGCCCCCTTTTTTTTCTGGGTCTCTTACCGCCCCCCTTTAGGCCTGCAGCGCCCACAAGGGGGCGTTATCGCCCACGTTGGGAAAGACTGGTCTAGAGCTTGGCTCCTTCCCAGCGGTATGGAAGAAGGCTACTGTAGTCATATTAAGAAAACCGGGGAAGGACACATATAGGGAACCCAAGTCCTATCGACCAATTGGCTTGCTGCCCGTCCTCGTTAAAATTTACGAAAAAATGATTGTCAGGATGCTCAAATACCATCTCTTGCCGAAAATGAGCCGTCACCAATACGGATTTATGCCGCATCGTAGCACCGAAGACTCCCTCTATGCCCTTATGAACATAATAAAAATTAACTTGAAACAAAAGAAGATAATAACTCTAGTTTCACTTGACATAGAGGGAGCCTTCGATAGTGCATGGTGGCTGGCAATAAAGGTCCGACTCGCAGAAGAGAACTGCCCATTAAACCTGCGTAGAGTACTCGCCGATTATATGAGCGATAGGAAGGTCCTTGTACGCTACGCTGGTGAAGAAGTGGAGAGGGAGACGACAAAAGGGTGCGTCCAAGGGTCTATAGCGGGACCAATTCTATGGAACCTGCTCTTGGACCCTCTGCTAAAGGACTTGGAGAAACGACAGGTCATAGCCCAAGCCTTTGCAGATGACGTCATCCTTGTCTTCGTTGGGGAGACTGGGAGGGAGATCGAAGACGCGGCAAATCCGATTCTTGCACATGTTGAGGAATGGGGTGTCGAAAATAAGCTTAAATTTGCAGCCCATAAGACCAACAGCTTGACAATAACAAAGAAGCAGAAATTCGACACCCTATGCCTCAACATGAGCGGAAAAGTGATCCAGAGCCGCGATGAGATTAAACTCCTGGGCCTCACCATCGACTCCAAACTCACTTTTAACCAGCACGTGGCAAACGTGTGCAAGAAGGCGGCAGGTATATTCAACCATCTGTCTAGGGCCGCTTAAGTGAACTGGGGATTGAACCCGGAGGTGGTAAGATCCATTTACATGGCCGCCGTGGAACCCGTTGTGACCTACTCAGCTGCGGCCTGGTCCTCAGCCGCGGATAAGCTCACAGCGCGTAAGCAGCTGGGAGCGTTGCAACGGGGATTCGCGCAGAAAATGTGTAGGGTGTACCGAACCGTGTCATTCAACTCGGCCCTAGTGCTGACCGGGACACTCCCCCTGGACCACCGGATTAAAGAGCCGCCCTTAACGAGGCCAGGAAGGGAGTGCCCCGGCCGGAACTATGCGGCAGAAACATCGAGACACCACACCCTGCACTAAAACTACCACACCCGGCAGAACATACAACGCTCGAGCTCACGCCTATCACGCAGGACACGCAGATAAACTCACACACGCATGACATCCGCATCTACACAGACCGCAGCAAGATAGACGGCAAGGTTGGGGCGGCGCTATCCTTGTGGAATAGTGCCGGCGAAACCAGAGCAGTAAAGCTTGCACTGCCGTGCTACAGCGCTGTGTATCAGGCTGAGCTCCTCGCACTACACAAAGCCTCGGAGATATTGCTGGCTAGAAAGGAGAACAATTTTGGAATCTATAGTGACTAAATGGCAGCTCTCCAGACGGTCACAAACGTGACTTCCCTACACCCCCTCGCAGTAAACACGCGCAGAAATCTCTTGTTGGCAAAGAACCAGAATAAAAATATTGTATCAAAGCGCACGCGGGGTTGGAGGGGAACGAGAGAGCCGACCAACTAGCCAAGGAAGCTGCTATAGGTTCCAAAAAGAAACCTGACTACGACCTGTGCCCAGTATCATTTGTCAAGAGACTCATACGAAGTGAGTCTCTTGACAAATGGAACGAAAGGTATCAGTCCGGTGATACAGCCGAGGTAACAAAACAATTCTTCCCAGACACCACATCAGCATACCAGATCACCAGGAAGCTGACATACACACAACTCACCACACAGGCTCTCACAGGTCACGGCGGGTTTTCCTCCTACTTGAACAGGTCCAAGTGCAAGGACAGCCGTCGTGCGTCTGTGATCCTGCCATACATGAGACACTCCCACACATCCTCTCCGAGTGCCCTTTACACGCTCTGGAGAGGCTTCACATCGAGATACAGACAGGTTTAAAGGTGACTCCAAAAAACTTTGCCACACTCATAGCGGGAGAATACAGGGCCATTTTTATAAAATTTTGCATAAAAATTGTTGAAATTGTCAACAAAAGAAATAAAAACTAGAAATATAATTAGAAAGTAAGCAAATAAAACTATGTAATTAGATTGTAAGATAGGAATGCTATACAGGTTGTGGTTTTGAACAGTTGCCAAATTTAAGGAGGCGATTATGTTAATGTAACTGATAATAAATCCATTAAAAAAAAATACGTAAAAAAAAATACGAAAAAGATTTTGTTTCTATTGCATGTCATTCTTTTGAATATACTACGCTGTGTTACTACTTTGGCTCTGCGCTAGGTGCGCAAAACAAATGCCGACAAATGCCGCCGCTTGCGCCGGCTTTTGTCGGCTAGCCGCCTCCCGCTCAAAGCGGGAACCGACGACGATGCAACGGTCGCCGCTCGCTCAGTCTCCCGCTAACCGCGACACCGCGAGCGCGCGCACACGTTTGACAAAAAAAATCCGGGCCGTTTTCAAACGTAGGTACGATGTCGCGTTATTCTAATCACGACTACGTTGAAATGGTGCGGATGTATGCCCTCGCCGGTAACAGCTTGAGGGGTGCAGTGCAGATGTTCGCGGAGAGGTGGCCAGACCGACCAACGCCGTCCCGAACGACGATGCTGGCTGCTACACAACGCCTACTGGATTACGGGCAGTTCAGTATCCCAGCGCAGGCCAGTGGTCGAGGCAACGTGGGCCTGCCCGTCGACTTACAGGAGCAGATCTTGCAGTTCTTCGACGACGAGCCACGCGCCAGTACACGTGATGCTGGGCGGCACTTTGGCCTTGATCACACCATCGTTTGGCGCTTGTTGAAGAAGAACCAGCAGCACCCATTCCATTTTCGACGAGTTCAGGATTTGCTTCCCACTGACCAGTCCAGCCGAGTCGAGTTTTGTACGTGGCTCCTCGAACATCAGCACGTTAATATTCTGTGGACTGACGAGGCGCAGTTCACAAGGGTCGGCGTCTGCAACGTGCATAATGAGCATTGGTGGGCACACAGAGAACAGAACCCTCATGTCACAAAAAAAGACTCCTTCCAAAGACGTTTCAGCCTAAATGTTTGGGCTGGTATTATTGGCCCTTATTTACTGGGGCCTTATTTCATTGAAGGTCATCTCAACAGCCTTACCTACCTAGATCTGTGCACCACGTTGTAGATGAGCTGTTGATGGACATTCCACTGGCATTCCACAGAGACCTCTTCTACCAGCAGGATGGTGCTCCACCACATTATGGACAAGTAGCGCGCAGCTACCTAAACGATACATTTGGATCGCAGTGGGTGGGACGTGGCGGTCCAGTGTCTTGGCCTCCTCGCTCCCCGGACCTAACACCGCTAGATTTTTATTTGTGGGGTGATGTAAAAAGGCTAGTGTATTCTGAGGAGGTTACAAGTGTAGTGCTATTGCGTACGCGAGTGGTGTCCGCTTTTGAAACGGTGAGAGAAAACATTTACGTTCTCAACCAATTAAAAGAAAATTCTCGGCGTCGTGCTGCTTTGTGTATCGCTCGTAATGGGGCACATTTTGAACACTTGTTACGAGTAACATAGGTAAGTCAAAGTTTTGCTTAAGCACATTTTCATTTCATTTCATTTCCATACCTACATACTAATGGCATAGGTACGTAGTTTATTTTTTTCTGAATCGAGTAATTCAGTCGAGTAACTGGGAATCGAACCAAGAAACTTTTAATAGGAAGTGGCTAAGTAACATTCATACCTAGACTAAATAACGTAGGTACCTATTTAGTTTCTAGGATGTAGTAGCGTTAAATAGCCACGACAGCAATGTTTGTTTATGTTAACGGTTGTTGACCTCGGAGTAGTACATGTAAATTTCGAATAGAAACGTGAGATGTTACGAAAGATATAGGACTTCAACCAATAGGTAATATTTTTTTTTAATATTTTTATTTAAATTATAAGTATTTGTTCTACACTTGTGTACAATATGGCGACTGTTCAAAACCACAACCTGTATATACTGAGTATATATTACCATTTCCGTAATTGTTAAGACAAAAAATACATATATAAGCTCTCATTGTTTGGTTTAAAAATTTAAATATAGAATAGTAAATTACATGATAAGATAAGATAAGATAAAAATATGTATAACCTATTATGTAACCCTGAATTTCCCATATAAGACATAATGTAATGTAATGTAATGTACATACTCGTACACCATACAAAACACTTAGAGAGGACAATACAAGAAGAAGTACAAATGGCGGCCTTATCGCTAAAAAGCAAATTCTTCCAGGCAACCATGTGTTGAACTGAACAAAAAAGTTAAGAAACTAGCGGTAAATGGTATTCTCCGAAATATTACACAAATAAAAACATGTACTGAAAAAAATAATTACCCGCTACATCAGAATATACACTACATGGCAATAGCTTAGGAACTGACAAAAGGCAGAACACCCACTGCCAGGAATGAAAGATGATGGATGAATGTGTAGTGTGTAGCATGAAAGTGCGAGAGGAATAAAAGATGAATAGCTCCGATCATGTTGGAGGAGGTAGTATAAAAAAAAACTAAGGCCTATCAAGAAGAACCAGGACTTCTTGGCGGGAAAGTGAAGAGTAATGTCTGCGGTTTTGTTTTATTTTCTAAAATTTGTGTTATGTCGAATATTAATGTGAAATATTGGTGGATTATTAACCGTTAACTGTTCGTGATAAGTGTTGGTAAATGAAACAAAACAGTGCAACGTCACTTTTCAAATTCTCTCAAGAAGTCTGCGTAAAGCCCCACATCTTTTCTGAGATACTCGAGGGGTTGGGAGTATATCATTTCTCACTTCATTTCTATTATCATTCATCATCATCATCATATTGTATATTTATGTATTACTTGTAAGAAAAATTACTTTGACACTGGCTAAATGTGCTAATCGCACGAAGCCATCAACTAAAAGAAAACAAAAAGAAAGAAGAACCAGAGATGGTTATTGAAATCGGGCGTTAACAACGCCTCTTTATTTGCCTTGTTTCCATGTCGTCTATGGTTCGCTAGTGTGGAAGCAGCTGCCACTCTTTTTTTTAAACCCGATTGCAGCTGAACTTGATCCAGTTTTCAAACGTAAATTTAAGGAACATCTTTGACATATTCAAAGTCAACCCCCATAGGTCGTATCGATAACTTATATTGACGAATCATTGTGATTATACTATCTTTGTGGTTTCGGATTTCGGATTTTCTATATCACAGGTACTGTGGCTACTAATTATGGAATCAGAACAATGTATCTGATTTGATGTGATTGATGCCGCGTGGTGCCGGCCTAGAATTGCACCACCCCAACTCTTACCGTGGGTGTCGTAAGAGGCGACAAAGGGACAAAACCGGGGGGCGGGCAGCAGCGCCCCCTGTAGAACAACTCCATCACCACACACTGAACTGCGACTCCAACCCGTATGTCCAGCAGTGGACTAAGATAGGCCGATGATGATGATGATGATGGCGCTGTCGCTGGTGTGCAGTGATGTCACCAACCTTTTTTTTTTAAATCTTTTTTTTCTGATATCCACGGAAGATCAGCGTTGGGGTGCCAACCAGGTATCTCGACATTATACTTGAGTGGAGACCAACTCAATACCACCACTTCAATACCACTAGTAATTCTCAGGCGGCTTGTAATTCGCGTCATAAATATGTGACAACTTGCAGCAAACATGATAATGACAACTGGCTGGTCCTTGAGTTAATATATTTGTGCTCATGGCCGCACGTCCTTAACCGCCTCTGTGGTCTAGTGGTTAAGACCACCGGTTTACATCCAGAGGTCCCGGGTTCGATTCCCAGCGGGGGTACATGTTTGTTTAGTCGGTTTGGTTGGTGGTAAGACTTGTTTGTCCGCCTGGCTAGCTACCACCATCTTCTTTATATGTCGCCATCACATTAATGTTGTAAGCATTGTTATGTTCCAGCAGCTAGAGATAAGATAGCCAGTGCCTCAGTAGTTAAAGGATCCCGGGTGAAGTGCGTTTCCACCATTGGCCTTTATCATCACTTAACATCAGGTGAGATGAAGGCACTGTGCTGACCCGTATAATATATTAAAAAAAACTTCACAACACCTGCAGACGGCAAACGAGCAGGCGATCCACATGCTGGAAAGTGGTAACGCCGCCCTTGGTTACCTGCAGAATCTGAGGAGCTGCCTATTATGTCATCATAATAGGCAGCATAATAGGCGGCATATACACTTACTCACACATACGTATTGCATACACTTGCATAAATGATTCATTTATTGTTACACACTTACACTGTATATTTAATTTACTTTTATAAGACTCTGACTGGGTTTCACTGTCATTATTACTTTTTTTATGTAACCTGTAACCATCGCTGTTGAGTTTACAATAATTAAATTAGACATAAGAATAATATTGTAAATCTGTATTGAACTTGTTTGTGGTTCATTAAATAAATTAAAAAAAAAATTATGTCCCCACTGCTGGGGTATGAGCTTTCTCCATGGATGGATAGGGAGAACTGGCCATAAACCACCACGCGGGCCCAGTGAGGATTGGTGGTCGTTAACGATTGCTAATGCAGCCGGGACCAATGGCTTTACGTGCCTTCCGAAGCAAGGAGGAGCTGGAAATGATACATTTTTGATCACCCATCCGATGACAGGCCTTTGCGAAAGTTGCTTAACCTCAGCACTCGCAAAACCTCAGAAATCGAAGCTTCTCATCTCATCATCATCCTAATCGCTCTATTATGTATGAGCAGGCTTCTGCTCAATAAAGAACTAGCATTTTTAGACCGCCTATAAACAACGAGCAGCAAAAACGCGCGTCTGGTAACGAATGCTGATGTCTCCTTGCAGGATCTTCCAGAGTGTTCCATTGGGGGCGGCGTGCGCGCGCCCCGGCTCGCGCTCACCGAGTGCACGCTGCAGGGTGCGGCGCCCGCGGACGCGCTCGAAGCCCTCCTCAGGAAGGTGCAGTTCCGAAGGCTGGAGTTGGAGCACGCGGAGATGGACGACGAGGGCGCGGTAAGACACGTCACAGAAGAAGACAGACAGTGGTCTGCCAGTCTCCCCTCTACCTTAGGAAGGTGCAGTTTCGGCAGCTGGAGCACGTTTTAGTAGACAATGAGGGCGCGGTAAGACACGTGACAGAGACAGACAGACTGGTGTCTGTTAGTCTCCCCTCTACCTTAGAAAGGTGCAGTTTTGGTGGTTGGTGCTGGAGCTCGTTTTAATGGACGATGAAGGCGCGGTAAGACACGTGATAAAGGGAGACAGACTGAGGTCCGTCAGTCTCCCCTCTACCTTGGGAAGGTGCAGTGTCGACAGCTGGAGCACGTTTTAGTGAACGATGAGTGCGCCGTAAGACACGTGACAGAGAGAGACAGACTGAGGTCCGCCAGTCTCCCCTCTACCTTGGGAAGGTGCAGTGTCGACAGCTGGAGCACGTTTTAGTGAACGATGAGTGCGCCGTAAGACACGTGACAGAGGGAGACAGACTGGGGTTCGCCAGTCTCTCCTCTACCTTAGAAAGGTGCAGTTCCGAAGGCTGGAGCTGGAGCAAGCTTTAGTGAATGACGAGGGCGCGGTAAGATACGAGACAGAGGGAGACAGACTTGGGGCTCATTGGCTAACTTTAATACCTATCGTAATACCTTTTAGTTTGATATTTGAAAGCTATTCGAGAACTTAAAACTAATTCACAAGTGTCAGTGATTGCTATACCATCAATGTTTAGCGCATTGTTGTGTTCCGGCAGCTAGAGATAAGATAGCCAGTGCCACAGTAGTTGAGGATTTCGGGCGAGCGCGCTTCCACTATTGGCCTTGCCATCACGAAGAAAGGCACTATGAAGGCACTGTGCTTACCCGTTAGATATTAAAAAAAAAACATTTCATTTCAATAACACTTAAGATCGGGTGGAGTGAAGTCTTCTGCCGAGCTAAGTATTATTAAAAACATATGTGTGTGTTTGCAGGAGGCGATATTCGATATGATCGAGTATTATGAGAGCGCTCTGGTGGTGAGCATCTGTGGCGAGAGGCAGTTCGGCATCAGGGGGTGGCAGGCGGCCTCCAGAATGATCAAGAAGGTTGGTCGCACTGCAAAGAACTTATGCACAAGAAGTATAATAAAAATATGTTTTTGTTTTGTTTATATAATTTTAACGCAAATGATGTTGCGAAACAAATCACAAAAAGAAATGTTGAAAAAAATGCCACTTCCAATTGAGCTATCGTGGTTCTAACCAGCCTGCCGAAATTATTCAACACTATTTCCTTTTTACCTTGAAAGCCAAAGGCACCCATTCAATGTCAACAACTACCGTCATTAACACCCGATCATAATATTTTTACAAATACTAAAGATCAGTTAAGAAGTAGGCAAGCTATTTATAAAATGTTTTTGTTTTGTTTATATAATTTTAACGCAAATTTTGTTGCGAAACAAATTACAAAAAAAATCCTGCTTGTGGAAATTTTTTCAACATTGTGTTTTTGTAATTTGTTTCGCAACAAAATTTGCGTTAAAATTATATAAACAAAATAAAAACATATAACTAATAACTTAAATAAACCATATTTAATTGAATATTAGCTAAATTATTTGGCATGAATTTTAATTATAATTAATAATCTAATTGGGGTGTCCGAGGATGTGCGCTTAATCTTTTATGAATATTTAATTTAGCTTCAGTGCAGCAATTAGCACTTAAAATAAAAAAGTAAAATTTACTATAGCGTTGTGTTATCAAATTTGTGGTATTTCATCTGCAAAGATGAATCTGCATGACCATCGGTTGCAACAACCGTTTGGATAGATAGCGCTAGTGCCGCTTAATAGCACTCAAAAATATTAAAATAGCAGTGACAAAATTCAGCGCTTACGTCAGCCTTCCCGGTAGCATAGCGGTCAATGCAGCCGCCCGGATTGCGGAAGACCCAGGTTCGAGTCCTGGCTGGGTCGGGTGGGCGTTTAATTTTTTCACTGTATTTATAAAAAATTTATGAACTTTTACACGTTGTATATCATAGTGTATTTCATGTCACTTCTAATTTGAGATCACCGGTGATATTCAAAAATATCTTCCGGTTAAAAATGTTAATTGTACCAAATCTATGCTTAATTGAAATACAGATTTGTTGACGCTTAATTAATGTAACTAAGATTGCAAAGTTAAGTCACCGCCATGATGGGTGACCATAACTCTAATTCTCTCTTCTCCTCCAGAGCGCCGAGCTAACAGAGCTGGAAGTATCAGAAGTTCCCTTGGAAGCGTCCCATGCGCCCGTATTAGCGCGGGCGCTTCGCCCCCTAGCGTGCAAACTACGTGCGCTCTGTCTGCAAAGGGCTTCCTTGTCCGGGGAACCGCTGCTGAGTTTAGGTAAGCTGTTCATCATCGTCATCACTTGGGAATCACCCTCGAGAGCCACCTTAACTTTGAAAGTCATGTCATGGACTGTGCAGGAAACTGTTTTTACAGACTTAAATTACTATACAAAATAAAAATATAAAAAAAAAAAACAAAAAACCCGCCTGCGTAAAAAATAATGACTAAATAGAAAAATCAAATGAAAAGGCCGGAACAAGATAAAAATTAAGTAATTACCTAAAGCCAGCGAAATAAATCGAAACAATATCAAACATAAGTACTGTATACAATTAAAAATATCAATACGGTAGTCCTTCGAAACTTTATGCAACATCATACAACATGACATAACACACAGTCGGAAGCACGCACGAAGTGAGAATGATTTGACTTATCATTACATTGTATGCCCCCGAGTGCATGTTATGTATGATGTTATGTATCGTTAGATAACGATACCTCAATTCTGTAAATCCGTTCAGCGGTTCTGACCATATGAGGTAACAAAGAATATTACATACACACAAGATACGAAACGAAAAACAATACCCTTCCTTTGCAGTCGGGCAACAAGTCCTTATATTAGCTTAGAACTTAGAATTAAATTATGCGAGCCCCTTATTCTCTCCAAACTCAACTGTTGTGGTGTTGTTTATGGCTCATGCCTTATGTTCGCCCGATCCGATCCGAACCCTTCGGAGAATCTAGTAGGGCACGGGGACGCGCACTAGTGCGCGATGCCGTTCCCTCTAGAAAACCTCCGAAGGTGATTCGTTTCACACCCTTTACGTTCCTCGCCGCCCCCAAAAAAGCCCGGTGAAGCTGAAAATGCCGTAGAGGCAATCAGCAATCTCTCTTAAAAGAAAAAAGCCTGAAGCCGCGGATCCACCGCAGAGCACGGAGAGAATACGCACGTGCGTCAAGCTTCGCTTTGCAAGAAAATACATGTGATTGTATCCACTGCAATCCACGGACACGCTACGCATGAATTGACACACGTGGCTTCCTCGAATATGTGCGCACGTAGCTCAACGCTGGCAACGCCATGCACGCTGTACACGCGGTACAAGGAAGCGGGGCGGGGTAGTGGGGTGGGGGACGAGCGCGGGGAAGCGACGCCTGCACCATTTTGTCGATTCCTGTTCACAAACTCAGTTCCAATGTCATTTTATAAGATTATTCACGAAACGCGTGGTTTCCACAAGACATATGACTTAAAACTGTGCTACGCTAAAGTTGTACATAGTCGTAATGTAATTTGTAATCCATGCGCCGCGTGTCCGTGCACAGCGTGCGCTGCGGTGGGTCCGAGCCTTTATGTCCAGGTCTGCTGGGCTTGTCCAACGTGTGCAGAATGCCTGTGCTCGTTTTTGCTACCACATCCCACCTCGGTCGCACATCACACTCTTTCTTAATGAATGAATTCGTTTATTTCCAGGCAACAATTTAAAGTTACAAAATAACAGGACCATAGACAAATACCTTATAGACTAACATATACATACCACTGAACAATTTTTGTTAGTATATAAAATAACTTAATGACTATGTTAGTATTATTTCATTGGCACCTACTGTGCCAACTTGGTGGTCACAGGCAACTTTCCATGGAAGCGCCTGTAGACTACACCCTTCGGCCAGAAGTCCTCCTTCATGAAGATGTCCAGCTTTGATGTCGGGACTCGCACCACAAACGCTTTGAAGCTCGTATTATGGCGCGACTCCAGCGGTCCAATCCTCAAATTAAAGTTAGACTTCATCCGTATGAACTCTGCTACCTCCTGCGATGTAGTGGTGGGATGCAGGCGGGACAGTTCTCTCCTCCTCCACGGCCCGGTCAACCCGAGCCGAGGTCCGTGCCTTTAGAGGCGCCCTCAGGTTGCTCCGCTCCCCGATCCAATCCGAACCCTTCGGAGAATCTAGTAGGGCGCGGGGACGCGCACTTGTGCGCGATGCCGTTCCCTCTAGATAACCTCTGAAGGTGATTCGTTTCACACGGCTTGAGGGACCCTTTACGTTCCTCGCCGCCCCCAAAAAAGCCCGGTCTCTCTCAAAAAAAAAAAAAGGCGGGACAGGTACAAGGTCGTGGTCGGTGTCGCAGCACGCAGCAGGAAGTTGGGCCCTGTCGGTGCAGTACCGCAACGGTTCTGGCTTGCTCGCTGATGACATCGCTTCTTGTTTCGAACCACGACGAAGCCCTCCTCGTCCTGAACCGGGTGAACGATCTTAATGCAGCCGACTCCCTTAAAATGGAAGCTCCAGCTTTCAACCTTATTGTTTGGTATCACCAGCACGGGGAGGCCGCAGTATCTTTACGACAAAGTGGTATGGGTTCAGCATCGCATCAGATACCAGAAAAGAGCATGTACTCACGTCTTTGTGACTGTCAAACACCGAACAATGGCTTTTAGAGGGTCCTTTAGTGTTGGATAGCACCAAAAATATTTCAAACTCGTCCCATGCTAATATGTACTTAATTGTTTAGTAATAGAGTCCATGTTATTAATTTGTTACTAAGGTTCATTATACTTATGTTTTCAACTTGAATCCCGGGGGAACACCCATAGTTAGTCTTGAGCAGACCGTGCTCGATTAGACACGTACTCTCCTATTAAATAATTAAAGTAATTATTTAATAGGAGAAAGGACAAAATCAACATAATTTTTTTCTTCGACATTGTTTTTTCCCCCATTGTTACAGTGATGGCTTTAAAGTCGAACAGTTCGGTGAGCGAGCTGAGATTGGGCGACAACCGACTGAATCCAGCCGACGCGACTCACATAGCCTCCCTGCTGCGGCTGAACACGAGGCTGCAGCTACTGGACCTGTCTAATAATCAGATACAGGTGAGCTTTATGCCGGCGGAGTAGAGTCTATACTAGAACTAGTTAGCCAAAGTTTGGTAATATAGAAGCGTGATAGACATATGTATTATGTCAATGGAATGGAGTCTACATGCTAGCTAGCCATCGTATGACGTCACACTATATCCTCCCTGCTGCGACTGAATGCCTGTCTAACAATCGAAGCTACAGGTGAGCTTTATGTCGGCGGAGTAGAGTCTATATTGCAATACAAACGTTTGATGCTAGCTAGCCTATATATTACGCCATACATCGGCTCCCTCCTGCGATTGGCAGTAACTTGACCTTTCCAACAATCGGATACAGGTGAACCGTTATGCCCACGCAATAGAGTCTAAATTAGAACTAGCTAGCTATAGTTTGATTATGTAGAAGCGTTATATGTATAGGTCTTAAACCAATGGTGTAGTGTATAGTAGAACGCAAACGCTTCTAACTAGCTAATTTTTAGTTATGTGAAAAATGAAATGAAAATGTTTATTTACCAAAAATTTATAGTAAGCCGTGATACAGGAGTGTACAATGACTCCCACACTAGGCTAGACCTGGCTAGTGGGGGTCAATTCTCTAGGGTTAGCAGGGTAACAATGTGGCTATTCGTCACTAACAATTATAATTTACCGTATGATTCTGACAATATTCATAAATTACCTAATTAATTATTGGACGGTGCAATGCGCAAATGTAGAGTACATGTATGTAAGAACGAGTTAAGTGCGTATGTTTACATGACAACAAAACAAACAAAACGTTGACAGTTGCCATGGCAACCAAACAAACAAATCATTCGTCCGCTTAAGAACATCCGTATCCCATGATGGCTCCTATAGCAGCGCCACCTACCGGGCCCAATTGTGAATCTAACTAAACCATTCTCGAATCCACTTGAACACACACACAAAAAGAAACATCCAAATTGGTCCATCCGTTTGGGGCCGTTCATTAATCACGTGATGTTTATTTTTAGCAACTTTCTGGGCCCCCCTCCCCCTGGTGATACGTGGTGAGGTTTTGTACTACCCCCTTTTTTACATACTAAGTAGGTATGTTTAAAAAAACCTTAAACATAATGTAATTGAAAAATTAGTGGATACTGTCCTCGGACCGAGGATTAGCAAGGCTTTCTTCCACGGTAATAGGTGGTGCGTTGGCGGTGATATTTAAACAACACTGCGAATCTACAACCGATAAGAATTCCCGTATTCATAGACTACATTGGAAAAAAAAAGGTGTTAGCGTTATCAGTTTTACGCAATTTTGCAAGAATGTAAAAACAAATGTATCAGTCAGTATTCAGTTTCTAAAATAAAATAATACACGTGATATCTCCTTAAACCCCCCCCCCCCCACCGTGTGATATTTGGTGTTTTTTTTCGGACCCCCTCTCCTCTTTGGGCCTCACGTGATTAATGGAAGGCCCCTTTAAAAGGAGTTCAGTGACATACACACGCACAGAAAAAAAGATAAAGATATGCCAATGCGATAGAGTTTAAATTGGAACGCACGTCCAGCCGACGCGACTCACATAGCCTCCCTGCTGCGACTGAATATGAGACCTCAGCTACTGGACCTGTCTTATAATCAGATACAGGTGAGCTTTATGACGGCGGAGTAAAGTCTATAATAGAATGCAAATGTTTGGAGTAAGCTAAACATTGTTGTGTGTATTAATAGGTCTTATGCCAGTGGAGTAAAGTCTTAATTACAAATTAAACATTTGATGCTAGCTAGCTTTATACTGTATGGTATGTAACAGGGTGTGTATAGGTCTTATGTCAATGGAGTAGAGTGTACTTTTGCTAGATGATCAATATTGTATCAAATAGCTTCCCTGCGGCGACAGAACACGAGGCTTCAGGTACTGGACCTGCTGCGGCTGAATCATCTGATACAGGTGAGCTTTACGTCGAGGAAGGAGGAGTGAAAATCCCGAAAATTTGGTAATTGTAACTTTAGTTAAAATTAGCCTTTACCCATCTTAAATAAAGCTTATTTTAAACTAAATTAAGATTTTTCCCGAATTCCGGGAAAAAAAATGTAGTCGTAAGGAAGTCTCCACTTTCTGTCTCTGTTCTCCGAAGTTTAGGTAAATATAGTCAGCCTATTCCGATCTCTGCTGATCATACTCATTTATTGCTACATGACTATGTGAACGGAGTAAGGTCTACATTAGAGACGCTTGACGCTAGACGGTAAATTTTGTATTAATATGAAACTGTATAGTTTAGTCCTTATGCCAATGGCATAGAGTCTACATTAGATATTACATTTGAAGTTAGACGGTAAATATTTTATCACACCATTCGTCGCCTTTCTCCTGCGACTAACACCTAAATACAGGGGAACCGTTATTCCAATGGTGTACGGTCTACATTAGAACACACCGAATGGTAAATGAAATAGGGAAGTTGACAACAATAATAAGTGATTCTAGAACATTAAACCTATTTAAGACAACACGTTCTATAAAACATTCACTTAGTTTTTATGAGCTTAACTATGAATTTCAGTAACCTAAAAAGTTTTTAACAAACACTCGATTGACGGACCACATAGTGACGTCATAGTGTGCCATTTCCATACAATTTAACTATGTATAACATCGTTTTGACAGTCTGTTGCTAAAAACTTTCTATTAACTAAACCAGTCAACTACCCAATTTGCTTGCCACATGAAAAGCGTCCATAAAATTAATTATCTAATTATTTTAATGAATTAATGTGCTCTTCTTAGGACCCTTTCTGTACAACAGGATAAATGCTAAGTGTTATATTTATCCATTAAACACGATCAACTGCAAAAAGGTTGTACAGGAAGAACTACAAAAATTTACCCACTACGATACGGATGGGTTATTGACCGTTGTTAAATAATTTTTTTGTTTATTTATTTCTGTGTGTATTAACTCATAATTAGTTTATTTATGTCCTTATATTAGATTGTAACTTAGCGTATAAACTGTTATATCAACTTATGTTTTGATTCATATTACGCTTAGACTAAGCCCACATTCGCCTGAAAAACAGGGTTTACCTAGCACAGGTAACAGCATCTAATGTTTTTTTTTAATATTTACGGGTAAGCACAGTGCCTTGATCTCACCTGATGTTAAGTGATGATAAGGCCAATGATGGGAGCGCACTTCACCCGGGATCCACAACTAGTGAGGCACTGGTTATCTTATCTCTAGCTGCCGGAACACAACAATGCTACAAACATGTTATGGCGACATATTTAGATACGATGGTGGTAGCTAGCCAGGCGGACAAGCAAGCCCTACCACCAACCGAACCGAGTACACAAACATGTACCCCCCGCTGGGAATCGAACCCGGGACCTCTGGGTGTAAACCGGTGGTCTTAGCCACTGGACCACAGAGGCGGTTATTATTATTATTTTATTTTACAGGACGCAGGCGCGGCGCACATATTCGGCGCTTTGGTGGAGCAGGCGTCGCAAAGCCCGCCCAATTGTGAACCAATGGGATTGCAACACACATGTATGTTTTCATTTCTTCGTTTTGTCGGTGGATTCGTGCAGTTAGCACGTTAAGCCTGTGTCAAAAATAATTTTTCTTACATGTGTACATATAAATAAACAATATTTCATTCCTGTTCGACGATGATGAATGATAATAGAAATGAGAAGTGAGAAATGATAGACCCCCCAAACCCTCGAGTATCTCAGTAAAGATGTGGGGCTTCACTAAGATCTCACGCGGACTTCTTGAGAGAATTTGTAAAGAGGTTGTTTTTGTTTAATTTGCCGACACTCATGCACGCTCACGAACACTTAACGGTTAATAATCCAGCATTATTTCACATTAATATTCGACATAACACAAATTTTAGAAAATAAAACAAAACCGCAGACATGACTCTTCATTTTCCCGCCAAGAAATCTCACATGTATGCTTGTTCTTATATATGACTAGCTGACCGGCGGACTTCGTACCGCTTTGACAGTTTCCATGACAACAAAACAAACAAATCACTCGTCCGCTTAAGAACACCCGTATGGACTTCTTGGCGGGAAAGTGAAGAGTCATGTCTGCGGTTTTGTTTTATTTTCTAAAATTTGTGTTATGTCGAATATTAATGTGAAATAATGGTGGATTATTAACCGTTAAGTGTTCGTGAGTGTGCATGAGTGTTGGCAAATGAAACAAAACAGTGCAACGTCACTTTTCAAATTCTCTCAAGAAGTCTGCGTGAGGACTTAGTAAAGCCCCACATCTTTACTGAGATACTCGAGGGGTTGGGGGGTATATCGTTTCTCACTTCTCATTTCTATTATCATTCATCATCATCATACTGACTGGAAGGAAATATTGTATATTTATGTATTGTAAGAAAAATTACTTTGACACTGGCTAAATGTGCTAATCGCACGAAGCCATCAACTAAAAGAAAAAAAAAACACCCGTATTCCATGAAGGACCGCTATAGCAGCGCCACCTACCGGGTTCAATTGTAAATTTAAACAATTCTCGAATCCACGTTAACACACATAGAAAATTTCATCCAAAGGGTTTGGCCGATAACATATAAAGATTAAAATAGGTATTTGTATGGTAGGACGTGGCAGTTTTTTTTTTACCCAGGGGAAAAAATTTGTGTTTTGTACTGGAGTTTTTATATTAGGATATTTATTTTAAAATGGACAAGAGAAATTTCATTATTTTTAAGCTTTATTTATTGCCTTTGTTGAACATTTATTAAAGAAATTTGGCAGTTTTTTTTGATAGTCTGTGATGTGAAGGCATCTGTACTCGAAATGTTTGTAAAAATAAAGGTTTCATTATTATTATTAATTTTATTTTAATAATTATATTTACAGTGACCGGGTACGAAGCGCGGGGTCTAGCGTTTCTGGTGCTTTGGAACAACCAATTGACGAGGAACTGTGCGATCCACATCGGCAAAGCATTGGTGAGTTCTTGTTAGCCCGGTCAATGTTAGCCATTTGAAAAGTAAATGTATGTATGTGTTTATAGTTAGAGATCGGAATGAAGGGGGCAAATTTTATGATGATGTTGTGGCGACATATTTAGAATAGATGGTCAACAAGCCCTACCACTAACCCAGGGTTTCATAAAATTCTTGCAGACACGGATCACTTTCACAATTTAAACAACTCCGCGGACCCCTGACAAAGATTATTTTAGGAAAAAAAAAAACTCTTTTATTGGTAGTTTCGCCTTTTTTTTTATGACCACGTCCTGCCTGATGGTAAGCAGCCGATGCAGTCCAAGATAATGAGAGCGCTCCTCACCGTGGAACAAGCACGGTAACAAGCGCACCCATTCATGACGGCCTGCTTAAATGCCGTTTCACGCCCCGCTTAAGACCCGGGGCTATAGGAGCTGGGAAACACATGCGCCGGCAAAGAATTCCGGAGCCGAATGGTCTTACAGAGGAACGACTTGCCAAATTCTTTGGTACGAGTACTGATTGCCTGTACAGTATGATGGTGGTTCCTAAGACCAGCACGTGTAGTCCGGGAGAAGGCGGGATTATATCAAAAAGTTCTTCAGAACTCTCCGTAGTAATTCCGGTAGAAGACACTGAGAGAAGCTATGTCTCTACGCAGCTGGAGGTCCTCAAGAGAGGCTGTAACCACAGCATCTGCAATAAGGCGTACCGCTCTCCTTTGCAGTGTACCAAGTGCATCGAGGAGGTCCATAGATGGGAACAATACTCCATACTCGATCGCACCTGAGTCTTGTACAGCAAACAGCGCTGCTCGGGAGTGAAAAACCGCCTCACCTTATTGAGAATACCCAACTTACGGGAGGCATTTAAAATAACGATGGTGCGTCGTCGTCACTGCGAGTGCTTGGCCGAGAAATGCTGAGTTAGCTGCACAATTTAGACAAGTGTTAAGAGATTACTGAGCTACTGCGGACCCCGGATACACGTGATACCCCTAAGGGATCGCTGGGAATAGAACGCTGGACTTCTGGGTTTTAGACCGCGGTGGTCTTAGGGAAGAAAACATATGTATTATATCTTATCTTATCTTATCTTAGTGGGGCCTGCCGAGGTTTCCCTCTTGCAGTAACACCTCGACCCATCGGGACCTTTTGTGCAACCCCATCCTTTCACTCTTCCTCCTCTGTAAAGATAGAGGCCATAAGTTTGGCAACGTCCTTAAGAGCGAAGAGCCTGAAGTCCTCCGGTTTCGGATAGGCCGACCCCAGAAGTCCCATTCTTTTCCTAGCCAGAGAGTCGCAGTCACACAGTAGGTGCTGCATCGACTCCGTTTCCTCTCCACACGCCCTACACAAACTATTTGTTGAAAGGTGCATTCTGTGGAGCATTTGTTTTGTGGCATAGCGCCCTGTTACGATACGATAGCTCAATTGGAAGAGCACCTGACCCGGTATGTCAGTAGGGTGCAGGTTCAAATCCTGCTCGTGGAATTTTTTTTCAACATAGTGTTTTTGTAATTTGTATCGCAACAAAATTTGCGTTAAAATTATATAAACAAAACAAAAACATTCAATCAATAACTTAAATTATCATTTGATACAGTCACGTCAGCTTTGTCTCAACCCTAGGCATGACAATTTGACATCTGTCACGGGTATCGAGCTGTAATGAACAGACTATAATAACATTGTTGTTTTTTTTTTTTAGTTGATGGCTTCGTACGATTCGCACATTTAGCCAGTGTCAAAGTAATTTTTCTTTCAAGTAATATATAAATATACAATATTTCCTTCCAGTATGGTGATGATGAATGATAATAGAAATGAGAAGTGAGAAATGATATACCCCCCAACCCCTCGAGTATCTCAGTAAAGATGTGGGGCTTCACTAAGTCCTCACGCAGACTTCTTGAGAGAATTTGAAAAGCGACGTTGCACTGTTTTGTTTCATTTGCCGACACTCATGCACACTCACGAACACTTAACGGTATAATAATCCACCATTATTTCACATTAATATTCGACATAACACAAATTTTTGAAAATAAAACAAAACCGCAGACGTGACTCTTCACTTTCCCGCCAAGAAGTAACATTGTTGTTTGTTGTTATTGTTGTAGCGTTGCTCCCAGTCCCTGTGCGTGCTGAACATCGGGCGTAACTGGCTGGGCGCGGAGTGCGTGTCGGCGCTGTGCGCGGGCGGCGCGCTGGCGTCGCTGGGGCTGCAGGCGGCGCGCCTCGGCCCCGACGCCGCGCCCGCCGTCGCCCGCCTGCTGCGCGCGCCCACCCGCCTGCAGGTACCGGCGGCGCTAGCCACCAGCTAGACACCAGCCCCGACACCAGCTCCGACACACTGGGTAGACATGCTTGCGAGATGACGAGAGCTCCTAGAAGAGGTACTCTTGTCATCATGGTCATTGACGTCCCTTTGAGGTACTTACGAGGCTGCAGGTTCTGTCGCCATCATCATCAGCTAGCCTCTTTGGGACGCCTATGAGACTGCAGGTTCTACCATCATCATCTTCAGCTGGTCTCTCTAAAGCTGTAAGCGGATTGGTAAAAAGTGTGAAGTTTACTTTTAAGAGTACATAAATAAATAATGAAGTGGCCGTTTGTCCCCAGCGACTGGACCTGCGGGACAACCGGCTAGGCGTGGCCGGCCTGCAGGCGATCCTGGCCGCGTTGAAGGAGAACTCGCTGCTCACGCAGATCGACCTCGACGAACCCGCGGTATGTGACTTTGAAATGTACTTTCTTTTGTTTTTTTTAAACACTTTTATTCTTATTTTTTATTCATAAAACTTTATAAAATATAGTGAAAAAATTAAACGCCCATCCGACCCAGCCAGGAATCGAACCTGGGTCTTCCGCAATCCGGCGGCTGCACTGACCGCTATGCTACCGGGAAGGCTAACGTAAGCGCTGAATTTTGTCACCGCTCTTTAATTTTTGAGTGCTAATAGCGGCACAGTGCGCCATCTATCCAACGGTCATTGCAACCGATGGCCATGCAGATGAAATAAAACAAATTTGATAACACAACGCTCACTGTATTTAATTTAGCTGCAGTGCAGCAATTATCACTTGAAAATAAAAAGTAATATTTATTTTTTTATTCGTTTAGTCACAGATAAAGGCTAAACGTATATAACTGACGTATTTAGGAATAAAAAAGTGATATTAACTAAACTAAATCGCTGATGTCTTATCCACAAAAATAACACTGCTAATATATGATTGGAATAGATCGACTCGAGTATGGAGTATTGTTCCCATCTATGGACCTCCTCGATGCACTTGGTACACTGCAAAGGCGAGCGGTACGCCTTATTGCAGATGCTGTGGTTACAGCCTCTCTTGAGGACCTCCAGCTGCGTAGAGACATTGCTTCTCTCAGTGTCTTCTACCGGAATTACTACGGAGAGTGTTCTGAAGAACTTTCTGATATAATCCCGCCTTCTCCCGGACTACACGTGCTGGTCTTAGGAACCACCATCGTACTGTACAGGCAATCAGTACTCGTACCAAAGAATTTGGCAAGTCGTTCCTCTGTAAGACCATTCGGCTCCGGAATTCTTTGCCGGCGCATGTGTTTCCCAGCTCCTATAGCCCCGGGTCTTAAGCGGGGCGTGAAACGGCATTTATGCAGGCCGTCATGAATGGGTGCGCTTGTTACCGTGCTTGTTCCACGGTGAGGAGCGCTCTCATTATCTTGGAGTGCATCGGCTACTTACCATCAGGCAGGATATGGTCACTTGACGTGTCATTATAAATAAAAAGACTTCATATCGGAACATAACGTGGAGCTGACCATACCATTGAATGTACTAAGGCGCGGGACTCACAGAAAAGACGTAAGACGCGGGCGGGGCGCAGGCAGGGCGCAGACGAGTAAGCGTCGTGCCCGCGCCCTGTCTTTCCTATATATTTTGCGTTGCGACGCTTCTATACATTTTGTATGAAAGAGACGCGGAAGAGACATTTATCCGCGCCCCGTTTGTGTCTTACGTCTTTTTTGTATGTCCAGCGCTTTATATTTTGCGAAAGTCCAAAAATGTATAATTCTGACTATTTAATAATAATAAATAATAAAAGTTTTTACTGTCTCAAATATTACATTAAATTAGTCGAAGTTTGAGAACATTTTTTTGAGTATTTATTAGACACTTGTTCAAGGAAGTGTAATTTTTAACCGCCTTTGTGGTCTAGTGGCTAAGACCACCGGTTCAGACCCAGAGGTCCCGGGTTCGATTCCCAGCGGGGGGTACATGTGTGTGTACTCGGTTTGGGTGGTGGTAGGGCTTTCTTTCTTTTTTTAGAATAAATTTCTGAATTCTGATATGATTAACTTTTCTCCCACAGGTATCAACATCCAACCTATCAGTGGAAGACAGCGACGCCCCCACCATAGCGCGCCTCACCGCCGAGATCCGAGCCGCCTGCGGCCGGAACGAACCTTGTTCCTCGCCCGAGCGACGAGTGCACCGGCGGATCAGCCTCACCTGCCACACTATAGCGCCCCGGGTCAGTGCAAACTATAGAATAAGTCAAAATTGCAATAAATAGTCATTAAATAAAAAAATATATATTTAAAATAAATGTCAGAATACACTACCACACTGTAGAATACACTGCTGGCCAATAGAATAGCCCTTCACTGCAAAATAAATTATTATATTACCAATAAATGCTTTTACATTCATTAAAATATAGAGTAGCTCATAGGTCCTCACTGTAGCGTGCATAGTCACACTAAACAAAACGTTGTCGTTGCCTCACTATAAAATAGCTCCTCACCGCAACACAACAGATAAGATCACTGACACACTATCGAATATGCTTGCTGCCACACGATACTGCACATCTGACATCTGACTACCTCGAACTGTCTTTCCTCAATAGACTTTGAACTTAACGTAAATTGCATATGGTTGAACATTTGTAGGAAACCAATGGTACGGGGTGCGTCATATTGAGGAAGGACAAAGGGAAGATCTTCCTCCGAGCTGGGTGGTATAGCTCGGGGACCGAGGTCCCATGGATGTTAGTTGGAGGTGCTATATATAGCGAAGGAGATATTGAAACTTCGCTATCGTGATGCAGGCTTCCCATACTATTTTATCGTCGTAGTATGGCGACGTCGTTGGTATGCGTTTGTGGCGCCATCTGTTGACACGATTGAGAAGGTGTTTGCTTCGTGTCGATAAATGTGCGGCGTATGCGGTAGGTGACGCCGCCACACATTTATTAAAGAAATTTGACACTTTTAGATAGGTTGAAGTGCTAGCGTCTGTATATAATAGAATACACTGCTACACTGCAAAATAGCACGTTATTGCGACACAATAAGATAGCTCCACACTGTTGCGCTGTATATACACACTGCTGTGCTATAGAATACACTGCTGGCGTATAGAATAGCCCTTCACTGCGACACAATAGAAATAGCAACTTAATGCCACACAACAGAATACACTGCCACTCTATAGAATACACTGCCACATTATGGAAAGAATACACTGTCTCACTTCAAAACACACTGCAATATAATTTTACCTAATATACCAATATATGTGTGTTAATCATAGTATTTCTTGTATAAATTATTTAATAAATAAAAGCGTATATGTATTACTATTTATATTCGCCCTATACCTATCCATTTATAGAGAAGGCTCGTGCCCCAGCAGTGGGGAAATAAAATGAGCTGACGATGATGTATATATTGTTGCAGACGACCGCGGAAGACGAGAGACGCGGCCGGCTACGATCGCCCGCCCCCTCGCCCGCCGGCAGCCCCGTGCCCGCTGGACATTCGCGATTCTCAGTGAGCATATCTACGTGAAACAAAAACTTTGTACCCCTTTTTACGAAAATTGCGCGGACGGAGGAGTGTGAAATGTCGCACACTTATAGTTTATATAGAGAATGAGTGAAGAATGCTAATAATTTTTTAAAATTATGCATAAAAAATACATTAAATTAAATAAACATTATTTCATAGACTTTTCAAAAATTTCACAAATGGAAGAGGAGCGGCCGAAATCTGTCAATGCCAATCGCAAACTCACATTCTATCTTTTTTAATTTTTCATTGCTTAGGAAACAATCCGTGCAGCCTTAATAAAATTACGATCGAATTTCGACCACTGGGCGACCACTAGTACGTATAAATGTATGGGCGTGTGTATGTCACTGAACTCGTTCTAAACGGACCGATTTGAATGAAATTTTTTGTGTGTGGATTCGAGAATGGTTTAGGTTTACAATTGGACCCGGTAGGTGGCGCTGCTATAGGGGTCCATCATAAGATACGGGTGTTCTTAAGCGGACGAATGATTTGTTTGTTTTGTTGTCATGGAAACTGTAAAAGCGGTACGAAGTCCACCGCCCGGTCAGCTAGTATTTTAATAAAACTAGTGGTCGCCCAGTGGTCGAAATTCACAAAACATCCTCTCTCACACACACACCACCACGAGTAAAAATTGTTTTATTGTTATTATAAAAAGATTTTTTAATTGCCTTTATTTTTAATTTCATTCTTTAGTTTTCTTTCTTTGTTCGCATAATGTTTACGTTGGGTTTGCCACAAGTCAGGCTCGTCCTAGTGTCGAAACCGCTGGCAACTTTTTTCTTTTGGCATGTATATATACTCTTTTTCTTCAAACCCATTATCTATTTATTTATTTATTTAATTTTTATTGCACAATACAATAAAATAAAGTAAAAAAGGCGGACTTAATGCCAAATGGCATTCTGTACCAGTCGATCTAAGGGCTGGCTATGTAATAGTATGTAAGTTTTAATGTTAATAAAGATTATTTATATTGAATCCTTTATTGTACATTGAAATTACAGAATAAATAACATCATAAAAAAAACATATACAAGGGTGAGCTTATCTCTGAAAAAGATCTCTTCCAGCCAACCCTAGCTGTAGTTGGAAAAGAAAGTCTATTTCTATACAATATTATGTTACACTTTATACAACGTCAGTCGGAACGGGGGTACTAAGCCGAAAGGAGGGTAAAGTATAGAAAATAGTGCATTTTTTTTTACTTTTCATTTATTTTCTACATTTTTTTGTTTTTTTTTTATTTTTATTTACATTTGATTGGTCTACAAAAATCTAGTAGGCTACGGTTTTGACGTAAGTTTTCAGCAAATAGGCTTACCTCTAATGTACGGGCATTGTAAAGAGTCGAGTTTTCTCTCCATAATTGGACTAATGTATCCAATAGTATTAACTTTTAATTTGTTTTCTTTTTGTGACCGCCAGGGCTACCGCAGCGTAATTTCTTTTGAAATATTAAAAAGCTGTTAATCTAAATATATCCATTTTTAAGGAAAAGTTCTGAGACAAAAGTAATTCGCTATCATGTATACTTTACCCTCCTCTCGGCTTGGTAACTAACAATCTCAATATCTTGGCCACTTGGTGCTTTTCGAGTATGTTTATAATTTTCCTATGAGGTCCTATGAACGGTACCCTTTCCCCGTCATGACTTACGCTAGCGTAGTTTTCGCGCACTGCGCGCCCTCTTATTTGTATCGTTTACAAACGCTACAAAACCGATTCATGCGAGGTGCCACGGGTTGCCCGTGGTACTATCGCAACGTAGATCTCCACCGCGATCTTGATCTCCCCACTATCAAAGACTTTATCAAGGACGTTTCCATACGTTACTTTGATAACGCCCCCCACCACCCTAACCCGCTTGTTGTGGCGGCCGCCAACTATAATGTTGGAAGCCTTCCACCAACAAAACGGTTCATGTCTAGGCGTCCTAAGCACGTCCTAGATGACCCCGACGATCCCATAACGGTTGCGAACGCCCCCCCGCCCGATCCTCTAAATGACAGCACACATTCACAGAATACACTAAACATGCACACCAGTTTAGGCCCAAGACACCGTACTCGTAGAACAAGGGTACGAAGAACCGGTTCACACTCGCTCTACACCAGGTACAGACATGTACCTGGTCGGTTCTCTCCTCCTCCACGGCCCGGTCAACCCGAGCCGAGGTCCGTGCCTTTAGAGGCGCCCTCGGGTTGCTCCGCTCCCCGATCCGATCCGAACCCTTCGGAGAATCTAGTAGGGCACGGGGACGCGCACTTGTGCGCGATGCCGTTCCCTCTAGATAACCTCTGAAGGTGATTCGTTTCACACGGCTTGAGGGACCCTTTACGTTCCTCGCCGCCCCCAAAAAGCCCGGTGAAGCTGAAAATGCCGCAGCGGCAATCAGCAATCTCTCTCCAAAAAAAAAAAAAAAAAAGGTACCCTTTCTCACCAATCTGCCGTAAAAGATAGGTATACAGGTATTACAAAACAATCAAATCAAAATCAAAATTCAAAAATCATTTATTCAGTTTAGGCTACAAGTAGCTCTTGTGAATGTCACTATGCCATCGGTTCGTAAGTCTACTTTGGGCGGGAGATCTTGTACTGAGAAGAACCGGCAAGAAACTCAGCAAGTGTCCAGCTCTTTTCTCCCTAACAGATTCAAAAATAATGCCCTATTATAGCAGGACACTTTCCATCACAAATAAACACAAAAAAATATAGAAGACATATTGTTTTCTAAAGTTTACGCGAACACTACACATTGAAATGAAACAACTTTTGCGGATCTACTCGCGTTTATTTTACACATTAGTTTTAATTAATGTTTTAATTAATGGATAAACATTAATTAAAACTAATGTGTAAAATAAACGCGAGTAGATCCGTAAAAGTTGTTTCATTTCAATATAGAAGACAACCACATGTAAAAAAAACAAAATTAAAAATCTAAAACAAATTTACCTCAGGTAAAAGTTTCAATTTCCACAATGTCATACAGTACCACTACAGTACTCTAATCCGTAATGTCCGTAATCCGTAATCCGTAATCCGTAATCCGTAATCCGTAATCCGTAATCCGTAATCCGTATAAAGTTACATTATTTCTTACCATGTGCCTTTTTCTTTTGTTAGGGCTTGTTTTCAATGGGCCTGGCTAGCTATAACTGTTTTATTTTCTTGCTATTGGGTAGTTGACCGGTTAGACAGTAAAGAATCTTTTTAGCAACCGTGAAAACGATTTTTTAAATAGAAATTGTATGGAAATGGCAATCACTATGACCTCACTGGTGTTAATGCTCTCGGTTTTAGTACAGAAATAAAATTATTTTGATGTGATATTTTTCTTTAATTTTGCAGGTAACCCGAGTGACGCCCGAACGGGAATCGTCTTCTGATAGCTCGAGTCCTTCCACACCGCGCGCCTACTGCCCCGCGTCTTCACGCTTTAAAGTAGTGCAGGTAATTTATAGACGACTGGCTAGTCAATAGAGAAACTTATTATCAACTGTTAATTTAGTTTTTGTTATTTTCGAGTGCTAATTGCTGCACTAAAGCTGAAATAAATAGTTATAAATGAAATATAGTGAAAAAAGTAGCAAAAAATCAAACAATATTACTATAGCGTTGTGTTATCAAATTTGTGGTAATTCGTCTGTAAAGATGAATCTGCATGGCCATCGGTTGCAATAACCGTTGGATAGATGGCAGCACTCTGCCGCTAAAAAGCAGTCTAAATCAAAGCAGTGAAAAAATTCAGCGCTTACGTCAGCCTTCCCGTTAGCATAATGGTCAGTGCAGCCGCCCGGATTGCGGAAGACCCAGGTTCGATTCCTGTCTGGGTCGGGTAGGCATTCAATTTTTTTACTATATTTTTATCTTTAAGTACTGTCAAAACTATTGTTTTTTTAATAGAAATTGTATGGGAATCGAAATTAGGACGTCTCAATTCAACCCGCCGAAATTATTTAACACTATCTACTTTTAATTTGTAAGCCAAATGGGACTTTTTCAATTTATTTATTTATTTATTTATCTTCTGCCAACAGCCAGGGCTTTGAATACCGTTAAAAGATTAGTATCGATACTTCTGTCAAACGAAAATACCGGTAAAAAAAAGTAGCGGTAAGCTAGGTGGCGTTTTTACCGGTTTATCGCAAAATTTTACGAAAAAAGTAGCGATACTTTACTAGATAACGTTACCTGCATTACCGGTACCAAATTAACTTTACAGAAATAACGTTACTTATTGTAGTGGGAATTTGGTAACGGTACCGAGCCCTGATTACAGCCACATGATACATATTAAACATTAAATATAGAAGTGTAATTTTCTTAAAAAATTGTTTCTGATACGTATATACAAATTATGGCGTACATAACATCCATTGTATTTTATTTTTAACAAGAAGCAGGCGGGTTACCAATAATAGGTCTAAAATATAAAATCGTTAACAGTATTGTATTATTTTGAGAACGAAATAGTCTTCTAGATTACATTTAAAATGACTTAACTTATAAGCAAATACGATCCGAACCCGCTAAAAATCAATCACGTTCAAGGTTCGAATACAGCTCGTGGAATTTTCCCGATCCGATCCCCTCGGAGAATCTGGTGGGGCACGGGGACGCGCACTATTGCGTGATGCCGTTCCCCCCTAGAAAACTTCCGAAGGTGATTCGTTTCACACGAGGAATCCTTTAAGTTTCTCGCCGCCCTCAAAAAATCACGGTGAAGCTGAAAATGCCGTAGGGCCTCTGCCACGATTACGAGCGACTTGCGACGCTGCGAACGGATTTCTAGTTCATTGCGCGTTATACTACGGCAGTCATAGTCAGCAGTGATAGAAAAAACGTAATGAACTAGAAAGCCGTTTGCCGCGTCGCAGGACATCAGAGGTCTTGCCTGGTCGGTAAGGTGGTACACACGTGATAATTTTAACAATATTCATCTGAAGATAAGCAATTATGAATATAGATGTCAATTATTTTGAGAAAAGTAAAAAAAAATATCATTTTTTTCACTTCGCAGCCGTTATTTATTATAGACCAGCGACCAGCCCCGGCTTCGCACGGGTGCAATTCTGATACACGCATGAGGCGAGCGATTTCTAGTTCATTGCGTTATTTCTATAACCGTTGATTATGACTGCCGTTGTATAACGAACAATGAACTAGAAATCCGTTCGCCGCGTCGCAAGTCGCTCGTGTTCGTGGCAGAGGTCCTGCGTACCTCCCGCCCCGCGTACTTACCGCAGGCGAGGACTGAGTTAAGCGGTCCACCTATAATCCTATTGGTATAAATTTATCAAGCTGTGTTATTATCTTGATAACTTCGAACCTTACCCGCTTTCCTTTTTTTTTTTACCAAAGCCATTATTTTTACCCGCGATCTCAACCGATTATCTTTCGCAGGTATCGGAACCGCCTCAAATCCAAGTGCACCCAGCCTCCAACCCCATAAGGAAAAGCTCCTCCCGCTTCTCAGTGACGAGAAACTACGACGCCATGTACGACCCAGTGACCCCCCCGCCTTCCCCCGCCCCCCGCCTCACCCCCAGCGACCACACAGAAGACACAAAGAACATTAAACCCAATCTTATTATAAATAAAGTTGAAATTCAGACTGAGAAACCTGTTAGCTTTAAAATGCTTGAAGGAGAGCTTAGTGTTAGTATTAAAGACAAGTGTTATGCCAAAAACGAGTGTGTACAACTGTGTAACGATATGGACTTTAAAGATGATTGTTTATCTCATACTGAGATGGTGAGTGTTGCTAAGAAAGATGTTGGAACAGAAGATAATACAGAAAATAGTCCAGCCAATGTGTGTGCGGACATCTTCGACTTCAGAATCGAGGTGAGTAAAGATGATTCAGCAATGAAACAGATCGAAGCGATCACTGAAGATTTAGGTAATCTAATACAGGAGTTTAAAGATATGACAGTGAAGAAAGTTAAGAATGATTGTACGCAAACGGACGTAATAGTTAATAGTAAGTTAGACGCATTCAATGTACCTGATAGTGTTACGCGCGACAATGTAGTGCTTAAGAAGAATAAAAGTGAATCCAGTTTGGACAGCCCAGATTTGGAGGTGTCCAGACTCATGAATAAAAAACTTACTGGTAGCCCTTTCTGCGATAGTAGCTCGTCTCTAGAGATCTCTGGAAGCTCAGTAGAAAGTCTCAATTTAATTGACAATCAAATGAAACCATTGAAAGTGCCAGAACCCACTATGGAGTTGGATAGGAGAAAAGCCGACCACGTACTGTTGTCCACAGAGAGTAGTATAGACTCTAATACTAGTGAGGTTACGCCGGTCAATTCTAACCTTTTAAATATGTCGGTTAGCTCCAACGAAAGTGTATCTCCTATCATATTTGGAAAGAGTAAAAAGATACATGGTTCTCTGTCTAGTTTAGAGGCGAGTGTCAGCTCTTTAGATTCCTGTAGGCATGACAAAGTTATGGTCACTTCAGCTGACTCAGGAATAGAGTATTCGTTGCAGAACCCTTCGGAATGTAAAGAGGATAACTCGTCTAACGAAGGTACTTTGACGAATAACTCCAGCTTGAAAGAGACTGTGAAGAAAAGTGATTGCTTACAAGAGACTATTACTTCGCCCAAGAGAACGGCGAGTTTGCTAGACGTGCCTGCTTTGAAAACTAAGGGGTTGGGTGAGAGAATGCGCAAGATTTCTTGGGTAGCGCCGTCACCTAGTTTCCATATACCAAAGCAGGAGGAGAAAGAGATTAAATTGAACACCCATTTAGAGAAGCTACTGAGCCTCTTCCAACATCCTCTCTTCTCTAGAAACTCCAATGAAGAAGAAAAGAAATCCAACACGCCGCCTAGGAAAGACTCCTCCTTAACTAGCTCGTTTTGGTCTTGGGGCAGTGCAACAGAGAAAGAGAGAGAGGACAAAGAGGGAGACAGCTCCTCTGAAACCACGGATTCCACGCTATCAGAAAGAGTGCAAGTTTCTTTTGTCGATGAGTCTTTCTCCAAAAAGTTGGATAGCAAAACTCCGTCGACAGACACAGACAATACGTTAAGCGAGTTTCAGACTTTCCAGAATTCTGAAGCGAGCGAGGCGTCACAAGACGAGAAAAGAGTGAAAGTTACCGCAGCCACCGACGACTGTTTAGTACAAAAATGTTTAGTTTTAAGTGACAACGCATGTTTCAACGGCAACAAGGATTTGCCGAGAACAAGTGATAGTCCAGATCTCATGAAACCCAACGACTTAAATAAAAATTACGACTTGAACGCGGGTGATTCTAATAAAAATCCTGATACAGACAAAGAGAGGGGTGACGAAAACAAACCCGAAGCGGTTAGGCCAAGGTCTTTCGCCGCTGTACTGAAATCCTCGGGTTCAGAGAACTCTTTGGATAAACAGAATAGCCCGGAAACGGGACAACCCGTAAATAAATTGCCCACCAAAGTTATACGTGGTATTAAAGAGAATATCAGCCCAGAGAACACTTTGACGTCGAGCATGACTAACACTAAGACCTTGGCTTTAGAGCTGAGTGAGAGGCAAGTGAAGAACCAACCAATTGTGAACACTATATGGGATGTGACTGCTCCTATTCTAGAGAAAAATGAAACTAAGCTCGATGATGTTAAGACACAAAGTGATTTGGCGCCAATAGCTACAATCGAGGAGACTTGTGACGAATCGGATACTGCAGTGCTAGACTTTATTGACGATCCAAAATTTGATGAGAAAAATACTTCAGCTGACAGTGGAGTTACTTTAGAAAGTTGTTCGAGCGACAAGAAGTTCGATAAAATACATTCTTTGACCACAGAAATGGAGCATGTGGATTTGGGGAAAGACGCGTTGTCGTATCTGATATACGAGAACCAGGATTTCGAAAAAAACAAGTCTACCTTAAAACCTCCTCAAGGTTCGCTCGCGCAAGAACTTCAGGATGCGGAAATCAAAGAGTTACTAGACCTATCACCGGAATTGGTAATAGATGACGCCGTGGAAGTACCTGAAGTGTTCACTGCGAAAGATATCAAAGGCCTCAAAACGTCACCGGTTATTCCTGAACGAGCGAAGATTAAGAAGTCTAATTCTTTAGAAGAGTTGAGTCAAGACAATGACAGCCCTAAAGCTAAGACGATAGCGTTCAAAGTCCCAGAAATATGTTCGACCACGCCAAGAGATATACCCGACAGGAGAGGCAGACTGAGGACTCGCAGTGGTTCTAGTCCGAAATCTCTGCCCGAGAGTTTGAACAAGCCTTGCCCGTTGTCCAAAATGGATTCGATACTATCTAAAAAGAAAAAGAGGGTATCTTCTTTAGGCAAAATGGCTAAAGACTCTTTGCTAGCGTTGAATATGAGTGAGGACGAAATAGCAGAGTTTAGAAGGTCGTACAAATTGACTTCAGTTGAGAGTTTGAAGAGCCTAGAATCGGTGTCTGAAGATGCCAATTCCCAAAACTCTATGGACTTTCGATGTAGAGCCTGTCTCCGAACGTCACAGGAGAGTTTGATGTCATTAGACTCTATAACTGAGGATTGCAGATGTACAGATGACTGTGATAAAGCAGGACATTCAAATAGATAAATGAATTATTGTAAAATACATGAGTAAAGATATTGTTCTATACATCTCCTTCACTTGAGTGCGAGCGGAAGGGAAATATTGTACTTCAAACTGAGATGCGTACTCCATCTCTTTCGCTCGTCTGTACTGTTGGCGACGCATTATTCGTGACTGTTGTATTACAATTATGGCTCGTCTTGCGATGTGTATAAGGGTGTGTTTAAGTCTTTTTTATGTTCGACAGGTAGATTTGAAATGTATGATTGACGTCAAAAGATTTTGTTATATTTTAAAATATTAATATATTATAGTGTACACTGTGTGTATATGTAATTAATTATTGTTTACTGACATACGTCATGGGTGGAGTAACATTTTAAGATGTACAGAGTGTTTCTAAATTTAATTAATCGATTATGAATAAATAAAAGTGGGGAGATTTTAAAAGCACATGGCAACACTAACCAAAGATCTGCCAAAAGTGACGTCATTACAAGATGGCGTATTTAATCACGATCTTGGCCGCGTTAATTATTTCGAAGTTATTTATTTACATAAAAAAAGAGCATTGTATACAGTTTAAAGTGTTACTCGGTATAATTATGTCGTTTACTGCAAGAAAGACAAATTTGATAACTGTATATAAATGTTTGTATGCAATTGGTAAAGCTATTTCGCATTGAAAAAAGTAAGTGACTACAAAAAATCGTGATATTGGCACCTCAATCGCTTTGGCAGACTGTAATTATACCGTAAATACATACCCGTTTAATACCGTTAAAAATGAAGTAACGTTATGCTTGGTTAACTTAGGGGCACTTTTACCGGTAAATTAATTAACCGCTCTGAGCGGATGGCCTAAAACGTATTAGATTACGAAAAAATAACGATACTTTTCTAGATAACGTTACCTGCATTACCGCTACCAATGTAAGGTTTTTTTACGAATTGATTAATTTTAATGTGTAGTGTTCGCCTAAACTTTAGAAAACAATATTAAATATCATATTTTATTGGAAGAAGAAGAAGGAAGATTTTGCCCAGGAAGGTTGTGATGGTGCCAATGTTACGATCAGACGTAAACGAATAATTAAACGAGCTTAGCTTGTACACTTAAGATGTCGTATTTTAATGAATTTGATTGTTTATTTTTTTCTCACACAAACTTATATAACGGGATACAAGCCAATGAAATAATGAAGTATTCGATATATTTTTTTAACGTTACGAAGTTTACTTTTCATAGAACAATCAGAACCATATAAGACATTTAATATAATTGTGAAAATATTACAAGCAAAATAATTCACAGTCAAAATGATCTAAGTACAGTAATATTGTTCTGAATACATTTTACCAAATAGTCTTAAATTATTACTCATGTTTAAACAGCTAAATACAAATTATCACTGTCTTAGTAGTAGTGTTGAATTCTAGCCATTTTGTGAATCAACTGATATATTGTAAAATTGTAAAACTTCTTTTCTCCATATATACCTATATTAAAGTAACATTGTAAATTTTCTTGTAAAAATTCGACTATCGTGTCGTTGCAATACGTTGCAACATATTTGTAACATAGACAGCTGTAACGCAAGCGCTCTGCTAAACGGCGTATGTACATACAGATTTTTTATATAATGAAGAAAAGTTTATTTTATATTATGTAAAATTAAACATTATTATTATATCATTATGTATATGAATAAATACAAAATAAGATGTTTAAAAAAATCCTTAGGCCCTACACAGTTTGTCTGTCTACAGAATTAAATATTATGTATTTAGATTGGAAATTTAAAGATATATTATATGTAAATGTTTATATGATCGTAACGGCTGATATATCAAATTGATGTATCTTCAATTCTTTTCTTCAAATAAAGTTTATTGTAATATATGCTTGAGTCGTGGCTTGCGAGAGGTAAGATTGAAAAAAACCGATAGATAATAATCAATAACAATAATTGTTGTTAAAAATAAACGATTTTATTACTATTATCATAGTATAGTAACAAAATTGTTTACCAATGCCACAGTTAGTATAATAATATGAGAATAATATATTAAGTATATATGGATATTTATAATATATAATGTCTTTTTTTTAAAATGATATTTGTCGCGTTTTTTTCAATTTTGTCTTTTCGTTACAACAATTTTGGAAGAAGTGGTATTTTCAAAATTTTGAAATTTGAAAGAGTGTAAAATATTTGATTAAAATATTAAATGGAGGTCTAATCCATAACATTTAAGCGATTTTTATTTAATGACACTCATTAAGTGGGACTTCGACTAAGAACATGATTAAACGCAAGTTGTGTAGAAATAGCTGAAAACGCCAAACCGCGTACAAACACGCACTGCGGCTAGCGATTTCGCCTAATTTTATTTCAGTATCATCATGGATTTCTAGCGAGCAGTGTCTTGTGGCTTTGGTGGAAAATTTGAAAAAATTAACTACGCCGCCGACATAAGTACCTACTGGGCTGGGTACAGACGCCTGGAAGGTAACCACGAGCTCATAAAGCAGTATTATTGCAGTTGTGATAACGAGACGCGTGTAGCGGCGAATATACTCACGTCAATTGGAAGAGCACCTGACCCGGTATGTCAGAAGGGTGCAGGTTCAAATCCTGCTCGTGGAAATTTTTTCAACATTGTGTTTTTGTAATTTGTATCGCAACAAAATTTGCGTTAAAATTATATAAAACAAAACAAAAACATTTTATAAATAGCTTACCTACTTCTTAACTGATCTTTAGTATTTGTAAAAATATTATGATCAGATGTTAATGACGGTAGTTGTTGACATTGAATTGGCGCCTTTGGCTTTCAAAGTAAAAAAGTAAATAGTGTTGAATAATTTCGGCGGGCTGGTTAGAACCACGATAGCTCAATTGGAAGAGCACCTGACCCGGTATGTCAGAAGGGTGCAGGTTCAAATCTTGCTCGTGGAAATTTTTTCAACATTGTGTTTACATTGTTTTCAATACTCACGTCTCTTTTCCACAACTGTAATAAGAGCTCATAGTCAGGGGGCTACTCATCAACCTATCCAAAACTGTCAAATTTCTTCAATAAATAATCAACCATATGACATCTATACCGATCCCTACCGATAAGTTTTTGATGTGTAAAATCTTTCCTCTCGCTTTCTTGCACAGGGAGTGATTTCGTGAAATAGGACGGAAGTGTGTAACAGGAAGTCGGGGAAGCGCCATTTGATTTGACGAATGAGCGCGCGGTGGTAGAGTTGCCCGTCGGATGGTACAGATGCCTGCACATCAACCTATCCATAACTCAAATTTCTTCAATACATTTTCAACTATAAGATTTAGTAATAAAGTTCAAAGTCTATTGTGGAAATTTAACAGTTTGTGGTAGGTTGATGTGTGTGTGTACTAAACAATCTGGAAAGCGCGCGCCATTTGATTGGACGAATGACCGAGCATTACTCTTAGTGTCAATTAAATAAAATACAATTTTCATTAAAAAATAATTATTCATTGTTATGAACAATCATTTCAAATAATACCTGACCCTTGACCCATTTTTTCAGAATATGTTAAAATTGCTTATTACTAAGGTGAGATGTCAAATGTTACCCATCATATGGGACTACTGTAAGGCTCGCTCGTTTTTTTAAATTAGTCACTGAAAAAAATCTAATAGACTTGAATAGAATACCTTATTTCAGGCAATTATGGCCTATCTATACTAATATTAAGAGGAAAGCTTTGTATTTTTGTATGTTTGCAACGAACAAACTCAAAAACTACTGGACCGATTTAAAAAAATCTTCCACTATTAGAATGCTACCTGCAACCAAGATATGTCCACCCGTGCGAAGCCGGGACGCACCGCTAGTATAATATATACCTTAAATACTAACATACATTTATATATCACAGTTTTTAATAATAATAAATTATTATTTTTCTAATGCGTGCACTTAAATAGAAAGCCATAATATGTTATACTATTTGGCGATTTGAAACAGCTTGCTTTTCATCGCAGTGCGTTCTAAGGCTTACCTTTAATAAACAGTAATTTTGATATATATATATATTATATACGGTATATGCGTCCACTGCTAGACAAAAGCATCCCCCAAGGATCTCCACAACGACCGGTTTTATGCTGCTCGCATCCAACGGCTACCCGCGACCTTCACCAGATCGTCGGTCTACCTTGTTGGAGGCCTGCCCACACTGTGCTTTCCGGTACGCAGTCGCCTGTAGTCGCCACTACGCGACTGTTCCGTCCCAGCGGCCAACAGTACTGCGAGCGATGTGCCCTGCCCACTGCCACTTGAGTTTAGCAACTCTTCGGGCTATGACGGTAAAAATTTGTTCTTCTCCTATTTTTAATTATATTAACAAGGTATATAGCTACATTACATGCATCCTATGAGCTCATGACTATCACAGTCCTTTCCACATGAGCAATATAATATTTTTTTATGGCTTGCGTTTTAAACGTCTACCAAAAATGTATCAATTTTACTACCAATAAAATTCAAAACGCTTACCAAATTGTGTTTCCTAAAATATTATAAAAAGAATACAATTTATATTTTAATTAAATGCCTTAAAAATATATGAATACCTTTTAACTGCATTTCAGACCAAATATGTTATATTGTCACCAAATAGATAATACCAATATTTTATACCTCGAGTTTCAATTTGGTAAATTTTGCTTCCTGTGTAATAAAAAAATAACCTCGAAATTCAAGACAATCGCAACGCTGCGCTTCGCGATTGTCTTAATTTTCTAATCTATCACGTGACCTACAGGAGTAGGGCAGCAAGTATCCTCAATCATTTGAATAATAGTGTAAAAGATGGTTGGTATCAATGTTACTGTTTCAGTAAAACAATATTTGGTGAGCATTAATCCATTTTGGCAAGCAAAAAGAATATATATACAAAACGTACAATAATTATGAGGGTATAAACATATTTTGGTGAGCACGTAAAATGTACCCTTTTTTATATATCTTACGGGTAAGCACTTGGCCCTCATCTCACCTGATGATAAGGCCGAAGGTGGAAGCGCACTTCACTCGGAATCCCCAACTACTGAGGCACTGGCTATCTTATCTCTAGCTGCCGGAACAACAATGCTACAAGCATTGACGTTATAGCGACTAATCATAACATGGGGATATTGGGCCATAACCAACCATGCTGGCCCATTATAGGAAGATGGGTTTAACACTGTTGTGAGCTGAGGCGCGATAACCACTGCGTCAGCGCACCAATATAAGATTGTTTTGCTATCCAAACGCATGGTAACATCTTAAAATAATTACTCTATAAAACACTTAGTAAAAGTATAATAAATTTACTAATTTCACGCCATGAAGTGGGTAATTAATGATTTAATGTTGCTTTTATTGAAATTCTGCCAAACATTTTTTTTCTTCATGCTTCGTTAAAATTTCTGGAAGCGTTTTTTGGAAGAACTGTTGACAAAATTCGATTCAAATGATCAATTATATAGTTTTTCTACAGTTATGTGAGTTAATCAATAAGTTATCAAGGGGGCGATTTTAGAAATGAATATACTTACTACTGAAATATAATATCTTTTGCTTTTTTTTACAATTTGATAATTAAATTAAGGTACCGTACGAGAATTTTCGGTGACAAAACTGAGTTACTAGTGACTTTGAATTAAAGAAAAAGGAGCACTCTAAATTGATATCATAGCGTGAGAATTAATCACCGGTTCAAAAATTTTGTATAGTTTTAAATATTATTCTTTTTAATTTGTCACAATTGACTTCGATGTTTTTTATATTTGATTGTTTTTGCTTGTCTTTTGAGGTGGTAGAGTTTATGTTGTAAATGTTGATATTAGACCCACAATCCGCTTTATAAGTGCATTTTTCATTATTATAGGATTCATCTTTTCCATTGTCTTTTTTCTCCGTTTTAAGTTGAAAGAATCGAAAATCATTAAAACGATCTTGTTAAATGCATACATACAAACTCTCACGTCCTTTTCCCAAAAAGCAGTAGAAGGAGCATCAAAATTATCCACCAATTTTGATTAAACTCGCTGTTAATGACATCGACACATTTAGTATAATCAAAGTAGGGTTACAAGGAGTATAACATCAGTGATGGGGTTGCAGCCGATCTCCTGATATGCGAGCATTTATTTATTTGATAATTTATTTATTTAAACCTTACACTACCATTGCAGGTTTTCTTAACCTAATGCGATAGCGTGGCCATCCTTAAAACTAGTTACTACATATCTATCTATCTCAACTTATAAGATAAACGCATATTATAATATTGATAACCTAACATAACTTATTATATACAAAGTAAATTTTGCGAGTTCACTCAAGTGACCCCCGAATACGTCCATTTGGTCATGAACCCTGTTTACAGCTCGGATTGCGCGGACAAGCGGTGTCTGTGCTGACAACACCTTGCATCTTGGAACCTTACCCTATAGTCGGCACCAATGACATGCATGGGAAGTTAGGCATATATCTTTTTACTTTCCATACCAGCAGGATCCTGCCGGTAATGACTTTATTTGTTTTTGCAGGTTGTTTTCCTCTGACATGGTCGTAAGTATCTGAAAGGCTGCCATTTTTTTTGCAGTTAAAAGGAAAACTATCACAGCTAAGTAGGCTTTATAAGTTTACGAGTAACAGTCGGCCAACTTATAAAATGTACTTGGCGCAGCACAAATTCTTCATTTACTACTTAACGTTGTCAGGTGTGTGAAATCGGTAGTATCTACATTTAAGTATATGGAGCCATCGTTAAATAAATGTTCATTAAAGCCCTCTTCTCAGAGTCCTCATCATTGAGATGGGCTACGGAACCCTATACTGCGCGTGGCCCGACACGCACTTCTTGGCCGGTTTTTTAAATCTTTAATTATTTGTTGCAAAATTGAGGGTTTTGTCAGAAAACATGCCACCCTCATAGCACATGAATAAATATCTCATAGTTTTTTGCATTCATAAATATCATAATCGTATTTGTACAATCTGAGTTTTTTTTTGCTATTTTAGATTTTGTACAATTAGTTACTTATTAGAAATATTTATCTGTTCCTAATAGCCAATTTTACAAAATGTTTTTGTTTTGTTTATATAATTTTATCGCAAATTTTGTTGCGAAACAAATTACAAAAACACAAATGTTGAAAAAACTTCCACGAGCAGGATTTGAACCTGCACCCTTCTGACATAGCGGGTCAGGTGCTCTCCCAATTAACCTATCGTGGTTCTAACCAGCCCGCCGAAATTATTCAACACTATGTATTCACTTTTTTACTTTGAAAGCCAAATGCGCCCATTCAATGTCAACAACTACCGTCATTGACATCCGATCATAATATTTTTACAAATACTAAAGATCAGTTAGGAAGTAGGCAAGCTATTTATAAAATGTTTTGTTTTGCTTATATAAATTTAACGCAAATTTTGTTGCGAAACAAATTACAAAAACACAAACGTTTATAAAAGTTTAGTATTATACTAACTAAACATTAGTATTTGTAAAAATATTATGATCGGATCTTAATGACGATAGTTTAGTTTAGCTTTAGTTATTATTCTGAAGTGTCTCCCGCAGGCATATTATATTACCGAAAAAAATCACTAAGTTGCTGATTGCTTTATGGCAACGCGACTGCTACTAGTTACGGTTACTACAAGCGGTCGGTTTATTCTATTGGGCCTTATATAATGGTATAATGCTCTAAGTATAGCGCCGTCATGCACTTTTAGTTCGTCCATCGCTCGCTCGTGGCGCTATCGTAGCGTTCTACGGTCCTTAATACGGATATGTGTTTTGGTAGCGATAAATTGTAAATTGTTGCAATTGCGACTGTCACTTAAGAGGAAACACTAAGGTCGACTGATTATACGAAAATTAGACAGAATCAACGTGTCGTAGTCCCCCGATCCCTCCTCCAAAACAGGACCGTTTCAATTACTTTTTTTTTTATACTTAGCACGGCAAATGACTCCACACCACCTGATGTTAAGTGGAAATGGAGTCCAGACGCGAAGACAACTGGTGCAGCGTGAAAACAACGCAGCATCAGTCAACTTCACTCTGCCGGCCCACAAGGTGCTTCTTCACGCCTCGTTTGAAGGACCCCATATCATAGGAAAGAGGGAAAACGTGTGCTGGTAGACTATTCCATCTTTTGGAGGTGCTACAAAGAAACGAGTCACCAAATTTCTTTGTGCGCGATGGGATATGTATTTTTTCATTAAAAGAATGGCTTTGGCTGTGTACCTTTGTTTTCCTTTTTTTTTTATATAATCTCGTTAAATTGTTTGCTGGATGTCTGGACACAGCGAAAATCTGGTAAATTTTTAAGGGTTTTTTAAAGGTACATAACTTTTTTAATTATTAATTTATGAAAAAAAAAAAAAAAAAGCGAAACATAAAAGTAATTGAATCGGTCCAGTTTCGGAGGAGGAATCAGGGGACTACGTAACGTTGATATAATCAGTCGACCTTAGTATTTCCTCTTATAGACCGGTAATAAACCTGCCGGTCCCCACGTAACATTAGTTTTGTGCCAGTGAATAACAATTCGAAAAACAACTGTTATTTCTAGGTGGGTACAATGGTATCCCAACAAGTATAAGGGTCAGACCGCCGCCCGGTTCCTGCCCGACCGGCTGATCCATCTCATGGAGGTGTACCACCAGGAGGGTAGGGAGCGGCTGCGGGAGCTGAACGAGATGAGGTTCATGTACGAGGAGACGCCTCACTACGAGCAGGGATACGTGATGTCCGAGATCATTGAGAGGTATTCGTACTGGCACAAATGAGGAGACTGAGGAAGGCATGCTTCATACAAACGCGCTCGAGCAACGCACACATAGACAACCTCTCACGGACGATCTCGCAGCCACTGTGCACGAACTGTTGCCGAGATTCTAATGGCCGTGTATGAAGTTTACCTTTTGCAGTCAGCCTGCGTATTTTTTGATGTGTACATATGAGGCAATTAATACAAAAAGACCTACATAGTACACACGCCTGCACATCAACCTATCCAAAACTGTAAAATTACTTTAACAAATTTTCATAGACATAAAGTTCAAAGTCTATTGAGGAAATTTGACAGTTTGTGGTAGTCTGATCGACAGCTGTATCTACAGCTTCATGGACTGACGTGCAGGCGTGTATACCTACACACGCCTGCGCTTCAGACTACCACAAACTGTCAAATTTCCTCAATAGACTTTGAAGTTTTGTATCTTTATACAGAAAATGACTTGTCCCGAGTCCTGAGTCCTGAGCCTGACTGACTGATTCATCATCGCCGAGCCTAAACCGCTGAAGCTAATTAGATGTAATTTGGACTGTAGGTTAATTGACTGACGTTACCAGCCACTAAGAAAGGATTTTACGGAAATCACACTCTAAGGGGTCGAATAGGGGGTGAAAGTTTGTATGAAAACCCGTCAGTTTTGAAAAAATACATGAAAATTGGTATTTGGCTTCTTGAAAAGAAAAGAATGACTTGTCTCAGGAATTTTGTTTATTTACCTTTAAAGGAGTGAAAAAGGGAAGAAGGGTCTTTGGGGAAACAGTTATTTTTAAAGTATTATCTATAAAAATAAATAATTTAATCGATCTGAAGATTTTTCAATAAAAATAAAGAATGACGTGTATTTGCATAAAATGAGCTGATTATATGTGTGTGTGTATGTATGTGTATGCATACATACGTCTGCACATTAGACTACCACAAACTGTCCAACTTTCTCAAAACAGACTTTGACCTTTATGCATCAATTCGAGCGTCCATGTAAACCAACTACAATATTACACTCACACGCACTAATACACATCGACACAACACAATCAGATTCACACTTATTCTGTAAGTTATCATTCGACAAAATTTTAATCTACCTACCTTTTTTAATTTTTAAACTACCTACCTGCGTTCATTAATTATGTCAACATGTTTTAGTAACATAATATGTTTCTATAATTGGCTTATGTTTAAGTAACATCTTCTGTATCTTGTGTTTAGATTAATGCTGTTGAAACATTGTTGAATAAATAAATAAATAAATAAATAAATAAGGTATATGGTTGAATATTTATTTAAGAAATTGAGTTTCGCATAGGTTGATGTGTATGTACACATCGATTTCGTTACAGATACAGAAAAATGGTGCTACACGTGAAAAGGCCAATGTACTACCTCTCCGACACTGTGTTTGACACACTGAAGCGTACGGAGCTGATCCAGAAGTTATACTTCGAAATAGTACATTTGGTCAAAATGGCGCACGAGATAGCAAGGAAATACAAATTCATGCCTGAGTTTGTGTCTATAGAGAATCCGGTCAACATTTTGGAGATATACGAAGCGCAAAAGGAAGCGAAGACGCAAGAGAAAATGGAGAAGAGAGACAAGAAGAAGACTAACAAGTTCATGAAGAAGTTGGATAAGATGATCGTGTCCCAAGTGGAGAATAAGCCTATAAACCAAAAAGTGTACAACAAACATTGGCCCTTAGACTATGGCTGGGAGATTGATTACTATTGGTGATTGGGCTGTCCCCTTTTATAAGCAAATGGAGTATATAATTGTAATATTTAATTCAGCTTCAGGTCATCAGCACTTAAAAATAAAAAGTAAAATGGAGTATTATTACTATTATTGGAGTATTGTTATTATTATTGCTAGGTAAAAAAAATCGCTCAATAAGCAAAAATGGATTCTTAGTATTTTTGTTGAACCTTTTTTTGTTCTTATGTTTATTTCAATAAAATAAAAATACTTTGATTTTGAATCATTTAAGTACATTTTTTGTTACTATTATACTATTGGCAACATCTTAACAATATTTAATAACAAAGAACGTGTTACCTTTTTGTTTCTTTTAGTATAAACAGTTGAATAAAACCTTCAATAGTCGAAATAGATAAAATAAAGTATTTTCGCGTGCTTTATTGCCCTCATAAAGTATAAAGTATCCAAACACGAAATTAATTCATTTTTATTTCGAATCTGATTTGGAAGTTCAAAGTTGCACAAGTTCAAACTGCAAAGTTTCACCTGCCCCCCTAAAATAAGAATAAGCTCAGAAAAGTTATTCCGTGTTTTGTTCCTGTCATGTAAACGTCATTTCAAATTAGAGTAAATGAGACAAAACACGGAAAACTATTCGAAGCTTATTCTTTGTTTATTTGTAAGACGCTAAGGGCGGATTTCATCAACATCCAATTTAAACGAGAATAGCTATCCCGGTATAACTTTATTCTTATGATTTAATCTACGGGTAACTTTGGTTTCATTTCACCAGATTAATCTATGGGTAAGTTACTCTCGCATAGTTACTCCGTGACGATGAACGAATGGAACGAACGAAAATATTAACCACCTAGCATAAAAGTGCATGCATACCATGCGTGAGCAATGGCGCTGCGTATTTTTAATTAACCAGGGTAATATGTATAACTTCAAATATTCTGTTGTGATAATTGTTTGTTGACTCATGAAATAGCGTAATTCTTTAATACGTACCAGCACGTAATACAACGAGCGCATACCTACCTATTTGTTGCATACTCCTGACGATGGTAATTTTTTGTAAGCAAATTATTCACAGACGCTTTTGACAAACGGAATCTTATATGGCGAAGTCGTAGTCGTCGTTATCTTTATAGTACTATGTCCTTTCTTAAAGCCATGTTGGGCGAGGGCCACAATAATCTTCATCGTCATTAGTCAATAAATTTATTCAAACGTAACGACATTTTGTTAGGTTATCTATAAAATTTGTCTGTGACAGTTATTGTGACGCAACTTAATCTAGGAATAACGGCTTACTCGGCCGAAATCGGCGATACAAGAAGTTACTCTAGTATAGTAAATTTATCCCTGGGTTAAACGTTGGTGAAATGAAAAGTTCGTTTACTATCGAGTTATTAGCGATTTACTCTAGGAATAAGACTTATTCTACCTTGGTGAAAGCAGCCCTAAGTGCCTTAGAAATAAACAAAGAATAAGCGATGACTGAATTGAACTGAACTGATCATTCAATGTACCCTTAAAGCTTCCACGGGCATCAAGAAGTAACATCCTTGTAGACCAGCCTTGCAGGTCTAACCTTGGTCAGAATGCACCTTTGAATCGTATCATAAGGGAGTTTAATGGTACAGCTAAAACCAAGAGTTTGGACTTGTTCATGAGTGACATTCGCAGCTTTAGGAAATGTAGTGATGCCTTAATTTCAATGATGGAGGCTTTCTCCACAAAAGACAGTCATAGGCTATTTACTTACTTAGTATAATTTTTTTTTTACGATGCTCTATAGTTTGTTTTAACTGGCGTTAACTCAAGTCCATAAGTCATATGTTTTTGACATTAGCAACCAAACCATCTGCTTCCTAACTGTCATCCTGTAAAATTTAAATGAAACTCTATGACAGCATAAAACACCAGTTTTTCAAAGACAGCTACATAAAAATAATAAAACAAAAGACATTGTTATTTTCTATAATTATTAAGTTGGTTTGACAAAGTGCTAAAATGGAGCTCGTTTTCCCACCGACTTTGGCCTCAGTGGTTGTATACACTCGTGTCGCCGTACCGGCCGAGCCGCCACGACACCTCGAGACGTCAATGCTGCTGGAACCGCTGGCGGGAGGTTGGTTTGGATTATGATGGCGGATGATGATTACAGGGACAGGTGTTCGATCACTGCTTTTACAACAAAGGCCTCTCCTATAAAAAACAAAAAAAAAGTAATTGTAAATTTCTTTAATTTAGATAATCATTTATATTTTCCCAACGAATTTGGCCTCAGTGGTTGTATACACCCATGTCGCCGTACTGGCCGAGCCGCCACGACTCCTCAACGGGCCAATGCTGCTTGAACCGCTGGCGGGAGGTGTGAGGTCCAGCAGCTCCCACCCTCTTCAGCAGCCTCTGTTCGCGGTTACTGCGCTTCAACTCCTCTTCTTTATCCTGTTGCTCCACTGGAATAAAAGCAAATTTTAATAACATCTTCATACTTACTTACATACAGAGCTCGATCTACTTGACTTGTATTAAATTTTTATTGACATTGTAGTAGGTACCTAATTATAATTAATTAATTGATATTTGCATGCTAAATTAGCGAATCATGAATGAACTTTTTATAATTTTATAACATCTACGTATTTACCATGTTTCTTGTAAATAAATGATTTGATTTGATTTGATTTGATTTGATGGCCACAGATTGTTCCGAGCTGTACCGATATTCCATGACCGTGTAGTATGGTAGTAGTAGGATGGTGCGCCACAATGAGGAATGATAAAGGGAAGATCTTCCTCCGAGCTGGGTGGTATAGCTCGGGGACCGAGGTCCAACGGATGTTAGTTGGAGGTGCTATATATAGCGAAGGAGATGGTGAAACTTCGCTATCGCGATGCAGGCTTCCCATACTATTTATCGTCGTAGTATGGTGACGTCGTTGGTATGCGTTTGTGGCGCCATCTGTTGACACGGTTGAGAAGGTGTTTGCTTCGTGTCGAATAATGTGCGGCGTATGAGGTAGGTGACGCCGCCACAACCGTGACAGAGTCTATGTGTGCGTTGCTCGCTGTATGTATTTAGCTTTCTTTCTGGGGTCTACTTAGTTTGTTCCATAGCATAGGAGCTTGAGGGCGCAGTGGATAACGCGCCCGGTCTGCGAATGCTGAGGTTAAGCAACTTTAGCAAAGGCTGGTCATCAGATAGGTGGCCAAAAATGTATTATCTCGAGCTCAGTGCCGGCCCGAGGCAAGTTTTAAGATGTAGCGTGTTCCAACTATGGCGCCCCCCTTGCACCTAGTAATACCAGTTGTGCCTGCATTGAAACTGACAAGATGGCGACAACATCTTAAGTCTATGTCTAATCTGTCGATTGAAAACAGCTAGGTATGCTCGTAGTACTGGCACTCCTATAACGGAACAGTTGATGTATGATGAAAAAATTGGTTGCCTGTAAAGTCGATATACGGGCGAAAGTTTTACGTGACAACGACTTTGAGTGGTAAAATAATTTTAATGTGAATATTCATTCGTATAGTAGGAAGAAGGATGAAATAATAGTAACAAATTAAAACATTTATTTATACAAAGAATTATATTTAAAACATTAATTTATACAAAGAATCTCGCACTGAATTTCATATTAACAAAATTTTATTTTTACCTTTACACATACATACGTATTTATATGTCTATGTCTGTCTCTCTCGCTCTTAGGCGGGCTAACCATGCCCGAGTGGAAGGGACGCGTGCCTCTCACTCGCTCTCATTGTGAGCGCATAACGTGAGCGGAGCGTAACGCAGTTTCTTGAAGTGTCACCCGGCAAACCAATTTATAAGACGTTGTCACGTCAAAAAAACTAAATTATGTCGGAATTAAGGCACATTAATTTGTATTATTTTTTAACAAACGAATAAAACAAAATTAAGTTAACATTCCCTACATTAATGAGATCAAAACTTTGGTACTGGTACTTATTTTTTTTTAATTTTTTTATTCCTACACTCACATCAATTATCTAGCCCAAGAGAAGCTTCGTTATGAAACTCGTTAAATGGTTACTAGACAATTGATAAACATACTTAAAATACTTAAATACATACTTATTATACATAGAAAACACCCAGAGATACAAACCACTCGACCAAGGAGGTCGTCAAAGGAAGAAAGGAAGGAAGAATAGTGAAAGGATGGTGTCGCACAAAAGATCCCGATGACGGGTCGAAGTGTTACTGCGAGAGGGAGACCTCAGCAGGCCCCACTAAGATAAGATACCCTAGAAAACAGTAACTGACAGATTATTTTACTGACCTTCCTCGTTCTCGGATTCGTATTGGTTATTGCCGGCACGCTTTATGGAAGGTCTGGTAACTCGTCGCCGGGAAGTATGCGGCTTTATATATCTCGGGTCCGGATGAAGAGAGGGGCTTATTATAGACTCCAGCACATGTATTAGTTTGTCTATGTCCGTCTCTAGTGCATGCAGATGCTCCATAGCCACAATGTAATGTATGGGCCGTAACTGCCATATAGAGTTTGGCACGAACATTGATCGTCCGTTGTTTTTGTCGCGTATCTCTCTATACGTCTCCAGCATGCGTCGATACTTCTCTCTTATGTTGCCTAGGACACAAAAATTATGGTGATGACACATTACACAAGTGTCTTTCTTATGTGGTAGTATGCACCTAGTAGGTAGTGCGTAGTGTCACAGAAGATAGACACTAGCCTGCGGATCCTTTAAAACGGGTTGTTCCACATTGTGATCCGAACCCCTCGGAGAATCTTGTAGGGACAGGTGGCATGGTCGCGTGATGCCATTCCCCTTAGAAACCCTCTGACGATGTTTCGAACTCACGGCTCGAGGAACCCCATAATTTTCTCTGGCCGCCCAAAAAAAGTCAGTTTATGCCGCTGGATGCGAGCACCACAAAACTGGTCGTTGTGTAGATCCTTGGGGGAGGCCTTTGTCCATCTCATCATCCATTTTTGTACCATCACAAAAATTAAACAAAAATGAAAAGTGTGACAAAAAAATAACAAAGTAGAACTATTAGGGTCATTTCACAGTAATAAAAACCACGATAGCTCAATTGGGAGAGCACCTGACCCGGTAAGTCAGAAGGGTGCAGGTTCAAATCCTGCTCGTGGAATTTTTTTCAACATTTGTGTTTTTGTAATTTGTTTCGCAACAAAGTTTGCTTTAAAATTATATAAACAAAAAAAAACATTTTAACATTACTTACTGCACCTGCCATGTAAATATAAACCTTGGTGTAATTTATTACCTTTGAAGCTTCCAACCGCGGATTTCAGCGCTTCTATGCTTCAAATGACTATTATATATGTGTATATGATAAATGAAACCATGAAGGAATCCACTTAGGTAGATTGTCCGATTGTCCTTTTATAAATGCAAATTCCAATTTGTTGCTCATTGTTATAGACACACACAGAACAGAAACAATGCGAAAAACCGATAGTGTTTACTTTATAGGTAAAAAAATGTTTCGAAGATTCAAAAGCATTTTTCTAATACTTTAGAAAAATGCTTTTGAATCTTCTTATCTTCTTCTTATTTGAATAAAAAATATGACGTCATGACTAACCACTAATATCTGTACAGACAAATCTCTTTGGTACGGACGAATGCGATTGCGATGGCGGAGTGTGTTGAATGACGTCATCGGTGTATTGGTGGGCAGGGCACGTGTTTTTAAATCAGGTCCCATATTAAATTAATAACATTGGCATTTTTGGACGGATTTCAAAAATTCAAAAAGTATTGTACTCGGTAAATCCTGACGCATGCGAAATACTAATTATAATTGGAGTATCCTGTTATGTGACTGATCGTCAATGGCTTAATCACCACGCTTGCCAAATGCGGGTTGGTGATCACAAACCCGGGTTGTTCATTGAAATATGCAGCCCGCATGCTTGCGTAAGTTTCTCTCAGAGTTTGAGCTTTAACTCACCCATAATAAGGCCTATGTCGAAGTCCTTGTTGTTCGCGTGCTCGTCGCGAATCGCCGCGATCTGTCGTAACTTCAAGTTGGCTTGGATCACTATTTCCTGCGTGATAGCAATCATTTTTACTTTGTCACTCTTTCCGATATTGTCTATGTTCCATTGGTAGTGGCCATAGCCCCTCGTCCTTAGCACGCCTGTAATGTATTTTTTTTAGTTATTGCTACGGGCGTTTAGCACATTTAGCCAGTGTCAATGTAAAGAAAGAAAGAAAGAAAAAACATTTATTTGGGACAAAACACATTAATACATTACACACATAGAAAACAACATTTATAAAAAAAAAATTGTCCCAAAACGGACCCGACTCAGCATTATGCTGGCCTTACGACCAACGCTGATCTTCCTTCGGAACAGCCCCCCGACCGCCTAACCGATCGCTTTGGCTGCGTGTATAGTTTATGACGTCATCTTGTCATTTCATACTGCCTATGAAAGCAATATCGAAAGCTATAGCCTATACCTATTAGCTAGATGACAAGATGACGTCATAAACTATACACGTAGCCAAAGCAATCGGTTAGGCGGTCGGGCCCCAGGTTTGGTATTTTTGTATTTTTCTTACAAGTTGTAACTTTTAAATAAACAATCCCCCCAATCCGATAAGTATCAGTAAGGATGTGGGGCTTTACTAAGAACTAACGCGGGCTTGTTGAGAGCATTTCAAAAGTGACGTTGAAGTGTTTTGTTTCATGTGCCAACTGCTAACACTCTTGCACGCTCACGAACACTTAACGGTGAATAATCCACCATTATTACACATTAATATTCGACATTACACAAATTTTAGAAAATAAAACCAATCAACAGACTCTTCACATTGCCGCCAAAAAATCCCATTTATTTATGGAAGATGTGAATGTGACAACCAGTATTGCCAACAATAAATTTAAAAATCCACTAAACAAAGTCAAAAATTCCTCAATTATTCCTACGAAATTGAAATGTGAAACTTTTTTTTTTAATTAGTTCACCATACACCTGCACATCAACCTACCACAAACTGTCAAATTTCCTCAATAGACTTTATGCCATAGTAACATAGTTAAAAAGGTATTGAAGAAATTTGACAGTTTTAGATAAGTTGGTGTGCAAGCGTCTGTACACATACGATGTTGTGAATAAGTATTAGCATATAACTGTCAGTATAATTGGCAAAGGCCTCTATCATTGAAATCAAGTCAGTTGCTGATCACAAACCCGGGCTATGCATCGAAAAATCCGGTATACTTTACTCGACCTGCCCCCCAACCGCCTAACTCTATCGCCATCGCTCTCGCTATCGCGCTCTATAGTTTATGGCGTTATCTTGTCATTTCGAAAGCGATATGACAGCAATATGAAAGCAATATCAAAAGCTATAGCTTATATCTTTCGATATTGATTTTATATCGCTTTCGAAATGACAAGATTACGCCATAAACTATAGAGCACGATAGCGAGAGCGATAGCGATAGAGTTAGGCGGTAGGCCCCCTGAACAGAATTGAACCCGGGACTTGCGGGTATCGGGCCGAGCGCTCTGCCAGTGGGCTCGGTTTAAAAAAAATAAAAATTATATCAGACATCGCTAGCCTATATAACACGTGACATTTTATCAACTGCAAATATTTGACCTTTTTATTTGACCTTACAGGGGAAAAGAAGTCACAGTCAACTTTTCACTCAAATTGTGTTAACAATGCCATCTATTGCAAAATTAAAAAAGGTTCTTGGCTCTATTAATGAAAAACGCCAAAAAAGATCATAGCGTACTAGGGGCTAAGGAAAAATTGTATGGCTGCATCAAAGAAAGATCAATGTCACCCTTCATAGTAGGTGAACATGTTATAAGGATCAAAGTCATTGACTATGATAATTATATAAACAAATTAAAAACATTTTATAAATAAAATTTAAACACTGAAAAAAGACGACAACCTCAGGCGGGAACCACTTGGCTACCGAGTGGTTAAGGCAGCCGCCCGGAATGCGGAAGGTGCGTGGTTCGATTCCCGCCTGAGGTTGTCGTCTTTTTTCAGTGTTTAAATTTTACTTAAGTATATTTAAGCGTTAATAAAACGCTAAAATATATAAAAAAACACTTATTTTATAAATAGCTAGCCTACTTCTTAACTGATCTTTAGTATTTGTAAAAATATTATGATCAGATGTTAATGACGGTAGTTGTTGACATTGAATTGGCGCCTTTGGCTTTCAAAGTAAAAAAGTAAATAGTGTTGAATAATTTCGGCGGGCTGGTTAGAACCACGATAGCTCAATTGGAGGAGCACCTGACCCGGTATGTCAGAAGGGTGCAGGTTCAAATCCTGCTCGTGGAAATTTTTTCAACATTTGTGTTTTTGTAATATGATAATTATTTTTCTTGTTTTGCGATGCGATGACAGTCAATATGAAGTACAAATGTTTTGCACCTTAATAAAATTAAGATTTAAGGTATACAGAAACTGTAGTTGTCGATGCTATCCAATGATTTTTCAGATTTTCTGATCCGAAATTTAAATGTATAGGTTAGGTATGAGCAAAGGACCGCTTTCGAAATACATTTTTGTTCCGGATCCTTTGTCTAGTACATTATTGGTCGTATTCGCTACCACCTTCGGTCTTGTTATCACTTATTAACATCAGGGGCCCGACCGCCTAACCGATTGCATTGGCTACGTGTATAGTTTATGACGTCATCTTGTCATCTAGCTAATAGGTATAAGCGTATATCTGAAGCTATAGCCTATAGCTTTCGATATTACTTTCATAGGCGGTACGAAATGGCAAGATGACTTCATAAACTATACACGTAGCCAAAGCAATCGGTTAGGCGGTCGGGGGGCTGGTGTGATGAAGATGAATGATTTTACGTAGTGAATATAAAAATAAAATAAAAAAAAAAAACAAAAGAAAAACAGCTAATAAATACTCACAATTGCTTAACAATATTAACAGCCATTTCATTTTCGATTTAGTAATTAACGTTATTATTTATTATTATACCGCACATACATTGCGCTAAGAAAAAAATAATTTCGGTTTATCTTTTAATTGGATATTTAATATTCCGTTGTTATCAAACAATCTTTAAATGCCTTTGAAACACGTGCTAAAGCACAGATGAAATATTTATTTTACTTGCAATACTAACAACCACAAAATAATGAGAGTACAAAAAGTAAGCTTCATACAAACGCGCTCGTGGAGCGTGCACATACCTAGACAACCTCGAAACAGATGCGCTCGGACTGTTGCGAACTGTTCCGAGATTCCGTGCCCGTGGCTTATTAAGCTTCTGCCCCCCGACCGCCTAACTCTATCGCTATCGCGCTCTATAGTTTATGACGTCATCTTGTCATTTTGAAGGCGATATGAAAGCAATATGAAAGCAATATCGAAAGCTACAGCCTAAAGTTTTCGATATTGATTTTAAATCGCTTTCGAAATGACTAGATTACGCCATAAACTATAGAGCGCGATAGCGAGAGCGATATCGAGAGCGATAGCGATAGAGTTAGGCGGTAGGCCCCCAGGTCTCCTTATTTAGGAGGAGCTTAAAAGCGCAGTGGTAAACGCGTTTGGTCTGCGATTGCTGAAGTTATGCAACGCAAAGGCCGGTCATCGGATGGGTGACCGAAAATTTATCATTTTGAGCTCGTCCGTGCTTCGGAAGGCATGTATGCCGTTGGTCCCGAGAGCATTAGCAGTCGTTGACAACCACCGCCCGCACTGGGCCCGCGTGGTGGTTTATGACATGTTTTCCCTATCCATCCATAGGTAAGGCTCGTGCCCCAGCCGTAGGACATATAATGAGTTGATGATGATGATGATGATATAAATCGATATTATCGATATTAACGTAAAACAGAATCCCAGGTAGGTTAAATAAAAACTCAAAAAAATTAAACGAATGTTTACTTTTAAAAACGACTACAAAAGTCGGTCTTGCATTTCAGCTTTGTGCTTGTTACTCACCGACCTTACAATTTCAATCAGATGACTTATCTCAATCGCTTGATTAGCTATCTGCTCGTAAGCGTTTATATGCTCGATCGGCCTCCAATCCTTGTACAAGCGCTTCAGAGTCATTGCAATATCTGACATAATGTTGAACTTATCAGTAACATCTCCCATTAAGAACCCTATCTCGAAAGCAGTAGAGTTGATGTAGTATGAGTTGATCAGTTCCGCCCTTTTGACTTTTAAGTCGCTGTCTCTCACTGTTTCGTACATCAGACGGAACAGCTTGAGTTTCATGTCAGTGTCTTCCGTTGGCGGGATCGGCTCAGGGTTGGCCTGTCTGGAACAGATATGGTAGTTGACATCATCATAATCATAATCGAGGTGCCCGATGGCGCAGTGGTTAACGCGCCCGGTCTGCGAAAGCTAAAGTTATGCAACATTCGCAAAGGCCGGTCATCAGATGGGTAACCAAATATTTATCATCTCGTGCTTCGGAAGGCACGTAAAGCCGTAGGTCCCGGCTGCATTAGCAGTCGTTAACAACCTCCAATTGGCCGCCACTGGGCCCGCGTGGTGGTTTATGGCCGGTTCTCCCTATCCATCCATAGGGAAGGCTCGTGCCCCAGCAGTGGGGTCATAATGAGCTGGTGATGTGATGGTGATGTGAATCATAATCTATATTGCTTCCATGTTTTACATATGAGGTCTTAAGTATTTAAAGGTCCAAATATAAAGCCCTTGCATTGCAAATATCTTAATCTGAGTAGTTACAAAATGAAATAAAATAAAAATACAATTAAAGCTAAACTTATCTAACCACAGAATAAGTCATAATATACCTAATACTAAAACGACTACGTAATCAGTCCGTCCGTCCGGCCGTCCGTCCGTCCGTCTGTCTGTCTGCCTGTATGATTGTGTGCCTATATTCACCAGTCCGAAAATCTGTCTGAAGAATTTAAAATTGTACTCGCCTTCTCTCCCCCATGAGCCAGGCTGGCATTTCTGTCTGTCTGTCTGTGTCTGCATGTCTGATTGTCTGTTCAAATGTGTGTCTAAAGAATTAAAAAACAGTTTGTACTCGCCTCCTCTCCCCCATGACCAGGCTGGCATTTCTGTCTGTCTGTCTGTGTCTGCATGTCTGGTTGTCTGTTCAAATGTGTGTCTAAAGAATTAAAAAACAGTTTGTACTCGCCTCCTCTCCCCCATGAGCCAGGCTGGCATTTCTGTCTGTCTGTCTGTGTCTGCATGTCTGGTTGTCTGTTCAAATGTGTGTCTAAGAATTAAAAAACAGTTTGTACTCGCCTCCTCTCCCCCATGAGCCAGGCTGACATTTCTGTCTGTCTGTCTGTGTCTGCATGTCTGGTTGTCTGTTCAAATGTGTGTCTAAGAATTAAAAAACAGTTTGTACTCGCCTCCTCTCCCCCATGAGCCAGGCTAGCATTTCTGTCTGTCTGTCTGTGTCTGCATGTCTGGTTGTCTGTTCAAATGTGTGTCTAAGAATTAAAAAACAGTTTGTACTCGCCTCCTCTCCCCCATGAGTCAGGCTGGCATTTCTGTCTGTCTGTCTGTGTCTGCATGTCTGGTTGTCTGTTCAAATGTGTGTCTAAAGAATTAAAAAACAGGGGCCCGACCGCCTAACTCGATTGCTGTGGCTACATGTATAGTTTATGACGTCATCTTGTCATCTAGCTAATAGGTATAGGCATTTAACGAAAGCTATAGCCTTATAGCTTTCGATATTGCTTTCATAGGCGGTACTAAATGACAAGATGACGTCATTAACTATACACGTAGCCAAAGCAATCGGTTAGGCGGTCGGGGGGCTGTTTGTACTCGCCTCCTCTCCCCCATGACCAAGGCTTGCACGTCGACGCGCCTCGTGTCAGAGCTCCTCTCATTAGCAGCGTCTGTGAGGAACTCTTTGAACAGCATGACTTTCAGCGACCAGGACACCTCGTTGAAGATACTCTTCTGGGATGGCGAAAGCCGACTAAACTCGGTGTTGTCACAGTTCACAGCTGAAATGGAAACTTGAATCTTGGAAAAATAAAATAACCATGGATAACTAATACAGGTTGATCAGGTTCCCATTCCAACTCCTCTGAAGGTTGCAGACTCTGCCCATTGTGGACGACTATGTTTACCTGGGACAAACGGTCCAGTTAGGTGGTTCTAAGAATCAATGTTCGAATCCAATAAAGAGCTACGATTATTATTTTTATAACTTACATACCCTTGGCCTTTATCTCACCTGATGTTAAGTGATGATAAGGCCGAAGGTAAAAGCGCACTTCACACAGAATCCTCAACTACTGAGGAACTGGCTATCTTATTTCTAACTGCCAGAACACAACAGTGTTACTAATATTAATGTTATGGCGACATATTTAGATAAGATGGTGGTAGCTAGCCAGACGGACAAACAAGCCCTACCACCAACCGAACCGAGTACACAAACATGGACCCTCCGCTGGGAATCGAACCCTAGACCTAGTCTTCACAACTAGACCACGGCGGTTTTTAAAAATTCCTCTCATCCGATATCCCGCAGTGACTCCAGATGAAAGTATTTGACCAGTGTGTGTTGCCAGTGATGACATACGGTGAGACGTGGTCGCTCACTGTGGGACTTTACGAGGACTCAAGATCACCCAAAGAGCAATGGAGAGGGCTTTGCTTGGGGTTTCTCTGCGGAATCGAATTTCGGAGAAAATCCGTAGAAGAACAAAGGTCACCGACATAGCCCGATGAACTGCTAAGCTCAAGTAGCAGTGGACCGGGTACATCGCTCCCTGGACTGATGGCCGCTGGGGCGGGACAGTTCTCGAGTGGCGATTGTGCACCAGACTGTTGCAAGCTGTTGTAAAATTCCGTGACCGTGAGAAGTGTCTATGTAAGCATTGCTCAAGCGCATCATGTATGTAACGTACCTTCTGCAGTATCCTATATCCCCGTGCGATCCTCTAAATGCCTCTACACATTTACATAATACATTAAATATGCACACTCGCTTAGGCCAAAGACAGCGTACTAGTAGAACAAGGGTACTCCGACCCGGTTCACACGCGCTTTATACCAGGTACAGACATGTACCCGGGTGCAGTTCCCCACCCCCACAACAGACGTGCTCTACTTTGACTTCCGTAAGGCATTCGACCGAGTCAATAATGACTTGTTGCTAACAAAACTGTGTGCACTTGGTTTCGCTCCAAGACTACTTGAGCTTATCGCGGATTACCTTCGGCATCATCAGCGATATGTGAGGTTAGGTATGTACGAATCACGTCCGTATAACACACGGTCTGGGGTCAGTCAGGGGTCTATTCTCGGGCCTCTTCTTTTCATTCTAATGATCAACGATATTCCTACTGTCATAAAACATGTTAAGTGTCTTTTATATGCAGATGATTTGAAGTTGATCTTGGAAATAAAGTCCGGGAATGACTGTCTGGGACTCCAGCGTGTTGTGGACGCGGTTTATGAGTGGGGATTGGCAAACAGAATGGCGTTTAATACCTCTAAATGCTGTGCAATGACCTTCGGCCATATGTGACACCCGATTGAATTTCAATACACGTTAGACTCCAAAGACATAGCAAGATCTACGAAATTCAAAGACTTGGGTGTTATATTCGACCAAAAACTAACTTTTCACGATCACATTGCAGAAGTTACCAAGGAATCCTACAGAAGGCAGGGGTTTGTTTTAAGGAATTCGATCTACTCGAGCCGAGGTTCGAGGTGTTCGATGCTACATTCCCTTTACAACATTAGCTAAATAAAGTGATGATTGGTGTTAATGAAACGCAAAATCTGGAACCATTTTTAAAAACTTTATACGTGTGAAGAATTTTTACTCTGAAAAAATAATTAAAAAGCATAAAGTAAAAATCTATTGTTTGTAAAAAATTGGAAGAGCACCTGACCCGGTATGTCAGAAGGGTGCAGGTTTAAATTCTGCTCCTGGAAATTTTTTCAACATTTGTGTTTTTGTAATTTGTTTCGCAACAAAATTTGCGTTAAAGTTATATAAACAAAACAAAAACTTCTTCTTAACTGATTATTAGTATTTGTAAAAATATTATGATCAGATGTTAATGACGGTAGTTGTTGATAATTAATGGGTGCCTTTGGCTTTCAAAGTAAAAAGTAAATAGTGTTGAATAATTTCGGCGGATAGCTCAATAGGAAGAGCACCTGACCCGGTATGTCAGAAGGGTGCAGGTTCAAATCCTGCTCGTGGAAATTTTTTCAACATTTGTGTTTTTGTAATATATTTATTTCTATAAATAATGTTTTTTTCTTCAATGCAATTGAAGAAAGAAAGGTGTTACAGGCGGGAATCGAACCCGCGTCTTTTGCTATCCTGGTGGATTACCGCTAGACTACCGAGACTATAGATTTTGCTCATCGAAATTTGTCATCGTTTGATATATTTTTAGCAACATTGTCTCATTAAATCGTTTGCAGTTTGCACAATCTGAGGTTTAAATTATTATAAACTCCAGCCTAATATTTATTTCCTGTATTATTTTTTCTGAGAGATAATCCGCATGATACGTGTATCATTAAATTTTTTATTTCAAATCTAACATACATACATAGAATTCACAATAATATAATAACTAAAGTAACTAAAACTATTACGAAACTAAAATATGTCGTCAAAAAATTCCTCCGCGTCGCTGTCGACTGCTAATGTACCCAAGAGACTGGCGGCATTAGCCTCTGGCCAAGGTAAAAGCCAGCCCTTGGGTCATGGGAAGTGTCAACCAGCCGTTTGGAGATGTCAGTAAATAAAACATGAGCACTCGGACCCCATGGCCCGAGGGTTTCAACCTCAAACGGCTCGAAAATATAATTGCCGATAAGGTTATTATACTTTCGCCGCTTGAGGTTTTCTGCAGCCGCAGCAGCAGCACCACGTGTAACTGATTTGTATATAGGTAACGGCGTAAAAAAAAATAATTATTTATTTATTTCATTTTGTAATAACCACGGTTCAAATACCTATTACAGTAACTAGCAGGAAGCTAATATTTAAGTTTCTAAGTTCTCTCTATCCGACTCGTTGTCAGGAAGAAATCGCTTTAAAGCGATAAGACCGCCAGATTGTAACTATTGTAAAAATATTTTTATATATTTTTTATTTTTTTATTTTTGTTTTGTTGCAATAAAAGTATTATCTATCTATCTATCTAAAATTAAAGTAGACAATTTTATTCACAAATCCATTCTCATTAGACTCTTGACTCTCTTCTGTACTCATGTAACATTTACTTATCTCAGGTCTGAAAACAAGCGACTTAAACGTTCAGCAAAAAAAAAGTTGCAACTCAAACCTTTTCTTCGATTCCGAGGATGAAAACATAAGGTAAGTAATTTGCATTGGTTACTTTAAAATATGCGTAACAACATCTTACCTTCTCATTTAGAAAATCTACAAACAAGAGCCGTCCAACGCGTCAGTGTGGAGTCAGACGACGAAGTGTCAACACCACGCAAAGCAGACTTGACCGCTAGTGAGGTACCGGTAACGCGTCCCAGTAGGCTTACTCTTGAAGTCAAACTCAGTCTCAATACAATTCCAATGCGATTAATATGTATCGATATTGGGATTAGTTTCACAATTTCGGAACGCCCCTTCTTGATAATACTTTGTTCACTCAATTTCCACGCAATGGTCAAGATGGAGCGTTCGGAAATGGCGAAACTATCCCATTATCGATAAATATTAATCGCATTGGAATTGTATTGAGATTGAGTTTACGTTCAAGAGTAAGCCTACTGGTGGGGTAACATGTCGAACTGTGAAGTTTGACGGCGAGTTGCTGGCGGAGCTGCGCCTCTACAACTCAAAGTGCAGAACCTCACCGGTTTTTGACAGGTGCGAGAAGGCAATCGTGTGGCTTCGTTTGGAAGGCGAAGCAAAGTCACCCGAGTTCCTCACTATTACAAAAACACATAAAATTAACTAAATCAAAATTGACTGAAGAGGGAGTTTTGCTATAGTGAGAAAGAAAAAAAAAATAGCTTAGCTGTATTGAATTGTTTTTGTTTTGTTTATATAATTTTAAAGCAAATTTTTGTTGCGAAACAAATTACAAAAAAACACAATGTTGAAAAAATTTCCACGAGCAGGATTTGAACCTGCACCCTTCCGACATACCGGGTCAGGTGCTCTTCCAATTGAGCTATCGTGGTTCTTACCAGCCCGCCGAAATTATTCAACACTATTTACTTTTTACTTTGAAAGCCAAAGGCACCCATTCAATGTCAACAACTACCGTCATTAGATTAAATTAAGTTTTGTAATTAGCTGTATATGTTCGATCACCTAAGATTTTTCTTTATCACAGTCGGCTGGGTACTTAGATATTTTGTTACACTCTCTTCAGGAGTTTATGATTTATCTAGTTTTGCTTTATGCCACATCGATAATATTACTTACTTGCGAAGAATCGCTACTGTACACAAATAATGACTGTGCACAGTAGCGAATGTGGTGAACTACTATTGTGTGGAATTCAGAATATAATTACGAATAGGAAGAAACGATATTGGCATGAACGTCGAATAATTCCATAAAGCCAACATTAACTACAATAAAAAAATACACATCGTAAACAAATGTTAATGTCTAAGACTACTTTCTGTTCAATTTGCGACGTATCCGTTAACTCTGTCCTTCTTCTCCGTCTTTCTCTGCTCACTTTAAAAGTATCTTACACAAAAAGAAGAACAACAGTTCGATCGTTGAAAGCGAAGGTATTGATAAAGTACCTTTATAATAGCGCTTTTCGCAGCCGTATTGCACCGTACATACTGTGTTCGATGCGAAGATGCTGTCGGTCGGGATTGCGAGGCTGCCGAGGAACGCACGCGTGTGTACCCTCGCGCGTGTATCTTTTGCTCTCAGCGCGATATCAAGCATAAACTAGGTAACCTTTAAAGTTAATTTTGAATTATTTTCTGAATTTTTCAATTACATCTTTTGCAAATGAAAACATTATCTTGCATCAAAATTATAATTTTGAAGATATGTTTTCAAATATTATCCGTTCACTTTGTAAAAAAGTTGAAGAATTTGAAAAGAGATAGCGGTTGGGCTTACTTACGAAGCTTGTATCTGGTAGTAAATATGAACAAATACTTATAACCCTTTGAGAGCCTTGGAACACATTGATTTACCCGATACCATAAAAAACAAACGAGCATGCATCAACATTCAAAATTCCGATGATCATTGTTTTTATGGTGTGTTGAGGCAGCACTTTTCCCCGCAAAAATTAACATACATTTCCATATGGGTTTTGGGATATTAGAGTTTTTGAAAAGAATAATCCTGATATATAAGTATTAACATTTACGGTCTTATAAATAACAATAAGATTGTTGGACCTCTGAACAAAAGCGAATTTCGAAAAAATCATTACATTAACATGCTTTTCCTTGAAAATGGAAAACACACACATCACTGTCTTATTAAAGATGTATCGAAATTTCTTCGCAAGCAGTTGACCAAACACCATTCCAAAATATATTTGTGTGAGGATTGTATGATATTTTTCGATGACAATGTTAAACTAGAAATAACTCGAATACAATTTGAATATTACGAACGAATGCATGACATGCCTTCCGTCTTATACGCAGACTTTGGATCATTGTTATTACCATTCGAATCCAATTCTGGAACAAGTTGCAAAGCTTCAACGCAAAAACACGTGTACCGCCTGCATTTGCTTGCTATGTTGTATGCTCATTATAATAGTTCTCGTAGTAAACATGACGTGTCCTATCGAGGCCCCAACTGTGTAGAAAAGTTTTTCGAAAATCTGTTAGCTGACGCAACCGTTATTCATAACATTTTACAGTCGCCAGTGGCAATGTCTTTAACAGACGAAGTTTGCTAAAACTAAAAACTGTATTCTTTGCGATAAAATATTGTTTGACGACAAAGTAAAGGATCACTGCCATCTTACCTGGCGGTATCGTGGTGCAGCTCATTCCTATTGCAATATTAAGTACCGTTTGCCTAAGTTCGTTTCCATATTTTTTTCATAATTTAGGCGGTTATGACAGTCATCTGTTTATACGTCAGTTAAGAGAATTATCAGTTAGGATACAAGTGATAGCAAAAAAATAAAGAATACTGTATATCGTTTACAATTTTTTTTTAATTAACAACAAAGATATCATGCCTGTTCGTTTTGTTGATTCTTTTAATTTTTTATCCACAAGCCTAGAGAAGCTAGTTGCAAACTTAAATACTAGCGATTTTTTCCATTTCACGACCGTTTCAATTTACTGAAACGTGAAAGAGTGTATCCTTACGTATACATCACAACTTGGAGTTCGTATGAAGAGGAAGAACTTCCTCCTCGGGTGTGTTTTTTTAGTAAATTACATAATAGCAATATATCAAAAGCAGATTATGGGCATGCACAAAGAGTTTGGCAAACCTTTAAAATAAAGAGGAAATGAAGAGGTAACCTTGGAGAATACACTGATTTGTATCTTAAATCAGATGTACTTTTATTAGCGGACGTCTTCGAGAGTTTTCGACAAACATGTACGACTAATTATAAATTGAATCCATCATTTTACGTTACAGCACCTAGTTTGAGTTTTGATGCTATGCTGTTAAAAACATATGTGACATTAGAAATTAATAAACGATTTGGAAATTTAAAGAATGATTCAACAAGGTATTCGAGTGTTGGTATATGTTTATGTTTTACAAGATATTCAAACGCCAATAACAAGTACTTACACTTTCACCTCTCTTCATGTGGGGGCTGCTGCGGTGAAAAAGTGCTGAAAATCGCAAACGGCACAAATACGCAAACCTGGGTCCAAATTATTTGTTTGTTCCGTTTGCGGTGGAAACATTGGGTCCATGGGGGCCGGAGGCCAAGCAGCTTGTTAAAGAGTTGAGTGCTCGCCTTATTGAAGCCTCCGGTGACAAGAAGGCTGGCAGCTACCTCTGCCAGTGTATTAGCTTGGCAATCTAAAGAGGTAATGTTGCCAGCATTCTTGGGACCGTTCCCATGAGCCCACAGCTGGAGGACATTTTTTTTTTAACAATTAATTGTATTAATTTATTATGTATATGAAGAATTAAATAAGTTTAGTACTTACAAACTTATGACCCTACAAAGAGTGATAACTTTCTTGTATATATCGATTGTAATAATCTTTATTGATATTTTTATGTTGTTACATAGCAAAATAATCCCGGATGTTGTTTTGTTTTTCACAAACAACATCGTAAAATATAATAATTAAGTCAGCCAAAGCATCGCGAGGACTTAAAATGTCACCGTTGCCATTATATTTATTAAACGATGTGCCTGTAACCATTTTTAATACCTTTTATAAGAATATATAATTAGGTTGATATAAAGATTTAGAATATACATAAAGGTTACAAAAACGCGAACCATCTATATGTCTCATTAAACTTATTACTAAGTTGGTCTTTCCACAATTTGAAGGACCACAAACAATACAACGAGTTCTGTTTGGCGATAAGTTGCCATGCCGTTTTGGTTCATTTGATGACGGAGGGCATAATTTTAATAATTGTTTTTGTTTGACAAATCTCATAGCAGCAGTTTTGTGCTTGACCGCAGTGTTCCGAGACTCTCAATAAAATTACAGTAAACCATAGCCCTCAAATATATAAACGGTTCAAGTTAAAGTTACAAGTTCGCAAGTTTTTTACCTGTAGACCAATTTTTGAAATGATTATTGGGCATTCTACTTCATTTTTTCGAGTGAGTGAACGGAGTGAGCGTACGACAAAGAAAAAGTGATGTATATATATGTGTAATTTTTCTATTTGGTAATTTTTATATGTGGATTTTATACATAAAATATTTATTTATTTATTTATATAAAAAAGGCACAACTACAGAATACAGTTCCACACATTTTCATAACATAATAGACTACCTTTATACATTAAAATTGATTTACGATGAACAACTTTCACACAACACAGAATATCACGAAGTTCACGTGGACAAAGTCGCGGGAAAAGTAGCTAGTGCTGGTTAGCTATAAAAAAGAGAAACTACCAGTACGATTCGATCTCCCATCCGTACTCCAGAGGCCACCACCATTTCGTCGATCTCTTCTTTGTGGTATGCATTCTTTCCATTACATTTTGAAATCCTTTTTGATTTTTCTTTTTCTTTGTCTTCTTCGGCATTTTAAAGCCTTTCTCTTGTTGGGTTATCCTAGCCATAGTAGTAGAAGTCATGAACGTGAACTTTGGCGTGGTTATCCTAACATGTCTCATTCTAGTAGTCGTATACTGCACTCCCTGAAACTCGTTGGGATCCGAGAATATCCTCCACTTCCTCTCAATCTCATGCTGCATATTACAAAGATGCTCTATCTGCCAATAATGGTGTTCGATATCCTCTAAAAATATTACCAACTCCATAGGATAGAAGTGTGCTTGTTTACCGTAGCTAGTGTTGAACACGTCTACCATTTTCCTGTAGTCTTCGTAGATTTGGTAGGCAAGGTAGCCAATCTCGTATTGAGCGGAGCGTAGCGCCCCCTGCTTCACCCACTCCATGCCGGCGATACGCTCGTCTGTGTCCCTGATCAGCTCCGATGTCAGGTTCATTATGACCACAGAATACTGTCTTTCGACGGCATAGTACCACATAGGACGCCATAATGCATTGCAGGAGTTCGCATCTGCAAACAATGGTGGGTATCAGCGTTCGGAATAATAATTATCATAATCAAACTGTTCAGTGTATCTCCATCTGTTTGGTTTGATTGCGTTGAGCACCGGACCCTGGGATGAAGCTACATTATTACGGTCTCAAAGATTTTGCACTAAATTTAATACAGTCATATCTCAGCTCTAGAACACAAACTGTCGATATAAATGGTACTAAATCATCTGGTTCTCATGTAAAAATGGGAGTTCCACAAGGGTCGATTCTTGGTCCTTTCCTTTTCTTGATTTATATCAATGAGTTGCCATTCTTTGTAGAGACCTTCTGTGAAATTGTATTAATTGCAGATGATACTTCACTCATTTTTAATGTAACTAGGTGTAGGGTTTATGAAAATGTAAATAAAGCTCTTTCAGAGGTACTCCGTTGGTTTACTATTAATAATTTACAGCTTAACGCTAAGAAAACAAAATATATTAAATTTATATTACCAAATGTCAGAAATCAATTAGATTTGGTAGATTCTACAGTTTTTTAGGCATAACCTGACTCAAAACTTCAATGGAATCCTCGTATATCGAAATTGGCCGGTAAACTCAGTTGTGCTGCTTATGCCATTAGAAAAATTAGGCAGCAGACGTTGAAACTGCTAGAATAGTTTATTTTAGTTATTTTCACAGTGTCATGTTGTATGGCGTCCTACTGTGGGGAACAGCGGCTGACATTGAAACTATATTAATTTTACAGAAACGAGCAATAAGGACAATCTATAAACTCGGATCACGAACTTCCTTAAGAAATCTTTTTAAGGAGATTGGTGTCCTGACAGTTGCATCTCAATATATATCATTGTATAGTTTTTGTACGTTGCAATATCAACTCCTTTACTAAACATGGTGACGTACACAATTTCAATGGTTCTCTATTTTGTCTCATAAATTTTTTATCCATAATCTAACGTGTCATAATGTTTTGTGACATAATCATCATGTGTCCGAATGATAAGTAGCCCTAACTTAATGTCTCATAATATCACTTGCCCTAAAATCCAAATCCCTAAATATAATATGACCTAAATTTTTTTGCTATAAATATTACAATCTATAATATTTAAAAGATATAAAATGTTCTAAGCAAGCAAGCAAGCATGCAGCATGCATGACTTCTGTCACGGCTCCGGCGCTGCGGGGCACCGGCGGGCGGTCCCACGCGAGCTCATCGTCGCAGATGGTTTTGGCCCACCTGCTCCTCAACTCGCGTGGGACCGCCTCGCCCCTCCGCGCCTACGCGGTCTTAAATTACACTCTAGGGGTAGGGCAGACAAAACTACGTGGAGTCGGTTATGCAGCAATATATTTCTGTCACTGAATTTTGAAACACAACAGTTGTTTAGCTTTATAAGCCGATATTTTTGTTCAATCTATGGTAAAAACTACTAAAGAAATTACATTAAGAAGAAATTATTCCAAATGAAATTGAAACTGTCTCCAGATAAAATGTTTTTCTTGGTAATAAGTCTTATAATAATTAAACTATGTATATGATGTTAACATAGCAAGATAAACCTACTTTTAAACATATGTTTTAGGACTAACAATATTATTATAAACCACCATTCGGACTAACATACATTATACAATATAACACTTAAAACATGTGAGTTTATAGCAAGAAAATTAGGATATCTAATTATTATAGCACCCGATATACAAAAGCACAAGATACACAAAAGCATTAGAAATAAAGACGATTAGGTAAAATAAAATTTCGTATACGCGAACATTATGGATAGTGCTGATTATTGCAAACGCGTTAGGGATTTTGATTTTCGGACGATCGATATTCGGAGAAGAAAGGGACTACCAATTTCAATACTAGAAATAAGACAAAACTTGTAATGCCACTGTACAGGTTACAGAAGGTTCTTGGTTCTTTCTTGGGGCAAGGTACACACTATTACAATAAAATACTAAGTACTGTACTAGATTTACCTTTAGATAAGTTTAAAAAACATGTGAAGTCTTACACATAAGGTTAATTAAGGTTGTAAAATATTTTGTACTTAATATTTACTATCATCGCCACCACAAACGTCATTGTGGTTTCGTGGCCCCAAAGTCGCGTAGCGTTTCCCAAGCGCTCATCGGGAATCTATTACATAACTGATAGAAGGTGCCACCAGACTTTTGTGGGGGGCGCAGAGTGACGACTTATAACGAATTACAAAAACACAATGTTGAAAAAATTTCCACGAGCAGGATTTGAACCTGCACCCTTCTGACATACCGGGTCAGGTGCTCTTCCAATTGAGCTATCGTGGTTCTAACCAGCCCGCCGAAATTATTCAACACTATTTACTTTTTTACTTTGAAAGCCAAAGGCGCCAATTCAATGTCAACAACTACCGTCATTAACATCTGATCATAATATTTTTACAAATACTAAAGATCAGTTAAGAAGTAGGCTAGCTATTTATAAAATGTCAGAAGGGTGCAGGTTCAAATCCTGCTCGTGGAAATTTTTTCAACATTGTGTTTTTGTAATTTGTTTCGCAACAAAATTTGCGTTAAAATTATATAAACAAATTATAAACGACTTATAACGACTTATACCCAAAAATCTAAATATCGAACGATAAAAAGGCAGATTTGAAATACTGAAGTTTACCTACCTAGATAAATGCTATTCACTAAAATCATTATAAATAACTTGCTTCCCTCAATGAGTAATAATAATAAGTTAGTCAAGTCTGTCTAACAAATATCACCTAATTTGTTACGAAAATCGTTCATAAACAATAAAAAATATCAAAAATATTAGACAACAACACATACATTGTTCTGATACCAAAAGGTAAGTGCTAAAGCACTTGTTTTTATGGAAAACAGAAACAACGACGGTACCACATCCAGATCAGACCCGACACAATATCGAAAAGATCGCTTTCGACATTGACCCGACCGGGAATCGAACTCGGGACCTTAGAGTTAGCGCCGCCCAAAGTCCGGCGTGCAAGCCACTCGGCTACGGAGCTCGTCAAATGACTCCATCCCACCTGATGTTAAGTGGAAATGGAGTCCAGACGCGAAGATAACTGGCGCAACGTGAATACAAACGTAGCATCAGTTAACCTACAAGGTGCTTCTTCACGCCTCTTTTGAAGGACCCCATATCATAGGAAGGAGGGAAAACGTGTGCTGGTAGACTGTTCCATCTTTTGGAGGTGCGACAAAGAAACGAGTCACCAAATTTCTTTGTGCGCGATGGGATATTTGAGACAGTGAAGCGGTGACTCCGAAGAGCGGCACGTGTACTCCTATGGAGGAAGGGACAAGGGAATATGAAGCTTCGGAACGTGACAACTGACTCGAGCTCCCTGAGGCAGGTTGGTTTTTTCTAGTAAAATTTTATGATGTAACTTGTGAATCCAAAATTCAAAATAGTAAAATACTAAAACTCAAATTCAAATTCAAATTCAAAAATCATTTATTCAGTTTAGGCTACAAGTAGCTCTTATGAATGTCACTATGCCATCGGTTCGTAAGTCCACTCTGGGCGGGAGATCTTGTACTGAGAAGAACCGGCAAGAAACTCAGCAAGTGTCCAGCTCTTTTCTCTCTTACAGCGTCAAAAATATTGGAAAATGCCCTATTTTAGCAGGACACTTTCCATCACAAATAAACACATAAAAATAAAAAAAATATACAAGACCACATGTAAAAAAACAAAATTAAAAATCTAAATTAACAAATTTACCTCAGGTAAAAGTTCCAATTTCCACAATGTCATACAGTACCACTACAGTACTCTAATAAAAGTCAAAAATTGTTTAAGAAAAACAAAGTCAAATTATAGTAAGTAATATTAAAAATAAGATAAGTATGCAAGAGCAGACCAGCCTCCACAGGCGGCACCCGTTCACGAGTATGACATAAGAATCAGCCATCGCTTCGCTCAACCATATTTTAGGGAACGTAACGACCCGACGCACACGCCACCACCGCGAGTTACCGAAACGAGTTAAAAGATAGCGCAACGTAATACAAATAAAAAAACCGGCCAAATGCGTGTCGGGTCACGCGCAGTGTAGGGTTCCGTAGCCCATCTCAATAATGCGGACTCTGAGAAGAGGGCTTTTGTGAACATTTATTTAACGATGGCTCATGTACTTAAATGTAGATACTACCGGTTTCACACACCTGACAATGTTATTTAAGTAGTTCCCAATGAGGAATTTGTACTGCGCTAAGTACATTTTATAAGTTGGTCGACTGTTACTCGTAAACTTGTAAAGTCTATTTGTAGGCCATGATGGAAGCGCACTTCAGCCGGGATCCTCAACTAGTGAGGAACTGGCTGGATCTTTTCTCTAGCTGCCGGAACACAACAATGCTACAAACATTGAAATGATGGTGACATATTTAGATAAGATGGTGATAAACAAGTCCTACTACCAACCAAACCGAGTACACAAACATCTAGAGGAAAGGATGCTAATTTGGAATACTGCATTATAAAATTATACAGGAGTGCCATCTATTAACGAATACCAGTATTACGTAGTCTGTGTATTAGCAAACAAAAACGGCGTGGCTTAGAGTCAGCCATATTGACAGTGACGTGACAAACTGCATCGGTTTGAAAAATTATTAAGGTAATAAATCGGCTTGCATCTTGAGTATAACTTATATTTATATGTTTATACTTGTACAAATCTACAGTTTAGTGTATCAGTTGTGGACATCAGCGCTTAATTTACAAATTATTCCAAACACAAATTTATAAAAATATTTTAAGCTAGAAATGGTTATGTTGCTATTTGGAATACGACGGGTGAAGTTAATTTGGAATATTCGCTCTTGCGTCAAGGTAAAACAGCCTACGGAAAATGATTGTGTTTGTTTTTCCTTTAATGGAAAATTTGCCGAAGATCAAAGGGGAGAGCAGTGGTTTATGTGCAAAAACTGGGTGCACAGTGAATGTGCTGGCTATGACTCGGGTTGCTACATTTGTGATTACTGCGATGCCTATAACAATATATAATTAATTAGATATTAGCTTAAAGTTGATTTTTTAAAATTGTATCATTAAGATTTAAGTATAAAGCTAATCATATAGTTAATTACTGTTGATTATTTAGGTATTTATAATTTGGAATACCCTAGTAGTATTCCAAATTACATTTACTTTGTTAAAATTACGCCAATCTGTGTTTTCATGATCAAACCCAAAATTTATCCTACTTATAATAAGCCAAAGTTGTTAACTATTTTTATTTGAATAAAAGATAAGTTTTTCTGACATTGAATACAGTTTTTACTCTTTCATCTCTTAACTCATGATTCATACGGATTATTTTTAAAGTGGTATTCCAAATTAGCATCCTTTCCTCTAATCCCCGCTGGGAATCGAACCAGCCACTAGACCACAGAGGCGGTTAAAGATTTCTTAAATACCTACACCATTAACAACGAAATGAAACGAATGAGCATGCGACGACGATGACGTGGTAATACTGACGTCAGTCTGTTAGTGAGGCGAGATACAATAGACAATAGTTACCTAACTGATCTGATGGATCTCGCTAGTTCTCGTTAGTTAGGTTTTTTCTTAGAATTAAGAAAAACCTAACTAAATAATTAAAAACTTTTTAAATCAATTATTTACTTACAAATAACTAGTAGCCATAATATCACCAACATTTTGTTATTGCGTTCTAATCGAACGCGAAAGATTTAATTGTTATTTTTAAAGCTTCTCATGTAAGTACTAGAGATTTCTCGTCGCGTTAATGAAATAGCTAAAGATGATTGCGATATGGCTGTGTTTGGTTGTATTGTGTAAGTATTGTTTTATTTTATTAATTCAGTATCGTTGTGGCACCAGCCAGTGTTCTACTCACTAACTCAATGTCCGACCATAGTTTTCGTTGCCAACACCAAAAAATACAAAGTGTTGCAAAGTTGTTTTTCGAATTGTAATTTGTTTGAAACAAAACTTGCGTAAAATTATATATGTATAACGATAATCATAAATATAGCTTGCCTAATTCTTAATCTTTCAATATTTGTAAAAATATTAAGAGCGGATGTTGATGACGTAGTTGTCGACATTGAATAGGGCTCCTTTGGCTTACAGAGAAAGAGTAGATAGTGTTGATTAATTTCGGTGAGTCGGATTGAGCCACGACAGCATAGTTGGTAGTGCATGACCCAGCATGTCATGGGGTGCGGCTCCGAATCCCGCTCGTTGATTTTTTTCAACAATTTGTCTTTTTTCAAATGATTCTTATATTTAAATTTTTTTTCAACGTGTCTTCAACGTGTCTTCTGGGGCCTCGGCAGCTCAGCACTTGTACTATTTATGTATTCTGTGGCTCAGCGGTCAGAGCATTGGACCGATTCTCCAAAGGTCGCGGGTTCAATTCCCACTCGAGTTTATAAATTAGTTAAATAAAAATTAAAAAAAAAAATTACTATTGCATTGTGGTATTTCATCTGCAAAGGTGATTCTGCATGGCCATCGGTTGCAACGACCGTTGGATAGATGGCGCATTGTGCCGCTAATAAGAACTCAAAAATTAAAAAAAGCAGTGACAAAATTCAGCGCTTTCGTCAGCCTTCCCGGTAGCATAGCGGTCAGTGCAGCCGCCCGGATTGCGGAAGACCCAGGTTCGATTCCTGGCTGGGTCGGGTGGGCGTTTAATTTTCTCACTGTATGTTATAAAATTGTTTAAATATTTAATTTAGCTTCAGTGCAGCAATTAGCACTTGAAAAAAAAAAAAAAAAAAATCTTATAAAAATTTTGTTTTTTTTTGTCTCTGTCAGTTTTTCAGGATGCTGATTCTCAAAAATACATTGGAGGCTACCCACCGGAAGAGTTACATTATCCACTAGACTTAGAACGGTACATGACGGTGGTAATAATGAATCTCACCACTTGGATCGCTAAAGGTTAATAGCATCATCTTCTTTATCATCATCATCATCAGCTCATTCTTTTTAAGTCCTTACCGCTGGAGCACGAGCCTTCCCTATGGATGGATAGGGAGAACGGGCCATAAACCACCACGCGGGCCCAGTGCGGTGCGGTGATTGTTAATTTTTACCGCTCGAGCCATCAACAAACAATAAGAAAAAAAAAGGTGTGTCTATTGTCTTTATACCAGTCAACTGACTTCTTGGCGGGAAAGTGAAGAGTCATGTCTGCGGTTTTGTTTTATTTTCTAAAATTTGTGTTATGTCGAATATTAATGTGACATAACGGTGGATTATTAACCGTTAAGTGTTCGTAAGTGTGCATGAGTGTTGGCAAATGAAACAAAACAGTGCAACTTTACTTTTCAAATCTCTCAAGAAGTCCGCCGAGGAATTAGTAAAGCCCCACATCTTTACTGAGATATTCGAGGGGTTGGGGGGGTATAATCATTTCTCACTTCTCATTTTTATTATCATTCATCATCATACTGATAAGGAAATATTGTATATTTATGTATTACTTGTAAGAAAAATTACTTTGACACTGGCTAAATGTGCTAATCGCACGAAGCCATCAACTAAAAGAAAGAAAAGAAAGAACCAGTCAACTGTTATTTTGTTTTAGACGCCACTATAAAGTTGTGGCATGCGGACAGAGTTCAAGAGAAATATAAGGGTACCTTGTCTTACGAGCTCGGTACCATAGCTGCCGGCATCCAGGATCACTTCAGAAGCATGCTCCAGACCTATAGGAAGTACTCCAACATGACAGACTTCAGATTCAACAAATATGGCATGGAGGAGATTATGAACGGATACCATATCATGAGTAAGTTATCCGATCCAAAGTTTTCGTGACTTGGTCTTTTAACTTTGTCATGCATCTATATAGATCGATATACAGATTTGAAATAGATATATGTATATATATATATATATATATATATATATATATATATATATATATTTCAAATCTGTATATTTGTTTAGCAACATAGGTAGCTGTTTAAAAGGGCATGTGATATTTATCCTATAATAGAGGAAATCCTAAGTCATTCATAATTTTACTTTTTTATTTTCATACATACATACATACATACATATAATCACGCCTCTTTCCCGTAGGGATAGGCAGAGACCACTTCTTTCCACTTGCTACGATCCTTACATACTTGTTTCGCTTCATCCACTTTCATTATTCCCTTCATACATGCTCTTCGGTTTAGGGTACTCTTGACCTGGCCTTTTTTCAAGACGTCCCTGATTTGATCTCGAAACGTCCGCCTTATTTTCAAGTGCTAATTGCTGCACTGAAGCTAAATTAAATATTCATAAAATTTTTATAAAATACAGTGAAAACGGGTGGGCGTTTAATTTGTTCACTGTATTTTATAAAAAAAAAATTATGAATATTTCATTCATAATTATTTATTGCATCATGTTGGTATGGTACAGGCCTAACAATATTATAAATAGTCCCTTAACATGACCCTGTAAAGGTGTTGTAACAATTTGGTGTACCAAAAAGTATTAATTATAGGGTATTATTAAGTTAACAAAGGCACAAACAACAAAAAATTAACAACAAATAAATATTATGAGTATGACTTTTAAATAATTACTTATTCATAATATTCCTTTAACGATTAGAAACATTGCTCTATCAAATAAGTACTCCTTTAATTTTTATTAAACTCTGTTATTTTTAGCAAAACTAATAGACTGGTTTTTAATGAAATCCCTAAGACTATGCAATATTTATATATTATATTAGACAACATCACATACATTGTTCTGATACCAAGGTAAGTAGCTAAAGCACTCGTTTTATGGAAATCGGAAACAACGACGGTACCACAACCACCCAGACCCGACACAATATCGGAAAGTTCGTTTTCGACATTGACCCGGGGCCCGACCGCCTAACCGATTGCTTTGGCTACGTGTATAGTTTATGACGTCATCTTGTCATCTAGCTAATAGGTATAGGCATATATCTATAGCTATAGCCTATAGCTTTCGATATTGCTTTCATAGGCGGTACGAAATGATAAGATGACGTCATAAACTATACACGTTGCCAAAGCGATCGGTTAGGCGGTCGGGGGGCCGGTCGTGTGTTTAACTATGTGTGTTAAGATTTACAACAAGATAGGTACCTAGCTGTACAGGATGACTTTTTATCACCGTCCAAACCTTCCGAGATGACTCCCGTGATACAAACGAACAACTCTTACTACTGGACCAATAATACTATACATATTTTACCGTTTGGCAAAATATTTTTCATCAAACTTTACTAATCCCAAAAACTTATCGCACTAGTTTCACTAGTTTAAGCATTGCCATACAACGTGGCAATGCCGCCAGTCTCTTGGGTACATTACCAGTCGACAGCGACGCGGAGGTATTTTTTGACGCCATATTTTAGTTTCGTAATAGTTTTAGTTACTTTAGGTTATTATATTATTGTGAATTCTAATATTAAATAAATAGTTTTATCCTAAATTGAATTACAATGTTTTATATATATATTTTTTTTGTAATCTTTAGCTAATTTACACTAATTTAATTAAATTAATTAATTTAATATTAATTTAATTTATTAATTTATTTATTATTATTTATTTTATTTTATTTATTTATATTTTTTTTTATTTATATTTAATTTATTTATTATTTATTTATTTATTAATTAATTTAATTATTATAAATTAATTTAATTAATTTAAGCTAATTTAATTTGCGCCTTTAGTTACTTGGTCAAACTATCATTTGGCAACGTTAATTTTATTGTATGTATATCATCACCACAATCAATCACTAGCTCATTTTACTGATAGGAAAAACGGGGCGTAAACCACCACGCGGGCCCAGTGCGGATTGGTGGTTGTTAACGACTGCTAATGCCTCCGGCGCCAACGGATTTACGTGCCTTCCGAAGCACGGAGGAGCTCCAAATGACAAAAAGTTTTGATTACCGGCCTTTGCGAAACTTAGCCTTAGCAATTGCAAAATGTAATAATAATATTAGCTACCTCGGACAAACAATTAGTCTAGCTATTCAAAGGGGTAACGCTGCCAGTATCTTCGGAACCTTGCCTAAAGGGACTCCTTTTAATAATATATTTTAGATAGTTATTAAATTATATATATTTTTTTTAAGAAATAGCTTATTAGATTCAATTTTATCATTAATTTTTTCATTAAATTTTTAACATCATAATAATATTTCTTGTTTTATGTGTACTTAGCGTATTGGCACAAAATAAGTAGAGTGCCGAAGGGAAGCTTTATCAAAACGCTTCTTTTTTTTTCTTTTTGAGAGAGTTTACAGATTGCTTTAGGCGGCATTTTAAAACTTAAAGGATTCCTCAAGCCGTGTGAAACGGATCATTGTCAGAGGTTTTCTAGAGGGAACGGCATCATTAAATAATAAATAAGATGGAAACGTCACCTCGCACAGGCCCTGCCAGAACACCAGCGCCGCCGTTGCTATGTGACTTTGTCACACCGTAGCGACATTATGCTGAGGCAGGGTCCTGGTTGGCTCCTCACACTGTTGTATTCTTTTTATTTTTTGTTAGTTATTTTTTTTCTTGCATTTCATGTCTTTGTGTCTGGGTATCATAGTATGTTTTTTCTTTCTTTCTTCCTTGCATCACGCACTAATGCGCGTCGCCGTGCCCTACTAGATTCTCCGAAGGGTTCGGATCGGATCGAGATCGTGCAAACGCGCTCGAGCAACGCACACTTAAACAACCTCTTACGTACACGGAATCGCGCACCAGCTGCGCTATAGCATGACTGTCCCGCAGGTTTATTACCGATCTCTAAGTGACAGTCGCAATCGCGACCGTTTACAATTCATCGCTACCAAAACACACATTCGTGTGTTAGCGCCACGATAGCGCCACGAGCGAGCGATTGACGAGCTGAAAGTGCTAAAGGCGCTAAAGAATAAACCGACCTAGTGTATTCTATTATTAGTTATAGTATTATAGTATTATTCAATTAGCAACTGATTGCTTCGTTTTTGGTAACAAGCCTGTTCCGAGATCCGTGTCCGTGCAAGGGGTCCACGTGTGGGTTGCTCGAGATGGTTACGTATTAAGTTTTATTATATTGTGGTATCGGTGTCACACTGTAATGTTGAATTATTGCTTTAATGAAAAACAAAATGAATGTTAACGTTCCAGAAGGTAACTTTAACGCCCTTCGCATGGAAAAAGCAATGTTCGACAAAATACTGAACGAGCACAAGAGGAAATTGAAAGCTGCCAAATTGGCCGTAAACAGCCCTAAAACCAGGGAAAGGACCAGGAAGAAGTCGAAGAAGTCGCGGCGGGAGGGCCCACCCAACTATGAGGAGTTGGCTTTCAAGAAGAACCTTCGCTACGAGAAATGGGCTGCGAAGTGGAATACCTTCATACCCGAAGTTGAGGGGATCGACATAGATAATTTAGACGGCAAGCTTCAGTAGATCTGTCATTTTGGTGGATTGCACCAGAACTCCGGCTAATGTAGCTGTATAAGAAAACTTAAAAAAAATAGACGATCCTCACTAACAGAGGCATCTAGTACAATGCGTTGCACCATACAATACTTTGCTAACGTATAAGTTATTAGGATTGCTAGCCATATGAAATACATTTGTCCCCAAAGCAACGAAGGGAAAAGTTTTTTCATGTGGCTATTGTTCGTTGGATATACAAATTAAAAAGTTATTTTTTGTCAGTTTCAAAATAATAATTCTGTGTTGTGTTCGGAAATGTGATCGTACTGTCAGAACATTGTCGATTCTTAGAATTATAATATTATGAATGTATTTGGTTGCTTTATCTCTGATAACGTGGAAGAATACTATTGTTAGGTACTACACACAAACCCAAGAATTTTAACTAGTACCACATATCATAAAAATAATGTATGCTTTGATTCCGATAATAAATAAATTAAAAAAAAAAATATCGAGTAGTTGAGGGTTCCGGGTGAAGTGCGCTTCCACCTTCGGCCTTATCATCACATACCATCAGGTGATATGAGGGCCAAGTGCTTACCCGTAATATATAAAATATAATAAAGGTTTTTAATAGCTACGCAATATTAAAATGAAACAACTGTGACGGATCTACTCGCGTTTATTTTATACATTATTTTTCAATAACGTTTATTCTGACGTTTCCAACACCGTACTGCCAGACCAAAAGATACTGTAAGCCTTCTCTGCGTAAAACGGAACGCACGTGATTTAAATTAAAATGAGGTTATACAAGCTACCAACCACAGCTACCAACTAATTATGAGACGATCAACACCTCAATCTCCCTGTGACCACGGACCGTGCAAAGGGTTCGAAACGTCTGAACGAGACGAGAACGTTATCTGAGGTGTTCAATATTAAAGTCAATTATCAACTTACACACTTGTTTTATTTGTCTCTTTACACGATACACATAATTATATAACCCTAATGCAATACGTGCTTACAATATGTGTCCCAGAATACGACTGGCGTCTCCAGGCGTCGCTGTATGCTACGCTAGCCCGAACCGCTTACGCAACACTTTAGTGTCCCAACACTCATCCTCCCCTTTTTTCTGAAAAAGAATGAAACTTATGTTAACACAAAAAAAACTCCTTCCTCCTTCTACGGGCCTGCTGGAAGAAATTTCAATGTGAAATAAACAGCGCCCTTATCTATTATTACCATGTTCTCCCTTCTGTTTGCTTCATCATCATCATCTTAGCCAAAAGACGTCCACTGCTGGACAAATGCCTCCCCCAAGGAGGATTATATGAATTAAATGAAACTTTTACCAGATGTAAATTTGTTAAGTTAGATTTTTTATTTTGTTTTTTTTTTAGAATAGAATAGAATAGAATAGAATAGAATTTATTTGCATAAAACATGGTAAAGTACAGATCGTTACTTAAATAAAACCAGCATGTTTTGCCACAATTTGGCGTGCAAAATTATAACAATTAAGTATTAATTAATTAATTATTCCACTAAAAAACAGATAATCACTAATAATAATTAATAAACATTTCAAAATCATTAAAAATTAAACAAATACATTGCCATTTTATTTTAAATTCAAATTATAACATCATTTAATGTCAAAATACTCATTAAGATTTTTACATGTTATGGTTGTCTTCAATATATTTTTTTGTGTTTATGTGTAATGGAAAGTTTCCTGCTATGATAGGGCATTTTCCAATATTTTTGACGCTGTAAGGGAGAAAAGAGCTGGACACTTGCTGAGTTTGTTGCCGGTTCTTCTCAGTACAAGATCTCCCGCCCAGAGTGGACTTACGAACCGATGGCATAGTGACATTCACAAGAGCTACTTGTAGCCTAAACTGAATAAATGATTTTTGATTTTGAATTTTGAATAATTATTTTTATTATTATTATCTATTCTTACCTTGTTCTCCCTTCTGGTGTCCGTGAGAAGGTATCTATGTGTGCGTTGCTCGAGCGCGGTATGTATAGATCCTTACCTATGAAATTGACGTTTTGTATGTATTAAATTATATTTTTCACACTAACGTTTTTTTTTTTAATTTTTCTTAGCGTCTATTTATGTTAACACTATAAAATAGCTAAATAAAGCACCTTAAAAAGAAAAAAAATCAAGTCCCATCAAAGCTACAATCAAACTAAAGGTCAATTTCGCTAACAAAAAAAGAAGTCGAATTTAAAAAGAAAAATGGGCGATAAAGACAAAATTAAAAATCATTGTTATTACTGAAGCCGTAGTAACATAGTCCTAATTGAATGTGTATAACAATATTAACAACCGGTATTGAGTTTTAGTAGTAATACACTTAATGAGTGAGAAATAAACGTCAATTTCATAGGTAAGGAGCCAATAGGCTTACCTTCTGGGGTCTCGTTATTTTGTAAACCAGTGATCAACATGATGTGTTTCCTTTAATCGTTAGAAATAGGGGTCAGTAGGCAGCTGATTTGTGACTTTAGCCACAGAATAACTAATAGTACTACCGCACAGAAGACTCACTCTCTAACAAAAGTCAAGTTTAGGTATAACAAGTTGCCCACTCTTACGGCTTTCACGCAAATTTGAAATTTATCGTGTCATCCGAGCGTTCATATTCCGTTAGGCAACGCTGACTCGATATCGATTTGACGTCAGGAGCGCAGGGTTCCCACTCATGGATATTGAATTCTATCTTTTATTTAAGGATTATAAGATTGTTTGCACAAAAATCAAAAAGTTTGCTTTTGCCGAGCGGCAACCTACTGCCACACGCCTGCCCGGGAGGCGCGCTGGCCGGCCGAACGTACCTAAACTGCGGAGTAACACCCCCCTGCTTTAGCGACAATCTAATACAGACCACCATTTTTTGAGAGAGAATTTGCTGCTTGCCTCAGATGGCATTTCCATCTTCACCGGGCGTTTTTGGGGGCGACGAGAAACTTAAAAGGTTCCCAAGCCGTGTGAAACGAATCACCTTCGGCGGTTTTCTAGAGGGAACGGCATCACGCACTAGTGCGTGTATGCTTCACGTGATTCTCCGAAGGGTTTAGATCGGATCGGGGAGCGGAACAACCCGAGGACGCCTCATAAGGCTCGGACCTCGCCTCGGGTTGACGTGGCCGGTGGGTGGGACAGACCACGGCCAGGTCCACGGCCAGGGGGCCTACCGCCTAACTCTATCGACATCGCTCTCGCTATCGCGCTCTATAGTTTATGGCGTCATTTTGTAATTTCTAAAGCGATATGAAAGCATTAAGAAAGCAATATCGAAAGCTATAGCCTATAGCTTTCGATATTAGCTTAGCTTTCGATATAGCTAGGGAGCATTGCCTGTCATCTAGTAAAATTTCAATGAAATTCTATTTTTTTGTTGCGACATCTGCGTCAAACATTACGCTTATAGGTATCGAACACTGGTACGCTCTTCGATTATTGTCGTTTACAATCGTTCGTTAATATTCTAGCAATTACCGTTTATAATTGAAAACGTTAATATCGTACGAGCAGGTATATATTTTCAGTTCTTCGCACATAATCACATTATATACCTAAGTAGTAACACAATTTTCTCGATAGTGAGTGAATTTTAAGCTGAAGTACCTAAAATGAGACATCGTAAAAAATGTTGATATCACCAATTATTTATTGGTGTTGCTTGTAAGAAATATTTTTCTATTTGTATTAAATATTGAACATTCTTTATTTAATAAACGCTTTATACATAACTACAGCATATGGGAAATCTCCATTCAATATAAGGTTTAATCCCGCGTTATGAGATACAGGCTCCTCCTTAAATTCAATGGCATTCTATACCAGTCGCCCTAAGGGCTAAGCAGAAAAAAAGATAACCGGTGCGACAAAGAACGTAGATGAAACATAAACTACATCAATTTATAAGAACTGATATACATATCAAGTTACGTTTTAAGTTAGAAATTATGTTTCAAACATCCAGATTTTTAATGAAAATTATTTATTCCAGTTTAGGTATAAGTGCCCTGGAAGAAGTGGACTTAAAACTGTTGGAATATGACCTGAGCGTCGATACCTTCGAAAGCCTCAACATGACTAAGGGTAAGGTACAATCGCCTGAGCATTATTATATTCTATCCAAAACTGTCAAACTTCATCAATAAATGTTCAACCATCAAATCAATGAGGAAATGTGAGTTTGTGGTAGCTGATGATGATGTTATGGCGACATATTTAGATAAGATGGTGGTAGCTAGCCAGGCGGACAAACAAGTCCTACCACCAACCAAACCGAGTACACAAACATGTACCCCCCGCTGGGAATCGAACCCGGGACCTCTGGGTCTAAACCGGTGGTCTTAACCACTCTAGTGGCTAGAGTCCAGAAATGGCCGTCTTTTGACTGAGATTGTAATGATGTTGAAGATGACGATGATGATGATGAAACGTTCCATCCCTTTGTAGAGTACCAGAAGTTTAATCTCAGCGAGATTGAAGCCCTGAGCCGAAGATTCGATGACCTTTGGTATTACAGGAACTTCGCCAAGAAGCATTACTGGTCCTACGAGTTGGTAGACCGGTCCTGTTACCTATTAGCGTTCACATATCAGACCGCGTAAGTTTTTTTTTCTATGTATATGTCCTCCGTGCTTCGGAAGGCACGTGTAAAGCCGTAGGTCCCGGCTGCATTAGCAGTCGTTAACAACCACCAATCCGTACGGCCCGCGTGGTGGTTTACGACCCGTTCTCCCTATCCATCCATAGGGAAGGCTCGTGACCCAGCAGTGGGGACATAAAATGAGCTGATAATGATGATGATGTTGAAGTCACTGTGTATGTGATGACGACCTCCGTAGCCGATTGGCTGGCACGCCGGACTTTGGGCGACGCTAACTCTGAGGTTCGATTCCCAGTCGGGTCAATGTCGAAAACGAACTTTTCGATATTGTGTCGGGTCTGGGTGGTTGTGGTGCCGTCGTTGTTTCTGATTTCCATGAAACGAGTGCTTTAGCTGCTTACCTTGATTAGAACAATGTATGTGATGTTGTCTAATATATTTTATAGGTAAATGTCACGTAGAGACTGCACATCAACCTATCGAAAACTGTCAAATTTCTACAATACTTTTTCAACTATACGTCATCATATACATGAAGTTCAAAGTGGTGGCAATTGATTTTTTTTTATTTTAAGGAGTCTTGGTATTTTTTAAGAATTTAAATTTAGTAATACAATAATACAATAACCTAAAGTAACTAAAACTATTACAAAACTAAAATATGTCGTCAAAAAATTCCTCCGCGTCGCTGTCGACTGGTAATGTACCCAAGAGACTGGCGGCATAGCCATTGCCAGTTCAAAGTATATTTAGGAAATTTGACAGTTTGTGGCCTGATGTGCAGGCCTGATTAAAGTACAGGATGTTTAATGGATAGATGGATGGATTGATGATAATCTCAGCTAGCGTGAAGAAGAAAGAAGAAGAAAACATTTATTGACACACACACACACACACACACACAAAATACTATATAGTCAAAACAAAGCAAAAAGTAATAAGAATAAAAGGAAAACAAAAAAAAAGCAATTAGATGAAAATATATATAAAAAGCAGTGTGTGACTGTGTGGTAAAAAGGACAACAAGGTCAAACCCTGTCTTGCTAAACGTTAATTTATTAGGATAACGGGAAAATTAACTAAATTCAGAGAAATTTTGTAAAAGTTTTATCACACAGCTTTGATTCTTTAAGATTTTAGCAACGCCTTTAACACTGTCGATTTTGATGTACTCTGCAATGCTGAAGGTCGTATTTGGATCGGACGTGGTTGAGTGGGTAGTGCACCTGACTCGGTACGTCATGAGGTGCATGCAGATCGAATCACGCTCGTGTTTTTCTTTCAATGCCCCTTCAAAGTGATTGTTATTGTTAGGTTTATTTTTAACTTTCAGATACAGTTGAACCATGGATAATAATTGATAATGTATTCAATCCTTTATTATTGCACATACAAAACACATATTAAAACAGACGTTTTACAAGAGAGATCTCTTCCAGCCAACCCTAGCTGTGGTGTGGAACGAAAGTTTGCGGGATTATTCTACGAACTAATTACTGATGCTTATACATACTTAAAACTATATAACCATATTGTGTATACATACATACACATACACATATTTATATGTAATAATATAAAATTATCATTGTATATAAGTTATAAATTATTATATGTAAGGCTATGGCAGAATAACAGGGTTTGTGGGCCTCCTGTAACCATTGGAGTTTCACCCGAGTTCTTGCCGTAATAACACGTGTTGTTAGACTCCATTTTAATTTCTATCTACCGTACTCTTACTACTAATAATAATAAAAATACTTGAAATTGGCTAAATGCTAAACGCGAAGCCATTAATTAAGATAATTAATTAACTGTAACCATTAAGCCATAGACCCTTTAGACTCTAACCTGTACTCAGCTTGGATGTTACTCCTTGTGTATACTGTGTTGTTTTTAGAGGCAAATTAAAGTTGTTTATTAATTTATTTGCATAAAAATATTGACTTTCCCACAGAATTCGTGAAATAAGACCATATTACTACAGAAGATTTCTTTACGTCGGCAATTTGGAGTATGAAGTTGGCTATTTAATCCACGAAATAGTTTGGAAGTACCAAATGATGCTCGAGATATACCAGCTTGTTTACAAACGTTATTTCTTGCACGTAAGCGTTTGAACTATTTTTTTTTTTTTAACCTTACGAGTAAGCACTTGGCCTTAATCTCACCTGACGTTAAGTGATGATAAGGCTGAAGGTGGAAGCGCACTTCACCCGGAACCCTCAACTAGTGAGGCACTGGCTGTCTCAAGAAGACTCAAGAAGAATTTCAAGCGTCAAATACTGCAGTCCCTTGAATTAACGCCAAATAATTAATGAACAGTCGCAACAAAATATTATATTTTAGTCCACAATGCTTGCCGTAGCAGCCTATGTGTAAGATGACACTTAGCTTAAGTCCATTTTTGTACGAAAACAATTTTGCATGTATTTGTGTTAATTTTGTTGGTTGTTCTATTAATTAAAATAAATAAATAAACTCTTCTATGAATACGGATAGTAAAACTTACACTAGGCAGTAGGCGCTCTGGTGAGAAAACGCATGCCATATGCGACTCGATGGCGCAGTGGTTAATGCGCCCGGTCTGAAGGGTCTAAAGGCCAGTTCATGGGATGGGTGACCAAAGATATATCAACTCAAATTCCGTCCTGCTTCGGAAGGTACTTAAAGCCGTTGGTCAACCGCCGATCCACCGGTTGTTAATTGTACGCACGCCTGCACATCAACCTACCACAAACTGTCAAATTTCCTCAATAGACTTTGAATTTTGTTACTAAGCTATACGGTTGAAAATGTGTTGAAGAAATTTGACAGTTTCGGATAGGTTGATGTGCAGGCGTCTGTACAATGGCAACGCGAACTGCTATAAATGCGGTTGCTAAATTGGTATAACGGACACAAATCGCTCAAAGTATGTAAACTATTACATACATTTCAATCGCAAATGCACTAAGCGAGCGAACAATACCAATTTATCAACTGCAACTAGAAAAGTCGCGTTGCAATTGTACAAATTAATATCTGGTAAGTAATAAGTCTGCCGGCGACATTAGCAGTCGTTAACAACCACCGCACCGTTCTCCCTATCCATCCATCCATAGGGAAGGCTCGTGCCCCAGCAGGCAAAGATGTGGGTGGAAGGTTATAAGTTTAGTTTTTCTAAAATGTATCCTAAGATTGTCGTCATTCATCCACTCAGTTGTTTTGTGAAATATGTCTTTGAGATGATAGTTAGGGTCACTGTTATTCTCGGCTGCTGTAAGTACAGATACGTCATCTGCGAATAGGACGCGCTCTTCTCCTATGGCTGAAGGCAGATCGTTTGTGTAGATCTGAAACAGCAAACATCCCAGAACGTTACCCTGTGGTATAGATGCAACAATCACATCATCGGATCTTATATTTTTTATTTCACTAGTTTCAATATTATAATTCTCTAATTCAACGAACTGCTCCCTATTGCTGAGGTATGATGTGAACTACTTATTCATGCGCTTGGCCGCGGACCCTTATTCCGTGTAGCTTTTCCAGAAAAAAAATATGCTGCTGGACTGGACTGGATATCGTATGCCTTTGTCATGTCTAGAAACAATCCTATCGCACATTTCTTTTTATCGACTAAGTATATTGTGTACACTGCATGTATTTATACACCGCCATGGTAGTTGACCACCTTTTCCTAAAAACCGTTCTGACTGTCAGCAAAAATCTTGAAATGTTCGCAATATTCATATACGCGATTACACATGGCCTTTTCAAAAATTTTTGATGCGTTTGGAAGGAGAGCTATGGGATAACGATAATTATTAGGATCTGCTTTTTTGTACTTTTTGTGAGCTGGTTTAGTAAAAGTTTTTTTTTAACAAATCCGGAAATAATCCAGCAGATTGCCTAATTAAAAATGGCGAAACTTCAACCATTCCATAACTATTTTTATTTTTAAGATTTTTTAAGATATTATGAATTTCATCAGTATTGGCTGGTTTAATATAAATATATGGAATTGATAGAGGGGTTCCGCACTGGCCGGCCGCTGGGGGTTACAACTGGAACATGCTCTCCTATTGAAGAAAAAAATTGGTTAAATATGTTCGCTAATTTATAAGGATCGGAAACCAGGCTGTTATCTAATTGTAGTTTTATGTTATTTTACTTTCTATATATAAATTTTGTTTGTTCGCTCATTGATTGCTGTCCACATAGTTTTTACTTTGTTATTAGCTTTGTTTATTTTATTTGCTTCTTCATATTGTTTGTAATAGTGAATTATTATTACATTATTTGTTTGTTTTCTACAAGAATGCTTATCGTTAGCCACGATGATGATGATGATGTTATTATCTTAATTAATTTGGTCAATTTCAGCAAAACAACTATTTTGCGCCTGCATCGTATCTGCTGTACCTATATTCTACAGAGTTGGAATACAGTATGTCAGTGATCCATCTATGCAACATGCTTCACGAGGTCGAGAAGAAATACGATGCGGTCAGAAAGCAGAGCATCTGGGATGACGCTGAGCATGTGCCCAGTAAGTCTACCGTCTCGGTGGCCGAGTGGTTAAGACCACCGGCTTAGACTCCAGTAGGGAGTACATATTTGCGTACTAGGATTGGTTTGTGGTATTTGTCCTCCTGGCTAGCCACCATCTGTCAAATGTGTCGCCATAAAATCAGTGTTTGAAGCATTGTTGTGTTCCGGCAGCATAGAGATAACACAGCTGATGCCTCAGTAGTTGAGGATCCCGGGTGAAGTGCGCTTCCACCATTGGTCTAAGGTTAAGCAATCTTCGCAAAGGCCAGTCATCGGATGGGTGATCAAAAATGTATCATCTGTCGCTCGTCCGTGCTTCGGAAGGCACGTAATGCCGTTAGTACACTGCAACAACTGAAACTCCAGCAGTCTTGTTATCGATCTTGAAGTGACAGTCGCAATCGCGACAATTTACAATTCATCTCTACCAAATTTATGGTCCATGTTCGATGTGGTATTTCCATCCATAGGGAAGGCTCGTGCCCCAGCAGTGGGGACATGAAATGAGCTGGTGAGAAAATAAGGACGTCAATCTTCATTTTTAGGGACTACACGCAGACGTGCTCCTTCTAATAGAACTAGAACGACTACGGCGATAAAAGAGAGTTACATCGAAAGGAAGGAACAGGAACAGAAGAGGAAAGCGAAGGAGAGGAAGAAGAAGAAGAAGGATTTCGAAGAGAAAGCCGATCACATAGTGTTCGAACTCACTACGCCCCAGAAAAAGAAAAAAAGGTATTATATTTTCATGTAGGGTAGGGTAGGTCCACCAAATAGTACGGACGACCAAAGAGTACGCAATTCTACCCGATCCGATCCGAACCCTTCGGAGAATCTAGTAGGGCACGGGGACGCGCACCAGTGCGCGATGCCGTTCCCTCTAGAAAACCTCCGAAGGTGATTCGTTTCACACGGCTTGAGGGACCCTTTACGTTACTCTCCGCCCAAACAAGCCCGGTGAAGCTGAAAATGCCGTCTGAGGCAATCAGCAATCTCTCTTTTAAAAAAAAAAAAAAAAACAAAAAAAACGTAATTCTATTTTGTCTTTTGTCAAACACCAATGATATTATAAACTATAGATATGTTACGTTCATAGTAATTTGCGTTTTAAATCTGTTCCGAGCAATCCAAAACTGCACACATTGACAAGTTTCACTGATAAGTAAAACAAAAGATGCGAAATAGCACGCAAATGGAAAGAGATAGCTATAATTTTAAAGATTGCGCTCTCTGTGGCTTGTTTGACGCAAACTGATTGCGACATGAGACAATTGGGCTATAAACGAGTCTCCACAACGCGCGCGCTTATGACTTAACTGCTTCTCGTTTTATATAATATCATTGTCAAACACACATTAATGGATATTCATAAAATTTTATAAAATACAGTGAAAAAATTAAACGCCCACCCGACCCAGCCAGGAATCGAACCTGGGTCTTCCGCAATCCGGGCGGCTGCACTGACCGCTATGCTACCGGGAAGGCTGACGTAAGCGCTGAATTTTGTCACTGCTATTTTAATGTTTTTGAGTGCTTTTTAGCGGCACTAGCGCCATCTATCCAAACGGTCGTTGCAACCGATGGCCATGCAGATTCATCTTTGATGCAGCAGATGAAATACCACAAATTTGATAACACAACGCTATAGTAAATTTTACCTTTTTTTTTAACTTTTAAAAAAAAAAAAGAAAAGTAAAATTTACACATTAATGGGATCAATAAATATTATGTACACACGCATGAACATCAGACTACCACAAACTGTCAAACCTCAATAAAAAGAAAGAAAGACGTATCGACAGTCCCCATGCATATATTCAATATTATTCAATTAATAGCTTTTTTATATTATACCGGTAAGCACTTTGATGTTAAGTGATGATAAGGCCGAAGGGCGGAAGCGCACTTCTCCCGGAACCCTCAACTACTGAGGCACTGGCTATCTTATCTCTAGCTGCCGTAACAACAATGCTACAAACATTGATATTACGGCGACATTCAGATAAGGTGGTTGTAGCTAACCACTGCGGTAATCTTTGGCAGTGCGTGCTCTTTGGTGGTGTTACTTAAACTAAATTTAAGAAACATAAAATAACTTTAAAAAAAAACAGAGAACAATAAATGGCAAATTAAACTCTTAGTAGCACCAGGGTTCAACGCTTTAAGCCCAGAATTCGACAGTTTTCGTCGCCAAAAAAATAATAGAATAGACTACATTGAAATTTTACTAGATGACAGCTAAGAAACAGGTGGTCTGTTTAATTGTTGACTAGAATCTGTTGTTGACCTTTTTTGTGATGAGTGACATCTTTCCGCTCGCCTTCTATATATACAATTTGTGAGAGTGATTTCGTGAAATGGGACGGAAGTGTGTAACAGGAAGTCGGGGAAGCGCGCAAAAGCGCGCCATTTTGTATTATTTTATATTATTTTGTATTATTTTCTTTTGCTATATGGACTTGTGTCTGAAATAAATGTTTTGATTGATTGGTTACATAATTTTATAACTATAAAATAAATGCAATAAATTCTCATTAAAAGACATTTGACCTATCAAAACGACTTTTGATAGTCAAATGACACAATATGACACATATAATAATAATATGTCATGTTCATAATATTGATTTTAATTTACAAAATGGCGCGCGCTTGCGCGCTTCCCGACTTCCTGTTACATACTTCCGTCTCTATTCTACGAAATCACTCCCACAAATTGTATATCGAATGTACAAAGTTGATCGAAGTAATCATCGCATTTCCGAAGGCATCTGAATATTATTTTTTATGTCCATTAACTATTAAATTAATCATATTAATTAAGTAAGATTCTCGTATCGTATCGTCGTAGAAGGCGAACGGAAAATCTTACACATCAAAAATATACGTCATTGTTAATTCCATATTCTATTTTCTATTGTAATATTAATTTCCAAAGGGTAGATGTCAAATGTTACACATCATATGCGATTACTGTAAGGCTCGCTCGTTTTTTTTAATGATCTAAAAAAAAACGTCGATCACTGGTTCCTGTCGGACAGCCTGGTGAAGCTGAATATGCCAAGTGGCAATCATCAAACTCTCTAAAAAAAAGCAGTATTAAATGTTTTTAAATACAGTGAAAAAATTAAACGCCCATCCGACCCAGCCAGGAATCGAACCTGGGTCTTCCGCCATCCGGGCGGCTGCACTGTGCCGCTATTAGCACAGAACAAACAATCTATACTACTCAAAACAAAATAAGGGCCACGAGGTATTTTGTCTGTACCATGAAAATAATAAAACCAATATTAATTTTTTTGTCTCCATAACGAAAACTAATGTTGTTTTTACCGTGTAGGTAGACCAATAAATTTATTCCAATAATAATGATTAAAAAGTTTATTTGCTTTTGAAAGAAAAAACACATTTAAGGTTAAAAATAAAAACAATGTAAAGTTACTGAAAACAAAAGAAAATACTCCATGCTCATCTTTTAGTAACGGGTATGCCCCCCTCGTTTCGTTACGCACTCCTGAAGCCTGGAGTGCATGCTCTCAATCAAATGCCTGACATTTTCCATTGGAATCTCTTCCCAGGCCCTTTTAACAGCGTTGATGAGTTGCTGTTGGTTGTGGATTTCCTGATCACCGTCTCTAACTCTTCGTTTCAACTGATCCCACATGTGCTCTATTGGATTTAAATCCGGACTGTTCGCCGGCCACGGCAAGACTTGAATTTGAGACGCTTCCAGTACAAACCGAGTCGCTTGAGCCGTGTGTGCACGAGCATTGTCTTGCATCAAGATGAATCCAGGACCCGCTCGCTGGGCAAATGGGATCACATGTGGTCTGACGACTTCCTCAATATACCGCTGAGCAGTAACAGTACCATCATTTAAAATAGCGAGCTCAGTTTTGGCGTGTAAGCTTATTCCGCCCCAAATCATTACATTTGGACCACCAAAACGATCGACTTCATGGATGCAGGCTTCTGAAAATCTCTCTCCGCGTCTTCTCCATACTCTAATACGCCGATCGTCGTTAAAAATTTAACTTTGCATTCGTCTGTGAAGAGCACCATGCCCCATTGGTTTATGTCCCAGTCCAAATGTTGACGGGAAAATCTTAAACGATTTGCACGATGATTTCTGGTTAATGGAATACGGACAACTCGCCTTCTTGATGCCTGCTGGTCTTCATGCAATCGATTAAGAATAGATTGGTCACTGACACGAGTACCCGTTGTGAGCCGTAAACGATTTTGCAGCTTGCGGGCCGTCGTTGTGCGATCTCGGCGCGCACTTAATCGAATGTAACGATCCTCTTGAGCTGTTATAATGCGAACTCTGCCCGAACCAGGTCTTCTTCTAACACTGCCGGTCTCTTGGAAACGATTCCATAGATTTTGAATAGCTCTTCGAGAAAATCCCAATTGCAAACCCACAGATCGCTGCGAATGACCTTCTTCAATCATTGTAACGGCTCTGGTTGCTGTCAGCGAGTCCATATGACGCCTGCGTGCTTGTGGCATATTGCAAAAGATGTTTCTGACTCGAGATATCAATGAACTCTGATAATTTCTAATAAACCAAGAAGCTAAGGAAAGCAAAACGTCAAAGAAAATGGAATCAAAATTTTCAAAAATAATTTTAAATCAATTTTTATTTAAAATTGTTGCCAACATTAGATGAATACTACAATATTAAAAAGTTTAGGTATCAAAGAGTTTGTATACTCAATATTTTACTACTTTCAATATGTAAATGTTTAATAATTTACACCAAAATGAAAAAATACCTCGTGGCCCTTATTTTGTTTTGAGTAGTATATTAGCACTCGACAATTAAAAAGCAGTGACAAAATTCAGCGCTTACGTCAGCCTTCCCGGCAGCATGGTTGTGGTGGCTACAGGACAGCGCGTGCGCAAGCGGTGAGAATTTCAATAACAATTGAATTGATTGATGACTTTTTTCTTTTTCAGCAGTTTATGGCCTCTACATTACGGTTGGTCCATCGAGTATTGGTAACCTATGTCATCAATAAAGACTTTTTTCATATGTCAATTGTTTTTTTTATTTAAGAGCTTTTTAGTTATTACATACATACATACACACCTTGTTAAAGTAGATTCTGTGAACTTATATTCTATTAGAATAGATATTATTAACGGGATTGTTACCATGTTTTTTGTTGTGTTTGAGTATCCTATATTTCGGCGCAGTTGAATGCGCCATGATAACGGATGTACACACGGCGGCAGATCAACCTACCCAAACCTGTCAAATTTCTCCAATGAATTACAAAAACACAATGTTGAAAAAATTTCCACGAGCAGGATTTGAACCTGCACTCTTCTGATATACGATAGCTCAATTGGAAGAGCACCTGACCCGGTATGTTGATCTGCCGCCGTGTGTACACACGCCTGCACATCAACCTACCACAAACTGTCAAATTTCCTCAACGGACTTTGAATTTTATTACTACGTTATATGGATGAAAATGTATTGAAGAAATTTGTCGGTTTTGACATGCAGGCGTCTACTATCGGATACACAAACACAACAAAAAACATGGTAATAATCCCGTTAATAATATTTATTCTAATGTGAGTGATCATGATAGTTTAAAAATTTATAATTGTTATATTTTATGTCAACCATTAATACAATAAGAACGACAGAGCATCATCAGTTCATCACAAACTGATTTAGATTTTACTATTTTATAAAAATCCTGGGTGTGACGTTTTGATTATCTATGGGCTAAAGCAGGACCTCAGAACATTTTCTATTTGAAAAAAGACAAAGTGTTGAAAATGTTGTGTGTGTTTTTTATTTATTATTATCAATAACTTTTTAATAATAACTAAATCTATTAGTTATTATTCTGAGAGCAGGACTTTGAATCATAAACGTTCATTGAAACACCGAAAAAATTAAAATTAATTATAATCATATATAATTAATAAATTTAAGACTTTGAATACACCGTTAAAAATAGTACGTTTGATAGATACTTCTATCAAACGAAGATACCGTTAACAGTAAAGGTATCGTTATGCTTGGTAGCGTCGTCGTATCGTTACCAGGGTGGCAATTTTTATCGGTAACTTAACTAATCGCTCTACGCGGATTGGCTAAAACGCAGTAATGATACTTTTCGAGATAACGTTACCTATATACAATACCGTTACTTAACGATACGTACTGGGAACTTGGTAACGGTATCAAGCCCTGGAGTTATCTTATCTTTACAGAGAAATAAGAGTGATAGGATGGGGTTACACAAAAGATCCCGATTGGCTTTGAAATGACGATGTTCATTTTAAATAAAATAAAAAATAAAAAACATTTTTGGTCAAAATGTGAGATGTAAACCTCAGCAGACCCCACTAAGATGAGATAAGCCCTGGGCTAAAACGCTTTATTGATCTGAATCACTTAGTACAAGTTCTAAATACGTTTTAGATAGTAACCAATGTTGAGATAACATTAAATCACAAAATACCTACTTGAATTCATAAACATTTTGCCCTTAGCGTGATTCGAACCCGCATCCTAGTTATACAGACAGCATTGCTACACTAGGTAGTCAAATCAAGGTCGCGATTCAAGGCCAAAGTCAAGGTAGTATAGATCAATGTAAGTCAATCGTCAGAGTACAAAACTATTATAATACGTTGTTGCTTCTTTATAACCTGCTCAGCGCCATCTATTGCCAATTTTCCGCACTACTTGCAATACCGGCTCGCAGTAAGTAAAATTATCAAAAAAAAATTTTTATCAACAATAAATTGGAATGCATTATTATTATAATTGTTTCTTTACCATTATAGTGTAGAACTAAAAAACCTGGCGATATGAATATATTTATCATTCATTATCACTTCGGGCACGTTTATGTCACATGCGTTTTGTATCTCGTGTCGTCATAAGCTATTTATGAGTTGTACACACAACCGACAAGCGAACCACACCAGTTGGATCCCACTCGCGTTCTCGTGTGTGTGTCTTCTTAACTATCGTTATAGCCCAACCGATTGTTTATACACAACATTCCGCGTTACTACCTCAGTTTTAACATCATTCCAAATTCGCAGAGTAAAATTTGTTTTGTTTTTTTTTCTGAATACCTACCTTGTGTTCAAACTTTCTACTTTGTGATTGCAGTGCTGTGTTTATCTTTGGATGTTAATTATATAATCTGTGAGTACCGATAACAATCAGTTTGTTTACACTTACTTTTTAGACACTTGATTATGTAGACGTTTTAGTTCACATGCCATTTCAATATTATTTCGGAGCTAACTAATATTAAGAAAGGCAAAGGTCAAATGTTAAGTTACAACGTTATCAAGTTGTAAAAATTACGCACTTTTATTGACAAAGTTGTGATTATTTCGCGCGCTAACCGCCATTTTGGACTAATGTCAAATTTGACAGTTCTTATTTGTTTTATTTAGAAACATGACATGAAGCAATATTATGCAATGATCTCTCCTAATAAATATACCGATATGGTTTGTGTGTATTCAAATAACTATTAGGTAATTAATAAGCAATGATCTCTCTTATTAAATATACCGATATGGTCTGTGTGTACTCCAATAACTATTAGTTAATTAGTGTTTGTCATGCCGGACATCTAATGATTAAGGAAGAAACATACTCTTAATAGCTAAGAAATAAAGTTAGGTATTTAAATAACACTACCACCAGTGGCATCGGCATCGGCAAAAAATAGCAATTAGTCATTGAAATTATTCATGATAGGAGCTGGAACTGGGAAGCTGGTAGTCTGTAATCAGTTGTTCCTCATCAGTTCACTTTATGTCCCCACTGCTGGGGCACGAGCCTTCCCTATGGATGGACAGGGAGAACCGGCCATAAACCACCACGCGGACCCAGTGCGGTGCGGTAAACGTAACGTTAGTCGTTTTTTTTGCCGTTTTTATAGACAATGGTACGGAACCCTTCGTGCGCGAGTCCGAATCGCACTTGGCCGGCTTTTTATTAAAATACTTGATCATCAATCATGGTATTATTTAGTGTTTTTGCTCATATACAGTCATTTTTACCAGTGATTTGCAAAATTTTACATAGTAACTAGCTAGATACTCTAGCTAGATACACACGGCTGCGCATAAGACTACTACAAACTGTCAAATTTCCTCAATAGACTTTGAACTTTATTAACATGGCATATGGTTGAATATTTATTGAATAATTTGACAGTTTTGGTGCAGGTTGATGTGCAGGCGTCTATACCTAGGGTATATACTTATTTTGTGTTCAATTGTTAAATTATGTTAAATGTTACATAAAAAGCGTCGATTGTGTTTGTATTGAAGTTAAATACACTAACTGTCTGTAGAGCGAAAGGTAGCACCTGTCGTATGGGTAGCTAAAGATCATGGGTTCGATTCCAAATTGAGAGTGTTTTTATATATATTTACATAATATTAATTTATTTTTGATGCACATTAGTTACACTTTAAAGATAAAGAAAAAATCATTAGGTATCTATCTATTACGTGAACCAAATTCTTTGGATCCCTTTTTAAGCAAATTGCGCGCATGGAGGAGTGTGAGATTTATATATGTGTGAGTATAGTTAAAGTTTATATGGAGTAGATCTCACAAACGTTGAAATATATGTATAATATGTCTTACAAATACATTAAATTAAATAAACACTGTTTCATACAATTATCAAAAATTTCAAAAATGGAAATCTAATTTCTATACAAACAAAGACAAGACAATAATTAAACTATTTAAAATTAAACTTATAAAAAACTAAAAACTATAACTACTAATACTTGTAAATAAAAAAATTGTCTCCAATTATCCCCATCAATCAGTGCCCAGTAAGCTAGCAGCATTGCCACATTACATAAGTACTTATTATTTTTTGAAAACATAAGCTGGAGAATTTTATAAGTCTACATGGCCAGCTATCAACAGCTTACTAAATGTGACGCCATCACGTAGTTGAGGATTCCGGGTGAAGTGCGCTTCCACCATCAGCCTTAATAACACACTACAAAAACTGCGAAATGTTCGACTTTGTACCGGACTTTGGACTTCTAAAGAATCCTTATATGTCTATAGCCATTCTCAATAACAAGGAAAACTAGTAAAGTTAGCAATGAGTCAGGCAACTCAGTATTTATACTAGTGAACTTACCTTAAATTATATGTTCTCGTAATAGCGTATATAGCCGTGCTCTGAAGTTCTACGTCCAACAGTCAATAATTATTGTTTTTGTAGACAAATGAGTAGTCATTTGTCTACAAAAGAGTAGGTAGCTACTATCCATCTGATGTTAAGCAGAAGCGGGGTCCAGGTGTAGCATAGCTAGACGAGCGTTACGTTTATCTCTTAAATATATATACTCCCGTTTGCCACGGATTTATAATGATGTATTTAAAGATATTGACATGTTTATTCACAGCAAAAATACAGTTATGAGAAAAGCGATAGAAATTCTGAATAATATTGAGGAATAGGGTAATACTGTAATTTGTTATTTGTTAATTTATTATTGTTATATAGGTATATGGATATATTAGATATAAATGAAAATATAAATAAAGTATAAGTACCTCATATTTTTTGTATCAAATGAAATACAATACAAGTTTATACATACACATATACATGTATGGATTAAGTGTATATATATATATATATATATATGTATGTATTGATTAATTTATGAATTTTATATATATATATATTTTTATATTATTTATTAGAATGTATAAACATATTTTTTTACGCCTTATGCAATTAATTATTTCGAGGGAAACCTGTAATTAGCTTTACCTATTTTTTGTTTAAGTACTATGTAAGAAAGTATTGTATTGTTACGCAGTTGGTTTTCTTAATAAAGCAAAAAATAAAAAAACTACAAAATAAGAAGACTGCAGAATGAAGCTTACTGCATACAAACACGCTCGGGTAACGCACAGATAGAACAACCTCACGGTCACGGAATCACGTCCCTGCCCGATCCTCTAAACCCCGCCCGATCCTCTAAATGCCACTACACATTTACAGAATACACTAAACATCTAGCGTGCATGTTTAGGCCCAAGATAACGTAAGGGTACGACGAACCGGTTCACACGCGCTCTACACCAGGTACAGGCATGTACCTGGATGCTTGTCTCCACCACCACGGTCCGGTCAAACCGAGCCGAGGTCCGAGTCTTAAGAGGCGCCCTGTAATTCCGCTCTTCGATCCGATCCGAACCCTTCAGAGAATGTAGTAGGGCACGGGGACATGCACTAGTGTGTGATAACGTTCCTCCTAGAAAACCTCCGAAGGTGATTCGTTTCACACGCTTGAGGAACCCTTCAAGTTTCTCGCTGCCCCAAAAAAGCCCGGTGAAGCTGAAAATGCCGTCTTGAGGCAATCGGCAATCTCTCTCCAAAAGCGTTTGTATGAATCTTACCTTCTGTGGGTCTTCTAATTAAGTGTACAGGGTCATGCAAGTGCGCTTGGCTAAAATGCATTACCTAGATATCGAAAAATTAACGATACTTTTCTAGATAACGTTACCCGCATTACCACTAACCAATTTCACTTTTGTTATTTAACGGTACTAAAAGTGGTAACGGTATGAAGACCTGCTCAGATTTTTACGCGGACGAAGTCGCTAGTGTTCACTAGTTTAGTTATAAAGTGTGGGTACTCGAGAGCAGAAGTACATACTAATTATAGTTTAAGCTATCGTTCAAACAGGCACGTGCGAGAAACACGTGCTACTCCTTCAAACGAAACAACATCACTCGCTACATCAACGAATGTATGTTGTGGCGTTGTGTTGTAACGTTGTGGCTCCAAGCTCGACACAGTAACCCAAAATTCGACACCAGCTATAATTTTATTGAAATTTTACTGAAAGATGCAAGCAACGAAGTAGGTGTTCTGTATTAAATTGTTGCTTAAGTCCCTAATCTGTTCAAAAAATGTAATTAAAATAATATGTAAGTAGTGTTAATTCCGCTAAATCACTCATTTATCCAGCTTGGTTTTTTTTTGGAGAGAGTTTGTTGATTGGCTCAAACTGCATTTTCAGCTTCACCGGGCTTTTTTGGGGCGGCGAGAAACTTAAAGGGTTCCTCAAGCCGTGTGAAACGAATCACCTGCGGAAGTTTTCTAGAGGGAACGGCATCACGCACTAAGGCGTGTCCCCGTGCCCTATCTAGTAGGGCACGGGGACACGCCTTCGAAGGGTCTTCGAAGGGTTCGAATCGGATCGGGGAGCGGAATAACCCAAGGGCGCCTCTAAAGGCTCGGACCTCGGCTCGGGTTGACCGGGCCGTGGTGGAGGAGAGTAGCGCCCAGGTACATGTCTGTACCTGGTGTAGCGCGCGGGTTCTTCGCACCCTTGTTCTACGAGTACGGTGTCTTGGGCCTAAACTAGTGTGCATGTTTAGTGTATTCTGTAAATGTGTTGTGGCATTTAGAGGATCGGGCGGGGAGACATACAAACGCGTTCGACCAACGCACGCTTACACAACCCCTCACTCTCAAGGACACGGAATCTCGCAACCACTGCGTCGGACTGTACCGAGTATCGAGACGCTAGTCTTAAAAGTGCCGGATGAAGAATGCGCTTCGGCGCGTCCTGATCCGGCGTTTATGACCTGAAGTAGACGGTCCCATGTGCTTGCGCAAGATTGCCTGACACCTAACTTTATAACCGTAAGGTTGGTGGGGGTGTCAGTATAAACCTTAAAGTCGTATGTAGCGGGGTGTGTCCCGAGTACTTGAGAGAGGTGAACATAGACATGTTGAGCGTACCTTCTGTGATTTTGTGCCCTGTATGTCTTGGGGTGCGTGTTCAAATCCCGCTGTCTTTATAATTCTTGTTTTTTTTTTTTCCTTTAGTTTATGGCTTCGTGCGATTAGCACATTTAGCCAGTGTCAAAGTAATTTTTCTTACATGTAATAAATAAATATACAATATTTCCTTCCAGTATGATGATGATGAATGATAATAGAAATGAGAAGTGAGAAATGATATACCCCCCAACCCCTCGAGTATCTCAGTAAAGATGTGGGGCTTTACTAATTCCTCAGGCGGACTTCTTGAGAGAATTTGAAAAGTTAAGTTGCACTGTTTTGTTACATTTGCCAACACTCATGCGCACTTACAAACACTTAACGGTTAATAATCCACCATTATTTCACATTAATATTCGATTTGTCACAAATTTTAGAAAATGAAACAAAACCGCAGACATGACTCTTCACTTTCCCGCCAAGAAGTCCATAATTCTTGTTATTACGAGATCGAATGGCAAATGACATTCGCATAGGCAATATACGCAGCTACCTGCTCAATAAAAAAACTCGACAATAACGACAATGAGACACAAGAAATGTGATGATGTCGCTTTCCTATTGATTATTTCACTTCAATGGAGGTTAGTGTATGAATTAATTATGCGCGTAATAACTTCAGCGTGTCGTTCAAGGGCGGTTAAACATATGGCAAGCCGCACGCCCCGCTGTAACGTTGTCGTCGCATTTTACTCAACGTTATATTTTTATGCTAGGTATTTCATAGCCTCCTTGGTAGTTTTAAAAACTATCTGTCAAATTTATATGTACGGTTCTGAAAAAGAATATTTTGAATGTCATGCCATTGTCATGGAGTTTTATTAAATTATAATACGATCGATCAGTCTCTCAAAATTATTCACTAAATGACATTGCTTTGTAATAATTGTGCAGTTGTTATTGTTTAAAATGTAATTGTGAAAAAACCTGCAACTTTATATACATATACAGGTTGTGGTTTTGAACAGTCGCCATATTGTACACAAGTGTAGAACAAATACTTATAATTTAAATAAAAATACAAAAAAAAAAAAATTACCTATTGGTTGGTGTCCTATATCTTTCGTAACATCTCACGTTTCTATTCGAAATTCACATGTACTACTCCGAGGTCAACGACCGTTAACTTAAACAAACATTGCTGTCGTGGCTATTTAACGCTACTACATCCTAGAAACTAAATAGGTACCTACGTTATTTAGTCTAGGTATGAATGTTACTTAGCCACTTCCTATTAAAAATTTCTTGGTTCGATTCCCAGTTACTCGACAGAATTACTCGATTCAGAAAAAAATAAACTACGTACCTATGCTATTAGTATGTAGGTATGGAAATGAAATGAAATGAAAATGTGCTTAAGCAAAACTTTGACTTACCTATGTTACTCGTAACAAGTGTTCAAAATGTGCCCCATTACGAGCGATACACAAAGCAGCACGACGCCGAGAATTTTCTTTTAATTGGTTGAGAACGTAAATGTTTTCTCTCACCGTTTCAAAAGCGGACACCACTCGCGTACGCAATTGCACTACACTTGTAACCTCCTCAGAATACACTAGCCTTTTTACATCACCCCACAAATAAAAATCTAGCGGTGTTAGGTCCGGGGAGCGAGGAGGCCAAGACACTGGACCGCCACGTCCCACCCACTGCGATCCAAATGTATCGTTTAGGTAGCTGCGCACTACTTGTCCATAATGTGGTGGAGCACCATCCTGCTGGTAGAAGAGGTCTCTGTGGAATGCCAGTGGAATGTCCATCAACAGCTCATCTACAACGTGGTGCAGCAGATCTAGGTAGGTAAGGCTGTTGAGATGACCTTCAATGAAATAAGGCCCCAGTAAATAAGGGCCAATAATACCAGCCCAAACATTTAGGCTGAAACGTCTTTGGAAGGAGTCTTTTTTTGTGACATGAGGGTTCTGTTCTCTGTGTGCCCACCAATGCTCATTATGCACGTTGTAGACGCCGACCCTTGTGAACTGCGCCTCGTCAGTCCACAGAATATTAACGTGCTGATGTTCGAGGAGCCACGTACAAAACTCGACTCGGCTGGACTGGTCAGTGGGAAGCAAATCCTGAACTCGTCGAAAATGGAATGGGTGCTGCTGGTTCTTCTTCAACAAGCGCCAAACGATGGTGTGATCAAGGCCAAAGTACCGCCCAGCATCACGTGTACTGGCGCGTGGCTCGTCGTCGAAGAACTGCAAGATCTGCTCCTGTAAGTCGACGGGCAGGCCCACGTTGCTTCGACCACTGGCGTGCGCTGGGATACTGAACTGCCCGTAATCCAGTAGGCGTTGTGTAGCAGCCAGCATCGTCGTTCGGGACGGCGTTGGTCGGTCTGGCCACCTCTCCGCGAACATCTGCACTGCACCCCTCAAGCTGTTACCGGCGAGGGCATACATCCGCACCATTTCAACGTAGTCGTGATTAGAATAACGCGACATCGTACCTACGTTTGAAAACGGCCCGGATTTTTTTTGTCAAACGTGTGCGCGCGCTCGCGGTTAGCGGGAGACTGAGCGAGCGGCGACCGTTGAATCGTCGTCGGTTCCCGCTTTAAGCGGGTGGCGGCTAACCGACAAAAGCCGGCGCAAGCGGCGGCCTTTGTAGGCATTTGTTTTGCGCACCTAGCGCAGAGCCAAAGTAGTAGCACAGCGTAGTATATTCAAAAGAATGACATGCAACAGAAACAAAATCTTTTTCGTATATTTTTTTACGTATTTTTTTTTAATGGATTAATTATCAGTTACATTAACATAATCGCCTCCTTAAATTTGGCAACTGTTCAAAACCACAACCTGTATAGACAGGTTTTTTCTGCTTATTTATAAAATTTTATCTGATTAAATGTTTGCCTGTGGATCTCCTGAGTTGTAATGGCCACCAACCAGGCTGCAATACTATCTTTTATACTATCTGTATAGCTTGGTGCTTCCTTCTTTTTTTTGATAGAGTTTCTGTGCATTTTTAGCGTAACCTGACTTTTTTGGGGGTGGCCACAAACTTAAAGGGTTCCTCAAGGGTTCCTGAAACGAAACACCGTCAAGGTGCCTAGTGTCAGTTTTGTCTATTCATTCATTCATTCATTCATCCGCTTACGATTAGCAAAACGAAAATTTGTATGCCATTGAAGCAGCGCCTCCTGGCGACATAAAAGAACATTTAAAATGTTGCCATGTGAATTCTCGTTTTCGTTAATAATGATCTAATGGCGATTGAAACTTGCACTAGGCACCCTGAAGTTTTCTACAGGGAAAGACACAAAATAGATATTCCTCCATATACAAAACTAGCGGCCCGTCCCGGCTTCGCACGGGCGGACATTTCTTTTTTAATATAGCCTATTGTAATAGTTAAAATATCATACTACTGTAATAATTAGACTGTGTCATACTATGATTGTTTATATTATTATGTTATATCATGAACATTGCTGTTTTGTTTATAAAAACGAATAAATAAGTTTATTTCATTACTTATAATGTTTATGTTAATTTAATTTCATATGTTAAATAATCTAGTTTAAAAATGTGCGCCACCTCTGATTGGCTGAGCGCTGTCAGCCAATAAGGCGTTAGTTGGTAGTAGCGGTGGGGAGGTCTCTTTAGAGACATTTTTGAGGTGTGCTGGCAGTCGCATTCGGGTCGCCAAGTTGCTAACATTGTAAAGCAAAGTTGCGGAAGGATTAATTTAAGCCTAAAACAATTTATTAGTTTTACTTAAATTGTACCACGAAGTGCCAATAAATACATCATTAAAGTGACAAAGTGTTTTAAAAATCACAACCTATTCTCTTCTGACGCTAATAATAAAGTGTTATTACATCTCAGAAGTGGGATAAATCCGCTGACATACAGGAAAAGTGTAAGTACTAGTGATGTTTGTTTTATACTTTATTTTTTTTTACTTGTATTATGGAATGATTTTTGCCTACCCTTTCTCGTTCATCTATTACTAAAAATAGTGAAGGACTTGTCATTTTGTCGGGGTGAGTCAGCCATTATGCACCGATTGAAGGCAATTGATCGGGGTACCCCCCGTATTGCGTTTTTTCGGAAGTATGGACTGTGTTTTGTGCTGAAAGCTTGGCCAGGGCACACCCTGGTAGCATTCGGAACAAGACATAGATAACTAAATTTGCTGACTTACCTTGCGAGAAACAAGACCTTCTTAGCTTTGCAAATCACTTGATAGTAATTGATCGGGGCACACCCCGTATTACTGTCTTTTGGTGGCATCCATTATTGTCTAAATACTTGGCTAGGGCCACTCCCTGGTAGTAATTGGACAATATGGTAGCTTGTTGGTTATAGATGAATAAGCATGAGAAACAAAACCCTCTTAGCTTTGCAAATCAATTGATAGTAATTGATCGGGGTACACCCCGTATTACTGTCTTTTGGTGGCATCCACGGTTGTCTAAATACTTGGCTAGGGCCACTCCCTGGTAGTATTTGGACAATATGGTGGCTTAGTGGTTATAGATGAATAAGCACGAGGAACAAAACCTTCTTAGCTTTGCAAATCAATTGATAGTAATTGATCGGGGTACACCCCGTATTGCTGTCTTTTGGTGGCATCCATGGTTGTCCAAATACTTGGCTAGGGCCACTCCCTGGTATTATTTGGACAATATGGTAGCTTGTTGGTTAAATATAAATAGCATGAAGGAACAAAACCTTCTTAGCCTTGCTAATCAATTGATGGTAATTGATCGGGGTACGCCCCGTATTACTATCACTTGGTGGCATAAATCCATGTTGTATCTAAATACTTGGCAAGGGCCACTCCCTGGTAGTGTTTGGACAATATGGCAGCTTCCTGGATATAGATGAATAAGCATGGACATTTACCATGTTAAACACTTATTAAAATCATATTCATTTAGTGTATAGTAGTGAACTTTTTGTTTTTATAAAATCACTTGGAAGTCTTGATTTCTGTTTTTTTGTAAGCTAGCCTAAGCAGCTAGTTGTCAATGAATTATATATCACTTGTTCTGAGTATACGTATATATTGTAAATGCACCTTCTCTAAAAGGGTACTTATTTTAATGCAGTGTTTTTATTTGCCGAGGTCAAGCTATGGGCAAGGGAAAGGATCACCGACATCGTCGGTCCAAGGCTAAGAGAGGTGCTGGATCTGCTGGAGAGCGAGGACGCAGTCGCAGCCGATCGCGAGGCTGTACTACGTCTCTCGTACAAGAGCACCGCACTCGAAAAGGACGTCGGTCTCGTTCAAGGGGGTCGCGGCATTCAAGGTCTTCTTCAAGGCAGTCGGGATCACGTAAGCAGTTAAGATATCCTAACTCTAAAGATCGGAGATTATCATCAGCATCAAGGTCCCGCTCACCTATACCAAGGAGGGAGCCAGAACAACGTTTTAGTAATACGGATGATGCTCAGAATATGTTCTTTAAAAGGTTTCTTGATGTAATGAATAATGTAAGGTCTAATAGTGACAGCGACAGGTTCCCAGTTTTAAATGTAGTGCCGGATTTCGATCCTTCCAATAAGGAACAAACTGTAGATTCGTGGATTCATAAGGTAGACGAGTGTGCTCAAATATACAGTTGGAATGATAGGCAAGTGGTTCACTACGCGATACCTAAGCTTACCGGTGTGGCAAGGACCTGGTACCATGGTCAACCATCACTTTTACATACTTGGTCTGAGTGGAAAGTCATGCTGCAGGAAAATTTTCCAACCCGAGAAAATTACGCGGACTTGTTACAAGAGATGTTGAATAAAAGAGTACGGTACGGTGATTCTTTGGATCTTTACTATTACTCGAAGATGAATCTTTTAAATAGATGCGAAATTACGGGCAGACGTGCGGTGGACTGTTTATTAGCAGGTATCGATGATCGAAATGTTCGTGTTGGTGGCCAGAGTGCCGGGTTTACAGAACCCGAACGGGTACTTAAATTCCTAAAATCTATTAAGGTAGGTAATGACAGAGGAAATGGCGACACTAGTAGGAATAGAGATAGAGATAGGCGTAATAATAACCAATCTCACAATAATAGCGATAAATTTACTAACAAAGCTGCTTCTAATCCCCAAAAGCAAGGTTCTAATATGGTTTGTTACAATTGCAATGAGAGCGGACATCCATTTTTCCGTTGTCCAAAGCCAAAATTACACTGTACTAACTGCAAATTATTAGGACATGTAGCCACAGACTGTCCAAAGTCAAAAAAAGGTGCTCTCATAGAAGATAAAAGTAGAAACGTTCTGAAGGTAGATAGTGGGTACGATACTAGTTTAAAATACAAAATTCCTGTTAAAATAAATGGTATCCTATCGAGCTGCGTAGTTGACTTGGGTAGCGAGGGCACCCTGATACGACTGAGTGAGGCAAAAAGATTGCATCTGCTGTGGCAAGAAGTTAACGGCCCTTTGCTTAAAGGAATTGGAAATGTAGCTTTACTCCCTATAGGACTAGTATACGCCACTGTAGAAATTCAAGGCATCGTCGAACATAATGTTCACATTTTAGTTGTCGATGACCACATTATTCCATGCTCTTTATTGCTGGGTCATACGTTTACCGAAAGACCCACTATTAAAATTGTAAAAACTGATACGGATGTCATATTTACTAAGCAAGAGTTACATAAATCCACAAAATACTCTCTTGTTTGTTCGCATGAGGTCATTTTAGACGTGAATGAGATTAAGCCAGTTCCAATCAAATGTTCTAGTTATACAGGCAACATTTATGTTCATGGGAGTGTACGACATACTTTGAACCGAGAACATTATTTATTACCCGGGGAGTACACGCTAAATGAAGGTATAGGAAGCGTTCTTGTACATAACATAGGTTGCTCTGAATTAAAGTTTACAATAGGTGAATTAATTACTAGAAGCCATTCTGTTGATAAATTACAAATACATTTTGCCAACGTTAGTTCAGATAAACTATTGAGTACTCAATGTGGAGATACACTATCACAATCCCAGAGACAGGCATTATATGAATTGCTTAATAGATATAAAACCAGCTTTTCGACTAGTTTAAAAGATTTGGGGTTTACAACTGGGACTGAAATGATAATAGAACTAACAGACGCGGCGCCAGTAGTTTATCGCCCATACCGATTGTCATACGCTGAGCGTCTGCAGGTTAAAGACATGATACAGGAAATGTTGGATAGTAATATTATCAGAGAGTCAATTTCTCAATATGCCAGTCCCATAGTGTTAGTTAATAAGAAATCTGGAGAGAAAAGGTTATGCGTTGACTATCGGGCACTAAACCGCAAGACAAAACGCGAACACTACCCTCTGCCTCGAATTGAGGATCAACTAGATAGACTTTCTGGTAGTAAATTGTTCATTACTCTTGACCTTGCATCAGGCTATTACCAAATTCCTATTGCAGAGCAATCTCGTGAGAAAACTGCCTTTGTGACCCCAGATGGTCAATATGAGTATAATAGAATGCCTTTTGGACTCGTGAACGCACCGTCCGTTTTCCAACGGACGATGAATAAAGTCATTCAGAACTCCCCAGTTAGCGAATATACTAGTATATATATGGATGATATCCTTATTCCCTCAAATTCATTCGAAGAAGGTTTAGGCCGCCTTGAAGAGGTTCTCAAATTGATCGCACAAAATGGATTGACACTAAAATTAAGTAAATGCAACTTCTTTTTTGATAAAATCGATTATCTTGGGTATGAAGTCAGTGCAGAAGGTGTCAGACCAGGGACAGCTAAAACTAAAGCTATTTCCGAATTTGCTCCGCCAAGTAATGTCCACGAAGTGAGACGGTTTTTGGGACTAGCGAGCTTCTTTAGAAGATTCGTCAAGGGATTTGCGGTTATCGCCCGACCTTTGACGGCGCTTCTCAAAAAAGACTCTCCATGGCGTTGGGATCGTGATAATTCTGAAGCTTTCGAATCACTAAAGCAAGCGCTAATTAATAGACCAGTGTTAGCCATTTACAATCCAGAATCTGAGACTCAACTTCATACTGACGCGAGTAAAATAGGTGTCGCCGGTATCCTAATGCAAAAGGACTCTAACAACGCCTTACGTGCAGTTGCATATTATAGTAGACAGACGACCGCAGACGAGCAGAAACTGCACTCGTATGAGCTAGAGACTTTAGCTGTTATATCCTCGTTAAGTAAGTTTAGAGTGTATTTGTTAGGGTTAAGGTTTAAAATCATTACCGACTGTAATGCTCTTCGTACAACGTTGACCAAAAGGGACTTGGTACCGAGGATTGCTCGTTGGTGGCTACAGTTTCTCGAATATGACTGTGATATAGAATACAGAACGGGAGAAAAGATGGCTCATGTTGATGCCCTGAGCAGACGTCCCGTCACCGATGAGCAGGATTCGAGTCACCTACTAGAAATCCTCGCCGTGGGTACCGATGATTGGCTTACCACATATCAACAATCTGATGAGGAGATAAAGCGTATCGCTGATGTACTTAAGGACCCCAAGACCAAGGAAACAACTGAAATCTTTAAAAACTACAAACTTGTAAATGATCGCGTTTATCGTGTGCTTCATGACTCTTCCATTCGCTGGTTAGTACCTCGAGGAGCACGATGGCACTTACTAAAAGCGAACCATGATGACGTCGGTCATTTTGGTCTTGACAAAACTTTAGGACGCATTAAAGCAAATTACTGGTTCCCAAAAATGAAACGCTTTATAAAAAAGTATGTTGCTGCATGTTTGGAGTGCGCACACCATAAGTTGCCGAGCGGTAAAAAGGCAGGGCAACTGCACCCGATTCCAAAAGTAGAAATTCCATTTGATACTATACACGCAGACCACTTGGGCCCCTTTATTAAAACCAAACGTGGTAACACTTACATTTTAGTAATAGTCGATGCGTTTACAAAATTTGTTAGCCTGACAGCTGTACGCAACACAAAATCTGCCACTAGTATTAAGGTATTCCGAAATCTTATTAGTTATTTTGGAACACCAAACCGTCTTATCACCGACCAAGGTACTAGCTTTACCAGCAAGGCTTTTAAGAGTTTCACTATATCTATTGGTATTAAGCACATACTTAACGCGGTTGCGACGCCCAGAGCAAACGGCCAAGTAGAGCGGTACAATCGTACTATCTTGGCTGCTCTTGGAGCCATGAATCACGATAAACCAAACGGAATTTGGGATGATAATCTACCTGAAATACAATTGGGTATTAATACAACTATCCATTCAACTACTAAAAAGACCCCCACAGAACTATTGTTTGGCAGAACAGTTACAAACCCATCGCAGGGTAAGTTTAATGAAATAATCTCGGAGACTGTTCACAGTAGTCAAAAATCATTGACTGATATAAGGTCAGAAGCAAGTACATTAATTCAAGAACAGCAGGCAAAAGCGAAAGAAGTATATGATCAACATCGGAGAGGGGATATAAAATATAACGAGGGTGATCTAGTTAGGGTAATTCGCGCAACAACTGGGATAGAGGGACAATCGAAGAAACTGGAACCGAAATGTCGAGGGCCATATCGAATTAAAAAGGTACTTCCAAATGACCGGTATGTAGTGGAAGACACTCCTATCACACGAAAGGGCAAGCGTTATGAAGCTATAATTGCAGTAGACAAAATATTTCCATGGCTCTCCGTAACGCAGTCTGTTTCTTCTTCCGATGATGAGCTCCCGGATAGTTCGGAATCGGCTCTTAACGACTCTGATTAATTTGGATTAACCTTTCCTTACTCCGTCACTGTCACTATAAAACCAAATTCATAATAAGTTAAAGTAACATTCTGAAGTAAATCTGCTACTGGTCAGTGTCATGGATCAGTACAGTGTTTTGATAGTCGGTAACGGTCAGCGTCATGGACCGGACTATTTACTATAATTATTATCGAGTGCCGGTAACGGTCAGCGTCATGGACCGGGCAACTCTCAAGGTTTCAAAGAAGTGGTAAATTACTGATTGTTGTTTTTCTAAATGTTGTAAAGAAAGAAAAAAATGTGTTTTAATTGATTTAAATTATGAATTTACACTATATTACAAAAACTATGAAAAAAAATATCTACCTATCTTCTATAGCTTTTAGCAATAAGGTCACCTGAACTGTATTGTCATTGGTCTGTTTTATCATGTATTTGTAAGTAAACAATCGGCGTAATAAGATATACCTAGCTATTGATATAAATGTATATTTCTCTATTAATAAAATAAGTAAATGACTCTTCATTATTCTTAACCGATCATCCATCAAAGCGCTGGTATTATATGATTTGGACAAATATAGCTTTATATATTTGTTTTAGCTTATTAAAATCATAGCAACAATATCTAAAAAAAAATAAAAAAAAAATAATAAAAAAAAAAATAACGACAACCATTATAACGAAGGGACTCGTTATATTATGATGGATGGCCGAGTTGTAATAGTTAAAATATCATACTACTGTAATAATTAGACTGTGTCATACTATGATTGTTTATATTATTATGTTATATCATGAACATTGCTGTTTTGTTTATAAAAACGAATAAATAAGTTTATTTCATTACTTATAATGTTTATGTTAATTTAATTTCATATGTTAAATAATCTAGTTTAAAAATGTGCGCCACCTCTGATTGGCTGAGCGCTGTCAGCCAATAAGGCGTTAGTTGGTAGTAGCGGTGGGGAGGTCTCTTTAGAGACATTTTTGAGGTGTGCTGGCAGTCGCATTCGGGTCGCCAAGTTGCTAACATTGTAAAGCAAAGTTGCGGAAGGATTAATTTAAGCCTAAAACAATTTATTAGTTTTACTTAAATTGTACCACGAAGTGCCAATAAATACATCATTAAAGTGACAAAGTGTTTTAAAAATCACAACCTATTCTCTTCTGACGCTAATAATAAAGTGTTATTACACTATGTTTCTCAGCGCTAATGTAGCATTCTAATGGTGAAAGATTTTTTAAATCGGTCCAGTAGTTTTTGAGTTTATTCGTTACAAACAAAAATACAAAAATACAAAGCTTTCTTCTTTATAATAACCAGCCCGCCGAAATTATTCAACACTATTTACTTTTTTTACTTTGAATTGGCGCCTTTGGCTTTCAAAGTAAAAAAAAGTAAATAGTGTTGGATAATTTCGGCGGGCTGGTTAGAACCACGATAGCTCCATTGGAAGAGCACCTGACCCGGTATGTCAGAAGGGTGCAAATTCAAATCCTGCTCGTGGAAATTTTTTCAACATTGTGTTTTTGTAATTTGTATCGCAACAAAATTTGCGTTAAAATTATATAAACAAAATAAAAACATAGTATAGACTAGTATAGATATAGATAGTATATATAGATACCCCAGATTTGATTGCTATAATAACGTGTGCACATGATAACGAAATGATATTTTGATGCGATAACACTATATATATAGATATATATATTGTGCAGCTACTGAAGGGTTTTTTTTTTAATTTGAGGCTTTTGTCCGTTTGACGACCTCCTTGGTCGAGTGGTTTGTACACCGGTTTTCATGGTGTCGCCATCTCTGAGGTTCCGGGTTCGATCCCCGGTCGGGTCGATTTAGAATTGTCTTTCTAAATTGTCTCGGGTCTGGGTGTTTTCTATGTATAACAAGTATGTATTTAAGTATTTTCAAGTAACCATTTAACGAGTTTCATAACGAAGCTTCTATTGGGATAGATAATTGGTGAGAGTGTAGGAAATTTTATTATTATTATTATTTTATTATTTATTGTCCACATGGATATGCCAGCCCCATTGTATCTTCCCTATTACAATCTTAAACTGAGCTTAAAAAAATAGAAGTTATCCTAGTTAAATAAAGGTATGATAAGGAATCACTGTTCAGTCAACTTTACCAATATACACAACTTTTTAGCCAGATCAGATTTTGGTTTTGATAAAATATTTTGAATTAATCTTACGTCTTTAATATTCAATTGATATTCATTGAACAGTGATTCCCTTTCGGCTCGGTTCTTGACACAGTCCATCAGCATATGTTGCACGTCTTCAATTTTGTCACAAGAGTTGCAATTAGGTGAGTCAGCTTTATTCATTAAATATTGCAAACATCGCAGACGGATAGTGTACCGAACGCAAGCGTAGAGCAATTTTAATATAGTTTCTATTCAAGTTGGTATCTACTGAAGAGTTGTAGATTTGTCTTTTAGGTATTATTTTTTGGTTTATCATCATAAGCCTGTATTAGTCTACACATTAGCTGGACATAGTACTTTCTGCGTGCACGACACCGAGCATGATACGCGGCTACTCCCACCCTGCTCTTTCTAGCCACCGAGATCGTCGCTCCACCTAGTCTGTCCGCGCCCGATACTCAAAATAATCATCATAATTTCGCGGCTGGTAAGGGAAGACTGCTTAAGCGCCAAAAATCATTTAGTGGGAAATTAATTTTTAAGTTTCAACCCTAAACCTTTTGGCGCTTAAGCAGTCTTCCCTTTCCACCGACGTTTAGTGCCATCTTCATATTCAAGTTTGAAGATCAGTATACAAAATTTTCTGCAATCCCATATAGCTTGCTTTAACTGGTGATAACAAAGTCCAGTGCACTTTTTGATGTCGTCCAGCCATTTTCGTCGCGGACGTCCCGGAGCTCTTTTTCTGCCTTCGAGGATTAGCCGTGGGAACTCGTATAAGTATAATCTCTGCATGTGTCCGAAAAAGGCGACCTTGCGTCTCATGACTGTAGACATCAGCTCTCTTCTGCAGTTGGCCTTCTCAAGTACCTTGGCGTTTGAGGTGAAACTAGTCCATGGTATCTTGAACACATGCGTAGAGTCCACATCTCAAACGCTTGCAACCGGTCACATATTTCTTTAAGCAAGACCCACGCTTCGCAGCCATATAATCATCATCATCATCTCATCATCTCAGCCAAAAAGACGTCCACTGCTGGATAAAGGCCTCCCTCAAGGATAAATCAATAACCTCATTTTGAGGGGAATTTGCCATAATCGCCACGCTTGGCAGGCGGGTTGGCGATCGCAGTAAGGTAAGAATAATCACAGAGAGACGCTGCTGCCCATCCTCTGGAATGCTCATATAGTCGCCTTCTACGACATCCACGGGAAGAGATGGGGTGGTGCAATTCTTTATCCCCGGCACCACACGGGGCCATATAATAGCGTAGACCAAACGTAGCATCTGTTAATGCGATGTCTTTTATACAATTTTAATTTGGGATCACACATAACTATGGACATTTTGTGAAAAGCAGCCAATTCTACATTTCACCTCCTCTAAATTCCACATACACACTCTAATTATACTTCATACATACTACATAACATAACATACTACAGATACATGCACACTCGCTTAGGCTCACGACACCGTTCTTCTAGAATAAGGGTATGACGAGCCGGTTCAGACGCGCTCTATACCAGCCCCCCGACCGCCTAACCGATTGCTTTGGCTATGTGTATCGTTTATGACGTCATCTTGTCATTTCGTACCGCCTATGAAAGCAATATCGAAAGCTATAGGCTATAGCTTTCGATATATGTATACCTATACCTATTAGCTAGATGACAAGATGACGTCATAAACTATACACGTAGCCAAAGCAATCAGTTAGGCGGTCGGGGGGCAGGCACAGACATGTACATCGGCGCTTCTCTCCTCCACCACGGCCCGGTCAACACGAGCGGAGGGAACTTGTGTGAAGTGTTCCTTAAGCCGTGTAAAACGAAGCACCGTCAGTGGTTTTCTAGAGGGAATGGCACCAAATACTAGTGCGTGTCCCCGTTCCCTATAGGATTCTCCGAGGGGTTTGATTCAGATCGGGAGCGGAACAACCCGAGGGCTCTTAAAGGCTAGGACCTGGGCTCGGGTTGACCGGGCGGCACACTCCTACTTCACTAGCTGTGGAACATCTGGACTGCGCTTCTGCTTACATTACGTAGAGCGCAGTCAATTGTCGACTCATCTATTAAAAAATTATGTATGATTTGTCGGTACACTTTTTGCTATAATAATCGTGGTATAATTGTATGTAGTTAGGTTCAATACTTACATAATTGAATACGAAATATGGCTGCGAAGGTCATATGAATTATTTTATGTCTCGTTTTAGGCATTGTTGTGTGTTGTTTACACAATGTTATTTGGGGTCTTCTTAATCGATTCATACCATGAGTGGTTCATACCACGGTATGAATCGCACAAGGACGCTTTTTGACAGCCAATATATTTTTGTACTAAAAAACGAGCGAGGCTTACAGTAGTCGCATCGCATAAGATTGAACATTTGACATCTCACCTTAGTAATAAGCAATTTTAACATTATATTCTGAGAGAATACGGAAACTTTTCCATTAAGCAGTGACAGATTAACCTCAAAATTTAAAAAAAGCTAAATACTGAAATATTTTATTCGAATAATTATTAATTATTACTTTTTTTGGATTTTTGAGACTTATAAACAAACAATAAATATTTATTATTACAGTTTACGCATATAAATTAATTGACATAATAACATTAAACTTCATATAGAAACCCTATAGAGGACTTCTTGGCGGGAAAGTGAAAAGTCATGTCATTGTCTGCGGTTTTGTTTTATTTTCTAAAATTTGTGTTATGTCGAATATTAATGTGAAATAATGGTGGATTATTAACCGTTAAGTGTTCGTAAGTGCGCATGAGTGTTGGCAAATGTAACAAAACAGTGTAACTTAACTTTTCAAATTCTCTCAAGAAGTCCGCCCGAGGAATTAGTAAAGCCCCACATCTTTACTGAGATACTCTAGGGGTTGGGGGTATATCATTTCTCATTTCTCATTTCTATTATCATTCATCGTCATCATACTGGAAGGAAATATTGTATATATAAGTATTACTTGTAAGAAAAATTACTTTGACACTGGCTAAATGTGCTAATCGCACGAAGCCATACACTAAATGAAAAAAAAAAAACCCTATAGAGGACATTTCACATATCAAAATGACCTTTGATAGTCAAACTTAAAAGTTTGATAGTATAAGTTTGTATGAAGCGTAGCTTCGGCAGTCTCCTTATATTAAACTACTATCACACACATTTTTTACACATATATTTTGTCTGAGTAGTAGAGCCACGCTGCGTTGCAGCACGAAATGGGCCGGCTCGCCCGGCGTTATACCCCCCTCTCACAGAATATCGGCGTGAAACAATGGCACTCGTTGCTGTTGTGTTTCGTCCGGTGAGTGAAAGTACCGGAGGCCCATCTCTCACCCCTCCCCCCTCCCAATTCCTACTCCCTCCCCAAGGCCGGCAACGCATCTGCGATTACTTTGGTTTTACGGGTGTCCATGGGCGGCGGCGGCGGTGATTACTTTCCATCAGGTGACCCGCCTGCTCGTTTGCCTCCTTTTAATGTTAAAAAAAACACATTTTGTGTTCCCCGCCAGATCCTCTAAATGCCACTACACATTTACAGAATACACTAAACATGCACACCAGTTTAGGCCCAAGACACCGTACTCGTAGAACAAGGGTACGACGAACCGGTTCACACGCGCTCTAAACCCTGGTATACTTATACATGTCTGTACCTGTACAGACATGTACCTAGGTGCATCTTTCCTCCACCACGGCCCGGTCAACCCGAGCCGTGGTCCGAGCCTTTAGAGGCGCCCTCGGGTTGTTCCGCTCCCCGATCCGATTCGAACCCCTCGGAGAATCTAGTAGGGCACGGGGACACGCCTCAGTGCGTGATGCCGTTCCCTCTAGAAAACCTCCGAAGGTGATCCGTTTCACACGGCTTGAGGAACCCTTTAAGTTTCTCGCCGCCTGCATAAAAGCCCGGTGAAGCTGAAAATGCCGTTTGAGCCAATCAACAAACTCTCTCCAAAAAAAAGAAACGTTTTGTATATTTTTTACTGTGTCATGAAAATACGTTTGTTTTAAGTGTCATTATTATCATTTTATGATTGTACTAGTTGTTGCCAGCGACTTCGTTCGCGATGACAACAGTAAAAAAAAAAGTATCCTATATGCTGGTCTGGGTCATGGTCTGTATATGAGGAAAGTTTCATTAAAATCCATTCAGTAGTTTTTACGTGAAAGTAACAAACATCCATCCATACTTACAAACTTTCGCGTTTATAATATTAGTAGGATATTTGGTGTGTGTGTGGGGGCGGGTGTGTGTGTGTATAGTGTCCAAATATTAAGTTTATCTATCTATCTTTATATGTCTCCTCCATCACGTGTTCGGAAACTTGTATGGCTTACGAGTTTGTATGGCAAAAAAAGTTTCACCACGTTTGTCGGCGATGCAGGAGGCGGTGCTTCAATGCCATACAAATTTTCATTTTCGTAAGCGTAATCTTATGGTGAATACGCACTAGGCAGTAAGCACCCTGTATAGCGTCACTAAGATTGTCTATAATTTGAACACATAATATGAAGACCCTGAAGGTAAGCATAAGGCGACACCTGAAAAAAATACATCAACTTTCATCGAATGTTGTAAGGTATGACAAAACCAACGAATCGGAAATTTTGATATAGATAACTTCATGCCTTTGTATTTTAAACCCTTGCTCAAAAACACGATTGTGCAATTTTGGCTCGATCGTAATTCTTTACGATTTAAAACACCTCTAAAAAAATTATAATGCTAAAATTACAATGAAATTACTTAATCTATATATGAATTTATTCAAACACTTTTTAATCTTAGAATTCACAATAATATAATAACCTAAAGTAACTAAAACTATTACGAAACTAAAACATGGCGTCAAAAAATTCCTCCGCGTCGCTGTCGACTGGTAATGTACCCAAGAGACTGGCGGCATTGCCACGTTGTATGGCAATGCTTAGCCTCTGGCCAAGGTAAAAGCCAGCCCTTGGGTCATGGGAAGTGTCAACCAGCCGTTTGGAGATGTCAGTAAATAAAATAATGTAATAATAATAATGTAATCAGTAATGTCAGTATGTTTTGAAATCAGTCAAATATATTGATAACATCGATAACATCAGATGCATCAATTGCATCATAAACATCATTCATTGTAATTTTAGCGTTTATGAATTTTTAGAGGTGTTTTCGTAAAGGATTACGATCGAGCCAGAATTCCACAATCGTATTATTGAGCAAGCCCTTTAATGACAAAGGCATGAAGTTATCTATATCAAAATTTCAGGTTCGTTGGTCTTGTCGTACTCCTACAACTATCGATGAAAGTTGATGTATTTTTCTCAAGTGTCGCCTTAACAAATGCCGCGCTCAAACAACGCTCATATAGACCCCTTGCACAGACACGGATCTGGGAACAGTCGGGGCGCAGCTATTGCAAGATGCCGTGCCCGTGAACACCGATGTATGTAGGGTAGGATAAGATGCGCTATAGCGCTGGATATTCTGTAAAGAAAGCGGCTTATGAAAACAATTATGATGATTTATGATATGAAGCTATTCTCTCTTCCGTCTCGCTAAAACTTCGCTACAAATTTGGATTTTAAACTTATTTTTAATGCATTGTTTAAAGAAATCAAGAGAGCCTATTTTGATGCGTTTTTTGAATTTAATCTTAATTCATCCTATAAAAATACAGAATATGGTCCATGTGCCGGATCTTTTCCTTATAGCCTGCTTCAGAGGACCTGGACTAGAGCGAGTTGTTTTTGACATTCGATCAAGTTAACAATTTTAGTCAATATAGAAACTTTTTAACAACTGTCAAAACGATTATTTTTAATAGAAATTGTATGGGATTAGCAAACTATATGACGTCACTAATTCTTTCCGTCAATTGAGTGTTTATTAATAACTTTTTAGGTTACAAAAATTCATGCTTAGGTCAAATAAAAAATTGGTCAATGTTATAAAGCACTGTTACGTGATTTCATTTATACGTTTATTGTTCTGGAATTAATTATTGTTGTTGTTGTCAACTACCCAATTCCCTCTAGACAACCTCTAACGCTCTTTTGTTTCACACGGCAGGAGCCCTTTAGGTTACTGGCTGCCCCCAAAAAAGCCCGGTGACTCTGAAATGCACATAGGGTACTATTATTTATTCTGTGACATAGGCAATAAGCAAACTATCTCCAAAAAAAAATACAGTGGGTTAACAAGCAAGTTAAGGAAACAAAAATTATCTTATCTGAAGAGATAACATTAAAAAAAATAAGTAGGTACCTTCTTGTAGTTTGTAACGACCGAAGGCCGATAGATAAAAAGTAATTTTGACAAATAAGATTGTATGTCTGGCCTGACCATAGAGTTATAAGTAGTTAATGAAGGTAATTGTTGCCATTGAATTAAATAAATAGTAAATAGTGTTGAATAATTTCGGCGGGCTGGTTAGAACCACGATAGCTCAATTGGAAGAGCACCTGACCCCGTATGTCAGAAGAGCGCAGGTTCAAATCCTGCTCGTGGATTTTTTTTTAACATTTGTGTTTTTGTAATTATAAGTAGTTATTTTTATAAATACTGAACTGTCTGGTACATCATTATCATTAATTTAAATACTCACATTTTTGTATGAAACGTAAATTTTTGCTACAGGTAGGTATACAATAACAATTTATGTTTCTTTCTTTATTTTTCTTACACTAAGCTAAGACAGACTTTATTGTACACCAATAAATACTTTAACATAGAAATATAAGTTTTTTGTTTTTTTGTAGCGAGTTTGCTGGTCACTGATCTCCGTCACCAGCCTTTTTTGATGGCGGCGAGAAACTTTAAAAGGTTTCTCAAGTTGTGATTGAATCACAGTCAGAGGTTTTCTAGAGGGTACCTTTATATAGCAACACTCAATAGTGCGTGTAAACCCGTGTGAACCCGTGCGATCGAATCCCTCGGAAAATCTAGTAGAGAACCCTTGTTCTCTTGTTGGGATCGGATCGGACATAAAAGTACACGAACAATCGGGTGGTCTTATCATGAAGAGTGATCTCTTCGTAATCTAAACCAACGTTTTAACTAAAGTTTTAACATACCACGAGTGCCTCGTGCAGTTTTGTACCGTAGCAGTGTTAAACACTTTAAACCCACAGTTCGGCCTAGTTTTTGTCGCTAACAAAATACTATTAAATTTAATTGAAAGGAGATGTCTAATTTTATGCCAGTACCCTGTACATTTACTGTAAAAAATACATGTATTTAGTTAAAACAAGTAATACTTCAGTACGTTTTATCGTTTTTATGTAAAAATGCAAAAAAAAAACCCGAAAGACTTAAGTACGTTGTTTTGACAGCTATTTGACAATGGCAAAATACCGCTGCCATCCATGAAAGTTGATTTAATTTAGTGTTTCAGATAATTGTTACATGAAAACTATACATTTACTTAAAGAAAATAATTTCGAATAAGCTCATTATTTCATACATTAGCTATCTTTCGGTATTGTGTACAAGGTGTTGGCATTTTCTGCATACAAAATTAAACATCTCCTTTTACGGGGTGACAGCTAGGAAGAGGTGGTCAGGTCAGTATTCAATTATTCCTAAAGACTATAAACAGTTGTTAATCCCTATTTTTATTAATTAAAGGATAAAACGATGTCGATATCCGGTGCCACTGGTGTACAAAACGAACTCATTAATAAAATTTAAACATATATAAGTGTAATTTTTTTTTTTATTTGTCATGTCGCGTAATTTAATAACTCTATGGCCAAGCTCAGTAACATACATGGGCCAAATGTTGATAAGAACACGGAGCCATCAATAACATATCTCTTTAAACTAAGTAGGCAAAATTTGCGAACGTTAATTCTGATATAATTTACTATAGTGCCGGCTATGCACTCTCGGTCTAGACAGGAGAAGACCGCAGTATTTCGATGCTTATCAATTGAATGAATGAGGGAACGGCAATTTTATGAATGAATGAAACTAATAAAATTACTACTGGAGTACGCCTTACCTATGGATGCAAAGACCACAGGAGAACGGGCCATAAACCACCACGCGGGCATAGTGCAAATAGGTGGTTGGGACCAACGACTGTACGTGTGTACAAGGGATGATAAATTTTTGGTCATCCATCAGATGACCGGTCTATGCGAAAATTACTTAACTTCAGCAATTGCAGACCGTGCGCGTTTACCACTACGCTATCTAGCTCCTCAATCCATGCGACATTAAGATTATGATAATCGTTTTTGACAGAATTGTATCTTATATGCCCAAATCGCTTAAATAGCTAGCTAGACTTAGCTAGGTAAACCATAGAGGTTACCATTGTAAGAAAGGACTGAAGACCAATTTTGTATGGGATTCGTTCCTCTGTTTTATTGTTATTATTTCAAATCTGTTGGTTTGGGGTGCCGTTTTAATGCAACTCTATTGCATTTCAGAGAGGTGTTTGCTCAGCGATGACTTCCGTGATGATGGAAGACGTGATGCCGACCATGAGGAGCTTGAGCCCCGACATCGAGGAGATGGCCGGTTTCACCAAGAAATGTATACAGGTCAGTCGGCTTTTACTAAACCACTGTTTTAATGTGTACAGGTCAGTCAGTTTTAGCTAACACCACTGTGTTAATGTGTACAGGTCAGTCAGTTTTAGCTAACACCACTGTGTTAATGTGTACAGGTCAGTCAGTTTTAGCTAACACCACTGTGTTAATGTGTACAGGTCAGTCAGTTTGAGCTAAAGTTACTGAGTATGCATGTTTTCGTAATATCCTTTTAAGGATACTTGACATCAGCGTTAAGGAAATTATTGCATATTCAATCGTTTTCATTAATTTTAATTTTATTACATACTCCATTCATCTCATAAGTTTTCTTTTTTAGCTTTATTAATTGTATAATTTACTTAGTTATAGTAAAAGGAACCGGAGCTGTCGTTAGATACATAATTGGTCTATGCTTACTCATCTCAACTACTGCGACTCAGGCCTGCGAGCCTTGTGCAATAGTTGCTGTACTAATCTAATATATAAAGTTCTCGAGTCACGGTGTACGTTATTGAACTCCTCTGAAACGGCTCGACCGATTTTCGTGAATCTTAGCGTGCATATCGGCTAGGGTGGAGAATCGGACAACATCTATTTTTCATCCCCCTAAATGTTAAGGGTGGCCCCACCCCTAAATTTTTTTTAGATTTTTGAAATTTTTCCAATACAAAATGATTTGTTTGTAGTGTTGTCATGGAAACTGTCAAAGCGGTACGAAGTCCGCCGGGTCAGCTAGTATTATTGTAAAATTTTAAGTGCCAATAAAACTTATTATTATTATTATTTGCTAAATTAATTATTAATTAAAGAGAGTAGAGTAAATGTTTTTGAGAAAGTAAATTAAATGTTTAACTATTGAAATAATACAGGACGACGACGCGCGGCGACGACATACGTATACACTAATGGGATGGGACAACTACAAAACAAGTAACAAACTAACTAACTAAGATACCATTTAAAAATAAAAGAAACGAACGAGCCTTACAGTAGTCGCATAAGATTTTTTTTTTGTGTTTTGTTTTACGGCTCCGGATGAAATCTATCAAGCCTATTCATCCGTAGTCGCATATGACGTGTAACATTTGACATCTCACCTTTTTTTTTATGGCTTTGCACATGCATTTAGCCATTGAAATAGTCATTTTTCTTACAAGTTTCACACAATATTGTGCAAATAAATGTTTGACTTTGACTTTGAAAATTACTTTGACAAAGAAAGCGGCTTATGAAAATAATTATGACGATTTATGATAAGAAGCTAACTCTTCCGTATCGTTAAAATTACGCTAACCATTTGGATTTTAAACCTATAATGCATTGTTTATAGAGCAAGAGAGCCTATTTTTTGGTGCTTTACCGATTTCAATTTCAATTAATCTTTTATATAATACAGAATATGTTCCTATAAACCGTATCTTTTTCTTATAGCCTGCTGCAGGGCAGTATTCTGGATGAGAGAGTTATCCGCATAGATAGAATGTTGACTGATCTACCAATCGTCGCCCAACAGCCGATACGCGAGCGGAAAAGGCTGGTGTCTGTTTGTCTATTCATTTCTCGGACACCTAAATGTCATAGTTCGTTATTTGCAAAATTATTTGACGTACACTTGTGATCAAGTAAAAGAGGTTATAATCGTGGTTATGAATAACATTGAAATTAAATAAAAAATTAAAACTTATTTATTAGATAAGTAAACGCTTTTGAATTGTCTCAAAATATTTTTCCTACCGCATTCAGGACGTCTTTTAGCTGTGCAGAAAAACGGGCGCAAGAAACTTAGGCTTTTTATTAGGTGTAACGAAAGGAGACTGGCGAATTCTATGTATTTCCAGACCTCGATTCATAGGTCCCGTTCATGGATGAATTCGTATGGTACTACTTAAAGAACTATGCTGGACCAACAAAAAAGTTACGTGTTTCTATGTTTTTAAAGTTGGGACAACAGCGGTATGTTTAATAACCAAAAAATATAGAAGTTAGGGTAAAAATCATTTATTTTATAACTTTATATTTAAAAACAACGAAATTTGGTGACTCGTTTCTTTGTCGCACCTCCAAAAAATGGAATAGTCTATCAGCACACGTTTTCCCTCTTTCCTATGATATGGGGTCCTTCAAACGAGGCGTGAAGAAGCACCTTGTGGGCCGGCAGAGTGAAGTTGACTGATGCTGCGTTGTTTTCACGCTGCACCAATTGTCTTCGCGTCTGGACTCCATTTCCACTTAGCATCTGGTGGTGTGGAGTCATTTGCCGTGCTAAGTATAAAAAAAATGATTACCAATAAATAATGAGTGATAAAATAGATGAATAGGTAGGTAATAACAAAGACAAATAACGAAAGTAACCATTATTTTATCAGAGACATAGTATGTATCTACCTACTCAAAATGACGTGACGTGACTGTCAGTCACGTCCAGTCTTTTTTTCTTTTAGTTGATGGCTTCGTGCGATTAGCACATTTAGCCAGTGTCAAAGTAATTTTTCTTACAAGTAATACATAAATATACAATATGATGATGATGAATGATAATAGAAATGAGAAGTGAGAAATGATATACCCCCCAACCCCTCGAGTATCTCAGTAAAGATTTGGGGCTTTCTAAGTCCTTACGCAGACTACTTGAAAGAATTTGAAAAGTTACGTTGCACTGTTTTGTTTCATTTATCAACACTTATGCACACTCACGAACACTAATTAACGGTTAATAATCCACCAATATTTCACATTAATATTCGACATAACACAAATTTTAGAAAATAAAACAAAACCGCAGACATGACTCTTCACTTCCCCGCCAAGAAGTCTCACGTCCAGTCACGTCATTCATTGGTCAATGTCTGTCTCTAAATAAGAAAAGCAAAAGAATCTATGTTTATACAGCCAATTTATCAGCAGCTCATGATTTATACCTACTTCATTTAAAATGCGGACCTACCGTATTCTAATGATTTAAAAGTATCAAAATATTAATTAGTTTTTAATATTATATTATGTACACACGCCTGCACATCAACCTACCACAAACTGTCAAATTTCCTCAATAGACTTTGAACTTTATTCTTTAAAAATATGGTTGAAAATGTATTGAAGAAATTTTACAGTTTTGGATAAGTTGATGTGCAGGCGTGTGTACCTTCTTTGATGTATCTAATTTATATATATAAAAATCAATTGCTGCCCGTTTGAGTCGCTAAAACTCTAAATTGGCTGGTCCGATTTGGCTAATTTTGATTTTGAAATATTTGTGAAAGTTCAGGGAAGGTTTAAACGGTGAGAAACATAAATAATAAGTAACGGAAAATACTAAAAACGACGATTTAATTTTTCCAATACATAATGATTTTTTTGTTTTGTTGTCATGGAAACTGTCAAAGCGGTACGAAGTCCGCCGCCGGGTCAGGTAGTAAGTAAACAAAAATGGCCTTGGTTCACATGACTACTGCGTCAAATGAAACGTATTTATGAAATGTTTTAGTCGTTTAGCTATTACACTATAGAAAGCGTCTTGTTCAGTCAATTATTTGCGATTTGAAAATAATTTATCCTTTTATTTAATTCTTTAATAAATCAGACGGCCGTAAAAATAAATTGTAGGAATTTAATTTAACTTAATTTAATTTAACAATTAGCACTTAAAAATAAAAAAGTAAAATTTACTATAGCGTTGTGTTATCAAATTTGTGGTATTTCATCTGCAAAGATGAATCTGCATGGCCATCGGTTGCAACAACCGTTTGGATAGATGGCGCTAGTGCCTGCTTAAAAAGCACTCAAAAACATTAAAATAGCAGTGACAAAATTCAGCGCTTACGTCAGCCTTCCCGGTAGCATAGCGGTCAGTGCAGCCGCCCGGATTGCGGAAGACCCAGGTTCGATTCCTGGCTGGGACGGGTGGGCGTTTAATTTTTTCACTGTATTTTATAAAATTTTATGAATATTTAATTTAATTTAATTTAATTTTCATGTTTCCGAAAGTGTACTACTTCGTAAAATATTAGGGCGACTCTCGCCGGTCTCTTTACAAAATTATATGCCATTGCCAAATAAAGCTATATGTATACAAGTTTACAATTATTTAAAAATATTTTAAATTAGAAATACATGTTGGAGTGATTGGAGCATTTCAAACCCATGCTGTTTTGTCTTCTGGGCAATCAGACAGTTTCAGAGACAAAAGACAATGACGAACAATATTTTAAGAATTAATAACTTGATAATTAATTTAATTTGTTTCTTGTTCGGGCAGCGATTATACATTTTCAGGTCTAGCTCTTTACTCATTACCTGAAAATGTCAGCACTTAATTTAAAGTCTAGGGATTTAGCATATTAACACCGGATCAAGAGGACGTGGAAAGACTGAGTCGTCATCAACATCATCCTTATCATCAACATCACGGCCAAAGGACGTCCACTGCTGGACGAAGGCCTCCCCCAAGGATCTCCACAAGGACCGGTTTTGTGCTGCTCGCATCCAGCGGCTTCCCGCGACCTTCACCAGATCCTCGGTCCACCTTGTTGGAAAATGAATGATAGTTGTTAGATGAAGCTTACTTTGGCTTACAAAGTATTAATATTATTATTATTATAGTCTTTATTTATTTTCTTTCTTAAAACTAGATTTTTAGAATATTTTAATATAAAAACAATAAAACATTATAAAAACCTAATTCTAGAGTACCACCAGCAGCGGGGCAGGGCCCAAGCTACCGGTGGTCAGGGCTGCAGAGTGAGGAACCTCTTGACAATACGTGCCGTGTCAAGGAGTACTGCTTTCTGAATCTGACCCTTGATCCAACCATCAAGCGAGAGCCTCTTAAGATGTTGGTCGAGGCACTTCGCTATCAGACCGTTCGCTGAAACGACTATCGGGACAATAATGGTTGAATCAACATCCCACATGGCGGTCACCTCGTGAGCTAAGTTATAATAACTATAACTATAATTAGGTTAGGCATCATACCAATATACCAGTATGATGCCTAACCCAGTTTGTCAGAAAATGCACTATCTATAAATATTAAACATTATAAAATTAATATCCTATTGAAATGTCCGCACGTGTAATTTTTTTTGCAAGCTCCATCTTCGCATGTTCTTAGAATTGATTACAGCACCAATGCCACAGTCAAAATGTAATGGTCTTTATTGCAAACTGTAAAGCGGGCTACCCACTTGGATGTGAAGTACGTAATGTATCTGGTACGTAATGTATCAAGTGAGTACGTCGTAGGCGCGACCCCGTTGCGTTACGCTCGCCCCTCTTCCTAGACAAGTGGCATGGTGCTAAAATAATATAAATGGAATACAATTATTATCGTATGGAATTGTCCTACGCCAACGAAATGAATAATTGACGTTTATTTGATTGGGTTTAGCTTTATGTCATGTATCATTCTATTATACTAGCGTTAATGACACTTGTCTACAGCATGCACGCAGCGACCCGCGCAGGCGCGCGAGTTTTGAACCGGTGACTAATTCTCACGCTATGATATCAATTACGAGTGTTCCTTCTCACTCATATTCAAGTACACTGTAACTAATTTTGATAATCGACAATTCCCTTACGATCTTAACAATCAAATGATCACCGGTGACATTAAATAATTGCCCCTCAAGGTGCGCCCAAAAGAGCAGAGCAATGTAGTGGGTGGCCTGTTTTAGAGTTGGAAAATCTAAAAAATAGTTTGAAGAGTGTCATCTTGAAACCGGTTACAAAACACGTTCGCTTTTTTTAATACCCGAAGTTTAGCTACCTACTGCGAATAGAAGCGACCTTTGACCTGAAATATTATTATGAGTGTATAGACGGCAGCAGATCAACCTACCACAAAATGTCAAATTTCTTCAATAAATTTTGAACCTTAGTGTTTGAATGTTCTTGTGTAAAGATCAATATCGTTCAGAGAAATTTGACAGTTTTGGATAGGTTGATGTGCAGGCGTGTGTAGTACCATAAGACGCATATTATCTTTCTTTTTGAGAGTTTGCCGATTGCCTCATTCGGTATTTATCAGCGCCACCGGACTTTAACAGACGCATATCGGTATAGCAGTCACCATAGTAATAGCACGAAATAGAAAGGCAGCTTCATATAAACGCGCTCGAGTAACGCACACATAGACCATCTCACGTACACGAAATCTCGGAACAGCTCGGAACGCATGTGTTCCGAGCTTCCGTGTCAGTGAGAGGCTGTCTATATGTATTCAAAAAATATAAGGCACCTATTTAGGTATATTTTTAAAATAACAATGTACCTATTTCAACGTTACGCTAACATAGAATAAGTTATTTATTACTAACTAAAATTTTATTAAATACCTATGTATTTATAAAATTTATAAAATACAGCGAATTAATAAACGCCCACCCGACCCCATCATTGACATCAAGTCATCACTACAATTGATGGGTTGCCAAATGCGGGTTGGTGATCACAAACCCGGGCTATACATCGAAAAATCCAAAACACACTTTGCCTGACCTGAGAATTGACCTTCGGGTATCGGACGCTTTGCCACTCGACCACGGAAGCATTTTTTTTATTATTTTTTTTATTGTTTTACCCCATTCCCCCTTTTTAATGCTATAACTCGATAAAATGCAATAGTGCAACTTTAACCTACCTTAATAAGATAATTAATTATTAATTAACTTCCTCTATCCATTTTTGTTTCTATTGTTGGCTATTTTTACAATTATTGTGACATATTGGGTGAAATCGTTCCTATAGTATTTATTTTCTAAAAGTGGGCCACCGAGGCGACCATATTAGCCTGAAATAAATGATTATTATATTACACGCTCAGGAGGAGCCCGCTGGCGCAGTGGTTAACGCGCCCGGCCTGCGATTACTAAGGTTAAGCAACTTACGCAAAGACCGGTCATTGGATGGGTGACCAAACATTTATCATCTCGAGCTCTTCCGTGCTTCGGAAGCTCGTAAAGCCGTTGGTCGTGGCTGCATTAGCAGTCGTTAACAGCCACCATGCACAGCGCCATCGTACTGGGCCCGCGTGGTGGTTTACGTCCCGTTCTCCCTGTGGTGTTTCCATCCATAGGGAAGGCTCGTGCCCAGCAGTGGGGTCACATTGAGCTGGTGATGATTACACAGATCTCGTTTTCACAATCGTAACAACACTGTCCCACAACTGCTTTTGTAGATCAAATAACAAAAAAGTTTCAGCGACCTTGAACCTTGAACCCTATGGCTGACGATATGATGGCAGCCATCTCAATTATAATGTCGTTAATGTAGCTACGACGACGTCAAGGAACTATTTTAATCATAATTTGACGATCTCCTTGATCGAGTGGTTTGTACACCGGTTTTCATGGTGTCGCCATCTCTGTGGTCCCGGGTTCGATCCCCGGTCGGGTCAATTTAGAAATTATTGTTTTTCTAAATTGTCTCGGCTCTGGGTGTTTTCTATGTATAATAAGTATGTATTTAAGTATTTTAAGTATGTTTCCGTTGTCTAGTGACCATTTAACGAGTTTTATAGCGAAGCTTCTCTTGGGCTAGATAATTGGTGTGAGTGTAGGAAAGTTTATTAGTTTATTAATTATTATTACTACAATCAACTTCAATGGTCAAGTGTTTGTTCTGCTATAATCAATACAGCTATTATTATTATTATTTTAAGTGGAATTGCTATTAGCCTTTTTTTTATACCTTCGGGTAAGCACTTGGCCCTCATTTCACCTGATGTTAAGTGATGATAAGGCCGAAGGTGGAAGCGCACACACGCGTATATTTAATAAGAAGGTATCCCCCAGAAAACTACCATAACTATTAGGAACCTACCTACCTCTTTCACGGTCAACGCTACTATACTATTGGAATAACCTCCCGCCTGATATCCGTCACTCCAAGTCACTTGCCACTTTTAAGACAAAACTGCATTCGCATCTCGTGGCTAAAGTCTTAGTTTGCAACAACTCGTCCGTATGTAGGTAGGTATATGTAGTATATTTATGTATTGGTATTATTTATTGTAATATATACATAATATATATGTATACTTAAATAATTAATATTTTTATTATTATTATCTTTATTTATTTTTTCTCATATAAACTTACATTATTATTATTATAGTCTTTATTTATTTACTTTCTTAAAACTAGATTTTTACAATGTTTTAATATAAAAACAATAAAACATTATAAAAACCTAATTCTAGAGTACTGCCATATCAGCGGGGCAGGCCAATCTACCGGTGGTCAGGGCAGCAGAGTGAGGAACCTCCTGATAATACTTACTTATTATTATTATTAATTATTATTATTATTATTATTTTAAAATATTATTTTGTTTTACACTAGTGCACTACTGCCTTTTTATTTTCCTTTCAGTTGTCCTATACTTCAAAGGTTGTCTGGAAGAGATAAGACTTTAAGGCTTTAAGTGACAAGACCGCCTTTGCCCACCCCGATATAAAAATTTCATTGTTTGTTTTTACTTTTCTGTGTGTGTGCGCAATAAAGAGTTTTATCTATATATCTATCTAGGCAAATTAAAATTAATTAATTATCTCAACTATATATATCTTTTACTCTACGCAAAAATCTTCGCGGGCCCGACTTAAAATCAAATGAAGACGAGCACCGCCTTTATTCAATGTAATCAGTTTATTGATGCTTTATCTTGACATCAATCAAGCTCCACATTGTACACTAAACGTACATACAGTATTCATACATAATTTTACTCTATCTAGGTATTTATCACTCAGTGATGTCATGTTTATTTAACGTAATGGGTACCTACCTATTTACGTACCTACTACATAACAGTAAGTAATTGTGACGCAATATAAGAAATGCCGAAAGCGAAACTATTGATTTGTGTAAATGCTCATACAAAAATAACTTCTTTGATAAATTATTCAGAATGTACTTTAATTACTTTAGTATATGCACAGTTAATTAAAAAAGTGCTAAGAATAAAATAATTGCTTATAGCGCTGTCTAGCGACGAGTAGCGTTATTTGCTTCATTGATAGTTAGTGCTGATAAACAAATGTAGATGGCGCTGTATTTCCAATTGTATGTTAAGACGGAAATTCTCAACATAGCACGAATGACGATATTCAAGTCATCGTTATTACTAGTTTTACTATGTTTTACGTGAGAATGATTAAACTCGTTAGGTACCTACTTTGTAACCTATGAGTATTTTTCGTGTTTTTATCTCTCCACCTCTGTTCGACTCGCGCAGCTGTCTCACTCTAATTGTCACGATGACGTGTTCGTTTTCATCCGTCTTCTTTGTTCGATCGGAAGTCAGTCACAAACTAAATTTGCTATCGAATGTTCTTGTTTTGAATAATTCACAATTATTTAAATTATATATCTGCGTGTTTTGTATCGTAAAGTGATAATATCCATCTCAAAAGTGGTACCGCCAGGATTTTGCAGTGTTACCAAGTGTTCTATCAAGTTAAACGTGTTACTACTTATCAGTGTACTCTTTATGTGTTTAATCAAGATTTCCAGTGCCTTTACTTGTTTTTGTGGTTAAATCTTTGGTTAATTGTGGTGTAACGGAGTGGAACGTAAGACCAGCGTTACGGCAGAAATGAGTTGTTTATTAGTGCGGTCGATTGAAACCGTCCTTTGACATAACCTTTTTGGACACCTACCTACTTGATTTTTTAATAGGATTTAAGATTCGTTTTCCTTAACGTTTTTTCTTTTTTCATTACTCGTCTCTTCTACTTCTCTACTAAATATGTTTCGATTATTTTTTTCTATTTGCTGCTTTATTTATTATTTAAACAAAGCAAGGTTATCTTATCAGTTATCATGTTGCTCTTATCAGAATCTGATAGGAATGAACTTAGGCTATGATTTGTTTTAATAATTCAACTATCATACGTTAGTTTAGCATGATTGGTTTAATAAACCTAGATTTTGGAGGTGAACAATTTAATAGAAGTAGCTTTATTATTAAGTCATTAACACTCATAACATTGTAGGTACCTAAGTTTATAGGTTAAAGCAAGTTCATCATCTCGGCCTAAAGACGTCCAATGCTAGACAAATGCCTAGGCAAGTAAACATTAAATAAAATACATGTAATTTCAGTGTAAAGTTATGTAGGTATGCAAAAGTAGGTAATACAGTATACAAAGTGGTTGGTACAAACATTTGGCTCTTAATCATTGCTAGCTATTCAAAGTGCAAACTGTTAAAGATATTAATATATAATATAGTGCATAAAGAATTGAGTAAGTACATACTTATTATTTTATACTTTGTACGCAGTATGAAGTATGTTTCCTTGTAAATATGTTTTAAATTACTGTAGTTATGTGAAGTAATTAGATATATAACTAGTGTAATACCTAGTTAGTTATTGAAAAAGCAAGGGTGACAACACAAACATAGGAAGAAATGATTTTGCATAAAAATAAACTACACAATATTAGGACCCTGGATTTTGAAGTCAGCACTCTTACCACTTAGTTGGTACTAAAGCCACATTTTAGGTAATAGTTGATACTCTAAGCTATACTACCATATTTGTAAGATATGGGAATCTAGAACAAATTGATAGCAAACCCACAAATCAATTCCCAGTGGGAGGTACATGTTTGGTTGGTGGTAGGGCTTGTTTATCAATGTTCATAGCATTTTGGTGAGGGGAGATAAGATAGCCGGTGCCTGTGCAACTTGCGGGTGGAAAAAGTGAGGGCGGCAATTATTATTCTTATTATTATATCAGCCATAGCTGTTCCACTCCTGGGCCTCCCCCAGTTTTCCCACACCTTCTGATCCTCAGCAACATTACACCATTCCTTCATGAACCCATTAAGGTTGTCCCGCAACCTTTCTCTTGCTCTTCCTGCTCGTCTTTTCACAATATGTTGGGTCCACTGAGTTGTGATCCGGCTAATGAGGCATAATCCCACATCACTAGCTGTCCACGCACCTGGAATCTGCTTCTGCTTTACATCAGGCAGAGCAGTTGTTTGTTTGCCTAAATTTCTGTAAAAGCAATCCTTTGACAAAATAAAGTTTTATAGAATAGAATAAAATAAAATACTATATCCTACACATTAATTACAAATAAATGCTATCAAAGAAATAAAAATAAAAATTGGAGTCTTACAAAGGCCTTATCACTAAAAGCGATATCTTCCAGGCAACCTAGGGATTGAGAGGATTGACAATAAATAAGATTGAGGCGTTGAAATAAAAACATAAATACACATACATATATACAAACATATAAATATGTAGACATATATACATACCATTTAAAAACAAAAAATAAATAAGTAGTGGACTAACAGTAGGATTACAATGACAGATAGTGATCATGATCATTGATGAGTTTCTTAAATCTTTGCAGAGACTTCACACATAATGTCATGTTATATTGACACTTAAGATTAATTTTAGAAGCTAGGTATAATAAAATATCTTGTTGGATATGCAATAGGTAATAGTTTTTATCAACCAGTTAACCCTGTATTGTGGCTTGGCCACTATAAGGTTACCTTAATTTAAATTGAACCCTATTGTATATTGAAATTACAGTCTAAATTACATTATAACAATCTTATACAAGGGTGAACTTATCTCTAAAAGAGATCTGTTCCTTAAGAGTTAAAAATTAAAAGAAATCTATAGACTGTTCCAGGCAAAGACTTAAAAGCATTTGTGTATTATCTTATCTTATCTTATATTAGTGGAGCATGCTGAGGTTTCCCCCTGTGAGTAGCACTTCTACCCATTAGGATCTTTTGTACAACCCCATCTTTTAACTCATTGACCCCAGTGAAGAAGACTATGGTATAGCCAGTACCTAAATGTTGGCAGATTGCTAGTGAAATGTACAGTATTTATTAATAATATTTTAAGCATAAAAAACCCTGCTTCACAAAACGCAATAAGCTGTTAGTTCCATTTGTTATTGTAAGATGGCAGTGTAGTTAACTTTAATATTAAACACACAAATACAATTACTATACTGTATTATATTGTATTTTTTATCATCGTCAGATGATGACGATAAAAAAACTAGAAATTATGAATTTAAACATCAATTTCTTAAATGAAATATAAAAATATTTTTTACCGACATTTCGCATAATAATATTATCGCACATAGCTTTTAAATTATCACTTTTCTCGTAACTTCATAAGAATGTCATAATCAACACAATGAAACTTTGCAGGCATAGGTAATACCTTGGTACCTACTGCTTTTTATTTTTAGACTTTCTAATAGTACCTAGGTATGCATGCCAGCTACATCATCTAGTTAACTTCACTCTCTCCAAAATATTACTATGCAAGAGCAACTTTGTCTTACACATGTGTTTTTGTTAGAGTTCATTCTATAAACTGCCCTTTACAGAACAAGTTTCTGATATGATAATGTAACCGTTTATTTAGATTCATATTCTTATTAAATAATGTTAAAATGAGAGTTAATAAATAACTTGGTCATTTCACATTTCACACTATTCTATTTGATTTCGAGCATGAACCACAGACTTATTAAGAGATTACATGCATGAACCGTAACGTTGAACGAGTGTGAGAAACTGCAAATATTTTTTGTATACCATAAACAATGTGGCAAAGACGCGAAAGAGGCGTACAGCCCGCCTGCTATATGGTTAAGTTAAGGCTAAAATCAAAAAGTCTTGACCTCACGACAATATTTGTTAAAACTATACACTTAAAAGGAGAGAAAGAGGAGCTCGATGGCGCAGTGAGCGAGTGCAGCGCAGTCTACGGTTGCTCAAGTCGAGAAAGTCAAGCCACTTTCGCGAAGGCCGGTTATCGGATGGGTGACCAAAAGTTTATCATCTCGAACTCCTCCGTGCTTCCATAGGCACGTAAAGCCGTTGTCCCGGCTGCATTAACAGTCGTTAACAACCACCGCCCGCACTAGGTCTGCGTGGTGGTTTATGGCCCGTTCTCCCTATCCATTCTTATGTGTTTATTTACTTGTTCACTAACGTAAAAGCACCGAAGGGACAGTATTACCATTGTACCATAGTAGGTACTCCGTAAAAGCAGGGAGTTATTACGCGATTGGAACTACCTAGTTAGTTTTAGCTTAGTTAGAACGCCACACGCCGCTGCTTCTGGTATGATTCAATACCTACCTACATCGATTCGTAACGTAAACAAGATGATAGGTCGTTAACCTCTATTAGATTTGTATTCTCCATACCTTACGACATGACTGAGGAAATTAGAACCTCTTTGTATTCTGAGTGTACAAACTTGTTGAATAGTTTTTTCTCTATGACGTATTTAAGTTGACACTTCGAAACCTTTTTTATTTTTTAACGTAACCGATTCTTGCTGCTGTTATCGACTAATAGCAATATTAGCAATGCTCCATGTTTTTTGCCGCCCATAAACACGCATCCCACAACTAGGACTGGGAAATACCTACCTTCTCTAATTAACACCTAGCATACGGGAGATTGGGTCGTAATTACCCACCAACGCGGCCCAATGCGAGTTGGTGGGTAGACACTTTTTTGTTAACCAACCGGGTACATACCTTCGTCATTTTAACCTTCGAAGCACGGAGGAGCTCGGGATATTTTTTGGTCACCCATCCATCCATCTGGCATTCCGAAAGTTGTTTCTCTTTTAATATCGCAATTCGTGACCATAACGCGATAGATTTTTCGCTATAATTGAGCTCTTTTTTATAAATTAATTATTAAGGTACCTACACCTTTGTTGGCGAGTTTAAATTGCCATTCGATCGATCACGTTAACGAAAACAAGATTTTAATTTGCAATAGTTTTCTCGTGGGTCACTAGGAGGCGCTTCAATGTCGTATAAATTCTCGTTATTGTAAACGTGATCGGATAGCAAGGCAAAATTTGCAATAAAGTTTTAACTAATTTAATCATCTATGACAGACAGCGGACTTTTTTTATAGTCGTATTAGGTGTCTAGGGACACGGTAGCTAGCATCGCGTCGACCTCTATGATTAATCCGGCGGCCGTGCGGCTTTGGTTAATATCCGCTAAGCATTTAGTGTACACTCGTGATTCATTAAAACAATAAACTGTAAGGTTAGAAGGTTAAAACCTCATTGGTCGACCTCTCCCGCTTGTTTACCATACCATAGACGAATTTAGAAGAGTTTTTCCCGCGCCAGATCGTAAACTTTTTTCTCAATGCGCGCCAAAATGGTTTTTATGCGGACGTAGTTTTTAAAAAACACTAAATAGAACGTCCTTGCAAAGGCGCACGGTCGAACGGGGTCAATGTACTCTCGATCCACCGTTTTTTATGTAACATCTTAAAATATTGGTTGCATTCTCTGTGAATGTGAACTGTTTCGAAGAAAAATACTAATACCTACATTTTTTATTTTTGTCGACAAAACTCTTTTGATGTATTTTGTTTGTTGTCTTTGTGTAATTTTTTCTTTTTTAATTAGATAGGTATGCAGTTTGTTAATGCTCTCAGTGAGTGATTGGCACTCAAAATTGAATCACTGGTCAACATAGGGTTTGCGACCAAATTTATTTTTGCTAGCGGCATCTTGAGGATCTTCAGGTAGTGATAGTGATTGATGTAGATTTCAAAATCTAAAGCAACTTTTACAATACATAAAATTTCACTGGGAGATATGCCTATATTGGAATATGGTCCGGGTTTTTGTCGTGAGATAGCAGTCTTAAAACTCACCAATCCACATTGAGCCAGCATGGTGGGTTAAGACCCATCAACTAATGTGCTATTCATCACCATTATCACCAGGTTAATTTATGTCGCCACTGCTGGGCACGAGCCTTCCCTATGGATGAATAAGGAAAACGGGCCATACCCACCACGCCGGCTTAGTGCGGATTGGTGGTTGTTAATTAATACTAATGCAGCCGGGACCAACGGCTTTAAGTGCCTTCCGAAGCTTCACCCATCCGATGCCTTTGCGAAAATCGCAGACCGGGCGCGTTCACCACTGCGCCATCGAGCTCCTCGTGATATTACTGATGAAGTACCTATCCACATCTACGACTCTAAAGTTTCCATCCTTATGTCTCACTCAACTCAATACCCTGCAATTTGCTGCACTACATCTAGAACTATTCTAGGTAAACTGGTTTTTAATGCTAAACAAAGCTTGGCGGCAGAAATAAGCTACATACCACACTATCCTAGCAATCAACATTTTATGTATTGATTCAATTCAACCTCTTTCGATGTTAAACCTTCTTTCATACTTTTTTGTTTTTAACAACATAAATAGGTAGCTGCAAGAAGGTTTTATTCGTCATATTCTGTTGCTCGTACTAAGAACCATAAAAGATAATGATCCGGCGAAGGTTAGCGCAAAAACGCGTATTGTTCGCCCCCGTAAAACAGTTCGTCGAACTCCACTACATCATGGTATAATCGTTCATTCGGTCAACGTCACTAAATTAAAATATATAAATATTTTTATACCTAAGTTAAAGTACGTTTATTTTGTCTAAATAGAAAAAAAGACGGTTATACTTAATAAAGAAAAGGTTTGAGTATGACTAGGCTGTATGAGATGGAATGTCCCTTTGCCTTTCTTCTTTTTCAAAAAAACAGGACACTGCTTTGTGGTTCGAAAATTGTGTTACCGTCGTCGGCGCTAATTTATGTAGCATTTTGCATTTGACAGGATACATACAAAAGTAATGCGTACGCGTGTTCAGCTTTCAATTGTATAAAGAAACAGGATAATAGGCAATAGAACAAAAGCTACTTTTGAACAGAATCCTTAAAAAATACCGAAACAACCAAAACAACATTTTTCTTTTTCCTGAAACAGTTAAAATTGAAAACAAGGGACCCAAAACAATACGCCATTTAATTAGCACGCACTTGAAGAGATACAAACGCGCGATGGCTATGTAAGCTAAACAACCTCTATGGTCTGTCTATTGGTTAACGGTCTCGGACGTAGAGAAGCCGGGTTCTATACTATACTAATTTAAGCCGCCTGTGGTTTAGTGGTTAAGACCACCGTTTTAGACCCAGATATATCGAGTTCGATTCACAACGGAGGGTACGTAATTTTTTACGGGGGGTACTCGGTTTAGATGGTAGGGCTTGTTGGTTGGCCTGGCTAGCTAAGCTATATTTTATTTTCATAAGTAAAAAAAAATACGGAAAAATATGAAACTTTGTCCGAAGTAGCAAAGGCACGTAAAGCCGTTGGTCCCCGGCTGCATTAGCAGTCGTTAATAACCGCCAATCCGCACTGGGGTCGCGTGGAGGTACATGGCCCGTTATCCGTATCCATCCACAGAGAAAGCTCGTGCCCCAGCATCCCCACTGCTGCATAAAATGAGCTGGTGATGAAGATGATGATGGCATGAAGGCTAAGCGATACCCCGTGGTGTTATAATAAAAAACGTGGCCTTGCAATTAAGAGTTTGACCGAATCGCAACCTCCACGCTATTTCGGGCCAAGCAAATCAAACGAGGACGCTTACTAACAATTTTCCGTTCCATTTAATTATATACCTACCTCCTGTGTCATCATAAATGCGTTTGTGCATAATGTATAATTGTTGTCAGTCCCAAGAATAAGATTTAAGCGAGGTCCGCACAAGGTTATGGTCCATTTACTTTTTGGCTGCCGAGTGAAATTTCGTGTATGATAGTGTCACGAGGTAGGTATTCCGTGCAGATTACCCAATTTAATATCATCCAAGCAAATAGTTTTCCTATTCATTTTATCACCTGGCTGCCTTGCCGGGATCGAGAGAACAAAATACTCTTCTCCAATACACCACTAACAAGTACTCTTAAAGTTGATATGTGATCTAAGCGGAATAGTTAGTATTGTTTGCCATTCTATCACGTTACAACGTTGACAACCATGAAACAGCGCTCTCTGTCGACCAGCATACAAGCAAAAGAGATGCAAATAGTGCATGTTCCATTTAAAAATCTAGGTGCATTACAAATAAACAAAGAATAAGCTCCGAATAGTTATTCCGTGTTTTGTTCCTGTCGTGTAAACGTCATTTCAAATTAGAGTAAAAGATACAAGAATAGTTATTCCGTGTTTTGTTCCTGTCACAAAACACGGAATAACTATTCGAAGCTTATTCTTTGTTTAATTGTAAGGGGCAAATGTCTTATTAAAAAAAAAAAACAATAGCATTTTTATAAGTATTACATATAAGTTTAATTAATTTCATCGACGTACTTTAGATAATTATGTAGACATTGGATTTTTTTTTCTATCGAGGTATGTTCATAACTCTGTGTTTTAGAAACACTGCTGCTATATTCCATTATATTAGCATAATTATATTTTTCTTGGCGTTGTATGATGAATACCACTACTGAAGACATAAAGTTCAAAGTCTATTGTGGAAATTTGACAGTTTGTGGTAGGTACATGTGCAGGCGTGTGTACTTTTTGATTTACGGTACAATCCAGCGGCCTTCCCACTCGTGCTTTCAGACACTGGTTGATACGTTCTAGTAATATCTTGTTAAAATATACTTAGGACTCCTTTAACGCAATAGCGTCTGCATTTTACTAGACTCTCCGGGGTTCGAGTAGGTTGACAAGAGCGGAAAACCCGAGGGTTCCTTTCAAAGCTAGGACTTCAGCTCAGGTTGACCGTGTTGGGCACGCGGCTCGTTTCAATTTCAAGGTTTTCCAGGTGCCGTGGGGGTAGAGAAAAGAACCTAGAAGTCTGTCTGTCGTTGGGTATGTGTACCGAGTTCGAGTAAATTTGTGGACAGCAGAGAGACTGCTGGTGGCTAGCCATGATCTCTAAAGTAGTATTGTAGCAGTGTTGCCGCAAAATAAGGAGGACCCAGAAAGTAAATTTAACGCATACATAAGGTAACCTTCATACAAACGCGCTCGAGCAACGCACACAGACCGGACACGGGCACTGGTCTCGGAACAGCTCCGAAGAGGTCTATATGTGCGTTGCTAAAGCGCGTTTGTATGAAGGTTACCTTCTGCAGTGTCCTTATTGTGTGGTGTTGCTGCGATTGTGAAAACGAGACGCGTGTAGCGGCGTATACTCGCGTCTCGTTTGCACAACCGCAGTAACATTGCAGTAGTACTGCTCTTAGCTCTGAGAGCGCTTATTAAGGCCTATTGGTACGAGTATAAGAGGACATAAACACATTACAAACGCTACTAAAGACTGTGTAACTTTGTGTGTGCTAAATAATATAGTTTTTTTTGAGGCTGATTGCCTCAGGAAGCATTTTCAGCGTCACCGAACTTTTTTAGGTGACTAACGGTTTGAAACGTAGCACGTTTTCTAGAGGGAATAGCGTCACACTTAGTGCGTGTCCACGTTCCCTACTACGTTCTCCGAAGGGTTCGGATCGGATGTGATAATGTAGTAGCGAGAAGTGGAAAATTACTCCCTTTCAATAAACATGTTTAGCACAAAACTGTAATGGCACTATTTCCGACGGCCGTTTGCCAGAAGACCGTAAGATCGTAACAAAAACAGGTTCGTGCTGAATCTCCTTGGAGCACAAATAGATCTCTAGGTTCCACTTCCGGCAGTGTGCTAGACATCTAAGGTCTTTTGCCCAGAGAATAAACAATACGATATCCGTTTTTCTTCCGTTGCTGTTGTGCGTCGCGTCGTACGAATTGTGAATCATTTGTCGCCCACGCTAGAAAATATTACAACATTATGATTTGACTTCAAGAATTATATAAATAGGTGATTAATAAATCGTGAGGAGCGGTGGTAATGTGGGGAGGCACTTGCGACTGTGGGGTGATGTAGGTTGACTGTAACTGTCGTTAAATATTTAAAACACTGCATATTCTTTGCAATTATATTATAAATAGTAGCAAAGTTATCAAAGCACAAAAGATGTTCACATTGAAATGAGTTTAAATGATAAAAGCAGTGACAAAATTCAGCGCTTACGTCAGCCTTCCCGGTAGCATAGCGGTCAGTGCAGCCGCCCGGATTGCGGAAGACCCAGGTCCGATTCCTGGCTGGGTCAGGTGGGCGTTTAATTTTTTCACTGTATTTTATAAATTTTATAAATATTTAAGTTTGAATGAGTAAGTTTTAGAGACTTGAAATATAAATGTTGACAGTGTTGGTCAATAATATACTGTATTCATGTAGCAGCAGTCTTTTCTGTGCCACATAATTTTTTGCCCGAATTTGATACTTTACATTATTTCATGCACAGTATCGTCAATTGTTTGATATAGTATGTAAAAACTGCATTTCAGAAGCCAACGTTATTGGAGCTCTCTTTGTACTCCGAAAGTTATTTCAAACTCCATTCTACAGTAGATTTCAGTCGTTAACATCCATTTTGAATCGTCCGATGTTCAAAGGGTAATTTGCCGAAACTCCGTTACAAGGTCTAGATTTGGAATGTTCAGCAAGAAACGGTATAAAAACGATAGGCAAAGCGTGACGCATTAAGAGGTTTTGATTCTAACCGTTTACGCGGTAACTGCTGCTCGGCCGTTATTTAGCTATAGAAATTTAAGCTTTTTAACTGACGCTGTAGTTAAGTAGTTAGTCCATTACCCGTCACAGATACGCAGGACACAAATTAGATTTCCAAATAAGGCTGCCGTATTTTACAAGAGACATTATGAATTAAAATAAACTGCATTTAGTTTTGGAAGAACACCGCCTCTGTTGTTTAATGGTTAGCTGTAGTCAAGATATCCTGAGTGCAATATGTACCCCACGTTGCACTCGGCTTGAACTACTAATACATAAGTAAAATATATATTTTAGACAACATCACATACATTGTTCTGATCCCAAGGTAAGTTGCTAAAGCACTCGTTTCATGGAAATCAGAAACAAGACGGTACCACAACCACCCAGACCTGACACAATATCGAAAAGTTCGTTTTCGACATTGACCCGACCCGGAATTGAACCCGTGACCTCAGAGTTAGCGCCGCCCAAAGTCCGGCGTACCAGCCACTCGGCTACGGAGGTCGTCAAAAAAAGTGAAGAAATAATTATGACCTAATAACTATAACGTTAACCTTCTAATTTTAATAAACACCTTAATGGCTTTGTTGTTAGACCACCAGTTCTGTCCAGAGTGTGTTTCCCAGCGTGGGTTAGGTGCATATGGTTTTCGAAATTGTAGGGCTTATTTAAACACGCCTGGCTGGCTACCGCCATCGCATCTAAATCTGTCGCCACAACACTAGTTCCAGCAGTTAGAGATAAGATTGTCAGTTCCACAGCAGTTGAAAATTGGTGAAGTGGGTTTACCCTTCGTCGGCCTTATCGTTATATATGAAAATATATTTTATATAAACGTGACGTGCGTGCGGCGCCCTTGTTTTAATAAACAAATGTTTGACTCCAAAGGTCACTTCTGTAAGAAGCAAGAGCTCTGGGATTAACTTTTCAGAACGAATGAGTTCATTTTATTGCATTAATATTACAGCCCGCCGCGTCTGCTTAATTTTATTGCGTAAATAACATGCACTTTATTTCAGGAACGACTCCGATGTGGCTCGTGTCGTGTTAAAACAGTACGCCTGCATGTCCCCTTGTGCGTTTTCTCATTTACTTATATTAAAATCAAAGACTGGATTAAATCATACTTCGCCTGCCCTGCTTTCAATCTTATTTTGGGATCGGCGCAACATGTTTTCTTCATCCATTCTTCTCGATTAGCCGTCATATCAACATTGACTCCTCTCTTTGGCTTACAGCTTCGGTAACATATTTAGATATTAGGTAGTGTAGACTATACGTGTCCACGGGGCAACTAGCTTTGAGACACTAGTCTTAAAATTTCCGGATGAAGAAAACGTTTCGGCGCGTCCTGATCTGGCGATTTGCCCTAACGTTGATGATCCCTTGTGCGAATTACTTTGTTTGCGCAAGGTCGTCTGTCACCTTTTTGTAACCTAACGGTTGGTAGGGGGTGGTAGTAGTTTCAGTCGTGTTTAGCAGGGTTGTCCTCTCTTTGTCATAATATCATCATTCACATAGTCTATTAACATTCATTACCTTTTTAGTCCCAATACATGCGGATTATATACTGTTTTCTAAAGTTAACGCAAACACAACACTTTGAAATGAAACTCTTAAATACACTCGCGTTAAATTTGCACATTGTTATTCTGACGTGATTTATTTAGTGCAAGTAAAGAGATTAAAAACAGTGGACGGTAGCAAGTTACAAATTAATTATGAGACGACCAACACCTCTGTCTCCGTCCCTATGCCCAACGGCACCACAAGTACGAAGTGTTTTTATTCAATTTAAGTCAATACTGTATTTTGCTTTAGGTAATCTCAGATTCATTATACCATTTCTATTCTAACTCTCTATAAAAGGCGACGTCTTGGTATTGCTAAGAGAATATCAATAGTTGAATACGTTCCTATTGTAACAGAAATAAGGTTGAAAGTCGTGGCCGATTAGGCATCATAAAATGGACCTGACCGGTTGTCCTAGACTCAAGAAGGTTGCAAGGTTGCCAGTATCTAGGTGAACAGTCAGCTACTTGGTTGTAATCGTTTATACTTTTGCATCGCAGATGCGCATGCCTTGGTTTATAATTAGAAAAAAAAGCGTAATTGTCTATAGATGCATTATTTTATAAAGAAATTTATAATAGGTACCAGTGTCCACTTTCAGCATACCTACTCAATTATTTGTTAGCGGCACCGATATAATAAGTAAAAACGCCAAATATTTCCTTTTGTTTACTTACAACAACGTAAGAAATGGACAATCAACTTGAGAAGTCTAATAGCCAAAATGGCCGTCCAGTTTCCCGCCATATTTTACGTCATCCCGCTATTTTTTCGTCAACGACCGACTGAGAGTTCAAGGTTAGCGGCCAGCGACTAGAAACAGTGGAATAATCTTTTTTTTATTATTATAGTTTACGTGCGGTTACATTGCGGCTTATTTTATCATCTGGTATAGTTTTATCTCTTCATAAATATGAACAGTACTATTTTGTAATTCCTCTTTTCACAGTAGTAACCATTGTAGGTATTGTTGTCACAAAAAAATATTGTACACTTTTTAAATTCTTAACCCACCAAGGAGCTCCTTGATTGCTCATTCAGCTGATTGATATGATAACACAGGGGCTTGTGTGTTCGGGTTGTAATCTTGCTAGTTAAGAAACTTCTTAAGGTCGGATGGGTGACGAGTTTAAACATCTCTTGCTACCTACTTCTTGCTTACAGTATAGGCATTTCGTTTCAGTTAGGGTTGGCAACTCTATTGGGAAGCCGAACCCAGCAGTGGGACGTTTATGTGCTGATGATAATGAACTACTTAACACATAACTTAAAATTAGGTACACTTAATGTTAGAAATATATTTTAGAAATATCAGTTCGTTCTGAGTAATTTTTGTTTATATAAATTCCATAGACATTTATTGATCAATGCTGCAACGTAATAACAGATAACCGATAAGGTTCCTTATCTAATATCGGTGGATCGCTATGCAAACGAGGTATCTACCTACAATTAGGAAAAAAAAATTTTTTTTACTATATTATTGTCAGAACGACGACTAACCGTATGACTAACGCATTTTGATGTTTAGAATGGGAAACAAAACTTGTTTTGGAGTGATTCAAACGTCCAGATTTGCATTAAAATAGATAATTTAATTTTAAATTCCATCATTATCATTATCATCAGCCTATACTAGGCACCGCTGGACATGTCTCTTTAAGTGCAAACCACTCAGCACGATCCGCGGGGTGATTTTACATTTTATTCTGTAATAAATAATCTAGAGCAATCTTAAAAAAAACATTAAATCTCTTTAAAAAACATGTCCTTTAAAGTAGTGGCAAAAAAACGCAGTTGTAGCGATGTAAAATTATCTATGACGTAAAATATAGGTTCTGAAATATAATATGTTGTATGAAGCTGTTGGCAAAAACGCAGTTTCAGCGGTATAAGATTGTCTATGGCGAAAAGTACAATAACAATTGCCTAATAAATTAATTAAAAACAAGATGCAAACGTTCAGTCGTCCTCCGGTGTTATTATAATTAGAGAGCGGCAAACACGCCCGAGAAAGCTGATATTAATGCGTAAAATCTATTGTGGTGGCGAAAGTGGCATGCGTGCTGGCGGAATTCGCGCCATTTCGGTATAAAATCAGTATGCAGTTTTCGGCAGCAAAGGCGTCTCGTATTGTCATTAAAAAGCAACTTTTGCGAAGCCGGGTCATCGAGTGGGTGACCAAAAAAGGTCTCCAACCTTCTTTAATGCTTCGGAAGGGACGTTAAACTTTTTTGATCCGTTATCGTAAGGTGTCAGTCGTCAAAAAAACAAACTGCGTGCTGAGTGATTATCGGATTCTGGGCATGATCGTAATCTTACCACTAGACAATATCCTATTTGAGTAATAAAATAAAATTAAACTTATTATTATTTTTTTCGTATTCGACTATTTCCGAACACTTGTTTACACATTAAAGTCGCACGAGGAGATCCTAAAAGATCCATAAACTCAATCATACAGTACGAAACACGTTTTAAGCAATTACCAATATACTATGAGCTCGCGTGCGAAACTGGCATAAAATCATAAGGGTTCTGTTTAATCTGGCCATCTTCTTTATTTGGATGGTCGCCATAGGGAAACAACCTGTACCTACCATACCAAAGTCGGGACAGCGAAAGAAAGGGAAAGTTCGTTGCATTTGTATTTTTGGACGCATAAAGTATTAATATTTTTGTTGTTTTTTTTATGGTGGACATTTAAGGATGCATGCGGTGATTCCTTTGCGTTCCAAAGGGATCGCGCTGCTGGCAACAACATTTTGACACAAAGAAAAAGTAAAATTCCTTTTAATAATGCTTTGGCGGAATTGTGTTCGGCTGTAGACCACTGTAGACACAAAACATGCCATAAATAAAGGAAGAAGAAGAAGATAAATTATTGCTTTTTAATTTTGTTTTTCTGAACATTCTCGTTGATTGAAACCATATGTAATTAACGAAAACAAATTAATGTGATTGTTCCGTTGACGTTTGAAATTACTCTCGCCATCTGTGATAAACACGCAAAAAAACAAAATATCGTAACAGCTGAAACAATAGGATTTATGTAGGTAACTCGTTTGTTTTTATTTCACAACCAAGAGCTGACCGAAGGTGGAAGCGCACTTCACCAATCAATAATGAAGAACTGCCGAAATATATTACAACAGTGCTACAAACATTCTTGTTGTAACGACACTTAGTTATGACGATGTTAGCTTTGAAGTAGACTTTGAAGAAACACATAATTAAAATTCAAAATCATTTATTCAGTTCAGGCTTAACATCGCTCTTATGAATGTCACTATGTCATATAGGTTCGTAAGTTTACCTTGTACTGAGAAGAACCGGCAAGAAACTCAGCAGGGGCATTTCTTTTCTCCCTTACAGCTTAAATGCTCTATAAAAGAAGGACACACAAATTACAAATAAATACACACAAAATATCTAAGTTGGAAAATATACCTCAGGTATACAGTTTAAACACAGCCGCTTAAATCTATCTTGATTAATACTAAAAGGGCCAAGGCGCCGCGCCGCCCGCCGCCGCCGTCCTTATCCAAACATACATGGAAGCAGACCTCACCGCCTCACCGCTCCATGATTCATAATACGTGCCAAATCGGGCTGTGTGGAACTGTGGATTGCAAGGAGGTCGATACGTCTCTTTATACTCTGTCGATGAGCAGATGTATGGCGTCTCTTAGTTTATTTTTATTTTGCTCAAAGAAGGTGGTATAATTACATTTTGTGAAAAAAACTTTGTGGTTTAATGCCACCTCCTTGGTTTGAGGTTCTCTATGAGCCGTTAATTGCTCTGCTCTTTCCTCTGCTTAGTGCGTGCTAGGTCCGTTCTATAAACAATTGAAATTCTTTTATCTGTATTCACAGCAGACGACAGATTAAATTAAGGAAAAATCAAAATATTTTTTAAAATTTGGTATGTAGGTACCTTTAGATTGAAAATAAATTTGAATATAGAAGACACATTTTTATTAATCTTACTTTATGCATGACCTCCAAACGAACATTGATACTGGTACCTATATTGTGTTTAGTTATTTATTTGAATATATTATCATAATCAAATCAAATAAATCAACCTATAAGTCTCTTAAACTGCAAAACGCAGACCCTAGACACATGGGGAGAAAAGGCATAACTTCCTAATACGGGTCAGTGTTATAACTGCCATCTTAAGACAGAAACGTAGATATTTTCGCCTGGTCACCCATCCGATGGCAAGACATCGCGTAAGTAGCTTCACATTTACGATCGCGAAGTGTACGTCTATGGAAATTCCTAAACTATCTCAGATACAAGTGAACCTTTATCTCGATATACCGTTAACAACTCACTTTATCGCAAACATATAAATACATTATTATTATTATTATTGATTGCTAGAATAAACATCTGGTTGTTCGGATATATTAGTAACATATTGGACTGAGTCTTGTCCAAAACAATATGGCCGTTCATCCCTCCCTAATAATATGAGAAGGAAGAAAATCTTTATGGTCAGGGCTGTCAGAGAAATAAAAAGTTTGGATGTCAAAATTAAAATTACTAATTCAGTTGCTACAATAATTATACTCTTATAAATGTCACTACGTCATCGGTTCTTAAGTCTACAGGGCGGGAGACCTTATACTGAAAACAAATACAGCAAGGGCATATTTTCTTTTCTCCCTTTCTGCGTTGTAAATCAGCGTTATAATATAAGAAAATGCCCAATCATAAAATAACACTTTCCATATCAAATATCTATCTTTAGCCTTTTGAACTTCCTATTGCTGGACTAAAACTTACCTTAATTAATAATATCACGTGAGATCGGGCCATTATCTTCCCTACAACTATCTTATAACCTACCTTCGAAGCAACAAGAAGTTGTTTTACTTATAAAAAAAAATCTTGTAAAATTTAATATTATATTTTGAAATGAAACAACTTTCACACATTATTTTTAAATAATGTTTTTCCTGACGTTTCGAACTCTTTGCAGGGTCCGTAGTCACAGGGAGACTGAGTGTTGGTCGTCTCATAATTAGTTAGTAGCTTGTATACCCTTATTAAAATTTTATCAGGTGCGTTCCGTTTTACGCAGAAATAGCTTACAGTATCTTTTGGTCTGGCAGTATGGTGTTGGGGCTGGGATTTAATATTTTGTATGTTGGGATCCCAGGCTGGTAGTATATTCAGTGTGTGGTGGTCACGGTGGAAGCGCATTTCACAGGGAACCCTCAACTACTGAGGCACTGGCTATTTTATCTCTAGTTGCCGGAACACAACAATGCTATTATTACTAACAATGTTGCTATGGCAACAGGTTTAGATCATATCGCGGTAACAACCTAGCGCTACCTAATTATTAGCAATAGATCAAATGTATGTTAGTGTGGATATACAGAATAACAAAAATATCTGTCCATTATTATAACCTTCGCATGTCTTTTATACTGTTTTGCCAGTTTTAACACTATTTGCAGTTAGAATTTCTCATATTGTCGAAATCACTTAATAATATGTTTTCTTTTGTAAACTTATCATGTATGCCGCTATAGTAACTATAGGTTCAGATTATTGTAGAAAACACTTAAAAATTTAATTATGTGTTTCATAGTAAACACATGATTGGCATCCCTAATCTGGGAAATTGAAAACAAGAGTCACGTCTGGCTGGTCTATACTCTCGTGCACTAAGCGGCGTGAAACAAAACTTCGCAGTTTCTCAGTTTGTTATGGAGCGTCGTATCGGACGCACGCGCGCATCGCAATCAAACAAAGACGTGACGAATTACGAATTAAATAAATCGAAATTCAAATTTAATAAGTCAAATATTAAAATTGGAACTTTTTGATGCAATACACGGTATGCATTAGCTGGATTAACGCGTTCGATGTTCAAAATCAAAAGAAAACAAAAGTCAAATTGCGCGCGTTTGTAATTTCGAACGTAAACAAAGAAGACTGTGTGCTTGCGAATTTTGTTTTTGAAAAGCGACTGTGTTGTTCGTAATTAAAATTTTCTTTAGAGAGTTTAACGGATTTATGTAAAAGCGGTTAGGGTGAGTGCCGTTACTAACCATCAGTGAATTACGGCGATTTAAAGAAAGAACTAGCTCGTTTATGACCGTGTGTAATCTCTCAAGATAGCAAACATAACATTCTCTTTGTTTTATAAAGACAGTTTGGTTGTTTTTTTCATTGCATGTCAACAACATTATCTTTAATTTGTGGAAACAGGTTTATTTCTAATGTGTTGTGTGTGTCATAGGTTAATCCGATTCTTTGACACAAAACAAATTAATGACGAGTCTGAGTGACAATAGACGGTAAACTATTGAATTGTAATTGAGTGAATACATTATTTGCTGCGTTATTTCTATTCGAGCCGAATTCTCTCATTAGTTAACTGGATTTTAACAGTTTAGGAAGTTTTACTATTATTATTATTATTCAGTTATTTTGAAAAGATACTTAAAAGTGTACTTAATAGATAATCGTATCTCCTAACTTATTTGTGCTGTCCTTCGAAATGTAGATTTAAAAATGTTTTAAATAGTCACAATGAGGCTCAAATTCGTCGCTTTTAATTAAAGTTTATGCTAGTTAGGGTAGGCTTATTAGTTAAGGAAGTTTTTAAAGGACTTTAAACAAATTACATTATTATGATAAAAATACTATACTAATAAAAAAATACAGTTACATATATCTGTCGCAACGCTCAAGGTCAAACGTCTTTGTTCCCAATCCAGGTTAATAATACCGTGTGTAAGAATTGGCGGCAAACCAAAATTTGACAGTTCGCCCATCATATAAAAGTGTAACAGTGCAAAATGCCTCTAAGGATGCCGTCGTCTCACGTGAAACGGAACGGCGCCGGCGTGTCAAAGTGACGTCCCGCCAAAATGCCACCGGTCAAACGGAAGAGGCGGGTCGACGAAGAGGTCACGTTCCGATTTAAATTAGCAAGGACTCATAAACCATAGCCAAGTTCATAAAACCTCACGGTACACATTGATCTCACAGTATTTTAGTGCTCAACGTATATAATATAAATAAGTTTAAAAAAAAAACAAAAGAGACTGATTAAAAACTCTTTAAAGACTGTCTTGACCTTTTACCAAATAACAAAAAACTACGATGATCGCGCTGAAGAAACTATACGGCGACGAGCTTTTAAGGCTCGCGCTAGTCCTGAGCCTTCTCAAAGTGGATCCCAACGACTACTTAGAAAGGGAGACACAACAGCTGATCACCGGTCTCCACATATCTAACGGATCCCATTGGTCCTTAGAGCAGGAGCCACAAACCCTAATAAGACCGAGGTATGTCCACCCAAAGTCCTTGGACAACATCCTGATCAACTACGAGAGGGAGTTGTTCGAGGAGCTGAACTCCTTGGGGCGGTACGCGAGCTCGCGCGTACAAAACAATGAGCGGATGTGGAATAATAGGGGTCCAATACTGCATACATATTTATTGAATAATGTGGCGACGGACACAGTTGCGCCCGCGCTTGCCGCCGCGTCGCCTGAAAACGGCGAGCAGGATGGCGTTTCTGCTGACGATAACGTCGCTCAAGAAGTGAAAGTGACAGATGAGGAGTCGCAGGACAGCAATGAAGTACAACCGGACGCGGTGGTGACACTCTCAGCTGATTTTCTGAGCAACCACACCGAATCTGACGTGTTCGCTGAGATAGCATCCCGATCGTTTGACGTCAATGAGTTTTTGTTGGACCCAAACGAGATGCTGATTAAGAAGGAGCCGCGCGACGAGGATGAGGACTTCCGCGATGTGGTCATCAAGAAGGAACAGCAAACGGAGGATTTGTACAGCGACAATGCTATCGACGACTTCGTGCCGTACTTCACGGCGAAATCGGAGAAAATGGATATAGGCGAGCCCCATTCGCTGCTCAATCAGAACATGGCCGATTTGCAAGACTACGGAGAGTTGTTCGACGATGTCAAAGAGTTAAGGAGTGATCTGGAGTGCTTGGATGTGAAGCAGCAGCAGGAGGATTTGGAGCAGTACCTTCTGGAGAATACTCCTCTCGAAATGGATGCTGAAGTGTACGAGTTGGCCCCAATGTTTGAGGAGGAGTTGGTGTTGGATGTGAAGAGGGAGAGAGCTAGCACCAGCTTCACATCGGCTAGTTCTAGTGGTGTCAGTGATATGGATATGTCTTCGGTGCGGGACATCAAGTCGGAGCCTGATGAGGGGCAACACACTGGTGACGAGCTGACCCAAGAAGTGAGTATTGCATGATAAGAATAAGCATTAGATTAAGAAAATATTTGACATTTCAATTATTATTAAATATCCAAAACGAACTAACTAACTAGAATGGCGCAACGACCCAAAGTCTTGGCCTCCGATAATAAGAGAAAAAAAAACGCGGATTAAATATCCGCGCAGTATATTAAAACGAATTGTCTAATTAGGATTCATAACAGGGATATGGTGATAGTCTTAAAAGAATGAAAAACGTTAAGATAAGTTACTGTTGTCTTATTTTGACTGCAGAGGTTTTAGTTCTTTCAGTGCACTTACCATTGGGAATATTATGAACTCCTTTGTATCAAACTTTTTTATGCTGTTTTTTTTTGTTTCTCCCTCTTAAATTTATGGCTTCGCGCGGTTTGTACATTTAGCCAGTGGTCAAAGTTATTGAGATAGTACATAAACAAAAATTTTCTTTATTGGATAATAGATGATAATGAGTGATAATAGAAATGATTAGTGATTAATAATGTACCTAACCACTTGAATATCAGTAAAGATGGGGATTTAATTAGATTTTGAAAAGTGAAATTGCACTGGTAGTTTCATTTACCAATACTTGTACACATTCACGAACGCTAACCGTTAATAATCTACTATTATTTTACACTAGCTTTTGCTCGCGGCTTTGTCACGTGGTAAAAAAAATAAAATAATAATATTTTTCGTAATAAAATAATGATGTTGGTAATCATGATATTATCTCTTGATATGATCTTAATGTTTAATTAAGATTTTAATTTTTAATCAATATTTTTATTCAACTCGTCCATGCGAGCTAGAATTAGTAAAAAGTGTCTAGCACAAAACAACGTAATAAAGATCACTCTGTATAAGTAATTTTGGTCCGTTTTGAAACCTCCTGTACAAAGTGCCATCCTCTACTTAGAAATAATTTTCCAAAAATCCTGAAACACTATCATAATTTCTAACCAGGTCAAATACCGAAGGAATTACAGATTTCTATACAAACTTTTGACCTATATTTCACCTCTCTAGTTCCCTAGAGAAGTTTTCAAAAAATGATAAAACACGTCATTATTTATTTCTATTGAAAAATCTATAGATCGATTAAATTACTCTTCTTCATAGTTATTACTTGACAAATAACGATTACTCAAAAAAAACTTCTTCCCTTTTTTACTCCTTTATAGGAAACTAAACAAAATTCATGAGACAAGTCATTCTTTATTTCTTTTCAAGAAGCTAAATACTAATTTTCAGAACTGACGGACTCTCATACAAACTTTCACCCCCTATTTGACCCCTTATGGTGTGATTTCCGCAAAATCCTTTCTTAGTGTCTGGTTACGTAATTCAATTAACCTACAGTCCAAAATTCAACTTATTAGCTTCAGCTTATAGGCTCGGCGATGATAAATAAATCAGTCAGGACAAGTCATTATATTATATGTATGATTAATATTCGATTAATCACAAAGTTTACATATAACTGCAAACACGATTCTTCACTTTCATGTCAAGAAGACCAATTGGGATAGTTAGGAACTCCTTTGTACAAAGCTTTTTAAACTTAATAAAAATTTTTAAGTGACGATTTATTAGAAGAGTTTGAAGCTTTTGTTTTACAGTTGTTCTGTTAATTCTATTCTAGAGCTTCCTTTACGAAAAGAGGTTCGTTATTATAATACTGTTATAGTCTAGATATGGTATGGATTAATCGATAATAAAATGGAGTGGCTTTCCAATACTATTTAATAAGCCAAAAAATGTAAAAGTGTATCATTGTTCAATTATGTAAACGCTTGTGTGGAAGTTATAAAGTCTACATTCGCGTGCCAAGGGTAGCAAAGCAAGCAAATAAATTTTCTTTTTATTGTTAATCAGACTAATTCAAATAATTACAACGCTCTTTAACATATCTATTTTTGGAGTTCAGGTTAGACAATTGATTGAACATGCAGACTCATTTGTCAGGCTAATTGTATTATGTTTATAAAATGTCGTTGTTAGTCTTTCGACACATAATTCATCGCCAGAAAATAACATTGGTCGTCATTTAAGAGCTAGGAAGGACTTCTTGGCGGGAAAGTGAAGAGTCATGTCTGCGGTTTTGTTTTATTTTCTAATATTTGTGTTACGTCGAATATTAATATAAAATAATGGTAGATTATGAACCGTTGAGTGTTCGTGAGTGTGCATGAGTGTTGGCAAATGAAAGAAAACAGTGCAACGTCACTTTTCAAATTCTCTCAAGAAGTCCGCGTGAGGACTTAGTAAAGCCCCACCCACATCTTTACTGAGATACTCGAGGGGTTGGGGGGTATATTATTTCTCACATCTCCTTTCTATTATCATTCATCATCATCATACTGGAAGGAAATATTGTTTATTTATGTATTACTTGTAAGAAAAAATACTTTGACACTGGCTAAATGTGCTAATCGTACGAAGCCATCAACTAAAGGAAAAATAAAAAGGTATAGGTAATTTGTTGTCAGACCTTCGTTCAATGATGTACCTGCTAGATCAAAAATGCATCTCGAAAATGGTCCTGTTTGCACGTAAATTTGGAATAACAAAATATGTAAAAAACTAGATAGCATCAACAACTTCAGCTTACTATGAACCTTAAGTCTTAAATATAAAGATTAAATTAAGGTTGCAAAATATTTGTACTTAATATTGACTGTCATCGCCACAAACGTCATTGTGGTTCCGCGGCACCGAAGTCGCCTACCGTTTTTCAAGCGCTCATCGGGAATCTAGTACATATATAATTGATCGAAGTGTCAGACACACAGAAACAATTATTAACGTGAAAATTTGAATTTGAGGAGGCGATGCTAAAATACAAATACCATAAAAATGGATAAAAATTTTCGTTCATTTTATTCGTCATCAGCTCATTTTATGACCCCACTGTTGAGGCACGAACCTTCCCTATAGATGGATAGGGAGAACGGTCCATAAATCACCAAGCGGGCCCAGTGCGGATTGGCGGTTGTTAACGACTGCTTATGCAGCCGGGACCAACGGCTTTATGTGCCTTCCAAAGCACGGATTAGCTCGAGATGAAAAATTTATGGTCACCCATCCGATGACCGGCCTTTGCGAAAGTTTCTTAACCCCAGCACTCGTAGACCAGGCGCGTTAACCACTGCGCCATCCATCGAGCTCCACAAGTTCCTTCTTCCTGTCGTTTTATTATGTCTTAATTAATGGCTTCGCTTTATGAGCATTAAGCTAAGTTCAAGTAGTATTTTGTTAAAAGCAATAAGGTAAGGGCATTACAATATTTTTTATTCATAAGAATAAACCTTACCTTACCTTACCATAAGGTAAGGGATACAATTTTAGAGTACCTTGATTGAATTAAAAATGGTGTCACACAACAAAACGCGTTGTTAAATTCCGACGAAATCTGAGAGTGTATCAGTTGTTATTATTTAATATTAAAAAATTAACTGCTTGTTTTCTATTATATTTTATAAATCTATATATATATAGGTATATAAAATTAAATTAAAAAAAAAATTAATTATCAAATTCCCCTCAAAATGTTTTTCTCCTTGAGGGGGAGGCCTTTGTCCAGCAGTGGACGTATACGACGACGATTTGCATATACATATAATACATATAATCACGCCTCTTTCCCGTAGGGGTAGGCAGAGACCACTTCTTTCCACTTGCTACGATCCTTACATACTTGTTTCGCTTCGTCCACTTTCATTATTCCCTTCACACATGCTCTTCGGTTTAGGGTACTCTTGACCTGGCCTATTATATGCATATATATTCCATAAATAATTATAAGTGCACCTATATTAATTCAATAAATAATAAGTAATTCTATTTAAACATGTTATTTTATAACAACAACGGCAACAAGAGTTTGTCACAACAGCAGATATTTAGTTTTCGTTCGCTTTTAATGTTTTAATTTTTTATGGGTCCAGCTGAAAATCAGCGTTGTGGCTACAAGCTACAACACGAGCTGAGCTGGTCAACCCTATGCCTTAGGCGTAAAGTTCGAAATCTATTGAGGACATTTGACAGTTTGTGGTAGGTTGCTGTGCAGACGTTAGCACCTATTTGGTGTCATTAAAAAAAAGTTCAATAAACATAAAGACAGTCGCTCTGTCTAATTTATATGGTCGTTGAATCAAAGTCGCTTGCATTGCATTACAATTGCAAAGCGTGCGTTTCGACATTTGACACGAACGAACACAACGGTGCGGCACAGAATAAGGACATCCAGAGGGTAAGCTTCATACATTTGTGTGAAGCGTACCTTCATTATGTAACGGTGGCGACAGCGTGGGCGGGAATTGTTTTTATAGTTTTTTTTTTATTTAACAAAGAGAAAGCGTTATATCTCTGTTTCACTTGCCTGTGTGTTTAGTGCGAAGGAGTTAGTACGATTTGGTTATAGTCAAATATTTTATTCAAATATACTTTAGAAAAGTGCTATTTAATCGTCCAAACATCTTTTTACCTACTAACCATTCAGGACCGTCTATTTTTTAAAAACTAGCTAAAAACTCCACAGCTTTAATATAAGGTAACGACATTTACAAAATGATATGATTATATTATTTTATCTTAATGAGGCCTGTCGAGATTTCCTTCCTCTGTAGCACTTCGACCCATCGGGAGCATTTGTGCAACCCCGGGTTTTGGTCATAAGAGTAATAAGTGAAATTAGGTAAGAACTGTTTAAGATTAAGTAATAAATATATTTATTATAGCCTATGACTGCGCAATCCCACTGCTGGGCAATGGCCTCCATAATTGACATCAAGTCATCACTACAACTGATGGGTAATGGCTGAATCACCACGCTTGCCAAAAGCGGGTTGGTGATCACTAACCCGGGCTATAAACCCGGGACCTTCGGGTACCGGACCGAGCGACTTGCCTTTCGACCACCGAGGCTTTTTGAATTGTTGAAATTGAAAAAGATTAATGACACTTTACCGGGTTCTATTTAGACATTAAGGAAAGTTTAATTTGGACACAAAACATTATTTTACATAAAATGTTTTTGTGTTGTTTATAAATTTTAACGCAAATTTTGTTGCGTAACAAATTACAAAAACAAATGTTGAAAAAATTTCCACGAGCAGGATTTGAACCTGCACCCTTCTGACATACCGGGTCAGGTGCTCTTCCAATTGAGCTATCGTGGTTCTAACCAGCCCGTCGAAATTATTCAACACTATTTACTTTTTACTTTGAAAGCCAAAGGCGCCTATTCAATGTCAACAACTACCGTCATTAACATCTGATCATAATATTTTTACAAATACTAAAGATCAGTTCATCAGATTTTTTCAACATTTGGGTTTTTGTAATTATTTTACATTTTTGTAGGTAGTTTATTTATCTTCAAACAAGTATTATCTATCACATATCGAACTGAGTACATTATATGTACTCGTATATATCATGCATCAATCGCATATGAATCGAATGTTTTTTTGTGTTTTTGTGTGTGTGTGTTTTTTTGCTCTGAAACCGATCTGGTAATTTTAATATAATATTGGCGATTTATTATCTTCTATTAGCAAATAAATTAGGGATTCATCCAATTTATGAAGCCTGAAATTAGCGTCTCATTGAAATGAAACAACTTTTACGGATCTACTCGCGTTTATTTTACACATTAGTTTTAATTAATGTTTATCCTGACGTTTCGAACCCTTTGCAGGGTCCGTGGTCACAAGGAGACTAAGGTGTTGGTCGTCTCATAATTAGTTAGTAGCTTGTATACCCTCATTTAAATTTAATCAGGTGCATTCCGTTTTACGCAGAAAGAGCTTACAGTATCTTTTGGTCTGGCAGTATGGTGTTGGGGCTGGGATTTAATATTCTGTATGATGGGATCCCAGGCTTCTTATGCTGCTCCCCCCTTCCGTGACTGGCCCTCCCTACGCTGCGCTCGGGATTTTTCCCCGCCCGATCCTCTAAATGACAGCATACATTTACAGAATACACTAAACATGCACACCAGTTTAGGCCCAAGACACCGTACTCGTAGAACAAAGGTACGAAGAACCGGTTCACACTCGCTCTACACCAGGTACAGACATGTACCTGGGCGCTTCTCTCCTCCTCCACGGCCCGGTCAACCCGAGCCGAGGTCCGTGCCTTTAGAGGCGCCCTCAGGTTGCTCCGCTCCCCGATCCGATCCGAACCCTTCGGAGAATCTAGTAGGGCACGGGGACGCGCACTTGTGCGCGATGCCGTTCCCTCTAGATAACCTCTGAAGGTGATTCGTTTCACACGGCTTGAGGGACCCTTTACGTTCCTCGCCGCCCCCAAAAAAGCCCGGTGAAGCTGAAAATGCCGCAGCGGCAATCAGCAATCTCTCTCAAAAAAAAAATCGGGATTTTTTTTTAACTTAACCTAACCAACAGTAAGGACTTCTAATGCTGACCGATTGTATAATTCTGCTGACCAAATGACCAAATAATAAATAGTTCTAACGCAAAAGCGTTACAACTATTTATTTTGAAAACACATAAATTATTTTTCAATTAAAATGAGGGTATACAAGCTACCAACTAATTATGAGACGACCAACACCTCAGTCTCCATGTGACCACGGACCCTGGAAAGTCAGAAACGTCAGGATAGACATTAAATCAAGTCTCGAAAAAGTAGTTTGCCAATTCATCTATACGAATAAAAAGCTGTTAAAAGCTAATAAAATTAGTACGTCAAAGTTAATTAAAATGAATGTAGACAACAGGATTGCTATCTAACCTTCAATGAGGCCAAAACATGGTACATATTATGTTTTCTCAACTCGTCATGTAATACCAGTTGTGTAAGTTTGACTGACGTCATTACAAGATGGCCACACGACAAATTAATAACAACACAAACATGGTTCGTAAAATATGCGCTTAATAAAGTCCCATTGCCGGGCAAATGAGTGTGGATTTTTGTATCGTTGAATAAATGAAATGGTGTTGGTGGCTGGCTGATATTTGTATATCACATTACCAGCTTATGATGTCCCCACGCGGGCCCACTGCGGTGGATGTTAATGGTTAATGCAGCCGGGACCAACGGCTTTACGTGCCTTCCGAAGCACGGAGGAGCGAGAGATGGTACATTTTTGGTCACCCATCCGATGACCGGCCTTTACGAAAGTTGCTCAACGTCAGCAATAGCAGACTAGGCGCGTTACCTCTGCACTGCGCCATCGAGCTTCTCTATATTGTATACATATATGTATACTAGTTGTCGCCCGCGACTACACTATCCGAAGACTACACTTTCCCACAGGAACCTGTTACCGGGATAAAAAGTATCCTATACCCTAGTCCGGGTCATGGTCTGTCGTATGTGCTAAGTTTCATCCAAATCCGTTCAGCCATTTTCACGTGATGCGCGGTCAAATAAACAGACAAACAGACAAAAAATCTTTAAACTGTTAGAACGTGTTCTGTTATCGATTCTAAGTATCCCCAGCCAACATTTTTTTTAATATCTTCCATGTACATACCTTCGACCCTCTTTAGCTTTCCTGTATGTATATTTTACGGCTAATAGCCAAAGTCCGGCTACACCTAGTTTTAGCAAGCTACAACTAGGTGCAGCCGGCTAAAACTAGGTGTAGCCGCACTTATCTTCGTTGTATAGAGATAGATTTCTGTTGTCTAATAAAAAAAAAAATTCTGCACTTAGTTTTAGCCGGCTAAAACTAGGTGTAAAAAGCCGAAGGCTGGCACTTCGGATTTTAGCCGTAACATATATATAATACTAGCTGACCGGCGGACTTCGTACCGCTTTGACAGTTTCCATGACAACACTACAAACAAATCATATTGTATTGAAAAAATTTCAAAAATCTAAAAAAAATTTAGGGGTGGACGGACCACCCTTAACATTTAGGGGGATGAAAAATAGATGTTGTCCGATTCTGCACCCTAGCCGATATGCACGCTAACATTCACGAAAATCGGTCGAGCCGTTTCAGAGGAGTTCAATAACGTACACCGTGACACGAGAATTTTATATATCAGATATAAATATGTACGTTAAACGAGCATTTCCTTTCCATCCTTTTTGGTCCACTCTGCTCAGTTCGAAGATGGAGACGGATGAAAAATGTGAAATACCTAACACTCAGCTGTCTTTTTTGTTCTTATTGCTTTCGTTTCGCTATCCCGTTTACATAATACGACAATAAATTGAAGTAAATATTAGTTTAAATTATACGTGTGGTGTTGACTTTGGGACCATTTGTTGCGGTTGTTTTGTTGTTTATAATATCGTAACTACCTTTAAAATATTCATAAAATTTTATAAAATACAGTGAAAAAATTAAACGCCCACCCGACCCAGCCAGGAAATTAATTTTTTCACTGTATTTTATAAAATTTTATGAATATTTAATTTAGCTTCAGTGCAGCAATTAGCACTTGAAAATAAAAAAAGTGAAATTTACCTTTAAAATATCATTGCTTATCGCCATAGAAATGGCACGAACCTTGTCTCGCGCTCTGTACAAACGCCTGCACATCAACCTATACGTAACTGTATTTTTTTTTTATTAAATAAATGTTCAACTATATGCCATATAGAGGTACATTTAGTCTGTCGAGGAAATTTGACAGTTTGTGGTAGTCACAAACTGTTAAAAAAAACTGTTTAACTATTTTGTTTTTTGTGCAGGCGTGTGACATGACCTGGGTTTAACCTCCTTTTTAATCTGTAGTGCACTGGTGTTGCTACAGTGAAGCTATTATTAAATGGCATCTGCATTTATTTATAGATTTGTCGCGGGTGCATTGCGAAAACGGACGGTCCTTATAAATCCTAATAAAAAGAAAGAAAAAAAGACAGAAAAGAATACAGAAAAGAATTTCGAATCAGAATCATCATTATTTATTTTTGATTCACAAGAGCTACTAGTAGCCTAAACTGAATAAATGATTTTGAATTCTGAATTTTTTTGAATTTTGAGATGTAGGTTAGTAACAACGATGAAAATTTATAAATTTGTTAGTTTCACTAAGGTACATGATAATGATACATTAACAATTCATATACAACCAATACAATATTATGTCACTTACTGGTCAGACATAATACCTGTTCCCGAATGGAGCAATAATTGAAACAATAATTATTATAACAAATAGACTTGTTGTAATGCGCTATTTGAACGTTACATAAAATTTTAAAAACGTAAAAACTATGGCAGATTTGCGTTGGCGAGCGACGTGCGTTTCACGCGGTGATAGCCTTGTTGAATAGGAGCGGCGAGCGCTGTCTGACTAGCGGCGGTGTCGCGAACTCTCATGTCGCGGCCCCCGCGCGCCTCCTCCCGTGCGTGGAGCAGGGCTCGGCGCATACAATACCTTATAGTAAGATTGGCAGATGACTCTGTTCTACCTGATGCAGAGTCCAGATGCAATGACAGCTAGACGTAGAGCAGGATTGAACGCAGAGTCGAGAATAGTCGATATAATCGGAAATAAACAGAAAAAATACATTTCAGTGTTGCAAGGTTGCGTCAAAGCAGGTGTCCAATAGGGGAATTGACAACAACAATTTATTCCAGAACATAAAACGTATAAATGATACGTAACAAACAACACTTTAAAACGTACAGTTTTTGATGAACAGTCAATTGACGGACCACAATTATAGTGACGTCATAGTTAGCCATTTCAAGGACATTTCCATACAAAAAATGTTTTGTCAGTTTCTGTATTGACTAACTAACCAGTCAACTAGGGTAGTTGACTGGTTCAGCGTAGTATGTCAAGTGTATGAAACATTTAAAATTAAGTGAGTATAACACAACGGACTTTGGGTGGCACTAACTCTGAGGTCCCGGGTTCGATTCCCGTCCCCGATCCGATCCGAACCCTTCGGAGAATCTAGTAGGGCACGGGGACGCGCACTTGTGCGCGATGCCGTTCCCTCTAGATAACCTCTGAAGGTGATTCGTTTCACACGGCTTGAGGGACCCTTTACGTTCCTCGCCGCCCCCAAAAAAGCCCGGTGAAGCTGAAAATGCCGCAGCGGCAATCAGCAATCTCTCTCCAAAAAAAAAAAAAAAAAGATTCCCGTCATCATCTTCGGGTCAATGTCGAAAACGAACTTTTCGATATTTTGTCGGGTCTGGGTGGTACCGTAGCCGTCGTGGTTCCTGATCTCCATAATACGAGTGCTTTCCACTTACCTTGGGATCAGAACAGGACAATGTATGAGATGTTGTCTAATATTCTTTTTTTTAATAATTAAATTTTATTAAAAAAAACAATATAAAACTTTAGTAGCTACGCTAAACTTTAGACAGTTTTTTATCCAAATTACTTGCGTTGTCAAATGGCAACTGAAAACATTCCGTTCGTCGCCCTAGTCAACTTTGCATTAGACAAAATCAAATTGAATTGACTTGCCAGGAGGCGCTGCACGCAGTGCTTCAATGCCATACTAATTCGCGTTTTCGCAAACGTACCTAATCGATCGAATGAATACAGATCGTAAACAAAACCCATACTGGGCACCCTGATAGAGTTACCCGCTTCTGTGGAGTAGTAAATACCACATGTCTCAGCTCCAGAGGCCCCAGGTTCAATTCCCAGCGGGCGGTAAGTTGTTGTACTCAGTTTGGTTGGTATAGCTTGTTTGAAGTCACTGCACTAATACTATCCATCTGCAGGGCCAAGGCATCCAATATCCATAATTTCACTCCATCATTAAAATCTAGTCATTACTACAATTGGTGGGTAATGACTTAATTACCGCCAAATGCGGGTTGGTGATCACAAACCCGGGCTATGCGTCGAAAAATCCGTAACACGTTTGCCAGACCTTCGGGTATCGACCCGAGCGCTATGCCACTTACCCGATGCGTAATTTTTTTACAAAGTAAAGCAGTTTAAGTTTTTTAATGTTGTCAGTCCAGAGTGCATCGCCCAGTCGGGGCCGTCAACCCAGACGGCTGGGCTCCAGAGGTCGTTTCCCCCCCAATGCGAGACCTTCCAAGGGTCTGTAACAGTGTTTGTGAACTCTGCAAAGGTTACAGTAGTAACGACCTGGCTGGAAACCAAAGAGTACCTATGTAGAGTTTGGTGGTATGCAGGTTGGTTTTGTTTTATCTGTGATGTGTAGATGATCACAGATAATACAAAGCACAGAGAAAATAACATAAAGTATAAGTTTAATCAAAAAAGGTTTTAGTAATGTGACGACCTGGCTGGAAGACCCTAATAAATATTAAAAAAATACTTTAAAAAGTTATTACGATATTTTTTTATATCATCTATCTTCGTGGATGACCACGAAGGAGGTAGATAAGTTAAAGGTGTAGCCAGAGGATGACCTCTACATCTTCGTGGTGTTCATAGATTAGAAATGGGGCACACCACAGAAAAATATCATAGGTGGGGCTATAATTTTACTTTTTATTTTTAAGTGCTAATTGCTGCACTGAAGCCGAATTAGATATTTATAAAATACAGTGAAAAAATTAAATGCCTACTCGACCCAGGCAGGAATCGAACCTGTCTTCCGCAATCCGGGCGGCTGCACTGACCATTATGACTGACGGACTATTAGGCTGACGGACGTAAACTAAGCACTTGAATTTTTTTCATTGCTTTTTTTTAGCGTCAGGGTGCCATGTATCCAACGGTCATTGCAACCGATGGCTATGTAGATTCATCTTTACAGATGAAATACCACAAATTTGATAACACGACGCTATAGTAAATTTTACTTTTTATTTTTAATCGCTAATTGCTGCACTGAAGCTGAATTAGATATTTATAAAATACAGTGAAAAAATTAAATGCCGACCCGACCCAGCCATTTAGTTTAGTTTAATTTACTTTTATTTAATGTAGGTATTTAATATTTTCACTGTGTTTTATAAATACTATATACAAACACTAGGATAGTGGTACCGTGTTTGACAGGAATCAGTGCTCGACATTCTTTTATTATTAAAAATACGGGTCAGCAACTGATTTTAGTCTTCATGATCAGCTCGTTGTACGTCCAGACTGCTGGGGCACGAGCCTTCCCTATGGATGGATAGGGAGAACGGGCCGTAAACCGCCACGCGGACCCAGTGCGGTGCGGTGGTTGTTAACGACTTCTAATGCAGCCGGGGGTCGGGACCAACGGCTTTACGTACCTTCCGAAGCACGGAGGAGCTCGAGATGATAAATTTTGGATCACCCATCCGATGACTGATGATGGTTTTAGTCTTAATGAATTAATTATCTTAATTAATGGCTTCGCGTTTAGCATTTAGCCAATTTCAAGTGTTTTTTTAATAAGTAGTAAAGGTACAATTTGTACGGTAGTTAGAAATTACAAATAAAATGGAGTCTCACAATCACAACACGTGTTATTACGGAAAGAACTCGGGTGAAACCTCGATTTTAGTCTAGCAACAATTGAATACAGACCACCTGTTTCAATGACGGCCATTGTTAGTTTTTGGCGACAACAAATGTGTCACACTGGGCTTAAAGTGTCAACGCTGGTGCCACTACCCTAGGTCGGATTAGTAATTTTTTTTTCTTTAGTTGATGGCTTCGTGCGATTTGCACATTTAGCCAGTGTCAAAGTAATTTTTCTTACATGTAATACATAAATGTACAATATTTCCTTCCTGTATGATTGATGATGATGAATGATAATAGAAATGGGAAGTGACAGATGATATACCTCCCAACCCCTCGAAACCCCTCGAGTATCTCAGTAAAGATGTGGAGCTTTACATCTTTACTGAGATACTCGATTTTATTTTATTTCATTTAATTCATATAAATTGTTATGTTCTCCACTATGATCCTAAGCTGGTCGAAATAAATTAATTTTATTTTTATTTTAATTTTTAATTTTTATTTATTTTTTTTACTAAGACCTCACGCGGACTTTTTAAGAGAATTTGAAAATTGACGTTGCACTGTTTTGTTTCATTTGCCAACACTCATGCACACTCACGAACACTTAACGGTTAATTTCACACGGCTTGAGGGACCGTTTACGTTCCTCGCCGCCCCCAAACAAGCCCGGTGAAGCTGAAAATGCCGTCTTGAGGCAATCAGCAATCTCTCTCAAAAAAAAAAAACCTAGTAACTATGCCGACGACATTATTATCTCATTCTCGCCCTTCATCAAATCTTCGGAAAGCAACCGATGCGATGAGCTGAATTTTTTTTTCATAGATATTAATCAATCTAGTTCTTGTTGGATGGTTCCCTTTTTGTCTTAAAACGTGTGACCCTGAAAAACTAACATTTATTTTTTTTGTATGAATAAAAGGTTTGTGTTTACTACCTACTTTCTTATACTAAATTAAAAAAAATCAAAATTCAAAATCACTTATTCAGTTTAGGCTACAAGTAGCTCTTGTGAATGTCACTATGCCATCGGTTCGTAAGTCAACTCTGGGCGGGAGATCTTGTACTGAGAAGAACCGGCAAGAAACTCAGCAAGTGTCCAGCTCTTTTCTCCCTTACAACGTCAAAAATATTGGAAAATGCCCTATCATAGCAGGACACTTTCCATTACAAATAAACACAAAATTATAGAAGACAACCACATGTAAAAAAAAACACAAAATAAAAAAACTAAGTTAACAAATTTACATCAGGTAAAAGTTTCAATTTCCACAATGTCATACAGTACCACTACAGTACTCTAAATAAATTGGTTAAGAAAAACTGTCAAACTACAGTGAATAATATAATTATTATATGATATTTGGCAGCGTCAGGTATTTTGTTTATTTAATTTGTTTGCTAAGGTTACCAATACTCTCTCTCACTTAGAGATAAGTACCTAGTTACTTTTACCCTACTTACCGCATGAGGCGCTGCTTAAGGCGACACTTTGAAAAAATACATCAACTTTCATCGAAGGTTGTAGGAGTATGACAAGACCAACGAATCTGAAATTTTGATATAGATAACTTCATGCCTTTGTCTTTAAAACACCTTGCTCAAAATCACGACTGTGCAATTTTGACTCAATCGTAATTCTTTACGAAAACACCTCCAAAAATCATTAAGGCTAAAATTAATGTCAAAACTTCAGATTCGTTGGTCTTGTCATACTCGTACAATCTTCGATGAAAGTTGATGTAGTTTTTTTAAAGTGTCGCCTTAATTGTCGTACCAAACTCATAGATGGCGTTACTGTCTTCATATATTAATTTGTCTACGCGATTATGTGTTATTTTATTATGAAATAATTAAATTATTAAAAATGAAACGTATTTTGTGGTTGTTTTGTGTGTTGGTTTGTGTTGGTAAATTATTAATCGCACAACGTATCTCTCTAATATCATTGAAAGCAGTACTTATTATGTTTGACGTCGCGTTCTGCAAATATAGTTTTGATAACACGTGTCTATGCTTAAAAATAATACTAATTTTAGTATTTGAGCTGAATGAGTCAGTCACATGCTTTAGTGACAGATTTTAATACGTAGTATCAATTATACTTTGTTGGTAAGAAACACAAATTATACTCTTATAAAAATATAATGTTATATGGTATATTTCTTTGTCTCGTGTCTCGTTTACAACACACGTTTCCGATGGCTAAATTAATTGATTAATTCATTCGTTAAAGGCACACAAAACATGTTAATAATGTAATACACTAATATTTTGATACTAAACACTGATCTAGCTACATTATTTGTAACTCTTAGGACGCGTGCTCAAAATTATCGCAAACTAGGTAGGTGCCTATTTGGTTTGTAAAAAATTGAAGTGTGAAACTGCAATGTTGTCTACAAGGTGACAAGGTGGTGACTCGTTTCTCTGACGCAGCTCCAAAAGATGGAATAGTCTACCAGCACACGTTTTCCCTCCTTCCTATGACATGGGTCTGGGTCCTTCAAACGGCTATTCATTGGCTCATGTCAGTTTCATCAAAATTCAAAATCATTTATTCAGTTTAGGCTACAAGTAGCTCTTGTGAATGTCACTATGCCATCGGTTCGTAAGTCGTTAGTATCCATTCATCCAACAAAATGCCAGAAACAGTTACTGCAAAAAAAAATTGTTGACAGTGTTGACGCTGACTAACTTGTAGTTTCAAGGATGAACAATATATTTACAACGATCTACGTTTAGGTAGGCCCGTATTTTTATATATTTCCGTGTAGAACAGAAAAAAAACATATTTTTCTACTTATATATTTAAAATCCAATCGTAGATTCGTAATAAGATTAACTAGGCCCCCACTTTTCCTTGTTCTACTCAACCTGTTATCAAAACATGTGTACAGTGTACTGTTAAATTCTACCAACTAGAAATAGGTTCATATTACGCCCAAGATAAAATGCTATAATACGCCGTATTCGCACAATAACTTACCAAAGTTTGATCGAAATAATCATCATCAGTTCATATTATGTCCCCACTGCTGGCGCACGAGCCTTCCCTATGGATGGATAGGGAGAAAGTGCCATAAACCACCACGCGGGCCCAGTTGGTGGTTGTAAACGACTGCTAATGCAGCCGGGACCAACGGCTTTACGTGCCTTCCGAAGCACGGAGGAGCTCGAGATTATACATTTTTGGTCACCCATCCGATGACCGGCCTTTGCGAAAGTTGCTTAACCTCAGCACTCACAGACCGGGCGTGTTAATAACTGCGCCATCGAGCTCTTCATCGAAATCGGTTCAGTTAAAAAAAAACATACTAATGTAACAATAATGACACCTCTTTTTATATACATAGGTATCTAACGGGTAAGCATTAGAAGACCTTCATATCACTCACTGATGTTAAGTGATGGATGATAGACCGAAGGTGGAAGTATCACTCGGACTCCTCAACTACTGAGGCACTGGCCATCTTATCTCTGGCTGATGGTAATAGCTAGCCAGGCGGACAACCAAGCCCTACCAACAACCAAACAGAGTTCACAAACATGTACCCCGCTGCTGCGAATTGAACCTGGGACCTCCGGGTCTGTAAACCGGCGGTCATAATCCCATTGGTTTTGGAGAATATCGTTAAGCACTAATCATTTATTCATAATCATACCTATATTATCAAACAAAGAACATTATTGTAATATATACCTACATCGGTACCTCACTTGTAAAAATAACAATACTTTGACATTGGCTAACCGCTCAAAGCCACTAATTAAGAAAAAAAATATTTGTTTTAGTTGAGTCATAAAATTCATGCTGTAAGAATAGGTGTACCATTTAATGTGTGCTCAACAGTACCTTTCTCTGATTTTTCGTAAATGTGTGTGCGTAGTGCGTGGGCGTTACATTAACGCGTACGACCGACCTTGCCTCGCCTTGACCTCATTCGACCTCAACACCTCAATCCGCCAGAACCCAGAACATATGTTCCAGAATATTTCACTCATATAGCACTAACGCCATCTATGAAGGTTAGATGTAAACATGTTATTTTTGTGTTCGAAATCTTATTTGCGTGCGGAGTGCACTGACTTTCGTTAGTTGTTAACTTATTTAAAAACTAAATTCTTCCTTTCTTTATTTGCGTATGACCGTAAAAGCTTAAAGCTAAACGAGTCAGTATGGACCCAAGAAATTGACGTAATTAAAAGAGAGTAAGACTCATTATAATAATTCATATTTACTGTTTAATCTAGTTACTATAATTCAATTTATCAATGTTACACTAATAAAAAAGGTATACACTCGAGTAATTGACATTCTTTTTTGTATATTTATTAGGTAGGTAGGTATATATTTTTATTTAACGACAACCATAAAAGAATAAACCAATATACCTACCTTGTACCTAGTTATATAGGTAATTTAGTTTCTTTATACCAACGCTAACATATATTTTTTAAAATAACAAAGAATAATATAAGATCATAGTTTAAAAACTGCTTAAGTCTTCTACGAAGTCGTAATGACTCATGACCTTACGCAATCCGCGCAATGTTTTTGTACGTGATAGATAATAGATACTAGCCATTTTCAAATGTCAGTCAGTCTTTTATTATAGGTTACTACGTTAAAAACCTCAATAAAAAAGTCGCCTCACAAAGCTCATCTAAAAATATTTCGCAGTATTTTGCAATAATTCACAATAATTAGTGCTACAGTGCCCTCTACAACATTAATGGTTCCGCTACTCGCCAACAGATGGTGCTTGGTACCGTGCGCCATCTGTAAACGTGCTGCGGTACTACGTGGAAGCTTAATTCTCTTAGAGCACTTTAAATGCTTGATCAAGAGATGGCGCTAACTGCAGTTTGTAACAAATTGTAAATAACGCGGAGAGATGGCGTTGCTTGTTTTCTTAATCTGAATTACCACCATAGCAAAATATCGGCGTCTGTTTTTTTTTATTTATGTGTTTTTAGCTTTTTATCATCTGAATATGAGTTTGTCAGTCACACTGATTTTCAAACTGGCGCTAAGTAGTGGGCAAGAGTAAAAAGGAATACCTACTCGTTGGATGATTCTTCCTTTGGATAATATTTACCTAATTCCTTGTTTCCTTTCCTTTAAAAAAATATTTTGGATCGAAAAAGAGTCATTCAAAACGGTGCAGAAATAACAAAGATATACGCTAACATACTATTTTTGAAGTCGGATAAAATGTTAATGTAAAACTCTGTTTGTATCATTTTGATAGGTAGGTAATCAAAGGTAGGTAGTCCTTAATTCGCAAAACGAATAACTTCACTTTTTGTCGAAGTAACTTTTTGGCACCGGAAGAAACTAGATAAATTTCTCTATTACTTGCCATTCTAATATCTCCACTATTCCAAGTAAAAGTAGTAATTTTGGTCTAAAACGTTAATTGAAAATCAAAAACTCCACGTGAAACGGAATGTCACAATTTTTACGGTTAACTCGCACTATTATTCTGTGCTCCCCACAGCCGCCATTTTGTATGGCGCCACAGGAGGAACCGCACAGTCCTAAATGCTTTATTGCGAAAAATGTGTAAAAAAAATGAAAAATAAAAAAAATGTACTACCTACCTAATGAGAATTAAATTTTTTAGAGTAATTATATGTTATGAACATTCACAGTTTCCAACAGGATTTTCAATTTTTCTTTTGAACTATAAGAATCAGCTAGGGTTGGCTGGAAGTCTCTTTTAGAGATAAGCTCACCCTTGTATATGTTTTTTATAATGTAATTTATTCTGTAATTTCAATGTACAATTAAGGGATTCAATATTTTTTAATCTTTTGAACTATAAGAATATTTTTTGTATAGCTTTTAGTCTCTCCTGTAAAATTTGCTACTATGGAGTTATTCGTTTTGCGAATTAAGGAATCGATTTGTGCTTTCTTTTCAGATATGCCAAGGTAGGTACCAGTCAAGTGAGTCTGTCAATACCTAGGTATAAAAAACCAAGTACCAAACATAGTTTAAAAACAAGTAGGTAGGTAGGTAGGTAGGTAGGTAGGTAGGTATGTAGACAGACCACCTGTTTTCTAGCTATCTTCACTACATAGTATAAAACAAAGTCGCTTCCCGCTGTCTGTCTGTATTGTTTAGACTGTCTGTCTGTATCTTTAAACTACGCAACGGATATTGATGCGGTTTTTTTTAAAAGTAATTCAAGAGGAATGTTTATATGTATAATGCATGCATATAATTGGACCCGGTAGGTGGCGCTGCTTTAGCGTTCTATAGAATATGGGTTCCACTCAAGGGGACAAAGTCGCGAGCAGGCCGCTAGTTATATACCTAGTCCGCCCAAGTTCTGTTACAAATGAAAATTCTTTTTTTTTTAATGAAGTACTTAATGTAATATTACTAAAACTTATATGTACCTACATATTTATCAAAGTCTCAGCAAAAAATAAAAACAATATTCTATTAAAAATGGCCACCTTTGGCTTTTATACAGGCCTTTAATCTGTCTGGCCACAAGACAGAGTACACAAACATATACCCCCCGCTGGGAATCGAACCCGGGACCTCTGGGTCTAAACCGGTGGTCTTAGCCACTAGACCACAGCACAGAAGCGGTTAAAATATAGACAAAACGTACATCAAACGAATGTCTCTTTAATATTTTGTTATGTATAAGAAATTAATATGTAAATATTTAACCGCAACATAGGACGCAGCGTCGTAAAATAATGCGTTTGCTTCCCGCTGGCAGCTATTCACTCGGCCTGATTAATGTAATACAACTCTTATCTTCCTATATTTAAAGTCTGCAATCGTACTAAATTTCTATCGTTCTTAACAACGTTTTGTATCAACGATTTTAAATTGATCAACGATTTCGTTACTGCAACAAAAGGTTGTTAAATACTATTTTCTTTTATACGAAAATGAACTTTATTTACATATAGTTGAAGGTTTGATCTGAATTTTCAGTATATTTTACTTGTGTTTTAATTACTTGTAATGTGTTGTAAATTCTTATTAATTCTGTGTTTAGACCAATTAAAATAGTGACTGACTATTATGTATGTGCATGTATCATATTGTTTTTTTTTAATTTCGGCGTTTTATTTAGATTTGGTTAGAAATTTATAGTTTAGGAGATAGGTAGTAGACACAATCAGTGAGTTCCTAGGTAAATACACTTATGTATATGTCACGGCTAATAGCCGAAGTGCGGCCACACCTAGTTTTAGCCGGCTAAAACTGTCTTGAATTTCGAGGTTATTTTTTTTATTAGACAATAGAATTCTAGCTCTATACAACGAAGATAAGTGCGGGCGGCTACACCTAGTTGTAGCCGGCTAAAACTAGGTGTAGCCGCACTTTGGCTATTAGCCGTGACATATACACATTAATGAGTATCTTATCTTATCTTATTGGAGCCTGCTGAGTTTTTCCCTTTCGCAGTAATACTTCGACCCACCGGGATCTTTTGTGCAACCCCATCTTTTCAGTCTTCTTCCTCTGCAAAGATAGATGCCATAAGTTTGGCATCGTCTTTATGAGCTGAAGTCCTCCGGTTTCGGATAAGCCGATCCCTATGAGTCCCAATCTTTATAAATAAGTAAAATAATGCACTCTACTTAGACTAGTCGGGTAGGTTAGTAATACATCCTGAAACAATGGAAGGTGTGTAAGCTCAAAAAAACATTACTTCAGTAGTTACAAAATATCAAAATAGGAAGTAAGTTTAAGGCGTTCTTTTAAAGAATCATGACAATTGTTAGTATTTAACATCATATTTTTTATTAAAATACCGAACACAGCTAATAAAATAAAGTAAAATTTAAGAACTTCGCTTCATTCCCGATTGGATCACAACCATTTTATATTCTTCACGACAGCAAAAACTCAGATGATAATAGATGTAAAACACAGATCGCTGGGCCGATAACGTATCATTACTCGCCCGAGAGTCCGAGACGCCATGTTCGCGGTGCGATGACGCGCCGAGATAGCGCGGCGGGAATGACGATCGCCATTTTGAAGTTATTCGAATTCGAAAAAGGAATTCGATGCTCTGTGGGTATGCTCTCCGGCTGAGTTTGAGTTAATTAGGTATCTGTCGTGTGAAGATCAGAAAAAGCCACTTCGGGCCATTTATTAGTGACATTAACCGCCTCTATGGTCAGACCAAAGACCACCGGTCTCGGTCCCGGGTTTAACTTCCGCGTAGGAGTACATGTTTGTGTACTCGGTTTGGTTGGTAGTAGGGCTTGTTTGTCCGCCTGGCTAGGTACCACCATCTTATCTAAATATTTCGCCATAACATGAATGTCTATAGCATTGTTGTGTTCCGGAAGCTAGAGATAAGATAGCCAGTACCTTAGTTTAAACTTGCGGGTCGGCAAAGTGAGGCAGAATCCTGCTCCGCTAGATGTGATCGCTTAATATCAGACAGAGCAGAGACATTTGCCTAACTTTCTGTAAAAAAAATATGAGGTAATTTTTTCCCCTTTTTCGTCAAATTAATTTTGCTTAGCCTGTCAATCTATAGAGGTAAATGTTGCCAGTATTCTCGGAACTAGTCTCATGAGCCCACAGTTTTAATTATATATTTTGTACGAGTATTTGTAGGTAATTAAGTTAAGTTTATATAAAGATCTTACCTCTCTGCCTAATGCGGTATTAGTAAGAAATTATTTTTAAACAACTTTACTTAACTTACTTTTAAATAACTTTAAACTACTCTCTAGTTATCTTAACTTCAATTCTATCTATTCAAGCGTCGATATGTACGTTAAAGGATTAATTATAAAAGCCCAAACCCACCAAAAAGTTTCTTTAAAAGTAAAAAAGGAACTTTAAAAAGTAGAACATTATCTATAAATCTTAACATGAATTAAATTCTCCTTTGTTCCCAGGATATGGACTTGATCGAGGTGCTGTGGAAGCAAGATGTGGACATGGGCTTCTCCCTCGAAGATCCGATCCAGATGGTAAGCATTTTATTATTGTTTTCTTTTCTAGAAACGCACGCCAGACTGTCAAATTTCCTCAATACACATTGAACTTACAGGATCTTACAAATAAACAAAAAATAAGCTCCAAATAAAATTTAGTTTTATTTTTAAATGCTAATTGCTGCACTGAAGATTTAATTCAGCTTCAGTTCAGCAATTAACACTCAAACATAAAAAGTAATATTTACTATAGCGTTGTGTTATAAAATTTATTTCATCTGTAAAGATGAATCTACGTAGCCATCGGTTGCAGTAACCGTTGGATAGATGGCACTCTGCCGCTAAAAAGCAGTCTCTTTATTTGTTCCTCGAGCCGTGTGATCGAAACCCCGTCAGGGGGATTTCTAGAGAGAATGGCTTCACGCACTAGTGCGTGTCCTCGTTCCCTACTAGATTCTCCAAGGTGTTCGGATCGGTAGTGATGTGCTGCGTCGACTAATTGTGGCATCAGTGTTGGACACCAGTCACCACGCACCACATTTTTACTTTAATCACTAATAACGCCTCGGTGACCGAACGGCAAAGCGCTCGACCCGATACCCGAAGGTCCCGGGTTCAATTCCCAGGTCGGGCAAAGTGTGTTTCAGGTTTATTCGGTGCATAGCCCGGGTCTGTGATCACCAACCCGCATTTGGCAAGCGTGGTGATTAAGCCAAAAGAGGCCTTTGCCCAGCAGTGGGACATTCATACGCTAATTAGTTACTTTACTTACACTAAAAATAGGTGTCAGCAGTAAAAATTCAATTAATCTAATGACAATTTAAAAAAATACTTAGTGTTAAAGAAATTCCACGCGCGGGATTCGAACCCGCACCCCATGACATGCCCGGTCAGGTGCACTACCGACTATGCTATCAAACTGAAACAACAGTTTTGTGGGACTATGGGAAATGTAAGATTTTGTGTATGATTAATAAACAAATAAAAATCGTTGTCAGCTATAATATAACTTGCCTAACTCATAACTGGATCTTTTTTTTTAAATATATTTACGGGTAAGCACAGTGCCTTGATCTCACCTGATGTTAAGTGATGATAAGGCCAATGATGGAAGCGCACTTCACCCGGGATCCTCAACTAGTGAGGTACTGGCTATCTTATCTCTAGCTGCCGGAACACAACAATGCTACAAACATTGATGTTAGGGCGACATATTTAGATAAGATGGTGGTAGCTAGCCAGGCGGACAAACAAGCCCTACCACCAACCAAACCGAGTACACAAACATGTACCCCCCGCTGGGTATCGAACCCGGGACCTCTGGGTCTAAACCGGTGGTCTTAGCCACTAGACCACAGAGGCGGTTAATCTGATCTTTCAACGTTAGTAAAAATATTAAGATCGAATGTTGATGACGTAATTGTCGACATTGAATAGCGCTCCTTTGGCTTACAGAGTAGGAGTAGATAGTGTTGATTAAGGCGACACGTGGAAAAAATACATCAACTTTCATCGAATGTTGTAGGAGTATGACAGACCAACGAATCTGAAATTTTGATATAGATAACTTTATGCCTTTCTCTTTAAAGCCCTTGCTCAAAAACACGATTGTGCAGTTTTGACTCGATCGTAATTCTTTACAAAAACTTTTTAAAAACATATTGGTTTCATATTGATTCTCAATTGTCGCAGGCGCTACGTGTTTTCGACCTTATGACAGCGCAGCGCTCGTAAGGTTTACCCTTTTTGAACATTCACAAAGTGTTAATTTCGGCTTGGATTGATCCACGATAGCATAGTTGGTAGTGCACCTGACCCGGCATGTCGAGGGGTGCGGGTTCGAACCCCGCTCATGGATAATTTTTTCAACACTTTGTTTTTTTTTTGCAAATTGTAATTTGTTCGCAACAAAATTGGCGTAAAATAATTTTTGCCGTCGAAAACTACATAGAGTCGAACTATAGGGTGCCTCTACGATACTCGTTGGTTGGTGACTTTATATTTATCTGGACAGATAGCAAACTAATTATAAAGCATTGTGAATGCAAAAAAAAAAAAAAATGTTTATTTTATTTTATTTTCAACAGGCGGGTCCCCAAGCTACCAAGGTGATGGGTGGTGAGCTGGAGAAAGATGAGAAGCTGTCCGACACCATGCAGAAGAAAAAAGAAGAAGAGGACAATATTGAAAAGGTGAAAGCGTCGCTGTTGGACCCGGAGGCTAACGAGGTACGTCATTATCAACAACAGCTCATTTATATGTCGCCCACTGCTGGGGCACGAGCCTTCCCTATGGATGTTTACAGCACAGGGAGAACAGGCCGTGAATCACCACACGGGCCCAGTGCGGAACTCCTTATAACTCGTGTTAGCCTGGTACTTCGACCACCTCACGGCCTCACCCCAAGTTGCTCGCTCCAGGTAAACCTTGTGACTCATGCTAGCCTGGTACTTCAACCACATCACGGTCTTTACCTCCTTGTGGGTTATGATAGCCTGGTATTTTGGATTCTCTCTCTAGCTTACTCTATGTGCTGGGGCACGAGCCATCCCTATGGATGTTTACACCCCAGGGAGAACGGGCCGTAAACCACCAACAAAGTGTTAACAAAAACTAATAATATATAAAAACTAGCTGACCGGTGGACTTCGTACCGCTTTGACAGTTTCCATGACAACACTACAAACAAATCATTTTGTAATGGAAAAATTTCAAAAATGTAAAAAAAAATTAGGGTTGGACCACCCTTAACATTTAGGGGGATGAAAAATAGATGTTGTCCGATTCTCCACCCTAGCCGATATGCACGCTAAGATTCACGAAAATCGGTCGAGCCGTTTCAGAGGAGTTCAATAACGTACACCGTGACACGAGAATTTTATATATTAGATCTATTGCCGTCCGTTTGTCTCGCTAAAACTCGAGAATGGCTGGACCGATTTGGCTAATTTTGATTTTGAAATATTTGTAGAAGCTCAGTGAAGGTGTAAACGGTAAGAAACATAGATAGTAAGTAACGGAAAATACTAAAAACGACAATTTGATTTTCCAATACAAAATTATTTGTTTGTTTCGTTGTCATGGAAACTGTCAAAGCGACACAAAGTCCGCCGGTCAGCTAGTAATTAATAAATATATGGGTACATTCAATTTTGTTTTCTGTATTTTGTAATGTGTAAAATATGATGCCCGTCTGCTTCAAAAGTACCTAGATAAAGAGTGTATATGACGGTTTATTATTTTTTATTTTTTTTCATGTGCCATACATTATAGTGTGATATTTCTACAGGATGATCCGTGGGCTGGTCTCTCATACACCGTGGACACTGAAACAGGTGCGTAACTATATATTTATAATTTATGTAGTTTTAAAAAATCGCGTTCTTTTTTTTTGGAGAGAGATTGCCGATTGTCTCAAACGGCATTTTCAGCTTCACCGCGCTTTTTTTGGGGGCGGCGAGAAACTTATCAAGCCGTGTGAAACGAATCACCTTCGGAGGTTTTCTAGAGGGAACGACATCACGCACTAAGGCGTGTCCCCGTGCCCTACTAGATTCTCCGAAAGGTTCGGATCTGATCAGGGAGGGGAACAACCAGAGGGCGCCTCTAAAGGCTCGGACCTCACCCAGGCGTTCAGGTACATGTCTGTACCTGGTGAAGAGCGCGTGTGAACCGGGTCGTCGCACCCTTGTTCTACGAGTACGTACGGTGTCTTGGCAGGCTATATATGCCTAATTCTTAACTGAACTTTCAATATCTGTAAAAATATTAAGATCGGATGTTGATGACGTAGTTGTCGACATTGAATAGGGCTCCTTTGGCTTATAAAGTAAAAGTAGATAGTGTTGATTAATTTCGGCGAGTTGGATTGAGCCACGACAGCAAAGTTGGCAGCGCACCTGACCCGGCATGTCATGGGGTGCGGGTTCGAATCCCAAGAATACAAGATCTAGATCGGATACACTTTGGATCTTTCCATTTTGACCACACCTTTCTGTTGCACGTTGTACACAATCTGTGTGGGCAAGCACTGTACAAACCTTAGGGGTGGATTCTACACTCAAATATACAAGATAAAAAAAATATTAAAAAAATTCCAAACTCTACGTAGTAAATTTGTTACTTTGTGTTTTTTTTTCGTCATTTTTGGTGTTGAAAACCGACTGTTTTTTTTTGTCCTATTGATGTTCGAACTTTTGGCTACTTTACCGATTGTTATTTAGCGACTATTTTCACCTTTTTTAGCACCTGCATAAATCGAAGACAATAAATAAAAAAGGCTGCCTCCTAAACTATTGAGCTTGGACTATTGAATTTTTAAAGTATTTTTTTATTGTTTTAAGCACAGTGCCTTGATCTCACCTGATGTTAATAAGGCCAATGATGGAAGCGCACTTCACCCGGGAACCTCAACTAGTGCGGTACTGGCTATCTTATCTCTAGCTGCCGGAACACAACAATGCTACAAACATTGACGTTATGGCGACATATTTACCACCAACAAAGCCGAGTACACAAACATGTACCCCCCGCTGGGAATCGAACCCGGGACCTCTGGGTCTAAACCGGTGGTCTTATCCATTAGACCACACAGGCGGTAATGTATATTTGAGTGTAGAATCCACCCCTCAAGTTTGTACAGTGCATGCCAATACAGATTGTATAAATGTATATATTAATACGTGAAGAGCTAAGTTCGTGCCCCTTTTTAAACACGTTGCGCGCACGGAGAAGTGTGAGATTTGATATAGTTAATTTTTTGAAATTGTACGTAATGATAGCTAGGAAGCAGACGGTCTGTATTTGCCATTAGCATTTGGTGGTCTAATTGTTGCTAAAGACTAAAATCAGTATCTGACCCCCCCATTTTTAATGATTAAAGGAAGAATGACGATCACTGGTTCTTGTCGCAGACGGGTGCCACCTACACTATTAAAAAAAAATACAAAGTTTTAATTTATCAAAAAAAAATTAGCTGATAAATAATAATAAATAAAAATTGTTTATTAATATCATAGTTACCTCATTATCTTTATATATATATATAATTCGTACGTATGTTTGTCACCTAACTCCTCCTAAACGGCTGCATCGATTCGGATATTTTGTGTGTATATTTCAATGGGTTCCTAAACGGTTTGTAAACACAATTGGACCCGGTAGGCAGCGCTGCAATAGGGGTCCATTTTAGGATACGGGCGTTCTTAAGCGGACGAAGTCGCGAGCGGGCCACTAGTCAATTACAAAATGTCAGATCACGAATGCTATCATATTTGGTTTGTACAAACTAACCTATGTAAGTAAGAAACAGTTACAAATTTTAATAAATTAATATCGACCTATTTCATATTATGTAATTTGTTCGTTTGTTTACTTTAAAAATATGAAAAACAGCCTATTGTTCTCTATAATTTACGCTTCATACATATACACTCGCGTTAATTTTACAAATTATATTATTAGATAAAATTTTCTTTAAAAAAATTAACTACCCTCAGGAAGCTCGAGTGGGAATCGAACCCACGACCTTTAGATAACCGGCCCAATACTGTGACCCCTGAGCTGCCGAGGCCCCGGAAGACTTGTTAAATTCTAGTAGTTTGTGACTTACGCCGCAAGCCAGCGTTATTTCGTCACTGTGAGGTACTTACTCTCACAGTCGAAAAAACACTTTTGCAAGTATTTAACAATCGATAAAGACGTAATTTCTTTTTTAAATAGAACTTAAAATTATATTATTTTACCGTTTCGAACATCATTTTAGGCACAGACAGACCAGTTACATAACAATTATAAGAAAAACCTAATTTCCAATTTTATTACCAAAACAGTTAAAACATATAACATTTCTACATACCTCCTATATCGATATCATTCAAAGTCAATTCATTCACCCTTATGCTCCCCTTATATATAACAAGTTTAAGTATATAAGGGTGCGTCCCTCCGACACTATACATATACATATATAGGGGTGATATGATCGTACCAATTTCTCTGTGCTTCGAATCGATACTGCAGTTTTGCCGATTTCAAGGCACCCTTGATACCCGGCCGCCTTTATGGTCTAGTTAGATCACTGGTTTCAGAACTAAAGGTCTCGGACTCAGTTTAAAAAATGTTTTTGTAGCAAAAAATTTTTTTTTTTCTTATAATATTATCGACAACATTCATTCGTCATTATCAATGATGATAAAGTAACGCCGGTCAATAACACAATAAACTGTCTAATTAACGCCTATTGTTTAAAACAGTAGGTCTGTGGATGAGAATTCAATCGAACCAATTTTCACTTTGTAAATGTACGGTTTTATTATGGTGAGCGAAAGCTATAGGACGTTATTACATTATATTATATTACAACTTAATATAAGTCTACAGAAATCTCGATAGCGTGATTCAGTCTCATATAACGTAGCGCCATCTGTAATTATTAAACTGATTTACTGGTTGTATGAAGACATTTTATTATTAGCTGACCCAGCAAACGTTGTTTTGCCAAATTAAAAAAAAAATGTTTGGGATGGACCACTCATATCCCTTAGGGGTATGGAAAATAGATTACGACCGTTTCTCAGACCTACCGAATATGCATATAAAATTTTCAAAAAAATCGATCGAGCCGTTTCGGAGAAGTATGGCAACTAACTTTGTGATACGAGATTTTCTATAGAAAATTATTAATTTAACTTCAAGTAAGACTCATAATGGTTAGGTTCGGTTACATAATACAATTAAAATCAATCTTAAATGAAAATAAAATTAATACACACAATTAAAATTAATTAATTAATTCGATTATGATCGAGGATGTGGCAAGATGGAGGCATGCAGATGAACCTAATGGCGGAAGAAAGGCGAGTCCCAATGGTCCGCGATAAAAAGAGAGGTTTGTTCTACATTTAGTTTGAACACCTATTCAGCTCTTAGAATTAGCAATCTGAAGTGGCAATGGGCTGGTCATTTTTTTTTTTTTTTTTGGAGAGAGATTGCTGATTGCCGCTGCGGCATTTTCAGCTTCACCGGGCTTTTTGGGGGCGGCGAGGAACGTAAAGGGTCCCTCAAGCCGTGTAAAACGAATCACCTTCAGAGGTTATCTAGAGGGAACGGCATCGCGCACAAGTGCGCGTCCCCGTGCCCTACTAGATTCTCCGAAAGGTTCGGATCGGATCGGGGAGCGGAGCAACCCGAGGGCGCCTCTAAAGGCACGGACCTCGGCTCGGGTTGACCGGGCCGTGGAGGAGGAGAGAACCGACCAGGTACATGTCTGTACCTGGTGTAGAGCGAGTGTGAACCGGTTCTTCGTACCCTTGTTCTACGAGTACGGTGTCTTGGGCCTAAACTGGTGTGCATGTTTAGTGTATTCTGTAAATGTGTGCTGTCATTTAGAGGATCGGGCGGGGAAGGGCTGGTCATATAAGCCACAGGACCTATAACTGTTGGGGTAGACGTGTTCTAGAGTGGAGACCGCGACTTGGCAGACGTAGTGTAGGACGCCCTCCGGCGCGGTGGACCGACGATATACGCAAAGTGGCTGGCAGTGGTTGGATGAGAGTAGCCGAAGATCGGGCTCAGCGTGGCATGCATTGGGAGAGGCCTATGTCCAGCAGTGGACTGATCTGGGCTGATTATGATGATGATGACCTATTCAAAACCTTATCATGAAGAGTTTTTTCCATAGCCACAGCATTACGTGATACCTGTGTTTACAAAGTAGAAAGAAAGAAACTATTGAAAATCGACAAAGCAATGTTTCGGTAGCTCAGTCAGAAGAGCTGTCTTCTGATTGTGAAAAGTCGTGCGTTCGCTTGAGGGCACCCGTATTCCATGAAGGACCCCTATTGCAGCGCCACCTACCGGGTCCAATTGTGAATCGAAACCTACTAGAGACCCACTCAAACACACACACAATAACTTTCACCAAAATCGGTCTAGCCGTTTGACACACGTAATATACACACACACGCACCCTCCCATCACCCTCTCTCTCACACACTCTTTTTTTTTTTGAGAAAGATTTCTGATTGCCTCAGACTGCAGGCGTCTGTACTCAACATCCGGAACCTAACCCCGACCTTTGATTCAGAGTCTGAAATCCAACCACTACACCAAAAGCAGGTTAAAATGTATATTTTGCAATCGTGTTATAAGTCGAAGGCCTGGCTTGCCGAAATTCGTAGGGCTCTGCCCCCTCGCCGAACGTGATGGGACACCATTTGTCAGATGACAATGCTTTTTGGACCCTTCCACTTCCGCATATAGAAACTATGATTACAGTATAGCTGTAAGTATATAGCTTTAATAATTATAGTAATAATAATAATTTATATTTAAAAAGCAACATTCAATTTAACTGTCGTCATCATCATCATCATCAGCTCATTTTATGTCCCCACTGCTGAGGCAGGACCTTCCCTATGGATGGCTAGGGAGAACGGGCCATACACCACCACGCGGCCCCAGTGCAGGCGGTGGTTGTTAACGACTGCTAATGCAGCCGGGACCAACAGCTTTACGTGCCTTCCGAAGCACGGTCCTTCGTGAGAGATGATAAATTTTTGGTCACCCATCCGATGACCGGCCTTTGCGAAAGTTGCTTAATAACCTCGGCACTCGCAGACCGGGCGCGTTAACTGCGCCATCGAGCTCCACGAATTAACTGTAATTGATTCGAAATTTATATACCTATTTGGATGGAGATGAGGATCTCGATCGCCCGGTCTAAGATTGCTGCTGTTAAGTAACTTTCGCAAAGGCTTGTCATCGGATGGGTGACCAAAAATTTATCATCTCTCGCTCCTCCGTGCTTCGGAAGGCACGTCTTGCCGTCGCTTTCGGCTGCATTAGCAGTCGTTAACAACCACCGCCCGCACTGGGCCCGCGTGGTGGTTTACGACCCGTTCTCCCCATCCATCCATAGGGAAGGCACGAGCCTTCAAAAGCCCCAAGCCCCAACAAAAGTTGTTAATTTATAATGTTAATTGTTAATGTATAAGCTAAATATATGGATTTATCTATACATGATTTATATAAATATAATTCCCTTGAGGGGCCCAACCATTACATCAGATTTGATAAACCACAAATACTCGCCAGAGAACAACGATTCATCCCTAGGATGATACGCGAGGCTATTGAAATTAAAAAACATCCTAATTTTAATAGAGAAGATGGTTGGAATCTACCACCAGCCTGGGATCCCATCATACAGAATATTAAATCCCAGCCCCAACACCATACTGCCAGACCAAAAGATACTGTAAGCTCTTTCTGCGTAAAACGGAATGAACCTGATTAATTTAAATGAGGGTATACAAGCTACTAACTAATTATGAGACGACCAACACCTCAGTCTCCCTGTGACCACGGACCCTGCACCCGGAACTAAAAAATAAAAAAAATGTGAATACGAGCATAAGGTGACTCCTCGCCTCCTATTTGCCGTGCCCTACAGGGTCCATAAATGTACCTACATATATTTATAACATCTTTGTAACTTATGGAGTGCAATAAAGATATGAATATGAATATGAATATGAACCTGCACTCTTCTGACATACCGGGTCAGGTGCTCTTCCAATTAAGCTGTCGTGGTTCTAACCCAGCCCGCCGAAATTATTCAACAACGCTTTTTATTAATTATTATTATTTATCATTGATGCTCCTTTGGCTTACAAAGTAAGAGTGTTATTTTGCACAGGTCGAACAGAACCAAGCTTATTGACAGTGCATCTGCGTCTACCCAATTCGTATCCTGCAAGTTATAGTATCCCAATCTCCCCATGACATGTTTTAATGGTTTATAATAACCAGCCCCCCGACCGCCTAACCGATTGCCTTGGCTGCGTGTATAGTTTATGACGTCATCTTATCATTTCGTACCGCCTATGAAAGCAATATCGAACGCTATAGGCTATAGCTTTCGATATATGCCTACACCTATTAGCTAGATGGCAAGATGACGTCATAAACTATACACGTAGCCAAAGCGATCGAGTTAGGCGGTCGGGCCCCAGTTCTTATTACCAAAACTTTTAGGGTCTTACAAATAAACAAAGAGTAAGCTTCGAATAGTTATTCCGTGTTTTGTCTCTTTTAACTCTAATTTGAAATGTCGTTTCCATGACAGGAACAAAACACGGAGTAACTATTCGAACCTTATTCTTTGTTTATTTGTAAGGTACTTAAGATTTAAGAAAAATATATATTTCAATTGGTTACCTATTCTTATTCAAAACAAAAGACGTACTATCTTTTATATAATTTAAATTCGATTTAAAATTCGAACACCCAATAATATTATGCATTGAAAAACAGCACACGATCGACCCGGTGGAACAATGGTGTAGAACAAAAAATCCAATAATAAAAGTCGATTATCTTCGAAATTTTGAAAAGGACACGTTTTCGAACGGGCGCGGCGTCTGCTCAATAATGAGCTCAAACGCATCCAGACTAACTTGACATACCTCGCCCCGTTCTTTCTTCAAATAGAGAACCGATTTGAAGGTTTCAGTACTGACGTCAGGGGTTCGTTTAAGCCGGTCGATCACACAAAGTGACAGCCGAGTTCGAAATTTGAAAAAAAAAAAAAAAGAATCTTTCTTTTTTCGTCGTCGACTTTTCCACCGAGTCATCGTAGCGGCCAGTGTTCTTTGTGATTAATACTTTTTGGTGCGATTGTCTGTGGTTATTTTTTTTCTCGTAATAATCGTTACATATTATGGATTTTTCTTGAAATGTGCCGCTTTCGAGATACCTTTTGTTGTGTAAATGCTTTTATATTGCTAATGCCCGCGTTATGTCGGAGCTTTTGTTGTTATTTCTGCACTTATGCTCTTAGGGCTTGCGATACGTCTCTATCTGTACGTGTTATCATTTTTGAAACCTTTAATATACTAATGAATAACAGATACATACAAAATATATAACATTTTGTATGTATCTGTAATTGTCATTTAATAAAGGTCTTATTTATGTTCACTAACATAATTGTTAGTGGTACAGTATTTTTGAAATAAGAAATAAGCCTCCCGTGTTTCTTGCCAGCTCCTCTCGGTCGTAGGCTCTCCCGAAATCCGAGCTGACGGTAGATCCAGTAGTTTAGTCTAAACTATTTTTTTTTTAGTTTTTTTGTCGTTATTTGGATTTTATAGTTTTGACGTCAACAAGTGCCTGTGAAGGCTTATGTTGAATAAGTGATGAGACTTCGACTTTGACTTTGACTTTGACTTTGACTTTGAAGCCGCAACGGGTAAGCGCTGAGCCGTTAGTGAATAACGCCCAAAGAGGAAGCGCACTTCACCCGGAGTCCTCATCTACTGAGGAACTTATCTTAAGTACTTCAAAATGTCGTAACACAAATACTATCATTGTTGTTATGGCGGTAGCTAGGTAAGGCGACTTCAAAGAAAGCCCTACCACCAACCCAATCCAGCTCATTATTAAACCCCGGCTGGGAGTCGAACCCGGTACCTCGGTGTCTGAGACCACTGAGACTGTTAATTTAGTGATTGAATGTAGCTGTAACTTTCTACCCTGTTAAGATAAGATAAGATAATAATTTATTTAAAAGTAACAACAAAGTACACAGCATTTTTACATTTCATAATCATGACACGGTTAAAAATCCTACTAATATTATAAACGCGAAAGTTTGTAAGTATGGATGGATGTTTGTTACTCTTTCACGTAAAAACTACTGAATGGATTTTAATGAAAATTTCCTCATATACAGACCATGACCATAGGATAGTTGTTTACTGTAGTCTTCGCGAACGAAGTCGTGGGCAACAACTAGTACATAATATTTTTCTGCTGATACTTACTAAAGATTACAAAAACACAATGTTGAAAAAATTTCCACGAGCAGGATTTGAACCTGCACCCTTCTGACATAGCTAGGCTACTTCTTAACTGATCTTTAATATTTGTAAAAATATTATGATCAGATGTTAATGACGGTAGTTGTTGACATTGAATTGGCGCCTTTGGCTTTCGAAGTAAAAAAGTAAATAGTGTTGAATAATTTCGGCGGGCTGGTTAGAACCACGATAGCTCAATTGGAAGAGCACCTGACCCGGTATGCAGGTTCAAATCCTGCTCGTGGAAATTTTTTCAACATTGTGTTTTTGTAATTTAATTCGCAACAAAATTTGCGTTTAAATTATATAAACAAATCAAAAACACTTACTAAAGACTTCGATACCCTGAGCAGTAAAAATAGATGTACCATTATTCCTTGACGCTTAACGGGAATATATATTGACATACAGGACATATTGTATGTATCGGTCTTATAAAGATATTTTTTTTTACTGTAATGTTTAAAAACAAATAATTATGGAGCGTTATGTCCAATTACTTTACTGTAGGTGTCTTTTAAAATATAAAAGACACCTCATTTAAACTAAAGATAATTTACTTAATCTCTGTTTTCGATGTTATTTAGAATACTCTTTCTACTTATAACATCGCCTTGGTGGCACTGTTATATTATTACTATTTTAGAAATCTTAATTATTTAATTAACTTATTATTTAAACGCGCAAAGAGGTCAAATAACTTTTTGAAACCATAGAGAAACAGTAATTTTAAGGACCATAGACTAGCTTTTTTTCAACGCCATCCAAGGCAAGGACGCCACGCAAACTGCCCAGCCACGATGATTGAACATTTCGCTAGGCATAAGTGAACGTTTTTGATAGTCATCAAAACAATGATATATTGTGATGAGAGTTCGTTGAACTTGCACTATGTTACGCGCACATGACTTTCGTTGTTTACTATTTACTAAAACTCGTGAAGAAAATACGTAAAATAAATCTCTCTTATAGAATCACTGTCTTGGTGACGGTTGTCTGTTTGTGTTTGTCCGTCTTTCAAGGTCTTTTTGTGTAGAACTTTAAAATTGCGCGTTCTATTTTCAAAATGAAAAAATTAGGCACTGACCACGAAGGTAGATACATCCTCGTCGTGAATATAACTTACTTTTTAATATTATTTTCCTTAATTATTCTGACGCTGTAGAAGAAATCGAGAAATGCAACGCCATATATCATACTCCTCATACGATCGAAAAATGATAAAATCCAAACCACTGGTTTTCACAACAATTTCCTTCTGCTACACCATAAAAGAAAATTTAAGATTTTATACAAAATGCAATGTTGACTTCGGCAATTGTTTGAAAACAAAAATAAATGTAGGTACTTATCTTTTGTATTTTATTTCATAAACCAACTAGAGTGTTTGAGATTGTTTGCGAAAAAAATTTTTTTTTTTAGATTTTGTTTAAGTTAATACTTATCTTAAGCTGCCGGAACACAACAATGCTACAAACATTGATGTTATGGCGACATATTTAGATAAGATGGTGGTAGCTAGCCAGGCGGACAAACAAGCCCTACCACCAACCAAACCGAGTACACAAACATGTACCCCCCGCTGGGAATCGAACCCGGGACCTCTGGGTCTAAACCGGTGGTCTTAGCCACTAGACCACAGAGGCGGTTTTTTATAGGCTGTGGCAGAGCGTGTGAGAGAGTGCTTTGCCTATACATACACCTACAATCTACATACTATATAGTATGCGTCAAGGCAAAATGATCGCTGAGCTATGGCCCTTTATTTTGTTTTTAAAGTTATATTTTCTTTTTTGTTTATATACCTACCTACTGTTTTTGCTTATTTATTTTATAATGGTGTGTTGTGAACTACCAAATAAACTTTTATCTATCTATCAAATGAATCAGCTCTGCCTGACGTCAGGCTAGCAGAGTCCAGATGCTCCAGAGCTAAGTGGAGCAGGATTCGGCCTCACTAGCCGTCTTCGCCGCCGCCGACCCGCAAGTAGCTTCTTCATACAATTATCCCATTTTGTAGAAATACGTGTGCCAGGAAAACATTCACCTTTTGGTGATACAACAAAGAAATGATTAATATAACAGATTACGTTACATATATATATATATATGTTTGAATAGAGATATTCTACTCGTATATGCTAACAAACAAAACGTATATTCACAGTACGTTTACAAAGCCGCTTTAAACCCACCCCGGGCAACTAAGAAACGATTTTAATTCCACACAAAACAGTTTTTATTAATGATCTGAACTCTCCCGGGATTGAGTTGTCTATATTGGAGCCCGCGATCGAGTGAGGGCGCCACTGTCGCCGTTCTTTTGTTTACAAAGTAGGTTTTCGTTTGCGTTTCGTAAAAGTCTATGTGTTGTCTATGCTAGTTCTTATTTTCGCCGCAGCACGTATAACTTTGTGTTAACAAAGCAAGTTACATTAATCATATTGGTATGAATGTATGACAATGGACGCGGAGTGCGCTTGCGTTTCGTATATGGAATTATTATTCGGTACGCATTTACAGGTTTCGTTTGAACAGAACATTTTGCTGGGTGCATAATGATATAAAAAGTGAGGATTCGGTTGGCTGAGATGCATTTACGGCGTTATTTTGTTAAAAAAACGAGTACAGTGCTTCTATTTTCATAAAGTAACTCGGTAATCATCGCATTCCCGAATGCAACCGACTATTAATTTCCATGACCATTATATAAATTTATCATTTATAATAATTTGAATTCAGAACAACGTACTTAATGTCGTTTTGTTTTTAATTTTAGTGTGAACTATATAGAACTATAAATCATAAATCAACGACAGTCGTAACACGAAGTTTGCCGAGAGGCATTATAAATATAGATGCACTATAACATATTACGGAAACCGAAATCTTCGCCCCCATTTTGCACGAAGGAAATTATAAGAAAACTATAAGAAACAGCGAAAAATACAATAACTGAGTGACTTAAAATGAATTTGCATCATTAGGTATTAGATTTTAGAAAAAAATATAGTTTACAATGGCTTTTTAGTGGTGTCTGTAATAAGTAGTGAAAATGAATAGTCCATAATAGTAATTTTGTGTAAATATTTAATGTAATATATATATAAAACATATAATAGTGTAGGTATATACACAGTCAGATCATAAATTCTGTCACATGTTTAATATAAAATAATTGAGACAAGTTTATTCATTATGTAACCATTTATATACCAAAATGAACTTAACAAAACATAGATTCTTATGACAATAAAGTTTATTCAAAATTACCTCCGTGATTTTGAATACAGGCCTTCAATCTTCGCGGCCTTCTATCGCAGCACGAACGAGGTCCATGTCAATATCGGCGCCTGCCTTAATCAAGGATGTCTTGAGTGACTCCAAATTGGGATGAGGCTTTGAGCACGCCTTTTCCTCCAAGTGTAGCCATATCTTGTAATCTAACGGACTCAAATGTGGACTGGAGGAGGGCCAGTCTTCGTGCCGGATGAAGTCGATTTCACGCGCCGCCAGCCAGTCTTGTGTGCTCTTCGCTCTATGAGCTGGCGCCAAATCTTGTTGGAATACCCAGTGACTGTTATTGAACATGGTATGAAAAACAGGTTCCACAAGGTTCGTCAGGACTGTATTTTGATACACAACTGCATTCGTTTTTACACCTTTCTCACAAAAATGTACCTCTGTTAAGCCCCAATAAGAAACTCCCAACCATACCATGAGCGAGGCTGTAAAATGACCTCGTTGGACACGCGGAATACGGTTGCTCGCTTCTTCACTACTGTGTGCATACACCTTATCATTTTGTTTGTTGTAGCTCTCTTCTACGGTAAAAATTTTTTCATCCGAAAAAAGAATTTCCCGATATTTTTTTCCCGCGTACCGCTTCAACAAAGCGCGGCATCTCTTCAGTCTCAGGTCCATTAGACTAGCATTCAAACGAAGTCCTGTTTTTCTGATATGCCCGAAGCCCTAAGTCTTCATTTTATTTTGGCGCGTAACCGCAACGATGCATCGCAATAACTGCAACACGGCCTTCTTTAAGCGTCCACTCCATATTTAAAAATGAGTGAAATTCTAAAAAGTATACATTTTTATTTTCATGAACAATTCGAAATTCGAATTCAATAAACTTTTTTGTGGCCAGCATTCTAAAAGAAAAGTTTTTACTGTGTGACAATACTTATGACCTGACTGTGTATAACTAGTATGGAGGAAGGTCGTAGGAAGGTTACCTACACCTTGTTGTTTTTGATAAAATTCACTAAACCATAAGGTCCGTATCCATGATATAAGCTTATAAGGATCAAATCTTGTAACTTGTATCAAAATGTGAATTAAAGGCAAATGCTAAGTGGATAACTCTACTGTGATGTAATTTGCATTTGTAATGGAATGTGTCCTATTATAAGAAATTTTCCATTATTCTAACGCTGTAAGGGAGAAAAGAAATGCCCTTGCCGAGTTTCTGCCCGATCTTCTCTCTTTGCGTAAACTTACGAACCGATGGCATAGTGGCATTCATGAGAGCTAATTTCTAGCGTAAACGGAATAAATCATTCTAGAAAACCTCCGAAGGTGATTCGTTTCACACGGCTTGAGGTGCCCTTTAAGTTTTTCGCCCCAATCAATCCCAGTGAAGCTAAAAATGCCGTTTGAGGCAATAAGCAAACCATCTCAAAAAAAAAAACAATTGAATACAGCCTACAACCTGCTTGCGAACTGTCATCGAGTGAAATTGCAATAAAACTTGACATTTGGCGACGAAAACTAGCGTTCAACGTAACACAGTGGTTGTATCTTCCGTACCTACTAATAAAAAGAATACCTACGTATAAGTTAGTTCCATGTTTTAAATTAAATCTGTTGTTATTTTTCTGAGATTAGTAAGGACTTAGTTCTATTCTCCTTTGCTCCAAGAAAAATTTAAAGAAAAATCAATAGCCTAAAAACGCGCCCAAAATCAAAATGGCGGACGGAGTGGCGCGGGAAAATCACCCGCAGGCCATTTCATTAAAATAAAACAGCGAGCGGCACCATTAATAAAAGGCAGAAAAAGATTAATGTCGGTGGAACACAATACGTAATAAATTAAATGGATGGATATAAATTTACAGAGAAAGGGAGCGCTACCCCACCGGCCATGTTTCTATGAGACGCCCTCTGATTGGCCGGCGCGAGCCCTAATCAATAATTTCCCTGCCACATAACAATGTCGTAACCGCCTACTTTTGTGACGTTACAATATCAATCTTATTGGTTTAGTAATACAATTGAACATCCAAAACGAAGCTTATCATAAAAAGAATAACAAATTCGAAAACAATTTTCTAATTCGGGTCGTATTTGAAACAAAGAAGGAACGATATTAAGTCAAAACCTTATCACGCGCTCATAGCAAAGTGAAATGGACTTTATTTCTGTAGTTTGAAGGTGTAACTCTGAATAATTGAACTAAGAAACGAGTTTTCGTTGTCTACATTCATTTGTTCTATCCAACTTTGTGGTCTCTATTTAAGTGCCACACTGTTGCTGAACGATAATAGACCTTATCTCTATGTTTTTAAAATACCTTTTCCTGCAACTTCAACATTACAGTCGTTCGCGTTAATAATTCAAAATGTGTTCGTTCCATTATCTATTTATAGCGTTATTGAACTCTATTCCGTTATAAAAAGACTGATTATCCATTGGAGGAGAGTTCGATTTCATACACGGTAAAAGAAACAAGTTCTCTGATTAACCTCTACTGGGATAGGATCGGGATTTGAAACGAGATATCTTTTTTTTCTAAATGGTGTATGTTTGAAGGTTGTAGACCTCTTTGGAGCCAATGAATGTGATACCTAACCGAAAAGTATTTAATATTGTGCCGTGGTTATTGTAACTAACTAAATATATTTTTAAATGGCTTTAATTTTTGCCAATTTTGATTACTGATATGATAACAAAAGAGAACAACTTCCATAAGAAAAAACCTCAAATTCAAACTTGGTCATTATTCATTATCACATCTTAACAAATAAAACCATAGTTAGGGAAAGAAGGGTTGGAGTCTCAACTACCTGATTTAGAACAGATTAACAATAGAATAATGATTCTACTTTTAACACGCTCCCAGTATAACAGTGTGTCAAAAGCTGATTTCATAATTTATGATCTTATTCATATTTCATCTATATACTAATAAAGGGAAAAAGCTGAAGAGTTGTTATTTTTGTTTGAACGCGCTAATCTCTAGAACTATCAGTTGTATTTGAAAAAATATTTTTGCAATTGATAGCCCAATTTTTGTGGCTATTTAACATCGCGCTATGACCCTTAAAAAAAAGTAAGAAAAACTCTTAAGCGAATACGAAGTACTAGCGCATTCTGGCGACGACGGACGCGATGCGACGTAGTGGTTCGGGGAACAGCTAATATTTTTTTCATTTATTTTTGTTATTTTGAGCGGAGGTAACGAGCAGGTGGGTCGCCTGATGGAAAGTAATCACCGCCGCCCATGGATTCCCGCAAAACCAAAGTAATCGCAGATGCGTTGCCGGCCTTGAGGAAGGAGTTGGATCTTGAGGAGGGAGTAGGAATTGGGATGGGAGAGATGGGCCTCCGGTACTTTCACTCACCGGACGAAACACAACAGCAACGAGTGCCATTGTTTCACGCCGATATTCTGTGAGAGGGTGGTACTACGCCGGGCGAGCCGGCCCATTTCGTGCTGCAACGTAGCGCGGCTCTACCACTCTGACAGTGTCACTCATTTAGCACCACCCAGGGGCACGTGCAGGGTCTCAAGGGTAAACCTACGGACGCGAGTAACTTTAACCCCCAAAATAGTATTTCGTTTGCATTCAAGTATTTGATATTTGAGTGCAAACGAAATACTCTGTACGGATCTTTAACCGCATCTGTGATTTTATTTATAGTTTATTTATAAATTTATTGGATTACAGACATAAGTAACGGTAGTTTAAAGTAGACATGAGACGGGTACCCGGTTTGTACCCGGTACCCGGCGGATCCGGCCGGGTAACGGGGAATAACGCCGGGTACTCGGCAGTGCCGGGTAATTTAGTGAAGGAAAATTAATGACTATAATATTAATTTGAAAAACCTTTATTATGCAAGAAAAATACAAATGGTTATGGCTGGTTAGTATTTGTAATTTAAAATTGGCAAATTGTGATGTAAAAACCACCAGTTTCTCAGCACGATTGGCATCAAGCCGACTTCATTTCGTCTCATATATTATATATATATCTTGCTTCTGAAAACAGGCGTTCGCTGTAAATTGTGCTTGCAGATGTAGATAAATATTCAGCCACAACTTTTCGTAATATCGGACCGGGCCTTTTGTTAGAAGCCCACCATGTGTGTGTAGGGATTTGTCTCTGCCAACTTTTGCCGAGCTTAAATAATGATCAAATTCCGATGCCGCAGAATTTTTTGAACCACCTCTGGTTGACTCGTAATTTCTGTTATAGCAGTCTCTTCAAAACATGACCAGAATAAATTATGAGCTTCAGAAGCAGCACTGTCTGCGGGTCTAGATTTTTTGCTTTGAGAGGGTCCTGCGCCAACTGCGTCAAGTTGATCATCGTCATCTAAAGATATTCTTAGTGCTTCTCTTAGAACAGCATGACGAGGTTGTTCAATTTGTCATGACGAGCTCAGTTCAAACAGTGGCAAACAAAACGCACGCGTCACGGCATGTCAGCACTGCCGTTCATGGAACCCTGAAAAATTATTAGCATAACTGAAAAGCACCACATATCGAGATATTGCGGTTCTTTATTACTAAGCAAAACTGTATAGTGACAACCCTAGGTCAAGCTGATACGTTGTTCTTGGTCGACAACCTCATGGGCAAACATAAAGAGAAGTCGAAACATTGCAGGAACGAACCAAAAAATTGTAAAAAAATATATTTGAGTTTTTTTATGGACAAGTATATCTACGTAAATATGATTTAGCATGTTATCACAGTGTTCTTTATACTTGGTTGCATGGCCATGTTTCGGGAATATACACCTATTGCCAAACAACCTCTATACCTTATGTTTGCATTAAACGCCATTCGAAAGTGAGAATGTTGTAAAAACAGAATCATAGATGGCGCTAGTCACGCTGACGTCACAACATGGCCGCCAGTCATCGCCCGCCAGCGATTTCTTTGTATTTTTAAAGTGAACAACGAATTCGCTTCGTTAACGGTGACTGACGAACTTCACTTTGTACTTTTGTGTTGCAACGAAAGTGTCTATGAAAGTCTAGATTTTTTTGATTGTGAATCCTCAGCCACTTAGCAACCTAATGTTTGTAATGAAGTTGCTGGTGAATAAAGGTTAAAGATAGTCAATGAATTTCTCGTATTCTTGTTTTAATAATACTATATATTATTTAACAGAGTATAACGGAGAGGTGGCAAGATATATATTGTAGGCAGAATAATAGTTAGTTAGCGTCTCTAGTTCATCATCATCATCATCAGCTGTTTCTAAACCTCCACGCGGGCATGCGGATTGGTTGTTGTTAACGACTGCTTATGCAGCCGGGACCAACGGCTATACGTACCTTCCGAAGCACGGAGGAGCTCGAGATGATACATTTTTGGTCTCCCATCTGATGACCGGCCTTTGGGAAAGTTACTTTAGTAAATGTAGCACTCGCAGACCGGGCGCGTTAACCACTGCGCCATCGAGCTCCTCGTCTCTAGTTATCTTATCTGAAATCGATACCAAGTCTTTTTATCTTAGAGTTGGCAGAAACCTTGCTCTACTTGAGAAGTGGCTCACTTTTTTATATTTAACGGATAAGCACAGTGCCTTGATCTCACCTGATGTTAAGTGACGATAAGGCCAATGATGGAAGCGCACTTCACCCGGGAACCTCAACTAGTGAGGCACTGGCTATCTTATCTCTAGCTGCCGGAACACAATAATGCTACAAACATTGATGTTATGGCGACATAATTAGATAAGATGGTGGTAGCTAGCCAAGCGGACTAACAAGCCCTACCAACCAAAACGAGTACACAAACATGGGTCTAAACCGGTGGTCTAAGCCACTAGACCACAGAGGCGGGTAAAATTTGCTATTTTACTTGCAACTAGTAAAAACAGACTACACACACACGCCTACACATCAACCTACCACAAACTGTCAAATTTCCTCAATAGGCTTTCGTCTTTATGCCTTAGACTTATGTTTGAAAATGTATTGAAGAATTTTGACAGCTTTGGATAGGTTGGTGCGCAGGCGTCTGTGCAATGGAGCAGGATTGTGCCTCGCTAGCGGTCCTTACCTTGACGACCCGCAAGTTGCTTTTCCACGCGTCGCTTCAAGGACCCTATGTTGTAGGAAGATGGGAATACGTGTGGTGTAAGAGCATTCAATTTGTTGATTTAAAAAAAATAATTAATAAACATTCCGAGGAGGTGGGAGGAGCTCGATAGTGCAGTGGTTATAGCGCCCGGTCTGCGATTGCTAAGGTTAAGCAACTTTCGCAAAGGCCGGTCATCGGATGGGTGACCAAAAATGTATCATCTCGAGCTCCTCTGTGCTTCGGAAAAAAGCCGTAAAAAGTGTAAAGCCGTTGGTCTCGGCTGCTTTAGCAATCGTTAACAACCACCAATCCGCACTGGGCCCGCTTGGTGGTTTATGGCCCGTTCTCTATATATCCATAGGGAAAGCTCGTGCCCCAGCAGTGGGGCCATATGTGAGCTGATGATGATGATGATGAAACATTCCTTGTATTATGCTATGTTTTATTTTGATTTAATAAAAAAAAAGATTTTTGACGACCTCCTTGGTCGAGTGGCTTGCACACCGGTCTTCATGGTGTCGCCATCTCTGAGGTCCCGGGTTCGATCCCAGTCCCCCGACCGCCTTACCGATTGCTTTGGCTACGTGTATAGTTTAAGACGTCATCTATGAGGATCGGGAAATAGTCATAGTGCGAAACTAATTGTCATCGGTTCAAAAACGCACCCCACTCCCAACTAGCTCAATTAAAACCTACACGGTGTGTAAACAAAACTTTCACTGTACCGGAAGTGCGGACATGTTGGTCACGGCGACGTCGCAAGATGGCCGCCAGTCATCCCTCATCAGCAGCTTTCCGGCTAGACGATCGGTTAGTGAACCTGCCCGATTTTAATACAGATATTATATCTTAATTGTCGATTTGCATTCACGATACCATGTAATATACCAAGAGTAATATGTAATGTGACACGCAATAAACTTTTTTTTATGTATTATTTACAAACAAAGACAATAACAAATAATTTAAACTACTTAAAATTAAAGTTATAAAAATTATAAACCATAACTACTACTAACTTAATTTGATTTATTTATAGTTTTTAATAGTCTTTAATTTTTAATTTGAGTCTGTAGATTGCTGTTTTAATTAATTTTTAATTTTGTCGTGGTGACAAGTACGTATGTTTGCGTCAAATTTTTTATATAATGCTGTGTGTACACGTTTTTTGGGTCTCGATCTAGTTTTAATCTATGTAATTTCTGTTTTCTACTTTTATTTGATTGTTACCTGTTGTGTATGCCAATATAATAAATAAATAAATAAATAAATAACTATAGATAAAACATTTGTCCCAAATCATCCCCATCAGGCAGTGTCCAGTAAGCTAGCAGCATTGCCACGTTGGATAACGAGGCTTATACGCCGGCCCAAGTAGCTGCTAGCTCTGGGGTCCCGCGTGGTTTCTGCTAATTATATACAGATATCTTTAGAAGTTTGTGAGCAACCGAGCCCCATGGACCTAATGTCCAAACGGCTTAATTATGAGATCCCCAGTCAGATTATCATACATATTTTTTTTTATTTAAATTTGAAAAATAATGAAACTTAGTTTTATGAGCTTTAAGTACATAAATACGTGGTACAGTCTCGTAGTACACCTTTGACTAGTTTTGACTCTTATTCCATTGTGTTAAGAGTTACTTTGCTAGTGACAGTAGTAGCATAAAAGCTGAAAAACAAGATTGACTAACTAAAACTGAACCGTTTTCTTTTGTCTCTCTTTTATAATTACTAATTAGTAATACTTGTTTTCTTTAGAAGTAATAGTTAGTAGTAATACTAGTAGTAATCACAAAACAGGTGATAGTAATAGTACTTTGTGTAAAATTTTTATAATTTTTTTTTCAACTTATTTATTAACAATCCTCTCCATCCCAAGGTTGCCTGGAAGATTGATAAGGCCGCCCTTTGTACGACTCCAATTATTATTTTTTTTACATGCAACTATGTGTCTTTTTATGTGTACAATGAAGTATTTTATTCTATTCTATTAAATATATATATCTATTCTATTAAAAAAAAACAAATTAAAATATACTTAGCCTTAATTACGTGTGAGGACTTTATGGACCTGTGAGGACTATCAGTGAAAACATTTTTGGAATTGGACCAGTAGTTCCAAAGATTACCCTACTCAAACAAACACACAAACAAACCAGCCATTGGTGATTGGTGGTGATGGTGATTAAGCCATTACCCATCAATTGTAGAGTTGTCTTGATTACAATGTTGAAGGCCTTAGCCCAGGCGTGGGAGAGTTATAGGCTATTTACTTTAGTTAACTTACCGACCACTTCATTTTCAAATATAACCCGTATCTGTTTTGAAGTTTAATAAGGATGCTGCATATTTATCCAATATTAACTGACGGTAGATAAAATAGATCAGCTCCGTAGGGAGATAAGTCATTGACACCACATACATTTCCCGATGAGCGCTTGATGAACAGTAGGCGACTTTGGTGGCACGGAGCCGCAATGACGTTTGTGGCGATGACAGTCAATATTAAGTACAAATATTTTGCAACCTTAATTAAATCTTCATTTTTAAGATTTAAGGTTCACAGTAAGCTGAAGTTGTTGATTCTGTCCGATGTTTTTACAGTCTTTGTTATTCGAAATTTAAATGTATAGGTATGAAATGTTTTTGATTTGTTTATATCATTTTTAACGCAAATTTTGTTGCGAAACAAATTACAAAAACACAATGTTGAAAAAATTTCCACGAGCAGGGTTTGAACCTGCACCCTTCTGACACACCGGGTCAGGTGCTCTTCCAATTGAGCTATCGTGGTTCTAACCAGCCCGCCGAAATTATTCAACACTATTTACTTTTTTACTTTGTAAGCCAAAGTATAGGTATGGGCAAACAGGACCACTTTCGAAATACATTTTTGCTCCGGAATAGTTAGGACGAAAGAGAAGTAGTGGGTCATATAAGTCACAAGTCATTCATTTCTTAAAAAATTATATCGTATTGGAAATCAACATACACGTAACTTATATTCAATTCAATTCAAAAATCATTTATTCAGTTTAGGCTACAAGTAGCTCTTGTGAATGTCACTATGCCATCGGTTCGTAAGTCTACTCTGGGCGGGAGATCTTGTACTGAGAAGAACCGGCAAAAAACTCAGCAAGTGTCCAGCTCTTTTCTCCCTTACAGCGTCAAAAATATTGGAATATGCCCTATTTTAGCAGGACACTTTCCATCACAAATAAACACATAAAAATAAAAAAAAATATAGAAGACAACCACATGTAAAAAAAAACAAAATTAAAAATCTAAATTAACAAATTTACCTCAGGTAAAAGTTCCAATTTCCACAATGTCATACAGTACCACTACAGTACTCTATAATAACACAAAGATAAAAAAAATAAAATGAGATGAATCATTAAGATAAAAATAAATTACACAAGCATGGAATTAACAATTACATTAATTATCATTATTTAAAACATCGGTCTTTTTAATATTCATCAACTGAGTAAAAACCTTTTTTCCAATAAGAATGATTTTAGTTTATATTTAATAATTAATGGAATCAGGCGTTATTTTGCGGAAATACGTGGTACAAAAAAAAATTAGATAATAGTATTATCTAAATTCCTTTTTTTTTATCTTGAATATAAATGGTTTTCAACTCTACAGGCCAAGCTTTCAATAGTTTAATGGCTATAAAAGTGCATTTCAAGTCTTTTCGGTACGTGAGTTCCGTCTGTTCTCTTTCTACATTTGATTCGAATTTGTGGTAGGTTTTTACCAAATGAGTCAATAAAATCAAAATGTATAAAGTGTGGGACTGTGGGCACCTCGAAAGGTAATGGTTGGCTTGGTCAACTCAAAAGTACTATTAAGAAATTAAATTAATTTGAATAAAAATATTTTATTCAAATAAATATTTTATTTTGCACTAGCGTTAGTAATACGAGTTAATAATAATAATATTTATTAAATTCAGATAACATGATCCATTTTGTTAGTAATTTTTAACTTAAGACTATAGAGGTACTAGTACAATAAAAGTGACTGTAAGTACAGTCGCCTGCTCATCAACCTATCCAAAACTTTTTTCAATACAATGTCAACCATATCACTTAGACATAAAGTTCAAAGTCTATTGAGGAAATTTGACAGTTTGTGGTAGGTTGATGTGCAGGCGTGTGTACCATTGAACACAATAATAGCTGCCTAATAACTTTTATACCTTTTTGTCTATGGGTCTTGCAAATAAACAGACAATAAGCTGCGAATAATTATTCCGTACTTTAAATTAAATTAAAAAAAATATATTTAAAATATATGTATTTAGACAACATCACATACATTGTTCTGATCCCAAGGTAAGTAGCTAAAGCAATCGTTTCATGGAACTCAGAAACAGCGACGTTACCGCAACCACCCAGACCCGACACAATATCGAAATGTTCGTTTTCGACATTGACCCGACCGGGAATCGAACCGGGGACCTCAAAGTTAGCGCCGCCCAAAGTCCGGCGTGCAAGCCACTCGGCTACGGAGGTCGTCATTATTAGTATTTACAATGTTTATTATACGACAATTGAAAAATCTGCCCTTACTATAATAGCATATAGTATATTATTCTGTTAAATCTAAAATCAAGACACTAAACATATTTGAACAACACGAAACGAATATTATCCCCACACCATCCGAGTATCATGACTACATTTATGTATAACAAAGAATGGCTTTAAATAAACTGAATGATACGAACGAATACCTAAAGAAGGGTCCAAAATAATCTATAACATTTATATATCCTTTGCCCGGAAAAAAGGTATTACGCAAAACAACAACGGACTATACCGCCGTCTCTTTCCTCCAAGCTCGAGAACATATGTGTAAAAGAGACTGGTAGCACACGCCAGCTCGCCTCTAAGCTCCGCCTACAGGCGTAGGCCGCGATACCGGTTAGGCGAGAGACAAAAAAATATGCGGCCAGTGCTACGTATACCATGAACAAAAAGGTGCTATCCAGGCACCATTATCCGGCCGCGGCTGTAAGGAACGGGAGTCCTTTGCCCGCGTTCTGTGTTTGAAAAGTGAAAATCATAGTGCTTCTGCTAGGTCATTGAGTGGCCAGTCATTGGGCGCGAAAAAAAAAGTAAATTTCACTAAACAGTGACGTTGTGATTTTTGTATCTGTGCCAATAGGAGAACTGTGCTTGTGGTGCGATTTTTTTGAGGATCTACCGTCGGTATGCATTTCTTTCTCTTTTTCTTAATGTTTGGTAGTGGTTTTATAACGGTGTGCAGTAACGCAATCATGCTGAATATTGCGTAAAAGAGATAGCTATCGATCGTCAACGTTACTTTCAAGTTAAGTTAATGGTTAGTACCAACTTAACAGCTTTTAAAATAGTAAGCTTTTTGTAAATTTTACTCTTTTAAATTTATTTATTTATAATATAAACAGTTTTTATACATAGAGGCCTTATACCTAAACAACCGTAGGTATTCTATTTTATCTAGGGAAAGCAAAATTCAATAATAATAAAATAATGGCTTATTATGTCATTTGCAAATGGCTTGGAGTCATTTGCTGTGCAAATCATTAAAAAAAACCTATATTGGTCAGGGTTTGTAGTGGTAGGATTTTGCCCGGAATCCCTTTGTGCCGCAAGCGTCTAAAAACACCAGACCAATCCTCAAAATGCCACTACACATTGGCATGATACACTCAACTTGAATCGTATCTTATAATCGTATCTACCAAAAAATAAAACTCACTCCTAGCATATGACGTGTTTCCTCCATCAACATAGGGTAACGCCTCGGTGGCCGAATAGCAGAGCGCTGGGCCTGATACCCGTAGGTCCCGGGTTCAATTCCCAGGTCGGACAAAATGTATTTCGGAATTTTCGACGCATACCCCGGGTTTGTGATCACCAACCCGCACTTGGCAAGCGTGGTGATTAAGCCATTACCCATCAATTGTAGCGATGATTTGATTTCAATGATGGAGGCCGTTGCCCAGCTGTGGGGCAGTTTTAGGCTGTTTACAACATGGGGTCCTCTAAACGAAGTGTGGAGATCCTGCTTCACTAACTGTGGAGCATCTAGAATCTGCTTATGCTTAACACCAGGCAGAGCAAAAGTCATTTGCCAACATCACTATATTAATACTATCTGACCGGCGGACATCGTACCGCTTTGACGGTTTTCATGACAACAAAACAAAGGAATCCATCGTCCGCTTAAGAACACCCGGTATCCCATGATGGACCCGTGTAGCAGCGCCACCTACCGGGTCTAATTGTAAATCTAAACCATTCTCGAATTCACTTGGACACGTACAAAAAAATTTATCCCAATCGGTCGCAGAGATATTTTTTTAAATCTTTATTTTGAAGGGACTTTTGCCTCTTGGCATGTCAATCCCAATAAAGCTCAACCATTGACTTAACTCTATTAACACAGAAGATTTATATATAATATATAAAGATGAGCCGACGACACCGTACGCGTAGAACAAGGGTACAAAGACACACATACTGTCACTCCCTTCTCCCAAAAAGGGCATCAAAATCCCCAATTTTGAGTAAACTCGCCGTTAGTGACTTCGACGCCACATTTAGCATTATTAAAGTAGGGTTCCGAGGTGGAATATAACATAAGTGTTGCTAACCGATCGCCTGATGTGCGAGCATCTTGGAACCCTTGACCCTTAGTCGGCTCTTACGACATCACGGGAAGTTAGGTAGCTGATACATTATTTCCACGTCCCTACCAGCATAAGTAAAAACAAACACTTTGAATTTTAGATAACGCATGTGCTAACAATGTGGACCGATTATCTTGTGATGGTCGCGGGAAGCCGCTGGATGCGGGCTGCACAAAACCGGTCGTTGCGGAGATCCTTGGGGCAGGCCTATCTCTCTATCTCTATAATGTAATTTAAAAATTATAAGTAGTTGATAGCGTTCGTCTTATTAAGACGAAAAGCCGATATCAGACAAAATTTCAACCATTATTTTTCTAAATCAATTGTTTGTGTTAGTTTGAAGACATATTTTTAATATACATATATTAACACTTATAGTATAACTACAACTTGCAAACATGATATGTCAACAAGGTGTCTGCACTACCTGTGGCGGCATATTTTACAAATTAGGGGATGCAATTCCGAAATTAATCTATATACATTTGTATAAAATGCCATTGAAACCTAATGAACATGAATACATACATACATATAATCACGCCTCTTTCCCGTAGGGGTAGGCAGAGACCACTTCTTTCCACTTGCTACGATCCTTACATACTTGTTTCGCTTCGTCCACTTTCATTATTCCCTTCACACATGCTCTTCGGTTTAGGGTACTCTTGACCTGGCCTTTTTTCAAGACGTCCCTGATTTGATCTCGAAACATCCGCCTAGGTCTACCCTGAAGGTCTAACATGAATTCAAACATATAATTACCTTAATAAATAAAAAACAAATAAAATTATAACCTCAATCGTTTAAAACCCGTTTATCAGACACGAAATATGTGGCTTTGCGTGCCTTCCGAAGCACTGATGAAAGAGACATGATACACTTTTGGTCACCCATCCGATGATCGGCCTTTGCGAAAGTGGTTTAATCTTGGCAATTGTAGTACAGGTGCGTCAACCACTGCGCCATCGAGTTCCTTCTCACAGAAGACATACAGACGTTAAAATAAAATAAACAGATTTAAGAATCGTACTTACAAAGGGTGGCCTTATCCCTAATAGCGATATCGAATATAGCGAAGTCGCGCACAGGCCGCTAGTAGTTAACAAATTATCATTCAAATAAATATCATTTAGACAAAAAAATATATATAAAAAGAACCGAAAATTGTATTAAAATTTCTGAAGAAACCTTTGATCTAAGAAAAGACTTCAACGCGCTACGTACGACAGACGACGCTTGTAAATTAACTACCTATATGTTTTTGTAATGCGACACCATTGTTTTAAACTTGTATAAATAGAATAACTATTTTAATCATTATAAAGATTGAATACACATGTCAAAACAAATTTCACAAATATTTTATACACAACTAAGACAATGAAAAGTTATGTAAAATAATCAAATAGCGTTAAATCGGGCAGGCTTGCTTTCATTGTTTATAACTTTCGCAATAAAATTATTGTTAGCCATTTCTATAAAAAATATAATAAATAAATTCAAATTCAAATTCAAATTCAAAAATCATTTATTCAGTTTAGGCTACAAGTAGCTCTTATGAATGTCACTATGCCATCGGTTCGTAAGTCTACTCTGGGCGGGAGATCTTGTACTGAGAAGAACCGGCAAGAAACTCAGCAAGTGTCCAGCTCTTTTCTCCCTTACAGCGTCAAAAATATTGGAAAATGCCCTATTTTAGCAGGACACTTTCCATCACAAATAAACACATAAAAATAAAAAATATATAGAAGACCACATGTAAAAAAACAAAATTAAAAATCTAAATTAACAAATTTACCTCAGGTAAAAGTTCCAATTTCCACAATGTCATACAGTACCACTACAGTACTCTAATAAAAGTCAGAAAAACAAAGTCAAATTATAGTAAGTAATATTAAAAATAAGATAAGTATGCAATAATTTTATAAGTAAATGTTAAAGTAAATGCTATATTGTTTACAAAATAATATTGCATGCCCATAATAGGTATTACCTTTGTCACAAAATTGTATTATCGTCTATAAAAATGTACACAGTACCTGCAATAAAGATTATTCTATTCTATTCTATTCTGTTCTTCCCACTGCAGGGCAACTCAGGACTATTAAAATTAAGAATAGAATAGAATAGAATCATTTATTTCTAATAAAATATGGTAGCATAAATAAGATGGAGCAGATACAGTTTTAGTATCTTTTTGAGAGAGTTTGCTGGTGCCACTGGGCATTTTCAGCTTCACCGGCCTTTTTGGGGGCGGCGAGAAACTTAAAGGGTTCCTCGAGCCGTGTGAAACGAATCACCTTCAGAGGTGTTCTAGAGGGACCGGCATCACGCACTAGTGCGTGTCCTCGTTCCCTACTAGATTAGCCGAGGTTCCCTATTAGGTTCGGATCGGATCGGGGACGGAACAACCCGAGGGCGCCTGTAAAGGCTAGGACCTCGGTGCGGGTTTACCGGTTCGCGGGGGTTGGGAGAAGCGCCCAGGTACGTGTCTGTACCTGGTATAGAGCGCGTGTGAACGGGCTCGTCGAACCCTTGTTCTACGACTACACATTCTGAAAATGTGCAATGATGGCATTTAGAGGATCGGGCAAAATCCCTTGGGTCGCAATACCTGGACACACATCGTTAGATAAGGAGAAATCATAAATATCAGAATGATTCAAATTATATGCCATCTATATTTATATGTATAAACGAACAAGAGAAACGGCGCAACCAACAAACAGACAGACCAAAGTCCCCAGAGCATGACCGTCGGCCATCGATCACATGTGACAAATCAAACGTCAAAATATTTTTAACGTTCACTCCGATAGATCATTGAGTTTGTCATTTGAAATGTCAAACTCCTTGCTCAGTCAGTCCGAATGATGTTATCTTCTCAATGCTTTGCTAAATCTCATTAAGAAGCCTATAGTCGACTGTGATTTTTGTATAAAATGGCAATTTTGGCGTTCTTAATATCAGAAACATTAACAATTTTGACCTATTTAATATTGTAGAATAGCTATTGGCATAGTTAGTAGCGGCCTCGCTTTTTGTAAATTTTACTTAACTTTTTAATTAAACCCAAAATTGCAGAGAAAGATTTTCATAAAATGCGCGAAGGCACTTTTTGGGATCCTAGATTGAACTACTGTTCTAAACAAATGAAATAAAAAGAAATAAAAAAATTAAAATGTTATCTCTTATATAGTCTAGTCTTATATAGTATAGTTCGTAGCGGCCTCGGAATTGTCATTGATGTTATATAGAAAAAAAATCTTATTCTAAACCAAAAAACTTCGAAAATCGCTTTAAGTTAACTGTGAACATCTCCTATCTACGATAATATTATTGGTTATAATATTATCGTAATAATGTTATAATATTATCGTCATAATAATGGTTACTTCATGAGGAATAAAGATTTTAATTTTTCAGCATGAATTTATTATCCTATTACTATAAAAACGATAAATACAACTGCCAAATTACTACAAAATGCGATGCGCCCCGCCCGTCCGAACGATAACTATTCTCGCAGTGTGGACATTTGTAATAGGGCTCTTAAATTCATGTGCTTTTTGTACACAGAATGAATTGGGTAGTTGACTGGTTAGTCAATAGGGAAACTTTTTAGCACCTGTCAAAACGATTTTCTATAAAAGTAATAAATTGTATGGGAATGGTGAACTGTGACGTCATTGACGACCTCCTTGGTCGAGTGGTTTGTTCACCGGTTTTCATGGTGTCGCCATCTCTGAGATCCCGGGTTCGATCCCCGGTCGGGTCAATTTAGAAATTATTGTTTTTCTAAATTGTCTCGGGTCTGGGTGTTTTCTATGTATAATAAATAAGTATGTATTTAAGTAATTTAAGTATGTTTATCCGTTGTCTAGTAACCATTTAACGAGCTTCATAACGAAGCTTCTCTTGGGCTAGATAATTGGTGTGAGTGTAGGAAAGCTTATTTATTTATTTATTTGTTATTTTGATCCATCAATTCAGTGTTTATCAACAAATTTGTAGGTTTACAGAAATTCATGCGTAGGTCCAGGGCTTGGAATACCGGTATTTTCTATAACCGGTATCTTTGACTTTAATAAAGTACCGGTAACGATTTTATACCGGTATTAATAATATAGGTTAACCGATGAGTACCGGTAAGTAGTATTGTACCGGTTTACCGGTATTATACACCATAATACCATACTAATACCGGTACCAGGTAACCAAATTTGTTAGTGCATTATTAGTAGATAAATTTGCTAACTCACGCGTTGCCCTCTCGTCTCGTCAGTTTGCCTGTTTCTATTCATTTCGCACGGCTGCAGTGCTCTGCATAACAGACTGTCAATGTCGCGGGTAGGTACCGGTATTTTTGAGGTACAACACCGGTACTCATTGAAGAATCGGTATCCAGGAACCGAAATGGAAAATACAGGTATTTACACCGATATGATACCTGTATTTCGGTACCGGTCGCAAGCCCTGCGTAGGTCAAATATGAAAAAGGTTAATGTATTAAAAACTGTTACGTTATTTCGTTTATACGTTTAATGTTTTGAAATTTATTATTATTGTTGTCAACATCCTCATTTCATCATCATCATCATCAGCCTATACTAGTCCACAGCTGGACATAGGCCTCTCCAAGTGCACGCCACCGAGCACGATCCGCGGCTACTCTCATCCAGCTCTTGCCAGCCACCTTGCGAAGATCGTCGCTCCATCTAGTCTGAGGGCGTCCTACGCTACGTTTGCCGATACGCGGTCTCCACTCGAGAACTCGTTTACCCCAACGGTGGTCGGTTCTGCGGCTAATGTGACCGGCCCACTGCCACTGCCAGCTTGCTGATCCGATGGGCTATGTCGATTACTTTCGTTCTCTGTTGGATCACCTCATTCCGAAGTCGATCCTTCAGAGAAACTCCGAGCATAGCCCTTTCCATAGCTCGCTGAGCGACTTTAAATTTGTGAACCAGCCCTAGCGTGAGTGTCCACGATTCGGCTCCGTATCCTCATTTATTACAAATGAAATACCTTTAGTTAGTTCTTTTATTTATTTATTAGTCACACATTAACACATATTCCCACACACATACCCAAATCTTTCTTTTAGGAGTCATTATGAGTACCTGTCACGGAGCACCTTGCAAACTCTAGGATTCATTTATAGAATCACGAAAGATTCGTCTAGGACCAACAGCTTTGTGCTCTTATTTTATTCATTGATAAGAAGCTAATTTGAATACTGTTCAGTTATTTGGACTCCTTATTATAAAAATCACTCTATGATAATTGAGCGGGTACAGAAACAATTTCTGAGACTGTTGAGTTTCAGGCTCAATCTTGGTCGGAGCATAACATCATATGAGGATAGATTGCACAGGTTTGCTATGACTGCTTTAAGTGTGAGGCGTGAACTTATAGACCTTGGTACTCTACACAAATTGGTTCACTCAAGCCTTGATTCAATTTGTCTTCCCTCGTCACTTAATTTGAATATCAAAATTATTCCCAGACTTCCTCTCCCAACGTTTGTCCCTCCCACATTTCGGAATAATAAATCTTGTAATAGTCCCATTGCTCGTATGTGAAGGGAATTTAACAAACTTGCTATGGATCACAACTCACTTGACATTTTCAACGGGAACACTAACGTATTCAAAACTTCCATCAAGACAATATTAATTGACCCAAATGGCTTACAACCCAAGTGTAGTATTTCCAAATAGTTTTAAGTAATTTTAAAGTTATTTGGAAATATTATTTCTCTAAATCTAGTTTTATTTTCTTGTTTTTTTTTTAAATCTATAGCTAAATCTATTTTTTACACATGTTAAGCACACATAAACTATTTGTGTTAACACATTTAGAACATTAGTCTAGTATAAAATATTGTTAAACCTACCATGTATATAACTTTGTTAAGATTAATGTATGTTGTGTAACCTAATAAATAAATAAAAATAAATATTATACGTAAATTCTATCTCTTTGCACTTCTTATTCATAAGAACTTTAACTATGCCACATCTCACACGCCTCTGAGCGCGCAATGTGCTTAAAAAGCAGTACAAAGCTTTTTTTTGCACATATTAAGTCATTCATCCGTGGTCACAGAGACACTAGAATAGAATAGAATAGAATAGAATAGAATAGGATATTTTATTGTACACAAAAAAACCTACTAATACAACCTTTTTCCTATTTTAAATGTGTCGTGTAAACTTTAGATAATTGTTCTTTTTAAAATATTTATAATTAATATGCCATTATAGAAAGCCATAAAGAATTATATCCGTGCTAATATTGGATTCTAGTTCGCAAATGCATCAATTAATTATTCTTAGATCTAACCATGAAAATGTTTGTGATTGAAATCGTCCTTCTATGAAAGGAAGGTCATTTCCAACATTAAAACAGCATTATTATGATCAGTGGTCGGAGTAGGTATATTGATTTTAGATACTTGCGTCATGATATCATAACATGGACATGCATTTCTTCCGGAATGTACCGGAGTTTCCAAAAATTTGGTAAATAGAGTAATAAAATAAAAAACCATATGTAAGCAAACAAAATTGTTTATTGTTAATAAAATAATAAAACAACACATAAAATAAGCGCACTCCACGAACCGAAATAAGTGAGTGAGCCACTTGGTCTGGATGTCGGTGCGAGCGCATTGTTTTCGAACAAACAGTCAATGAGTCATCCTGGATACTTGATTCTAATTGGTCAGATGCGTTGAGCATAGAGATAAGAGGACAAAAGACCCTGTTTGCCGGATGTCGTGTGTTGAAATGAATATTATTATTATATCATTTTATACATGCTTAGGCTTTTACTCCAACACTTTTACTACAACAAGGTTTTTACACACCAGTCATTTTTTACTATTAAATTCTGGTCATCTACGCCACTAGCAGCATAGCGTTGAGAGTATTGATACATTTTTAACTAGTTTCATGTAATAATTTCGATGTTTCGGTATTTTTATCATAATAATCCGGAAACTCGGAGGAGTATCCATATTAACATATACGTTTGATGTCAGTGACCTTAATTCAATATACCTACTCCGACCACTGATTATGATATACTAAGTAGATATACAATATAAATGAAACTATTAATATATTTTTATTTTTTATTTTCTTTACATATATTTTTTTATCATTATTTTATGTATTATGCAGTTTTTGTATCACCCTTCTAAAAACATCTTGGCTATATAAACAACAAATAAAAATTACAAATCCGTAAAGGGACAAAAGCATAAACTCAAAATAAGTTCGTCCCACACTCGTTTAAAAAAAAATCATAATATTCAAAAGAGGCGCGTCTCGAGTGCCCGTCGTGTCTTTGGTTTGAAGCATAAACAAAAAGAAAAAGAAAAATTGAAACGTTCGAAATTTGAATTGAGTGGAGGCGTGAGGTACGTCGCTTTTCAAATGAATCCTTTTTCGAATTGAAAAATAAAAAGCGCGAAATAACGTTCGAATTTTAAACTCAATTGCGTTTTGGGATTGTGTTCGTTCAAAAATGCATTGACAAGACAATGGGATAAAGACTTTCGTTTAAATTAGATGTGTCTTTTGTCGAGTTTTAACAAAACTAATCTATGTTTTGAATAATTGTTAATGCTGTATGTCTTCTTTCATCATCTGTCTATGGTGTCAGCCTCAATGCTGAGCGAGTAAAGTATGGAAACAAAACTGCATATCGGTTCAAATCCCGTTGGAAATTTTCCAAAACTGTGTTGTCAAAATGGTAGTGTATTTTTTTTGTAATTTGGTGGAAAAGGCGGAGAAAACAAAAAGCTTTGAAGATTCTAGCTAGTTCTCGGTCGATTTATGTCCCAAAATTCGAATAGGTGATTCAGATACTGTTTTCTAAAATAAACGCGAGTAGATCCGTAAAAGTTGTTTCATTTCAATAGGTGATTCAGTTTAGTGTATACATAATTTTCGTTTATTAATATTTGGATCATCGTCATCATCATCTCAGCTCATTTTTATATCGCCCACTGCTGGGACACGAGCCATCCCTCTGGATGGAGAACGAGGAAGAGGGAGAGGGAGAACGGGCCATAAACCACCACGCGGGCAGAGTGCGGATTGGTGATTGTTAACGACTGCTTATGCAGCCGTAGCCGGGACCAACGGCTTTACGCGCCTTCCGAAGCACGGCGAGATTGTTTGGATATTTTGATAGTATTTGACGGTCAGTGAGTGCTTGTGAAAGCTAATATTGAATAAACGAAATTAAATAGCTTTACTTTTTGCATTGCATTGAATTAAACAGAAATAATTTATACATGTATATACATAGATAACCTCATTTAATTTGCACGTAATCTTTTTATTATTATTTGGTAAAATCTAAGCTCATTGTAAAAAGTTCCCAGACATCGCTAACAATATACTTACCTACTTGTAAATTACTTTTTAATCTGTGCCGTAATCTAGAGAGCGGTTGTGAACTTTATTAAAAAGAAATTTAAAAAGATTTGTTTTTAAATTAAAAGGCAATATTTAGGTTGTTAGATGATGATGATGATGCTGCATGAAGATGATGATGAAGATGACGTTTGCACGGGGTACGATTTTTAAACATTAAGAAGCGATCAAATATTTTTCTGCCACTGATATCATTAATTTCACTAGTGAAATTGTCTTATATGAGTCGTCGTAGGTAATACGTATGACTATTTTAACATTATATTCATAAACAAAAATTAAAACAAACAAATAGTAAATAATAATCCAAAATTATAATATTACATTTTTTGGCATTTTTAATTTCACCGTTGTGATTATATAGACTGAGTTGGCGCGTTAAAGAGGAAGGAGTTTTATCACACTAATATTATAAATGGGAAAGCTTGTGTGTATGTGTGTCTATTTGTTGCTTCTTCACGCTGCAACAGATGGATGGATTTGGATGAAATTCGGCATACAGATAGTTTATAACCTGGATTAACAAATAGGATAGTTTTTATCCCGATATTTCCACGGGAATTAAACTCATACCTTTTCTCTATATTTGATTCCACAATTTACTACTTAGGTCTTGGATGTTGGGAATAGAACCTATTTGGTAGTTCTTTATACTTTTTTTTTATTGGAATTTTGACAAGACTTTTTCTTTTTCTTTGTTTTCCAATACAAAATGATTTGTTTGTTTTGCTGTCATGGAAACTGTCAAAGCGGTACTAAGTCCGTCGGGTCAGCTGTAATAATAATAATAAATCTTTATTTCAGGCAACATACAATGTAACAGATGTTAAAAATACAGAGCGGCCTATTTATTAAGTACCTTACGTGCTAACATACATACAAAATAAAATAAAAATTGTTAGTATATAAAATAACTTAAAAACTATGTTAGTATTATATGATTGGCACCTACTGTGCCAACTTGGTAGCAACAGGCAACGTTCCATGGAAGCGCCTGTAGACTACACCCTTCGGCCAGAAGTCCTCCTTCGTAAAGGTGTCCAGCTTTGATGTCGGGACTCGCACAATAATTTCTTTTTTGATGTGTAACATCTTTCCGCTCGGTTTCTATCGAAATGTGACGGAAGTAGGTGTAACAATTTAACAGGAAGTCGGGGAAGCGCCATTTTGTAAATTTTAAATCGATATTATGAACATATTAATATTAAAATATGTGACATATTGTGTCATTTGATTTTTTTCAGAATATAATGTTAAAATTGCTTATTACTAAGGTGAGATAATTATATTAAATGTTAGACATCATATGCACCTACTGTAAAGCTAGCTCGTTTTTTTTTGAGAGAGATTGCTGAATGCCTTATACGGCATTTTCAGCTTCACCGGGCTTGTTTGGGGGCGGCGAGAAACTTCCTCAAGCCGTGTGAAACGAATCACCTTCGGAGGTTTTCTAAAAAGAACGGCATCACGCACTAGTGCGTGTCCCCGTGCCCTACTAGATTCTCCGAAGGGTGCGGATCGGATCGGTCGCACCACAAACGCTTTGAAGCTCGTATTATGGTGCGTCTCCAGCGGTATACCTAACAGTAGCTGATAATGGGTTGAAATGACTCCGCTCTACCGGATGTGACGCTCCATAGCTATTGGAGCGGGATTGTGCCTCGCTAGCGGTCCTCACGTTGCCGACCCGCAAGTAGCTTTTACACACCTCGCTTAAAGGACTCCATGTTGTAGAAAGGAGGTTATACGTATGCTAGTATAATTTTGTATTTAATTTACAAACTTGACGTTTTAAAAAGCGTTTTTTGACAGTTGTTTTTTTTTTGTTTTTTTTTTACATGGCAGCGGCACATGTGGTTGTATACCACAATACCGAGAATACATAACAATTAACATTAATAGAGACCATGCACAGGCGATCGGAACAAATTCTAAGAACAATTGTCTTCAATCTCGCTTCATTAGGAGACGCCATCTTGCTTCTCGAATTGCGCTCCGTCCCACTCACGAACCGCATTCCTTTTTAAATTGACCTCTGTGCGTCTCTCTTTATTGTACCGTGTCAGAGGAGGACGGAGCGTTTGAATTCGGAATCATTTTTAAATTATCGTCCCTGTTCTCTGCGATGTTGCTTTTTTTAGGCCCTTCCCGTTGCTTTGTGGTTAGCCGCTTGTCTATGGCCAGTATATAGAAGAGTTTTTATATCATTCGGCTTAGGTAGAATGTTTTAGGTTCTTCAAGTTTGGGAATACCAAAATGAGTAATTGTGACGCATATATATTATGTAAAATTCCATACTGTTGTTGTTATTACATTTTTTTAACTGATCGCATCATAATAGAGATGTACTAAATGTGGTTATAGTAGCAAACTTGTTAATAGTTAATCAATGTTTGTATCTGTAGTTTCGTCTTAACTGCGTTTTATAATAAAACATCTGCGTTTTGACGTTTTGTGTTTTGACTGAGGATTTAAAAAAAATATACTACTTGACGGGAAAATACAGAAGTGTTCGTTAGCAGACTGCTTTTTTTTATAATTTTGTGTGTTGCCGAATATTTCATTCATTTTCGTTATAGACTGCACAAAACTATAATGACTCGGGTCGCCCCGTGATCGAAAATCGAGCGTAATTTATAAAATATACGATGTTTATACAATAACTTTTTATTATACATATTATACATAAACACATATTATACATAACCTTAATCTAACTTTAACTATACAAAATCTCACACACCTCTGTGCGCGCAATGTTTGAAAAAAGTGATACGAAGTTCTCTTCACGTATTAATATATTATACAATAGAAAATCGTACAATTTTGTTCCCTAATTCGTTCAAATAGGTTCAGAAGTTGGCTGGCTGGGTATAATGAGCTGAGGCTACGATTTTGTCATTCGTTTTCGGTTTGATTGGTAACCCATGCTTTGACTCGCCAATGCATTGCATTGCTATGTATAGCATTGGACGCTTACCGCTGCGCTAAAGCACCAAACATTACCAGATCCGCCCCCCGACCGCCTAACTCGATTGCTTTGGCTATAGCTATAGTTTATGACGTCATCTTGTCATTTCGTTTGTCATTTTTGTTTAGTGCTTTAGCGCAGCGGTACCGGCAGCGGGATCGGGCCCCCGATTGGATCCGTACCCTCGATCCGGGGGCCGACCGCCTAACTCGATCGCTTTCGATCGCTTTGAAGGCGAGGCGAGGAGGAGGCGTCATCTTGTCATTTCGAAAGCAATATCGATAGCTATAGGCTATAGCTTCCGATATTGGCTTGAGGAACCCTTTAAGTTTCCCGCCGCCCCCAAAAAGCCCGGTGAAGCTGAAAATGCCCCGTAGCAATCAGCAACCTCCCTCAAAAAAAAACTTAACATATTAAATAATAATAATAAACAATACATATTAAAATGTATTAAACCGATCCAATATAAAAAAAATAATAACCACAAAATGGCAGTCGCCGACGCGTGATCCGTGATCAACGATCTGTCGATCGATAAATCGATTCACTTTCGGCGCCGGCTGCGTGACGCTGCGCCCGCGCTGTCATTGCCAAGGCTACTACGCTGTATTGTGTAACAGCCTGTTTGCTATTGTCATAGTTCGACTCACTTCCTCGGTGTCGCAGTGAGTAAACGCGCTGCGAAAGCGATCGCTGAAGTTAAGCAACTTACGCAGTCGCCGGTCATCGGATGGGTGACCAAAAGTTTATTATCTTGAGCACCTCCGTGCTTTGAAAGCTGTTTTAACAGTCGTCAACAACCACCGCCCCGCATTGGGTCTAAGTGGTGGTTTATGACTCGTTCTCCTGTCTGTGATGTTTCTATCCATGTAGGGAAGGCTCTTGTTGAAACAAGCTGCTCATAATGAACTCCCTGCCTAATTGCATTTGTGGTCAGACCACTGCAATGGTCTCATACCCAGAGGCCCCGAGTTCTATTCCAAGCGGGGGGTACATATTTGCGTACTCGGTTCAATTTGGTGGTAGTGCTTGTTTGTCCGCCTGGATAGCTTCCAACATCTTAAGTAAAATTTAAACACTGAAAAAAGACGACAACCTCAGGCGGGAATCGAGCCACGCACCTTCCGCATTCCGGGCGGCTGCCTTAACCACTTGGCTACCGAGGTCTGGCTTTCACCCGTCGAAATTTTTCAGTGCTTGATGCTTATGTTTTTTAGTCAACATTAATAAAACTTAACGTAAGCGTAAGCGTTAATAAAACGCTAAAATATATAAAAAACACTTCCAACATCTTATCGAAATAAGTCGATATAACGTCAATGTGTACCGCCAGCTAGAGATAGGATAGTCAGTGCCTCTGCGATTGAAGGTTTACACATAAAAGACAGTACATGTTTATAATTTGCCGGGGTTCTATGGACTGTACCCTATCTGCCTTGGTCATAATATCCCCACTGCTGGGGTACCAGCCTTCCCTATGGATGGATAGAGAGAACGGGCCATTAACCACCACGCGGGCCTAGTGCAGATTGCTGGTTTTTAACGACTGCTAATGCAGCCGGGGCCGACGGCTTTATGTGCCGAAGCAGGGAGGAGCTCGAGTTGTTAACTTTTAGTCACCCATCCGATGACTGGCTATTGCGAAAGTTGCCTTACGTCAGCTGTCGCAGACCGGGCGCGTTAACCACTGCGCCATTAAGCTCCTCAAATTCCTCCCCTCAATATTCGGGATTATACAGGTATTACTAAACACCCTCTAAACGACAATAACATAAGTTAACATGGCGGAAATTAAAAAAAGGTAGGTACCTAACAAAATTCTACAAACATATAGGTAGGTAGGTAAAAAAAAAACCGCTCGCCACACTACAGACCTTTAATAATCGATTTGTGGACCGTTCAAAAGTATCGTCCGGTGGCCGCTCCGAAAATACATCGAATGCTTAATTGTTTGCCGCCAAAAAAGCGAGCGGCCATCTTGTTTGCCCTTCATGGCTGACCGGGCGCCATGTAAGTTCATTCCGTTTTTAGAATGAGGTAGATACATAATGTATAATATAACCAATATACTAGAATCTAATATGTTTTTATTATATGCATTTAAGATTAAATCCTATGTTTAGTATATACACAACAAACTGAAACATAACTCAACTGAACTTAAAAAAAACAGAGAAAAATAAATAGCAAATTAAAAACTAAATACCTTTAAATAAAAGATGTCCTCCAACCGTGGGCATGAGCCCATGAGGGCACGATCCCAAGAATGCTGGCAACATTGCCTCTGGATTGCCAAGCTATAAGCTGGCAGAGGTAGCTGCCAGCCTTCTTGTTTTCTTCTTGCCTTCTTCTTCTTGCATTTAAGAACAGGCTTGATAAATTATCCGAGTCACACGGCGCACACGTATCAGCGCATTGAGCTGCTATTGTGTTCTCCCCCCAAATAAACGAGAACTGGCGTAGACCAACGGCGCTGAGCACTTAAGACCTTAGGAACATATGGAAGAGTAAGGAGCTCCACGGGCGGTACTACCGGGCCTTAACAGGGCCCGATGTGGGTTTGCTCGCGTCGGTAAACTGGCTACGATTTAGAGACCTCTTTGGGGAACCGAGGGGTTTGTCTGTGAAATTGCAGACGAAGTTATGATGACGAATAATTATCGGAAATATATCCTGAGGGACGGTACGGTCGACATCTGTCGGGCATGCCGCCGTCCTGGTGAGTCACTCAGGCATATTATCTCCGGTTGTTCTCATCTGGCTAAACATAACCTTGTAGCCAGGATTATCCATCAGCAACTTGCTCTTTGATATGGTCTTGTAGAATTTGAGGTGCCGTACTATAAGTACAAGCTGGTTCCAGTTCTCGAAAATGGTTATGCCACGTTGTACTGGGATCTGTTATCACGGACAGGACTATTATTGCCAATAAGCCTGATATCGTGTTGACAGATCGATCGACGCGCCAGGCAATGCTCATCGATATCACCATCCCGCATGACGAGAACCTTGTGAAAGCCGAGAAGGACAAACTTACTAAGTACCTTGACTTGGCTCACGAGGTGACCGCTATGTGGGATGTGGATTCGTCGATCATTGTTCCCATAGTCGTATCTGCAAACGGCCTTATAACGAAGAGTCTAGCTAGACCAACATTTCAAGAGACTTTCGCTGGATGGCTGGATCAAGGGTCAGATACAGAAGGCAACACTCCTAGTTTCTTTCTGTGCAGCCTTAATCGCCGGTAGCTTGAGTCTTGCTCCGCTGCTGGCGGCGTTCAGGTTTAGGTTTGTGAATAAAAGTTGTATTTTTGTATGATATTGTGTTATATTTTACTTTTTACATAATTTTTATAAAATCTAAAACTAAGATTTGAAATAAATATAGAGTGAATAATAATAAAAGATTTTGAATTTACCCCACACCATATACAGACAACGCACCGCACCCTGGAATTATTTGGTTTGACCTGTAACTATAGAGAAAACCGACTTAGGCATCGATCAATCCGAAACACACTATGCTCGACCTGGGAATTGAACCAGGGACCTCCGGATATCGGGTAAGGTTAAAAAGCTTTTACATTTAATAAAGTTGAATGAAGTTGATGAGTTAAAGTTGAAGATGTTGAAGTTTGTATAGAATATCGAAATGTATAAAGCTATTAACCATTCACTCAACGATTCTAAGCTACTTTATGACAGAAACTAGGAATCTCTGACAAGTCAACCATTGTTTATAATAATTGTATTTATGTAGGTATATAATTGTGCGTTTTAAGATGTATTATTTTTATCACAAAAAAAAATAGTCTTCACCTAATTGCACCTACCATGTTATCCTGCACTACCTACGGTTGACTGGTAGAGAATGCCTCCGGCATTAAGTCCGCCATGTAATTTATGTTGCTAGCATTTTTCTTAAATTAATTAAAAAAAACATACCTGTAACAAACTAGTAGTCACAAATCTACTATTAATAAAGAGGTACAGTTTGTCACTTTGTTTGTATGACGGAGCTAATCTCTGGAACTAATGGTCCAATTCTAAAAGTTCTTTCACTGATAGAATGCTACATTCCTTGTGGTTAACATGGGCTATATTTAAAATTAATAAAAAAAATTGAATCTCAAATCCACGCAGACGAAGTCGCAAGAAAAGTGCTAATCTTATTATAAAAACAAATATTAACCAACCCGCATTATTATTACCCCCATTAAAACACTCACTGTGTCATGAAATGACACTTTATCTCCTCCATTTAACCACAGTATGTATAGTGATTTAACTGTCCATACCCAATTCAACCCTTAACTAATCCCCAACAGTCAATAGTAGTCAAAACAGTAACCCTCAACTACCGTTACATTGTCATAAAAAAAATATGTCGCCTCTTCGGTCGAAGAAGCCAGAGACAAAAAGAAGATTATATTCTAAGCTCTTTTGTGTGACATCGGTGTTGCCACCACGGTAGGAGAAAGGGTATGTGACAAGTCGATAACGTTAAGTGGTTAATTTACCGATTGGATAAAGATAAAGTCTAGATAAAAAATATTGCTGCTAGCTTCTTAATTGTGTTACTTTAAAGTGCAATTTTGTCACAATGATTGTTAACAATTGTTTTTGTATTTGACGTATAAAGCTTCGTTTTTAATATGAAAGTAAAATTTACTAAGTAAGTGCTAATTGCTGCACTGAAGCTGAATTTAAAAGTAAGTAAAGTAGCTTTAAAATTAATTACGGACCTAATTGCTTTCTATAGTCGGTTGTAATTAAACTTTCTTAAATAGGTAAAAAATCTTAGACCTACTATTTTTGTGCTTCGTGGAATAGAAAATTAATCATTTTAAAATTTTATTTGAATTGATTTTATTTGATATTCGTTTGGGTGTGCTTCGTGGAATACCTTATATAAAATTGAAAAAAGATCTTTGTTCAACTTTTTCAAGATGGCTGTTAAAAATAACTTGTTCCATACATGTAATGTAATTAAATCAATTCAATTATATATATTAAGTCAATTTACTTAAGTATAGCAGACATTAATGTATTTAATAGTTTAGCTGAATAGGGAAAAAACTGGGTTAGCAAACCCATGATTATTTATTGCCTTGCAAGAAAGGTAGTAGAGTTGTCGCTATTCCATTTCTTTAATTCCTACTTTCACCATACTAAACATTTACATGCCTACAACCCATGGCTGAACATGTAAATCCTATTGTATTTTCGAAACACCTTAATCACCAGCTCATTTATGTCCCCACCGCTAGGGCCTTTCCTATGGAGGGATAGGGAGAACTGGCCATGAACGCTTTACGTGATTCCCAAAGCACGGAGGAGCTCGAGATGATAAATTTTTGTTCACTTATCCGACGTCCGGCCTTTGTGAAAGTTATTTAGCAATCGCAGAATGTATATAATGTATGTATAATGTAATGCATGGTAATCAGCAATAATGTACTATTATTATTGATTACCATGCTACCACTCTTTGCTCAATTCATCAACTACCTCTTGCTTAGCTCCAATTTATAAATAATTTCCAATTAACAATAATAAATACGACACGTCTTCAAACGCTTCTGCAGTACCGTTTAAAGACATGAACAAAAAAATAAAGCTGACGTCCGTCAACCATTATTCCTATTCACGGCTTAAGGCAAACCGTTGCTACTGTTAATTGGGTCCGAAAGGCCCTTTCATACTTAAAAGGATTAACCGCAGAACCGCAGACGGTAAAGGGTTAGTTTTTGCCGACGCTGACCAAAGACAATGAGTGATATATGACTTTATTTGCGAACGCGGTTTGCTTTATGGTGTAGGGATGTACTTTTGTAAAAGTGCGGTACTTTTTGGTAAGTGCTCTAGGGAATAGTTTTACTGTTCTTAGTATTGTTTCCGTTAAAGGTGTTTTGGCATGTTATTAATGAAGAGGATGTGTACCTTTTTTGTTATAATGAAACTTTGTTTAGCAGTTTAGTGCTAAAATAAATTTTTGGACATCTGTTTGTTACTCGTTTTTCTTCCGATATGAAATATTTCTCTGTCAAATACAAGAAATATCTACTTGAGCTACAAATATGGCTTTTGATTATATACCTTTCATGTTGATTTTTAAATATTAAGTTATGTATGAGTACTATAATATTTATTATTCATATAATATTGAGATGTATTTATATTTAACATTTATCACATTTATGTGTATATAATTATTTAATTGAATTTACTATATGATACAGACGCAGCCTACAAACTCAAAACATAATATTTAAAACAGTTTAAAAGATGTATTTATGTTTAAGTCGACTAGTTTAAAAATATTTTACGCTGATCTACTCATATTTTGTTGTTTAAAGATAACGCAAATATAACTACCCAGTCTACCTGTGACCACGGGCCTTGTGAAAGGTTTTTTGGAAGCGACATTAAAAAAGTTCAAATATCCGATTTAGATTTTGAAATCCGGGTCTAATAATAATCAAAATCTGGATATTTTAAATTATCCGGATTTTAACTTGAAATGTTAGAAAAGTTAGTATAGTTACTCCAAGTTATTCCTATAGTAGTCGTAGTTCTTAGTCTAGTTATTTCAGTGTTAAAACAACCCTTCCGTTTCAGGTGAATACGTGATCCAAGGAGATTTACCCCGCGAGCTGGTCAGCACTGAGGAGTCCCGCTTCGATCTACTGGAGGAAGCGCTGCAGCTTGTTGAGCTCGGCGACGAAGCGGGGGCCAAGGATGAGCAGTCCGAGGTACATGTCAGTTCCAATTCGACTGTTACTATTATGGATAGAGTTGATTTTTGTTTGCGCTAGCTGGTCAGCAACAAGGAGTCGCAATCTAAGATATCTAAGGTACGTTCGAATACGACTGTGTTCGTAGTAGATAGAGTTTATATTTGTTTGCGCGAGCTACTCAGCGCTAAGGAGTTGCAGCAGCAACAGTTCGAGCTCGGCGATGAGGCGGGGGCTAAGGATAAGCAGTTCAAAGTACATGTCAGTTCAAATTCGACTGTGATTGAGACAGATAAATATCTTTTTTGTTTGCCGTTATTTTTGTGGTGGACGAACAACCTCAGATGGCTTCTTGAGGGGATGTCATCATGCAAGCGTTTCCCCGCCCCCCTCTAGATTCTCGGAGGTGTTCGAATCGGAATCGAATCGAAAATTATATAAACAAAATAAAAACATTTTATAAATAGCTTGCCTACTTCTTAACTGATCTTTAGTATTTGTAAAAATATTATGATCGGGTGTTAATGACGGTAGTTGTTGACATTGAATGGGTGCCTTTGGCTTTCAAAGTAAAAAGTAAATAGTGTTGAATAATTTCGGCGGGCTGGTTAGAACCACGATAGCTCAATTGGAAGAGCACCTGACCCGGTATGTCAGAAGGGTGCAGGTTCAAATCCTGCTCGTGGAAAAAATTTTTTCAACATTGTATTTTTGTAATTTGTATCGCAACAAAATTTGCGTTAAAATTATATAAACAAAATAAAAACATTTTACCCACAGTGAAGTCAGGCTCTGGCAACTATTTTTGGCAAATCATCATCCTTATCGGTCTCTAAAAGAACCACAGTTGGGCTAGGCTTGTTGAGAATTGTTTTTATGACACTGAGGAGTTCATAAAGTTTAGCCGTGATGGGCACATCAAGAAAATTGCGAATGACTTATGACTGCTTATGCTACCTTTATATTTTTATTTTATTTTCTTTTTCTTTCTATTTGTACAATGGAATTGTCATCTTAGTTAGTGACATCTTAAATTTGACATGTAAATTTCTAACATACGTCACATCTTATTGCAAAGTTGTGTTTATTGAATGAGATATTGATACTATTGATTGACATGGTGAAAGATTATTATTTGTGTTGTTTTCTTGTATTATAATATTTATAATTGATATTTAAAATATTGACCTGTAGTAGCAATTTTTTTTTTATTTATTAATTTTTTTTCTTTTTGTTTTAAATTTTATAATTTTATAATTTGATTGTATTTGAAGAGAAATGTTATGTTATATTTTATTTTAGAGCATGACGAGATTGTATGTTTGCTTATCGATATGTCGGTAAAACACGCATGTACGTAGTAGAATCATGTAACAACTGAAATGTACCGGGTTTTATGCAAATAAATATTACTATTACTATTACTATAGGCTTTAAATCGGAGTATACCCATCACACTGGCCATAAAGAGGGTTGGTTGGTTTTAACGACAGGGAGCCAACAGCTGAACGTGTTTTACGAAGCACGTAAAGAGCTCGAGTTACTTTACTGTGAAAAGCCATTCGGTGTCAAAGTTTCGCGAAAGGCTAACCAAGTACTGGTCTTTGTTTACGGAGTCCGCTTGTGGCACCATCTATGCACCGCTTGAGGTATTATCTGGTATTCACATTTGATAAATTGGTGTTCTTCCACAGGCGGTAGAGGGCAGCAGCAGCGGCGGCGAGATGCTGCACCCGGCGATGCGGCATGTGCCGCATCACCCGCTGGCGCACTACCACAACCAGGTAAGCATCATTATCATAATCACCACCAGCTCATTTTATGTCCTCACTGCTGGAGCGCAAGCCGCCTATGACTGGAAACAGCGCAGGGAGAACGGGCCATAAACCACAAGCCACCACCGCCGGTCCAGTGTGGTGCGGTGATTGTAAAGGACTGCTAATGCAGCCGGGACCATCGGACTTACGCGTCTTTGAAAGCGCCATCTGTTGGACCTGAAGCGTGTTGCGATGTGCAGTCGATAGATGGCGATGATATATTTTTTTACAAATGTGTGACTTTTAACAATTTTATAATATTTTTTATTTGAAAATAGGAATGGTCAATGAACTTCAGCGAATTTACTTTGAAAAATGTGTTTTTTTTTTAACAACCTTTTTGTTAGGTACTAGAAATAATCTATGGTTAGAGAAAGTTTTAATTTGGTCAATTACAATGAAATTTGATAGAAAACTCACAAAACTACAGCAAATAAAATTTCTCAAAAAAAAAAAAAAAAACAAAACATACTTAAGCACATACGTTTACAAATAGCGATCGATTGCTATATTATCAAAATGGTGAACATTAAAACTACATATATCTAGAAATTAATACGTTCAGAAAAAACTACTCTTTTAACCCATCTGATGCCCGTCCTTTGCGAAAAATGCTTAACTTCAACAATAGCAGACCGCGCGCGTTAACCACTGCGCCATCGAGCTCCTCACCAGTACTTAATAAACCATATCAAATCTCTGTAAAATTTTATCTTGTAACTAGATATAGCTTCGGAAATAAAGCATTTTTGTAAATCCCCTAGCACACCAGACAAATTTCAGTGATTTTTGTTTGATTATAATGAATCTTTTATATCTGTTAAAAAAATAAAAATAAAACATTTTTTTAATTAAAAAATGGGTTTGCTCCTGGCCTCGTTTCAATTCGGAACGGGCTTGCCCAGAAACAGCCTATTCACTCCGGCGTTAAAACCTTGGGATTATGCACTTGGCAACACGCCGGCGCCGGTGGGGAAACACCAAATTTTAGACATTAACATAAAGAAGGATCTGTCTCCTAGAATACAGGTCTTCCTAACCTAGGAGGCAGAGATATACTTTAACTTTAAGCTCTGTTTTTCTTTGTAACTGTATACTATACTACTATATTACATTACTGTTTATGTGATGTTGTTGAACAATACATTTATTATTATTATTAAATACCCATAGACAAATCGTGAGATTTCACCAAAGACAACGAAATAGCCCTTTTTCGGTGAGCCGCCGGATCAAAGCGCTCGTTAACCACAGTTCCAAACTGCAATGATAAATGGTAGTGTGTCACCGGTCAAATACCACACAAGGCGTGTGAAGGAGAGTGGTGCAAGACACAAGCGACCGCCGACTCAGATACAGATATTAAAAAAAAATCAACTTAGAATATTAAAATTTAAAAAAAAACCTCTCGAGCTTCTTTAGGCTGGTTGATTTTTTCTAGTAAAATTATATCTCTTTTAACCGCCTCTGTGGTCTAGTGGCTAAGACCACCGGTTTAGATCCAGAGGTCCCTGGTTCGATTCCCAGCGGGGGGTACATGTTTGTGTACTCAGTTTGGTTGGTGGTACGGCTTTTTGTCCGCCTGGCTAGCTACCACCACCTTATCTAAATACGTCGCCATAACATCAATGTTTGTAGCATTGTTGTGTTCCGACAGCTAGAGATATGATAGCCAGTACCTTACTAGTTGAGGATCTCGGGTGAAGTGCGTTTCCATCATTGGCATTATCATCACTTAACATTAGGTGAGATCATGGCACTGTGCTTACCCGTAAATATAAAAAAAAAGAAAAAAATCTTGTAAAAAAAGCGCAATAATTTAAATAAGGCCTACCGACGTTCTTTATTATTCCTTTCGGGTAAGCACTTTGTATATCATCTGATTTTATTTTAAGTGATGATAAGACCGAATGTGGAAGCGCCTTTCACCCGGAATCCTTGACTGAGGAAATGGCTATCTTATCTCTAGCTGCCGGAACACTACAATGCTTCCGATATTTTTGTTACGGCGACATATTTAGATAAGATGGTAGTAGTTAGCCAGGTGGACTAAAAACAAGTCCTACCACACACACCGAGTAGGTACAAATATGTATGTAACTGCTGTATGTATTTATATTTTTTTATTTAACAATCTAAAAGTCCTACAGGCAAAGGTCATCCCCATTTTATAATCTATATATTAATACGTGAAGCTAAAACTTTGTACCCCTTTTTACAAAAATTGCGCGGACGGAGGAGTATAAAATTTCGCACACTTATAGTTTATATAAAGAAGGAGTGCAGAATGCAAATATTTTATTAAAATTATGCATAAAAATACATTAAATTAAATGAACATTGTTTCATACATTTTTCAAAAAATTTTAAAATGGAAGAGGTGCGCCCGGTATCTGTCGATGCCAATCCAAACTCGCATTCTATCTTTTTAATTTTTCATCGCTTAGGATACAATCCGTGCAGCCTTATATAAAAATAAAAATTACGATCGAATTTCGACCACTGGGCGACCACTAGTATTGCTAACTGTACCCCGAACCACCGTGTCGCATCGCGTCGCCCGAATGCGTTAAATATTCGTATTCGCTTAGCGTTTTCCAGACTCTTTTAAAGGGTTGTAGCGTGATGTTATCGACTATATTAGCTTTCCACAATAATTGGGCTATCAAATGCAAAAATAATTTTTCAAATCCGGCTGGTAATTTTAGAGTTTAGCACGTTCAAACAAAATACAAACTCTTCAGTTTTATTATATTAGTATAGATATTATTCAATGATATTATTAGATACAATTTTTTTTAATATTTTACCTAATCGGTATGTTTATCTGATAGATATGGAGTTAAGCTTACCCTGTCGGCCAGGCGTATTTGGGTACCCTGTATATTGAAAAAACTGTTTAAAAACACGTGACTTTACCTTTCATTTAGGATAAACAAGATAACAAACACACTGTAATTAAGATGACACTTAGCGTTAAGATTATGTTCGTGTCTAAAATTTTTGCTTGTACCAGTGTTTATCTTGTTGGTTTTCCTAATAAATAAATAAATAATATTTTTGTTATTTTGAATTTGGTATTCGCAATGCTAATATAGTTACAAGATAACGTTTTACTTGAAAAAATAATAGTCAATTCCTTTATTAACGCCTTGGTGGCCGAGTGGTAAAGCGCTCGGCTCGATACCCGAAGGTCCCGGGTTAGCCCGGGTTTGTGATCACCAACCCGCACTTGGCAAGCGTGGTGAGTAAGCCAATACCCATCAATTGTAGTGATGACTTGATTTCAATGATGGAGGCCTTTGTCCAGTAGTGGGACAGTATGTAGGCTTTTTACTTTCTACTTTTACTACACTTTATTAATTTAAAAAGCCTTGTAGTCTCTAGAAGATGTAGTGACAAAAATTGAGAAAGGCATGCTGAGATGGTTTGGCCATGTCGAGAGATGAAGAGATGAGATGAAGAACGATTGACGAAAAAAGTGTATAAGGCGAGTGTGAATGAAAGTGTTGGTAGGGGTAGACCTAGGCGGACGTTTCGAGATCAAATCAGGGACGTCTTGAAAAAAGGCCAGGTCAAGAGTACCCTAAAGTCTAAACCGAAGAGCATGTGTGAAGGGAATAATGAAAGTGGACGAAGCGAAACAAGTATGTAAGGATCGTAGCAAGTGGAAAGAAGTGGTCTCTGCCTACCCCTGCGGGAAAGAGGCGTGATTATATGTATGTATGTATGTATGTATGTAGTCTCTTCGCTCTTGCAACTTGTACCACACGAAAGCCTTCGAACATACATGCCGTCTTAACCATCAATCAAACGTAGAATACAAATTCTTTTGACAAATTGTTAATATTATAAACCTTTTGTTTCGCCTCGCGTTACCTAGATTGTTTTTTAATTTTGATACCATATTGTTTTCTTCTTATTTGACAGCCATTTTACGTTTCAGAATCGCATGGTAGATACCATACAATTGGTAGATTTCGTACAAAATTCAGAGTTCTAAGATGAGTTTAAAAAAAGATAAAGTGTTGAAAAAATTCTACGAGCGGGATTCAAACCCGCACCCCATGCCATGCCGGGTCAGGTGCACTACCAACTTTTACGCTTTAAAAACTTGCTCGATGTACTTGACGTAGCCTATATGCTATCCCACTGCTGGGCAAAGGAGTCCATCGTTGCAACCAAGTCATAGCTACAACTGATGGCTTACATCATCACCATCGCCATCGCTTGCCAAATGCGGGATGCTGATGAGCCGGCTGAGTAAAATAAAGAAAAATATTATTATTCTGAGGTGTTCCATAGCGCAGTGGTTAACGAACTAAGAATACTCGTGGTATAGAAAAAAAATTGCTAAAGTTAAGTTACTTTCGCAAAGGCTGGTCATCGGATGGGTGACCAAATTTTTTAATATTGATCTTTTCCGTGCTTCAAAAGGCACAACCACCGCCGTGCCCGTGGCCCGCGTGGCGTTTTATGGCTCGTGCCCCAGCAGTGGGGACATAAAAGGAGATACAATACATATAAGGTGCCTTACAAATAAACAAAGAATAAGTTCGGAATAGTTATTTCGAAGCTTATTCTCTATTTATTTGTTAGACGCAAGGAGTTATAAGTAAAAACTAAGTTGTACCTAAAAAAAATACTTTTGCGAATTCCTCTCGCGTCTAACCTGTTTCAATATTCCCATAGACAATTTATTTATTCTTAATTTTATAATCTCTGGAGCAACCTGTCAGCAATGTTTGTGTAGGCCAAGAATTTTAATAATGCACAAATATTAAACGCACTGTGTGCCGAAGAATACAGAAGCTGGCTTGACATTTTTTTTATTCCAAACTAGTGATGTCATTTCGTGTGTGAGCCGATGAAAATTTGATATCGATAAATTGAAAGTCGTTTAAAAGAGCTCGATGACACAGCCACTTGCACGTTTAGGTCGCGATCTTGCAATATGCCACACCGGTCTACGACTGTTGTTCTTGGTTCGGTGCGTAGTGAGGGTACATATTTCTGTAGTGATTTGGTTGGTGGGCAGGTATTGTTCTGATACCACATGTTATTAAATGAGACTTAATTACTCCATTAGGCGTAGACAGCCAAAGTGAGTTTTGTCCTCCGATACGAGAACTCGCCACTTTCCCCTATCGATTGAAGTCTCTTGCCGGTTGCCGGCTCTGAGAATATAACAATGCCAAAAACATTGACGTTATTGCGACATATTTAGATAAGATGGCCCTTTTGCTCTAGCGGTACCTAGGGCGACCTACCTACCATTTACCTACGCTATGAGAAAAATACTTCTATCGATGTTCTTAATCGTAATCCCAGCACTAATAAATAACAATTTCCCCCGCAGCCAAGTAAACTGTATCATAAATGTCCGATACTCGCGGCGTGTTTGCTTAGGTCCTGACAGTGCGTCTGCGCATTGAGTGGTTAACCTCTGTTGCTTTAGTTTTTTTTTGTGTATAGTGAATCAGTTCTGAGGAATTTTAAGGATTTTGTCTGTTGAAGGACTGCTTGTGTTAAATGGTCGGCTATTTTATTAAATGCGAATTTAAAAATAACCTACAGTCACGACCATGAATATAAGTCACAGTCGAATCGTTTATTCAATATAAGCCTTTACAAGCTTATTGACGTCAAAACTAAGTATTAAAATTTAAATGAAAATAAACTAAAATTAAGTTTAACTAAACAACTGAATATACCACCAGTACCGATTTTGGCAGAGCCTTCAACCGAGAAGAGTTACCAATATGTCCTCTTATGTTTTTGCTTCAAGTTTTTACATAATTTTGAAGCTAGATGTACGTACATGCCGCCTATGTATGCCGCCTTCTATCGCTTATATCACGGCGAGTGCTCTGAAGAACTCTTTGACCTTATCCCACCTTCTCCCTTCCTCCATAGGAGTACACGTGCTGCTCTCCGGTGTCACCGCTTCACTGTCACACATATCCCATCGCGCACAAAGAAATTTGGTGACTCGTTTCTTTGTCGCACCTCCAAAAGATGGAATAGTCTACCAGCACATGTTTTCCCTCTTTCCTATGATATGGGGTCCTTCAAACGAGGCGTGAAGAAGCACCTTGTGGGCCGGCAGAGTGAGGTTGACTGATGCTGCGTTGTTTTCACGCTGCACCAGTTGTCTTCGCGTCTGGACTCCATTTCCACTTAACATCAGGTGGTGTGGAGTCATTTGCCGTGCTAAGTATAAAAAAAAAAAAAAAAATATGTGATGTCATATAATTTCGCTGAAATCGTGTAGACAGAAATTGTTGAATACTTAAAACTATTTTTAATAATAATAAATACCCGTAAGTTCCAAATTTTCAAATCAATAACACATTTTTAATGGAACTTTCATCTTATGGAAAATTCAGGAGTTATAATCCCATAGCATAAATTTAGCAGAATAAACGTATTTTTAATTCTTTTCTTGAAAGTAATATTTATTAGCTAAAAATTTATATAAACACCTTACCGTATATAGCTGCTTCCTGGAACTATACAGGGCGTTCTCCTTTATCAACCCATATCATCTACAGGACGCACCATATCACTTTGCTTTAACATTTTGATTGCAATCTTATCCCTCCATTGTGCTTTAATGCAAAATATCTCGGGTTATCATCGACCTGACAGGCCGACGGAAAAGTCGATATGCATGATCATTGTGCAACCCTAGTCAGAAATACAAATTTTAAACGCGCTATTTTAAACTTTACTGTCTAAGTAATAAGATTTGATATCGAATGAATTACGATAATGACTCGTAGATTATTTGTGCAGGGGATATTATAGGCTTATTTTCTACGTTGCAGAGTGGGGTTTCGTTTGTATTAGAGTTGTGGAGAGGTTAATATTAGCTTTACCTATGTATATTAAGATGGATAAAGGCCCTTAATAATTAAGATACAGGCCTTATCTTATATACTACGCAGCCCCTTATAATTCTTCTTATTTATTTATTTATTAGCTCACAAGACAGTTTACAATCAACATGAACACTCCTAAAAGCGTAATGTGCATCTTTATTATGTAACCTTTCAAAATTGTTGACAAAAATATAAAGAAATCGATAAAATCATAATATTTTTAAACACAGGAGAGTGAAATGCAAATAATATTGTCTGTAAAATTAATTACTCATTACAAAAACACAAAGGTTGAAAAAATTTCCACGAGCAGGATTTGAACCTGCACCCTTCTGACATACCGGGTCAGGTGCTGTCCGATCCGATCCATACCCTTCGGAGAACCTAGTAGGGCACGGGGACGCACACTAGTGCGCGATGCCGTTCCCTCTAGAAAACCTCCGAAGGTGATTCGTTTCACACGGCTTGAGGGACCCTTTACGTTCCTCGGCGCCCCCAAAGAAGCCCGGTGAAGCTGAAAATGCCGAAGAGGCAATCAGCAATCTCTCTCAAAAAAAAAAAAAGGTCAGTTGCTCTTCCAATTGAGCCATCGTTTGCAATTGGAAGAGCACCTGACCCGGTATGTCAGAAGGGTGCAGGTTCAAATCCTGCTCGTGAAAATGTTTTCAACATATGTGTTTTTGTAATTTGTTTCGCAAAAAATTTGCATTAAAATTATATAAACAAAACAAAAACATTTTATCAAATACTCAATTCAGAAATTTTGCAAAACAGCTACTAATGAAATCTTAGCAAATATTTTACAAAAACTCAAGGGAGGCACATGGAACCCTGAACTGATCCTGGATTCTATGAGAGTACCATTGCATAGCTCAGCTCTAACACATTTGGATTGAGCTATCCTTGAATCACGGTTTCACAAAATAAAAGTTCAGTAAAATGTAATAACATTTTTTACAGTAAAAAATGTAAATGTAAGTAAATAGCCTATATACTGTCCCACTGATGGGCAAATGCCTCCATCATTAAAATCAAGTCATCGCTACAACTAATGGGTATTGACTTAATCACCACGCTTGCCAAATGCGAGTTGGTGATCACAAACCCGGGCCATGCAAAAAATCCGATACACAGTTTGCTCGACCTGGGAATTGAACCCGGGACCTTCGGGTATCGGGCCAAGCGCTTTGCCACTCGGCCACCCAGGCACAGACATTAATAGTCAAAAACTTGTGAGCATTAAAATCTAGCTGATTTGAGTGATACAAACAACGTTTGTAGGTACTAAGACTTGCCTTTTTGTACAAATTACCTAAATATTGTATTTAATTGTATAAATTTTACACTACAATTTGACAAACAATTCATTTGTAGATAAGTATAAAATTAATTGCTACTTTATATACAAAAGCAAAGCAATTGCAATTATATAGTTTAATTCACAAGATTTTCGTTTTTTATTGTGTTGACCAGGAAAAAGTCGAATGAAACTAGGCACTCCAGACATAACCGTGACAAGCTATTTTGAAGTTCCAATGTTGACAGAGCTCTGAAAATTTAGCAACATCACAGTTTTCAAAGCGCAGTTTACACTGGTTATTTCTCGTCTGATATGTCTACCAACTTTCACGTTGAGGTCAATTCTTCTCAGGTCACAGAGTAAATACTGAAAACGTACCTAGAAATCGGAATCGTCGCTGCACAGAACTATCAACGATGGGAAATCTCTGAATGAATCGAATGCTCAAGATGGCTTTAGAATACGGTTTTGTATAGGGCTGTCTACTTTCATTCTTTATTAATAACATATTTTAAAAGTAAGAAGAGTATGTTTTCATAGTTTCACCTCTGATCTTACAGTTTATTAGCGCTCTCCATCCGACTGGCTGTCTGGGAGAAATCGCTTAATACCTATAACTTAGTATTTTTTTTTGTTTCTATTTTATATTTTATGGTGTTGCAGTAAAAGTATTATATATCTATTTTATTAAAAAGACAAAAGTGTTGAAAAAAAACCCACGAGCGGGATTCGAACTCGCACCCCCATGACATGCCGGGTCAGGTGCACTACCAACTATGTTATCGTGGCTCAATCCAAATCGCCGAAATTAATCAACACTATTTACTCTTACTCCGTAAGCCAAACGAGCCCTATTCAACGTCGCAACAAAATTTGAGTAAAATTGTATGTAAACATAATCACACATTTTATCATTATTTATTTCTTTTCAAGAACTCAAATACCAATTTTCATGTATTTAACTTCAAAACTGATGGACTTTCATACAAATTTTCACCCTTATTTGATGCTAAGGGCATCAAATAAGGGTGAAAATTTGTATGATTACGTGGCTGGTTACGTCACTCAATTAACTTACAGTCTAAATTTCATCAAATTAGCTTCGGCGGTGTAGGCTCGGCGATGATGAATCAGTCAGGACAAGTCATTATATGTATATAGATTAATGTAAATTTAGTGCCTCAAAAACTATGTCAGAAACGAAAAATGTCCTTCTATGACAGCACAGAGTAGACATTTGCCAATCTGTGACGCTGTAAAATAAAGGGAGCAAAGAAAGTCCCTCGTATCTTGCCGGTTCTTTCCAGTTAGTTTCCGTCCCTGTTTAGAATGACGAACCAATGGCATGATAAACCTAAACTACATAAACGATTTTGAATTAACCGCCTCTGTGGTCTAGACCTAGAGGTCCCTGGTTTGATTCCCAGCGGGGGTACATGTTTGTGTACTCGGTTTGGTTGATGGCAAAACTTTATCCTCCTGGCTAGCTACCACCACCTTATCTAAATATGTCGCCATAACATCAATGTTTGTAGCATTGTTGTGTTCCGACAGCTAGAGATAAGATAGCCAGTGTCTCACTAGTTAAGGATTCCGGGTGAAGTGCGCTTCCACCAATTGGCCTAATCATCACTTAACATCAGGTGAGCACTGTGCTTACACGTAAAACAATATTATGTTCTGTTAACAACTTCTGTGTTCTAGTGGTTAATACCTGGCCTTAGACCCAGAGGTCTCGGGTTCCATTCCCAGCGGTGGATACATGTTTGTACTCAGTTTGGTTGGTGGTAAAGCTTGGTTTAATCTGCATTGCCAGCTCTCTTATCTAAATATGTCGCTATAACTCTAATGTTACGATCCTCAGTAATTGAGGATTCTGGAGTTGAAGTGCCCTTCCACCTTCGGTCTCATCGTCACTTAACACCGTCGTGTTATACTTATCTTATTGTTATATAAATCTTAACGTTGACAACCCTCACCGGGTTCCTTGTCAGTCTGTTCATTTGTGATACTTTCTTTCATCGCGCCGCCTGATTCTTATCTGTCTTTTTTAACTCTGTAACCTGCATCTTTGATTTGTGTTAAAGAATATATCTTTAATTATAAGTACTTAGGTAAGGAAATTGGGTCGATAAACAGTTGTTGTATGATTTCTTGCAAATGTTATAATTCAAAATTCTTTTTATATCTGCGAGCAATATTTTAAAATAAATAAATAAATAAACTTTCCTACACTCACACCAATTAACTCACCCAAGAGAAGCTTCGTTATGAAACTTGTTAAATTGTCACTAGACAACGGATAAACATACTTAAAATACTTAAATACATACTTATTATAAATAGAATACACCCAGACCCGAGACAATTTAGAAAAACAATAATTTCTAAATTGACCCGACCGGGGATCGAACCCGGGACCTCAGAGATGGCGGTACCATGAAAACAAGTGTACAAACTACTCGACCAAAGAGGTCGTCAATGGTTTGTATCTTTAATTGTCTTTACTAAAATAGATATCTATACAAATGTATTACTCCTTTATATATGTAAATAAAACACAAACCGATGTTGTTAGTCAAAAAATGCTCAAAAATAAGTTCGAACCCGGAGCGGCACTCAGCTCTGATCGGGGCTTGGACGTTTTGACAAATGACTTTATTTTGAGTTGCACCGCGACAGGTGACGTTGACCACCTGCGTTGTGTCAATGACAAATTGTCAGACAACATTTTGTGTGTGTATCTTTTTATGGTTTTCGTTCAATTAATTGAAATCGGAATACATCGCTTTTAAAGTTATCTTTTCTTTGTTTTAAAAGCTGACGGCTTACAATGAGCTTCTAGAACAGTATTGTAGCAGTTTCTTTGCGCCTTCTTTATTATTGTAACGTTGGCAAATGACACTGTCCTGCCTGATCTTAAGCAGAAGCAGAGTCCAGATGCAAAGGCATGCAAAGTGGAGCAGGATTATGCCCCGAACCGATCCGAACCCCTCGGAGAATCTGGTAGGGCACGGTGACACGCACTAGGGCGTGATGCCGTTCCCTCTAGAAAACCTCCGAAGGTGATTCGTTTCACACGGCTTGAGGAACCCTTTAAGTTTCTCGCCGCCCCCTAAACTGCCCTGAAAATGTCGTCTGAGGCAATCGGCAAACTCTCCAAAAAATCCATTCATCTTCACCTTGCCGACCCTCAAGCTGCTTCTTCTTGTGAAAACGAGACGTGTGTAGCGGCCTATACATTCGTCTCGTTTTCACAACTGCAATAACATGGCAATAATACTGTTTTAATTGTAAATAAGTAAATAGAGACGGCGCCATAAGCTTATGTCATCTCATCTCAGCCAAAAAGACGTCCACTGCTGGACAAAGGCCTCCCTCTAGGATAAATCAATAACCTCATTTTGAGGGGAATTTGCCATAATCGCCACGCTTGGCAGGCGGGTTGGCGATCGCAGTAAGGTAAGAATAATCTCAGAGAGACGCTGCTGCCCGTCCTCTGGAATGGTCCCATAGTCGCCTTCTACGACACCCACGGGAAGAGATGGGGTGGTGCAATTCTTTATCCCCGGCACCACACGGGGAAGCTTATGTATTTTAAGTTTAATCATGATCATCACTGTATCATCAACTTTATTCTTATCTACTGGTTTTTATTTAACATTTATGTTACTAGTGTTTTAACAGGTCTAAGATCTATTTTTACAAACCAATAAGCCGATTTTTATGAAACTTTCAATGCTTTAGAGAAATACAGATATTAATATGTTAATGACAGTTAATAAAAAGCATTGAAATTAATTCTACAAATTATTTTTTTTATATTTAAAGTCCACTTTATAATGATATCGGTGTGTAAGCTTTAGAAAACAAATCAATCATTATAGTTTACAGCAGTCGCTGTAAAACTATTATAAGTATTACACACTTCACCCCAAAAGTCGGTGGGACTACAACACTGTCGTGCTCTTGACTAATGATGCGTTGACGCGTCCCAGCGAGGCAGGTAGCCATTTTTTCCCCTTTCCTTCCAACCGCAAAGATGTTAAGTTTTTTCCGACGGCCCACGCCTTATGCTCATATTGGTCGGTGTTTTTTTTTTATTCTGTCTCCTAATTCATAGACTGTTAATAGCCTTTTTTGTGCGCTTGTTTTAGTTAAAGAGGTTAGTACATGGGTTAAGTTTTTGTCATTTTTAGGGTTCCCGTTTATGTCGTAAAAAACGTATATTTCGACACTCTCAAGGGAATCAAAATACGTAAGGTACTTTCCGTTGACCTAGAACTATGAAGTTTGGACAAGTAATATCGTCTTATACTACAAATACAGGGAAAAGTCTGAAAACTTTACATATTTAATTAAATCACAAAAAAAACATGCAGGGAACGGGGGTAAAAATTTTGAAGTAAGTTAACCGTGTCATGTGGGGTATCGTATGAAAGGGCTGCATTTGCACAAGCTTAAATAGATTTTTAATTATTTTTATGATGTAAGTATAGTTTTCGATTTATACCGAGGAATGAGAAACAAAAATCCTTTTCCCTCTTTTATGTGTAGGATGGTAGTGGTACGGAGGAGGAGGTGCGCCACAATGAGGAAAGACAAAGGGAAGATCTTCCTCCGAGCTGGGTGGTATAGCTCGGGGACCGAGGTCCAATGGATGTTAGTTGGAGGTGCTATATATAGCGAAGGAGATGGTGAAACTTCACTACCGCGATGCAGGCTTTCCATACAATTTATCGTCGTAGTATGGCGACGTCGTTGGTATGCGTTTGTGGCGCCATCTGTTGACATGGTTGAGAAGGTGTTTGCTTCGTGTCGATTATGTGCGGCGTATGCGGTAGGTGACGCCGCCACATATGTATAGGTACCTAATAACTGTGGTGTATGTAGTACCTACCTAACAGTCGGGAAAAGTTCGAAACTCGATTCCTGAACTATAAAATATGTACCCATAAATTTGTACGGAACCCTCGGTGGGCGAGTCCGACTCGCACTTGTCCGGTTTTTTTACTAGGAAAGCGTTTTGTCTTCATATCACCTGATGTTAGCTAATGATAGGGCTGAAGGTGACGATGGAAGCGCAATTTACGCGACATCCTCCGTCAAACAACTGCCTCTATGGTTACGACTAAGCTCTCAGACCCAGAGGTTCTAGGTTTTATTCCCGGGAGGTACATGTCTGTGTTCTCGGTTTGGTTGGTAGGACTTGTTTGTCCGCCTGGTTAGCTACCACCTTCATATCTAAATATGTCGCCATAACATCAATGTGTGTAGCATTGTTGTGTTCCGGCAGCTAGAGATAAGATAGCCAGTGCCTCACTAGTTGAGGAGTTCGGGCGAAGTGCGCTTCCACCTTCGGCCTTATCATATAAGTGATGACTTAACATCAGGTGAGATGAGGGCCAAGTGCTCAGGCGTAGGTAATTTTTTTTAATTCCTTACTATTGTGGTACTGGCTGTACTCTGTTTAATGTTATTCCAAAGAAGTCCCGTTCGATCGTACACACGCCTGCACATCAACCTACTACAAACGGTCAAATTTCCTCAACAGACTTTGAATCGTATGACTAAGAAATATGGTAGAAAATTGATTGAAGAAATTTGACAGTTTTGGATAGGTTGATGTGCAGGCGTGTGTACGTTAATGCTCTAAGCTTTCTTTCCCAATTAAACTGTTAACGTTTAAAAAATAACCTTTCATATGCTTTCCGCTACAAATGTTTCATTAATAGACTTGTGTACGAACAATTGTTATGTTAATTTAACTTATATTAAATAGTCGCACCGCTGATTTTGGACTGAGATTGGAATTAAAAATTGCTATTGTTTCTCTTTTTTTGTGAAGTCGAAAGCTTTTGTTTTTATGGTGGCGATGCAATTATGAATGGTGTGTGTGTGGTCGACGCTTACAGTATTTTTTATTTGCAAACTAACTGTTTCTATAGCGCTGTGTTTCATACTATCATCGCTTCGTACCACCTTCGTTTTATCTTAGTTTGTCGCCATAACACAAGTGACATTATCTGTAAGTTAAAAATAAGAAAGCTAGAAGTAGGAATATAGAAGCTTACTTTTGTTGGTATTTTCAGGCCGATCTGATAGCTCAATCTGCAATATTGAATAATGTACCCGTTAAATGTTTTGTCTAATATCAATAAGCCGCTGTTAGAAATTTTTAAAAATGTATATAGATTTAATAATTTGTGGAAGAAACACTTCGATATTAAGATCGAGAGAAAAAGGAATCTAGTGCAGCGCTATTCAGTGCGAGCCTCTGCAAATTCCTTGGTTTGTTAATAATAGCATAAAAATATGTACATACATATTAGCTGAGCATCGGTTACGTCAAAAAAATTGCATTATTAATGAAAAAAGCAGAATCACTGTGAACACTGTAAATTATTTGGCACTCTGAAATAATGTACACCAATTATTTCAAAAAGAATTAAAATAATTTCAATCCAAAAGAGTTATTATTTTTTTCACCAAACGGTGTTTCTACCATTTTGATACTGACACTTAAATGCCCATCATCCACTCTACCGCATGTATACAAGAAAGTCTTTCTCGCAAGAAAGTTTCAATAAAGAGCCGTATTTAATATAAATTCATTACATCAGATGTACTAAGCTCCCCTTTCTCCTCGCAGACAAGTCTCGATCCTTATTATCGATCAATGATCTATAGATCGAATCTATACGGTGGGGGTCAGGCGCAGCAATTACGGCTCTATTCAGACATGCGCGAGAGCATTATATATCATTATGTTGCCGTTAAACTGCTCTGTAGGCTGTTTGGTGAAATTGCCAGGAATCTTAATGGTTTGATTGGTGTCATTTTGAATACTGTAATAGTGGTTGGCGTTTAAAGTACGTAACTTTAATGTATTTTGAATTGAAACAAAAGTTAAGTTAAGTGTAGGTACGTAATGTGTTGTAATGTAACTCCTTCAACCTTATCAATATCATCACCCTTCCATCACTAGTTTGAATAAATATTTTGAATTTTGAATCAATTGAGATTACTGCTAATCGAAATAGAATAGAATAGAAGCTATAAGTACCTATTGCAAAAAAAAATCAGCAGAGTACAAAAGGGTGTTTTTTTAATATAAAGAAGTGCGACTACATTTGAATATTGAAGTGAAGTAAACAGTAACAAGAGGATGTGTCAGTGTAATATACAACTATGTATGTTTCAATACACAAAAGTAAAGTTCTTAGTTATAATGTTTACAGATTAAAGGCACAGCATAAATTGGATTTTTATTTTGGTGCAAAATCTATACAAGAAACTAAATTTAGAATAAGGGTTGTATCAAAAATGTCTCCGCTCAGCAATAAGCCGTGACACGAATTTATCGTAAAGTAGGAGTAATAAGTAGTTTAAGCCCTTGAATGCGACACAAAACCGGTCGTTGTAAAGATTATTGGTGGAGGCCTTTATTCGGCAATGGTTGTCTTTTGACTGAAATGAAGATAATGATGATAAATGTAGTCAATGTCTTAATTTAAATTATTAAAATCTTTAATGTTCTCTGAAATAAAATTATTATTAACATAAATAATATAAGCTTATTACTATTTACCGAGTGTGTGCTAGTTGGTTGAAAGTAATTGAATAGACATTTGGGCAAGAGTCTATTTAAATAAGAGACGGTCGGACTAAAGTCTGACTTACAAACACTGACTGCGACATAAAACGGTAAGGTTTTGTGGATTCCAATGGAGACTTTCTCGATTTTAATACGCGTCGCTCCGCTTGCGAGTTTTCGTTCGTTATAACGAAAGTACAGTCAGCGTTCAAAGTCAAAGTCAAAATATTTTTTTTTATGCAAATAAACTTTAGAAAAGTTCTTTTGAATCGTCCAAACATTTTATTACCTATTATTTTACCTATTCTTTTACCTATCTATACCTATCTAACCTTCTACCTATTATATTACCATTCAGAACGTCTACTTTTTAGCTGTAGAGAAGAATGGACGCAAGAAACTCCACAGCTTTTATACAAGTAACAACATTTACAAAATTATATGCCGTTACCAAGATAGACAAGTTTAAAATAACTTAAAAATATTTTAAATTAGAATTACCTGTTGGAATGATTAGATCATTCTAAACCCATGCTGTTTTGTCTTCAATCTAATCAGATACTTTTTTATAAAGCTCTTCTTTAATGGTGGTTTTTAATTTACAAAAACACAAATGCTGAAAATATTATTTCTTAATAGAAAACTAGACAAAAGTGTATAGGTAAGTATACATGTTAATGTCCGTGACTGTACGCATACATATCAATACTTTTTGTAACAATTTTTATTGAAATGTTATAAGAGTACGTTAATGTCATCTTTAGCTTGTGCAAGTCTCAATATATGAAGTCGAGATACTTTCACGAACGGGCGTTTATGAGATTCCTTACAGTATTCTTTATTTTTGCGATTTCTGTGTTAAATTTTGACCTGTTTGTTGTTTGCATTTCATTTTGAGAGTTTTTGTCGATTGCTACTCGGCATTTTCAGCTTCACCGGGCTTTTTTGGGGGCGGCGAGGAACGTAAAGGGTCCCTCAAGCCGTGTGAAACGAAACACCGCCAGAGTTATCTAGAGGGAACGGGCATCACGCACTAGTGTGTATCCCCGTTCCCTACTAGATTCTCCGAGGGGTTCGGATCGGATCGGGTTTGTTCGTGAGGATTACTCTATCCTACAGGAACCTGTTATCAGGATAAAAAGTGTCCCAAGCAAAATTTAGTCCAAATTCGTTCAGCCGTTCTTAAGCGATCCGTTTACCGACGAACAGCACTTTATTTTTATTAATATATAAAAGTTGTTATGTTTATCCCGGTTGTTGTTATAAGATAGCACATATCAACCCACATTGGTCCAGTTAGGTGGGTTATGTCCCTATCTTCCCTTTGCTTCGTGCGAAGAGTGCCCTGAACCCTCTGTGGTCTAGTGGTTAAGACCATTAGTTTCAGACCTAGAAACCCCGGGTTTTATTCCAAGTGTGGGCTACTCTCACTTTGCCAAACAAAAATATATAAACTACAACAATATACATATATACATATATACTACTTATATATACAACATTCACACATTGTTATATAAACAAATACATTACCTAGGTATAAATACATAGACATATAATAAATACATTTAATATTAATATTTATAGTAGTACATAATCTAATTATTATATATAATAAGTAGATTATGTACTAGTTTTAGTTACTTAGTTTTTAGTCGAGATTGGATTACTATTAATAAATAGTGTTTATATACACTACAGTACTGGGAGATCTAAAGAGGTTATTTTGGTATTTATAAAAAAACCTGGTATAACACAAGTTTAACTTATTATTATTATATATTGTTATTTATTATTCATGGTTTATAGTAGTAGTATTATTAGTAGTATTAGATTATGTACTACTATAAACCATGAATAATAAATAACAATATATAATAATAATAAGTTAAACTTGTGTTATACCAGGTTTTTTTTATAAATACCAAAATAACCTCTTAAAAAACTATAGAAGTCAACCGAAAATAGCCAAGGTCTTTCAATATGCCCGTTCCGTGTCATTGTTAAGAACAATACCGATTCGTTTATAAAGTTCAATCGGTTACAACGCGACATTATAAAAAAACGCAATTAGCTATTTCCAATTTAGTTTTTTAGGCTGGACGGTTTTTAAATTCCTTTGCAATCGGTTCGAAAAAACTATGTAAGCTATAGGCACAAACTAGTTAGAGATGCTATAGGTTGCGTGACTGATTTTTGTTTTTGTGTTTGTGGACGCTGTATAACTATGTTTCATACTGTTTTTCCTTAACGGAGAACTTACCTGATGTTAAGTGACAATAAGGCCGAAGGTGGAAGCGCACTTCACCCGGAATCCTCGAACAATAAGGCATCTTACCTCTAAGGGCTCTTTCAATTTAGACGTTTGTTGTCGGAAGCTTGAATTGGGTAGTTGACAACAACAACAATTAATTCCAGAACAATAAACGTATAAATGAAATCACGTAACAGTTCTTTGTAACATTGACCAATTTTTTATTTGACCTAACCATGAATTTCTGTAACCTAAAAAGTTATTAATAAACACTCAATTGACGGAAAGAAATAGTGACGTCATAGTTTGCTAATCCCATACAATTTCTATTAAAAATAATCGTTTTGACAGTTGTTAAAAAGTTCCTATATTGACTAACCAGTCAACTACCCAAAAGAGCCCTCTGTTGGAACACAACAATACTACTTCTAACATTAATTGTCATGGTGACACACTTAGATAAGATGTTGGTGATGATGATGGTATAAGATGATGCTAGCAAGGAAGACTTAGGAGTTTCTCCCGTGTTCTTTTAGCAACAACACCGTGTTGTGAGACTCCATTTCAATTGAATCTACCGTACAATACTAAATGTACTTTAAAAATATATACCACTTGAAATTGGCTAAATGCGAAGCCATTAATTAAGTTATAATAATAAAAGGAGGACTTATAGCAAGCCCCACCACTTACCAAACTGAGTTCAATTATATATCGACGTCAAAATGTTAACACTCACAATACAATTTTGATAAATGATTTAGCGTTCTATTTTAAGCAGTATAAATTAAGACATGTTTTATCATATATAGATATAAGTGTATTTACTAAATAGCTATATATCATTAAAATTATAGTAATTTAGATTTAAAATTTAATTTTAATTTATTGATTAATTTTATTGCCATGTGTTTGTATATGTTTGGCAATTTGATTTGTTCGAATGATTTAAATGTAATTTTGATTTAAAACTTAATTTATAATTTATTTTTCAATTTTATTGCCATGTAGGTATTTGTGTTTAATTTTATTGAATTTGTTAATTTTACTAACATAGTATAAGGTATTTATTGTAACTAATCCAAATGAGCCATTGATGCTTGAAATAAATAATAAATAAACAAATAAAAATAATAAATAATAATAATAATAATAAAATAAAATAATAAAAATGAATATGAATGAATAATAGCATTAAACCCCGTTAAAAAGCTTTGTTTAAAAGAGGCATTGACACAGCTAGGAATCGAACCTGCGACCTTTGAATCTGAAACTGTTGATTTAATCTTTAAAAGTAATAAGTAGGTATAATCAAATTAAGATTAAAATACCGATACGCCAAACTGTCACCCACTTCTAACAACACTATACTTTCTTATAGAACAACCGCGCAGTGCAGACTCGAATCATCTCCACATTGTTATAGCAAATGATCTATCGATTTATAGATCATTATCGATCGGCGCGCGCGAGCTTTTTGCCATGCGTTTATAATGACGTTGTCAACTCTGTTATGCGTTTGTTAAACAAGTAGATAAAGTAGATGTTTTTGTTATCATCAGCAGCATAAAAGTGTCCCACTTGTGGGCTTAAAAGCCATTTTACGATTCATGCTACAAAGGTCGCATTCTTACAAACCAATAAGCTATTTTTAATTTTGCTTTCTATACAGGAATATACAAATAAAATACATGCAAACAAACATACAAAGATGTTGACAGGTAAAGATAAAATTAAAAAAACAGATTATTTTATTTTTTTAATCGATCATAGTGGGATTTAAATCGCATAAGTTCATTGTATTCTGCTATTGTCTTGTGTTTGTGTTTATTTATTTATTTAATAGTTTAGTTAAAACTTTTATGTAAGCACATTAAAATAAACGTCTCTTATCCGTGTTAAAATACCGTTTCGAATTTAACTCCTTTGCTGGCTGAATGACCTTAAGTGTGCTGCCATAAAAATATTTAAAAAAGTAGTACGTACTCTATAGCACATGCATAAGTTAGGAATTCGTTTTTAACCCCGTTTCGCGCCATTCGAGCGACATATAGCGGTCCCGTCAAGTTTTATCACTCCTTACTGAGAAACGAAAGCTTTCACTTTCATACTAATGTACTCCTTTAAATTATACGTGTAGGCAGTTTGTCCCAACGTTGGGCAAGGGCTTCCATCAAGTATGTATTATATTATTAAAATCGAGTAGGTATTAATTATACAAAGCTAGCCAAATGCGGGTTGGTGACAACAAACAAAGGCTATGTATCGAGAAATTCGAATCACATTTTACCCGCCCCGGGAATAGAACTCAGGAACTCCGGATTTCAAAACGAGCGTTTTACCAATCGTCCAAACTAAAAATGTACACGACAATTTAAAAACCAAGTAATTAATAACCGATTTCAAATTAAAAAATCATTAGACATCTGGTAATTTGTAATTAAAAAGAAAAAAGTAATAGTAAGTAGTTTGTAATACTCGTACACGAACCTCAATCAATCAGGCAACATTCAAAAATCGAATGGACGTACGGTTCTAATTAGAGATCGGAAGATAGTTTCATCAAAAGCTAAAGAAAGCCAAGCTCGCAGCTCGCAGCCTCTTTACCGGTGCCCCGTTAGAAAATGACAGCGGTATTCGTACGCAATTCTGGCGATTTCACACTGGCATATTAGATATTAGCTTTTTTTTTTAATACAACGAACGGTGCGGTACCGCGGTGTACCGGACAGTGGCCATCGCGGCGCGGCGGGAATAGCGCGCGAAGTATGGCACGAAAAAAGCGCGCGCGCGGCGTGTCAGTTGTCACCGTGACATTTTATTTTTTATCTTTTTGGAAAATCATGTCTTCGTGAATAAATAATACTCTTTGGTCTAACCTCCTTCGCTCGTTCAGACAAATGAGTGGTAAAGTAAAAGCGCGCGGTATGTCATTGTGACGTTTATTAATAGTTTTAATTAAAAGACTAGAATGTGACTTTTTAATTTGTTATTTTTTAATACAAACTCCTTTGTGCAATATTAGTTTAAATGTGGAAAGTGCAATTATTTTTTCTATTATTAACTAAACTAGAACAACGAAGTATTATGTGACTATTATAACAAAATTTAGCATAGTTTAAGTACCTGATAGTTGAAATCCTGTGCAATATACCACTTTGTGGACAGTCTGATTTGTGTGCAATATAATTAAGTGTTAAAATTAATTAAGTTAATTTTATTAAATAATTCTTTTCCGACTATGATGGATATACATGAATACCAGGTGAGTTAACTCGATATAAATATAATTATTTCGTACGTATGTTTTTCACTGAAGTGCTAACGGCTGGACTGATTTTGATGAAACTTTTTGTGTGTGTTTGAGAGGGTCCCTGAATGGTTTAAATGTACAATCAGACACTAAAGGTGGGGCTGTAGTAGAGTTCTAGGATTTTTTTTAAACCATCATTGGTACGGGTGTTCACTCAAGCGGACGACGTCGCGAGCGGCCGCTAGTATAAAATATAACAGAAATGTTATTCATCGATAATAACATCATCATTAACTCATTTTATGTCCTCATTGCTGGGGCACGCCTTCCCTATATATGGATAGGGAGAACGGGCCTTTAACCACCACGCGGGCCCAGTGCGGAAATAGGAAGGTAGGAAGGAATTAGTAGGAAGCGTTAATATAATACTACTATAAACATCTTGTACAGTAGGACAGTAATAGTAGTACAAATAGTATTATAGATAGTAATCTATCTTTATATCTTGTACTTTTATCTTATCTTTGAATAAAATCTAAAATATTTTTTGGGTATAATTTAATGTAATACTACACAGCAGTCAAATGGAGTGATGGTCGGGTAGATTTTTGTATTCCTAGGTTCGGATAAAATAAAATATACAATACTAGCTGACATGCGGACTTCGTACCGCTTTGACAGTTTCCATAACAACAAAACAAACAAATGATTCGTCCTCTTAAGAACACCCGTATCTCATGATGCACCCCTATAGCAGCGCCACCTACCGGGTCCAATTGTAAATCTAAACCATTCTCGAGTCCACTTGAACACACACTGTTTTCACCCAAATCGGTCCAGCCGTTTAGAAGGAGTTCACTGATATACACACGCATAGAAGATTTATTTAACAATACTTTATACCCCTTTTTACGAAAATTGCGCGGACGGAGGAGCATGAAATTTCGCACACTTATAGTTTGTTAGAGAAAGAGTGCAGAATGCTAATATTTTTTTAAAATTATGCATACAAAATACATTAAATGAAATAAACATTGTTTCATACATTTTTCAAAAATTACAAAAATGGAAGAGGAACGCCCGAAATCTGTCAATGCCAATCCAAACTCACATTCTATCTTTTTTTTAAATTTTTCATTGCCTAGGATACAATCCGTGCAGCCTTAATAAAATTACGGTCGAATTTCGACCACTGGGCGACCACTAGTAGGTATATATAAAGATATTTATCTCATCTCATCTCATCTTCTCCAATCTCATTTTATCTAAGTCCTGACGGACTTAACGGACGGAGATTACAACAGTTTTAGAAATAACAGACTGAGGCGGTTAAAAATAATAGTAACTTTGCAATTTTCCTTAGTAACGAACAACTTCAATATCTCGGCCATATGATGCTTTTCGGGCATGTTTATAATTTTTCGAGGTTCTATGCTTTGTACCATATCTGCTATATTCGGGATTATACCTACCGAACATCTTATATATGTTTTTTTTCTAAATCTATATTATTATGAAAGAGGTAATTTTTGTTTGTTTGTTTGAGCAGGGTAATAATCTCTGGAACTACAATTTCAAAAACCCTTTCACTGATAGAATGATACAGTATATTTTAATTTGATAAAAAAATAAGGTAATAATTTTTGTACGAAAAAATACGAAATCAACGCGGACGAAGTCGCGGCCAAAGTGATGTAAAAAGCTATTGTTATCACATACAAAAACGTTATATAGCGTGCTCGCTTATTATGTTATAATTTGTGTGACGTCACAACAAAGACGCACTAACGACATATAAATGTCCAATTATCATTTTTTTCCGGATAAAATTAACAAAATGGCGCTTTTGAAAAACAAGCAAATTGTCAGTTTGGTACGAACGGCGAGTGCGATAGGAAAAATTGATGGTTACGCCGCCAGGAACTGAACCCGTGACCTTGGCGACTAACACTGCCGCAACAACATAATTAGAGCTGAAACTGATGTGTATATAATTTGCGAGCTAATTTTTCCCTTTGTACTGCGACTCTGTGATTGTACGTTTCGTGAAAACTCCGATTTTGAACAATGCATGCGACTTTTGAGAAAATGTACGGAATGGTATAATTTACGTTGCAATAAAATGAACGGCGTATTTATAAGTAATTTTAAGTACGTCTTTTTTGTGGTTAGACCAAAAAAAATAATTAACTAAATAATAATAATTAATTAATTAATTATATTTTAGTTATCTTTAACCTAACTGATTGGGATTTTGAAAGATTAAAGAAGTTTATGTAGAGTATCATCTGCAGCTCATTTAATGTCCCCACTGCTGGGGCACGAGCCTTCCCTATGGACGTTTACACCACAGGGAGAACGGGCCGTAAACCACCACGCGGGCCCAGTGCGGGCGGTGGTTGTTAACGACTGCTAATGCGCAGTGAATGACTGAAACCATATTTATGGCGGTTTGACTGAACCGATCTATATGACATTTTAAATGTCTCGACCTATTGAGCGACTAGGTAGAACTAGGACGCACCGATATTATTGACTTTTTCGTTGCCTCTATTTATTTGAGTACCCTGAGTGTCACTAACTATATGACGCAGACTGTACTATAAATATAAATATGAGACAACATCACACACATTGCTCTGATCCCAAGGTAAGTAGCTAAAGCACTCGGTTCATGGAAATCAGAAACAACGACGGTACCACAACCACCCAGACCCGACACAATATCGAAAAGTTCGTTTTCGAAATTGACCCGACCGGGAATCGAACCCGGGACCTCAGAGTTGGCGCCGCCCAAAGCCCGGCGTGCAAGCCACTCGGCTACGGCTAAGGATGTATTATGTGACATGTCGTATGTCGTATAATATAGTATTTGTCACAATCGCACTGATTAAGGTATATGGTCGACCTTGCGTCGTCTCAAGGCGTGACAAAATTATACAGGCTTTACAGCACTTCATCCATTAAGCACACGCGACGTTTAATGCCACCAATTATGCCCACGTGGTGGTGTGGTGGACAGTGGTCACATGTCGCTGCATCTGTGGTCTTGTGGTTAAGACCACTGGTCACAGAAAGAGGTCTCGGGTTCAATTTCTAGCGGGGTACATGTTTGTGTACTCGGTTAGGTTGGTGGTAGGGCTTGGCTAGCTACCAACGTTTCATCTAAGTATGTCGCCATAATAATATGTGTAGCATTGTGTTCCGACAGTTAGTGATAAGATAGCCAGTGTCTCAGTTGTTGAGGGTTCCGGGTGAAGTGCGCTTCGGCCTTATCATCACTTAATATCAGGTGAGATGAGGGCCAAGTGTTTACCCGTAAGGTCAATGGCGTATTTTTAGGCGCCCTGGGCCTATAAGGTTTGCCGCCCTATTAATTAACGGAAAAAAGCCAAAAACTTTTAATTATAAAATAAATCCAGCAGTATGTTGATGTGGGCTGAGAATGATGATAATGAATGAAAAACTAAAAAGGCCATACAAAGAAATAAACACCATTTATTTATTTACAGTTTTTTTTTCGATGGACACATTGGTTAACAAATTCTGCAATGACACCGTCATAATGAACGGATTATCTCAAGTCAGCTTCTATATTGAGAATAGCTAAACTGTTTAAACTTTTTTAAGAAAACCGGCCATGTGCGAGTCGGACTCGCGCACGAAGGGTTCCTTATTATTATCTATAAAAATATTTTGAGTCTCTGTTACCGTTACGTTATACCTGTTATCGTTATTAAAACCGAGAAAAAGGAGGAGAAAAAAAAAACACATTTGTTGCATAGGAGCCCCCCTTAAATATTTATTTTATTCTGTTTTTTGGTATTTGTTGTTATAGCGGTAACAGAAATACATCATCTGTGAACAAATGTCTAATTATCACGGACTTAATTAATCACGGACGGAATTATCTAATTATCATGAGATAGGTACAGCCTGGTCACAGACAGACAGATAGATAGACAGACGAACGGACGACGGAGTCTTAGTAATAGGGTCCCGTTTTTCCCTTTGGGTACGGAACCCTAAAAAAATATCTCGTAAACGGGAACGTAGATAATTTTTTATTCTTTGCGTCACCCCTGCCGCCGCCGCCTGCGCCGCCCCGCGCCTCACCCACTCTCGCCCATGGATTCATGGATATGAACGAAAACGACACGAGCAAATTCAAAACATCCCGACAAGTCCCGAGTCGCGCGCGACAGAGTCCGACCGCACGCCGCCGCAATACGATCGTACAGCTACATGAATACGATAGCCCCGCGTGTTGATGTCTATCAAACTTATAACTGTTGAGTTTAGTTATTGTTAATTGGGTAGGCTTTTTTTGAAATTTCTTCAGGCATTTAAAATCAAAAAAATGGCGCACAAAGCTGAGCACTAGGTGCGGCTAGCGCCGCCCCTGCAGCCTGCCGCCCCAGGCCATGGCCCTTTTGGTCGTAGAGTAAACACGCCACTGCGTAAGGTATAAGGAAGATTGCATGGCTGACCAACGATTTATTTAAGAGTCCAACAGTGTCAGTCGCTCGGATTTAGGTGATTGCGCATAATATGGGTCCCTTTCTTTATGTCTCTCACACTTGAGTTGTAAAACGGTATCTCAAAAAGCGCCATTTTAACTTTCTACTTATACTGTTCAAGTTGGAAGTAAAACGAACGTGTGAAGGTTATGTATGTCAAAGAAGGTTTTATTTTTGTCTTTTAAAGAGTTAGTAAGGATGTGCAAGTTTTTTTATTTCCTTTAGTTGATGGCTTCGTGCGATTAGCACATTTAGCCAGTGTCAAAGTAATTTTTCTTACAAGTAATACATAAATATACAATATTTCCTTCCAGTATAGTGATGATGAATGATAATAGAAATGAGATGTGAGAAATGATTTAACCCCCAACCCCTCGAGTATCTCAGTAAAGATGTGGGGCTTTACTAATTCCTCGGGTAAACTTCTTGAGAGAATTTGAAAAGTGAAGTTGCTTCGTTTTGTTTCATTTGCCAACACTCATGCGCACTTACGAACACTTAATAGTTAATAATCCACCAGTATTTCACATTAATTTAACTTATCACAAATTTTGGAAAATAAAACAAAACCGCAGACATTACTCTTCACTTTCCCGCCAAGAAGTCGATGTGCAAGTTATTTTACAGACTATGATGTTTTTTTTTTAATTTTGTTTAGGCTTCTATCTTTAACAGTACTAGATTTCCGATAACCGCTTATTATCAGTCAGAATAAAAGTAACAGCCAGAAATAATCTTTTTGTGGTCTTATTTCAAATGAGGAAAGTCGAAGGAAGAGGCTCCTGGATGGTTTGAAAACACTATTGGACCTGGTAGGTGGCGCTGCAATAGCAAAAGCGGACGAAGTCGCGAGCGGGCCACTAGTTATTGATTACAAAAACACAATGTTGAAAAAATTTCCACGTGCAGGATTTGAACCTGCACCCTTCTGACATACCGGGTCAGGTGCTCTTCCAATTGAGCTATCGTGGTTCTAACCAGCCCGCCGAAATTATTCAACACTATTTACTTTGTTACTTTGAAAGCCAAAGGCGCCAATTCAATGGCAACAACTACCGTCATTAACATCTTCAACGATCTTAATTGATTTTTATGTTCGACATTTAAAGTTTTTAATGAGCTTTTGATGATATAAAACCTTTTTTTTTACATTATCTTAATACGACATTTAAATGGGTACTTCCCGTTTGGACAACTTCCCGTTCCGTAACATTAATAAAATACTTAAACAAAAGTAGCGTCTCGCAAACGTTTAATAATGTATATACAGATTAACTTTTTTTATCACCGTCCAATAGTAAGTGTTGTTCGTTTGTATCACGACGGGAGTCATCTCATAAGGTAGCGACGGTGAAAAAAAAGTCAACCTGTATATGAAAGCAAAAGTTGTCATTTTCGTAATGCACATTTGTTCTGGATTCTTAATCTAGTAGTTACTATTATTGATCGAAGTGTATTAAAAGCTAAAAAAATGTAAAAAAAAATGTGTTTCATGTTTGCAATACCCTAACAGGGTCATGTACTTTACCTACCGTATACCCTTCTATCAATTATATACTATAAAGGGTCCGCTATACATTTACACCTATACATTTAAATTTCGAATAACAAAATCTGAAAAAACATTGGATAGCATCGACAACTTCAGAGCTTAAATCTTAAAATATAAAGATTAAAGTCAGGTTGCAAAATATTTGTACTTAATAATTGGGTAGTTGACTGGTTAGTCAATATAGAAACTTTTTAACAACTGTCAAAACAATTGTTTTTAATAGAAATTGTATGGGATTAGCAAACTTTGACGTCACTATTTCTTTCCGTCAATTGAGTGGTTATTAATAACTTTTTAGGTTACAGAAATGCATGCTTAGGTCAAATGAAAAATTGGTCCAATAAACTAATAAATAAACTTTCCTACACTCACACCAATTATCTAGCCCAAGAGAAGCTTCATTATGAAACTCGTTAAATGGTTACTAGACAACGGATAAACATACTTAAAATACTTAAATACATATTTATTATACATAGAAAACACCCAGACCCGAGACAATTTAGAAAAACAATAATTTCTAAATTGACCCGACCGGGGATCGAACCCGGGACCTCAGAGATGGCGACACCATGAAAACCGGTGCACAAACCACTCGACCAAGGAGGTCGACAAACCTCCATGTGTTACAATGGACCTCCATGTCCTCAATGTTACAAAGAAATGTTGCGTGATTTCATTTATACGTTTATTGTTCTGGAATTAATTGTTGTTGTTGTCAACTATCCAATAACTGTGATCGCCACAAACGTCGTTGTGGCTCCATGGCCTCAAAGTGGCGACTTCGTACAAGTACCGTTTGTACCGTTTTTCAAGCGCTCATCGGGAATCTGGTACATTATTGATCGAAGCATTTAAAAAGATCTGTTATATTTTGTGAATGTAGCAAATAAATATATATGAATTCATATTCATATTCATTTATTTGCTATCAAACTTTTAATAAATTTATGATGAGCTCCGTAATTGTGTGGCTCGCACGCCGGTTTCTGGTGTTGCCATCTCCGAGGTCTGCGGTTCGATTCCCGGTCGGATCAATGTAGAAAATGGAACTTCTTGGCAAAAAAAAAAACGAAATTTTGTCTATATTTCTCGGGTCTGGGTGGTTGTGGTACCGTCGTTCTTCCTGATTTCCATAGCACAAGTGCTCAAGTTACTGTCTTTGGAGTCAGAGCAATGTGTGTGATGTTGTCTAATTTTTTTTTATACAGTGGAATATGATTCAAAATTAGTCAAAAGTTTATACATGTTAAAGCTCGTGACTGTACAATGGTTGAGCTCTTCACTCTTTCATATTTGCGTGCTTCGGAAAGCACGTCTTGCCGATGGTCCCGGCTGCATTAGCTGTCGTTAACAACCACCTTACGCACTGGGCCCGCGTGGTGGTTTACGGCCCGTTCTCCCTGTGGTATAAACATCCATAGGGAAGGCTCGTGCCCCAGCAGTGATGACATAAAATGAGCTGGTTATCATCTGATGGTAACGTCGCTAGGCAATCTGTTTCAAGACTAGATTTGGCGGAGTTTGGCTAGAAGTGTAACAAAATGGACTTACTAAAAATAATATAATACAATTAACTTTCGTTTATGAGCAAATACAAAAGACTTAAATCTCTGTTTTATTAAAAATGTTGTCATGTAGGGATCTCGGACCACCGGCTTAGACCGAAAGGTTCCGGGTTTGATTCCCAGCGGGAGGTACATGTTTGTGTACACGGTTTGGTTGGTGGTAGGGCTTGATGTCCGCCTGGCTAGCTACCACCATCGTATCTAAATATGTCGCCATAACATAAAAAGCGTTGTTGTGTTCCGGCAGCTAGAGATAAGATAGCCAGTGCCTCACTAGTTGAGGATCCCGGGTGAATTGCGCTTCCATCTACGGCCTTATCATCACTTAACATCAGGTGAGATGAAGGCCAAGTGCTTACCCGTAAGATATTTAAAAAAAAATTGTCATACATAATTTTACGCAAATATTGCTGCGAATCTCTTATTGTCGAAACACAACAAGTTCAGAAATGAAACAAAGTTATCTCTCTCTCTCTATAATATTGAGTGGTTTTAATACGTATTAATATCTAATATATAAAATTCTCGTGTCACAGTTTTCGTTGCCATACTCCTCCAAAACGGCTTGACCGATTTTGATGAAATTTTTTGTGCTTATCCGGTATCTATGAGAATCGGCCAACATCTATTTTTCATCCCCCTAAATGTTAAGGGTGGTCCACCCCTAAATTTTTTTTGATTTTTGAAATTTTTCCAATACAAAATGATTTGTTTGTAGTGTTGTCATGGAAACTGTCAAAGCGGTACGAAGTCCGCCGGGGGCAGCTAGTTTAATATAATAATCTGTACATTCTAAATATTCGTAATGAGTTTATAAAAGAATTTCTTTTAATAAACACTTTTAAACAGTTAAAGATATATATAAAGACATAAAAAAAATAACCGACTACATACGAGGGCGACACTGAATGTTTTCAGAACTGGCCACTTGTAAACGATATAATAAAAAATATGTTTAAATTTTGAAAATAAAACTCTTTGTCAATATTATTGTGTATTAAGTATGTATTTCATTCATTTGTCATTTGTTTTACGACGTGGCAGCAAATTGAAAAGTGTCTGTGGTTACGTCATCATGAATTTAACGCGAGAAATTACTTTGTCACTGGCTAAAAGTGCTAATCGCACGAAGCCACCAACTAAAGGAAAAAAACTTTAAAAAAAAAAAGAAGTTAATACAGAATTTTGATAGTAGCGGTGAAATGTCACAATTTGTCGTCATAAGCACACGGGCCGTAAAATACGGATTCTGTGCGTGTTTTACTGTTGAAAGTCAATAAAGCGCGGGTTTGTTTTAACAATATTTGCGGAGGAAAGTCGCTTAACGACAGACGGTCCACCAAAAACAGAGACCCAGAAGGTACGCTTAGGTAATACATACCGCTCGAGCAACGCACACAGACTCTCACAGACACGGAATCTCGCAACAGCCCACAAACAGTGATCGCAGTTTTTTTCATCTCACCTGATATTAATTGGTGATAAAGGTGATGGAAGCGCACTTCACCCGGGATCCTCAACTACTAAGGCACTGTCTATCTTATCTCTAGCTGACGGAACACAACAATGCTACAAACATTGATGTTACCCCGACATATTTAGATAAAATAGACAAACTAGCCAGGTGAACAAACAAGTCCTACCACCAACCAAACCGAGTACACAAACATGTTCTGCTTCGAATAGAACCCGGGTCCTCTGGGTCTAAACGTTGGTTTAAACCACTAGACCACAGAGGCAGTTGTTGTGACTCCGTGTCCGTGAGAGATTGTCTATGCGCACGTTGCTCAAGCTGAAGCTTACCTTCTACAGTCATCTTATTTTGTGAGTACGGTCCGAGTCGATATTCGAAAGCATGTGGCTCGATGCCCACACAAGGAGTGGATAAATGTAACTGTTCCGAATCGCTGTTGTAATGTTAAGCTTTTTAAGTTTACCTTCTTTGTAGAGTTTCCGGGTATGAGTTAGCGATTTTTATGGTTTTTTTTTTATTTTGACTGTTCGGTTGCTTATGGAGCTTATAGGTTAATGAGCGGCGAGAAAATTGGTGGTTGTTTACTTTTGCTAGATTTTTCTAGGATTAGAGTGGACTAGAGAGTAAACCTAACTACAATAATGTTTGTTTTAAATAAAATATTAGCTAATCGAGGACCCTAGGTTTTATATGATCCTTAAGAGTGCGCCGTCAGTAAGTGACAAGTGTCATATATTTTATTTGAAATGTCTTCGTCCATATTTATTTGATGTCGCGCGGCCATACTGATTTTGTACTTACGTGTTTATTTGAAAAATAATAATTTAAGAAGCTCGATAAATCGAAAATGTGAGACGGACGGTTTGTAGTTAAGACATTGGTGATTGTTTAGACATAATTAGAGGTATAATAATTTAGATACACTATAAGATATCAACTAAACGCCGCCACTCGTTTTTATGGTTTTTGCCCAACTTTGAATGATATTGTAGAAAAAACTATAGTGTGTTTGAATGTATGGGTCGGACTAATTGTAAACACGTTATTTAGTACTAAATATATAGTTTGTTGTTTTTGTTTTGTTTATATAATTTTAACGCAAATTTTGTTGCGAAACAAATTACAAAAATACAAATGTTGAAAAAAATTCCACGAGCAGGATTTGAACCTGCACCCTTCTGACATACCGGGTCAGGTGCTCTTCCAATTGAGCTATCGTGGTTCTAACCAGCCCGCCGAAATTATTCAATACTATTTACTTTGAAAGCCAAAGGCACCCATTCAATGTCAACAACTACCGTCATTAACACCCGATCATAATATTTTGACAAATACTAAAGATCAGTTAAGAAGTAGGCAAGCTATTTATAAAATGTTTTTGTTTTGTTTATACAATTTTAACGCAAATTTTGTTGCGAAACAAATTACAAAAACACAAATGTTGAAAAAATTCAACTGGAAGAGCACCTGACCCGGTATGTCAGAAGGGTGCAGGTTCAAATCCTGCTCGTGGAAATTTTTTCAACATTTGTGTTTTTGTAATATAGTTTGTTTACGTAATACGGTAGTTGTTCATTATATATCAACTTAACCGTGACTACACTTTTGGCTTTTCTTGGTCGGCGCACCTAATTCATGTTAGGTAAATTTTGTTTTAAATAAAAAGATTTATTTTATTTTATTTTTTATTTGGGGAGTTGACAGCATTATTCACAAAGTTTCGCGACTAACTCGACATTTAACAACTTATGAATTAATTACAAGCTACCACATTTAATATTACAATACTAGGTGTAGGGGTTGAAAACAAGCATTAATCAATTACACGACATATATTAATTTCAATGAATACTGATCTACTCGCATTTATTCTACATATCGATTCCGTTTCGAAGCGCTCCTTTGCCTTTAACTGTCTTAAAAAATTATGAGCCATAGACAAACACTCGAACAGTTACCGCACCCGGCGGGCACACAGGTGAAAACTTACGTCAATGTTAGCACAACACTTGTAAATCACTACGCGGGCCATAGACAATTGCCCGTATACTCATATTTGGCCACCGGCACGCGACCGGAATGAGAGCTGTTCGAAATTTGAAATTTCGAATTTTAAAAACGAAACAAACATGGCCGCTTTCTGTGCAAACATCCATACTCCATAGTGAAGGAGTTATTTGTGTTTGCTCGACAAACGCGATGTAAACGGCTTTTTTTGTTTTTATTAGGCTTAATATTTTTTTTAAAAATTTTTATTAATTTGTTTGGAACATCCAAAAATAATACATAATGTGGCATAAACAAAAGTTTACTAATAAATCAACATTATTTACAAGTTAATAGTAGAAGTATAGCCCGGGTTTGTAATCACTAATCGCATTTGGCAAGCGTGGTCATTAAGCCATTCCATTCCATTAACCCATTAATTGTAGCGATGACTTGATTTCAATGATAGAGGCCTGTGTCCAGCAGTTAGATTGTTTATATGCTAATTACTTTCCTCTTACCATTCTAATTAAATATTTTGGTGCGGTTATAAACCGATAGCTCAATTGGGAGAGCACCTGACCCGGTATATCAGAAGGTTCAAATCCTGCTCGTGGAAATTTTTTCAACATTTGTGTTTTTCGCGATGGTAAGTATATGTCTATTTCTTAGGGATAACCCACAATAATATTTTTTTATCATTTACTTTTTACGAGAAATAATGGCTTATTCACGAAACGATTTTAAGCAATACAGCATTAATCCTTATCCAATTAAGTACCTTAAATACATTGTTATTATTTGTAGATCAATATGGCCCTTTACAGCATGTAATTTTAATGAATGTTTTCGAAGATATTACAGATTTAAAATGCAGGGATGCGGTTGCTTGTATCAGCATTGCACCCGTGCGAAGCCGGGGCGGGTCGCTAGTTTAATAACAAATAATGATACTATTGAGTTAAAAAGATATAGGTACCTAATACTTTACTGAAACCTGGCGCAGTCTTCCGAGACAATTTGAATAGTGACGTTGCATTGTTTCGTTTCATTTGCCAACACTCGCGCACGTTCACGAACACTTCACGAACGCCAAATAAACCATATTACCTATAATTATTCGGCAATTTTTTGAATATAAAACAAAATGGCGATTATCGCTCTTCACTTTCCCGCCAAGAAATGCAAACGGTATATCAATTGATTTGAAAAGAATGAAGTTTAGTGAAAGGAGGATGTATGTGCTACGCTTTTTAATTGGACTAGTTGCTTCTTGAATTTGTAGCGCCATCTATTGACAGTGATAATCACCGACCACTGTCGGTCGCTTACGGTACTTTTGAAATACAAATTCAAATCGTTATTGCATACACGTGGTACCTATAAAAGTAAGTCAGTTGAAATTCGACAGTAATTCACGAAATATACAATATTTATACAATGTATATTTATATTATTTTTTACATGTATATTTATCTCACACTCCTTCCGTGCGCGCAATGTGCTTAAAAAGGGGCAAGAGGTTTATTGAATTAGTTATCTTTTTCCAAATATCTATTTAGGAAAAAAACTGTTATGTTTTTCCAAATATCTATTTAGGAAAAAAACTGTTCGGATATTAATGATCAAATATAGTGTCCCGCCCGATCCTCTAAATGACACCACACATTTACAGAATACACTAAACATGCACACCAGTTTAGGCCCAAGACACCGTACTCGTAGAACAAGGGTACGAAGAACCGGTTCACACTCGCTCTACACCAGGTACAGAGATGTACCTGGGCGCTTCTCTCCTCCTCCACGGCCCGGTCAACCCGAGCCGAGGTCCGAGCCTTTAGAGGCGCCCTCGGGTTGCTCCGCTCCCCGATCCGATCCGAACCCTTCGGAGAGTCTAGTAGGGCACGGGGACGCGCACTAGTGCGCGATGCCGTTCCCTCTAGAAAACCTCCGTAGGTGATTCGTTTCACACGGCTTGAGGGACCCTTTACGTTCCTCGCCGCCCCCAAAAAAGCCCGGTGAAGCTGAAAATGCCGTAGAGGCAATCAGCAATCTCTCTCAAAAAAAAAATATAGTGTAAAGAACTTATTGGTACTGACGCTTGTACACAACCTATCCAAAACTGTCAAGTTTCTTCAATACATTTTCAACCATATTATAAAGGCATAAGCAAGGCAAAGGCAAGTTCAAAGTCTATTGAGGATATTTGTCAGTTTGTGGTAGGTTGATGTGCAGGCGTGTGTGCTTGAGCTCAGATGCATCTGACCACATTGACATCTTCAAAAAAATATCAAAATTCAAAAAAATTCAAAATCATTTATTTAGTTTAGGCTACAAGTAGCTCTTGTGAATGTGACTATGCCATCGGTTCGTAAGTCTACTCTGGGCCGGAGATCTTGTACTGAGAAGAACCGGCAAGAAACTCAGCAAGTGTCCAGCTCTTTTCTCCCTTACATCGTCAAAAATATTGGAAAATGCCCTATCATAGCAGGACACTTTCCATTACAAATTAACACAAAATTATAGAAGACAACCACAACATGTTAATAAAAAAATAAAAAAATATCACAAAATAAAAAAAAAACTAAGTTAACAAATTTACATCAGGTAAAAGTTTCAATTTCCACAATGTCATACAGAAAAAGGCCAGGTCAAGATATATTGAAAAAGGCCAGGTCAAGAGTACCCTAAACCGAAGAGCATGTATGAAGGGAATAATGAAAGTGGACGAAGCGAAACAAGTATGTAAGGATCGTAGCAAGTGGAAAGAAGTGGTCTCTGCCTACCCCTACGGGAAAGAGGCGTGATTATATGTATGTATGTATGTATGTATGTCATACAGTACCACTACAGTATTCTAAAAAAAAAAAAAATTGGTTAAGAAAAACCAAGTCAAAATATCAAAATTCATTATCATTTAATCAGTGTTTAGGCATGGACTAACATTAGTCCATGGTTAAGGCAACAAATTAGCTCTTATAAATGTCATTATGCCATCGATATGTGACGGCAACTGTACACACGCCTGCAGATCGACCTATCCAAAACTGTAAATTTTCTTCAATACATTGTCATATTAGGCATAAAGCTCAAAGTCTATTGAAGAAATTTTACAGTTTGTGGTAAATTGATGTGCAGGCGTGTGTACAACAAAATAGGTCCATAAAGATTTATGATTTATATCTGCCCATTTTTTTTTTAATTTTTTCATTAATAAGTGCTAATTTGCTGCACTTAAGCTTAATTAAATATTTATAAAATATAGTAAAAAAATTAAATGCATACCCGACCCAGCCCGGAATCGAATCTGGGCGCAATCTTCCGCAATCCGGGCGGATGCACTGACCCAGGTTCGATCCTGGCTGGGTCGGGTAGGTATTTAACTTTTTCACTATCTATATATTATCTATATAAATTTGTTCGTTTGTCTTGCTAAAACTCGGGAATGGCTAGACCGAGTTGGCTAATTTTGATTTTGAAATATTTTTGGAAGTTCAGGGAAGGTTTAAACGGTTAGAAACATTAAGTAACGGAAAATACTAAAAACGACAATTAAATTTTCCAATTTAAAATGTTATTTGGCGTTATTAATCTATGGTTATTTAACGATTTGTGTGTATTGTTGTCATAGAAACTGTCGAAGCGGTACGAAGTCCGCCGGGTCAGCTAGTATCTTATAAATATTTATATTTTCCCGTTTCCCTTCCAGTCGTTGATGCGCTCCATGTCGGTGGAGCAGCGATGGCAGGACCTGGCCTCGCTGCTGACGATCCCACCGCCCCCGGAGCAGTACCACCACCACCACCACCACCACCATCAGCAGCACCAGCCGCATCCCCACCCTCACAACATGAGGTAACCAAACAAACTCAACTTATAGTTAAATATTTATAAAATACAGTGAAAAATTAATGCCTACCCGACCCAGCCAGGAATCGAACCTGGGTCTTCGGCAATCTGGGCGGCTGCACTGACTGGTCGGGTGGTCATTTAATTTTTGCACTGTTTTTTATAAATATTTAATTCGGCTTCATTGCAGCAATTAGCACTTGAAATAAAAAGTGAAATCAACTATAGTCGTTTTATTTTATTATTTATTAAATCGATGTTTATATACAAAGAAAAACACAATTAAATTAAATAAAACTATAAACTATAACTACTAATAACTAGAAATAAAAAATTGTCCCAAATTATCCCCATCTGGCAGTGTCCAGTAAGCTAGCAGCATTGCCACGTTGGATAGCGAGGCTTATACGCTGACCCAAGTAGCTGCTAGCTCTGGGGGCCCGGGTGGTTTCTGCAAATTTATTTGTTTATTGATACATAAAACAGAATACAGTAATTTTAAACCAAATAAATTGAAATAAATAATTAATTTAATGGATGTATCTTTAAAAAGTTTGAGAGCTCCCGGGCCCCAATAGTGAAACATTTTTTTTTTTTTTCAATAAAAACTTTCACCGTGTGGTGTCCGATGGCCAGAAAAGAGCTCGGTGGCGTAGAGGTTTACGCGCTTAGTCTGCGATTACCGAAGCTAAGTAGTTTTCGCAAAGGCCGCTCATCGGATTGGTCACTAGGTGTTATCCGAAGGTCCTGAGTTCAGTTCCCAAGTCATCATTACATCAGTGAGGGAGTAAAACCAACCATTACAGCGCGCACCTTGTAATATCTTGATACAACTTGTACGATTCACTTGTAATAATGTGTCTGGCCGGCCGCGGATCCTCCGCCTGCTTGTTTCTTCTGTTTTTTTTTTTACGTAAATAACAATGTCGAATTAATATTGCCGCACTCAACACAATGACCGCTTCGTCTGACATTATGGAATCAACTAAATCACACGTGAATGCTCGCAAAGTCAAATCTATAATGTTTACACGCGAATGCTCGTCAGTCAGGGAGGTAACATTGTAATGTAATGCTCAAAGTCGAATCTATAATGTTACATTACACGCGAATGGTCGTCAGTCAGGGAGGTAGTATTGTAATGTAATGATCAAAGTTGAATCTATAATGTTACATTACACGCGAATGCTCGTCAGTCAGGGAGGTAACATTGTAATGTAATGCTCAAAGTCGAATCTATAATGTTACATTACACGCGAATGGTCGTCAGTCAGGGAGGTAGTATTGTAATGTAATGATCAAAGTTGAATCTATAATGTTACATTACACGCGAATGGTCGTCAGTCAGGGAGGTAGTATTGTAATGTAATGCTCAAAGTTGAATCTATAATGTTACATTACACGCGAATGGTCGTCAGTCAGGGAGGTAGTATTGTAATGTAATGATCAAAGTTGAATCTATAATGTTACATTACACGCGAATGCTCGTCAGTCAGGGAGGTAGTATTGTAATGTAATGATCAAAGTTGAATCTATAATGTTACATTACACGCGAATGGTCGTCAGTCAGGGAGGTAGTATTGTAATGTAATGCTCAAAGTCGAATCTATAATGTTACATTACACGTGAATGCTCCCGGTGAGGGAGCACCTTTTTAACCGACTTCAAAAAACGGAGGAGGTTCTCAATGGCACCGGCTCCAAAAATAAAAATAATTGTACCCATATATTTTCCTAATAAAATTATTGTCTATATAAGCAGTCTAGAAATTATTTTTTTGTTTGTTTCTTTTAGTGGATTACAGGTAAATGGTTGGTATTTGAAGTTGAAGTTTATGGCACTCGCATAATTTTTAAGATATATTCTTATATTCTTTCTATATTCTTATTTTTATATTCTTATATCTTCTATAAATTGAGTATAATAAAGGTTAATTGCAAGTGAATTGAACATTTTTTTACTTTTAAGTGCAATTTTATCAGTAATTTTTTGGAGTCGGTTTTTTTTTCAGATTAACTATAAGTATGATACATCAATCGATCAGTGCAAAATTCTCATCTCGGATGAGAGGATGAAAATAAAGAGGCAGTCTTACAAGACCCAGTTATTGATCTTAACATCTTGTTTTCACTACAGCGCTCATGGAGCAGTGGGTGGTTACCCCCCAAACTACCATGCACCTTTGCCCCCTGCACCGGAGAAGCACCCTGACCATTATGGTATGTATAAAAAATATATAGAATGGGGAAAAACACTCGCGCTGGGTAGGACTGTATATATATATATATATATCTGTAGGACTATTGGCTCTGTTCTGTGTTGCCATATAAATTGCCTTGCAGTATTGACATGTCAAACGCCTCGGTGGCCGAGTGGAAAAGCGCTCAGCGCGATTCCCGAAGGTCCCGGGTTCAATTCCCAGATCGGGCAAAGTGTTTTTCGTATTTTTCGATGCACAGATAGTAGCCCTTGTTTGTGATCACCGACCCGCATTTGGCAAGCGTGGTGATGAAGCCATTACTTAATTATATTGATGACTTGGTTTCAATGATGGATTCCTAGCAGTGGGACAGTTATAGGCTATTTACTTACTTTCTGTGTTGCCACATAAATTGTGCTTATACACCCATACACAGTTTAAATTGAAAGTTTGTGCTTTTATATTATAGTTGTATTGTTATTACTTTATTAGTATTATTATTATCTGGAAGATAACGCTCTTAGAGATAAGGCCGCCCTTTGTACCACACCAATTCTTTTTAATTTTATTTCTTTGTAAAGTATTTTGTTCTGTTCTACTCTATTCTATTATTAGTTTTAAAAGGTAAAGAAAGATGAAAAATATTTATAGATAATACTTTTACTTTAAGGGAAGGTAGGCCTTTGCACTGTAGTGGGACGATATAGGCTGTAAATAAATAATAAATATTAATAATACTTTTGTGGCAACCATACTTCGACCATATAAAAATATATTGAACATAATTTGCGAAGCTATATGATATTTATAAAATTTTTAAAATATTTAATCTAGCTTCGGTGCAGCAACTAACTACCTAACTACTAGCACTTTACAATTAAAAGTAAAATCTACAATATGATGTTACGATATAAAAGATCTCTTCCAGACAACCAGTTGAATGGAGATAATAAATAAATAATAAATAAATAATAAATAAATAAATAAAGGTTTCCCACACTCACACCAATTATCTAGCCCCAAGAAAAGCTGCCTTAAGAAACTTGATAAAATGGTTAACTAAACAACGGATAAACATACATAATATACTTGAATACATACTTATTATACATAGCAAATACCCAGACCCGAAACAATTTAGAAAAGCAGGTATTTCTAAATTGATCCGACCGGGGATCGAACCCGGGGGGCCTACCGCCTAACTCTATTGATATCGCTCTCGCTATCGCGCTCTATAGTTTATGGCGTAATCTTGCCATTTCGAAAGCTATATAAAAGCAATATCGAAAGCTATAGGCTATAGCTTTCGATATTGCTTTCTTAATGCTTTCATATCGCTTTAGAAATTACAAAATGACGCCATAAACTATAGAGCGCGACAGCGAGAGCGATGTCGATAGAGTTAGGCGGTTGGGGGGCGGGACCTCAGAGATGGCGAAACCATGAAAACCGGTGTGCAAGCCACTCGACCAAGGAGATAGTTTAATCAACTGTAAAACCAGAAGCAATCTATTAAAAGATAAGTAAAGTAAATAGCCTATATACTGTACCGCTGTTGGGCAATGGCCTCCAACATTGAAATCAAGTCATCACTACAATTGATGGGTAATGTCTTAATCAGCACGCTTGCCAAATGGGGGTTAGTGATCACAAACACGGGCTGTGCATCGAAAAATTAGAAACACTCTCCTGACCTAGGAATTGAACTTAGGATTCATTATTACATACTAAAGATTTGTTTTTAAAAGGTATGCTGAGATGGTTTGGGAGAAAGGTATGCTGAGATGGTTTGGCCATGTCGAGAGAATGGATGAAGAACGATTGACGAAAAAAGTGTATAAGGCGAGTGTGAATGAAAGTGTTGGTAGGGGTAGACCTAGGCGGACGTTTCGAGATCAAATCAGGGACGTCTTGAAAAAAGGCCAGCCCCCCGACCGCCTAACTCTATCGCCATCGCTCTCGCTATCGGGCTCTTTAGTTTATGGCGTCATCTTGTCATTTCTAAAGCGATATGAAAGCAATATGAAAGCAATATCGAAAGCTATAGCCTATAGAATTCGATATTGCTTTTATATCGCTTTCGAAATGACAAAATGACGCCATAAACTATAGAGCGCGATAGCGAGATCGATAGCGATAGAGTTAGGCGGTAGGCCCCCCGGTCAAGAGTACCCTAAACCGAAGAGCATGTGTGAAGGGAATAATGAAAGTGGACGAAGCGAAACAAGTATGTAAGGGTCGTAGGAAGTGGAAAGAAGTGGTCTCTGCCTACCCCTACGGGAAAGAGGCGTGATTATATGTATGTATGTATGTTTTTGTATGGATCCTTTAATCTTAAAAAAACATTTTCTTTTACTCTTTCTATACCGATATTGCGTGTTGTTTCCTGCAGCCGGCGCGGCCGCCCCGCTAGAGGGCGCTTATAAGGTGGAGTCGGCACATCACCCTCAGCAACACGACGCACTGTACTACCAGGTCTGTGCCTATACCAATTTTTTTTTACTTACATTTTTTATCTATATTTATATCAAAAAAAGAAAAATTACTACTTCGGCCAACAAAATTGAAAGAATGTATTCATTAAATTTTGAATATTACGTAGGTAGCAAAAGAAAAATAAGTTTTCAATTATCCATTAATTGATTTCCGTAAGACGAATACAATAATATTAAAAAAATTTTTTTTAATTAGAAAATCTTCCTTCCTTGATGTCATTCTATAATTTTTCAATGAAAATCTATGTTATTGTTTGGTTTGGTGACGAAATCTGGTTCCAGAGTTCGACAAGGAAGCAGGCAGTCTGTATCCAATTGTTGCTAAAGACAAATCAGTTGCTGACCCCTATTTAAGGACAAAAATGTCGATCATTAGTTCCTGTCGACCACTGGTGCTACTACCATTCCCTATATTAAGCTGTTTTTTTCTTTATATCTGTATATTAACATACTGAGCATTCAGCGTGCCCCCCAGAATGCGTCGGGCGAAATGCCACCGAACCAAGATGGCTTCCTGCAGTCCATACTGAACGATGAGGATCTACAGCTCATGGACATGGCGATGAACGAAGGTAGGACACTATATACATACTATACTATAAGAAGGTACCAACCAAAAAAAGGTACACCCTTATTATATTTTTTTTTCTTTTAGTTTATGACTTCGTGCGATTAGCACAATAAGCCAGTGTCAAAGTAATTTCTTACAAGTTATTTATTTATAATAGATAATGTTTCTTTTGTTAATATGATGATGATGATGATGATGATGAATGATAATAGATAAGTGAGAAATGATATACCCCCAACCCCTCGAGTATCTCAGTAAAGGTGGTGGGGTTTGCTAAGACCTCACGCGGACTTCTAGAGAGAGTTTGAAAAGTGACGTTGCACTGTTTTGTTTCATTTGCCAACTCTCATGCATGCTCACGAACACTTAACGGTTAATTACCCACCATTATTTTCACATTACTATTCGACATAACACAATTTTTAGAAAATAAATCAAATCCGCAGACATGGCTCTTCACTTTCCCGCCAAGAAGTCCTAGTACCTTTTAACGTACCACATTATGTAACATGTCATACACCGTGTTTTTTTATTCTTCTTAAACCCGCAGGAGGGTTGATCAGACCATGATACTGAAATATTTTTCCCAAAAAACAAGAATGAAAGTAAAGTTCACAGTTACGTAATACTTGCAGCGGTAATCACAAACACCCTTATTCATAAAAACTATTTCAGCATTGTTTAGTTAAATATTGTTTTGTCATCGTCACACAGACAGAAAAAGAGACAAAACAATGATTAACTAAATAATGTTTCAATATTCATAAAATTTTTATAAAATACAGTGAACAAATTAAACGCCCACCCGACCCAGCCAGGAATCGAACCTGGGTCTTCCGCAATCCGGGCGGCTGCACTGACCGCTATGCTACCGGGAAGGCTGACGTAAGCGCTGAATTTTGTCACTGCTATTTTAATGTTTTTGAGTGCTATTAAGCGGCACTAGCGCCATCTATCCAAACGGTTGTTGCAACCGATGGCCATGCAGATTCATCTTTGCAGATGAAATACCACAAATTTGATAACACAACGCTATAGTAAATTTTACTTTTTTATTTTAAGTGCTAATTGCTGCACTGAAGCTAAATTAAATATTCATAAAATACAGTGAAAAAATTAAACGCCCACCCAACCAGCCAGGAATCGAACCTGGGTCTTCCGCAATGAATTATTTATTTATGAATATTTAATTTAGCTTCAGTGCAGCAATTAGCACTTAAAATAAAAAAGTAAAATGTTTCAATAGTTTTAATTAGCGTTTTTCTGACTTTAGCGTGATGTAAAGTAGCCTATAAGCCTTCCACAAAAATTGGGCTATCAAATACAAAAATATTTTTTTAGATGTGATTGGTAATTCTAGAGATACGCCTGTTCAAACAATAAAACAAACTCTTCAGCTTTATTATACTTAAATAGATTCAGAATTGCTTTATTCAAATTAACTTTCGCCGTACAAATACTCGTTTTCGTTAACGTGATCGAATGGTGGATAAGACTTGCATCCACCACTCAGCAGCGCCTACGGAAGCGAGGACGCTTCCAATCTCGAAATGAGTACTTTTCCATTCACTAATAAAATGTGAATATACGATAATTTTACAAAAAAAAAATCTAAAGTAACGTTTTCTCACCAAAAACAGTCATGAACCGCCATTATTAAGTTTAGATCTTTCGATTACTAATCTCTTTATCAATATTAATATTTTTGTGAATATTATTCTGACACCCTGTTTCGTAGTAATGTTTATATTTTTTGAGATTACAAAATGACATTGTCATTGTTTGATTTGTAATCCATAAATCAATTTGATTATAAATGAATTGTCATTACAATAGTTATTTGTGCAACAAGATAGCATGAACTTCTTGGCGGGAAAGTGAAGAGTCATGTCTGCGGTTTTGTTTTAATTACTAAAATTTGTGTTATGTCGAATATTAATGTGAAATAATGGTGGATTATTAACCGTTAAATGTTCGTGAGTGTGCATGAGTGTTGGCAAATGAAACAAAACAGTGCAACTTTACTTTTCAAATTCTCTCAAGAAGTCCGCCGAGGAATTAGTAAAGCCCCACATCTTTACTGAGATACTCGAGGGGTCGGGGGGTATATAATTTCTCACTTCTCATTTTTATTATCATTCATCATCATACTGACTGGAAGGAAATATTGTATATTTATGTATTACTTGTAAGAAAAATTACTTTGACACTGGCTAAATGTACTAATCGCACGAAGCCAACAACGAAAAGAAAGAAACAAGAGAGCAAAGTCGTTTTTTGCTGCGAGTGCTGATTTTGAATCCTGAGTGTGGCGAGGGATTCAAAGGCACGAGATGCAAAAAACTTTGCTCTCGTGTAACACACATCACTTCACTTCAGCAGCGAGAACACTTTTGGAGATAAAATAATAAACAGGAAAAGATTGAAATAACTATTTATTGTGAATCTAAATAATTAACATTGTATGTAGAGATACCAATTCAATAAAATGGAACTTTTTTAAAAGTTATAAGTAATTGCAATTCTGCAAATTAAAAGTAACATATTTATTTGGCAACGTTATAGTTGCATTGGGTTGAGTTTGATTATCTGGGGTTAAGGTTTGTGTTTTGGTGGCGGATTGATTAGGAACAACGGTCGCTAGTTTCACTCATATTTTACGATTATTTTAATATTTTTACTTAACTTATTCAACTCTTTACGCCAGCCACGAAATTTTATTCCCGCTCTTTTATTTAAATGCAGGCGTGTTCGGAAATAGCACCCATGATATTTTATTATTCAAAATATATTACGTAACATTATTGAAACTAGAAATAAATATTTACAGGTTAAATATCAGTTTTATTTGCTGTAAAATTAAATACTTATTTTCGTTTAAATACAAAACATTCAATAAATTATCTTTTTGCAAAATTTCTTTAGTTAGTACGAGATTCCGAACGTGTTTGTCTTTGAGGTCGAATTCAAAATTGAATCTTCGAAAGGGCTGGTCTTTGTCTCTCTCTCTCTCTCTTTCTAAAGGCGGGAAAGAGATAGAGTGTGAATGTTTCGAATTGTATGATTAACCCAAGGCTGAATAACATATTCGCGGCTTTCTGAAAAAAAAAATTAAAAAGTTACTTGGTCTCACTCAGTGAGCAAAATCGCATTTTGCTCACTGATTTCAGGCAGCAAAACCTACATGTTTGAGCTACTGAAGTGAAAATATATTTTTGTGGTCATGGACGAACGAAAGAAATATTTATAACTGTCTCGGCATTGCAAATTTGACTCCGAGCATATCTTGCTAATTAAAGTATGTCATTACCAGCTCATTGTATGCCCCCACTGCTGGGGCACGAGCCTTTCCTATGGATGTTTACACCACAGGGCCATAAACCACCACGCAGGCCTGCGGAACTCCTTACAACTCATGCTAGCCTGGTACCTCAACCTCCTCACGGCCTCACCAAGTATGTAGCTCACTCCAGGTGTACCTCCTTGTGAATCATGCTAGCCTGGTACTTCAACCACCGCACGGTCTAATTACCTTCTTGTGGGTTATGATAGCCTGGTATTTCGGATTCTCGCTCTAGCTTATTCTATGTCCCCACTGCTGGGACACGAGCCTTCCCTATAGATGGAAACACCACAGGGAGAACGGGCCGTAAACCACCACACGGGCCCAGTAGTGGGCGGTAGTAGTTACCCACTGCTAATGCAGCCGGTACCAACGATTTTACGTGCCTTTCGAAGTAAGGGACGAAAGATGTTTTTTCCCTTTGCGAAAGTTGCTTAATTTAGCAAACACAGACCAGTGATTTTATATTAGATAATTACAAAACCGGCCAAACGCCTCTGTGGCCGACTGGCCAAGCGCTCGGCCCGATACCCGAAGGTCCCGGGTTCAATTCCCAAGTCGGGCAAAGTGTGTTTCGGGTTTTTGCGAAGCATAGTCTGGGTTTGTGATCACCAACCCGCCTGGCAAGTATGGCGATTAAGCCATTACCCATCAATTGTAGCGATGACTTGATTTCAATGATGGAGGCCTTTGCCCAGCTGTGGGACAGTATATAGGCTATTTACTTATTTTTCTATTTACAAAGAGAATTGTAAATACTTTGTTTACAAACATTTGACACAGCATTTGGCCCGAGTAAAGTCTTAAACGTAGTATTCAAAGTAAAGATCACGCACTGCAGCATACAGTTACACGAAGGTTAAACGCTATTCCAAATAATCTCATTATCAGTTCATTCACTTTTCATCAAAAACAACGCGTAAAATCTTTATTAATATAGAAGTGAAAATACTCTAGTATTTGAAACAAAATGAAACAACTTTTACGGATTGAATCGCTTTTATTTTATAGATTTGATTGAAGGAGCTCGATGGCGCACGAACGCGCAAGGTCTGCTTTGCCAACTTTCGCAAAGACCGGACATCTGATGGGTGACCAAACATTTATCAGCTCGAGCTCCTCCGTGCTTCGTCGGCCCGTAAAGCCGTTGATCCCGGTTGCATTGGCAGTCGTTAACAACTACCAATCCGCACTGGGCCCGCGTGGTGGTTTACGGCCCGTTCTCCCTATCCATCCATAGGGAAGGCTCGTGTCCCAGCAGTGAGGACATAAAATGAGCTGATGATGGTTTGATTGAAGGCTGAAGGTAGAAGCAGAATCGGAATCCTCAACCAATGAGGCACTGGCTATTTAAGTTTCTGTAATACAACAATTCTACAAACATAGATTTTGTGGCGGCAGACAAAATGTACCTCCTGAGAATCGAACCCGGAACCTCTGGGGCTTAGACCGGTGGTCTAACCACTATAAACCCGGTTATACAAAGGTCAAAGGTAGCATATTAAAAATATTGATGAAAAAAAACATTTCTAACGGGGCGCGGCTAACTTATCCGTTTACTATGAAAAAAAATGACGTATACTTATTGTAAAGTACACACATTGATTAATTAATTAAGTAATTGATAATAAATATGATTTGTTGCAAAAAGAAATAGTAATTAGTCTGATAATTTAATGCGGGAATTACTGCAAAATTAATCGATACATCATGTTAATAAAGATACTATAACTTTTTTATCTTTATGATATATAAAGTTTGTATATTTTCGATACGTGACTATATTTTGATAGGCATCGACAATTGAAGTCATCATCAAAATCGAAGACGTGACTTTTTAAAAGCGTATGAATTTATTAAAACAATATTATTTTTTATTAATACACTACAATTACTTTTGTGATTCTATTTTATATGTTAGATCAGGTTTATACCAATAAAATCTCGCATAACACACTTTTATCACAATTTTAAAACATTTCATATCAAATAAATACTAGTGTTGGGATAGCAAACCAAGTGAAGGTCAATTGATATTCAATTGCCAATATATTAATTTAACTACACATTCTTCATTCTAGCTTTATTAATGAATTTGTTTGTCTTTATTTATTTTTCTTGAGTATAAAATGAAGATTATATAGAACTTCTCAATATGAGAAAAGATAATCAATTGGCATATTAGATAGGAACAGTACTTTATTACGATAATAATATTAAATTAATAACTTCTATTATCATTTGATGCAATTACGTTAGTATTGTCTCAACCCTAGGCATGACAATTTGTCTGTCACGGGTATCTGTCACGGGTATTAAACTAAAATTAACAGACTGTATTAGGTAGATTTAGTTATCTATGGGTATTACTAGTAGGGCTGCCAACAATATTATAAAAGAATGCTACCGTACCGTACCGTACCGTGAATGGTACCGAGTGGCACCATTTTTCAGCACAGTTACCCAGTTCGACATCAGATTTCGTCGCCAAAAATAATCTAGAATTTCATTGAAATTTTACTGGATACCTGTTAAGTAGGTCTGTATTTAATTGTTACTAAAGTACATATGTTTAATGTAAAAAGGAGAAAGTGTTGATGACTGGTTCCTGTCGAACACTGGTGCCGTTACGCTATTTCACTTTGTCATATTTTTTAAAAATTCGGAAATGTGTTGAAAAATTTCTACGAGCTGGATTTGAACCTGTACCATCTGTTATACTGGATCATTTACACCTTCAATTATGCTATCGTGTCTCTGTTCTAATCTCCAAACCTCAGCATGAAGAGGGCGCTAAATAATGATACAGCCACGATAGCAAAATTGGATTCAAATTCCGCATTTTCCGCAATAAAGAAAAATAAAAAAAATAAATATAAATAAACTATTTATATGGTTCTATGTATCTATATTGTAACATCTTTATACCATATCGAAGTGCAAATACATAATTATCTTATGAAAAGAGGAGTAATATATAAGGTGGCAACCCTAATTACGAGGATTGTCATGACTTTTGTTTTTCGGAATTGTACTAGATAAGAAGATTATACAACTTATGTACCTAACTTGCAAGGTAACTCTATTATCGTTTGATATTTAAAAATACATAGCATAGTCCAATCGGCTTGGCGGGAAAGTGAAGAGTCATGTCTGCGGTTTTGTTTTATTTTCTAAAATTTGTGTTATGTCGAATATTAATGTGAAATAATGGTGGATTATTAACCGTTAATTGTTCGTGAGTGTGCATGAGTGTTGGCAAATGAAACAAAACAGTGCAACGTCACTTTTCAAATTCTCTCAAGAAGTCTGCGTGAGGACTTAGTAAAGCCCCACATCTTTACTGAGATACTCGAGGGGTTGGGGGTATATCATTTCTCACTTCATTTCATTCATCATCATCATATTGTATATTTATGTATTACTTGTAAGAAAAATTACTTTGACACTGGCTAAATGTGCTAATCGCACGAAGCCATCAACTAAAAGAAAGAAAGATAGTCCAATCGAAGTCCAAACTCCTTAGAGATTAGGTCGTAGTAAAAACTCGTTTCACAATACTCATTTTTTAATTGTTAATGGCAAGGAGCGATTTGCAATTTAGCCAATTTTAAAAGTGTTTTTATATTTATTTTCTAATGTCAGTATTTTATCCAATGTTAATTTGAAATAAATTTAAATAATTATTTATTAATAAAATCTCTTAAATTCTTAAAGATAAAATTAAGGTAGCAAAATATTTATAGGTACTTAATATTGACTGTCATCGCCACAAACGTCGTTGTGGCTCCGTGTGGTACCAAAGTGGCGTACCGTTTTTCAAGCGCTCATCGGGACTCTAGTACATAATTCAAAGCTGGACACCCAAACAGATACCTCTAGGCTTAAACCCGTGATGTAACCGCTCTGCACCAGAGGCAGTTATCAAGTGATACAATAACAGCTGTCATCTGTTGTTGCTCTGTTTACTATTATTCAGGGGATTACACGTCCTACATTGATAACGATTAGTTTAGTAGCGTGATGTTGTTCGCAATTGTTATACATATAGTCTTGTGACACGGTCGTTTGTATATAGTTTAACCTTCAGAAGTAAATAATATAACTATGTTGTTCAAATATATATTTTCAAAAAATTTAAAAATATCGTTTTAACTACAATTTCTAATAATGTTCTGAAAACTTAGCTACTGGCAATGAATAATCGCCGTTTTTACCATATTACCATAAACAAAAAAATCATTACACATTATATAATTAAAAAAAAAATTAAATATCTATGCTTATTAATTAGTCATCAGCAGCTCATTTTATGTCCCCATTGCTGGGGCCTTCCCTATGAATGGATACAGGGAGATCGGGCCATAAACCACCACGCGGACCCAATGCGGGCGGTGGTTTGTTTACGACTGCTGATGCAGCCGGCCGGGACTAACGGCTTTGCGTGCCAAAGCACGCAGAAGCGAGAGATGAAAAAAAGATGATAAATTCAAAATTTATTTTTTAAATTTGGTCACCCATCCGATGACCGGCCTTTGCGAAAGTTGCTTAACCTAAGCACTCGCATACCGGGCGCGTTAACCACTGCGCCGTCGAGCTCCTACATTAGTATAAATGGTAAATAATTAAAACTCGTATATACTAGATACTTCTGATTCGTGATGTCATTATTTTTTTTTATAGTTTTTGCACTTATTCATTGTTGTTGTGGCTTACTGCGCTGAGATTAGAACTGATGTGATCGAATCGCGTAAAAAAAAGTTTACTTAAATTTCTTGTTTGTTTACGTCAACAGACCATAGGTGATAACGTGACCCGATTCACGTCATACTATACCGAATCCATAACACCGCGAATACGCGCGCGGACGCAAGATGGCCGCCGAAATGCGAATTCAAAAATCGAATATTCATTCCCAAGCTCCTTTTGCAAAAACATTGTCTTTTACGCTATTTACTGAACAAATGATAAATGTTATCTAATTACAATTAAAACAGACAAGATAGTGTTGTTTATACAGTATCGCCTTTTATTCGAGGGAAAATGATCGTATAGCTCATTATTCTGTTTCCCGCCGTTTGTAAAGATCTTGAGCGAAAACTTTATCGTTGTTACTTTTTAATTTCTCCAGCTAGCGAAGTGCTGTGTGTTCCAAAAGAGTTCGTTTCGATAATAAGTTTTTATTACCTCTTTGTTAAACAGTCTGTCATCAACATGGGAATTTTTTCGTACGTCTACAGACTATTCGTGATGTGCTGCAGTGTGTGATTTAATCTTGTGACTGACTTTAAGTGATTGCCAATTAAACAAAAAGAACTGTGATATTTGATATACTTTAAAGACTTTACCAGTATCGTGACTAAGTGGTATACAATTGAGAACTACTGTGTTGTATTGCCGATTACAAATATCTATAGTGATATTTATTCTATTGTGTTCTAAAAGCCTACTTATGCCATTCTACCTGCGTAAACGTATAGAGACGAGTAGAAAGGCGCATAATAATTCAGGCGTTTGCTTGTGCCGTTATTGCTGTAGTCTACGCAGCCCAAAAACTTCTTGTGACGCCCTCACAAAAGTTCCTGTTGCAGTGTTAAAAAGATACAACTTTTGTTTATGGTCGTTCAAATACAAACTCTTCTCCGTTCCTTGAATGGAACGGATGGCAAACGATGTGCGTAAACATCTATTTCTAGCGAGAGATAAGTTAATGCTTAACCAAGGAAAGTCTTGTGAATATTTGCCGAGGCATTATATGAATCGCGACAGTCATATGATTGTTTGCTTTTGATAAACGGGCACGTCGAAGAAATTTTCCATGGAGTTTGGGCGTAAACGCCCTTTGACAGAATTGGATGGTGACATTATAATTTGCGATTATCGTTCTAAATAAAATGATAATTTTACGTCACGCGGCAGATAATAAATAGTTGGCGATAAGCTCGAAAAATCGGAGTGATAAGTCGCTTAAGATAATACTGATCAGTATTGTTGAATAATTCGTTGCAAAAGTAAACAGATCGCGCGGATATTTAAAGATTTGAATCATGGATTTGACCGTGGCCCACTACCAGTACCCCGCGTACTATCACGTGCCGCCATATTTGACGAGCCAACTGCTGTATCCGGATCCGGCAGAGTACCTGAGCTCTTACCACAAATACTACGATGGTGAGTGCTCTTCTTTAACTGACAGCGTCATAGACAATTTTTTTTTATCTGTCGAATTGAAGATTTTATCTTTGAAACCGTCATAGACATGGGTGTTATAGACTATTTTTTGTCTGTTGAATAGAAGTTATACAAAGACAATAAGCCGTTGATAGGGCTGCCATATTAAGTCTTGCATTTAAGTATTAATTTATTTATTCTGAGATGGTGTATCTTAGTATCAATAGTTATTAATTTACATACTTATTTATAATTAAACAAATTAATGTTACTTATAACTTTTACCGTGAATGTTAACTATTATAGATGTATTCTGGTTTATAAGACAAGATCTAGTAACTTTTATTTTAAATTTATTTACATGCCTTTTCCCCTTTTGATAAGGTAATGGAACTTTATTAAACTAGTGGAATTACTTAAAACCTATATACATCTAGTAACAATACTGAGCATAGATACATTAAAACTTACTTAGCTACTTACAATCAGTCGTGTTGAACGCTTCACTGCTAGAAAATTCAAATGAAAATTGCAGCGTGTGTATTCCATACGATCCTATATTTTAAGGGCAGTTAGATAAGACCCTAATTAACGTAAATTGGTACATTAAGTTAACAAAAGAAAACATTTTTTTTTCATACAAATTAATTCAGCACGCAATGTATTCAAATAACCAAGTCGTCTACGTAAGCACTTAAAATTAAAAATAATTCACATTAATCACGACGGTTAACTTCCCTATAGATAGAAACCCCCACTGGGAGAAAGGGCCATAATTGTTTGTGGGCACAGTGAGGTGCGATAGCCTTTAACGACTGTTTATGCAGTCGGGACCAACGGCAAGACGTCAAAACGCACCCAGCTCAAGGTGATACATTATTGGTCACCCATCCGATGAGCGACCTTTGCGAAAGTTGCTTGACTTCAGCTCTCCTACTGTCTTACAGTGACTTAGCAAAAAAATTCACAACGCTTGTAAGGAAACTGATCAAATGTCGTATCATGTACGCAATTTAAGATAAATTATATAAATTTGATGTGACATAATCACAACACAATGTAATGTTCATTAAAGTCTATATTTTATCGTTTTAGATAATTTTCTGCGTAGGTAAAAATGTCGCTGGTTATTTTCCTCTTTACTGATTCGTCATTATCATCATCAGCTCATTTTATGTCCTCGCTCCTGGGGCACGAGCCTTCCCCCGATCCGATCCGAACCCTTCGGAGAATCTAGTAGGGCACGGGGACGCGCACTAGTGCGCGATGCCGTTCCCTCTAGAAACCTCCGAAGGTGATTCGTTTCACACGGCTGAGGCAATCAGCAATCTCTCTCAAAAAATAGGGGCCTTCCCTATGGATGGATAAGCAGATCGGGCCATAAACCACCACGCGGGCCCAGTGCGGATTGGTGGTTGTTAACAACTGCTAACGCAGCCGGGACCAACGGCTTTGTGTGCCTTCCGAAGCACGGAGGAGCTCGAGATGATAAATTTTTGATTACCCATCCGTTGACCGGCCTTTGCGAAAGTTGCTTAGCCTCGGCACTCGCAGACCGGGCGCGTTAACCAGTGCGCCAAAAAGGGATAGACAAAACATAGAAATCACCAATGTTGAGCCGCCATTAGTGACCCGACGCCACATTTAGCTAATTCAAATTCAAATTCAAATTCAAAAATCATTTATTCAGTTTAGGCTACAAGTAGCTCTTATGAATGTCACTATGCCATCGGTTCGTAAGTCTACTCTGGGCGGGAGATCTTGTACTGAGAAGAACCGGCAAGAAACTCAGCAAGTGTCCAGCTCTTTTCTCCCTTACAGCGTCAAAAATATTGGAAAATGCCCTATTTTAGCAGGACACTTTCCATCACAAATAAACACATAAAAATAAAAATAAAATATAGAAGACCACATGTAAAAAAACAAAATTAAAAATCTAAATTAACAAATTTACCTCAGCCACAACGAAATCACTGCCACAACGAAAACAAAAAATTAAAAAACCCTAATTTTTACATTTTTTTTCAGGAATGTACACAATGCGTATGCTGGACGGAGCTGGGGGCCCTCACAATCACACCCACATGATGATGCCTGCAGGTCAGTAACGCAGTCAACATAATCATGGACAAAGTTAATTAAAACAAGCGTTTAATTCGATCAACTTAACATAGATGGTAAAGGGTTAGAAAAATCAAAAGGCTCATTGATTAGTGTTAATAAAATCATTAGACAACATCTATAATTTCAAGTGATGAAAGAATTTCCACGAGCGAGATTCGAACCCGCACCCCATGACATACAGGGTCACTATGAACAATGCTATCGTGGCTCTGTCCAACTCGCCGAAATAATCAACACTATTATCTTCTCTTACTCTGTAAGCCAAAGGAGCCCTATTCAATGTCGACAACTACGTCATCAACATCCGATCTTAATATTTTCACAATTATGAATAAGAAGATCAGTCAAGAATTAGGCAACTATATTTATACATAGTTACAAAAACACAAATGACTCTAGAGCACCTGACCCGTTATGTCAGAAGGGTGCAGGTTCAAATCCGAGCAGGATTTTTTCACCATTTGTGTTTTTGTAATTTGTTTCGCAACAAAATTTGCGTTAAAATTATATAAACAAAACAAAAACATTTTATACATAGTTGTCTAAATTTGTCATTTTAAAGATTTTATTATATTTGATGCGAAGGACATCATCTTATAGCTATCATAAGCTAAATAATACGTTATAGGTTATTAAAGAAAGATGTAATCTATATAAATAAAAACCGGCCAAGTGCGTGTCGGGCCACGTGCAGTGTAGGGTTCCGTAGCCCATCTCAATAATGAGGACTCTGAGAAGAGGGTTTTAATGAACATTTATTTAACGATGGCTCATATACTTAAATGTAGATACTACCGGTTTCACACACCTGACAACATTATTTAAGTAGTTCCCAATGAGGAATTTGTACTGCGCCAAGTACATTTTATAAGTTGGTCGACTGTTACTCGTAAACTTGTAAAGCCTACTTAGCTGTGATAGTTTTCCTTTTAACTTCGTCATATATACAACTACCGTGAATTTTTTCACGTATCCAAAAACAACCATTTGGCTGACAGGGAGGGGAGGACACTTGACTAACAAAATTTTACTCTTTAAAGCTTATAATAGCTCACGAACGGATGCCTCAATCAAAAAACTGTTTTCACAAACCCGCTATATTTTTGAAATTGCTATCCAATGACACCCCCCACTTAGGGGTAAACAAGAAAAAAAATTACATCCCCACTTCACGTGTAGGGGAGGTAACATAAATTTTTTTTTTTTCAATATTTTACTTTATTACTTTGTCGGCGTGATTAATATGTATATCCATGCCAAATTACAGCTTTCTAGTACTAAGAGTCTTTGAGCTAGGCAGGGGACAGACAGACAGACAGACAGACAGACGAACATGGCGAAACTATAAAGGTTCTATAAAGGTTCCTCGTTGACTACGGAACCCTAAAAATGAATGTTGCTAAGCGCAAAACTCGAGAACGGCTGAACGGATTTGGATTAAACTTGATTTATTATTTTTTTTTTATTATATTTATAACTTACTTACATATTATTTGTATCGTTACATAAAAAGATTTTCAACCACACACTACCTAAACCTGTCTACCATTTGTACTTTAAAGCATGAATGAATCGACAAAAATAGAGTTTAAAAAAACGTCTTTTATACATACGTCAGCGTGATTAGGCGAATTCGGCCTTATCAGGTGAATGATAAGAGTGCTTTTGCAGAGCGTGACTCGGCATCGGATAGTGCTGTTTCTTCTATGGGATCAGAACGTGTGCCCTCGCTCTCGGACGGCGAGTGGTGTGATGGCAGCGACTCAGCTCAGGAGTTCCACAGGTAAAAACCACGATAATACACTTTGATTAGATGGAAACACCACCACGCGGGCCCAGTGCGGAACTCCTTATGACTCATGCTAGCCTGGTACTTCAACCACATTACGGCTTCACCCCAAGTATGTAGCTCACTCCAGGTATACCTCCTTGTGACTCGTCCACCAATCTCAACCACCTCACGGTCTCCTTGTGGGTTATGGTAGCCTGGTATTTTGGATTCTCTCTCAAGCTTGAATAAAAAAGACAAAGTGTTGAAAAAATTCCACGAGCGGGATTCGAACCCGCACCCCATGACAATCCGGGTCAGGTGCACTACCAACTATGCTATCGGCTATTCTATGTTCCCACTGCTGGGGCGCGAGCCTTCCCTATAGATGTTTACACCACAGGGAGAACGGGCCGTAAACCACCACGCGGGCTCAGTGTGGATCCGATCCGAACCCCTCGGAGAATATTCACTCACAGTGCGGGGCGGTGGTTGTTATTGACGCTGACATGCTGCCGAGACCAACGGCTTTACGTGCCTTCCGAAGCACAAAAGCGAGAGATGACAAATGTTTGATCACTTATCCAATAACAGGCTTTTGCGAAAGAACTGAACCTTAGCAATCGCATACCGGGCGCGTTAACCACTGCGCTATCAAGCTCCTCACAAGTGACAAGTATCTTCTCAAAAAAAGATTAGTGACAATTTACTGATAACCAATACCATAAGAATAAACAATAATACAGTAGAACGGAATCTTTTTTGGCCGAGTCCCAAACACCGCCATTTTTATACCTACTTCCCCCTTCACGTCGTTACGCCCGTCTGTCGTCCAGGCGCGTTGCCAGGGTAGCTTACTTTTTTTTTTGGTGGCCCAGGGGATAAATCTGCTTTCAGATTCAACCTTGCGTAAGATCTGGTGCTGGCGTTGTCCCTTTCTGAAAGGGAGTAAGGCCGACCCAGTAAACGACCCCTGGGGTTCGCCTTTGGCCTTAATAAGGGCCTTGAAGGCAATCGGAACGCACGCCCTCCGAAGGTCGGGGGGCGCGCTGTTGAATATTGCTTAAATCCTACTAATATTATAAACGCGAAAGTTTGTGAGTATGGATGGATGTTTGTTACTCTTTCACGCAAAAACAACTGAATGGATTTGAATGAAACTTTCCTCATATACAGACCATGACCCAAACTAGCATATAGGATACTTTTTTTTTTACTGTAGTCTTCGCAAACGAAGTCGCGGGCAACAAATAGTAGTACATAGTTTTAAACACAGCCACAGGCCTACCTACTTACTTAATTTCCTGAGAACTGTATAACTAATTAACATCAGCTAACAACAACGATATTGCACTCGAATCGCCACGCAATCTTATCTATGCAACGATCAACCACCGACTGCCAAACATTAAAAATATCGATGAGAATAACGGTTAAAAATATTCAATCGCGAATGACCGATAAATAGTAATAAATAAAAAGACTTATTTTGTTAGTGAAAGAGCATACAATCGAGTGCATTCAAAATTATTCAATAAATGACAAGTTGAAAAAAAAAAACCTTTCAAAGAAAAATGTTTCTTAACGTAATATAGTTAGGGGTCAATTTCGATTTTACGTCAATTGATAGCTGATGTCGTGTTTCTGTCGCTCGTCGTCAGTCGGGCGCCTCCGCGGCTCGCTCGGCGCCCGAGCCGAGGTCCTACCTAGCCTTTAAAGGCGCCCTTGGGTTGTTCCGCTCCTGATCCGATTCGAACCTTGGGAGACTTTAGTAGGGAACGGCGACACGCTTACATGGTGCCTTTCCCTCTAGAAACCCTGTGATGGTGTTTCGATCATACGGCTCGAGGAACTATTTAAGGTTCTCGCCGGCCCCAAAAAAGTCAGGTAAATATTAAATAATATTTTTGTCAAAAAATTATAATATAGAAATAATGTTTTTGTCGTAGCTCCAAGTTCCGTCCGTACGATGCTGCGTACGGGAGAGAACGCAGCGCGCCACACCAGGCACAGAAGAAACACCATATGTTCGGGAAACGGTGCTTCCAGGTAAACACATACTAATAGGGTCTATTATCGGTAAATAGTGTAACTTCGCATTAATAAATGCATGCATGAATTTAGATAAAAATATAAGTGTACCTACGACATGTATGTTATGCCTTAACCAGGTTCGTATATGGAACTAGTTTAGTAACTAGTTTAGCCCCAAGACACCGTACTCGTAGAACAAGGGTACTAAGAATCGGGTGCACACGCGCTCTACACCAGGTACAGACATGTACCTGGGCGCTTCTCTCCTCCACCACGGCCCGGTCAACCCGAGCCGAGGTCCGAGCCTTTAGAGGCGCCCTCGGGTTGTTCCGCTCCCCGATCCGATCCGAACCCTTCGGAGAATCTAGTAGGGCACGGGGACGCGCGATTCCTAGAAAACCTCCGAAGGTGATTCGTTTCACATGGCTTGAGAAACTCTTTAAGTTTCTCGCCGCCCCCAAAAAAACCCGGCTTTTTTGGGGGCGGCGAGAAACTTAAGAAGAAAGAAGAAGAAGCTGAAAATGCACTCTGAGGGAATCAGCAATCTCTCTCCAAAAAAAAAAACAAAACCTCTGTGAAAACAAAACCTCTCCTACGTGAAAAGGCTAAATATATTTATGATTTAAAAATAATACAGAGACCATTGGGAAAGTACAAGAGATAGGGCAATTTATCTTGAGAGTATTTATTTGTTAATCGATTTTATAGTAAAATAGCATAATTATAAAAAAAATATATTATAAATTACGTATGTCAGTAGGTATTTAAGGTATATATTGTAAGGCCATAGTTGGCTGAAATAAAGGTGTTCTATTCTAATCTATTTTATTATCACAATAAAACATTTTTCTTTCATAAGCGAACAGGTGTTTTTAGGAAAACACATCGTAACACCCCACATACGAAGGTCGAATATCTCTTAACTTTTCGTGTGCCTTATCTGTTTTTTTATCTTTCTCTTAAGGAGCAGACGCAACCACAGCTGGAGCCTTTGCCCCCTCGGCCCGCGCCCCCCGTCGTCAAGTACGAGTGCCCCGAGCAGGCCTACCACCACGACCCTATGATGCATGGAGGTTGGTAGCATTGATACGGTTACTCTTATATTAGTCCATGCTCCTATTAAATCTGTGCAGTTTCATAAGCCCATTCTTCTCCACAGCTAAAAAAATTACGTCCTGAATGGGTAGTAGGTACAAAAATTTTACTTAGATACTAATATCTAATTTTGTCCATAATATCTAATTAATCCAAGGGCTTTTAGGATTTTAGAACCCTTTTTTTTGTAATTAGATTGATAGATTAAGTACTTATATATTTATTACACATTTTTAAAACACAATACAATTCATAATTTTATGAAGCGAAAGATATAAAACCCAATCAGATATGATAATACCATAAATGTATTGTATATGTAACATGCATGCAATAAAAAATGCAAAACATGTGGACAGACAGGGATATACTATAACTGTCACAACTATGAATACCGTGTTTTTTTTTACAGAATTCGGCGGGCGTCCGCAACTCGTGCCCCCCCATATCTCCGCTCTCCAACCCCCCCTAGACCTTAACGCCCCGCACTCCAGTCACGCACTGCTACAGGTAAGACAAAAACAAAACTATTAATGATTATTATTTTGTAAAATATTTAGAAAAGTGCTTTTATTTAAAAAAATATTTTTAGAAAATGAAGATAAGATTAAAATAAAATATATTTATATGCAATCGAACCGGTTGGAGCGGTTGTCCAAAGGTCATGGTTTCGATTCCCACTCGTACTTTGATGCTGTCTGATTTTTTTCTAGTAATATTTTATCCTGCAACTATATAAGGCATTGTGAATGTAAAATTCTAAATAATAAAGACAGTTTTGGATAGGTTGATGTATTAATTTATTATCTTCAATACACACTTACACAACACATGATAACACAGCATAAACACACACAGGTAGGTATTTACAAACATATTACTGATTTCTGCAATTATATATTAAAAAAAATAATGGGTAAAAAATTTATGAAGTTTGTATATATTATATAAGAAAAAAAACAAAATCAAATTATACACTGACCTTAACCCATTCAATGCCGGCCATGTGAGTGGCGACAATTAAATTTCTATTGTGAAACAAATTACAAAAACACAAATGTTGAAAAAATTTCCACGAGCAGGATTTGAACCTGCACCCTTCTGACATACCGGGTCAGGTGCTCTTCCAATTGAGCTATCGTGGTTCCAACCAGCCTGCCGAAATTATTCAACACTATTTACTTTTTTACTTTGAAAGCCAAAGGCGCCTATTCTATCGTGTCTGATTTTGAGGCAGTTGTCTTGTATTATAATAATATTATATATAGTCTTTAGTTAAGTTTGTTATGTTAGTCTAGAAATAAAAACTGTAATGTTCATTCATAGGCTACATTCACATTCACTAATATAGTCATGAGTGGGGCCTGCCCTGGTGACTTGTAAATCAGGTTTCTTTGACACCTACTTCAGGCATCAGTCTCTCACAGATAGGATATAATTTTGTCATCCATCTTATACCTTACAGTGTACCTTTTGTGATGAGAACAATAAATAACATTTTTATTGATTATTTTATTTGTATCTGTTTTGTCAGGGCGCCGCCCCCCCGCGCGCCGCGCCCGGCCTCCGCCACAACCACAACCACACCTACGCCGCGCCGCCCGCGCCGCCGCACGCGCGCGCCGCCGCCGCCAGGGACAAGAGGGGTGAGTCACACACATCTTTATCTATATATTCTTTTAGTTGATGGCTTCGTGCGATTAGCACATTTAGCCAGTGTCAAAGTAATTTTTCTTACAAGTAATACATAAATATACAATATTTCCTTCCAGTCAGTATGATGATGATGAATAATAATAAAAATGAGAAGTGAGAAATGATATACCCCCCAACCCCTCGAGTATCTCAGTAAAGATGTGGGGCTTTACTAAGTCCTCGGGCAGACTTCTTGAGAGAATTTGAAAAGTGACGTTGGCCTTTTTTTTTTCATTTGCCAACACTCATACACACTCACGAACACTTAACTGTTAATAATCCACCATTATTTCACTTTAATATTCGACATAACACAAATTTTAGAAAATAAAACAAAACCGCAGACATGACTCTTCACTTTCCCGCCAAGAAGTCCCATCTATATATTCATTGAAGCTAAAACTTTTTTTTTTTCATTTCTTTTATTTTTTATTATTTTAATTTTTTTTTATTTTGCATAAAAAATACATTCAATTAAATAAACATTGTTTCACACATTTTTCAAAAATTTCAAAAATGGAAGAGGAGCGGCCGATATGTGTCAAAGCCAATCCAAACTCACATTCGATCTTTTTTAATTTTTCATTGCTTAGGATACAATCCGTGCAGCCTTAATAAAATTACGGTGGAATTTCGACCACTGGGCGACCACTAGTACGTGTAAATCTTCTGTGCGTGTGTTTGTATTTGAACTCCATCTAAACGGCTGGAGCAAATTTGATGGATTCGAGAATTGTTTAGATTTACAATTGGACACGGTAGGTGGCGCTGCAATAGTTCATCATGGGATACGGGTGTTTTCAGGCGGACGAAGTCGCGAGCGGGCCACTAGTATTATTATATACCTATACTAGCACTTTACTCGCGACTTCGTCCGCGTGGATTTGAATTTTTAAAAATATGTATTTGTTTTATTAAAATAAAATATAGCCTATGTTATCAGCAAGGAATGTAGCATTCTATCAGTGAATGTTTGGAATTGGACCAGTACCTCCAGAGATTAGCCCCGACAAACAAACAAACAAAATCACAAACGTTACCTCTTTATCAATAGTATAGATTTATCTAGATTTATATCAGCGTCATCGTCATCAGCTCATTTTATGTCCCCACTGCTGGGGCACGAGCCTTCCCTATGGATGGATAGGGAGAACGGGCCGTAAACCACCACGCGGGCCCAGTGCGGGTTGGTGGTTGTTAACGACTGCTAATGCAGCCGGGACCAACGGCTCAACGTGCCTTCTTCGGAAGGCACGTTGAAGCACGGAGAAAATTTTCGGTCACCCATCCGATGACCGGCCTTTGCGAAAGTTGCTTAACCTCAGCACTCGCAGACTCGCCATCGAGCTCCTATATTCTCCATTGTTTATACCTTTATTTTTCTAGATTTATAACATCATGTCGTTATTATTATCGGTACAAAAACCTTCGCTTTAAGGCGGTTAAGGCGACACGACACACTAAGAAAATGCACCAACTTTCGTCGTAGTATAGTATAGTATAGTATGTATAGTATAGTTTAAGACTACAATATGACTGTCGAATCTGAAATGTTGATATAAGTAAATTCGTGTCTTTATCTTGAATTTGGTAGCTCAAATGCACGATTGTATAATTTTTTTCTAAATAATTATTTTCGAAGACACCACTAAAAATCACTATTATTGAAATTACAACAACATTACAAATTTATATTCTCGGAAACCATTCAAATACATTTATAACAATCAATATTCGTTATTTAGTAGCTGCATATTAAACCATTTTTTTTTTATATTTTAAGAATTCTGTTCATTTCTATGCGGTCTCAATCGTCGCGGGTGCTACGTATTTTCAACCTTATTACAGCGCCTTTAGGGATCCGCCGTTTATTTAGTTCACGGACTAATTTAATACTAAAAATTAGTTTTAAGTCTACTGACTATTATGGGTCATTGTTTATTTGTTATTTATTTATTATTTGTTTTACAATATTTTATATAAAAACATATTTACAATATATTATAAAAAAACTTAACCTAGGTTGCCACCGGCAGCGGGGATAGACCCAAGCTATCGGTATTATTATTATTATCTTTATTTATTTTTTCTCATATAAATTTACATTATTATTATTATTATGATTATTATTATTAATGCTTAATTTTATTTGCGTGTTAAAACGGTTAGCAAAGTATTCGTATTTTTGTTAGCAAAAAAATTGCAATAAAACCGTTAGCAGCAACTTATAGTCAGCAAATATTTCTAAATCAGTCTGCAACTTATATAATTCTGAACAGCAGTCTTATGCCGCTCCCCCCTTCCGTGATTGGCCCTCGCCACGCTGCGCTTCGCTCGGGAATAAAGAATTAATTTAACCTAACCAACAGTAAGGATTTCTTATGCTGGCCGATTGTATAATTCTGCTGACCAAATAATAATTTTGCGTTACAACTATTTATTTTGAAAACACATAAATTATTTTCCATTTTATTTCACTAACTTGTCTATGCCCTTCCTCAGTCCGGCGTATGACAGACGGTAGCCTATCGGACGGCGGCTCTTCGACCAGCGGCCATTTATCCAGAGACGAGAAGAGGGCTAAGGCGCTGGGTGAGTGGAAACAGAGAAATGTTGCCTATGCTCTAGCGCAGCACGGTATGATTATCAGTAGTCTATGGTTCATGTTTTGTATTTGTCTATGGTTCAAGTCCTGCTCAAGTTGGTTCAAGTTCAAGTCCTGCTAGTTTAAAAAAAATAATTTACTTTTTAATATTATTGTAAGACGTGCTCATTTATAATTTTTTTTTATATTATCGTAAGTGATCTTAAACCGGTACGTCAGAAAAAGCGTATTCGAGTAACTTACAAATCTTTATGCAGGGTTATTGGAAATACGTAGCGATCCCTTTTTTTAAGTCCACTTTAAAGCAGCGTGGACCCATTTTTCTTAAAAAAAAAATATAATTAATATTTCTTTATTTATAAATCGGTACATTTTTGCCCCATTTACCCGAGGGCAAATTGATAGCTAATGATCTTTATTATCACCCCTTAAAGGGATCGCTACGTATTTCCACTAACCCGTATACTTACATATATATTTTTGTGAAAATTTTTTTTTATAAAAAACATTTTTTTTTTTCAACCATTACTTTCACCTACAGGTATACCTCTAGAAGTGCACGACATCATCAACCTACCCATGGACGAGTTCAACGAGCGTTTGTCCAAACACGACCTTAGCGAAGCGCAACTCTCGCTCATCAGGGACATCAGGAGGAGGGGGAAGAACAAGGTAAGGGGGATATCTTACCACAATTTGACTACTGACAAAACTGAGGACAAACAAACATACACAAACTCCACGCACTAACTACATTACTTTTATATTTCATTTATTTCATAATAAAACAACTGTCTTTTTTAATTTAATTTTTATTTTACCGATAAGCACAGTGCCTTGATCTCACCTGATGTTAAGCGATGATAAGGCCAATGATGGAAGCGCACTTCACCCGGGATCCTCAACTAGTGAGGCACTGGTTATCTTATCTCTAGCTGCCGGAACACAACAATGCTACAAACATTGATGTTATAGCGACATATTTAGATAAGATGGTGGTAGCAAGCCAGGCTGACAAACAAGCCCTACCAGCAACCAAACCGAGTACACAAACATGTACCCCCCCCACTGGGAATCGACCCCGGTACCTCTGGGTCTAAACCGGTGTGGTCTAGCCACTAGACCACAGAGCCAATTGGTTTAATAATAATCAAAAGTCCACGCGGTTAAATCCAGGTGCGGGTTCAAATCCGGGTCGTGTAATTTGATCGCAACAAACTATGTTAAAAAAAATTGTAACATTATAATTAAATTATCTTTTAACCTTAGGTCGCTGCCCAGAACTGCCGCAAACGCAAATTAGACCAGATCACATCATTGGCGGACGAAGTGCGCACCGTGCGCGACCGCAAGCAGCGCACGCAGCGCGACCACCACCAGCTGATGGCGGAGCGGCAGCGGGTCAAGGAGCGGTTCGCGGCGTTATACAGACACGTTTTCCAGGTGAGTGCTAAAAAAAATTTTTTTTTGTGTTTTAATTCTTCCTTACTTGTTTTTGTTTTCTTCTTCAATTTCTTCTTCCTCTTCCAGGTGAAGGCCACCTCCAGCATTTTCCGACCTTTTATTGGGTCTATAAATTTTCCAGGCGGTATTCCGCCTGGTCCTTTCTAATAATAAATAAATCATAATAGTAAACAGCCTATAACTATCCCACTGCTGGAGAAAGGCCTCCATCATTGAAATCAAGTCATCGCCACAATTGACGGGTAATGGCTTAACCACCACGCTTGACAAATGCGGGTTGGTGATCACAAACCCGGGCTATGCATCGAAAACTTCGAAATAAATTTTGCCCGGCTTGGGAATTGAACCCGGGACCTTCGGGTGTCGGGCCGAGCGCTCTGCCAGTCGGCCACCGAGGCGTTAAAATAAATAATAATAAAATAGGAAAATTATAATATATACTTACCTATAGTTACAAGATAAAAAATTTACAAGAAAAAATGATTTATTACTATTATAAAACCACTTTTCCCTCCCAACCATAATTATCGTCGGCCCCAAAACATTACGCGCGGGCATCAGTTCTCTCCAACTTTAGTTTTGTAAATATAAGATATAACTGACACTAATTATACAATGTAATAATTGGAGAGAAAAATAAAGATTTTTATTATTATTATTTATTATTATTATTACAGCCTAGCATCTTCATCATCTGTTCTTATCAATTTACACATAATTTGTGTTTCTCAGAACCTACGCGACCCTTCAGGCCGGCCGCTATCTTCGGCGCAGTACTCCCTGCAGCAGGCCGCCGACGGCAGCGTGGTGCTCGTACCGAAGATGACGCATCCAGGTTGGTACAATACAGGATGAGCTCAAAGGCGTTAACGCGCCCAGTCAGCGATTGCTAATGTTAAGCAACTTTCGAAAAGGCTGGTCATCGGATGGGTGACCAAAAATTTATCATTTCGAGCTTCGGATGGCACGTTGGCTGTTGGTCCCGGCTGCATTTGCGGCCCGCGTGGTGGGATGATGATGAGAATAGAATAATAGTTTAGTTTAGTCTAGTCTAGCAGTCGGACGTTATTAATATTAACACATTTTTGACACCAATAAACAATTGTAAAATAAAAAAAACCCTTTATAGCAAGCTTCATCACAGCCATGTCTCGGACCTCACATTTAGTACTAAAACGGAACTTTTCTTTTGCTCACCATTTATTTCCTTCTACAGATCACTCAATGAATCGCACTTCGGACGACGAAATGGACAGGAAGACGAAAAACTTCGACCAGTGACACACAGACACACTAACGCACTGGTGAACCAGAAGACAGTCGCAATAATTTGTATATTTATAATAAACATGGTAGAATTGCTTGTCGATGTCTTAACAAAACGTTTATATTTAATAATAAAGAAAAGTGACACAAATACTTTAATGGTAGCTTGAACACAGTGCATTTAAATTTAAAAAAAATTTGTTTACATTTTTGTACCAAAAAAAAGTTTCTATTGTAAAATATTGTTTTATAAAATTTTATGCGAACACTACATTTTAATATAAAACTGAACTTTATACGGATTAATTCGGTTCTTTATTGAGTTCTTTATTGAGTGCATCAGGAAACAACTATGTATAGTAATGCAAAATGAAACCCGAATAAACCCGTATTAATCAGTTTTGAAGTGCTGACTAGACAATATTTTTCTCATTTGTACATAATCTATTGAATATAAAAAATAATAAACATGCTCTTTTATACATATAGACGCAGGCGTCATTTAATAACATGCATTGTGGACTAGACTATTACATTGATTTAAATTTAATTTAAACTATATAAAAAACATGAACGGAGAAATTTATTTAAATCAATTTTATTTTAAATTATAAAATTGATAGAATTAGTGTATACGAAAAACTATGTTGAAAAGAAATGTATTTTCATGTATGTCTAGATGATTCGTTTCAACTTAGAGCAAAATGTGAGTTACCATTTGAATATGCCGTCCCTTTCTCCCATCTCCTGTTACGTTGGCTGCCTCAAAACCAGTCACAATAGAAATTTAATTGTCGCCATTCACAAGTGCGGAGTCCGGCGTTGAATGGGTTAAAGGGGGACGGCTATAGTATGCGTATTGCGTTACTGTTGAATTTATGTTTACATAAGAACTGGCATAGATACGAAGATTTTTTTTTTGTATAATTTACTTCAATGTTTTTCTCTTTTTTGTCACTCGAGGCGCCACTGTCTACACGGTAAAAATTCTTGGCTAAGATGTTTTGTTCATTCCCCACATGTTACAAGATTGAGTCCACTGTATGTATGTAATGTAATTTTTGAAACACCAGTTTTAAATTAATATTTATTTCAGAAGTCAAAAATATTAGTAGCGGCGCGTCTAGTGGTAGAAATGCAAGAATATCTCTATTTAATGGGAAATATGTAAAGCGTACATGAAAGAAAAATGATATTATATGATTGAAACAAATCAACTTTCTTTAAAAAATAAGTTGCTTGCTAGAAAGTCCCTAACAAATAATGTTTACGGCACGGCACATACAAGGTTGACACACAAAAACATGTATCAAAACACAAACATATGATATTTTAAAAATAAAAAAATATTCATCTTAAAAAGTTATCAACTCAAAATTTATGAAAAAAAATGTGATAGAAAAAAAATAATTCCATTTTTGATTAGTGTCTGAATAGTTAATTATGTTCGTGTGTTTGTTTTTTTTTACTTTTTATTTTATTATTTGAAAAAAAAAAAAAACTGTCGCAATAAACTTTAAACTTACACGCGTTTTTTATACGCACCGTACGTCTAAAAAGTCGTCTGCCATATTAAGATTTTTTTTTTGGCTTATGGAAACTCAAAAAAGAAATCAACATATTTTTTTGATTGTTTTCGTTTGTGGAAAGTTTTATCAAATGTGGTAGACAACTTTTTTGACCGTACATCTTGTGATGGCGACAAATATTTTTCTTATTATGTAATTTGGCATAAGTGTTACTCAATTTAATAGCCGATTTATGCATTCAATACAGGATTATGTCTTGAATGTCCAATAAAACTATTTATTTTACGTATTTATAAAAAAAACACTTAAGCAAAATTGCATAAATATGGTATAAGCCTAATGAGTTTTTATGTCTATGCCATAAACGACTGATCAATAAAAAAACAAGGAAAATTAAAAAAATAGTTTAGAAATGTGATGTCTATGACATCGATGCGTTGCAATAAGTAATTAATAATCGATTTTAACACTTTGTAATATATTTTTTTTCACTTTTTAATTGTGTAAGGTTGTTTATTTATGTATATTTAAAGTTAGGTTGTTATTATATTTTTTTCTTTTTTAAAGCTATTTTATTAAAATAGGTGAATTAAATCTACAAAATAATAAAATAATTCGATACAAGTACAAAAATAGTTCGAGTTTTGTTTTCTCTTTGATAAAACGTAAGTGTTTAATCAAAATTATTATTAGCTGTTGATAATTTTTTTCACCCCTGTTGTATTAAAAAAAAAAGTTTTTATTAAAACGATTTTTTTTTTCTTATGAAAACTTGCTTCCTTTATTGCAAATGTAAAATATAATTTCTGTTTAGTTATAGTTGTACGTAGGTGGATTAATAGTCTTTACAGAAAAGTAGTTCAATTCTGGAAGATCGGTTCTCAGTATATTTTTTTTCCGACCGATCTTTTTGAAGTTATCTACGCTTTAATCTATAAGTTAAACTAACATTATGTTTTTTAGCAGGGGAAATAAGCTTTTTTTAAAAGCAGAAATCTAATAAGAAGACCCATTAATACTGGTGTATAATGTATAATGTAAAAAATATATGTGCACTTTTGTACGTTGTCATTGTAACTGCTATGTTATATTCTGCGAAAAAGTACTTTACTGTTGAGATATTATTGAACCTTACTGGAATTGCGATTATTCTTTTATAATATTATAACACCACAATTTTATAATACACTGTTGTCTTTAAAACCCACAACGGCTTCAGGATAATAAAAATAAAACATTTCTCAAATCGCCGCTTTCTTTTTGTGATAGATAAAACATACAAAAAATGTTTTTTTTCGTATTTAAATTACATTTGATATGTTTTTTTTCTATACTTATTTTTATTTAAATACGCAAAAAAAGGATAATGAAACACATACATGTTATCAGACAAAGTTTATGCAAAATTAGACATGTTGATATTGATAGATTGATCTTGATTTGTATTCATTATTAATTATTAATTAGAGCATTTCAAATCGATTTCTTATTTTTTTTACCGAAGTCGTTGGCATTATGCCAGCAAAATAAACGTTAAATATTGTACAAACAAAATGTAACAAAAAAATGTCTTAAACTTTATTTGAAAGTGTACTGAAGTTAAGAAAAACTGTATAAACAATATTTCTTACATTTTTTTTTGTTGGTATTTCACCACAAGCCTATTTTTTTTATAAAAAAAATGTACTTACTTCAATAGACGCTTGCACTAAAATGTCTATTAAAATCTTTCTCTTTTTAAAATATCAGCGGAAATTAAAAAAAAAAAAGCTTACAAATCTTTTCAACTGTGTTATTTATATATTATTCGCCAGTATGTGAATAGCGTCTTGCTTTTTATTAAAACTACATAATTTATACTTAGCGGGCGTGGCATTATGTAATATATTATTACATTATTTTCTACTTCACTCGCGCGGTCGATGCGAGCATCATTACTTTTAGGTTATAGTGAGTAAATAAGTCTTAATAAAAAATGTGAGAAAATTATTCCGTTTATTATTTGTAGACCTTCCTGTAGAGGTACGATTTTTGAACTAGTTGTAATACAAATCGCGCACTATAATAGGATTTAAGAGTGCTAAAGTCTTCGATCAATTATGTACAGTCGAGTTATTAAATATATGAGCAAATCCAAGGTTTCAAAAATAATTGAGCATAGAAAGGTACATAGGCATCTGAACAGATTTACCAATCAAAAATATGTACACATATCACCTATCATATTAATCTGTAAGCAACTGAAAACTTCAAAATTATTCAAAAGTGTCATTGACTTGCAATCAGTCCAAGTAATCTAATTGTTCGTCGTATACCTTCCATTCTGTGGAACAAAAATATCTGTACTAAGGTTTTACACTTTTATGTGAACACGTGGAAGTTCATAAATATCTAAACAAACATAAGACTTAACATTTGACATCATCATCATCATCAAAAAGAATCATCGAAAAGAGTACCGTATTGTCAAATCAAATCATACATTTGTCTCTTTCACATTAAGTGTGACGTCATAGAAGTGTCATTAGTGTTTGCTTGCGGCTTCTTACCTATGTTTGCTGCTTGCTAGTTTCGATTAAGATATTGTCTTAAAGGAGGTTGTTATCATCTTTAGATAGATAGATAGATAATACTTTTATTGCAACACTAAAAAACATAAACATGAACAAAAGAAAAAAAAAATTAATAATAATAATTACAAAGTTACAATTTGGCGGTCTTATCGCTTTCAAGCGATTTCTTCCAGACAACCAGTCGGATGGAGAGAGCTAATAAACTTTAAGATCAGAGGTGAAATTATGGAAACATACTAGAATAATGTGTATTTTATAAATAAAGCAAAATAATAATAATGAAAATGATGATAATAATAAACATATAAATAAACCTACTTAAACATAATAGTAGTCTCAGGGAGGGAAGTAGCAGATATGGCAGTTTTGCAGCTGGACAGGGTTAATCGGAAAGGTAGAATTTTTTCACGAGCTCTTTAAATATGTGAATGGATTTCGCACGCCTGATCGCAACTGGAAGCGAATTCCAGAGACGAACAGCTTGGACGGTAAAAGAAGAATCATAAAAGGTGGTGCTGTGTGGAGGTGTTTTAAGGCTTAAGTTTTCTGATGACCGTAATGAGCGCGAACCTGAACAATAATGATAACTGAAACGTTCCTTAAGATAGGAAGGATAGGTGGGATTAAACAATATGTTGTAAAGAAGGGTCAGTATATGAGTATTCCGGCGAAGACGAATAGGAAGCCACTTGAGTTTTAAGCGATACTCAGAAACATGGTCATATTTGCGCAAGCCGAATATGAACCGAATACAAACATTCTTTAATGACTGGCCACTTACTATTTACATATTTTTAATAATAAGCTGATCTTAAAGTCAATCTTCAATTGTCATATTCAAATTGTGATTCATATATTTAAAACATGGCTCTTGTTGTAGATTCTTTATATTCATTGTGTTTAAAAAAATTACAGCTATCATGAATGATATTATCCAAGTTATTGTGGAACCTTATCAAAACATGGCAAACAAAGATTTTTCTATACTACGCGATATTGTCCTGGATGTACTCCAGGACTAAAACTTTAAGTTAAACTTGGAAAAAGAAATGGTTCGTCGTACCCTTGTTCTTCGAGTACGGTGTCTTGGGCCTAAACTAGTGTGCATGTTTAGTGTATTCTGTAAATGTGTAGTGGCATTTAGAGTATCGGGCGGGGGGGAGTGAGTGGTAAGCAGGCCCTTATATATTAGTGGACTGGCGCTGTCTACGGTAGATACAGAAACTAATCAATCTATCCAACATCTGGTAGGGTGGAGTCATTTGCGGAGCTATCTATAAAAAAATCTTCAGTGCAATCAGCGAGCGCCATCTATCTATAAGACACGAATTAGTTAAACATCTGTTCATTGGTGCATGATTGCATTCATAGTTAAGTCCCCTTGTCTGTGCCAGATGGCGCTAAATATACAATAACTGGGCTTACACTGGTACCATTATCTTAATTGTGTTTTTTAAAGATTTTAGTTTTTCTAGTACAAGCAGTTGTTCGTATTCCTAAGTACTGCATAATTTTGAGGCGTCGTCGTCGGTAGTCGAACGGATACTCGAGTTGAATGCGAGATATTTAATCCCAGGTTCAATCCCCATGCAAAACAAAATTTTCAGTGTATTGAGAAAGTACTTAAATGTTTAAACGACTTGCGTTGCTGACTATACTTGAGTAAACAATCGCGAAAAAAATAAAAAGTAAATAAATTAGCCTATAACTGGCCCACTGCTGGGAAAAGGGTTCCATCATTGAAATCACTACAATTGATGGGTAATGGCTTAATTACCACGCTTGCCAAATGCGGGTTGGCGATCACCGACCACAAATCCCGGGTATGCATCGAAAAATCCGAAACACTGATCGTCCTGGGAATCGAATCCAGGACCTTCGGGTATCGGCAGCGCTCGCTTTGCAACATGGCCACCGAGGCGTTAAACAAAATAAAATATATAAATGAAAAACTTCGCATAATAAAATGAAATTTTTATTTCATAAGGAATAATGCATACATACATACATACATATACACGTACATACATGTACATATACATATTGTATATAATAGTACATGATTTAAAAATATTACCTTATTACATTGTCCTATTTACGTATCATATAAAAACCGTCTAACTGCATTCTGTGACCAAAGCAAACTACACTTATAAATATTTTACGAAATCCTATCTTTATTAATACGTAAAGAAACAACTCTGTACCCCGTTATAAGAACATTGCGCAAGAAGGAGTGTGAGATTTGGCATAGTCAAAGTTCATGACGATAAAATTATGCATTATATGTGGTACATTACATTGCTTAAACATTGTATAATTAGTCAATTTCGGTCGAATTTCGACCATTGTGCGACCATAAGCATTTATAAATGTAGCTTGCCAATTCTGAACTAATCTCTGACATTTGTAAAAAAATTAAGATGATCATTTTGGCTTACAGAGTAAAGTGGATAGTATCGACTAGCCTAACTATTATATAATATTATAATGGTTATAGAAATTGTTAGAAGATGCGGATTCAAATCCCGCTTGTGGTAAAAAAAAAATACATATTTATTCTAAATTACAACGACGAGTCATCTTGATATGCTATTCTATCCCACTGCTGGGCAAGTCTTTTTCATCTATTACGATTTAATGGTATATGTAGCATTGTTGTGTTCCGGCAGCTAGAGATAAGATAGCCAGTGCCTCAGTAGTTGAGGGTTCCGGGTGAAGTGCGCTTCCACCTTCGGCCTTATCATCACTCAACATCAGGTGAGATGAAGGCATTGTGCCCACCCTTAGATATAAAAAAAATCGTTACTAAGTCGTATAAAATACAGATAACATGTTATATTGGAAATACAGATGTTGTTGCATGTAGCCCTGAAAGTAAATAAAAATCTTATTCTATATTTTTTTTATATCTAATAAAAATACATTACCTATAAAGTATTTTTGTTTTGTTTATATAATTTTAACGCAAATTATTGTTGCGGAACAAATTACATAAACACAATGTTGAAAAAATTTCCACGAGCAGGATTTGAACCTGCACCCTTCTGACATACCACGATAGCTCAATTGGAAGAGCACCTGACCCGGTATGTCAGAAGGGTGCAGGTTCAAATCCTGCTCGTGGAAATTTTTTCAACATTGCGTTTTTGTAACATTACCTATAGCTAAATATAAGTCAAATTTATTATGGAATATAAAATTTAAATGTAGTTATATAAATGCTATGAATATTGGCGGCACGAGTGTCACAAATAAATTAACGAATAATTACAAACAAAATTATTAATTATACGTTATAAAAGACTTTTCACTTAAAAATAAAAACTTATATTTTTTTTAAAATTATTTTTAATTAAAATAATTTAAAAGTTTATAACGACTGCAAAGCAACATTCTGTGTGGTTCTGTTCTGTGAACGCACTAAGTTTCTAATTCTCGTGTGGCTCTCGTGTGGCAAACTAATATTTTTAGTTGAGTTTTTTCACACATTGCAACGAAACATCTTCTCTAAATTAAAATATTAAAGTTCTAATTCTCATCTGGCTAAGTAATATTGTGAGGCCAAGTAATTCTGTATAAGCAATTTCAAGACAAACAATTTAATATCGGCTGCAAGCTAATTTCGTCCCTATATCTTTGCACTAAGGTTCTAAGAGGTGTTACAACTGTTAGCTGTGCGTCAGCGACGACGCCAGGGCTATTAACCGACCACTTCTATTTCAAAGCGATAATGTTCTAATTATGGTGTGGCGAAGTGAGATTTTGTTTCTATATAATGGTAATTGAAAAGTTTCATACCGACTAGGCGACTGCAAGATAATCTCGCTTCTACCTCTTCACACTAAGGTTCTAATTGGCATGAGGTGCAGCGGGCGGGGGGAAGCATCTCACATGCTCCACGCCCGCTCTCTCCTCGTCGGCCGCAATATGGCGGGCGAGCACGCTGAAGATCTGCGAGTTTAACACCTGGAAGCGTCTTATGCGGTCTACCATACGCTTCAATGGCTGGGGACAGAGATAAAAATTGTGTTTATTATCCATTTATTGAGGTATTTGCGGGATCCCGTTTATAAAAATTACAAGCGATTACATAAGGCAAATAAAACAATTGAAGAATCAACATAATATATCCACTTTTATTTGACTTTTATTTAGCATGTATTTGATCTCTAATTATCTCTCTAACTATTAACCGCTAACTATTTAGTTTGGTAATTTTGTCAGCATTCAATTGATTCAACTGTTTGCGAAGAAAACATAACATTTCCAGTTCCGCAAAACACGCGGGACTGAAAAATGACCGCGAGATCTCGGTAGTGCGGGATTGGAAGCCCTAACCTATAGTTTCAGACATTACCCTCCACAAACAAACAAACAAACCTTATCTCTTTATTAATAGTACAGATGACATTTTAAGACGCACGCATGAGCTATTTTATTTTTAAAGGTTTGTAGGTCCGGCGTAAGAAGCACGATTTAACTTATTTGTATAAAATATTGAATGACTTTGCGACATCTCTTGTGTCGGACATACGCCTTAAAATGCCATCTAAGTCGTCTAGACATAATTACTCTTTTTCGGTGCCTTTCTGCAATATCAATGTTTCCATTCACAACCCCATATACAGAATGTGTCGCGAATATAACACACTATTGAATAGATATATATGGCTCATATTTAGGCGCTTGGAAGTCTAGTCTTCGAAAAATTATTGAATGATTTATTTATTAATTGAAATTATTGTCATTATTGTTTATTGAATGTTATGTTTTTGTCTATCCCTATATAATTTTGAATTAGCAATTATTAATGTCATTTTTTCGTAATTGATTTCAAATAATGTTTTAAACTCGATCCTTTTGATCTCGATGTGTTTTATGCATGCTGCCTGCACATACTTTGGAAGTGCTTTTTTTTTTTGATAGAGATTGCTGATTGCCGCTGCGGCATTTTCAGCTTCACCGGGCTTTTTTGGGGGCGGCGAGGAACGTAAAGGGTCCCTCAAGCCGTGTGAAACGAATCACCTTCGGAGGTTATCTAGAGGGAACGGCATCGCGCACTAGTGCGCGTCCCCGCGCCCTACTAGATTCTCCGAAGGGTTCGGATCGGATCGGGGAGCGGAGCAACCCGAGGGCGCCTCTAAAGGCACGGACCTCGGCTCGGGTTGACCGGGCCGTGGAGGAAGAGAGAAGCGCCCAGGTACATGTCTGTACCTGGTGTAGAGCGAGTGTGAACCGGTTCTTCGTACCCTTGTTGTACGAGTACGGTGTCTTGGGCCTAAACTGGTGTGCATGTTTAGTGTATTCTGTAAATGTGTGCTGTCATTTAGAGGATCGGGCGGAGGGGCGTTCGCAACCGTTATGGGATCGTCGGGGTCATCTAGGACGTACTTAGGACGCCTAGACATGAACCGTTTTGTTGGTGGGAGGCTTCCAACATTATAGTTGGCGGCCGCCACAACAAGCGGGTACTTTGGAAGTGCAGTCTACCAATGTTTGTACAAGCTGAAAATGACTGTGTAAACGCTGTAATTGCGTTTTGTGTAATAAATAAAAAATACTCACGATGCCTTTGACCGCCTCGTCCTTCCCGTCGACTCTCTGCACGCGCAGGATGTGGTAGCAAAAGTCCAGCGCTTCGAACCTTCGCTGCTGCCCCAAGAGAGCTATGATGGTGCACCCGGCCCAGTGCAGACCCTCGCCGAACAGCTCCCTGTCACATTACACATTCATGTTGGCAAGGAGGCGCTCGATGGCGCGATAGCTGATGTTAAGCAACATTCGCAATCCGCAAATGGACGGGTGACCAAACATTTAACTTTAAAGGAAGGCATTTAAAGCCGTTGGTCTCGGCTGCATTAGCAGTCGTCGCAGCAAATTACCCTGTGCTGCCTGATGCCAAGCAAAACTACACTAATTGAAACACAATTTGCAGTCAAAACTAATATTCTCGAATAAAATGTTTTTGTTTTGTTTATATAATTTTAACGCAAATTTTGTTGCGAAACAAATTACAAAAACACAATGTTGAAAAAATTTCCACGAGCAGGATTTGAACCTGCACCCTTCTAACCCGGTATGTCAGGTGCTCTTCCAATTGAGCTATCGTGGTTCTAACCAGCCCACCGAAATTATTCAACACTATTTACTTTTTACTTTGAAAGCCAAAGGCACCCATTCAATGTCAACAACTACCGTCTAATGACACCCGATCATAATATTTTTACAAATACTCTTTGTAAAAATATCTTTAGATCAATCGATCGATCGATCGATTAGAAGATCTTTATCAGTTAAGAAGTAGACAAGCTATTTATAAAATGTTTTTGTTTTGTTTATATAATTTTAACGCAAATTTTGTTGCGAAACAAATTACAAAAACACAATGTTGAAAAAATTTCCACGAGCAGGATTTGAACCTGCACCCTTCTAACCCGGTATGTCAGGTGCTCTTCCAATTGAGCTATCGTGGTTCTAACCAGCCCACCGAAATTATTCAACACTATTTACTTTTTACTTTGAAAGCCAAAGGCACCCATTCAATGTCAACAACTACCGTCTAATGACACCCGATCATAATATTTTTACAAATACTCTTTGTAAAAATATCTTTAGATCAATCGATCGATCGATCGATTAGAAGATCTTTATCAGTTAAGAAGTAGACAAGCTATTTATAAAATGTTTTTGTTTTGTTTATATAATTTTAACGCAAATTTTGTTGCGAAACAAATTACAAAAACACAATGTTCTCAAATACTAAATTCTCGAATACTTTGAACATTGGTGAGTTAAGGAGCTCGATGGTCGGTCTAACGGGCATAATATCATTGTTTGTAGCATTGTTGTGTTCCGGCAGCTAGAGATAACACAACCAGTGCCTCACTGGTTGAGGGTTCCGGGTGAAGTGCGCTTCCACCTTCGTCCTTATCATCACTCAACATCAGGTGAGATGAGGGCCAAGTGCTTACCCGTAAAATATATAAAAAAAAACCTGTAGTCACACAGTCAGACTGCTATACATAACAAAACATAGAAACAAAGTCAACACTCACTCGACAGTGAACTGAGTATCTCCAACGGGGATGCAGTACAGAAATTGCAAGGCCGACCACAACCTGCAGGGCAGAACGCGGAGGTAAATAAATAATATAGAACATCACACTAAAAGTAGGAATTTAACAAACTTTTTTTTTTTTCTTTTTTTTTTAATGGCTTCTGTTGTGTTTTTCCAACACCAATAATTTCGCCAATGTCGAGTGATTAACGAGACACGTTATAATTTGGAAAATGGCCAGTAGAAGTTACAAATATTGGCCGGTAGAAGATATATCTTTTTATAAACTTTGTGAATTGAGTTATCTATCTACTTTATAATCTTATATTATTTGACTGAATAAACTTACATAAATAATTTAATATGGAAGGATGAGGGAAAGACAGAAGAAATAGTAAGTTTATAGGGCGGGGAATTTTAGAGGGTAGGATGTCATACAAAGAGACGGGGTATCTTGGACAGTTAAAGAATATATGGTCTGGAGTGCCTTCGTCTAAACCGCACTCACATAATGATTCTAACTGCCGTACTCAGAGACGTCAATTAAGTTAAATGACAATTAAATGTCATTCCTTGTAGTAGTAGCAGTGGTAGTAGTAGGGGTAATCACGTCGGGGTCACCACTGTAGGAAGCCTGTGGTAGTAGGATGGTGCGCCACAATGAGGAAAGATAAAGGGAAGATCTTCCTCCGAGCTGGGTGGTATAGCTCGGGGACCGAGGTCCAACGGATGTTTTTTTTTTTTTTTTTTTTTTTTGGAGAGAGATTGCTGATTGCCGCTGCGGCATTTTCAGCTTCACCGGGCTTTTTTTGGGGGCGGCGAGGAACGTAAAGGGTCCCTCAAGCCGTGTGAAACGAATCACCTTCAGAGGTTATCTAGAGGGAACGGCATCGCGCACAAGTGCGCGTCCCCGTGCCCTACTAGATTCTCCGAAGGGTTCGGATCGGATCGGGGAGCGGAGCAACCCGAGGGCGCCTCTAAAGGGACGGACCTCGGCTCGGGTTGACCGGGCCGTGGAGGAGGAGAGAAGCGCCCAGGTACATGTCTGTACCTGGTGTAGAGCGAGTGTGAACCGGTTCTTCGTACCCTTGTTCTACGAGTACGGTGTCTTGGGCCTAAACTGGTGTGCATGTTTAGTGTATTCTGTAAATGTGTGCTGTCATTTAGAGGATCGGGCGGGGTCCAATGAATGTTAGTTGGAGGTGCTATATATAGCGAAGGAGATGGTGAAACTTCACTACCGCGATGCAGGCTTTCCATACAATTTATCGTCGTAGTATGGCGACGTCGTTGGTATGCGTTTGTAGCGCCATCTGTTGACTGAGAAGGTGTTTTTTGCTTCGTGTCGATTAATGTGCGGCGTATGCGGTAGGTGACGCCGCCACAAGCACTATACATAAGAAAGTGACAGCAAGAGACTTAATTGTCATTAAAACTTAATTGACGTCTCTGAGTACGGCAGTAAATGTCGGACTTTGGTATAAGTGACAAATTTATTAAGGGTGCGCCGTCCGTAAGTGACAAGTGTCTTTTTTATTTTTAAATGTCTTCGTCCATATTTATTTAGCAGTGGTTAACGCGCCCGGTCTGCGAGTGCCGAGGTTAAGCCACTTTCGCATCCAAGTCCGGTCATAACAAACATTTATCATCTCGAGCTCCTCCGTGCTTCGGAAGGCACGTAAAGCCGTTGGTCCCGGTTGCATTAGCGGTCGTTAACAACCACCAACCCGCACTGGGCCCGCGTGATGGTTTAAGGCCCGTTCTCCCTATCCATCCATAGGGAAGGCTCGTGCCCCAGCAGTGGGGACATAAAATGAGCTGATGATGATGATGGTGATGATGATATTTATTTGATGCCGCGCGGCAAATTTTGTATGGTCGCAAAAAACTGCTCGTTAAATCGAAAATGTCAGACGGAATATTTGTCTAAACAATCACCATTGTTGGTGTACCATATATTCTTTATTACACAAAAAACACACATACAGAGAGCAGTTTACAAACAATGGTGAGCAAAGGTGGACTTATCTCTAAAAGAGATAAGTCTTCCGAAGCGACAAAAGTGCAAACAAAACTATCTCAAATAAAAATAACAATATTGGGTACAATACATATACAATACATGTACTACAATATTATTAAAAACTATATAACAATACTACATAATTATGAACACATACAATAATAATAATAAACATGGATATTACAAGTGCTTTAAATGATATTGTGGAAAAACTATAGTGATGGTTGGATGAATTTATGGAACGGACTAATTGTAAACACGTTCTCTTTGATACTAAATATATGTCTTGTTTATTTAATACGATAGTATTTTCAATTTAATCAACTTAGCCGTGACTGCATTTTTGGCATTTTTTGGTCGGCGCACCCTTAATGAATTGTCCAGCAATGGACGTCTGTTGGCTGAGATAATGATGATTTGCCTATAGAGCTCTAGGCGTCAAGTCTACTTACTAGATTACTAGATACTTATAGATCCCCGCATTGTCTAATAAGTGAGGGTTTTTTTATGGGTTTGCACAAGCATTTAGCCAATAAAAAGGATGTTTTCTTACAAGTAATACATAAATAAACAATAATTCCTTCCTATATGATGATGATGATGATGATGAATGATAATAGAAATGAGAAGTGAGAAATGATATACCCCCCAACCCCTCGAGTATCTCAGTAAAGATGTGGGGCTTTACTAAGTCCTCACGCGGACTTCTTGAGAGAATTTGAAAAGTGACGTTGCGCTGTTTTGTTTCATTTGCCAACACTCGTGCACGCTCACGAACACTTAACGGTTAATAATCCACCATTATTTCAGTGTTTAGACACTGCTACGTGTTATTTACGTACCTGCAAAGCTCCGCAGTGCCTACAGTGTATTTGTTTATAAACATGAATATTGTCTCTATAGTATAACGTACGGTGATGATGGGCGGGTTATTTGTATAGATCTGCAGTGTGATACATATAGAACTTCGCGGTATATCAGCGTGCGTCAGGGGCGCTGTCTATTAAATCTGTGGTGCAGTCTACAGCGCAGGAGTAACCTATAGAGAAGGCGCAGGCTAAAGCGGGGGCGCAGTCTAAAGCGAGAGCGCAATATGTAGCAGGGTTGCAGTCTAGAGCGGGGGCGCAATCTGTAGCGTGGGCGCAGTCTAAAGCAGAGGCGCAATTTACATATAGCGGGGGCGCAGTCTGGAGCAGGGGCACTACTTAGAGTTAGGACACGTGATAATGTGGGGCGATTTATCATATGTAGTGTAAACAGTAGGCTTGTAAATCTATGAAACCTGTATAAGTACTCCCTTACCTATGGAACTCGGCGGTATCATCGGCGTGCGGGGGCGCGTGCGCGGGGGCGGGGGCGGGCCAGTGCGGGGGCGCGAGCGCGGTGCGTAGCCGCCGGAGTACCACGCCGAACAGAGATAGGCCGCAGCAGAGACGCTCGCGGGTTAGCAGCTCGCCTTCACGGGCCAACTGGCTTTGCTGCGATGACAAAGATTCAAAACTCAAAATAATTTATTCAGTTTAGGCTAACAAGTAGCTCTTGTGAATGTCACTATGCCCTCGGTTCGTAAGTCTACACAGGGCAGGAGACCTTGTACTGAGAAGAACCGAAGAAGAAGAAGAAAAAAGGCATTTCTTGCCAGTTCAAAATATTGAAAAATACCACAGACCAAATATCTAGATATGAAAACCAATCGTGCCACATTTTTTGACATTACTATGATTTGACAAGCACTGTTTAGTGATGGAAATCACCTTACGTGCCAAATCAATTTAAAAATGTGTTGTGAACGAATTTTGTTATTCGTAATCGTTAGTCATCTATAAATAAGGAATAGGAAAGTAAGAAAGTCATTGAAAAAGCTTTTAATATTTAATTAATTTTCAATTGTCAACCGCGGACTAAATGTAGGAAACTGGCAGTGAGCACAGATGGACTCACTCGAAGCGTCTGAAGTAGGTGTACTTGCGTGATCTATGTTAATATTAGGTCTGTGGAAAATACCCTGTCATAGCCGGACACTATTTTTTCATTACAAATAAACACACTAATGCAATTTTCAACACTTTGTCTTTTTTCAAATTATTATTAAATAATCTGATAAATAATTTGTTCGCAACAAAATTTGCGTAAAATTATATAACGGGTGGGGAAAAAGTAAAGTCATAAATGAATTGGCTGCCATTTTGTTCGAAATGAAAAAAATGCGCTCCGTTTTTACAAAAAGTTTATTTAAAAGTGTAAAATTGATGTCAATAAGTTTTAAAAATTAAATCGGTCAAATGACCACCTCCAGAGTTAATGCACATTCGTGCTCGTTTTACGGCATTTTGCATAATTATGCTCGCAAGACATCTGGCCCCAAATTGGTAATTTCTTCTTCAATGTTGGTTTTTAAAACTTGCAATGTTTGTGGCTTGTTGCGGTAAACGCGAGATTTTAAAAGTCCCAAAGAACGAAGTCTGGCGCCGTCAGAATTGGCGATCTGGATGGCCAGTTCAAAGCGCCAAAGCGGAAGATCACATGGCCCGCAAATTGGTCAAATAGGTAGTAACAACAATTCCGCGTTCTTCAGGTGTTTGTGGCGGCGCCGCCTACCGCATACGCCGCACATTGTTCGACACGAAGCAAAAACACCCTTTCAATCAACCGTGTCAACAGATAGCGCCACAAAACGCATACCAACGACGTCGCAATACTACGACGATAAAATAGTATAGCCCCCGAGCTATACCCCCCGGCTCGGAGGGAGATCTTCCCTTTGGCCTTCCTCAATGTGGCATTCTCCTTACCATTGGTTTTCTACATGTGAATCGCTCCATTGCTTATTGTCAATTAATTCTCTATCTGTCTACAATATAAATGTCAAAGCGTAATGACATTTGACGCCATTTGCAAAAATACTGGCACATTTACGTTATGCCATTACTTTTGCCCCACCCGTTCCAACCATATTATCATAAATATAGTTTGCCTAACTCTTAACTGATCTTCAATAGCTGTAAACATATTAAGATCGGATGTTGATGACGTAGTTGTCGTACATACGATCCGATCCAAACCCCTCGGAGAATCTAGTAGGGCACGGGGACACGCACTAGTGCGTGATGCCGTTTCCTGTAGTAAACCTCCGAAGGTGATTCGTTTCACACGGCTTGAGGAACCCTTTCATGTTTCTCGCCGCCTCGAAAATAGCCCGGTGAAGCTGAAAATGCAGTCTGAAGCAATGAGCAAGCTCTCCCATAAAAAAAAAAGTTTAAACACTCACCTTGGCTGTGCCAAATTTGTCGACGTTGGTGACGATCTGTAGCGCGGAGTACTTTGCCTCCAGCCGCTTCTGTTTTGTCTCTGGTTTCTCGCCCTCTGGTTATTCATTCAAACAGAAAAAAATATTTAAAGTAATTACGTCTTTATCGATTGTTAAATACTTGCAAAAGTGTTCTTTCGACTGTGAGTGTGTGTGTGACTTCACTTGTGTGAGGGTAGTAACTTCACAGTGACGTAATACCGCTGGCTTGCAGCGTAAATCACAAACTACTAGAAAAATTCAACGAATCATCTGGGGCCTCAGCAGCTCAGCGGTCAGAGCATGTCAATTGAGTGACGTGACCAGCCACTAAGAAAGTATTTTACGGAAATTGTCCCCTAAGGGACACTAGAGGATGTAAGATTGTATGAAAGTCCGACAGTTTTGAATTAAAATGCATAAAGTTTGGTATTTAGTATGGTTTGTATGTCGGGGTTAATCTCTGGAACTACTGGTCCAATTCCAAAAATTATTTCACTGATAGAAAGCTACACTCCTTGCGGGTAACCATAGGCTATTAATTTATTTAAAAAAAGAGTTTATTCTTCAATCTCAAATCCACGCGGACGAAGTCGCGAGCAAAGTGCTAGTTCAATATAATTTTGTCAATAAACAATTTTGAGTCGTCCAAAAAATAAAAACTTACTTATAATAATATGATATAATACCATTTGGTAACGACCAAATCGTGCAATTAACATCAACAATTATTAGAGAATCAAACTCAAGCTTGCTTTATAATAAAACCCCACACATAATTCAAGGAGGACATTCGCTAACTATTGTAGCTCAGTTTTCCTAACTAAAGTTTTATAGTTTAGGAGATAGGATTTCTCTTTTTTCTAACGTAATACTTTTTTTTAATCCTTGATTGAGCAAAGTTGCGACGTGTAGGTGATACCAAAAAAATAAAGAGAACTCATCAGGACGTTGAAGAAAAAAGTTACGACAGCTTTAAGGACAAAATTGTTGTTGTACATAACACATAATAATATGTATTTCTCTTAACAGAAGTATAGTGTAATTAATCTTTACTAGTGTTATAAAGAGGAAAGCTTTGTATTTTTGTATGTTTGCAACGAATAAACTCAAAAACTACTGGACCGATTTAAAAAATTCTTTCACTATTAGAATGCTACATTAGCGCTGAGTAACATAGGCTGTATAAAAAAGAAATGTCCACCCGTGCGAAGCCGGGACGGGCCGCTAGTGTTATATTTAACATAATTTCTATTTAATTCTTAATCTTATTAGATTAAGTATGACGTTTTGTTTGTTTACGTATGTTTTCTATGTTGTAAGTTGTTTGCCCAGCGCCATGCGCACATATTATTTTATATAAAAAAGGCATCCGCAGAATACCAGTGTCGCGGCACATCGTGTCACGGCGTAACGTTGAGCGGAGACCTTTCTGATACAATCCTTATATTGTTTTCTAAAGTTTACGCGAACACTACACATTGAAATGAAACAACTTTTACGGATCTACTCGCGTTCATTTTACACATTAGTTTTAATTAATGTTTATCCTGACGTTTCGAACCGTTTGCAGGGTCCGTGGTCACAGGGAGACTGAGGTGTTGGTCGTCTCATAATTAGTTAGTAGCTTGTATACCCTCATTTAAATTTAATCAGGTGCATTCCGTTTTACGCAGAAAGAGCTTACAGTATCTTTTGGTCTGGCAGTATGGTGTTGGGGCTGGGATTTAATATTCTGTATGATGGGATCCCACAATCCTTATTCTAAGTTATGTTTTTTTTTGTATAATGTGTAATGTTTTTGTATCAAATAAACATTTTTCTATTCTATTCTATTTTAAAATTTGAGAAAATCTTTAAAAAGTTTGTATTTACCATCTCCAAAACTATAGAACTGAGAAAGTAAGTGTCAATAGTTAGCAATGACCTCCTCCATATGGTAATTTACTATGGCGGGTCGTGTACCAGTCACCCAGTATAGGTGGGGCTTACGTGTACGTGTACGTGTACTTTACAATAACTACCTATTGTATTTTATATAACTAGTAGAGGCGCCCGCTAGATGCAATGCCTCCGGTTGAATCGGCCGCGTAGGATTTTTGTACCTGATGAGGTGCCTGGATGGGTACTGAGAAGTGAGTGGGCTTACAACTCCGCCACCAAAGAGGACATTTGGTAGTCGACTTTAGAGTTGACGACCCGAGCAGTGGAACTGCGCGTTGTGCTCTTGGTGCAACGAGAAGTGAGCGAGCTTACAGCTCCGGTAACCTGTCTGGATGTTAGGTAGTGGACTATACGTGTCCACGAGGACACTAGTCTTAAAAGTACCGGATGTAGAATGCGCTTCGGCGCGTTATGACCTGACGTAAATAGTCCCATGTGCTTGGTTGTCTGACACCTAACTTTATAACCGTAAGGTTGGTGGGGGTGTCAGTATAAACTTTAAAGTCGTGTGTAGCGGGGTGTGTGTATTTTATATAAACACTTGTATTCTATGGATATTGATCGCGTAATGAACGTTTCATATCAACTTACTAAACTTAATGATGCAACAAACTTTTACCTACCACATATAAATCGAAAAGAACTATTCTATTCTATTCTTACCTGCTGTGTAGGGGCGCGGCAGAATGTTCTGGAAGGGTGCTGCGTGGAGTAAGTCTGTCACTTCCTCTTGACTCAACGCCTATGAACAAACGGTAAGTTATTCCTTTTAAACACCTAGATCAACCTAAAGAAAATCTATCATAAGAAACGAATAATAACAACAGTTACAATGTCAATGATTACGTTAATGATAAGAATGTATGGAACTGACATTACTCCAATTCTCGCACACTGTATAGGTCATATAGTTTTGAAGTACATACATAGTGCCCAAATAAGTTATTTTAGAATCAGGTGTAATGTTGAGCAAATGTATAGAGGTAATGTTTATTTCTATACATTTACTGTCCGCGCTCTTGAAATAGTTTAAACTTACAATTATTTTTTTTAAGTGCTAATTACTGCACTGAAGCTAAATTAAATATCTATACAATTTTATAAAATACAGTGAAAAAACTGGGTCGGGTGGGCGTTTAATTTTTTCACTATATTTTATTAAAAAAACTATAAATATTTACATACATATGCTGTGGAGTTCTTCTTCATAGTAGGCAAAAAAATGTTTGGACGCTTCAAAAGCAATTAACTATCTTAACTTTATTAGAATAAAAAATTGAAATGAAACAACTTTTACGGATCTACTCGCGTTTATTTTACACATTGGTTTTAATTAATGACATGATTTAGACAGTCTCCTAGTGATCACGGACCCTGCAAAGGGTTCGAAACGTCAGGATAAATATTAATTAAAACTAATGTGTAAAATAAACGCGAGTAGTTCCGTAAAAGTTGTTTCATATCAATGTGTAGTGTTCGCGTAAACTTTAGAAAAGAATAAAAAATGTTGACTTTGACTTTGACTTTGAACAAAATACGAAAAACACAGAAGTCTTGAGGACTCAGGATAAACATTAAATAAAATTAACGTATAAAATAAACGCGAGTATATCCGTAAAAGTAGTTTCATTTCAATGATGGTACAGTATTCGCGTTGACTTTAGAAAACAATATGTTGAGTATTGACTATTAATAATGTAAAAAAAAAAAAAACTACGATAGCTCAATTGGGAGAGCACCTGACCGGTATGTCAGAAAGGTTCAAATCCTGCTTGTGGAAAATTTTTTCAACATATGTGTTTTTGTAATTTTTTTCGCAACAAAACTTGCGTTAAAAATTATTTTAACAAAACAAAAACATATTATTAATAATGTGGCAAGTACTACGAACAGAGTTACTTAACGGGCTTGCAGGTACAAACCCCTACCAATGGCCCCACTGACCTGTTCTATGAGCATGCAGAAGAGTATGATGTTGCCCAGCTCGCGAAACGCGTGGAACAGCTCGGTGCGCGCGTCCGGGTACTGCACGATGTCGGTCAACTGTGCGTGGTAGTAACCCAAAACGCCTGGGGAAGAAAACAGGCGTTATTGGTGATAAACGACAAAAGCTATATATTAATACATGAAGAAAAATTGTATACACCTTACTTTTTTTGGGGGAGATTGCCTCAATCGGCATTATCAGCTTCACCGGACCTTTTTGGGGGCGGCGAGAAACTTAAAGGGTTCCTCAAGCCGTGAGAAACGAATCACCTTCGGAGGTTTTCTAGAGGGAACGGCGTCGCCCACTAGTGCGCGTCCCCGTGCTTTACTAGATTCTCCGAGGGGTTCTGATCGGATCGAGTTTAGATAGAGATACGTGATACGAGAAGTAAAGCAGAAAGATAACATTTACGTGATATATATGTTACAACTTGGTCGAAACGTCGGGTATAAAGAAGGTGTGATACCATTTACTAATTCATCATCATCAGCCTATTTATGTCCCCACTGCTGGGCACGAGCCTTCGAGGATGTTCACACCACAGGGCGAACGGGTCATAAACCACCACGCGGGCCCAGTGCGGGTGGTGGTTGTTAATGACTGCTAATGCAGCCGGGACTAGCACATAAACACTTAGCAACGGGCGCGTAGTCAAACGTAATGCGCTACGACATTTAGCAGTGCTACGATATCGTAGCACTCTCTACACGCGCTTTGCCTTCATCACACCTGACGAACACAACTAGTTAACTGTTGATAACTAACTAATGCACTCACCAATAGACCCGAAGTAACGCTATAACTTGATACAGTGCTACGGCACCGTAGCATACTAAACACTAGGAAAAGCACTGCTACGCACAGTATGTGCTACGACAGTTTCGTGCTACGGCAGTTAGTAGTGCTACGGCAGCGTAGCACTCCCTACATGTGCTTCGCCTTCATCTCACCTAAAGAAATTAGTACACAAAACTAGTTAACTATTGATAACTAACTATGATGCACTCACTATTAGACCTAAAGTAACACTACGACTTGATACACTCAAAACTTACCATTATGAAAAGCACTGCTACGCACCGTATGTGCTACGACAGTTTGCAATGCTACGACACCGTAGCACTCTCTATACGCGCTTTACTTCTCCTACCTATTGAAGAACTCACCATTGGAGCCGTAGTCGTATCTGGGCAGCTTGCAGTGGCGGGGCATGACGGCCTGCAGCGCGCGCGTGAACTGCGCCAGCGTGCCGTGCAGCAGGCCGCGGGCCACCCCCAGCAGCTCCGACACCACCATCGCGACACCTTGGTAGCCCAGGAGGCGGACTAGGGCGTGTAAGTGGACGCCGCCCACGAAACCTATGGGACAAATTTTTTTTTTCAAGTTTTTTTTGTAATGTCTCCTTTTTGGTGATGTAATGTAATTCAAGTTTAAGAGAGGAAGAACTTCAACTAAAGACGACCCGCTCTCGGGACGCCCTACGACGGCAGTTACCAAACAAATGATAAAAAAAGTTGAAATTTTTTTTTTTGTCTAATCGTCGTGTTACTGTTCGTTTTGTAGCTGAAGAACTAAAGATTTCGACAGGAAGTATCCATAGTATTATACATGAACATTTGGGCATGAAAAAAGTATCAGCGCGCTGGGTGCATAAACAAACAAGACTGAGGATTTCTCAAATCAATTTGGAATTGTTACAACAAGATCCTGACCGATTTTTGGCTCGCATCGTAACTATGAATGAAACGTGGCTCCACCATTATGATCCCGAACATTCCATGACTTGGAAGAGGCCGTCATCTCCAACGCCTAAGAAGTTTAAGGCATTTCCATCCGCCGGGATTATGGGTTCTTTTTCTGGGACAGCCAGGGGGTGATAATGATTGAATACCTAAATCATGGAGCCACTATTACGCAGGCCTTATACGCAGAACAAATAAAAAAGTGCGTCAGCAAATACGCGAAAATCGCCGCGGCAAACTTGCTAAAGTTGTGTTGTTTCACCAAGATAACGCCCCCGCACACAAGTCCCGAGTTGCGATGACTGCTATCCAAGATGCTGGATTTGAATTGATGGAACATGCTCCATACTCACCTGACCTTACACCTAGTGATTTCTACCTGTTCCCGCGGTTAAAAAAACATTTAAGAGGTCACAAATATGGCAATGATGAGGAAGCGATAGCCGCCGTAATGGTTTTTTAAGCGATCAAGATGAAGATTTTTTCAAGAAGAGAATCTCAGGATTAGAAAAACGCTATACCATGTGATTATGTCGAAAATAAATTACTTTTTACTTTACTTTATTGAACACCCCTAGTATGTTACTTACCGTTATACTGAGCGTACTGAGCAGAGTAAGCCAGTGTAAGTTGTTTGGAGCCCCACAGTAGGGCGTGGCCTGCCTGCTGTGGGCGTTCTCTTTGCACGCCCGCCGCGAACTGAATGCCACGGCATTTGACGAATCTAAAAGACAAAACATATACCTTTATTTGCCATAATAATGAAAACATTTAATTAGGTGCTATAATAACAACATATTAAACACTATCCTTCTAATAACTCAAAAATCATAAAATTTGGAAGACAGTGTTGTAAAATGGACGTTTTTACAACAAAAAAATTTTCTTAAAAAAATTTTTGTCGTTGGTCAATATTAAACAAAGGGCGGGACAAAAAGTCACATCATGCAAGCGAAATTTAAAAAAAATGGTCTATCTTCGATTTTATTGATATAATGTAAGAAGTCGATCCTGCTACTCCAGACGTACGTAGCACTGATCCGCGTCGTAGCACTGCTTACCGCCATAGCCGCATACCTATCTGTAGCAGCGTTGTAGCTAAAAATCGATACAGCTATATACAGGGTGTAATCGTTAAATGTGCACAGGCGATTATTTCGAAACTATGAGAGATATAAAAAAACTTAAAACTGATAACGAAAGTACGTTATCTAATGAGTAAAATAGCATCAATAACTTTTTTTAAATCAAACGAGAAGTATCCAAAATTTTGACATTAAACACTCCCATACATTTAGTATGAGATTAGTAGAGAGGTTTTAGTTTCCTTGTTGTAAGTGGTCTAGTATTCATTTTACCTTAATCATACACAGAATACACAGTCTGGAAGATTGCAGAATCGTGTACGTCGTGCAATTGCTTTAATTATTCCGCAAACGTTACGGAAAGTTCATTTAGAAACTGTAAATAGAGCAGTCTTTAAGCCCGGTGAAGCTGAAAATGCCGCAGCGGCAATCAGCAATCTCTCTAAAAAAAAAAAAAAAGTAAATAGAGCTCGTCATTGTATCGCACAACAAGGACGACATTTCGAACATCTACTTTGATTACAAAATTTTGTGCTTTTATACAAAGAAATAAATATTCAACTCAAAGATAATATTATTATTTTTGATATACATTATTTTGTTAAGCTAAATTAACCTTTTAAAACAAGGAAAATAAAACCTTTCTACTAATCTCATACTAAATGTATGGGAGTGTTAAATGTCAAAATTTTGGATACTTCTAGTTTCATTTTTAAAAAGTTATTGATGCCATTTTACTCATTAGATAACGTACTTTCGTTATCAGTTTTAAGTTTTTTGATATCACTCATAGTTTCGGAATAATCGCCTGTGCACACTTAACGATTACACCCTGTAGAAATCCTAAACGTACTCCAGTCGTTCGCAGAGACGATCCGCGTCGTAGCACTGCTCACCGCTGTAGCCGCTTACCTGTCCGTAGCAGCGTTGTAGCAGTAGTTGGGCAGAAAGTCGTAGTTCAGCTCCCAGAACACGTGGAATGCGATTCGGCCGTACGGCGCGAGCACGCCGTGATCTGACTCGCGGAGGGTCGCGTCGAACTCGTCCAGGGTTAGGTACCGGCTGAGTAGTTTGTGGCAAAGCCGGTTGACGGATATAAGGCCTTCTAGTTCCTATAGAGCAATAAGAAAGCTAGTTATATTATCACTTGTCATACTAAATATTTCTCTTCTTCTTTATTAGAACCTATATTTTTTGATGTTTGTAGCATTGTTGTGTTCCGGCAGCTAGAGATAAGATGGTGAGTGCCTCAGTAGTTGAGGGTTCCGGGTGAAGTGCGCTTTCATCTTCGGCCTTATCGTCACTTAACATCAGGTGAGATGAAGGCCAAATGCTTAATGGTATTTATTAGAAAATGATGGATGCTAAACAAAGAATTACACGATTTAAGTGTTGTGATTCAGCAGTAAATTCCGCAGTAGAACTCGACACCTTACAGCAATCAGACCCTACCATTAAGCTATCGTGGTACTAAGATATATTACAAAAACACAAATGTTGAAAAAATTTCCACGAGCAGGATTTGAACCTGCATTTTCAACATTTGTGTTTTTGTAATTTGTTTCGCAACAAAATTTGCGTTAAAATTATATAAACAAAACAAAAACATTTTACAAAAAGCTTGCCTACTTCTTAACTGATCTTTAGTATTTGTAAAAATATTATGATCGGGTGTTAATGACGGTAGTTGTTGACATTGAATGGGTGCCTTTGGCTTTCAAAGTAAAAAGTAAATAGTGTTGAATAATTTCGGCGGGCTGGTTAGAACCACGATAGCTCAATTGGAAGAGCACCTGACCCGGTATGTCAGAAGGGCAGGTTCAAATCCTGCTCGTGGAAATTTTTTCAACATTTGTGTTTCTGTAAATTGTTTCGCAACAAAATTTGCGTTAAAATTATATAAACAAAACAAAAACATTTTACTAAGATATATGTTTTTTATGTATAAATAAACTGCAAATGTTTACAATAATATTTTATTGGTTAAAACAATGGTATAGTGACTCACCACAACTCCCGTGATGTCACCAGCCTCAAACTTGGCCACGGCTGTGTCAAGCGCCCTGTGCATGTCTGCGTTGATACGTTGGGCAACCTACAAGCATACAACTTATAAAACCTATAAAATATTATTAAAATGTGCCTTCCTTTTTTAGCATCACAACAAGTTTTAAAAATAACAAAGTACACTGTTGATAGCTTTTACAGGTTCTTCAAGCCGTAGTGATTAAATATCTTAAAAGGGGATAACGCAGGCGCATCCCTGTCCCTTGCTATAGTCTCCGAGGTATTCCACAATCGAGAGACAAGCCAACAAACCACTCAACTCACCAAATCATCCAAGTCCAAATATGCCTTTCCAACAAGGCGACGGCGACGTGCCGTTGCCTCAACAGGGAAGCGTACCGACCCGCGCCTTTTATACTACTACCCTTACACTAGACCCGTAGCCACAGGCAATCACACTAACTCGAATCAGCTACGACTAAATACCTACACGAAAAATATAATTATTATGGATTATCAAAATTTATAACAGCTCTTAAATATTTGTTTTGGCACTGGTCCTGCCCGTAGCGTTGCATGTCGTCGTAGCACTAATCCTGTCCGTAGCACTAAGTTTAGCCCTAGCCGTAAAGACAGTAATCACACGATTTGTGGTACCGTCGTTGTTTCTGATTTCCATGAAACGAGTGCTTTAGCTACCGACCTTGGGATCGGTATGTGATGTTGTCTCATATATATATATATATATATATATATATCGGATGCGCTATGACAGTTTGCACTGCTACGACCAAATACACTGCTATGGCTGAACTCACTTCTATGACTAAAAAAACGAGTGTGCTTTAGTTTAGATCACACGACCGAAGTAAAACTTCTTTAGGTCCATACCTTTAAAATGAATTTACACTCTTTTATTCAATATATATATTTGTTTTTATTTCGCTAGCAAACTCGCAAACAAACTACTGACTGTCCTGCACTGGCTATGAGAGGAAGAGAGAAAGAAAATGTGCGCGCGTCTTCCGTTCACCACGCCCGATCACGCTTTTTGTAACGCTCTCGTCACGCATCCACCAGCTTACTCGCCAAGTCGGGCGTGCGTAAAGAAGTTTTACTTCAAAACACCGCTACGCCACCGTAACACTATAAACACACACGCAATGAAACTGGACTCACCAATGCGTTCAAGTCGACATGCCGCCCCAGTAAAGCGACGTGCCGCTGCCTCAACAGGGAAGCGTACCGGCCCGCGCCCGCGCTCGTGCTAGCTCCGCGGGCGGCGCACTCCGCGCGGTACCGTTTGTCTAGCACCATGCTACGAATAAATAAAATAAATGAATTCTTTATTTGCTCCAAACATGGTAAATAAGATGACAATAATATCCATTATGAATACAAACATGTTTCACCAAGTTACAACTGGCATGCAAATATAATTAATTACCAATTAAACTTTTTATAAAAACAAAAAAAAAAAAAGTTAATTACATTAAATATTTATTACAAATTAATTAATTAGAAACAAAAACAATATAATAGTAAGATTAATAATAGGATAATTACAACAATATTTATTTCATGTCAAAAAAACTCCTTGAGATTATAAAATTCATGCTCAATTAACAATTTACGCAATTTTATTTTAAATAATTTTATATTACATTCTTTTACTTCATTGGGTAATTTATTATATATTTCAACGCCCATAACCAAAAAACTCTTGTCATACTGTCTTATTCTTTTGGTTTGTTCAATTACCAATCTATTGGGATTTCTTCTATTTCGTTCGAAACATTAAACGATTGAAATAGTACATGTTTTTTTTTTATTATTTTGAGTTTTGTATTCACAATGCTATATATAGTTACAAGATAAAATTGTAGTAGTTTTTCTCCAGCCAGCATCACGATCTTTGGTAACCGGTCCAATGTTGACCGCTGAGCTACCGACACCTCAGAAGACTCGTTGAATTGTTCTAATACTTTTTGATGGACGCCGCAAGCCACCGGTATTACGTCACCGTGAACATGTACGTGCCATGTTCTTTAATACAAACGTGAAAATGTTCAAACAATCAATGAGACAGTTCTAAGCGAACTCTGGAAAAAACGCGCACTCAACTAAATTTGAACGTTTTTATCCCGTTCTTTGCAGATAAACATTTCTAACACTAAAATTACCCGTTGCACAATGCTTTTCGTAGGGCTATGTTGTATCCAAGGCACTAAGCCTATTCGTAGCACTACGTTCATATATAGCCCTGCGCGTAGCACAACGCGCAATGTCTACATGAGCACTATCCTTACTGAATCTTAGCTACATACCCTAGTATGACTCACCTAGCTGCCAATTGCTTGTAGTGCGCGTAGACTTGCTCAGACAACTTGTAGACAAACTGGTCGAAGCACAGGTTCACCTCCGCCTCCACCTCGTCGTATAGGAACTGCTTCTTGAACACCGTGAGTGCATATTGCGCGGAATCGTTGTACAAATCCAGTGGATATAGAACGTATCTGTGAAAGAAGACAACACATATAAGTTATGAGTTCAAAAATTTCGATTAACGATCGTGAAGAAGAAAAATGACAAAATCAAGCAACCGACACACGATTGTAGCGTTTTAAAAATTCCGAACGATGAACCCATCACCTTGATTATGCTATTTTAAATCGTCAACCATTTTGACAATACACCCATAGTCTAAATCTCAAAATCAAACTTCAGGAGTCACTATTGAAATGTTACAGAACTAGCAGACTCACTCATGAGCGCCCGGCCCAATATCCGGAAGACCTGAGTTCAATTCCCAGGTCGAGCTATGTACATAATATATGTACACGCTACCCCACGTAACCATCCGCGTCTTCCCGGGCGCGGTGGTACTCGAGTTTTCCACTGTCGAAACAAAAAGATCGGACTATGTGTGTTTCGGATATTTCCGATGAATAGCTCATGTTTGCGATCACCTACCATCCATCACTAAAACCAATAGCCAAATGGTTAAGCCATGCCATTATTCTGTCATTGTTCTTCATTTTTATTTTCAATTTACGGTGATCATTGTGTGTAGTGTGTGACTCACCTTACTATAGAGTAAAAAGCACCACTAACTATAGAGTACAATTCAGGTGTAATACAACCTGACATGTATGTTTTTACAAATACTAAAGATCAATTAAGAAGTAGGCAAGCTATTTATAAAATGTTTTTGTTTTGTTTATATAATTTTAACGCAAATCTTGTTGCGAAACAAATTACAAAAACACAAATGTTGAAAAAATTTCCACAAGCAGGATTTGAAGCTGCACCCTTCTGACATACCGGGTCAGGTGCTCTCCCAATTAAACTATCGTGGTTCTAACCAGCCCGCCGAAATTATGAATTGTGAAATTAATTTATTGAAATGTGAATTGTTTTTTTTTATAAATATAATTTGTAAGCTTGTAAAGTTAATAGTATATTGTATATCTACGAGTATGGGCTCATCAACTAGGAGTCATTATGTTTTGGTACTTGTGAAATCTGAAATGCCTGCACATCAACATATCCAATACTGTCAAATTTCTTCAATTCATTTTCAACCATATAACGTAGTCATAAAATACAATGTCTATCGAGGAAAATTCGACAGTTTATGTTAGGTTTATGTGACGGCGTGTGTACACCTAAATTTTACTACCTACACGAATGTGATAGGAAATACACATAGTCCTGATTAATTAGGTATTATTGATGTGTAAATTATTTACTAGTTTAGAAGTGTTTATTTTTAAGAAAATTAGGTACAAATTGTTTATTTTGCATAATTAGTTATTTAAAACATTTTTGTAATCAATTTGGCTTTATTTGTATGATTAATTTACATTAAAATACTCCGATACAAATCAGGTGATTTGACGCGATGAGTCACACTTGTTTGTCACTGCCTATAAAAGCGCCGTCCGTTCCTTGCCCAGTCAGTCCCGCTCGATCCCCCGCAGCTATCCGATATGGAGGTATCGGTCTGTCGGCTAGGCATGACGGGCCACCCGTCTATCACTATCGCGTCCGCGTATCTGTCTCCTAATAAGCTTCTCACGCAACCCGATCTCGAGGCGCTGTTTGCTATGGATAACGCCGTCATTATTGCCGGCGATTTTAATAGCAAACACGCTCAGTGGAGTTGCAACTCAACCAACCGTAACGGTCGGGTGATGAGCCACCTCGCTGAGTCGATGCTCTTCGATATCGTAGTGCCTATGGAGGCCACTCACTATCCGTTAGTGGACAACTACTCCCCTAACCCGTTAGATATGGCGTTGCTAAGGAACGTAACCTTACGGTTGCGTTCCATAGAAACGATCCACGCGCTCTCCTCCGACCATAGGCCGGTGGTTTTACAGTTAGGCCCCCCCACCGACCCCACCCCCGTTATTAAGGTGGTGACTGACTGGGATAAGCTTGAGAAATTACTCGAGCCTACCGCCAGTGAGTCACTAAACCAAATCCCCGATAGCATTGTCTCGCCTCACGAGACAGTGGCCGCGGTCGACGCCCTCAGTAGTCATCTCACTAACGCTATAAGCGAATCGTCCCGGCGGGTTGTTGCGACGGGTGACCATCGCTTCAAATTGCCGGACGATGTGAGGCAACTGTTGAGGGCTAAGAACGCCGCCACGCGCGCTTACGACTCCTATCCCACTTCGGACAACCGAGTTCGTATGCGCTCTTTGCAGCGCGCTGCTAAGGAGCGCATTCAAGAGCTCCGCGGTACGAATTGGGATGGCCTACTTAAAGAGATCTCGCCCTCTCACCAAGCTTATTGGAAGTTGGCGAGAGCCTTTAAGTCGGATACAGTCACTTCTATGCCCCCGCTTAACAAACCCGACAACTCGATCGCCTTTGACGACGACGAGAAAGCCGAATGCCTCGCCGACAGTCTCGAGTCTCAATGCTCGCCTAGCACTCTCCCAGTCCCTCAGGACCATGTAGACATGGTCGATAGGGAAGTAGATAGACTCTCGTCCCTCCCCCCAACCGCAACCCTCCCGCCTGTTACGGAGGATGAGGTGCAAACGCTCATTAGACGACTCAAACCCCGTAGTGCCCCCGGGGCAGACGGCATCTCAAATAAGATCCTTAAGATCTTACCCGCTCAGCTTATCCTTTTAATAGTAGCTATCTTCAATAGCGCCATGTCAAACGCAATCTTTCCCGCTGCGTGGAAAGATGCGGTTGTCATAGGTATCCATAAACCCGGTAAACCGCGTAACGCCCCTTCTAGTTATCGCCCCATCAGTCTTCTCAAATCGCTGGGAAAACTGTACGAACGCGTTCTAGTATCCCGCTTAAAGGACTTTGTGTCCTCTAACAATATCCTCATAGACGAGCAGTTTGGGTTTCGCCCCAAACACTCGTGCACCCATCAATTGCACCGCCTCACGGAGCATATTCTATCCGGCCTCAATAAAAGGGCCCGTCCCAAGGGCACCGGAGCTCTTTTCTTCGACGTTGCGAAAGCGTTCGACAAAGTTTGGCACAACGGCTTAATTTATAAGCTTTACCAATTTGGCGTGCCAGACAGACTCGTGCACATCTTACGAGACTATTTGTCGGATCGCTCCTTTCGCTTCCGCGTCGAGGGAACGCTCTCCGCCCCTCGTCCCATTCGAGCCGGTGTTCCGCAGGGATCCGTGCTCTCCCCAATCCTGTTTGCGCTTTACGCAAACGATATTCCGAAGACCCCACGCGTAGAGCTAGCTCTATTCGCGGATGACACCGCGCTATATTCCACTGGTAGAGATAAAGTCGCGGTTACCAACCGACTCCAAAAGGCCGCCAACAACCTCGGCGTTTGGTTTCGCAAATGGCGGATTGAAGTTAACCCCGAGAAAAGTGCCGCAGTGTTCTTTTCTCGAGGTAACGACGATCGTCGCCCTCCTATACGTTTATTTAACCGTGCTATCCCTTGGGTAAAGCAGGTGAAATATCTCGGTGTCACCCTCGATAGAAGGATGACGTTTGCGCCTCACCTTAAAATCGTCCGTAACAGGGCCGCGTTCATATTAGGTCGATTATTCCACCTTATAGGCAGGCGGAGTAAAATGTCTCTTAGACATAAGACGACAATTTACAAAGCTTGCATCCGCCCCGTCATGACTTACGCTAGCGTAGTTTTCGCGCACTGCGCGCCCTCCTATTTGTATCGTTTACAAACGCTACAAAACCGATTCATGCGTGGTGCCACGGGTTGCCCGTGGTACTATCGCAACGTAGATCTCCACCGCGATCTTGATCTTCCCACTATCAAAGACTTTATCAAGGACGTTTCCATACGTTACTTTGATAACGCCCCCCACCACCCTAACCCGCTTGTTGTGGCGGCCGCCAATTATAATGTTGGAAGCCTTCCACCAACAAAACGGTTCATGTCTAGGCGTCCTAAGCACGTCCTAGATGACCCCGACGATCCCATAACGGTTGCGAACGCCCCCCCGCCCGATCCTATAAATGACAGCACACATTTACAGAATACACTAAACATGCACACCAGTTTAGGCCCAAGACACCGTACTCGTAGAACAAGGGTACGAAGAACCGGTTCACACTCGCTCTACACCAGGTACAGACATGTACCTGGTCGGTTCTCTCCTCCTCCACGGCCCGGTCAACCCGAGCCGAGGTCCGTGCCTTTAGAGGCGCCCTCGGGTTGCTCCGCTCCCCGATCCGATCCGAACCCTTCGGAGAATCTAGTAGGGCACGGGGACGCGCACTTGTGCGCGATGCCGTTCCCTCTAGATAACCTCTGAAGGTGATTCGTTTCACACGGCTTGAGGGACCCTTTACGTTCCTCGCCGCCCCCAAAAAGCCCGGTGAAGCTGAAAATGCCGCAGCGGCAATCAGCAATCTCTCTCCAAAAAAAAAAAAAAAAATTGCCCAGTCAGTTGTTCGTCGGCGTTCAAACGAAGCAGATCTCCCAAATAAGTTAAGTGTGAACAGATAAAATACTTTTTTATTTATTATGTGCTTAGATATTATAGATCGTTATTATGCTTTACTATGTTGCAATATCATAGCTACTACTTTTGTAAATGAATCCACTACATTATGTTTAAAAGCTTAGCTAAAATGAATTGCTGGAATTAATGTTTGTAGTATTATTTATAAAATAACAAGAAATACAATCATAGCAGTAATATTGACTTTTATTCTCGAAATCTAAATGGCTTTTTTTTATACATTAAAGTAATCACAGACGTTAAAATATGTAAAATAGTCGGTAGCAGCAACCCATATGTAACAAATACCATTATAAAATCTCACAAATGCAATTAATATTTTTATCTTCAGACATCAATTGCCGCGATGCGATGATTTGACATCAATAGTGAAGGCCTTTGCCCAACATTGGGACACTATCCATACATATAATAAAACCAAAGAGGGTCGAAAGTCTGTACATGGAAGATATTCGAAAAAAAGTTGGCTGGGGATACTTAGAATCGATAACAGAACACGTTCGAACAGTTTTTAGAATTTTTGTCTGTTTGTCTGTTTATTTGACCGCGCGTCACGTGAAAATGGCTGAACGGATTTTTATGCAAACTTAGCACATAGACAGACCATGACCCGGACTAGCACATAGGATACTTTTTATCCCGATAACAGGTTCTTGTGGGACAGTGTAGTCCACCATGACCACTAGTATAGGCTATTTTCTTTACTCACTCCATCATAGCAGGCTCCTTGCTGCGCAGTATGTGGTCGGTGAGGATCCAGGGCATAGACATCTCTATGGGGAACTGGATGCGCTTCTCCATAGTTATCAGGTCGTTACATTCTTCATTGTGCTGATGGCGGACGGTGCATTTCTGTGGGAACATATCAATACTCAATACTAACAATTTCCAAGCAGTATCCAAAGCACCTCCTTGAAGACCGAGGATCTGGTGAAGGTCGCGGGAAGCCGCTGGATGCGAGCAGCACAAAACCGGTCGTTGTGGAGATCCTTGGGGGCGGCAGACGTCCAGCAGTGGTCTTTTGGCTGAGATGACGATGATGATGATCCAAGGAGGTAGACATTGATTTATTTGACACTAGTTGTGTGTCTGCGAGCCGCCTTTGAGCCAGTTGTTTTTTGTAGGGTTAAAGTGCTGAGGAATTATTGTGCCGTCTTGTTTTTATTGTGAATTTATTTATTTATTTCTTCACAAGTTTATTTACACACATAAGAGGGTAACAAAATAAGCTATACCGGTGAACGTAGTACAAGGGCGCTGCATATTTCAGTGCTGAAACATCTTCCAGCAGGCCCGCAAAAGGAAACATTATAAATAGAGGTAGAATGAATGTACTCCTGCAAAAACTAAAATAAACTTACTTTAAATATTTATAATACACATACATACTGATGATTGCATAAACAAAGGAAAATTAATATACAAAACAAAAATGAAAGGTGAAAGAAATCATTATACATAGGACGACAGACTCAACTGGACAGGTAGTGTTCCCTCAATTGTGTGATATGCTTATTATGTATAACCCTACTTTCGACATGTAATTGGCTTTTTGTTGCTAGTTGTAAGTTCTATGATGTTTATCCTATTATATTTTTATTGTCACATTGCACACCATAATAAGTGATAGAAATAAGTAGTTAGAGAGAGATTTCATGACCTTAATATGTAAATAACATACAGGCACTGCGCGCTAAGACACATTAAATATTTAAAAAGAATACTCGTAGTCATATATGGAATAAGTACCACTACAAGATTTTTACGAGGTTTACGCAAACTACACTTTTCAATAAATCAAATCAAATCAAAATATTTATTCTTTAAAATATAAAATAAAGAAGCGAAACTGAAAAGGACCCCACTCAACACATGTTGCAGCACGAACATCACCTGCAACGCTGGTGTTCTGCGGAGCCCCATTGTTTGTGTGTGTGTGGACGGTCCGTTCTCCCTGTGGTGTAAACATCCATAGGGAAGACTCGTGCCCCAGCAGTGGGGACATACAATGAGCTAGTGATGGTGCAACATCTTCGTACAAGCTACTCACATTGACTTTCCTGCCCATGGTCATCTCCAGATAGAACTCTCGGTACCACAGCTGGGAGAGATCGCAGCACTTCTGCAGGGAATCTATAGGGGAATATAACAGTATAGTTGTTTAACATAGTTGTAAATTGTTTAATTAAAAGTATTTTATTATTCGTTACGAGATAAGAGATAAGTATGTTATTATTATTATTAATTACCTGACAGGTTGAGCATGAAGTCCCAGTAGAACGCCTTAATCTGCTGCAGAACAGTCGTGCCCAGATCTATATCATGATATATCTATATCATCTAGATGAGGGCTTCCAGCTGTTAAAGTCCCGACACAATATTGTGAATTATCTGGCAGGTTAAGCGTTTAGCCCTAGTAGAACGCTTCTATCTGCTGCAGAACAGTCGCGCCCAGATCTATATCAGAGATGAGGGCTTCCAGCTGTTAAAGTCCTGACACAATATTGTGAATCACCTGGCAGGTTAAGCGTTTAGCCCCAGTAGAACGCTTCTATCTGCTGCAGAACAGTCGCGCCCAGATCTATATCAGAGATGAGGGCTTCCAGCTGTTAAAGTCCTGACACAATATTGTGAATCACCTGGCAGGTTAAGCGTTTAGCCCTAGTAGAACGCTTCTATCTGCTGCAGAACAGTCGCGCCCAGATCTATATCAGAGATGAGGGCTTCCAGCTGTTAAAGTCCTGACACAATATTGTGAATCACCTGGCAGGTTAAGCGTTTAGCCCCAGTAGAACGCTTCTATCTGCTGCAGAACAGTCGCGCCCAGATCTATATCAGAGATGAGGGCTTCCAGCTGTTAAAGTCCTGACACAATATTGTGAATCACCTGGCAGGTTAAGCGTTTAGCCCTAGTAGAACGCTTCTATCTGCTGCAGAACAGTCGCGCCCAGATCTATATCAGAGAAGAAAGCGGCCAGCTGTTGAAGACCTGAAACTATGTTAATAATTACCTGACAGGTTAATGACCAGTATATGCTCTGCCGGTGGAAGGCCTCTGCTGCAGAAGAGTCGCGTCCAGTTTCTTATCAGAGGGCTTCCAGCTGTCGAAGAGCCGACACCATATTAATAATTACCAGACAGGTTAAGCATGTACGCCCAGTAGAAGCTCTGTCGGTGGAACGCTTCTATCTGCTGTAGTACAGTGGCATCCAGATCTTTGCGAAGCGTCCTCCGGCCACCAGATTTATCGGAGATGAGAGCTTCCAGCTGTGTGCGCACCATATAAAGCTGGGTAGACGACGGACCTGTTACAAATAGTCTTTATTTAGAAAAACAAAAAAAAAGGTAAAATTTTACTTGAAAAAAAAACAACCTGCCTCAAGAAGCTCGAGTGGGAATCGAACCCTTAAATTACACGTCCAATGCAGTGACAGCTGAGCTAACGAGACCCCAAAAGACTAGTTGTATTACGTCACTGTGTAGTTGCCTTACAGTCGGAAGAACAATTTTGCAAGTATTTAACAATCGATAAACAATGTTGAAACTACATATAGCATTTTAAATGCTAAAATTATAATAACAAAATAGCATATAAAATTCAAAATTGATTCAATTTTGCAAAAACACAAATGTTGAAAAAATTTCCACGAGCAGGATTTGAACCTGCACCCTTCTGACATACCGGGTCAGGTGCTCTTCCAATTGAGCTATCGTGGTTCTAACCAGCCCGCCGAAATTATTCAATACTATTTACTTTTTTACTATGAAAGCCAAAGGCGTCCATTCAATGTCAACAACTACCGTCATTAACAATTGCGTTTTTGCAATTTGTTTCGCAACAAAATTTGCGTTAAAATTATATAAACAAAACAAAAACATGATTCAATTTTGGCTACAGAAATAAGCTCTAATGAATGTCATTGGCGTAGCTTTGTAACTCTATGGCGCGGGAGACCTTAGACTGAAGAGAAACGGCAACAAAGTCAGCGACGGTGTTTCTTTTACAATATTAGAAAATGTTCTCATCATATTTTACAAGCACTATACACGTGACGTGACGTGACATGGAGTAATCATCAATTGACCGTAAAGCTAATCTTGTAGTGTTTCTGAGTTGACAGAGGCGGGTCCTCCGAGCACAACTGGTTCTATGGTTCTATGGTACGGTCTGTGAGACGTATGCGTCTCACAGACTCCGTGCGCAACGCATGGTGAAGCTAGCCTCGCAGTCGTTCCTAGCTGTCAAATTTAGGTCTAAAATACACATTTTCGCACCGAAGATGTCCCTTCGGCACACATTAATTTGACAGCTTCCCAATCCTTAGCTGTCAGAGCGAAGTCATCCACACATGTTTCCCATACGTCTCACAGACGTTGTACTCACCGACGTTCCTCCGCGGCACTTTGATGGTGAAACTGGCCTCTCCATCCTTCTTGCCTCGCAGCGCGGGATCCTGCTGCGGCTCGCATCCGCGCGCCCAATCGCCGCACGTCTCCCGGACGGATACAATTATACTGGTGGGAGAAAAAGAAAAATCGAAAGATGAAATCAAAAATGAAAAGGAAAAATGTTTATTTACCAAAATTAATAGTAAGCCGTGTTACAGGAATGTACAATATCGCCCACAATAGGCTAGAGACCTGTAGGCTTACTCTTGAACGCAAACTCAATCTCAATACAATGCCAATGCGATTAATATGTATCGATATTGGGATAAGTTTCGCAATTTCGGAACGCCCTATCTCGATAATATTTCGTCCACTCAATTTCCACGCAATTGTCGAGATGGAGCGTTCCGAAATTACGAAACTATCCCATTATCGATAAATATTAATCGCATTGGAATTGTATTGAGATTGAGCTTGCGTTCAAGAGTAAGCCTACTGGCTCGTGGGGGTCAATTCTCTAGGGTTAGCAGGGTAACAATGTGGCTATTCGTCATAAGTAATGACTACACAGCATGATTCCGACAATAACAAATAATAAATCATGTATGTAAGAATGAGTTAAGTGCGTGTGAGGTCATTTTAGACACATTTAGAGTGTCTAATGGCGAAGCGCGGTCTCCCATCGATGTTCAAACCGAAACTTACCACAGCTGCACATTTAAGACACTAAATGGCGAAGCGCGAGTCGCATATACGCGGTCACCCATTTTTTTCCAAACCACATTTACCTCAGCTGCATTATAGACACTTTTAGAACTTATTCTTCTTGGTCTCGATTGCCTTCTTTAGAGACTGATGGTGACTAACGCCCACCCATCTCCTCCCTCACCTGCGTATGAGGTCCTTCTTGTTCTTGATCGCCTTCCGCAGCGGCTCGCGCATCGCCAGCTGTACGAAGTCCTGCAGCTCGGCGTAGATGGAGCGGCGCGCGGCGTCCGCGAACACTGTCTCCATGCGAGCCATAAGCACTTGTAGGCCCTTGATCATGGCTATAACTTCGATCATGGCGAACTTCTCTTCGGAAGTGTAGTTGTAACGGGTGGCCTGGGTGAATAGAGATGGATGTATTTTAAGCTAAATAATCAATTTTTATAATTTTAAATGGAACAAACAGTAACTAATAAAGAATTGACACAAAAGATAAAAGCGCCTGTGGTAAATTCATGAAACAACAGCCTATACATCAATCTATCTTTGATTCTGGCGTACCCTCAGCGAGGCGACTACTAAGTGATCCTTTCTTTTGAAGGCAGGATGCTTAACATAGATAGATAGATAGATAGATAGATAAATACTTTATTGCTCACACAAATTAAAACCAAAAACAGGTACATACAAAAAATCTTAAAGCTAGCATGGGCAAAGGCGGTCTTATCGCTTTAAGCGATCTCTTCCAGACAACCTTTGGTTTAGGAACCCAAGAGGGAGATAGAGGAAGTGCGCAAATACAGTAGAATACAATAGAAACATACTCGTATACCAGTACATAAAAAGACATACATAATAATAATATATAAATATAAATATAATATATAAATAATAAATACACATAACAATAATAAATAATAAATACACTTAACATAGTGACTGTTGCACATCACATAGTTCTAATTACTAGATTAGGTTTGTTAATGTTCTCACTTAAAATTAGATCTATATTGTTGTGTAAAAGCGAAGACCTCTTATTGGCCATCAGTGTTTAGAATATTATAGTATTAAATTTCATAAAGCTGTTGGTTTTCCAAATATAATAAAATAAAATAAAAATAAACAAACTATTGACATGAAATATGATATAATTGATAATTAATTAATTAATTACTTTATTTGATATTATTATTATTATTATTCAGTTTATTTTTATTTGCACCCATTTTTATTTTGTTTATTTTATTATTTTTCGCCCAAGGTTGCCTGGAAGAGATTGCTTGTTAGCAATAAGGCCGCCTATTTTGTACTCTTTATTTATTTTTATTTTTTAAATTGACTGTATTGTTTTTCTTTTGTGTGCAATTAAAGTTTTTATTATTATTATTATTATTATTAAAGCGATCCATACACGAACCAGGAGGAGCCACGAGGAGCTCGATGGCGCAGTGGTTAACGCACCCGGTCTGTGAGTGCTGAGGTTAAGCAACTTTCGCAAAGGCTGGTCATCGGATGTGCCAAAAATGTTTCATCTCGAGCTCCTCCGTGCTTCGGAAACACGTAAAGCCGTTGCTCCCGGCTGGATTGGCAGTCGATAACAACCACCCAATCCGCAGTGGGCCCGCGTGGTGGTTTATGGCCTGTTCTCCCTATGCATCCATAGGGAATGCTATTACCCCAGCAGTAGGACATAAAATTTTTTTTTATACTTAGCACGGCAAATTACTCCACACCACCTGGGGCCCGACCGCCTAACCGATTGCTTTGGTTACGTGTATAGTTTATGACGTCATCATGTCATCTAGCTAATAGGTATAGGCATATATCTATAGCTATAGCCTTTAGCTTTCGATATTGCTTTCAAAGGCGGTACGAAATGACAAGATGACGTCATAAACTATACACGTAGCCAAAGCGATCGGTTAGGCGGTCGGGGGGCTGATGCTAAGTTGAAATGATTTAAATGAAATGAAAATGAATGAATGAAATCTGACGATATTCGAACCAGCTTAACTAGTCACTGACGCTACACATTTAACACATTTATCTTTCCAAGTCCTTTTTTACTAGCTCATGATATATCCCCAATGTTTGGGGCACGAGCCTTCCCTATGGATGTTAACACCACAGGGAGAACGCGCAGTCAACCACCACACCGGGCCAGTAAGGGCGGTAGTTGTTAACGACTGCTAGTGCACTGGTCGCACCTTCCGAAACATGGCGGAGCTCGAGATGATAAAGTTTTGGTCACCTATCAGATGGCAGATTATGCGAAAGTAGCTTGACTTCACCTAACGCAACACGAGCGCGTCCACCGCTGGATCATCAAGCTCCTCACTTATTACACGCGCTATTTTTTATTTATAGACTGATGAGAATGATCGCCGCCTTGTCACATCTACGTGGCCACCCATCTATTAGCACACCACACTTACCTCATCTGCACATTTTAGACACTTACCAACTAAGTGCGTTACCCAGACGCTGTAACCCATCTATTTTCAAACTTTAACACATTTTAGACATTACTGGCCAAGCGCGAGTCGGCCACCCGCGGCCACCCATCCGTTTCCAAGCCACGCACCCGATCCTACTCCTCCATGAACACAGCTCCGTCAGTATGGAGCACCACGACGAGAGCAGGTGAACTACTTTAAGCAGTTCTGTCTGTCTAAAGGCGAAGCGCGAGTCGCATTTACGCGGTCACCAATCCATAGTCACACCACACTTACCTCAGCTGCATATTTAAGACACTTTTAGAGAGCGTCTAATGGCGAAGCACGGTCACCCATCCATTGCCACACCACACTTACCTCAGCTGTACATTTTAGACACTTTTAGAGTGTCTAATGGCGAAACGCGGTCACCCATCCATTTCCACACCACACTTATCCAGCTGCGCATTTTAGACCTTTATCGGCAAAGTGCGTTACTTAGAAGTGATCACCCATCTATTTTCAAACCACAGCACATTTTAGACACTTTTAGGCGAAGTGTGATTTAATACACCGATCACCCATCCGTTTCCAAACCACACACCCAGCTGCGCATTTTAGACACTTATAGACGAAGCGCGTCACCCAGAAGCCACCCATCTATTTTCAGACCACAACACATTTTGGACACTATCGGCCAAGCGCGAGTCGCGCACCCGCGGCCACCCATCCGTTTCCAAGCCACGCACCCGCTCGTACTCCTCCGCGTCGGGCGGGCAGCGCGCGTTGCTCGCGTGGTCGGTGGGGTGCAGCAGCTTCCATGAACACAGCTCCGTCAGCACGGAGCACCACGACGAGAGGAGGTGGAGTCCTCGAAGGCACAGTTCTGTGACCGCTTTGTTTTCAGCATCGGAGCCGGCTTCTTTGAAGGTGGTGGTTACCTAGTGGTAAATAGAATAGAATAGAATATTACAAAAACACAAGGTTCAAATCCTGCTTGTGGAAATTTTTTCAACATTGTGTTTTTGTAATTTGTATCGCAACAAAATTTGCGTTAAAATTATATAAACAAAAACAAAAACATTTTATAAATAGCTTGCCTACTTCTTAACTGATCTTTAGTATTTGTAAAAATATTATGATCAGATGTTAATGACGGTAGTTGTTGACATTGAATTGGCGCCTTTGGCTTTCAAAGTAAAAAAGTAAAATAGTGTTGAATAATTTCGGCGGGCTGGTTAGAACCACGATAGCTCAATTGGGAGAGCACCTGACCCGGTATGTCAGAAGGGTGCAGGTTCAAATCCTGCTCGTGGAAATTTTTTCAACATTGTGTTTTTGTAATTTGTATCGCAACAAAATTTGCGTTAAAATTATATAAACAAAAACAAAAACATTTTAGAATAGAATATAATAGAATAATCTTTATTGCAGGTACTGGTAGAATGGCAGATTTGGAGAGTCTCTTGAATTTAACTTTATAATAGAAATAGCAGTGTTGGCATCACATAACAGGGCACAATGTATTAGACCTTTGGACCTTTTCATGTTCACCTCACCTTTCCGTTACACGTTGTATATATATAAGGGACTTAGGAACTTATGGATTACTCAGGGACAGTCGATCTGGCATCTATCTTACCTCGTTGCTATACCGCGCCAACTCAGATATATAGTTCTGATGCTCCTCCCTGATCTGGGGCAAATGGACCATCAGATCAGCCTGAGGAGACGGTGGGTTGGGGCTTGAAGACAGGGGCCATCTGAAAGGGTTGATGATTGAGTAAGGTGTTTTTTTTTGTCACGTCACCAGGTCATTTTATGTCCCCACTGCTGGGGCACGAGCCTTCCCTATGGATGTTTACACCACAGGGAGAACGGGCCGTAAACCACCACGCGAGCCCAATGCGGATTGGTGATTGTTATCGACTGCCAATGCAGCCGGGACCGACGACTTTACGTGCCTTTCGAAGCATGGAGAAGATACATTTTGGTCACCCATCTGATAACCGGCCTATGCGAAAGTCGCTTAAGCTCAGCAATCGCAGACCGGGCGCGTTCACCACTGCGCCATCGAGCTTTTTTATTAGTATTTTTTTTTTATTAGTAGCTTCGTGCGGTTTCTTCATGTAATATTTTTTTAGAAGTTAAAAAGATCGTCACTTTAGCAGACTTCAGAAAAGAAGAATTTTTTTGTGTTGGTTTTTTATTTTTTGTCGTATTCCTCAAATTGAAATGATTTTGATGAAAATAATAAATATTCTAATTAAGAATACTTATTATTAACGGGGCTGTTAGCATTTTTTTTCATTTATTTATTTATAACAAAAAAACATTCAGAAATGAAGAATGATACTTAAATATAATATTGTATATTAATTAACACAATGTAAGTTTTGAGCCAATTATTATTTTGCACAGCAATAAAATAAAATTATTAATAATTTATTTACACAAACTACTAGAAACTAACTCTTGATAAATAATACAATATAAATTGTTTTTTAGAAAAAATTGTATTCACAAATTTTTTGTTAAGATAATTTCTGTGCCTTTTTGTGATACTTTATCATCGTCATCATCAAAATTCAAAATTCAAAATCATTTATTCAGTTTAGGCTACAAGTAGCTCTTGTGAATGTCAGTATGCCATCGGTTCGTAAGTCTACTCTGGGCGGGAGATCTTGTACTGAGAAGAACCGGCAAGAAACTCAGCAAGTGTCCAGCTCTTTTCTAGTTACTTATTATTTATGTTTCTCACCGTTTAAACCTTCCCTGGACTTCCACAAATATTTTAAAATCAACCCAAATCGGTCCAGCCATTCTCGAGTTTTAGCGAGACAAACGAACGGCAATTTAAAAGAGTATTTGAGTGAGTTTAACCTTTTTTGAATAAAATCGGATTGAGGCACAGACCCATCTGTGGATTGAGTTTTCAAACATGTGTCAAAATAAAATGTAGTTAGCACTAAGGAGTATTGATATCAACTTCGAAGCAAATCACCGTCAAAATAACTTTCTACCACTTTTTAACCCTGTTAGGGGATTAATTTCAATAATTCATTAATTTCAGTCTTCCATCAATTCTGTTAAAAAAGGTTTATGCAAAATTTGAAGTAGATTGGAAAAAAGAATCGCGTTGTTCCATAAAAACTTTGCCCCCCTTTTTCACCCCCTTAGGGGTAGAGTTTCGGAAAATGCTTTCTTATCGGATGCCTACATCTTACAAAGAACACACGCTCCAAGTTTCAGGTCTCTACGATCAGCGGTTTAGGCTGTGCGTTGATCAGTCAGTCATTCAAGACAAAGCATTTTATATGTATAGATAGAGATTTTTTGATGTATGTAAAAAAAAAATTGATAAATACAAGGGATGAATGACTTACTTGCTCGGATCGTAATGCTTGGACCTCTTGATGTAGTTGAAAGGCGCTATTTGCATATCACCAAACAATGGAACCACTTCCAAATTCTAAAATAAAAATAAATAAATCAGTTTTAAATTTTTAAATTATTTTTTATTTATTTTTCAGACAACAAAGATCCATATAAGTGGTTAGCACAACAAAAGCTTATAACACATGTTAGTTGTTAATAACTAGATAGGAATTGATTATGCTACACATATGCGCTAATAGTGGACAGTCCCCACTATCAGCGATGCTTTTCAGGATAGTATTACGGCTGCCGCGAACTCGACGCAGAAGGGATCCCGATGTTTACACAGAATAGCCGAAAAACTGTCGACCTGCGCATCCGCAAACATTCCCGACGAACTACAGAATCGCGGCAGCCGCAATAGCGCTCTTTTAATATCATAGAAACCAAAGTTAGTCAAACTTAGACAGACTCTATAATAACTATTGGATCAACTACAACTGTTTTATAACAACCGTCGAAGCAACGTGAAATACGTCATTCTTAATTTTGAATCAAATAGCTAAATACCAAGTTTTATAGTTTTAGTTTCAAACAAACTTACCCCCCCCCCCCCCCCCTTATTTTACAGTCAGACAGTCAGTCAGTCAGTCAGTCAGTCATTAAGTCACTTTTCCTTTTTAAACTCGTTTATCGAAATAAGATAAAAAATCAACGTCACTTTTTTAAAATTACTTAATTTTACATAGTTAGTATACTATACACATAATTGAAACAAAAATAAACAATTAGTAGAACAATATATTAACCTTGAAGATCCTGTCGATACGGTCGAGCCTTATCTTCTTTTTCTGGTCCAAACGATTGATATTGCACGCGTCGGAGTCCATTAAAAACAAACCGAAGCCCATTACCTGTATGTCAAAGGAAGTGAATTGAAAAAGTGTTGAAAAGTATCCAAGAGCGGGATTTGAACTAGTGATGCAAGAAACTCAGCCTTTTAAGGCTTATATAATAACAATAAATACTTAATAAATAATTGGAAGAGCACCTGACCCGGTATGTCAGAAGGGTGCAGGTTCAACATTTATTTTTATCAACATTTGTTTTTGTAATTTGTTTCGCATCAACATTTGCGTTAAAATTATATAAACAAAACAAAAAACATTTTATAAATAGCTTGCCTACTTCTTAGCTGATCTTTAGTTTTTGTAAAAATATTATGATCAGATGTTAATGACGGTAGTTGTTGACATTGAATTGGCGCCTTTGGCTTTCAAAGTAAAATAGTAAATAGTGTTGAATAATTTCGGCGGGCTGGTTAGAACCACGATAGCTCAATTGGAAGAGCACCTGACCCGGTATGTCAGAAGGTCGAAGAAGACCGCGATCTCATAATAATAAATAAATTAATAAATAAATTAAATATTTAGACAACATCACATACATTGTTTTGATCCCAAGGTAAGTAGCTAAAGCACTCGTTTCATGGAAATCAGAAACAACGACGGTACCACAACCACCCGGACCCGATACAATATCGAAAAGTTCGTTTTCGAAATTGACCCGACCGGGAATCGAACCCGGGACCACAGAGTTCGCGCCGCCCAAAGTCCGGCGTGCAAGCCACTCGGCTACGGAGGTCGTCTCATGAATGAATGAATGAATGAATGAATGAATGAATGAATGAATGAATGAATGAATGAATGAAAAATTTATTCGGAGCAATAACATTTAAACTTAAACATACTAAACAGACACGACTAGATGCTACCGAAATGGTCGCCACTCAGCTTGACGCCGCGACATAGATATGCCATGGCGCTGATTTTCTGTGGAACCAGTGAGAGGGAGGCGCAGCTACAGCAATTTTTATATATAGATACATCTCATCTGATGGTAAGCGATGATGCGGCCTTGGGTGTAGCATACTCGCCTAGATATTGTTATTGTTAGTAAATAAAAGTTATAGCTATGTTTTTTTAAATATATTTAACGGGTAAGCACAGTGCCTTGATCTCACCTGATGTTAAGTGATGACAAGGGATGGAAGCGCACTTCACCCGGGAACCTCAACTACTGAGGCACTGGCTATCTTATCTGTAGCTGCCGGAACACACCAATGCTACACACATTGGTGTTATGACGACATATTTAGGTAAGATGGTGGTAGCTAGCCAGGCTGGCAAACAAGCCGTACCACCAACCCAACCGAGTACACAAACATGTACCCCCCGCTGGGAATCCAGGACCTTTGGGTCTAAAGGGTCTAAACCGGTGGTCTTAGCCACTAGATCACAGAGGCGGTTAACTGTCTGTCTCTTTTACTCTAATTTGAAATGACGTTTACAAAATGTTTTTGTTTTGTTTATATAATTTTAACGCAAATTTTGTTGCGATACAAATGTCAATGACGGTAGTTGTTGACATTGAATTGGCGCCTTTGGCTTTCAAAGTAAAAAAGTAAATAGTGTTGAATAGTTTCGGCGGGCTGGTTAGAACCACGACAGCTCGATTGGAAGAGCACCTGACCCGGTATGTCAGAAGGGTGCAGGTTCAAATCCTGCTCGTGGAAATTTTTTCAACATTGTGTTTTTGTAATGACGTTTACATAAAAGGAACAAAACACAGAATAACTATTCGAATATTATTCTTTGTTTATTTGTAAGGGGCTTAGTGTTTTGATTCCACTTTTGATTGTTAAAAGACTAATCTTGGTGTGAGGCTTCTATAATGATTCGCGTTAACCACTGCGCCATCGAGCTCCTGATGTTGTCAATTTTTTTTTGAACACTGCAATATTTAAAAAAAAACTTCAGAATTAGAAAATCTTCAGTATTAAGCGGACTGATTCGTAATCTTGCAGACTACGGACACCTGGGTTCCACAAAATCAACTTAAGGAATCGCTGCACCAGACCACAGAGGTGGTTGAAAATAAACCATACCATGTTGAGAATGCCTCATGCATTAAGTCCGCCATGTAATATTATGATGTATGTAAAAGTTTTAAATAATTAAACAATACCTTCACAAGCATATGTTTCTCAGACGGTGTCAAGTACATTTTAGTCTCGAACATATGTACGCAAATGTTGACGACATCTGCCAATAGCTCTTCATAGCCTGTGTACAAACAAATTGAAGTGTATAAGTAAATAGCCTATATAGAAAGAAACCTCCCGAGTTTCTTGCCAGCTCTTCTCGGTCGAAGGCTCTCCCGAAATCCGAACTGGTGGTATATTTAGTAGTTTAGTCCAAATTATTAAAATACTAGTTGTTGCCCGCGACTTCGTACGCGAAGACTACAGTAAAAAAAAAAAGTATCCTATATGATACCAGCATATACGCTGGTCTGGGTTATGGTCTGTATATGAGGAAAGTTTCATTAAAATCCATTCAGTAGTTTTTACGTGAAAGAGTAACAAACATCCATCCATACTTACAAACTTTCGCGTTTATAATATTAGTAGGATTACAATCAGACACACACACACTCACGTACACACCACACACACACATTACAGTTACACACACGCACACAGTTAGACAGAGTGCTACTCGTTCTTCACCGTTCTTTTTATTAGTTTAGTTTTTGGAGGAATTATTTTTGTTATATGTTTTATGCCCTCGTAACTCAACCCTCAATTAGCGCTGTCCTACGTCAGCACTAGCTGTAGCCATTACCATTTTCACTTTTTGTATTTGTAACTTCAATTAATTTTTTATAATTTAATTTTACTTTTTTTTTTAATGATTTGATCTAACGTTTATGCATGTTGTTTACACATATCTGTGGAGTTGCAGTCTACCTAATAAACTAAAAACTATGTAAAAAATGAACGGCTATTACTGTTGTAAATCTGTTTTGTGTAATAAAATTAAATAAATAAATAAAAATGTTACACATCATATGCGACTACTGTAAGGCTAGCTCGTTTTTTTAAATTATTTTATTTATTGTGACATAAAAATTATGTATGAACTTCAAGTTTATGTGAAGGCTGCTGGACCGACTGCCTACTAGTACAAAATAAGGAGACTGAAGAAGATAAGTTTCATACAAACACGCTCGAGCAACACACACACAGACAACCTTTCAGGGTCACGGAATCTCGCAAAAACTGCCCTCGGACTGGTTTGACATGTTCCGAGATTCTTGTCTTGGAGGAGCTCGATGGCGCAGTCGCCAAGGCCGGTAGATTGCGAGTGCTGAGGTTAAGCAACTTTCGTAAAAGCCGGTCATCGGATGGGTGACCAAAAATTTATCATCTCGAGCTCCTCCGTGCTTCGGAAGGCACGTAAAGCCGTTGGTCCCGGCTGCATCAGCAGTCGTTAACCACCACCAACCTGCACTGGGCCCGCGTGGTGGTTTACGGCCCTTTCTCCCTATCCATCCATAGGGAAGGCTCGTGCCCCAGCACTATAATGAGCGGGACTATAATGAACTGATGATGATGATGATGATGATGATGAGATTCTTGTCCGTGATAGGGTCTGTGTTTGTCGCTCGCGCGTGGTATGTATTAACCTTATCTTCTGGGTCCCCTTTGTGCTAGTACCATCAATATTGCAATAAAACCCACCGTTAATCTTCTCTAAAGCATCTTTCACGGTGTCCCGTATCTTGTTCTGCGTCGCAAGGAACATGGACAGATTCTGGGACTCCTGCAGACTTTGGCTATCCGACATCACCTTGAGAAACTGGGCCGCCCTGAAAACGTTCTTAATTAAATAAATACCCCTAAAAATGTAGTATTTAAAATTCAAAATTGAATGCATGAAACGTTTACTGGTATCCACCATCACAGTTAAATTGGGGAAAAAATATAGGGAAACTAAAAATAACAACATTGCTGGTAGGTTTGTAGAAAATGTGTAAAGGTGTGTTGGTTGGTGTGTGCGGGTGTGTGAGGATGTGTGGGGATGTGTGGTGTATGGGGTGTATAGGGGTCAGTGTGGGATTGTGTGGTGGTGGATGGGGGTGAGGGGGGATGCATGAGGATGTGTAGGGATGTGTGGTGGTGGGAGGGGGGATGTGGGGTAAGTGTGCGGTGAGTTGGGGATGTGGGGTGAGTGTGCGGTGAGTTTGGGTGTGGGGTCAGTGTGGGGGTGGGTGGGGATGTGTAGGGACAGTGTGGGAATGTGTGGGGGAGTGTAGGAGTGTTGGTGTTATTGTTTAAAGGTGGGAGGAGTAGAGCCAATTCTATCCGTTGGATTAATGTAATAGACACTTGTAATGATCACATACCTCCTATAGGTGGAGTAGTCGTTCTTGACGCTGCTCTTCATGTTCTTCAGCTCGTCCAGCACCGCGAACATGTTCACGAACTTGCCCAGCGTGAGCAGGTATGCTTCCGACACGAAGTCGCGACGCTTCTCCGCGTGGCAGAGGCGACGTACTTCGCCGCAGAAGCGCTCGATCGCTTTGCGCTGCGGGGGTAAGGCGGGTGTCAATTGCTGTCTGATTCTCTTAACTGAATGGCTTGGTAAATATTACATTACATACATACATTGGTGATATTGATAAATGAATTGCCTATTATATAAGTGCATCTGTGTAATGTTATTATTATTTTTTTTTATTTTGTTGGCCTATGTCCAGCAGTGGATTAGTATAGGCTGATGATGACGATGATGATGTTAATTCATTTTCATCATTAACATTAAACGTAGTGTAGGACGCCCTCCGACCAGGTGGGATGTTGACCTGCGAGACTGCAGGCTGATGCTGGATGCGTCAAGCTGAGGACAGGGCGTTATGGCGCTCATTAGGGGAGGCCTATGTCCAGCAGTGGACTAAAATAGGCCAATGATGATGATGAAGATGAATGGAATGCTTTTTTTTTCTTTTTTTTTAATGAATAACTTGAACTTGCATTGTTATATGATATTGTGTAACACTTATATTTAACATTGCATTCATATAGGCTAATAGGTATATCATTTTGTAACTGTTAATTGCGCGTATTGATGTAAATCTTGTTGGTGTTAATAAATAAATAAATACACTGTTTGCACTCTTGCTACTTGCTCCTCGGTAGTTAAGGGTTCCGAGCGAAGCGCGCTTCCACTTTCAGCCTTCACATCACAAACTGTTTGTGAAAATTTTAACTGGTACCTGATGTAAATTTCCAAACTTAGATATTATTATTTTTTCTCTTTTGATAACAAAACACATGTTAAAAAAAAAATTTTAACATGTTGTGTCTTTAATATTTTGTGTTTTTATTTGTGATGGTAAGTGTCCTTTTATGATAGGGCATTTTCCAATATTTTTGACGTTGTAAGGGAGAAAAGAGCTTGACACTTGCCGAGTTTCTTGCCGGTTCTTCTCAGTACAAAGTCTCCCGCCCAGGACAGTCTTACGAACAGATGGATGGAATTTTTTGAATTTTGAAACATTTGAATGTTTAGCCAGTGTCAAGTTAGGGAAATATTGTTAATTAAAATCATTGTTTCACAATAGACGATAATGAGTGGTAATAGACTTTTTATGATATAATTGATATTCATAGCAGCGGACTGATATAGGCTGATCATGATGATAATAATGCGTGTTTACAAACACTTAATGGTTAAAAATCATCATTTTCGCTTGTTCCACCTCTAGCATTTACGGCTGTATCTGTTCTTCAGTCAGCCATGATTGTTCTAGATGAGTAGCGGTAGTCACCTGGAAATACATGAACTGCAGCAGCTTGTCCACCTCAGGCGCTAACACCTGGACGGTCCGCTCGTATATGTGCACGCGGTCCGGCTGCTCATTGGACCTGGGCTGAGGGATGGCGCGGCTGCAGCAGCGCCAGGTGTACAGCATTACGGCGTGAGCATTGCCTTCTTCCAGCAGCTCATTCTGGAAGAGGTTAGTTTGTTGTAAAAAGGTTTTATCATCAACACCAACTCAGTCAATTTGTTCTGCCACTGTTCGGGCACGAGCCTTTCTATGGATGGATAGGGAGAACTGGCTATGAACCACCACACGGGTTCAGTGCGGTGCGGTGGTTGTTAACAACTGCTATTGCAGCCGAGATCAAAGGCTTTACGGGCCTTCCGAAGCACGGTGGAGCTCGAGGTGATCAATATTAGGTCATCAATCTAACAGTTGCTTAACTTCAGCAATTGCAGAAGTGGTTTAACCTCTGTGCCATCGAGCTTCCATAACCATAAAATACTATATTTTAATAAATAGTACTGCAAATGGACTAACTTGGCATAAGACAACATATTGAAACACAGAAGTGTGGCTTTTATGCAGCTGTGTTTATTAATGGAATGCACAGCAACAATCAAACTAAACTCAGTCTCCCTAAAACAACAGACCACGAAAACGGTTGAAAACGTCAAACAAATAATGCACATTGTATATATTATTTTTATTTAACTATTTAACAAAAATGTTACAGTGGGTATTCATTGTGTCTACACATTAACTGAACTCCGCGCTCTTGCAACTGCTAATTAAAATAGATATGTTTGTAAAAATATAGTGTATAACGCAGCTAAAGCAGAAGGTGCTAAATGTTGTAAACAAAAAAACAAAAATGAAAAAGTTTATTTACCTAAATTTATTTATTTATTTATTTATTTATTTGGACAACAAAACAGATAACAATCAATGAAATATAAACAAAATTGTAACATTTAGTTCAGTGCTAGACTGTATCCTACTGACGTTGACACATCATTTCTGATTTACAGGATAAAGCAAAATAAAATTAACAGTAAGCCACATTACAGGAATGTACAATGACTCTCACACTAGGCCAGGCCTGGCTCGTGGGGTCAAATTCTCTAGGGCTAGCAAGGTAACCCTAAAGAAAATATGAAAGTTGTTATATTATTTATAATGTAACAGTCACATACCAAGTTGGCATGAACGGTGGCCTCTTCAATGTATTTTGCGATGCCCGTGACAAAGCCATTGCGGTCCTCAAAGTTTGTATCGAAGTTGGCTTGGTACAGGATTGAGCAGGGTGCTGCTTCGATGCACGGCTGTTCATCTGAGGGTTGAATTACAATTTAATACATCAAGTCAGGTAATAGATGTCATTGCCCTTATGTGTAGCATAGTTTTAGTTTTATATATAAATTGTATGTATGCTATTCTGTAAGGTATCTATCATATGGGCCTCTATGTAACTTATCATACTAACTTAACATATCATATTAACTTATCATCTGTAATTGTTTGTTGCCTGAATTAAATAATTTCTATTTTATTATAATCTATTCTGTTCTATTGTAGAGTTAGAAGTTAATGGATATCGCCTAATGCTAGGTCTAGAACAAATAGGTAATGAAACTAGAAATTTGAAGTAAAAAAATTAAGATGATTAGGTATATTATAATCTAAAACACATTTAATGTCAGCAATAAAGGATTTTTCACAAATACAACATTGCTGACAGAGTGGCAAAGGGCAAGATTGACATTTAGAGGTCCAGAGTTCAATTATTGTGTACAGCTAAATTATGAATCATGAAATCATAGTCTAATAACTTTTATGCTGCAGTTTAAAAAGGTCATAAATCTTAATTGAATTCTCAACATGATCCCTGAAAATACATAGTGTAGCATTTTTAGTTATGCATGTAGCTATCTAAGACGTGTGTATAAAGTATGTAAGTGAGTAAGTTTGAAAGGAAATAAAAGCCTATAGATGACCGATTCGAAAAATAGCTAAATAATATCAATTATGTTATTTACCTGGTAATGTGAGCTCGTCCAGGACGTCCACATTGCTTAAAGCGTCGGAAAGTGAAACTTTCTCACTCACAGACATATTTTAACAACAACAAACGATAATAATACAAGAAAACCAAATCGTAAAGAGTACGATACCCGGATACCTAGTCCGGACACGCTTAATTAAGCAGAACTCTTCAATTTGGGTGATAAGCAATTTCAAAGTTTAGTGATAGTGTTTACTAAAAGTAGCTTAGTAAAAAACATTAGTAAATTTTTGAGTAGCTAAAGTTTATTTTCGTAAAATAAACAAATTCTGCCCCCTCGCTGGGCTAGCATTGACAGCAAAATATGCAATCTAGGGATGTCACTTGCAGATAAGAATTTACGGTTGTAAACAAATTGGTACCAAAAGTAAGTACACCATTTAAACGAATTTCGTTGATTAATATTTTCACTTTCATGTTACAGTTTTTTTAATATTTTTAGTATAATAATTAATATTGTTAATTTTAATTACTGAAATGACGTAAAAATTAAATGGTTTTAATAAGTTTCGTATTATTATCGATAACCGGTATTCTACCGATAAGTACTTCGTGCATCCCTAAAGACCAACGCCCAACATGCGTTCAGGAACTTTGACAAATTTAATTAAATGTTCGTTCTAAAACCAAAGGCTTAGCTAGGTCCAGCAAAGCAAATAATTTTAACTATAACGGGTTAATTGTTTATCCTTAGAACAATAAGGATAGAATAATAAGTCGTTCAAGGATGGAATTCTTGTTTGCAGCGGGAGGCACAAGGGAAACTGATAAAATACCCACACCTGATGCGCGCGATGTTCATATTATTAACGTAATCTTATCATTGCAGGATTGTACCGAAAATGATCTCAACATACCAATGACTTTGGATATGCATGACTCCGATACTCAAAATCACAACATTGTATTACAACAAAAAGTCGTAGAAGCAATTAGTCAACAGAGCACCAGCACTGATATCTTAGAGGCAACATCTTCTTTCACCAGTCCAAAGAAAAGGCGTCTTCGACGGACAATTATAGATGTGTCCCTTAAATTGAAGAGCAAGAATTTAATAATCAAACGTTTGGGTGATTCAAACAGAGTATTAAAAAAGAAAGTCAATTCCCTAAAACAGCATTTAGATGAACTTATGAAAAACGCTCAGTGATAAAGTAATCTATCTTTCACCTGTTTGCTATATTTTTATAAGATTATAAAACTTATTTCCAATATGAAGTACTAGTTTTATTAATTTATTCACCCTTAAATAATAAAATAAACAAAAAAGTCGATATACGGGCGAAAGTTTTACGTGACAACGACTTTGAGTGGTAAAATAATTTTAATGTGAATATTCATTCGTATAGTAGGAAGAAGGATGAAATAATAGTAACAAATTAAAACATTTATTTATACAAAGAATTATATTTAAAACATTAATTTATACAAAGAATCTCGCACTGAATTTCATATTAACAAAATTTTATTTTTACCTTTACACATACATACGTATTTATATGTCTATGTCTGTCTCTCTCGCTCTTAGGCGGGCTAACCATGCCCGAGTGGAAGGGACGCGTGCCTCTCACTCGCTCTCATTGTGAGCGCATAACGTGAGCGGAGCGTAACGCAGTTTCTTGAAGTGTCACCCGGCAAACCAATTTATAAGACGTTGTCACGTCAAAATATAAATTACAAAAACACAATGTTGAAAAAATTTCCACGAGCAGGATTTGAACCTGCACCCTTCTGACATACCGGGTCAGGTGCTCTTCCAATTGAGCTATCGTGGTTCTAACCAGCCCGCCGAAATTATTCAACACTATTTACTTTTTTACTTTGAAAGCCAAAGGCGCCAATTCAAATCAAAGTAAAATAGTAAATAGTGTTGAATAATTTCGGCGGGCTGGTTAGAACCACGATAGCTCAATTGGAAGAGCACCTGACCCGGTATGTCAGAAGGGTGCAGGTTCAAATCCTGCTCGTGGAAGTTTTTTCAACATTGTGTTTTTGTAATTTGTTTCGCAACAAAATTTGCGTTAAAATTATATAAACAAATTTAAAACAAAAAATATAAAGTTGACAATCGATAAAAATATCGACATCCCACCGCATCACTAATTCGAAAGTTTCATATATGTGCAGGACTGCATGTGTTAGCATCTAAGCATCCGTAGCACAATAGATAAGTACTTTTGCAGTTGATTATAAAGATAATAATATATAGAAATATTTGCTTACAACCGATTGCCATTGCCACCTCCACCAAAAGTTTCACTAGGGGCCCATACAAACTATAATATGTGACACGGACCGACAGGCGCGTCATCGCTCACTGTGATATTTTTCTCTCAGTGTCCTTATAACGTAGAGAGAGTTGTTGAATGAAGTATTTACCTACTTAGAGCACAGCAAAAACAAAATAAAGTTTATTTTTCTACGCTCATGTGGCAACCGCGTCTTTTCGTACTCATCATTGTTTAGTCACAGAATAAATAATAGATTAGCTCTGTAGTTAGCGGTGGCGTTAACTGCGCTTGCCTGCGCTTAGTAAATAGCCTATAACTGTCACACTGCTGGGCAAAAGCCTCCATCATTGAAATCAAGTCATAATCACCACACTTGCGAATGCGGGTTGGTAAAAAACCCGGGCATGCATCGAAAAATCCGAAACACACTGCCCGACCTGGGGATTGAGCCCGGGACCGTAGGCCAACGAGCCCTGCGCTTAATTGGCCACAAAATAGTTACAAGTGAATTCAAACATGAGTGTTAGGAAGTACTCTGATTAAAAATATTAAAAAAAAACAACTGACTGAGCATTAAACGTGCAAAAATTTAACTTTAATCAACACAAATTACATAAACGCTGTAACATATAGCACAAAAGATCCCGATGGGTCGAAATGTTACTGCAATAGGAAACCTCTTATAGCATAATTTTGTTGATACAAAAGTGTTTGACGATATATTATTTTTAACTATACTATATTATAATTGTTTCGCAACAACTTTGCGTTAAAATTATATAAACAAAATAAAAACATTTCATAAATAGCTTGCCTACTCCTTAACTGGGGGCCTACCGCCTAACTCTATCGCCATCGCTCTCACTATCGCGCTTTAAAGTTTATGGCGTCATCTTGTCATTTCGAAAGCTATATAAAAGCAATATCGAAAGCTATAGGCTATAGCTTTCGATATTGCTTTCTTATCGCTTTTGAAATGACAAGATGACGCCATAAACTATAGAGCGCGATTTTTTTTTTTTTTGGAGAGAGATTGCTGATTGCCGCTGCGGCATTTTCAGCTTCACCGGGCTTTTTGGGGGCGGCGAGGAACGTAAAGGGTCCCTCAAGCCGTGTGAAACGAATCACCTTCAGAGGTTATCTAGAGGGAACGGCATCGCGCACAAGTGCGCGTCCCCGTGCCCTACTAGATTCTCCGAAGGGTTCGGATCGGATCGGAATAGAGCGCGATGGCGATAGAGTTAGGCGGTCGGGGGGCGGGTCTTTAGTATTTGTAAAAATATTATGATCAGATGTTAATGACGGTAGTTGTTGACATTGAATAGGCGCCTTTGGCTTTCAAAGTTAAAAAGTAAATAGTGTTGAATAATTTCGGCGGGCTGGTTAGAACCACGATAGCTCAATTGGAGGGGCACCTGATCCGGTATGTCAGAAGGGTGCAGGTTCAAATCCTGCTCGTGGAATTTTTTTCAATATTTGTCTTTTTGTAATTTGTTTCGCAATAAAATTTGCGTTAAAATTAAATAAACAAAACAAAAACATTTTTTAAATAGCTTGCCTACTTCTTAACCGATCTTTAGTATTTGTAAAAATATTATGATCAGATGTTAATGACGGTAGTTGTTGACAATGAAAAGGCGCCTTTGGCTTTCAAAGTAAAAAAAACGACGGGTTGCACTCCGGGAGTACCGGCAGAAGTGAAAACATGAATATTAACGTTGTGCATTTTTGATATTTTGGAATGGTTAGGGAATAATTGCATACACATGCATACAATCATAATATTATTATGTTTGTAACTAATGCTTGCAGGTAATGGTCCTAACGTATCGACGTGTACAGTATCAAAAGGAGTATTTGGCTTTTGCCATGAAGTTATGGGCTGTAATGGGGCTCGGGGTACCCGGCTTATGTGTAATACATGTCAAACAGTGTGAAATGTACTTAGTAATGAACGTCCTTAGCCCGGGAAACCAAAAGTGCCTCAGGATTAGATCTGTTGTTTTATCAGCGTTACAATGACTATGCTCGTCGTGAAAAATATGAAGGAGGCTCAGGCGATGACCTTTTGGTATATAACAAAGTATTCTAGGAGCTTCTCCTGTGGGTATATAGCGGTAATAAAGAATGTCATTTCTTTTTACGTAACGTGTAGAATCTAGCTGCCCCTCAGTGTCAGCAGACTGAGCAATTTGAGCCCAGTTTCGCGGTTTTGTTATGTTATTTACAGAGTTGGTTGGGTTTCGGCTTAGGTAGTCCGCATGTGGTAACATAACCCCCTTTCGGTACTGAATATCAAAATTAAAATCTTGTAGGTACAGCCACCACCTAGCCACACGCGGCAAAAGATCTTTTTTGCTTTGCGTAGCTTTAAGGGCATTGTTATTACAGTGAAGGGTGTACCCACAAGGTAGTGCCTAAAATGTTTTAGCGACTTCACGACTGCGAGCGTCTCCAATTCATAAGAATGATAGCGCGGTTCGGCTCCCTTCGTTACCTGACTGTAGTAGGCTACCACCCGCTTTCTACCATCCTTATGAATTTGTAGGAAGACTGCACCGTAACCCGCGCTACTCATATTCGCATCGGTATGTATTGCAATTGGGAGTTCCGGGTCGAATATAGCCAATACAGGTTCGCTGGTGAGACATTTTATGAGTTCTTGGCGTACATCTTCTTGTTCTTTGCCCCAAATAAAGGTTGCACTCTTTTTTGTTAATTTTGCGATACAGGAAGTTTTGGTTGAGTACCAAGTAATGTATTTTCTAAAGTATCCCGCCAAGCCCAGAAACTGTCTCACCTGCTTAACATTCTGTGGCACTGGGGAGTTCACGAGAGCCTGGATTTTCCCTGCAGCTGGTCGAATCTCACCGTTAGAAATGACCCTACCTAAATATTCGATCTCTGTACATAAAAATGAACACTTTCGCAAATTTATAGAAAAGCCTGATTTTCTTAATTTATCCAGCACATCCTTAAGGGTTTGCATGCCTTCTGCCATCGAATTATGTAGAATTAAGCAGTCATCTATGTACACCAGCACTTTCCCTGATTCTATAAATTTACGAAGTGTGTTTGAGATGATCCGTTGGTACACAATCGGCGCATTCGCTAGACCGTACGGCATTTTGATGTACTCGTAATGCCCCTCGGGCGTTACGAAACCAGTAAGGGTATCGACTCCTCATCAAGGATCACCTGGTGGATGCCAGTTGCCATGTCTAATGTGCTAAAATATTTGGCTTTACCTAATCTATCAGGGTGATCATCGATCAACGGCAAGGGATACCTGTCCTTTACCGTTATTCGGATCAGGGCTCGGAATCCACACACATTCTATCTGAGCCATCCTTCTTCGTAACCAGAAGTATGGGGCTCGAATAACGCGACTCTGACTCCCGAACAATGCCTTTTGTCAAAAGATCACGCATAATTTCACGAACTTTTAATTTTTCATTAAACGACATTTTGTAAGGACGATAATAAATCGGTTTGTAATTGTTTAATCGAATGTGCATCCTGCCGGTGGTCACCGTGGTTGTGGCAGTTCCTGATATCATAAACTCCGAGTATTTGTCAAGTAACTTATTTAACACTGCGAGAACGTTCGAGACGTCTCCGTTTACTCCTTGAACGCGAACGACTTGATCTACCCATTTCGTTTTGAATTTGAAATGTGGGTAGGAATTTGTTGAATGCAAAAAGGATTAAACTAACTAGTGAGCGTGAAATAAATTATCCCACTTCTGATTTTATTAATCAGAAGCGGTATTAGTTTTTTTTAAATGAAAAACAGTACAGAGTAGTTTACTTTAATTTAAGATAAATAAAAGATAACAATTAACGAAAATGAGAACTAAAAATATGCACTATCTATGAATCTATGAATTCAAATAAAGACGAAGAGCAAAATGTCTACGAGCAGGCAACACGTCCGTTCCGCGCGATAGGTGAAAGGGCAGAGAGCGAGAACGGTTTTTTTTTTAGCTCAGGGAAAAATCTGCACGCAGATTCCGTAGATCCGGGACTTGCCTTGTCCTTTTTCTAAAAAAGGATTAAAACAGACCCGGTAAAAATCCCTGGGGTTCGCCTTTAGCCTTAAAAAGGGCTGCGAAGGCTACCGGAACGCACGCCCCCCGAAAGTCGAGAGGCGCGGTTGGGAGCGAGCACGGGCGCTCCAACCGCTTTAATAGGATTCGAGAGGTGAGGAGTGACGTCACACGTGTACGTCGGCGTCGACTATGATGTCTAACAATATAATAATTTGTATGGAGATTGACAGCTGGTGCCTTCTAGAATGAACTATTTGACAGTTTGCTTTCCCATTGCAAAGGAACACTTTATATGAACCTATTAATTTGACTATTCTACTCCGTGACAACAGAATGTGTAAAGGGTTAATCAAACTAAAATAATAAAAATGAAATATATACCTAATAGTTTTATTCCAAATTTCAATTTAAAAAAAAACGTTTTACTCGGAGCGTGGATAAAACATAAATTTTCTCTCTTCAAGCAATTTACTCTCAAAGTGATAATTTTCCCGAGGTCCATAATTTGGTCTCTATATACACTTTATGGTATTGCAATGCAAATATTGAATAAGTCCACGCCAATATTATGGCAGTTATCTTAAGCGATGAAGAAATGAAAAGAAAAGAAAATGACTAACTCTGAATGAAAGAGAGAACAAATATGCAACGTCTGCTAAGATGACATCCATATATTAGTTATCAGAAATTATAGTTTGACAATGCAACAAACCAGTATTGCTTAGGTACAAGTTGTACACCAAAACCTTAGGAATAATTGAATACTATTGTACTTTCTAAATAAAAAATCAACAACTATCAGTCATACTATTACATATTTTATCAAAACCAATGTAATATTTTTTTTTACTGATTTTTCAAATCTTATTTCTTTTAAATATAATACAACGAAACCACATCGAACAAATGACAGTTACTAATATTAAATATGTCGCTTGAAAAATCAACGCCAAAATTCCCTATAAGCTTTTAATAAAATTACAAAAAACTAAAATATAAACTTTTCAGCCAGGAATTGAACCTGGGTCTTCCACAATTCGGGCGGCTGCACTGATCGCTATGCTACCGGGAAGGCTGACATATGCGCTGAATTTTGTCACTGCTTTTTAATATTTTTTTGAATGTTAATAGCGGCACAGTGCGCCATCTATCCAACGGTTATTGCAACCGATGGCTTTTCTTTTCACTGTATTTTATAAATTTTAAAAATATTTAATTTAGCTTCAGTGCAGCAAGCACTTATAAATAAAATAAAAAGTTAAAATTTACTAACTTCTTTAAGTTGATTGTTGACAAAACATACAAATCACTTCTCATCTTAGAATAATTACCTTATAGAAAGATAAGTCTTCATACAAGCGCTCTGTCAAAAGTGAGGCACTAAACCGATTCACACTTTCGTGACGATTATTTGCTTCTGCTTGCGCTCGGCGACACGCGCGCACACGTACGTACCGTAGTCCGTATAGTACATTGAAAACTCGGCGTTTGGAGCCATTTCTGGCTCCAAAATGGGCGCGCGGACTTACTTTCTATACGTAATTATTCTAAGGGCCTGTTTCACAATGTCTGATTAGGAGATATGTGGCAGATAAAGTGACAGTTTTGTATGGAATATCTGTCAAGTAAACGCTAACGGGAACTTACTTGTAGATCGTGAAACAGGCCCTAAGCTTCTCATTTTTACATAGCTTATTGTAAATTAAATTTTTAAACTAAGGATAAGTTTAGCCAAGAGCTTGGGGAATTAACGATTTAGTTTATGCCGTGTTAGGTGAGGTCTGCGAGGTCTGCGATTGCTAAGGTTAAGCAACTTTTGGAAAGGTCGATCATCGGATGGGTGACCAAAAGATTATCATCTCGTGCTCCTCCGTGCTTTGGAAGACGCTTTAAGCCGTCGGTCCCGGTTGCATTAGCAGTCATAAGAAAACCACCAATCCGTCGCCAATGGACCCGCGTGGTGGTTTGTGACCTATTCTCGGTATCCATCCATAGGGAAGGCGGCTCGTGCCCCAGCAGTGGGGACATAAAATGAGTTTAGGTGATCGAACATTCTCAGAAGGTAAGGAAATGTCACCACACAAGCGTATCTCCGTTCTCTACTAGATTCACAAGCTTTTGGATCGAAATCGAGAGGCGGACTACCCAATGGTGCCTCTAAAGGCTAAACACTATACAATAGGAAAACTAAAGCTACAAAAAAATGTACTTAAAATGTTTTTATGTTACTCCACAATGTCCCATATTTTCTTTTTGGCTAAACTTAAGAAATAATCGACCAGCGTTTCATTAACTTACTAACACAAAATAATGTCTTATGATGAAAGATCTCTTTTAAATAATTTACAGCCATCAAATAGGAAACTCAGGGGCTTATTGTCTAATTTCAACCTCTATCACGATTCCTTTCAAAGGTAATGTTATATGCTTGTCATTTTGCATAGACACTTGTGAATTTGTTTGAATAGCTTTCAAATGTCAAATTGAAAGGTATTACGATAGGTATTGAAAGTAGACTACAAGGGGGCCGATCAGCAGATCTAAACAACTGATTTTAATTATTGTCAAAAGGCGTAATCAATACGAAATTTGAATTATATATACATATAATAATAAAGAAGGGTGCAGGTTCAAATCCTGCTCGTGGAAATTTTTTCAACATTTGTGTTTTGTAATTTGTTTCGCAACAAAATTTGCGTAAAAATTATATAAACAAAACAAAAACATTTTGAAAAGTTCTTTGTTTTACAATTATATTTTTTAGCCTTTATACAATAGTAACAGATTGATAGCAGTGTGTGTATGTGGTACATAATACATGCAGGTGTGTGTGTGTGTGTGGTTTGAAGAAAGAAAATAACATACATTTGTTACAGTCACAGTTTGTGGTGTAAACAAAATAATCATAGAGCATATAGGCTACTTTATTTGCTGACTATATAAATATTGTAAAAATTCAATACAACTAAAATTTATGATCGATCAACGAAGCAACATAACATAATTAATCAAATATACATTAAATGATGAATAATACAGTATTGAAGTATAAATAATAACTTAACCATAAAGTAAACAAAATTCAATAATATTTTAAATTAAAAAGTTTTTTAAATGAAAAACCATATATGCATTTCTTCTGCTCAAATTTTAAATATCTTACATTAATACCAGACAGCCACACACATGCTGTATTGACAATGAAGCAGCATTGACAAACCGTTATCCTATTGCAAGACCGTCGTAATATAAAATTGTTTTTTTTATGATATGCCAGTCTTGCAGTAAGCAGCTTAACAAGGTGGGTCGTTAATGTTTTTTTCATTTTTGGAGTTTGCCGATTGCCTTAAACGGCATTGCCAGTCACCGGGCTTTTTTGCGGGCGGCGAGAAACTTAAAGGGTTCTTCAAGCCGTGTGAAACGAATCACTTTCGGAGGTTTTCTAGAGGGAAACGGCATCACGCACAAGTGCGTGTCCTACTTAGATTCTCCGAGGGGTTCGGATCGGGGAGTCGTTAATTTGCAATAAATTCTCGTTTTCGGTATTGTGATTGAATGGTGACTAAAGCTGGTCTGTTTAAAAATAATTAGATACATGTAAATGGTGATGATGACAACTTAAATTTCCAATTTTTATCGACGTTTCTAAGTTTTTTTAAAATTATATTACTGGCAAACGAGCGTACGGCCCGCTTGATGGAAAGCGGTCACGGCAGCCCAAGGTCGTGCAACCCAGAAGCTTCAGTTCTTATGCTAAGCTTCTAGACCCAGTAATTTCACTGGATGACTGGATGACTGGTTTAATCTGCTGCCTATCATGAATATTCCAAAATGTTACATTTTTGACTTTATTGTAAAACCGTATTCGAAAGATCACAAAGTTTAATGTGAATAACACATCAACTTTATTATCAGTAATAATGTAAATTTTACAAAAAAAAAAATGTTTTTTTAACAGTTGTGCCTTTTGAAAAAACATAATTTTTGAGTTACGCTCCTTTTTTACAGGCAAATTTTTACTTATGCTAACATAGTAATGTTTTAACCATTTAAAATTACAACAGTATGTGTGTGCGGACTGGTTCGGAAGGCTTATATAATTTATTTACACTATTTGATACATACTTACACTAAAACTCTATAGGTACTTCCTGCATGATCACTTTGTAGCCTAAACTTTGCAATGGCATAACACAGTTCACAGTGTTCATGCAATGATTCAGAGTATTGGTACCTTCAGTCAGTTCAACAATAGGCGCTGGTATATCAAAATCCACTGAGTTCATATAATCATCGTTGTCGGTGATGTTGAAATCATCGAAACCGTTCTGAGTAATTTCATGCAGGTTATCGAAGTGTATCTCCGGCCTGGCATCGTCAAATGGCATCTCGGGTATCTTCAAGCGTATACACTTATGGCTTTGCAGTAACGATGGCCACACAAAAGTCTCTTCACACACTTTACACCTTAAGTTGTCGTAGTCACTATGCTGTGTCTCTATGTGCCGATTCAGACAGTAGCTCGTTGAAAAGAACTTGTTGCAATTCTGAAATAAAGTGTTTACCGAAATTTTATGTAATTTGAAAGTTGACCATTTTTCACCTAAATATATAACTAAATTAAACGTGGTGGCTCGCATAAGGAGAGGCTTATTCAGCGGTGGAATAATACTAATTATGAATAAGAATAAAAACTTATGCAAAATCTACTACACATTTAAGTGAAACAAAAAATTAACTTTATATGGCGCTGTAGTCTAAAACAGAATAATTCAGAGATTACAGAATATTGTTCTACACTCCATATCCAATGTGCTTTGATTCATCACAAATAGCAAACTCTACAAACATTTAAAAGTTATAAACAGTTGCGAAAAAGAGAGATAAGAGCTGCTTACAGGAACTATCAATTGAGGCTTCCTTGCAACCCAATCGATTAACCGTACAATTGAAGGAACAAAACTTGGTACTAGAAACATTTTAAAAGACACATACTGAAATTACAGAACAGGAGCTAGCTTTTTATTTTTTTACATCTCACCTGATGCTAAGTGATGAGCGCACTTCACCCAGAATCCTTAAATACTGAGGCACTGGCTATCTTAACTCTAGCTGCCGGAACACAACAATGCTACAAACATTGATGTTATGGCGACATATTTAGATAAGATGGTGATGGCTAGCTAGGCGGACAAACAAGCCCTACCTACAACCAAACCGAGTACACAAACATGTACCCCTGCTGGGAATCGAACTCGGGACCTGTGGGTCTAAACCGATGGTCTTAACCACTAGACCACAGAGGCGTTTAAAACGCTTCTTTACTCAAGGACCAGTGTCATCAATTGAGGGTACCCTCATTATCTAACGTCGCTCATCCACATTAGTCATCATACCCTTTTTCGTAAATTAAAAAAAATATGGAGCTAGTCACGTTTGCTTTATATATAATTCTATCCAGGGTCCTTAGACGATCTTAGGTTATGGTTGTCTCGTTGTGAATACAATGGTAATAAACAAAAATTTATGTTGACGTGTTTAATGTCAATTAGTAGTAATTTATACACATAATTTAATTAAATTGAAATTCATTTATTTCGGGCATAACCTATATAATAATTACAACAATTTAATTTAATTTAATTTGCTTTGAAATACAAACTTGTGAATTCTGAGGTACCACACTACAAGTATGTACCTGACCCAGTTCTCGAAAATGACCATGTCACGTTGTACTGGGATCGATCTATCATCACCGACAGGACTATTGTAGCCAATAAGCCTGACATTGTGGTGATAGATCGATTAGCGCGCCGCACGATGATTGTCGATATCACCATTCCCCATGATGAGAACCTCGTGAAAGCTGAGAAAGAGAAACAAACCAAATATCTCGACTTAGCACACGAGGTTGTCGACATGTGGAAATTGGATTCGGCTGTCATCGTACCGATTGCTGTTACGGCCAACGACCTGATGACCAAAAGCCTAGATCAACATCTAATGAGGCTCTCATTAGACGGCAGGATCTAGGGCCTTATTCAGAAGGCAGTTGTCCTCGATACGGCACGCATTGTGAGGAGGTTCATATCTCTCGAGCCCTAACCGCCTAGCTTGGATCCTGGTCCCGATGCCGGCGGACCCCTATTTTTTATATTTTTAAATATTTTATTTATTTTGTTTAATATATAAATTTATAATTTATATGAGAAAAAAAAATAATGGTATAATAATATTTCCCATGAATTTTCTAATACGTACCATGCACTGATGGTTTGAAAACATTGTTTTCTTAATAGTTCTCTTTGCTGGTTTCTCGAAATTACTTTCACAAACTTTAAGTTTCTCTACAACTACCTGCGGCATTAGATACTCCGGTATTTTCTCGTCAACTTTGTATGTAGTTCTAATTTTCTTTTGTTTACTCAGTATACTCTTCGGTCGTACTTGTGAATTTTCACTTGTTTTGAGGAAATGCGTCCATTTGTGTTGTAACATGTCCTTTTCAGTTTCAAACTTTCTTAAACATTGGTCGCAAAAGTAAAAGTCTTTATAACCTGTCATGGCACGATTGGTAAGATCCGGCAACAACTGCACGTGAGCTTCTATAATATCCCTCTCAACTGAACTCTCATTGCAAAAGTTACATAAATATAGTCGTTCATTACCCAAATTGCGCATCATATACAAAGAAGTAGGACGCTTCTTTGAGTGTAAAAACGAAATATGGTGCGACACACCACATTTTGTCTCAAACTGGTCTTTACATATGTCGCAAATAAAGAACGTACTTAAATGCTCATAGCTGTGATCTTTTAAATCCATAAATCTGAAGAAAGAAGAATCACATGTTTTACATTTATGCATTTTCAATACTCTGCACACATTACGTCTATGGTCTAAATAAGTTGACCTATTTGGCAACAACGTGCCGCACACATCACAGTGAAGTTTAATATGCACTTTAAAGAACATTCTATCAACAAAATTCTTGTTGCAATAATGGCAAATGTAACATTTACGCTTTTTATGTTTCTGTTTCATATGCTCCTTCAACGATTTGTAATCTTCGAAGATGCGTGTGCATTTCCTACACTTGTGGTATTCTTTGACCTCATGCACTATGATATGGTCGGAGAACGATACACGCTTCTGCGGCTTACTTTCAGGCTTGTAAAAGATTACATGCTTGTTCCTCTGGTGGTTTAGAAGTTTCTTCTCACTGGCATAGATTTTGTCACAAATCTTGCACTTCATACTGGTTAGGGCTTCGCTGTACTCTGTTAACGATATGTCAGACCTCGGAGACTTTATTAAATGCGACTGCTTCAACACCTCCAGGTTGTCTTTTATAAGTTTCACTGAACAATCTCGTATGAAGTGTTCTAACGACAAAGATTTTGTACAAGCTGGTTTGTTAACGACACTAATTCGTATAGTTTTACCGTCATTCTTTAGGTAAGGGGTGATGTCGTAACGCGATAACACCACCTTCGGCACGCTGTTGAAGCCCCGAAAGACTTCAGTCGCGATATTTTCTTCATCGAAATCTGGGACAATAATGTCGGGTTCAAAACTGGCGTCTCTGTCCGAAACTTTATTTTCTGACGCGCTATTAACTCCATCGCAATTCACGGACATATGGTGTGAAAATTAACGCGGGAAAAGAAATTAATGAAAGGAAAAATCTAAATAAATCGGCTAAAACGTCAACAACGCTACATGTCATACTATACTATACTAGTACCGACTGCAAAAGAGGAAAGGAAGCGCGGCCGGCCGGTGGCGGGCGGGCGGCTGAGGCGGGCGGGCGGCCAATCGGCCATCTCGTTCATTCATTCATTGACATTGACACTTTGACAGTTGTCATTTTTTATATCTTTTGGTTTTCTTTCTTTCTTTCCCCTTTTTGAAAAAGTAAGGGATCCTTACAGTCAAGTCTAGAGTTTTTCGTGATACATCATAATGTTGTGTATAATGTATGATACATTATTGTAACATCATGAATTAATTGTGATTTGTGACATTACGGAATTATAAAAGACGGTGTTTTCTTATGAGAACTCACACCAACTACATGAGTGAAAGGACAATGGGCAAAAATGTATGGAAGCTGGTACAACCCTTCAATAGCAAAGACATATTTATGTCGTTGGATAGGTATTTTTAACTGGAACAACATTTACTTTAACAGCTTTGTTGAAATGTTTGTCCGTTCTGAGTTATAGGTATTAAGGTCAAGAAAAAAAGGGATGTCTATTAATATTGTAATATCTTAGTGATTACGGGAAAATAACATCAATATCGTTGTATATTATGTATTTCGTAATTATCAATTGAAATATAAAGTAAACACCACGTAAACACATAAGTGTGTCGGAATACATAAAAACTTGGTTGTTTGTGTTTAATACAAATAAAATAAATATAAATAAAAATAATTATAAAATATAAATAATAACTAAATATGTCGCCATAACATCAATGTTTGTAGTATCGTTGTGTTCCGGCAGCTAGAGATAAGATAGCCAGTACCTCACTAGTGAGGATCCCGGGTGAAGTGCGCTTCCATCATTGGCCTTATCATCACTTAACATTAGGTGAGATCAAGGCACTGTGCTTACCCGAAAATATAATAAAAAACACAACAAATGTTATACAAATATAAAAACTTAAAGTAGAATGTTATCTAAAATAACGTCATTTAGGAACATTGCCGGCCGGTGCAGTAAATCCCTCGTGAACTGCATATGCTAAATACCATATAATAAATAAAATATGCGCACATGTACCCATGATGCGCCGTCCAGACAAACACGTAGTAGTGTGTAGTAAGTAGTGTGATTTCAAAAAAGCTGTCATAGTAAATGTTGTTCCAGTTAAAAAGACCTATCCAACGACATATCTGATTTTGTTATTGGAGGGGTGTACCAATCTGCCCATTGTCCTTTACTTTATAGTAGTGCTTTCAATACCGTAATTTACCGTAACTTATTATATATCGACAAAGTGTCGTTATTTGTTTAATCATGCAATGTTTCTTGGAGATGAAACATATTACTGATAAACAAAGACCAACATTATATATCTATTTTGTTAATTATAATGTATACTCACTAAGACAAGACAAACAGTGTGCTGCGTGGGTGGATGGTAAGAACCAGCAAGAACGATTTAGTAAAAACTTTTGAACGTAGCTACAATTAGAATTTGACAGAAGACGATGACACTTTGAGTTGACAGGGACTTCTTGGCGGGAAAGTGAAGGGTTATGTTTGCGGTTTTGTTTTATTTTCTAAAATTTGTGTTATGTCGAATATTAATGTGAAATAATGGTGGATTATTACCCGTTAAGTGTTCGTGAGTGTGTATGAGTGTTGGCAAATGAAACAAAACAGTGCAACGTTACTTTTTTTCTCTCAAGAAGTCTGCGTGAGGGCTTAGTAAAACCCCACTCTTTCTTTCTAAGATACTCGAGGGGTTGGGGGGTAATATCATTTCTCACTTCCCATTTCTATTATCATTCATCATCATCATACAGGAAACAAGCCAGACTAATGAAATTAAGAAACTAATGACATGGCAGCATGGTGTATGACCTTAGCCGGTTCCTCAGGGAACGAACTACACTAAAAAAAACATTTGTGTTGACAGTAATTTTCCACGTTCATAAACTATAACTACGTAATTAATGATGTTTAATATGTCAGATATATTGAAGTGATTAAAATTAATATCAAGACATTGAATACCTATTCAGCGAGCCACACAAAACTTTAATTTACTTATAGTTCTCTCGTGTAATAGTGAGTAACACTTGATATTTGCTTTAATCTGACATCCTAAGCGGGTAGTAAGGGTAATAATTACTACTGTGTTTAAAACGGTCCCGCATTCTATAGTATACAACGGCCTTGTAATTACGACGAGTCGAGATTGAGAGAGTGAATCAATTCACTAAACCGATTGTAGATAAACAGATTATTTTTAAACGCCACGGAAGGTGCTCGAGTGCGAAATGTTCCCGCCGACGCGCATTCGCAGCTGCCTTCCTGTGATGAACCCGCTGTTTCGCCAGAAACTGCGGCTGCACCGCCCGTTCAGACAAACATCGACGTTGCATCAAACACCAACAAAGAATACGCAAACCCAATTGCAGAAAACGAAATGGATGAATTTGCGCGCAATAATAACGCGCTGGGTGCCTTTAGGCAGTGTGATTTACGTCGGCTGGTGTTATATACGAGCGAGCATTAACTATGAGGTGTCTAAAGTTGAGATACGTTTTTACGAAATGTTTCCGTTCCGCGTTACAAGTCGGCTGTGGGGCAGGATTGCGGCGTGCGAGCTCCCTATATCGCTGAGGAGCTTCGTGTACGGTACGTACGTGCGTATGTTCAATGTGAACATGAATGAAGCTGCTATCCCAGACTTGACTTACTACAAAAGCCTGTCTGCATTCTTCACTCGGCCTTTGAGGGAAGGTGTGCGTTATATATCGCCGTCAGTCTGCGTGTCGCCTTGTGACGGTGTGGTTTTAAACTGTGGCCCCGCGGATACTGACAAAATAGAACAGGTTAAAGGTGTTTCGTACAGTTTGGAGGAATTCCTTGGTGATAATAAGTGGTCTAAAAGCAAAGGTAGCAGTTACTACGACTCGTTATTGACAAACAAAGATAATATACTACATCAGTGCATCATTTATTTAGCGCCAGGCGACTACCACCGTTTCCATTCACCATGTAACTGGACGTCGACGTTCAGGCGCCACTTCTCTGGCAAACTTTTGTCGGTCAACCCATGGATGGCAAGCGTCATACCTGGCCTGTTCACAATGAACGAACGAGCGGTCTATGTCGGTGAGTGGAAACATGGTTTCTTCAGCATGACAGCGGTTGGTGCAACAAATGTTGGTTCAATAGAAATCTACAAAGACCCACAGTTGCAGACAAACACCAAAGGGAGACGCAACCGCGTCGATGAGCTGGATCTTGAACAAGTAGATATTAAGAAAGGTGAACTGTTCGGTCAGTTCAACATGGGTAGTACAATTATTCTATTGTTTGAAGCGCCAAAAGATTTTAAATTCGAATTTGCTGCTGGCGATAGGGTTTTAGTTGGCCAAGCGTTAACCGCAGCTGCTAAGGAGCAATCGAGATGACGTGTTTACCACGATATGGTAGAAGTTGCGCAGTTTCTGCTTGTTTCCTACATTGTCACACTATTATTGTAGAAATAGTGTTTCAGGGTAACTAACTAATAAAAATTCTCGAATTTTGGGGACGATCACAGTGTTTGTCAGTGTTTTTATGAACGTTATGCATGTAGACATTTATATTTGCATGAGGCTATTGTATTGTAAATATAGTATTAAAAATAACATAATATCTACACCAAACATGTATGACATGGATAAATTGAGGAAAATAAGAGATATGTATACATTGACAGGTAAATTAGTACTATATGTTTACGTATTATAAATAATATACCTTATTTGTTGGGAAGTCCAGAATTTATAATAGTAAGTATATGAATGATGTCAATGGAAGTTTATTTGTGGGTGTTTCATGTGTACGAATTATATGGAATACTTGGTCCTTTCATTTGTTATGTATAGTTCAGTTTTTTCCCGCTCTTTATGGCAAAATATGTAAATGAAAAAAATTTATTGTATTCAATTTTCCTGATATAACTCTAGAAAAATTATCTTTGATAAATATTTTATTTGTCATATAAATTGGAACCAGTTGTTACTTTTTGTCTCTTGAAGTAAGTAAACAAACCTGAGGCAAAACGTAATTTACGGAAGTAATTTGAACACATTTCTTTTTTTTTTTATAAAACAATACCTATATAATGTTTTAATAAAAAAATACACTAAAATAAAGTACAAAATGAATAAAAAAACTTTTATATCACACTAACAACCTTTTTTTTTTGTTACGAGCGAGGGCGACACTGAAAGTCTTTAGAACTGGCCACCTGTAAACGGCCTAATAAAAAAAGAAGTTCAAGCGAGAAAATTTTCGTGCAATGAATTTATATGACTTTCGATGTCATTTAAGTTAACAAAAAAGTTTTAATAGACTTGGCCTTTTACGATGAAGCCCCATCTCATGCCACTGTTTACAACTGGTTTAATGAGTTTATAGTCACTAATCTCACCGATGATCTGCGCGTGAGGGACGGCCTTCTACGGCGACGACTGAAATAACATCAGTGTTGTGCGGCGTATGATAGAGACTGACAAAAGAGTGGCCTATCAGCACTATTCGGACAAGCTTGCTTAGGCATCGGTATGAGTCAAGTGCACAAAATCCTCCATGAACATTTAGCGGTCAGGAACTTTGTGCCCGGTGGATACCCCTTAATTTAACAGAGGCCCAATTACTCCGTCGTGTTGATTGGCACCGTGAAATGGTTCAAAGATTTAACGGAGGTGACTCAAATGCTGTGTTCGACATACTTACGGGTGACGAAAGCTGGATTTACTGTTATGATTCTGAAACTAAAAGCCAGTCTGCTGAGTGCGTGTTTCCTTCCGAGGAGTTGCCAACTAAAGTGATGTCGAAACGTGGGAAAAAAGATGTTGGCATCGTACTACGGAAGGACAGGTCATTACACAACAATTGTTTTAGAGGATCGAAAAACAGTAACTGCTAAGTGGTAATTGTTTGCCACTTGTCTTGGAAAAAGTTCGGGAGAAACGACCTCGCAGTAGGATCCTCCTTCAACGAAAATTCCCCGGTCAACCCGAGCCGAGGTCCGTGCCTTTAGAGGCGCCCTCGGGTTGCTCCGCTCCCCAACCCGATCCGAACCCTTCGGAGAATCTAGTAGGGCACGGGGACGCGCACTAGTGCGCGATGCCGTTCCCTCTAGATAACGTCTGAAGGTGATTCGTTTCACACGGCTTGAGGGACCCTTTACGTTCCTCGCCGCCCCCAAAAAGCCCGGTGAAGCTGAAAATGCCGCAGCGGCAATCAGCAATCTCTCTCAAAAAAAAAAAAAAAAGCCTCCTAGTGATAAACTAGGAGAGTTAAAATTGTACCATACAAATACTCGTTCATTGGTGGTTGGTTCATTCGTCACTCGACATTGGTCAATATAACTTCCTACTACTACAAAATAAGGAGACCGAAAAGGTAGTTTAATACATACCGCGTCGCATAAAGACTTCAGAACAATTGCAACGCGACTGCTCAAGTTGCGGTTGATAAATTACGGACACAAATCGCTCATTGAACGCTTGCTTGGTGCATTTGCGATTAAAATGTACGTTCAATAACAACTGGTTGCTTTTTACGGTAATAATCAAATTTTTGTCCTTAAATATTTTTTAATATGTAAAGGAAAACTCAAAAAAAAAAAAAAACAAAATAATTTCCAATGACCAAGCCGAGTGGTGACAAAAGAGCCCGAAGATTTTTTTTTTTTTTGAGAGATTGCTGATTGCCTCTACGGCATTTTCAGTTTCACCGGGCTTTAAGCCCGAAGAGCTCCGAAAGACGAGTATGAAAATGATCAGCATTGCCGACTAGTCGGCTAATACTATAGTCGGCCCTATTGAAAACCCATACCTACTTTCTTAGAAAAAGTCTTGTTTTTTGTTTTGTCTCTGTGTAGAGACATCTGTAGGTTGATGACCCCATCTATATCTAGATCACAACAACTGTGTATCTAATTTAATACAATGACGTCATCGATAGAACTTTGCGCGATGTGTAGGCAGTGTATATTATTGAGATAGGCTATCTCTTGTTTGGAAGTGTTGGATATTAACTCCGGATATTACTTAGGAAAAGTACACAACATTTATTGAAGATATTTGACAGTTTTGGATAGGGTGATGTGCAGGACTGCAGGCCGGTTAACGCACCCGGTCTGTGAGTGCTGAGGTTAAGCAACTTTCGCAATGGCCGATCATCGGATGGGTGACCAAAAATGTATCATCTCGAGCTCTCTCTCGAGAAATTTGCGTTAAAATTATATAAACAAAACAAACATTTTATAAATAGCTTGCCTACTTCTTAACTGATCTTTAGTATTTGTAATATTATGATCGTTAATATTATGATCAGATGTTAATGACGGTAGTTGTTGACATTCAATTGGCGCCTTTGGCTTTCAAAGTAAATAGTGTCAGAAGGGTGCAGGTTCAAATTCTGCTCGTGGAAATTTTTTCACCATTTGTGTTTTTGTAATGTGTCGGGTTACGCTATGAGTAACATCCCGAAGTTAGGAACGGAATATGCATTGTATCATAAGTCTACGTGTTCGATATGAAATAAGGTATCTTACGCCACTATACGTCTACTTTATGAAATATACGAACGAAGATTAAGCCTTGAAGACTGTTCATTACATTAAAAGTACTTTTGTAATGTAGTATTGCAGCCAACGTCGTGTTTAATTGCTTGCGTTAATTTTATGTAAGATGTATATCTGCAATTTAGTACGTATGCAATTTTTTACCGATCGTTATTGATGTGAAACATTGTAATCCTATTTTGAACATAAATCGATATTATGAACATGACATATTATTATTATATGTGACATTTCTGTCAAGTCTATCATAATAAAAATGCTATTTACATATTTACGCAGGTTACGTGCGCCCAACGATTTTATTTTTTTGTCTGGTCAATGCCCTAGATTGATAAGGAGAGTAGTATGATGACTGGAACCTAGGACCTATTGATTTATGTTTTAGCTTTTAGTACATTGTCTACATATTTTTTTTAAACCTTTATTTTCAATAAAACTTAATAATATAATTTCAATATTACTTATTTTTTAATCATTGAAAGGCAAACATGTTGATCAGTGATGTGTTGCTAGCCGATCGCCTGATGTGCGAGCATCTTGGAACCCTTGTCCCTTAGTCGGCTTTTACCACATGCACGGGAAGTAAGGCAGCCGTTACGTTATTTTCACGTCCCAGACCTGCGTGGGAAATAATTTATTTAGTAGATCTTTAGCCATGCCGAATTAAATAAGACTTATTGTTTTCTTAAATATATAAATCTAAAAGGTTCGAAACGTTAAGATAAAGCAAGTTTATTTCGCGATTCGAATCCGTTAACGAACACGTATTTGTATGGCATTGTACAAATTCTCGTTTTCGTTAACGTGATCGAATGAAACTCTCACTAGCTAGGCGCTCAGTATTTTCATTTTCCTGTTTACTATTGTCTGTGTGTACACAAACACAAGTTATTTTTCATAGGAACTTAGTAGGTAGGTAGTAGGTATTATAATTTTGATTGACATAATATAGTAAAAATAGACGCGTATTTTACCAAGGCTTTAAACATGTGATAGCTTATCCTGACATCAACATTTGTGGTCGCATGCTTCTGCTTCATTTATGCCAAGCATGGCAACTAAAGGTCACAATAGGGATGTTGACAACAACAACAAATAATTCCAGAACATTAAACAAATAAATGAAATCACGTGACAGTTCTTTAAAACATTGACCTACTTTTTATTTGAACTAATTAACTAAGAAGTTATTAATAAACACTGAATTGACGGAACAAAATAGTGACGTCATAGATCACCATTCTCATACAATTTCTATTAAGAAAAGTGTTTTATTTTGACAGTTGTTGAAAAGTTTCTCTATTGACTAATCATTGAACTACCCAATTAAATATTGTTACCACTAACACAATAAAGAGTAAAACTAGTTTGTGTCCCACGCTGGGCGCCAATTTGTAGGACGTACGTATACGTTCGACGAGCTCAATGGTGCAGTGATTAACACTTTCGCAACGGCTTTCATAGGATGGGTGACCAAAACTGTATCATCTCGAGCTCCTCCGTGCTTCGAAAGGCACGTTAAACCATTGGTTCCGGCTGCATTAGCAGACGTTAATAAACACTAATCAGGACTGGGCAGACGTGGCAAACGTACTACAGGGTTTTTGGTATTACCTGTATAATATCGAATATAGCAGATAGGGTACCGTTCATAGAACCCCAGAAAATTATAAACATCATCCTAAAAAGCACCATATTACCGAGGTATTTAGGTTGTTTGTTACTAAGTAAAATTGTAAAATCTTAAACCGTAGCTCCAGTTGATACATTGTTTTTGGTCGTCAGCCTCATAGGCAAATTTCACATCCACGTAAAAAAAATTATCACCTATTCAAAGACCGGTACTTGCGTAACTTGATTAACTTCAGCAATCGCAGATTTTTAATAAGATAATTTTTTCACTGTATTTTATAAAATTTTATAAATATTTAATTTAGCTTCAGGGCAGCAATTAGCACTTGAAAATAAAAAGTAAAAATCGCAGATTACCACTGCGCCATCGAGCTCCTCAAGTTTTCATCCGAAATCGATCCTAATTTTTTTTAAATCAATATCATCATCAAAAAAAATTCAAAATTCAAAATCATTTATTCAGTTTAGGCTACAAGTAGCTCTTGTGAATGTCACTATGCCATCGCAGCCAATAAAAGTCTATTGCTGAAAAAAGGCCTTAAATGTGCTCACCCATATTTATGAACTTGAGATTATTGGCATTTGTATCAAGAAGATAGATAAGATAGGAGAGGATTATTGACATACATTAATATCTTATTATACAATAGATAAGATAATCAATCATATTAATTACAATTGGAGATACTAGTTACCTATATAAAGATTACAATTATGAATGAGCTAATAAAACACCTACGGTACGATGCCAATTTGTTATCTGTGACCCGAATTTCATGTACAGACGCCTGCGCATCAACCTATCCAAAACTGACAATTTTTGATGTGCGACATCTTTCCGCTCGCTTTCTATATAAGCAATTTGTGGGAGTGATTTCGTGAAATGGGACGGAAGTATGTGTAACAGAGTAACAAGAGGTCGGGGAAGCGCGCGAGCGTGCGCCATTTTGTAAATGTATAATCGATGTTATGAACATGACATATTGTGTCATTTGACTATCAAAGATCATTTTGATATGTCAAATGTCTTCTAATGAGTAATAATGATGACCTGACCAATTTTTTTTACAGAAAATAGTATTATAATTGCTTAATACTAAGGTGAGATGTCAAATGTTACACATCTTATGCGACTACTGCTATAAGACGCGGTCGTTTTTTTTTTCAAAAAAATGTTCAACCATATGCCACAAACATAAAGTTCAAAGTCTATTGAGAAAAGATAGTTTGTAGTAGGCGCAGGCGTGTGTTCATAAGTTGTGATTGATGTACTCGCAGTAAACACATGGAAGGAAGCCATTTTTTAATCTTATCATTGCCAATATGTACTGAGAACTTACTTCGGTGACTAAAGTTGACGACACATAAATATTGCTTGTAATCAACGTTTTCAAACAAACAATATCAGATTGTATTTAAATTGTAATTCTAAAAAGTGTTGACAAATATTACCGCTCTGTTAATTTTTATTGACTCATTCATTAAGGTTAAACACCGAAAAATGCACCAACTTTCGTCGAATAGTTTAAAGACTAGGTATAATAATATTATTGTGACTAACAATTCTGAAATATTGAAATTGTAAATTAATTTCTTTATCTTGAATTTGCTAGCTCAAATACACGATTGTATAATTTTGACTCGATCATAAATTATTATCGAAGACACCACTAAAAAAATCACTATTATTGAAATTACAATATAATTACTTAATTTATATGTTTGGAAACCACTCAAACACATTGATAACATCAATATTCGTAATTCAGTAGCTGCGTATTTTGATAACTAAAATCAATAATTTTTTAATAATATAATATTTTAACTTTTAATTTTCGGTCTCAGTCGTCGCGGCCGCTACGTATTTTCGACCTTATGACAGCGCTCGGTAGGGCTCGTAATCAGCCCTTTTGAATGTTCACAAATCGAGGTGTCGTCTTAACTGACAAGTATCCAGAGATATTGACAATAATATTGTCGTGTGCGGGCGCGCGGCAATATTTTAGTTGAAAAAAAAAATTTCAAGACAGGCGGACGTTTGTTTTTTGTTCACTTAAACGCGCCAAAAGGACAATGGAGGACGAAAAAAGTGTGAATAATATTACTAATCTCACAGAAAAGCGATATTTGTTATTATTTATGAATACATGGGAAACCTCAGTTTTTTTCTCATCCAGTCTTTAATCCATCGTTTCTTTCTTGATTGTTTTTTTTGTTGATTAAAATAAATGCAATAGTCAATGCAACGACTTTTTTCTTTCTGTCCATTTTAAACCGTGCGTACACGAATCAAGTTGCTGAGCGACTGAGTTACGAAAAATGTACAATAATATTGCGTAGTTTGCGGAACCATATATTGATCAAGATTATTGACAATATTGTAATGACAATATTATTGTGCGTATGCGGCTAGCCATAGGAAAAGAGTTTTTAATCTTCTCTGCTCTGAGCCGAGAGGCTGAACGAATTCGGATGAAATTTTGCACGTAGACATACCATGACCCGGCAACAGGATCCCGTGGGATAGTGAAGTCCTGGCGAACCAAGTCGCGGGCAATAGCTAATAAAAAATATCTATAAGTATTAAAGTATGCGGTTCACTATTGTGCACACCAGTGCTTACTCCAACATTAGCTTATAAGTTTTATAATTATATTTTACTATAACTTGGTTTAGAAGGGGTTAATAAGTACATTTCGGTATTGCATACAAATTTCAAAGTTCTAGATTTTTATAATTTATAATATAGTTATGTACTTGCATTAGATTTTTGTAACTTTTTGCTTTTTCAAATAAAAATCTAGGTAAGTAATAGAGCGACTTTAATTATAACGACGTGAGTAATAGTCTCCTTAGAGTGTCTAGCGTGAGTTTTGTAAATTCATATTATTCATATCCGTATTCATTTGATTACTTTGATAAATGTATTATGAATGTATTATAATTCATTTGATAAATGATATATAAAAAAAAATAATAAACTTTCCTACACTCACACCAATTATCTAGCCCAAGAGAAGCTTCGTTATAAAACTCGTTAAATGGTTACTAGACAACGGATAAACATACTTAATATACTTAAATACATACTTATTATACATAGAAAACACCCAGACCCGAGACAATTTAGAAAAACAATAATTTCTAAATTGACCCGACCGGGGATCGAACCCGGGACCTCAGAGATGGCGACACCATGAAGCCGGTGTACAAACCACTCGATCAAGGAGGTCGTCAAGGAGGTATCGCATTGAATTGACATAGGTACGAGAAGAGTTTTACTATACAGATTCTAGTTTTTATTAACGTGATCGAATGTCAAAAATAACTTCGATCAATTATGTCTACTAGATTCCCGATGAGCGCTTAAAAAACTCATTCCGGACCCAAGGCACCCCTCGAAGCGTGACCGAAGCCCTCAGGACACTTTTTTTTTACATAATATGTAGGTACACAAGCAACCGCGTGTGTTCTTATAAATATTTTTCATTTCATTTATAAAAAGTAATCATGTTTTCATAAAAAAATTGAAGTTTGAAGTTTGCATGTAATACCAGCAATACTGTATTTAACCCAAGTTATGCTAAATGCTTGATATATCCAAATTGAGGTGTTTTTTATAAATACATTTTGTATATTTGTATGAAAACCGCTTATGTATCCGTGTGTGGACCTCTAACGAGTGTTTAGGATCTTTTGCAAGAATTGTGAAGATTCAATAAAAACCAGTGAAACGTATTTGTTGTTTTATTTACTTTTGATGTGTAACACTTTCCGCTCGCCTTCTACAGGATGTTTGGTAATATTTATAACTACGTATACTAACTCAATCAGCTGATGGATCATTTAGTATGGAGAGTCGAAAAATATTTTTTACAATTTCCATTTACTGACGTTGGCATAGTATTATATAGACATGTTAACATGGGTACGTTTCGGGAATATATACATATTACCAAACATTCTGTATATATACAATTTGTGGCAGTGATTTCGTAGAAAGGGACGGAAGTACCGTAACATCTAGATCCGTAACAGTGTGATCCGCTCGCCTTCTATATATACAATAATATGTGGGAGTGATTTCGTAGAAAAAGTAACTGTAACAGTGAGAATCTCCTTATTTTTGAAGTAAGCCAATGCATTATATATATCATTATATATCTCCGTCAGTAGTTCGTATGCGAGATTGCTACCAAAAAAAAAAGCCTACGTCATTATTACTTCTATAATCTATTTTCTATTGTAATATTGATTTCAAAAAGTGAGATGTCAAATGTTACAAATCATAATTATGCGACTACTGTAAGGCTCGTTAATTTTTTTTTAATTATCTCATCACTGAAAATGAAATTCCTAAAATTTGTTTGTCACCTTTAGCTCATATTTTATTCCCACTGCTGGGGCACGAGCCTTTCCTATGGATGTTAACACTACGGGCCGTAAACCACTACGCAGGCCCAGTACGGATTGGTAGCTGTTAACAACTGCTTATACAGCCGGGACCAACGGCTTTACGTGCTTTCCGGAGACGGAAGCCTTACCCGGTCAACCCGAATCGAGGTCTAACCCTTTTAATGCGCCCTCAGGTTACTCCGCTCCCGATCCAACCCGAGAATCTAGCAGGGAACGAGGACACGAACTAGTGCGTGATGCCGTCCCCTCTAGAAAACCTCTGGCGGTGTTTCGTTTCACACGGATTGGGGAACCCTTTAAGTTTCTCGCCGCCCCCAAAAATGCCCGGTGACGCAAAAATGCCGCCTGAGGCAACCTGAAAACGATCTGAACAAAAAAACGGATTGGTGGTCGTTAACGACTGCTAATGCAGCCGGGACCAACGGCTTTAAGTGCTTTCCGAAGCACGGAAGCCTCGCTTACACATACACACGCCTGCACATCAACCTACCACAAACTGTCAAATTTACTGCTGTAAATTTATTACTGGGACATATGGTTGACACTGTATTGAAGAAATTTGTCTGTTTTGGACAGGTTTATGTGTGTAAATATACAAAACACTACACTATAATTATTAATTGATACTGTTAATGGTATAATTATCAGACACGTGCTGAAGCTGACGATTCGATCCGGTTCTTGTGGTCAACGGATGATGTCACGAGAGGTATAAATTGTCTTATCGGCAAGACGGTTTCATTGTGTTCAAGATAAAATTTTACTAGAAAAATAAACCTGCCCCCTGACTGTGAGCTCCTATAGCAGTATTATTGCAGTTGTGGAAAAGAGACGCGAATATATTCGCCGCTACACGCGTCTCTACACGAGACCCCCCTGTGGCCTCGGTAGCTCAAAGGTCAGAGCATTGGACGATTTATCCAGAGGTATCCAAATGATTTTTTCTAGTAAAATTTTATCTTGCAACTATACATGTATATGATAGATTGTGAATGCAAAATTCAAAAATAATATAAATATTTCATTGTTTGTAGTCATATTGAATTGAAAATTTGTCTCCTTGTGACGGACCCTGAAAAGGGTTCGGAAGGTTCGGAACATTATAATAGAAAATTCATGTGTAAACGATTTTTTTCTACCACCTTTTGACCGCCACAGTCGGCTATAATTGACAAGTGATAGCGGGCCTTGTACGCCAACGACGGCGATCTGTAAAAATATTATGATCAGATGTTTATGACGGTAGTTGTTGACATTGAATTGGCGCCTTTGGCTTTCAAAGTAAAGAAGTAAATAGTGTTGAATAATTTCGGCGGGCTGGTTAGAACCACGATAGCTCAATTGGAAGAGCACCTGACTCGGTATGTCAGAAGGGTGCAGGTTCAAATCCTGCTTGTGGAAATTTTTTCAACATTTGTGTTTTTGTAATTTGTTTCGCAACAAAATTTGCGTTAAAATTATATAAACAAAACAAAAACATTTCACCGGCCTTTTTTGGGGGCGGCGAAGAACATACAGGGTCCCTCAAGCCATGTGAAACGAATCACCTTCGGGGATTTTCTAGAGGGAACGGCATCGCGCGCTAGTGCGCGTCCCCGTGCCCTACTAGATTTTCCGTAGGGTTCGGATCGGATCGGGGAGCGGAACAACCCGAGGGCGCCTCTAAAGGCTCTGACCTCGGCTTGGGTTGACCGGGACTGGCTATCTTATCTTTAACTGTCGGGACACAATAATGCTCCATTGAAGTGAGAAAATGATGGTTGGTAGTCAGGCTGAATTGCCACCAAACTGAGAACAAACAACCCGTTAAGAATCGAACCCGAGACTTTTGGGTGTGAGAAATGTAGTCTACGTTATACTAGCCACATATTTACTTGTAAATTAGAATGGCGTTGAAACGAGATGAGTTAAAATACTGCTATACAAATTCACGTTTTTATTGTCATGAAGAATTTAAAAAAAATCGCACGAGGCAATCAGAATCCAGAAACTATGAAATACTTTAGCGTTGGCTGCGCCAATGGGTATTTACGTAAAGAAATAAGCTCCACGAGCGAAATATTTTGCAAACACGTGATTATTCTTATAACTATCAAATATAGATTGTGACTCATTTCCTTTTTTGGCGTTGCGTTCTAAGTGCCTAGTGTTAGTATTGTTTACTATCCGTATTTATTCGATTACGTTTACGAAAACGAAAATTTGTATGGCAAATACAATATAAATACTATATACTATTCTCGTATGTCGCCCTGCTTCAATGCCATAGTAATTTTCGTTCGCGATAAAACAAGTGAAACACACACTAGGCACCCTGTAAGTCTAGCTTTTTTCTCTTTTTAGATGGATAAATTTAAAATCAAATTAAAAAAAAAATATTCGGCGTAGCAGGCTAAGGTTCTAACAATAAAACTAACAGATAATCTTAAAATTAAAATGCTACGACGAACTGGACTCAAATTCAAATTCAAAAAAACATTTATTCAGTTTAGGCTACAAGTAGCTCTTTTGAATGTCACTATGCCATCGGTTCGTAAGTCTACTCTGGGCTGGGATGCTCCTCTAGGCAAAAGTTGCAGCTACAATAAACTGCAACGCTGATTTTTGATAGATAGATAAAAGTTTATTTGGTACTCATTCATAACACACACACCATCATAAAATAAGCAAAAACGGTACGTAGGTATTTACAAAAACAAAATATAACTATATAAACAAAAACCGAGTGACAGGAGGAGTTAAGCTGAGTGACAGGATAAGAAATAGCGAGATAAGGAAACGTTGTGGTCTGAAAGAAGATGTAGTGACAAAAATTGAGAAAGGCATGCTGAGATGGTTTGGTCATGTCGAGAGAATGGATGAAGAACGATTGACGAAAAAAGTGTATAAGGCGAGTGTGAATGAAAGTGTTGGTAGGGGTAGACCTAAGCGGACGTTCCGAGGCCAAATCAGGGACGTCTTGAAAAAAGGCCAGGTCAAGAGTACCCTAAACCGAAGAGCATGTATGAAGGGAATAATGAAAGTGGACGAAGCGAAACAAGTATGTTAGGATCGTAGCAAGTGGAAAGAAGTGGTCTTTGGCTACCCCTACGGGAAAGAGGCGTGATTATATGTATGTATGTATGTATAAACAAAATAAAACCATGAGATAATACCTACTTCTCACAATAACAGCAAGTGTGTGCCTTTAGCAGAGCAAAATGGCCATAGCTCAGCGATAATTTTACCCAGACACACTATAGTAGGTATATGTATAGACTAGTTTTAGTTGATGGCTTTGTGCGGTTAGCACATTTAGCCAGTGTCAAAGTAATTTTCTTACAAGTAATATAAATAGATAATATTTCTTTTGTTAATATGATGATGATGATGACGAATGATAATAGAAATGAGAAGTGAGAAATGACATACCCCCCAACCCCTCGAGTATCCCAGTAACGACGTGGGGCTTTACTAAAACCTCACGCAGACTTCTTGCGAGAATTTGAATAGTGACGGTGCACTGTTTTGTCTTATTTGGCAACAGTCATGCACGTTTACGAACACTTAACGGTTAATAATCCACCGTTATTTCACATTTATAATCGACATATATACGATAGCATATTGTTTTCTAAAGTTTACGCAAACACTACACATTGAAATGAAACAACTTTTACGGATCTACTCGCGTTTATTTTACACATTAGTTCTAATTAATGTTTATCCTGACGTTTCGAACCCTATGCAGGGTCCGTGGTCACAGGGAGACTGAGGTGTTGGTCGTCTCATAATTAGTTAGTAGCTTGTATACCCTCATTTAAATTTAATCAGGTGCGTTCCGTTTTACGCAGAAAGAGCTTACAGTATCTTTTGGTCTGGCAGTATGGTGTTGGGGCTGGGATTTAATATTTTGTATGATGGGATCCCAGGCTGGTGGTAGATTCCAACCATCTTCTCTATTAAAATTAGGATGTTTTTTAATTTCAATAGCCTCGCGTATCATCCTAGGGATGAATCGTTGTTCTCTAGCGAGTATTTGTGGTTTATCAAATCTAATGTAATGGTTGGGCCCCTCAAGGGAATGTTCGCATACTGCAGACTTATTTTCGCGCCTATGCTTGACGTCAGCTATGTGTTCTTTAACACGGGTTCCTACACTTCTCTTTGTTTGCCCGATGTAAGAGAGCCCACAGTCGCAGTCCAGTTTGTACACGCCTGCATCTTGAAGGGGTATGTTGCACTTGACAGGTCGTATAAATTGGTTGATCTTCTTCGGCGGCTTGAAGTAAGTAATCTTGTCAGTGACACCTTTCATATATGGAAGTACAGCAGGTTGGCGCTCGACTGTGGTTGGTTTATTGCGTTTTCTGTGACGAAGCCGTGGTACTTTCAGATTATTGTCCTATAGTACGTGCTTGACATGCTGAAGCTCAGCAGCCAGGTGTTGGGTGTCACAGATACCGCGTGCTCTCTGGAACAAAGATTTCAATACAGTAGCCAACTGTCTAGGATGGTGGTGAGAATCACCATTGAGGTACCTATCTCAGGTACCTATCTAACGTCAGGATAAACATTAATTAAAACTAATGTGTAAAATAAACGCGAGTAGATCCGTAAAAGTTGTAAATAAAAATTTTCGAAAATAAAACAAACCGTTGACATGACACTTTCCCGCCAAGAAGTCAAAAGTCTAGTTTATATAAGTAGGTGCTATTACCAGTACTCAACACAACTACCTTTTTAGAAAAAAACTACCATCATGGTAGTTTTTCTAAAAATGTCAGGAGCTCAAATTAAACACATAGACAATGTTTCTAGTTTGTTTATTAGCAATCACCAGCGCACTTTGGGGCGAAACTCGTCGCTAACTGCCACCCTTTTGATGCTTTCGTATCCGAGAATGATGCTAAATGAGAAACACGCTGATTGTACTAGTCGCGCGGACAGGCCTTTTAGGTAGAGACCTATTAGACCTTCTTCTACCCAGAGGTCTCTGAATACTTGTCTCATCGTACTAACTCCTTCAACCTGTAACAAGATTTCAAAATTATTATAATTATATTTAGCAGCACAACACCGGTCGTTGTGGACACGGGTCGTTGTCGAGATCCTTGGGGGAGGCCTTTGTCGTCTTTTGGCTGAGATAAAGTTCAAAGTCTATTTAGGAAATTTGACAGTTTGTGGTAGGTTGATGTGCAGGCGTCTGTACCTAAACCGAATGGCGCAGCGTTTAGCGCAATACCCTTATCGCTGTGAGTTATTTTTTATATTCTTAAATTCTACAATCTGTAAAAAAATGAACAATAATATTTAAGGGTGCGTACATATACCCTGTAAGACTGCACTGCTTAAATATCACCATTATAATGTGGTAAAAAAAAATTATTTTTTTACATAAGTGTAATGTTAACATTTTGTACAACCCTATTTTGTTATTGATTGACAAGCGCAAGCGCAGTGCCGGATGAGTGATCTTTGACACGCTTCAATAACAAAATAGGGTTGTACAAAATGTGAACATTACACTTATGTAAAAAAAAATATGTTTTTTTTTACCGTATCTAATGGTGATATTTGAGCAGTGAAGTCTTTAAAGGGTATATGGTCGGACCCTTAAATATTATTGCTCATTTTTTTTACAGAACAACCACCAACCCGCACTGGGCCAATTGGGCAATTTTATACTATTATAATAATTATTGACATATAAAATTTTATTATAATGTATAAATTGTATTGATGATGTAAATTAACTTATTATAATTAAATAAATGCTTTTTTGTTCCGTTACCCACATTCATATGCCCTCCGTTGGTAAAATAGACGAACTATATTCAACTAATACTAGAATAAATAATTTGATTTGATTTGATTTGAGAACATTACTGCAACTCGGGTTTGTCCCATACTATTGTATAATTTTTTTTTAATAAATTTTTGCGTACCAGCTTCTGGTGAAATATGTGAACGATATGTGTATGGATAACTAAGACCACTTACGTACCATATTTCAAGCGAAATAAAAAGTCTTCGTCTTTGTCCTTGATCAATACAACAAAAAAAAAATTGAAAAATACGCTGTTAGCACTGTGCTTCGCCAGCTCATTTCACTCTATAGTATGTCAGTATTTCTTAATATTTGTCCCCACCGCTGGTGCATGAGCCTTCGCTATGGATGTTTACACCGCAGGGAGAACGGGCCGTAAACCTTCACGCGGCCGCGGGCCTAGTGTGGGCGGGGCTGTTAACGACTGCTAATGCAGCCGGGACCAACGGCTTTACGTGCCTTCTGAAGCACGGAGGAGGTATTTTAACTAGTCCGAATTAATATAATAAAAACACATGGTCCTTCGAGCCAGATTAAACTAATAAGTGAGCACAGTATCTGCTATAGTGCGCGTATTACGTCTAGCGGGTTGGTTTTGTTGTTTTTACTTAAAATAGTCCAGATTAATATAATAAAACCCCATGGTCGTTCGAGCCGGATTAAGCTTATTAAGATTACGGCCACCTTACTCCGTTTACTATTGTAAGTGTTAATGTCCTTATATTGTTTAATCTTTTTTGTATTATTATTATTATTATTGTTTTAACTATAACTTCATTTAGGACCAGCATTGTTGCGTTTCAAATTATACCCAAAATGTCATGCTGTGTACACTCCTTTTGGATTACCGTCTAGCTAGTAAGGTTAACCAAATATGTTACTGTACTCATGCATTGATTGTAATCTGTTTGTGTACCTATAGAAATAAATAAATAAGCTAAAAAGTGAGACCCGTACCTGCAGTCGCGCGCGCACTATATCCAGCGGGTTGGTGAGTATGGTGGTGGTGAACCCGCCGAGCGTGCCCGCCACGCACTGTATGAGAAGGTGGGACACCCACGCCGGGCTGATGCGGACTAGCTCGTCTGTGGGAAAGACAACATTGGTAGATAACAGATAGGTCAAAGTCAAAATGTTTTATTTTTTATTTAAACAAAACATTTTTTACCTCTTAAAAAAACCTTTTCAGGAGGAAATAGAAATGATGGAATAATCAACCAGCACACATTTTCCTCCTTCCTACTATGATATAGTTATTTTTTAATTTCTTACGGTTAAACACTTGGGCTTCATTTCACCTAATGTTAAGTAAAGATGAGGCCGAAAGTAGAAGCGCGCTTCACCCGGACTCCTGACTAGTTTGATGAGGCACTGGCTATCTTATCTCTAGCTGTCGGAACACAACAATGAAACAAACATTGATGTTATGGCGACATACTCGAGTTGGTGGTATCCAGCCAGGCGGACAAACAAGTCGTACTACCAACCAAAAGTAGTACACTAGATTGTCCTGATTTGTTAAGCAAAATTACTTTTAAAATACCTACGCGAGCACCCCGAAACAATTCATATAAGCCATTTAGCATCCCCTCCACTCATACCAACTATAGACAGAGCAGTTTTCTCGTAAGAACTTGTATGTATGTTAGTAATACTGATGCTAATATAGACGTATTTTTTGACAGCATCAATAGCATAAAAAAGGCGCTTACCGTTGTTGACGACTTGTCATCGATTCAAAATTAATTTTAATATGTAAAGTTTAGTTTTACTATTACTGTAAGTAGACATCTTAGATGTGGTAGCTTGTCAATAGCTTATAGTTATCATTTTTGTTGTTATCTTTTTTCAATTGCAAGCTGTTAGCAATCCTAAAATAAATTTAAAAAAAAGAAAAAAAAAAAAAGGAGTTCACAAACATGCACCCTCCGGCTGGGAATTGAACCCGGGACCTCTGTGTAATTTTGATACGCCTGGTGTTTCCCTGTATCTCACGCCACTATCCATCTTGGTAAACCTGCTAAGAATGCCAGCCTTCCCCTCCAAAGATCTTTTGATTGTCGGTTACTTCAGCTACAATCAAGTCATTATAATACGCTTGCTACATTCCCTTACTTTGGTAGAGCAGCTATTTTTATGTTATTTCTTGTACAACCACCTTGGTAGCCCTGCTATTTTCCCGCTACTTGCAACTACTAACCCATCTTGCTCTTACCTGCCTAAGTGGCAAATACTCTTGAATCTCTGCAATTGCGTAGAGATGTTGCATCACTCAACGTGTTTTACCGCTTATACCATGGCGAGTGCTCTGGAGAGCTCTTTGACCTCATCCCATGTTTTCCCTTCCTTTGCAGGAGTACACGTGCTGCTCTTCGGAGTCACCGCTTCACTGTCTCAAATATCCCATCGCGCACAAAGAAATTTGGTGACTCGTTTCTTTGTTGCACCTCCAAAAGATGGAATAGTCTACCAGCACACGTTTTCCCTCCTTCCTATGATATGGGGTCCTTCAAAAGAGGCGTGAAGAAGCACCTTGTAGGTTAACTGATGCTACGTTTGTATTCACGTTGCACCAGTTGTCTTCGCGTCTGGACTCCATTCCCACTTAACATCAGGTGGGATGGAGTCATTTGCCGAGCTATCTATAAAAAAAATGATCCATTGACTGGCTGCAAGATTGTCTGCATCTACATTAAGGTTTCTTGGTGGTTGATTCTCACCTTAGAACGTCTAGGAGCCCTGTTCCTTCTGCTACTAGCTAGTCACCTTAATAATTATGGAAAAGGTGTGTTAATTTAGCTACTAGTGTGTCGTCTATATAAGCCTGCCCCCCCCCCCCCCCCCCCTGATAGGCTTGGTAGAGCGCTCACCATAGCGCGGAGTCGGGCACGTACGCGACGTTCGAAGCGGCGGCGGCGTACCCGCAGTAGTAGCCTAAGATCCTTTGATTACCGTTAACTGCTGCAATAATGATGTCGTCTAGATAAGCCTACGCCCCCACCTAGTACATAAGTACATCGAGAAACTTCTAGACGCGCCCACCATAGCTACTAATATGTCATCTTGATACGCCTGCTATTTCCCCTTGTAACTCCAGCTACTAGCTAGTCACCTTGATATAACTGAAAAATTGGTCTTGGTCTTTCCTGGTATAGCCCTGCTACTCTTGCTACTACCCACCTTGGTAGACCTACTAAGGATGCCAGCTTCCCTCCTAAGATCGCCGCTTACCCCTGCAATAATGATGTCACCTAAATAAGCCTGCCCCTCACCTTGGTAGGCCTGGTAGATCGCCTACCACAGCGCGGAGTTGGGCACGTACGCAGCGGGCGAGAGGCTAAGTAAGATCTTTTCGCCTCGCTTGCTTATGCAATAATGATGTCACCTAAATAAGCCTGCTCCCCCCACCTTGATAGGCCTGGTAGAGCGCCTACCATAGCGATACCCATAGCTACTACATCTTGATATGCCAACTATTTCCCTGTAACTCTAGCTACTCCAGGGCTGGTCTTACCTGGTATAGTCCTGATACTCTTGCTACTAACTCACCTTGGTAGACCTGCTAAGAATGCCAGCCCCTTTCCTAAGATCCTGTAACTCCAGCTACTCCTGCAGTAACCGTATCGTCTAGATAAGCCAGCTCTTCACCTTGGTACGCCTGGTACAGCGCCCACCACAGCGCGGAGTTGGGCACGTACGCGGCAAGCGAGGCGGCGTACCCGCGGTAGTAGCCGCGCAGCCCGCCGCGCCGGTACACGCGCCGCGCCACCTCGCGCGCGAGCGCCGGCCGCGTCCAACGCCGATCTAAGTCGAGTTGTAGCGGGTTGATTTTCTGTGGACGTGCTTGTATATTTAGTTGACACAAAAAAATCTTAATATATACCTAAATATGAATGACTGCCATATCAACGCTCAGGCATTTTCCCTCAAATTTATCCCTCATTTTGATGCTGTAATGCAGAAAAGAAATACCCCTGCTGAGTTTTTTGCCGGCTCTTCTCAGTACAAGGTCTCCTCCTCAAGGCAGGATTATTACCGAAAAATGCAACCAGTTGTTTAATTGTACAATTGCAAGGCGACTGCTCCAGTTGCAGTTGATAATTTGATATTACGGAAATAAAATCGCTCAATAATCTCTCGTTTAGTGCATTTGCGATTAAAATGTATGTAATAAATATAATATAAATAAACATTGTTCTTATTGCAGGGTAAGCAGATAAAACATTCGCTTTTATGGAAATCAGAAACAACGACGGTACCACAACCACCCAGACCCGATACAATAACGAAAAGTTCGTTTTCGACATTGACCCGACCGGGAATCGAACCGGGGACCTCAGAGTTAGCGCCGCCCAAAGTCAGTGCAAGCCACTCGGCTACGGAGCTCGTCGAGGTAATAGTTTATAGTTGAGCGATTTGTGTCGCGGTGAAATTGTACATTTAACAACTGGTTGTTTTTCCCCGCAATAAGCCGGTTTGTGATCACCAACCCGCATTTGGCAAGCGTGGTGATTAAGCCATTGCCCATCAATTGTAGTGATGACTTGATTTCAATGATGGAGGCCTTAAGTGTTTTTTTTATATATTTTAGCGTTTTATTAACGCTTAAATATACTTATGTAAAATTTAAACACTGAAAAAAGACGACAACCTCAGGCGGGAATCGAACCACGCACCTTCCGCATTCCGGGCGGCTGCCTTAACCACTTCGACAAACCACAAAAATTTCGACGGGTGAAAGCCAGACCTCGGTAGCCAAGTGGTTAAGGCAGCCGCCCGGAATGCGGAAGGTGCGTGGTTCGATTCCCGCCTGAGATGGAGGCCTTGTCCAGCAGTGTGATAGCAATAGGCAGTTTACTCTATTATAATCGGTGTTTTTACTACAAAATATCTACACTGTTTGAGAATGGTAGAATATGAGGCATTCATAAGTGTTTAAGATCTTGTTTACTATTTTCTAAGAAATGAATGAATTTGAATTTGAATTTAACGAGAAAAATGACCAACCAAATGACATTACATTTTAAAATGAAACAACTTTTACGGATCTACTCGCGTTTATTTTACACATTAGTTTTAATTAATGTTTATCCTGACGTGTCGAACCCTTTGCAGGGTCCGTGGTCACGGGGAGACTAAAATTAATTAAAACTAATGTGTAAAATAAACGCGAGTAGATCCGTAAAAGTTGTTTCATTTCAATGTGTAGTGTTCGCGTAAACTTTAGAAAACAATATTACATTTTAAGTACGTATTTTAACGCATCAATTACCTTCGTCTTACTTCTAAACAATTACCCCCGTGTTCATAAAAAAATATTTAAGCATTTTTTTTAGTTAAATATTGATTTGTCAACGTCACACAAACGTCATATTGTATTTGACAAAAAGAGACAAAACAATAATTAACTAAATAATGCTTAAATAGTTTTTATGAATAAGGGGGTTAGCATCACCATCAGCTCATTTTGTGTCCCCACTGCTGTGGCCCGAGCTTTCCCTATGGATGGATAAGGAGAACGAGCCGTAAACCACCACGCGGGCCCAGTGCGGATTGGTGGTTGTTAACCAGACCAGGGCCAACAGGAAGACGTGCCTTCCGAAGCACAGAACCTTTTCTTATTTTCAAATATTTCGACATATCTATATCAATACTACACACTAATAAAAAAGGTAACGTTTTTTTTTTTTGAGAGAGAGATTGCTGACTCAACCCGTGTGAAACGAATCACCTTCAGAGGTTATCTAGAGGGAACGGCATCGCGCACTAGTGCGCGTCCCCGTGCCCTACTAGATTCTCCGAAGGGTTCGGATCGGATCGGGGAGAGGTAACGTACGTGACGTTGTTTGTTTGCATGTCGGGGCTAATCTCTGGAACTACTGGTCAAATTACGAAAAATATTTCACTGATAGATGGTCCTTGCGGGCCACATAAGCTAAAAGTTATTTTTTATTAAAAAAAAATATTTTTAATCTCAAATACACGCGGACGAAGTCGCGAGTGAAGTGCTAGTAAACATACACAAATGGGACGTACAACTCACCGGGTTCTTGCTGCCGCCGGCGCGCCCTCGCACCAGCCCTAGCACCATTAGATGCTGGCTGAGCACGTCGAAAGGCACTATGATGGTCTGTCCCACTATAGACGCGCACCCGCCGCCTATGAAAGACTGAGGAAGGAATATAATAAAAGTTAAGTTAGTAAAGTTGTTGTTTCCACTGCTGGGGCAAAATTTCAATAAAAATAGATTATTATATATACATTTTTTTATATTATTATCAGATGTTAATGACGGTAGTTGTTGACATTGAATTGGCGCCTTTGGCTTTCAAAGTAAAAAAGTAAATAGTGTTGAATAATTTCGGCGGGCTGGTTAGAACCACGATAGCTCAATTGGAAGAGCACCTGACTCGGTATGTCAGAAGGGTGCAGGTTCAAATCCTGCTCGTGGAATTTTTTTCAACATTTGTGTTTATGTAATTTGTTTCGCAACAAAATTTGCGTTAAAATTATATAAACAAAACAAAAACATTTTTTTTTTTAAAAAGATTTTTAAAAACAAGCATTTATTTGAATAAAAACGTAACCCAGAAAATATTTTAATAAAAATTAAACATGAAAAAGAAAGAATAACGCAAATTAAAAAGAAAAAAAAATTTACAATATTTTAATTTTTTAATGTGACATTCTTCATACAAAATTCAAAATCATTTATTCAGTTTAGGCTACAGGTAGCTCTTGTGAATGTCAATGTCAGATGGCATATATATACACACATTATATATATATACACATATATATACATACGTTGAAAATTTATATCTCTTCGCCCACATTCTCTATACCTACTGATGTAGGTACAGGGTGATCCCTGAACAATGTATGTTGGACGACTTTCCCAATATGCATACAATTTTATGATAGGTAGATTCTAGGGACGTATATAAATAAGTAATTGGTTTGCGTTAATAACCGCTACATTTTCGTTTAACTAATAGTCTCCTTTATATCAACAGAAACCTTTTCCCGTTTGATCCGAACCCCTCGGAGAATCTAGTAGGGAACGAGGACACGCACTATATAGCGCGTGATGCCATTCCGTCTAGAAAACCTCTGACACTGCTTCGTCTCACACGGCTTGAGGAACCCTTTAAGAATCTCGCCGCCCCCCAAAACGTCCGGCGACGCTGAAAATGTCGTCTGAGGATATCAGCAAGTCATTCAAAACAGAAACCATTTTAAGGATTGAACTGATTGGCTCTCACATAAAACTAGCCTACCACTAACTGGGTTTATGGAGAAAGTTCTCCCAAGATCCGAACTTTTGGTAGATTTGGTAACTACCAACTAATTTAATCCGTCTCGAAGGACCATAAATGCTATTGGAGTGCGTAACTCAAAATCAAATTATTTAACTTAATTAAGTTTAAACTAAATTTAAGATAATTTCTTTTAGTCTGCAAGTCAATAAATGCCTTTGAAGGTTTATATTAAATAAATAATTTTATTTCGAGACGGATTAAATTAAGAGACAAAATGAAAGTGATAAAGATATACCAACCTTAGTTTTCGGGTTTAGATCATATTTTCCCAGTTCATGTCTGACGCCCTCGTATGTGGTTATGTAGAATACGCCAGAGATTATTTGAAACTGCAACCAACAAAATACGGTAAAAAAAATCGCAAAAAAACACAAAAATATTGCTAATTTGGACGATAAGACCGAATATGGAAGCACACTTGGATGTTAAATCTGTGTTGTCATATAAACCTCTCCAACTTTACAGGAAATCAGTAACTTCATGTAAAAATAATTATACAGTGAGATTATAATATACTAGCGGCCCATCCCGGCTTCACACGGGTGGACTTTTTTTTTTAATATAGCCTATGTTACTCAGCGCTAATGTAGCATATTCTAATGGTGAAAGAATTTTTCAAATCGGTCCAGTAGTTTTTGAGTTTATTCGTTACAAACAACAATACAAAAATACAAAGCTTTTCTCTTTATAATATTAGTATAGTAAGTGTATGTATACACGAAGACTTTTTATCGGTGATCAGGACCTACTGATTCCGACTAAGTAAATGATTGCCATTGCAATAATAATAGTAGTTACATGTTGTCTTTTTATAAATTTAATTTTGTATTTTTAATTAGGTAACCAAAATTTATTAGAATGTATGGTCTTCCTACATTTTTATGAAGTGAAGATTGAAGTTACTTTTTTTACGTTGTCTGCCATTTAACAGTTTACCACTAATAACATGAAAAACTTTAAATCTTCAATGAGGTTTGTTATCAATATCATCGTTGTACCTGTACTTATGAGGAGGTTTTATTTGTAACAAGGAGGAGTAGGATGACCAAGCTTTTAATATCCATAGTTATTAACTTTACTTCCCAGACAAACAAATAAAAAATGTAACGCTGACATGTAAGTTTTATTATTATTATTACAATGGCTATAATTAACTTAGTCGGAATCAGTAGGTCCTGATCACCGATAAAAAGTCATCGTGTATACATTAAAATTAGTTGAAGTAAGTACTAGTGACAGTGCATAGTAGTATGTAGTAGTGACGACCTCCGTAGCTGAGTGGCTTGCACGCCGGACATTGGGCGGCGCTAACTCTGAGGTCCCGGGTTCGATTCCCGGTCGGGTCAATGTCGAAAAACGAACTTTTCTATATTGTGTCGGGTCTGGGTGGTTGTAGTACCGTCGTTGTTTCTGATTTTGACGACACGAGTGCTTCAGCTACTTACCTTGGGATCAGAACAATGTATGTGATGTTGTCTAAATAAATAAATAAAAGTATATGTATAAAAAAAGTTAGTATTGTAGAATTAGTCCTGCAGACATTCTTTCCACACCAGTGATAAGTGTACTTCAATGTGTATTGTCTATGTATAGACGCTTGCACATCAAGCCATCAAGAACTGTCAAATTTCTTTAATAAATGTTCAACCGTATACCATAGACAAAAAGTTCAAAGTCTATTGAGGAAATTCGACAGTTTGTGGTAGTCTGATGTACAGACGTACATATAAAAGGACAAATTGAAATACACGTTACACTGGTTTACAAAGGTGAGCTTATCTCTGAAAGACACCTCTTCCAGCTAACCCTAGCTATGGTGTGGAAAAAAGTCTGCGGGACTGATTCTACACTACTTACTTATATTTAACATATACATACATACTTCAATTAATTATAACATACATTAATACAATAAAGGATTATTGCTTTAGACAATAAAAAAAGCACTTACGCTAGACAACCAGAAGCCCCTGTAAAGGCCGGGCACGCCCTCGTGTTTGTATATCTTGGTGATGGCGTCTATGACACCACTGTACGCCTCCTTTTTTCTTTGCACTTGTATCTGTGTTTTTATTAGCGTTAGAGGGTAGAGCGCGCATCTTACTAAAAAAAAAAATGTTTTAAGATTATTCACCAGCTTATAGACGAGTACGTCCCTACTGCTGGGGCACGTGCCTTCCCTATAGTAGTAGGGTAGGAGGAACGGGCCATAAACCACCGCGCGGGCCCAGTGCAGATTGGCTTTCTTAACATTGATACTTGAACACAAATCTAATTTCATCGTCAGTTCATTTAATGTCCCCACTGCTGGGGCCTTCCCTATGGATGGACAGGGAGAATGGGCCATAAACCACCATGCGGGCCCAGTGCGGATTGGTGATTGTTAACGACTGCTAATGCAGCCGGGACCAACGGAAACGCGTGCCTTCCGAAGCACGGAGGAGCTAATTTATCTAATTTATTAGAGTGCGGATTTAATTGAGCTAGCCACGGTCGCTTGGTTGATGTGATGATTGTCCCCGTCTGCTGTGACAACTATCATTATTCAATGTATTTATAAATTTACTAGCTGCCCCCGGCGGACTTCGTACCGCTTTGACAGTTTCCATGACAACACTACAAACAAATCATTTTGTATCGGAAAAATTTCAAAAATCAAAAAAAATTTAGGGGTGGACCACCCTTAACATTTAGGGGGATGAAAAATAGATGTTGGCCGATTCTCATAGATACCGGATAAGCACAAAAAATTTAATCAAAATCGGTCAAGCCGTTTCGGAGGAGTATGGCAACGAAAACTGTGACACGAGAATTTTATATATTAGATAATATAAATACTATCGGACAAGGAAATATTTCACGTTGCATTCAACATTGCTCAAATTGAATTCTGGGATCGTAGTGCTTGTTTTTTCTTTTCAGTTTTTTCTCTATGCAGTTATTTTTTATGTTCGTCGGGTTTTTACGAGTATATAATTGTTTTTTTATATAGTTGTTTTAGCAGTCGTATTTTTTTGTTTTATTTCAAACTTTTTACTTTTTTTTATAAGTATATTCCTTTTTTTTTTATAGCCTATGTCACTCCCACAGTCAAAACAAATTTAACGACACCTCATATGTTAAAATCTACCTTGCCGTTTGGGCTGTAGGGCGTACCAAAGAAATAGACATACATACATACACTAGAAAAACATAACCCTACTTCTGACGCAGTCGGGTAAAAACATAACCCTTCTTCTGAGTCGGATAAATAGAAGTGTTTGTACAACTTTCGTTCTTCGTGCTGACATCTTTACTGCGATTGTCAAGGTGTGGGGGGCTTCATATCATTTCCGACTTCTCATTACTATTACAATTCATCATCATAATTGTAATTGTAAGTAAAAAAAATACTTTGACACTGGCTAAATGTACAACAGGATCAACCTACCACAAACTGTCAAATTTCCTCAACAGACTTTGAATTTTATTACTAAGACATACGGTTGAAAGTGTATTGAAGAAATTTGAGTTTTGGATAGGCTAAACGCACGAAGCCATCAACTAAAAAAAAAACAGCTACTTTCGTTGTTGCCTTGTACAGTCTAGACATAATAATGATAATACATACTTAGTAACCGATAGATATATCTATATCTTATCATTTATCAGCAGCACATGGTGTTTTGAGATAAAACAATATTTACAGATTTGGTGATAACGATTTTCCTACAGTCCTATTTTTAGACAGCGTAACGCGTAATAGGGTAATGGGTAGCTACTATTACTTAATCTATGGCAGTTGCACCTTTAATCGACAGGAAACTGTGATCGGCATCATTAACAATAGGGGCCAGTTATTGATTTTTAGGGTTCCGTACCTCAAAAGGAAAAAAGAAACCCTTATAGGATCACTTTGTTGTCCGTCTGTCTGTCTGACAAGCAAGACCCTTTAGCATATACTCAGGTCTGCGGTCCCTTGCAGCTGTTAAAAAATCAAACTTCTAAGTTAACGAAAAAAAAGATACGGCCGTTTATGTCGCAATAAACGTATATTTCGACACTCTCAATGGAATCAAAATTCATAGGGTACTTGCCGTTGACCTACAACTATGAAGTTTGGCAAGTAATATCGTCTTATAAGCACTACAAGTACAGGGAAAAATCTGAAAACTATATATACATATTTAATAAATCACAAAAAAAACAGGGTCTTTATGCAAGGAACGGGGATCCACAATTTTTTAAGTAAGTTAACCGTTTCATGTGGGGTATTGTATGAAAGGGCTTCATTTGCACAAGCTTAAACAGATTTTCAATTATTTTTATGATGCACCTATAGTTTTCTATTTATGACAAAGAATGGAAAAAGAAATACCTTTTCCACTTTTTTTACTTTAGCAACAATTGAATACAGACCAACTGCTTCTAGTTGTTGTATCTAAGTTTTTAGCGTCGAAAAGCGGTGTCGAACATTGGGCGTGTCTGGTGCCACTACGATAGCATTTACAATTATATAATAAGTAATCATGCGAGTTAAGCCACTTTCGTAAAGGCATGTCAGCGGATGGGTGATCAAAAGGCAATATCTCGAGCTCCTCCGTGCTTCGGAAGGCATGTAAAGCCGTTGGTTCCGGCTGCTGTAGCAGTCGTTTACAACCACCAATCCGCACTGGGCCCGCGTGGTGGTTTATGGCCCGTTCTCCTATCCATCCATAGGGAAGGCTCGTGCCCCAGCAGTGGGGACATAAAATGAGCTGATGGTGATGATGAGGAAAGTTACCTGTGAAACTACTCAAAGTGTATAACGGGAAGAATTTGCTCTTATCCATCATCCCCCATTCAATAGTGGTGATCAGCTGCGGTGGGGGAGACTCCACCATACTAGCCGCCATCTTGTTTGTCTCTCTTTCGCAGTTTTCGTCGCAGATAGTTCTATCCTTGTCTTCTATTTTTTTATTGTTGCTACACCAAAAACTTAATAGCATCTACGTTTTTTTTCTCATTCCACTATAAGTACTATAATATAATATATTTGCTCTGCCTATTTATTTTATACAATCTCTTTGGTAACTGTGTTAAACTCTATGTCTAACATAGATCACTATTACAGCCCTTGTCTATGGTTTTTTTTCTTTAAACTCGTATTAAATACAAATTATAAATATATGGAATTATACAACATAAGATAAAATTCACGATTCTCAATAATTAACAATCAAACAATAATAAATACAATATATTTTATAACTTTACAATGATTAACTATTAGCACTATCTTCTTTTTGTTATTTTTTTTTTATTACTATATTTTGTTTTTTATTCTAAGATATTTTGAAGTGATCCAAATGGGTTATGTCGGATTTTGAAATATCGTACAGAGGTTTTTCCATTGTTTCCGCTTCTCAAAGGCAGCTTACGGTATTTTTCTTGTATCTGTAAGAAAAAAATATAATGTCAGCCATTTGTTGCAATATTATTGATATTTTAAAAAATCGCCGCGTCGGCAGAGTGGCAAAGCTCTCGCCTCGATACCCAAAGGTCCTGGGTTCGATTTCGCAAAGTGTGTTCCTCCGATCACCAACCAGCGTCGGAAAGCGCGGTGATGATAAACAACAAAATCACAAATTTTGAGTATACGCGCTGTTAGTGACGTCGACGCCACATTTAGAATAATCTAAGTAGGGTTCCGAGGTGGAATAAATAACATCGGTGATGGATTGCTTGCCGATCGCCTGATGTGCGAGCCTCTTGGAACGGAGCCTCTTAGTCGGCTCTAACGACATGCACGGGAATTTAGGCAGCTGGCACATTATTTTCACAACCGAAACAAGCATGGGAACTTAAACTCTTAATGCAATATAAATAAATTTGTCGCATGTATGGCATCTCTATCATTTAATGATGTTTGTTCGCAAGAGAATACGGAAATGGCGTTTAATGGTACGTTTACACGCTTGCCAAGTCTCGACAAGCATCCACAAACACAAGCGTGTAAACGGGGTGTTTGGCGTGGCTTGCATGACCTTGCAAGAGCTTGTCGCTGATCCGAACCAGTGTCGGTTTTTGAACACAGATCAAAGGAAGCTTGCGGCAAGCGCTTGCGACGTATTTACACGTTGGCGCGTGTTTAGTGTCGCCCCCGAGTTCGTGCCGTACGGATGCATTTTGTGCTGCGCTGTATACGACCGCGTATCGACCATGAGTGCTTGTCAAATGGTTAAAACAATTAGCCGTAAAACAATAAAAAAAAAAGATAACTAGACGTGTTAATAATAAATGGATGACTAGAGGCCTCAGGGAATGCTGTGTTACTAAAAGACAACTCTATTTGCGATACAGATTTAGAAAAGTATGTAAACGTTTAAATAAAAATCAATACAATTAATATAATTGAATACTAAAAATAAGTCTATCATTAGCTCAAAAAATTCACAATTTTAAATATATAAAAAATGCACAAAACCAATGCAAGGCTTCATGGCAAATAATAAACTCTAATTTTAGCTGTCAGGATCAAAACTTACAGATTAAGGAAATTAATCTAGAAGATGGTAAAACGTTAAAATGCCCACAGCAGATTGCAGACTCATTTAACGACTTCTTTATTGGTCTCACAAATACCATGAGTAACTTTAACTCTATCGATCACAGTGCTGCGACAAGGACCATAAAAAAATAATCCAAAGACCATGTTTTTACGTCCTACCGATACGATTGAGGTTTTTCCGAATCATTAAATCCCTTCGTAATACGAACTCAACCGGATATGACGGAGTAAATACCAAAATGCTGAAGCTCTATGCGGAATGTCTAGCACTCCCCCTCTGTCACATAATAAATCTATCCTTTAGTGAGGGACACTTTCCATCTCGTCTTAAGTATTCTGTAGTTAAGCCTATACATAAAAAAGGTGACAGAAATGACTTTAATAATTATAGACCTATTACTTTAAATTCAATATTATCAAAAACTATAGAAAAGATAGTATGCTCTAGAGTAACTTCATTTATTGGAACATGCGATATTTTCAGTGATAAACAGTTTGGTTTTAGGAAGGAGAGATCTACTGCTTTGGCCTGTTTCTATCTCATAAAGTGTGTTACTGAAAATTTGGACAGAGGTTTCCGGGTCTTTTCTATATTTTTAGATATGACAAGAGATTTTGATCTGGTCTGTCATATAATTCTACTGCAAAAGCTCCAACTCTATGGCATTAGGGGAAAATCTCATGACTGGTTTAGAAGTTTCCTTCAAGGCAGGCAGAAGTGTGTGCAAACTATGAAAATAACGAAACGTCAAAGAGATTATTTTTTACAAACATACAAATCATCTTATCGCGAAAATAATTACGGAGTACCTCAGGGAAGTGTACTTGGCCCCTTATTATTTTTATGCTACATAAATAACTTACCCAGTGACATAAATCAAGAGTGTTTGCTATTTGCTGATGATGCTACTATATTAATTAAAACAAAAGACAAATATACAATTAATAATAAGATTTATGAAACGTTATCTTCTATTTTTCAATGGTTAGAATTAAATAATTTAAAATTAAATTTATCAAAAACAAAAATTGTCGAATTTAAAACTTATAATAGCACATCGATGCAAGTAAGCATTAAGTTATACAATAATTCAATACAAGTACTCGACGATTTCGCCTTCTTAGGAATCACAGTTGAAAAGTACTGTAATTGGAAATCACATGTAGAAAAATTAGTAAACAAAATAAATAGTTACGTTAATGTAATTTACCGACTGAGACAAGTGGCAATGAAAGAAGTGGCACGCTCATCTTATCATGCGTTCGTTTCATCAAATATAAGATATGGAATAGTACTGTGGGGAAATTCAGTGGATGTAAACAAAATGTTTTTGTTTTGTTTATATAATTTTAACGCAAATTTTGTTGCGATACAAATTACAAAAACACAATGTTGAAAAAATTTCCACGAGCAGGATTTGAACCTGCACCCTTCTGACATACCGGGTCAGGTGCTCTTCCGATTGAGCTATCGTGGTTCTAACCAGCCCGTCGAAATTATTCAACACTATTTACTTTTTTACTTTGAAAGCCAAAGGCGCCAATTCAATGTCAACAACTACCGTCATTAACATCTGATCATAATATTTTTACAAACACTAAAGATCAGTTAAGAAGTAGGCAAACTATTTATAAAATGTTTTTGTTTTGTTTATATAATTTTAACGCAAATTTTGTTGCGATACAAATTACAAAAACACAATGTTGAAAAAATTTCCACGAGCAGGATTTGAACCTGCACCCTTCTGACATACCGGGTCAGGTGCTCCTCCAATTGAGCTATCGTGGTTCTAACCAGCCCGCCGAAATTATTCAACACTATTAACTTTTTTACTTTGAGAGCCAAAGGATGTAAACAATCTTTGTAATAAATTTTTGTAGAGGTATTAACAATGCTCTGATTGAATCCTAATGATATAGGTAGAACAATAAAAATATACATACGCAAAAACTTTTTACGGTATCTAATAATCACAGAAATATTATTACTTATTCAACTTAACGCAGGCGCACACTAGGCGACAAGCTCTGCGACAGCTCGGCGACTCGACACGACGACAGGCTGCGGCCGAGCCGACAATTTTCATATATTTTGTTCAAAGCTCCGCACACTTGGCGTCAGAGTCGAGTCGCGACGATAAGCTAGGGGAGTCGCACGCGCTCGCTACTTGTCGCCGCGTCTAGTCGCGTTGTGCACGCGCACACACGACGACAGGCGTGAGCGTCAGTTTCGCTTAGGGATGCATGATTTTTCTCTTGTCATGATTTGTCGTACTCTGCGCCTTCGTATTCGAAAGATAACCTCGTATTCGCACCAAAGCAAGTGCAAATAGAGGCTTAATATTCACTCACAAGATAAACAACATGGCCGTCTCTCCGAATACTCTACTACTAATGATCGCACGACGTCTGTCGTAACGACTAGTCGCCGACGACGCAAGCGACAGCTCCGCGTCTAGTCGCGGCGACAAGTCCCATTGCAAACGACAACGCCGCGACTAGACGCAGCGACAAGTCGTTCAGTTTGCGATGGCTCTAACATCTAATAAAAAAATCAGTCATTATAACAAGTTTGGTAGAGGTATAAGTACCAATGCGCTGATTGACTTAAATCCTAAGAAATATCTTTGTATTTAATAATCACAGAAATATTGATAAGATAATCAGCATATATCAAATTATAAAATCACAGTCAGCTGATAAACTTGCAATGCAATATCCTACTTTACTTCAAGATTTGCAAAATAATTGACTTAAGCCTAGTATAAAAATCACAGTTAAAAAAGATTATACATAGTTTTCATATTGATAGAATTATAAATCTCTAAATCGTTGCAAAAGGCTAACTTTGTGTATGACTTCAGCTAGTGACATATTATTATAATTATCTATGTTTTTTATTTCTTGGTTGTACGCAGTGGAAGCACTGCTCCCTGCACTCCACACCCCTTGACCCCTCCCAGCAGATGCACCAATCCATCATGGCGTGGACAAAATTATTGCTTCCAAATATTTATTATGAGCCAATTTGATTGCTAACGGTAATTTTTACAAATTTGATATAAAATCGACGTTGGTGGCGAACACGTATCTATCTGTGGCGAATTTTCACATACATTTTGTAGGTGTGGCGAATTTACTTTCAATGTATATAAGCTTTTAAAAACGTGGCGAGTTTATTTTGATGGCGAGCTACAATAACACCTCGCTGCCTTGATGTCAACTTAGTGATCAAAAATATTTTAGCATTTAAAAAAAACAAACTTCACTGATAAGATAATTTTTGACTAACATTGTCAAAATTTTGGTAGAGATCCTTCCTACTCAACCCCGGTCAAAGATAAGATTTTTTGTTAATTGTATCAGAACCTTTACAATTTTTATTCAAGGGAACCAAATTAGTAAGTAAATGATGTCAGTTTAGTTTTATATATAAACATATCCATAATTTGTATGTTTAAAACTTTTTATTGAAGAAAGAGTTAAGAGTATTTTATTTTCACTTTAAGGTTTAAACCTTATCCTCACAGGAACTGGCTAGATATTTTATCTGTGGCTATGCTGCTAACCAGGCGGAATTAAAGTAAGGCCTACCACCAACTAAACCAAGTACAAAGATGTACGCTGGGAATCGAACCCGGGACTTCCAGGTCTAGCCACTAAAGTTCACTGGGCTAAAGAGGCGGTTGCAAGGCGGTATTTGTCAATAAAACCATGTGCGACCTTGACCTGCCCAAAGTTTAACTATTCACAATATAAAAAGTAAAATTAACATGAGTCACAAGAACCATTTAAGTAAATAATACACTTGGCAACTGATTATAACAATATTATATGTCAATGAACTCCGATCAACTGATTAAAACAGGTACATTGACCTTAACTCATTGAAACAGGTTTTTGTGCTTATAAAGTTTGGGTAGCAAAAAGCTTTGAGTTACTCAAACTGTGTGATAGAAACATCCGCAGATTTTCCAATGAGGTAGCATCACGCAATTGCGTCGCTGTCCCCTACTAGATTCTCTGAGGCCTCTGGATCAGAATAAATGCGTGTCAACAGTGTTGACTCAAAACAAATTTACATTGACACAACTTAACTGCTGACTTAGATACTTATAATAATAACTAGCTGACCGGCGGACTTTGTACCGCTTTGACAGTTTCCATGACAACACTACAAACAAATCATTTTGTATTGGAAAAATTTCAAAAATCTAAAAAAAATTTAGGGGTGGACCATCCTTAACATTTAGGGGGATGAAAAATAGATGTTGCCCGATTCTCCACCCTATCCGATATGCACGCTAAGATTCACGAAAATCGGTCGAGCCGTTTCAGAGGAGTTCAATAATGTACACCGTGACATGAGAATTTTATATATTAGAAGAAGATAAAAGACATTTATTCAGAAAACATTGTTAATAATAAAAGATTTGTGATGTTCAACCATCCATTGTTTTCTGTGTGCCCTCGGGCTTAGGCCTCCTCCAACCCTTTCCATCTTTCCCTATCTCTGGCCAGTTTTGTCCATGTTCTCCCAGCCAACCACACTATATCATTCTCCCATCCCTTTACTGGTTTCCCTCTTTTCCTTTTTCCCTCTCTTGGGTACCATAAGGTTGCTAACTTGCTCCACCTATCATCTCTTATTGTGTGACTGGCCCATTTATATTTGAGGCTTTTCAGTTTTAAGACCATGTCTTGTACTTTTGTTGCTTTTCTGATATTGTATCTGATTTTATCTATTTTTACCTGGATTAGATACTTACTTTTATTGTAATATTAATATAAAACTGAGCACTCAAACCAGACACCATACAATAAATATGCATCCATAGAACATCTCTTTCATTCCTCTCTAGACACTCATCAAGCCTGCCTAAGAGGTACATTCTATGTTCAATATAAAAAAAAGGTCTTAAAGGTTACTCGGTTGATTCATAATAATCAGACTGTAAGAAGAATCACTACATGCATTCAACATAATACAATCAACTTTTTTTTTTAATATTGTGTCTGAGGGTGTCCTTATTAGGCTAACAGCTTAGACCTAATTCTAATCATCAATTTAAAACAACACAATATAAGAACCAATTTAAAACCACATAAAATTTTTATTTAATCCAAATCCAGATCAATAAATAATCATTCACTAGCATCATTCTTTTCAAAATTACTTAAAGAATAAGAATAATATTATATTAACCATAACACAGAAGAAACATGCCAGTACAGTTGACCTACACACTACATCTAGCCTAGGTCAACTATACTTTGTCAGGATTGCATGCAATGCCACTTTTACATACATATTAAAGGCAATCTCAAGGTTAAACTCTTAAGCTTTATGTGCTCATATTTGGTATTACTATGCCTTATCATAAGACCTAGTAGACTATATTATATATAGGCTGATAAAATGATGATGATGAAGCTAAATCATAGATCTTGTCATTAGTTATACTAGCTACTAAACATTGAAAACAAATCATTAGCATCTTGTCATGAGATAAAAATATAATCAAAACTTTATTGGTTTATAATGTTCTGTTAATAATTCTATGATAGTAAAATGTAAACTTTGGATAAGTGTTGCAAACTATGTGGCAATGTTATAACATTTGGCGTTTTTATCAAGCTTTAAATATAAACAGTGCATTTTTTCATAAGAGTTTGTTATTGAACTACATATTAATGTTTTTAATTAGTGGTCATAAGACGGTCAAGACTTTTTAAATGGAAGCACACCGGGAAAACTGTTCATAATGCGAAACTACAAACATACTACCACAGATTACTTCTACGTCTATTACGTTTAAAAGATAGTAGACGAATCTATCGACAATTATTAAAACGTACTTCAGGCAATTTAATGGTGAAATGACAAATATGTTGTTGTAAGTATAAATTGAAAGTCCATGATAGGTACGCATTTCTTACACGGGCATAAACCCTATAATGAGTTTATTACAGCTTACCCTTGAATATAAAGGTAAAATTAGATAACAATGACACTGAATCTGTTTTACTTACCTCAGATCAAAATTGGAACCCATTATAGCAATATGTGGTGGTAACTGTTTTTGTATCACGTGGCACAATGTAAAACTTGGAAATGAAGTAACGATTTATGTAATAATTTGGTCGATTTCGTTAAATTATCCACAGAAAAATAGCTTTCGGTAAATGTCAGCTGATTGATCTTCCGTCATTTGTGATTTTGCGACCATTACATGTCATGTCAGTCCAATGACTTCAATCTATCCATAGACTACATAATTTAACGGGTCCAGCAAAGAAATTATTAAAAACAATAGTTATTGGTTTATAAGGCTGCAAAGTTGTTGTTAAGCGCGAGTATTGAAAGGGCTTGATACCGGTACCAAAAGTACCGGTAAATAATGGTAAATACCGGTATTTTACAAGCTTTTATTCAGTTTCACCTGTCCCGATGTTTGTGATCTAATCTTGCAAGTTAGTGTTACATCGAATATTAATGTGAAATAATGGTGGATTATTAACCGTTAATTGTTCGTGAATGTGCATGAGTGTTGGCAAATGGAACAAAACAGTGCAACGTCACTTTTCAAATTCTCTCAAGAAATCTACGTGAGGACTTAGTTAAGCCCCACTGATAAGCTGAGATACTCGAGGGGTTGGGGGGAAACAAGACAGGAGAAGTAACAAAGAAGAAACAAGACAGGTGAAGTAACAAAGAAGTAACTAATGAAATTAAGAAACTAATGACATGGCAGCATTCTTTATGACCTTAGCCGGTTCCTCTGGGAACGAACTACACTTAAAAAAAATAATCTCAGATTAGAACGCCACTTTAAAAAAAACTTTTAATTTTGCTTCTTTTTATTCCTTAAAACTTTATTTTAAAATGGTAGGCTCATTCAATATTTTGTAAATGTAATTTTATAGTAGGTTGGTATGTATTTATTTAATGTCATTATTATTTTTCAGGCCCGTTATTTCAAGGAGCAAGATATTGATGGTAAGTTTATCATTGATAAACTTCTTACCATCTTATAATTTTCTTTTACGTTTATATGTAATGATAATGATACACTAATTATTTTTATCAACTACAGAATTATTGAATAACATAGGCATAAGGAATGCATAAGGCCAATAAAAGTTGATATTGGCAAAATACATCTCAACCACAAGAGATGTGAAAGCCATAGGTACCTAACTAAAAAAAATCGTAGGTTTGTAAATGGGGCTTTTGTCATCCTGGTAATCAATCCAAATATTCCTATATCAAATATTATACGTGCTTGCATATTGTCACTATTATTATTTAAGTATGTCTTTGTTTTTGGTTTGTTGTTTAAATCAAAAAAGACATCACATAAAAACCAAGTTGTGTTATTGTAGCATTGTTGCATTTATGTTGTTGAGGGTTAGGATTAGGATGTAGCAAGGGGGGGGGGGGTGTAGGACTTGGAAACATTTCGAGTGATTTTGTATGGGAGCAGGACAAAGCCAAATTTTTGACTTTTTTCCCTTCATAACCCCCTAATTTTAAAATTAGGTTGTTTAAGGATAACCTTTTTCCTGGAAATTCTTTTCTAAAACCCTCCCTCATCCTGCAAATGAATGAAAATAATAGATGGTGTTAGAGGCTTCAAACACTTAAGTGCTTGTTGGGTTTATTTTTGGAGAGTTTGCTGATTGTCTCAGATGACATTTTCAGCTTCCTCGGGCTTTTTTGGAGGTGGCGAGAAACTGAAAGGGTTCCTCAAGCCGTTTGAAATAAATCACCTTTGGAGGTTTCCTAGAGGGAATAGCATCATGCACCAGTGCGGGTCCCCATGCTCTACTAGATTATCCGAGGGGTTTGGATGGGATCGGAGACGCTTGCTTGGTACCTCTTAAGAAATATAAAAAAAAATATTTGCAGAGTTTCGTGAGTGCTTCTACCTCTTTGCTCGATCTGGTCAGATTACATCTCTCGATGAGCTGACTGTTGTAATGAGATCCCTTGGGATGAGCCCTACTATTCAGGAGCTGACTGGTAAGTCAATAATCAAAGTTGTTAATAATTTAATCATGCTTAGTGGGGTGCACTTGGAGAGGCCTATGCCAGCATAGGAGTAGTATAGGCTGATGTGATGATGATAAGTGACTCAATAGAACATGTGCTGAAAACAGTCACAGTGAGCATTGGCCCTAATAAGGTCATAAAATATTTGTCTTGCGTTACTGTGCTTAAATTTATTTTTAAAAAAAACCAATATATTTATAATTTATATTTTCTTAAAAATATTCTTATTATAAAACACTACGTAATCACCAGTGATCGGAGTAGGTAGAGCTATTTAGGTTCATTGACCGCAAACATTGATGTTAATATGGATTCCACAGGATTCCGACTAATACTCCGCAATTCGATTATTATAATTATTTTTATCAACAAGTATAAAAAATTGTCAAACAACGTTGTCAGTTTTACACCGGCAACACGTTGCCAAAGTTTTTGTCAAACGCGCGACGTTGCCGCTTTGTTGACATTCGTGATATCGCTGCATTATGTGCTCTTGCTCACACGTACAGGGAGTGTCACGGGTGTGGCTAGACTAGAGTAACGCTCCTGTTTTTGTCTTTTTCTGCAACACTGGCATATAATTGTTTACCGAAAGTAACATGTTGTTTAATGTAGTCTCACTCGATTACTTCGGTTCTCAGAGTGCTTTTCAATCATGTTTCGATTTTTGAGGAACAAATAATTTGTATGGTATGTTCTTGTACAACTTCAGAATGAAAATGTTAAATGATTGTTGATTCTTGTATAAATATAAGAAATTGTTACATAAAAACATATATGTGGTTTAATTAATCAAGTTTCTATCTATTTATTTTACTATCCTTATACTTAAAGGAAGTGTATGCTTTTCATACGGGGAATATCCATATTATTCTATCATATGGCAAGTACATAAAATAGCTCTACCTACTCCGATCACTGGTAATCACTAATCACAGTCTTTTGTTATAATCAGTCTAAGTAGTAAGTAATATTTGAGAGAAAAATAAACTTAAACAAATCTCTTGCGTTACTTTTGATAGTTTTAATCTTTTAACTTTAATCTTAATTAAATATTTATAAAATTTATAAAATATAGTGAAAAATTTAAATGCCCACCCGACCCAGACAGGAATCGAACCTGGGTCTTCCGCAATCCGGACGGCTGCACTGACCGCTATGCTACCACTGTATTTTATAAATATTTAATTTAGCTTCAGTGCAGTAATTAGCACTTGAAAATAAAAAAGTAGAAATTTACTATAGCGTTGTGGTATTTCATCTGCAAAGATGAATCTGCATGGCCATCGGTTGCAACGACCGTTGGGTAGATGGCGCTCAGTGCCGCTAAAAAGCACTCAAATACATTAAATAGCAGTGACAAAATTCAGCGCTTACGTCAGCCTTCCCGGTAGCATAGCGGTCAGTGCAGCCGCCCGGATTGCGGAAGACCCAGGTTCGATTCCTGGCTGGGTTGGGTGGGCGTTTAATTTTTTCACTGTATTTTATAAATATTTAATTAAGATTAAAGTTAAAAGATCGAAACTATCATAAGTAACGCAAGAGATTTGTTAAGTTTATTTTTCTCTCAAATATTACTTTACCAGCATCAAATTTTTATTATACCCATGAAATATTTTTTTCATTTTTCATTTTTATTTCTATTTCAACTTCCATGTTGCAATATCAATTAGCTCAAGTTCATATTAAAATAATAGGTTTTTTTTTTAAATATTAGACAACATTACATACATTGGGATCAGATCCCAAGGTAAGTAGCTAAAGCACTCGTTTTATGGAAATCGGAAACAACGACAGTACCACCCAGACCCTACACAATATCGAAAAGTTCGTTTTCGACATTGACCCGACCGGGAATCAAACCCGGGAACTGAGTTAGCTCCGCCCAAAGTCCGACGTGCAAGCCACTCGGCTACGGAGAGGTCGTCAAAATATAAATTGATACATACACATTCTAAAATATAAAGATATTTAACACTATGAAAACTTGAAAATAGATATCCTTTATTTGCAGGTTATCTAAAGGGCAAAGGTGGGAAAATGTCTTTTGCTGACTTCCTTGAGGTGATGCACATACATTCACGGGCTGAAAACTTACCAGGAGAGGTATGGATTTTATTTGAAATTGTTATTTCAATTGACAATTAAAATAATAAAGATAAAAAACCTTTATTGATTCCATATGCAATTTTCTTACAATACAATTTTAAGTTTGTAGAAAAAAATCACTTTACCAGGTAAGTACCAATGTTTTTGCTACGAAAAACGATGTTTTTGTTTTGTTTATATAATTTTAATATATAATTTATATAATTTTAACGCAAATTTTGTTGCGAAACAAATTACAAAAACATAATGTTGAAAAAAATAATGTTGAAAAAGCAGGATTTGAACCTGCATCTTTCCGACATACCGGGTCAGGTGCTCTTCCAACTAAGCTATCGTGGTTCTAACCAGCCCGCCGAAAGGCGGGCTGGTGGCTTTCAAAGTAACTAAGTAAATGGTGTTGAATAATTTCGGATTTTTTTTTTCAACATTTCTTTTGTAATTTATATACAACTAGCTGACCCGGCGGACTGCATACCGCTTTGACAGTTTCCATGACAACACTACAAACAAATCATTTTGTATTGGAAAAAAATTAAAAATCTAAAAAAAATTTAGGCTTAACATTTAGGGGGATGAAAAATAGATGTTGTCCGATTCTCCACCCTAGCCGATATGCACGCTAAGATTCACGAAAATCGGTCGAGCCGGATGTCGGATCGGATGTTTCAGAGGAGTTCAATAACGTACACCGTGACACGAGAGAGAGAGAGAGAGAGAGAGAAACATTTATTGACCACACACACTAATATACATAAAAATAAAAACAAACAAAAATAGGTCAATCAGGACCCCGCCTCAGCTTATGTTGTTGCGAACGAAGCGTGTCGCAACAACGCTGGTATTCGTCGCTGTCGCTGGTCGCTGGCGGAGCCTGCCGCCACCGGCGCGCGGTGCAGAACATAATAATAATAAACACGAGTTTTATATACTACTCAAAACAAAATAAGGGCCACGAGGTATTTTGTCTGTACCATGAAAATAATAAAACCAATATTAATTTTTTTGTCTCCATAACGAAAACTAATGTTGTTTTTACCGTGTAGACCAATAAATTTATTCCAATAATAATAATTAAAAAATTTATTTGCTTTTGAAAGAAAAAACACATTTAAGGTTAAAAATAAAAACAATGTAAAGTTACTGAAAACAAAAGAAAATACTCCATGCTCATCTTTTAGTAACGGGTATGCCCCCCTCGTTTCGTTACGCACTCCTGAAGCCTGGAGTGCATGCTCTCAATCAAATGCCTGACATTTTCCATTGGAATCTCTTCCCAGGCCCTTTTAACAGCGTTGATGAGTTGCTGTTGGTTGTGGATTTCCTGATCACCGTCTCTAACTCTTCGTTTCAACTGATCCCACATGTGCTCTATTGGATTTAAGTCCGGACTGTTCGCCGGCCACGGCAAGACTTGAATTTGAGACGCTTCCAGTACAAACCGAGTCGCTTGAGCCGTGTGTGCACGAGCATTGTCTTGCATAAAGATGAATCCAGGACCCGCTCGCTGGGCAAATGGGATCACATGTGGTCTGACGACTTCCTCAATATACCGCTGAGCAGTAACAGTACCCTCATTTAAAATAGCGAGCTCAGTTTTGCCGTGTAAGCTTATCCCGCCCCAAATCATTACATTTGGACCACCAAAACGATCGACTTCATGGATGCAGGCTTCTGAAAATCTCTCGCCGCGTCTTCTCCATACTCTAATACGCCGATCGTCGTTAAAAAATTTAACTTTGCATTCGTCTGTGAAGAGCACCATGCCCCATTGGTTTATGTCCCAGTCCAAATGTTGACGGGAAAATCTTAAACGATTTGCACGATGATTTCTGGTTAATGGAATACGGACAACTCGCCTTCTTGATGCCTGCTGGTCTTCATGCAATCGATTACGAATAGTTTGGTCACTGACACGAGTACCCGTTGTGAGCCGTAAACGATTTTGCAGCTTGCAGGCCGTCGTTGGGCGATCTCGGCGCGCACTTAATCGAATGTAACGATCCTCTTGAGCTGTTGTAATGCGAACTCTGCCCGAACCAGGTCTTCTTCTAACACTGCCGGTCTCTTGGAAACGATTCCATAGATTTTGAATAGCTCTTCGAGAAAATCCCAATTGCAAACCCACAGATCGCTGCGAATGACCTTCTTCAATCATTGTAACGGCTCTGGTTGCTGTCAGCGAGTCCATATGACGCCTGCGTGCTTGTGGCATATTGCAAAAGATGTTTCTGACTCGAGATATCAATGAACTCTGATAATTTCTAATAAACCAAGAAGCTAAGGAAAGCAAAACGTCAAAGAAAATGGAATCAAAATTTTCAAAAATAATTTTAAATCAAATTTTATTTAAAATTGTTGCCAGCATTAGATGAATACTACAATATTAAAAAGTTTAGGTATCAAAGAGTTTGTATACTCAATATTTTACTACTTTCAATATGTAAATGTTTAATAATTTACACCAAAATGAAAAAATACCTCGTGGCCCTTATTTTGTTTTGAGTAGTATATATTAGAAGATTGTTAGTATAATTCGTATTAAAAATTGTGATATGGATCCCATTTTGGGTAAAGGCCTCCTCCAGCAGTTTCTAGTTCTTCCATTCTTTTCCGGTCGTGAAACAACTCTGTACACAATTATATGTGCACAAATACCTATTGCTGCCGATGAATCCGGTTACGCCGGATTGGTCCCATAAAATGGAAATGGAAAATAGGAAGAGAGGCCTTTACTCTGCACTTAGACAATATAGGCTGAAAATAAATAAATAAAATAGGACAACCAACAAAATTAACACAAACACAAGCAAAATTGTTTTCGTACACACGCCTGCACGTCAACCTACCACAAACTGTCAAATTTCCTCAATAGACTTTGAACTTTATACTTAAGTCATATGGTTATTGAAGAAATTTGACAGGTGTACAAAAATGGACTTAAAGCTAAGCGTCATCTTTGTTGATGATAATGGTTGCTTTCACTTAGGTGGTGAACGCTTTTAAAGCTGGCGACGGTAACAAAATGGGCGCATTGCCGGCGAGGCAGCTGCGCAACCTCCTGCAGAACTGGGGCGAAGGCCTATCAGCAAGAGAGGTATGTATATAAAATTCAAAAAATTCAAACTCAATTCAAAATCATTTATTCAGTTGTGGCTACAAGTAGCTCTTTGGAACGTTACTATGCCATCGGTTCGTAAGTCTGCACAGGGCGGGAGACCTTGTACTGAGAAGAACCGGCAACAAACTCTGCAAAGTCGTTTCTTTTCTTTACAGCGTTAATATATTGGAAAATAGCATGAAACTTTCCATTACAAATAAACATACAAAATATAAATGAACAAGAAACAGAAGAACAAGAACAAGAACTCAACATGTGAGAAAAACAAAATAAAAATCTAAGTTAGCAAATTTGCATCAGATATGAGGTACAAGTCTACGTACCATTATAAATAGACTAAATTCGATGTAAAATGTAAAATTGTTTTCTATTTTTATAGATTTATAATGGTTTTATGCGAGAGCTACATGAAAACTCTCGAGGTGATATGGTGACTTTCTGTCGAGAAACATAAAATATTTATTGATAGAGATATTTACAATTAGAAAATGTAAATAATTTAAAATAAAAACAAACACTAACACCAACCAGACAGTGTGAACCTACTCCCACAGGGAATCGAACCCGGGTCCTCTGGGTTTTGACATTGGTCTGACCACTGTAACACAGAAGTGGTTCACTCGAGAATTGGTTTTTTTTCAATTTTTTTTTTTTCAATTGAATGTACTAATAAAAATATTTGCTAAGTAAAATAAACTACTTAAAACGAAACTCTTCTAACGAACAAAAAACGAAAACGAAAAAAACTATCTAATACAATTTATAAATTTAAAAAATGCCCCAGGTCATCCCGATCAGGCAGAGTACCAGTAAGCTAGCAACATTGCCTCGTTGGATAGCGAGGCTTATTCGCTGTCCCAGGTAGCTGCTTGCTCTGGGGTCCCGGGTGGTCTGCTAATTTAATTAATTAATTATATATATATATATATTTATTATTTTTGTTGTTTTAGGTAGACAACATCTTCCGGGAAGCGAACGTGTCGAACAACGGTTCGGTGCGCTACGAAGATTTCGTGAAAATCGCCTGCGCACCAGTACCGGACTATTATTAAAATGTCATCGATTGTTTTGATAGTTAATACATAATTAATTTATATTTATTTAAGGATTTTTTAATTATGGTGCAAAAAGAATATTATAAATGTTAGTATTAACAATTATTTAAAAAGGGTATTATATACATTCCAATATTTACGATGTAATAAATATATTAACTATATTAAACTTTGTGTCACTCTTGAAGTTCAACTGGAGTTCGAATCCATGACATTTCGCTACAGTGAAGCATTGAAGCTACCGCCAAATAAGTAATTAGGTGGATGTATTTAAAATATTACTCACCCGAATTGCGAAAAAGTTCGATTCCCACCTTAAGACATTTTTTTCCAATATTACGCCATCATCGATAAAATTATAATTCATTATGAAAACTATTATTAAACACTTTCTATAATTTATTATAACTTATACGTATAAAAAATGCACTTAAATTATTTATCAGTTAAAAAATCGTCTTTTAGGTAAGTTTTTTATTATTTTAATGGTGAATGGTTGAAATTGAAATTGAAATAAAACAATTTTTTTTTATATATTTTCAAATTGGCGTTTTATTTCCAAACGTAACAATATAACATGATATGGCACTTTTCAGTGAGTGGTCCGTTCGCTACTTAAGTCATACATAATCTATTATTAAATATAAATTATGAGAAACGAAATATACAGGGTGCATAAAATCTATATAAATAAAAGTCAATTGCTGTTAGTCTCGCTAAAACTCAAAAACGGCTTGACCGATTTCAATAATTTTTATTTCGTTTGTTCGCTCTAATACAAGGATGGTTTAATTAAACGAATGAAGAAATAAGAAACCTCAAAAAAACAGGTGAGAAATCGAAAAATTAAAAATTATTAAATTTTGTATGGACTGCCATACAAAATTTAATAACTACTGCAATGCAATCGCAACTTTGGATTACTCTAAGTCTAAATAGATGGCGTTCCTGGATATGTGCCATCCAAATTATTGAAACTTAGACAGGACAACGTCTATCGGGTTATGATTTAGTAGGCAAATAGATTTTTTTTTATAGAAAGTTTCACAAGAATTTGTTTGAAAGAATTAAAACGTTGCAAACTGTATACTAGACTTCGTTCGCGAAGACTGCACTATCCCACAGGAACCTGTTACCGGGATAACAGGATAAATCCTATGTCCTAGTCCGGGTCCTGCCCCCCGACCGCCTAACCGATCGCTTTGGCTACGTGTATAGTTTATGACGTCATCTTGTCATTTCGTACTGCCTATGAAAGCAATATCGAAAGCTATAGGCTATAGCTGTAGATATATGCCTATACCTATTAGCTAGATGACAAGATGACGTCATAAACTATACACGTAGCCAAAGCAATTGGTTAGGCGATCGGGCCCCTGGTCTGTCTATGTGCAATGTTTGCATAAAAATCCGTTCAGCCATTTCACGTGACGCGCCGTCAAATAAACAGACAAATAAACAAAAATTCTAAAAACTGTTGGAACGTGTTCTGTTATCGATTGTAAGTATCGCCAGCCAACTATTTTTCGAATATCTTTCATGTACAGACTTTTGACCCTCTTTAGCTTTATTATATGTATAAATATGGATTATTTTACATAATTTTACGCAAATATTGTTGCGACCAAATTACAATTTGAAAAAAAGACATTGTTGAAAAATCCACGAGCGGGATTCGAAACCGCACCCCATGACATGCCGGGTCAGGTGCACTGCCAACTATGCTATCGTGGCTCAATCCAACTCGCCGAAAAGAAGTGAGAAATGACATACCCCCCAACCCCTCGAGTATCTCAGTAAAAATGTGGGGCTTTACTAATTCCTCGGGCGGACTTCTTGATAGAATTTGAAAAGTGAAGTTGCACTGTTTTGTTACATTTTTCCCATTAATATTCGATATAACACAAATTTTAGAAAATAAAACAAAACCGCAGACATGACTCTTCTTTTTCCCGCCAAGAAGCCTCTACCTCAATTCTATCTCAATTCTCTATTTCAAAAATGGAATAGGAGCGGCCGAAATCTGTCAATGCCAATCCAAAATCCAAACTCACATTCTTTTTTAATTTCTTAGGATACAATCGGTGCAGCCTTAATAAAATATTACGGTCGAATTTCGACCACTGGGCGACCACTATAGTTTATGATTATTTTAAGTAGGTAGGTACCTATAATTAGGTACATATAATTTTACGCAAATATTGTTGCAAACAAATTACAATTAGCAAAAAATCCACGAGCGGGATTCCAATTCGGATTTCCTTTGGCTTATAAAGTAAAAGTAGATAGTGCTGATACTCTATATTGTTTTCAGGCGACGAAAACTGTAGTTGAACGCTGGTGCCACCAAGATAGGTGCAAAATTAAATTGAAATAAAATTAACTCAATTCAATTCAATTTCTTGTAAAATGGCTCTCGCTACGATTTAGCCAGTGTCTAGTTTTAGGGCAACTTATTAGTGTTTTGACTTTGTCCGTAACTTTGCTTAAAACTTCAATATGCGTTGTGCTTGTACAAGCAAGGAAATGTCTAAAACTGAGGCCCAATTTTGAGGATACAGGCAGTAACGGATCGATTCTGTTGATATCCGAAACAATGACAAATAACTAACTAATTGAGCGAGACTTAACGTGATCTCGAGACTGTCATTATGATCGAATAGCAAAAAAAAACTCGCACTATCTGAGATACATATGTGTTAGTAAACTATCGTGCGATAAAACTTTCTTAAAGATTCGTCTACACTGTCCGCATAATCGTTTCTCATAACTCAAAGGGAACATTTACACGCGTTACATAACTTATACATTAAAAGATATCAAATCGCTAACTCGCTAAAAGAAAGCACGTCACACCTTAAATGTTGTTTACATTATTCAAATTCGAATACAAACCTTATCTCTCTAAATTAAAAAAAAAATGGCTAAAACGCATCAGGTAACGAAAAAAGTAACGATTTTTTTAATTTACTTGATAACGTTACCTACATTACCGTTACCAGTTTAACTTTATAGGAATAACGTTACATAACGATACTCATAGTGTGAAATATTATTATTATTATTGTGAATTATTTGGTAACGGTATTAAGTACTGGGGCGAATTCATACGCCGGCCTCATGTTCAATGTCTCAACATGAGAGCAAAAACTTAATTTAAAAATAGTTAATTTTGACGCTTGAGATTTTAACTTCCAATTTATTACAATTAACTATTAACAATTTTTTGTTTATAAATTAATTTGACTAGAGTGCATTACAATTAGGCGGTGAAGTATACCTAATTATAATTATAATTTATTTTAAAGGTTTTTATTGCCTATTGGAATTTCTTATTTAGAAACACTCTTTATTGCACAAAACACACGCAACACAGAAAATAACGGTAGGCAAAAGTGGACTTATCTCTAAAAGAGATCTCTTTCAGCCGACCTAAAGAGGAAATCAACGAAAACAGACAAAAGAGGGTATCTTCTATAATTCTCTAAAGGTATGTTTCACCATCCAAAGTTAGACTGCGTTTCCACCAGAGTTGTGCGAGGTAACTAGGCGGTGTGCTAGGAAAATATCCACCAATAAGATTTTCTTGCGGTATAAAATGGAGTAATCCTATTGGTGGATTTTTTCCTCGCTCACCTCCTAGCTACATTGCACAGCTCTGGTATAAACGCAGCCTTATAGTCAAATGAAAAGTTTTTGAAAAATGAGTTGCATCATGTAACAATCGTTAAAATGACGATGATATACGTCGTATTAACGTTAACCATAACTGCTCCATTTTGGCTGGTTAACGCTAATGTTAATGTCGAATTAGCCTTCAAATGTCAGTAATTTTTATTTATAATCAAATTTATAATTATTGCGTAGCTAATGAAAACTCTTTTAACTAACGAACAATGGCCAAATGAGAAAGCTTTTCCCTTCCTTGCTTTGGGGACAAATGTATCTCGTATCACTAGCAACCCTTTTAAGTATAACGTTAGGTAAATATTGTATGGAGCAACGCATTGTACTAGAATCAACTGCAGTAAGTATCGTCTATGTTAAAGTAATCTTTAAGTTTTGGTACAATCCACTAAGTTTTCTAAATATTGACAGGGTTAATCAAATGCATAGTCTTCTTAATAATAACTATTGTTTGTTTTACATAAATATATTGACCCCCCATCTGTTATTATTAATAAAATTTGATTTGAGAATAGAAGTTTTTTTATATCATAAGAATGATTTATATTACACCTACTTAGTACTAACTGCGTGTACATACGCCTAAACATCAGACTACCACAAACTGACAAATTTCCTCAATAGAATGTTTTTGTTTTGTTTATAAATTTTGTTGCGATACAAATTACAAAAACACAATGTTGAAAAAATTTCCACGAGCAGGATTTGAACCTGCACCCTTCTGACATACCGGGTCAGGTGCTCTTCCAATTGAGCTATCGTGGTTCTAACCAGCCCGCCGAAATTATTCAACACTATTTACTTTTTTACTTTGAAAGCCAAAGGCGCCAATTCAATGTCAACAACTACCGTCATTAACATCTGATCATAATATTTTTACAAATACTAAAGATCAGTTAAGAAGTAGGCAAGCTATTTATAAATATCTATTACAGAAATTTGACAGTTTCGGGTAGGTTGATGTGCAGTTGTCTCTACCACATGTTCTATCTCACTCTTGCTAAAGGCAGGAAATCAATCCTTTCTCTCTAATCCTACGCAAATGTAACATTGCAAAATTATGTTAGGATTTCAATGATTACATATTTCTGGTTTGTTGTACACACGCCTGCACATCAACCTACCCAAAACTGTCTGATTTCTTCAATACATTTTCAACCATTACTGTTGATGCCCACATACGCACGGGAGGAGACGCGAGGGAGGAGGGCGTGACATCATCGCGGCGAGCATCGAACCGGTTGCCGCGGGCGCCCCCCACTGCCTGTCCCCGACCGGCACCGACTAAAGACCGGACGACACTCGGCTTTCGGACAGCACGCGCGACCCTCTTAAAGTCCCTTATTTTGTTTGTTCGGGAACTACTTTTTTGTAATTTGTTGGCATTAAACCAACCCCTGCGTTTTACAGTCCGCTTTTTATTTAAGTCTTCGGACCCTTACAATTACAACTTAGTAATAAAGTTCAAAGTCTATTGAGGAAATTTGACAGTTTGTGGTAGGTTGACGTGGAGGCGTGTGTACTGTGATGGAGTCATTAATAGCTTACGATAATATGCAGCCTCTTCTTTCAGTAACAGTATTTGATTTATTGTTATTTGTTTACGAATTTTTTCTCGAACCGATACGATTTTTAAACAAATAAACAAAGCCTAAAATTTTACTTTTTTATTTTCAAGTGCTAATTGCTGCACTGAAGCTAAATTAAATATTCATAAAAATTTTATAAAATACAGTGAAAAAATTAAACGCCCACCCGACCCAGCCAGGAATCGAACAGAAATAAAACAGAAAACCTAACAGAAATAAAACAGAAATAAAAAAGTAAAATTTACTATAGCGTTGTGTTATCAAATTTGTGGTATTTCATCTGCAAAGATGAATCTGCATGGCCATCGGTTGCAACGACCGTTTGGATAGATGGCGCTAGTGCCGCTAAAAAGCACTCAAAAACATTAAAATAGCAGTGACAAAATTCAGCGCTTACGTCAGCCTTCCCGGTAGCATAGCGGTCAGTGCAGCCGCCCGGATTGCGGAAGACCCAGGTTCGATTCCTGCCTGGGTCGGATGGGCGTTTAATTTTTTCACTGTATTTTATAAAAAAATTATTAATATTTAAAGCCTAAAATCTTCGATCAAAAGTACTAGGAACAAAAATGCATGTCGAAAGTGGTAATGTTTGCTCATACCTATACACTTATATCTGAAAAAACGTCGGATAGCATCAACAACTTCAGCTTACCGTGGACCTTAAATCTTTAACATAAAGATTAATTGAGGTTGCAAAATATTTGTACCTACTTAATATTGACTGTCATCGCCACAACCGTCATTGCGGCTCCGTGGCCCCAAAGTCGTGCACCGTTTTTCAAGCGCTCATCGGGAATCTAGTACTTAATTGATCAAAGCCTAAAAATAATACAATTTTAAAAACTTACGCGCTACTATTATAGATTGTAGGTTTAATAGCAGCAATTTATACTGTATCTATAAATTCCATCAATTATAATAAGTTTCACAATTTCTTTTATATTTAAGGAAATACATTTTTTTTTAAGTTTTGAGCATTTTATCACATGTATCGGTTCGAATGAAAAAGGGACGATATGCATTTAACTAAAAGGCTTATATTAAGGCAATAAAGTCTATTTTCGTCTGACGTAAACCCCCGTACTAAAAAAAACAGTATGAGCTTCGAATAGTTATATTCCGTGTTTTGTCTCTTTTCCTCTTGAAATGAGGTTTACATGACGGGATCAAAACACGACTAACTATTTTTTTGGAGATTTAGCTTTTTGCCTCAGGCGTTAAACTTAAAGGGTTCCTCAAGCCGTGTGAAACGAAACACCGTCAGAGGTAAGTAAGTAAACAGCCTATAACTGTCCCACTGCTGGACAAAGGCCACCATCATTGAAATCAAGTCATCACCACAATTGATGGGTATTGGCTTAATCACCACGCTTGCCAAATGCGAGTTGGTGATCACAAAACCGGGCTATGCACCGAAAAAATCCGAAACTCACTTTACCAGACCTGGGAATTGAACCCGGGACCGCTTTGCCACTCGGCCACCGTCAGAGGTGTTGTAGATGGAACGGCATCACGCGCTAGTGCGTGTCACCGTTCCCTACGTGTCCCCGTTCCCTACGTGTCCCCGTTCCCTACTAGATTCTCCGAGAGGTTAAATCGGATATGACGATAATCTATTCAAAGCTTATACTCCATTTATTATTATAACCCATCATCATCATCATCACCAGCTTAGCTCAGCGCTTAGCTACCAGTGAATACTCCATGAATAGAGTTGCTATGTATGCACAATTTTTTTAGGTTATATGAAAACACGAGGAGCTCGATGGCGCAGTGGCTAACGCGCCCGGTCTGCCAGTGCGGAGTTTAAGCAACTTTCAAAAAGGCCGGTCATCGGATGGGTGACCAAAAATGCATCATCTCGAGCTCTCCGTGCTTCGGAAGGCACGTAAACCCGTTGGTCTCGGCTGCATTAGAAGTCGTTAATAACCACCAATCCGCACTGGGGCCACGTGGTGGTTTATAGCCCGCTCTACCTATCCACCCATAGGGAAGGCTCTTGCGCCAGCAGTGGGGACATAAAATGGGCTGATGATGATGATGATATGGTAACAGCTAGTTGCAAGTTGCCTCTTGCCGCAACAAAAGTTGCTCTGTACGTGGTGCACCTAACGATCCAAAACAACAAGTAAATTAACTGCACAACCATAATTTCATCAGGCAACACAGCCACACTTTGCCCTGGCAACACCATACTTTCCCCTGGTGATACCAAACATTCCCTTGGCAACACCACAATCAGACGTGCTTATTCTTAGTGTTACCAGCTCTCCGGCGCCGGAAGTTGCCCATTTGTCTCAGTATCTGTGTGTTCTCGTCGTCAACATCTCGGTCCATACCGGACGTGCCAGGGATTTGACCGAAGAGCTTCAATTTGCCCGGCAAGTATATTAACCCGAGTAGCGTAATTACTGAAAAGAGAAATAAAATTTTAAAATATAGTTTGGTATTTTGGCATTATCTTTTTTTTGGCAAATTTTTTGGTCAATTCTACATAAAAGTTGGACTAGCGGAAGTTCGTCAAATTTAATCAAATATTTTCTTTTTTAACAGTTCAGCTCAAATAAAACTAGAACTAGTCTTTTAAATTGGTAGAGGGGTCAGACAGGGCCGTCCGCTAACACCAAAGCTTTCAAATCTGTTCCCGAAGAAATCTTTAAAGGCATGGCTTGGCACAACTATGGGATAAATTTAAATGGTACAAAGATACATAACCTGCGGTTTGCGGATGACGTAGTACTCATATCAGATAAACCAGAAACCTTACAAACAATGATCCGCTACCTTGCTTACAAAAGCAAAGGAGCTGGTTGGTGACCAACAGAACGGATTCACACTTGATGGCGAAAAAATAAAAAAAAAAAAAAGTTGAAAGTACTAAAAATTATAAAAAAAAAATCCTCTCATAGCTATGATGGCATAAGGCATCTAAAACCTCTTATATAGAATAGTTGTTATTGTCACAATGTGTTATTTCTGTAAGCTGAATGCTTGTTTCGCTGTTTCAATAATTTTTGTTGACTAATTTGCATATTGAATGTTATACCGCTATGATACCACTGCAAATGTAAAACAAATGCAAACAAAATATACAAACTCACTGTTCAATATGCAGGGAAACACAACATAGAAGTTCAAATCTGTTGAGTGGAAGTAGAATGCCTCACTGAAGTACAGGATGATGGTTAGGGTCAGAGACCAGTAGCCCATCGACACCACCCTGTAGACATAAAAGTATCTTTTGAAGTTGATGTTGATGATGAAAGCTGTGGGATTTTGTTTTATACATAATGAAAAACACATTTTTTTTTACAATTAAAGGTATAACACTTATTTACTTTCCCATATAAAGCCTATATTGACCGAGAATGGTTTGTATGGGACAGTAAAAAAAAATCTCATTAGTTTTGACCTATGTTTCTTGGGGAACGTTGTTTAGTTTCATGGTCTGATCATCCCACCTGCAGGTTTAAGACAGGTAAAAAAACATGGTGTATAGCAAAAAAAAATAACATCGTAATCAGCAATTAAACGTCCCACAGCTGGGCTTAGGCCTTCCCACTATGCTGAGCTGATGGAAACTGATGTAAATAGCCTTTTTCTAAATATCATAACAATTTACTACTACAAATACACTTTAAATAACATAACATACCACAGTGAGTGTTTCGATATAGGCCTCCTCCAACCACCTCCATTGCCACTTTTATAATACAATGTTTTGATCCCAAGCAAGACAAGTAGCTAAAGCACTCGTTTTATGGAAATCAGAAACAATGACGCTACCACAACCACCCAGACCCGACACAATATCGAAAAGTTCGTTTCAACCGGGAATCGAACCCGGGACCTCAGAGTAAGCGCCGCCCAAAGTCCGGCGTGCAAGCCACTCGGCTACGGAGGTTGTCACGAGATTATATTATTTTTTTTATTTTTTATACTTACCAAGGCAAATCACTCCACACAATCTGATGCTAAGTGGAAATGGAGTCCAGACGCGAAGAAATAAAGAAATAAATGAATAACTTAACATAATGAACTTACGGCCTGTAATGTATGTATAGTGTGCAATGTATAAGAGCCAGCGCTTTCAACACCGAGTACATGCCAAGCATACGGGATATGGTGAAGTCTCCTGGAAAGATAACAATAAAAAAACTTTTACTGGCATTTCTTTTTAATAAATTTAACTTTTTTATTTTCAAGCGCTAACTGCTGCACTGAAGCTAAATTAAATATTTATAAAATACAGTGAAAAAATTAAACGTCACTCCTGGTAGCATCGCGGTCAGTGCAGCCGCCCGGATTGCGGAAGACCCAGGTTCGATTCCTGGCTGGGTTGGGTGGGCGTTTAATTTTTTCACTGTATTTTATAAAATTTTGTATATATTTAATTTCTTTTTAAAGTATTCGGTTAGTACAGACGCCTGCACATCAACCTATCCAAAACTGTCAAATTTCTTCAAAACAATGTCAACAATATGACTTAGGTATAACGTTTAAAGTCTAATAAGGAAATTTGACAGTTTGTGGCAGGTTGATGTGCAGGCGTGTGTACAATAATAATCAGGTCTAAAGGTAGATTCCCACAATAGTAAGGTAAATATACTGCCGTCTAAACAAAGAATGCAGTAAGGTGGTTACTTACTGTATGTCTTTAATGCATTCTTAGTTAGGACTAAAGAATGGTACAAATTTATAAATGTTGAGACAACAAAATAGATAGATAATATAGCTTAGGTATAACCAGTCTTAGTCTACTGCCTGATATTAAATAAAATAATGTTATTGGTGACTTTGCAAAGAATTTATTAAAAAAAACCAACTAAAGCTCCTATTCTTGGCTTGTTTGAGTGCAAGCTGATAGTCATATCACAGTTAGCTGACTAAAAGTTATTGTGATATGGTATTCATGAGTTCTGTAACTTCTGTTGTTGATTGTATAAATATTTAGATAAACAGGTTATTTGCACAAAAGACCCCGGTTGTAGGTCGAAGTGCTACTTGGAGAGGGAAACACCAGCAGGCCCCACTAAGATTAGGGTTGGAGGTGTAGTACCGATGAGTAACCTGCTTCAAGAGAACTCAAGTTAGAAGATACATTATTAAGTTTTACTAGGTTGTACTTACCGTCTAAATGTTCGTCCCCATTATTGTTTAAAAACGATCTTGCTTCAATGTATGAGCGGCCGGCTGTACCCAAATCCATGAACGCAACGAAAGCTATCCAACCGCGAAAAGCGTATAAAACTTTGTTTTGAACCGCCATAACTTACGAATTATGAGATAATTGTCTTACTTTTATATTAACACACTTATGACCTACATGCAAAGCCTAATTTTAGGCTTACCGACTATCTGTTCACAGAAATAAATAACATAACTATCGGGTCAGTAACAAAAATAGGTTATAGATAACATTTTATTATTTAAACTAGTTGTATTGTAAAGCTAATTTGATGATTGACTTGTAACATGCATCGCAATGCGGCATTTTACCTGCATTGTATGTAATATAACATAAAATTTATAATTAGATGTAAATATAACCTCGACGTGCGCAGGCCCGATTTATATTTTTTGAAGTTTTAATTTTTCTTTTCTTCTATTTAGAGAAGACATCAAGGCCATACAGTCTTTTGAGACGGTCTTCCTACTATCTTATCTGGAGGCACGGTAGTGCCCCCGCCAAGTCGAGTAAAAAAGCGGCATGGCCGTACCATCCTTTTCTTGAAACAGTTCAGGTCATTTTCGAGTTTTCGACCTCCTATAACTTCGTTGTGGTCAGTAACCAAGCAGGCATTGTATAAACACGGTGTATTTCAAATTTCATTAAAGAACCAGTAGTTTAAGAAATATAACTAGTCAAAATTTCTTATTTTGTCACTGACTGACTGACTGACTGACTGACTGACTGACCGATCATCAAAACTCTAAGACACTTCTAGTAGACATAGAAGCTTCAGATAGTGTTTAGTGTATAAATCAAAGAAAAACTAAAATATTTTGCAATTTCGGTCCAGTAATATAGTTTTCTAGATACACCAACTGCATATAACTTTGTAATCCCATATAAATTTAGCCGCTCAACTGTCAATAACGTATAACAATGGTTAAATCAATTGTTAGCGACCAGTGGCCGCCGACGTAGTTAACGAATTGAAATAATATAATGAAATAATAGGTGTAGATAGGTACCAAGATGGTACCGAAAAGGAAAAAAAGTAGGACTATCTATAAAAACAAATGAGATGCCATCAAAAACAAACTTGTAAAAAAAGTCAAGTCTCGCATCTCAGTTCTTCTACCGTAAAAGGTCCTTTAAGTAGGGACTGAATATATTAACCGACTTGGTATTGATATTAGATGGATTTCACAACTTTTTACGGTAGAAGAACTGAGTTGCGAGACTTGGTTTTTTTACAAGTTTGTCTTTTAGATATTTCCAATAAAAACAAGCAAAGGGATTTTGACCATCCAGTCTGAACTGCATAACATTTTCTTATCTTTACTAACAATTCTCGTATTTCTTCATACTTTTTCATTTGATAACATGATTTCAAATCAATAAATAAATAAAATGATCAAAAATATATTTTAAATGTTTCAATAGGTTGCAATCAACGTAAGCCTTTTAACGCCATCTCGTGTCAAATACATACCATCAAATGTTATAATGGTAGATTCAAAACAATAGCTTCTAGCATGGAAAATGCAATCTTTGCAATATTAAAATTTTCCAATAATAAGAAGAGAGTGTGCTTGAACTGAGATGGTTAAATATTTTCATAAGAAATTATGTTAATTTGTTGCGTAAACAAATTCTTTAGGACCAACAAAGTGAGGTTATACTCAATGTTGCCGTACGAAAAAATGTTACGTTATCCCTCTCGACTGGTCAGAAAAGCACCTAAAAATACCGTCGCCATATTGGTATTGTCAAAAACTTCGGGGTATATCGGTTCCGATGAAAAAATGGTTTTTCAACTAATAACATCCGAATTATCGCTAACAGAGTGATCAAACACGATCTGCTGTGACTTTAGATGTTTCTTTCAATAACTTCGTTGTGTTATTTGGTTCGTGAATGATGTTTCCCATGGAGAAATGTGCGGGTCATAGTGGCACGGGCTCTGGGGATGGAGCGGAGATGTTCACAGCGCAAGCACCACCAGGTTTAGGGAAGGAAGGAGTGCATTCGGACGAAGTGGCGTCTGCCGTGGCTGCGGTGTCTGACGAGATAGGGGATATCTTGAAGGATGAACTGGACGCGGATAGGGCGGACAGAATCGGCGCAGAGTTAGCCGATTTGAGTGCCGAGTTGGGACTGCTAGCGGGGCTCGCCGACGGTGATCAGCAGCAGGACTTCCCATCGCTGTTCGAAATTGCCGTAAGTGTCATGGCTGACCTAATGTGTAACTAGTATTTTCCCACGATATTACTAAGGTAGGTACCTATCCATGTTTGCCTATTTTCACTCCGTGTTTACATTTCTTTGAAAAACAGTCGTCTTACTAACATTTGGTCTTTGTATGCTTAGAGAATGTATTTAGACACAACTTTGCCTTTTGCTAACTCATTTCAAAACAAATTATTTGTATTTTATTCTTGTTTAGCAGACTATTGACGTACCTATATTTAATTTTGTAATTCTTTCAATGAAAAGATGCTACAGACTAATCTATTGTAAGAATTTCACAGTATGTTTGTGAATTCAATAACTGGGAGACATTCTCTTTCTTCTTTTCTATATACAACTGCATTCGCAAATAAATGATTGAGCTTAAGTCATTGAAACAAGATGTTATTTAATTTTATTCAAATTAGTCACATAGAATGTGCATACAAACATTAATAAGGTGTTGTTGATAAGAAATAAAATGGATAAACTATATATGTGCTTCTTCTTCCTGCGCTGTGGGACCAGCGCGGTTACTTGCGGTCTAGGCAAAATGTCAGTTTCTTCCACTCTCCTCTATCACTTGTCGCCTGTGCAGTCACTCCTTTCACATTCATATCATCGATCACACAATCCATCCATCTTTTCTTTAGTCTCCCTCTCTAAACTATATGTGTGCATACAGTATTAATTATAATATAAAACATATCAAACAATACTTAGATTTGAATATTAGTTGTTACACAAATGAATAGGTTCAAAATAACTTTTTTAATTGTAGTTTTAGTAATTACTAATCAAGTAAGAACATTTATTAAGTTATCAGTTATTGATTATTAAGACATAGTCGCATTTATTTAATTTAACATAATTTGGCTCATTTACTAAACTTAATCTAATACTTAATACTAATCTGTACATAGTATAAAAGAAAGTCCCTGGAACATGTCTGTATGTCTGTTAGGTCGGGCTTATCTCAGGAGCCACTGAATGGATTTTGATGCAGTTTTTTCTAATAGATAGACCATCTTTTAAGGGTGGTTTACATACACAAAACAACACTAGTGAAGTCAGACCAGTAGGCTTACTCTTGAACGCAAGCTCAATCTCAATATAATTTCAATGCAATTAATATTTATCGATAATGGGATAGTTTCGTAATTTCGGAATGCTCCATCTCGACAATTGCGTGGAAATTAAGTGAACAAAATATTATCGAGATGGGGTGTTCCGAAATTGCAAAACTTATCCCAATATCGATACATATTAATCCCATTGGAATTGTATTGAGATTGAGTTTGCGTTCAAGAGTAAGCCTACAGGTTGCTAGTTGAGAATAACAATTATTACTATTACAAATACTTAACACAAAAGGCTAATACAAGTTTAGTATTGTGTTTGGTTATTCTATATGTTAAGTCTATTGTTTAATAATCTGTTAGCAGATAGAATGAAAACAATATGCTGCTAGACTATATTGCTTTTCACAACAAAAGATGTTGTGTGCAAGTTTCTAAAGAATTTTGTTTATTCAGGTAAAGTTATTTATACAAATAATTGAAAAAGCTATAAATTTACATTTTTATGCCGCAAAGATAAGATAAGATAAGATACGCGGAGTTCTCTGAATGCCCCTTTATGAGTTGACAACAACTTTTTGAACTATCCTCAATGATATCTAATTATCAATTTCATTCGAGTGTATTAAGTAACAAGATAGAAATTTACAAAAAAAAAATTAACCAGCCTCAGGTAGCTTGAGTGGGAATCGAAGCCACAACCTTTGGATAACCGGTCCAATGCTCTTACCGCTGAGCTACCAATGCTCCTTGAATTTTTCTAGTAGTTTGTGATTTACGCTGCAAGCCAACGGCATAACATCACTGTGAAGTTACTACCCTCACAGTCGAAAGAACACTTTTGCAAGTTTTTTTATCTTGTAACTATATTAGTATTGTGAATTTTATTAACTATTGAAACGACAATAAGTGTTAATGACTCGGGTATGACCTTAAAGTTTGTCTGGAGTGTTGCCAAGTTTAACTATAGAAAAATACCAGACTAAATATCTTGATTCATATTTTTAATAATTTGGAAATGTTGACAAACATTCAATAAATTAGCAGATATGATAAGATTATTTGGTTTTGATACACAAGACAGGGGCATATTACAATTTTTTTATAAATTAAATTAAGATTAGATTTAGAGCTGTATCCAAAACAATGCGTACACATCATGTTTTAATCAGTGTACATGCTATTGCTTAGTTATCTATATACCTAACTAACTTTTAACATATTATTTAAATTACAAAAACACAAATGTTGAACAAATTTCCACAAGCAGGATTTGAACCTGCACCCTTCTGACATACCGGGTTAGGTGCTCTTCCATTCCTGCAAGGTTCAAATCCTGCTTGTGGAAATTTTTTCAACATTTGTGTTTTTGTAATTTGTTTCACAACAAAATTTGCGTTAAGATTATATAAACAAAACAAAAACATTTTATATTATTTAAAACTCATAAAATATAACTTATATAGGAGATGATATATCTTAAGCAATAGTACCTACCTACATAGAATTTGATGCATTTATGAGGGATATCTCACTTTGTGCTATCATTATTTATATATTTAGTTGTTGACAAACTGAAATATTTAGGCAAAGCATTGGCGAAGACTATGTAGGTATTATGGTATTTTGTACCCACTGCTGGGGCAAGGTTATTATCAAATTGATGATTATCATAATGAAAAGAACGATTGGTCATCCTAATCTGCTCGCCTACACTTGATGTGTCACATTGTACTAAGTAAATTTCTGTAAGAGGGGTCCTCGGGTTATTCCACTCCCCGATCAGAACTTTTCGGCGAATCTAGTAGGGCACAGGGACACGCACTAGTGCGTGTGTGTGTGTGTGTGTGATGCCGTTCCCTCTAGAAAACCTCAGTGATTCGTTTCACCCGGCTTTAAGGGTTCCCCTTAAAGTTTCTCGCCGCCTCCAAAAAAGCCTGGTAAATCTGAAAATGCCGTTTGAGGCAATTAGTAAACTATCTCATATAAAAAACACATTACTGTAAACAACCCATGATTTGAAAGGAGTAGCTACTAACTATATTTATCATTTCATTTTAAAAAGCCTTGCCTGTGGATGGGTAAGGAAATTGGGCCAAAAATGACCATGCAAACCCAGTGCCCATTGGTGGTTGTTAATGCAGCCAGGACCAAGGGCTTAACGTGCCTTCAGAAACACGGAGGAGCTAGAGCTGATAAAAAAAATTGTCTCTTTTACAGATGGGTCACCGGGGCTCCGGCAGTGGCTCTTCTTCGTCGTCGTGGTCCGGGGGGCGCGGGGGACGGCGTGTGTCCCGCCCCCAGCGGGTCGCGAGGCGGCGCCCTATCGCTAAAGGCAAAGAGGTGAGTCTGAGTATTAGATAAGATAAATAAACTTATTTATTATTATTTATTTTTTTAATATGTATACGTCATCCAGTAGTGTAAAACTATCAAACAGTATGTTAATGGCCTCCATTTACCGGCACTCCGCTCTTTCACTCAATATTAAATCATATTGACCCATATATTCAAGGGTACTGCACTCCATCGTTTCACTCCATCACTCCATCACTCCAAATTTAAAGACATAACTACTTGGATTGCGTGGCGTCGCTCCAAGCGTTGGATTTCCATATATTCCAAAATCCATCTATAATTTGAAATATGCCTGTATGCAATATGCATTGGTATGTAGTGCTACTAGTTGATAATATATTTTACAGTTGGCAACACTGATACATCACCATCATTTTCATCCATCATTTTTTATTATTACCACCAGCTCATTTTATGTCCCCACTGCTGGGGCACGAGCCTTCCCTATGGATAGAAACACCACAGGGAGAACGGGCCATAAACCACCACGACATGCAGTCGGGACCAATAGCTTTACGTGCCTTCTGAACCATGCTGGAGCGAAAGATAATAAATTATTGCTCACCTAACCGATGACCGGCCATTACCAAAGTTGCTAAACATCAGCAATCAAAGACCTAGCGCGTTAACCACTGCACCATCGACCTTTATACACTGTTTATAATCATCCGATAATTATCATGGAGGAGGATTACATCGAAAACAGGCACGGCATCGAATGGAAGGAGCAGCCGGGTATGAAACACTCCAAATCCTTCCTTGGCGAAAACGCCTTAGGACGGAGTAAGTTCATATGCGGAGGCGGTAGACGGCAGGCCCGACTAACCATCGGTGCCTTGACAGGGCACTATGCCACAAAACAAATGCTTCATAGAATGCACCTTTCAACAAATAGTTTGTGTAGGGCGTGTGGAGAGAAAACGGAGTCGATGCAGCACCTACTGTGTGACTGCGACTCTCTGGCTAGGAAAAGAATGGGACTCCTGGGGTCGGCCTATCCGAAACCGGAGGACTTCAGGCTCTTCGCTCTTAAAGACGTTGCCAAACTCATGGCCTCTATCTTTGCGGAGGAGGAAGAGTGAAAGGATGGGGTTGCACAAAAGATCCCGATGGGTCGAGGTGTTACTGCGAGAGGGAAACCTCGGCAGGCCCCACTAAGATAAGATAAGATAAGATAAGATAAGATGAAGGAGGACCTCGATGGAGGACATCGCAGTGGTTAACGCGTCCGGTCGGCGGGTGCTGAGGCTAAGCAACTTTCACAGCAGCCGGTCACCGGATAGGTGACTGAAAATTAATAATTTCAATCTCTTCCGTGGTCACGTAAAGCCGTCGATACCGGCTGCATTAATGGCCCGGGGGCTTATTGTCTAATTTCAAATTCTATCACGATACTTTTTAAAGGTATTGATTGACGCTTGTCGTTTTGCATAGACGTTTTGAAATAAATGTCGAATTGACGATGTCGTACATTCAACATCATTCAATAACGTGTCGCGATCGCAAACACCGTCACTGAAACTTGTTAATTAGTTTGAAGTTATTGAATAGCTTTCAGATGTCAAATTAAATGGTATTACGATAGGTATTAGAGACAGGGGGTCCCCCTGTCCATCCGTCATAGGGAAGGCTCGCGCCTGGCTGGCTATATGCCTACATCAGGCTGTGGGGACATAAAATGCGTTGATGACCATCAAGAGAATTGATAATTTAAAACACTATTTTACAATATACATTTGTTTTTCTATCTGCGTAGGTGGGTCGGCGGCGGGCGGCGGCCGCTCGGCGAGCGATGTCGATGCGAGTGCAACGTCCGGACGGGTCGGACGCGTCTGACGTCGGCGCCGACTCGGACTCGGACGACCAGTGGACCGAGCTCTCGGACCAGTGTGAGTGTTATTGTGTTTTTTTAAATATGAGCGCCGAGCAGACTCTTCAACCTATTGCTATTGGTAATCCTTAAGAAAGATATACTACCAATTCTAGAAGAACAGCAATACTATAAAAATCGGGAAGAGCCTCTGTCGTTTAGATTTAGCAGTATTGTAATTTGTTCAAAAGATGCTAAGTTAAATTTGTACTAACATCTCAGAAATTAAAAGCACAACACTAAAGGGACTTTTAATTCTGGTGGTATTATATTTGCGACCATCTAGTCAAATTCTTTCACTTTGGTAGATTTGATGATCATCAAAGTCATATAAACAAAATAAAATGCTTTTAAATTATTTACAACACTATTTACTTTTTACTTTGAAAGCCAAAGGCACCCATTCAATGTCAACAACTACTGTCATTAACACCCGATCATAATATTTTGACAAATACTAAAGATCAGTTAAGAAGTAGGCAAGCTATTTAGAAAATGTTTTGTTTATATAATTTTAACGCAAATTTTGTTGCGAAACAAATTACCCAGTATGTCAGAAGGGTGCAGGTTCAAATCCTAGAAGAATCCTAAAAGAATAAAAAGCTCTATAAAATTAAATGTAAACAATTGCTTGAATGATGGGTTTTTTTCCCAATATTTACTCAAATTTTCACAACTACCATAATTAATAATGGTAGGATATAATTTTAGATACCTGGCAACACCAACCAAATCGGCTATTGCTATTTCGTATTGTTTTGGTGTTGGATGGTGAATAATACGAAAAGTGGCATTTAGTGATTTCTATTTACAGTGTCTTCTGTCGAGTTGAGAGTTTTCTCCTCCAGATAATGCGCTTATATAGAAATCTAGTTGTTAGTGTGTTGAGAAAGAGACTCGTGGTTTTGTGTTATTTTTTCATTATGTCGATGTCTAGGTCTAGGAAAAAGTGTTGTGTTCCTAGGTGTTCAGATTCAGGAAGTAAGTTAGTACAGAGAAAACCTAACTATTTATCTTTCTAATATAATCATCGCTCATAGCACCTAACCTTTCATTAGTTAAATATTTATAGAATTTATAAAATACAGTGAAAAAATTAAAAGCCCACCCGACCCAGCCAGAAATCGAACCTGGGTCTTCCGCAATCCAGGCGGCTGCACTGACCGCTATGCTACCGGGAAGGCTGACGTAAGCGCTGAATTTAGTCACTGCTTTTTAATTTTTGAGTGCTATTAGCGGCACAGTGCGCCATCTATCCAACGGTCGTTGCAACCAATAGCCATGCAGATTCACCTTTGCAGATAAAATACCACAAATTTGATAACACAACGCTATAGTAAATTTTACTTTTTATTTTCAAGTGCTAATTGCTGCGCTGAAGCTAAATTAAATATTTATAAAATTTATAAAATACAGTGAAAAAATTAAACGCCCACCCGACCCAGCCAGGAATCGAACCTACAATTATTGCAAAGATAAATAGAATTTTAAATGAAAAGAATTGACTGCTATGACGACGAGGACAGGTTTCAAGTAAAAGAGAAATAAAAATATTAACTACAAATGTGATATTTTCATTTTACAAACTTAGAAAATTATTCTTGTTGTCCTTGTTTTGTAGAGTTATCCGACTGAACTAAGGAAAAACGCTAGAAGTTGACAATTCTTAGTTTTTTTGTTGCCCCTTTTAGTTTTATATACTATCTTTAGAATGTAGGCTAAATACAATTGTCTATGGGTACCATTCACTTCAAATAGCTTCCTTTTTTTAGCCGCCGAGAGAGGTCTCTATTTCCGTTTATAAAAAAGTCCTTTGTGGCGCCGATGGCCTGCCCATCCGACGACGAAGGCGCGGCGTGGTCCCAAAATTTCCACGGCGCATCCCCAGCGCATATGCGTCCCCACTGCTGGGGCACGAGCCTTCCCTATGGATGTTTACACCACAGGAAGAACGTGCGGAACTCCTTGATACTCATGCTAGCCTGGTACGTCAACCACCGCTCGGCCTCACCCCAAGTATGTAGCTCGCTCCAGGTACAACTCCTTTTGACTCATGCTAGCCTGGCACTTCAACCACATCACGGTCTAGTAACCTCCTTGAGGTTTATGATAGCCTGGTATTTGATGAAACACCACAGGGAGAACGGGTCGTAAACCACCACGCGGGCCCAGTGCAGGTTGGTGGTTGTTACCGACTGCTAGTGCACGCGGTATCAACGACTTTACGTACCTTCCGAAGCACAGGAGAGCTCGCATTGATACATTTTTGTCACCCATCCGATGAGCGGCCTTTGCCAAAATTACACCTTAACCATAGCAATCGCAGACCGGGCGCGTTAACCACTGCACCATCGAGCTCCTCTTTGTAATCTTTTTTTTAAATTAATTATTAATTAATGATCTGTTTTGCAGCTGGATCATCGGACACCTCGTCCTCAGCTAAGGACGTGGCCAGCCTCTGCGACGACGACTGCTATCCGCACAAACGGACGGTCAGTCTATTATTTATAGTATAGACAATATACAGTGTTTTTTTCCTGGGACATAGTATGAGCAAGTCCGAAACTATAAGTGCCTTACAAATAAACAACGAATAAGGTTCGAATAGTTATTCCGTGTTTTGTCTCTTACTCTAATTTGAAATGACGTTTACATGGCAGGACCAAAGCACGGGATAACTATTCGGAGCTTCTTCTATGTTTATTTATAAGACAGTAAGAGATATAGAGAAACTGTCTTAGGAACCATCAAATGTTTTTTTGTTGAAACAAATTTTTTTGGTCAAATATGAGTGAATGTAAAAATGTTAATGCTCGTGACTGTACGTCACGAGCATTAACATTTTTACATTTTTGTCTAGTTTTGACTCTTGTTCCATTGTATTAAGAGTTACATTGTTTACATGTTCGTGACTGTACATATAAATGAGTCAAACTGATCAATATTAGTTACTACTGTTATCTGAACAAATATACAGATTGACTTTTGTATCACCGTCCAAACCTTCTGAGATGACCCTAACTCGAAAATAAAATTCAGCTGTTCCATACATTTTGGTCGAATGAACATCGATGTTTTGTATGGAACAGCTGATTTTTATTTTCGAGTTTGGGAGTTGGTCCAATAGTCAGAGTTGTTCGTTTGTATCACGGGAGTCATCTCGGAAGGTTTGGATGGTGATACAAAAGTCAATCTGTATAAACAGTAATAATAGGGTGGAAATCAATACTATTGCAATTTGTTGAGCTATCGACAAATCAATACTAATTACAGTTCAATACTATACATAGTTCAAAACCAACGGCGGTTCAATATTATTGGAAATTCGATACTATTCATAATTCAAATTAGTGTACTATCCATAGTTTATTTTAAAATATCGACAGTTTATGACTATCGATAATTCAATTCTGTCGACAGTTCAATACTATAGGAAATTCAATGCTATCCATAATTCAAACTGATAGTTAGCCAGTTATTGAACTATCCATAGTTCAATATTGTCGATAATACAATACTATCGACAGTTCAACACTATCGTATCGATATCGTCACATATATATTTTTTAAATTAGAAACAAACTTTGTACTTCGGCTTTTATTTCTATCTAACTAAAGTCGAGATTTGCCTACAGGCGGAAGCGCCGGCGATGGGCCAGTTCCTGCTGCCTCTGCTGAGCGCCGAACCCAACTCTCCCGATGCAGAGCACTTCTTGATCCGCCATGAAGACATATTACAGGTAATAATAATATATTATATTAAACTGCATTTCAAAATCAGAGGTCCCAGGTTCGATTGTCAGTTTTAGAGTACATATAAGTGAATTTAAAGGGGTATTAATGATATAAGGCACTGGCTAACTAATCTCTAACGTTGGAAACAATGCTACAAACACTGATGTAATGGCGACATATTTAGATAAGATGGTGGTAGCTAGCCAGGCGGACAAACAAGCCCTACCACCAACCAAACTAACTACAAATGTACCTCACGCTAGGCATCGAACCCGGGAGCACTGAGTCTTAACCCGGCCTTAACCATTAACCACTAAATGGAAGAGGCGGTAACAAATACTACTGTATTGTTTTCTAAAGTTTACGCGAATACTACACAATGATATAAAACAACTTTTACGGATCTACTCGCGTTTCTTTTATACATTACTTTTAATTAATGTTAATGGGAGTCTCCCTGTGGCCACGGACCCTGCAAAGGGTTCGAAACGTCAGGATAAACATTGTAAGGGTCCGAAGACTTAAATAAAAAGCGGACTGTAAAACACAGGGGTTGGTTTAATGCCAACAAATTACAGAAAAATAGTTCCCAGACAAACAAAATAATGGACTTTAAGAGGGTCGCGCGTGCTGTCCGAAAGCCGAGTGTCGTCCGGTCTGTCGTTGGTGTCGGTCGGGGACGGGCAGTGGGGGGCGCCCGCGGCAACCGGTTCGATGCTCGCCGCGATGATGTCACGCCCTCCTCCCTCGCGTCTCCTCCCGTGCGTATGTGGGCATCAACAACATTAATGTATAAAATTAACGCGAGTGGATCCGTAAAAGTTGTTTCATTGTAAATACTACTGTTACAATGAGTGGTCAATAAAACAGTCTCAATAAAAATATCTTTCTCCCCCCCTCTCCCTCCCTACCTCCCTTACCCCCTCTCTCACTCCCTTCCCCCCTACCACCCTCCCTTCTCTCTATCTTCCACCCTTGGCCCTATCATCACTCAACATCAGGTGATATGAAAACCAAGTGCTTACCCGTAAGGATTAATATAAAAAATAATAATTATTATTTGTATTTATTTGTTGTCTAGTTGTTAGCGTCTGCCGAGGAGAGCGTTCGCGACGAGTTGCCGCTCGAAGATGACACGCCCCTCGACAATCAGCCAGACATGTGAGTTATTTATTACAACAAGCAGTCGAAATTAGACCCTTATTCACAAAATAAATAATGTTGTTATGATAAAATAAATAAATTAAATTAATTTTAGGTAATTGAGTAATTACAATTTATATAACACATAAACAATAAAAACAACAACCAATGATTATAGTTTGGTATTTTATTACATAATGTATACTAATATATTAAGCTAAGTGTTTTTTTTTTGTTTGAACACTCTTAAACTCTATAACTTGCTTGTCACTAAGTAAAATTGTAAAGTGATAACCCTAGGTCCAGCTGATACATTGTCCTCGGTCGTCAACCTCGTGCTCCAACAAAAACAAAAGTCAAAACATATCAAGGATGAACAAAAATAATGTTATAAAATAAATTTGAGTTTTTGTATGAAAAAAAAAATCTACGCTAATATGATTTTGCATGCTATCACGGTGTTCTTTGTACTTGGTTGCGTGGCTATGTTTCGGGATTATAACATATTATGAGACACCTTGTATAATGATACGAAAATTTTGTTGCAAAGAAGAAATATAATTTTAAAAAAAAAAAACCTCCAACGGTATTCGAAGCCGCACCCCACGGTTCCTTTGGCTTACAAAGTAAAAGTAGATAATGTTGAGTAATTTCGAACCACGATAGGTAGTGCATTTGACCCGGTATGTCATTGGGTGCGGAGTCGTGGAAATTTTTTCAACGCTTTTGTGAAACAGTAATCTGTTCGCGACGTTTTTCTCTCTCTCTGTCTCTCTCTCACTATATCTCTCTGTCTCTCTTTCTCTCTCAAAGTTATTTGACTTTTTTTATATATTATCCCCTCCACAGTTTGTCGGACAACGACATGTTTTCGTGTGTGGATGAACCGCCCGTAACGCCGGAAGAGGAAGCGGCGCTGTTACACTACGTCTGTGGTATGTATATCAAGTTTATACTTATATTAGTAGGGTATTTGACAGGTTTTAGAAAAAAAATTGTAATGGTTCATTATAGCATAATATATTTGCAATATGATTGATTCGTTGTGAATTTCTTTATTTATTATGAAAATCGCCATTAAAATTCAAATTAATAAAATAGCCGCCAAAACGATGCGTGCAGATCACGTAAACAAACTTTTATCTGTCAAATCACACCATACAACACTTTGAGTGACATTTATTTACTGTAAACAAGCAGGTGACGTCACTTCAAATTCAGCCAAATCCCGTGCGTTTTGAATCGCGTGGTCAATCATAAAATTTTTATTATTATATTAATGATTTTTTATAAAAATCTCTTGATATAAAATATAAAATATAAAAATTATGTTTTTTTTTTTGAGAGAGATTGCTGTTTGCCTCAGACGGCATTTTCAGCTTCACCGGGCTTGTTTGGGGGCGGCGAGGAACGTAAAGGGTCCCTCAAGCCGTGTGAAACGATTTACCTTCGGAGGTTTTCTAGAGGGAACGGCATCGGCATCATACTAGATTCTCCGAAGGGTTCGGATCGGATTTTCGGCAGCTCAGCGGTCAGTGCATTCGACCAGTTATCCAAAGGTCGTGGGTTCGATTCCCACTCGAGCTTCCTGAGCGTGGTTAATTTTTGCTTGCACAATTTTATCTTGTAAATTATTTAGCTTCGAATAGTTATTCCGTGTTATGTCTCTTTAACTCCAATTTGAAATGACGTTTAAATGACTGGAACAAAACACGGGATAACTATTCGGAGCTTATTCGACAATTTGTCCGGGGAAGTAGTAATCCAACTTTAAGAGCGTGATCTATGAGCAATTTTATCGAAAAAAATACCTCTAATCAGGGTTCTGACTGAGCAATAAATTTACTCTCGTTCTTTTCTTTCCTCTGTTTTTTTTACTTAAATTAATCCTTACTCTCTCAAAATGTATGGGGCCCTTGTGTGTTTGCTACTTCTTCGGCGGCGGTATTTCCGGACCATTACGACATAACGACTTGGGGATCTTCAAGAAACGAGCCTATTCCTTCCTTAAAGGCCGGCAACGCATCTGCGATTCCTCTGGTTTTGCGGAGGCGTCCTATACTGGCTCCTTTAGCTGTTTAGCAATGTGTCCTTGTTGTATTTTAAGCATCCAAATCATTGTTTATGTGAAGTAATGTTTGTCTTATAGGTGTAATAATAATATTCTTTCTAATGTTTTGCTGAAACGAACCAATTTTTCGGTCAATGATTGTCACTCCTGTTTTAATTTTTGTTGAATGTATGTTTTATTATTGTACTGTTTTTAATAATAGAGGAAGGGATTCAGAATATACAGCCTATAGTTTTTTAAATCTTCTATTTTTGATACCTACGTACGGCTGCTATTTTTGTTTTTATATTATTATTATTTTGTACTTGCATTTTTGTGTGTTACGGTTGTGTTCCTATCGCAGCATCACCTAAACCGGTTACGACGGAAGATCAGTGCTAACCTCAAGTTGAACCGTTTTGGGACTCCTATGTTTTTCTTTCTTTCCATTTTTGTCTGTATGTTTGAACTGCTCTGTCCCAAATAAATTTATTTTCATTTCATTTCATTTCATTTTTCTTCCCCGGACAGATTGTATATTTATTTGTAAGACACATAGGATAAAACAATTAACTTTTTTTTCATCGTTCCCAATCTCATTGTAAACATGAATTTAAAGTGTATTCGAAAAAGACAAAGTGTTGAAAAAATTTCACGAGTTGGATTCGTTCCCGCACCCCATGTCATGCTGGGTCAGGTGCACTACCAACTATGCTATCGTGGCTTAATCCAACTCGCCGAAATTAATCAACACTATCTGCTCTTACTCTGTAAGCCAAAGGAGCCCTATTCAATACTCGTGGATTTTCTTCAACACTTTGTCTTTTTCAAATTGTAATTTGTTCGCAACAATATTTGCGTAAAATTATATGTACTTAAATAATCTTTAAAGTGTATTATATCAAAAGATGTAACATTGTCGGTTGTGTTCAGAAGGCGAGCGCCCTGATGACGGTTCAGCTATTTTCGCGCCTGTCGAAGAATGGCTGTTGGGAGTCTACCACTCGTGGTGCGAGATCTCAGCGCTTATGTACACGCTGGTCGGGAGTAACATGTGAGTATATTAATGTATGCAAGTGTTCAAAAGGGACTTCTTGGCGGGAAAGTGAAGAGTCAAGTCTGCGGTTTTTTTTTAGTATTCTTAAATTTGTTTTATGTCGAATAATAATGTGAAATAATGGTGGATTACTAACTGTTAAGCGTTCGTGAGTGTGCATGAGTGTTGGCAAATGAAACAAAATAGTGCAACGTCACTTTTCAGATTCTCTCAAGAAGTCCGCGCGAGGACTTAGTAAAGCCACATCTTTACTGAGAGATAATCGAGGGGTTTGGGGGGTCAATCATTTCTCACTTCTTATTTCTATTATCATTCACCATCATCATACTGGAAGGAAATACTGTTTATTTATGTATTGCTTGTAAGAAAAATTACGAAAAAAAAGTGTTCAAAACTCGGCGGTAATTCATTAAATTTTTAAGTCAGACTTATTGAATTTCTATAAAAAGGTTATGAAAATATCAATATTTATTTATTTATAGGAACACAGACTGATTACCATCAATACAATTTATAGTAGTAACGCTAAATAAGTTTAGAAGGCTAGACAATATTCCAAGAGAGTGTACACACACAAGGTGATTGAAAAAATATAACATTATTATTACATATATACTAACAAAGACAAAGAAAGATGGGACTCTCATCTTTAAAGAACAGTGTTTGTGTTTTGTTTTACAAGAATCATGCAAGGTTACTGCAAAATTATGAATGCACAATGCTATGCAACCAACTACATTTTTTTTATATAGTCGAAAGTCAAAATTTGTAATTAAAATTCCATTTTCTTTTTACGAAAATTGCGCGGACGGAGGAGTATGAAATTTTCGCACACATACCCCCCTTATTCATAAAAACTATTTAAGCATTATTTAGTTAGATATTGTTTTGTCAACGTCACACAAACGCCGTTTTGAATTTGATTAAAAGAGACAAAACAATGATTAACTAAATAATGCTTAAATTGTTTTTACGAATAAGGGGGTTATAGTTTATATAGAGAAGGAGTGCAGAATGCTAATATTTAAAAAAAAAATATGCATCAAAAATACATTAAATGAAATAAACATTGTTTCATACATTTTTTAAAATTTTCTTAAATGGAAGAGGAGCGGCTGAAATTTGTCAATGCCAATCCAAACTAACATTCTATCTTTTAAAATTTTTCATTGCTTAGGATACAATCCGTGCAGCCTTACTAAAATTACGGTCTAATTTCGACCACTGGGCGACCACTAGTTTGTATAAATCGCCCGTTTCCCTTTAGCAACTTCTTCGTAATTTTAAGACGATTATGGACACAAGTTATATATCATCATCATCATCATCAGCCTATACTAGTCCACTTTTGGACATAGGCCTCTCCAAGTGCAAGCCATCACAATTTATATATATATAATTATATAATTTGCACAATCGCATGTTCTTACTACATACAAATTTTTATCAAGATCGGTCAAGCCGTTCTTGAGTTAAAAGTGGACATACAGACAGACAGACAAACATTTCAAAAATTGTAGAATTGGTGTCAGTAAGCCATAAAATGAATATTTATCCCAAAATTTGTCAGCAAAATTGCAAGTACACACAGAGCCTACAGATTTATATAGTAGTACAGATAAATAATTGTCTATTGAACTCCCTATCTCCTTTCCAGGAGTGTGGAGATGGTAGGCGAGGAGTGGGTATACCGCGCCCGCTTCGGCTGCCATTGCCACCTCTGCATGTGTCTCGCCGACAACGAGCAAGCGTTAGCAGCCTTTCTCAGGGACGTGGTGTGGGCGCTGGCGCACGGTGAGTGGTCACCCATCTTGGGGCAGAGCATTGGGAAGGAGTCTGCACTTTTACGATCGACCCCAATAGTGTTTAGGGGACGTGGTGTTGACGCTAGCGCATGGTAAGACAATTGTCACCCATCTTAAAGCAACCATTGGCGACGTCCCCCACATTTACAATCGACACACGCTATACTGCAGTTATTTACAATCGATGCCAGTAGTGTTTAGGGGACGTGGTGTAGACACTATAATAACATGGTAAGTGTTCACCCACCTTAGAGCGACCATTGAGAACGACCCTGCACTTTTACATTCGACAAATGACGGTAGTGCTTCGGTTGCCAATGCTATCTCTGCATGTGTCTCGCTGACAACAAGCAAGCGTTGGCAGCCTTCCTTAAATACGTGGTGTAGGCGGTAGCACACGGTCAGTGGTCATCCATCTTAGGGCAGAGGATTGTCGACGGCCCTGCACTTTGACGATCGATACACGCTAACACGTTTTATTTATTATTATACAGAGTTTGCAACAAACATACAATTTTATTTAATTTATATTTAAGTTATTTTCAACATTTCAAATAAACTTACACGTCTATTGGCTAACTGTTCGGTGGTTGTGTCTAGGTGGTAGTACCGCGGGCGTGGCGGCGGGCGTGGTTCGAGCGCTAGGGCTCCGGCCCGGGCCCGGCGCTCCGCCCCACGCGTGGGACTTGCCCCGGCTACGGCGACTGCAGTGGCGGGACGACGGTGAGCACGATAAAAACGATTTTTTATATACATCTCATCCAAAAGGTTCAAATCCGGCTCGAAGGACCAAAAAATGTAAATGCAAGATACAGAATTCAGAGAAAATGTAAAAAAAAACACTATTTAAAATGCAGGCGAGGTTTATCAGAATAAAATGCAAGAGATTTGTCGTATTGTCCTCTATTAAAACATATACACATATCATTAATAAACATAGCTAAAGTAAGAGTATTTTTACTCCAAGAATTAAGCCAGTGTTAACCAATCACAATATTAATAAACATGGAGTAATGAATGCATAAACTAATTCGACTCTACTCTCGGAGTAAAAGTTAAACCTCGGCGATATCTTGTTTATCGACAGACTAAAAGGTACAGTAGTACCTTACCTATGGCGTAGTTTGACGATTTCAAACATTTTGCAGTCTGCCATTATTTCTGTTGTTGTTCACTTGATTAAAACATGGAGTAATGAACGAGTAAACTAATTCGACTCTACTCTCGAAGTAAAAGTTAAACCTCGGCGAAATCTTGTTTATCGACAGACTAAAAGGTAGATTACCTATGGTGTAGTTTGACATTTTCAAACATTTTGCAGTCGGGTATTATTTCTGGTGTTGTTCACTTGATCCTAGCTTTTCCCACACTTTCTAATGTACTTTTGTTGTGGTCTTAGTTTGTTATTAGTGATTGATAATTGTAATAATAATTTTTCACAATGGATATACACTATTATATAGATGCCTTGAGGTTACTGCGAGAATTCGAAAACAAATGCTTCATCAATAAGAAGTGTAAGATCTCGGAGAAAAGGAATTCAAACTAAAGTATAGGTTCTCCTGATCTACTGCCATTTTCATAATTGATATGGTTAAAAATGATTTAGGGACTTCTTGGCGGGAAAGTGGAGAGTCATAACTGCGGTTTTGTTTTATTTTCAAAAATTTGTGGTTTGTCGAATATTGAATGTGAAATAATGGTGGATTATTAACCGTCAAGTTTGTTCGTGAGCGTGCATGAGTGTTGGCAAATGAAACAAAATAGTGCAACGTCACTTCAAATTCTCTCAAGAAGTCCGCCCGAGCAATTAGAAAAGCCCCACATCTTTACTGAGATACTCGAGGGGTTGCGGGGGTATGTCATTTCTCACTTCTCATTTCTATTATCATTCATCATCATCTACTGGAAGGAAATATTGTTTATTTATGTAAGAAAAATTACTTTGACACTGGCTAAATGTGCTAATCGCACGAAGCCATCAACTAAAGGAAAAAAAATAAATGATTTAGCCGGCGATGCGAGAGGTGGTCACATTTCACCACATATAAAAGTTTTGAGTGCTATAAGAATTTGGGCCCGTTGAGAGGTAGAATGCATAACAGCTGTACCTACTTCCTATTAACACTTTTGTGGACACAAGAACCACGTGGCGAGTTCGTAAAATGACGGTAAAAAGTTCCATACAAATTTTTCCCCCGCCTATTGATGTAGTGTCATATTGTGGCTTAGATTAGATGCGCGTCACGACACAACGCCGTACGGCGTTGTACGGAAAGTGGCACACTGGGGCGTTTTCCTACAGAGACAATGATTCCATTATGTATGAGTTAGGGACTGCCCACTTACTTATATCGACGCGGAATCGCATTGCGCCCATAGACACAAACATCCAACCAACAGTAATAATAGTTTATTTTAAAATAGATATAATACTCATATGAAACCGATATGTATTAGTAGTTGCTATTACAGTTATTGAAATAATTTTAACATTGAAATTTTGTGTGTTCACACACAACGTCATAAGACGTAGTGACAATTTTCAAACATTTCGATACCCCGCCTATTGACGTAGTGTCCACGAAAGTGTTAAATTGAAATGTAGTCAGGTATCACTGTTTAATTTATTTGTGAATTCAACAGATTCAAGATTATGTAGGTGATGTAAGTGAGTCGGCCGTCAATATCACTTATATGCAAACAAGTTACTTTAGCGATAGTACATTGCTCAATGGATTAAAATGCCACAAAGTGAGCTCGAGCAGAATGATGTGACTTGTGTGTTTAGACTAGTGATTGGTGCCATTGACTGTACTCACATACGGATACCAAGAATTGGTGGAAATGTTGCGCAATATTATATTAATAGGAAAGAATATATAGTTCAATAAATGTCTAAGTAAGTTTCATATTATTATTATTTATTTATTTATTTAATCTTTATTGCACAATACAATAAAATAAAGTACAAAAGGCGGACTTAATGCCAGATGGCATTCGTAATTGGTAAGCGGTGCGACAAAGAACGTAAATGAAACATATACCACATAAATATATAATAATTGAAATATACATGTTAACTTTATTAAATTAAGTGATAATAATATAATATACATACCATAAAAAAACTTCAATAAAAATAGACTACATGAACATACTTAAACATAACAGAAGACAAGATGATGTGAATCTCTTACGTGGGTGTTGATTCCTGTAGAAACAGTTTATACACCATTGTTTTAAAGACCATTTTACTTGGAGCTTGGAGCTATAAAACAAAAAGTACGTGTATGTAAATGTTATGACACTGATATTATTTATTCGAATAACTAACATGCAGTGCTCATTGGGTAATGTTATATATCTTCTACTCCTAGTGCTGGCAGTACATTCTCATTGGGTAATGTTTATATACTTTCTACTCCTAGTGTTGGCAGTACATTCTCATTGGGTAATGTTTATATACCTTCTACTCCTAGTGCTGGCAGTACATTCTCATTGGGTAATGTTATATACCTTCTACTCCTAGTGTTGGCAGTACAATCCATTGGGTAATGTTTATATATCTTCTACTCCTAGTGCTGGCAGTACAATCCATTGGGCAATGTTTATATATCTTCTTTTTCAATTGTCAGATAAAACTTATTTACCTGTTAAAGTATTACACAACCATTTTGAAAATGTTGTCAATTAACAGAAAACTATTAAAATACGTTTGTCTAACTAATAAAACTTTACTAGAATAAATCAACCAGCTTCAGGAAGCTCGAATGGAAATCGCTTCCTGAGGCTGTCTGACTTTTTCTAGTTAAATTTTATCTTGTAACTATATAAAGCATTGTGCATGAAAATTCAAAATAATAAAAGTATTTGTTCATCTGATTTTATTCTATGCGATTTTTTCATAGCGGTCTTTAAATGTTAAACATTCAGTGAGATGAAGGCGTATTGTCATTCTAATGTCAACCTTATTTTCTATACAGGAGCGGCGATAATCCACGAGCAACTGACCCGACTAGCGCAGCAAAGTGACATCACCTCGCAAATTGTAGACAAAATATGCCTGTGCCGCGAATTCCAACGACCTGTGGAAAAAGAGTGAGCTGTTTATCATATCTATACTACTATGTAAAAGTGTAGGCTCTATCTGTACATGCAATTGTCTGACAAACTTTGGGATAAATATTCGTTTCATGACACAGTGACACCAACACTACGAATTTTGTAATTTTTGTGTCTGTATGTCCTTTTATAACTCAAGAACGGCTTGTCCGATCTTGATAAAAATGTGTATGTAGTACGAATATGAGATTGTGCAAATGATAGGCTATAAAAAAAAATCACAAATTTTCGCACAACGAAGCGAGCGGGCGACGGTTAGTATATATATATATAGATATATATATTGTTTTCTAAAGTTTACGCGAACTCTACACATTGAAATGAAACAATTTTTAGAGATCTACTCGCGTATAAGGTTTAATAATGTTTATCCTGACGTTTCGAACCCTTTGCAGGGTCCGTGGTCTCGGGGAGCCTCAATATATGTATATACACAGTCAAGTCATAAGTATTGTCACACAAAAACTTTTCTTTTAGAATGCTGGCCACAAAAAAGTTTATTGAAAACGAATTTCGAATTGTTCATGAAAATAAAAATGTATACTTTTTAGAATTTTACTCATTTTTAAATATGGAGTGGACGCTTAAAGAAGACAGTTATTGCGTTGCATCGTTGCGGTTACGCGCCAATTCAAATTTTTGACATACCGAAAAATTTGTTTACCAAAATATTCGTTTATCGTACCGTCAAACGATACAATGAAGACTCTAGTGTAGATGACAGGTCAAGAAGTGGTCGCCCTCGGTCTGTTAGGACTCCAGCAGTGATAAAAGCTGTGAAGGCGCGAATTCAAAGAAATCCCAAACGTAAGCAGAAACTGTTGGCCCTTTAGATGGGGTTAAGCAGAACCACGGTGAAAAGGGTGTTAAACGAAGACTTTGGGCTTCGGGCATATCGAAGAAAAACAGGACATCGTTTGAATGCTCGTCTAATGGACCTGAGACTGAAGAGATGCCGCGCTTTGTTGAAGCGGTACGCGGGAAAAAATATCGGGAAATTCTTTTTTCGGATGAAAAAATGTTTACCGTAGAAGAGAGCTACAACAAACAAAATGATAAGGTGTATGCACACAGTAGTGAAGAAGCGAGCAACCGTATTCCGCGTGTCTAACGAGGTCATTTTCCATCCTCGCTCATGGTATGGTTGGGAGTTTCTTATTGGGGCTTAACAGAGGTACATTTTTGTGAGAAAGGTGTAAAAATGAATGCAGTTATGTATCAAAATACAGTCCTGACGAACCTTGTGGAACCTGTTTCTCATACCATGTTCAATAACAGGCACTGGGTATTCCAACAAGATTCGGCGCCAGCTCATAGAGCGAAGAGCACACAAGACTGGCTGGCGGCGCGTGAAATCGACTTCATCCGGCACGAAGACTGGCCCTCCTCCAGTCCACATTTGAGTCCGTTAGATTACAAGATATGGCAACACTTGGAGGAAAAGGCGTGCTCAAAGCCTCACCCCAATTTGGAGTCACTCAAGACATCCTTGATTAAGGCAGCCGCCGATATTGACATGGACCTCGTTCGTGCTGCGATAGACGACTGGCCGCGCAGATTGAAGGCCTGTATTCAAAATCACGGAGGTCATTTTGAATAAACTTTATTGTCATAAGAATCTATGTTTTGTTAAGTTCATTTTGGTATATAAATGGTTACATAATGAATAAACTTGTCTCAATTATTTTATATTAAACATGTGACAGAATTTATGACCTGACTGTGTACATACATACATATAATCACGCCTCTTTCCCGTAGGGGTAGGCAGAGACCACTTCTTTCCACTTGCTACGATCCTTACATACTTGTTTCGCTTCGCCCACTTTCATTATTCCCTTCACACATGCTCTTCGGTTTAGGGTACTCATGACCTGGCCTTTTTTCAAGACGTCCCTGATTTGGTCTCGGAACGTCCGCCTAGGTCTACCCCTACCAACATTCACACTCGCCTTATACACTTTTTTTGTCAATCGTTCTTCATCCATTCTCTCGACATGGCCAAACCATCTCAGCATGCCTTTCTCAATTTTTGTCACTACATCTTCTTTCAGACCACAACGTTTCCTTATCTCGCTATTTCTTATCCTGTCACTCAGTTTAACTCCTATCATACTTCTTAACGCTCTCATCTCAACTGCATTAAAATTTTGCCATACAAATTCTCGTTTTCGTTAAAAGTGATAAAATGGCGAATAAAACTTGTACTAGGCGCCCTGTTGTGCAGGCGTGTGTACATGAAATAATATACCATAGTTTATATTATTGTCTTTACACAGATACGCAGTGGAGAGGTTCTGCAAGTTATTGGAGAACTTCAAGACGGCTTCTACTATCACTTTCAAGGTAAAAAATAAAAATATTTATTTTTATCTATTCATAATCCTATTCCTTGGGAAAAAGACCGAATGTTAACGAAATGAATTTACAATTTCAAAGAAAAATAAGGCAGATTTTTTTAAATTGAAGGGCTCTTTCGAAATATAAAGATTTTATTTCTAATATTAAGCAATTATTACAAGCTAAAATTTTCAACCAGCCTCAGGAAGCTCGAGTGGGAATCGAACCCGAGACCTTTGGCTAAGCCACTATTACCCATCAATTGTAGCGATGACTTGATTTCAATGATGGGGGCCAATGCCCAGCAGTGGGATAGTTATGGCTGATATGATAATAAATGTTTTTTTTTTTCACTTAATCACCGCTCAGGTGGAGATCTTGCCGGTATCAGAGTCTCACTCGGCGTGGGTGGAGCGCGCGGTGGGGAGGCTGTCGCGGTACTTCACGCCGCACCCGAAGACGCAGGCCGCACCTAGTTTGCGGGACATGCGAGCGCGGAGTACGCCGCGCGATTGTAAGTACAACCGTATACTAGTATAAATAAAGTTCTTTTTTTTTTTAATGGTTTTTTATTTTGCATTTTTTTTATAATAATAATAATAATAATGGTCATGCAACGCTCTACTGGGATCGCTCTATCATTACGGACAGGACTATTGTCGCCAATAAGCCTGATATCGTGGTGGTTGACCGATCCCAGCGCCGGGCAATACTGGTTGATATCACCATACCTCATGATGAGAACCTCGTGAAAGCCGAGAAGGACAAGCTCAGTAAGTACCTTGACTTAGCTCACGAGGTGACCGCCATGTGGGATGTTGATTCAACCATTATTGTCCCGATAGTCGTTTCAGCGAACGGTCTGATAGCGAAGAGCCTCGACCAACATCTTAAGAGGCTCTCGCTTGATGGTTGGATCAAGGGTCAGATTCAGAAGGCAGTACTCCTTGACACGGCACGTATTGTCAGGAGGTTCCTCACTCTGCAGCCCTGATCACCGGTAGCTTGGGCCCTGCCCCGCTGCTGGTGGTACTCTAGAATTAGTTTTTTATAATGTTTTATTGTTTTTTTATTAAAATATTGTAAAAATCTAGTTTTAAGAAAGAAAATAAATAAAGAGTATAATAATAATAAACTTTAATTTGCACACAAAAGAAAAACAATACAGTCAATATAAAAATAAAAATAAATAAAGAGTACAAAATAGGCGGCCTTATTGCTAACAAGCAATCTCTTCCAGGCAACTTTGGGCAAAAAAATAATAAAATAAATAATATGTAATAAACCAGATGTTGTGCGTAGGGTCGTGGTTGAAGAGATAAATAATAATTTGAGAATATTTTAACAGCTTTACTTGCGTTCTACAATGGTACATAGAAGAATTTATAGAGAAAGTATTCAAAATAGCAAAAATAGCGAATGAACGTTTTTCTATTTGACAGTCCGCTTATATATCGGTTTTGAATTTGGTTTTGACCGCTTCTTCATCGCCAGCCAATCCCGTTGCCGCAGCCGTCGCTCGATCCGTTTCACGCAGCGGTCGCGACATGCCCCCGGCCTTGGAAACACCAGGATGCAGGACTGAAAAAGTGATTGAATTCGTGATACTGGTTGAACCGTTCCCTTGTCTATATAATCATTTATTATGTGAATATTCAAGGAAAGATGTAACGGATACAGCTTGGGCAGAAACATCGTCAAAATCCTCTTCGCCTGAGGGGAAAGTAAGATAGTCTTAAATTCACCCAACACATCTAACAAAACGATACGTCTACTCGACGATTCGTTTGTAGAACAATACCCTTGCGACACGGCTACGCTTACGACTCGTGTGCGAAGGGCCTTAAGGTTAATTGCAATAAGGACTAATATAGCGCAGCTTAAGCCATTTTGTGTTTTACTATGCAGTTGCAGCTTATAGCAGTTGATCCTGACTACTTCACCCTTGCCTACTTCTTAATTGATCTTTAGTATTTGTAAAAATATTATGATCGGGTGTTAATGACGGTAGTTGTTGACATTGACCAAAACCAAAGGCACCCAGCCTTTGGTTTTCAATGTAAAAAGTAAATAGTGTTGAATAATTTCGGAGGGCTGGTTAGAACCACGATAGCTCAATTGGAAGAGCACCTGACCCGGTTTGTCAGAAGGGTGCAGGTTCAAATCCTGCTCGTGGAAATTTGCGTTAAAATTATATAAAAAAAAACAAAAACATCTTATTTTTTGTGGCTTTTTTTATATACGTAGCTCGTCAAATGACTCCACTCCACCTGATGTTAAGTGGAATTGAAGTCCAGACGCAAGGACAACTGGCGCAGCGTGAAAACAACGCAGCATTTGTTACCCTCACCCTGCCGGCCCACAAGGTGCCTCTTCACGCCTCGCTTGAAGGACCCCATGTCAGTGTGGTGGTCGCTGTGGTGAAATAATGCGAACTCGTGAACACTTAAACAGTTTATTACGTTCACAATACACACACGATAGAACAGTACAAAACAGAAGGAGACGTGACGTACACTAACGGGAAACTTGACAAAATACGAACAACTATAAAGCGTGGCTAAGAGGTAGATTTTTTTTTTTTTTGAGAGAGATTGCTGATTGCCGCTGCGGCATTTTCAGCTTCACCGGGCTTTTTTGGGGGCGGCGAGGAACGTAAAGGGTCCCTCAAGCCGTGTGAAACGAATCACTTTCGGAGGTTATCTAAAGGGAACGGCATCGCGCACTAGTGCGCGTCCCCGTGCCCTACTAGATTCTCCGAAGGGTTCTGATCGGATCGGATCGGGGAGCGGAGCAACCCGAGGGCGCCTCTAAAGGCTCGGACCTCGGCTCGGGTTGACCGGGCCGTGGAGGAGGAGAGAACCGCCCAGGTACATGTCTGTACCTGGTGTAGAGCGAGTGTGAACCGGTTCTTCGTACCCTTGTTGTACGAGTACGGTGTCTTGGGCCTAAACTGGTGTGCATGTTTAGTGTATTCTGTAAATGTGTGCTGTCATTTAGAGGATCGGGCGGGGGGGCTAAGCGGTAGAAATAGCGGGAGCGCACACGACATGCATTCAGCGGCGATCATCGAGATTCCACTCTCAAACCGGTTTCGCATCCGAGCGCTCGGGCCCCGGCCGAAGTAATTAAGTGCACAAAATCTCTACTAACAAAACAGAATATGTTTGTCCGGTGTGCCATACAACATAATACTATTATATTTTAGTATACAATATTTATTGATTATATTTATGTTAACTGTAATATACGTTTATAGTTTGTATACAATGTATTATATATATATAAGATATTTAAATATTTACCATATACTTATATGTTTTTATATAAATGATATTTATATTATTATATCTATACATTTATAATATTTAATATGTAGATATGCTACATCAGGAAGGAGGGAAAACGTGTGCTGGTAGACTATTCCATCTTTTGGAGTCACCAAATTTCTTTGTGCGCGATGGAATGTTCAGACAGTACTCCGGAGAGCAGCACAATAAATCTTGTGTGGTCAGTGAACGTTGTTTTTCCTTGCTATTAATATTTATCATAATCATTTGTTGTTATCAGTGAGCGCGTGGTCTGACTACAAGCACCGCTGCGATTGCTTGACGCCGCGGACGTTATGCGCTCAGCAACGGAAGCAGCTGTTGAGGTGAGTTAGATTGGGTTCCCGGTTTTGACAAACATCAATTTTAAGTTGGTTTTTTAAATTTGTTTATTCAAACATTACACAGCGTTACAGTAAGACACAGATGCGAAATTGTCACGTGCTCATTTTATGTTCCCACTGCTGGGGTACGAGCCTTCCTATTGATTTTTTTTAAATATTTACGGTTAAGCACAGTGCCTTGATCTCACCTGATGTTAAGTGATGATAAGGCCAATGATGGAAGCGCACTTCACCCGGGATCCTCAACTAGTGAGGTACTGGCTATCTTATCTCTAGCTGCCGGAACACAACAATGCTACAAACATTGATGTTATGGCGACATATTTAGATAAGATGGTGGTAGCTAACCAGGCGGACAAACAAGCCCTACCACCAACCAAACCGAGGCCGAGACCTACCACCATCTGGGTTTAAACCGGTGGTCTTAGCCACTAGACCACAGAGGCGGTTAAAATGATGATGGAGAGAAGGCGCCATAAACCAGCACTAGTTGATTCCGTATTTTGCATAATATTGGGCAGATAGATCAACAACAGATCTTGACACTCTTGGTAGTATACCGAGATCAAATTTTACTAGAAAAAATCAACCAGCCTGAGGAAGCACGAGTGGGAATCGAACCCACGACGTTTGGATAACCGGTCCAATGCTCTGACCGATGAGCTACCGAGGCCCCAGAAGACTCGATGAATTTTTCTAGTAGTTTGTGATTGACGCTTCAAGCCAGCGCGCAGCGGTATTACGTCACTGTAAAGTTATAACAAGTAAAATCGTGTCTTGAAACTAAGGTAGGTTGTGAATGCAAAATTCAATAATAATAAAAAAGAGATAGGTACACACGCCTGCACATCAACCTACCACAAACTGTCAAATTTCCTCAATAGGCTTTGAACTTAATGCCTTAAGCATATGGTTGACATTGTATTGAAGAAATTTGACAGTTTTGGATAGGTTGACGTGCAGGCGTCTGTACTATACCCGGAAATAGTTTGTGGTAGTACAATAATAAAGGTTTAAAACTTAATTTTTCTATTGTAAGGCATAGAAATGGTTTGGAAATTATTATGGATTTTTTTTGTTTTCGTCGTCAGGATCTCGTTCTTCGGCATGATGCAAGCGGTGAATGAGTTCAACGGTTCCAAAGCGGACGAGCGACCGGCGAACGCGGAAGTGTGCCCGCCGCCCGCCAAGCTCGACAAGTAATTGCCATAATACTGTACATTTATTTAATTGGTTTAGTTTGTTATTGCCCGACCGAAACATGATTTTCACCGGAAACCGAAAAAGAAACTGATTTAGACATGTAAACATTTTTATTGTATAATTGAGAGTATCATTTTAGTATATTTTCAGTAAAATATTTTTTTACTTTTTTGTTTATTTCAAATTAAAATCGATCGAGCCGTTTCGGAGGAGTATGGCATCTCACATGTGACACGAGAATTTTATATATACGACTTCTTATCAGTGATCAGGACCTACTGATTCCGACTAAGTAAATGATTGCCATTGCAATAACAATAGTAGTTGGATGTTTACTTTTTATAAATATATTTTTTTATTTTTTATTAGGTAACCAAAATTAATTAGAATATATGGTCTTCCTACATTTTAATGAAGTGAAGATTAAAGTGATTTTTTTACGTTGTCTGCCATTTGACAGTTTACTACTAATTACATGAAAATTTTTAAATCTTCAAGGAGGTTTGTTATCATCGTTGTACCTGTTCTTATAAAGAGGTTGTATTTGTAACAAGGAGGAGTAGGATGACCATGCTTTTAATATTCATAGTTATTAATTTTACTTCCCAGACAAACAAATAAAAAATGGAACGCTGACATGTAAGTTTTATTGTTATTGCAATGGCCATCATTTACTTAGACGGAATCAGTAGGTCCTGATCACCGAAAAAAAATCTTCGTGTATACGTTGTATTTGAACTTAGTTATGGTAACAGTCTCCCTGTGACCACAGACCCTGCAAAGGGTTCGAAACGTCAGGATAAACATTAATTTTATAAAATAAACCCGAGTAGAACCGTACAAGCAGTTTCATTGTATTGTGTAGTGTTCGCGTAAGCTTTAGAAAACAATATTATTAATATATAATATAGTTTGCAAGTGTGACAGTTTACAGAGTATGTATGAGCTATCTTATATGATATTTTGAAATTAAAAAAAAATTATTTTAAACTATAGAGATGGAGTTATTGTTTATTTCTTTCTTTTTATAGTGAAGGCAATAAAGTCTATCTAATTATATAATTTAAGCTTTGAAGTAACTTCTCTATTTTTTTTGAATATTTGTATTAATGATTAAAAGCCGTATTTATATTCACACGCACACACTTTCTAACCACACCTAGGTTTTTCTTCTAGGTTCTAGGTTTTCAGTCTAGGTTTTTTTTTAAATATTAGGTGCCTTGCAAGTAAACAAAGAATAAGGTCCGAATAGTTAAGTTCTAGGTCACGGACACTAGGTCTCGTATAAAATCAAGTACACACGCCTGCATGTCAGACTACCACAAACTGTCAAATTGCCAATATACTTTAAATTTTATATATATGGCTCGTATGATTGAACATTGATTGAGGAGCTCGATGGCGCAGTGGTTAACGCGATCCGTTTGCGATTGCTGAAGTTATGCAACTTTCGCAACGGGCCGGTTATCGGATGGGTGACCAAAAATGTATCATCTCGAGCTCCTCCGTGCTCCGGAAGGCACGTTAAGCAGTTGGCCCCGGCTGCATTAGCAGTCATTAACAACCACCAATCTGCACTGGGGCCGCGTGGTGGTTTATGGCCCATTCACCATATCCATCTATAGGGAAGGCTCGTGCCCCAGCAGTGGGGACATAAAATGAGCTGATGATGATGATGATGATGATGTTGTATGATTGAACATCTATTGAATAAATTTGACAGTTTTTGATAGGTTGATGTGCAGGCGTATGTACACAATAACCAACTTTTTATACCTACCTCTAAAGTCCACCTTCCCCTGCAGACCACCAGACAGCATAGAGGGTCAGCCAGCGGAACACATCGAGGAAGTGATCGACACCAACCAACCCACCGGCGAGTACCGCGACGAGCGGGACGACCACGACGACCGTGAGTGATGCAGCTTATTCAAAGTCGAAGTCGATTTTTTTTATTCAAATAAACTTAAGAAAAGGGAGTTTCACCCGAGTTCGTTCCGTAATAACACGTGTTGTGAGACCCCATTTTAATGTATATGTACCGTACAATGGTACCCTTACTACTTATAATAAAAAAAACACTTGAAATTGGCTAAATGCTACACGCGAAGCCATTAATTAAGATAATTAATTAACTTAAGAAAAGTGCTTTTGAACTATTGTGCTTTTGGTCCAAACATTTTTTACTACCCATTCAGGACTTTTATTTTTTAGCTGTGAAGAAGAATGGGCGCAAGAAACTCCACAGCTTTAATAGAAGTAACGATATTGACAAAAAATTAAAAAATATGTTGTTACAAAAATCATACAATATATAATTTAATACGTTTACAATTAAAAACTTGACTTCTTGGCGGGATAGTAAAGAGTCATGTCTGCGGTTTTGTTTTATTTTCTAAAATTTGTGTTATGTCGAATATTAATGTGAAATAATGGTGGATTAGTAACCGTTAAGTGATCGTGAGTGCGCATGAGCGTTGGCAAATGAAACAAAACAGTGCAACTTCACTTTTCAAATTCTCTCAAGAAGTCCGCTCGAGGAATTAGTAAAGCCTCACATCTTTACTGATACTCTGAGGGTTTGGGGGGTATACCATTTCTCACTTCTCATTTCTATTTTCATTCATCATTATCATACTAAAAGGAAATATTGTATATTTATGTATTACTTGTAAGAAAAATTACTTTGACACTAGCTAAATGTGCTAATCGCACGAAGCCATCAACTAAAAGAGAAAAAAAAACTTTCAAGAGCCCGGAATTATTAATAATGCTTCCCTCTATTCTACACCCTACATATAGCTTGATTGAAATGACAGCTGTCAAACTGATGTGAGCAGTGCTGAGTCAGTATCGATAGTTGTACTTTGTACTCATTTGTTAATAATCTTTAACTATCTATCTATACTATTAAGAAAGAAGTAAAGTTTGTTTGTTTGTTTGCGAAGGGTAATCTCTGGAAGTACTGGTCCAATTACAATAATTCTTTCACTGATAGAATGCGTACTTTGCTAGTAACCTAGGCAAAATTTTATTTTGAAAAGACTTTTAAAATCTCAAATCAACTTGGACGAAACCGCGAGTAAAGTGCTAGCTAGTCGATTAATAACGAAGTAAAGTTTGTTTGTTTGAGGAGGGTAACCTCTGGAACTACTGGTCCAATTCCAATAATTCTTACGCTGATAGTATGCTAACTGATACGCACGTAAGGAAACACTTTTTAAAAAGAGCTTATTACAATGTAAATGATTATGTTCATGATAAAAGTGCATGGAACTGACATTCCTCCAATTCTCGCACACGTATAGTAAGCGTACTTTTATGGTTTTGAAGTAGTAAAGACAGTGCCCAAGTACGTTATTTTAGAATAAAGTATTAAGTAAATTTATAGAGGTAAGCATTATTTGTAATTCCGGCCTCTTGAAAATTATTAATTGTATACATACTTTTTTTTTGTAAATGTCGTTACATTTATTAAAGCTGTGGAGTTTCATGCGCCCATTCTTCTCCACAGCTAAAAAAAATAGACGTCGTAAATGGGTAATAGGTTAAAAAATTTATGGACCATTCAAAAGCACTTTTCGTAAGTTAATTTGAATAAAACATTTTGACTTTGACTTTGACATGCTTGCAGTGGCTATAATTAATTTTAATAAAAAAAAAGGTTAATATTTTTGCGAAATAAACGCGGACGAAGTCGCGGGCAGTGCTAGTTAGTTTTATTTTGGCTGCAAACAGTCATGTACGAAGACGCCTGCACCTCGAAACTATCCAAAACTTAAAAATTTCTCAAATGTGCATGATAATTATCTTGTTATTCTTTCCACGTTCTCCAGTGACGGATTCCGACGCAAACTCTGGCACCGCATCCCTCCGCCTATCCACCTCATCGTCACTAGACTCGGCCTCCGAGTTACTACTAGCTGCTGCAGCCGCTGTGGAGTCTGGAGGCTCGGAGGGCGAAGCCCCCGGCGAACTGTGCCGTACCGTGCGCCATCTGATGCGATCCATAGCGTCGATAGAGCGGCTCATGGATCGGGTACTGAAGCATTGTGATGAATGGCCAGCGCCGCCCAGTAGAAGCGATCAGGAGGCAAGGTCAGTAGTTTATGTCAACGGTTTCTTAGGTGAAGTTTGTGGTAGAAAGTTCGGAATGATAGCATTGTATTCAGATGAGTATGCAATTAGGTAGGGACATTTACTTGGTGACTTTTGCAAAGGTGTTTATAGTTTCTTTGCAAAATTTGAAGATGGAAGCCTGATGTTACTGTCTATATGATGTGTATAGAAAGCAATGAGGTGGGATATCTCATGCGATCAATAGCGTCGATAGAGCGGCTGATGGATAGACTGTTGAATCATTGTGATGAATGGTCCGCGCCGCCCAGTTGAAGCGACCAGGAAGCAAGGTTAGGAGTTTGTGTCAACGGTTTCTTATGTGAAGTTTGAAGTAGAAAGTTAGAAATGGTGATTTTGTTTTTAGATTGGTAAGTAATTAGGTGGAAAAGTAATTTTAAGTGTCATTTAGCTGTTTAATTCATATAGCCTCTATAGAGAAACTGACTGATAGGGTACTGAAGCATTGCTGTAAAAGCGGCCACGAAGTAAGGTTGGTTTTTAAAATTAACGGTTTCTTAGACAGACTTGATGGTATAAAGTAAGGAATGATGGTGTTGTATTTAGATTAGTAAGCAATTAGATGGAGAAGTAAATTTATGTGGCTTCAAACAAGGTTGGTAGTTTAAATCAATGGTTTTTTAGATGAAGTTTGTAGTAGAAAGTTGGAAATGGAAATTTTGTGTTCAGATTGGTAAGCAATTAGGTGGGGACAATGTATTGTGTATTTTTTGCGTTAACATTATTTTAAAAACTTGTATGGCCAGGAGAGTGAGTGTTGTTACGGTTGGTTAACAACATTTTGAAATAAAAAGTTAGTTACATTTTTAGTTCTTAAGCCCTGCTAAGTACCCAAGTTCAACCCGTGCCCACAGTCGTAGTTTTTGGTACAGACGCCTGCACATCAACTTATCCAAAACAGTCGAAGGAGATTGACCATTTATGAAATTGTTTTGTATCAAAATCAAATTAATATACAAAATTTGTATATCTTTTCGTACTTAATCCTTTTTAGAATTAAGTCTTAACTTCGACGGAAAAAAAATATTTATAATGATAGTCATATAAGTGGTTTTATCACTTTCTTCCATCCCAGACTCGACCAACTTTGACACTATCTTTCAATGTTGCTAGTATTTAAAACCCTATATCGATTGATAATCTAATCTAATAAATTTTCTGTGTGTGTTCAAGTGGATTCGAGAATGTAAAACATTCTTTACAATTGGACCCGGTAGGTGGCGCTGCTATAGGGGTTCATCATGGGATACGGGTGTTCTTAAGCAGACAAATGATTTGTTTGTTTTGTTGTCATGGAAACTGTCAAAGCGGTACGAAGTCGGCCGGTCAGCTAGTAATATGTAATGTTTTGACACTGGAATTGCAAAAGAAGATAAGGAAAATCGAAAAACGTTGTTTTCGATGAAAAAAATACCTATAATTTGATGACCTTCATAAGTCTATTTCTAGTGATTCCGGCGAAGTAGAGAATTGAGTTTTTTTTAACTTAATGTTAAGATAAAACTACAAGATGAGAGTAGGTTTCATAGAAGTACATAATCGTACAATGTGAAACCAAAGTACATACTTCATTGGTCAATCTCCTTTCTTCAATAAATGTTCAACCATACTACACCATAGACGTGAAGTTCAAAGTCTATTGAGCAAATTTGACAGTTTTGGCAAGTCTGATGCGCAGGCGTGTGTACTATTATATACTATCCGTATTATAGTGATTCACTTAACAAACTATGTGTTTCTGATATCCTCCTTGTGCTCAGGAAACGCGTGGACATGGGTCTGTCGGAGGTGGACCGCAAGCTGATGGCGATGTACCGACGGCTGCCGGAGGTGCATCGCAGACAGCTGCAGGTCTACCGGAAGCAGAAGAAGTTGTCCACCGTGAGTTTGGTTTAATTATGTATTATGTTACAAAAACACCATGTTGAAAAAATTTCCACGAGCAGGATTTGAACCTGCACCCTTCTGATTATGTTCTTTTTCAAGCTTAACAGCCGATATTGTCTTTGGAGTAATTATTAACGGGATTCATACCATAAATCGAATCAAAAAAATGTAATCCACCTGCATTAACTTCAGTAATTCCGTGATCATGGCGCGTGCAACTGTGCCAAAATATCCGATACTCACATATTAATAAACATGGTAAGAATCCCGTTAATAATTAGGGCCTCTTTCACCATCTACATGTAAGTTCCCATTAGCGTTTACTTGACAGATAGTCGATACAAAACTGTCACTTTAACTGCCAAGTATCTCCTAATCAGACATTGTGCTGATGATGAGCTGATGATGATGATGACCAAATGTGAATTTGTAATTTTGAGAAGTTGTCATTGGTGAGCTGAAACGCCAGTTGTAAACCTTAACCCTTATCTCCGTATACCAGGTGTGCATGCAGCTGGTAGGAGGCTGCGCCCCCGCGCCCCCGCCGCCCGGGTCTCCGCCCCCGGCGCACCCGCGGGCGCCGTGCCGCAAACTCTGCCCTGAGTACCATCTGCAGCGGTTCCAGGAGGTGAGGTTCATATTGATATGGAATAGAATAGAATAGAATAATGTTTAGTGCAGGTAGGTAATAATAATACAATACATAGGTAGGTATTTAATTTTTATCAATTTTATGCTAATAACTTATGTGAAAGTTACTTTTTTATTTTGTTAAATTTAATTATAATTTACATGCCACCATTGTTGGCTGAATGGGAGGAGCCATATTATAATAACTATAATGTACTCCAATCAAAAGCAAAAAAAGTACATATATTCTATTATATTCTATTATATTCTATTCTATTCTATTCTATTGACAACCTCCGTAGCCGAGTGTCTTGCACGCCGGACTTTGGGCGGGGCTAACTCCTGAGGTCCCGGGTTCGATTCCCGGTCGGGTCAATGTCGAAAAACGAACTTTTCTATATTGTGCCGGGTCTGGGTGGTTGTGGTACCGTCGTTGTTTCTGATTTCCATGAAACGAGTGCATTAGCTACTTACCTTGGGATCAAGACAATGTATGTGATGTTGTCTCATATTTATATTTATTCTATTCTATTCTATTATCTAACAGTAATACCTTAAAGGCATGCAATATTTAATTAGCAATTTTTTAATGAATTTTGGTTCGCAATAAGCTTTTACATTAACACATATTTCCGATACGAGAGACGCCTCGGTGGCCAAGCGGCAAAGCAAAACGCTCTGCCCGATGCCCGGTCCCGGGTTCAATTCCGAAATCGGGCAAAGTGTGTTTCAGATTTTTCGATGCATAGCCCGGGGTTTGTGATCACCAACCCGCATTTGGCAAGCGTGGTGATTAAGCCATTACCCATCAATTGTAGTGATGACTTGATTTTCAATGATGGAGCCCTTTGCCCAGCAGTGGGACAGTATATAGGCTATTTACTTACTCACTTACATATATTTTAATTTAATTTGTTTTATTACGAAAAAATGCCTAAATAAATTCAGTAGCCTAGCAGTACCTTACCAAAATTATTTTCTAGGCTCGTCAAGTCTCGACTCGTTAAGTTCTCTTTTTCTTGTATTTTTTATTGTGTTATATGTGTGTCATTATTTTTTTTAAATTTTATATTATATTGTCATATCCGCACTATACTATCTTCACTAACGCCCGATTTCAATAACCTATCTCTGGTAAGAGATAGGCCTATCTTAGTTTAGTTACCAAGCAACCGCTGTTATTTTCCGATAATTAACAGAAATAACTGAGCAACAAAGCTCTAGTAGGCTTATCTCTTGCTGAGGATAAGTTATTGGAACTGGCCATTAACCCATTTAGACCGACGTTTGTGTTTTGTTGTAAATGAAACTTTAAAAGTTTCCATAATTAGGGTGCATCTATATCGTCGGCTCTCTGCAAGAACTCATTAATTGACATACAGAATACTTCGACAAAACAATTATTTATATTCCTTTGATCGTATTCAAGAAAGTGATGTCATTATAAGTACCACATTTAGACTTTATGTAATTGAGATAACCTTGAAAACCAATGAAATATTATTATAGGCATTAAGTTTGCTAAATTTGGCCCACAGGTACGTCGCAAAGTGATGCATATGAGAGATCAGCAGCTGTACTACCATCGGCTCAGGATGTGGCTGGAGGAACAACTGCGCCAAGAGAGGGAGAGGTAGCAAGATAGTTTAACCTATTTCTTTTATATATCTTACGGGTAAGCACTTGGCCTTCATGTCACATGATGTTGAGTGATGATAAGGCCGAAGGTGGAAGCGCACTTCACCCGGAATCCTCAACTACTGACGCACTAGCCATCTTATCTCTAGCTGCCGGAACACAACAATGCTACAAACATTGATGTTATGGCGACATATTTAGATAAGATGTTGGTATAGCTAGCCAGGCGGGCAAACAAGCCCTACCACCAACCAAACCGAGTACATAAACATGGACCCCCCACCCTGGGAACCTCTGAGTTTTAACCACTAGACCCTGTGATTGACTGTGAGTGAGTGACCCCTTGATACAATGCTGGGCAAACATTTTCCCACTAAAACAAATTCTCGTGTCACGGTGTACGTTATTGAACTCCTCTAAACGGCACGATTGATTTTCTTGAATCTTAGCGTGAATATCGGCTAGGGTGGAGAATCGGACAACATCTATTTTTCATCCCCCTAAATGTTAAGGGTGGTCCCCACCCCTAATTTTTTTTAGATTTTTGAAAATTTTCCAATACAAAATGATTTGTTTGTAGTGTTGTCAATGAAACTGTCAAAGCGGTACGAAGTCCGCCGGTCAGCTAGTATCTTTATATAAATCTAATAAAATCTGTGCGTGTGTATGTTATTGAACTCCTTCTAAACGGCTGGACCGATTTGGATGAAATTTTCTGTGCGTGTTCAAGTGGATTCGAGAATGGTTTAGATTCACAAATAGGACCCGGTAGGTGACGCTGCTATATGGGTCCATCATGGGACATGGGTGTTCTTAAGCGGACGAATGATTTGTTTGTTTTGTTGTCATGGAAACTATCAAAGTGAAACGGTCAAAGCGGCATGAAGTCCGCCGGTCAGCTAGTAATATATAAATAGCATATGGGTAGATCGGAGCATATGTTTGTGATATAAGATAGCCAACTACTTCAGTGGTTGAGGGTTTGTAAGGATAATTTTCAAGATAATAACAGTTTGAAAATTACCAATTGATAATTTAAAAAAATGGCTTTGCTAAAGTTAACTGTATTCGAACAACGATTGTGTACTACCGCACTCATACTCGTATCCGCGCTTCTCGCTGAACATTTAGGGTCTTACAAATAAACAGAGAATAAGCTCCGTATAGTTATTCCGTGTTTTGTCTCTTTTGCTCTACTTGGAAATGAATGAAGTTTACATGACAGGAACAAAACACGGAGTAACTATTCGGAGTTTATTCTCTGTTTATTTGGGGGTTAGAGATCACTGTAGATATTGCATCAATGGTCAAATAATAATAATAAATAATGATAAACTTTATTTGCACACAAAAAATACAGATACAGACAAATAGTTTGTAGAAAAGAGTACAAAATAGGCGGCCTTATTGCTAACAAGCAATCTCTTCCAGGCAACCTTGAGCGAAAAGCAATAAAATTAATAAATTAAAAATGGGTGCAAGTAAAAACTTATAAAGTACTTTTGAAATACAAAATACAATATACAGTTTTTATTTTGTTACAATCACTCTAATTGCTATGAATTCCTTATTTTTTTTTTATCAAAAATATAACGAATATTAATATTACTTTGTCATAATTATTATAAAGAAGTGGTCTCTGCGTACCCCTACGGTAAAGAGGCGTGATTATATGTATGTATGTATGTATGTATGTATAATCATTATGAATTAAGCTAGTGATATTTATCCGATAATTATCACGATGATATTCTAATAATTTATCAAGCAGTGTATTTTGCGTACTCTGCCTGAGCGCGCCGCCCACGACCGACTTTTTGTAGGGCCGACAATTGTAACGGTTTTTTCGCCAAGTTTTTATCACCTATTTTGTGATCGACATTTTGTAGGAGCTGTGCGTTGCAATATAGAACTCCATACGTTTCATTTTCACCGATTAAAAAGTTGGTCACCGATTATCGGACGTGGGCGGGCGCGTTTATCGACACTTACAAGAGGCCAAACGCTTTACCGATGTAAATTGAAATAATAGAAAGTGTTAATGAGTTCGTTTATTGCTATTAACGGACTCATTAACACTTTCTATTTTTCTTTAACTTCTAAAACTTTTCTTAAACTTTTCTTCTTTTCTTTAATTTAACTTATATGATCTATTTCTTCCAATAGCTTACCAGACAGCAACGTGACGTTAATCGAAGACTTACCACGCCGCAAACGGCGTACCACCAGTCCCAAAGTGCCCCGCTTGACCACCGCGCCTAAACGGAGACTCAAACCCGGTTCCCCCCTCAGCAAACCCCAAAGGATCCTGCAAATGCTCAAACACAAAGCCCCAGCGCAAACCACACAGCTACTAACCGACGCTTTGAAATCGGACGAAGAGAAAACGACGAAATCCGAAGCAGAACCGCCCGAAGCGTTCCCGTTAGACAGAGAGGACAATATCAGCGATACGGAAACTATAGTGGGCGAGAAAGAGACGGGCGATCTTTGTAAAGAGATGAAAGAGTGCTTAGCTAAATTCGCCAACTTTGCTCTAAACACGCCTGATAATAATTTGCAAGAAGAATATCAGATGCAAGCGGCAGGAACGAAATATCCGGAATCAGTCAGTCCGCCGTTACAAGAGATGTCGCCTACTATAGCTGAGCCGGTTTTCAGTCAAAAATCAACCCAAAGACTAATGACGGTGAACAAGTTTTTGAATGACAAAGATTTTCAGGCACCCAACACTCCAGAATTGAATGTGCCGTTAAACGCTAGACGAACCTCTTTGAAAGAAGAGGAGAAAGATAGAAACTGTGATGACGAGAAAGATCCAAATATTTATAAGTATGTAACGTTCGGACTTGAAATCAAGAAAGCCATGGAGGAATGTCAGAATATAATCAACTCGTACAATAGTATTAACAACGGTAAAGAGAAAGATGATGACGGCCCACTGTCTTTGGAACAGATATGCGAAGTCATGATGAGTTTAGACAAAAATTCCGCGGAGTTTCTAAACAAAATCGATTCGGATGAAAATTTAGACGCCAACTCTGCCAATTCTAAGCTAGCCGAGCTCGTCGAAAACATGCCGCAAATTCTAGCCAACATGCCGGAGATTGCGTCCAAGCTTTCAGAGTTCGCGAACGCGTCGTTCGAGTTGCCCGAATTCGCTTCGATCATGAACAGTTTGCCCGACGAAACGCAACTTACCCCGGAAACTCTGAAGCAAATTAGGGAGTTGAAATTAAACAAAACTAGGGATAATGTGAAAGTGACTAAGAACACTGCCAAACGTAAGGTTAAGAATAGAGTTAAGAGCAATGTAGATTCCGATTATATAGGCACCATGACTTTTGAATTTGATAGCAAAGACATTTCGGAGTTGCTGAAAGACGAGAAAGAATTGCAAGCGCTCATGAAGAGCAAAACGAATAACAAAGAAGAATTTAAAGACCTATTATTCTCTATATCAGCTCAAGTAGTTATAAACAAAGTGTTTGAATACCTTAAAAAGAATAAAAATCCGGAGCTCGCGAAATGCTTAGAAGAAGATAGCGATTTCTTTGCGTTGCCCAAAAATTCTTTGAACTCCGAAATGTATTCGAAAGCCTCAACGCTTTTTGACAATTCAGTGAAAGATGCTCTCAGCATGGACGAGTTGAGAGAACTAGTGAAATCCAGGTTTATATCGTGGAAACATTACGTAGCAACTAAGTTTAAGAGTATACCGATAGAGCTACTCGAGAACGAGATAGAAGCGATGTTGGATAAGTTCTATAGTTACATACAAGATTTGGCCGGCAAACAGTGTGTGAACGACAGCGACAAGATATTAGAGAAAATTGACGATTTAAGAAAGAATAAGGATTTTAAGGACTCTGATAACGAAAATTGCGCTTCTAAAGAGTCTCTACAGCAAATCACTAAGTTGTTAAGCACATCTGCTGGCAACACATTTGATTTACTAATAATGAAATTGTCTAAAATGTCGCAAGACAAAAAGTCTTCGGTGAAAAGTTTGAAATTTAAATACATCGATGTTATTAGGCGATGCGCCGAATCCCAACAGTTAGCTGGCTGGATACTGTTAAATCCAGAGATTGCTGGCAATGTGATACTAGAATTGACGGGGTTACCAGTGAGAAAAATTGATAATGTACCCGATTTCACCACTTTATCTAATGATAGGAAGAAGGAATACTTTCTAGAACGTTTAAAAGAAATGAACCGTATTTATATGGAGTCGTTGCCTAAGAAAGCTTTGACGGGCGACGAGTGGCTAGTGATGTTATACAGGTTAGAACAATTAGACGATAAATTGAAAGAGGCGTTCCAAAAACTTATTACGCCTCCTAAAACGCAGACACATACTGCAGCGAGCGAAGCTGAAATACTAGCAGGGAAAGGTTTAAGCAAAATCATTGGGAAAGCAAATGTACGTGTTGTTAAAAAACCAGAACCAAAACCTGTTAAAAAGGAAGAGGTCAAAGAAAAAGAAATTAAAGAAGACGACGTTAAAAAGTGTAAAAACGATGCATTACTAGCGAAATGCGAAGCCATTTTAACATCTAAAGGCGAGAAATCCTTACTAGACAGCTTTTACACAATCAAATCTTATATAACGCAAGGTTTACCCGTGCCCGAGACTTACAAGAAACATGTCATATCGATCTGCTCCAGCATTGACGCGAAGCTTCTGGACGACGACATTGACGAATCCCTATCAGTGACCGGAAGAGATGAATTAGAATGTGATTACGTTAGCAGTAGAGACAGAAACCTTTCCGTTATCGGTTCACAGAATCCAGAGTTGTTAGCGAAATATTCGGCCCAAGCATTGAGGAATGCACGGCAGACTTTGAACACCGTTGCTTTCAGAAACATGATGAGGAATGGACAGTCTAAGTCTGAATCGGATGCTTGCGATACACCGAAAAACGATTGCAAATGGACTAACGACTGCATATGCAACGCTTGTAAGGACACCGACTCGAACTCCGTGTGCTTGGGTGATATTGTGAAGCAGTGTTATGATATAAAGGGGAAGAGTGGGTTGGATGAGAAGAAGAAAGAAGTAAGGAAGCCTGTTGCGAAACCGGTGAAGCCTCAGCCTAAAGCCTGTGAGAATACGACGCATCAACAGCACGTTTGTAAAGGTTAGTCTAGAGATAGCCTTTTTTTAGCTAGATTTTTTTCTGTTTCTTATCTTATCTTATCTTAGTGGGGCCTGCCGAGGCTTCCCTCTTGCAGTAACACCTCGACCCATCGGGATCTTTTGTGCAACCCCATCACTCTTCCTCCTCTGTAAAGATAGAGGCCATAAGTTTGGCAACTTCTTTATGAGCGAAGAGCCTGAAGTCCTCCGGTTTCGGATAGGCCGACCCCAGGAGTCCCATTCTTTTCCTAGCCAGAGAGTCGCAGTCACACAGTAGGTGCTGCATCGACTCCGTTTTCTCTCCACACGCCCTACACAAACTATTTGTTGAAAGGTGCATTCTATGAAGCATTTGTTTTGTGGCATAGTGCCCTGTCAAGGCACCGATGGTTAGTCGTGCCTGCCGTCTACCGCCTCCGCATATGAACTTACTCCGTCCTAAGGCGTTTTCGCCAAGGAAGGATTTGGAGTGTTTCATACCCGGCTGCTCCTTCCATTCGATGCCGTGCCTGTTTTCGATGTAATCTTTAAAGGCCTTTTTTCTGTTTAGTTGTTGGCATACACTTTTAATCTTCAAGTTCAAGTTGAAGTTATTTATTAATAACTGAAGTGTACATCTTATAAGTCCTGATAAAGTTGTTAAAACTAATTACTTTTCTTGATTACAAAAATTAGCGAGTATTATATCTACGACTTAATCAATAATGTACTAGATAAACGGTACGCGACTTTTCGGCCACGGAGCCACAATGACGTTTGTGGCGATGACAGTAAATATTAGGTACAAATATTTTGCAACCTTAATTTAATCTTTATATTTAAGACTTAAGGTTCATAAAAAGCTGAAGTTTGAAGTTGATGCTGTCCAATGTTTTTCAGATTTTGTTATTCGAAATTCAAACGTATAGGTATGAGCAAACAGGACCACTTTTGAGATTCATTTTTGTTCCGGACCCTTTATCTAGTACATAATTGATCGAAGGTACGAACGCATGAAAACTCCAAACAAGTTGGGATTGATTATGATTACGGACGTCGGAACTGTGCGCGCGTACACGCACGACCAGTTCGCACTTAGTGTGCGAAGTACACACGCTTGCACACCAGCCTACCACAAACTCAAATTTCCTCAATAGACTTTGAACTTTAAGTATATTAGACATATGGTTGAATGTTAATCGAAGAAATTCGGTAGGTTTATGTGCAGGCGTCTGTACCGTAGCAGCCGGCAGGTTTATTACCGAAAAAAGCAACCAGTTGTTAATTTTACAATTGCAACGCGACTGTTCTATTTGCGGTTGATAAATTGGTACTACGCTCAACGTATGTAAACTATTACATACATTCTAATTGCAAATGCACCAAGCGAGCGATCATTGAGCGATTTGTGTCCGTAATAAGCCTGCGGAGGATCGGGATGTTTAGTACGTATTTGTACGTGTTCGTACGAAAACGCATCCTATGTAAGGCGGGACTTGTTGGCGGGAAAGTGAAGAGCCATGTCATTATTTTCTAAAATTTGTGTTATGTCGAATATTAATGTGAAATAATGGTGTATTATTAACCGTTAAGTGTTCGTGAGCGTGTTGGCAAATGAAACAAAACAGTGCAACGTCACTTTTCAAATTCTCTCGATAAGTCCGCCGTGAGGACTTAGTAAAGCCCCACATCTTTACTAAGATACTCGAGGGGTTGGGGGATATGTAATTTTTCACTTCTCATTTCTATTATCATTCACCATCATCATACTGGAAGGAAATATTGTTTATTTATGTATTGCTTGTAAGAAAAAATACTTTGACACTAGCTAAATGTGCTAAACGCACAAACCCATCAAACCCAAGGGAAAAAAAAGTTAAGGCCAGAAGGCTGGCCTTACTGATAGTGTGCCTTGGTACTGCAGTGGGTCACGGCGCGGGCGCGGCGCCGGCGGGCGGGTGCGCCGGCGACGGCGGCGCAGAACAACCCTGCAACTGTTGCTACTGCACAGTGTTCGGCCACGCGGTGAGTGTGTATTTATTTAGTCTACAGCTAATAAACTACTATTAGCTAATAAACAAAGTAGAAACTTGAAAATAACAACAAGCTTTATGGTTACATTTCCAAATAAAAAGTATTAGGGTCAAATATCTTGTATAATGTTAAGTTCCGTTGGTAGTGTCTCTAATTATATGTCCACCACTGTATATGTACGTATTATTAATGAAAATTCATTATTATTAAAAAAATGCCTTATCGTAATTGAAATAGGTACCTATAAATATAACAATAAAATTACTTACATTTAAAATATATAAATTACTTAATAATAATAACACTTTTAACCACCAATGCTCGTTATTCCGTTGCGCCGAACCACTAACATTACACTATGAAAGTGTTAGCTAGGTATAATAAAACGCAACAGCTCCCAGAAACTGTCAATATATTCAAAATAACTGCAGAATAAATAAAAAACGAACGAGCCTTACGAGTATTCGCATATGATGTGTAACATTTGACATCTCACCTTTTGAAATCAATATTACAATAGAAAATCTTCTAATATATAAAATTCTCGTGTCACGGTGTACGTTATTTAACTCCTCTGAAACGGCTCGACCGATTTTCGTGAATCTAAGCGTGCATATCGGCTAGGGTGGAGAATCGGACAACATCTATTTTTCATGCCCCTAAATTTTTTTTAGATTTTTGAAATTTTTCCAATACAAAATGATTTGTTTGTAGTGTTGTCATGGAAACTGTCAAAGCGGTACGAAGTCCGCCGGGTCAGCTAGTAGAATATAGAATTAACAATTACTAATTTTTTTTTACAAATCATAAAGAGAATGCAGTAAATACTCGTTAGAAGACATTTGACATATCAAAATGATGACACAGTATGTCACTTATAATAATAATATAACTTGTTCATTATATCGATTTTAAATTTACAAAATGGCGTGCGCTTGCGCGCTTCCCGACTTCCTGTTATATACTTCCGTCCCTTTTCTACGAAATCACTCCCACAAATTGTATATATGGAAGGCGAGCGGAAAGATGTTACACATCAACAATATAATACTAATATGTAACGGACTAAAAACTTTGATAGCGCCATCTAGTTTAAGCCCTTGCTTCAATTATCATAAACATAAGTAGCTTATAAATGGTGTTATCGTGTTAACATTATATTTTGTTTTTCCTTTACAGCCACCCTTGACGACGCCAGTGCCTAGGAATTTCAATGAGACGAGAGAGCGATTGAGATCCATACTCAACAAGAAGAAACAGCAATGCAAAAGTACCAATGTAAGTAGCGTCATCGTCATCATCATCACGGACTATGTGATCTAGTGGTAAGACTACCGTTTTCAGTAAATCCGGCTCGAAGGACCATGTGGCGCGTGAGGCTGCGCTCGGGAATGTTTGTAGTGGCTGTTCCACTTGGAAATAAAACTGATTCTAAAACTGAGCAACTGAGGTTTATTATTTTATAAGTACATAGGTACATAAATAAATAACATTACAGAGAAAACAGTCCGCCTGTGTGTGCGATGCCGGTAAGAGAGCAGACAATGTGGCGCCGAAGCTTATATAGGGCCGCTTTAGGCATGGCGCGCGGCTAGTGTTGTGTTTCTACATTACTAGTGTTGGGTAACATTCCAACATCCAGTGGAGTTTCTACTTTGGTTGGTGTTGGCGGCAGAACTTGTTTTAAGTCTGCGCGGCTAGTTGCCATCATTATATCGATCAAAGTCAAAGTCGAATCATTTTATTCAACATAAGCCTTCCCAGGCACTTATTGACGTCAAAACTATAAATCATAAAACTAAATAATTACTTTAGACTACTGAATCTACCACCAGTACGGATTTTGGGAGAGCCTTCGACCGAGAAGAGCTGGCAAGAAACTCAGGAGGCTTATTTCTTTTTCTCCATATTTTGTACACGTTAATAATAATATTCAAGCCATACTTAAAATGTCAAAGGGCTTAGAGGATATTTTGTTAAAATGAACAAATTACCTCCTTTGCTATAACTATACCAAATCTCACACTCCTCAATGCGCGCAATATGCTTAAAAAGGATCACGAATTTTTCGTTTCACATATTAATGCATAGATTATTAATGTTATATTTTGAAACTTGATCAACCATCAGTTGCTTTTGCTGTTGACTGTACTATGGGGGTCTCGAAGGCTTTACCGGTTTGAAGAACAAATCGCGTGCACTTATATTAAAAGCGAGCGACGCGGTGCAAAGGATTTTCTCCTTTAGACTGGTAAAGCGTATGTGGCCACCATAGTGAATTGTATTGTCGTGTCACCAGGGCGAGCCAGAGCTGCTAGAGAAGAAGCAAGCGTCGGTGCAAACGCAGCCGACGGAACAGCCCAAGCAATTGGAACCCAAGCCGCCGGTGAGATGCTTTTTATTATACAAGATGGTAACATAACGCCTCGATGGCCAAGTGGCAAAGCGCTCGGCCCGATATCCGAAGGTCCTGGGTTCGATTCCCAGGTCGGGCAAAGTGTGTTTCGGATGTTTCGATGCATAGCCCGGATTTGTTTGTGATCACCAGCCCGCACTTGGCAAGCATGGTGATTAAGTAAATTTACCCATCAATTGTAGTGATGACTTGATTTCCATGATGTAGGTCTTTGCCCAACAGTGGGACAGATATAGGCTATTTACTTACTTTATGTAACATAATGTCGTTCATTAAGAAATTTGAAAAGTAAAGAAAAAAAATATTTTTATTTTCTTACATTTTTTATAGAAAGTAATGTACAAATCGGTACGAAATCCCAAAAACCAGGAGTAAAATATTAATGAAACAAATATTTGACTCCAGAACGAAGATATTTATTAAATGTTTGCATAGCCTATAAGTAATCGTGTAAACAACACGATAGCGCGATTCACAACATAGTTCAACATCACATAGTACAGCGCCATCTATCGGTGGCGACGCACACTTAACTGACTAACATTGTCGTTTGATTAGACAGATTAATATAACAAATTATATAAAAAACGGATGATGACAACTACAATAAATAATACATTGTCCGACATTTTTATTTGACCCAAGCATGAATTTCTATGAAGAACTTATTAATAAACACTGAATTGACAGAAAAATTCAACGAGTCCTCTGGGGTCTCGGTAACTCAGCGGTCGGACCATTGGACCGGTAATCCAAGGGTCGTGGGTTCGATTCCGACTCGACCTTCTTAAGGCTGGTTGATGTTTTCTAGTAAAAAGGCAACATTTTTTTCTTTAATTCGTGTTATCTCCGCCAGGCTTTACCTAAGACCTTACCACCGAACCTGACGCCACAGGCTCAACAGAAGCGCGCTATGGACGCTCAACAAAGACAGCTCGCCGAGAAGATGGCCAAAATGGCCGTCAGCGACAACACCGAGGACAAACCCAAGGTGGGCTGTTCAAACAACAAATCATTATCATCATTCTTTTTGAGCAAGATAAATATGCATATCTAGTAGATATGTTCCTTTCCAAAACTTAGACTCAATAAGGTCGGTAATTCATTTGTTGGGAAATGTATAAAAATATACAATAAAGTGCCTTTCACTCTAACGGAATTGCCACTACACAAGTTTAAGACAGAAATAAAACAAGGTCTAATGAAAAAAGGCTACTATAAAATTGATGATTATTTTAATGATAATAATGTGTGGTCATCTTAGTCTGCTCGCCTGCACATGTTATTTCACATTGTCAGTAGTTACACTTTTATATTATAAAAGATTATTTATTATACAGTCAAAGAATATTAATTTATATAACTTTTAAACTGATATCATAGCCTTTATCAGCAGTGTCCTACAGTTAACAAACAGCATTGCGTTAAATAGATCATTAGGCTTTTATTTAGAGTATCTTGGGTGTGTCATGCTCTCTTTATTGTCTCTGCGGTGGTGGCGTGTGCGTCGGGTCGTTACGTTCCCTAAAATATGGTTGAGCGAAGCGATGGCTGATTCATGTGTCATACTCGTGAACGGGTGCCGCCTGTGGAGGCTGGTCTGCTCTTGCATACTTATCTTATTTTTAATATTACTTACTATAATTTGACTTTGTTTTTCTTAAACAATTTTTGACTTTTATTAGAGTGCTGTAGTGGTACTGTATGACATTGTGGAAATTGGAACTTTTACCTGAGGTAAATTTGTTAATTTAGATTTTTAATTTTGTTTTTTTTACATGTGGTCTTCTATATTTTTTTTTATTTTTATGTGTTTATTTGTGATGGAAAGTGTCCTGCTAAAATAGGGCATTTTCCAATATTTTTGACGCTGTAAGGGAGAAAAGAGCTGGACACTTGCTGAGTTTCTTGCCGGTTCTTCTCAGTACAAGATCTCCCGCCCAGAGTAGACTTACGAACCGATGGCATAGTGACATTCATAAGAGCTACTTGTAGCCTAAACTGAATAAATGATTTTTGAATTTGAATTTGAATTTGAATTTGAATTTGAATTGAATTTGAATTTGAATTTTTTCAGTGAAGGGTAGCAGGAGCAATTTGGGTATCCACGCTACTATGAATAGACTTTCTAGACAATTTAATGTTCTTTGTATGAACAAAGAATATTGCGGGGACATTTTTGCAAATATACGTTTTATCGATTCACATTAAATATTATTTGTAGGGTCGTTTATTTATGAATTTAACTGGTGTAGATTTTGTTGGTTGTCCTAATAAATAAAATAAATAAATCACCAGCTCATTGTATGTCCCCACTGCTGGGGCACGAGCCTTCCTTTTGGATGTTTACACCACAGGGAGAACGGGCCGTCAACCACCACGCGGGCCCAGTGCAGATTGCAGATTGATGTGCAGAAGCACGGAGGAGCGAGAGATGATACATTGTCCCTCGCCCATCCGATGACCGGACTTTGCAAAAGTTGCTTAACCTTAGCAATCGGAAACCGGGCGCGTTAACCACTAGTGGTGGTTAACCCGCGTGGTTCCCGTTCACGTGGGAATATCGGGATAAAAAGTATCCTATGTTTTAATCCAGGTTATAAACTATCTGTATGCCGAATTTCATCCAAATCCATCCATCTTTTCCAGCGTGAAGAAGCAACAAATATACACATACACACAAACTTTCGCATTTATAATATCCAATGTATGTTTTATTTAGCCCATACAGCGGCCGGTACCGATTCCGGCGGGAGTGCCACCAGTCCTCAAGACAGAAGGAAAGGTCAACGCTAGCGCCATGGAACAGATTCGACTACAGGTGAATAATTTAAATATTATGAAAAAAAAAACACAATGTTGAAAAAATTTCCACGAGCAGGATTTGAACCTGCACCCTTCTGACATACCGGGTCAGGTGCTCTCCCAATTGAGCTATCGTGGTTCTAACCAGCCCGCCAAAATTATTCAACATTACTTTTTTACTTTGAAAGCCAAAGGCGCCTATACAATGTCAACAACTACCGTCATTAACATCCGATCATAATATTTTACAAATACTAAAGATCAGTTAAGAAGTAGGCAAGCTATTTATATAAAATATTTTTGTTTTGTTTATATAATTTTAACGCAAATTTAGTTGCGAAACAAATTACAAAACCACAAATGTTGAAAAAATTTCCACAAGTAGGATTTGAACCTGCACCCTTCTGACATACCGGGTCAAGTGCTCTCAAACAAAACAAAAACATTTTATTATTTGTCAACATCTCTGCGTTTCTCTTATGCATAGAATGTTCAATTTAAAATTGCTTATTGGTCTAAAATAATTGAAACTTTTAAATTTGTATGGAGTACCAAAATATGAAATGGCTCTAACACACTCTCTACTCTGACTACATTGAAACTTACAATATTTATCTATTCATATTACTGCTTATTATAAAGTATTATGAACTACTAGTTGTTGCCCGCGACTTCGTTCGCGAAGACAACAGAGAAAAAAAAAAGTATCTTATATGCTGGTCTGGGTCATGGTCTGTATATTAGGAAAGTTTCATTAAAATCCATTCAGTAGTTTTTACGTGAAAGAGTAACAAACATCCATCCATACTTACTAACTTTACTACTTATAATATTTGTAGGATAGAGTAACCCTTTTCCATATAAAGCGTAGACATAAAAATGATTTTCAAACATATATTCGTTTCAACACTTGCGAACCGCAACTCATGACGTATTTACCTTACTGTAGCAACTGAAACAACAACAACAAGCGCAGTTCCACCAACAACACCTGCAGCAACAACAACAACAACAGCAGCAGCAGCAGCTACAACAACAACAACAGCATCAGCAGCAGCTACAACAACAACAGCAGCAGCAGCAGCAGCAACAACAACAGAAAAAACCGGAGCCTATATACGACCTGCCGATACACAACAAGCCGCAGCTCACGCCGCAACAACAACAGCAGATCAGGCAACAACAACAACAGGTAGACAACTAAATTGAACTGGTCCTTAAAGCGCTTCCTGATTCGATTACCAGTAGGGTTATTTTCTTTATTATGAACTACTAAAAGTCGTTAGATTAAATTTTATACATCTCTTATGTTGTAATATATTAGGTCCTTACCTATGAAATTGACGTTTTTTTTTCACTTATTAATACGTGTATTACGTCTAAAAGTCAATACCGTTGTTAACATTATTATACACCTTTAATTAGGACTATGTTACTTTGGCTTCAGTAATAACAATGATTATTCATTTTGTACCTTTATTACCCAATTTTTTTTTAAAATTAACATCTTTTTCTTTTTTTCGCGGAATTGACTTTTTGTTTCATTGTAGCTTTGAAGGGACTTGATTTTTTTCTTTTTAATGTCTGTTATATTTAGCTAGTGACACAAACACTACAATTTTTATATGTGTTAACATGAATAGATGCTAAGAAAATTAAAAAAAAAAACGTTAGTATGAAAATTATAATTTTATAAAAAATCTTCATACAAAATGTCAATTTCCAAAGACCTAATATACATACACACAAAATAAAGTAAATAAACGTATTTACCTAAACATTTGCTTAACTTACTAAAGTACAGTCGCCTGCAACATCAACCTATCAAAAACTGTTAAATTTCTTTAATAAATGTTTAATTAACTATATGCCTTATACTCAAAGTTTAAAGTCTAATGAACAAAGGAGATGTTTGATTTTGTATGGAAAAAATGCCAACACCTTGTACACAATACCGAAAGATAGCTAACGCTAATGCATGAAATAAGCTTATTCGAAATTATTTTCTTCAAATAAATTATTAGTTTTCATGTAACAATTATCTGAAAAACTAAAATAAATCAACTTGCGTGATGGCAGCGGTATTCTGCCAATGTCAAGTAGCTGTCAAAACAACGATGTTTTTCCGTTTCTTTTTACATTTTTACATGAAAACGATAAAGCGTATTGAAGTATCTCTTATTTTAACTAAATATTAAGTATTTTTTAAACTTTTTTTAGTAAATGTACAGGGTCTTGGCATAAAATTAAACATCTCCTTTGACTGTTTGTGGTAGTCTCATGTGCAGGCGTCAGTAATACAAATATCTTTGTATATACAAATCTTCTCTGTGTGTGCATGAAATTGAACTCCTTCTAAACGGCTGGACCGATTTGGATAATTTTTTTTGTGTGTGTTCAAGTGGATTCGAGGATGGTTTACATTTACAATTGGACCCGGTAGGTGGGGCTGCTATAGGGGTCCATCATGGAATACGGGTGTTCTTAAGCGGACGAATGATTTGTTTGTTTTGTTGTCATAGGAACTGTCAAAGCGGTACGAAGTCCGCCGGTCGGCTAGTATTTGTATATTTATCATTTTACTTTAAAACGGTTAAACATATTATTATCATAATAACAATCAGTTACGATAATAAAAGCATTGGCGCAAATAGTGTGATTTATAAATATTAAATTAAACTCTGACTGTTGAACATGTTGTTTTTTTATGTAGTGTGTGTTTTAGAAAACGCACATCCATACCTTACATACTTAAATGTATTTACAGTTTCAACAACAGCAACAGCAGCAACAACAGCAACACCAACAACAGATGCAACAACACCAACAGCAGTTACAACAACAACAGCTGCAACAACAACAACAGCTGCAACAACAACAACAGTTACAGCAGCAACAGCAGAGGCAGAGGCCGCCACAACAGAGGGCGAATTCCCTCTCCAGCCGAGATACGAGTGTCTTTTCTACATCTTCTGGTTGTTCTGGGTAAGTCTTACATTTTTTTTAAATATATATATTTAAGGGTAGTAAACATTTGACCGTCATCTCACCTGATGTTATGTGATGATAAGGCCGAAGGTGGAAGCGCACTTCACCCGTAACCTCAACTACTGAGGCACTGGCTATCTTATCTTCTTAACCGCCTCTGTGGTCTAGTGGCTAAGACCACCGGTTTAGACCCAGAGGTCCCGGGTTCGATTCCCAGCGGGGGGTACATGTTTGTGTACTCGGTTTGGTTGGTGGCAGGGCTTGTTTGTCCGCCTGGCTAGCTACCACCATCTTATCTAAATATGTCGCCATAACATCAATGATTGTAGCATTGTTGTGTTCCGGCAGCTAGAGATAAGATAGCCGCCAGTGCCTCACTAGTTAAGGATCCCGGGTGAAGTGCGCTTCCATCATTGGCCTTATCATCACTTAACATCAGGTGAGATCTAGCCACTGTGCTTAACCGTAAATATTTAAAAATAAAATCTGTAACTGCCGTAACACAACAATGCTACAAACATTGCTGTTATGGCGACTTATAAGATGGTCAACAAACATTGTATTTATAGTATGCATCTTGAGTTTTAATTGGTTGTTTTCCAACCTACAAACCTACACATCCAAAATGCATGGAACGGCTGATATTTTTATAACGATTTCAAAGTTGATCCACTGAAAGTAGTTCCTATTCATAAGTACTGAATAAGTTCTGTTTAAGGGAAAAAACCACTTAAAATTTACGGTGTATAATGAAATTGGAAATTAACTTTCGTCCGCCATTGTTTTGCTGTGTATTTATTTTTATCTTTTGTGTATTTAAAAAATATATATTACTATATCGTTTTCGTTAACACAACCGGAATGAATTCGAATAGTAAATAGTAGTCACTCTAATGTAGTTAACAGTTTCTGCCTTCCTTATACGTTTTCAGAGGGTCCTGTTGGCGGGGTTCTCGCACCGAGGACCCGCGGGACCTAGACGCGTTGCTGCAGTATATAGAAGGACCCGCGCGACACGTGGACCGGGGGAAGAAAAAAGCGAAGAAGCAAAGGCAGAAGGCTAAGCGGGTCAGTACACATGTTATAACGATATGAAGATATATTATTTTATTTCTTATGACCAGAGGTTGGAATTAGGTAGAGTTATTTATGCACTAACACTGACTTCACACATGGAAAGAGTAGAGTGGATATGCCTCAAATCCCGAGGTTAATTTAAAGAGCAGAAAAATTCAGGGATTTATTAAATCAATAAGTTTTAAAAATTATTGAAAAGCTAATGGTTGTATACTTTTGTAGCATATCTACATAATAAATATTATAAATGTATAGAGATAATAATATAAATACATATATGTATATTACAAAAACACAAATGTTGAAGAAATTTCCACGAGCAGGATTTGAACCTGCACCCTTCTGACATACCGGGTCAGGTGCTGGTCCAATTAAATTAATTTTTTTTTTTTCAAAATTTGTGTTTTTGTAATTTGTTTCGCAACAAATGTTGCGTTAATTTTATATAAACAAAACAAGAACATTTTATAAATAGCTTGCCTACTTCCTAACTGATCTTTAGTATTTGTAAAAATATTATGATCAGATGTTAATGACGGTAGTTGTTGACATTGAATTGGCGCCTTTGGCTTTCAAAGTAAAAAATAAATAGTGTTGAATAATTTCGGCGGGCTGGTCAGAACCACGATAGCTCCAAAATTGATTAATGCTCACCAAATATTGTTAAACTGAAACAGTAACATTGATACCAACAATTTTTACACTATCATTCAAATGACTGAGGATACTAGCTGCCCTACTCCTGTAGGTCACGTGATAGGTTAGAAATTTAAGACAATCGCGAAGCACAGCGTAGCGATTGTCCTGAATTTTGAGGTTATTTTTTTTTATTAGGAAGCAAAATTTACCGAATTGAAACTCGAGGCATATAATATTGGTATTATATTTGGTCTGAAATGCAGTTAAAAGGTATTCATATATTTTTAAGGTATTTAATAAAAATATAAATTGTATTATTTTTATAATATTTTAGGAAACACAATTTGGTGATCATTTATCCATTTTGGTAAGCGTTCTGAATTTTATTGGTTGTAAAATTGATACATTTTTGGTAGGCGTTTAAAAACAAGCTATTAAAATGTGTGTTCTAAAAGAAAACATAAAATATATGTATAATTTTTTTGAATCATTATCATTTAAATTTTCTATCATCCATCACTCATTATCATCAACATTTTTTCCAAATTTTGGCGTTGGGTTTGAAAATTTTGGGAATAGCATGGAAATTGAATTACAATTTCCCTTATTCAACCCACAGGCTTATAAAGAGCAACCAGTTGCTAATTGCACAATGGCAACGCGACTGCTACTAGTTGTGGTTGCTACAATTGGTCGGTTTATTTTAGAGCGCTGCGCCGTCATACATATTTAGTTCGTGAATCGCTCGCTCGTGGCGCTATCGTAGCGTCGTTGTCGCGATTTCGACTGTCACTTAAGAAGGTCCCTATCTACTGACCCTGATAGGTAGGGTATGGCAGCTGGAACTACGGGTCCGGCTGTCTTTTCAAGGGTACCACGGGAGTTCGGATCCTAGGCCCCTTGCCGGTTATGCCTTCGCGGGCGTCTCCGGCAGGTCCCGGACATGGGTAGGACTCGTGGTGGCTATGTGGTTAGCTGTGGAAGTGGGAATGTTCGTCTGCCTGGTTGAGGTCTGGTAGGCTTCCATTTCGTGCACAGCGAGCGGGTTCGAGTAGCGGTCTAGATGGGGCCTAAAGCGAAAGGATCTGCGGGGCACGTGAGTGGTCCATAGTTGGTGGTTCTGCTCGGTGGTTTTCATTGAGTAGGTTTCCAACATCTCTGGCACTAGTCTGGAGAACTAGTGGAGGCGCCCGCTAGATGTAATGCCTCCGGTTGAATCAGTCGCGTAGGATTTTGGAACTGATGAGGTGTCTGGATGGGTACTGAGAAGTGAGTGGGCTTACAACTCCGCCACCAAAGAGGACATTTGGTAGTCGGCTTTAGAGTTGACGACCCGAGCAATGGAACTGCGAGTTGTGCTCTTGGTGCAACGAGAAGTGAGCGAGCTTACAGCTCCGGTAACCTATCTGGATGTTAGGTAGTGGACTATACGTGTCCACGAGGACACTAGTCTCAAAAGTACCGGATGAAGAATGCGCTTCGGCGCGTCCTTGTCCGGCGTTATGACCTGACGCGGATGGTCCCATGTGTAAGGTTGGTGGGGGTGTCAGTCACTTTAAAATCGTGTGTAGCGGGGTGTCACTTAAGAATCGGTAATAATCTAACCGTTCATTTAACGATGCCATTATTTTATGTGTTATTCTTCCTTCCAGACGGAAGTACGTCTACTAGAAGCGCGGGCGTCCATAGCATCGTCGCTATCTTCATGCCGCGTGGACGCTTGTTCAAAGCGCGCCGCTCACGAGCGAGCCAAACGAAGGCTGCTCGCTGCGAAGCAAGCGGCGCCACCAGTTAACAAGAAGAAAGGTGAGCCGTATATATAGCCTATAGCTCTAGAGTCTATCACACTTGAAGAAGTCATAGTTAAAATGCCACGCACAAATTATAAAAAGGTAAGTAAGACAAAAAGAGTAAAATAGATAAAAATAAATTCCAAATTCTAAATTCAAAAACATTTATTCACTTTAGGCTACAAATAGCTCTTATGAATGTAATAATGCCATCGGCTTGTAAGTCTACTCTGGGCGGGAGACCTTGTACTGAGAAGAACCGGCAAGATACTCAACAAGTGTCCAGCTCTTTTCTCCCTTACGGCGCAGCGTCAAAAACATTGCAAAATGCCCTATCATAAAAGGACACTTTCATAAAAACTCAAAATATAAAGGACAATAACAACATGTTAAAAAAAAACAAATGAGAAAAAAATTATAATATCTAAGTTTGCTAAAAACGCCCACCTCGAACCTGGGTCTTCCGCAATCCGGGCGGCTGCACTGACCGCTATGCTACCGGGAAGGCTGACGGACGTAAGCGCTGAATTTTGTCACCGCTTTTTAATTTTTTGAGTGCTAATAGCGGCACAGAGCGCCATTTATCCAACGGTTATTGCAACCGATGGCCATGCAGATTCACCTTTGCAGATGAAATATCACAAATTTGATAACACAACGCTATAGTAAATTTTTACTTTTTATTTTTTAAGTGCTTGCTGCACTGAAGCTAAATTAAATATTTATATAACCCAAGTGGCATTCGGGGTTCTGTATAAGATGTCTAGTAGTCCTGTGACCGCTGGACTGGACCCTGCAAAGGGTTCGAAACGTCAGGATAAACATTAATTAACACTAATGTGTAAAATAAACGCGAGTAGATCCGTAAAAGTTGTTTCATTTCAATAAAAATTTAAGTTTGCAAAGTTACATCTGTTACCAGATGTCATACAGTCAAAAATTGTCCAAGAAAAAACAAAGATAACCTATAGGGAATAATACTAAAAATAAGTTAAGTATGCAAGAGCAGACCAGCCTCCACAGGCGGCACCCGTTCACGAGTATGACACATGAATCTGCCATCGCTTCGCTTGTATTAGCGACATCCGCAGCCTATAGGTACTTGCGACATCCGCAGCCTATAGGTACTTGCGATACAGTTTTACGCTTGCGTCACCGACCCCTGAAGTTTCAGTTCTTATGCCCTGTCATTTCCACGTAATATCTCCTAAAAAGTTTTATAATATTTCTTTACTATTAATTATTTTATTTGCCTTTGGCTTTCAAAGTAAAAAGTAAATAGTGTTGAATAATTTCGGCGGGCTGGTTAGGACCACGATAGCTCAATTGGGAGAGCACCTGACCCGGTATGTCAGAAGGGTGCAGGTTCAAATCCTGCTCGTGGATATTTATTCAACATTGTGTTTTTGTGATTTATTAATTATTTATTAATATATCTTGTTGACAGGCAAGAAGCAGAAATTGAACCCCATGCAACAAGCGAAGGCGCAACTTGTGGCCGAACAGTTAGGCGAGTTGACTACGCTCGCCAACACTACGGCTAAGGTAATATATCATACAATGCTCAGTTAGCAAGTATCTTTAGAATATAAATTATCTGTAGAATATAAAGACGCTTCCTCTCTCCTTCCTTTTTGATTGCGTGCCCGACAGGGTCCATAATTTGCTCTTATATTTTGTTACCAGCAATATGTATAGACGCCTGCACATTTTTTTTGAGTGGATTTGCTGATTGCCTCAAACGGCATTTTCAGCTTCACCGAGCTTTTTTGGGGGCGGCGAGAAACTTCAAAGGGTTCCTCAAGTCGTGTAAAACTAATCACCTTCGGAGGTTTTCTATAGGGAACGGCATCGCGCACTAGTGCGTGTCCTACTACCGTGCCCTACTAGATTCTCCGAGGGGTTCGGATCTGATCAGGGGCACATCAACCTATCCTGAAACTGTGAAGTTTCACTTTTGACTAGTTTTGACTCTTATTACAATGTATTGAGAGTTGCATTGCTTACATATTAATACTCGTGAGTCGTGACTGTACAATACAAGTGTCATCCCGATCCGATCCGAACCCTTCGGAGAATCTAGTATGATGCCGATGCCGTTCCCTCTAGAAAACCTCCGAAGGTGATTCGTTTCACACGGCTTGAGGGAACCTTTACGTTCCTCGCCGCCCCCAAACAAGCCTGGTGAAGCTGAAAATGCCGTCTGAGGCAATCAGCAATTATGGAGTGTTATTCTTTGTTGTAGGAAGCAGCGGCGGCCGAGAAGAAAATGTCAGAGTGGACTATGCGCTTGCAAGAGTGCGAGAGGCAGCTGGCGGAAGCCAGGGCGATGCAGGGGAAACCCCACGCTAAGGTACTTATCTTATCTTTTCTTATCTTAAAGAACTAAAGAAATATTTTTTTTATGTTTCTTATATAATGATTTTACTGGAAAAAATCTACTAGCCTTTGGATAACCGATCCAATGTCCTGACCGCTGAGCTACCGAGGCCCCAGAAGACTCGATGAATTTTTCTAGTACTTTGTGATTGACGCTGCAAGCGTATTATGTCACTGTGAAGTTACTAACCTCACATTATCATTTTTATTTACTCAAGGTTGCCTGGAAGAGATTTGCTTATAAGCAGCAATGAGACCGAGAGGTCCGAATGGTTATTCCGTGTTTTGTTATTGTCATGTAAACGTCATTTCAAATTAGAGAAAAAGAAAACACGGAATAACTATTCGGACCTTATTCTTTGTTTATTTGTAAGGTGGATAAAGTTTATATTTATTATAAATTATTTAAATGGGAATTAACGCAAACTAACAAATGAAGGTATATATCATACCTCTTCTTATCTTATCTTTATTACCGTATCTTATCTTAATGGGACCGGCCAAGGTTTCCCTCTCCCAGTAGCACTCTGACCTATCATCGGAATATTTTCTCTCGCCTTCGTTTTTTGAGTGTGAATAAGTTCAATATTTAATAACCTCTTTGTTACAGTTGCAATTAGAATCGCTGCAACAACAACAAAACGCCGAATACGAACAGATGCAGTTGCACCAACAACAGATGCACCAGCAACAGTTGCACCAACAACAGCAGTTGCAGCAACAACAACAGTTGCAGCAACAGCAGATTCAACAACAACAGATGCAACAACAACAGATGCAACAACAACAGATGCAACAACAACAGATGCAGCAACAGCAGATGCAACAACAACAATTAGAGAGACAGCGACAACAACAATTGGAAATTGAGAAACAGAAAGCTGCGTTTTTGAGTGAGTTTTATTTTATTTATATATTTTTATTGTTATTGTTGCAAATATTTATTAAAATAATAACCTTCTCAAAAAACTATAATTATTAAATTACTTAATTAAATATGAATTTAGATACTTGTTATAAAAAGTACTATAAAAACATTATATACATATATATATACAGCGTGTGTATTCCATACGATCCTTTATTTTAAGGGCAGTTAGATAAGACCCTAATTAACGTAAATTGGTACATTGAGTTAACAAAAGAAAACATTTTTTTTCATACCAATTAATTCGGCACGCAATGTATTCAAATAACCAAGTCGTCTACGTAAGCACTTTAATAAAAGTGTCAAAATTGTCAACTCAATATTTGCATTACAATGCTGGCCGGGAAAACTTAAAAAAAAAAAATTACGCTTAATTATTGAAAGTATTTGTTAAAATTTATTACTGTACCTCTTAATACTGCTTAAATCTATCGTATGTTAAAATTTAAGGATCGTATGGAATACACACGCTGTATATATGCATGGAAAATACCCCTAGACCACATTGGAGAATCTAGTAGGGCACGGGGACGCGCACTAGTGCGCGATGCCGTTCCCTCTAGAAAACCTCCGAAGGTGATTCGTTTCACACGGCTTGAGGGACCCTTTACGTTCCTCGCCGCCCCCAAACAAGTCCGATGAAGCTGAAAGTGCCGTCTGAGGCAATCAACAATCTCTCTCCAAAAAAAAGTGTCAGCAGCTGATTCTGATATAAATACAGACCACCTACTTTGAGCTGTCTTCTCGTAAATTTTTAATGAAAATCAATGATAATTTTTGGCGACAAAAATTGTGTCAAAGTCCAATGAACTTAAAGGGGCTTACATAAACAGAGAATAAGCTTAGAATAGTTATTCCGTGTTTTGTTACCGTCTAAGCGTATTCTCTGTTTATTTGTAAGATCCTTGATGTGGAACACTTGTGCCATTACCAGTGATCGCGATAGATAGTGCTATTTTGCGGGGTTGCTGAACGATCTTAGCATGGATATGCCTTGGGAATTCCGGGATCTTAATGTAACGATATAATTAATAAACACCGTTTTAGAAATTAGTACTTGACATACAGATAAGTGTTTGGAATGGACCCAGACCCCCACATTTCGATTTTTCTGTCAATCGGTCCTGTAACAGTTCAAAATGGCGGCAACTTTTCCAATTATTGATTTTTTTTTTTAGACATGATATTTTATGTTTTTATCAATGTCTTTTATTGCATTTTCAAGGTGGCGTCATTCTCATTATTAAAGTATACGTAATCCCGCAATCCCGCGGTCATGTCCGTATTAACATCAACATTCGAGTTCATTCACCCCATTTAACACTACCTATCGCGATCACTGGCCATTACTCGTCCCTAGAAATCGAACTCATTTACTTAAAGGAGGCGCCACTGACGCGCGCCTTTTACACAATCAACCTCGTTGATAAAGAGACGGATTTCTTCATTAGCAAAATTAGCTAGATGGACAATTTGTTACAAATAAATTCAAACGCTGCATCTATCGCATTGGGGGTAAAAAAAACCAGTGATGATAGTGTAAGTTTGTGTGTAAATAAATAAATTACCCTATATATTTAATTTATACTACAGACGCCCGCGACGGTGGTAACATAGTGTGCGTGCGACGCTCGGGGCCATCGGGCGCGGTCACCGTGTCGATTCCCGGTCGGGGTCATGCGCAGCTGTTAGACCACGCCGCGCTTACAGGTACAAAATTCAAAATAAATATTTTTAAATTTATTTATTTAGTCCTTCTGAAATATTTTTATGTTTTGCATTTACAATCATTATATTTATTATATATATAAACTTTTTGCTATAAATCTGTATTAGTAACGAGTCTTTTGGGGTCTCGGTAGCTCAGCGGTCAGACCATTGGACCGGTAATCCAAGAGTAGTGGGTTCGATTGCCACTCGTGCTTCTTGAGATCGGTTCAATATTTCTAGTAAAATTTGTCTTTTGAAGTGTTTATAAGAAAATTAAGTTGTTAAGTATTTCTCCTAAAGTTTATTTTTTATTTTTATTTTTCACTAGCGGCCCGTCCGTCCCTGCTTCGCACGGGTGGACATTCTTTATTTTGTTTTATACAGCCTATGTTACTCAGCGCTAATGTAGCATTCTAATGGTGAAAGGTTTTTTTCAAATCGGTCCAGTAGAGAGTGGTTTGTATGGGAAAAGAAAATTGTTGTTTTTACTATTTTCCTCGAATTTTTATTTCCCTCCATAAGAACCTTCCTCAGATTTCATCGTTTGATGAAGTCTGAGGTCAACAGAAAATAAATCAGCCAAATCGGTTCACCTGTTATCGAATTTTGCGATTAGTAACACATTTAGCGATTAATTTTTATTTATATAGATTATTTAATGAATAAATGATTCTTCAATGAATTACTTATAAAACTGTTAATACGATTAAATAATAGTCGAAACTAGTATACATGATAATGCTTGTCACTGTACACATTGAATTGTTTAATAAAAGTTATAAAATGGTTTTGTTTTGTTTATATAATATTAACGCAAATTTTGTTGTGAAACAAATTACAAAAACACAAATGTTGAAAAAATTTCCACGAGCAGGATTTGAACCTGCACCCTACTGACATACCGGGTCAGGTGCTCTCCCAATATGTCAGAAGGTTATGTGTGCAGGTTCAAATTCTGCTCGTGGAATTTTTTTCAAATTTGTGTTTTTGTAATAAAAGTTATTTAATTTTTAAATAAATCGAATTTATAATATTGTTGCGCAGTTTTAAACGTTTGCGAGGAGCCACAACCTACCAAGCAGAGTGAGGGTCAACGCAAGCAGACCTGGGAGCAGGCGCTAGCGCATATCAACCAGCTTGCTAAAGGCGGCAAGGAGAAGGTACTGTACATTAGCGATTAATATATTTTATATAGATCTGTACCATACCAACATGATGCAATAAATAATTATACTATGACTATTTTTTAAAGTATTATAGCTGTAAAATGAGCAAAAAAACATTTTATTTTATTTTAAAGTGCTAATTGCTGCGCTAAAGCTGAGTTAAATAATTATAAAATATAGTAAAAAGCAGTCAAAATCAAAGTAGTTAAAAAAAATTCAGTGCTTACGTCAGCCTTCCCGGTAGCATAATGGTCAGTGCAGCCGACCGTATGCGGAATACCCAGGTTCGTTTCCTGGCTAAGTCGGATAGGCATTTAATTTTTTTTACTATATATTATAATTACTCAAAAAGAATTAAATAAATTAGTATATATTTAACATTTTGGTATTCCATACAAACTTCGAAGCTTTTAAACCAATAAGCCGATAGTTACATTTTGCTTAAAGCAAATACAGAGATAACCGTTACAATTGTGTTGCAAATAAATAACAATTTAAAAAAAAAATTACGAGCGGAAATCGGGATTCGAACATGGCATGCCGGGTCAGGTGCACTACCAACTATCTATATACATATAATGACTTGTCCTGACTGACTGATTCATCATCGCCGAGTCGAAACCGCTGAAGCTAATTATATTAAATTTGGACATTAGGTTAATTGAGTGACGTAACCAGCCACTAAGCAAGGATTTTACGGAAATCACACCCAAGGGGGACAAATAGGGGGTGAAAGTTTGTATGTAAGTACGTCAGTTTTTAAAAAGAAATAACGATTGGCATATCTCAGGAATTTTATTTATTTTCCTTTAAATGAGTGAAAAAGGGAAGAATGACGTGTTTTATCGTTTTTAGAAAAACCGCCCCTGTAGAGGTGAAATAAGGGTGGGGGAAGTTTGTATGGAAATCTGTCATTTTAAAAGTTAAATACTTCGGCATTTAGCCTGGTTAGCAATTATGAATTTACATTTTAAAAGTTTGGCTTTTATTACAAACAATGATAATTCGTGTAGCTCACGTGAGCAAAGCCGCGAGCAAAAGCTAGTGCTATATAAACAGATTCAAAGTGTTTTGTTTTGTATTTTGAGTGTAAGTAAGTGTTGAAAATATTCCACAAGCGGTATTCGAACCCGCACCCCCATGACATGCCGGGTCAGGTGCACTACCAACTATGCTATCGTGGCTCAATCCAACTCGCCGAAATTAATCAACGCTATCTACTCCTACTCTGTAAGCCAAAGGAGCCCTATTCAATGTCGACAACTACGTCATCAACATCCGATCGTAATATTTTTTAAATATTGAAAGATCAGTTAAAAATTAGGCAAGCTATATTTATGATTATTGACATATAACTAATAATTAAATTAAATTAAAATAATAAATGACTGTGACAGAAACATAAATATATATATATATATATATATATATATATACCTACCTATATATATATATACAAAGAACCTCATTATCTCGGCCATCTGGTTGCTTTTTAGTTATGTTCATAATTTTCCGGGGGTTTATGAACAGTAAGTACCCTATCTGCCAATATTCGGGATTAACAAATATTATCAAACACCCTGTATACATTCTATATTCGTCCCTAATTTATATCGCAGAAAAAGCAGAAAGAACCGCCACCACAGAAGCAGGAGGCGAAGCAGAAGCAACCGCCACCGGAGCCCGAACCCGCGCCGCTCTCAAAGAAGCAACGGAAGCTGCTCGCTAAACAACAGGTATGTAGAAAAGCAAAGTAGTACAGTGAATAGCCTATAACTGTCCCACTGCTGGGCAAGGCTATCATTGACTAGCGGCCCGTCCCTGCTTCGCACGGGTGGACATTTTTTTTTTAATATAGCCTATGTTACTCAGCGCTAATGTAGCATTCTAATGGTCAAAGAATTTTGTAAATCGGTCCAGTAGTTTTTGAGTTTATTCGTTGCAAACATACAAAAATACAAAGCTTTCCTCTTTATAATATTAGTATAGAAATCAAGTTATCACTACAATTGACGGGCAATGGCTGAATCACCACGCTTACCGAATGCCGGTTGGTGATCACAAACCCGGGCTAAGTATCGAAAAATCCGAAACACACTTTGCCCGACGTGGGTATTGAACCCGGGACCTTCGGGTATCGGGTCGAGCGCTTTGCCACCGGAAATAGTCTAGTCTAACCAGTTTTAACCGCACTGTGGTCTAGTGGCTAAGACCACCGGTTTAGACCCAGAGGTCCCGGGTTCGATTCCCAGCGGGGGGTACATGTTTGTGTACTCGGTTTGGTTGGTGGTAGGGCTTGTTTGTCCGCCTGGCTAGCTACCACCATCTTATCTAAATATGTCGCCATAACATCAATGTTTGTAGCGTTGTGTTCCGGGAGCTAGAGATAAGATAGCCAGTACCTCACTAGTTGAGGATCCCGGGTGAAGTGCGCTTCCATTATTGGCCTTATCATCACTTAACATCAGGTGAGATCAAGGCACTGTGCTTACCCGTAAAATATTTTAAAAAAAAACCACTACACAAAAGAAGCTGTGTATTGTTACTTTTCTTTTTCGCTTTGCAGAAGGCTTAATACAATTTCTCATATTTAAAAAGCTGCGTTATAAAGATGTTTGATACTTTCTTTTTCGCCTTGCAGAAGGCTTAATACAATTATTTATTTATTTATTTATTTATTTATTAAAGGCACACAAAACAAGTTACAATCATGTTATATAACAATAATCTGGTACTTAACATTAATCTACATTATAACTCTTAGGGTGCGTGCACAAAATGATCCGAATTATCAGTTATGTTTAAAATAACAAAAGAAAACTAGAATTAAAGGATTAGTTGAAGTCTTAGACACACCTATTGAGAGGTTAGTCTTGACATGCAACTATATATAGTATGAGTATGCTAGTTTTGAAACATTTACAAATGGACAGTTCACAAGATCATGTGTTGTTGTTAGTACTTAAAAGGCTCTGAATCTTGCTTCTAAATACATGCAGTTTACAATTAAAGATGTCTACTCGAGGAGGAATGTTCACTCATTATATAATTATAGAGGCGGCACATCCGAGTAATAGGATTGTAGAAAGAGGTATTGTTGTTATATACTTGTAGATAAAATATTTTGGTAGTCGGCTTACGGGATCGAAAACGAATGTTAAATTTTATGTAGGATAACAAGGAAGGACTGTCAATGTACGAGAGGATAATTTTATACAAGTAGACTAAATCGGCACATTTGCGACGTGATTGGTGTATGATCTACATACACGGCCAAGTTGTGCTCTATAGCAAATTATGTTTAAAAACTTTTTTGCACTCGCTCAATTCTACCACTGTGAACTTCATAGTAAGGTGACCAGATTACAGATCCATACTCTAGAGTACTCCTAACCAGTGAACAGTACAAATAAATAAGAGAAGTCTTAGTTGATCGTGAGATAAAGCCGAGAAGTTGGGTGCTTTTTGATACTGATTCTGCACTCCTTCTCTATATAAACTATAAGTGTGCGAAATTTCATACTTCTCAGTCCGCGCAACTTTCGTATAGAAGGGGTACAAAGGTTTTGCTTCACGTATTAATATATAGATTTAAAAACAATAGAAAAGCAAGATAAACGTTTAAACACACACGCACATTTGTAAAAAATGATTATTGTCACAAGATAAAATTTTTCCTAGAAAAATCAACCAGTCTCCGGAACATGGACATGGACATGGACAACCCTTGAATTACCGGTCCAATGCTCTGACCGCTGATCTACCGATACCCCCTTAATAACTATAATTTGCATTTGCATTGTGAATGCATAAATTAAAATAATTAAAATAATTATTGTCATTTTCTCAGGCTGAAGAGGAAGAAAAAAAGAGACTGCAACAAGAAGCTAAAACGAAAAAGGCTGAAGCAAAGAAGCAGGAGCCAGTCAAGGTCGAAGCGAAGAAAGCGGACAAGAAGCAGCAAGCGAAGAAAGCGGAGCCGCCCAACAAGAAGGAGGAGAAGAAAGTGGAGAAGAAACCGGAGAAGGAGAAGAAGGGGAAAGAGAACAAACAGGAGAAGAATGGTGAATAGGATTTTGTTTGTTATTTAATATAATATTTAATAGTTTTTAAGTAAGTAGTGGTAAACGCGCTCTGGGGTTGCTGAAGTTAAGCCACTTTTGCAAAAGTCGGTTATCGGGTGGGTGACCAAAAATTTATCATCATGAGTAAGGCAAACACGATGAGGACCTCGATCATAATATAATCATAATAATTATTTCGAATTAAATAGGGTACTATAAGGTTTTATATGTGGGGCATACTGAAAGTTTCTGGATCTGGCCACTTACAATAACAGAATGAAAAACTATAGAAATGCTAAGGGACGCTCAAAGGTGGGACTCTGAACAGAGCTACAACAACCAAACCAGACAGGTGATGAACATACAGAAAGTTTTGTTTCCAACTAATTGCACAATAATGAAATTCTGAATAACGTAAAGTTTATTTAGACAAGCAAATTAATTGTAGGCCAAAACTTAAAATAATTTATTCAATTTAGGCTACAAGCAGCTCTTCACGAACTTCACTATGGTATGGTCCATCGGTTAAGTAAGTCTACACAGGGCGGGAGACCTTGTACTGAGAAGAACCGGCAAGATGCTCAGCAGGGGCGTTTCTTTTCTCCCTTACAGCGTTAAAACATTGGAAATCGCCCTATCATAGCAGGACACTTTCTATTAATCAATATAAAAACAACAATTAATAAAATAAAATACAAGCAACACTAGATTTTTTTTAACAAACCAGTTCTAGTGCACAACCATTATAAATTTATAAACATTATTTTATTTTCTTTCTTTTGATATACATGACATGTTCCGTTTCTTTAATAAATTTTTGTTTATTTGTAGTGCCAACGCCAACAGCAAAGAGTAAGCCACCGCAACAACAACAACAACAACAACAACAACAACAACAACAACCACAACAACAAAAGAACAACAAGAAAGACAACAAGAAGAAAGAGTTGCCTCCACAGAAGGCGCAAGTCATCAACATCACACCGGAGACCACCATCGAAGTACTCAACAAGAAAGTGAGACTATTTTTAATATACGAGAAATAATATATTTTTTTTAATATTTAGACTAATTTGACTTTGGTGAGGGCTAATAATAATAAAAATAATTTCTTCGATCAATTATGTACTAGATAAACGATCCGGAACAAAAATGCATATCGAAAGTGGTCCGGTTTGCTCATTCCTATACATTTAAATTTCGAATAACAAAAAGCTGAAAAGCTTATTGTGAACCTTAAATCTTAAAAATAAACATTAAGGTTTCAAAATAATTGTACTTAATATTGACTGTCATCGCCACAACCGTCATTGTGGCTTCGTGGCCCCAAAGTCGCGTACCGTTCTTCAAGCGCTCATTGGGAATCTATACACAATTGATTGAAGAATAATTTGGACTATTAAAATCGAGTAAAATTTGTCAATCAATTTGATCGAGCATAATAATCCATATTAATAAAAACCAATTGTCACATGTACGTCAGCGCATCACTTGAGAACGGCTCGACCGATTTGGCTGATTTATTTAATGTGTCAGGACAATGTTTGGTACGGGTCAGAGTGGAAGTCGAAAGTCATTAATGGCTTCCTTTTAAGCAAATAATGCCATTTCGAAATGACTCCGCTCTTCCATTACAATGACTATGCTAAATAAATAAAATGATATAATAAAATAAGCATGCATAGACATTTTCATTAAAACTGGCTTTTTGATTTGAAAGAATTACAGCTTTAATAGAAGTTCGATACCCGAAGGACCAAGGTTTAATTCCCAGGTCGGACAAAGTGTTTTTCGGTTTGCCCGATACTAAGCCCGGGTTTGTGATCACCAACCCGCATTTGGCAAGCGTGGTGATTAAGCCAATTACCCATCAATTGTAGTGATGACTTGATTTCAATGATGGAGGTCATTGCCCAGCAGTGGGACAGTTAAAGGCTAAAAAAAACACAAATGTTGAAAAAATTTCGATGAGCAGGATTTGAACCTGCACCCTTCTAACATACCGGGTCAGGTGCTCTCCCAATTGAGCTATCGTGGCTCTAACCAGCGCGCCGAAATTATTCAACACTATTTGTATTTGTAAAACAAAACAAAAACATTTTAGTTATAGGCTAATCAAAACATTTGTTTTTATTTTCGGATTATCAAATATGTTTATTTTTCAGAACCAATGCAACAATGAGGCTGAAAAACCCGCTTCGTGCAGTATCATGGAGCAACTCAGTTGCGGCGTTCAGGTGACTGTTTATTTCATTACCAGTTGACCCGGCGGACTTCGTACCGCTTTAACAGTTTCCATGACGACAAAACAAACAAATCGTTAAACAGTTTACTCGTGAAAGCGTATCAAACAAACAAACAAACTAACTTTTTTAATATTAAATATCCTATGTCTTTGATTACACTCTTGAAAATATGTGTACAAAAGGAGATGTTTATTTTTGTATGGAGAAAATGCCAACACCTTGTACAAAATACCGAAAGATAGCTAATGTATGAAATAGGCTTGTTCAAGGCGAGGTCAAGCCAACAAAAGCAGTGCGCTCTCGTAGCGTGTCGAAAAAAAGTGGTCGCTTCGTTTGTATAGAAAACCGGACATGTGGCTACGATTCCTTTACAGGAACGGAGAACGGTTACTGCTAATTGGTGCGTGCACAACAGTTTGTTTGCCGGAAGTCACACGAGAACTTCGTAAAAGTAATCCGAATCGTCGCATAATCCTTCACCACGATAATGCGAGCTCCCACACTGCTGCCAAAAATCGCGTTTTTGAATCGGGAAAACGTGGAGTTGATGGACCATCCTCCATACAGCCCTGACCTGGGGGCCGACCGCCTAACTTGATCGCTTTGAAGGCGAGGCGAGGGGGAGGCGTCATCCTGTTATTTTGAAAGTCAATATAAAAGCAATATCGGAAGCTAAAGCCTATAGCTATCAATATTGCTTTATTGCGATCGAGTTAGGCGGTCGGGGGGCTGAGCCCCAATGATTACTTTACATTCCCAAGAACTAAAGATTTGCTACGTGGTCAACGGTTTCAAGCTCCAGAAGAGGCAGTCGAAGGTTACAAATCGGCCGTTTCGACTATGTCCACTTCAGACTGGAATTACTGTTACAATAATTGGTTTGAACGAATGCAAAGGTGCATCGATTGTCACGGAGAATACTTCGAAGAACGATGAAAATAAATGTTATTGTATTATCTTTGTAGTTTCGGTGTATTCCGATAATTTCGGTGTGGCCTATGTATTATTATTATTCAGCATAAATTTCTGTAACCTAAAAAGTTATTAGTAATCGCTGAACACTGAACTGACGGAATAAAAAAGTGACGTCATAATTCACCATTCCCATACAATTTCTATAAAAAACTGGTTTTGACAGTTAAAAAGTTACTCTATTGACTAACTAGTCATCTATCCGATTGACGACGTGTCGTTAATTCAACATCATTCAAAAATGCGTCGCGATCGCTATCACCGACACTTGTGAATTAGTTTGAAATGCCTGAATAGCTTTCAAATATCAAATTGAAAGGTAATAGATTTGACTAGAGCTAGACAATGAAGGGGCAGGTCACTATAATGATGAAGACTTGCTATACAGTGCCAAATTCAATAACACTTGTAGAAAAAAAAACAACACTATGTTTTTTTTTTTATTATTAAAGTTTATTCGTAGTCTGTAATAATTTGTTTTTTTAACTCAGTTTGATTGGTAATAGTAACTGTTATAATTTCAGGTGGCCGACCTCAGACTACCTCCAGGCATCACCCTGACGAGGGTACATCCCAATGAGAAGAAGGAACCGGTACCCATCAAATCTGTCGTGAGTACACTTATTTGTTACATTTTAATGGCTTATTTTTTTAATTTTTTTTTATTGCTAACGGGTAAGCTTCCCCGTGCGGTGCCGTGGATAAAGAATTGCACCACCCCCATCTCTTCCCGTGGGTGTCGTAAAAGCCGACTAAACGACCATTCCAGAAGATGGGCAGCAGCATCTCTCTGAGGACCCTCAACCTACTGCGATCGCCAACCCGCCTGCCAAGCGTGGCGATTTCGGCTAATGCCCCCCATATTCCTTGGGGACGCCTTTGTCCAGTAGTGGGCGTCTTTTGGCTGAGATGGAGATGAGATGGAAAGCTTTCAGCCTCCATTTCACCTGGTGTTAAGGCCGAAGGTGGAAACGCACTACACCCGGAATCCTCATCTTCCGAGGCACTGGCTACCTTATCTCTAGCTGCCTGAACACAACAATACTGCAAACATTGACGTTATGGCGACATATTTAGATAAGATGGTGGTAGCTAGCCAGGCCGGCGAGGACGACACAAACATGTACCACTGGGAATCGAACCCGGGACCTCTGGTCTAGACCACAGAGGGTAAAAATTTACTAAACCAAAAGACGTCCACTGCTGGACAAAGGCCTTACCTTGCCTTTGCCTTCCTTAACGACCGGTTTTGCTAAACTCAGCAACCTGTCTCAGAACGCTCAAGTGGGAATCGAACCCACGACCCTTGGATTAACGGTCCAATGCTCTGACCGCTGAGCTGCCGAGAAGACTTGTTACAGATTCCGACTTGTCGGAGACTTGTCAGAGAATTATTTTAGTTTTAAAGAAGGTTTACAGCTATTTATAAAAAAAATGAACTTACCTTAAAGCTAATTACAAACCCCCACAAGTAAAAGTATTCAGATTAAATAGCGTTGCAAATGCAAAAATAAAAATAAATTAATGTATCAAAAAATATAAGTATTTAAATATATTTTGTGTTTTCCAGCCGGTGTGGAAGGGCAGTGCGTTAGCTGCGTTACCAACCCCTCCACCGCGGCCGCAGCCCGTTATCAATGCCGATCCTTCGCTGCTAATGTTTGCTCCCGCGCATCCAGGTAAATAACGTATTGTATTGGCTCCGGTAATCGACAGGAACCAGAGATCTGCATTTTGTACCTTTAACCCTTTCACGGAAAATACATTTGCAATTTTTAAAATGCTTTCCAATCTTAGTATATAAAGTTTAATATAGCTGCCAATGCCTTCGAAGGGGTATCTTTAACGATAGAGGTCAGTAACTAATTTTAGACTTTAGCAACAATTGAATACAGACCGCCTGCTCAGTTGTCATGCCATACAATTTCAATGAGTGGTTGATGCCTGGAATAATCTGTCCGAATAAATTATAACAACACAAAGTGTCAACCAGTTTAGGAATAGACTAGACCTATGCTACAACAAAATGAAATGAGAAACAAATAATTCGAGTTCACATTGGATAAAAGCAAGTGTTTGTTGATCCAACTGCCTGCCTGAATTACCTATTATAATAATAATACATTTATATAAAAAAATGTTTTTGTTTTGTTTATATAATTTTAACGCAAATTTTGTTGCGAAACAAATTACAAAAACACAAATGTTGAAAAAAAAATGTTAATGATGGTATTTGTTGACATTGAATGGGCGCCTTTGGCTTTCAAAGTGAAAAAGTAAATAGTGTTGAATAATTTCGGCGGGCTGGTTAGAACCACGATAGCTCAATTGGATGAGCACCTGACCCGGTATGTCAGAAGGGTGCCGGTTCAAATCCTGCTTGTGGAAATTTTTTCAACATTTGCTGAAGAAATCCGACAGTTTTGGATAGGTTGATGTGCAGGCGTCTGTTCTATTATTAGATAAGATAAGATAAGATAATAATTGATCAAAGAGGTCTTTAAACATTAATTTTAAAAATAATATTTCTTAACAAATAGTACCTAAGTACTAAGCCTGTTAACCATCCAGAAAGCTAGTACGCTTGTTCGCGTTAGTAGAGTTTCGCTAAAATGAATACAAGATTCTTTTAGCCTTTTTTTAATTTTTTTAAACCTAGCTGTACACAAAATATCAATAGATAAGATAGCCAGTGCCTCACTAGTTGGGGATTCCGGGTGAAGGGCGCTTCCACCTTCGGCCTTCACTTAACATCAGACACGACACTCGACGATCTAGGAAATTCGCTTATGTAAGAGTAAATATTGTTTGCACAAGTCAGACGGAGCCACTATAGCATATTTGGTAGGGCACCTGACCCGATTCGTCAGAGGGTGCCGATGCCGGTTCAAATCCCGCCCATGGCATTTTTTAATACTACCAAATTTTAACACATATTTTTTTTTCTTGTTTCCAGAACCGCCCAAAACAATCATCATACCGGAGCCACCCCCACCCCCCGCCAAGTCCAAAAAGGCCAAGAAAAAGGCCAAAAAGGCCGCCCACGACCCCGACAAGCACGAAACCAAAATGGTCACCCTCCGAAACCCCATGTTCCACCCCAACTTGCCCCCAGTGCAAGTCACGAACACCCCAGCTCAGAAGAAAGCGGAGATTCGAATCCCGGACCCTATACCGATGCCTCCGACCGCCTGCCAAGCAACTATCACCCCCACTTCAAACGGAATGTACACTATAAGGAACCCGCTAATGTCCATGATGCATCAGCAGTCTCTCATGGGGGCGAGGAGTCAAACGCCCCAAATGAACCAAACGTACGGGCAACAATATAACTTCGTCAATCCAAACACTTACAATCCGGTGCAAACTCCGAATCAATTCGAACAGATCTCGCCGAAAAATCAGGACGAGCTACAGAGTAGGATAATGAATTTGGCGTCCTTCACACAAAAGAACGACGAGGGTTACTCGCTATTCAAAACGAACGAAGACAATCGGCAAAGGAGCTTTTTGACGCCAGAATACTATGAGAGTAATAGTCCCAAACCGGTTGTATCGCCAAACCCTATTGGGACCAGACCTAACAACGAGCCCAATCGGTTTGAAACAGGAGACTCTTCACTATTTGCGAATCCCTTGCAACGGCCCGAACCTATCGGTACTCCCTTAACACGGGAGGAGGTTAGAAATGACTTTGCAGGCTTATATACTCCCTTTGGGCAGGAAGATAGAAATGTGTTCAGGAATGCACTGTTCAATGAAAGGTGTGATGTTGGGGCAAACGTTGGCCGTATGGACGACATTGGGGCCAACCATCTGGCCAATGGCGATTCGCTACCGTACTTCCAGCGTTTGAGGGTCGGTTCCAAGTTGAATAACGAGGTGACGATACATCATGTTACCGAGTCGAAGTTCTACAAAGGGCAGGTTAGTTGAGGTTGCTTTGACAATTTTAGTTAAGCGTAGGTACAGTATTTTTTTTTTTTTTTTTACAAGATAAAATTTTATTAGAAAAAATTATCAACCAACTTTAGGAAGCTCGAGTTGGACTGTGAGGGGTAGTACTGTGAAGTAGTGACGTAGTACCGCTGGCTGGCAAATCACAAACTACTAGAAAAATTCAACGCGTCTTCTGGGGCCTCAGCAGCTCAGCGGTCAGAGCATTGGACCGGTTATACAAAAGTCGTGGGCTCGATTTCCCACTCGAGCTTCCTGAGGCGGACAGTTTTTTTCTAGTATTTATCTTGTTTCTATATATAGCACTAGCGGCCCGTCCCGGCTTCGCACGGGTGGACATTTTTTTTAATATAGCCTATGTTACTCAGCGCTGATGTAGCATTCTAATGGTGAAAGAATTTTTTAAATCGGTCCAGTAGTTTTTGAGTTAATTCGTTACAAACAAAAATACAAAGGGTTATTTAAGTTATTCTTTCAAATTGAACCGCTTCTAATGCGCAACGGGCTTGGAATTCAAACCCCTTTAAGACCTCCTGAAGGGGTTACGAGACCTGTCCCTGTGTATAATAATAGTATTGTGTGCAGGAGGTGGCTGGCGAATCGCTTTTCTCTCGCGCCGCGTGGTCGGCGCAACAACCAGCCTTCCCCAACAACGGTATGTTTTTATTTACTTTTAAAAATGCATATCAGCCTAAAGACGTCCACTGCTGGACGTCTGCCGCCCCCAAGGATCTCCACAACGACCGGTTTTGTGCTGCTCGCATCCAGCAAAAAAATATAAGCAAAAAATTGTAGTTGAGGATTTCGGGTGAAGTTCCTTCCCGGTGGAATCTCACCAGATCTCTCATCAGATGAAGGCAAAGTATACCCTTAAGATACTCTTATAAAAAAAACTAATTATAGCTTTTTGAACGAATTATAGGTATTTAAATAAAAGCACTGGTCTGTCGAACACTGATTTCTGTTGACTTATAAATAAATAAACATTCTATAACCTTCGTTATTTGAAATTTCTAGGTGTGGGCGGCGTATCCCCGCCTCCTAGCGAGTGCCCCGGCGGAGCACCCGACGATGAAGCGGGCTTCGGCCCCGTCGGCCCGCCGAAGCACTACGCCCTGCGAACCGCCAACTAAGGGAAAGCCACTTAGCCACCACGACACACCAACTACCAACAAACACCAGGCTACTGTGTGAACGCAGGAATTACCGGACTTTTACCGGAGGGACGTGTGTACTACCGGACTTTTACTAAAGGGACGTGTGAAATACCGAACTTTTAATAAAGGGACGTGTGAACTACCGGACTTTTACAATAGAGACGTGTGAACTACCGGACTTTTAAGAGACGTGTGAACTACCGGACTTTTAATAAAAGGACGTGTTTATTACCGGACGTATAGTGTAGGGCCGTGTGTATTACAGAACGTATAGTATAGGTGCGTGTGTACCATCGGACGTCTTTTATAGAGACGTTTATCACCGGAGTACAGTATGTGGACGTAGGAACCATCGGAGGTATAGATAGGAACGTGCCTACTATCACACGTCTAGTATACGGACGTGGGTTCCATCAAACATCTATTTTGGGAGTTGTTGTACCATCGGACATCTACTGGAGAGATCATTCCCTGGTGTGATCTTTACATCAATTACTGTGAACAAAAATGTGGTTCAAATAAATGAGATGTTTAATTTTTTATGGAGAAAATGCCAACACCTTGTACACAATACCGAAAGATAGCTAATGTATGAAATAGGCTTGTTCGTAATGATTTTCTTCAAATAAATGAATAGTTTTCATGTAACAATTATCTGAAACACTAAAATAAATTAACTTTCGTGATGGCAGCGGTATTCTGCCAATGTCAAGTAGCTGTCAAAACAAGTTATGTCTATAAACCGTATTGAAGTATATATATATATTTATTTTAACTAATTACGTGTATTTTTTTATTAAATGTACAGGGTCTTGGCATAAAATTAAACATCGCCTTTGTACTTGGTGGTAGTGTATATTATACACTAGAAATTATCAGTATAGACGCCTGCACGTCAACTTTTCCAAAACTGTTTTGCAAATTTCTTCAATACATTTTCAACCATATTCGTAAGGGATAAAGTTCAAAGTCTATTGAGGAAATTTGACAGTTTGTGGTAGGTTGATGTGCAGGCGTGTGTACAAGTAAAAACACTGACCAAAACTTCCACACGCTACTAAGCAATAAAAATGTTGATAACGCGCAATAAAATGATGAATTTATTTATATATATTTATGTTGTAGCTGTTTGATATTACTGTTGTTTTTATATGTAATACTGTATTTATATCAGCATAAAATTAAACAACTGAACTGTGACATTAATATAACATGATGGTCTTTAACAATCCCACTGATGGGAAGAACTCTGGTGGGGCACGGTAGGCCCATTTAAAAGCCCTTTATATAAACCATCTTGAATAATGACAATGACAAATGTTTTCTACTTGTATTCTGTCTCGCTCGCACTTCCATGATGACTACTTATAGTCATGCGCAAGACAATATATGTAAAAATAAACTGATTAAGACACACGGATATGTATAAAATCTATTATGAAAATGACAAAAACATCTAGAAATCAACTTATGAGTTGATAAGTCGAACTTATGTATGAGTAAATGCTATAACATTAACGAGCATAAATAATAATATATACATTCAAATATACAATAATATCTGCACTAGAAAAGTATCTTAACAATTTCTATATACACGATTGCAGCTGAATTATATATATAATTTCTCAATAGTAAGTATGTGACAAACTTAAAACGAAAACATATTATGAAGCAAACCTGTCTACTTTTCTAGTTATATTTATGCTCGTAAATAGTAGTTTTATACGAAAACAAAATATTGTCAAACGTTATTTGATTGAACATGATCAAATTAAATGTGACATAAAAACGGATAGAAAATATAAAGATGTTGTTAGCAACTTTTGTACGAGCGAGTCTTTAGACTAAAATTATTATTTATAATCTATAGTTGCAATTCAACGATCTACGCTAACACTGTTGCTGAATTTCCAACTTTATCTTGAGAAGATAAGGCGTCTAGTTCTGTTCTACCCTTTGGGGTCATAAACCACGTTATACGCTACGATTATGTGACAACATGGTAAAGATTATGACGTGCTTTATGATAGACCGCTTCGTAAAGTTGTTAACGATTTAAGTGGGTTTAGCACGAACAAACGAAGCCCCAAGTCGAATATCGTTACAAAAGTCTGTAGCTGTATTTTGAGATTACGGAAAATTTTCAAAATCAAGCTATTGATACACGATTGTGATCAGTTTTAAAATAGTAATGTATGTTATTACGATAAATGGGATGTTGTATGGGAATTGGTACAAATGGAACCTTACAAATGATATATGAAAAATGTATGACGTCGTCGTGACTTTTTTTGGTAGCAGTTCGTGCTAAGGCCACTTACGCCGGAAATGTAAGGACAGTCTCAAACTGGCTAGATATAATTTATGCTGTAAGTGCCACTATTCATAGAAAGTAACTTTATCACTGTATTTCATAGTATTGTCGGTCGTCTGTAACGAAAGTATCGTCTGCGAAAGGTTGTAAGGTGTAAAAGATAAGTAAACTGTATATTATAGCTGATGTGTGCCGTTTTATTTATTGATTACCCTTATTTATAAATAAAAACTTTTTATATTAAATAATTAAAACCTACGATTGATAATAATACCTACTATTAAAGATCCGAACCATAAATGCATCACGAAAATGGTCGCGTTTGCTCATACTAAAACATATCTAAATATCCTCAGCATCAAGATCGAAACCTTTGCAAGTATTGTTAAATACTTGCAAGTGTTATTAGATACCCTATATATAACTCCACTCTCTGCTGTGAGAGTGTATCCCATCTGGCCCGGTGACTTGGCCCGGCGCCGGTCCACATAGGAAAAAAAGTTTTAACTGGCCCGGTGATATATTTACCGGGCCAGATGACACAAATCAAGTGCCATCATCCCCGGTAAGGTGAGAAAACAGGATACGCCTCTTAATTTGTGAAATACTAACTACATGCAGCTATGAAAAGGATTGAATAAATCAAACTGATTTGTATTCAATAGTCAGTTTTTATTGTGAATGACGCGATATCAACTTGTGTCAGGTTGATTAGTATTTCACAAATTACGAGGCGTATCCTCTTTTCTCTCCTTACCGGGGACGATGGCACTTGATTGTGTGATTGTGATTGTGATTGTGTGTGTCATCTGGCCCGGTAAATATATCACCGGGCCAGTTAAAACTTTTTTGTCCCATGTGGCCCGGCGCCGGGCCAAGTCACCGGGCCAGATGGGATACACTCTGCTGTGAGAACAACAGTGACGTAATCAAAAAATCAAAATCAAAAGTATTTATTGAATTTTCACATTCGTATATAACAATATCCGAGGCTGACTCCTTATAAGTGCATGTAGCACCTATTCCAGAAAGATACCCCCTTCCTTATCTTCTACATACACTATTTAGCAATAAGAGAATAAAATATAATTAATATTATAAACTAAAACAAAATTGAGTATTTATATGTATGAGAGGGTGCGTGCGTGTGTGTGTGTGTGTAAAGGTAATCAATGAGCACCACTAGCATTAGCGTCGTTTAACTGACGCCAACTTTATTTCACTCTTATCAGCGACGACATTTTACTAAAACTCGTTGTTTCTGGCGTCAGCGCTGTATTCGTGGCTGTCGTCGGTGACTCTTTGTTTAACTCATTCAAACGAGGCGTGAAGAGGCACCGTTGCGGGCCGGCAAGGGAAGGGCGACTGTTGCTGCGTTGTTTTCACGCTGCACCAGTTGTTCTTGCGTCTAGACTCCATTTCCACTTAACATCAGTTGGAGTGGAGTCATTTCTCGAGCTACGTATAAAAAAAAATCAGCGACATTTTACTATAACTATCGTCGTTCGGCTGGCGTCAGTGCTGTCTTCGTGGCTGTCGTCATTGTTTCTTGGCGGCGGCGGCGGCGGTGGCGTGCGTGGGAGAGTAATCAGTGTCGTTCGGGTAAATAAACTACGTTATAAGTGTTTAATTTATTTATTTAGGTAATAAATCAGTGTTGTTCGGCTGTCGCCAGCGCTGGCGTCAGTAGTAAAGGTAATCAGTGTCTAGTATTAGCGTTGTTTAACTAGCGTCGTCGTAGTTAAACTGCCGTCAGCATCACCCCACTGCCGTCAGCATGTCTCTTTATTCACTCATATCAGCGACATTTACTAAAACTTGGCGTTTGGCTGACGTCAGTGCTGTCTTCATGGCTGTCGTCAGTGTCTTTTAGCGATGGTGGCGTGCGTGGGGGAGTCTGGCCGCCGTCGCTTGCGTCGCGGCGGCGGCTCGGTGAGGCCGGCGTGCGCTTGGGCCGCTAACAACATACCCAGCTGACACAGCGCCTGGCAAGTAACATATTTATATAGGTACAGTCGAGTTCATAAATATATGATCAAATCCAAGGGTTCAAAAATAATTGAGCATAGAAAGGTACATAGGCGTCTGAACAGATTTACCAATCAAAAATATGTACACGTATCACCTATCATATTAATCTGAGCAAGTCTCACAATAATATGTAAGCAACTGAATACTTCAAAATTATTCAAAAGTGTCATTGACTTGTAATCAGTCCAAGTAATCTAATTGTTCGTTGTATACCTTCCATTCTGTGGAACAAAAATATCTGTACTAAGGTTTTACACTTTTATGTGAACACGTGGAAGTTCATAAATATCTAAACAAACATAAGACTTAACATTTTGACAATCATCGAAAAGAGTGCCGTATTGTCAAATCATACATTTGTCTCTTTCACTTTAAGTGTGACGTCATAGAAGTGTCATTAGTGTTTGATTGTCAGTGTCTAATATAATATTTTCTCTACCTACTCTAAAGAGGTTAAAGTATGCATGCAATTAAATAATAACTTTTCCTATTCACTTGCGTTTGTATAGGTACCTTATATAAATGTTGCTATCATGTCCTTATGATATTAGGACCATTTGCTATTAGGTCTTGTTGCTAATAGGACGAGCTGCTCTCAGGTCTTTTTGCTTTTAGGACATTGTGCTCATAGGACGTTTTACTTAAATGTCCTTCCGATACGAAAGGGAATTTTTCTAGTAAAATTTTATCTTGAACTTTAAATAGCATTGTGAATACAAAATTCAAAATAATAAAAAATCAATTATGATGAAATATTTATAAAATACAGTGAAAAAATTAAACGCCTACTCGACCCAGCCAGAAATCGAACCTGAGTCCTCCGCAATCGGGGCGGCTGCACTGACCATTATGCTACCGGGAAGGCTGACGTAAGCACTGATTTTTTTCACTGCTTTTATTTTTAGTTTTGACTGCTTTTTAGCGGCAGTGGGCACTGTATTTTATAAATATTTAGCTCCAGTGCAGCAATTAGCACTAAAAACGAAAAGTAAAATAAATTTTGATGAGTTTCATCAATTCCGGTGAGTGGTATAAAACGCGTACGGGCTGACCTCTTCGTGCATCTCCCTCGCCATCGTGTAGACGCTGTGCTCGCTGCTGTTGTACATCAGCGCGTTAGACAGCATCAGCAGTACGTCGCGTTGGAAGGCAGCCGTCGACCTGTAGCGGATTGGGAAAAGTAAACAAATTAAATAAAAAATTATTTAATTTTATTTTATTTATTTGTCGGCAGCGGGGGGGAGGTTGGTGGGGGAGGTTGGTTTGTGTAGGTAGGACGGTCGAGCAAACTCTGATTCGCCGATAACACCGTTCATCTTGGATCTTCAAAATAAAGACGCAGTCGTATTCCTTACAGTCACTTTAATGTTATTTAAAATATCACAATTACATTACTTAGAAACAGTTGCCCGATGCAAATGGATTTTAGAAACGAAGTGAGTTCTGCGCGTGCGTACGCTCTGACCGCTCTCGTTCAAATGTGTCCAGTCCGTTGTCGCGCCAAGCCAACTGCCGTTGACGTTTCGCGCACCATAGAGCGTAGGCTGCGCAGACCACACTAAGTCTATACTTACGTTGCGTTGTACTATACTTGTCGTTTTTAAGCGATGCTAGCGCCACATCTCCGACATATTTATTAGGACAACCAACAAAACATACACCAATTAAACTTAAAAATTAACATAAAAAAGTCTTAATCTAACTGCCGTACTCAGAGACGTCAATTAAGTTTTAATGACAATTAAGTCTGTTGCTGTCACTTTCCTATGTATAGTGCTAAATAGAGAAGGCAAGACATTTAATTGTCATTAAACTTAATTGACGTCTCTAAGTACGGCAGTAAGTGCTGTCTTACTTACAGGTTGCCACGGGTACCACGGCTTGTGAGTCCACAAACCTTTTGACCACCACAGTCGGCTATAATCGACAAGTAGTGTACCCTGCACACCAACGACGATAATGATAAGACTTATAGTATACAAAAACACAAAATAAAGATGTTGCTCTCACCCAGCTCTTGCCAGCCAGCTTGCGGAGATCGTCGTTCCACCTAGTCTGAGGGCGTCCTACACTACATTGCCGATACGATGCAAGTGTTTACTCTGAATCGAATGCTTGGCGCACTGGACACGGCGACGCATTTATGCTGTGGCGGTCAATAATTTAAAGTATAAGGTTGTTTTATAAAACATGGTACATAACTAAGATATATATAACATGTTTTGTCATATTGTCTGGACGCACCTTTAGAACACATATGTTGATCTCAAGATCCCCATCTTGGAGTGAAAAGCGGACTGTATTTGAATAGATATAATATTATTTCGTACAAGCAATTCGTGTGACCGTACAAAGGTAAAATCGGCCGGTGCCTAAGCTGTCGCGAGGCTAAGTGTCGCGGTGTGCGGCGGGCCAGGGGTCCGAAGCTGTTCCCACCGCCCGCCGCTACCCCGTCGTGTCGCTGAGATCGGCCGAACGCCCCTCGCGCGCCGACACATATGTAAGTCAGTTACGTACAGCTAATTAAAATCGAATTAAAATTATTAAATTTTTATTATCTAATTACTACAAGTAGTTTTTACAATTTGTAGGTCTCTTTATTAAATTTGAAAAAACCTGTTTTAGAGGAGATCACTCTCTCACATAGATAGATTTTACAATTATTATATTTATTTCTATAGGTACACAAACAAATAAACAAGCAATGCTCGAGTACAGTAACATATTTGGTTAATTTTATAATCTTATTACAGGGCGCGCCATGGCTAGTAAATTTTAGTCGACTGGTATGTACAGGGCACGGCATTGCTTGTCAGTTATAGCCGACTGCCCAACCACGTGTCGGTTAAAGCAGACAGGATTTATCACGTTGTTTATAGCCGACAGTGGCGGTAAAAAAGTCAAACGAACGCTATCCTCACCTGATGGCCCCGCTGTCAATGTTCTTGCGTATCGCGGTGAGGTCCATGGGCCGTTTCACGACGGTACTGTAGCCGGGAGCCTCGTCATCGCTGATTGGACGAACGAACAACGACGCGTACTTGTGTGCGCACAGCCTGCACACAAAGCAAACATATTATTGTTATTATAAGCCTGTAGTGTCACACTCCACCCTCGTTCCATCTTGTTCGATTTGGAGCAACAAGTGACCGATCTTTAAGATGGTAGTCAAGGTCGTAAAAATATATCAGACAACACAGTTATAAAAACAACGGCGAAATTAATTAACATCATCCTGGGGTAGTGGCACTAGTGTTCGACTGGAACCAATGATCGACATTTATTTCTTTATATAGGGTGTTTGGTAATACCTGTTGTATAATCCCGAATATGGCAGATAGAGTGCCATTCATAGAATCCAGGAAAATAAAAAAAAAAAAAAAGTGAAAAGCCGAAAGCTGATCACTTGGCCGAGATATTGAGGTTCTTTGTTACTAAGTAAAACTGTAAAGTTACAACCTGATACGTTGTTCTTGGTCGTCAACCTCATGGTCAAACATAAACAGACTCGAAACATTGCAGGAATGAACAAAAAAATTGTAATAAAATATATTTGAGCTTTTTTATGGACAAGTATATCTACGTAAATATGATTTAGCATGTTATCACAGTGTTCTTTATACTTGGTTGCATGGCCATGTTTCGGGAATATACCTACACCTATTACCAAACATCCTGTACATTAAAATATAGGGGTCAGACACTGATTTTAGTCTTTAGCAACAATTGGATAGACATACCACCTGCTTTCGAGCTATCATCTCGTAAAATTTCAATGAAAATCAATGTTATATAGACAAGAAATGTATGTCGAACATTAGTCCTAAAGTGTCGGGTAACTAGTGCCACTAGCTTTATTTAACTTTAAAAGCCAGAGGAGCTCTATTCAGTGCCGGAAAGTATATCATGGGGTGCAGGTTCGAATCGCGTTCGAGAAATTATCGAAATATCGTGAAATTGTTTCATCCCATTTTGCGTATTCGGAATTCTCGGAAATTCTCGAAATATCGTGAAATTGTTTCATCCCATTTTGCGTATTACAGCGATTTCGGCTCGGCGATGATGAATCAATCAGTCGGGACAAGTCATTAAATGTATATAGATTATGGTTATAAACAACGAGTAACGGAAAGGTGTGGTAACATTGAAAAGATCTAAAGTATATCCGATCTAGAACTTGTATCTAAGACATAATTATTAGCTTCAATGTATTCCCCCGCCCGATCCTCTAAATGACAGCACACATTTACAGAATACACTAAACATGCACACCAGTTTAGGCCCAAGACACCGTACTCGTACAACAAGGGTACGAAGAACCGGTTCACACTCGCTCTACACCAGGTACAGACATGTACCTGGTCGGTTCTCTCCTCCTCCACGGCCCGGTCAACCCGAGCCGAGGTCCGTGCCTTTAGAGGCGCCCTCGGGTTGCTCCGCTCCCCGATCCGATCCGAACCCTTCGGAGAATCTAGTAGGGCACGGGGACGTGCACTTGTGCGCGATGCCGTTCCCTCTAGATAACCTCTGAAGGTGATTCGTTTCACACTGCTTGAGGGACCCTTTACGTTCCTCGCCGCCCCCAAAAAGCCCGGTGAAGCTGAAAATGCCGCAGCGGCAATCAGCAATCTCTCTCCAAAAAAAAAAAAAAATGTATTACAACATTTTCTGAAATGAAACAACTATTACGGATCTACTCGCGTTTATTCTACACATTAGTTTTAATTAATGTTTATCCTGACGTGTCGAACCCTTTGCAGGGTCCGTGGTCACAGGGAGACTCCCTGTGACCACGTACAACATTACCAATACAACATTTTTTATTAATATTGTGACGTCACATCAAAGTAAACAGGTCGCACCCCTAGTGGTTCAGTAACCTCTGTGTACTTACATTTATGATCACTGCTGCTTGCCTATGCGCGCCTGACGCGCATGACTTCACTAAGATAACATTTAATTTACAATTACATAATAAATTTAAGTTAATAATTATGTCTTAGTACTTCGCATACAAGATCTAGATCGAATACACTTCGGATCTTTACATTTTGACCACACCTTTCTGTTACACGTTGTATATAACCATAATCTATATACATTTAATGACTTGTCCTGACTGATTGATTCATCATCGCCGAGCCGAAATCGCTGTAGCTAATTAGGTGAAATTTGGACTGTAGGTTAATTGAGTGACGTAACCAGCCACTAAGAAAGGATTTTACTGAAATCACACCCTTACCCTTAGGGGGTCGAATAGGGGGTGAAAGTTTGTATGAAAGTCCGTCAGTTTTGAAGTAAAATACGTGAAAATTGTTATTTGGCTTTTTAAAAAGAAATAAAGAATGACATGTCTAAGGAATTTCGTTTATTTTCCTAGGAGTAAAAAAGAGAAGAAGGTTTTTTGGGGAAATCGTTATTTTTAAAGTAAGAACTATAAAAATTAATAATTTAATCGATCTTTAGTTTTACCAACAAAAATAAAGAATGACGTTTTAGCTTTTTTCAAAAAACGTCCCCTAGAAAGTTGAAATAGGGGTGGAAAGTTTGTATGGAAATTATTCTTACAGATACTTACTTACTTACTTACCTTTAATAAGTTTAGCTTTTATCAAACAATTTAAAAACAATTACAAGTCGTGTAGCCCATGTGAGCAAAGCCGCGATCATTTACCTGCTATACACGAGCATGACCGACTTCTTCCATAGTCGGTGGCGGCGATCGGCATCGGTGCCGCTCGGAGAGTCGGGGGCACTCTCCGAACCAGAGCAGGCTAGGGGCGAACACCGTACTATTACTATTTTATATTGAAATGAAATGAAATGGAAATTGTTTATTTTATTTTAGGCATATAAATTGCAATGTGAACGTCTAGTAGTTACATTTAAATATGAATACACCGTGTTGCGCAAAACCTGAACTTAGTTAATTCAGAATCTAGAGTAGAATCGATTCCATTAATAAAAATAAAAATATGGGTCAGATTTTATAAAATGATATGGTTTTAATTTTTAAATTCACTTAACTCTTGATATAATGCTCGCGATAATAATAAACTTTGTCATAAGTTGCTTTAAATAATGGCGGCGCCAAGCGGCAACATTGCACTCACAGTTTATCTTTATCATAGGGTTTTTTATTTGAAAGAAATGCAAGAAAATAAAAAGTACTAAATATCTTCTTAAATAATCCCGAAAATTGTATTTAATAATTTATATATTTCTTTTATAGTAAAAATAAGTTGGGGTGTCTGAGGTTTTGCGCTATTTCATTAACACGTCGTATATGTATATTATGAAAAAAAAAAAAACTATTACACAAAATAATGGTAATAGGTGTATATTCCACAAAGCCATGCAACCAAGTATAAAGAACACTGACTGTGACAACGTACGTAGATTTACTTTTCAAAAAACAAAAAAAAAAACTAAATGTAATCAACACTATACTCTTACTCTATTATTTTTACAAATATTGAAAGATCAGTTATGAATTAGGCAAGCTATATTTATGATTATTTACATATAATTTTACGCAAATACGTTGGCTATTTTATTATTTTACAATTTTTTGTTCATTCCTGCAATGTTTCGACGTCTGTTTATGTTTGACCATGAGGTTGACGACCTAGAACAACGTATCAGCTTGACCTAGGGTTGTCATTTTACAATTTTAATTAGCAACAAAGAACCTCAATATCTCGGCCATGTGGTGATTTTCAGCTATGTTCATAATTTTCCAGGGTTCTATGAACGCCGAACGGTACCCTATCTGCCAGATTCGGGATTATACAGGTTTATACAAACACCCTGTATATTACAAAAACACAAATGTTGAAAAAATTTCCACGACCCTTCTGACATACCTCTCTCTAGTGTTTTTGTAATTTGTTTCGCAACAAAATTTGCGTTAAAATTATATAAACAAAACAAAAACATTTTATAAATAGCTTGCCTACTTCTTAACTGATCTTTAGTATTTGTAAAAATACTATGATCAGATGTTAATGACGGTAGTTGTTGACATTGAATTGGCGCCTTTGGCTTTTAAAGTAAAAAAAGTAAATAGTGTTGAATAATTTCGGCGGGCTGGTTAGAACCACGATATCTCAATTGGAAGAGCACCTGACCCGGTATGTCAGAAGGGTGCAGGTTCAAATCCTGCTCGTGGATATTTTTTTTAACATTTGTGTTTTTGTAATTTGTTTCGCAACAAAATTTGCGTTATAACTATATAAACAAAACAAAAACCCTGTATATTTCTTTATTAACATTTGTTTGCACAGTCGGCTATATACTATCTTAAAATGTACTAGTCTACTACTATTACTACTTTTGCACCCAGTTGCAGAAAAGCTCATTAAAATTTTAAAGTTCCTTTAAATATTAATGCCACTTTAAACTGTTGCACAAAATAGCTTCTGTCTGTAAATTTAATGCTTCATTAGTTTTAATGAACCCAAAGTCAAATCAGGGCTTTAACAGATTTTTACGTTGCACGAAACGTCATTAGCGCTAAAGGACCTTTACTTTGACGTAAACTTGACACTTTGAGGTTATAATTTTTAATGCCTGGTCAAGCGGTCATTAAATTCATATTAAACTTATTTTAAACTGTTTTAACGTTACTTTCAAACTTAAAATTTGTTTGTTGTAATAAGTGGATTTCGTTATGTCTCTAACAAGCCTTTCGTCCTTATCCGATCACGAAGAATATTATGTTTCCCGTCGACGACGCCGTGTTATTCCAGATAGAATAAATTTGTTTCAAAAACATGATGGAGAAGATTTTCGCGTGAGATACAGAATATCTAAAGAGACGGCTTTACGAATTTCTGAAATTCTCAACCTGGAACCTGAAACTCGAAGGAATAAAGCCATTGATGGTCTCACACAATTATTGATTTGTCTGAGGTTCTTCGCGACGGGATCTTTCCAGCAAGTGTTAGGAGATTTAGTAAATGTGCACAAGTCAACAGTATGTCGCATAGTTCAAAGAGTAACACGCAAACTAGCAAGTCTTAGCGCAACATTTATTAAAATGCCTGTAGACAGGAATGAGCTACAAAGAATTGCTGAAGGATTCTATCAAATTGATGGCTTTCCGAGGGTGGCAGGAGCCCTTGATTGCACCCATGTGAAAATTGATAGCAGAGGGGGAGCACTACCTGAACTATACCGCTGTAGGAAAGGATTTTTTTCCATTAACGTTCAAGCTGTTTGTGACTCCAGCCTGAAAATCAGAGACCTTATAGCGCGTTGGCCTGGGTCAGTCCATGACTCAACCATTTTCAATAACTCTCACATATGTGCAGATTTTGGAAGGGTGAAATATGGCACATATTGTTTATTGGGAGACAGTGGATACTTCAACAACAATTATCTACTGACCCCTTTTCTGCATCCTCAAAGTATAGCTGAAGAAGCATACAACAAAAGTCACATTGCGACCCGAAATACAATTGAGAGATGTTTTGGGGTTTTAAAATGGCGATGCCCTTGCCTGGAAAAAGGCATTACTCTAAATAAAACATCTACAGTCCTGCAAGTGATTGTTGCATGTGTGGTGCTGCATAATTTGTGTATAGAGCTAGATGAGGTCGTACCTCCTAGTGACATAGAAATAGATTATGATGATGGAGAAGACAATAATTTCCTCTATACTAGTTCACAGGCTGGTCAGACATCAGTCCGAACAGCAATTGTAAATAGTGTTTTCTCTTAAATAACAAGTTTGTTCTAAATAGATAATTGTTTTATTTTGTTATTAATACCTTGTAATCTTTTACAAATTATTGAAATACAAAATGATAGGTACAGCAGCTGTACCATTGAATTGAGACTCATTTTGCTAATAATTTGTTTGAAAGCGTCAAAAGCTCAATGTCAACGAGTTTGAATACCATATTGAATTTTAATATCTGTTTGAAAACTGTGGGACACAAATCGGTTTAACTGTACCTCTATCTTGTAAATTAGGTATTACAACGGCATGTAGGAAGGCTATTTAAAAGCTTAACATATTTGAATTAAAACAACATTATTTGTGTTAAGTCCTAGTGTTTTTTTATTTTTAAGAGTTCCATTTTAAGTAAATGTTCCCTTTTATTGTATAAAATCTCCATCATCAGTTTTTTTTTCTCCAAATCTGCATTCTGACATTTTTTTTTAAAATATAATCTCTTCAATGTCTCTGCAGATGCTTTTTTTATTATTTTTCTTGGCTTGAATGCTGAAACAATTAACATAATATGAATACATACTGATATCAATAACGACATAGATAAATCAAAAGTCAAGAAAGTATATAAATATAAACCTTTACAGGTATTTACTAGTACAGTTCGTATGTATAGTAAAATATATCAAATAATTTAACCCACCTTTTTTTTTACTCGAAACATTTATTTGCTTTGGTGTTGCTGAAATACTCGTATTAGGAGTGTCATGTATGTCTACCGACATGCTATCAGATGCTTGTGGTTCTTCAGCTGAAACAAATAATATTGTTCTTAATACTCACACATAAAAAATGCTATTGTAGTAGGTATAGAGTTCCTTCAATCCCCATTCATCATGTATATGGGGATATGGCCTACTCCTTAATGGAAGGCGGGAAGTTAAAATGTGTTGGTGATGATAGTTTCTCATTTTGTTATTTTATAGTAAATTTAGGACTTTTCTGATTGTTTATAAATATTCTTATTATTTATAAACTTTTTATTATTATTAAGATTTTGTGTCTTTTTGACATATACCAACCTATAACTATGACATCCTGCGCTGAGGGACCTGGTGGAGCATCATAACCAGATAAAACAGTAATAATATTGCTGTCACTATCTGCATTAAACAAACTAGTTTCTGAAAAATAAATTAAATAAGTTATTTAAAAAGTTAAAAGGAGCTAGGTAGGTAACAAAATTTTAACTACGTCTGTTGCTTTAACAAAGCTGAAAAATATAAAATAACAACTAAAATTAACAACAGAATTGCATACCGTTAAAGAAACCTGATGCACTGTCATACGGATTGCACAGCGGTTTTACTTGGTCCTTTATAATGGCCAGGAGTTTCGCATCATTATCTGTTGTTTTCGGTTTCCAATAGCCACCACCAGTCTTGTTCATTTCAATCTAAGAACATTACAAAGAAATGCATTTCTTAATTTATAGAAAACAAGTTGTAACATGCAGTTTTGCTTGTTAAAGAAGACAATATTAATGAGAAATAGTTATTCATTAAGAACTAACAAGTAAATATTATAAAATGAAGACTATTAAATTACCTTATCATCCTTTATATTTTTTATGGCATGTGCAACGTCATCCTGTGTCAGCATCCGTTCAGCGTTGATGTATGCTAACTTCTGCAAAAGTAAAGAACTGAATTGTACACAATACACACAATGCGTTCATTATAATAAACATTCAGCATGACAACTACTTACATTGCTTTCTCCTACATCTTTGCGAGTTTTTTGCTTCATATTGTCATACAAAGCTTTTAATTGGTCTGTATCCCTTGGACCACTAGTGCAGTTACTATTATATTTAATAGTTATTTCCTTCCATGCTTCCCTCTTCTTCGCAATAAATATACCACCAGTTCTTTTGCATTCGATTATATGGTTGTACCTGTAAGATAATAATTTATAGATCAATATTGCCAAAGTTATTTATTATGAACAGAATACTTACACTTGGTAATAAAATAATACTCACTGCGTGAGAAGATCTATTAATAATGTCTTTTCTTCATGTGTGTAGTTTGCACCTCGTTTTCGCGATTGTGGTAGTGACATTTTTTATTAGTACTTAATTATTACCAATTATAACGGAATGTAAGTAAATAAATACACCACGCACAGACGTTGCGGCAGATTTATTTTAAAAAATTTTTTGACTTGACTGACAATCAATCAACATTTGACGTTGACGTTTACAGACGTTTAATTTTTGCAACTGCATTACCATTTTAAGTGACGAACACAATAACAATACGCAACCATTCACTCACTTCATTCAAAATGTATTTTAAAACTTGCAATACTATCTAATGTCGTCATTAAATAGTCTTTAACTAAAGGATCATTAAAAGTACCTATAGGAGTTTTGTGCAACGTCTTTAAATCTAATGAACCAATTATCGCTAATGACTCATTAACTAATGTTTTCTTTAAAGTCAGCTTTCTGCATAGTCTACTATCTTAAAATAATTGATCCTGGTCGATCATACAAACTTACTAGTTTACTTAAATCACAAAATAAAAATATTTGTATACTTTGGAATCCCTATTCCTGTTGCAAGTGTTTACTGTGAATTGAATGCTTGGCGTACAGGAGACGAACGCGACGCATTTATGCAGTGGCCGTCAAAATGTTAAAAATCATACAACTTGTATAATACATAAAAATACATTAACCACAATAGTTATTCCGTGTTTTGTTCCTGCCATGTAAACGTCATTTCAAATTAGAATAAAAGAGACAAAACACGGAATAACTATTCGAAGCTTATTCTTTGTTTATTTGTTAGGCCCTTAAAGTATATATATTTCAGTTTGTATGAAAAAGCAGATTATTTTTACCCTTTCCCAAAGAGAATTAAAATACTCACTTCTGGAGTTGGATTTCTTCTTCCGGGAGTAATCTCTCTTCTTCTTCCCATCTTTCTCTTCCTCTCGACTCAACTAAAAATAAAAATTCAAGAGTTTAGAAATTACAAACAAAATTCTTTTTATATCAATCAATGGATTGTTTAAATGTTTTCTAGTAACTAGTTTTATATAAAGCGTAGGAAGCTTAATTAAATATGTATGACTATTTATAAAATTTATAAATAGTCATACATATTTTTTTTACTGTATTTTTTTTCACTGTATTTTATATCTAATATATAAAATTCTCGTGTCACAGTTTTCGTTGCCATACTCCTCCGAAACGGCTTGACCGATTTTGATGAAATTTTTTGTGCTTATCCGGTATCTATGAGAATCGGCCAACATCTATTTTTCATCCCCCTAAATGTTAAGGGTGGTCCACCCCTAAATTTTTTTTGATTTTTGAAATTTTTCCAATACAAAATGATTTGTTTGTAGTGTTGTCATGGAAACTGTCAAAGCGGTACGAAGTCCGCCGGGGGCAGCTAGTATTTTATAAATAAATATTTAATTTAGCTTCAGTGCACTGAGCACTTAAAAAAATAAAAAAGTAAAAATGTATGACTATGTCTATGACTATGGCCTTCGATCAATAATGTACTAGATTCCCGATGAGCGCATGAAAAACGGTGCGCGACTTTGGGGCCACGGAGCCATATTGACAGTAAATACAGTCAGGTCATAAATTCTGTCACATGTTTAATATAAAATAATTGAGACAAGTTTATTCATTATGTAACCATTTATATACCAAAATGAACTTAACAAAACATAGATTCTTATGACAATAAAGTTTATTCAAAATTACCTCCGTGATTTTGAATACAGGCCTTCAATCTGCGCAGCCAGTCGTCTATCGCAGCACGAACCCTCTCTCTCTTATGACCTGACTGTGTATTAAGTACAAATATTTTTCAACCCTAATTTAATCTTTATACTTAAGATTTAAGGTTCACAGTAACCTGAAGTTGTTGATGCTGTCCAATATTTTTGCAGATTTTGTTATTCGAAATTTAAATGTATAGGTATGAGCACACAGGACCACTTTCGAGTTGCATCTTTGTTCCGAATCCTTTGTCTAGTATCTAATTGATCGAAGACTTATAGCTTATTATATGGCTTATAGCTTTGAAATAGTTGAAAATTTGAAGTTCGTATGTTAAACCGAAATGTAAAATGGCCCTAAAGATTATTTGAAGAGAGAAATTTTGATTTTATCAATGAAAGATGGTTCCTATTAAAATTACTAATAAACATTTTAAACCGGTTTTTCTACAAGCACATTTGAACGAAATATATTGGTTTTTATCTTTTCCAAACGATATTTTAAACGGTCATCTGAAATACTTACGAACCGATGGCATAATGATGTTCAGAGCTATTTGTAGCCTAAACTGAATAAATGATTTTGAATTTTGAATAAAATTCTTGTTGCAGTTAGCATTCATTTACTGGTACTAAGCAAAACTTGTCGTTCTTAAGATATGTAGTATTTACTATTCGCAAATAGGAGGCTAAATAGTCATTTTTAAAAAAACCGGTTAATTCCGCTCACGGAATGAAACGGTTTACGGTATTGTTCGGAACAAAAACAGCACGCAAAACCGTTAAACACCGTTTGTAAACCGGTGATTAAAGAACCGGTTCCAAGCCTTGTTGGCGACATAAAAATGTTACAATTAATTTATTTTTATTATTTAAAATGCACTTTTGCAAATATATTTTGATATTCAAATCAAAGCCACGACTTCGTAAACCCTGGAGACCTATGTAGCGAGAAGAAGCCGCAAGGAACTCGGCAAAGGCTACACACCCTGCAATAAATTATATTATATTCTATAGAAATAGTGTCTATTGGATTAGATTTAGTATAACTTTTTTTTTCAGGAGTTAGTATTTTAACGGCCGATTTTTTTATTGACGGATAAAACTTATTCGTTTGATGAAGTATTAGATAACCATTTTGAAAATGTATTGTCATAACATGACTTTTCTTTGTAAACAGGTGACATTTTAGCTTGATTGCGTAATACTTTATCAGAAGGATACGTTTTATCCGATAGTTGAAAAATCAGCTCTTACACAGTATTTTTTTTTTTAATTTTTCGGGATACCGTTAATAGTAAGGGTATTTTGTTATTGTGCATCCTGAGTTTTTCTATAAAAGTTATAGCATTTAGTATATTTAATTGTTTTTTTTTAAAATATCTTCTTCTTTTTATTTTTCTCAGCACTCGTCAACCAGAGATGTGGTGTAAACCACCTTCAAATTTCTCCACTTATTCTTGGACAGTAAATAACCAGTTAATACCAGGCACCTTCTTGATGTCGTCCTTCCCCCTCATTTGTGGTATGGTGGTGGTCTTTTATATAGAATGTGTAATATTTTTAACATTGAGCTAAAATAATTAAATATTATATTCTTTTCTACTCTACTCACCTCCATCGGCGTGTCGTCATCAGTTTCGGTGTGAGAGTCTTCCTCTGGCTTTAATAGAGGCTTCAACATCTCTTGGACTGCAGACTTCTCTTTAAGCATATCTTTGAGAGGTAGGGAGTCCTGTATATATATTTTCTATTAGGGCGGATACACACTGCGATACAAATGAAAGTCTTGAAATCATCATAAGCTCGGTTAACTGGCGTGCACACTGAGCGCACGTAAAGTATAAGTTATAGTTACAAATAACAGGTATAAAAAACAATTCCAAATACCGAATTATTATTTAAAAAAAGAATTATTCACCTCAGCGTCTTCGTCCTTCTTGATATCCTCTACGACGTCCTCTACGCTCGGCTCTTCTAGAGGCAGCGGCTCTTGAAGCTCTTCTTTGACTTCGCTTAACGGTTCTTGAGGCGGCACTTCCGGTTCCAACGGCAAGGTAGGTTCTTTAAACATAAATAAAAACGATCATAGCCGGATTTGTAGACAAAAAAATATAAAATGGAGAAGTTGGAATTGCCTTGCAATAGTTTTTTTTAGCTAGCTGGGCAAATGGCTCAAATGGCTCTAGTCCAAACGCAAGGACAACTGGTGCAGCGTGAAAACAACGCAGCATCAGTCACCCTCACCCTGCCGGCCCACAAGGTGTATCTTCACGCCTCGTTTGAAGGAAGTCATAGGAAGGAGGGAAAACGTGTGCTGGTAGACTATTCCATCTTTTGGAAGTGCGACAAAGAAACGAGTCACCAAATTTCTTTGTGCGCAATGGAATGTTCGAGACAGTACAGGGGTGACTCCGGAGAGCAGCACGCGTACTCCTATGGAGGAAGGGAGAAAGTGGGATCAGGTGAAAGAGTTCTTCAGAGCACTCGCCGTGGTATAAGCGGTGTCCTTAGGTGCCCAAAGAATAGCTTTAGGCATTTAGAAAAAAGTTTCTGTGGTGTTCAGACGTTTTCGTGGAACCTTTGAGCGCCACCGACGCGACACCGAAAATGTCGAAATAATTACGTAGATATAGATTAATATTTTATATAACTAGCGAAAATTGTATATGGGTGTGTAATTATGTTAGTTATATCTCATCATCAGCTCATTTTTTATGTCGCCACTGCTGGGGACGAACCTTCCCTATAGATGGATAGGGAGAACGGACAATAATACTCCACGCGAACCCAGTGCGGGCGGCGGTTGTTAACGACTGCTATTGCAGCCGGGATCTACGGCAAGACGTGCACAACGAAGCACGGGGGAGCAAGAAATGATAAATTTTTGGTCACCCATCCGATGACCGGCCTTTGCGAAAGCTGCTTAACCTCAGCACTCGCAGACCGGGCTCGTTAACCACTGCGCCATCGACTCCTCAAGATATATACACGGTGACTTTTTATCGGTGATCAGGACCTACTGATTCCGACTAAGTAAATGATGCCCATTGCAATAATAATAGTAGTTACATGTTGTCTTTTTATAAATTAAACTAGTATTTTTAATAAGGTAACCAATATGAATTAGAATGTATGGTCTTCCTACATTTTTATGAAGTGAAGATTGAAGAGGTTTTATTTGTTACAAGGTGGAGTAGGATGACCATGATTTTAATATTCATATTATTAAGTTTACTTCCCAGACAAAATGGAACGCTGACATGTAAGTTTTATTATTATTGCAATGGCTATCATTTACTTAGTCGGAATCAGTAGGTCCTGATCGCCGATAAAAAAGTCACCGTGTATATATGGGCCTGTTATTTTGTATATTTAAATTGTTGCCTGATCATAAACGAATTTATTTATTTAAAATATTTTTAGGACCCCGGAATAAAATGTCATCTTTTAATTAAAAATTTTAACGAAGAGCCAATTATTTCTGAACGCGTTGTTTTGAATGCTTTGTCAGCTGTCAATATCATTGTCACTGATAGACGGAGGAGGGCAGAAAGATAAAATTTATGTAAAATTTGTGTCAGTGTATGTTCCTTTAACTACAAAACAGTGTTTAGAGTTAAACAATGGTATTAAAAATATTGTGTCTCTGTCGAACAATATTAGCTAAAAAGTGACAGCATCTGTTCTAAGCATAACTTTAGCCATCGTTTTGTAGTAAAGCAGTGTATATTTTATGCATTACAGTCGCAATTAAGTGTCTTTTTTATACAAAGTGCTAATAAACATTCAACTGAATTACTGTGATGCAAAGTCCACTATCTCGTTTCAATATGTATCAGTTGAAAAAATAATTAAAAAATGTTTTCTACTAACTATTTAGGATAAGATAAGATAAGATAAGATAAGATAAGATCATTACTTCTCTGTATTTTTCTAAAAATATAAAGTGATATTAAAATTTGATTATAAATTAAGCTAAATATTTATTTTTAATTTTTGTTTGGAAGACATAGGTCTTAAAACTGGTAAAATTAAACAAAAGGAAAAATCGCCTGTAGTCACTAGTGAAATATCAAATAATACCTTCAGCTACCGGTACTTCTACAACTTCTTCCGCTTCTGTTTTCGGTTCTGGCGGAAGAGGAATAGCTTCCGGCGGGAGGGGGGGACTCGTCTCCTCTTCCTCCGGAAGTGTCTCTTCCAACACCACGGGCGGTGGTTCAGGAATAGCTTCAACTGGTACGTCTAGCTTCTCCGTGCTACATAAATTAATAAATAGATAAATATATATAACATATATATTATAAGGGTAGTCTATGCCCGTCATTTTGCAAAATGCTTACTATGGGACCAACTCTGAAATCGTAAAAAATCGTGAAAAAATATCAGCCGTTCAATACATTATGTGTATTGAACATACATTACCGTTCAATACATCAATATATCAGCCGTTCAATACATTACCTATATCTTTATGAAACAGCCCATAGTGGAAGTTTTGCAAAATAATGGGCAGTTACTAACCTGTTTTTTTCTGGTAGATAAAAATTAACAGAGTAAAAAAAAACAACTGTCCCACTAGTGGGCGCGCCGCGTTATTCCTTTTTAACGGCGACTCTTTCTGAGTAACGCCAACCGCGCCTCTCGACCTTCGGGGGGCGTGCGTTCCGGCCAGCCTTTTCAGCCTTTTTTAAGGCTAACGCGAACCCCAGGGTTTTTTACCGGGTCTGTCTTAATCCTTTTTTAGAAAAAGGACAAGGTAATCCCCGGATCTACGGAATCTGCGTGCAGATTTTTTCCTAGGCAAAAAAAAAAAACAACCGCATCACATTGCACCGCAACCGTTGCACATCTCTGGGGTGAGGCTATTGACAAGCGTGGTGAGTCGGTGGCTGTTAGCCTCGACATAGCCAAGGCATTTGATCGGGTCTGGCACAAAGCTCTTCTCTCCAAGCTTCCGGCATACGGTCTGCCTGCTCAGTTCTGCAACTGGGTCGCTGGCTTCCTGCATGAGCGTAGAATCCGTGTCCTGTCTGATGGATGCGCATCACGGCTCATGTCAGTAAATGCTGGTGTCCCTCAAGGTTCTGTTCTGTCCCCCACGCTGTTTCTTCTGCATATCAATGATATGCTTCCACTTGGAAATATTCATTGCTATGCAGATGATAGTACAGTGCACGGTGGGTATAACGGTCACCCTGCGGCTGGGCGAGTCGAGACTGAAGAGAAACGAGTGAATCTTGTCATTGAGCTCAATCGGGTATTGGACCTCATATCTAATTGGGGCTCCAATAATCTGGTTGAGTTCAATGCCAAGAAAACACAGGTGTGTGCGTTTACGGCCAAAAAGTCACCATTCCTTCCTCTTCCAACTCTTCAGGGCACATCTCTAAGCCTGCAGAACAATATCAACATGCTCGGTATGACGATTCGCTGCGATCTGAATCAAAAGGACTATATCGAAGCCGTGATCAAAACAGCCTCACGAAAACTCGGTGTCCTGAACAGAGTGCGGCGATTCTTTACGCCTGACCAGTTGTGTCTTTTGTACAAGACACAGGTACGGTCTTGCGTGGAGTATTGCTCGCACATCTGGGACGGCTCCGCAAAGTATCTTCTCGATGCCTTAGACGGATTGCAGCGTCGCGCTGTACGTATTATCGGCAATGCAGAGGTAACTAATACTCTCGAACACCTGCAATTGCGTAGAGATATAGCGTCACTCAGCGTCTTCTATCGCTTATATCACGGCGAGTGCTCTGAAGAACTCTTTGACCTTATCCCACCGTCTCCCTTCCTCCATAGGAGTACACGTGCTGCTCTCCGGTGTCACCGCTTCACTGTCACACATATCCCATCGCGCACAAAGAAATTTGGTGACTCGTTTCTTTGTCGCACCTCCAAAAGATGGAATAGTCTACCAGCACATGTTTTCCCTCTTTCCTATGATATGGGGTCCTTCAAACGAGGCGTGAAGAAGCACCTTGTGGGCCGGCAGAGTGAGGTTGACTGATGCACCAGTTGTCTTCGCGTCTGGACTCCATTTCCACTTAACATCAGGTGGTGTGGAGTCATTTGCCGTGCTAAGTATAAAAAAAAAAAAAAAAATCACTTGAGCGCGACAATTATTTAATAAGTTTACTTGAATAAACATCAACTTCATTTCATTTCACATTGTTATATTGTTACCTTATTATTAGTAGCAAAGCGGTGGAAGGTTCAATTCCCTAGTCGGTCAAAGTGAGTTTCTGATTATTCGACGCATGTTTGTGATCACAACCCGCATTTGGCAAGCATGACGACTCGATTTCAATGATGGAGACCTTTGCCCATCAGTGGGACAGTCATACGCTGTTTACTTTAATTACTTACTATAATGTCGAATTTAAAAACATACCTTTCTTCCGGGACAACCTCTACAGGCGGCTCATCTTCCACAACCTCCACTTCCGGTTCCGGCACAGGTATTTCCGGTTCTTTGACCTCTTCTTTAATCTGTCACGTTAATCACAATAATTGTTTACTAAATGTGAGTTCACTAAGATTAGGTAACGTGATAAGTAACACACTAGAAAAAGTATAAGGTTATTTTATTGTCACTTTTCGTCCACACTAATAAAACACATGCCATAACTATGCTATATCACATGTTTAGTCATAAACTCTGGACTCACTTTAACAGTTGTTATAGTAAAAGACCAATAATGCCTAGACTTAATAACTTAAAAGTTCTAAAGTGGTTGCCCAATAATGGTTAGTTAAAATTAACTTTATGTCAGTAAATTAAAGTTAAAAGTTCCTAAAAATTACCAGCCTAAAGGATAGAAGAGAACGGGGAGATATGATAGAAACTTTTAAAAATTTTACTGGACACTATGACATACGGAGCATTGAAAAGATGTTGACGTACACAAAAAATCCGCATTTGAGAGGACACAGTCACAATAACACACATCAGCACTTTTTAAGCAACAGAGTGGTCTATGCCTGGAATAAACTGCCCGAAGAAATTATAACAGCCCAAAGTGTCAACCAGTTTAAGAATAGACATTGAAATAAGAAACAAATAATTTGAGTTTACATTGGACACAGGCAGCTATCGGTTGTTCAAACTGCCTGCCTAAAATAAAATAATAAAAATAGCGCGCCGCACGATGATTGTCAATATCACCATTCCCCATGATGAGAACCTCGTGAAAGCTGAGAAAGAGAAACAAATCAAATATCTCGACTTAGCACACGAGGTTGTCGACATGTGGAATGTGGATTCGGCTGTCATCGTACCGATTGTTGTTACGGCCAACGGCCTGATGGCCATCAACATCTAATGAGGCTCTCGTTAGGCGGCTGGATAAAGCCTGATTCAGAAGGCAGTTCTCCTCGATACGGCACGCATTGTGAGGAAGCCTAACCACCGGTAGCTTGGACCCTGGTCTCCTATTTTTTTATATTTTTAAATGTTTTATTTACTGTGTTTAATATTTAAAAATGTAAATTTGTATGAGAAAAAATAAATAAAGAAAATAATAATAAATAAAAAAGACAAATTATACGTTACAATTATAACCTTATGTTCATCCGGTTGTATCACTTTGATTTCCGGCGTCGGGAACTTGACTTCCGGGAACGAGATCTTCACCTCCGGTTCCGATTCTGGCGGCGGGGGCACCTCCACCACGTCTGGCTGCACTTCCGGTACCTGATAAAAATAATTTAATTTAATACGCACATTAAGAGCTTTTTATACATTTTGACATCTAATACAAAATTTCAAAGTTCCTATTTTACAAAGTAAAAATATTTTTTTATGAAATTTTCAATATTAGACTTTCAATCGCATTAATTCAGCTTAAAGTGGACTGGTTAGCCAATAGAGAAACTATAGCAACAGTCGAAACGACTTTTGTTCAATAAAAATTGTATGTGAATAGTAACTATGACGTCACTATTTTGTTCCGTCAATTCAGTGTTTATTAATAACTTTTTAAGTTACAGAAATTCATACTAAGGTCAAATAATAAATAAAGGGAAATAATTTATTTGTATTATAAAATAAATATTTGATCAGCAAAATTATTATTTGGCCGACAGAATTATACAATCGGTCAACATAAGAAATCCTTACTGTTGGTTAGGTTAAGTAAAATTTTTTTTTTCACTAGCGAAGCGCAGCGTAGCTTTTAGTGCATGAATACCGAGATCCAGAGATCTCGTAATCTCGAGATCTCGGTCAATACTTCCGAGATTCAAATACCGGTATTAAACTTGCAATACCGAAATATTATTATTAATATATTATACTAACATAATATTCATAGAATATAGACTTCATAAAGGAGATGAAGGCAGATGCTGGACGCGTCAAGCTGAGGATTAGGGGAGGCCTATGCCCAGCAGTGGACTATAGGCCGATAATGATGACTTCATAGAACACATTAATTTAATTATATAAATAAATTTAGTTTCTTACTTGTAATTAAAAATATGTGTTTTGTATTATTTGTTATTTTAGATATTTATATGAAACTGTATTTTTTTTATTCATAAACTAGTTGCAGAGATTCGAGAGTATTTGCAACTTCTGCATTGCGGATAATGCGTACAGCGCGACTGACGCTGCAATCTGTCCAAGGCATCGAGAAGGTACTTTACGGAACCGTCCAAGATGTGCGAGCAATACTCCACGCACGACCGTACCTGTGTCTTGTACAAAAGGCACAACTGGTCCGGCGTAAAGAATCGCCGCACTCTGTTCAGAATACCGAGATTTCGTGAGGCTGTCTTGATCACGGCTTTGATGTTGTCCCTTTGGTTCAGATCGCAGCGTATCGTCATACCGAGCATGTTGATACTGCTCTGCAGGCTTAGAGATGTACCCTGAAGAGTTGGAAGGGGAAGGAATGGTGACTTTTTTGCCGTGAACGCACATACCTGTGTTTTCTTGGCATTGAACTCAACCAGATTATTAGAACCCCAATTAGATCAGGTATTGGACCTCATGGTCTGAAGATTCACTCGATTCACTTCGGTTTCGACCTGCCCTGCCGCTGGGCGACCATCATATCCCCCATGCACCGTGCTATCATCTGCATAGCAATGAATATTTCCAAGTGGAAGCATATCATTGATATGCAGAAGGAACAGCGTGGGAGACAGAACGGAACCTTGAGGGGCACCAGCGGTCACAAGAGCCGCGAAGCGCATCCATCAGACAACACGGATTCTGCGCTCATGCAGGAAGCCAGCGACCTAATTGCAGAACTGAGCAGGCAGACCGTATGCTGGGAGCTTGGAGAGAAGAGCTTTGTGCAATACCCGATCAAAAGCTATGTCTATGTCTAGGCTATGTCAAGGCTAACAGCCACCGACTCACCACGGTTGTCAATAGCCTCACGCCAGAGATGTGCAACGTACGCTAGAAGATCACCTGTTGACTGTCTCGGCCGAAACCCATTATTGGCGATCGTGAATTATGGAGTGTTCTTCTAGGTTGTGGACAAGTTGTTTATTTAAAATGCGCTCTACTACTTTGCACAAAACTGAAGTTACGACTATGGGGCGGTAATTCGATGGATCTTACCGATCTCCTTTTTTGGGGACCTGTTGCACATTAGCCTCTCTCCAAGATTCCGGCACACAACCTGAAGAGAGCGAGAGACGGTAAAGGCGCGTTAACACAAGGACAACTCTGCTGCACACATTTTTAGGAATATTGCTGGGATGCCATCAGGCATCATCATCAACAGGCATCAGCTTTCCGGACATCGATTGACTGCAGCTCCGCACGGACATCACACTGCCTGATTTTAAAATCGGGCATTGTTTGACCAAAGTGAGAAATTGTAGGTGGCTGTGCATTGCAGTCATCGATTCGGGAGTAAGCCGCAAAGAGTTTGGCCAGGAGATCAACCTTCTCCTGCGGCTTGCGAGCTAAAGATCCGTCAGGACATCTCAATGGTGGCAGGGTTGGCAGAAGTTCGATTGCACGGCTTTGGCCAGACGCCAGTAGCTACGGCTGCCCGTAGGATGCGTCAGTAGTTCTTGGCCGACTCGTGCAACGCGCTGGGCATCCGCCCTAATGTAGGTTTTTTTTGCTGGACTTTGGTGGTATTATTATAGGCTGCTTTCAGCAAGCGGGTTTCGGGATCCCCAAGAGCTTTACCCCTGATCCAAGCGTGACATGCCGCCTGCCTGTTATCAACAGCGTTGGCACACTCGCGGTTGAACCACTGACATCGGTTGCGCCTGCCTTTGCTGATGAGATAGGGTGCGGAATATAGTATTCCATCCCTAAAGCTATGTCATCAGCAACTGCCGTCGCGGTAGCTGATGGCTCCTTCCCACTGAAGCAGCGCTGCCTCTATATTATTCTTATTACTTTGTTAAACTTGCATTTGGTGAAGATTGTAATTATTTTGTTTGTTATTATTTGTTAGTCGATTTACCAAAAGTCTTTTTATTAATTATATCTTGAGACTGATTTTTAAAGTTTATAGACTATATCTGTTGATATAGAATTTTAGACGACTTTTTAAGCACAAATAAAAATGAGACTGAAACTACAATTATACAGAAATTTCGATTTTTTTCTTTTGAAGTGAACGATTATAAAATTAATTTATCGATTGTTAGTGTTTTAATTAAGATTTGAAATAAATATATGACTGAAAATCATTTAAAAACCGTGTTTTCATTAAAAATATTTTAGACAAATAGAAAACTCCAATACCGGTATTAACACCGGGATCTCGGTATTGAACTAGATGCAATACCGAAATACCGAGATTGAAAATAAATACCGAGATTACATGCCCTAGTAGCCAGGACCAGTCACGGAAGGGGGGAGCGGCATAAGACTGCTGTTCAGAATGATAGAAGTTGCAGACTGATTTGGAAATATTTGCTGACCATAAGTGGCTGCCCAACTAGCATTTTTTTGCTAACAAACATACGAATACTTTGCTAACCGTTTAAATAACACCCAATAATAAATAGATTATAGTTTTAAAGAACTGTTTCGTGATTTAATTTATACGTTTACATCCCTATTGTAACTACTAACTATTTAGATCTTTGTATCTTCGTGAGATGATGTGCTAATTCTGTGCATTTTCTTATGTAAAATATTTTCTGTCACATCTAATGGTATAACCGCTTTTTAAAATATAACTGTTGGTTTAGGTGCACACGCCTGCACATCAACCTATCACAAACTGTCAAATTTCCACAATAGACTTTGAACTTTATGTTAAAAATATATATGGTCGAAAATGTATTGAAGAAATTGAGGATAGGTTGAGGTGCTGGCATCTCTGTACCTAAAAGAGTAAATCAAAAGATAAAAGAACAAACAATTATACTTCTGTTTATACTGGGGAATGCTTTGGCTTGTTCAAGGCATTGGAATATGTTTTCATAGCTAAATTAAAGAATACTATTATAACAACAACTACTTACCGTTTCTGTCTGTGTTGGTTGTTGTTGACATTCGTGTTGCTGTTGTTCAACGCTTTCTTGTAAACTTTCCACAGCCATAGGTTCTTCCTAAAACACAGGAAACACACACATTGAAAGGACATTGTATTTATTTGTTATATACAAACACCGATGATTTTGCAATTTTAAATAACATAAAGACAAAATATGACATATAACAATTTCTTAAATTTATTACAACTATTAGAAAGTACAAATGGGAATGAGACATCTAGATCCCGGGTTTGATACCCAGCGGGAGGTTTATGATTGTACTCGTTTATTGGAATCACATAACAAAACACACAATGAAACATACAACAGTAAAATTTAAACACTGAAAAAAGACGACAACCTCAGGCGGGAATCGAACCACGCACCTTCCGCATTCCGGGCGGCTGCCTTAACCACTTGGCTACCGAGGTCTGGCTTTTCACCCGTCGAAATTTTTCAGTGCTTGATGCTTATGTTTTTTAGTCAACATTGCTTACCTATAACGCACTTATCTATAACGCAGCTTCATCTTAACCGAATGTTCAAATATTTGTAAAAATATTTCTTTCGGATCTCAGAGGTGAAAACTTCTAAGATTGATGAAGCAATGTTGACTAAAAAACATAAGCATCAAGCACTGAAAAATTTCGACGGGTGAAAAGCCAGACCTCGGTAGCCAAGTGGTTAAGGCAGCCGCCCGGAATGCGGAAGGTGCGTGGTTCGATTCCCGCCTGAGGTTGTCGTCTTTTTTCAGTGTTTAAATTTTACTTAAGTATATTTAAGCGTTAATAAAACGCTAAAATATATAAAAAACACTTAAACATACAACATGTAACAAAAAGTAATAAAAACAATAACAATTGACATTGTGCCCTGTTATGGCGATGCCAACACTGTACACAGCTCAGTATACGCGGCAAGCGGGGCCTGCTGCACTGGTATTCTGCTGAACACAGTAGTGAACCGAAACCACGGCACATCATCATGGCACGAAACAGGAAAAAAAAGACATAAATAAAATAAAAAAAAACACTAACATAAAATAACACGAATAATATTAACAACAAAACGAAGAGACTATGACACAAACAAACATCAATAACAAAACGCCGAGGCGCAAAACCATAGATAGCGTATTTTGGTCTGCGCAAAACTGACTGACAGTGACGGCAGCAGTAATTAAAAAACTAAAAAATAAATGTTAATTTGATTGAATATTAATAGGTGGATCTAAACGTTTCACAATACTGAAGGTGTTCTGAAGTGGTACTGAAGAAATATGTCGCCATAATATCAATATTTGTAGCATTGGTGTGTTCCGGCAGCTAGAGATAAGATAGCCAGTGCCTCAGTAGTTGAGGATCCCGGGTGAAGTGCGTTTCCACCTTCGGCCTTATCATCACTCAACATCAGGTGGGCCAAGTGCTTACAATAAAAAAACCAGTACCTTTATGGCGTCAGCTATTGTTTCCGGTGGTTCTTCAATAACAGTGGTAGGCAAAGCACTATCGTCTTTCTTGAAAGTCGGCTTTTCAATGGCCCTAAAAATGAAAATGAATTTGAAATGATACGCGTTTAGTAATCAGATTAATCTATATATATAAAAATCAATTGCTGTCAGTTTGTCTCGCTAAAACTCGAGAATGGCTGAACCGATTTGGCTAATTTTGATTTTGAAATATTTGTGGAAGTTCAGGGAAGGTTTAAGCGGTGAGAAACATAAATAATAATTAACGAAAAATACCCAAAAATGACCATTTAATTTTCCAATACAAAATGATTTGTTTGTTTTGTTGTCATGGAAACTGTCAAAGCGGTACGAAGTCCGCCGGTCAGCTAGTCCGACTAATATTATAAACGCGAAAGTTTGTAAGTATGGATGGATGTTTGTTACTCTTTCACGTTAAAACTACTGAATGGATTTTAAAGAAACATTCCTCATATACAGACCATGACCCAGACCAGCATATAGGATACTTTTTTTTTAATTACTGTAGTCTTCGCGAACGAAGTCGCGGGCAACAACTAGTGTTTAATAAAATCATGTAAGTAACATAGAATAGGTAATAGGTACATTGAGTCTTGGTAACTTGAATAAATGAATTATCTATTCTATTTTACAGGATCTTTGGCAATAGGTGTATATTCCCGAAACATGGCCATGCAACCAAGTATAAAGAGCACTGTGATAACATGCTAAATCATATTTACGTAGATATACTTGTCCATAAAAAAACTCAAATATATTTTATTAAATTTCTTTTGTTCATTCCTGCAATGATTCGAGTCTGTTTATGTTTGACCATGAGGTTTGACGACCAAGAACAACGTATCAGCTTAACCTAGGGTTGTTTAAGTCTTATCCAATGAATAACATTGTCATTGTGACATATTTTCTAAAGAGAATCTGTCATTATGTCAAAATTATTCAATGAATAAACTTTAACAGATGATTGAAAAATCAGCCCTAATAGTAACAAAGAACCTTAATATCTCGGCCGTGTGGTGCTTTTCGGTTATGTTTACAATTTTCGATTCTGCTCTGCCATATTCGGGATAATACATGTATTACCAATCACGTATATCAAAGCAGTTTCTAATTATACAATCATCAATAAATAAACAAACCATCAGCTAATTTACATCGTGCTGAGATTTGAAAAACCGGTTTTTCAAATCTCAGCGGAACCGGTACACACGCCTGCACATCCACCGATCCGATCCGAACCCTTCGGAGAATCTAGTAGGGCACGGGGACGCGCACTAGTGCGCGATGCCGTTCCCTCTAGATAACCTCTGAAGGTGATTCGTTTCACACGGCTTGAGGGACTCTTTACGTTCCTCGCCGCCCCCAGAAAAGCCCGGTGAAACTGAAAATGCCGCAGCGGCAATCAGCAATCCCTCAAAAAAAAAAAAAAAAGCCTGCACATCCGACTACCACTTTTTTTTATTAGCCTATTTTTGTGTCCTACTGCTGGGCAAAGGGCTCCCCTCTGCGGCTCCACTCTTCTCTATCATCGGCCACCTCATAATCACTCCGGCAAAAAAGTGCTCAAATCGTCCCCCCATCTCCGCTTTGGCCTGCCTCGTCTCCGGTGTCCTTCACATGGAACCTAGTCAGTGGCGATCTTCGACCACCTCCCTGGGCCCATGCGGCTGACGTGCCCAGCCCCGTTCCACTTAAGTCTAGCGGTCGCAACTCCAACATCTATGAGCGCAATACACTGCAGTGTTTCGAACTCTATCGGTCCTCTTTACACCTGAAATGCTGCGCTCCATCGCTCGTTGGCAACTCGGTCGAAACGTCGGGTATAAAGAAAGTATGAAGCTTTTTATAAATTAGTTTGCGTTAATCCCCGTTTAAATTTCTTTGTTTACAATGGAACGCGGAAGTTTAAAAGTGTATATGAACAAACAACTCGCCTGTTAGCGGCCTTATGCATAGTCGCGACGGGCGGTATGTGTATGTCCACGTCCCGGAACGCGTACACGTCCTCCGCTTTGATCTCGATGTCGTCGATGTCCACCGACGGCGCGGCGGGCAGCGGCGCGGGGGGGACGGGGGACGCGGCCGTACTCGCTAGGGGGACGGGACATTCTTTACATAGTATAATAGTATAAAACAAGACGGGGGACGCGGCCGTACTCGCTAGGGGGACGGGACATTCTTTACATAGTATAATAGTATAAAACAAGACGGGGGACGCGGCCGTACTCGCTAGGGGGACGGGACATTCTTTACATAGTATAATAGTATAAAACAAGACGGGGAACGCGGCCGTACTAGCTAGGGGGACGGGTCATTCTTTACATAGTATAATAGTATAAAACAAGACGGAGGACGTGGCCGTACTCGCTAGGGGGACGGGACATTCTTTACATAGTATAATAGTTTAAAACAAGACGGGGGACGCGGCCGTACTCGCTAGGGGGACGGGACATTCTTTACATAGTATAATAGTATAAAACAAGACGGGGGACGCGGCCGTACTAGCTAGAGGGACGGGTCATTCTTTACATAGTATAATAGTAAAAAACAAGACGGGGGACGCGGCCGTATTCGCTAGGGGGACGGGACATTCTTTACATAGTATAATAGTTTAAAACAAGACGGGGGACGCGGCCGTACTAGCTAGGGGGACGGGTCATTCTTTACATAGTATAATAGTAAAAAACAAGACGGGGGACGCGGCCGTACTCGTTAGGGGGACGGGACATTCTTTACATAGTATAATAGTTTAAAACAAGACGGGGGACGCGGCCGAACTAGCTAGGGGGACGGGACATTCTTTACATAGTATAATAGTAAAAAACAAGACGGGGGACGCGGCCGTACTCGCTAGGGGGACGGGACATTCTTTACATAGTATAATAGTTTAAAACAAGACGGGGGACGCGGCCGTACTCGCTAGGGGGACGGGACATTCTTTACATAGTATAATAGTAAAAAACAAGACGGGGGACGCGGCCGTACTCGCTAGGGGGACGGGACATTCTTTACATAGTATAATAGTTTAAAACAAGACGGGGGACGCGGCCGTACTCGCTAGGGGGACAAAATCAACAAAATCGCTCCCGCTGTCTGTACGCTTAGATGTTTTAAACTACGCAACCGCCTTTGTGGTCTAGTGGTTGAGACCACCGGTTTAGACCCAGAGGTCCCGGGTTATATTTCCAGCGGGAGATAGATGTTTGTGTACTCGGTTTGGTTGGTGTTAAGACTTGTTTGTCCGCATCAATGTTTGTAGCATTGTTGTGTTCCGGCAGCTATAGTTAAGATAGCCAGTGCCTCAGTAGTTGAGGACCCCGGGTGCCCTTCCATCATCAGGTGAAATCACGGCACTGTACTTACCCGTAAAAATATTAAAAGAGCGGCTTTTAATGCAGTTTTGAGCAATAGATAGAGTGATTCAATAGAAAGGTTTATATGTATAATACATGCATATAATTGGACCCAGTAGGTGGCGCTGCTATAGAGTTTTATAGGATACGGGTGTCCACTCAAGCGGACGAAGTCGCGGGTGGGCCGCTAGTAATATTTTAATGTAAAGTAGTAAGGGAGAAATGTGAAATATTCTGAATATGAATATCAATCTCTTTCCAGACTTATTGACTGATGCATGCGATAGTAAAAGTCAAGTGACGCAACCAATGGCATAGGAAATGTATGGGTGACCGCACTCACCTATGAGCTGCTGCTCTATCTGCACCAGTTGGCTCTTGATGTGCTCTATGGCGGCGTGCTTACTCTCGTGTTGTGTCGCTCCTGACGGTGCCGATTTCTCTAGTAGCAGGGACAAAGTGGGTGCAGTGGCTGACGGTGAAATGGTTTCTAGAACAATGCAAAAAAGTATATTAATAATAAAATGAAATATAATTTCCTACACTCACACCAGGTAGCCCAAGAGAAGATTCGTTATGAAACTCGTTAAAAGGTGGACAACGGATAAACATACTTAAATACATACTTATTTTACATAGAAAACACCCAGACCCGAGAAAATTTGGAAAAACAATAATTTCTAAATTGACCTGATTGATTCCAAGGAGGTCGTCGGAGGAATAATAACTGTGGTTCTTACTAACAGAAAGCCTGTATAATCCCGAATATAGCGCATGTTAAATTAAATTTTAAATTTATTAAATTTATTAAACATAATTAAACGGATATAAACCCAATTACATAATTATCTTAAACCTAGGTACATGATTTGCATTTGTAAAAACTAAAAAGTGAGATAAAATTTGGTGGTTAAATTCGATTCGTTATTCTTTTTGGATTGTCAAAAAATATATCAATTTCTGGAAAAGTTACCAGGAGCGCGTTTAGTGCTTCGTGCATGCGACGCAATGGAGACTGCGCGCGCGCCACCGCACGACACGGCGGAGGCGCGAATAGCCGATGTCTACGACCCGAACGTGTTCGTAAATAGTTATCCGAAACATAAAGGCGACACAACTGTTCAACACATTCAGGCGAATCCATAACTCCCCGCATGGGTGGTATATGGGTGCATAGAAAGGGTTCTATGCACCCATATATTTGTTTATCAAATAAAATAGCCTGTACAGGGTTTTTTTTTTTTGAGTTTGCTGATTGCCTCAAACGGCATTTTCAGCTTCAACGGGCTTTTTTGGGGGCGGTGAAACGAAGCCGTGTGAAACGAATCGCCTTCGGAGGTTTTCTAGAGGGAACGGCATCACGCGCTAGTGCTAGTCCCCGTGCCCTACTAGATTCTCCGAGGGGTTCAGATCCGATCGGGAAGCGGTACAACCCGAGGGCGACTCTAAAGGCTCGGACCGCGGCTCGGGTTGACCGGGCCGTGGTGGTGGGGAAAAGCGCCCAGTAGTGGCTTAGCCAAAGTAACATTAAGAAAACGATTGCGAAGTTCGAAAAGAACAAAATGTATGGGATTGACATAAGCTGCGCTAAATCACGTGGTCAATCTCATGTCAATCCCATACATTTTATTCTTTTCGAACTTCGCTATCGTTTTCTTAATGTTGCTTTGGCTACCGCCCCAGGTACATGTCTGTACCTGGTGAAGAGCGCGTGTGAACCGGCTCGTCGTACCCTTGTTCTACGAGTACGGTGTCTTGCGCCTAAACTTGTGTGTATGTTTAGTGAATTCTGTAAATGTGTAGTGACATTTAGATGATCGGGCGGGGGTCCTATACAGGGTGTTTGATAATACCTGTATAGTCCCGAATATGGCAAATAGGGTAAGGGTACAGTGCGTGTGCATAGAACCCCGGAAAGTTTTGAACATATCTGAAAAGCACCATATGACCGAGATAATGAAATTGTTTGTTACTAAGCTAAAATTGGAGGAGCTCGATGGCGCAGTGGGTAACGCGCCCGGTCTGCGAGTGCTGAGGTTAAGCAACTTTTGCATAGGCCGGTCATCGGATGGGTGACCAAAAATTTAACATCTCGAGCTCATCCGTGCTTCGGAAGGCACGTTAAGCCGTTGGTCCCGGCTGCATTAGCGGTCGTTAACAACCACCAATCTCTATCTATCTATCTGTACATATAATAAAGCTAAAAAAGATATTCGAAAAAAACTTGGCTGGGGATACTTAAAATCGATAACAGAACACGTTCCAACAGTTTAAAGAATTTGTCTGTTTGTCTGTTCATTTGACCGCGCATCACGTGAAAATGGCTAAACGGATTTTTATGCAAACTTAGCACATAGACAGACCATGACCCGGACTAGCACATAGGATACTTTTTATCTCGGTAACAGGTTCTTGTGGGATAGTGCAGCCTTCGCGGACGAAGTCGCGGGCGACAACTAGTACTATTATTAAAAAGGTTAAGTTTGTTTCTTTACCTGTTTCTTAATAGTATAGAGGTTTTTGACTTGTTTGTTTGCGGAGGTTAGTCTCCGGTAGAATGCTACATAGCTAGCGGGTACATACATAGGGTACATTTAATTTTGATTAAAAAGGTTAAAAAGGTTTTTTGTACACTTCATAGCCATATAAAATGAGTCCAAAAAAAATGGGGAGGCTCCATCCATAGGGGAAGCTCGTGATCCAGCAGTAGGGACATCAAAAGAGTATATTACATAAATAAACAGCCCAGCAGTGGGTCGAGAGGGGCTGAAATGATGATGATGAAGTTTCCAACTTACCAACGACATTGGCTGGGTGTGTTATGTGTTGGGGCGTAGTCACTACTGGCGATGACTTCAGCAGTGAGGTCAGAAGAGGTGACGACGGAGGCACAGGAGTGGCTGTTAAAAAAAAATCATAAATATTAGAGAAGCGCCGAATAACGAATACGAATATGTCAATGTCCACGGCATAAGCTGAGTGCATATATAAAAATTATTATTATCATAGTTCTTTTGAATGAGGAGCTCGATTGCGCAGTGGTTAACGCGCCCGGTCTGCGATTGCTAAGGTTAAGCAACTTTCGCAAAGGCCGGTCATCGGATGGGTGACCAAAACATTTATCATCTCGAGCTCCTCCGTGCTTCGAAAGGCACGTAAAGTCGTTGGTCCCGGCTGTATTAGCAGTCGTTAACAACCACCAACCCGCATTGGGCCCGCGTGGTGGTTAACCTTTGACTGGTGACATGGTTTTTGTGTAACGTAACTGGTGACGCCCGGCCTGAGAAGCCGCTGCTGTTAAATGGTCTATAGCATCGAAAGTATTTATGCTAGCTTACCTCAGTTTTTAAAAACAGTTTATTAATGTATAAAAGGATAAAATAAAACCACCCAATAGACTCTGAATGTAATTTTTAATTATTAACATGCTATTATAATGTAAGTAGGAACAAAAATCAAAAAACTAAAGATGAGATCAATAATCACACAAAAAAAAATTAAATCAACATAATTATAACAAAAATACTTTTTTTCCTTATATACTACTCAAAACAAAACAAGGGCCACGAGGTATTTTGTCTGTACCATGAAAATAATAAAACCAATATTAATTTTTTTGTCTCCATAACGAAAACTAATGTTGTTTTTACCGTGTAGACCAATAAATTTATTCCAATAATAATGATTAAAAAGTTTATTTGCTTTTGAAAGAAAAAACACATTTAAGGTTAAAAATAAAAACAATGTAAAGTTACTGAAAACAAAAGAAAATACTCCATGCTCATCTTTTAGTAACGGGTATGCCCCCCTCGTTTCGTTACGCACTCCTGAAGCCTGGAGTGCATGCTCTCAATCAAATGCCTGACATTTTCCATTGGAATCTCTTCCCAGGCCCTTTTAACAGCGTTGATGAGTTGCTGTTGGTTGTGGATTTCCTGATCACCGTCTGTAACTCTTCGTTTCAACTGATCCCACATGTGCTCTATTGGATTTAAGTCCGGACTGTTCGCCGGCCACGGCAAGACTTGAATTTGAGACGCTTCCAGTACAAACCGAGTCGCTTGAGCCGTGTGTGCACGAGCATTGTCTTGCATCAAGATGAATCCAGGACCCGCTCGCTGGGCAAATGGGATCACATGTGGTCTGACGACTTCCTCAATATACCGCTGAGCAGTAACAGTACCCTCATTTAAAATAGCGAGCTCAGTTTTGCCGTGTAAGCTTATCCCGCCCCAAATCATTACATTTGGACCACCAAAACTTCATGGATGCAGGCTTCTGAAAATCTCTCGCCGCGTCTTCTCCATACTCTAATACGCCGATCGTCGTTAAAAAATTTAACTTTGCATTCGTCTGTGAAGAGCACCATGCCCCATTGGTTTATGTCCCAGTCCAAATGTTGACGGGAAAATCTTAAACGATTTGCACGATGATTTCTGGTTAATGGAATACGGACAACTCGCCTTCTTGATGCCTGCTGGTCTTCATGCAATCGATTACGAATAGTTTGGTCACTGACACGAGTACCCGTTGTGAGCCGTAAACGATTTTGCAGCTTGCGGGCCGTCGTTGTGCGATCTCGGCGCGCACTTAATCGAATGTAACGATCCTCTTGAGCTGTTGTAATGCGAACTCTGCCCGAACCAGGTCTTCTTCTAACACTGCCGGTCTCTTGGAAACGATTCCATAGATTTTGAATAGCTCTTCGAGAAAATCCCAATTGCAAACCCACAGATCGCTGCGAATGACCTTCTTCAATCATTGTAACGGCTCTGGTTGCTGTCAGCGAGTCCATATGACGCCTGCGTGCTTGTGGCATATTGCAAAAGATGTTTCTGACTCGAGATATCAATGAACTCTGATAATTTCTAATAAACCAAGAAGCTAAGGAAAGCAAAACGTCAAAGAAAATGGAATCAAAATTTTCAAAAATAATTTTAAATCAAATTTTATTTAAAATTGTTGCCAGCATTAGATGAATACTACAATATTAAAAAGTTTAGGTATCAAAGAGTTTGTATACTCAATATTTTACTACTTTCAATATGTAAATGTTTAATAATTTACACCAAAATGAAAAAATACCTCGTGGCCCTTATTTTGTTTTGAGTAGTATAGTTACGATACTCTAATTAAGAAAAAAAAAATTCTTTTAATCACAAGTATCATTTAAAAAAACTGGCATTGGTCAAACTTTGGTTATTTTTATTGACAGTCGGGGCATAATTGTTTGGCACATTGCAAGCACACATGTTTTTTACATGTATTACATTGGTTATTTGATTTGCGATTTAATTTAGGAGGACAACTGGCACAGGTTTTCCGTGTTTTCGGCCTATCCTCTAAGTTTTGTGGTTCAGGTGGCAAATCAGAACCCAAAATACGTGCTAAGTTGACGCGTATATCGCGTGGAATGTGAGTATTATAAACTCTGCGCTGCATGTGTGATAATACCGCGGTTCTAGCTAAAATTTTAATGAATTGTCCTCGATCAATAGTATTGGCACCATCAGCTTGATATAAAACATGTGCATTCACCGTACTTATGTCCAACATTCGATAAAATATCACCATGGGCCACCTTCGCGTTCGGCCCCTCCAACCCCTCCTTTTGTTGAATTGTAATAGGCGATAATTTCAGGTTTGCCTGTATTTTCATCAATAGACTCACAATGATGCATTGAAGAAACTAAACACACACCTTTATTTTTCTTTGGCACGTGAGAAATCAAAGTCGTTTGATTGGTAAATCCATAGAGTGTCGATCCTACATCTCTTGATTTAGATGACAAGAACTCTTTGGGATTTTCTCTTTTGTTTTTTTTAGAGTGCCTACACATGTCAGACCTCGTTTTTTAGAGCGTCAACCAATTCAATCGATGTGAACCAATTGTCGAACGTTACATTGCGGTTACTACCGTGTATAGGTTTTGTCAAACGAATCACTGCTTGTGATGGAACTAAAAACTTCTTTTCTTAGTTTGTCAACGTTTCACCATCAGACCCCCTACCACAGTAAATATAGCCATTATAAAAATAATTAGTCTTGGCATCGCACATACACATCATCTTCAAACCGTACTTCGATGGTTTATTTGGCATATACATAACAAAATAAGAGCGACCTCTGAAAGCTATCAACATTTCATCGATAGTTGCACACTCTCCAATGTTGTATAGGGATTGGCAGTTATGCACAAATATTCGGAATATGTTGGAAATTGCTGCTAGCTTATCATTCTCTTTTCGTTCTTGTCGGTCTACTCCATTATCAAACCGCAAGCATAACAACAAATTGAGAAACCTTTTTTGTGACATAACAGATCTAAAAATGTCTCTTCCTGTCCCATCAGTTGCAAATAAGTATTCACAACTTTCGTGATTTGATTTGAACACAGCTGTATACATAAGAAGACCAAGGAATGCATGCAATTCGATCATATCTAGATCTTGTAATTCAGGACGATTGTCTCTGCTGTACTTCAATTTGAGTTTACGAATTTTCTCATTTGTCCACTTCAATATTTCTTCTAAGATATCCAGACTCATTATTTTCTGCCATAGAGAAAAAGGATTTCTTTCGTCATGTACATCTAACCTTGTCTCTGGCATTCGAGCTATAATATTATGATGGCTTGTTCGCACAGCTCTGTTTGGTTGGCGGATCTTTTGCCCACTTGAACCTATTTTTGCCAACGAAACATCTAACTAACCTTGATAAAGGTTGATCATCACTGTCGCTTTCTGATTGCTGATTTTCTTGAATTGGTTCTTCATCTTCAGAAGCACTTTCTTCGCTATTCGAGTCGTGATCACTTTGCTCCGGGATGAAATTTTCGGGAACATTTTCTGCTTCCGACCCACGTGAATCTTCCTGTGCCAGACACGCTTCAATTTGAGTATTTGACAGTACATTTCCAACTCCCGACACCCTACGCTTCTTTTTTGGAGGTGCAGAATTACTCATTTTTAGTTACTACCGTAAAAACACGAAAACAATATAGCAAAATTACGTTAAAAAGTTACGTCAGTGGTGACGTACGGTCTGAGAGACCGCTGCCGAATTTTATGTTGTTGTAATTTACCAATATATGACAATACGACGCAACTGTCACTATCTGCGGCGTGGACGCAACTAAACTTGCAGCTACTCAGACGTTGAAACAAAGGAAGCGCGGGGAAGGGGGTGAAATGACGTTTCACTGACACCGCTCGGCCTGTGAGACCGCTTGTCACCAGTTAAAGGTTAATGGCCCGTTCTCCCTATCCATCCATAGGTAAGGGCTCGTGCCCCAGCAGTGGAGACATGAAATAAGCTGATGATAATGATATGTGGTATAGCGTTGAGAATGCAAAAATTTAAATAATAAAAATTAGATAAGAACTTGGCAACGACGGACGTTACCAATCGGCCACCGAGGCCCATACAAATAAACAATTTACATATTTTTCACGAAAAAAATAATAATTTGATTGCGGAAAACCCAGGTTCGATTCCTGGTCGGCTGGGTCGGGTGGGTGTTTAATTTTTTCACTGTATTTTATAAAGTTTTATAAATATTTAATAATAATTTTGTTTACATTTCTCCTTTTTTTTATCTTACCTGGTGACGTAGGTGTAGTGGGCTGAGCCGGCTTCCAAGTCCTATCGGCTCTGGCGCGCCGCTCTTCCCTCTCTTTCAGCCACGCGGCGCGGCGGGCGACCTCCCTTTCTCTCGCTCGTTTCGCAGCCTCTATGCTCGCCCACAAGTCTTTCAGACGGTCTTCCGACGTAGACGGGTTGCGTACCTCTGCGATTTCAGTCTGTACAGTAGAAATTATAAAGTGAAACATTTAAATACTTTACTTTTTTATGCTAAAAGGAGGCAAACGAGCAGGCGGGTCACCTTATGGAAAGTAATCACCGCCGCAAATGGACACCCACAAAACCAAAGTAATCGCAGATGCGTTGCCGACCTTGAGGAACGAGTTGGATCTTGGGGAGGGAGTAGGAATTGGGAGGGGGAAGGGTGAGAGATGGTCCTCCGGCACTTTCACTAACCGGACGAAACAACAGCAACGAGTGCCATTGTTTCACGCCAATATTCTGTGAGAGGGTGGTATTACGCCGGGCGAGCCGGCCCATTTCGTGCTGCAACGCAGCGTGGCTCTACCACTCAGACAGTGTCACTCATTTAGCTCAACCCAGGCCCAGGGGGCACGTGTAGGGTCTTAAGGGTAAACCTACGGACGCGAGTAACTTCAACCCCTTTTACATTTTAATAGTAAGTAAATAGCCTATAACTGTCCTTGACTGAGCGATGGCCTCCATCATTGAAATCAAATCACCACTACAATTGATGGGTAAAGGTTAAATCACAATGCTTGCCAAATGCGGGTTGGTGATCGCAACCCTCAGCAGCTATGCATTGAAAAAATCTTTAGGTCTGAACCTTAAGTCAAAATTGATACTAACAACATATGAATTTTCATGAGTCGAAAATAATTGATTATTATTTATTACTCTTTATTTATTTAAAATCTTAGATTTAGGTTTTATAAAAATTTAAAATACAACTTTTATAAAAACCTTAATCTAGAACGCCGCCAGCAGCGGAGCAGGACTCGATCTACCGGCGATTAAGGCTGCAGAAAAAGAAATCTCCTGACAATGCGTGCCGTGTCCAGGAGTGTTGCCTTCTGTACCTGACCCTTGATCCAGCCATCCAGCAAAAGCGATTATTATTATTATTAGTGTTATTATTAATGCTTTTTACAGTACACACATACCTTCAACAGATCATACTGCTGGTTCATCTCGGCCAGTGTTTTCTGTATCTCGACAATTCTCTCTTGCGTAAGTCGCTTCAGTACACTTTCCTGTGGTGTTTCCACCGCACCTTCGGAGCTACGTTTCTTGCGCTTCGGTGTCTCCACATGTTCTAATAGGGCTCCGTATTGAGCCGCACAACTGGAGAGAGAACAACAAATTGGTTGATATATGATTAAAAATTATTAATAAACATGCACAGATTAGTGATGTACAAGCCTCGAGGTGTCGAGTTCTACTTTTGAAGCCTTGAGGCGGATAAGCAGGGCTCAGTGAGCTCGGTAGGCTCGTAGACCCGAGCCTAGCCGAGACGCGAGCTCTCTAAGCCACGCCTCGAGGCTTTAAAAGAGTTTGAACTTTCAAAAGAACTCGAATCTTAAAATTAACGCGAGCCTTCAATAAAAGTTCTACTTTTTGTTTATCACTTTAATATCTACTTATATACATACATATAATCACGCCTCTTTCCCGTAGGGGTAGGCAGAGACCACTTCTTTCCACTTGCTACGATCCTTACATACTTGTTTCGCTTCGTCCACTTTCATTATTTCTTTCATACATGCTCTTCGGTTTAGGGTACTCTTGACCAGGCCTTTTTTCAAGACGTCCCTGAATTGGTCTCGAATATCTCTGTTAGTTATAATATAGTTAGTGGTGTCAACAACTCTAGACTCGAGTGCTCTGAGTCTTGAGTCCTTTTACTTAGAGCTCGGAGTCGTTTACAGAGCTCGATTCTATTAACGGATTGTTTGACGACTCCAAAATTAGAACTCAAAAAGGTGAAAGTCTTATCTTATGTCATAAAGAGCACCGTATATGCTTAGGCTATTGTGGTTTACCTCTACTTATCCATATTCATCAGCAGTCCATCACAACTAGAGCACAGGAAATGACTAAAGCGCTGAAAAAGATTCGAAATCGATGGAGCTCTTAAAAAGGCTCGAGTTCTGAAAAAGACTCCCGAGTCGTCGAGCTTCATACAAACGGGGCGAGCCTTGTAAACGACGAGCTCTAGACAAAAGGACTCGGAAGCCTCGAGCCTTGTACATCACTAGCACAGATTCACTTAGAGATTGGTCTATAACAAAGTTAATACCCAGAGTAGTGCGATATATGAAACTCATTAATGATATGAAACTGTATGGTACAAGAATATAAAAAAATAATCAAAATTGCTTTGTTTAAGTACAATTCTTTTATCATCATCATGGGCTTATTTTTTGTCTCCACTGCTGGGGCACGAGCCTCTTATGGGTGGATAGGGAGAACGGGCCAGAAACCACCACGTGGGTTCAGTGCGGATTGGTGGTTGTTAATAACTGCTAATGCAGCCGGGACCAACGGCTTCACGTGCCTTTCGAAGCACGGAGAAGGAATTCCTTTATAGCGCTCGACAATTATTCAGTGATCACTTATTACTTAGTTAGATACTACCAAGGATATTACAAAGGTTGATACATTATATGCATACGAAATACCGCAAAAAATGCTTCAAATTCACAATTCCATTTCTTATTGTTGGTTGGCATTTTTCAAACGAAAATAAAATCAAAATATGGGAATTTGTTAACGAAACTATCAACTGGCCTAGTTGTCTGGCTTCTTCAACGAGGGCTAATGAGGCCAAAACCATACAGCTGCATTCTTTTGTACGGAACGTCTTCTGAGCGCCAGTAATGCATTTACCTTTTTAACATTTTTTTTTAATATCCTACGGATTAGCACTCGGCCTTCATATCACCTGACATTAAGTGCTGATAAGGCTATCTTACCTCTAGTTGCTGGAACACAACAATGCTAAAACATTGATGTTATAGCAACATATTTAGATAAGATGGTAGTAGCTCGCCAGGCGACAAACAAGCCCTACCGCCAACCAAATGGAGTACACAATTGTGTACCCCCTCTGGGAATTGAACCAGGGACCTCTAGGTCTTAACCACTAGACCACAGAAGCGATTAAAATATCATATCATTGGTTGGACAGACAAGCACGGATCCAGCACACAAAAACGGCTGTGGGTACAAATCGCCCAAGTGCGAGTCGTAATCAAAATGTTGACTTTTGCATTTGGGAAGGTTTTAGCTGTGGATGTGTGCGTGTGTTGTGGGCTGCTCTACTCTGCGTTCAGAATCACACACACATATGGTTCATTGCTAGTTTTTTTAGGGAATGAATATAACTGCAGATAAAGATAAACAAACATTTAACCTACACAACATATAACAATAAAACATACAAAACAGGTACATAATACATACATATACATTAAAACTCATCCAGTTTTAAAAATACAAATAGCACAAAAAAAATATCATCGATCTAATAAGGTTGTGGGCATGCCCACTGTGCCCACAACGGTGGATTCGGACAGAGCCATAATAGTGGAATTGGTAGCGCACCTGACCCAGTATGTTAGAGGGTCCGGGTTCGAATCCGTTTGCGCGTACGTTTGTGCCCGATACAGTTTCTGCGCATTTGACCGCTTTGGAATTATTATCATCACCAGGCTAATAACAACTAACCTCTTTTGTGAATACCAGTCGGGTGGTCGGTTCGTCTCGCCAACCGTTTTAAGGGCGCGGGAGACCGACATCCAGTTTTGGTCACCACTCCTCACGACCGCAGACGCCAGGCACAGCTGCTCTTTTATGTTCCAAGTGTCTAACGGGACTCGTTTTAGTTGCAATCTCTCTTGTATAGAACTCATAATGATGCTGCGTACATTACACTCATAAAGTTATTTGTGCTCGTTTATTGTGGAATAAAGAGATTTATCTACAACGCTTTTTAGTTTATTGACGTTTCCTACAATTTACTGAGCAAGTAATCACTACGTACTACAATTGAAATAAGTGTACCTATCTTTGTATGTAGTTGTGATGTTTTTTACGGAAAAAAAAACAAAACTCATTAAAGAATATTGACGTTTCCAAGCTGTGTGAGTGACGCTATTTTTTTTTACTTTTTTTTTTTACCGCTCCGGATGAAATCCATCAAGCCTATTGGTTCGTTCTATCTTCATAAGTACTACACAATTATACAATATTGATAATGAATGATGAATGATAATAGAAATGGGAAGTGAGAAATGATATTACCCCCCAACCCCTCGAGTATCTCAGTAAAGATGTGGGGCTTTACTAAGTCCTCACGCAGAGTTCTTGAGAGAACTTGAAAAGTGACGTTGCACTGTTTTGTTTCATTTGCCAATACTCATGCACACTCACGAACACTTAACGATTAATAATCCACCATTATTTCACATTAATATTCGACATATATAACATAACACAAATTTTAGAAAATAAAACATAACCGCAGACATGAATCTTCACTTTCCCGCCTAGAAGTCCAGCAAGTGACGCTTTTTTTTTGTGTATTCTTTTACGGCTCCGGATGAAATCAATCATCCCTATTCGTTCGTTCTATCTTCTTATGTAATACATAAATAAACAATATTGATGATGATGAATGATAATAGAAATGGGAAGTGAGAAATGATATTATAATTATTAACCCCCAACCCCTTGAGTATCTCAGTAAAGATGTGGGCCTTAACTAAGTCCTCACGCAGACTTCTTGAGAGACTTTGAAAAGTGACATTGCACTGTTTTGTTTCATTTGCCAACACTCATGCACACTCATTTGACATTGACAGCTCCTACTCATAAGTAAGTGTGAGTGAGGCGTATATAACAGTATTTTGGCAACAGTTTAAGTAACCCCACCGAAATTGTGATGTCGGCTAATTTCAACTATTTGGCAGTTAAAATTACCCTTTCAAATTTTATATGAAAATGAACAAACACTAGTGATTCGATATTTAAACGATGTGAATACTCACTTTAAAAAAGGTTATCATTTAAACGGTCAGCTATTTAAAGAGGTTTTGATCAGCTCCAAAATGTATTTTATCAGCAAACAAAGTGATTTGAGCTGCTTCTAATAGTCGGCCAAAATAATTATTTTGATCAGCAAGTAATGTGATATTGGGCAGCCTGAAAATTGATCTCATAGCAAATTAAATATATCTGCAGCAATATTAGTAATAGAGCACCAAATCGTGAATCGGATTTTATAAAATTTTGGCAAGCTGTAAAATTTATGTTGATTCGCTAATTAATTTTATTTCTACAGCAACAAAATACCGTATTATTTACATTATATGAGATGAGTAGAACCTCTGCCTCTGCCACCAAGAGGGGGAGCGCGAGGCTCTTGGATAGTATCATCATCAAATCTAACGAACCAATTATAATTAAGTACTGTTGATTTTTAAATGTTTGATTATTTTTGTATTTGATTTTTAATACATAGGTAGTCTAAGTATGACTGATGTTTTGTACCTTGTATAAAGCATGTGCCTACATTTGATTTTGCAGATTATTTGTACAGTACGTATGGAAACTCAAGTGCTATTTTTTAAAATATTATATTTTCATTACATAAATCGTAGTTTTTCTTATTTTCCATTCAAATAAATAAGAAAATAAAAGGAATTAAATTTGTAGATACAAAAAGATGTGTACACACCTCTATAGACTTACATTTTTATCACGAGTCACATCACTATTTACTATGACGAGCATTCGAAATTACACCGCTAAAATCTTTATTGCTTTTTTTGTAAAAGTTACCCTAGTTGCATAGGTAATAGGATTCAATTTAGATTACCGACCCTGTGACTTAACTCAGGAGCTCAATTTTAGCAGTATAAGTACACTATGACGGTTCTTATAACCAATAGTTGTAATTGCCCCTTCGAGGGGTAATTGTAACTATTTTTGCCTTTTTATATAAGAAACACATTTTGAAGTGTATAGAATCAACATTTATAAATGCGAATCTGTATAAATAAAACATAGATAAACATTCTAGAGCATGACAACAATCAATTTTCATTAAAGTTACTTTAATATTATTTATTACTATTCAAAGTTGTTCTTTGTAACTTACCAGTTGAAATTACCCGCTGCAGCTTACCGAATTTCGATATTAATATCGGAATTGCAAATATTCGTTATAAATTACATACATTAGTCGTAATGTTGGATTGGATACAATAATTTTTTTTTTAATCAAATTCTTTAATTTGCTACCAATCTTAGTTGCAGTATCGGTATTATTAAGATTAAATCACAGATTTATCATTATTATCCTATACTTATTTATTACAATTTAAACTAAAATATTTTTGTTTTGTTTATATAATTTAACGCAAATTTTGTTGCGAAACAAATTACAAAAATACAAATATTGAAAAAATTAGAGAGCATGATTTGACACTGCACCCTTTTGACATACCGGGTCAGGTGCTCTCCCAATTGAGCTATCGTGATTCTAATCAGCCCGCCGAAATTATCAAGTTCAAATCCTGCTCGTGGAAATTTTATCAACATTAGTTTTTGTTATTACTCAAAATCAACATTATTAATAGGTATTTACTTCTTATTTATTTCAAAATACGCAAGCAAAATCAACAACAATTATTCAAAAGTATGTTTATTTTATAAACGCACGTTTTTTTGTAATACCTATGTTCTCAATACTTATAACTATTTAAACTAACTCAGAATTAACATTAATACTTTTTATAATTAAAAAAATTGGTTGCCTGTAAAGTCGATATACGGGCGAAAGTTTTACGTGACAACGACTTTGAGTGGTAAAATAATTTTAATGTGAATATTCATTCGTATAGTAGGAAGAAGGATGAAATAATAGTAACAAATTAAAACATTTATTTATACAAAGAATTATATTTAAAACATTAATTTATACAAAGAATCTCGCACTGAATTTCATATTAACAAAATTTTATTTTTACCTTTACACATACATACGTATTTACCTTTCACTTTTTATGTCTGTCTCTCTCGCTCTTAGGCGGGCTAACCATGCCCGAGTGGAAGGGACGCGTGCCTCTCACTCGCTCTCATTGTGAGCGCATAACGTGAGCGGAGCGTAACGCAGTTTCTTGAAGTGTCACCCGGCAAACCAATTTATAAGACGTTGTCACGTCAAAATATCGCGCTCAAAAGATTTTTTTTCCTTTAGTTGATGGCTTCGCGCGACTAGCGCATTTAGCCAGTGTCAAAGTAATTTCTCCCACAAGTAATACATAACTAAACAATATTTCCTTCCAGCAGTACGATGATGATAATAGAAATGAGAAGTGAGAAACGATATACACCCCAACCCCTCGAGTATCTCAGTAAAGATGTGGGGTTTTACTAACTCCTCGGGCTGATTTCTTGAGAATTTGAAAAGTGAAGTTGCACTGTTTTGTTTCATTTGCCAACACTCATGCGCACTTACGAAGACTTAACGGTTAATAATCCACCATTATTTCACATTAATATTCGACCTATCACAAATTTTATAAAATAAAACAAAACCGCAGACATGACTTTTCACATTAGCGTCTACATAGTTAGCAGCCTCACAACGGAATTAAGATGGTTTTGACTACGTCAAAAAATTGTGTATAAATAGTGATAAATAGTGACGTTATAGCACGTAAATAGTGATACTATGGTTCAAAAGATATTTTAGTATCTTGGTGAGGCTGCTAAGTTGACGTCGAGATAGCAGGAGCCTTAAGAAATACAGTTCAAATCAATGTGATGTATATGTAAGAAAACTTTAACAGTAATATGTAAGATTACTGTGGAGCAAAGTTCAACATTAATCGGCAGCCTTTAATGAGAGTATTAAGTAGACGTTTACACTAGATTTTTGGAAAATAGCAAAGAAGAATTCTATTTTTATTTATATCGTAAGATTCACAATTTCACGCACAATATTTTCATGTATTAATTTGTATAAAACTTGTACCCGTTTCTCTGGAATCGCCATCGCAAGAAACGTCAAGTTAGCAGCCCACTTAAAGACCGTAATATCTCGGCTTGTATTGAAGTACTATTATTGAAATTTTGCGTATACGAGTCACTATTTATGCACAGTTTTTTGACATATAAATCACATTGATTTGAACTGTATTTCTTAAGACTCCTGCTATCTCGACGTCAAGTTAGCAGCCTCACCAAGATACTCAAATATCTTTTAAACCATAGTATCACTATTTATGTGCTATACGTCACTATTTATCACTATTTCTACACATTTTTTTGACGTAGTTAAAACCATCTAATTCCGTTGTGAGGCTGCTAGTCTTTTCACGGACCCCTGGGGTCCTAAAAAGGCCGCTTTACGCAATTCTCATTAGATTCCTATTATGATTCAGATTAAAAATCGCAAAATGGTCATTTAGCCAACAATTCATATTATTTATTTGACAGTTTGTATGAAGATTTCTCAATTGAGTGTCAATTGGCAGAATCATAAAAAGTTCCACAAGACTAACATCTCAGGATTCAATTTTGGTTGAACTAATTTCAAGAAACAAATAATGGCAGATTTAGGCTTTTATGAAAACTTTTTAGAGCATGCGCGTGTGACCGAAGGTATTTTAAACCGTCGGCGAAGTGCGGCTTCAAAGGAATTAGCTTTTGAAATGCCAACGCAGAGATTGTTGGAATTTTTCGCCTGAATAAAGGCTTGTGTCGCGACCTCATAGAAGAGTTAGAGCCGTATGTGCCAGCTCGACGTGGTGGAATAAATGCGGTCTCAAAACAACTAATTATTAGATAAAAAGTCTTCTAATGCGTTATTTTTAGATAAGCTTATAGAGTACAAATAAATATGAAAAATAATATCAAAAATTATTTTATACGTTTGATTGTTTTGTCACCCTGAAGAAATTTAATAAAATAAAAATACCACATTCCAAAGCCGTAAAAAACTAATTAAAAAAACTAAGTGACATATGACAGTTGTCACTCTAGTTACATGTTGCCAGCCGTAAATAAAAATGTTTTTTTCATACTCATGTTTTTGACCCTTTCATTGAAATATTTTAATGATGAAGGTTTATTTTATTTCATTGATTTATAAAAAATAATAAATAATTCTAAGAGATTTAGCGCTTAAAATAATAAAAAACTATATAAAATAAAATCCGGTAAATTTCGATCAAGTACGGTTTTTTTATTAATTTTGCATGTGGCGACATAACCACAAAGTATGAATCTGCTATTAAATTGAATTGCGGCAATTCTGCTAAAAAATGTGACAATTTTAAGAAAAAAAGAGGAATTGTTTCACATCTGCAAAGAATTCTGGAAATGAATTAGTTTTAGCAATATTGCGCAACTCGGCCTTTTTTAGGTCCGCAGTAGTCCGAACATTTTACCCTACCTAAGAATTGGACCCGGAATTGAACCCGGGACCTTTGGGTAACAGGACGAGACGCTTTTCCATTTCCACTCTATTCAAAAAAGTAAAGTTATAGGTTTTTAAGTATTTCGGTACCAAATTATAATAATAAGAAAACTTTTAAAAATATATAGCTTTTCAAGTATTTCAGCGGTAGATAGGTGGTACACACACACACACCTGCACATCAACCTACCACAAACTGTCAAATTTCCTCAATACACTTTGAACTTTATGTTTAATGCATAAGGTTGACAATGTATTGAAGAAATTGGAGTTTTGGGTAGGTTGATGTGCAGGCGTGTGAACTTAGACAGTGGCTACTTTAAAGTACTTCAGCAAATCAAGCAAGCAAATCAGAAGGTAGGCACCTTCTGATTTGCTTGCGCATCGCTATATTTCTATGCAACTTACCGTTATTATGTGTCTCTATATTACTCAGTGTATTAGGTACTTTTACATTGCATATTTTACAAATATATATGTGCGGTGTTGCCGCATTCACACCAATCAGATTGCGTTTATGCTTAACAGAATTTATGTGTGACAAGTCTTTATCATCTTTAATAGGGGAATCACAAGAATTGCAGTACAACATCATACCTTCCAAATTAGTGATATTATTGTCAGCTAACATTTTATTGTATTTAGCAATATGCAACTTATTTATAACATGCGAATGGGTTTCCCTAGTGGTTAGTTCTATATTGCAAACGGTACAAGTCGCTATGTTGTTATTAAACTTCACATGATGTTGATATGTTAAAATGCCTGTCTCCTGTCTGTCTGCGAATAGTTTAGCATTTGCCATGTGCTGTTTGCCGCGTACATGTGAATTGTAGTTATGTATGTCTATGTAAGAACTGCATGGATCGCAATACTTTTTAAAAAGTTTTAGCCTATCGCGAGGTTGGTTTACTATGTTACTCGGATTGATAACTCTTTTGAAGCTATCGTCTAAGGCTGCAAGTCGTTTAGCATTTGCCCTGTGCAGTTTGCCGCTTACATGTGAATTGTAGTTATGCATGTCTATGTAAGAACTGCATGGGTCGCAATACTTTTTAACAATTTTTGGGCTATCGCGAGGTTGGTTTACTATGTTAGTCGGATTGATGACTCTTTTAAGGCTATCTTCCAAGGCTTCCTTGTGTGTGACGGATTGTTTGTGTAGTTGCAAATCATAGAAATGGTCGTTACATAACACGCAGTGCTTGATGACTGAGTGTATCTGGAATTAAAAAAAATAAGTACTATAGAAATATAGAGAAAGAGAGAGAGGCATTAATACGGTGCCCGCCCACGACCGACTTTTCGACATTGACCCGACCGGGAATCGAACCCGGGACCTCAGTGTTAGTGCCGCCCAATGTCCGACGTGCAAGACACTCGGCTACACGGAGGTCGTCATATCAAAGGTCGTAATAGGACCGACGATCGGACCGATTTTTTCGCCGAGGTTTTGTCAGCTATTTTCTGACCGACTTTTTGTAGGACGAGTGTGTCGCATTGCAACATAGAACTTTATACGTTTCATTTGCACCGACGAAAAATAGGTCACCGATAATCGAACGAGGGCAGGGGGAGGGGGCACTTATTGAGACACAAAATAAAGAAAATAACAAACGTAAAGCAAGACAAATATGGTAGTTATTAGTCACTAGAGAATCTTTTAAGCAACTGTCAAACGATTTTTTTTCAATAGAAATAATAATTGAATGGAATGGAATTGATGGAAACGGAACCAACTATGACGTCACTTTTACTTTTTAATGCTGCACTGTGCCGCTAAAAAGCACTCAAAGATTAAAAAGCAGTGGAATGTTAGTGCTTACGTTAGCTTTCCCGGTAGCATAACGGTCAGTGCAGCCGCCCGGAATGCGGATGACCCAGGTACACCTGGCTGGGTCGGGTCGGGTAGGCTTTAATTTTTTCACTTGTATTTTACTTATAAAATATTTATGAAGTCGCTATTGTGTTTCGTCAATTGATAAGTTACAGCATGCTTATGTGGGTCAAATAAACAATTTTTTTTATGTTTTAAAAACCTGTCACGTGACGTCATTTATAGGTACTTAAAGTAGGTTTACAAATAAACAAAGAATAAGCACCGAATAGTTATTACATACACCCTGTAGCAGAAAGGTGTGATAAAAATGAAAAGATAAGTGTACATATCCGATCTATATATATATTAGTATGTGGTTACTAAGACATAATTATTAACTTTAATTTGTCGTGCAATTTTACATTAAATATTTATATTAGTGAAGTCATGCGCGTCAGGCGCGCATAAGCAAGCAGCAGTGATCATAAATGTAAGTACACACGGCGGCAGATCAACCTACCCAAATCTGTCAAATTTCTCCAATGAATATAGATCCTTATAACCAAACGATAAAGCTCAATATTGATTGTAGAAATTTGACAGTTTTGGAAAGGTTGATCTGCCGCGCCGTGTGTAAACTAGAAGTTACTAAATCACTAGGGCTGTAAATTGTTTATTTTGAGGTGATGTCACAATAGACATATTTAATTAAAAATTGCATAACAAATAAAAAGTTAATACAACATACATACAAGGTCTAGATTATATACACTTTGAATATTAAAATTTTTACCACACCTTTCTTATACGTTGTATGTATTAATAAAAAGGCATCCTACCTCTCTAACTCCATGTTTATCCGGTATTGGAGTGAACAGCAACTTTATATGTTCCATAGTCATTTTGTGGCTTTCCTCTTCATTATTCACAGCTTTGAGACACAGTCTACACGTGGTCCACTGTTCGATCCTCATATAACCATGGAAGTTGTCTTCGGGCACACACAAAACATGCTTGTCCGATGTCACTATTCTAATATGATCATCTTTTACGCTTACAAGAGGAGCATTTGACAACTTACTGGTAGCATTAATCATTTCTATATAATCTTCAAGGTTTATGGGGTTTTTTGGAACATTTGTGTCACTCTCAGGTTTCTGTTCAACATTTTGGGCACTTGTGAGATTTTTAACAGGACTTGTTGTTTCAACGTTTTTTTCTTTTAAGTTCGATGTTTGAGGTGCGGAAATATCTATATCATCATCATCATCATCATCATCATCATCATCATCATCATCATCATCACCATAACTGTCTGAATCATTCGAGCTATTATAATTATTGTTTTCATTAAAATGGTAATTATTCATGTATTCAAAATCAACATTTTCCAGATGGTCTTTATCAATAAAAATCTGAAGTAGATCATACAAAAATCTCTCCTGCATCAGTGATTTGAAATGACTCTTCGTCAGCTCGTGTTCACGCCTTTCGATTTCTTTTACAACAACACAGCACGGATTACAGAAATACGAGCGCGAATCAGTTTTTTTTTCCCACCCTTGGGTAGGTTTTAAATTGGGTTGGGCTCTCTTCACACATATATCTACAATTTTAGAACATATCATATGTTTTTTACTACTGGTATGCTGGTCCATATACGTTATTGGAATGTCTACATTGCAAACATTACAATAGTGTCTTGGAACAACGGCGTCTGTAACAGAAACCTTTGATTCAAATCAAAGTATTAAAAAAAATGTCTGTAGGGACATTTTTCTACCCATTACTCAATCAGGCTGTGGAGATGAATGAGCGCAAGAAACTACTTTAAAAACTTTTAAAGTAAAAATATTACAGAAAAAAGTAAAAAATTAAAATTAAAAAATTAATGGTATTCAGTTTTGGCCGGAATAGAGCTCGATGGTGCAGTGGTTAACGCGCCCGGTCTGCGAGTGCTGGGGTTAAGCAACTTTCGCAAAAGCCTGTCATTCACGACCAAAAATGTATCATCTCCAGCTCCTCCGTGCTTGGGAAGGCACGTAGAGCCGCTGGTCCCGGTTGCATCAGCAGTCGTTAACAACCACCAATCCGCAATGGGCCTGCGTGGTAGTTTACGACTCTCCCTCTGGTGATACTATCCAAATGGGTAGGCTCGTGCCCCAGCAGTGGGGACATGAAATGAGCTAGTGTTAATGGTTATTCGGATCTCGTTCCACTGCCAGCTAACAATTTACCTTTCCTGGTACAGCTAGCAGCAGGAACTGGTCCGGTCGACAGCTTAACATCAGATGACACAGGCGTTTGTTTTCCAAGCGTGCGTTTTTCACGCTTTTGGCGCTGGCGCTGGCGTCGGGTCTGGACATGGATATGGTCTCGCGGGGGAGCGTAGTTGGCTAAGGGGAAGAGAAGGGAATCGTCGTTTTTTGGTAAGAGTTGAATGCTTGCCGTCTATAGGCTTCACAGTTACTGGAAGTTTTTGGACGGCGAGAAACTTAAAGAGTTATTCAAGCCGTGTGATGGAAACATCCTTAGAGTTTGTAAGGAGGATGGCACTATGATGGATTTTCGGTTTGCCATTGCTGAAGTAAAGCTATCAAAAAGGACGGTTGTCGGATAGGTGTCTAAAATTTTCATTAATTAAATTAACTTTTTGGTAGGCATTCACATCTATGTTGCCACCAAATATTGAACCCTATGCGCTTGAAATATGAATAAAAACGCAATAAGTTAATGATTCTTACATACTTCTTTCTTTCGCTTTATCACAAAATAAGAAGACCGAGAAGGTAAAAGCTCCCATTTTATTTTGTTCTATTTCATTTCTATGTGCGCTTTGCTCTATTGCAGGGACGGCGAACCATTACGTATCAACGTGCCATTTTTCTAAAGAATTTTTTATTGAGGTCGTCGGTTGTTTTTCTATTTTCATATAATACTGACCTACTTTACACTTTTTTTTCGTAATGCATAATAATGAATTTTGAGATCAGTGACGTGCCCAAAATAATGTGTTGCGTGCCATCAGTCCTTGCTCTAGTGCGTTCGTATAAAGATTTTGCAGTCTTCCTATTTTGTGGCTCCATCTACTCCTATTAATTTCCTCACACATACTCGCCTATTTAAGGTACTCTCGATCTGACCTTTATCTAAAATGTCCTCGTTTCGGTCGAAAAACATCAGCAGTCGTCCCCGTCCCATACCCTCATAGTGACTTACAAATAAACAAAGAATAAGGTCCGAAAAGTTATTCCGTATTGTTGTCTCTTTTACTCTAATTTGAAATGACGTTTACATGACAGGAACAAAACACGGAATAACTATTCGGACCTTATTTTTTTGTTTATTTGTAAGGGGGGTAAAGTTTAATAAAAATAACTTACCATCCTCATATGAAACTTCGTCTACATTTTCCCCTCGATGTTGAGCAAACATTTTGAATTCACAAAACTTTTTTGATTTATCTTCATTTATGTTCCAAATAGGCAACGACTCTTTGCCTGGATTTGTGGCTTTTGATAATATGTATTCCATATCTATCATGTCCAACGACGATATTGTGTACATTATATTATTGTATGTAAAGTCCATTTTGATGTTATCTGTAACAACGATTGTATAGATTGTCATTGGACATAATTGCCCACGAAGAAGTATTAGAGAGAGTAGATAAAGGAAAGAAATAATTATTTAAATAAAATAACAAAAATAAAAAATAAAAATAAAGATGTTGAAACATAAGCACTATTGAGGAGCACGATGGCGATGGCGCAGTGGTTCAAAATTCAAATTCAAATTCATTTATTGCATGGTCTCATAGTTAAAAACAAAAGATGACAACGATACCAATATGTGAGCATGAGACACCCTGCAAGGGTGTTTGCAATTTATGGCGCTAAAATAACTTACGCTTACTTATAATCTATGAGATGCGCGAAACATAATGCGCCCAATTAGGGCATAGCAAAATAATACTTATAGCTAATTAAATAAAATTAATGTTCTTAACAAAATAATAAAATGTCACAAAATTAAATAAATAAAATAATATGATTATAGTAATTCGAATAAATTAAAGAAATTAAATTATATAAATTAACTAAAAAAATAAATTCACGCGCCCACTCTACGAGTGCTGAGGTTAAGCAACTTTCGCAAAGGCCGGTCAACGGATGAGTGACCAAAAATGTATCGTCTCGAGCTCCTCCGTGCCTCAAAGAATCATAAAGCCCCGGCTGTATTAGCAGTCGTTAACAACAACCGTCCGGCACTGGGCCCGTTGTCCCTATGCATTCATAGGGAAGGCTCGTGCCCCAGCAGTGGGGACATAAAAACTTATTTTTTTGTATTATTGTTTATATAAGTGTTTTTTTATATATTTTAGCGTTTTATTAACGCTTAAATATACTTAAGTAAAATTTTAAACACTGAAAAAAGACGACAACCTCAGGCGGGAATCGAACCACGCACCTTCCGCATTCCGGGCGGCTGCCTTAACCACTTGGCTACCGAGGTCTGGCTTTCACCCGTCGAAATTTTTTTATAAGCAATGTTGACTAAAAAACATAAGCATCAAGCACTGAAAAATTTCGACGGGTGAAAGCCAGACCTCGGTAGCCAAGTGGTTAAGGCAGCCGCCCGGAATGCGGAAGGTGCGTGGTTCGATTCCCGCCTGAGGTTGTCGTCTTTTTTCAGTGTTTAAAATTTTACTTATTGTTTATAGATAAAACCAAAATATCAGTTGCTTGATTGTAGTAAATAAATAAACATGATTTGGACTATACATTTATTATGAATTTCTTACCCATATCCATACAAATTGTAGGTACCAGTCAAACATGTTTGAAGAAGAAAAAGGACATTTTGCAAAGTTGACATTCAGTGCCTGAGCAGATGGTGATTGAAACAGAGGAGGAAAGATGATTGGTCACTTTTTTTTTAATACGGCTAAGCACTTGGCCTAAATAAGACACAAGACATGTATTAGAAACCGAACGGAAATATATTATTTTGTTGGCTACATAACAGCTTCCTTTCACTCATGGGTAAGCAAGTGCTTATCTTCCCCGATGTTAAGTGATGATAAGGCCAGAATCCTCAACTATTGAGGAACTGACTATCCTACCTCTCAGAACACAACAGTGGTTTCAACAGAGTTGACCGTGTTGTTATATGTTATTGACACAAGGGGCGGAGTTGATCTATCCAACGACACCCCAAACTACGGGGTAGACAAGAAAAAAAAATTACACCCCCACCTCACGTTGGGGGAGGTAGCCTAAAAACAATTTTTTTTCAAAATTTTACGTCACCACTTTGTCGGCGTGATTGATATGTATATCCATGCCAAATTACGGCTTTCTAGTACTAAGAGTCTTTGAGCTAGGCTGGGGACAGACACACCGACAGACAAACATGGCGAAACTATAAGGGTTCCTTGTTAACTACTGGAACCCTAAAAATCAGTTTCCCACAGAAACAGCACAATGCATCTGCAAAGAAGGAACGCAAAAAAGTAACCCCACAATTATGGCTAATGTATTTAATGACTATTTTGTGGATTCTGTAGAGAAATATAACACTAGTAATAGCAACGCCTCATACTCAATGCCCTCTCAAATTGGGAACTCATTATATATGTCCGAGGTCACACCTGGACAGGTCCTAAAAACCATAAAATCTTTAAAGAATACGACTTGTGTAGGAAAAGACAGTATACCCACTAAATTAATATAACAATGCTCTGAGTTACTTGCACCACCTTTGACATATTTTGACGATTAGCAATGGAGTATATCCTGACGACCTTAAAACCGCAATTATAAAGCCCATTCATAAGAAAGGAGAAAAGACAGATGTAAAAAATTACAGGCCAATTACCAGTATTTTCTAAGATATTTGAAAGGATTTATTTTGTATTTTTTTTATAAGTTCTTTGAAAAATATAACATACTAGCTGACCCGGCAAACGTTGTTCATGTCACATCTTGATCGAATAGTGGCCAAAATCAATGAAATGACAAATGTTTTCCCTGTTCTTCCAGGTGCGTCCAGGAAGAATAGACCACCAGTATTATTGTCCACCGCTTGCATTAATGTTTCGTATACTTGTTTTTGCTGTTCATTCAGCAACGGCACATTATATCGAACGAATTCCTACAATGTATCAACGTTGTATTGCAGCTTTCGATTTAATTCTTGGTTGAATGCATCGTGCATCGATCGATTTGGCGCAATCATTCCTACTTCAATCAGTAGCTTGTTTGCAATAGTCAAGCATTGATCCTCAATCAGAATCAATCCTTCATTGTAGATTTTATCGGTTATTTGGATGTCAGGATTATTCGTTTGAATGCGCAAGCGATGCAAGATATCTTCACATATGTCGTCTTTGTATTTGTTCCATAACTGAATTGGTTGTGAAGGAAAACATGTGGTGATGATAATTGCGAACAGCGTTCGTATTTGGTACGCATTTGATGAAACAACTGAATCCGCAAGTGTTAAATCCCAATGAGAATCGTTCTCCAGCAAAACCAATAGTTGACATGCTTCTCGATATGTTTGGCATTGGTGGCCATTCACAGTTTTGAAATGCGCAAATGATTTTGGTCCACGTACATTTACCAACAGCAGTCGCAAATAAAAACATTCATCATTTCTAGGATGAACAGTATACATGCGACCTAGTGCATCAGTGGAAAACACCAGCGCCAATCTGGAACTGGGGTTCCTTGTTTGCGACGTTGGAATTTCTTTGTTGATTGATTCCAAGTGTAATACTTGGGCATTTCAACGTACATCAGCGTCGCTGCGAATGGATCTGCTTCACACATTGCAAAGAAGCTAGTCAATGTTGTCGATGGTGGTCTCTCAGCTCGTTGTGCCGCATTAGCCTCAGTGAAGTAAACTCTTTGGCCATTTCATGAATTTGAAATGACAAATATTGGTTTGTAGTACATGCTATGTATCAGAGATGGCGCTGTATGTGAAAAAAGATTCTGTATGTGAAAAAAAATTTTCCCGCTTTTCTGTTGAAATTTTTCCTGAATTTTCTTTGCTATAAACCTCACGGAGCCCGAGACCTTTCCAACGAATGCAAAACCATGGAAATCGGTTCGTGCGTTCTGGAGTTATAGCGTCAGGAAGGAAAACCCGACTTATTTTTATATAGTAGATTTGCGAAAGAACAATTTGCATTTCAGGAAAATAGTAACACAATAAAAGCTATTTATAATTTGCTAGATTTAATTAAGACTTCTATGGATAAAAGACAAGATATTTGTGCGATATTTATGGTTACGACGAGGGCCTTCGACTATGTTGATCATAAACTGCTATTGACAAAACTCTATGCATATGGCTTAAGAGGTGTTCCTCATAAACTAATAGAATCTTATCTAAGTAATAGAAAACAGTATACTGCAATCACCAGAATATGCAGAAAATCAAAAACAAAAAAGAATATCTGTCTCTATGCAGAGCACTAGAGTCTGGAGTACCACAAGGTAGTATTTTGGGGCCATATTGTTGTTTATAATATACATTAATAATCTTCTTAAATCAGTTGACTCTCCCATGTTTTTATTTGCTAACGACAGCACAGCAAAAACAAATTGTAATAATATTCTGACATATGAAAGCGAAATAAATGATGCAATGAGAAATTTAAATGAATGGTTAGTTAAAAATAATTTTGTCCTCAATAGTAAGAGGAGTGCCTAACGTTAAATTGATGTGTAATGGAGAAGTTATTGAAACTGTTGATGAAACTAAATTCTTTGGTTTACTTGGAAGACTTATACTAAGAACTTATGCAAAAGGGTCAACAGTTCAGTTTATGCTCTATATAAACTCTCTAGGGTAGCAAATCTCAATAGCATGTTAATTGCTTATCATGGATATGTTGAGTCTATACTACGATATGGAATTGTATTCTGGGGAAACTCCGTGAAAGTTCTAATATTTAAGGCCCAAAAAAGATGCACAAAACAGCTGCAACCCAGCTTTTAGACAATTAAAATTTTTAACTTTGCCATCTTTATATATATATATAAGAGGTAACAATGTTTGTCATGTGTAACTACCATCTCTTCCCTACGTTTGCAAAGACGAATACTAACCAAAGTCACCGAAACGGTAACAGAATATTCCTAATACTTTTAAGAACTTACCTGTAAAATGTTTCAAAAAAAGGTTGGTGGAATTTCTTACTAGCAAGGCTACTCAATAGAGGAATTTCTAAATGATAAAATTAAATAACAATGTTTCTTTTTGCATTCATGTACTTACTCCTTTTATTAATTACTAGCGGCCCGTCCCTGCTTCGCACGGGTGGACTTTTTTATTTTTTTTATTTTTAATATAGCCTATGTTACTCAGCGCTAATGTAGCATTCTAATGGTGAAAGAATTTTTTAAATAGGTCTAGGAGTTTTTGAGTTTATTCGTTACAAACATACATATATACAAAAATACAAAGGTTTCCTCTTTATAATATTAGTATAGATTATTTTTGAATGACCATAAAATTATTAATTTGTTAGGTACTTCTTAATTCTGAAATTATGTCAATTAATCACAACTTCTGACATTTTATATTATAATAACTACTATTTAGGATTTGACAATATTGTAATTAATTAATTCTTCTGACTGGGCCCTCAAATGTATTTGTATACCTTAGATAAGGTCAAAATGTAGTGATACCTAGTAACAAACGATTGTCATCTATTATTGTAATACCTACATTTCACAAATAAAGATATTACTATTACTATTACCAGGGGGGAGTCACTCCGCAGTTTAGATATATTCGGCCAGCGCGCCGCCCAAAGCGGCGTATGACAGTAGGTAGTGTAGCCGAACTATCGATATTAAAACCATCGATAGTTTACATCGAAAATCATGTACCCTATCGATAGGACTATCGATACCACAGAACAAGGCAATACTATCGAATGAGTGCAATACTATCGATACTATCGATAGTATTGTAGTTCGTTAATAGCAAACTATTGATAGTATCGATACTATCGATACTGTTGATTTTATCTGCAACAATACTTTAATTTATTATTATTTTGAGCAATAGATAGAGTGGTTCAATAGGAAGGTTTATATGTATAATACATGCATATAATTGGACCCGGTAGGTGGCGCTGCTATAGAGTTCTATAGGATACGGGTGTCCACTCAAGCGGACGAAGTCGCGGGTGGGCTGCTAGTAATATTTTAATGTAAAGTAGTAAGGGAGAAATGTGAAATATTCTGAATATCAATATCAATCTCTTTCCAGACTTATTGACTGATGCATGCGATAGTAAAAGTCAAGTGACGCAATCAATGGCATAGGAAATGTATGGGTGACCGCACTCACCTATGAGCTGCTGCTCTATCTGCACCAGTTGGCTCTTGATGTGCTCTATGGCGGCGTGCTTACTCTCGTGTTGTGTCGCTCCTGACGGTGCCGATTTTTCTAGTAGCAGGGACAGAGTGGGTGCAGTGGCTGACGGTGAAATAGTTTCTAGAACAATGCAAAAAAGTATATTAATTAATTAATTAATTTATTTATTTATTTACTTATTTATTTATGTAAAATAATAACATAACATCACAGTATGACACCAATACGCTATGCTAGTCCAAAACAATCGATAGTATCGATACTATCGATAGTATCGTTGTAAATAAAATCGACAGTATCGATAGTTTGTTATTACGAACTACAATACTATCGATAGTATCGATAGTATTTCACTCATCCGATAGTATTGCCTTGTTCTGTGCTATCGATAGTATCGATACTATCGATAGGCCGATCGATAGTTTTACGATGGGTTGGCTATCGATAGACTATCGATTAATCATCTATAGTAGACTATCAATCGGCAACACTAGCAGTAGGCTGTCGCTCGGCTCGCACGACAGTCGCGGTTGCGTCGCGCTCGCGTATACTTGAAAGTATTATTTTTGCTTTTCGACATCCGCAATGTCTTCTAAGCCTAAACGCCAATATAATCCGTATAAAAGACATTGCTGTATTTACGGATCGTCGGTCGTTCTTCTTTAATTCCTTCGTCCTTAAGTACTTAAGGAATTTTTATGTTTATAGAATCAATGTTTGTAATGCTTAATCTACTTAGGTATTTATCTTAAAACTAATAAATCAACTGGTACAAAACCTTCTAAAGTGACAACCCCGTGCCGACGACGTTCGCAGCTCGGTAAAACTAGGGCACGCAAAGAAAATTCACGGTTCGCGCGCGGTTATAAGTTTCAATTTTGCTTGCAGGCGGGTAGCTGTAGGTGAATATAACTCATACTCACGTCATTAATTTCCTCATACATACTCGCCTATTTAAGGTACTCTTGATTCGACTTTTATTTAAAATGTCTTCGATTCGGTCGAGAAACATCAGCAGTCGTCCCCGTCTCATATCCTCATAAAGTTTAATAAAAACAACTTACCATCCTCATATGAAACTTCGTCTACAGTTTCCCCGCTACGATGAGCAAACATTTTGAATTCACAAAACTTTTTTGATTTATCGTCATTTATGTTCCAAATAGGCAACAACTCATTGCCCGGATTTCTAGATTTTGATAATATGTATTCCATATCCATAGTGTCCAACGGTATTGTGTACATTATATTATTGTCCGTAAAGTCCATTTTGATGTTATCTGTGACAACGATTGCAAAGATTGTTATTAGAAATGATTGCTCACGAAGAAGTATTAAAAAGAGTAGATAAAGGAAAATAAATAATTATTTAAATAAAATTAAAAATTAAATAAATAAAAATAAAGATATGGAAACATAAAGAACTATTGAGGAGCTCGGATGGCGCAGTGGTTTACGCGGCCGGTCTGCGAGTGCTGAGGTTAAGCAACTTTCGCAAAGGCCGGATGGGTGATCAAAAATGTACCATCTCGAGCTCCTCCGTGCTTCGTAGAATCATGAAGCCGTTGGTCCCGGCTGGATTAGCAGTTGTTAACAACAACCGCACCACACTGGGCCCGTAGGAAGAGCGGGGCAATCTTGTCAGAAGACTTTGTAGCCTATGGTTTTATAGTTTTCTATTAACGACATCTCTCGGCAGGTATAAAATTTAATTAATAAAATAATAAATAATAAATAATAAAATTTATTTATTTTCTCTCCACAAAAATACAATAAACAATGTGCTTAACCTATAACAACAGTTTAATATTTGTGGGAGACTGGAGTCTAAACTAGGCAGTGGCCTGCCGGTTTTATAGAGCTCCAGGCCTCCGACCCTCGTAATACATGGATTTTACTTATAGGTACATCATAGCATCTAAATGATACAATTGGAAGAGAACGAAATATAACAAATTATATAAGTGTTTGTGTGTGTGTGTGTGTGTGTGTGTGTGTGTGTGTGTGTGTGTGCGTGTGCGTGTGCGTGTGCGTGTGCGTGTGCGTGTGCGTGTGTGTGTGTGTGTGTGTGTAACATTAAAATTTTACTTAATTAGTGCTTCTGTCTGGTCGTATGTTTGCTTCAATAGCCATAGAGTAACTATCTCTTTACATTTTCATTTAGATTTAGAGTAGATGTTAAGTATCTTATTAAGGTGATTATATATTTTTTTACCTAGTGTGTAAAAGAACTTTTTGGCGAAGGATGTGCGAACTGACTCAATGGTACACACTGTATATTGTCTTCTTGATAGTGTAAGATGAATAATCTACCAATGAGTGTTGTTTGAGAGTGCTCAACAGTATGAACATTTGCCTCACGGTTAGTACCTCAGCCTCACGATATAGAGCTGTAGTTGCAAATAGCCTGGGTTTAAAAAGGCAAACTTTCAGAATTAGTCTCTGGGCTCTTTCCAGTTCAAGCAGCCTAGTTTTGTCCGCACCACCCCAAGTGGTTAAGCAATATGATAAAACTGATTGAGCTAAGGCCGTGTACACAGATTTCATAGTTTTACCGTCCGCAACAAGTCTCAGTTGTTTAAATACGTATACTAACTTCCTGAGTCTCTGCGAAATGTTATGGATGTGCTCAGTAAATGTTAGATTTCGGTCAATAGTTATACCAAGATATTTGTAACTATTTGTTATGTTAATAGCCGGACAAGAGCATGTTGTTGATGGTGAAACCGAGCATTGGTGAGCGTATATTTTGAAGTTCTCAGATAAATTCATATTGCGGATGGAAAAACAAACATAAACCGTTTTCTCAGTATTCAATGTGAGACTGTTAGCGACAAGCCATTGAGACACAATGTTAAAGCCATTATTAACCACTATCACCAATCCTCACATGTTGAGTACGGTTGGATAAATAGTCTTCAAAGAGCCTCAGCTGGGTATCGCGTATACCAAGTTTTTCTAGTTTACTTAGAAGGACCGATGATGAAACTGTATCGAACGCCTTTCTAAGGTCCATGAATATGGTCAGGCACTTTTTATTGCTATCTAACTCCTTCGCTAAGTGTTGTACGAAATTATGAACAGCCTCATCCGTCGATCTGCCCTTCCGGAAGCCAAATTGAGTGTCGGCAAGAAGGTTTTTCGATTCGAGGTAGTTTACAAGCCGCGTATTTATGACACGTTCAAAGATCTTAGAAAACGACGTTAGTATGGATATAGGACGGTAGTTATTGATAGAATCCTTCTTGCCAGTCTTATGGATTGGTAGTACGGTAGATCTCTTAAGTGCATTTGGGAAGAGTCCAGCATTCAAACATCGGTTAATAATTAACTACGCGATAAGCTAACAGACGTCGCTGTAGGATGCATGGTTTTGGAATGACAGCTATTCTTCTACAGTCGCCATTTTGACTGGACACAACATAGACGACGCTCCGTAAATTTTATTTCGTTTTACGTGTAAAAAGTGATTGTTGTGAAATTTGCCCAAGGTAAGTAATAACTTTGAATGTTGGAGATTCTTTCTAAACCATTTATTTTATCCTACGCTTTAAATAAACAGTTTTATTACGTCCGATATCATAACCTCAATAAATATTTTGGCGGGGTTATTTTGTCAATTTTTACGACAAAATAGCCCCGTCGATTTTGTATGAATTTGCAAAAAGTTAGTGATGTGCTATGATTGCCTTTCTTATCGACATAAGCATAAAGGTTGAGCAACTGACAAAAAATATTTGTGTTTTGTTATGAGTACACATATTTAACCGAAAACGTGTGAACCTATGTTTTTACGCCTAAACGTCTAAACTAATTTTGTTGAAGTCTAGTACGGAGATTTTAATTTATTGAAACTGCCTACTTTATTTTTAATGCTGTTCGAGTAGGTATCAAAAGTTTGTGTGGATGTATGAATGTGTGTTTATTACTCTGTTACGCGAAAACTACTGGACGAATCCGAATGAAATGGTACACCGGTAGATAATGACAGGAAATAACACGTAGAATACCTACAATTTAGGTTGCTAAGAGCGCATGAATGTTTCCTGTGTAATATTTTTTATCATTAATTTATTATTTTCTTTAAATGCTCTTTATTTTGTAATTGCTTGTTATGTACTTATAGTTAATAATTTTTGTTTTAGATGGTCCGACATTATAAGAGGATTAAAGAAAAAAAATATTCAGAACGGCAACTAGAAGAAGCAGTTGACGCTGTCAAAGAAAATAAAATGACGCTTAGCCAAGCGGCAGAATTATTCGGCATACCAAGAACAACAATTTCTTTTAGATTAAATCATTGTGTGATGACAAGAGCTGGACACCCAACAGTTTTTTCTCCAGAATTTGAAAAAAAAAATGGCGGATTGCTTGCACATAATGGAGAAACACGGCTTCTTTTCAAGAAAAGAAGCCTCTGTATTGATTTCAGAATATGTGCGTCAAAATGGCTTGGTCACACCTTTTAAGAACCAAATTCCAGGAAAAGATTGGTTTCACTCCTTTCAGAAGAGGAATGAACTTTCAATAAAAAAAACCACAAAATGTAGAAATTGCAAGAAAAAACGCTTATTCCGACCCTTTCATTATTTATGGTTATTTAGATTTGTTGCAGACAAGATAACTCTAATGAGTTACAGGAAAAACCCAAACAAATCTACAATTTGGATGAAACATCCATTTGCGACGACCCAACTAAGGGTAAAATTATAGGAAAAAAAGGTTTTAAGGCCACTAGAACAACCAGCGGACCTGGACGCAATAACACAACCGTTCTTTTAGCAACAAATGCTTGCGGTGACAAAATTCCTCCACTGATTATATTCCAGGGAAAGTATCTCTGGAATCAATGGCTTTACTCCGATGAACAAGTTAAAACCGCTTACGCGGCAAGCGAAAAGGGCTGGATGGAGACTTCTATTTTTGAAAAGTATATAAGAGATGTTTTTGTCCCCGCGATAGGTACAGAGAGACCAGTCCTCTTAATATTTGACGGACACCAAACACACGTAAGTTTGGGTGTGATAGAATACGCGGCTTCTCAAGATATAACAATAATTAAACTTCCACCACATACCTTTCACGTATTGGAGCCGCTGGATTTAAGCACCATGAAGCCCTTGAAGGATAGATAGGAAGCTGAATTAATAACATGGCAGAGGCGTCATATTGGGTCACGATTGCATGAATTTGCACGAATTCTCACCAAGATATGGAGTGAGATGAACCCCGTCATTTTGGCCAATGGGTTCAGAAAAAGTGCAGTTTATCCATTCGACCGCAAAGCTATTCCTAAAGAATTATTCGATCCAGTAAAATATAAAAAATGGGAGAACCGTGAAGTTTTGAGCCCTGCGCTATTGCCTTGCGACGCTGAACTTACACAACCAGGACCAAGTTCAATGTGTTTGGAACGCAAAATAATTAATGACGATTCAGAAAAAGACTCTGTGCTATTTGCCTTGCGACGCTGAACTTACAAAACCAGGACTAAGTTCAATGAGTTTGGCACGCAACATAATTGACAATTCAGAAAAATCACAAAACCAGGAACAAGATGAACATCTATTGCAGTTGCTCGGCAACACTGGGCTATCAGAACCAGTACCAAGTTTAATGAGTTTGACAATGAAAATAATTAATGGAGGTACAAATCAATTAGGAAAACACGAACAACATGACCACAACACTCCAGAAAAACCAGACCTAAGTAAGAGAAATAAAGAAAAACCTATAAAAGTTTCATGCATTATACCAAAGGCGACCGAAATAAAAAAAAAATACTGAAGAATTAGAAAATAAAGAAATTAATACAAAAGAACCAATAAACAAACTACAAGAACTACAACAGAACCGGAGAGAAATTAAAACATACCCAGGTAAAAGGAACGGCAAAAATATTTTAAAAAAATCATGCAATATGCCAACAACAACCGAAATACAAAAAAATATTACCGAAGAAAAAGAAAATCAAGAAATTGATAGTGGAGAACCAATTTACGAGCAACAACTGAACCAAAGTGAAAACCGAAGAGAAAAAAGAATATACCCAGGAATAAAAACTACACCAAAAACAGAAGATCCTAATAATATGCAAGCAGAAAACAAAATTCAAAAAATAAAATGTACCGATGAAAAAAGCAAAACAGAAGAACTTAAAAACAATAAGAAAGAACTAACAAAAAATTCAATAATTTTAGAAATACCAAAACGATTTAAAAGCACTGAGCTTCAATCTTCGTTACAAATATTAGACGTAAAAACTATTCCATCTCAGAAAAAAAGTTATGAAAATATTTCATTTGAAGAACTTCTATTACAAACTGTAGCTAAAAGTGATTCCCCCGTGCCTCGAAAAAAGCGAATCACAAATAGCAATGCAGAAGTTTTAACATATAAAGATGTGATGGATCGTATGAAAAAAGAACAAAATGAAAAACAACTCAATAGCTTAGAGAGGAAAAGATCTAAAGATGATAAAAAATCAGAAGAAAATAAGCAAAAGAAAACACAAAAAAAACGGTTACCAAAAAAAAAGTCTAAAGTTAATAAAAAAAAGCATTCAGACACCGACAGCAACAGCACAGGGTCATTCGAGTGTGTTGATGAGTCTGATGATGACGCAGAGTTTTTATAGAAGCGTTCTTGATCAGCTATCCGATGAGGAAAATATTAATGAACCATCTACAACTAATGTTGATGCTGACTTTACTGGAGCTAGTCATGAAGGTTCTAATGTAAAAACGGGGCAATTTCTCTTAGCCAAATTTTCTACCAAAAAAGGAAAAAAGGCGTACAAATATGTTTGCCGTGTAGAAGAAGTCTATGAAGAAAAAATTGTTGTGCTTGGATTTAAGTCGAAGAATAAGCAAAAAAACGTTTTTAACGAGGCCAAAACTGATATATCTATCATAGAATACAAGGACATTCAAGAATATCTTCCATCTCCGCAAGTGAGGGGAAAAGATTTTATATTTCCCTGTAAAATTGAAATATTAGAATTGTAAAAGGTAGTAGGGATAGAAATTGATCTCAATAGTTATTAATACGATTGTTTGTCTTTTTATTTGTAGCAATTTTATTAATTAAGAGTCATCTTGTTTTATTTTGTAGCAATTTTAAGGGTGTTTTGTGTATGTTGAAATTACTTACTACTATTATTTAATAACAGTTCTACTCTTATTTAATAACGGGTATAATACAATTTTATCATTTTGTTCCTTAATAAAGTTTACTACTTACTTAAATGTGCTTTTTTATAAGACCTGGGTCAAAAAAAATTTGGAATCAAATTGAATTATATTTGGAAGTTTAGAATGCATTGCTTCTTTCGTAAGAAAAATTGTTCTACCTTAACTTTTCTTATTCATCATTTTGAATTTTAAGTAAACCAGACAAAAAATTATCGATATCTCAAAAAAAAACAATATTGATTTTTGTATCGATATAGTGAGCCCGTCACTATCTTGTATGGATGCGAGACGGAATAGCCCCTCCAAAAGTTAAGAATATTTTTTCTCGAAAATGAACCGTATGTCTGCGTAACTAAATACAAATTCAAATAGGCAACGTCATCAGTATTGTCTAGCTTTGAGTAAAACGGGAATTGCTCCACAGATGTCGTTCTAATAAATTCCTGACGAAATAACCCCGCGCGGGGCTATCTTGTCCAAACTCGACTCCTATTAGAATTTAGCTGTTTTCTTAGCTACTGCAATCGTTTTTTACATTCCAAATATGATGAATAGAATAAGAAATGACGGCTTGCTTTGATGTAATAGTCAAATTTTCCGTAGCTATTATTTAAGAAAAAATACAGTCGTGTTCTTTTTTGAGTGTTATTTATCTGACGGAATAGCCCCGCCTTTCCTTATGTATAATTTTTAATACATGTTTTATAAATTATACTTACAGCTAAATTGTTAGAAATACTAGAATGAGTCCTTTAGAAGAATTTAGAAGAAAGTTATGTTTGTACTTAAAACAGCATATTAATAGCCTGAAACTGTCCCACGGCTGGGCGAAGGGCTCCATCATTGAAATCAAGTCATAACTAAATCAATCAAATCATGTTCCGAAAATTTTTAAATACAACACCCATGTATTTACCATGTTTCTAATGAAATTGAATTTATTAAATTGATTGGTAAAACACTTCAACCTCAACTCAACCTCAACCTCAACCTCAACACTTCAACCTTTTTCATTATTTAGTTTTTTATTAAACCTATTTGAATATGTATTTATTAAATGAAAATAAATTATATTGAGTGTTGTAATTAGATAAGCAAGCGTCCTCCTGTTATTTCGAAAAGCTTTAATTCGGGCAGAAACCATAGATCATTATGTTAATGCTAGTAACCACATATCGCATCATGAGATGAAAGTGACTCATTTAAAAATTTGGGGTATCGAGTTTATGTGCACACGCCTGCACATCAACTGCACAAATTAGAAGAAATTTGACAGTTTTGGATAGGTTGATGTGCAGTCGTCTGTACATAGACTGACTTAAAACACTGTGCTTTATCACGGAAAGATTCAAAATCAGACCAAACACCGTTAAAACGGGCAGCACGGTTGTTTCCGTCCCTTTCTGTGCTCCCCGCGCCTCGCGTTACTACATAAGAGACGAGTTCAGTGATGCATCGCGATCCCGAGGGTTAGCAAGTAAACGGGTGTACGTCAATTGTTAAAACCTAAAAAGGATTGAGCTGTTCTACAACTGATTGCCGGGTAAGCCAATAACATATTTTTTAGAATGAAAGTGACCAATTTGACCAAACTGTAATTGTTTGAAGACTCAAAACATAATGAATGAAGTCTTTGATTTATTGATTCTTAATGTTTTATGACAAATCATGTAAGTAATATGTCTGTACTTTATTGACGGTTAAATTTGTCACTAGTTATAATTTGTAAATTGGTCTCTCACTGAATTACCCATTTCGACATTTAAGACTTAGTGGCCCGCGTGGTGGTTTATGGCCCGTTCTCCCTATCTATCCATAGGGAAAGCTCGTGCCCCAGCAGTGGGGACATAAAATGAGCTGATGATGATGATGATGATGATGATGATGATGATGATGATGATGATGATGATGATGATGATGAAGACTGTTTTTATTGAGTCAATTTTTTATGTTTCAGTGTAGTGGAATCAGGATGAAGCGAAGGGCGTATTATATTTTAGAAATGATACAAAATAAAAAACAAGCAACAAAACTGTAACTATTACTATAACTATTGTATGATATACATATATAATACATACCTAACTACTTTCTTATGTACTTTACTTAATTTTATTATATTTTTTTACAGAACTAATTGTGTAAAAGAAAATATTCCATTAATATCCAACACAGGCAATGTTGCAGATATGGCCCAATGCGATACGCGTATAATTATTACCATTTATTACCTATTAACTATGATTATATTTTTTTTTTAATAGTAAGATGTTAAAACATTTAATTTTCAGGTGGCACAAGCTGTAAATACTATTATTAATCACGACGATAAAGAGGAATCAATAGGTACCTAAGCAGAAAACGGTTTCCCAAAGATCCAGATCGAATAGTTCTTCAAGCCTTTCTTCCAGCTCTTCTTCGTCGTCCGACACTACCAGCTCTTCTTCGACTTCAACGGCTTCTGCAAATGCTATGCCGAGTACCAGTAAGCAAGACACGACCGTAAGACCAAATTATCGTATTTCCTCTATTCATACTGATGAGAGTGTTGTGGATCTGAGTGACTCTGATCCCACTTTTGAAATAAATAAGAATAAACCTTCATCGTCGCATTCGCAATCGTCTTCTGATTCTCCGCCTCGTTTAGAAGCCCAGAATAAGAACATGATTGCACCTAAGAAAAAAGGAGGAATCGTTTAAGAGACGAGAAGAGACATCATACAAAACCTAAGGAATTCCGGAAAAGCTTATGTATCGTTAACGAAAAAACAAGTTTCTGCTCGTTCCATGAAGAGCCATGCACAATTAAATGCAGGCGAAAATGCGCAGAAAAAATATTGAAAAGCGATAGAGTGGTCTTATTCAACAGTTATTTATTATAAACTTGGTAGTTTGGAGTTGCAACGTGCCTACATTCCATCATGCTTAATATTAGGGGTTAAAGTATGAAATTGCCGATTTGTACTGAAAAATTGAAATTCGTTTTTTTTTTAAATTTAACATTGCTGCATCTAATAGGAAGGTCATTTATGCCTTCGCGATAGAACTCTCGTGACCTAGATTCGACAAACTGTGTGAAAGCATTTTGTACTGCCTCCTGAGAAGAAAACTTTTTATCACGTGGAAAATTGTCCAAATCACGAAAAAAATGGTAGTCCGTTGGAGCAAGGTGTGAAGAGAGATAGCATCTCATTACGTTTGTCTGTGACTGATGTCTATGACAGCAGCCGTTGCCTAGCAATTGTGTTCTTGTTTACATTATTTTATTATATCTTATGTCAATACTTATATTTACAATAAAATTAATTTTTATGTTCTAAACTTGTGTTCTGCCTGTTATTAATAGGGCATAATCTCTCTTAATATGGTAGCAGAGCGTAAAGAAGAAAAGGAAGAATAAAATACGACAAGTATGTCGGTTAAGGTACAGTCCTTAGGACCTGGAAATTATGACACATGGGCTTGGACGAATTAACCACTGGACGCGACACGCTTGAACAATTATATGAAATCTGATTCAACCAATATTATGTCAGACTAGTGCGTGCTAGTGCTGTTCCGTAAATAGATGTCGATGAACGATTGAATAAATGAACAACAAGAATCACTACCATATATCGAACAACTAGATTTTGTAATATAGAAAAAAAATGATTTCTTGGGTAAGATAAAATAAATAATATTTTAGTTGCATTTCAGTAATAATATTGATAGTACGAAGGTATAGATAAAGGAGGTAGTAAAGGCATTACAAAAATCAAATGTAAATGATATTATAACAAATTATTGGCTTTTATTATGTATAAGTTTTTTTTAAATGTGTTTTTTTGAGTCTTTTTTTACAGTATTCTTTCTAATAAATGCAGTTCGTAAATTTAAATATGCTTGAGCAACAGCCTTGCTTAGTTCTTCCAGATGATTGAAATTATTATTCTCGTTTCTGTGGAAAGAAATATCGTAAACAAGCTGATGCTGATGCATTATCGCGCAAACTTGGGGAAGTAACAAGTCTGTAGTATACTCTTTTTTGAGTTTGTTATTCACGATGCCCTTTCTGAACTCAAGTTCACAACAATTGCAAATGGTAATTGTGTCTTCAGATGGATAAACCAATTTACCTTTATCTTTTTGACTGATAAGACTGGATTGATCACCTCCATATTGCGACAAGAGTGCCGATACGCATATGTCACACTTTACTTTTTTAATAAGTTTATGAGCGACAAATCCAGCTATATAATGTACTACTTTTGTACCAAATGGTGAAAGATAGGTCATAGACATCTCATCTCATCAAGAGACATTTCATCGTCTCTGTTGCTGGGCAACTCAATAATTTCACGGTCACAATTTTGTCTTGCCGTGGTTTTATTTATTCTGTCCACAGGTGAAGTTGAGGAACAATTTAATATTGAAATATTTTCTAAAGCAATTGCCAGAATCCACGTCAATTACTCGGTTTTAGATCTAGAGCTTATTTTGTAGATTTTTCAGTGTTTACCGATGAATTACTTAGCATTACTTGCTGCTGAAAATAGTCATTATTTTAAAACATTCCGCTATGTTGCAAAAGTCACCAATAATCAGTCAGTAAATTTACAAAATAAATGTTCTATTCCAATTTGAATTAGTGCGGATTCGACGCGAGTAATGTTTATACTGGAATAAATGGCCGCAGTAACTGTCAAATTCATACAACAACTGTCGAAGATCTTTCAACTGACGGCATTTATTCCAAGTATAAAATTTACTCGCGTTTGGTCGAATCCACCCTTAATCATACAACATTACTTACAAATTGCGGTAAATGCAATGTAGGAAGAGCATCTTTACACAGTTTTTTCTGCTTTTTAGCATTTTCGTTGTAACTCTCTGGTTTAAAATGTATACTGCATATTCTATGGTTTTTAGTTGGTATCCATGTCTCCTGTCTGCAAACTGCTTCTACCCACTTTATTTTTCGTGACGGGTCTGTTGGGAATCTAAAAATGCGTCAAATAATGAGAGATAATGAAATGGCGTATTAATAAATAAAAACTTGAATTATAAAATAGATAACATTATAAAAATCGATTACATTTTCTAATATCATTTTGTAAAGTAAATAAGTCCACAATTAATTAACTCATTCATATCGATATATTTCTATCGATAATGGTAATCTCTAATTGATGTCAAATGTGGTGAACGAATGAATTATTGGCAGATATTATCCGACTAGTTACAATAGAACATTTTTTTCGTTTCGTCGCATTCTATAGAGTATTTTTAAATTATGCGTATTATTAGGACAATATCATATCAAGTTTAATCGATTTTTTTTAAAATAATGACTAAAATAAGTCAAAACTGTACTTACGGAACAGAATACAGATTTACAGATTTACAGAATAAAACAGCACATTTCGTAATTTTTGGTCGTTTTTTGGTAGATGATTTTCTGACCGACGTTCAAATGGTACTGACAGTGCGATGTCATTAACCGAGGCTAAAGTGCTCGGTTCGTGGCGAAATGTTTGTAGGCGAGAATCACAGAGTGTCGCGTCCCGTGGTTAATTCGTCCAAGCACATGGGTCATACATGCCAGAGCTTATTTAACGAAAGCTAAAGTTTGGAAATATATTCGAAATATACCAAAGTCTACATCACAAGATGAACTTGATGATGATGAGCTGGCAAAATCCGAATTATTACTTTTAATTTCGCCTTCCGAACTTAAGCAAGTGAAGAACTGTAAATATACTAAAGATGTGTGGGACACTTTAGAATCAATTTATGCTAGCAAAGGATCGGCCAGAAAAGCTAACCTTCTGAAACAGCTAATTCTGTCAAAACTTTTAACGCCTTTTATTTTACCGTAAATGACCACAGGATTCGGGTTTGCAAACAGTTTTACATCAATACATTAGACATCAGCGACAGACAAATAAGAACTGTTAAGGCTAAGACAGATAGTCAGGGCTTCTTAGAACAAGAGAAACAGGGCAAACATGATAATAGAAAACGTTTTAGTTCAGACGTTTTACAAGACATAAAAGACCACATAAACTCAATACCGCAAATAGAATCTCACTATTTATTTATTTATTTAAGCGACAGACAAAGAGTATATTTCTGATGGAAAAACAATAAAAGATTTATGTACTGATTTTAATAAAAAACAAAGAGAGAATAACAGGGCTGAATGTGATTATTGGTTGTATTTAATCACTTTTAATAAATATTTTAACATTGGCTTTTATCAGCAAAACTTGTCTGTCGTACAAAGTTGCGCTTCCAGATATAAAAAATAATTTTAAAACTAATTACAATAACCATTTAATTGAAAAAGATTTATGCCATGAAGCTAAAAAGAAAGATAAAGAAAACGTTGACCATAATCATGTTTATGCCATTTACGATTTACTTACAGTCTGTTATGTTATGTCCAAGTCCATCTTATTTTTACTACTCATCAAAAATTAACTGCCTCGATTTCACAATAACCCAGTTAAATACAAAAGAAACTTCAGACAACAAATCTTACGGTGGTGTATTATATTCTGTTATTTCTGGGACGAGACGCAAGGTAACAGAGGGGCTAACTAAATAGGATCTTGCGTATTTGATTATTTAAAAAAAAGTTACTCTTGTTATCAAAATGTACATGTAAGTTTTTATTCCTATAACTGCACAGGGCAAAACAAAAATAAAATTATCGCTAGTCTATATTCCTTTGCTGTAGTCTACTTCGAAAACATTCAGTCCATCACTCACAAATATTTGATAAAAAGGCCATAGGTACCCAAAACAAGGCAGACAATGTGCATAGCTAATAATAATAATAATAATAATAAACTTTCCTACACTCACACCAATTATCTAGCCCAAGAGAAGCTTCGTTATGAAACTCGTTAAATGGTTACTAGACAACGGATAAACATACTTAAAATACTTAAATACATACTTATTATACATAGAAAACACCCAGACTCGAGACAATTTAGAAAAACAATAATTTCTAAATTGACCCGACCGGGGATCGAACCCGGGACTTCAGAGATGGCGACACCATGGAAACCGGTGCACAAACCACTCGATCAAGGAGGTCGTCAAATAGCTTAATCGAAAAAGAAATTAAGAACAAAAAAGGTGGACCTAAATATGCATCATGTCAGTATGTCAGTACCTTTACAGTCAAGGAGCTAAACCACAAATTTTTTATGAATTTAAAGCAGTTGCAAGACCAATGGGAGTATAATTATAAAGAGAACTGTGAAAAAGAAAAAATTAACTGGACAGACATTAAAATTCTAAAATTTGTTAAAAATGAACTATTTATTGTTTTAGTGCAAAACTTTGTATCTTCAGTCTGAATTTAAAACCGATATAAATATGCGAAATAAAAGGAAGAAAATGTTAGGTGCAGTTGAAATTATTCTTGAAAATTTATATGAGCAGCCTTTAAAAAAAAATAAAAAGAATGAATTAAAAGATTTGGTTAAAAACAATGTAACTCCTAGTTATGCCACTTTTTACAATTCTTTGTAATAAAAGCATGTACAGACACCTGCACATCAACTTACCACAAACTGTCAAATTTCCTCAATAGACTTTGAACTTTATGTGTAAGGATTAAGGTTGACAATGTATTGAAGAAATTTGACAGTTTTGGGTAGGTTGATGTGCAGGCGTGTGAACTTGCAACTATTAAGGTTTTATTCCAAGCCATGTTGCCGTGCAATTGCAGGTTGCATGGGACACCACCGCACGCACTTGCAACTGGCAACCTAGCTCAAAATAAAATTATGGGTACTTACTGTTATTTAATTCCTGTTGATTATTATAAGAAATGAATATTTAATTGTAAAGAAGTTTATCTTATTTTGTTTTTTATATAACTTTAAGAGTTATTTTTTTATGTTTGCATTTATTTTTTGATCTCAACTTGAGCCTGATTAAAACGGTAAGACTAAATAATATAGATTAAGGTTCAAAACTTCCAAAGTTAATTAAGAATAGTGTTGCCTTATTTTTGTAACAAGATTATAGTTTTTTGATAGTTTACTGTTTTTTTTTATAAGAAAATGATATCATATTTTGTTTAATAATAACTTTAGGACTGTTGGAGTGTTCCTAGTCATACAATAAAAACATTCACAAAATTTCATCCAGTTTCATTTTCCCTTAAACTTAAAGTATGAGTTACGAGTAGAATGAAAGTGGTGTTATAATCAATGAGGGTAGAGAATAATTTTGATGGTGAGAATGTAGAAGACCTAAGTCATAACAAGCCTTTTTTATATTTATTTGTTTAGTACAAGAGTGACCTAATTATGGAAGGTTTTTTCAAGCACTAATTTTAAATACTTAATTAAATATATATTTGTTAAATTCGATGAATTCCCAAAGTTAATAGTATAGATAATGTTTTTTATTAAAAGTTTAGAATATAAAGTTACTGTTAAAAAAGTTATATTACTTAAATCAAAATAAGTTATTGACTGCATATACATTTTGCTCATTAACCAAAAATCTGTCATTTTGGATTGAGTTACTTATATTCTCAGGGTGCGATATGAACTATATTATTATTTTTATTTTTAGGCAAAAGTTTTAAGGTAGGTACCTAGGTACTAGTACAGGGCGGAAAGACAAAAAAAAGATAAAAGGTTCTATCATGTATTAATATTATATAACTAAATAGTAAAAATTCTTCTTACATACAATTTTATAAAGATGGGAAGAAAGGGAACAATCCAAAATCCAAATATCAGAGAACAGGTACTTACCTACTTGAAACTCCTTTTTATAGTCGGCACCCTGAACAACAAATCCGAGTAATAATAACACTAATCAGAACGATTTCCTGTTAGTAAAAGGTTAGATTACCTACATAAGTAGGTACTCAGCGAAAGTTTAAACTCGAAGAAATCACGATATCACGATAACGATATCCGGATATCTAATCAGTGTTGCCAATTAGATAAATCTGAATCGAAAAGTAAAAAAATCTTTATTGAATGTGTATGAGAACAACGAGCTATAATCTTTATAAAATCTGAATGGATTATTTGTAATTTATAATAAATAAGGTGTGTTTATAGGATAGGTAACTAGGTAAGCTGACAGAATAAAGACCAAAATTAAAGAAAACGAAGTCTTACTTAAACAATATTTATTATCATTTATACATACTTTTATTCATTTTGGAAATCAAACTAAAACAATGACATTCATTTATTGACAAATTACATGTTTCGGTTGCCAAGAAGTCGACAACAGCGGTTTATCTACAGAAAAAATGTCAATAGAAATTATTTGTACAATAAAACAATAAAAATGATACTTAACAATTATTTTATCATAAACTAGCATAGAACAAAAAGGGAAAATACGGTAATGTTTGTGTACGATAGCGCAATAACAAAATATTGTATTCTACCAAAGAAATGATAGTACTTTTATACTGATAATTGAAGCATTCGTGCAAAATTATCCCCTAACCATTCCAAAATATCAAAAATGCACAACGTTAATATCCAAGTTTTCACTTCTGCCGGCACTCCCGGAGTGCAACCAGTCGTTTTTTTATGTCAAATTGTCAATGTCAACTGCTGTCAATCAATTCGTTTTTGATGTTTGATTTGTTGTGGTTTTCTTGTGGATTAATGTGGAGCTCCACACCAAAAAGTCACATTTCCACTTAAGGTGAAAAATAAAGTTGAGTATCGGTTGCCAATGATAAAAAATAATCTTTAAATCATCAAAAGGACAACATTTTTTTTGGGCTTAAAATAAATGAAAACTAACAGAGATCATTTCTGTTGATTAATACTATAAACATTTAATATTTTCATTCTACACTATTTGCAGATTTTAAAAGATGCCCATTTTATTTTGTAAAAAAATGTATTATTATAAAAAATGCGTCGAAAGGAATTATGTCCGAGTTCTTTTATGACAGTGTATTGACATAAACTAACAGCTGAGCCAGCTGCTAATGTCATGACGAGACTATTGGAGCATTTTTGAATTTTTTATTGTTTATTACAACGTTTTTGTTGTTTTCCAATTCAGTAATTCTATTTTGATTTCATCGCTTCACTGACGTGCATATTATGGTATCTACATTAACAATCAGCAACTCTATGATACATAGGGATACATAGGGGCAGCTTTCTAATATATGTGAATGTTGGTTGGAAATCTGAGCTTAAGTGCCTTAAAAGTGCTTGCTTACTCTATATAAGCGATCAATCTAGCGCATTTGCAAAACACATATATATCTTACATGTAGTTTTAGTTTATTTATATGTTAGGGAAAGTATAGTATAAGTATGATGATTGTAAACATGAGATGTAGATATGTAGACATGTATTTTTTTTTAATTTAAAGAAAAACGCATTGACCGATGACCGCTGTCACGTCTATGTCAATAATTTTTTTTTTATTATTGCAACATTACTTCTATTGTTGCTAGGAAAATGTATTTTTGTATATGAATTAAATTAAAATGCGCATCTATTTATTAATATAAATACTTTGATCGTAATCCTAATATTTTTTTCTTTAATTTGATGTATCATTTGCTTATGTTATTTGAGTTTTTATTTTAAGCCCAGCTCCATAGAGTCTGGCCAACGAAACTGTCCACGTATTATTTTCAGAAGTTTTGATATGGCAATAATTAAATAATTAATTTAAGACTGTCAAAATTGACACTTTGACGTTTCGTACTTGAGTCATCTTCTGTTTGAGACTTCTTGGCGGGAAAGTGAAGAGTCATGTCTGCGGTTTTGTTTTATTTTCTAAAATTTGTGTTATGTCGAATATTAATGTGAAATAATGGTGGATTATTAACCGTTAAGTGTTCGTGACTGTGCATGAGTGTTGGCAAATGAAACAAAACAGTGCATTATTACTTTTCAAATTCTTACAAGAAGTCTGCGTGAGGACTTAGTAAAGCCCCACATCTTTACTGAGATGCTCGAGGGGTTGGGGGGTAACGTCATTTCTCACTTCCCATTTCTATTATCATTCATCATCATCAATATTGTTTATTTATGTATTACAATGAAATTAAGAAACTAATGACATGGCAGCATGGTCTATGACCTTAGCCGGTTCCTTAAGGAACAAACTAAACTTAAATAATTAATCATCTTCTGTTTACGTTGGTTTATGTGCATCATATTTTCATTGATTTTGTTTAAAATAATGCCGAGAACAATTAAAAGTTCGACGAGGAAACTTCTATTTACTATGATTGACAAATATAAAGACATAAAAAGTGATTTAAATCAGAAATCTGCAGAGAAAATACTACGACTGGATTCAATCCTTTCACTTTCAGGTTAGTTTATTGAATTTCTAATGAAACATTTTGATACTTTTAGACTATTTAAGACAAATCGCAATATTTTTCATGGTGTATCTACTTTTCAGGAAGTATTAACAACGAGGAGACAAAACTTAAAATTGTGGAAGCAGTAAAGAAATAGAAAACTCGAAAAAAATTAAATGGCGACTTCTGAAACACATTATTTAGAAAAGATATCTTCAATGACAGGTATTACTTTAGAAATTATAGATTTTAACAGTTACTTCGAAGAGTTATATAAATTTATGACAATGGCTAAATTAAATAATATAATATTATGGTTTTGTAATAATGTCTTTGTATATTATTATGGTTTTTGACTTTAATGACTGATAATTAATAATATACTGTTACATACATAATTTATTGAATTTGTTATCTTCAGATGTCAGTGTGAAGACTCTAAGAAGAATTAAAATTGAAGGGTCTAAAAATCAAGGACAGTGGAATACTCCGGGGAAAAATCGTCCACATTCAGCAACAGTTTCCAATTTGGATAATTTTGATATTTCAGCTATAAGAAACAAAATAAACGAATTTTATGGAGTTAGAAAACAAGTCCCAACACTGAGAAGCCTGCACAATGAGCTGAGGGAAGCAATTGAATTTAAGGGATGCCGTGAAACCCTTAGAAAAATTTTACACAAGAACGGGTTTGAGTTTCAAAACAATAAAAATGAATGGGCTTTACTTACAGAAAAATATGAAATTGCGGCATGGAGACATAGATTCTTGAGGACAATACATAAAAAGAGGCTAGAAGGTAAACAGATTATTTACCTTGATGAGACATATGTACATCAGAACTATAAAGTTAAAAAATCATGACAAGGACCTTCAACAAGCGGTGTCACTACTAATATATCATCAAGAAAAAGACATATTATTGTGCATGCCGGATCGGAGGAAGGGTTTGTGCCAGGTGCATTATTGGTATTCAGCACAAAATCCAAATCAGCTGACTACCATGATGATATGAATGCTACCAACTTTATGAAATGGTTTGAGGAAATGTTGATACCTAATCTCACTAAACCTAGTGTAATCGTGATGGACAACGCAAGTTACCATGTGAAACAAGTAAACAAACCCCCTACTATGTCTGATTCTAAAGCTAATCTCCGAATATGGCTTCAAGAAAATAATATTCATTTTGAAGAATATCACACCAAAGCTGAATTAATGTGTTTGGTGAAAGATAATAAACCTGCCGTTGTTTACGAAGCAGAAGTGCTTCTAAAAAAACACAGTCATATCCACAATCACGAAATTTTGTTGCTGCCACCGTATCATTGCGACCTCAATGCTATTGAGCTTGTATGGAGTCAAGCGAAGAGAAAAGTAGCAAGCAAAAATATAGGAATACCAGGGTCTGAAATGCAAAATTTAATAAAAGAATGTTTTCTATCCATAACTGCTGATGACTGGAAGAAGTACACTGATCATGTACTAGATGTGGAAAATCAGTACAAATTAAGGGACCATATTACTGAAAACGAACTTGAACCATTCATAATACATGTTGGGGACAGTAGCAGTAGCAGCGAAGAAAGCAATGAAGCTGATTCAATATCAGGTGTAGAGTTTTTGGAATCTGATTTTAACTATGACTCATAGCTCCTATATTTGTACGGCTCCTCGGGGTCCTCGACTGTACATAAATAATGGATTATTTGAAAATAATAAAAAGACAGAATTAAATGTAATCTTTTATTTGATATTCTTCATAATACATTCGAAAATTTCAACAACAGTTACTAACAAAACAAAATTTTTACAACTCGAAAAAAATGTACTTGCTGAAAAATAAATAGTATCAACTCCGTTTATGCAGTGTATAGCCAGGGTTAACAGCTCTTGATTTTTTAAAATTCCCGCCTTTTTTCTTGGACAGCTTTCGTTGGCCAGACTCTAGTAAAAAAATCTTCTCCTTTCACCAACACTCAATAAAAACAGAGTTACGAGCATGACAATACGAAGTTCTGCACCAAAACGTAACATTTTATTTGACTAAATTTCATAACATTTTAGTTGCAACAAAACGTGACTTTTTTACTACATCGGTGAAATTTTTACATGAAATCGCACCAAAAAGTTATATTTTCCGTTCGAATAAATATTCAATATTTTGAAGCTCTCTACATTTTTGCAAATGCTCGGATAAGTTTTTACGCGTAACGGAACGCAGCCAAGAAGCATAAAGATACCATAGACAAAAAAAAATTCTCAATGTTGGTCGCACTGCTTACTTAATGTCATTATTCACTTCAATGTCAAAAATTATAAAATTTTCGTTCATTGAAGCAGTGCTGCCACCTTAGCGCTTTCGGAGTCAGATCTAGCGCTTTTTTGGGTCACTTAGCGCTGAAATTATAATATTAACTTCTAGCGGAAAATATAGCGCGTTTCGGCAAAAGCAGGCAACACCGCAAACCGCAATTCGTTCGTTCGTTTAGGTTCCGTTTCATATGTTTTGGGTAGGGAAATCCCCGAATAATATAAATTGTTTCTGGTCGTTGGTTTACAATGTGGCTTTATGCAGTAAGAATAAAGTAGAATTTAGAATGTCAAATAGTTTTTATTCTGCGACTATTCACGCATTTCAATCAATTATTCTTATTGAAGTGCATGTCTTGCTTTGAAGTGGTTGTGTTGACAGAGTCACAGACTTATAAGAATTGTGTTATTTCCACTGCATAGTACAAACTAAGAGATTGATTGACATGGAAGTACCAGTGTCAAAAAAAAAACATATTATATACAACGATATAAGAGTGAGTGGGAAGCGAAGCCTGAGTTTAAGCATTGGTTGCAGGCGTTTCCAGGTGATTATACAAGAGCGTTTTGTACGTTGTGCAATCGTGATTTTGCTGCAAAATTAAGCGATATACAAAGGCACAGTAAGTCAACGCATCATTTGAAGGAATGTAAACCAGTGTTGGATAAAACTCAAGAGTAAAATTTCCACATCTGAGCTTCGCCGTGAAGACTTTTCGGCTCTGGAAGCTGAAGCTGGTCTTTCTATGTTTATAGCTGAACATTCAGCGATTGCCGTTGTAGATCATCTTACTGAACTATGTATAAAACGATTTTATGATTCTCAGTCTGCCAAAAACTTAAAGTTACACCGTACCAAATGTACATCTATAATAAAAGAAGTGTTAGCTCCTCATTTTGTTGAAGAATTGAAAAATGATATTGATGGAAACTCATACAGTTTGATTATCGACGAGTCAACCGATATATCAGTAAAGAAATGTCTGGGCGTTGTTGTAAAATATTACAGCAAGTACAGCTCCAGAACAATTTCTACTTTTCTGGGATTAGTGGAACTGGATTCATCGAATGCAGAAGCCATCGCCAATGCTTTGATCAAGTTGTTGGAAGAATGTAAACTAAATTTAAATCAGCTGACTGGTATTGGGACCGACAACGCAGCTGTCATGACTGACGTCAATTCCGGCGTTTATAAAATATTAAAAGATAATCACTCCCTAATTTAATATTGGTCAGATGTGTTTGCCACTCAATACAATTGGCAGTATCCCATGCATCAACTGAAACCATACCGAGAAATATTGAGTTTTTACTGTGCGAAACTTATAACTGGTTTAAAATTTCGTCCAAACGTCAGCTTGATTATAAAGAACTGTACCAAACCATCAATCCTGGAGAAGAGCCTATAAAAAACCTAAAAACCTGTGACACTAGATGGTTATCCATTGAGCCCGCAGTAGCAAGAACCTAAGCCAATGGGAGAAACCAAAATTGCATTTTAACCTAGCCAGGTCAAAAGAAAATTGCTATAAAGCAGAACTACTATTCGCAATGTTTAATGACCAACAAAATAAATTTTACTTAATGTTTCTCCGAGGCATCTTAGACAACGTTCAAAAAGCAGTCAAAACAATTGAATCTAAAACGTCCGACCCATGTCTCCTTTACAACACATTGATTGATTTGATCAAATCTTTATGTTTGAGAATAGTTATATCCCAACCAAGGATGGAGTTTGAGACTGTAAATGTAAGGGAGCACATGTCTTTAAGTCCCTATTTGGGCTACTTATTTGAAAAAGAGTTGACGGAATGCAGTCTTCGCAATGATCAGAAGACAGCAATTAAGAAAAGATGTGTGGATTTAATCGTAAAGCTTATTCATGAGTTGCAGCAAAGACTACCAGAAAATCTGAAAGTTTTGAAAAATTCAATGTGCATGTCAGTCTCTGTAATCCTGAAGGAAAACAGAATCGTACAAAACTTAGTAAGTTTAGTAGAGGGACTGGGTGAAGCCGAAAAAATGGATAACATTATACAAGAATGGAATACAATCAAGTTACAGAAATGGGAGAATACTACAGATACTGAACTGTTTTGGGCTGAAGTCGGTGAATCAAAAGATGCCGTTGGGGATTGCCCGTATAAGAATTGTTTGAAATAGCAACCAAAGTCATGTCTTTGCCACATTCCAATGCTGATATAGAAAGAGTTTTCAGTACCATGAATGTGGTAAAGACAAAACTGAGAAATTCTTTAAATATAGATACCATAAATGCTATCTTACATGTACGATTGGGTTTGGCGTACAAAAAGGCTACTTGCTTTAATTATACTCTTCCTGACAATGTTCTGACTCAGATCAGATCAAACCAAAAATATAAGTGGAAATTACAAAATGTACAAAATCTTCAAGCACCGCAACCTGGACCTTCAGGAATTCAGTCACCTTTAATAATTACTGAACCTCTAATACCTGATATCGAAATCGATTAGCCATTAAACTTAAGACTAACTAGACTAGACTTATACCTATTAAGACTATTTTAGATTTAAGATTATAAATACAATTTTAATTGAAATAAATAAAAACTTCTTACAATTACTTATGACTTTTTTAAATCATGCAATCTAGCGGATTCTAGCGCTATTTTTTGATTATGCAGTCTAGCGGAATCTAGCGCTATTTTCAAGCGCTTTTAGCGCTCTTTGGCCTCGCCTAATTCATTGAACAATGTTTGCATTTCGGACTTGGAATCAATTTTTGATACCGCGAGAAAAGTTTTCTTGAAACGAAAATTAAGTGATGTGACTGTAAAAAAACGAAGACTAATGCAAGAAAACAAGAATTTAAAGAGTAGAAATAAAAGATTATACCAAAAATGTAAGAGCCTCAAAGAATCACTAAATTAAAAAAGAAAATTAACGTCCCAGAAGACCAATTCACAGAGCTTAAGGCAGAAGCTGTAGATTTATTTCAAAAAATGAGACGGTGTAATAAATTGAAAAAGAATTCAAGAACTAAGTTTCCGCCTAGTTTAAGAAAATTTGCCTTAACGTTAAATTTTTATTCCCCTACTGGGTACAAATATGTGCGAAAGGTGTTTGAAAATAGTCTTCCTCATCCTAGAACATTAGGTAAATGGTATGAGAAAACGGAAGCTGCTCCTGGATTTACAGCTGAAGCCTTCACGATATTCTTTCAAATTTCAATCAACAAAAACAAGAATGTTATGCACACTTGTAGTAGATGAGATGGCTATACGACACCAATCCACCTGGAATGGAAGAAAAACAGAAGGATTAGTTGAATATGGGACTGGATCGATAGAAAATAATAATATAGCTTCGCAAGCATTTGTAATGATGTTTGTTTGTATCAACCAAAATTGGAAGCTGCCAGTTGCATACTTTTTTGTAAATGGATTAACATCTGAGTGCAAAGCAAATTTAATCAAGATATGCCTAGAGAAGTGCCATGAAGTAGGGGTTAATGTAGTAGCTGTATCTTTTGATGGTTGTAGGTCAAATTTTAGTGCCGCCAAATTACTGGGTTGTAATATAGAAAAAAATGAACTTACGTCCTACTTTTCCAAATATAGAGAGAACAGATACGGTGTCCCTCAAGGAATCGTTCTAGGACCAATATTATTTATATTGTACTTAAACGACATTCCTCAAATAATAAATCATAAATGTATTTTGTTCGCAGACGATATTTCTGTAATCGTGACATCTGATAAAAATAATAATGCAATAAATAATAATCCAATAAATAATCATGAAGTAGACATTAATATCTTAAAATTAATCTTAAAAAATCAAACTATATCCAGTTTAATAAACCGAAACATACTAAGTATAATTTCAATTTAGATGTAACTAAAGTTAAAGAAGTTACACATCCTAATTTTCTTGATATAATAATTGACCAAGATCTTAATTGGAAAAAACATGTAGACAGCTTATGTAGCAGGGTAAATAAATTTGTTTATGCTCTGAACCAAGTGAAAAACGTAGGCAATAAAAAAACAGCAATTACATGTTACCACGCATATATAGCGTCAATATTACGCTATGGAATCTTAATATGGGGTAACAGTACGGACAACAATAGAGTATTTATAGCTCAAAAGAAGTGTGTCAGAACTATATGTGGAATCTCCTCTGACGAGTCATGTAGACCATTATTTAAAGATCTTGGTTTATTACCGCTACCATCGCTGTAACTCTATGAAATATGTAATTTTGTTAAAAAACATAAAGAATTGTTTAAAACAGCGAGTGAAACTAACTCTAGATTAAAAAGAAACCAACACAGACTTGTACTAAAAGACACGCCGAGGTCAGCAAAGTTTAATAATAGTTGTTTGACAATGTGCGTAAGAATTTTTAATAAAATGTCTAATAATATGAAGACAGACAATGACATTGCATTCAAAAGAAATGGTTAAACGACAATAACTTTTATAATATTCAAGAATTTTTTGATAAAAAATCATAAATTATTTTATTTTAAACATATATGTGAAATGTGAAATTCGGAAGTATTTATGTAGACCTCATAGTTTATGTTCCTAACTAATGTTTTGCATGCTATATTTTAGATTAGCTTAACATATGGTTCACCCATGTATTTTGTAACATCTTTATATCGTTAAAAAGCAAATAAATGATTTATTTATTTATTTATTTACACTTGATAATGTTAATTGTTTAAAAACTACTTTTAAACACCCTTCATGTGATACGGATGTGGCAGTTTTTCCCGATCCTTGTCACATGATAAAACTTGTCCGAAACACTTTTGAATAAAAAAAAAGTTTTGTTTAACTCGGAGGGTCAAGAGATTAAATGGCAACTTTTGGTGAATTTACATAAACTACAAAACAGTGAAACTTTAACTTTTGCTAACAAATTAACTGCACGACATCTTGATTTTAGGAATCAGACAATGAAGGTCAAGCTTGCTACCCAGCTGCTTAGTTTAAGCGTTGCAAAATCATTAAAGTTGTGTGAGGAACTTCTTCAATCGTCCAAATTTCTGAATACCGATGCAACCGTTAAATTTATAGAAAATTTTGATAACATTTTTGATATAATGAACTCAAGGAAAAGTAATAAATTTGGCTACCAAAAACCAATATATCCACAAAACAAAAATGAAATGTTTATTTTTCTTCACGAAATGAAAAATTACTTAAAATCATTAGAATACTTTGTTAAAACCCGCTGTATCAAAAATAGCAAAATAAAAATGACAATTAAATAAAAAGGCAATCAACACTGTTCGCAAAACGGGTTTCCTCGGATTTGTTATATGTATAGAAAGTCTGAGCCATTTGTACACTACTCTCGTGGAAACGAATGCTTTAGAGTACATTGCAACTTACAAGTTATCCCAAGACCATATCGAATTATTTTTCGGAATTCTTCGAAGACAAGGCGGATACAATAATAACCCGAACGTCAAACAATTTCAGGGCATTTATAAAAAGCATTGGGTCACTTAGAGTTGCGTTCATCACTTTCTGGAAACTGTATTCCCCTTGATAACAAACTGAAAAAAAGCATAAATTTTCGTCGAATAGTTTAAGACTATAAAATAAACGGTAAAAACGGCGCGTGACCACTTTAAAGCGAGCGGCTTGCTACTTCACACCTGTATGTGTTAGAAGAATGTATGAGCAATCATAACGATAAAATATGCGCCTTATAGTAAGAGAGAAGGTTGGATACATCAAAACACTAGATAATAGAAAGAAACGTAATAAGCAAAAAATTGTGTGCTTGCTACTCTGTTGAAAGTTATGTATGATTCTAAAAAGCTATTCACCTAGAATCCAACGCTTAGGTAATTTCAATAACAGTTATTATCAAAAACAAATTTAATGACTTATCTCTTAAGATATGCTTTTTTATTTAATAATTAGCTCGTGATATTCTGATTTGGATTCGTTTCAAATCATTGTATTATTTATTTCATTGGACGAGAAACAAAGTTATAAAATAATTTTAAAGAAGTTAAACTCATAGAAAACTTTTCAACATTTTTATAAAATACATCAAATTTTGTTATAGTATAATAAAGCATTGTATTTCATTTATCATTAAATTAAGCAGCTCTTCGGGGTCTTGATGAAACTTTTTAATTAGTTTTGATATGTTTTTAATGAGAAAATTTGTTCTAAATCATTCCATTTAAATTATAATTTAAAAAAACTTGTAAGTTTATTTTGAAGAAATAATTAGAATTTCGTTATCATATAACTCCTGCGCCTGTCAAAGTATGAAGGAAGGTCATGAATTAATTAAACGAACGTCTTATATGTTGTCCATCTGCTACGCAAAGGTCTCCATCATTGAAATCAAATCATCACTAGATTTTGGGTATTGGCATAATCTCCACGCTTGCCAAATATGGGTTTTTTTACATATGAATTTTTATATGAATCTACATTTGAAATTTACCGTCTGAATTGATAGAAAGACTAAATAATGTAGAAGATTTGGAAGTTGCAATCATGGAGATGCGTCAAAATTTTGTAGATAATGGAGAAGAACAAGATGGTCAAGAGGAAGATAAAAATGAAGAAATCAATGGAGAATGTGGATCAGAAAAAGATAATACAGAAAACGGAGACGAAGAAAAAACTAGAGACCCCAACACAAGTTGTCAATTTAAACAAAAAGCAATCGTTGATATTGACAGCCAGACAAGAAGCGCACTCTTATTTGACAAAACAGGCGAAAGGAATGAAAAAAATCAGTGATCAATCACATCCACCATTAAAAGTTGGAGATAATGTCACGATACCGATTCCAGATGTGGATAAAGGAAAAGCAGATCTCCGTAATTATTATCCAATAAATAACCAATAAATAAAAAACATATATTTTATTGTAGTATCTAATTATGATGACATACATGGTATGGTGCTATGATATTGTTTTCATTAAAATCGGCCAAATCTTGATGTACTCGGGATGATATGGGTTAAAGAAAGTGAAGCTGATCGACGCCTCTTCATGAGACAGAGAGGGGAGAGAAGGCTTATACTGGCTCTATATTTCGATGATGGCTTATTAAGTTGCTTCAATTCATGCAGATTAGTCAAAATATTTTCAGCAAGAGTTACAAGGGCGATTAAAGGTTTACCAGCCAGCCACCTACTTTCTCGGGTTAGAGATAGAAAGAAAAGAAGGTGGTTCTATTAAATTTAATCAAGGCGCGTATACTAAAAAGCTTTTGGAAAAATTTGGTATGAAAGGATGCAAACCAGTTGGCACTCCAATACTAAGAGATAATACTGAAACAAAAGAGAGTAATGCGTCTACAGGCGGATATCCTTACAGACAAGTTGTAGGTGCATTATCTTATTTGATGGTTGGGACAAGGCCTGACATTGCGTTTGCTGTAGGCTAGCATCAAGAAAATTAGAAAACCCTACCAATGGAGATGTTATAAAGGTAAACGGATACTTTGAAATCTTCAAGGAACCATGGACTGGGTCATAATCTACAAGAAATGCGCAGGCAAGTTATTATCTTGTTTTAGTGATGCAGACCATGGAGGACATCTAGAGACTGGACGCTCTACCACAGGAATGATATGCATATATGCCGGTAGGGTTATTTCTTGGAAAAGCCAACGACAGGCAAGTGTTTTTTTTTTTTTTTTTTTATATATTTTAGCGTTTTATTAACGCTTAAATATACTTAAGTAAAATTTAAACACTGAAAAAAGACGACAACCTCAGGCGGGAATCGAACCACGCACCTTCCGCATTCCGGGCGGCTGCCTTAACCACTTGGCTACCGAGGTCTGGCTTTCACCCGTCGAAATTTTTCAGTGCTTGATGCTTATGTTTTTTAGTCAACATTGCTTCATCAATCTTAGAAGTTTTCACCTCTGAGATCCGAAAGAAATATTTTACAGGCTTCAGTGTCCATCTCGAGCACGGAGCTGAAGTTGTTGCAGCCAGTGAAACTACAAGAGAAATAATTTGGCTTAGAGGATTAATTGAAAGCGTCGAAGGTCCCATTAATAAACCAGTGCTTCATGTGGACAACGAGTTTGTCATAAAATTTGCACACAACCCACCATTTGAGTTCCACCATAGGGCTAAAAGAATACATCAGAATACGCAACTTCTACGTTCGAGAAGCAGTGTCGGATGGAGCCTTGCTGATTAATAAAGTAGCAATAGAATTTCAGCTAGCGGATATGACGACCAAGCCGCTATTCAAACCAAGACTGGTTATGCTGTGTCAAGCTATAGGTCTCAGCAATGACTAACTGTATTGAAAAAGAGAAGATGTTACGATACACAAACTCATTTGTATTATGTTATTGTTTTCATAAAAACAGTTAATGCGTTGCTATGGAGATTATAGTTGTTGATTATGTCATGTCAAGTTAAATACATAAATTAAATGTTTGCTCGTTTATTATTTGTTTTTAACAAAAATAACTTCTCAATTTTAACTGTATATTTCTTGCGGAAATAAAACAGTTTTGATACGTAACGTGCTTTTAATTTGCCTTATTTTTATTTCGAATTTTTTACCTAAATAATTAAACTGCATTGGTGTGTGTGTGTAAAAAAGTCGCTAGAATATCATTTTGTGGAGGTAATAGGTTTAAAAAAGAGCCCTCTTAGAGATTGAATTACTTACTTTCAAAATATAATTTCTTTCCAATCATCATAATTTCGTAAGTAAGGAATCAAGTAGGTAGACGTTTTATAGAGTAAACGTGAGTAAACGGTACTAATTAGAAAATTTTACAGAAAAATGACAAAAGCGACTGTGCCTCTAACTGACGCGAAGTACGTATGAAACGATAGTTTGATGTTCATCAATGATATTATAAAGTATAGATGCGTTATGTATACGCGCCTTACAATGGTCTCGCAATTGCAAGACAATTGAGTCTACTAGAATCAAAAACGACCGGTGAGTATAGCAGAATCACATAGTTTTGATACTTTATTTTTTTATATTAGTTATTGGTATGGCAGGTGTGTGTCTATTTGAGATTAAAATTTTATAATAGGTATAAATATAAAAAAGAGGTTACAAATGAAAAGTGTAAAATATTCACAATGTAACTGACAAAGAAGAAAGGGTTTGGTCTTTATTAAAGTATATAAATTTTTACAGACTTCGTAAAAATTACTTACGTTAATTTGGAAGGGGTTAGTGCTATATTGTGCTCATCTATACATATAATAAAACTGTAAAGAGGTCAATTCTGTACATTGAAAAGAAATTTTAAAAAATACCTCCAGGGGTCTTTTTAAAGGTGGGCCAAAAATGTGGTTTATGATATTTTTGTCTGTCTGTTTGTTGTCCGCGATTCACGCAAAAACTACTGAACGGATTTTAATGAAACTTTTTATCAAAAATGGAGGTAATGGCGTAAATTTTCCAATTCTCCACTATTGTGGAAAAGTAGTGTATCGTTTGTTAGTCAGCTATAGTGAATTTAAAACATGTTAACAAAATGTAGTATACATTTATAATTTTGTTATTCCAGATATAGTCCAAAAACTCACCTGTTAAGCCAACATGTTCACATAAAGACAAAAAGCTACAATGCTCTGCAATAAGTATGATTGATTTACAGTCTTTTCATGCATCTTTTTATTCTGTAAGAGACAAAGTGAAACAAGATTTGTTCATCTTAAAACATGTAGTAGCTGTACAAATAAAACGCCGTCGTCCTAGGTCAAGTGCTAAGCATTATAAACCTAGAGATATGCAAAGCATGTACAGAATTTATTGTAGATCTCAAAAAAAGATGATATTCGTTTGCCAAAAAACCTTTTTACAAGTTTTGCACATAAAAAGGTATCGGATTGAAAATGTTGTAAAGAATTATTATTTAAAAGGGAAAGTCCCAAGAGAAAACCGTGGTGGTGACCACAAGTCACATATAAGTATGAAAATAAAAAGCAAAGTGTAATTTTATTTATAAAAAAAATAAATGTTCTGAAGCTCACTATTGCAGAGATAATTCCAACCGAATGTATTTACCATAAGAATTGAGTATAAATAAAATGGCTAAAAGCTACAATGATCAGGCAGCTGAATATCTCAAAGTAAAAGCCTTATATTTCCGGAAAATATTTAATACTTTTTTCAATTTGGGATTTGGATCACCACGTGTTGATGTATGTTCAACATGTTTGCAGCTGACTGAAAAAAATAAAAGTGGCGAATGAAAGTGATAAAAATCGGTTGATGATTGAAAAAACTGTGCACAAGAGACGTGCAAAAGCATTTTTGATATGTTAAAATCAGAAGATCCATCGATAAAAATAATATCTTTTGATTAAAATAAAATTTAAAATTCCAGATCAAAGTACATATTACTCCAGGCAACTCTATTTTTTAATTTTACAATTAGTGGAAGGCAATTCAAAATCATCATTGACAAATGAAAATGTATTTAGTTACTGTTGGACCGAAGACGAATATGCAAAGGATGCAAACCTTTTCATCTGCAGTTTATCATCGACTTTGTAATACTGTATTCACACCAGAATGTTGTGTAATACACTTCGGATTATGGCTGACGGTTGCGCGGGACAAAATAAAAACTCAATGTTAATAGCAATGCTTTCAAAATGGTTAGTCCAAAATGCACCAATGCAAGTTAAAATTATAGAAATAGTGTTCCCTGTAGTAGGACACTCATTTCTTCCAGCTGACAGAGTCTTTGCTCACATAGAAAAGCAACTGCGAAAAATGGAAAATGTTGTAAATCCAAGTGAATACATAGACGTAGTAAGCCAACATGCAACAGTTATAAAGGTAGCAACAACATGTGAAATCTTCGACTGGAAAAGCTCGGCAAAAGACATTTTTTTAAATATTGGCAAGTGGCATGTTCCTTTTGCCAAATGCAAAAGATTCTATTTAAAAAGGGGCAGCAGATGTAGTGACATCGTAGGTCTTCGTGGAGAATTGCATTATAGACAAGACTTAGGTCAATATAAAAGTGTTTGTAAAAAAAATAAAAATTTTACAACGATTGCACCAACTATAATACGACAGGGAGTGTCAGTAAAACAGTTAAAACTAAGAGACGTCAACCAATTGCTTAAAACTAATTACGGTGATAATTGGCGTAGTTTAGATACCTTGGAATATTTTGCTCGAGTGCTGCCACAAGATATTTCGGTAAATCATGATGACGATCAAAACGATAATCCTGAAGAATCGATGTGCGAAGTACAAGAGGAGCTGCCATCGTTAATAATTTAGTGAATTATTTGTTTATATTTGTATATTAATTATTTCGTTGACATAAACATTAATTTTGTATTTTTTGTTTTTCTTCAGAAATAACTTATACCGACAATTATCAATAGTCACCTAGAATGATAAATCATAAACACATGTAAATTACCTAATTCAGCTTTATTAACTTAACTACATATTCAAGTATCAAAACGGTTTTAGCTTACTATATTAAATTAGGTATATTTCAAAACAAGCAATGTCCAACTAACATATGCAACATAAAGAGCAAAGTTCACCTGTATGTTCCAACCCTCACAATGTCCAAACTGTTTATTTAATTTTACTGTAGTTATAATGAAAAGTCTTTAAATTTTAATATTACGTAAAGATTGTAAGCTAATCTACTGCCGTTTACAATAAATACAATCATCTATAACGTGCAGATAACTCATAATCCTAATACGATGATTTGTTGCTGGACCTACAAAATGGACATTGCTGTTTTTGATTCTAGTAGACTCAATTGTCTTATATTGAGTCAGTCACGCACCGTCCAGTGTCATGGCAACATATTTGTAATAAAAACTATTTTATTGCGAGAAAAAATGCCGTCTTGTGTTTATAGACATTGCACAAATTATTCTGCGAGTGTGAGAGATAAGAAAACTATATCATTTCATGAGTAAGTACTGTAACATTTTTATTATACCAAAAAAAATACATTGTATTTTGATTCTATTTCGCTGTTGAGATGCACAATAATGGCGGCCGACGACGCGCCGCGCGACGCGTGCTGTCAAGGGTAGGATGGGGAGTTTTATTTATTTGAATTATTAACGTTAGTTAATAGTGTTGTACCTATTTATCACCATTTCAGATTACCTAACGACGGTCTAATAAAAGAAAAATGGCTACATATAATTAGGATTAAAAGGCAAGAAGATCACTGGATACCATCTAAATATTCAACAGTATATAGCAAAAATAACAAATAAAAAATAAATAAAAGATATGTAACAAAAATAATGTCCGAAAGTTGAAGAAAACAGCAGTTCCCGTAATCAAGGTAAAACAATAATCAACTATTTTGAAGTCGGTTAGTTCCAGTCTTCTAAATTAATTTATTTTAACTTATTGAATATTCACACTTTACAAAAATTAAAACACTGTATAGTCTCTTTGGAAGGTACTGAAACACTTTCATCATCATCATCATCATCATCAGCCCACATTCGTCCACTGCTGAACAAAGCCTCTTCAATTGCACGCCACTGAGCACGATCCACATTATTGAATATTAATTAATAAATATAATTTTGGAAAATTTTAAACTTCATCATTTAAATTGTTTGGTGTTTTAATTTAAATTGGTATTTTTATTTATTTTATTAGCAAGAAGATCAAATTCGAATCGATGTTATATCTTCGCCAACAAGTTTGGACCAAGTGAATATATCCGACCAAGACTCAATATTTGATACACCGAGAAAAGCAATTTTAAAACAAAAGATTATAAAAATATCCTAAGCCAAACTCAAGTTACAGTTAAAAAATTATAATTTGAATCGGAAAAATAAAAGACTCCAACAAAAGTGAAATAACTTTAAGCAAATCGTTTTAGAGCTACAGAAGAAAATAGGATAGAATAGGCCAATTTAATGAATTACAGATTAAAGCTGAAGCAGCAGAATTGACTAATAGATTGATTAAGAAAAGCAAGCCTAAGGGATATCGCCAAAAATATAATCCTATTCTCAGAAAATTTGCAGTTACATTACAATATTATTCTGCAGCTGCTTATAAATATGTTAGACAAGTACACTCGGCGTCAAAAAAATCGCACCTTTTAAAAATCATCTTTAAAAATTCTTAAACCTTATGTAGAGGATAGTGTTGGGTATCATTAGAAAGGTAACAAAAAGGAGTATCAAAAAACAATTAAATTTAACTTTCTGTTTAATTATAATTATACAAACAACATTAAAATTAATAAAATAATAAAAATCCTTAATTAAGTCCTAATTAACAACAGATAATTTACAAAGAAAAATGTACAAAAAGTGTCTTAAAATTAACTTAAAATCTAGTGTTACCCCCCCTTGCCCTGATCACGGCTTCCATACGGTCCCTCATGGACCTCACCAACTTCAGGAGCTCTTCTTGAGGGATAAGCCCCCATTCTTCAATCACCGCGTCTTGGAGCTCCTGTAGAGTCGAAGGAGCTGGATCCCGAGATCGAACCTTACGTTTAAGATGGTCCCAGAGGTGCTCTATAGGATTCAGATCCGGACTTCGCGCTGGCCACTGCATCACAGAGATTTGGGACCTCTGCAAGAAGTCGCTCACGATGCCTGCAGTGTGAGCGCGAGCGTTGTCGTGCATTAATGTGAACCCCTCGCCAAAAGATTCGGCAAAGGGGACCACATGCACTTCCAGGACCTCAGTGACATAGCGGCGAGCAGTCAGCGACCCTTGTCCACGAGCACCTCCAGTCCGGGAGACGCAGACAAGGTCGGTTTTGCCGGCAGCAGACATACCGCCCCAGAACATGCAGGATCCGCCACCATATTTCACCGTCTCCTGGATGCAGGCTTGGGCGAAACGTTCACCCTGCCTCCGGTATACTCTTCTCCGTCGGTCGTTGCAGAAAAGACACACTCGCGTCTCGTCTGAGAAGAGAACAGCTCTCCACTGCTCAAGGGTCCAATCGACGTGGTCACGAGCAAACTGCAAGCGGGCTCGCCGATGCGCTGCAGTCAATTTTGGACCCGTAGCAGCTCTGTGGGCCGCTATCTTCTTCTCCTTCAATCTTCTTCTAACCGTAGATACGCTTACGGTGCGTCTGCGAACTGCCTGGAGCTGCTGTTGCAACTCAACAGCGTTGGAGAAACGATTTCTCAAAGAGTTCGACACAACGAACCGGTCGTCTCTTTCCGAAGTGCAGCGACGTCTACCCGAACCGTGTCTGCGGATATAGCCACCGGTCTCTATGAAGCGCTGGTACACTCTTCGAACGGAATAACGGCTCAGGTTCAGTTGCCGGGCGACATCACACTGCCGCACCCCTGATTGCAGTAGTGCAACCACTTGAGCGGCTTTATCAGCTGTGGTATCCATCAAAATCTGTGCGTGTGTCCTCTTCAACGGTTGAATAGCGAATGACCTACATTGAACCCGTGTTGACCGTTTTATACCCACAAAGGAAGCGCAACTAGCAACTCTCACGGGTAGCAAAATTTGCATCGAATTTTTGTGACACTTTATTTGTTGCATTAGGTTTTATTTGATAATGAAAAGTAATGTTTTTTATTAAGTTAATTAAGTAACCTTGTAAATAAAATCATAATTAATGCGACTGCATGTGCATATCAAGAGTAAATGACATTTGAAAGTGATTTTCTAAGAGGTGCGATTTTTTTGACGCCGAGTGTATTTGATGGATCTTTACCACATTCTCGTGTAATAGGCAAATGGTACGAAAACAGCACTGGTGATCCTGAATTTAACAAACAGGCTTTAAATATCCTTGAAAAAAAAAATACAAAAACAGTGGTCGGAGAATGTTGTGTGCGCTTGCTTATTGCTGACGAGATGGCTCTTTGCCACCAAACTGTATGGACAGGAAAAAAGACAGCAGGTGTTGTTGATTTCGGTGCTGGTTTATCAGATTCTTGTGAAATTGCTACTCAAGCTTATGTATTCTTATTAGTGTGTATGAATGAAAATTGGAAAATTCCAGTGGAATATTTTTTAGTTAAAGGATTATCGGCCGAAACAAGAGCAAATTTATTGAAGACATGCTTGAGTGAATGTTACCATGTGGGAGTAGACATTGTTGCCATCACTTTTGATGGTTGTTCGTCCAATATAAATATATCCAATTTATTAGGTTGTGATCTAAAAAATCCTGCATGTTTGAGAACAACTTTCAAACACCCTGATTGTGATTTGCAGGTAGCAATAATACTTGACCGTTGTCATATAATTAAAATGGTACGCAATTCGTTTGAAGCTAAACGATTATTTTTTGACAAGTGTGGCAAGGAAATCCGCTGGAAGTTTCTTATTAAGTCTTTAATTATTTTAGTAAAATTACAAAAAAACTTGGATTAAATTTTGCTAACAAACTTTCTTCTCGACATATTCATTTTCGAAATGAAGTAATGAAAATGAAATTAGCAACCCAAGTTATGAGTATGAGTGTTGCTAATGCACTAAGGTTGTGTGTGCAATGAAATTTTGTTGTCTTCCCTATTTATTGTCACTCAAGCCACGATAGATTTTATTGAAATAAATTTTTAATCATCTATTTGCCATATTTAATTCTAAGTCATCAGATTTGTACGGACTAAAAAACCACTTTCAGCTAAAAATGCCGATGAAGTTATGGCCTATTTCGAAAAACCCAAAGAATATATACTAGGCTTAAGTGTTTTCATTAAATACTGACCCGTGCTTTGCAAACGTATCACGATGAAGGTGATTAAGAAAAAAAATATTGAAAACTTTGTGTCAATACTAATTAATTCGAGTGCCTGTTTTTGCCCACTTGCCTCTTCTGGTCGCTACCTCACACGTGTTAGCCAATGCGCGTAGAGCAGCATAAAGAACGAAACATGCCTATATATTCATCTCTTTTTAACCACAGGCATAGGATATGTTGGCTTCCATATTTTGTCCCTTTCTTAACGTATTGTATAATCGTATGTAGAGGTATGAAGATAAAATTTAAGCTGTTTTGTATTACATTAATGTAGGCGTATGACGCGTCTATTTATAAAACGTCATTGATGTTCATTGCCCGTTTACACAATTCACAACCCACATGTATAGAGCTAAGTAAAGCCGCAATGTATGACGAACCATGCGACATACTCTAGATTTTCTCAAAACTGTCATAAAAATAAAATAAATCATTTTAAAATTAATTACGAATATTTGTGTTATAAAATTACTTTCCGGCGGAGGGCATCGTGTTCTACTTATTGGCTACTTACAGATGAAGTGTTTTTACAATTTATAACAGAACATTGAGGCATTTTTCGTGTTTTTTTACAGATGTCTCCCTGTTAATAATATAGGTCTGTGGTCCACATAAATAGGAATAAAAAAAAACGAGCGAAGCTCACAGTAGTCGCTTAAGATGTGTAACATTTGACATCTCACTTTAGTATTATACAATTTTAACATTATTACTTACTTATTTCAAGACACATATGACATAAGCCAATGAAAGAATTCCACAACTTAGACTAATTTAACTAGGTACATTTTAACATTATATTCTGAAAGAAATGGGTCAGTTAATCATTTTATAATCATAAAATGCAATAAATACTCATTACAAAACTAACATTGATAGTCAAATGACACAATAAATCACATATTAGTAGATTATTAACCAAGGGGATAAAGCAGTGTCTTCTGCCGCGGGTGACGATTTAAATCGCGAGTGTAACGAATGACTCGAGGTTTACTCCCAAGCGTAGCGAGGGTGTTAAAAACTTAAATCACGAGCGAAGCGAGGGATTTAAGACGAGTCCTGAGTGTAGCGAGGGATTTAAGTTCACCCAAGACTAAGACACCTTTATCACCGAGGAAAATACTCTACTTTTCGTACCATTTGCGAAAAAATTAACACAATAATAATATGAGATAAGCCTTTATTAAATATAATGACAATTAAAAGTAAAAGTTAACATTCGAAACATTGGTCCAATTATTGATAGAGAGTTACATTTTTGTTTGGTACATTTATTGTTGATGAGTTGATTTGAATTAGTAGATTATTAACCAAGGGGAAAAAGCAGTGTCTTCTGCCGCGGGTAACGATTTAAATCGCGAGCATAAGGAAGGACTCGAGGTTTACTCCCGAGCGTAGCGTGGGTGTTAAAAACTTAAATCACGAGCGAAGCGAGGGATTTAAGACGAGTCCTGAGTGTAGCGAGGGATTTAAGTTCACCCAAGACTAAGACACCTTTATCACCGAGGAAAATACTCTACTTTTCGTACCATTTGCGAAAAAATTAACACAATAATAATATGAGATAAGCCTTTATTAAATATAATGACAATTAAAAGTAAAAGTTAACATTCGAAACATTGGTCCAATTATTGATAGAGAGAGTTACATTTTTGTTTGATACATTTATTGTTGATGAGTTGATTTGAGTATTTATATACAAACTCAATGGTGTAAACACAGATGTAGTCAGTATAAATTTCGAAAAGTATTCCAAATTTAAATCACATTCTCCCCTTAGAGGATGAGTGAAATTCAGTACAATATTCTTTCCCTGTTTTTAACAGATTAAAAATGACTATTGTTATGTTCGCTTTTTGTGGCATAGAATGTCACTTTTTTGAGCAAGTGGTACGAAAATTTATATACAAACTCAATGGTGTAAACACAGATGTAGTTCTCTATAAATTTCGGTAAGTATTCCAAATTTAAATCACATTCTCCCCCTAGAGGATGAATGAAATTCAGTACAATTTTCTTTCCCTGTTTTTAACAGATTAAAAATGACTATTGTTATGTTCGCTTTTTGTGGCATAGAATGTCACTTTTTTGAGCAAGTGGTACGAAAAATAACATTAAGTCATGTTCTTAATAACGATTTTAAATTTACAAAATGGCGCGCGCTTGCTTACACATCGCCATATATCTATGCCACTTACCGTTTATATGGGTCTCTATATTACTCAGTGTATTATGTACTTGTAAATTGCATATTTTGCAATTCTATATGTGCGGTGTTGCCGCATTCACACCAGTCAGATTGCGTTTATGCTCAACAGAATTTATATGTAACAAGTCTTTATCACCTTTAATAGAGGTATCACAAGATTTGCAGTACAACATCATACCTTCCAAATTAGTAATATTATTGTCAGCTAACAAATTATTGTATTTAGCAATATGCAACAAATTTATAACATGCGAATGGGTTTTCATAGTCTCTAGTTCTATATTGCAAACGGTACAAGTCGCTATGTTTTTGTTAAACTTCAGATGATGGTGATATGTTAAAATGAGCGCGGCGTCCTTCTTCGTTCTGTCTGAGAATAGTTTAGCATTTGACATGTGCGGTTTGCTGCATACATGTGAATTGTAGTTATACAGGTATATGTAAGAACTGCATGGGTCGCAATAATTTTTAACAATTTTTGGGCTATCGTGAGGTTGGTTTATTATGTTAGTCGGATTGATAACTCTTTTAAGGCTATCTTCTAAGGCTTCCTTGTGTGTGACGGATTGTATGTGTTGTTGCAAATCATAGAATTGATCGTTACATAACACGCAGTGCTTGATGACCGAGTGTATCTGTAATAAAAAAATATACTATAGAATTACACACAGAGACAGAGAGATAGATAGAGAGAGACATTAACGGTGCCCGCCCACGACCGACTTTTATTATTAGACAACATCACATACATTGTTCTGATCCCAAGGTAAGTAGCTAAAGCACTCGTTTTATGGAAATCGGAAACAACGACGCCGGCGGCTCCCCGTCGGGCGGCACGGTACCACAACCACCTAGACCCGACACAATATCGAAGAGATCGTTTTCGACATTAACCCGACCGGGACCTCAGTTAGTGCCGCCCAAAGTCCGTCCTTGGCTACGCGGAGGTCGTCAAATCAAAGGTCGTAATAGACCGACTGACTGACTGACAATTGGATCGATTTTTTCGCTGAGGTTTTATCACCTATTTTCTGACCGATTTTTTGTAGGATGAGTGCGTTGCAACATTGCAACATAGAACTCCATACGTTTAATTTTCACCGACAAAAAATCAGTCATCGATTTATCGGACGTGGCACTTATTGAGAAACTTTTTTTTTCCTTTAGTTGATGGCTTCGTGCGATTAGCATATTTAGCCAGTGTCAAAGTAATTTTTCTTACAAGTTAAACACATAAATAAAAAATATTTCCTTCCTGTATTATGATGATGAATGATAATAGAAATGAGAAGTGAGAAATGATAGACCCTCCAACCCCTCCAGTATCTCAGTAAAAATGTGGGGCTTTACTAAGTCCTCGGGCGGACTTCTTGAGAGAAATTGAAAAGTGACGTTGCACTGTTTTGTTTCATTTGCCAACACTCATGCACACTCACGAATACTTGACGGTTAATAATCCACCATTATTTCACATTAATATTCGACATAATATAAATTTTCGAAAATAAAACAAAACCGCAGACATGATTCTTCACTTTCCCGCCAAGAAGTCTTATTGAGAAACTTTTTAGTAACTGTCAAACTTTTTTTCAATAGATATTGTATGGAAATGGCGAATTATGACGTCACTATTGTGTTCCGTCAATTGAGTGTTTATGTATAACATTACAAGTTACAGAAATTCATGCTTAGGTCAAATAAACAATTGTTTTAAGTTTTAAAAAACTATCACGTGATGTCATTTAAACTTTAAGTGCCTTACAAATAAACAAAGAATAAAGTCCGAATAGTTATTCCGTGTTTTGTCTCTTTTACTCGAATTTGAAATGACGTTTACATGACAAGAATAAAACACGGAATAACTATTCGGAGTTTACTTTTGTTTATTTGTAAGGCACTAACTGCCGTACTCAGAGACGTCAATTAAGTTTAATGACAGTTAAATGTCTTTCCTTCTCTATTTAGCACTGTACATAAGAAAGTGACGGCAAGATACTTAATTGTCATTAAAACTTAATTGACGTCTCTGAGTACGGTAGTTAATGTTCTGAAATTAATTAATGTTGTTGTTAACATCGTTTATAGAGCCTCGATAATTCGAAATCCAAACTAAAGTGACCTCAAAAAGACAATACATTATGTATTTTAAGTTTATTTTTGTAACATATTTTATTTTATTTTCTTAAGTGAATCAACAGTAACAAAACAAGAGAAGCTATGCAGTTATACATCAGAAAACCAATGACAGATTCACACCATTAGAAATTATGCAATAATATAACATAATATTTTTAATTACAAATTTCAGTTTTTGTATGGAAAAGTAAATCTAAGTAAAAACTATATAGCGTATCACAGCGTTCTTTATACTTAGTTGCATGGCCATGTGTCGGGTATATACACCTATTACCAAACATCCTGTATATGTATGTGGTAAAAATGAAAAGATCCAAAGTGTATCCGAACTAGATCTTGTATATGTAGTTACTAAGAAGTAGTTATTAACTTTAATTTGCCGTGCAATTTTACATTAAATACTTATATTAGTGAAGTCATGCGCGTCAGGCGCGCATAAGCAAGCAGCAGTGATTATAAATGTAAGTACACAGATTTTACTAAACCACTAGGGCTGTGAATTGTTTATTTTGACGTGATGTCACAATAGAAATATTTAATAAAAAATTGCATGACAAATTAATTATTAATTTAAACATATAAATCTTAATTGGATACACTTTGAATGTTCAAATTTTTACCACACCTTTCTTATACGTTGTATGTATTAATAAAAAGGTATCCTACCTCTCTAACTCCATGTTTATCCGGTATTGGAGTGAACAGCAACTTTATATGTTCCTTAGTCATTTTGTGGCTTTCCTCTTCATTATTCACAGCTTTGAGACACAGTCTACACGTGGTCCACTGTTCGATCCTCATATAACCATGGAAATTGTCTTCGGGCACACACAAAACATGCTTGTCCGATGTCACTATTCTAACATGATCATCTTTTACGCTTACAAGAGGAGCATTTGACAACTTACTGGTAGCATTAATCATTTCTATATAATCTTCAAGGTTCATGGGGTTTTTTGGAACATTTGTGTCACTCTCAGGTTTCTGTTCAACATTTTGGGCACTTGTGAGATTTTTAACAGGACTTGTTGTTTCAACGTTTTTTTCTTTTAAGTTCGATGTTTGAGGTGCGACAATGTCTATATCATCTTCATCTATATTATCTTCATCTATATCATCTTCATTTATATCATCATCATCATCACCATCATCACCATAACTGTCTGAATCATCTGAGCTATTATAATCATTGTTTTCATTAAATTGGTAATTATTCATGTATTCAAAATCAACATTTTCCAGATATTCTTTATCAATAAAAATCTGAAGTAGATCATACAAAAATCTCTCCTGCATCAGTGATTTAAAATGACTCTTCGTCAGCTCGTGTTCACGCCTTTCGATTTCTTTTACAACAACACAACACGGATTACAGAAATACGAGCGCGAATCAGTTTTTTTTTCGCACCCTTGGGTAGGTTTTAAATTGGGTTGGGCTCTCTTCACACATATATCTACAATTTTAGAACATATCATATGTTTTTTACTACTGGTATGCTGGTCCATATACGTTATTGGAATGTCTACATTGCAAACATTACAATAGTATATTGGAACAACGGCATCTGTAACAGAAAACCTTTGATTCAAATCAAAGTATTTAAAAAAAATAAAAAGTATTTTTGAATCGTCTGACTCTGCGAGTGCTGGGGTTAAGCAACTTTCGCAAAAGCCTGTAATTCATGACATCTCATCATCTCGAGCTCCTCCGTGCTTGGGAAGGCACGTAGAGCCGCTGGTCCCGGCTGCATCAGCAGTCGTTAACAACCACCAATCCACAATGGGCCCGCGTGGTGGTTTACGACTCTCCCTCTGATGATTGTATCCAAAGGGTAGGCTCGTGCCCCAGCAGTGGGGACATAATATGAGCTAGTGATGATAGTTACTCAGATCTCCACTGCCAGCTAACAACTAACCTTTCCTGGTACAGCTAGCAGCAGGAACTGGTCCGGTCGACAGCTCATCAATAGATGATACAGGTGTTTGTTTTCCAAGCGTGCGTTTTTTACGCTTTTGGCGCTGGCGTCGAGTCTGGACATGGATATGGTCTCTTGAGGGTCCGCAGTTGGCTGAGGGAAAGGGAATCGTCGTTTCTTGGTAAGTTTGCCGCACAAAAGTCGGTCGTCTGATGAGCGATTAAACATGTATCAAGTAGAACTCTCATTCGGTAGGCACGTAAACTGGTTGGTCGCGGCTGCATTAGCAGTTTTAACAACCACTAATCCACACTGGGCTTGCGTGGTGGCCCGTTCTCCCTATACATCCATAGGGAAGGCTCTCCTGCCCCAACAGTAGGGACATAAAATGAGCTGGTGATGAAGCGTGTCCCCGTCTCCTACTAGAATTTTCAAGACGTTTGAATTGGATCAAAAGCGGAACAATTCGAGGGCGCCTTTACTAGGTTCCGGTAAGCTGTGGTGGTGGTTTAATTAAAGCGCCCAGGTACATTTCCGTACCTGGAATATAGCGATCGAAAGAGTTTTCTCGTGAGATGGTCCCATTTAAACGTGGTAAAGATTTTAATTCCTTCGAATATTAAAGACAATAAAACTCTTCAATGACGAACAGTACGGGAATTGTGATGTGGTTATGGTGCTGAAGATCAAAGAGAACAGATGGTTGAAGAACCTATACGTGGTCAACTGATCATGCACTTCAGAGATGCGCCATAGAACTCTTCAACGACGAACAGTACACCTGCCAAATGCCTGATGCCCAATCAATTTTTGCGGTACAAAGATGTGCTTAAGTGGCACATGAAGCGATGTAACGTAGATTTGTCACTATGGGAGGCAACGGCAATCGCAGGGGACTGGTCACTGTGGAGTCGTACTGTAAACACGAAGGCAAAAAATAGGGAGACCCAAGGTAAGGTAAGTTTCATACAAACGCTTTTTTTTTGGAGTTTGCTGATTGCCTCGTCAGACGGCATTTCAGCTTCACCGGGCTTTTTGGGGGCGGCGAGGAACTTAAAGGGTTCAAGCCGTGTGAAACGAATCGCCTTAGGAGGTTTTCTAGAGGGAACGGCATCACGCACTAGTGCGTGTCCCCGTGCCCTACTAGATTCTCCGAAGGGTCACGGATCTCGGAACTATTGCAGCGCAGCTGTCGCGAGGTTCCGTGTCTGTAAGAGGTAGTCTATGTGTGCGTCGCTCGCGCGCGTTTGGATCTCGAAACTGTTGCAGCGCAGCTGTCGCGAGATTCCGTGTCCGTGAGAGGTAGTCTATGTGTGCGTTGCTCGCGCGCGTTTGGATCTCGGAACTGTTGCAACGCAGCTGTCGCGAGGTTCCGTGTCCGTGAGAGGTAGTCTATGTGTGCGTCGCTCGCGCGCGTTTGGATCTCGGAACTGTTGCAACGCAGCTGTCGCGAGGTTCCGTGTCCGTGAGAGGTAGTCTATGAGCGCGTTGCTCGCGCGCGTTTGGATCTCGGAACTGTTGCAACGCAGCTGTCGCGAGGTTCCGTGTCCGTGAGAGGTAGTCTATGTGTGCGTTGCTCGCGCGCGTTTGGATCTCGGAACTGTTGCAACGCAGCTGTCGCGAGGTTCCGTGTCCGTGTGAGGTAGTCTATGTGTTTGTATGAAGCTTACCTTCTGCGGTCTTCTTAGCATGTACCTAAGAGCCCATGAACGTAACTCCCTTGAGATCTGAAGTCGCTGTGACCAAACGAACCAAAACCAAACGTCGAATGGAGGAACGTTTGGAAATCCAGCACTCGGAGCGACGCATGATTTTTGGGGCGATGGATTGGAATGCCCTTGAATATGGGCCAATATGATTAAATATGGAGTGATGGAGTGGAGTGGCCGTGAATGGGAGCCATGAAACTACTTTACAGGTAGTTAGAATTTAGACAAACTGCTTCTTAGTCAATTTTACATTTTAGGCATCTTGCTTCTCATCTCATCTCTGCTTCATTGGCATCATTTGTTTAGGGTAAACAGCTTTTTAAGCAAATGTTTAGGAATAACGCTCTTGTTGACATCTCGTCGCGTTTAAGGTAACTAGATCAAAATCGGCGATAGCGTGCTGCACGCCAACGACGGCAATAATCGACAATACCAAATGTTTAAAACAAAATAAAAATATTGGAAATTTTGTATTCTCTATTCCTGTTGTAAGTGTTTACTTTGAATTGAACGCTTGGCGTACATGACACAGACGCATTTATAGTGTGGTTAAAATCAATTTGTGCGCATGCAAACTCAATAAAAACGTTAAAAAGTATTAACGTTTAGTATTAAAGTTGTAATTAAGTTAACAACAAACGATAAGTCAAAATTTTTATTAATTAAATTAAATTTTTTGGAAGGCATTCACATTGCTAACAAATATTGAACCCTATGCGCTTGAAATACGAATAAAAAAGCAATAAATCAACGATTGTTAGATACTTCTTTTGCTTTATCACAAAATGAGAAAACCCAGAAGGTAAGCTCACATTTAATTTCGTTTTATTTCATTTCTATGTGCGCTTTGCTTTAGTTCTAGTGCATTCGTATGAAGCTTCTGCAGTCTTCCTATTTTGTGGCTCCATCTACTCACTTAATTCTTCTCATACATAAGCCTATTTAGGGTACTCTTGATCTGACCTTTATTTAAAATGTCCTCGATTCGGTTGAGAAACATCAGCAGTCCTTCCCGTCTCATATCCTCATAAAGTTTAATAAAAACAACTTACCATCCTCATATGAAACTTCGTCTACAGTTTCCCCTCGATGTTGAGCAAACATTTTGAATTCACAAAACTTTTTTGATTTATCTTCATTTATGTTCCAAATAGGCAACAACTCCTTGCCCGGATTTCTAGCTTTTGATAATATGTATTCCATATCCATCACATCCAACGGTATTGTGTACATTATATTATTGTATGTAAAGTCCATTTTGATTTTATCTGTAACAACAATTGGAAAGATTGTTATTGGAAATGATTGCTCAGGAAGAATTATTAAAGAGAGTAGTTATAGGAAAAGAAATAATTATTTAAATAAAATTAAAAAATAAACAAATAAATAAATAAAAATAAAGATATTGAAACATAAGACCTATTGAGGAGCTCGGATGGCGCAGTGGTTTACGCGACCGATCTGCGAGTGCTGAGGTTAAGCAACTTTCGCAAAGGCCGGACGGGTGATTAAAAATGTATGTCAAGCTCCTCCGTGCTTCAAAGAATCATAAAGCCGTTGGTCCCGGCTGGATTAGCATCTGTTAACAACAACCGCACTGTAAATGTTGAAAAAATTTCCACAAGCAAGATTTGAACCTGCACCCTTCTGACATAACGGGTCATTTCGGCGGAAAATTGGTGGAAATTTTTTCAACATTTGTGTTTTTGTAATTTGTTTAGCAACAAAATTTGCGTTAAAATTATATAAACAAAACAAATACATTTTATCAGTCATCACTAAATCAATCATGTTTGAACATTTTTAAATACAACACCCATGTATTTACCATGTTTCTGGTGAATAAATGAAATTGAATTGAATTGAGTTGATTGGTATAGTACTTTTTTTCAACCTTTATTGTTTTTGTAATTTATTCAACCTTTTTCATTATTTAGTTTTTAAACAATTTAAATAGGTAGATAAATAATTATAATATGTATGTACATAAATAATTATAATTTTAAGTCATCATTTCACTCTTCATCAAGAAACTCTATTTCTCTGCTAAATATCAATAATTTTAATTTTATTATTGAAAATACATTAAATTGATTTTATGTAAGCTTTAATTTGGGCAGAAAAATAGATAGATCATAGATCGATAGATAGATTATTTTAGAATAATGCTAGGAACAATATTAATATTTTTATTTTTAGGCTTTACAAAAAAAAGATCTAAGGTTCTCATCATGTATTAGATAGCGAAAATTCTTCTTACTTATAATTTTTTAAAGATGGTAAGATAAGAAAGGAAGCAATCCTAAATCCAATCCAAGTAACAGAGAATACTTACCTATTTGAAAGTTTCTTTTCAAGTCGGCACACAGAACAACAAAGCCGAGTAATAATAACAGTTTTTAGATAGTATTATTCCCAGATTATTTCTTACAGTTAATTAACACTAATCAGAACGATTTCCTGTTAGTAAAAGGTTAAAGTTAAAATTTTAAATTCGAAGAAATCAATCACGCTATTCCGATCCGATCGATCTCTCAAATTTTCAACACACACACACACACACACATAAAAAACATACATACAGCACGGTTGGTACTACTGGTAGTCTACGAATAAAATATGTCAACCGAGTGTCTATGGTTCCCTTATACGATGTGACAGTTTCTTTCTTTTAGTTGATGGCTTCGTGCGATTAGCACATTTAGCCAGTGTCAAAGTAATTTTTCTTACAAGTAATACATAAATATAGAATACTTCCTTCCAGTCAGTATGATGATGAATGATGATAAATGATAATAAAAATGAGAAGTGAGAAATTATATACCCCCAACCCCTCGAGTATCTCAGTAAAGATGTGGGGCTTTACTAATTCCTCGGGGCGGACTTCTTGAGAGAATTTGAAAAGTAGTAGTTGCACTGTTTTGTTTCATTTCCCAACACTCATGCACACTTACGAACACTTAACGGTTAATAATCCACCATTATTTCACATTAATATTCGACATAACACAAATTTTTGAAAATAAAACAAAACCGCAGACATGACTCTTCACTTTTCCGCCAAGAAGTCCGATGTGACAGTTTTCTTTCCCTCCCACCTCTTTTTTTTTCTTTTAGTTAATGGCTTTGTGCGATTAGCACATTTAGCCAGTGTCAAAGTAATTTTTCTTACAAGTAATACATAAATATACAATATTTCCTTCTAGTATGATGATGATGAATGATAATAGAAATGAGAAGTGAGAAATGATATACCCCCAACCCCTCGAGTATCTCAGTAAAGATGTGGGGCTTTACTAATTCCTCAGCGGACTTCTTGAGAGAATTTGAAAAGTGAAGTTACACTGTTTTGTTTCATTTGCCAACACTTATGCGCACTTACGAACACTCAACGGTTAATAATCCATCATTATTTCACATTAATATTCGACATAACACAAATTTTAGAAATTAAAACAAAACCGATGACATAACTCTTCACTTTCCCGCCAAGAAGTCCCCCCACCTCTTATTACTACAACTTTTGTTGCTTAGCAACGCCTAACTGTCAACTAATATTAAATCAACAAATTCGAATTCAAATACATATTTAATGTGATTTTTATTGTTGATTAATTTTCGTAATCAACCTCTCAATTTTTTAAAGTTATGCAAAATGTGCAGCAACTGCATTGTTATAAGTTGTGCTAGTAAGCGAAAGGATTTCAAGTTTTGTAGGTTTATTTATTTCCTAAGTGAAAATATTTTGAAAAGTAGTTGTGCAATGAATTGCAACAACTGTTTAACCAACCTACGGAAAATAAGTTTTGATTCCACATATTTCCAAAATGGTATTTTAAAATTCTTCTTAGTTAGTAATTTATATTTGCATAAACTATTATTCATTTAATGCATAAAATATTATAACATACCCTAGATTAATTGAATAAATAAATGAGTTCTATGTAGAACAACGGGTCCAGCATCATATGTGGACTTCTATACGGCAAGTTTTGGTTTATGGAAGTGATCCGTCTGATGTAATCACTACACTAAGTCTGTGGTACAAAGGCACAGCGCACATCACCTATTTTTTCCTTCCTTTCCTCATTGAATGACTTCATGCGGTAAGCACATTTAGCCAGTGTCAAAAGTTAAATGCTGTGGTTAAATGAGTTAATAATATTTATTTTCTCTAATAACATAATAGATGATAATGAATGATAATAGAAATAAGTACTGATAAATGATATTCCTCCCTCCTCCAATCCCTTGAGAATCAGTAAAAATGCGTGAGGTTTTACTGAGATCTCACGCGGACTTCTTGAGAGAATTTGAAAAGTGACGTTTTGTTTCATTTGGGTCCGACCGGGTCGTGGGGGTGGAAAGAAGCACTTATGTACATGTCTGTACAGACATAGTCTGTACAGCTCTAGTATAGAGCGCGGCTACGGGTCGTCGTCGTACCTTTGTTTCACGAGTACGGTGGTGTCTTGGGCCTAAACTTTTGTGCATGTTTAGTGTATTCTGTATATGTGTAGAGTATTTAGAAGATCAGGCGGGGGGTAATGTTTTCGAATAATTGATTCCGTGTCCGTGAGAGGTTGTCTACGTGTGCGTTGCTCGAGCGCAGTATGTATGAAGCTCATAATTATATCATCTCATTAAAAAAAAAAAAAATGAAAAAAAAAATGAAAATAAAATTAAAATGAAAGTGGACGAAGCGAAACAAGTATGTAAGGATCGTAGCAAGTGGAAAGAAGTGGTCTCTGCCTACCCCTACGGGAAAGAGGCGTGATTATATGTATGATATGTCATCTGCAGTCTCCTTATTTTGTGTGACAAAAGTTTATTCACGACCATAGACTATAAGGTGTACGTACTCAGAACCTGAGTTACATTAGAACTTAGATCATTAAAAGACTTACAGGCGTGATGGAAACTAATTCTCTTTACGTGGTAGTTTCCATAATCTATTTATTTTTTATCTCAATCAAGATTAAAAAGATAGTAATTCTGTGCAGGCTTAGCTCTAAAGGCTGGCAAAATATATAAATCAGTTAATAATTATTCTAATCGTAAAAACGTAAACCATTTTTTTATAGGTATTTTAAATTTTTTTTTTTTTCATAGCATAGCTATATGTTTTAAATGTTCTAATAATTAACACACAATGTATTAATTATTAATACATTGTGTGATCGGGTCGCGATCACTGGTCAACCAGTGATCGCGACCCGTTTCCGTCACCACAAATTATATTTATTTAGGTTTTTTATTCATGATTAAATAAAATACTAGAGAACTTTATCAGAACTTTACTGGTTGAGACTTCGGAAGCAAGTGGTCTTATTCAAATGAAGCTAAAGAAGTAATATTTTTTATTAAGTAATTTTATTTTTCCAAATTTTCATTACTTAAGTTTTTCTTTGTGTTTTCTTTATTTTTATTGCTTGTAATGTTAATGTAGTTTAAAGTATTTTATACTTTTGCGTAGAAAATTAAAAAAATCATGCACTATTTCTAGATTATAGTTTAGTCTACTTCAATTAGTATTTTTTTTCCATGTATCGACTGTAATCAGTCAGTATACCTATTTTAAATAAATAAATAAAGAATCATAAATCATTAATAATTGCCCGTATTTCTAACGGTTAAAGGCAAAAGTGTCGGTCACTGGTCCCTGTCGCACACTGGTGTCACGACCTTGTCGATTGTCCGGTATTAGCTGTGGTTGCCTTTAACTGGATACCAGTCTGGATAAGCTCTTCCCCAAGCCCGTTGAGTGTCAGGGTGCCTAGTGCGAGATTCATTCGCCATTCGATCACGTTAACGAAAGCGAGAATTTGTATGGAGAAATTTTAACTCTTCTCATATGGCGTCAGGAGGCGCTGCTTCAATCCCATACTAATTTTCGTTGTCGTATACGTGATCGAATGAATACGGATAGTTAACAAAACTTACGCTAGGCACCCAGTAAAGACGAGGTGTCAGTTAAGCTGGCGTTCACATGGTCTAATTCACGTTTGTTGTTATGCCCTCTTTTAGTGCGTACCTAATTAGTGCGTAATTACTGCAAACATTTAATAATTAGGGCCTCCTTAGTTTAAGACATAAAGACCTTTTTTAGTGTGTACGCTGGCATCACGATCAAGCTGGCGTACACGTGATCGTTCTCGAAAACTACTTATATTATAGAAACGAAATTTACACACACATTTAGTGCCTTATTAGTTACCCCGCTATGCAAAACTTCATAAGGATTGCTCTTAAACAAGAATTGTGAATGACATTTCGAGCTGGCGTCTATACAGCGTACCCATATTAGTGTTTACAGAAAGCGAACTTCTCTTTTTATAACTGTTATAATATGTATTATTAGTGCGTGAATTTCTGATTCTGTCAGTAGAAATAGTTTATGTGAATTCGCAGTGGAACTATGTAAAAAAATATGTAAAGTTCTATTCATACTAGAAGTACAGACAAGTTCAAAAGTGTTTTCTCTACCTTTAAAGCTGTTTTTGAAATACTGAATTAAAATCAAAAACTAATCTACCAGGATTAGGATCATTAATTATTGCAGTTTGCGCTCGATCTGCGATTGCTAAAGTAAAGCAACTTTCACAAAAGCCGGTCATCGGATGGGTAACTAAAAGTTTATCATCTTGTGCTCCTCCGTACTTCGAAAGTCACATAAATCTGTTGTATACAGCAGCAGCTGAATTAGCATTTGTTAACAACCACTAAGCCACTCTGTCCCCGCGTGGTAGTGTAAGGGCTCCTTCAATTTAGATGTTTGTTGTCGGATGGCTGCCGCAAGTTTGCACAGCGTTCTATATTAAAACGGTCGTGCGGCTGTCGTGCGACTGATTCGGTCAGTGGACCGACACGAAACGTCTAAATTAAAAGAGTCCTAAGGTCCGTTCTCCCTGTGGTGCTTCCATCCACTGGGAAGGATCGTACCCAGTATGCTGACGGCTCGTATGCAGTGGGGACAATAAAATTAACTGTTGATGATGAATTGAGAATTCATTCATTTATAGTTTATATGTCTTGAGTGAATTATAAGTAATTTTATTTTTGCAGTAATTACGTAGTAATTACGCACTAAAAGAGGGCATAACAACAAACGTGAATTAGACCATGTGTACGCCAGCTTAACGGACACAAGATGATGGCTTCACTGAGAACTCACGCGGACTTTTTGAGAGAATTTAAAAAGTGACGTTGCACTGTTTTGTTTCATTTGCCATCACTCATGCACGTTCACGACCAGTCAACGGTTAATAATCTACCATTATTACATTCCTACGATCCATATTGATCAAAGATTATTTCACATTAATATTCGTAGTAGTAGCTCGATGGAACGTTATGCGAGTGCTGAGGTTAAGCAGCTTTCGCAAAGGCCGGTCATCCGATGGGTGACCAACAATTTATCATCTCGAGCTCTTCCGTGCATCGGAAGGCACGTAAAGCCGTTGGTTCCGGCTGCGTCAGCATTCGTTAACAACCACCAATCCGCACTGGGCCCGCGTGGTGGTTTATGGCCCGTTCTCCCTATCCATCAATGTGAAGGCTCGTGCTCTTGCAGTGGGGACATAAAATGAGCTGATGATGATGAGACATAACACTAGGAAATAAAACAAAACCGCAGACACGACTCTTCAATTTCCCGCCAAGTAGTCCCAAAAAGTCTGACAGTTTATTTCACATACACGTCTATGGTCTCCACCAATTCAGAAATCTTGTTTCCCTCCGAATATTCCTCCATTATTCGATCAACAACGATAGTCGTTATGTGATCTGTAAGGTTATGAATGTACTCTGTGGTCATCACGTTCTTCAGTACTTGGTCCAAATGAAGTTTTTCGTCCTTCGCTCTGAGGGAAGCACCATCGTTAATTCTCTTCTCAATTTTTTCCAATGAAGTTTTTTTAAATGCATCTATGTCTATAATTGTATGCCGCCGCTTCACAGTGTTTTCATTGGCGTTCTTCAGTACTTTGTCTAAATTAAGTTTTTCGTCCTTCGCTCTGAGAGAAGCACCATCGTTAATTCTCTTCTTAATTTTTTCCAATAACGTTTTTTTAAATGCATCTATGTCTATAATTTTAGGCCGTCGCTTCACAGTGTTTTCGTTGGCATTCTTCAGTACTTTGTCTAAACTAAGGTTTTCGTCCTTCGCTCTGAGGGTAGCACCATCGTTAATTCTCTTCTTAATTTTTTCCAATAACGTTTTTTTAAATGCATCTATGTCTATAATTTTAGGCTGTCGCTTCACAGTGTTTTCGTTGGCACCATCATGAAATCGTATTACTGTAGAATGTTTAACAAACTTAATATCATGCCCAGTGCGTTTTTGTTACCATTCAATAATATTTTTTGGAGAGAGATTGCTGAATGCCTCAAACGGCATTTTCAGCTACACCGGGCTTTTTTGGGGGTGGCGAGAAACTTAAAGGGTTCCTCAAGTCGGAGGTTTAGTAGAGGGAACGGCATCACGTTCACGCACTAGTGCGTGTCCCCGTGCCCTACTATATTCTCCGAAGGGTTCGGATCGGATCGACCATCCAAGCATTTTACTGAAAACGGGAATTTTAATAGCAGAATTGGAAGTTGATTGCAACTGTAGGATCACAACACGCGCTCGGCTCGGCAAGTCGGCATCAGTCGGCATTCTTTCTCGAAACGGCCACGCCAACGGACGTAAATTATCAACGGTGATTCTAACTGGAGTTGTATTTTAATTAAACGTAAGTAGGTACATAATTATTAAGATTGTAATTATGAAATGTACTGATCGTGATTTGGATTTTCGAAAAGGGAAATATAAGTGTGGAACTGGGACTTTAATTTTTAGATGTCCCAGTCTCCCCCACTTGAGATGTTGCCGTATGTGGGGGAGACTGGGATAGTTAAAAACGTAAGTCCCAATTGTCCACTCCACCGGAGACACGAGGGAATAATGTATCCTGATTATACACCCATTACCGAACATCCTGTATAGTATAGAATAGTGATCCGTCTCGTCTTCGCACGGTTGGACATTTTTTTTAATATAGCCTGTTACTCAGCGCTAATGTATCATTCTAATGGTGAAAGAATTTTGTAAATCGGTCCAGTAGTTTTTGTGTTTATTCGTTACAAACAAAAATACAAAAATACAAAGCTTTCCTCTTTATAATAATAGTATGATAACTTGCTGGGTTTTGTACTCACAAACAAGAATCAATATCAATTCGATTTTCATTTTTTTACGACCTGCGTTCCGCTTGTTTCAATTTCTGTTGTTATTATTTGGCTTTTCGTATTTTATTGTTGGCTCAAACTCTCATATTGTATCATAAAAATATATGATGTAAATATAGTTTTGTGATCCGAACTTACGACATAAAAAATGTGCTTAGTTTCATTAAAATTAAGTGATGTCGATTTATTTTCTAAACATTTTTATGTGTAAGTATTTTATTACCTGTGTAGTTTTTTTTTGTACAATTTTTATAGGTTTTTTTTTATATCTTACGCGTAAGCACTTGGCCTTCATCTGGCCTGATGTTGAGTGATGATAGGCCGAAGGTGGAAGCGGACTTCACCCGGACCCCTTAAATACTGAGGCACTGGCTATGTTATATATCTAGTTGCCGGAACACAACAATGTATAAACATTGATGGGCGACATAATTAGATAAGATAGCAGTAGCTAGCCAGGCGGGCAAACAAGCCCTACCACCATCGAAACCGAGTACACAAACATGCACCCCCCGCTAGGAATCGAACCCGGGACCTCTGGGTCTAAACCGGTGGTCATATACACTAGACCACAGAGGCGATTAAAATATATTTTTTTAAGGTCAATTAATATTAGATTAAAGTTTTAAATAAGTTGTCAGCTTCATCAGCTTAACTAGTACAGAAATGGTTTATTTATATATTGCAAACATTTGAAATTAACAAGTAAATAAAACGAATTATAAAAGCTCTTCGGTAAGTAAACCTAAGAGCTCTTATAAGTCATCAGTAATTTCATCACCAAAAATAAAAACCACTTTGTCTGTGATTGTGCGTTATGTAATATTTTGAGAACAAAATTTGCGAATATAATATTTTGCTAATGTAATATTATGAGAACAAAGGAAAATAATAGATAGTAAGTAAAAAACCTTTTACTGATCTACTCGCGTTTATTTTTACATAAGTTTTAATTAACCCAACCATTACATAAGATTCGATAAACCTCAAATACTCGCTAGAGAACAACGATTCATCCCTAATTTCAATAGAGAAGATGGTTGGAATTTACCACCAGCCTGGGATCCCATCATACAAAATATACCCAACACCATACTGCCAGACCCAAAAGATATTGGTCTGTAAGCTCTTTCTGTGTTAAACGGAACTGAATGAAAATGAGGGTATACAAGCTACCAACTAATTATGAGACGACCAACACCTCAGTCTCAGTCAATTAAAACTAATGTATAAAATAAACGCGAGTAGATCCGTAAAAGTTGTTTCATTTAAATGTGTATGTAGTGTTTGCGTAAACTTTAGAAAATAATACATAGTAAGTAATGTATTTAGGAATATTATTTTCCTGTTTCAGTGTATTTTTTCGTGGTTGTCAATAAGTCCGAAGTATTCTCGGAAAATATGAAAGGCAATCTGAACGAAACATTTAGAAGCGCTAGAGCATACAATAATCCATATCATCCCGAAGATGACGGTATTATAGAAAACATATCGGACGAAGATGGCGACAACTTGAAATTTGGCGGGAAAGTGATTGGTCAACTGAGCGACTCGGAGCGCGGAACGGAAACAAACAAGTTACTAATGAAGAGGCTCAAAATCAACGGGAAATTCTTCGATGACACACATAATGTCACTGACTTGAGATAATTCACTTAACATAGAACGCACGCAAACTTACTGCCGTACTTAGAGACGTCAATTAAGTTTTAATGACAATTAAGTCTCTTGCTGTCACTTTCTTATGTATAGTGCTAAATAGAGAAGGAAATACATTTAATTGTCATTCAAACTTAAATGACGTCTCTGAGTACGGCAGTTAGTTATTATTTATTTACAAAAAATTCTATATTTTTTTTTTAAATTACGTAGGTAGCCAATAAGTGCAAACTTAATGGACTCACATTTTTTTTGTGATCTAGTGGTTAAAACCACCGGTCTTGGCTACCACAATATGTTATTTTTCCTATTCTTTCATTTTTTAATTTTTTTTTTTTAAATTTAAAATTTTTGCTAAATGCAATTTCACCTATGATTTCAAAGAATATTATAGCAAAAATTTAAAATCAGTAAAGCTCATCTGGCAGAAGTTAGCAAATTGTCCAGATGGTTCATAAAGAAGTTCATTATTTTTTTTCTTTCATTTTCATTTCATTCATTCATTCTCTGCAATGCAAAAAAAATATACACGGCCGACACAACAACCTCCATGTCCGTCATGCTTCCCTCGTCAGTACAAACTAACGCACTCGCAAGCGTGTGGATGGTGCCATTCCCCAAATCAATCCAAACGTTTGTAGAGGTTTGGAGTTTGCGGCAAGTGCCAAGCGTGCGGACGCGGCATAGTGTTCATAATAATTTTACTGTTTTAATTTATATTATTTTCGATTGTCTATTGACTCCATAATAATTGTTAGTGAGCTGACTTTATTTTTCCCACCACTCGAATCTGTCACTTAATTCATTCGTGCAATTCACTCTTCATGGAGTCAAGTTATACTGGTTTTTGTGTATTTAGTGCTGGAATAAACAACTATAAGCAACGGTTGAAGTTATTATTTATCCACCTGACTTTCATACTTGAGCTTAACTTCTGATAAGTATCTCGTAGTTTTGTGCTATTATTTAATCTGTACCTATAAGTAGCTCCAATACACAAGGGACGCAGGTCCCTAGGATCGCATCGAATCGAATCGGAGCTTCTCTCGGACTGACTGTTTCGAGATTCCGTGTCCGTTGCTCAAACGTGGTGTGGATGAAGCTAATGCCGCGTCCGCACGCTTGGCACTTGCCGCAAACTCCAAACCTCTATGGATTGATTTGGGGAATTAAACGTCGCCATCCACACGCTGGCGAGTGCGTTAGTTTGTTCTGACGAGGCAAGCATGACGGACAGGAGGTTGTTGTGTCGGCCATATTACATATTTTTTATTGCATTGCAGAGAAGAAATTAATGAACTTCTTTATGAACCATCTGGACAATTTGCTAACTTCTGCCAGATGAGCTTTGCTGATTTTGAATTTTTGCTAAGTGCAATTTCACCTATGATTCCAAAGAAAAATACCAGCTAAATATCGTCTGGCAATAACATTAAGATATTTGGCAACTGGTGACAGTTTCAGAAGTCTACGCTATTTGTTTAAAGTATCTACCCAGGTTATATCGGAAATTAGCACAACGTACTATGGCGGCCACATACGCTTTACCAGTCTTCGAGACCCCCATAGTACATCTGTTCACCACCAGTGCACAAACGAGACTGAGTGCGACAAACGTGTGGACGCTTCGCAAGCGCTTGCGGCAAATTTCCTTTGATTTGTGACAAAAAACCGACTCTCGACGGATCGGCCACAAGCGCTTGCAAACCTACTTACGCAAACCAAGCCAAACGCTCTATCCACACGTTTGAATATGTGACGCCAAGCGTGTGGACGCGGCATTATTTTCCGTGGGTAGTGTCCTCATTTTGTACTGTACTAGATTTACCTTTAGATAAGTTTAAAAAACATGTAAAGTCTTCTTTACTTAAAAAAGGTTATTATACAACAGTGTCCTACAGATAACAAATAGCGTTGCGTTGAACATTTCAATTAGTTTTGATTATGAGTAGCTTGGGTGTGTCATGCTCTCTTTATTGTCTCTGCGGTGGTGGCATGTGCGTCGGGTCGTTACATTCCCCAAAATATGGTTGAGGGAAGCGATGGCTGATTCATATGTCATACTCGTGAACGGGTGCCGCCTGTGGAGGCTGGTCTTATTTTTATTATTAATAACTATAGTTTAACTTTGTTTTTTTTTTTTCGAAAGGTTTTGATATTTTCTAGTACTGTATGACACTGTAAAAAGTTAAACTGGTATATGATGTTTTTGCAAACTTAAATATTTAATTAATTATTTTTCTCTTCTTTGTGTTTTTTTTTACATGTTGTGATTGTCCTTTATTTTTTGTGTTTTATTTGATATTTTTGACGCTGTAAGGGAGAAAAGAGCTGGACACTTGCTGAGTTTCTTGCCGGTTCTTCTCAGTACAAGATCTCCCGCCCAGAGTAGACTTACGAACCGATGGCATAATGACATTCATAAGAGCTATTTGTAGCCTAAACTGAATAAATGATTTTGAATTTTGTACTAGTGTAGTGACACATTGACGTGACATGCATAAATAAAATAAGCGATCTTAGTTTGTGGGTTAACATGGCTGTTATTAAATGACTTATTAAAACATTAATAACAATCTTTGTTTCTTATTTCAGATAATTTATTATTAATCTTGTATGTCAAAGTATGATTTGCCGACCATTTTTTCTCGTTCACCATTTGAGTAGGATTTAAATTGGCTGCACCGTGGATCAACTGCAACCAAACGAAATACATTTTAATAGTCAAATAATTATTGGTATGATCAATGATAAAACAGTATGGTTCGGAATTATCAAAATATTATCACAACTTTGAAATGAAACAACTTTTGCGGATCTACTCTGCAAAAAGAGCTTACCTGGGATCCCATCATACAAAATATTAAATCCCAGCCCCAACACCATACTGCCAGACCAAAAGATACTGTAAGCTCTTTTTCCGTAAAACGGAACGCACCTGATTAAATTTAAATGAGGGTATACAAGCTACTAACTAATTATGAGACGACCAACACCTCAGTCTCCCTGTGACCACGGACCCTGCAAAGGGTTTGAAACGTCAGGATAAACATTAATTAAAACTGATGTGTAAAATAAACGCGAGTAGATCCGTAAAAGTCGTTTCATTTCAATGTGTAGTGTTCGCGTAAACCTTAGAAAACAATTATCACAACTTGTTAGTTATTTTAAGTTTTGTGTTTCGAAGTATTTCGTACGAGTATACAGGGCGTCCCACTCCCACGGCTATGCCACGGAAGGAAAGTACCTACCTCAAATATTGTATTAGGAAATTTTACTGAAAGAATACTTCATTTTGATTTTTAAATTGATTTGAACTACGTTTACAGATTTTTAAATAATCGCCTGTCTGAACCGGAAGTCGAATCCGCCAAGTGTAAAAAGAACAAACGTATTTTATGATAACGGTCGAAAGGGTTAATCATAAGGATTATTTTTAACTATTATTTATAACATAGCATCTTAAATAAAAGGAAGACCATGAAATTTAACATTGGCTTAGCGAGAGCTCTCAGACATGTGAGTGCGGCACTACAGCTTCGTGTAGTGGAGGAGCTCGATGGAGCCGTGGTTCACGCGCCCGGTCTGCGAGTGCTGAGGTTAAGCAACTTTCGCAAAGGCCGGTCACCGGATGGGTGACCAAAAATGTATCATCTCGAGCTCCTCCGTGCTTCGGAAGGCACGTATAGCCGTTGGTCCCGACTGCATTAGCATTCGTTAACAACCACCAATCTGCACTGGGCGCGCGTGGTGGTTTATGACCCGTTCTCCCTATCCATCCATAGGGAAGGCTCGTGCCCCAGCAGTGGAGACCTAGACATTAGTTTTAATTAATGTTTATCTTGATGTTTCGAACCCTTTGCAGGGTCTGTGATCACGGGGAAACTGAGGTGTTGGTCCTCTCATAATTTGTTAGCTCATTTTAATTTAGTCACGAGTGTTCGCGTAAACTTTACAAAACAATATGTTATCAATTGATTTATCCAACTGTTATTATCATGATAATTAATTACGCTTTCGAACCCTGCATAATACCAATATACGTATTGTTATTTGTAACAAAAAAAAAATAACACACCAATTTTTTTGGAGCCGAACTCGTCCGCCTCCCGACAGTAGATGAAGCGAAGCACTCCGTCGTGGTCTTGGGGCTCCGTCACGTGACCCCGGGGCTGCATGTCCGCGCCATTGTTTAAGGATAAGAAGGGTGCGGATAGCACACACGGGTAGCGGGACACCAGATGGAGCTCTGCAGCAATGGGGAATTACGACAACAACAATAAGTTCCACTTTGAGGGTTTAATAAAAATAAAATAATATTTACTAGATAAAATTTTATCTTTTTCTATACAGGATGTTTGGTAATGTATAATCCCGAAACACAGCCATGCGCTCAAGTATGAAAACCACCGTGTGACATGCAAAATCGTATTTAAGTACACACGCCTGCACATCAACCTACCCAAAACTGTCAAATTTCTTCAATACATTGAAAGTCTATCGAGGAAATTTGACAGTTTGTGGTAGGTTGATGTGCAGGCGTGTGTACGTAGATTTACTTTTCCATATTAAAACTCAAAATTATTTTAGGTCATTATTTTTGTTCAACCCTGACATTTTTTATAACTTTTAGTTTTATTGGACCACTAAGCAGTAGCAGTTGGAGCAAGGGTTGTCTGTCACTTTGCAATTTTTAGGGTTCCGTAGTCAACAAGGAACCCTTATAGTTTCGCCATGTCCGTCTGTCTGTCTGTCTGACCCCAGTCTAGCTCATAGACTCTTAGTACTAGAAAGCTGTAATTTGGCATGGATATACATATTAATCACGCCGACAAAGTGGTGAAGTAAAACTTTGAAAAATAAAATGTTTTTGTTTTGTTTATATAGTTTTAAAGCAAATTTTGTTGCGAAACAAATAACAAATTACAAAAACACATATGTTGAAAAAAATTCCTGCTCGTGGAAATTTTTTCAACATATGTACTTTGAAAAATTTTTTTTTTTTGGTTACTTCCCTTACACGTGAAATGGGAATGTAATTTTTTTTCTTGTCTACCCCACAGTTGGGGTGTCGTTGGATAGCAATTTCAAAAATATTGCGGTTATATTCAAACAGTTTTTTGATTGAGGCATCCGTTTGTGAACTATTAAAAGCTTTAAAGTACAAAATTTTGTTAGTCAAGTCAAATCCCCCCAGCCAAATGGTTGGTTTTGGATACGTAAAAAATTCACGGTATTTGTATATATGACGAAGTTAAAAGGAAAACTATCACAACTAAGTAGGCTTTACAAGTTTACGAGCAACAGTAGACCAACTTATAAAATGTACTTGGCACAGTACAAATTCCTCATTGGGAACTACTTAAATAACGTTGTCAGGTGTGTGAAACCGGTAGTATCTACATTTGGTGTATAAGCCATCGTTAAATAAATTATCCAGGGTTCTATGCACAATACCCTATTTGCCAAATTCAGGACCAACTTACTCTCATCTTGATTATTGCAGACGAACATTCTCATATGACACACACTGATAAAGGTTCTGTACACGCCATGTTGACACTGTGCACACACCATGACGGCGCGCGCGGGGCACTCTGTGGGACAGTCTCTGTCACCCTCCTCTTGTTTGGCAGCTGGAAAGGAAAAATACAAAGTGATACATACATGCACGTTTACAAGTATAACGTCACACCTGGTGTTTGCGCCAGTTGGTGATTCAAATTTGTTGCGCAAAAAATTGTTTTCGCTATCGTAACGTTTATAGTTGATAAAAATAGTCTGGCGTTATACTAGCTTCCTTTGCCCATATCCCCTCCAACACATACCGTAATATAGAACGCTGCACGCCAACTAGCGCTGCGGCCGCAACCGAAAACCATAAAACCAGTGCACTGACAACGTTTGAACGAGACGGCCGGTTTCAATCTCCATTTGGTCATCGAGCTATCACCTCGTGAGGAGTGTTAAAACTGTGAGAGACTACGCGCTGGTGGTCCAGCCCCCCGACCCCGACCGCCTAACTCTATCGCCATCACTCTCGCTATAGTTATATGGCGTCATCTTGGAGTCTGAGCTCCAGCAAAGTGCATCCACCGGCCACCAATCTCGTGCCGGTTCCGACGGCTCGCCCGCCCGCCGCACACGAGGTGTCTCCAGCCGCTTGCAGATCATGGTATTTCCTCCACCTTTCCTCCTTGAACTGCTCACCCCCTTCAATTATTCTTATCGCCGTCCCTCGCAGTTCAAACCTCCCCTAGCCTAGTCTAACGCCAATAAAAAATACAGTCCACTATAGATAGGTAGTACAACATCGCCCGCGCCGCCATTTTTTGTCTTTCTCATCAAACCGTTGTGGTTTTCGAGCCGCATCACCATTTGGTCCAATCTAGCCGGATTTGAACTAGGTATAGTGTAGTCGTATAATAAATAATAGATAATAATAAATTCGTACATAATCCCCAAAGACGGTGGTCATGTTACTGAAAACGAGAATTTGTATGGCAAAATGTTAACTACTCTCGTATGCCGCCAGGAGACCCTGCTCCAATGCCATGCTGATTTTCGTTTTTGTAAACGTAATCGAATAAATACGGATAGTAACCAAAACTCACCCTAGGCACCCAGCAAATCCCGAACAGCACTAAGCTACTCGGTACACGTAGACAAAAAGTATGGACTACAGTTTCATCATCATCATCATCATCAGCCAACACACGTCCACTGCTGGACATAGGCCTCTCCTTATGCACGCCACTGAGCACGATCCGCGGCCACTCTCACCCAGATCTTGCCAGCCAGCTTGCGAAGATCGTCGTTCCACCTAGTCTGAGGGCGTCCTACCCTACGTTTGTCTCCACTCAAGAACTCGTTTACCCCAGTTTTCGTTTTGACTACAGTTTACATGGCAAAATTTTGGAAGTAGTAATATCTATAATTACATTCCAAATTAGGCTAGTATACTTACTAGCCATCGCCAACACTATCACAAACTCAAATTACTAGTTAGACCATTAAATGTAAACCATTATTAACATATCGGTCTTTTTTCCAACATGGCCCCATACGCTTGTGTGCCCATGCCCAAGGGCCCCGGAATGGCCTAAGACGGTCCTGGGGCCCGACCGCCTAACCGATTGCTTTGGCTACGTGTATAGTTTATGACGTCATCATGTCATCTAGCTAATAGGTATAGGCATATATCTATAGCTATAACCTATAGCTTTCGATATGGCTTTCATGGGCGGTACGAAATGACAAGATGACGTCATAAACTATACACGTAACCTAAGCGATCGGTTAGGCGGTCGGGGGGCTGGTTTGTACGGGCACACGGCCCGCCTCCGATCCGTTCTGAACCCCTTGGAGAACCTGATAGGGAAAGGGGACACGTTTGCAAGTAAAATGAAACAAGGTAACTTTATCACAGTTAGATATTACTATGGTATCGAAGAAGCGACAGCCTGTGACAAGTGGTTATAAAACAATTAAATATAATCATAGTGTGCATTTTTATCTTACGTTTTATCTTTGTAGCTTTTCCTTTTTCTTCTTTCTCTGGCTCTGTGAGAAGTAAGGGAAATATTAAGCTCTATGGTACAAAAATATCAATCAATACAACAAATGGTGGCGACTGACCGGAAGGCTTATTACCGATCTTTAAGTGACAGTCGTGATCGTGTAACAATTTGCAATTTATCGTTAATCTGTGCCAAAACACTTAATTCGTATTACGGACCGTAGAACGCTGCGATAGCGCAAGCGACCGATTGACGAACTAAAAGCGCGTGACGGGCGCTCTTAGAAAAACCGTCCGATTGTAGCAACCGCAATGTCAAGCGAGTCGTGACCACGACCGACCCTTTAGCTGATTTCTACGAATGATTGCTACTAATACATAATTAAACACAATATTTCAACCAAATAAAAAATCCAAAAAGATAAATAATAATATCTACCTACGAAAATATTCTAGTAGGTTTCAAACATACGTTTTCAGTGTTGACTAACCTATAAGATTTTTGAATTTGCCGCCTTTTTATGGGACACGACTCGCTTGTCAGACTCTAGTAACAGTCTAGCTTTTTTTCGGTAATAAGCCAGCGGAACGTGTCATATCGTTATAACGTAACCGAAAAGTATACACGCATGCACATCAACCTACCACAAACTGTCAAATTTACTCAATAGACTTTGAACTTTATTTTTAAGTAATATGGTTGAAAACGTATTGAAGAAATTTTACAGTTTTGGATAGGTTGACTTGGTATGCAGGCAGTCTGTACACACAGATCAACCTACCCAAACCTGTCAAATTTCATATAATTCTTTCTCTGAATATTGATCCTTATAACCAAACTAAAAAGTTCCAAATTGACTGTAGATATTTGAGTTTTTGGTAGGTTGATCTGCCGCCGTGTGTACCATTCGCGGTGAGCTTGATACGCCATTGCTGATTGCTGATTGACCGATAAAGGGCGAAGCGAGCGCTTAGCGGCGAGCGGATCGTATCAATGTACTGGGTGCCTAGTTTTGAGTTTTCTTTACTATCCGTCCGTATTCATTCGATTACGTTAACGAAAACGAAAATTGTATGGCAAAATGTTACCTCTTCTCGTATGCCGCTAGGAGGCGCTGCTTCAATGCCATACTGATTTTCGTGTTCGTTACGTGATCGAATGGCGAATGAAACTCGCACTAGGCACCGTGACCATGCGAATGCTCGCATCGTTACGGCAAAATGCTCCGGTCAGTCCCCACCTTGATAATATTCCGTGATAAACTAGAAGCATTCTCAGTAGCAGAACGGAGATGCTCGAGGAGTTTAACCCATTGCTCCGTTACACTACTGACGAAATCATAATCATCTATATATTAACACGCGAAGCAAAAACTTTGTACCCCTTTTTACGAAAATTGCGCGGACTGAGGAGTATGAAATTTCGCACACTTAGGGCGGATTTCACCAAGGTAGAATAAGTCTTATTCCGAGAGTAAATCGCTAATTACTCGAGAGTAAACGGACTTTTAATTTCACCAACGTTTAACCGAAGGATAAATTTACTATACTAGAGTAACTTTTTATACCGCCGATTTCGACCGAGTAAGCCGTTATTCGTAGATTAAGTTGCGTCACAATAACTGTCACGGACAAATTTTATAGATAACCTAACAAAATGTCGTTACGTTTGAATCAATTTATTGACTAATGAGATGACGATGAAGATTATTGTGGCCCTCGCCCAACATGGCTTTAAGAAAGGACATAGTACTATAAAGATAACGACGGCTACGACTTCGCCATATAAGATTCCATTTGTCAAAAGTGTCTGTGAATAATTTGCTTACAAAAATTTAGCATCGTCTGGATTATGCAACAAATAGGTAGGTATGCGCTCGTTGTATTGCGTGCTGGTACGTATAATAGAATTACGCTATTCATGACATCTTATTGCTTTACAAATTCTCTGTCAACAAACAATCAACACAACAGAATATTTGAAGTTATTAAAAACGTCAAACAGACACATTACCCTGGTTAATTAAAAATACGCAGCACCATAACATTGCTCAGGCATGGTATGCATGTACTTTTATGCTTGGTGGTTAATATTTTCGTTCGTTCCATTCGTTCATCGTCACGGAGTAACTATGCGAGAGTAACTTACCCATAGATTAATCTGGTGAAATGAAACCAAAGCTTGCCGTAGATTAAATCATAAGGGTAAAGTTATACTGGGATAGCTATTCTCGTATAAATTGAATGTTGGTGAAATTCGCCCTGAGAGCCTGTTGGAATGATAGAATTTTATGTCTATGGTAAATTACTGGCTGGCATTCAGCCTATGAGTTTAAAAGCAATAGATATTAGAATATGTTTGAATATTTTCATAAAAATGTCAAAGGAAAAATTGTTGACTTCTATTTTGTCTTTTATATGGTTCGGAGTGTTTAATTGTAAAATCATGTAATTTATTAAATTAAAATTAGTTTTAAAAGGAGTGTTTTGATAGTATTATGCAATAAAGAAGAACAGTAATAAATTATATGGTACCGTAATAATTAAAAATGAGTATGATTTATTGAAGAAAGGATCCCAGTCCGTAGAGTTATGGACATTACACAAGGGTAAGATTTTGTTACATTTACAACAGAGCCTTACAAATAAATAAATAATAAGATCCGAATAATTATTCCGTGTTTTGTCTCTTTTACTCTATTTTGAAATGACGTTTACATGACGGGAACAAAACACTGAATAAACATTCGGACCTTAGTCTTTGTTTATTTGTAAAGCACTTATAGTTTACATAGAGAAGGAGTGCGGAATGTTAATATTTTTTTAAATTATGCAAAAAGAATATATTAAATCAATAAAACAAACATTTCACACACTACCATGTATTTGACACCACGCATATATACTCTTTTTAAAAATTTCAAAAATGGAAGAGTAGCAGCCGAAATCTGTCAATGCCAATCCAAACTATCTATCACGATCATCGATCACGATTATAATAATTATCATGAAAATTAAATTTTTATTAATTTCAATTTTGCATTCAGATTGCTATAGTTACAGGATTTCTTTTTACCAGTGCACAAATTTTCTGAAGCGACTCAGAATCGGTAACGGTCAAGGTCAAAGTTAAATATTGAAATAAAATGTGTTTTGTTTTGTTTATATAATTTTTAACGCAAATTTTGTTGCGAAACAAATAATAAAAACACAAATGTTTAAAAAATTTGAAATAAATTTCACGAGCAGGATTTGAACCTGCACCCTTCTGACATACTTATGTGTTTTTGTAATTTGCGTTAAAAATTATATAAACAAAACAAAAACATTTTATAAATAGCTTGCCTACTTCTTAACTGATCTTTAGTATTTGTAAAAATATTATGATCAGGTGTTTATGACGGCAGTTGTTGACATTGAATGGGTGCCTTTGGCTTTCAAAGTAAAAAGTAAATAGTGTTGATTAATTTCGGCGGGCTGGTTAGAACCACGATAGCTCAATTGGAAGAGCACCTGACCCGGTATGTCAGAAGGGTGCAGGTTCAAATCCTGCTCGTGGAAATTTTTTCAACATTTGTGTTTTTGTATTGAAATAAACTTTAGAAAATAGTATTACTATACTAATACATGTTACTACATGTATGCATTATGTTACTACATGGGTTGATTAATGTCTAAAATTTTGACACTCTTCATAAAATCAAATCAGGCTATTCAAGTGTTTGCTAAAGTATGAGAAATCCAAAAATGTTTGTATTATTTCGACCCATGTTACTATTAGAAAGTTGTTTACTTACCGATTCTGGGCCGCTCCAGAAAATTTGTGCACTGGTAATAAAATATTTCTATACAGTATAGTTACAAGAGAGAGAGAGAGGGGCCTTGGAGAGGCCTATGTCCAGCAGTGGAATACTATAGGTATGATGATGATGATAGTTATAAGATAAAATTTTACTCAGGAAGCTGGAGTGGGAATCTGACTTGCACCGTAATTTACAAACTACTAGAAAAAATCAACGACTCTTCCGGGGCCTCGGTAGCTCAGCCGTCAAGAGCATTGGACCGGTTATCTAAAGGTCGTGTTTTCGATTCCCACTCGAGCTTCCTGAGGCTGTTTTATTTTTTCTAGTTAAATTGTATAAAAATTACAGTTGTATATTAATTCATACTAGCAAAAAAATATTAATAACCGACGACGACGGCCGTGTATTACCTACCACTCGTATGCAACTCCCCGCCCGATCCTCTAAATGACAGCACACATTTACAGAATACACTAAACATGCACACCAGTTTAGGCCCAAGACACCGTACTCGTAGAACAAGGGTACGAAGAACCGGTTCACACTCGCTCTACACCAGGTACAGACATGTACCTGGGCGGTTCTCTCCTCCTCCACGGCCCGGTCAACCCGAGCCGAGGTCCGTGCCTTTATAGGCGCCCTCGGGTTGCTCCGCTCCCCGATCCGATCCGAACCCTTCGGAGAATCTAGTAGGGCACGGGGACGCGCACTTGTGCGCGATGCCGTTCCCTCTAGATAACCTCTGAAGGTGATTCGTTTCACACGGCTTGAGGGACCCTTTACGTTCCTCGCCGCCCCCAAAAAAGCCCGGTGAAGCTGAAAATGCCGCAGCGGCAATCAGCAATCTCTCTCAAAAAAAAAAAACTCGTATGCAAGCGCATATGAAGTCTCTGCGCTTCTCGCTTAAGATTTAACAAATCCCAGTTGTTAATGCAGCGATTGTCAAAGCAATAAAATACTTTCAGAACACGAAATAGGTACAAAATATTTGACAAACTAGATAGAGATTTGATTTTGTTACGATCGCCGGAATTATTTTATTACTTAATTTGTTATGAAGAACGTAACAAATAATATGACTTACACTGTTGATAATTATCAGATAATTATCATTCTTGATAATTAAAACCTCCGATACAAACGTTAGTATACCAATAATAAAAAATGTACCTTAGGAAGCTAGAGTGGGAATTCCCTGATTGATTTTTTCTAGTAAAATTTTATCTTGTAACTATTTTAGCATTGAGAATGCAAAATTCAATACAACATACAATATTTTGAAGCCCAAGTTAACCAGATGACTAAATAAGAAATGAGAATATAATGCATAGCGCAACCTGATTCGAGACGATTGTCTTGGCGACCGGCTATGGCATTCAATTTATCCAATTCTGAATCACTGTTTGACGATTCAATACTTGTCTTAGTGACGTCGCTAGTTTGGTCCTTTTCATTCCTACTTTTTTCTGATGAGGTACCATGTGGGTGAAAAGATCAATTTTAAATAATCATTAATTAGTTATGGAGTGGCACCAATGTTCGCCAATAACCAGTAATTCCATGGTGGGGTGGGTGGTTTTTAATGCGCCTGCTAGCTACCACCATCTATTATGAATATTTTACCATAACATCAATGTTAGAAGCATTGTTACGTTCCGGCAGTCAGTGATTGGTTCCGGGTGAAGTTCGCTTCACCTTTGGCCTTATCCTCATTTAATATCAGGTAAGATTGATGGCTAAGTGATAACTCGTAAAGATTTTTGAAAAAACAGCAATGCAAAGCTCTGCTCTGGAATCTGATTCTGCTTAACATCAGGCAGGCAACATTCTGGTTGGTGGTAGGGCTGGTTTGCCCGCCTGGCTAGCAACCACCATCTTATCTAAATATGTCGTCATAACATCAATGTTTGTAGCATTGTTGTGTTCTGGCAGCTAGAGATAAGATATAGCCAGTGCCTCAGTAGTTGAGGATTTCGGGTGAAGAGCGCTTCCACCTTCGGTTTTATCATCACTTAACCTGATCTGATCCGATCGAAACCCATCGAAAACTAGTAGAAAAAGGGGATATGCTCGCGTGGTGCCATTCCCTATAGAAAACCTCGGACACACATTCGATCGCACCGCTTGAGGAACCCTTTAGGTTTCTCGCCGTCCCCAAAAAAGTCCGGTGACGATGTAAATGCCGCGTGAGGCCATAGGCAAACTCTCTCAAAAAAAAAAACCTCTCTCAAACGTATGTATCAGGAACTCAGGTCGACCGCGTTACCTATGAACAACTTACCATGCGACAGGCAATAAAGATTTGAAAATAATAGTTACGTAAATAATAGTTCTTTACCTTTTGAACTTGAAGAAGAGCCTGAGGAGTCTAAAGAACTACCTGAACCGTTCGCAAAAAACTTTTTTTTGTAGAATTTCTTATCACCATCATCTCTGCGAGACACAAAACTATTGTTTACGCTCAACACTTTCGTTTGGTTTGATTTACTTCCCTCCGTTTTCTGAGCCTTCAACGCAGTAGTTGCTTGAATTTTTGTGGTTGCTTTATTATTAACCGATGTTTTGTTGGTAGCAGTTTTGTCGTCTAGTTTACCTGGAAAAGAAAATCGTTATAAATAAATCGTAATCGACATCTATAGATTTATAAAGAGGTACTTAAAGATTGTGACTTTGTTTGTTTGTTTGTTTGTTTGTTTGTTTGTTTGTTGAGGGTAATCTCTGGCACTACTGGTCCAATTACAAAAACTCTTTCACTAATAGAATGATACATTCCTTGCGGTTAATAACTAGACTATATTTTATTTCGAAAAAAAATTTGGTTTCTATAAAAACGAAATCAACGTGAATGAAGTCGCGGGCAAACTGCTAGTCAGTTAAAATTTGGAATAGTGATAAAAGAAAATTTTTAGGCTATTAACGCTCTGCTTCGAAACCAAATTTGCGTAAAACTACATAGTTATACCCACAATAAAATGTATAAATAGGTCATTAAAAAATATCGTAGTCGGCCGCGAAAGCGCTGGCACGATGACCTCGATGCCTTTGCGGAGGGTTGGAAGCAGTGATCGCGAAAGGTGGAAGGGTTTGGAGGAGGCATTTGCCCAGAAGAGAGACAAAATAGGTGACCATGTAAACTGATGTACCACCTCACCGAATACCGATTTGTCTACCTGGAGAGATTGTGACAGAGCGATTGTGATTTTCCAATAAAATAAAACCAAACATTAAATAATGGCAGACAAAGTTAATAAAGTTATGTACATAATAATATAATGTTGTAAAAGAAAAACCATTAATTCCAAAGAAAGTTCCATTTCATTTAATTTTTTTTACTTGATTTCTAGTCGAAAAATGCTACCATTATCCATGTTCATATTTAGATAAGATGGTGGTAGCCAGGATTCGATAATTATCTGATACTTGACATGATAATTATGTAATAAATATCACAGTGTCAGTTATACCGTTTGTTATATTTTTATAACAAATCAATCTGTGCCTGTGATTGCAAGACACTTAAAATAATTATATAGGAGTACAGACATGCCTGTATTTACTTTGATCTGTATTTTGTGTGTTCAAAAGTATTTTATTTCAGAAACATCATGCGTATGGGTGCGGTAATACATGTTCCTAGTTCGGATACCAGTAAACATTAGCTTGGGCAATTTTTTGAACTATCAATTGAAAATTATCCAATTGTTATTATCATAATAGTTATCATGTAAGCTCTGTTGGTAGCTAAGGAGGTTTCACATATAATAAATAAATTAAAAACCTTGGATCTGCTCCATTGAAATCTCATTCCTTCTGTGGTGCGATCTGCCCCTTCTCTTATGTTTTCTTCTTCCATGATTATTCCTGTGCTTATGTTTTCTATGTCGCTTAGAAATTGCCTTTCGAGACTTTTTGTGTTTGGGATAAGTGGAGTTATCAATCATTTGTTCATTTAGAGCTGCGACAAACACATGGCATCCTTAAAGCGGGCGTGAAAAGGCAACTTGCGGATCAGCAACGTAAGGACCAGGGGTTGGAAAGGATAATTATCATGATAATAACAGTTGGATAATTATCAATTGATGAGGAGGAAGAGGAGCTCGATGGCGCAGTGGTTAACACGCCCGGTCTGCGAGTGCTGAGGTTAAACAACTTTCGTATAGGCCGGTCATCAGACGGGTGACCAAAAACTTATCATCTCGAGTTCTTCCGTGTTTCAGAAGGTACTACGTAAAGCAGTCTTGATAAAAATTAAAAAAATAACCTCACTAAAGATTAATATAGTTACTGCATCGATGGGCAAAGTAATGTAGTTTATAGTTTTGAAACACAAAATAAAAAACATAATTTTGATTTTGTTGCAATAACCCGAGTTTATTATATTATGTATTTCTTAATTTATAAAACATACCTACATATTATTTAATATGACTCACACTGATGAATATTAACAGATAATTATTAAGATGAATAGATTATCTTGATAATTTTAAACTCTGGTAAGGATGGCTAGCGTGGTTGAACCGCAATCCTACAGTGTGGTTATGTAAATGCTCAAAGCTAAACTTGCATCTGAACTTCCATTAGATCACGTTTTTTTCCGTACGTAAGCACCGCGGCCTTCATCTCACCTAAGAGCCGGGTGTAGGGTTTGTTTACTATCCGTATTCATTCGATTACGTTCACGAAAACGAAAATACGAGAAGAGTTAACATTTTGTCATTGGCGTAGTGAACTCGCAATAGGCACCCATAGTGCGCAGCGGGCGTAGAATCTGTATGGCAAAATTTTAACTCTTTTCGTTTGTCGCCAGGGAGCGCTGCTAAATCGCCATACAAATTTTCGTTTTCGTGAACGTAATCGAATGAATACGGATAGTAAACAAACCCTACACCCGGCTCTTAGGCGAGATGAAGGCCGCGGTGTAAGCACCTCGTACGGAAAAAAAACGTGATCTAATGGAAGTTCAGATGCGAGTTTAGCTTTGAGGATTTACATAATCACACTGTAGGATTGCGGTTCAACCACGCTAGCCATCCTTACCAGGGTTTAAAATTATCAAGATAATCTCTTCATCTTTTGTTTGTCGCCAGGAGGCGCTGCTAAAATGCCATGTTACTGCAAGGAAAAACATTGTATGACCGTAACTCAAATGCACCTAAAAATGTGTTACGGTCTTTTTCAATGCAGGTGTCGTATTATCGTTTTCGAAACGTAATCGAATGAATACAGATAGTAAACAAAACCCAGTGTTCACCGCCACTACCTACCTACCTTCCCTCTAAACTAAGTGAAGAACTTTAAGATAATTATGCAATTACATACCTACAGTTATACTTCTTTTTCGTCTAACATGGTCAACGAGAGATAAATCACCTGAAAACGAAAGTTTTATTTTTTTTACCATAGAGTGTCTAGCGAATTTTATTCGCCATTCGAACACGTTAAAGAAAACGAGAATTTGTGCATTTTTTGGAATAGTGCCTCCTGCCCCCCTAGACAAGTGGCAAAACACTAATACAATAGAAATCAAATAGCATTATTTAGTTAATCATTGTTTTGTCTCTTTTTCTCAAATTCAAAATGACGTTTGTGTGACGTTGACAAAACAATATTTAACTAAATAATGCTCAAAAAGTTTTTATGAATAAGGGGGTTATTGTACAGGATTGACATAAGTCAACGATACGTATAAATAAGCGAAATGGGACCTCTTCTGTCAACCTACATAAGCTTACTGCTCCATTTAGGCTTTCCAGAGGCGTACGCCAAGAAGACACAATTTCTCCAAAGCTGTTTACCGCAGCTGACGACATCGTTCTGATATCAGACACCGTTTAACCGCCTCTGTGGTCTAGTGGCTAAGACCACCGGTTTAGACCTAGAGGTCCCGGGTTCGATTCCCAGCGGGGAGTACATGTTTGTATTCTCGGTTTGGTTGGTGGTAGGGCTTGTTTGTCCGCCTGGCTAGCTACCACCATCTTATCTAAATATGTCGCCATAACATCAATGTTTGTAGCATTGTTGTGTTCTGGCAGCTAGAGATAAGATAGCCAGTACCTCACTAGTTGAGGATCCCGGGTGAAGTGCGCTTCCATCATTGGCCTTATCATCAGTTGAGATCAAGGCACTGTGCTTACCCGTTAATATATTAAAAAAAAGACAATGTCGAAGATATGGTCGCTATGGTAGCAGATTTGCAGAGGGGGAATCTGGGAAAATTGGACTGAAAATGAACAAATCCAGAACCAAAATAATGACTAACATTCCCGATGCACAACAGAATGCGCTACCAGTAGAAATAGTTGATCATTACATCTACCTAGGCCACAAAATAACTTTAGGGCTCGATAACCAGACAGCAGAAGTCGATCGCAGAATTGGACAGGCCTGGGCAGCGTTGGTGCAAATGGCAACCAAAACTATACCGCAACACCTGCAAAGCAGTCTTCGAGCAATGTGTCACGCCCGTTTTCACCTATGGAATGGAAACTACAACACTAACAGGTCAGCTGAAAAACTTAGAGTTGCGCAGAGAGCAATGGAAAGAGCGATGCTGGGTGTAACTCTGCTAGATCGGAGACGAAACGAGTGGGTCAGAGGAAAGGCAAAGTTGAGAGACGTTGTAGACCTGATAGAGCCCCGAAAGTGGAGATGGGCGGGACATATTGCGAGGATGGATTACCACCGATGGCCCAGAAGGACACGACTGGAGTGGAGACCGTGGCAAAACACACGAGGCCGGGGTCGCCCACCACTCAGATGGGTGGACATATAGCCGGCTACAACTGGATGAGAGTGGCTGGCGACAGAAAGAAGTGGAAGCGTTTGGAGGAGGTCTAAGTCCGAAAGCGGACTGAATGATGGCTGAGGATGATGATGGCGTTTTGCCACTTGTCTAGGGGGGCTGGTGACACACAAGGGGAGTTAATATTGCGGTGAAAAAAAAACACATTTTTATATTTAAAATGTTTTTAAATTAGATGAGGATTGAAAAGTCGGTCCTTAATAGATTATATTAGGATATTAATATAAATATCACTTAAATATCTCTGCTCGCTTCATTACATTTAATTAATGTGGCTGTACCAATATTAACTCCTACAAATTTTCGTTTTCTTTTACGTGATCGAATATATAGAGCTAACAAAATGCGCTCTATCTAAGCAATGATTGTGCGTGTCTCTGCGCTTCTCGCTGAAGATTTAAAGGTCCCGGCATTACGAATATATTTTATTTTATTTATTTATTTAAATGGGACAACCAACAAGACATACATCAAAACAAAAAAAAAACAAACAATATCAAATATCTATCAAATAACTGCATCGATTGTCAAAAACAAAATGAAATACTTTGAAAACACAAAATACACAAAGTTTATTTTATTTAGTTACAATCTTTTGAATTATTGTGCATATCTTAATTTGTTAAAAAAAATACAACAAATAATATCACTAGCACTGTTGGTTATTATCCGATTATTAACAGATAATTATAAAGCTGCGTTAATAATAATGTTGATAATTTCGAAGCGTGCGTACAAACAATATCTTTAAAAAAATTGATCTTTGATATTTTATTAAAAAAAAAAAGAAAAAAAGGTTTGTACTAGTTGTTGAGATTGAAAAATTTCAACAACTAGTACAGACAGAATGAATGAGGCTCCCAGACTTATTTAAGTACCAAAGCGAGAGTTGTTGATATTTTCACGATAGCATAATTTATTGACAGACAGTGTTAATTCGAATCTTTTTTTTGCTGTTTGCTGATTTCCTCAGACGGTATTTTCAGCGACACCTGACTTTAGAAATTCAAATCCTGCTTTTGGAAAATCTTCCACTCTTTAGGATAAGATAAATCTAACTATTTTATAATAATTTAGTATGATCTTACTCTACCTATGCCGATGTGCCGCTTCGGTCGCTTCTTAACTGTAAACAAAGAAAGTATACTTTAATAATTTACATTACATTTACTTGGAAATGAGGTCATTGTTTTGACAATCATTTTCAAGATTAATCGAAATTGCTGTACCGTGCTAGGAACGTATCAGGCACGGAAAGTAACACTGCACGGTAGTCGCAATCGCGACAATTTACAATTTATAGCTACCAAAACACATTCGTCTAACGGAACGCAGAACGCTACGATAGCGCCACGAGCGAGCGATTGACGAATTAAAAGTGCACAAACGGCAGCGGGCGCTCTAAAATAAACCGACCGATTGTAGCAGCAACTAGTAGCAGTCGCATTGTCGTTGTGCAATTAGCAACTGGTCAACTGGTTGCTTTTTTCGGTAATAAGCCTCTGTGCATAACGATCGCTCGCTTGTGGCGCTATCGTAGCGTTTAACGTTTTTAACGTTCCGTTACAATAAATATGTGTTTTGGTAGCGATAAATAGCAAATTGTTGCGTATGTGACTGTCACTTAAAGATCGGTAATAATATGTCTACGGGTTTAATGAATACCGTCAACAATTTGTTAGCGAGAATATTTTGCCAGTGCTCACCCCGTGCATGGCACGCGACGGTGTTGGTCTGTGACGGAACGGTCTAGTGGGCATAATCTCATACATCTCATCTCAACACAACGGATATATTTTTGCTTGACACGCTCCTATAATAGCATGGTCATGGTATGATACGGTCTAATGATACTGACCAGGGCCACTAGGGCTTGAACTTTTGCCGTGTATGCAATTCTTCATTGGCACAACAGTAGCTTCAACATCTGTGGACAAAATATCTTTTGAAAAGAAGGTAAAACTTAGAAGCTTGTAAATTTAATCGTAGAACGGGCGCATCCTTAAAATCATTAATACAATAGAATTTACCTCCTTGATGGCATTTTATGTACTGCAGTTCGCATTTGTTGATCATATATATGTAAAACTCTCTCGTGGATATCTCTGCATTCTTATGTTTGAACTTAACACAGATCGGCTTCTCGGTAACGGGACAATGCATGGTTTTGCATGATATCGACACCTTAGGTTGGTACAACCTTCGTGCTGGTATTGTGAATCCGGGCGACAGGGCGGATGTCAGTAGAGGGGACACTACAACAGAAAATGGGTCATCATCATCACATCACTAGCTCACCGTGTCCCCACTGCTGGCAAGAGCCTTCCCTATGGATGGATAGTTAGAACGGGCCGTAAACCACCACGCGGCGGGCGCATTGCGGATTGGTGGTTGTTAACGACTGCTAATGCAGCCGGGACCAACGGCTTTACGTGCCTTCTGAAGCACGGAGGAGCTCAAGATTATACATTTTTGGTCACCCATCCGATGACCGGCATTTGCGATAGTTGCTTAACGTCAGCAATTGCAGACCGGGGACTGGGTCGTATACCGAAATAGGGTACCCACCCTATTTCGGTATACGAAAACTGGTACGACTACCCAGTCGTACCAGTTTTCGACAGGGTCCAATTATCGACATTTTTTTAATTGTTTGAGATTGGGTCAACAACTGATTTTTTACTTTAGCAATATTTGAATACAACCGTCTCGTTCCTACATTGTCATCCAGTAAAATTTTAATGAATATTATTTTTTGGTATAGAAAACTGGTGTCGATTAATGGGTTACCGTGTCGACTATTGGAGCCATTACGATATGAAGGATATTTTTAAAATACAGTATGGTTAATCAAAGCATTGATCATCGTCATCATTACCATCATCAGCCTATACACGTCCACTGCTGGACATAGGCCATGCATTAATCATAGCATAATAGATATCATGTATATATGGGTTTGGTAAAGTTTAAATTTTATTTCCACGAGCGCGTTTGGAACCCGCTCCTTTTCTGACATACCGGGTGAGGTACTACACTATTAGTTATCATTAAGTCAGCGCTACAATTGGAGTATTCGCTTAATCACCACGCATGCCAAACGCGGGTTGGTGATCAAGAACCCGGGCTATGCATCGAACAACCCGCGACACACTTTGCCCGCCCTGGGAATTTCCCATTTGAACCCGGGACCTTCGGGTATCAGGCGTAGCGTTATAAAAAAAATGTTGAAAGCATAACTACCAAATAATATTAGAATAGAGACACACTTCATATTTCACATTAAAGTCAAAAACTATTGGCTTTGAGCAATAAAATTACGCATTTATAAGAAATACATAAAATATTCGCCATGGCTCATAGAGATTTATGGATTTCAATTATTATCAATCGCATTTTGAAGTTGCAATGTGAACACGATAAAATACGGCATTGCTTTTTTACAAGGCGTGTAAAACCAGGGACCGGTCCAACGGTTTAATTACAAAAGCCTACAGACTTAAGCCCCTTAAATTGGTGTAACCCTTTCAAAGGGTTGTAACCCTTTGGTGTAACCCTTTCAAAACCCCTTTAACTTAATAACCATTCCAGAAGGGTAACCAAAGGGTAACCCAAGGGTTTAACCTCTCTCGCTTCCTTGTTTTTATTTTTATTTTTTTTTATATGAGAAATATCACATACCTACATTGTTCTGATCTCAAGGTAAGTAGCTAAAGCACTCGTTTCAGGGAAATCAGATACAACGGGTACCACAACCACCCAGACCCGACACAATACTGAAAAGTTCGTTTTCGACATTGACCCGACCGGGAATCGAACCCGGGACCTCAAAGTTAGCGCTGCCCAAAGTCCGGCGTGCAAGCCACTCGGCTACGGGAGGTCGTATTATCACTTGACAAGTTAATTTGGAACGTATGATCATAATATTAAGCACTATAACACTGTAAAACTCACACTCAAACACGTGTCCGGACACGCCGCGCCGCCCGCCGCGCCGGCCGCGCCGCGCCGCAGCGATCGACCTAAAATAGCTCTTAAGTACAGTCACAAGCAATAACAAGTACATTTTATACTTTAGATTAGTTTTGACTCATAATATCCATTATTTTAGAGTTACAATGTTTACACGGTAACGCTTGTGACTGTACTACTGTACTGTACTGTAAAATATCATATCTATACTGATCCTGCATTCAGCCTTTTAAACCCTTTCAACCAAAACCGAAGGGTACCCTTTCAATTGCTATCCTTTGGGTTATCGCCGTGCGTGTCCCGGCTCCCTATTCTCCGATCAAATCGGGCGCGTTTGTAAAGAATCCCTTGAGTAATTATTTACGAAATTATCCCTAACAAAGAGTATAAAAGCTAAGGTTAGCTAGGGCTATCTGTGACGCTGTAAAATCCATATTCGGGACAACAACAAACTCTCTAAGAAAGAAAAGAGGACAAGAAAGTGCTAAACAATAATTACACTATACCTACATTAACAAACATTGTAGGTATTAGCTAAATACAGTAAACCTATCCAAAACTGTCAAATTTCTTCCATACATTTTCAACCATTACTTGTTTTAGGCATTTGCATATTGGTATTTGGCATATACTCGTACAAATACATCGTGGGTGGTCCATCAATGTCTGTAATGGAAATATTAATATTATTATCTTTTACCGTTAAGACATATATGGTTTTCTAGCTTTGTGCAAGAACGACACGACTTCACGATTTGAGTTTAAACACGAAAAATAACTGAAGATTTGGCTCTAATAACTCGATCCTTTTGCTATTTTAAAATGAAATAGGCGTATTAAAAACATTGAGTTATTATTACTATGATTAAAAACAACAATGTCAATGAAAATATTTATGTATTACATAATAATATGAAGATAGAACGAATGAATAGGCTTAATGGATTTCATCCGGAGCCGTAAAACAATACAAAAAAAAAAAACCAACCAACCAGTTGCCAACTTAGCACTTTCGGTGCTAGATTTAGCCCTATTTTCATAAGCCCCTTCAGTACCTAGCACCAAATAGTAGGTAATAAAATGAACTCGGACTCTTTCGATTATTCATATCCGAAAATAAAAAATATAATTAAAATTAAAGGCTTAAATTTTTTAACAAGACTTGCCATACATACGAAGTTTCCCGAGATATTATTAATAAAATCAAAAAGAAATGTGCACATTTCATTTAAAAAGTCGGCTGAAAGTCATCGTGAACAACCACCATCCACCAATCCACTTCAACGGCAGCAAGAAGAAAAAAAGAAAAAGAGAAGAAAATACGGCAGCGGATACAGATGACAGTGAAGATGATTGGATATAGATTTTAAAGTAATAAAATTATTACAGATACATTTTGATTATATTTTTTTTTTTCATTTTACATTATGTAATTTTATTATTTCAACTCCATAATTAGCACTGTTTTTAAAAATCCATATTTATCTAGCATTTTTTCAGATGACATTTAGCCCCAATTTGTGGTATTGTGTTGGTAACCTTTGACAATGACTGACTAAGGACTTCTTGGCGGGAAAGTCTGCGGTTTGGTTTTATTTTATTTTGTGTTATGTCTAATATTAATGTGAAATAATGGTGGATTATTAACCGTTAAGTGTTCGTGAGTGTGCATGAGTGTTGGCAAATGAAACAAAACAGTGCAATGTTACTTTTCAAATTCTTACAAGAAGTCTGCGTGAGGACTTAGTAAAGCCCCACATCTTTACTGAGATACTCGAGGGGTTGGGGGGTAATATCATTTCTCACTTCCCATTTCTATTACCATTCATCATCATCAATATTGTTTATTTATGTATTACAATGAAATTAAGAAACTAATGACATGGCAGCATGGTCTATGACCTTAGCCGGTTCCTTAAGAAACGAACTAAACTTAAAAAAAAAAACTCGAAGAAAATAATCTCTATATAAATAATAAATTTAAACTTAGAAAACTATAGCAGGCAACAAATTAGATACCTATCATCATTCGTAAATTGCGATTCAAAGTAAACAAAGTTCAGCCATTGAGTCGACATGTGTTTGCGACATGGACGAGTATTTCAATACAGTATTAAATGATTGGGTATGTTTTATTGTCTGTACTTTCTCAATAATCACGCTAAGGCTATTTTGATATCTACACACATCTTTGTTTACTTTAACCTTGAATCAGTTCTGCACCTGGTTTCATTGCCGTCCTCTAGCTTAAAGACCGCTCAGTGACATTTTAATAAATTTTCATTTATATTTTACCCAAGAAGCAATAATTCTTATTAATATAAATTTTATTACTAAGGCCCCCTAATCATATTTGAGGTTACCGGCTACTATTTTGACACGGATAATTAATAATAATATTTTTTTATTGATATTCTCTGTACAAACATGACTTAACTTGACTTAGATTGACTTAAATTTTATTTAATTTATTCCATTATTTCATTTCATTTATTTATTTCATAAAATCCAGTGCTAGGCTACCTATTTTACAGTTACATGTTTGTGAGAGACTGGTGCCTGAAGTAGGTTTCAAAAAAGAACCTGTAATCACAGGACACCAAGCACTGATAATTCTTGCAACCGTTTGCAGAAACCAAGATAGAAAGAAATCAAGAAAGAGACCAAGAAAGAAATTGTATTAGAAGCATATCTGTCATAGAGCCAATCGGCCATTGTCCCCTCCCAAAGTCCCAACCCAACCTTTCAAATCGCAACTCTCAACTATCCCTCCTCCCTCACAACCTTTTTTTGTGTTCGTATTTACACATAAACCTGAAAATTCTATTTTGAATTTCTCCAAAAGAAAGCATCACTGGGGGGTGGAATGGGGTCTTTGCACTTCTCCCTCCATCCCTGCTCCTTTCACAACCCCCTATGAAGGTGACTTACGTCAGTAATTAGTTAAGGAAACACTTTTAAAAAAGAGCTTATTACAATGTAAATGATTATGTTCATGATAAGAATGCATGGAACTGACATTCCTCCAATTCTCGCACATAGGTATATAGCATACTTTTATAGTTTTAAATTAGTACTTATGCAGGCTCTTGAAAGTTATTAATTAATTATAAATATATATTGTATGATTTGGTAACAACATACTTTTTTTTGTAATTATCGTTATTTCTATTAAAGATGTAGATGTAGAGTTTCTTGCACCCATTCTTCTCCACAGCTAAAAAATAGACGTCCTGAATGGGTAATAGGTAAAAATGTATGGACGATTCAATAGCACTTTTCGTAAGTTTATTTGAATAAAAAATTTTGACTTTAATGTAAAGACGTTATAGGGATTGAATTCTGACTTCTCGCATGCAAACCAAGCATCTCTGTTTTGACACTGAATTAAATTTATTTAAAATTATGGATTCATATTATTTTACGGAAATTTTGTTGCAAGCAAATTAAAAATGAGGAAAGTTTTGAAAAAAATCCATGAGTGCATCAGGTGGGCTTTCAATTAATTGAATTGCACCTAATACAGTTTGTCAAAGGGTGCAGATTTGAATTCACACTTGTTGAATTTTTTAAACACTATTCCAAATTACAGCAATATCATTAATTACATAAATTTTATTTGCCTATCAGAAGCTGTTATTTTTGTACTCTCAATGTGCTAATCTTGCTTGTACAAATTTTTCAACACTTCCAAATTAAATAATAATAAATATATATAATAATAATATGTAAATAAATTCAATAAAAATTTATTTGGATTGAATTCACTATGTTGCAGAAGTCTGATCACTATGGTGAGATAACCATAGTGCTTGGCAACGAGAGTTGCGATCTAGACTCTGCCGTCAGCTCTTTGGTCTATGCCATATTTCTGCACTGGCAATACCAAGTTATGAAATGCAAAGTCTGCACCCGTGGCAGAAGAGACGAGAATTTATTCAAAGATGATATATTTTTGTCCGTTTTAAACGTAGACAGGCTCGATTATAATTTAAAGACAGAAGTGGCATATTTCTATAAACAAAATGGAATTAAAGATGATCAATTGTTTTTTAGGTAAGTTGTAACACAATTAAATTTTAATTGATTTCATTGTAAGGGACAAGGGTTCCAAGATGCTCGCACACCAGGCGATCGGCTAGCAACCCATCACCAATGTTATCTATTGCACCTCAGAGGCTTACTTTGATTATGTTAAATGTGGCGTTATGGTGGGTGGCATTAACGGCGCGTTTACTCAAAATAATACAGGGTGTTTGGAAGGTGTAAAGCAAGCCTTAAGGGGATGTTAGTATGGACCATCTAGAACATTTTGAGCCACACTTGTCTTAGACCAAGTCTGTTATTATTATTTATTTCTGTTGACCTGCTATTTTGGTGCAAAAAATCCAAAATTTGCTAATTAATTGCTAACAACATTTAGTTTAAGTGGAAATGTCTATTTTTACAATTTATTTTATTAGTGTAAAGTATTGAAGCATTTTTGAAGCACCATTGTTACCAAAAAATAAAGTTACAAGCCATTGAAATGTTATAGAAAATTTGGAAAAAAAAAATTTCGACTTAAAAGTCGAAAATTTTTTTTTAGAAGAGCTTGATGGCGCAGTGGTTAACGCGCCCGCTTTGTGAGTGCTGTGGATAAATAAATAATAAATGTGAATAAATAAATAATAACCATTTGTTTATTAATACCTGTTTTTCCAAAGTGGATTGCTGTCCTTATCAGCCCATTGGTGCAAATTATGAAAATTTGTTATTTCTTCCCTCACAAATTCGTTCTTATCAGCAGTCCACAGGATTATTGTAGAAGAATTCAGAGGAGAATTCAAGGAATTATTGTAGAGAATCCATTCTGCGTTTGAACGGATGAAACAAGAAATGATGCTATAAATCAGCATGGCTGAAGTAAGAAAACGTGCTCGAGCAAGTATTCGTAATGGTGGACGACATTTTGAACATGAAAACTAAAGTTAGATCACCAAAAATTATGTTTTTTTAATCTCCTTATAAATCGATATTATCACCCTTAACTGGTTTAGGCACCATAATTTCAAGAAATGGTAAGATATCTGCGTAAATGATACCTCAAAAGAAAGGGCAATATCCAAGCATGTTTTTAAATGTGTTTGAACATCTGCAGCTATTTTCTTTATTTTTTAAATTGACTTTAAAAGTCGAAAATTTATTTTTCCAAATTTTCTATCACATTTCAATGGCCTGTAACATTATTTTTTGATAACAATGGTGCTTCAAAAATGCTTCGATACGATTAGAGACACAACACAAATAAAATAAATTGTAAAAATTGACATTTCAACTTAAACTCAATGTTGTTAGCAATTAATTAGCAATTTTTTATTTTTGCACCAAAACCGCAGGTCAACAGAAAAAAATAATAATAACAGACTTGGTCTAAGACAAGTGTGGCTCAAAATGTTTTAGATGGTCCATACTAACATCCCCTTAAGGCTTTGCACCCACCTTCCAAACACCCTGTATAAATATAGTTTTTTTGTTCTTATTACCTACGGGTAAGCACTTGGCCTTCATCCCACCTGATGTAAGGTGACAATGACGCTAAAGATGGAAGCACACTTTACCCGGAATCCTCAAGTACTGAGGCACTGAATCTCTTATCTCTAGCTGCTGGAACGGATTGATATTATGGCGAGATAAGACGGTGGTAGCTAGCCACGCGGACTAACAAGCCCTGTCACCAACCAAACCGAGTACACAAAACATGCGCGCTGGGAATCGAACCTGAGCCCTCTGGGTCTGAGACCGGTAGTGGTCTTAACCACTAGACCACTGAGACAAAAATGGTGTTTAAAAAGCTCACCATTATTAACAGCTCATTTTTTTATGTCCCCACTGCTGGGGCACGAGCCTTTCCTATGAATGGATAGCGAGAAAGTTTATAAAGCTATATTGTTAAATGAGTATTTAAATATAATTTTAGGCAAATATTGTTGCGAAATATTAAGATCGGATGTTGATGACGTAGGTGTCGACATGGGTTCTAACATTACATTACTTACATTACTCTTACACTAAGAGTAGATAGTGTTGATTAATTTTGGTGAGTTGGATTGAGCCACAATAGCATAGTTGGTAGTGCACCTGACCCGGCATGTCATGGGGTGCGGGTTCTAATCGCGATCGTGGATATTTTTCAACACTTTGTCTTTTTTTCAAATTATATTCTAATATTTATTCCATAGGAACGATATAGATTTAAAAGAACTGGTCACGAAGAAATCAGTTAAAGTGGTGTTGGTAGACCACCATGTCTTGTCCAAGAAGGATCGCTTTTTGGCGCCGTACGTCACAGAGATTATAGACCACCGGCCCATAGACAAGACAACGTGGGATTACAAAGAGGATACGCGCAGTACCATAGAGATTGTTGGTTCCTGTTGCACTCTGGTTGCGCAGAGGATAAAGGATTTGACCACTTTAATGGGCAGAGGAGATTTTTTCGACGCATATCCCGTTTGTAGCAATATGTTGCATAGTAAGTGTCTTTTTTACTTTTACGGCCTTCCCTGGATGTTTACAACACAGAGAGAACGGGCCGTAAACCACCACGCGGGCCCAGTGCGGGCGGCGGTTGCTAACGACTGCTAATGCAGCCTGGACCAACAGCTTTACCTGCCTTCCGAAGCACGGAATAGCTCAATATGATACATTTTTGGTCACCCATCCGATGACCGATTTTGCGAAATTGGCTTAACCTTAGCAATCGCAGACCGGGCGCGTTAACCACTGCGCCATCGAGCTCCTTTTTGCATTTTTTTTAATAATTAAGCTAAGATTTTTTTAGCTAGTGTGATTTTTGCCGCCTTCCTCTTTTGTACCGGGTCATGTGATAAGTTGTCATGCATGGGTTGAGCCACGATAGCATAATGGTAGCGCACTTGAGCCGAATCTCTGAGAATCTAGAAGGGAAAAGGAATACGCTTCTGTGATGCCATTCCCTCTAGAAACCTCTGAGAGTTTCTAGATCATCGAGGATGTAAGTATCTCGCCGCCCCCAAAAAAGGCTGGCGACGCTGTATAGGCCGTTTTCCCGCCCGATCCTCTAAATGCCACTACACATTTACAGAATACCTACACACTATTATAGGCCCCAGACACTGTACTCGTAGAACAAGGGTTCGAGGAGCCGGTCCACACGCGCTCTATACCAGGTACAGACATGTACCTGGACGCTTCTCCCCACCACCACGGTCCGGTCAATCCGAGCCGAGGCCTTTAGAGGTGCCCTCGGGTTGTTCCGCACCCGAACCGATCCAAACCCCTCGGAGAATCTAGTAGGGCACGGGGACACGCACTAGTGCGTGATGCCGTTCCCTCTAGAAAACCTCTGAAGGAGATTCGTTTCACACGCTTGAGGAACCCTTTAAGTTTCTCGCCGCCCCCAAAAAAGCCAGGTGAAGCTGAAAATGCCGTCTAAGAAAATCAGCAAAATCTCCAAAAAAATAAAATCTTCAGCCAGTATGACCTAGGGTGTTTTTTCTATCTCGTTCTTTCGCTATGTACCTCTCTCTTTTTCTCTTGCATTTTGTTTTCCAACTTGTTATTAAGTAGGTATTAATGTTATATTTTTTTTAGGTACTATAATATTGGATACTGTGAATTTTTCTAAAGAGTTAAATAAAGCTACCTCTCAAGATGAAGAAGTAATACTGTTTCTGGAGACACACATCAAGCCGACTGACTTTGAAGCTGAAAGGTAATTGCAGGCAGGTTCTGAAACTTCGAACAATTGTTTTTTTTTTTGAGAGAGATTGCTGATTGCCTCTACGGCATTTTCAGCTTCACCGGGCTTGTTTGGGGGCGGCGAGGAACGTAAAGGGTCCCTCAAGCCGTGTGAAACGAATCACCTTCAGAGGTTATCTAGAGGGAACGGCATCGCGCACTAGTGCGCGTCCCCGTGCCCTACTAGATTCTCCGAAGGGTTCGGATCGGATCGGGGAGCGGAGCAACCCGAGGGCGCCTCTAAAGGCACGGATCTCGGCTCGGGTTGACCGGGCCGTGGAGGAGGAGAGAAGCGCCCAGGTGCATGTCTGTGCCTGGTGTAGAGCGAGTGTGAACCGGTTCTTCGTACCCTTGTTCTACGAGTACGGTGTCTTGGGCCTAAACTGGTGTGCATGTTTAGTGTATTCTGTAAATGTGTGCTGTCATTTAGAGGATTTATGTACTAGAAGGATCTGGAATAACAATGCATCTCGAAAGTGGTCCTGTTTGCTCATACCTATATATCAAAATTTCGAATAACAAAGTCTGAAAAAACATTGGATAGCATCAACAACTCCAGCTTACTGTGAATCTTAAATCTTAAATACAAGGATTAAATTAAGGTTGCAAATTAATTGTACATACTTAATATTGACTGTCTTCGCCACAAACGTCATTCGCCACACGACGAGCACTGTGGCACCAAAGTCGCGCATCGTTTTACAAGCGCTCATCGGGAATCTAGTAAATTATTGATCGAAGGTCCTAAAGGATAATTATCAATGATAATAACAAAACATTGACCTTGCAAATTAACAGACTACATAATTAGGTAACTGTATTCAACTTTTATGCCCATACAAACTAGAGACTACACATAGATATTATCCATTGTGAACAGGAAAAACAAGTTGGAACGTCTGATGGCTGCCAAAGCTGATGTATCGCAGCTCACTGCCGCTCAACTGCTAAGGAAGGATGTCAAAATATTCGGTAACGTTCTAGTACCGAGCTTTCCCATTTTAGTTCAAGTAAGTTAAACATCATTTTATCACAAAACAAGAAGACCCACGGGACTTCTTGGCGGGAAAGTGATGAGTCATGTCTGCGGTTTTGTTTTATTTTCTAAAATTATATGGCTATGAATATTGTGGATTATTAACCGTTAAGTGTTCGTGAGCGTGCATGACTGTTGACAAATGAATCAAAACGATGCAACGTCACTTTTCGAATACTATCAATTCTATCTGTCCGCGTGAGGTCTTAGTAAAGTCCACATCTTTACTTATACTCAAGGGGTTGGAGGGTATATCATTTATGATTACACATTTCTATTATCATTAATTATCATCTAAATAAATAATGATGGCGTCATGATGGCGTTTTTCAATGAACCGGCTAGCATTTGAACGGCTATCTTTAGATACTAGTGGTTGCTATTCGACCGTATTTTATTAAGGCTGTATGTATTGTATCCTAAGCAATGAAAAATTAAAACAGATAGAATGTGAGTTTGGATTGGCATTGACAGATTTCGGCCGCACCTCTTCCATTTTTGAAATTTTTGAAAAGTGTATATATGCGAGTGTGTCAAATGAATATGCGTGTATGTCATATGAATATGCGCGTATGTCAAATACATGGTCGTGTGTGTAATGTTTGTTTTATTGACTTAATGTATTTTTTATGCATAATTTAAAAAAATGTTAACATTATGCAATCCTTCTCTATATAAAATATAAGTATGTGAAATTTCATACTCCTCCGTCCGCGCAATTTTCGTAAAAAGGCGTACAAAGTTTTTACTTCACGTTTCACGTCACGTCACTTCACGTCTTCATTAATATATAGATATGTTGCATTCAAATGGCTTTATAAAGACGGACACTGGTCTCCCTTTAGAAGTGATTTGGTATTGAAAACATAATAGTCTCTGCCGCACTCATAGACGTCAATTATCATTTAATGATTAGTTAGCACCTAAAATTGTCTATTGTTAAATAGTCTTTAACAATCACGTTATAAGCACATTTTCGACTGAACAATTGCAGGTGCTAAATAACTATAAACTAACTAATAATAATTGGCGTTTATGGGTGCGGTAGTTAGTTAGTTCAGAATTTATATTTTTTTATGTGCGGACTTTGGAATTGTTATAAAATACAGCAATACGACAATACGAGTAATTTCATGTTAGAAAAGACTAGACAGTATAACTATTACCGGGATCCAGGACACGATAAAAAAAAATTACAACATTATGGTGGTTTTAATAACCACTCTCATTGCCGCACGACGTCAATTATAGATAGATAATACTTTTATTGCAACACTACAAAACAAAACAAAAAAAAAATTACAAAGTTACAATTTGGCGGTCTTATCGCTTTCAAACGATTTCTTCCAGGCAACCAGTCGGCCATCCGAGAGAGGCCATACTAGAATAATGTGTATTTTATAAATGAAGCAAAATAATAATAATAATGATAAATATATAATTAATTAATATCAATTTATCATTAATGATTACTTAGCACCTACAATTTTATTGTTCAGTGGGAAATGTGCTTATGATGTCACTGTTAGAGACTATTTTACAATAGACAATTTTAAGTGCTAAGTAATCAATCATTAATGATAATTGACGTGTATGAGTGCGGCAGTTAGTCATGTCTTGTCGGCAACTTTTAGTATTTTAGCCCTCTTCATTTCGATCACAGCTCATCGAATTAAAATTATTTTCCTAGGAATTTCTTCTAAAACCTGATGTGACAGAAGCATTATCAGAAAGTCTAGTGAAGAACAATTGCACAGCAGCCGTACTGTTAGGTATGGACCTGAAGGCTGGAATGAAGCGAGACACCGCTATCTACGCGACTGAGACGGCAACAGCTGAGAAGGTAAGTGGTTCATGACCACCACATGTTGTCCCCCTCTGTGGTCTAGTGGTTAAAACCACCGGTTTATCCCGGGTTCGATTCTCAGCAGGGGGTACATGTTTGTGTACTCGGTTTGGCTAGCTACCAACAGTTTAGTTAAATATTTTGTCGCCATAATATCAATGTGTGTAGCATTGGTGTGTTCCGGCAGCTAGAGATAAGATAGCCAGTGACTCAGTAGTTGAGGATTCCGGGTGAAGTGCGCTTCCACCTTCGGCCTTATCATCACTCAACATCAGGTGATATGAAGGCCAAGTGCTTACCCGTAAGATATTTTAAAAAAAAACATCATCCCTAGCTCATTTTTATGTCCCCACTGCTGGGGCACGAGCCTTCCCTATGGATGTTTACACCACAGGGAGAACGGGCCGTAAACCACCACGCGGGCCCAGTGCGGAACTCTTTATAACTCATGCTAGCCTGGTACTTTAACCACCTTACGGCCTCACCCCAACTATGTAGCTTTCTCCAGGTATACCTCCTTGTGACTCATGGTAGCCTGGTACTTCAACCACCTCACGTTCTCTAGCTTATTCTATGTCTTCACTGCTGGGGCACGAGCCTTTCCTATGGATGTTTACACCATAGGGAGAACGGGCCGTAAACCACCACGCGGGCCCAGTGCGGGCGGTAGTTGTTAACGACTGCTAATGCAGCCGGGACCAACGGCAAGACGTGCACGACGAAGCTCGGAGATGCTCAAACTAATAAAACTCAAAAATTCAATTTGTGAAACAGAACTTTGATCAACCATTTGATGACCGGCCAACGAAAATTGCCTAATCTATCAAAAAAGTAACTTACTTTAACCATGTATAGTGCCATGTACTGCCATGTAATGCCTGCACATCAAAGTATTCAAATTTTTTTTTTTATTTATTTATTTTTTACCGGTTTTCATGGTGTCGCCATCTCTGAGGTCCCGGGTTCGATCCCCGGTCGGGTCAATTTAGAAATTATTGTTTTTCTAAATTGTCTCGGGTCTGGGTGTTTTCTATGTATAATAAGTATGTATTTAAGTATTTTAAGTATGTTTATCCGTTATCTAGTAACCATTTAACGAGTTTCTTGGGTTAGATAATTGGTGTGAGCGTAGGAAATTTTATTTATTTATTTATTATTTATTATTATATAATTTTTTTAACGCAAATTTTGTTGCAACACAAATTACAAAAACACAATGTTGAAAAAATTTCCACGAGCAGATGTTAATGACGGTAGTTGTTGACATTGAATTGGCGCCTTTGGCTTTCAAAGTAAAAAAGTAAAAAGTGTTGAATAATTTCGGCGGGCTGGTTAGAACCACGATAGCTCAATTGGAAGAGCACCTGACCCGGTATGTCAGAAGGGTGCAGGTTTAAATCCTGCTCGTGGAAATTTTTTCAACATTGTGTTTTTGTAATCTAATGAGCAAATTTGACAGTTTGTGGTAGGTTGATGTGCAGGCAATAGTGTATTATTGGTATTGTAAAACCATTATTTTATTTTTATTTTTTTCAACAGCTAAGCAGTTTCCTAGAGAAGTGGGTTGACCCCCCCCTCCAGTTGATCCCACAGCCGGCAACACCCCCCGCGAACTATTACTACAAGCAAATGAACTTCTCAGCCACTAGGAAACAATATATCCCAGCTTTAAACGTTTTTTTAAATAAATTATAATTAAAACATTTTTTTGTTTAAATATTGAAATTTATTCTATACTCGGCTCTGTCTGTACATGCAATTTTTCTGATAAATTTTGGGATAAACATTCTATTTATGACTTCTACGATTTTTGTAACTTTTGTCTGCCTGTCTGTTTGTCCTCTTTTAACACAAGAACGGGTTGACCGATCTTGATGAAAATGTGTATGTAGTAAGAACATGAGATTGTGCAAATGATAGGATATAAAAAAAAATATTCACAAATTTTCGCACAGCGAAGCGGGCGGGTGACGGGTAGTTTAATAATAAAAATATACTGTGATAGATAACAGTTTCCTCACACGGAAGAATGGTAAGAATAATATTCTATTACTTAGGTTGTAGAAATAGATAGAATTACAATGGCAACTTTTTAATTAAATCAACACAAATAATTAGGGGTTTGGACTTCTTGGCGGGAAAGTGAAGAGTCATGTCTGCAGTTTTGTTTTATTTTCAAAAATTTGTGTTATGTCGAATATTAATGTGAAATAATAGTGGATTATTAACCGTTGTTCCTAAGTGTGCATGAGTGTTGGCAAATGAAACAAAACAGTGCAACTTTACTTTTCAAATTCTCTCAAGAAGTCCGCCGAGGAATTAGTAAAGCCCCACATCTTTACTGAGATACTCGAGGTGTTGGGGGGTATATCATTTCTCACTTCTCATTTTTATTATCATTCATCATCATTTATCATCATACTGACTAGAAGGAAATATTGTATATTTATGTATTACTTGTAAGAAAAATTACTTTGACACTGGTTAAATGTGCTAATCGCACGAAGCCATCAACTAAAAGAAAGAAAGAAAATTAGGGGTTTTAAATAAAATAAAAAAAGCAATCGACTTTTTTTTAGTAAATAAAACAAGTAAGTATATTATGTTCTTATTTATATATTATAATGCAACAAGTGCATTAAACCAATTATAAACTAGTTGTTGAGTAAAGATTGAGACATGCCAGCACTTTTTTATCACCAATACAAATATGACATCATATTCAAATCAAAAGCACATCGATGAATAATTATTAAGTACTAGTTAAAGGATCCGGAACAAAAATCTCGAAAGTGATCCTGTTTGCTCATACCTACTTACATTCCGTATAACAAAATTTGAAAAAAACATTGGATAGCATCAATAACTCCAGCTTACTGTGAACCCTATATCTTAAATATAAAGATTAAATTAAGATTTCAAAATATTAGTACTTAATATTTATATTATATTAGCTCAATTGGGAGAGCACCTGACCCGGTATGTCCGAAGGGTGGATGGATTTTTTTTCAACATTTGTGTTTTTGTTATTGTTTCGCAACAAAATTTGCGTCAAAAATTATATAAATAAAACAAAAACATTTTATAAATAGTTTGCCTACTTATGAACTGATCTTTAGTATTTGTAAAAATATTATGATCAGATGTTATTGACGGTAGTCGTTGACATGAATGGGCGCCTTTGGCTTTCAAAGTAAAAAAGTAAAATGTTGAATAATTTCGGCGGGCTGTTTAGAATCATGATAGCTCAATTGGAAGAGCACCTAACCCGGTATGTGAGAAGGGTGCATGTTCAAATCCTGCTCCTGGAAATTTTTTCAACATTTGTTTTGTACTTAATATTTACTTGAAATGAAACAACTTTAACGGATCTACTCGCGTGTATTTTACAAATTACTTTTAATTAATGTTTATCCTGACGTTTCGAACCCTTTGAAGGGTCCGTGGTCACAGGGAGACTCCAGTTTCGCATATAATTTTTATTATAGTTTTTAAAAAGCGACTGCTTTTCCAATTGACATACCATTTCCTACTTAACGTAATTAATAACATGGTAATGGGGATGTTGACAACAACAACAACAAGTAATTCCAGAACATCAAACAAATAAATGAAATCACGTTACAGTTCTTTAAAACATTGACTTATTCTTTATTTGACTTATGCATAAATTTCTGTAACTTAAAACTATTGATAAACGCTGAATTGACGGAACAAAATAGTTAATGTCATAGTTTACCATTCCCATACAATTTCTATTAAAAAAAAAAGGAGCGAGCCTTACCGTAGTCGCATTATGATGTGTAACATGTCAAATTTTGACATTTAGATGTCAAAATATGACATCTAAATGTCAAATTTATTAATTTTATTTATTTATTTAATTGATGAATTTTGTCAAAATTGCTTATATACCTACTAAGGTTAGCCTTAGTAGGTATATAAGCAATTTAAACATTATATTCTGAAAAAAATGGATCAGGTATTACTTACATCATTTTCTAACTATAAAATAAATGCAGTAAATACTCATTAGAAGACATTTGACATATCAAAATGACCTTTGATCAGAGCCTTTGATAGTCAAATGACACAATATGTCACATATAATAATAATATGTCATGTTCTTAACATCGATTTTAAATTTACAAAATGGCTCGCGCTTCCCTTACTTCCTGTCACACTGTTACACCTACTTCCGTCACATTTCACGAAATCACTCCCACAAATTGTATATACAGGTTGACTTTTTAATCACCGTCCAAACCTTCTGAGATGACTCCCGTGATTCAAACGAACAACTCTTTCTATTGGCCCAACTCCCAAACTCGAAAATAAAATTCAGCTGTGCCCTACATTTTGGTCGAATGAACATTGATGTTTTGTATGGAACAGCTGATTTTTATTTTCGAGTTAGGGAGATGGTCCAATAGTAAGAGTTGTTCATTTGTAAGTCAAACTGTATAGAAAGCGAGCGGAAAGATGTTACACGTCAAAAATCGTTTTGACAGTTGCTACAAAGTTTCTCTATTGACTAAACAGTCAACTACCCAACCATGCAGCCCTTTCCGCATTTTAAATGTATACACCTACTTACAATAACTTAACTCAACTATAAAGGCTAATAAATAGAGGTTTTATATGTCTACAACCAGAATAACACAAGTATTAATTCCAAAACATTAAAACTAAATACTTTTCAGCCCTAAATAGCGAGTTGATGCACTTGCTCCACTTTTCAGGCTTTTTATTTTATTTTATATGGATTCTATTTGATTTTTATTGTATTAATATAGATTTTGGTATAATGGTATGTGAAATAAGTTTTATATAATTTTGTTTTAATTAAGTAATTATTATTATTGTCGTTGTTTTAATTTTTATAATTATTATTATTATTATTTTTGACATTGTTTTGAAATCCTTTTTTTTTTATTATTATTAATTAATTTGTATTATAATCTTTTAAATAGTTAATAGGTAATTGTAATAATTATAGTGTCAAAAATAATTATGAATGTTGTGTGCACTAATAATTGGAATACATATTAGAATCTATTAGTCTAAATATTTAAGGAATTATATAATAATTATGTATTCTGTAAGTGTACCTTATATAAATAAATAAATAAATAAATAAAACTACGAAAACTTACATCACCTATTATAGCTCTAAAACATTAACTATTTTTTTAATTTGACATAGGGTAGCGGCACCAGTTTTGACACTTAAAACCAGTGTTCAACACAGTTTTCATCGCCTAAGAATAACATAGGTAGCACACCTACCTATACGCTATCATTTTGTATTGGAAAATTAAATTGTCATTTTTTGTATTTTTCGTTACTTATTATTTATATTTCTCACCGCTTAACCATCCCTGAACTTCCACAAATATTTCAAAATCAAAATTAGCCAAATCGGTCCAGCCATTCTCGAGTTTTTTTTTTTCTTTAGTTGATGGCTTCGTGCGATTAGCACATTTAGCCAGTGTCAAAGTAATTTTTCTTGCAAGTAATAGGTACATAAATAAACATTATTTTCCGTCCTATATGATGATGATGAACCCCCAACCCCTCGAGTATTTCAGTAAAGAAGTGGGGCTTTACTAAGTCCTCACGCTGACTTCTTGAGAGAATTTGAAAAGTGACGTTGCACTATTTTGTTTCGTTTGCCAACACTCATGCACACTCACGAACACTTAACGGTTAATAATACACCATTATTTCACATTAATATTCGACATAACACAAAATTTAGAAAATAAAACAAAACCGCAGACATGACTCTTCACTTTCTCGCCAAGAAGTCTTCCATTCTCGAGTTTTAGCGAGACAAACGAACAGCATATTTTTCTCTTTTCTTTTTTCTGTTCTTTTTTGTATTATTATTACGTATTAGAGTGTTAGCAAACTAAAAACACCAAAACAACCATTAAAGACGTAAGTTCTTTTTTAAATCCACTTTAAAGTTGCGTGACCCACTTTTCTTTAAAAAAACTAGTATAATTAATATTTATTTATTTTTAAATCGGTACATTTTTGCCCCATCTACCCGAGGGCAAATTGATAGCTTAGATTATAGATCTTTACTATCACCCCTTAAAGGGATCGCTACTTATTTCCAATAATCCTGTATATAGATAGGAAAAAGATGGTAATCAATGGTTCCTGTCGGTCACTGGTGCCATTACCCTTAACCAGAATTACTTATATGAACGAAATTTTGTTTAGCATAATTATAACGCTCTTCTTCTGCCAAAAGGAGGCGCTGCTTCAAATGCCATACTAATTCTCGGTTACGTCACAATCATTTAAAACTATCCTTTTTACGATTCTTACGCTACTTCTATTCTTTAGACTTTAGAGAGCGAGATCCCAGGGCCGCACAAACTTTAATTATTTTCTCAAAGACCAAAATGTGTTTGAAAGTATGTATGTATACACTTTTGCCTAGTTTTGACTCTTATTCCATTGTATTAAGAGTTACGTTGTTTACATGTTAATGCTGGTGACTGTACACACGGCGGCAGATCAACCTACACAAACCTGTCAAATTTCTCCAATGAATATTGATCCTTATAACAAAATATTAAAGTTCAAAATTGATTGTAGAAATTTGACAGTTTTGGGTAGGTTCCTCTGCCGCCGTGCAGCGTGTGTACATATACAAATAAACGCCCACGGGAAGTGTCTGGCAGTATTGTCTTACTACAAAACAGAGTTTAAAGTTAAACGATGTCTAAATACGTGTTTAAAATATTGTGTCTCTGTCTAAAAGTATTAGCTAAAAAGTGACAAACATCTGTTTTAAGCACTGTCTAAGTTTAGCCATCGTTTTGTGGTAAAGCAGTTAATTTTTAACAATACATTTTCAAATATACCTACCTACATGAAAATCAGCACTGAGTTTATAAAAAAAGCGAGTAATATTTTTGCGTACCTTTAGCATCTTGTATTGTATTTTGGTCTTCGACACATCCTAATACTTTAATCCAACACATTTGGTCACTCCGATTCGATCCGAACCCCTCGGAGAATCTAGTAGGGCACGGGGACACGCACTCCATTCACATGGCTTGAGGAACCCTTTAGGTTTCTCGCCGCCCCTAAAAAAGCTCGGTAAAGCTGAAAATGCCCAGAGGCAATCCGCAAACTCTCAAAAAAAACATTTGTTTTATGAGACAATAAATAAGTTGTGGGTCCCAAATCTTGCTCTATTAATAATTGTTTTGAGTTTGATACAAAACTAATTATGTTCTTTGTTCGCCGTTACTTGACAATTATTATTTAAAATGTAAAAATTTCCAAAAATGATTTCTCTTTTCGTTACACTATAATCAAAACTACTATAATTACCTAAATCAAGACATGAGATTTCCTGTTCTAAAAACTTATAATAAATAAGAAATGCAACACCAAACTTAACAAAATATTAATTAAATGTGATGACAATGTTTTTTTTTTATTTTAAAATAGGTAGTGGCACCAGAGTTCGACACAGTAACCCAGATTTCAACACCAGCCTCCTGACTATGAGCTCTTATAGCTCTTATTGCAGTTGTGGAAAAGAGACGCGAGTATATTCGCCGCTACATGCGTCTCGTTTTCACAACTGCAATAACACTGCTATAAGAGTTCGTGGTTACCCCCCAGGTAGTATTTATAAAATTTTTGCTGAAGACTAAAAACAGTTACTCTCCCCTATTTTTATTGATTGAAGGACTAAACTGTCAATCACCGATTCCTGTCGAACATTGGAGCAGCTACCCTAATTAGTCCTGAAAATCCAGATGCCATCATTATTACAGAACTACATTTTAGAAATCTTTCACTATTTGCCCACCTGTTTTGCCCACTTTTATATTTTCACCCCTGTTTTAATTCAATCCTCCCGTATATACCCCTATTTTTTGGTTACGTTCCTCCAAATTACTCCAAATTGGGGATTGATGTTTGGTAAGACAACTGATTAATGATTGATTAAATACATTAATTATAGGCTAATATGATTAAATTTGGTGTGACGGAGTGGAGTGCCCGTGAATCGGGGCATTTCGCAAAGGCATTCTGTAATGTCATCCGGATCTTCAAGGTTTCGAATAACAGTCCAGCAAGGGGCGTTTCTTGGACCGATAACGACATTACTATCACCATTTTTATCGAGTATTTTGTAATTTTTAGTATCAAATTCATTAGTACGATCCAAAACTTCCACCCTTGATGATTATTTCACTTTTCTTCTCTTATAGGAGAACTGTCAGTTACTAACTAAAATATAAAATTAACACAGTCTACATCTGTTGTCTGAACATGGCAGTTATTTCTTCAACTGTCTTGTTCTTCGTCTCTGGCACCTTCAAGAATATGAAGATTATGAATAGGAATTGAAGAACCGCGAATATGATGAACGTGTATGATCCCAGCGCCAACTGCGAATCAAATAAAGATATATTTAATACTGTAACTCCTTAAGGTCGATGGGGCAGTGATGAACGCACCCGCAAGTTTTTGTAAGTATTACCGAAAATTTTTAATAACAATTTGCACGCGACTGCTACTATGAAGTTGCGGTTGCTACAATCGGTCGGTTTATACACAAACCACAGAGCAATAAAATTCTGTGGTTTATTCTATAGCTGTACCGCCGTCATGCACTTTTAGTTCGTCAATCGCTCGCTTGTGGCGCTATCGTAGCGTTCTACGTTCCGTAATACGAAACAGCTATGTGTTTTGGAAGCGATAAATTGCAAATTGTCGATCGATTGCGACTGTCACTTAAAGCCTAACGACACTAACACCCGTTTGCACTAAACTTATGAATCGCCTAAGTCTTTGCCTAATTATTACCCGGTCAAGTTAACTAGGCACTTGAGTGTAAGCGACGTTTTCGAGCCAAGTGCTGAGTTAACTTCACCGGGTAATAATTAGGCAAAGACTTAGGCGATTCATAAGTTTAGTGCAAACGGGTGTAAGTCTCTGATGTAAAAAGTAGTAATGTTATTTTTTTTATCACGTTGTGTGTGCACACTCTCTTGGAATACTGTCTAGCCTTCTAAACTTATTTAGCGTTACTACCTATAGATTGTATTGATGGTAATTTGTCTGTGTACCTATATATAAATAATTAAATAAATATCTAGTTGAGAAAAAAAATAATTAACTCACCGATAGCGGCAGGAAGCTGAGGCTGACTATGAAGTTGGCGGTCCAATTGACGGTAACCGCGACTGCGGTGGCGGCGGGCCTCGACGATTGGTTGAACAACTCTGTAAACAATACCCGTCAGTTATGGTAACATATATACTAGCGACCCGTTCACGGCTTCGTCCGCTTGAGTGAAGATCCGTTTCTCATAATAGTTTAAATATAATAAAAAATAATAGATAGATTGATAGTTTAAGAAATGTTAGAACCCTATTGCAGCGCCACATGCCAGGTCAAATTGTGAATCTAAAATGTCCAGGTACCCATTGAAATATACACACAAAATTTCATCCAAATCGGTCCAGCCGTTTAGGAGGAGTTAGGTGAGAAATACACGTACAGAAGAATTATAAATATAAAGATATATATACTCAACCGCCTCTGTGGTCTAGCGGTTAAGACCACCGGCTTAGACCCAGAGCTCCCGGTTTCCCGGTACATGTTTAGCTATGTTTGCAGCTACCACCATCTTATCTAAATGTCGCCATAACATGAATGTTTGTAGCATTACAGAAATTATTAACGGGATATTATTTGGTAGATCGTTTTGTCTGCTCATAAAAAACAAACCCGCATTAACTTCAGTAATTCACTAATTAAATTCAGTAATTCACGCACGCACACAATACCACAACACTCACCATAGGCCCTGTCAGAATACCAGCGTCGTTGTGGTGGTGTTTGTTTCTCAGCACCGCAACGGCACAAAGCTGAGGCAGGCTCCTAGTTGGCCTTTACACACACTCATTGTTATATAATTATTATTTTTGTATTAGTTTTAATGATATTTTTTTGTAATGTTCAACTTCAACTTTTGTTTATGGCAACCGAGTCACTTTTAGGTTAGCGACCATTACTGCCAATGACACTTGAAAACAGTACAGTGTATGTCGTGGTTGACCGGTTATAAAAATGGGTCCAAAACTGGGTCTGACGTACAGTGTGGTTTTGATGTGCACGCTGAAGTAAACGGACACAAGACATTACAAACATACAGACAATACATAACAAAGGAAAAGAACAAAAGCGGGGGCCCGCAATCGATTACAGTTTAATTTTTTGTGAATGGATCTCCTTATTCATTGTTTTTTTTTCTGTTATGTCTGTTTGATCGTCAATAAATAATTTCTTTTCTTTCTTTTTTTTTTTTATTCCATGATCATGGCGCATGCAACTGCCGAAATATCATCGGATACTCACAAATAATAAACATGGTAACAATTCCGTTAATAATTACTCTATTGCAAGTGACCATGGTAGTTTAAATAGTTTTTAGCGTTGTTGTGTTCCGGCAGCTAGAGATAAGATAGCCAGTGGCTCATAAAACTAGTCCTTAAAGAGTGTTTCCGATTTCTTGGGGCCGGAACACAAGCGTGATCTAAGGTCAAATTCGGATAACATCCTTAAGCCTCCCATTACCCGGTCGGGATATTTTAAGGATTCTTTTACTGTCCGAGCTACTTGTCTTTGGAATAAGCTACCGTCTGAAATCCGTCATTCTAAGACCCTTTCCGCCTTTAAGTCTAAACTGCACACTGTCATCTATTGCGTCAGTCACGTGCTAGTAACATGTTTTAGGTTTTTATTGTAGGTGTTATATGTATGTATGTGTATTTATTATTTATATATTATATTTATATTTATATATTATTATTATGTATGTCTTTTTATGTACTGGTATACGAGTATGTTTCTATTGTATTCTACTGTATTTGCGCACTTCCTCTATCTCCCTCTTGGGTTCCTAAGCCAAAGGTTGTCTGGAAGAGATCGCTTAAAGCGATAAGGCCGCCTTTGCCCATGCTAACTTTAAGATTTTATGTATGTACCTGTTTTTTGTTTTAATTTGTGTGAGCAATAAAGTATTTATCTATCTATCTATCTATCTAGTCAGGATTGCGGGTGAAGCGCGCTTCTACTTTCAGTCTTATCATTCACACATCAGGTGAGATAGACCAAGTGCTTACCCGTGTGAGGTTAAACAAAAGAAGAGGAAAACATAGCGGAAGTTACGCAAAAAATACAAATAAAATGAACACTCACCCGTGACGAGGAACCAGGGAATGGAACCCGGGCCCACCGCGAACATCACCACGAACAGTATCACCAGCGCTATGCATACGTACGACACCCACATCACGTGAGTCTGGAAAAAAGTAAAGTAATTAGTCTATATACTAACCCACTGTTGGGCAACGGCCTACATCATTGAGGGTTTTGATTTTTAACCGATTTTTTTTAAATGGTTTTTAACCGCCTCTGTGGTCTAGTGGCTAAGACCACCGGTTTAGACACAGAGGTCCCGGGTTCGATTCCCAGCGGGGGTACATGTTTGTGTGCTCGGTGTGGTTTGTGGTTTGTGTTGTTTGCCCGCCTGGCTAGCTACCACCATCTTATATGTCGCCATAACATCAATGTTTGTAGCATTGTTGTGTTCCGACAGCTAGAGATAAGATAGCCAGTACCTCACTAGTTGAGGTTCCCAGGTGTGGTGCGCTTCCATCATTGGCCTTATCATCACTTAACATCAGGTGAGATCAAGGCACTGTGCTTACCCGTACATATAAAAAAAAAACAAATACAAAATAAGGTGACAGCAGAAGGTAGCTTCATACAAATACGCTCGAGCAACGCACACTGGTACACAAAAAATCATTTTGTTCAATAATAAATGAAATGCTTGGGATTATAGTTGAGTGCTCGCCTTATTGATGCCTCCGGTGACAAGAAGGCTGGCAGCTACCTCTGCCAGCGCATTAGCTTGGCAATCCAAAGAGGTAATGTTGCCAGCATTCTTGGGACCGTTCCCATCATTTATCATTTATTTATAGGTATTGCATTTTTATTTTTCTTTGTTTTAAGTCAAGTTTCTTTTCTTGTTATTCACCGGCTCATTTTCATATCCCCACTGCTGGGGCACGAGCCTTCCTGGATGTTTACACCATAGGGAGAACGGGCCGTAAACCACGACGCGGGCCCAGTAGTGCGGGCGGTGGTTGTTAACGACTGCTAATGCAGCCGGGACCGACGGCAAGACGTGTCGACGAAGCACGGCACGGAGGAACGAGAGATGATAAATTATTGGTCACCCATCCGATGACCGGCCTTTGCGAAAGTTGCTTAACCACAGCACTCGCAGACCGGGCGCTTGAGGCACTGCGCCATCGAACTCCTCTTATCATATAGTATTAGCCCTACACTATTCGACGAACGTTGTTGCATTTTGTCAGTGCGTCGCCTCGCCTGCTGAATGCAGGCTGGTGATCACAAAACTTTTTTTTTTGGAGAGAGTTGGTTGATTGCCTCAAACGGCATTTTCAGCTTCACCGGGCTTTTTTGGGGGTGGCGAGAAACTTAAAGGGTCCCTCAAGCCGTGTGAAACGAATCACCTTCGGAGGTTTTCTAGAGGGAACGGCACCGCGCACTGCACTAGTGCGTGATGCGTGTCCCCGTGCCCTACTAGATTTTCCGAGAGGTTCGGATCGGATCGAGATCACAAAACCAAGCTATGCGTGTCTATGCATCTAAAAATACGAAACATACCCAATCTAGGAATTTAACCCCGGGCGCTCGGCCACGTAGCCATTGCAAATAACTTAAAAAAAATTTTTATATGACTGCTTGTTATTCATAAATTAAAATTTAAGTGTTGATCGTTTTTTTTTTTTGGAGAGAGATTGCTGATTGCCGCTGCGGCATTTTCAGCTTCACCGGGCTTATGTGTTGATCGTGTTGATACTTACATACATATTGGCGACACACAGCAGTATAGTGCAAACGAACATCCCGCTGAATCCTGTGAGTAGGAGGGTCTTCCGACCAGCCTTCTCCACCAAGAACAGGCTGATGATGGTCATGACCACATTCATGGCACCCATGCCTAAAACGAAAATAAAACATATTGGAAAAGAGAAACGTGCAAAATAACCACGAAGAGAGATCATTATTGAACTCTTGTTTTCTAAAGTTAACGCGAACACTACACATTGAAATGAAACTTTCACGGATTCTACTAGAGTTATTTTTTTTCTTTATTTGATGGCTTCGTGCGATAAGCGTATTTAGCCAGTGTCAAAGTATTTTTTTTACAAGTTATACATAATTAAACAATATTTCCTTCCTGTATCATGATGATGAATGATAATAGAAATGAGAAGTGAGAAATGACATACCCCCCAAACCCTCGAGTACCTCAGTAAAGATGTGGGGCTTTACTAAGTCCTCACGCGGACTTCTTGAGAGAACTTGAAAAGTGACGTTGCACTGTTTTGTTTCATTTGGCAACACTCATGCACGCTCACGAACACTTAACGGTTAATAATCCACCATTATTTCACATTAATTATCGACATAACACAAATTTTATATAATGAAACAAAACCACCGACTTGACTTTTCACTTTACCGCCAAGAAGTCAATCTAGGTACAGACGCCTGCACGTCAACCTATCCAAAACTGTCAAATTTCTTCAATAAATTTTCAACCATATGACCCAGTAATAAAGTTCAAAGTCTATTGAGGAAATTTGACAGTTTGTGGTAAGTTGACGTGCAGGCGTGTGCACTCGCGGTTGTTTTACACATTAATGTTTATCCTGAGAATAAGAATAAAAAATAAAAGACATTTATTGGAATCACATAACAAAACACACAATTAAACACACAACATGTAACAAAAAGAATTGAAACAATAACAATTGACATTGCGCCCTGTTATGCGATGCCAACACTTTGCTCGTTGCCTGACGTTTCGAGCCCTTTGCATGGTCCACTGGTCTCCGTATGACCACGGACCCGACCGACCAGACGAATTGATGTATAAAATAAACGCGAGTAGATCCTTAGTTTTATCTTTATCATCATTTAACATCAGATGAGATAAAGGCGGACTGCTTACCCGTAAGATATACGTAAGAAAAATATTCTCACCCAAAGTAGCGTATTGCGATTGTGTTTCGCTCAAATTCGCCTTTCTGAAGATGTCTGTGGAAAAGAATATGACCGCGTTGATGCCCGAAAGTTGTTGCGCCACCATCACCACCATCGCGATGAGGAGTGGCTGTCGAAGCTGCCGGTTGCCGAACAGTTCGCGAAGCGTGACCTTCTTGCTGACTTTGTTCTTTTCAGCCTCCTTCAATGGTAAAAAGTGAGTTATTAAGTAAGTTAAACATTTGGACTTCTTGGCGGGAAAGCCCTTGTGTTGCAAAAGTTGAAAATAAATAAAATAACATTTTCATGTGGGTACAAATAAAGTTAAAATACAGTGTGTAGCCTAGAACCGGGGATAATATAGAAAACAGACTGTCTATAGTATTAGTATTTTTTCTGAAAAGATTCCAGTTAACCAAAATCCATGCATTACCATACAATAAGAATTTAAAGTTACGATTCATAATCAGTGCATTATTGCAAAATGATATTATCGCCTATTATCACACAACCAATAAATTGGGTAGTTGACAACAACAACAATTAATTCCAGAACAATAAACGTATAAATGAAATCACGTAACAGTTCTTTGTAACATTGGCCAATTTTTTATTTGACCTAACCATGAATTTCTGTAACCTAAAAAGTTATTAATGAACACTCAATTGACGGAAAGAAATAGTGACGTCATAATTTGCTAATCCCATACAGTTCATATTAAAAATAATCGTTTTGACAGTTGTTAAAAAGTTTCTATATTGACTAACCAGTCAACTACCCAATTGTCATAGAGCCGTTGTCAGAATGAACTCAATCCATCGAGTTGAGCGAATCTATTGCATTGTTTGTATTAGGTTTGTTAGAAGAAATCAAAAAGCAAACTATTGATTTTAATTAGTTGAGACCATAATGATTCAATTACTAGTGACCTATAGAACCTCTGTTTTCAATATTATCCCCGGTTCTAGGCCACACACTGTAGGTATATTATTCTGACCTGATGCATTTCTTCCATCTCGCCATGTACTGCCACGTCACCACGAAGCCAGTTAAGAGCTGAAAGAGAAATAAAAATACTTATATTCGTAAGTGCAGTAAGTAAATCAAATTAATTTTCAATATTAATAAAATAATATGATATCAAATATTATGAATGACGATTGATAAATAATATATCCCAAACTCCTTGAGTATCGTAAAGATAAAGACCTCGCGCGGACTTCTTGAGAGAGAATTTGAAAAGTATCGTTGCACTGTTTTGTTTCATTTGCCCACTCACACTCATGCACGCTCACGAACACTCAACAGTTAAGAAATAATCCACCATTATGTCACATTAATATTCGGGAAAACACAAATTTTAAACAATCATATAAAACTGCAATCGTTGACTCTTTACTTTCTCGCCAAGAATTCTGCCACATTATATTCTAGACCTTAAATAAATAGGTATATAAAAGACTATACATAAATTATGTAAATTTTCTGGCCGATCTGGATACAAAGCCTTTTTCAAAACTTTTATAAACCTCTTTTTACAAAAACTACTTACCTCTTTGAGCATGTAATTCCTGAGCCTTATTCAGAAGCAAATACTTAGGTGACTCAGGGCACATGGGTAGAGTGATGCATTGTAGAACGGCTGGTAGAGCCGTCAGAGCCAGCAGCCACGGCCAGCCTTCAGCCGTTCCCAGTACCGCCTCCAACCCCAAGATTTGTGACAGTAGAATCGTGATAGTTATCACTAGCTGGTATACTGTCCCTATCTGGAAGAAAATCATATGAGACAATTTTACTTTTCACATAGCTGTACATTTAACTATATTTCCGTACAAAATTCAAAGATTTTCACTCTTTCAAACTCATAAGCCAATTCTCATACAATTCTAAGTATTTGGTTCGGTTGGTGGTAGGGCTTGTTTGTCCGCCTGGCTAGCTACCACCATCTTATCTAAATATGTCGCCATAACATCAATGTTTGTAGCATTGTTGTGTTCCGGCAGCTAGAGATAAGATAGCCAGTGCCCCAGTAGTTGAAGATTCCGGGTGAAGACATCACGTAAGGGCTTAAAATAAACCCTTAACAGTTAATGGAAAACATTTAAAAATCTTTAGATCAGCTGATTTTATGCGAATTGAAAGTTTTGATAGTGAGCTCCGAGTATCAATTGAACAAAAGATTTTTTAATTTCTTTCTTTTACTCATCATTATCGCCAGCTATTTGTATGTCCCCACTGCTGGGGCACGAGCCTTCCCTATAAATGTTTACACCACAGGGAGAACGGGCCGTAAACCACCACGCGGGCCCAGTGCGGCGGTGGTTGTTAACGGTCCTTAAGTTTAAATCACACAAATCAAGTTTTAAGCCCACTGACTGTACAGACTGCACATTAACCTTATCAAAACTGTTAAACTTCTTCAATAGATGTTCAACCATATGTCATAAACATAAAGTTCAAAGTCTATGGTACAGTATAGTACAGTCTGTGTTAGTTAGAGTGCCAAGTGTGAGTGTTTACTATCCGTATTCATTCGATTACGTTTACGAAAACGAAAATTAGTATGGCATAGAAGCAGCGCCTCCTGGCGACAAAGGAGAAGAGTTAAAACTTTGCCATACAAATTCTCGTTTTCGTTAACGCGATCGAATCGCGAATGAAACTTACACTACGCACCCTGATGTAGGTACAGGCATGTGTGTACGAACAAAAATAAGACTCACTGATCCTCGAAGGGAGACTGGCGAAATCTCTGCCAGGTACAGAGGTGCTAAGCCCGCGTTCAGACCGCTGTTCACACCAATCAGAAGCCTGGAAGGGTACACAAATTTAAGCATAATCAGAGAGTGTAACTAAATGTTAGAAAATGAGTTTGAGTTTAGGTTGATTGATAAGCAAATCTACGTAACCAGTTACCGACATGTTTTTCCTTTAGTGATTAAAATAGGGGTGAACAGACCGCCTGCTTCCTGTTGTCATCTCGTAAAATTTCAATGAAACTCTGAGTTATTTTTCAATCACTGTGTCGAATACTGGTGCAGCTACTCTAAATATGTAGTTTTGCATATAACCATGGTATTCTTCACAGTTACTTGGCTGCAAAGCTATGTTTCGTAATTATAAAGTTTCTTTGAAATTTGATTGCCAGAACTTTTAATATTTATAATGGGAGTTTGTGTCATATCGACATCTGCAATTTAAAACCACCAATCAAATCAAATCAAATCTTAAACCATCTTAATCTAAATAAATCTTGTATTGAGCCACGATAGCATAGTTGGTAGTGCACCTGACCCGGCATGTCATGGGGTACGGTTTCGAATCCCGCTCGTGGATTTTTTTCAACAATCAAATCAAATCATCAATCAAATTCAAAAATCTTGCATGTCGTATTTAACTATAGATTCAAAAAAATACTCTAATATAACAACTATACAATAAAAAGTACTTTAGTTTCAGTTTTAGGTTATTTTTAGGTTTTTTTATACGTATTATGTTGTTCATATGTTGAAGCTGTTTTGGCAAGAAAGGCAAGAAACATAGATTAAGTTATTACCGCTGTACTATAAAATGCTGTTTGTTTCCCAATAAATAAATAAATAAATAAAATAAAAATAATTTAACCTCCCCACAATCAGCATTTCCGATGACTTTGCTACTTTCGCAGCGCCCTCCAATACCGCGCCGGCAAACACGAAGATGTTGTTCAGAAGCAAGCCTCGTTTCCTGCCGAATCTGTAAACAAATACAGCAGTGAGACATTCGTACGACAACAACAACCAAGGCAGCAAAAGGAACGTCTCATAGCAGCAGACTACTTATATCTGTCAATATCTCTGCATTTCATTAGAGCAGGGTTTCTTAAACTTCTTGCAGTCACGGTGCGTTGTTATTTTCTAACGTCTCTGTTGTCCTAGTACCTTTCACTGAAATCGTTTAAAGATTATTTAATACCTTGTAGAAGAGACATTTTACTCAATCAATTATTTTTTTAACCATTCAAAATACTAGTAAGTATAATATTTTATTTTTCAATGTATTTTAAGTACGGTCATGACGTTATTTAATTTAATTTAATTTTAATTGCAGGATTATAAGGACATTTTAATAATTTTAACTTACTTTTCAATTTGCTATTTTATACATTTGACTGTGATATTTTAATTTTAATTTTATGCCTAATGGACTGATCACGGATAACATTATAATTTTTAAAACCCTTTACACATTTTATTACAATATATTAATTTCTAATGTTTTTTTTTTGTAGTATGGACATGTCATCATTTATGTTTTTATTTTTTGTTTTTATAACGTTATTTATTTAATTATTTTTCTATCTGGTAGATATTATATAAATTCAACTGCATAAATTTTAATATTAATTTTATTTAATTTGTATGCCTAATAGGCTGATCAAAGATGTACTTATCATAGTTATCATTATAATATCTTGTAAGACCTTGTAAAACCTGTGATGTAAAAATAAACATTTCATTTCATTTCATTTTATTTCATTTCATTTCATCTGTAGGTACTGCTAGTGATGTAAGCCTTACCTATTGTTTTCTAAAGTTTACGCGAACACTACACATTGAAATGAAACAACTTTTACGAATCGACTCGCGTTTATTTATACAATTAGTTTTAATTAATATTTATCCTGACGTTTCGAACCCTTTGCAGGGTCCGTGGTCCCATGGGATCCCAGACTAGTGGTAAATTCCAACCACAACTAATGTATAAAATAAACGCGAGTAGATCCGTAAAAGTTGTTTCATTTCAAAGTAAACCTCACCTGTCAGCCACTACGCCAGTGACGACCCCACCCAGCATTCCACCGACGCAGTAGATTGACACGGCTATGGACCACACGGTGGTGACCTTAGGGTCATCCTTGGCCGGCAGTGAGGAGTTTGTCCCGGACAAAGCCTCGTCTTGCAGCCACTCCGACATCACCTGGGAATGCACAATGAGTTATGCGTAACCCGGGTTGATTGGGTTCATCACCAGCAGCTCATGTAATGTCCCCACTGCTGGGACACGAGCCTTCCTTATGAGGTCATCAGCAAACTCTCTCCAAAACGCGCTAGGTCTACGATTGCTGAAGTTAAGCATCTTTTGCAAAGGCCGGTCATGGATGGGCTCCTCCGTGATCGATCAGGAATAGACAAAAAGCCATTGATCCCGGCAGCTGCATCAGCATTCGATTAAGTCCGGTGTCGCTGAAAAGTCGCCTGACGCAATCAGCTAACTATCTCCAAAAATAACGTCTTTGACAACCACTACCCCCCGGGCCCTTGTGGTAGTTTATGGCCCGTTCTCCCTGTGGCGTTATGTAGGCGTTATACATCCGTTGGAATGGCTTATGGCCCAGCAGTGGGGACATTGAATAAGCTGGTGATTATGATGATGTTGATGACACTTATCAATAATAAATGAAATGATATATATTTATTAGAACACACAGTTAGTACAAAACTAGAACATAAAGTTTAGAAAGTTTAGTTAGTCTAGAAAATTGTAAAATGTATCCACCCACTTGGGCCGACAGGGTGGTATTATAACTTATAACACCCCTAAAAGTATTACATCGATATACCCTGACGTAATACTTTTACCCCCTTTACAAATAAACAAAGAATAAGGTCCGAATAGTTATTCCGTGTTTTGTCTCTTTTACTCGAATTTCAAATGACGTTTACATGACAGGAACAAAACACGGAATAACTATTCGGACCTTATTCTTCGTTTATATGTTAGGCACTTTAGAGTTTTATTTACAACTAGCGGCTCGCCCCGGCTTTGCACGGGCGAGCTTTTTTTTTAATATAGCCCATGTTACTCAGCGCTAATGTAGCACTCTAATGGTGAAAGATTTTTTTAAATCGGTCCGGTAGTGCTGGAGTCCTAACAGACCGAGGGCGACAACTTCTTGACCTGTCATCTACACTAGAGTCTTCATTGTATCGTTTGACGGTACGATAAACGAATCTTTTGGTTAAATTCAAATTTTTCAGTATGTCAAAAATTTGAATTGGCGCGTAACCGCAACGATGCAACGCAATAACTGCAACACGGTCTTCTTTAAGCGTCCACTCCATATTTAAAAATGAGTAAAATTCTAAAAAGTATGCATTTTTATTTTCATGAACAATTCGAAATTCGTTTTCAATAAACTTTTTTGTGGCCAGCATTCTAAAAGAAAAGTTTATACTGTGTGACAATACTTTTGACCTGACTGTGTACTTAACGCCCGGTCGGACTAAGTAGGAGGGACTCCACTCAGTATTTGTTTTACAATTATAACATACCGCTTGTGGTGCGTTGATGACCCCGGTGTTGTAGCCATGCTGGAAAGCCGACCAGCAGGCGGATGAGAGCACGGCGAACGCCAGGCGCAGGTTCATACCCTGTGCAAGGGAAATTCGCATTTTATTCAAATAAAATTTAATAATTAATTTATAGTTATTTCACCATGGAAAGTTTCGAATAGCATAAAATCTATTCATACGATTGCGTTTACGAAAACGAAAATTTGAATATTAAAATTTGGCATTTGAAGAGAAGATAATTTGTGAATATTATGTATGTGCCTAAAATCCTACACCTTTATACCAAGAAAAACGAAGTTCACAGATATAATACAAGGAAGCACCGACTCAGCAAGAGTGGTAAATCCTTTATAGGTATCTCAATTCGATTTTATAAAAAAATACCGGATGATATAACTGCGTTGACAGATATTAAATTCAAAACGCACGTTTAATATATTTAGCTTATTATAAGGTAATGTATATATTTATTTTTTTCAACAATAATATTATGATCGGGTGATAATGACGGTAGTTGTTGACATTGAATGGGTGCCTTTGGCTTTCAAAGTAAAAAGTAAATAGTGTTGAATAATTTCGGCGGGCTGATTAGAACCACGATAGCTCAATTGGAAGAGCACCTGACCCTATATGTCATAAGGGTTCAAATCCTGCTCGTGGAAATTTTTTCAACATTTGTGTTTTTGTAATTTGTTTCGCAACAAGATTTGCGTTAAAATTATATAAACAAAAATAAAAACATTTTACAAACTGTCAAATGTCCTCAATAGACTTTGAACTTTATCACTGGGACATATGTGTTAGCGTGCCTAATAATCTTACTATGTTTTAATTTGTATTGATTTAAGATTGTCTATTGACTCTATAATAATTTGTTAGTGAGATGACATTATTCTCCCCGCCACGTGAGTCTGTCACTCAATTCATTCGTTCAACTCACTCGCGGCTTCGTATTAACTAATTATGGAGTCAAGTGGGCATTGAGTGATTGACTCTCGAAGAAAATAGGTATTCTAAACATTATACTGGAGTTTATGAAATTAGTGCTGGATAAACAACTATAAGCAACGGTTGAAGTTATTATTTATCCACCTGACCTTCATATATGGTTGAAAATTTATTGAAGAAATTTGACAGTTTTGGATAGGTTGACGTGCAGGCGTCTATACCTTCCTTACAATTGCAAAAAGAACACAGAAATATAGCTCAACTTTACAAAATTATAAATGGCTCTATTGATTCTCCTTATCTACTAAATAAAATCTCATTGAAATGCCCGAGAGCCAGTCTGCGTTCTCGCGATACATAATTAAGTTCCTATCAGTATCAACCGGACAAATTATGCAAAAAAATGTTTTATCCGTAGAGCTATGAAAGAGTATTTAACGTTGACTTGACAACTGTACTTTTACTTATTTATTAAATAAGGGGCGAACAGAACCATTTAAGTAATATTTCAAGGGGCGAACGGGTCTATTTATGGTATGAGGGGCGAACGCGTCCGAGACCGAATATGGCCACATCGATATATTAAGGGCCTGTTTCACAATATCTGATTAGGAGATATGTGGCAGATAAAGTGACAGTTTTGTATGGAATATCTGTCAAGTAAACGCTAACGGGAACTTACTTGTAGATCGTGAAACAGGCCCTTAGCCTTAAACTGTCAAAATTTAAATCGTTAGTTCGAGATTCATTCAATTTGTGAAGCCTAAAATTAGCGTCTCAGTTTAAAAGTTTAAAATTACACATTATTTTTGATTAAGTTTTCCTCATTGCACATCATCATCATCTTCAGCTCATTTATGTCCCCGCTGCTAGGGCTCGAGCCTTCCCTATCGATGGATAGGGAGAACGGGCCATAAACCTCCACGCGGGCCCAGTGCGGATTGGTGGTTGTCAGCGACTGCTAATGCAGCCGGGACCAACGGCTTAACGTGTCTTCCAAAGCAGCTCAAGATAATACATTTTTGGTCACCCATCCGATGACCGGCCTTTGCGAAAGTTGCTTAACCTCAGCACTCGCAGACCGGGCGCGTTAACCACTGCGCCATCGAGCACACAGCAACACTATTGAATGTATTACTTGTTAATGTATTACTTCTTTGGCAAGTGTGAAATTTTATAGTTGCTGCTGAACTGCTAAAGCGTCAAAAATCATTTAGTGAAATTGATTTCCCACTAATGACCTTATGGCGCTTTAAGCAGTTTTCCCTTTCCACCGATGAGTTTGTATCTATTGAAATGTGTTTAAAAAAATAAAATGCTGTTTGTTTCCCAAATAAAGAAAAATAAATAAAATATATTGCAGGTGCGTGTGGAAATAACTATCCTGCCCTGGCTTAAATATTATTATTAATGTGTACAAAATTGTACAAAATTCGTATAATTATGTTATCACATAGTATTCACAATAATATATTAAACTAAAGTAACTAAAACTATTATGAAACTAAAATACGGCGTCAAAAAATTCCTCCGCGTCGCTGTTATTACATTGCCATGCCCAGTGCGGATTGGTGGTTGTTAACGACTGATAATGCAGCCGGGACCAACGGCTTAACCTGCCTTCCAAAGCAAGGACGAGCTCCTGATAATATGATGTTATTACATGATTGTAACTTGGTTGAAAAGATGAAGAGAAAGAAATGAGCCTCCCGAGTTTCTTGCCAGCTCTTCTCGGGCGAAGGCTCTCCCGAAACCCGAAAACTATTTTTTTGAGTTTTTTATTATTATTTGGATTTTATTGTTTTGACGTCAAAAAGTGCCTGGGAAGGCTTATGTTGAATAAATGATTCGACTTTGACTTTGTAGGCTTTAAGTTTCGTGCTAAAAAAAGTGCTAAAGTCCCAGTAAAGCTGAAATTACCGTCTGAGGCAACCAGCAAACACCCTCAAAAAAAAAGCCTTAAGTCTCAGAATAATGAGACCAAAAGTAAGCTAAATATACATGTATTTAGCTTAATTTTTAGGGTTCCGTAGTCAACAAGGAACCCTTATAGTTTCGCCTTGTCCGTCTGTCTGTCTGTCCCCAGATCATTTTTTTAGAATCAAGTCTCCCCCCCTGCCAGCCAAATGGTTGTTTTTAGATACGTGAAAAAATATGACGAAGTTAAAAGGAAAACTATCACAGCTAAGTAGGCTTTATAAGTTTACGAGTACAAATTCCTCATTGGGAACTACTTAAATAACGTTGTCAGGTGTGTACAATGTTCATTGAAGCCCTCTTCTCAGAGTCCTCATTATTGAGATGGGCTACGGAACCCTACACTGCGCGTGGCCCGACACTCACTTGGCCGATTTTTGGGTCTCATTATTACGATATGGCATACTCGAGCAACGCACACGTACACCTATAATATAAAAGAGTACCTACTCTGTGCCTAATCAACGATCAACCGCGCCTCCCGACCTTCGGGGGGCGTGCGTTCCAATAGCCTTCACAGCCCTCACAAAGGCTAAAAGCGAACCCCAGGGGTTTTTACCGGATCGGTCTTAATCCTTTTTAGAAAAGGACAAGACCATCCCCGGATCCACGGAATCTGCGAGCCGATTTTCCCGTGTCAAAAAAAAAAAGAAAAAGAAAGCCTAATACGAATCTCGGAGATGACTTCTTGGCGGGGAAAGTGAAGAGTCATGTCTGCGGTTTTGTTTTATTTTCTAAAATTTGTGTTATGTCGAATATTAATGTGAAATAATGGTGGATTATTAACCGTTAAGTGTTCGTAAGCGTGCATGAGTGTTGGCAAATGAAACAAAACAGTGCAACTTTACTTTTCAAATTCTCTCAAGAAGTCCGCCGAGGAATTAGTAAAGCCCCACATCTTTACTGAGATACTCGAGGGGTTGGGGGGTATATCATTTCTCTTTTCTCATTTTTATTATCATTCATCATCATTCATCATCATACTGACTGGAAGGAAATATTGTATATTTATGTATTACTTGTAAGAAAAATTACTTTGACACTGACTAAATGTGCTAATCGCACGGCGCCATCAACTAAAAGAAAAAGAAAGAATCTCGGAGATTCCGTGCCCGAGAGAAGTTGTCGACTTCTTGGCGGGAAAGTGAAGAGTCATGTCTGCGGTTTTGTTTTATTTTCTAAAATTTGTGTTATGTCGAATATTAATGTGAAATAATGGTGGATTATTAACCGTTAAGTGTTCGTGAGTGTGCATGAGTGTTGGCAAATGAAACAAAACAGTGTAACGTCACTTTTCAAATTCTTTCAAGAAGTCTGCGTGAGGGCTTAGTAAAGCCCCACATCTTTACTGAGATACTCGAGGGGTTGGGGGGTATATCATTTTTCATTTCATTTTTATTATCATTCATCATCATCATACTGACTGGAAGGAAATATTGTATATTTATGTATTACTTGTAAGAAAAATTACTTTGACACTGGCTAAATGTGCTAATCGCACGAAGCCATCAACTAAAAGAAAGAAAGAGAGAAGTTGTCCGTGTGTGCGTTGTTCAAACGTTTTTCTACTTATATGAAGTTTACCTACCTTCTACAGTCACCACATTTTGTGCTCGAGTCTTGTTTCACCGTTACAGATAACAGTCGGCGATTGTTTGTGAGTGTGTAGGTAAGTACTTACGATGACACAGTAATCGATATAACATGATCGAGTAACCAGCAGACGTTCACATGTTTGACGTACTCATTACTGTGTGCTCGAACCACAGGCAACAGATGACTTTGAGAACAATAGTGACTTTCGCGTTCCGTTAAAAACAAAGTAATTGATGGTGTTTTAACGTATACTAATTATCATTGTTAGAGTACTATTTTATTATAACGTGACTTTCACCTGAAAGCTTGACAATTGAATACTTAATATAATTCATCAATTATATTAAGAAACAAAATAATGACGAAATAGTCACCATTCCCAAACAATTATTATATTCTCTATTGCACAAAAAGACACAAACAGAAAACAGTTTACGAACCTCAGAACAATAACTAAGTTATTATTCTGAGTATAATATTTATTTAATATTAGAATTCACAATAATATAATAACCTAAAGTAACTAAAACTATTTAAGTGTTCAAGATTAACAATTATTTCATAAGAGAATTAACATTGATTATAATAAATGATTTCCTCAATATTATTAATATAATAATGTATAAGTAAAATTTAAACACTGAAAAAAGACGACAACCTCAGGCGGGAATCGAACACGTCTTTTTTCAGTGTTTAAATTTTACTTAAGTATATTTAAGCGTTAATAAAACGCTAAAATATATAAAAAAAACACTTATAATAATGTATGTTATCCTTTTTGTACTGGTAATATTACTAGGTTGGTAACATTTACTACAGACACTTACGATGGCATTGTGAAATAAAACGCTAATCTGTCAATTTGGTCGTGGGAAGAACAATACAAACAAAGCGGTGTTAACTGAGACTTTGGCTTTTAATGTTTAAGATTAAATAAAACTACACTTAGCTATTATTACAGAGGTAGGTATATTATTTGTCGAGAAACTCGATGGTGCAGTTTTCAATGTGCGATTGCTGATGTTAAGCAACTTTCGCACAGGCCGGTCATCTGATGACAAAAAAATGTAAATGTAAGTTTATCATCTCGGACTCTTCCGCCTTTGGCCGTTGGTCCCGGCTGCTTGTCGCTCGTTAACAACCACCGCCCCGCACGGGGCCCGCGTGGTGGTTAGTTAAATCTCGCGCCCCAAAAGTGGGGATATGGTATAAGCTGGTGAAGTAAGTACCTACATACTTTTTGTTTGGCTCGCGAATGAAACTCGCATAATAACTAAGGCATCCTGGTGGCAATCAAAGAACAATTGCCTCTGTATTCTAGTGGCTAAGACCACCGGTTTAGACCCAGAGGTCCCGGGTGCCATTCCCAGCGGGGGTACAAGTTTGTGTGCTCGGTGTGGTTTGTGTTGTTTGTGTTGTTTGCCCGCCTGGCTAGCTACCACCATCTTTTCTAAATATGTCGCCATAACATCAATGTTTGTAGCATTGTTGTTCCGGCAGCTAGAGATAAGATAGCCAGTGCCTCAGTAGTTGAGGATTCCGGGTGAAGAGCGCTCCACCTTTTTTTTTTTCTCTTTTTTTATACTTAGCACGGCAAATGACTCCACACCGCCTGATGTTAAGTGGAAATGGAGTCCAGACGCGAAGACAACTGGTGCAGCGTGAAAACAACGCAGCATCAGTCAACCTAACTCTGCCGGCCCACAAGGTGCTTCGGCTTTATCATCACTCAACATCAGGAGAGATGAAGGGCAAGTGCTTAACCAAAAGCATAAAAAAATAAAAATATTTTGTCTTAGTTAAACAATTTCTAGTTTGCGTTAACGTCATAGAATGGCGAATGGAAGTTGCACTAAGTAGGCTCTCAATTAAATATTTAGATCACACACTCTGATATATTTTAACAAAATTACATCATGCCTAAACGTGGAGTATGAAAAGATCTTGATCTTTTATGATTTTTACTGTGGGTTGTTAGTAGAGTGACATGCCGTCCGACGTTTCTCGGATATGTCCCAGAGGTTCTTTTTCTTTCTTTCTTTTAGTTGATGGCTTCGTGCGATTAGCACATTTAGCCAGTGTCAAAGTAATTTTTCTTACAAGTAATACATAAATATACAATATTTCCTTCCAGTCAGTATGATGATGATGAATGATAATAAAAATGAGAAGTGAGAAATGATATAACCCCCCAACCCCTCGAGTATCTCAGTAAAGATGTGGGGCTTTACTAAGCCCTCACGCAGACTTCTTGAGAGAATTTGAAATGTGACGTTGCGCTGTTTTGTTTCATTTGCCAACACTCATGTACACTCACGAACACTTAACGGTTAATAATCCACCATTATTTCACATTAATATTCGACATAACACAAATTATAGAAAATAAAACAAAACCGCAGACATGACTCTTCACTTTCCCGCCAAGAACATCCCAGAGGTTAATTGAGGATGTCTTAGATGTTATGTCTTAGATTCTATGTCTTGTATTCTATAAAGAGGTTTAGAATGAATTTGTTTGTGGTTAGGTTTTGACTACTGTCGAGATTTTCAAAACATTTTTTTTGAAGAATGAACTTTAAATGTACAACAACGCACCTTTAAATTAAGTCTAGGAAATAATTCAATTTATGCTGTGAGTTATTTACGAAGATATATTTTTTTTTGAAGATAGCAAAGCAAATGATTCCACACCACCTGATGTTAAGTGGAAATGGAGTCCAAACGCGAAGAACCTCAAGGCCCACAAGGTGCTTCTTCACGCCTCGCTTGAAGGATCCCATGTCAAAAGAAGGAGGGAAAACGAGTGACTTTGTAGATTATTGTCTAGCCTACTTCACTTAGTTATATGTTTCATAAACATGTATCAACGGGTATAAGTCAATTTTAAATTAATTAAAAATAAACTAAGTTACTGTCGTGCTTCGGAAAGCATACTAAACCATTGGTCTCGGTTGTTGTTGTAATGAAATCTTGTAGGCCTGTACCTAATTATTTAATAAATAATGATTTTTTTTCTCTTTTAAAACATAGTAGTAGCCTATGACAGTTCCACTGCTGTGCAAATGCCTCCATCATTGAAATCAAGTCATCACTACAATCGATGGGTAATTGCCTAATCACCACGCTTGCTAAATGTGGGTTGGTGATCACAATACCAAGCATCGACAAAACAGAAACCGGCACCTTCGGGTATCGGGCCGAGCGCTTTCCCATTTGACTTGAGGCGGTACTTAGTTTACTTTATTTTTTTGTACGAAAAATTGGTTGCCTGTAAAGTCGATATACGGGCGAAAGTTTTACGTGACAACGACTTTGAGTGGTAAAATAATTTTAATGTGAATATTCATTCGTATAGTAGGAAGAAGGATGAAATAATAGTAACAAATTAAAACATTTATTTCTACAAAGAATTATATTTAAAACATTAATTTATAAAAAGAATCTCGCACTGAATTTCATATTAACAAAATTTTATTTTTACCTTTACACATACATACGTATTTACCTTTCACTTTTTATGTCTGTCTCTCTCGCTCTTAGGCGGGCTAACCATGCCCGAGTGGAAGGGACGCGTGCCTCTCACTCGCTCTCATTGTGAGCGCATAACGTGAGCGGAGCGTAACGCAGTTTCTTGAAGTGTCACCCGGCAAACCAATTTATAAGACGTTGTCACGTCAAAAACATACGTACTTTTAAATACATACCTTTATGTATAGACGCCTGCTAATCAACCTATCCAAACAATAAATATTCAACCATGTGCCATCACATCAAATTCAAAATCTATTGACGACATTTGACAGTTTGTGGTAGTCTGACGTGCAGGCGTGTGTACCTTAAATAAATAATGCACGTTTCATTTATTCACATTGCTTCGCCAAAAACAGTGCGAGATTAAGTTGCGGAGTTTTCCGACTATTTATCCTGGTTTATTGATAGCACAGATTGGTAACAGTAGTTGTAGGACTGGTAGGTACCTATGACATAATTATGACTCATGTTAAGTATTATGATCTGATTAGGTTTTAGGGTTCCGCCACTAAACAACTAAACCATTATAGTTAGTTATGTAAAATAAACGAGAGTACTCGGATATTGTGAGTGCAACATTCGATCACGTTAATGAAAACAATAATTTGGTATTGAAATATTTGGTAAAGAATTCACCTGCAGGTGGTGAGTTAGTGTTTAGGTGAGTGATTTTGCTATAACAAACTCTAGCAGTCGTCACAAAATTCTAAATCCAAAATCATTTATTCAGTTTAGGCTACAAGTAGTTCTTGTGAATGTCACTATGCCATCGGTTCGTAAGTCTACTCTGGGTGGGAGATCTTGCACTGAGAAGAACCGGCAAGAAACTCAGCAAGTGTCCAGCTCTTTTCTCCCTTACAGCGTCAAAAATGTTGGAAAATGCCCTATTATAGCAGGACACTTTCCATCACAAATAAACATTAAAAAAATAAAAAAAAATATAGAAGACAACCACATGTACAAAAAACAAAATTAAAAATCTAAATTAACAAATTTACCTCTGGTAAAAGTTTCAATTTCCACAATGTCATACAGTACCACTACAGTACTCTAATAAGGAGATCCAGAAAGTTACTTTATTATTAAGCTTAATAATAATAAATAGTCTTGAGTTTTATTTACATCCGTATTCATTCGATTACGTTAACGAAAACGAAATTTGTACGGCTAAAAGTCTGTAGGATGCCTGTGGTAGGGAGTATCACGTCGGGGTCACCATTGTAGGATGGTAGTGGTACGGAGGATGCGCCATATTGAGGAAGGACAAAGGGAAGATCTTCCTCCGAGCTGGGTGGTATAGCTCGGGGACCGAGCTCCAATGGATGTTAGTTGGAGGTGCTATATATAGCGAAGGAGATGGTGAAACTTCGCTACCGCGATGCAGGCTTCCTAGTATGGCGACGTCGTTGGTATGCGTTTGTGGCGCCATCTGTTGACACGGTTGAGAAGGTGTTTTGCTTCGTGACGATTAATGTGCGGCGTATGCGGTAGGTGACGCCGCCACAAGTCAATGACCATTATGTATGGGGGGGTAGCTTGCCTTTTTTTTCTCGCCACCAGTAATAAGTTGCTGAATTTCTATTAGGATTTATTATATCTTGTAAAAATTGTTATGCACACATTCTTCTAAACCCAGTCTGTACCGAGATACAGAGGCCTAAACTTTTAAAAACTGCAATGTGTTTAGGACTTTTGTACTTGCTCTAATACTACTTGTTGGTCATATAAATTGACATCTCATCTCTTCATCTTCATCTCACCTTAGAAATAGGAAATTTTAACATTATATTCTGAAAAAAATGGGTCAGGTATTATTTGAAATGATTTTTCTTAGCATAGAATAATTCTTTCTAATATATTTTTTTTTTAACTGACCTTAAGAGTAATGCAATAAATACCGCGCGCTCATTCGTCAAATCAAGTGAACGATCACAAAATAGTCAAAGTGTACATTTTTATTTTAAATTCTTATTTAAATTAAAATTATTTAATAATTAATAATTAAATTATTCATTGTATAAACACATTCATAATGTTAGTAATATATACTTATTTAAGTTACAATAAACATACATGAAAATCTAATATATAAAATTCTCGTGTCACGGTGTACGTTATTGAACTCCTCTGAAACGGCTCGACCGATTTTCGTGAATCTTAGCGTGCATATCGGCTAGGGTGGAGAATCGGACAACATCTATTTTTCGTCCCCCTAAATGTTAAGGGTGGTCCACCCCTAAATTTTTTTTAGATTCTGGAAATTTTTCCAATACAAAATGATTTGTTTGTAGTGTTGTCATGGAAACTGTCAAAGCGGTACGAAGTCCGCCGGTCAGCTAGTATAATATAAAAATTATGTTACCAAATACAAACTAAGTAACCAATAAAAATTCATTTTTTTTAGGTTTTAACTTCTTATCTTAGTTCAGACTGAGTTTAGGGCAAAGTACCCATAACAAGTTTTATTCAACTAATTATAACCTAATCGAAATTCTGTGTTTTAAAAATGGCCGCGAAAAAAATTAAAAGCAAGGTATTTTTAACTCTTCTCGTACGTCGCCATAAGGCGCTGCTTTAATGCCATTCTGATTCTCGTTTTCGTTAACGTGATCGAGTGTCAAATTAAACTCACACTACGCACCCTTTTTTGGGAGGTTGTCCTATGTGTGCGTTGCTCGACGCTTGCTATGTTAATATTATAATTGTATTGAACTTTCAATTTTATTTTCATATAGGTAGTGTCTCCTTTTTTGTCGTGTGATGTAATGTAATGTTATAATCTAAATTTAATTAATGTAATGTTTTGGCTTTTTATTTAATTGTCGAATTTGGTCAAGCTGTGTACATTGTTTGGGGTTGCATCCCAGCTCAATATTCTCGATATTTATTGTTGTATGTAATTCTGGATGTGACCTGTTAATGTACAGGCGCCTGCACATCAACCTATCTAAAACTGTCAAATTTCTTCAAAACATTTTCAACCATATTGCTTAGTACTAAAGTTCAAAGTCTATTGAGGACATTTGACAGTTTGTGGTAGGTTGATGTGCAGGCGTGTGTACCTAAGTAAATGAATAAATAAATAACTAAATAAATAAAAAAAATTAAACTAAATGTAAATATCATAGGAAGTTTGCCTTTTGCAGCCTTCTTATTTTTTCGAATGGTGAATTAAATTCGCACTAAGAGCGCTAGTGTTAGTTTTCGATTCGATCACGTAAATAAAGTTAGCAATCGGCATTCAAAGAACCCAAAGTACACGAATACTACTTGCGCTTGACTCGATATATCCGCGGGAACCGGATAGCTAAACGCGTCACTTGTCGCAACGTGCGAACTAGCCATTTCAATCGAGATTGTTCCATGATTTAACAGGCACTTTTGCCATATTTTTAAAGCCTCAAATTTAAAGCCTACGTCAAAGTTTAGATTTAGTCTGAAAGCCCATAAAGCGCCCAGTAGTGGAAATTCACGTCTATTCTTTGATTCTAATATCACTCGCCTATTCAGTGTGTGCTTATAATCTTCCCACTTTTTTTTTTTCTTTTTGAGAGAGATTGCTGATTGCCGCTGCGGCATTTTCAGCTTCACCGGGCTTTTTGGGGGCGGCGAGGAACGTAAAGGGTCCCTCAAGCCGTGTGAAACGAATCACCTTCAGAGGTTATCTAGAGGGAACGGCATCGCGCACAAGTGCGCGTCCCCGTGCCCTACTAGATTCTCCGAAGGGTTCGGATCGGATCGGGGAGCGGAGCAACCCGAGGGCGCCTCTAAAGGCACGGACCTCGGCTCGGGTTGACCGGGCCGTGGAGGAGGAGAGAACCGACCAGGTACATGTCTGTACCTGGTGTAGAGCGAGTGTGAACCGGTTCTTCGTACCCTTGTTCTACGAGTACGGTGTCTTGGGCCTAAACTGGTGTGCATGTTTAGTGTATTCTGTAAATGTGTGCTGTCATTTAGAGGATCGGGCGGGGGGGCGTTCGCAACCGTTATGGGATCGTCGGGGTCATCTAGGACGTGCTTAGGACGCCTAGACATGAACCGTTTTGTTGGTGGAAGGCTTTCAACATTATAGTTGGCGGCCGCCACAACAAGCGGGTTAGGGTGGTGGGGGGCGTTATCAAAGTAACGTATGGAAACGTCCTTGATAAAGTCTTTGATAGTGGGAAGATCAAGATCGCGGTGGAGATCTACGTTGCGATAGTACCACGGGCAACCCGTGGCACCACGCATGAAACGGTTCTGGAGGGTTTGTAAGCGATACAAATAGGAGGGCGCGGAGTGCGCGAAAACTACGCTAGCGTAAGTCATGACGGGGATCTTCCCACTGCTAGGCTCAAGCTTTCCCATATGACCTAGGGCCTAGTGCAAGTTATTTGTCACATTCAATCACGTTAACGAAAATGAGAATTTGTGTAGCAAAATTTTAATTCTTCTGGAGGCCTACCGCCTAACCCTATCGCCATCGCTCTCGCTATCGCGCTCTATACTTTATGGCCTCATCTTGTCATTTCAAAAGCGATATGAAAGCAATATGGAAAGCTATAGCCTATAGCTTTCGATATTGCTTTTATATCGCTTTCGAAATGACAAGATGACGCCATAAAGTATAGAGCGCGATAGCGAGATCGATAGCGATAGGGTTAGGCGGTCGGGCTGGGCTGGTTGGTTGCTAGGAGGCGCTGCTAAAATGCCATACTAATTTATGTTTTTGTAAACGTAATCGAATGAATACGGAAAGTACACACAACTCACACTAGGCACCCAATAGCACATAGGGAGATCCTCAGAATAATAACTAAAGCTATTAGTTATTCTTCTGAGGGGAGATCAATCCATAAGTCACAGATTACAATGTTACCCACTACGCTAGCCCAATGCGGGTTGATAAGTTTTCAACGATTGCTATCTTACGGCAACACTCGGGAGTCGGGACAAACGGCTTAACGTGCCTTTCGAAGCTCTAGAGTCTAGATATTTTAATTTCATCGCCCATCCGGTGTCGAGTGATTGAGAACGTAACTTGACTCACACAATCGTATGTCACCACAAGAGAATTCAAATTGAGGTGCAATAACGTAACAACGGTCCTGTCATGAGAGATTATGTTTCAAATGAACTGAGTTGTTAGCGGTACGTTCATTTTACTTTTAAAGTAATTACAAACGACTGATTGCATGTTTAATTTCTTATTTAACATAACTCAATGTTTGTTCAAAGAGTTTTACGTCGTGCGCTGAGAGGTATATAGTTAGTTCGGAACTATTTCGTGGGCCAAGAAGAACAAAATCTGCTATTTGATGATGATGATGAGCAATTTGAGCATGATTTAAGATAAGACAGAAAAGGCAATAGGGCTGATTTGGAATTTCAGTAGCTAATAAGTTGAATTAAACTTAATGGCCCGTCTATAAGGAAGGCACGTCTCTCAGCAGTGGAGCATAAAGTGAGCTCGTGTGTGATGAGATGATCTTGGAAAGTTACCTTTTTGCAACTGACACTGGAGACGGGACACTATCACATCTTGGTCGCAGTGTAACCGGACCCAGTAGCCAATGCGGTCATTGTGATCACCCATCGGGTTACATTCCAAAATGGCTACCGCACGCACATCAGACTACCACAAACCGTCAAATTTCCTCAATAGACTTTGAACTTTATGTATAGCGTATATGGTTGAACATTTATTGAAGAAATTTGACAGTTTTGGATAAGTAGATTTTTTTTTGGAGGGAGATTGCTGATTGCCTTAGACGACATTTTCAGCTTCGCCGGGCTTTTTTGGGGCAGGGCACGTAGTAGGGCATCTAGTAGGGCACGTAGACACGCACTAGTGCGTGATGCCGTTCCCTCTAGAAAACCTCAAACGGTGCTTCGTTTCACATGGCTTGAGGAACCCTTTAAGTTTCTTGCCGCCCCCAAAAAAGCCCGGTAAAGCTGAAAATGCAGCTTGAAGCAAAAAGCTTGACATGAAATGTACTCGCCATATTTACTTCTGTCTGGCGTGGTGGTGGCTTGCTGCTGTTTGGCGGCAGAATATATTACGGGATAGAAAATAGATAAAATAGTGATAGAAAATATTACGGGATGACAACAAGGTCTGTAGTCAACTGTTGTTAAAAACTAAAATCAGTTGCTGGCTGGCCCCTACTTTTAATGACTTAAAGGAAACAAATGTCGATTACAGGTTCCTGTCGATCACTGGTTCCTATACCATATTAGTGCTATTAGGGGCCATCCAATCGTGCTCTGGGTAGTACCTTACCTCCAACCACATAGTTTGTATAAAATCGTAAACACTGGAATTGTAAATGCAACCTTTATGTTGACCTTACGACCATTTCCATTCGCAATTCTTATTTTTGTTATTAACAATGCAAATTCTTATTCGTTAACTCAATAACACATGAAAACACGATTGCTTTAAGCCATGAACCCACGACCTTCCGTAACCTGACAACAGCTCTTCCAATCGAATTCAACTTTGATAATAATAGTTGTATAGCATTTAATGCAAAATTTTATATATTTTTGTTTTTTTTTATGTTAGCGCGGCAAATGACTGCACCACCTGATGCTAAGTGGAAATAGAGTCCAGAAGCGAAGACAACTGGTGCAGCGTGAAAACAACGCAGCATTTGTTACCCTCACCCTGCCGGCCCACAAGGTGCCTCTTCACGCCTCGTTTTAAGGACCACATGTCATAGGAAGGAGGGAAAACGTGTGCTAGTAGACTATATTCCATCTTTAACCAAAGATTGTTTGTTGCGAACAGATAACAACCCTTTAGGGAGCTGACGATGACGCGCTAACCACTGCACCGTCGAGCTCCTCGTCTGCGATTGCTAAGGTTAAGCCACTTTCGCAAAGGTCATCGCATGGGTGACCAAAAATGTATCACCTTGAGATCCTCCGTGCTTCGGAAGGCACTTAAAGCCGTCAGTCCCGGCTGCATTAGCAGTCGTTAACAACCACCGCACGCACTGGGTCCGCGTGGTGGTTTATGGCCCGTTCTCCCTGTTCATCCATAGGGAAGGCTCGTTCCCCAGCAGTGGGGACATACAATGAAATAGTGATGATGATGGATGGATGAACAACCCTAAAAATCGTTAAAAGATTTTTAGTTAGTTGTTGACATTGATTAAGGCTCACACAACAAATTAAGAGTAGATTGTGTTGATAAATTTACACGAAGCCACGATAGCGTAAACACAGCGAAAAAGTAAACTGGAAGTTCACCTGACACAGTATGTCAGATTATGCGTATGTTTAATATATTTGTTTGTTTTCTTTAAAATATTAGCGTAACGTACAGAAGGACGCTTGCACATCAACCTATCCAAAAAAAATTCTTCAATAAATTACAAAAACACAAATGTTGAAAAAATTTCCACGAGCAGGATTTGAACCTGCACCCTTCTGACATACCTGACATGTTAATGACGGTAGTTGTTGACATTGAATTGGCGCCTTTGGCTTTCAATATAAAAAAGTAAATAGTGTTGAATAATTTCGGCGGGCTGGTTAGAACCACGATAGCTCAATTGGAAGAGCACCTGACCCGGTATGTCAGAACGGTGCAGGTTCAAATCCTGCTCGTGGAAATTTTTAAACATTTGTGTTTTTGTAATTTGTTTCGCAACAAAATTTGCGTTAAAATTATATAAACAAAACAAAAACATTTCTTCAATAAATGTTCAACCATATGCCTTAGACATAGAGTTTAAAGTCTATTGAGGTAATTTGACAGTTTGTGGTAGTCTGATGTGCAGGCGTAGGTACAAGCAATACTAAATCAACTGTGTCGTTGACAGGGTGACCAGCTGCAGTATTTATTTGCAATTTCTTGTATTCCATATTTTTTTGATGTGTAACATCTTTCCGCTCGGAGTTGGGCCAATAGAAAGAGTTGTTCGTTTGTATCACGGGACTCATCTCAGAAGGTTTGGACGGTGATAAAAAAGTCAACCTGTATATACAATTTGTGGGAGTGATTTTGTGAAATGTGACGGAGGTAGGTGTAACAGTGTCACAGGAAGTCGGGGAAGCACGCAAGCGCGCGTCATTTTGTATATTTAAAATCGATATTATGAACATGACATATTAATATTAAATGTGACATATTGTGTCATTTGACTATCAAAGGTCATTTTGATTTGTCAATTGTCTAGTAATGAGTATTTAATGAATTTATTATAAGTTATAAAATGATGTAATACCTGACCCATTTTTTTTAGAATATAATGCTAATAGTATTTATTACCAAGGTGAGATGTCAAATGTTTCACATCATATTTTATGCGACTACTGTAAGGCTCACTCGTTTTTATGTTTAATTCAATTCAAGTGTTCTTATTTGCCATACTAGAGAATGCATCCGGAAAATACCCTTTTATCAGTTGTAATATTATAAAAAAAAATACTATCTGCTTGGCCTTTATCTCACCGAATCTTAAGTGATGATAAAGCCGAAGGTGGATCTTTTATGGGACATTGGATTGGTGTATCTTATATCTAATTGACGGGCATTTTTAGATATGATGGCTAGGAGGACATACAACTAGCCCTTACATCAACCAAACAGAGTTTAAACATGTGGGTTTTAACATTTAACCTCAGCGTATCGAACCCGGGTTTTCTTTGTGTGAGATCAGAGCGCGTTAATCTTACCCACTAGACCACAGAGGCTTTTAAATTATAAAATAGCAAGGTAAGTAATAAAAGCTTTCTAGTTCCAGTGGTTTGGGCTGTGCAAATTCGATTACTTCAGTCCTATAGAGTCCTAAATTTCTTTAATATTCAAGTGTCATGGTCACCCTACTAGTAAGGTTTCAGGCAAATATTTGACAGAGATACGAAGCTGAAAGCTTAAAAATAATAAAAAGATTAATCAAAAAGACATATTAAGGTTGATAGGCTGTGCTGTGTTTGTAGATGTTACGGGACACGACCATTTTATTTTTAAAAAACCCGTCAAGCGGCTTGCCCTGAATACATAGCCACAAAATACCGTGCCCGAGCAACGCACACAGACCCTCTCACGGACACAGAAACTTGGACCATCTCAGACCAGTCCGAGGGCAGTGCGAGATTCAAATTCGTGTCCGTGAGAGGTTGTCTATGTGTGCCGTGTGTGCGTTGCTCGAACGCGTTTTTTTTTTATATATACTTAGCACGGCAAATGACTCCACACCACCTGATGTTAAGTGGAAATGGAGTCCAAACGCGAAGACAACTGCAACAAACAACTGAAGACAACTGGTGCAGCGTGAAAACAACGCAGCATCAGTCAACTTCACTCTGCCGGCCCATAGTTTAACTTTATGCCTTTACGATATGGTTGAAAATGTATTGAAAAAAATTGTTAGAGTTGAATGGGTTGATGTGTAGAGCAGTAGGCCGATTCTACTAATTAAAACTGCAGCGTCGCGTGTGTCAAAATGAGTAAATTTTGACGTTTCTGTATTCTGTTATGCAGCGCTGCGTCCGTAGTGTTGCAGGGACGGAGGAGTAACGCAAATGGGTATTCCACTAACAACATTACACTACACCTGCACGTTTGCTGCAAAACAATCGTATTCCAATAAAATATTTCGACATTTGTGTAGTAATGACAGCAGTATTGGTGCAGTTTTCGTGCAGGTTTATTGAAGTAGACCGTGAGCAACTTTTGCACAGCACATTATAAGCATTTTACGTGTTTAACGTATTGTAACATTAGTTCTTTTAGTTTTGTTGGATTCGTGCAGCTGTAGTGTAGTAGTCGCGCAGTTGTAGTGTAGTTGTGGTTTAGAGAATTTTAATAGAATACTTCTATTTCCACGGCACTGACGGCAAATACACGCGACAGATGACAGGCGTAAACGTGGAGTTGCAGTTTTTTAAATAGAATTGACCTACAGGCGTCTGTACTATTAGGTTTTTTGAAGTAACATAGTTACAAAACGAAAATAGGGTCAGGGTGCCTGGTGTGAATTTGTTTACTATCCGTATTCTTTCGGTCACGTTTACGAAAACGAAAATTGGTATGGCATTGAAGCAGCGCCTCCTGGCGGCATACGAGAAGAGTTAAAATTGTGCCTTAAGAAAATTTTCGTTTTCGTTAACGTTATCAAATGGCTAAGCCAAAAAGGCTAAGCTAAAGCCAGTGCGAGAGCACATATCTCTCATATTATATTATGTTTCGGTTTGTAGGTAAGTACTTACTTACAATTTTTTTTTTTGAGTAATCTTAGTAACTAACCAAAATTGGGTAAAGGCACGAGTTGACAGGAACCAGTCATCGACACTTGTTTTCTTTAATAATAAAAAAAAATGTCAGTCGATTAGTTTCGTCTTTAGTCAATTAGTCATACGTATTACGCGGAAAGGTCTATACCTAAAACAGTTCGGTAAACATAGCATTATCTTAGTTTGTGTACTACTAACCTTACAGATAACCTAACTTGCATGCCTTTATCCTGTAACACTATTGTGTTAAGGAAATGTTTTGATCATTTTGAGTTTTACTCGCATCGATTCGCAGACATATTATTAACGATCTTTAAGTGACAGTCGCAATCGCGACAATATACAATTTATAGCTACCAAAGCACATAATTACGGTACGTTTTAAGGTAACGCTGCAATAGCGCCACGAGCGAGCGATTGACGAACTAAAAGTGCTCTAAAATAAACTGACCGATTGTAGCAACCTCAACTAGTAACAGTCGCGTTGCCATTGTGCAATTAGCAACTAGTTGCTTTTATTTTGGTAATAAACCTGCCGAATGCCTCGAAGAACCTAGTTACGGATGGGGGGGGGGGCACGCTTGTGATATCTTCCCCTCAACCCTTTAAGTTTCCCGCAAATAAAACTATATTTAGGCTAGACGAATGCCAGCGGTTGTTAAACACCGCAAATTATTAACTTAGAAGGCGCCTCTTCGATTCTCTCGCGACTCTCCGAATTACTATTATTAAACGCTCTATGTATTCGGATTTTCATGTAACACGCTATAATTAGTAATTAATAATTTAATTATATTATTTTTTAATTATTTTAAGTTGTTATCTTTTATTATTTACAAACGAAGAAAATTGCAAGTAAATTAAACTATTAGTTTAAAACTAAACTTATACAACTGAAATGTGCGAGTTTCATTCCGCTATTCGATCACGTTAACGAAAACGAAAACGAGAATTTGTATGGCAAAATTTTAACTCTTCTCGTTTGTCGCCAGGAGGCGCTGCTTCGATGCCATACTAATTTTCGTTTTCGTAAACGTAATCGAATGAATACAGATAGTGAACAAAACACACACTTGGCACTCCTATGATTAGACGCACTTAAATTTTCGCTTAGTAATACGCTATAATTAGTAAATAAAAGTACATATTTTAAAAAACACAATGTTGAAAAAAATTTCCACGAGCAGGATTTGAACCTGCACCCTTCTGACATACCGGGTCAGGTGCTCTTCCAATTGAGCTATCGTGGTTCTTACCAGCCCGCCGAAATTATTCAACACTATTTACTTTTTACTTTGAAAGCCAAATTTTTTTTTTTTCAACATTGTGTTTTTGTAATTTGTTTCGCAATAAAATTTGCGTTAAAATTATACACTTCTGGACACATCTATAGGCCCACCTTGCATTTTCAGTTTCGTTTAGTCCTAGCTAAAAATTTATATTAGGTCGAGTAAAAAGTTTTTATGCAGTTTTGAACCAGTAACCAATAATCTATGGATACTTCGCCTGAAGTCGCCGCCCAAGCTGTGGCACTTATCCAGGCCGGACACAGCCAAAGAAATGTGAGTGCTCAACTTAATTTAAGTCGATCTGCGGTCCGAAATGTTTATCGGAGGTACCTAGAGACTGGCGGCTTTGTTCGTCGCCAAGGAAGGCCACGATCTCGGGTCACAACTGAAAGGCAGGATCGATTCATCGTGACGACCAGCTTGAGAAATCGTCACCTTACCTCCATTGAGATACAAAACCAACTTCGCGACTTCCACGGAGTATATGTGAGCGCTCGAACTGTTCGGAGAAGGTTAAAAAAACGCGATATGGTACCACACAAGCCAGCTAATGGCTTCAAACTAACGCGAGCCCACCGAACAGCGCGTCTTCATTTCGCACGCACTTATTTAAATTTGACTCAGCAGCACTGGAGCCGTGTTTTCTTTTCTGATGAGTCTAAAATTGCGTTACATGGCAATGATGGAAGGAAAAAGGTCTACCGACGTACGGGAGAGCGTTTTGCACAATGCTGCTTTGAAGAGAGGGTTGCTTATGGCGGTAGCTCATGGACTGTCTGGAGCGGTATATCCGCGAGTGGCAAAACTCAACTTGAGGTTATTACGGGACCACGGCTGCCAACATTAAATGCTGAAAGGTACATTCTTGAGTGCTTAGAACCTCACGTGATGCCATACGTGGACCATGTGGGCCCAAATTTCCTTTTTATTCATGATAATGCAAGAGCCCATACGGCCGGCATCGTCAGGGAATTTCTTCGGGATGTGAACATCACAGTTATGGACTGGCCAGCCAGAAGCCCAGACATGAACCCGATTAAGCACATGTGGGACGAGCTAAAAAGACGTGTTAGGGCTCGTCAGCCAGTTGCCCAGACGATGCAGGAGTTGAAAACTGCCATAGAAGAGGAATGGGAGATGATCCCTCAAAATTTCATAGAGCGGTTGATAAACTCTATGCCTAATCGTATGAGAGCTGTCGTAGATGCCCATGGAGGCAACGCGCGTTATTAAATTAAATCTTTATTTGATAAAACATGTTTTTTATTCAAAAATCAACTGCCTTCATCCAGGCGCATACCCGACTTGTTAGGCGTAGCTCCATGTCGTGTGGTATTCTGAATTCAAATTTAAAACATTACGATCGAAAAAGATGGTAAAATGTATCAGGTTCAAAACTGCATCAATAGTTTTTGTTCAATCTAGCAATAATATTTAAGTAGGGGCCATAGAAACCTAAACTCTAAGGTGGGCCAATAGATGTGTCCAGAAGTGTATAAACAAAACAAAAACATTTTACATATTTTAAATTATTATCTTTTATTATTTACAAACTAAGAAAATTACGAGTAAATTAAACTATTTATAACTAAACTTATAACATCTATAAACAAAAATTTGCCCACAATGTTCCCCATCAGGCAGAGTCCAGTGAGCTAGCCATAGATTTATCGCCCCCGAAACCCCCTGCATACTAAATTTTATGAAAATCGTTGGAGTCGTTTCCGAGATTCAGATCTTATCTTATCTTAGTGCAACCCGATCCTTTCACTCTTCCTCCTCTGTAAAGACAGAGGCCATAAATTTGGCAACGTCTTTAAGAGCGAAGAGCCTGAAGTCCTCCGGTTTCGGATAGGCCGACCCCAGGAGTCCCATTCTTTTCCTAGCCAGAGAGTCGCAGTCACGCAGTAGGTGCTGCATCGACTCCGTTTCCTCTCCACACGCCCTACACAAATTATTTGTTGAAAGGTGCATTCTATGAAGCATTTGTTTTGTGGCATAGTGCCCTATCAAGGCACCGATGGTTTGTCGGGCCGGCCGTCTACCGCCTCCGCATATGAACTTACTCCGTCCTAAGGCGTTTTCGCCAAGGAAGGATTTGGAGTGTTTCGTACCCGGCTGCTCCTTCCATTCGATGCCGTGCCTGTTTTCGATGTAATCTTTTAAGGCCTTGTTAATGGTACTTGGTGCAAGTGCCACGAACGGCTCAGGACCAATGAGCTTCAGATTATACAATATGTAAAAAAAAATCCCTGTCTGATCGCAAAGGAGTACATAGGTATACACATAACAATAACAAAAATAATAATAAAAAATATTATTTATGAAAATAAAAGAGTTATTGTAGGTAATTTAAAACGCAAGTTTTTTGTACCGAAATTGCTCAAATTACCCCAAAATCTAGCTAATTTTATAAATTTTATAAATGTTTCCAACAATGGCGGCGACGCCAAAGGTCCTAAGTACTTACGGAATTGCCGACAAAAGTATTGCCATGTAAGTTTTGTCATTTATCAAAATTTTTATCGGGGTAACGTTTTTTCACTTATTTTTTTAAATAATTATGTAAACAGAACCGAATCTCTAAGGTAATAACAAAATAATGTCAATTTTTATACCAGGTGATTGAATTTTAGTATGGGTGCATGTATGCAGCCTATGCATCTAATCACATTTGGGACTGTGCTATTTTGTAAAATTTTCCCTTTTAATGGAAATCTCTACTGGCGATTCAGGAAACCGTATAAATTCATCAAGTAGTCACAAATAGCTTCTGCCACCCGTTTTATTATGCGGCTGCATGTAGCCACACTGACCCCATTTATATAGGTAGGGTATGGTAGTTGGAACTACGGGTCCGGCTGTCTTTTCAAGGGTACCACGGGAGTTCGGATCCTTGCCGGTTATGCCTTCGCGGGCGTCTCCGGCAGGTCCCGGACATGGGTTGGCTATGTGGTTAGCTGTAGAAGTGGGAATGTTCGTCTGCCTGGTTAAGGTCTGGCCAGGAATCCATTTCGTGCACAGCGAGCGGGTCCGAGTAGCGGTCTAGTGTGGGGCCTGAAGCGAAAGGATCCGCGGGTCACGTGAGTTGTCCATAGTTGGTTGTTCTGCTTGGTGGTTTTCATTAATTAGACTTCCAACATCTCCGGTACTAGTCTGGATAAAGAAAGAAAAGAAAGAAAGAAAACCATTTATTGACCTCACAATAATAATTGACAAACACAAAAACAAAATAAGAATAGATAGAATTAAAATATAAAAACACTTAAATTGGGAAATAAAAAATGTTAAATAAAAATTTTTTTTTTTTTATCGATATAAAAAGAAACATAGAGCGATGATGTGAGGCCAACTAGAGCCACACCTCAGCGATAACTAGTAGAGACGCCCGCTAGATGCAAAGTCTCCGGTTGAATCAGCCGCGTAGGATTTTTGGAACTGATGAGGTGCCGTGAGTGGGCTTACAAATCCGCCACCAAAGGGGACATTTGGTAGTCGGCTTTAGAGTTGACGACCCGAGCAGTGGAACTGCGAGTCGTGCTTATGGTGCAACGAGAAGTGAGCGAGCTTACAGCTCCGGTAACCTATCTGGATATTAGGTAGTGGACTAAACGTGTCCACGGAGCAACTCGCTCGAGACACTAGTCTTTAAAAGTACCGGATGAAGAATGCGCTTCGGCGCGTCCTGATCCGGCGTTATGACCTGACGCAGATGGTCCCATGTGCTTGCGTATGGATATCTGACACTACTTTTGTAACCGCTAGGTTGGTAAGGGGTGTCAGTATAAACTTTAAAGTCGTGTGTAGCGGGGTGACCCCATTTAAGTCCCTAACATTATGTAAAAAAATCCCAGTTGCAAAATGTCCTAAAGCGCAAAGGAGCTGATTTACGGTTGGAACAGATTGATTCCTGAAATTAATAATAAATGAAGGATCGGAACATCGTACGTAACAACATTCATGAAAGATTTACTATGTTGTTAAGCTCCACAACATTATTTACTCTTACTTATCGTCTGGAAATTCTAAAAAAAATGCTCTTATTTCTCCAACAAAAAAAAACGATTTGTTTAATAATCGGTATCTTATGAAAAAGTCCATAATATCATCATATCTTTCGAAGTGGTCAGCTCTGTCACGGTGGATACGTGGTCTTCTATTCAATTGTGGGTTAGAAAACAATTGCACAACTTCAATAGTTTCCAAACTCTCTAAAAACTGCATTAAATTACTCTCCATTTTTTCAAACACAGCCCCAGTAGAGGTTTGCTTACAAAAAATACCAAGCAAACGGTCACTTACCGTTAGGGACCGGTTAGAGGGGCGAAATATCGACCCCCTAAAGTTAAGAGGTCTCCTAAGACTTTACGTGACACCTTAACGTTGGTGAAAAGGGAGAGCCCCTATAGACCATTTAGGCATTTAGCCCTTAAATTTAAGTGTGTGTTGGTGAAAACGGGAGCATCCTAAAAATTAAAAGTAGAATTAGTACTCCAGTTCGTAATATTGATAGTAACATTTTTTTTTAGAAAGAAAAGTTAGGGTTCTAAATTCGTATTATACTTTCACAATACGAAGTTCGAGTTTCTTATTTCGCAGTATAAGAATAGTGCGCACCATAGTGTCCATAGTCACGTTCTAAATTCAGAAACCTTTTCCACCCAAGCGGGAAAAAAGCGCTTTTCCACCCAGATTTTGAAGGAGGAAACCTTTAAGCCTTTTCGGGAAAGTGAGGTGAAAAATAATTTATGGCGGTAAGTAAGTAAGTAAGGAGTAATATTCGCTGGCAGTTTTGATTTTTGTCTCGAAAATTAATGTGAATGAATGGTGGGTTATTAAACGTTGTTCGTGTATGTACAGACTACATACAGACAGATGTAATTTTGGATGTGACCTGTTAATGAACAGACGCCTGCACATCAACCTATCCAAAACTGTCAAATTTCTTCAATACATTTTTAACCATATGTCTTGATAATAAAGTTCAAAGTTTATTGAGGAAATTTGACAGTTTGTGGTAGGTTGATGTGCAGGCGTGTGTACATAAGTTCACACGAGAGTTGCCAAAAAAACAAAAATGTGCAACGTCACTTTTAAATTTTCATAATGTTCGCGTGTAATTTCAGTAGATAAACTCCTTCATATTTACTAAAATTTAAAGGATTTGGGACGTATTTAAATAATAAAATTAAATATGCTTCTGGTGATAATTAACTTTACCGCCCTACGGTCTGTGACGATCGATCGCAAACTGCAACTCTATGGCATAAAATAAGGAGACTGCAGAACTGTAGAAGGTAAGCTTCAAGAAACGCGCTCGAGCAACGCACACATAGACAACCTATCACGGACACGGAATCTCGCATACTCGCATCGGCTGCGCTCGGCGCTCAGACGGTATGAGATGGTAAGAGTCCGAGATGCCGCCGTGTCCGTGAGAGGGGGAGTCTATGTGTGCGTTGCACGAAGCTTAAATTCTGCAGTCCTTACTTTGTGTCTATGGCTTTTGATCTCGGTCCGTTCGCTTCTATTTTAGTCTATGGCAGATCTCATGCATATTCATCTGTCCATCGGGGAATATAATGATAAGTAGAGCGTTAAGCTTGTATACACGATTCTTGACGCTCTGTTTAACATAACCAAGAATAAATACTATGTTTAAATTGCAATAGGCTAAGCCACTTCAGTGATAGCCGGTCACAAATGGACAAAATTCATAAATAAACTTGTGGTGACACAGGAACCAGAGATAATTTTCTTGACAACTGATTTTTTTTTATATATACCTAGCTCGGCAAATGACTCCGCTCCACATGACGTTGAGGAGAACGGAGTCCAGACGCAAGGACAACTGGTGCAGCGTGAAAACAACGCTGCATCAGTCACCCTCACCCTGCCGGCCCATAAGGTGCTTCGTCACGCCTGTTTGAAGGACCCCATGTCATAGGAAGGAGGGAAAACGTGTGCTGGCTGGTAGACTATTCCAACTGGCTGGCAGCTGGCGACAAAGAAACTTTTGACTCATCCCTTTTCTAGCTGTCACCCAATAAAATTGACAGTTAAGAGTGGTAGTTGAAAACCGCCAGTAAAGAAAAGTATATCATTTGAATTGGAATTGGAAAAATTGGAATTGGAATTGGAAGTATATCATTTATGCTCTAACATTATCAATTTATTGCAATTTTTAATTTACTCCCGTTTTATTTTAAATCTCAAATTAAAATTGCGTATTTTCATGTTGTTATGTTGTGCACTCCGATTACAATTTTATTTACTCTGTGTCAGTGACGTCAGTCAGAGTGTCCCATTATTATAGGGAAGGCAAAGGAATCTAAGTCCATACAGCATACGCTTGAGACGGGGCGGTGTGTATTATCGTCGTACCTATCATATTAAAATTAGACAAACCGAACTCTGCAAAATGGTAGAAAAATCACACAATATTTTTTGCAATAAAAAACTATTTTCGCATTCATTGTGTTGTACTGTTGTGCCCCAGCCCCTGTCCCCAGTCGCGACTAGTTGTGGAGGATACCGCAACCCGGGGCGCGGGGGCGCGGCTGGCCGGCTGTCAAGCCCTTGGCGTCGCGCAACCATCCCGCAACCCGCACAACGGATCGTAAATGGAGCACGAGCAAGCGGCCAATGTTGCCAGTTCAATTATTATATTAATTCAAGGTCAATTATTATTATTTACAAAACGGGAGTACTTTAAAATCTTATATTTAAGCAAATCACAAACAAAAATGGGAACTTTGTGTCGTTTAAATTTCAAAGCAGTCAGTGTTCCACTACCAGGCTCCATACAAAATCAATACCGTCTCTTTTAAATTAAATTCTATTACATAAGTAGGTATAACAATCTCGTCCGGATATAGTTCAATTAAGTAGGTACCTAATTCGTTTAATAAACAGTGACCGCTGCATTTATATGCAAATATTTTCATTAAGGACAACGACCCGGAACGTAGCGGTAAGTTGAATATATTATCTTAACGGGCAGCGCGGTAATAAAAACAAATGCAGCCAGTGAAAATAATATATTGTTTTTTTAGATATATCATTGGAGCAACGTGCAAGGACCGATCAGGGTGCCTTGTGAGAGTTTCACTTGAAATTCGATCACGTTAACGAAAACTAGAATTTGTATGGTAGAATTTTAACTTGTATAATTGTATAAATGTGTAAAATTTAATTAGTACATAATATATTTAGTAAATAAAGTAGATAAGCAACTATCGCATTGGATTAGTCTGTAAGGATAGTTGTGTATTGAAATATAATAAATAAATAAATAAATAAACTTTTCTCGTATGTCGCCAGCTTTAATGCCAAACTAATTTACATTTTCGTAACAGTACTAGTAAACCAAACTTACACTAAGCACTCCGCTCAGAGAATCTTAGGGAAAGGGAGGGGACACGGTTGCGTTGTGACACTTAGGGCTAGACAACCTCAATTGAAAAATATGTATGAAAAGTACACAAAATAAACGTTTCGTAGTCCCCTGATTCCTCCTCCAAAATTGGACCGATTCAATTATTGTTTTCATTAAAAATTACAGAATGGCTTTGGCTGTGTTCCTATGTTTTCCTTTTTTTCATAAATTAATTATTAAACAAGATATGAACCTTTAAAAACCAGCCAGGTTTTTTAGATTTTGCAATTAAATCGGTCCAGTTTTGGAGGAGGAATCAGGGGAAGGGGACTGCTAAACGTTGATTTTGTCTACTTTTCGTACATATTTTTCAATTCAGCCGACCTTAGTATTTCCTCCTAAGTTTCTCGCCGCCCCCAAAAAAGTCCGGTACCGCTGAAAAGGCCTCCCAACCCAACCAAACTCCCAACCAAGCTTTCTTTAATCCTACTAATATTATAAACGCGAAAGTTTGTAAGTATGGATGGATGTTTGTTACTCTTTCACGTAAAAACTACTGAATGGAGTTTAATGAAACTTTCCTCATATACAGACCATGACCCAGACCAGCATATAGGATACTTTTTTTTTACTTTTTTTTTTTATTGTAGTCTTCGCGAACGAAGTCGCGGGCAACAACTAGTAATTAAATATAGGGGTCAGCAACTGATTTTTTTAGTCTTTAGCAAGAGTTGGACACAGAACACCTGCTTCCTATCTGTCATCCCGTTAAATTTCAATGAAAATCTATGTTATATTTTGGTGGCACTAAACCACTTTATTCCCCATTCGAACACATTTGTATGGCAGAACTTTAAGTGATTCAAAATTCTGCTATACCTACAAATTCCCGTTTTCGTTAACGTTATCGAATGGGGAATGTTTAAAAAAATATGCTATATCGTAGTGGCACAGCAGTGTTCTCTCGAAACTTGCACTAAGCACCGATTATACGCCTTGTCGAGCTACGCTTCAGTTGAAAATATAAATAAATAATATTTTCTTTATTCAATTCAATTCAAAAATCATTTATTCAGTTTAGGCTACAAGTAGCTCTTGTGAATGTCACTATGCCATCGGTTCGTAAGTCTACTCTGGGCGGGAGATCTTGTACTGATAAGAACCGGCAAGAAACTCAGCAAGTGTCAAGCTCTTTTCTCCTTTACAGCGTCAAAAGTATTGGAAAATGCCCTATCATAGCAGGACACTTTCCATCACAAATAAACACAAAAAAATATAGAAGACAACCACATGTAAAAAAACAAACTTAAAAATCTAAATTAACAAATTTACCTCAAATTTTCCTTAATTAGTAGGTATTGCACATTCATAGCTAGCTATGTTACTGGCATGAAAAGAGCATATTTCACATTTTTGTGTATCCTGTAATTAATTACTATAATAATATTCATAAGTTGTGATAACGCAACTTTTTATTTACTAGGTATGTATTTTTATTTTTCTGTGTTAGAAAAAATAAACTTACCTAAGTCAATAATAATAACAATTCATTTCATTCATTAGGAGTTTTATTTATAGGTACAAGGGAAAAAATCAAGAAACCTATAATACAACTTACCGCTTTAAAGCAGAAGTACGAGTAATACTCATTTAATTTAATTCGAATATTTATGTAATAATTAATAAAAACATAAACATAATGCTAAAAACTTAAATAGAAACATAAACTTACTAGAAATAATAAACTTTATAAAATAAGAACAGCCGCAACACAACCTTTTTGATTTTAAAATGCATAGCCAGTCATCCCAGTCATTCACTCTCCCCGTTTTTTGCCGGACTTTTTTATTACATATCGTTCTAAATAATAATAAACCTTACCGCCATTCCGCCGGAGTCCGGTCGTTTCAGTGAATCCCAAACAAAACTTGGCAGCCACCCACAAAGTTTATTTACGTAACACAAAATTCATTTAATATTTATAAAAATAAACAAACCAAAAATCACTTTTACGCACTTTTTTTTTAATTTACCTATTCAATTGTACCACGTTCCGAACGTATTTGTCTATTCACGTCACAACTCATTCACTATTCTTTTTACAAAGTCACACGTTTCCGGGAGGGACGCGTACGCGCGCTTCGCCCGATTCGAATTATGAAAATGTGGTTTAATTTTTGAACGCGTGGAGTGACGCTGCCGGCACCAAATAAGGAATCTGCAGTAGGTAAGCTTCGCACAGACGCGCTTTACCAATTCGCGCTACGCACCATATACATACAACCTCTGAGATTGTCTACGCGGGGCGTTGCCGTTGCTCGAGCGCGGTATGTATGTAATAAGTTTACCTTCTAGGTCTCCATACTTTGTGGTGCCGATCGCAAGCGGTGTGTTTGTCTGGTGACGTCACTTTAAGAACGGGTTCGACTGGTTGGTTGGTAATCCGAATACAAAGCGCTAAAGCGCTACATGGCCGTGCTAAATGAACAATTGAGTGATTATAGTGGAATAGTGGACAATAAAACAATAATCATAGTAATTATGTAACTTCAAATAAGTTTATGTAACAAGCCGTTGAGTGTTGGTCACTTAAATAAATTAATTGTGTCATTTCTAAGAACGTAGGCACTTATATAGTTAATTACTACATAAGGTTTCTAAATTAAAGGTTTCAGGTTTTTAAATTTTACTTTTTATTTTCAAGTGCTAAATGCTGCACTGAAGCTAAATTAAATATTTATAAAATACAGTGAAAAAATTAAACGCCCACCCGACCCAGCCAGGAATCGAACCTGGAACCTTACAGTGAAATTTTTGCATTACAGTGCGCGTGCAGTGGCAGTCCGCGAGTAGATCCATAAAAGTTGTTTCATTTCAACTTTTAAAATTTTAAATTAGGTATTAATTTCAGTTTATTTCATGCATATCGTGATTTATTTTAAATGAAAGAACACCAGCCATAAATAACCCTGTATTACAATTTAAGAATGTTTTGTGTTAACAAAAAGAAATAATACAAAATGTGCATAGACTAACTACCTACATAGATACAAACGCATTTTGCCAGCACCAATAGCACAAATATCTGTGAGGTGACCGCTTACCGCTTACCATTTGCTGGCTCAGTCGAATAAAGAAAAACATAATTCGTTGTGTTTACACAAGTGGTAAGTGTTAATGGGATGACATTAGACGTTTCTATTTATTGTACTAGTAGTAGGTAAGATATGAATGTTTATAATTTAAGTATTTTATACCTATAGCTTGCAGTCCTACGAAAACTTAACCACGGTAACACTTTACAAACGCGCTCGAGCAACGCACACATAGACAACCTCTCACGGACACGGAATCTCGTGACAGCTACGCTCGGACTGTTGAGAGCTGTTCCAAAGGTACTTACTGTTCTTGGCTATAGCCACTACAGATCGGGTTTGTGCTTCGATCTGTATTATAACTCGGTTCTTGATTATTAAATAAATAATAAAATAAAAATCATTTATTATCAGACAAAGTAGTCCATAGATTGTTAGTACAAATCAATTAATCTTAAAAACTATGTTAGTCTCACATATACTAAGGGAATACAAATGCATAATTGTACAAAAAACAAAAACAGACCCTGTGTGTAGCTCATCGGCCAACACAACGAATGTGCAAGTCCGTGAACCGCCCGAACACTGCCGCGTCCATTCTGTCTGCTATCATCTTCAGGATCCCATTGGAGCTCCCCCGCAACCTTTGTACTATCGAGGCACTCTTTTTGCGCATGATGGCGTAGAAGTCATCTTGCTCTTCATATTGCTTCTTAATTCTTCTTATAGATGGGTTTCTCTTCGGAGGTTTTATTATCGACCCGATACTTTCCTTTTCATCATGGCCGCTCGCTTTTTGGCGGGAGTCTGAATCTCTTTTGCCATTTTGGATTTTACTTTTTTCGTAACCGTCTTCACGTCTAACACTTCAGTTGTTTCATTTTTTATTTAATATTTTTTTTCTCCGCCACACTCTTTTAACCATTCCCGTGCCGTCTTTGTTCGTTTGGTCACAGGGCACCGCCTCTTTCACTGCGTTTTCGTATTCAACATAATATGGCGAATGAGTGAGGTGGCGACCTCTGTCCATCTCACTTGCGCGCGCATCCTTTCGTCTCTGTCGCACATTTCCGACTTTATACTTATCGGGCTCTACACGTTCCTACGCCGATCCAACCATTCATCCACTCTCAGTTGGGCAATATCGGCGGGTAAACTCTCTGGTTCTATATCCGTTTCCCCTTCTGGTTCTATATCTTCTAACGGTGATTTCGTATGCAAGTCTCATAATAATCATTTCCGCTTCCAATTGTTACTCTTGCCAACGTGGGCGCGTCGGGTGGGGGTGCGTCGTTGTTGCGTCTTACTTTCGTATGGTGGTGCCGCGTTCAGCGGTCTCTTGGAGCGGTTCCAATGGCGTCACGTTTGAGGCATTGCTTGAGGGTGATGCGTGTGGTCTGTCAAATGTTCGTAGTCCCGTTGTCGTTTCGGCTTGGCTTTGTCTTCGGGTAGTCGGCATCTTCTTTCTTGCTGCCCCTACTCCTAACAATCTCAAACGGGCACGCTATGTGTGGAGAGCCTGTCCAAGGATGGAGTTCGTGCGGGAGTGGAAAGGTAGGACCGTAGGACCTACCCAGCAGAGAGTCGACGTGGACAACGGGGCGCTCTCGTATCGGTTGGGTGTCCGACAGCTTAGTTAGTACTGGCGTAGCCGGACTTAAGCTCGTTTGAAAAAAACAAACTTACGACCCCGTCCGATAAGTCGTCCCGCCTTGAACGGCGTTTACTCAGAGTGCACACCAGTGCCCACCGTTTGGCACCGTTAGGTGGTGAGACGTTTTTTGAGCCGCGGTCCGCCCGCCATAAGCGTCCAGCAGACTACCAGGCTTGAGGCATTAGCCACAACATTAAGCCGAGCTGATCAGCCCATTCGGCTTTTAGTGATTATATTTCTGCTTGTTTCTGTTTTTTTTTTGTTGTAGTTAAGTAAATTGTGAAATGTTGAATCTTATTTTTTTTTATTCCTGTGTTTAAAAACCGAATAAATGTTTATTTTTATTATTATTATTATTATTATACTCTTTATTTATTTTATCTCTTAGATTTAGGTTTTTTATAAAAATTTAATAAAAAGTAAAATTTATCAAAATATTATACAAAATACAACTTTTATAAAAACCTAAACCTAGAACGCCGCCAGCAGCGGAGCAGGATTCAAGCTACCGGCGATTAAGGCTGCAGAGAAAGAAATCTCCTGACAATACGTGCCGTGTCCAGGAGTGTTGCCTTCTCAGCTTTTACAAGGTTCTCGTCATGCGGGATGGTGATATCGATGAGCATTGCCTGGCGCGTCGATCGATCTGTCAACACTATATCAGGCTTATAGGCAATAATAGTCCTCCGTGATAACAGATCGATGCCAGTAGAGCGTTATTATTATTATTATTCACTTTATTTATAATTTTTTTACAATATTTTATATAAAACATATTTACAATATAAAATATTATAAAAAACTTAACCTAGGTTGCCACCGGCAGCGGAAATAGACCTAAGCTATCGGTGGTTAGGGCTGCAGAGTGAGGAACCTCGTGACAATACGTGCCGTGTCAAGGAGTATTATTATTATTATCTTTATTTCTTTTATTTCTTAGCCTAGGTTTGTTATAATATTAATATAAAAGTAAAATACAAAAGCACATACAAAACATAATAATATTATAAAAAACTAGCCTAGGGTGCCGCCGGCAACTGGGCAGGGCTCAAGCTGCCGGTGGTTAGGGCTGCAGAGACAGGAACCTTCGGACTATCCGCGCCGTGTCCAAGAGTACCGCCTTCTGTATCCGACCTTTGATCCAGCCATTGAGCGAGAGTCTCTTAAGGTGTTGGTCGAGACTCTTCGCTACCAGACCGTTCGCAGACACGACTATCGGCACAATGATTGTCGAGTCAACATCCCACATGGCGGTTACCTTGTGAGCCAAGTCAAGGTACTTGCTCACCTTGTCCTTCTCGGCCTTTACGAGGTTCTCGTCATGCGGGATGATGACGTCAACAAGCACTGCCCGGCGGCGTTGCGATCGATCTATCAGCACGGTATCAGGTCTATTAGCTATAATAGTCCTCCGTGATGACAGCTCAATCTCAATAGAGCGTGGCACGGCCGTTTTCGAGAACCGGCGCAGGTGTGTATCTGTAGTACGGCACTTCGAAGTCCACAAGACCATATAGAAGAGCAAGTTGCGGGTGAATAATCCTAGCTACCAGGTTATGTCTGTGCAAACACTCGCCATTAGCAAGATAAGAACAACCGGAGATAATGTGCCTGAGTGATTCCCCGGGACGGCGGCATGCCCGACAAATGTCGACCGTACTGTCCTTCAGGATGTATATCCGTTATTTATTCGTCATGATAACTTCCTCCGCAATTGCACAGACAAAACCTTCGGTTTCTCTGAAGAGGTCCCCGAATCGTAGCCAGTAGCCTCATAGTATGCTCGCATGCAGTTCTCGTTCATAGTTTGAGACCATCGCATGCGGCGCACTACACTACCGGCAGCGGGAGCCGTAGGCGGGGCATTGTGTCCCGCAGGCCCCAAGCGTGCCGGCAACGGTGGTTGTCCCCGCCGCGCAGGTATATATATAAAAATATAGAAAATTGTAAAAAAGCAGTTGACAACGTCAACGGACCTTAGACATTATTATAATTACGAGTGCTCCTTTTTCTCTTATCCAAGATCACTGGGTAGATTAGCGCGTTCAAACAAACAAATAAAACAAACTCTTCAGCTTTATTATATTAGTAATAGATAAGGAAACATCATGCTATGTATTAAAAAAAATATTACTTAAATATTATATTATTATATTTAAATATTAAAATAAAATTAAATACAATTTAAGCGCTTTAATCGCTAACAAGATAAAAAACACGGAGGAGGTGTGCGAGAGGCTCGTGTCATGACGTCAGCAGTCGTGTACGCACACGAGTGTAGGCACCAAAATAACTTAACCTCTTTTACCCCCGTCGCTGCATACTCTTTTACTTTTTCACAACGAAATTAATTCTACATGGAAGGCTCTGGTTATGTTAGCCAGCGCCAAGATCTTCAACCTCTGTTCTTTTTGTTTATATCTACCTACTTACTTTATGAATTCTTGTAAAGACTTCTTTATCGTACGGTATTCTGTTTTTTATTGATGCCACTGTGTAATGAGCGTATAATGTATATATTACTTATATGATACAGGTGTTAATTGTATGGATGTAGGTCGTGGTTATACACTCGGCGTCAAAAAAATCGCACCTCTTAGAAAATCACTTTCAAATGTCATTTACTCTTGATATGCACATGCAGTCGCATTAATTATGATTTTATTTACAAGGTTACTTAATTAACTTAATAAAAAACATTACTTTTCATTATCAAATAAAACCTAATGCAACAAATAAAGTGTCACAAAAATTCGATGCAAATTTTGCTACCCGTGAGAGTTGCTAGTTGCGCTTCCTTTGTGGGTATAAAACGGTCAACACGGGTTCAATGTGGGTCATTCGCTATTCAACCGTTGAAGAGGACACACGCACAGATTTTGATGGATACCACAGCTGATAAAGCCGCTCAAGTGGTTGCACTACTGCAATCAGGGGTGCGGCAGTGTGATGTCGCCCGGCAACTGAACCTGAGCCGTTATTCCGTTCGAAGAGTGTACCAGCGCTTCATAGAGACCGGTGGCTATATCCGCAGACACGGTTCGGGTAGACGTCGCTGCACTTCGGAAAGAGACGACCGGTTCGTTGTGTCGAACTCTTTGAGAAATCGTTTCTCCAACGCTGTTGAGTTGCAACAGCAGCTCCAGGCAGTTCGCAGACGCACCGTAAGCGTATCTACGGTTAGAAGAAGATTGAAGGAGAAGAAGATAGCGGCCCACAGAGCTGCTACGGGTCCAAAATTGACTGCAGCGCATCGGCGAGCCCGCTTGCAGTTTGCTCGTGACCACGTCGATTGGACCCTTGAGCAGTAGAGATGTTCTCTTCTCAGACGAGACGCGAGTGTGTCTTTTCTGCAACGACCGACGGAGAAGAGTATACCGGAGGCAGGGTGAACGTTTCGCCCAAGCCTGCATCCAGGAGACGGTGGAATATGGTGGCGGATCCTGCATGTTCTGGGGCGGTATGTCTGCTGCCGGCAAAACCGACCTTGTCTGCGTCTCCCGGACTGGAGGTGCTCGCGGACAAGGGTCGCTGACTGCTCGCCGCTATGTCACTGAGGTCCTGGAAGTGCATGTGGTCCCCTTTGCCGAATCTTTTGGCGAGGGGTTCACATTAATGCACGACAACGCTCGCGCTCACACTGCAGGCATCGTGAGCGACTTCTTGCAGAGGTCCCAAATCTCTGTGATGCAGTGGCCAGCGCGAAGTCCGGATCTGAATCCTATAGAGCACCTCTGGGACCATCTTAAACGTAAGGTTCGATCTCGGGATCCAGCTCCTTCGACTCTACAGGAGCTCCAAGACGCGGTGATTGAAGAATGGGGGCTTATCCCTCAAGAAGAGCTCCTGAAGTTGGTGAGGTCCATGAGGGACCGTATGGAAGCCGTGATCAGGGCAAGGGGGGGTAACACTAGATTTTAAGTTAATTTTAAGACACTTTTTGTACATTTTTCTTTGTAAATTATCTGTTGTTAATTAGGACTTAATTAAGGATTTTTATTATTTTATTAATTTTAATGTTGTTTGTATAATTATAATTAAACAGAAAGTTAAATTTAATTGTTTTTTGATACTCCTTTTTGTTACCTTTCTAATGATACCCAACACTATCCTCTACATAAGGTTTAAGAATTTTTAAAGATGATTTTTAAAAGGTGCGATTTTTTTGACGCCGAGTGTAATAATGTAAGCACACGAATAAGTTTGTATAAATATTGTAGCAATTGAATTATTTATTTATCACCAGGTAATTTTATATTCCCACTGCTGATGCACGAGCTTTCCCTATGGATGGATAGGGAGAGTGAAAAGGCCATAAACCAGCACGCGGGCCATTGCGAGGCGGTGGTTGTTAGCGACTGCTATTGCAGCCGGGGTGCCTGCTGCCTAACTCTATCGCCATCGCTCTCGCTATTGCGCTTTAAAGTTTATGGCGTCATCTTGTCATTTCGAAAGCGACATAAGTGCAATATCGAAAGCTATAGGCTGTAGCTTTCGATATTGCTTTCATATTGCTTTCATATCTCTTTTGAAATGACAAGATGACGCTATAAACTATAGAGCGCGATGGCGAGAGCGATGGCGATAGAGTTAGGCGGTCGGAGGGCTGGTTTTACATGCATTTAATGTATTAGATTCCCGATGAACCCCTGGAAAACGGTAGGCGACTTTGGGGCCACGGAGCCACAGCTTACAATGACGTTTGTGGCGATGATATTTTGCAACCTTAATTTAATTTTTATTATTAAGATTTAAGGTTCACAGTAAGCTAAAGTTGTTGATGCCTATAGGTATCCGATGTTTTTTCAGATTTTGTTATTCGAAATTTAAATGTAATAGTTATGTTAGCAAACCACTTTCGATATGCATTTTTGTTCCGCATCCCTAATACATAATTGATCGAAGCTTCCGAAGCTTACAAATTGCTCACAGGCTAGACACGTTAACCACTGCGCCATCTGCGTTCTCAATTATTTATTCTTGCAACCATTTATACATCGTGTGCCAATACGACACACATACAGTCTTCGCAGATACCCGTATTCGACACCAACTTTCATCACACTACTGTCCCGACGACGGGATATCTACTTGAATGCAAAAGCCGTATCATCATCGAATTTTCAACCTTTCAACGACATCTCAACTGCGACGACGCGACGCCTTGTTAAATCGACGTCTCGTTAGGTATATCAAAAAACTGTATGTCGCTTTTCTTTTTTAAAACAATACCTAACGTTAGTTTTTAGAATTTTTAACTTTTTTTGAATGCAGAGAGCACCAAATGTCTGCAGAATCAGTTCTTAAAGTAAAGATTGTAGATCATTGCAAAGTTCGTTTGAATTCGTTTCTAGCTACTTTATGCTGCATTGTTATAAATTATAAGTAAACACATAAACAGTTATAACCTTGTTATTGTTTAACTAGCGGCGCCCCGTCCCGGCTTCGCACGGGTGGACATTTCTTTTTTATAAAGCCTATGTTACTCAGCGCTAATGTAGCATTCTAATGATGAAAGATTTTTTTTAAATCGGTCCAGTAGTTTTTGAGTTTATTTAACCGTTATAAACAAAAATACAAAGCTTTCCTCTTTATAATATTAGTATAGAAAGGACAATACTGTCGATCACTGGTTCCTGTCGAACACTGTACCGTACCCTACTGGTACCGGTACCACACTAAGGCCAATGGTCGGTACCATTCCCAGAAATACCGGTATTTAAATAAAATACCAATGCTACTAACGTTCTTACTGCGACCAACTTAAAAAAGTGATGGCTAGCCAGGCTGACTTATGAAAAGCCTTACCAACAGTAACAGAATAATAAGTTCCAGTATCCTAAATAATTTATCCTAGGATCTCCTAGGGTAAAGGAGATAGAATAGCTCTTGGCGCCCAATAGAAATAGGCGTCAAAATGCAAAATGCGAAGCCAATTTCGAGAACAAAATAAAAAATGTTATCGTCTTTGAGATGAGTGCGTGATATTTAATTTTATGTTATAATTCTAGCTCTACCCTGATCAAGGACTAGGTTCGGCAGTAGTGCGGTTTATTTGCTATATGTAAAGATTCGGTGGAATACTCTAAATCCCTTTGCTTGTCTAAAATAGGACAAACATAAAAAAATAAGTTTAAGAAAAACAGAGATTGTTGTTTGTTTGTTTTACAATTTTAATTTTTATTGTTTTATTGTAAAACCCTACAGAAGCCATTTCACAAGAAAATAATTGTTTTATTGTTCTTTTCCATAGGTAAATTGAATCATGGATGAAAATATTTGTCAAGCATGTTTAAGTGAGAATCGGCGGATTGTTCCATTAATGAAAATACATTCTGTAATACATGAAATAAATTTTTGCGAGGTTAGTATACTATTTTTATGAGGAACAAGGTCTTCATAATTTCGGTCAGAGTAAATTTAAACTTTAAGGTCAGAGTGTCGCCTTCTAAACTAACTAACTAACTTTTAACTTTACTTTTTAATTTTAGCTTTTAAACTTTTTATTTAGTTCTATTTTTGATCCTAAAACTATTAATGTTCTATATATGTACATACTTACACACATTTATTGAATTAATTGCAGTTGCAACATTTAAGAGGTGGTGTTTGCTGGGAGTGTCAGAGGCTTATGGAAAAGTTTATCAAATTCAAGTTACAAGTAAAGAATGCACAAAATTCACTTATACATATGGTAGGTAAACAAACTTCTACTGTGATGCATCATTATGCGATATTGTCGTAAATCTTACTTGTTTGGTCTAGACCACATTCAATTTCTATATTTATAACTTACTAGCGCTTTACCTTCGACTTTGTCCTCATGGATTTGAGATTTTAAAAAGAAATCTTTTTTTATCAATATAAAATACGGCTTAAGTTACCCACAAGGTATATAGAATTCTAACAGTAAAATAATTTTTGGAAATGAACAAGCTGTTCCAAGTTACATAAAATGGTTACTGTATGGGATTGACATAAACATCATTAATATGTTTTGTTGACTTACGTCAATCCCGTACAATAATCATTCTGTTTGCCATGCCACTTGTCTAGGGGGGCTGTCGGCTGAGACGATGATGATGACTTTTTTTTCTGCATTTTGGCAATCTGTTTCAAACAATAGGCCATTCTTTTGGTTGAGAAATTCTTATGAGTAAATGTTGTTGTTAGAAGGGGCTTGTCAAGCTACTCCACCCTTGTTTCTGGTGTTATTTATATCAGAATCTTTTTCCAAGGTTCGGAATGTCGTGTCTCTTTAGCCTAATATACTATTGGCATAGGGAGAGGGCTCCCTCTTTCCTGATACCTCGAGCTGCTTTCGACAGTTTGTTTTCGATGACGATGATGATGATGATGATTTATTTCTAGGTACAAAATAGAAAATGCTACAGCCAGTTGTCCATACAATCAAAGTATCTTTACGACTATATTTTTAATTACAATTACGATCCGCTAACCAACACCAATGAAAGCAAAACAGAAGTAAACGCAATAAAAGAGGAAGATTCAACAACAGAATACCACGATTATGACGAACATATCGATTCGAAGAGTGCTTACAATCAAAAACCTGACGTCACCAACCAAGACATAAATGTATATGTTGATACAATAAAAAACCAGTCTAATAAAGCTAAAACTTATGAAGAATATTGTATTGACAGTGTTTTTAACAACAGCAATAGAACGTCTTGTACACTTGGGAATGAGAGTAGTGAAGTCACTTCAATGCTGGTCACTACTTGTGTTATAAAGAATGAGAAACAACTCGTAGGCCCAGTGAAGGATAAGTTTAAGCGAATAAATTTCAGTGTCAAAGAGATGTTGAAAAATAGAGAAGAGAAACGTAACCATCCCAACTTCAAGAAGATCCCGTTCAAATGTGACAGTTGTGTGCTCGGGTTCACTAGGAAGGAGACATTTGATGTGCACGTGGCAAAGAAACACGAGGAGGTTTGTATGATCAGCAAATTTTAGCAACGTTTTAGCTATCTTATCTTATCTTAGTGGGGCCTGCCGAGGTTTCCCTCTCGCAGTAACACCTCGATCCATCGGGATCTTTTGTGCAACCCCATCCTTTCACTCTTCCTCCTCCGCAAAGATAGAGGCCATGAGTTTGGCAACGTCTTTAAGAGCGAAGAGCCTGAAGTCCTCCGGTTTCGGATAGGCCGACCCCAGGAGTCCCATTCTTTTAATTCATTCTTTTAACGTTTTAGCTATAAAATGCAATTATAACTCAGAATTTTTGTATGTAAATATTATTTTAATTTAATGGAAAATATATTTTTTTAATACTTTTTTATTTATTTTTAATTGATTTTATAATACTTAATATTATTCATGTTTACTAACGTTAATTTTGTCGTATCATAATTTTTTTTATATGTTAATTTTTTTAACTTGATTTACTTATAGAATGATGGAACATAGTATCAAAGTTAATTTGGACATATTCACAGACCCATACGTTCCATTGCCATATACATAATAATAATAAAACATGTTTCAGGTAGTAGGCCTTTACATCTGTGACGTATGCAAAACTCGTTTCCCAAACAAGAAACCGCTAGAAAGACACTGCCAGAAACACTTCACAGTATACCGTTGTAACTTCTGCAAGTTTGAAAGCATCGAGCTATGGTCTGCTCTCAACCATTGCAAGGCGAAACATAGTGCTGATGACATAGACAATATACACTGTCAGCAATGTCCTGTTGTTGTAAGGTATGTAAATCACAGATTAAATAATAGTTAATATGTACGTCCCATGATGATCTGAGACGTGAAGAGAATGTATCAGCTGCCTAACGTCCCGTGCATGTCGTAAGAGCTGGCTACGGGATAAGGGTTCCAAGATGCTCGCACATCAGGCGATCGGCTAGCAACCAATCACTGATGATGATGGTATCTATTCCACCCTACTTAGATTAGCCCTACTTTGATTATGTAAAATGTGGCGTCTAGGTCCCAAACGGTTTACTCAAAATTGGTGATTTTGATTCTCTGTCTACCCCCTTTTGGGAGAAAGACGTGAGAGTATGTATGTATGTAAGTATATAGTAATGTGTAATTCATTTTCATTTGGTTACATCAACTAGAATTCAGAACGCGTCATGGTCATTCTAGCAGGCTTTTCCAAACTTATGTCTCCAGATATCTTTGTAAAAGTGTTAAAGTTTCCAGATGGCGGCAAACCCCTCAAACACCGGCTGTTTTATTTCAATAAAAAGTAGCAAATACGATTGCAAAAACATTTTGGGGTTTTTACGCGAACTCGTTCGTGTACCTGTACTTTGAGAAACCCTGTTCTAGTGCCATCACGTAAATTTCGCGTTGTGGCTGTTTTGCTGTGACCACGACGCGTTGTGAGTTGTTTCTTCGCTCAATTAGCGATTTCGTTCTATGAGGATTACATACAGATAGATAAACGTATTAACAAAAAATATATTTTGAAAAAGGTATTGAAAAAATTTCCACAATTGGAATTGTTATTTGTTTGCAACAAAATTTGCGTAAAGTTATATTGTGAATAATGTATTATTTCTCGTGGGGACGTCGTCGCCAGCCGAACGGACGATCCACCCGCGTTGTCTGCGGGCCACTTCATCCTTTTCGATCCGGGTTTATCCAGCTTTCACGGCGCCCCGTCGAATCTTTTGGTCTCTTTGGTGAATCTTGCGATCTGCTCCACCTTCAGATCCTTCAAGTCCTCTATGTCTAGTGTATCCGACCCCCAGAGCTCCCATCTTATCAGTGAGTACATACCCAAATAGCATTTTACTCCATTTAAGAGTACACATTTGGTTCCCAGGTGTACTTGAAGCATTATTACAGTTCACTCGTGATGTATAGGCAACATCATTGCGATTAATAACGCCTATACCTGTCTAAGGGACTTATAGGAGTGTAGAGTTATACTTTTATACGATTGTTGGTGTTATAATACTCTAACAACTATCCTTTAGTCAGCCGTCTGACTAAGAGCATCTTATCTTATCTTATCTTGAGGCCCCACGCCTGCCGAGGTTTCCCTCTTGCAGTAACACCTCGACCCATCGGGATCTTTTGTGCAACCCCATCCTTTCATTCTTCCTCGTCTGTAAAGATAGAGGCCATAAGTTTGGCAACGTCCTTAAGAGCGAAGAGCCTGAAGTCCTCCGGTTTCGGATAGGCCGACCCCAGGAGTCCCATTCTTTTCCTAGCCAGAGAGTCGCAGTCACACAGTAGGTGCTGCATCGACTCCGTTTCCTCTCCACACGCCCTACACAAACTATTTGTTGAAAGGTGCATTCTGTGGAGCATTTGTTTTGTGGCATAGTGCCCTGTCAAGGCACCGATGGTTAGTCGAGCCTGCCTTCTAACGCCTCCGCATATGAACTTACTCCGTCCTAAGGCGTTTTCGCCAAGGAAGGATTTGGAGTGTTTCATACCCGACTGCTCCTTCCATTCGATGCCGTGCCTGTTTTCGATGTAATCTTTTAAGGCCTTGTTAATGGTACGTGGTGCAAGTGCCACGAACGGCTCAGGACCGATGAGCTGGGTCTCCGAGCCTTCCCTGGCAAGCGCATCCGCCATCTCGTTACCGTGGATTCCCATATGGCCTGGGACCCAGATCAATCGCACCTTGTTATGTCTACCTAGCTTGTTTAGAGCTGTTGTGGTTTTTAGAACAAGACCAGAGTCGATTCTGGGCGATATGAGTGACTTGAGCGCAGCCTGACTGTCACTCAGGATGAATATATTTCGCATTTCCATAGCTAACTCTATATTCTGCTTTGCGCATAGGAGAATTGCGAAAGTTTCTGCTTGGTAAACAGTAGCAAATTTTCCCATGCTTTAACTATGCTTGAAGTCATTATTATAGACGCCTGCCCCTGTGCCCGACTTCATTTTTGATCCGTCAGTATACCAGATTAGGCTGTCTTTCTCCGGAGACGGTGGCCCTCGTTTCGTTTAGTGGTGTTGATTAATTTTAGCAGGTTGAACCGAGCCACGATAGCATACTTGGTATGGTAGTGCACCTGACTGTACCCGGAATGTCAATGGAATGGGTGTGGGTTCAAATCTCGCTTTTGGACATTGTTGTATTGGACGACTTTTGGCTGAGTTGATGATTAATCAAAAATTGTATTGCAGAACAGTCGAAGATTTGGATGAGCATATGAAAGCGCTGCACATGGTGTATTGTAATGAGTGCGGGGAGAAATTCAAAGGGAAAAACACTTTGAGGACCCACAAAAGGTCAGTTTTTTAAATTGTCATTAATTATTATTATTTCTTTTAAGTTCTGTATTCTTTACTACTCAATGTCAATCCTTGGGGGAGGCCTTTGTCCAGCAGTGTACCAGGCTATCATGAGTCACAAGGAGGTATACCTGGAGTGAGCTACATACGTAGGTAAGGCTGTGAGGTAGTTTAAGTATCAGGCTAGCATGAGTTAAAAGGAGTTCCGCACTGGGCCCGCGTGGTGGTTTATGGCCCGTTCTCCCTGTGGTGTAAACCTCTATAGGGAAGGCTCGTGCCCCAGCAGTGGGGACATAGAATGAGCTGGGTGATGATGATGTGAATTGTGAAGTGACTATTAAAATGTTTATTTGTCTATCTATATAGGCGTATTCATGGCGTCAAACGCGAGTTCATATGTGAGTTTTGCACGAAGAGTTTCGCAACACGCACCCGTTTGGAATCGCACGCGGCGGGCCATAGTACCGTTTTGGCGAAACAACTCGCGTACTGCGCGCTCTGCCGTGTTCAGTACAAGAGTGTTCATGTCTATCGAAGCCATTTGAGACACAGCGCGGCGCACTCGAAGGACAAGTGAGTAAAAAAAAATCGAAAAAAAAATGCAAAAAAAAAGCTTATTTTTTTCTTTTTGTTTCTAACGCATTTAAAAGACTAAAAGTAGCTTTAAAAGGTCCCTCAGTGCAAGTTTTATGCACCATTCGAATGAAAATAATAGTTAGTATTCTTATGAATATGAATCCTGTATAATAATTATAGATTTGAATTTCACAGATTTCCATGTCCGGATCCGGGGTGCGACAAAAAGTTCTCGTCCAAAATTTACCTAACCAAACACCACAACTTTTACCATTTGAAGAAATCACAATTTAAGTGCGAAATATGTAATAAGGTAAGTTTTTTTTTATGTTGTTTCGCTACATATAATGTTTTTTTTTCCGCTAAAGCTAAATGAAATATTTGTGGAAGCTCAGGGAAGCTTTAAACGGTGAGAAACATAAACAATAAGTAACGGAAAATACTAAAAACGACAATTTAATTTTCCAATACTTCCACCATGAAAAAATTTCCACAAGCAGGATTTAAACCTGCACCCTCCAGACATACCGGGTCAGGTGCTCTTCCAATTGAGCTATCGTGGTTCTAACCAGCTTTATTATTAATAAATCAACAACTATTAATGCCGGGCTCCTTCAAAAGTAGCACCTTCAATGGTTTGCAATAAAAACCATTGTCTGTCACTCTGTATGAAGTTGACAGAGACAGGACGAGTTTTAAATCTTAATTGTGTCTCTCTGTAATCTCAGGTTAAGATGGAACGGCCTTATTCAAAATTGGTGTTACTTTTTAAATTAGATTTAACTCTAACATCCTGACTTAATTTAAACGACTGACGTTTAAATCAATTATTCTGGATTAAGTGCCTCATTTTTGAACAGCCTGGTTTTAATTATTTTTTAATAAATATTTATTTTATTTTATTTTATCATCTTAGGAAAACCAAGGTTTACAAAATTGGTAAAAAACCAAGGTTTACAATAGGGTCATCAAGCGATACACATAAAACCACTGATAGGTTCTCACCGATAGAAGTTACTTAATAATAATTAAAACTAGACGCACTAAGCAACGCATTATTAACCTCGCTCAAACTATTAACGAGTTGGTATTACCGCAACAGAATATCTAGTAAAGAATATTATGTGGGTTCGAAGAACCGCTCGCTCAACATCCGCCTCGCTGATGGTACACTGGTATCGAAGAGGTCCAGCTCAAACTGATTTTAAGTAGGTGCTATTTCTTAGATTTTCATTTCTTTTTCTTCCAAACCTCGATAACTTTTTGCATAACGTCATAATATTGGGTTTTGGGGAGTCAATAATAAACTTATTCACTGTTATTAAATAATTACTTTAATTATTTAATAGGAGAGTACGTGTCTAATCGAGCACGGTCTGCTCAAGACTAACTATGGGTGTTCCCCCGGGAGTCAAGTTGAAAACATACGTATAATGAACCTTAGTAACAAATTAATAAGATGGACTCTATTACTAAACAATTAAGTGCATATTAGCATGGGACGAGTTTGAGTTATTTTTGGTGTTATCCAACACGCCCCCTCAAAAATAAATTCTCTTTATCTTACTTAATTAAATTATATATCATAACATTATAATAACAATTACATTATGATGTACTCTCCTTTTGACTGGAAACATTTCTATTGGCCCAACATTCGTTGCAACGAGGATTAGGGAAACCAGTCATAACCTAATCAGGCCAACAATGTCAATAAAATAAAATTACAATACACCTAATCTTATTCTCAATTCTGAGAAGCGTGAGGTCGCCAATGACTTTGTCAGCACATCAGCCAGTTGATTACCTGTGGGAACATAAACCATTTTAATAACATTTTTCTCAACCTGTTCCCTAGAAAAATTATACTTTATATCAATGTGCTTTGATCTTTTATGACAAGTTGGGTTGTTAGCAATACTTATACACCCATTGTTATCCTCATGAATAGGAATTGCACCAAGTAACTCAATATTTATACTGGTCATTAAAGCTTTCAACCACAAAGCTTCTCTAACTGCTTCAAACAAAGCCATACACTCCGCTTCAGTAGACGAAGCAGCTACTGAACACTGCCGTTTTGTTTGCCAACATAATTGTGCATTGTTCAAACAATTGAAACAAATAACCCGTGGTGCCTTTTCTAAACAGTTCGTCACTACCCCAATCGGAATCAACGAAACCATTCAATATGTTCTCATAATCATTGCGGGTGTAAGTTAACTTTAAATTTATGGATCCTTTCAAATACCGCAACACTCTTTTCAAGTGTGACCAGAGTGCCTGATTGTTTTTGTTAGCGAACCTACTGAGAATGTTCACAGAAAAACTTAAGTCAGGTCGGGTACACAACATAATATACATCAAACATCCGATAAGGTTTTTACAAGGGGCATTTGTCGTTTCACACGAATTCAAAGCTTCAAGATCAACTTTAGTTTCTAATGGCGTACTGACAGGTTTACAGTCACTCATGTTAAACTTTTCTAAGACTGTTTTTATGTAACTACTTTGATCCAAAGTAACTTTTCTTTTTTGTGGTCTTGTCTTGTAACTTTTATTCCCAAGAAACAATTTATGTCTTTCAAATCAACCATTTTAAACTTTTGCATTAAATAACTTTTAAAGCTATTCATGGTAGACAATAGTCCCGTTGCTATTACGACATCGTCAACATAAAGAACAACATAAATGTTTTTATAGATATCTCCCGTGTCTAGGACATAAATACATCGATCTGCAGATGAGTATCGAAAACCTTTTTCAATTAGCGCTTGTTCAAACATTTGAAACCAACAACGAGCAGATTGTTTTAATCCGTATAAAGCTTTCTTTAACTTACAGACATTATTATCTGCCTTAGGAAGACCTTCAGGAATTTCCATGTATATTTCTTCGTTAAGATCCCCATTTAAAAATGCTGTTTTCACGTCCATATGGTGGACAAGTAAATTAAATTGATTCGCAAAGGCAATCATAAACCTGAAACTTGCAATTCTCGCAACAGGTGCAAATGTTTCATTATAGTCAGTCAAATACTCTTGACTAAAACCGCGAGCAACTAAACGAGCTTTATATTTTACAGGTTTCCCAAACTCATCATTTTTAATATTAAATAACCATTTACAACCGACGATATTTCTGTTTGCTGGTTTAGGCACAATTGTCCACGTATTATTTTCAATTAGTGAATTAATTTCATCAGCTATAGCATTTTGCCATAAATGTCTGTCATTTCTAAATTCAATTTCTTTATATGACTTAGGTATTTTGCATACTAAAGAATTTGTGGACAATAAATAGCTTTGAGAAATATCATCGTTTTCATCATAAGAAATAGTAGGCATGTTTTTAATCCTTTCACTCCGTCTAAGGTCTTTTGAATTCATATCAGTTGGAGACGTGATCAACTTGTCCTGCAATGAAGAGTAGTCTGAAACTGGTTGCACATCTGTTACGCGAACAGGTTTTTTAGGTGGTGGACCTAACGGTACAGTTTGTGACACTATATTATTATCTGATTTATCTATATCAGAGTTGTATGACTTTCTGAAATCACACACGTCAGAGTTACCAAGCGTACTGGAACTTTCAGACATAATTCTTTCAGTATGCTTGCTGGAATTAACTGATGTTATTCCACCAGACTTTGAAGGTCTGCTCGATAAGAAATTAATCTCATCGACTATTACATCTCTGACTCTCACAAATATCTCATCTACCACATTCCACACCTTGTAGCCATTCGGTTCATAGCCAACAAATATCCCTTTTAAGGACTTATTATCAAACTTGGCTTTCCTCACTTTATTATGATAATAAACCGTAGAACCGAAAACCCTCAAATACTTTAATTGAGGTTTCTTTTCATGCCACAATTCAAATGGTGTGATATCCATTTTCAGTGCCTTGGTGGGGCTTATATTGATTAAAAATGTAGCAGTTAAAACAGCCTCACCCCAGAACGCTTTATCTAAATTAGCACCCGATATCATGGCGCGACTACGTTCCGTAATTGTTCTTATCATTCTCTCAGAGATTCCATTTAAGGAAGGAGTATGAGGCACTGTCATGTGGTAGGATATACCCTTTTGCAAACAGTACTCTTTCATTTCATTCGATAAATATTCACCACCATTGTCACAGTACAAATTGATCAGTCTCAAACCAAAACGAGCTTCACTTTTTGCAGCAAAGTCCCGAAATGTTGCAAAAACATCTGATTTATGAACTATTAAATACGTCGCACAGTAATGCGTATACTCTTCAATATAAAAACTACAAAATAGTTTTTGTCGTCGAGGGTCGAAGGCGTGACGGGTCCGGAAACATCTGTATGGACATTAAATAGAGGTCGTTTTAAAATATATTTTTTTTTTGACTTTGATTTATTAAATGGCAAACATGCTTGTGTAGGGATTTTACATATTTATATTTACATTTATATAAATATATTATATTCTACATATTTATATTTACACTTATATAAATATATTTTAATCTACATTTTTACCTAATTTCAATTATTTACATTTATGTACAAAAGTCAACAAACTTAATATTAACTTATAAACTACATAAAAATATATATAACATTAAAACTTAATCCTATAATCTATTTTATACATACACAACATTAAAATAAATATAACAATCACAATAAATGTCTAAATAATCACACAAAATACAAAAGCTTAAAAATCAGTAATCGACACGCATCTTGTTGACACCATTGGAGAAGCGCACCGCAAACCGGTCCTATTGTTCTTAACGGGGCGATTTGCCTGCGCAGTAGGATGCGCGCGCGCCGCCAGTCGCAAATCAATGTTAGACGTGAAACCAGTGTCGCTCGACTACCGCCCGCACGTACTCGCGTAGCTTTGTTTACATTGCTTAAGCTATATCTGTGATCTATCGCTATTGACTGTTATTTCCTTATCTGTTATCTATCACTCCTTCTATAACATCTGGTGTTGTGTACTGTGTTGTATAAACTTTCTTCTTCTGTGTCGTACAAATAAACTGTTTCCCGTGTACGTGAGTTTGAACTATATTTCTATTACCACAACACACCCACATCTACCCATAACTGGGGTGAGTGCGCTCAGCAGTCAGTGCGTCAGAGCTTGCAAGTGCCAGTGGAGAGTGCTGCTGCAGGATGCCCCAGTCTACGGTGAGTCGAGACGGGTGGGGTGTAGGCGCGTTGCCAGTGATGCAGTGTGCTGTTCCTGTCTGCGGTGAGTCGAGACAGGTGATGATGACGGTGGGTCCGAGCTGCTGGTGTGCAGGGCTGCCACGCCGGAGTGATGCGGCCGACATTGATGCACCGGTCGTGGGCTGCGGAGACCAGGTCGGGATGATGCCGTCGAGTGTGCCGGAGGTCCAGGAAGCGTCGTCCAAGATGCTGCGGTGGAACCTTGTGGCTCGATTGCTGGCTTGCTGTGACTGCTGGCGAAGGTAGATGATGGATGAGGAGTGATGGATGGGTGCTGCTGCGACGATGTTGAAGGTGCTTCTGTGCTCCGTCGGGGTCACCACTGTAGGAAGCCTGTGGTAGAGGGAATCACGTCGGGGTCACCACTGTAGAAGGCCTGTGGTAGGATGGTGCGCCACATCACTCCCCCCCTGAGACCGGAGGTCGATGTCAGTGAGTGGTCTCGCAAATGTATAGCGTGTCAACGCGCTAAGGTAAACCGTCACGTGTCGTCTCCTCTTGGCACCTTCGATTTACCTCGCTCTAGGTTTTCCTTCATCCATGTGGACATAGTTGGCCCTTTACCTCCATCTCAAGGCTATAGGTATTGTTTTACTGTCGTGGATCGTTTCACACGCTGGCCGGAAGTCACGCCGATGGTCGATATGACTGCCGAAACCGTTGGTAAGGCGTTAATATCGTGGATATCCAGATTTGGATGTCCAACGGATATTGTCACTGATCGCGGTCGACAGTTTGAATCCACACTTTTCCAATATCTTAAAAAAATGATCGGATTCAAACATCGCAAAACAACCGCGTATCACCCAGCGTGTAACGGGCTAGTGGAAAGATTCCACCGACAATTAAAAGCAGCAATAATGTGCCACGCCGACTGCAACTGGGTAGACTCATTGCCCTTAGTACTCCTCGGAATACGCAGTGCCTATAAAGAAGACCTTAAAGCTTCATCGGCCGAGTTAGTTTATGGCGAGCCCTTACGTCTGCCTGGAGAATTCTTCCACGCGGCTACATCTGGTTCTACTGACATCTCGGACTTTACCACTCGCCTACGCCATTTTGCCATAAAGCTTAACCCGTCTCCCGCTGCGCATCATAATAAGGACAAAGTTTTCATTTATAAGGACCTTAATTCTTCGAGTCACGTATTTTTGAAGGACGATGCATTGCGAGGTTCTTTAAAACCTCCCTACACCGGCCCGTACGAAGTATTTGACCGTAATAACAAAACTTTCAAAATTTTGTTTAAGGGTAAAATTGTCACTGTATCTATAGACCGCCTTAAGCCGGCCTACATACTAGCTGACCCAATCCCCACTCCGATTCCTATTACTCCAAATCTTATTCCACCTCCTACTCCAATCCCAGTAACTACTCCTAATACAGTGCCAAGAACTACACCAGCACAGGATGATCTCAGGAAAACTAGATCAGGTCGCGTAGTACGTTTTCCTAATTACTATCGCCCGTAGTGACGGTCTCTGGGGGGGAGTGATGTAGGGATTTTACATATTTATATTTACATTTATATAAATATATTATATTCTACATATTTATATTTACACTTATATAAATATATTTTAATCTACATTTTTACCTAATTTCAATTATTTACATTTATATACAAAAGTCAACAAACTTAATATTAACTTATAAACTACATAAAAATATATATAACATTAAAACTTAATCCTATAATCTATTTTATACATACACAACATTAAAATAAATATAACAATCACAATAAATGTCTAAATAATCACACAAAATACAAAAGCTTAAAAATCAGTAATCGACACGCATCTTGTTGACACCATTGGAGAAGCGCACCGCAAACCGGTCCTATTGTTCTTAACGGGGCGATTTGCCTGCGCAGTAGGATGCGCGCGCGCCGCCAGTCGCAAATCAATGTTAGACGTGAAACCAGTGTCGCTCGACTACCGCCCGCACGTACTCGCGTAGCTTTGTTTACATTGCTTAAGCTATATCTGTGATCTATCGCTATTGACTGTTATTTCCTTATCTGTTATCTATCACTCCTTCTATAACATCTGGTGTTGTGTACTGTGTTGTATAAACTTTCTTCTTCTGTGTCGTACAAATAAACTGTTTCCCGTGTACGTGAGTTTGAACTATATTTCTATTACCACAACACACCCACATCTACCCATACTTGCTTTCCATTTATGCAATCTTCACATAATTCATCACTCGGTGAAATGTGATTTAATTTTTCAATATCAGAAAACAATTGCTTTGTTTTAATTTGCATAAACTTAGATTTGCCAATGTGACCTAATCTTTTATGCCATAATACGTAATTATTGTTTACACCTCTATTTAAAGACCCTGCAGTATATAAAGCACAGTTGTGAAGCATAAAGTTAATGCCAATTAAGTTGTTTACTGACTCACCCTTTGTTACCAGATTCTTACCCTCGTCGTATACCTGAACGCTGCCATCTTTGTCAAATACAACAGTCATACCAGCTTGTTGCATTTTCTTCACTGATAACAAGTTGTATGGTATGTCAGAGCTAAAAAGTACATCCTGTAGCATTCCCTTTACGTTAAGGTTACTCATAACAGGTAGATTTCCTTTCTTCGTAGCCATTATGTACGTGCCATTTTTCGCAACCGAAATACTAATAGGTTGTTGAAGAGGTACAAAGTATTGCGCCAAATCCTCTCTGTTTATCAAGTGGTCTGATGCTCCCGAATCCAAAATGAATGTTATTGTATTCTCTTCTTCATTTCTAATGCGGTTACTAACGGTATCTCCTGCCATGAAAGCAAATCCTGAGATATTTGAGTTCTTTTCGGTATCTGCAGACATCTGGACCGCTTGAATTGTTCTATTGTCGGGACGAAAATTTTTCTTTAAGTTTTTATTAAAATGGCATGTCCTTTTTATGTGTCCAGTTTTGCCACAAATATGACACTTCATGTTTTTGTATTTGTTATAATACTTTTTCCGAGCCGGTATTTTATTTTGTAGTTGTTCTCTGCTTCTTGAAAACGATACTTTTGAACTTTCAGCTTGTAGAACTTTCATACTGGTGTCCCTTCTCTCGTTGATTATTTTAATTTCCTGGTCTAAAAGCCTTGTTTTGACAAAGGTCAACAAAGGTCAATGTAATATTTTCTTCTGCAAGTGTCTCAATAGCCGTTATTACACCATCGTAATTATTAGGTAAGGTCATGAACAGGTGTGTCACTTTATCCGCCTCTTCTAATTTTGCTCCTGCAGCTGTCAACTCACAGATTAATTCGTCAAAAAGTTGAAAGTGGTTTAGTAAAGATTTTCCTTCCAACTTTAAATTTAATAATCGTTTTCTCAGAGCAAGTTGAGTTGCTATGCTCTTTCTTTCGTAAATGCTATTTAATTTTAAAACGATGTCTTTGGCGGTACAGTTTTCAGTAATAAGTCCAAAAAAACTGTCTGATAGATATTCTATTATTGTATTTTTTGCCACATTTTCTTTCTTCTGCCATTCCGGCGTCAAAGCAACTGGTCTCTCTTCATCAATCACAACTAACACTTCGAGTTCTTTTAATAATTGTCTGATTCTTAATTTCCATACAATATATTTTTCACCATCAAACATCTTAATGTTTCTTTTTAACGCAGAACGGTCCATTGTTAAAGTTGATTCAAAATACACAACAAAACAAATTAAAGTTCACAATAAACACACACACAAGTTTTTAAATTCACTTAAAAGTGTCTATACTAATAATAAAAGTAAAAAGTTTTTATTATTCATTATTATTACTGGGCCCATAACCTATTGGGTTTTGGGGAGTCAATAATAAACTTATTCACTGTTATTAAATAATTACTTTAATTATTTAATAGGAGAGTACGTGTCTAATCGAGCACGGTCTGCTCAAGACTAACTATGGGTGTTCCCCCGGGAGTCAAGTTGAAAACATACGTATAATGAACCTTAGTAACAAATTAATAAGATGGACTCTATTACTGAACAATTAAGTGCATATTAGCATGGGACGAGTTTGAGTTATTTTTGGTGTTATCCAACACGCCCCCTTCAAAAATAAATTCTCTTTATCTTACTTAATTAAATTATATATCATAACATTATAATTATGATATCATTATCCAACATAACCTGGGTTTAACCTTTTCATATGGGTTAACGACCCTTACTGTATGGGTTACTGAATAAAAAAAAATATAAAAAATAAACTTTCCTACACACACACCAATTATCTAGCCCAAGAGAAGCTTCGTTATGAAACTCGTTAAAATTGTTACTAGATAACGGATAAACACACTTAAAATACTTAAATACATACTTATTATACATAGCAAACACCCAGACCCGAGACAATTTAGAAAAACAATAATTTCTAAATTGACCCGACCGGGGATCGAACCCGGGACCTCAGAGATGGCGACACCATGAAAACCGGTGTACAAACCACTCGACCAAGGAGGTCGTTGAATAAGGCTATTTTGGCTACCTAAGTAATGTAGAAAGTAGAATTTGGTGGGTTGGACAGAGCCACGATAGCATAGGTTGTAGTGCACCTGACCCGGTCGGTAGGCATCTCATGGGAGTATGTATCTCAGTATCACCCAGTATCTCCCAGTATCTCATCAGAACTTAGAAATATATAATTATTTTTACAGCTTTTCATATCGGACTGGCGCTTGAAGAACCATAGACAAAAGCATCACGGTCACAGCCGTACCAGAGATCATCCGTGCAACGTTTGTGGGAAGAAATTCTATGTATGTATAGTATACCTTTTTTAAAGAGATTTGTGTTGGCTGCAGATGGCCTTTACAGCGTAACCGGGCTTTATGGGTTGTTGATGTTCTTTCAAACTTCACCATCATCACATAACCAGCTCATTGTATGTTCCCACTGGTGGGGCGCGAGCCTTCCCTATTGATGTTTACACTACAGGGAGAACGGGCCGTACACCACCACGCGGGACCTTTTTTTTTTGAGAGAGATTGCTGATTGCCTCAGACGGCATTTTCAGCTTCACCGGGCTTTGGAGGGGGGGGGGGGGGGCGAGGAACGTAAAAGGTCCTTCAAGCCGTGTGAAACGAATCACCTTCGGAGGTTTTCTAGAGGGAACGGCTTCGCGCACTAGTGCGCGTCCCCGTGCCCTACTAGATTCTCCGAAGGGTTCGGTCAACTGATTTTATACGATTCATAACATTGTATAGTAACCGCCTCTGTGGTCTAGTGGCTAAGACCACCGGTTTAGACCCAGAGGTCCCGGGTTCGATTCCCAGCGGGGGGGGGGTACATGTTTGTGTACTCGGTTTGGTTGGTGGTAGGGCTTGTTTGTCCGCCTGGCTAGCTACCACCATCTTATCTAAATATGTCGCCATAACATCAATGTTTGTAGCATTGTTGTGTTCCGACAGCTAGAGATAAGATTGCCAGTACCTCACTAGTTGAGGATCCCGGGTGAAGTGCGCTTCCATCATTGGCCTTATCATCACTTAACATCAGGTGAGATCAAGGCACTGTAAACACACACAATTGTGAACTTTAAATTGCATTAACTCAGTTATACAAATGTATCTAGCATAGAAAGTATCATTAAAACCGGCTTATTGGTTTAAAAATATTAAAGTGTTGGGCAAATAAAAAAAATAAAAATTAGACTTTATTTTAAATTTTTTTTATTTTTTTTACTTTGTGCACTGTCTTAGTTTTGGGCACAGACATGCACATTTAGGTATTTTTTTTTTTTAAATTGTGTTACTGTAAGTTTTCTGTCTGATGTCCGAATTGTGCTTTAATATGTAAATAAATAAAATAAAACAAATGTGCCATTGCAGACTCAATCCACGCTTCGCGGACATCAGCTGACGCATTCTGAACAACGATCTTACATGTGTGAAGATTGTGGAGACACTTTTAAGCAGCGACCAGCGTTATACACACACTCGCGCCTCGTCCATAGAGGTGTCAAACGAAAGAAATGAATATTAAATATATAATATTATATAATATAATATTTATTACGATTCTGTTTTTTTATTCAATACTCAATACAGGGTGTTTGGTAATAAATGTATAATGATTATACACGACCCAGGAAGACCCAGGTTCGATTCCTGGCTGGGTCGGGCGGGCGTTTAATTTTTCACTGTATTTTATGAATTTTATACATATTTGATTATAAACGGATTAAATCCTTTTTTGGAGAGAGTTTGCTGATTGCCTCAAACAGCATTTTCAGCTTCACCGGTCTTTTTTGGGGCGGCGAGAAACTTAAAGGGTTCAAGCCGTCTGAAACGAATCACCTTCGGAGGTCTTCTAGAGGAAACTGTATCGCGCACTAGTGCGTGTCCCCGTGCCCTAATTGACTCCGAGGGATTCGGATCGGATCGGGTGCGGAACAACCCGGTTTGACCAGGCCGTGGTGGGGGGAAAAAGCGCCCAGGTACATGTCTGTACCTGGTGTAGAGCGCGTGTGAACCGGCTCGTCGCACCCTTTTTCTACGAGTACGGTGTCTTGCGCCTAAACTAGTGTGCATGTTTAGTGTATTCTGTGAATGTGTAGTGTCATTTAGAGCAGGGTTTCTGTCTAAATATTAGGAAAAGAAAACAAGCCTTATTTATATTAATAACCACTTGTATTGGTAGTTTAATTACTAAGCCCGGTGAAGCTGAAAATGCCGCAGCGGCAATCAGCAATCTCTCAAAAAAAAAAAGAAAAAAGTTTAATTACCCTTACTACTAATATAATGACCTACTGCGGACCCCTGATGATTTAGAGGATCGGGCGGGGTGTATAATATCGAAACATAGCCATGCAAAAAAGTATAAAGAACACTGGTATTATGTAAAATCATCTTTACGTAGATTTAATTGTCTATAATTTTTTTGATTAATTCCGACATGTTTTGACTTTGTTTCGTTCGGACCATGAGTTTGACTACCAAGCTTGTGTCAGCTGGATCTAGGATTGTAACATAACATTTGTAACTTTGCAATTTACTTAGTAACAAAAAACTTCGATAGGTGCTTTTCAAGTAGGTACTTATGTTTATAATTTTCTGGGGTCCTATGCACTGTACCCTATTTGCCATATTTGGGATTATACTGGTATTATCAAACACTTTGTATATTTATTGCAAAACCTTAATGTGCATAGCGATTATGGAAACAAAAATAAGATCAAATTATGGATCCTGTCGGGCACGCGATTAAAAAGATGAAAGGAGAGAGCGTTTTTATATTCTACAGTAAAGATATTTATATACCAATTCGAATAAGATATAATAAATACCTACTTTTTATTTATTTTCTTTCTTAGCCTACCCAGGTTTGTTATAATATTAATATAAAAGTAAAATACAAAAGTACATACAAAACATAAAAATATTATAAAAAACCTAGCCTAGGGTGCCGCCGGCAACGGGGCAGGGCTCAAGTTGCCGGTGGTTAGGGCTGCAGAGACAGGAACCTTCGGACTATCCGCGCCGTGTCCAAGAGTACCGCCTTCTGTATCTGACCCTTGATCCAACTATTAAGCGAGAGTCTCTTAAGGTGTTGGTCGAGACTTCGCTACCAGACCGTTCGCAGACACAACTATCGGCACAATGATTGTCGAGTCAACATCCCACATGGCGGTTACCTCGAGAGCCAAGTCAAGGTACTTGCTAGCCTTCTCCTTCTCGGCCTTTACGAGGTTCTCGTCATGCGGGATGGTGACGTCAACAAGCACTGCCCGGCGTTGCGATCGATCTATCAGCACGATATCAGGCCTATTAGCCTATAATAGTTCTGTCCGTGATGACAGCTCGATCCCAATAGAGCGTGGCACGGCCGTTTTCGAGAACCGGCGCAGGTGTGTACCTGTAGTATGGCACTTCGAAGTCCACAAGACCATATAGAAGAGCAAGTTGCTGGTGAATAATCCTAGCTACCAGGTTATGTCTGTGCAAATACTCGCCATTAGCAAGATGAGAACAACCGGAGATAATGTGCCTGAGTGATTCCCCGGGACGGCGGCATGCCCGACAAATGTCGACCGTACCGTCCTTCAGGATATATCTCCGGTAGTTATTCGTCATGATAACTTCGTCCGCAATTGCACAGACAAAACCTTCGGTTTCTCCGAAGAGGTCTCCGAATCGTAGCCAGTTCACCGACGCGAGCAAATCTACATCGGGGCCCGTAAGCGCCTTGTAGAACCGCCCGTGTAGCTCCTTGCTCCTCCATACCGCCCTGCGGTCCTCTGTGCTCAGTACCACTGGTCTGCGCCAGTTCCTATTTGCCAAGGAGAGCGGGGTTAGACCCCTGTCCATTGCTACCACATCCCGATGCATTCCACACTCGTTGTTGAGGAAATAGTCCCTAAGATTGCACACCTCGCGGTTGTGGAGGTTTTGGCATTTAAAAAGCCGCGACCACCACACCTTCGCGGAATGTACAATCTCATAACAGACGAGCGTGGGTGTAGCATCCGGTGTGTGGTGAGCAATGCACGTACTTTGCGATCCAGAACATCCAGCTCAGTCTGGGTCCACCTTAGTATGCCAAAGGAGTATATGAGTAGAGGCATCACCCAGGTGTTGAAAGCACGCACCTTATTACCCCCTGACAAAAGGCTGTTAAGCACTTGTCAAGCGGCAGCAGAAACGCTCCTTCACCGTCTGTTTAATGTTCAATAGGTGCTTTTCAACTTATCGTCACCAACAAAAACACTAGGCTGTATTAACTAGATCCCGTAAACTCATTGAACGGAACCAAATAACAAAACAAAGTGACACTTGGTTGACACTTGACAGTTGGTCAAGGCAAGGCCTGAGACTTCTTGGCGGGAAAGTGAAGAGTCATGTCTGTGGTTTGGTTTTATTTTCTAAAATTTGTGTTATGTCGAATATTAATGTGAAATTATGGTGGATTATTAACCGTTAAGTGTTCGTGAGTGTGCATGAGTGTTGGCAAATGAAACAAAACAGTGCAACGTCACTTATCAAATTCTCTCAAGAAGTCTGCGTGAGGACTTAGTAAAGCCCCACATCTTTACTGAGATACTCGAGGGGTTGGGATATCATTTCTCACTTCCCATTTCTATTATCATTCATCATCATCAATATTGTTTATTTATGTATTACAATGAAATTAAGAAACTAATGACATGGCAGCATGGTCTATGACCTTAGCCGGTTCCTCAAGGAACGAACTACACTTAAAAAAAAAACAAGGCAAGGCCGAAGGCGTTTATTTGTTTATTTGTTTGGTAAATTAAATAATTATCTACAGATTATTCCAACGTTTATATTGTTTTAAACGTTAGGTTATTACGTTCAATTTTATTTTACACTAAATAAAAAAATACTAATACAGTATGAAAGAGAAGCGTGATAAGGACAAACACATTAAAAAACACAAGAAGAAAGATAAAGACAAAAAGAAGAAGCATTACAGTGTAAATATCGTGTCATTATTACCTTTTATTTATATTAATGAAGGTACACAAAACAAACAGGCGTCATACTTTTCAATATGCATTACTATTGAATTGTTTACAATTTACCATAAAGTTAGAGCTAAATCCCTATTATAAAAATAAGTGTCAAATAAGTAAGAAGGCTATAGCCCTACAGTGGGATATTTTTATCAGCAGATGATGAAAATAGTCCCTGTTTCTGATGTGATTTTTTTTTGTTCTGTGTTTATCTTCAATCTGTCTTCTGATTAAGTGCAGGTTCGGTGTGGGTAGTCAGGCGTTGAAGGGAAGTGGTCCACTGTGGAGAGCGAATGTGGCATGAGTCGATTTCGAAAGCCAGTGCGCTTTGATTCTCCATTTAGCCATCATTTCATGTGAATAACTAACACAAAAGATCTCTAAGTCGAAGTGCTACTGGGAGAGTGTAACCTCAGCTGGCCCTAGTATGATAAGATTATTAATCCTTTATTATACATAAAAACACATGTTGATCAAACATGTACAAAGGTAAGCCAAAATCCCAAATCTCTAGAAGAGATCTCTCTCAGCCAACCCTAGCTGTGGTGTGGATAGGAAGTCTGCGGGACTAATACACGTTATGTTTATAATAAAAGTCATAAATAACCTAATTCACTTCATTTCTTTTGTTGCAGTCTAGTTCTAGTGGTTCTGAATCTGATGAGTGGGTCGAAAAGAAACAGCTGGAACCGACAACTGGTTTTGAACGGGACAATTGGATGTCCATGACCGGCATGTTAAAAACCTACACGAAAGATGATATCAAACCGAAGAAAGAGGAAAAGAAAAACCACATCGATTCTTACAATCCTTCGACAAGCATACGAGAATTAAATCCGTATTGGAAGAACGGAGGATCTGGCTTACCACAGACATCGGACAGCCTACGCAGATCTAGACAATTCTTGAAACCTGAAGACGACGATGATAATTATTACAGAAAATCCTCATCATCAAAAGATTATAAAAGTACTTCAGCATCGGATATCAAATCGCAGTCGCAGCACTCAAGACAATCTGAGAAATCTTATAGGCACGACAGCCATAGTAAATCAGAGAGGGAATCGCCTAGATACAACTGGAAGAGATACTCAGACAGTGATGCTAAAACTGCAATACCAAAACCGAGCTCACCACCGCAGCGGAGAGAACTGTCGCCAGTGCCCAATGTTGCTGAGAAAAAAGAAACAAACGATAGTCTATACATGAGTGACGAGAAATTGAACAAATTAGCCGCGAAAGTAGTTAAAGCGGAAATTTTGGGGGACACAGAAACACATACCAAGTTGAAAGCAAAATTGGACGCGGCAAGGGAATATCGTAAACAAAATCCCAATGCAGGCAAAGAGGAAAACGATGGTGTTATGCTTATGTCTATGAGCAGTTCCGGTAGCAGTAGACCTCTTAGGAACACTGCTAAAGGCGACGCCAATAGTAAAGGTGGGAAAAGAAAGGCCGAAACCTATTCTTCAGGGGAAAGAACTAAATACTTTGGCAACGATGACAAGTACAACTTAGCGCAGATGGTAAGAATGTTTTCTTCAATAAACTATTAAGTAAGCAAACTTAACATCATCATCAGGTCATTTTATGTCCCCGCTGATGGGGCACAAGCCTTCCCTATGGATGGATAGGGAGAACGTAAAAAAACGTATACGTAAAAAAAGTTAAATAAAGGGCTCTCTAAAAAAACTCATAAAATCTCTAAAATTGCTCATATCTCTAGTTTCATAACTCATGAAACTTTTCTATGGACAAATTAGGCTTGTTCGACGCATCCGAGGCCCACCTACCTCCGGTCAGTGTGACGTGCTAATTTTGGGACACCCTGTAGATCTTACATAATTAAAAAGTTTTTTTTTTAAATGAACTTTTGCAAGTATTATCTAAATATGTTGCCATAAAATTGTTGTGTTCAGACACCTAGAGATAAGATAGCCAGTGCCTCAGCCTCAGTAGTTGAAGAGAGTTTCCATTTTTGGCCTTATCCTTACTTAACACCAGAGATGAAGAACAAGTGGTTTTCAATAAGTAATAAAAAAAATATCACCGTATCTGTCTGTAGTTAAAACGCATTCAAAGTCAAGTCAAAAATTTTTATTCAAATAAACTTACGATAAAAAAAAACATTCAGTTGAATTGAGAACCTCCTCCTTTTTTGAAGTTGGTTAAAAAGTGCATTGCCAGTAGCATCGTTGTGTATCTATAAGTCAGCCAGTTCCGCTGTGGCCGGAGATTCTTCTATAGTTGTAAACGTTGCTTATACGTAGTTCACCCTTGTATTGTCACTCATAGAATTCTCACTGAAATCTTTATTTCTTTTTCATTTTCCAGTTCGAAGAAGAGAAATACGGCACAAATTATGACGACGAAGCCCAATTGGCCAAAGTGATCGGTAAACACAAGAACCCGAATGACGATTTGGAGGACATTTTCATAGATGACATATCGAAAAACAGAAACGAGGCTAAGGACCGCGACAATGAGAAACAGAGAGCGATCCAGCAGCATGTCAAGTTAGAGCGGTCGATGGAAGGCTGCGAATACTGTGTGGACTCGAAGAACATGGTGAAACACCTTATGGTGAGCTGTGGCAGCAAAGTGTATTTGGCTATGCCGGCTAAGCAATCTTTGGTGAAGGGCCAATGTATTATAACGACGATACAGCATAATACTTGCGTGACGTCGCTGGATGAAGATGTGTGGGAAGAGATATTGGTGAGTTATGGTTTTTTTTTAATACTTAAGGGTAAGCCCTTGAACTTTTTATAATTTGATGTTACGCCGAAGATGGAAGCGCACTTCAACTTAGATTCCTCAGTTACTGAGGCACTGGCTATTTTATCTACTTGCCGGAACACAATAATGCTACAAACATTGATGTTATGACGACGTATTTAGATAAGATACTGGTAGTTACCCAAGTAGTCAAACTTGTACCCCCCGCTGGGAATCAAACCCGGGACCTCTGGGTCTGAGACCGGCGGTAACAACCACTAACGAAATCAGGTCTGACTTCCTCCAATGATTATTTCCATTCCTAAGACCAAAGTCCTGATGCGCGGAAAAATGGAAATAATAAAATTCAAAAGTTGTTCATTCATGGAGGTCGGAATCTGCCGGTCATTCCAGGTCCGCATTCAAGTGCTAGATCCACGCCTGCGTCCGCCTTCGGTCTTATCATCACTTAACATCAGGTGAGATTTAGGCGTCTTGCTTACCAGAAAAGTTTTTTGTTTTATTAAACATTTTACATATCAATTCACACAAGTTATGTATCTAGCATAGCATTTAGAAACCAAAGATTTATCAATAATGCTTCTCATCGACATCGAGATAGATTTCTTGTTAGCGAGACATGTTATCTATATATCCATATAATATAAATTGTTGATATACACTTGGCGTCAAAAAAATCGCACCTCTTAGAAAATCACTTTCAAATGTCATTTACTCTTGATATGCACATGCAGTCGCATTAATTATGATTTTATTTACAAGGTTACTTAATTAACTTAATAAAAAACATTACTTTTCATTATCAAATAAAACCTAATGCAACAAATAAAGTGTCACAAAAATTCGATGCAAATTTTGCTACCCGTGAGAGTTGCTAGTTGCGCTTCCTTTGTGGGTATAAAACGGTCAACACGGGTTCAATGTGGGTCATTCGCTATTCAACCGTTGAAGAGGACACACGCACAGATTTTGATGGATACCACAGCTGATAAAGCCGCTCAAGTGGTTGCACTACTGCAATCAGGGGTGCGGCAGTGTGATGTCGCCCGGCAACTGAACCTGAGCCGTTATTCCGTTCGAAGAGTGTACCAGCGCTTCATAGAGACCGGTGGCTATATCCGCAGACACGGTTCGGGTAGACGTCGCTGCACTTCGGAAAGAGACGACCGGTTCGTTGTGTCGAACTCTTTGAGAAATCGTTTCTCCAACGCTGTTGAGTTGCAACAGCAGCTCCAGGCAGTTCGCAGACGCACCGTAAGCGTATCTACGGTTAGAAGAAGATTGAAGGAGAAGAAGATAGCGGCCCACAGAGCTGCTACGGGTCCAAAATTGACTGCAGCGCATCGGCGAGCCCGCTTGCAGTTTGCTCGTGACCACGTCGATTGGACCCTTGAGCAGTGGAGAGCTGTTCTCTTCTCAGACGAGACGCGAGTGTGTCTTTTCTGCAACGACCGACGGAGAAGAGTATACCGGAGGCAGGGTGAACGTTTCGCCCAAGCCTGCATCCAGGAGACGGTGGAATATGGTGGCGGATCCTGCATGTTCTGGGGCGGTATGTCTGCTGCCGGCAAAACCGACCTTGTCTGCGTCTCCCGGACTGGAGGTGCTCGCGGACAAGGGTCGCTGACTGCTCGCCGCTATGTCACTGAGGTCCTGGAAGTGCATGTGGTCCCCTTTGCCGAATCTTTTGGCGAGGGGTTCACATTAATGCACGACAACGCTCGCGCTCACACTGCAGGCATCGTGAGCGACTTCTTGCAGAGGTCCCAAATCTCTGTGATGCAGTGGCCAGCGCGAAGTCCGGATCTGAATCCTATAGAGCACCTCTGGGACCATCTTAAACGTAAGGTTCGATCTCGGGATCCAGCTCCTTCGACTCTACAGGAGCTCCAAGACGCGGTGATTGAAGAATGGGGGCTTATCCCTCAAGAAGAGCTCCTGAAGTTGGTGAGGTCCATGAGGGACCGTATGGAAGCCGTGATCAGGGCAAGGGGGGGTAACACTAGATTTTAAGTTAATTTTAAGACACTTTTTGTACATTTTTCTTTGTAAATTATCTGTTGTTAATTAGGACTTAATTAAGGATTTTTATTATTTTATTAATTTTAATGTTGTTTGTATAATTATAATTAAACAGAAAGTTAAATTTAATTGTTTTTTGATACTCCTTTTTGTTACCTTTCTAATGATACCCAACACTATCCTCTACATAAGGTTTAAGAATTTTTAAAGATGATTTTTAAAAGGTGCGATTTTTTTGACGCCGAGTGTATAAGTATACTTTATATATCAACAATTAAAATTGCATAGAATTAGAATAGAATAAAGTTTATTGCAGTCATTTTTTGCTGGTGATATTACAATACATAGAATCAACATAAAAATGGCCTGTTTTATTTTGTCACCAGAATTACAGGAAATCCTTAACACAGTTCTACAACTCCCAAGATCAGGACGTTGTCTTCTTCGAGACGGCGACAAGATTGCATAGGTTCCCTCACATTGTGATCAACTGTGTGCCTTTACCACGTGACGTGGGTGATATGGCCGCTATATACTTCAAGAAAGCTTTGCTCGAATGTGAGACGGAGTGGTCTATGAACAAGAAAGTTGTGGAGTTGAAAGACAAGGGTATCAGAAGGGGTGTTCCTAAGGGTTTGCCTTACTTCTGGGTTGATTTCGGCATGGAGCCTGGCTTTGCTCACGTCATAGAAGATCAGCAGCTGTTCCCGAGGAACTTTGGAGAGGTGTGTGCTACTGATTTTTATTTATATCACCAGCTTATTTTATGAATATGGAATATGGAGCTGGAAGGTCTGGTAGCCGAGCCAAATATCATCGGCGAGGCGCACAACTTCGCTGGCTCTGTCACCTTGAGAGTATGGGAGAAGATCGCGCGGTGAAGCGAGCATATGTGGGACGGTCTAGTAGCCGTAAAAAACTCGACTCCAAAAAATTTTCTTGATAAAATTGCACTAAAAATTAAATTTAATTGCGTATTTTGTTTGTTCAATTTACTTGCAATTAACCTTTATTATACTCAATCTTATATTCTTAAAAACTATGCGACTGCCATATACTTAACTTCACATCTAACAGAACACATATGACAAACAAGCAAATATATCAAATATTTACTAATAAAAAAAATTTTTAGGCTGCCTATATAGACAATGTTTTATTAGGAAAATATATAGGTACAATCATTGTTATTTTTGGAGCCGGTGCCAGCCAACGAAGTTTTTGGATCCGGTGTCAGTCCGCGTTTATAGTCAAAATCTCAAATCTCAGGCGGACTTCTTGAGAGAATTTGAAAAGACGCTGCACTGTTTTGTTTCATTTGCCAACACTCATGCACACTCACAAACACTTAACGGTTAATTATCCACCATTATTTCACATGAATATTCGACATAACACAAATTTTAGAAAATAAAACAAAACCGCAGACATGTCTCTTCACTTTCCCGCCAAGAAGTCAGTGAAACTCGAAAGTTCTGAGCTAACAAACATTTAAAAAAAATATACAGTCGAATCGGGAACTTCCTCCTTTTTTTTGAAAGTCGGTTAAAAATTATGGGACTCCGTGTATCTCTCTCTCGCTGAAGTCATCTCAGGCTGAAGATGATGACGATAATATAAGATATGCTAATGTTAATTTTCTGTTTACATTTTCAGGAGATAATCGGAGGAATGCTCGATCTAGACCACCATTTGTGGAAAAATCCTAGAAAGGAATATGGGGATTTGCAAAGGAAGAAAGTGCTGGAATTCATTAAGGAATGGAAACCTTTCGAGTTTAATACAAAATGATTTTTATTTGTCTTTATTTTTATTATACCTGTGTTGCTAACAACAACAATTAATTGTAAAACATTAAAAGTACAAATGACATTTTGTAATAGTTTGTTTTGTTTTATTATTACTAGTTCATCAAAAAAAATTGTGTGGCTCATCTTGGCTTGGCCACCTATGACCGATAGACCGACAAACTGATATTTAGGAACATATTTCGACATACTATCGTCATATACTATCTATAAAGTCAGATTTTGAGTTGGTGATGGTGGCCATGCCAAGATAAGCCACACAAAAAATTCATTACATCAATTAGCATACTAAATAAAGTATTGATCTATAATTATTATAAAGTGTTTTTATCTAATATATAAAATTCTCGTGTCACAGTTTTCGTTGCCATACTCCTCCGAAACGGCTTGACCGATTTTGATGAAATTTTTTGTGCTTATCCGGTATCTATGAGAATCGGCCAACATCTATTTTTCATCCCCCTAAATGTTAAGGGTGGTCCACCCCTAATTTTTTTTTGATTTTTGAAATTTTTCCAATACAAAATGATTTGTTTGTAGTGTTGTCATGGAAACTGTCAAAGCGGTACGAAGTCCGCCGGGGGCAGCTAGTTTCTTTATATAATTTTAACGCAAATTTTGTTGCGAAACAAATTACAAAAAACACAAATGTTGAAGAAATTTCCACGAGCAGGATTTAAACCTGCACCCTTCTGACATACCGGGTCAGGTGCACTTCCAATTGAGCTATCGTGGTTCTAACCAGCCCGCCGAAATTATTTAACACTATTTACTTTTTTACTTTGAAAGCCAAAGGCACCTATTCAATGTAATCAACTACCGTCATTAACATCTGATCATAATATTTTTACAAATACTAAAGATCAGTTAAGAAGTAGGCAAGCTATTTATAAAATGTTTTTGTTTTGTTTATATAATTTTAACGCAAATTTTGTTGCGAAACACTTGCTTCTTAACTGACTGCCCGACCCGAGCCAGATTTAAATAAAGGCTCGGGTCGGGCAGTCGATGCAGCGTACTGTCGATACAACGTATTATCGATATAGTAATCTGTCGATGCAGCGTACTATCGATATGGTGTACTGTCGATACAACGGTTTATCGATATAGCGTACTATCGATTTAGTGTACTGTCGATATAGCGTACCATCGTTTTAGGGTACTGTCGATACATTAACCCGTCGATGGAACGTTTTCGATACAGCGATCGTCGATGTAGTGACTGTCGATATTATGAACTAGAACCAATAAATTAACGGAAGACTGTATGGGCCGGCCAGATCTCTTTGCATTTACTTCATGGAAAAGAAGAAATAGCAAAAAAACTGCTGTGTTGTTTTACGCTAAAAATAGTACATTGTTCACCGAGAGGAGAAAGTGACCGATTACCGTCGAGGGTGTCGTTTGAAGCCCGAGCCGTAGGCGAGGGCTTTAAAACACCTGAGATCGGGAATCGCAGTTTCTCTCGAGTGATACATAGTGCTTTATACTACACCTACAAGGAAAATAAAAAACGAAATCTTTACTAATTGAAATTTATATTGAAATTGTTGCAGTTAGTGAAGCTTAATGTAACACTTTTTCCATTGCAAAAAATCGTCATAAGTTATATTATATTTTTTAATTGATTTCTGTGGTAAAAGGTTATCAATCAGTATTTTTGCTGTTTCCTTCAACTGCGGCGGAGTTAAAAAATCTTCATCATCACTATCACTACTTATCATTTTGATAGTTTTATTTTACTTTCTACGAAAACTGAATCCTCAAACAACACACAAATTGGAAATGGCGCCAATGGCGTCTGCAATTTTCACATGTTCTTTTTTCAAATTGTTTATCCTGCCGCCGCAGGGTCGCACTGCCAGCCCGACACCATCCAACACACAGCTAGTGGCCAGTGTCATTTTGCGAACTTGGAGATAAAAACTCACTGTAAAAACTTTTTGGCTTTTGATATTTAGGTTACTGGCGCATAGTCTTACCCAAAATTAAAAAAGAAAAATCACGTAAGAAATGGATTTTCATACACTTTTCTCTCCCGCTCAGATGCGTTTTCTCCCCGCATATTTGTTCGATATACAATGACGTACTTTCTACCGTAAATTTGATAAAGTATCAAGGTACTTTCCAAGCAGGTGTAGTATAATAGTACATTGTTCACCGAGAGGAGAAAGTGACCGATTACCGTCGAGGGTGTCATTTGAAGCCCGAGCCGTAGGCGAGGGCTTTAAAACACCTGAGATCGGGAATCGCAGTTTCTCTCGAGTGATACATAGTGCTTTATACTACACCTACAAGGAAAATAAAAAACGAAATCTTTACTAATTGAAATTTATATTGAAATTGTTGCAGTTAGTGAAGCTTAATGTAACACTTTTTCCATTAATGTTTGTTTGAGATGTTTGCGACAATGTAGGAGGAATAACTGGCTGTGCTGTTGGCACTGCGCTCGTAGAAGGCTGTGGTGCCAGAGGGGCAACTGGCTGCTGAGGGGCATTTGGCATCGCCGCGCTCGTTGATGGTTGAGGAGATGAGTCTTGATGCACATTAATCGATCCCGATATTTGGTTATTTATTCGTGTTTTGTTTTCTACGGAATTCTCTATGTAACCTTCTGCAACAGCGGACGATTTCCAACCACCGTGGCGTTTTATTGTGGTTAAATCAGCACCAGTATCGGCAAGAATAGTCGCTGAAGTTCTGCGAAAGCAGTGGCCAGTGTATTCTAGTGGATTGAGTAAATTAAGGTAGGAAGCTATTTCTCTTGGCACAGTACTTATTTTGTTTTTCCCAATTACTTGTTTCGTACATTTTTTGTTTTTATATTGTAGTAAAAACCGATTGGTTTTGGGGTCACTGGGGCGAATTTCGTTATATTTCTTTATTATCTCATAAAATAAGCCCGATATAACAAATGATCGCTGAATTTTGGTTTTTGTGTTAGGAATATTGACAATTATTCGATTTTCGAGGATTTCGATATCGTCTGTTGTCATATCCACAAGTTCTTGCGAACGACAGGCCCCATTTACTCCTAAAATCAAAATAACCTGTAAACAAAAATATCAAACATGAAAACCTAGTAGATTTCTACTCATAAATAGGTACGTAATAAATCATAAACCAGTGCATTTTGTTCATAAACTTACCTTCATCAACAAATATTTGTCATCTGGAGCATTCTGCAAAAAGGAATAAACATCCTTTGTAGTAAGCACTTTTGATTTCTTACTACGGAATCCCTCCGACTTTCTTTTCAGAAATGCTGTAAGTTTTTTGTATTCTTGAATATTTATGTCGTTTCTTGTCAATATAGTACTTTTCAACATTGAGTATATAGACCATAACGTACTTGGTTTGTATTTTTGCGCTTTTTCACTGAAATACGCTAGCAAAACAGTTTCAGAAAAAGATGCCGCATTTTTTTCACTTTTCCATTGCAAAAAATCGTCATAAGTTTTATTATATTTTTTAATTGATTTCTGTGGTAAAAGGTTATCAATCAGTATTTTTGCTGTTTCCTTCAACTGCGGCGGAGTTAAAAAATCTTTATCATCACTATCACTACTTATCATTTTGATAGTTTTATTTTACTTTCTACGAAAACTGAATCCTCAAACAACACACAAAATGGAAATGGCGCCAATGGCGTCTGCAATTTTCACATGTTCTTTTTTCAAATTGTTTATCCTGCCGCCGCAGGGTCGCACTGCCACCCCGACACCATCCAACACACAGCTAGTGGCCAGTGTCATTTTGCGAACTTGGAGATAAAAACTCACTGTAAAAACTTTTTGGCTTTTGATATTTAGGTTACCGGCGCATAGTCTTACCCAAAATTAAAAAAGAAAAACCACGTAAGAAATGGATTTTCATACACTTTTCTCTCCCGCTCAGATGCGTTTTCTCCCCGCATATTTGTTCGATATGCAATGACGTACTTTCTACCGTAAATTTGATAAAGTATCAAGGTACTTTCCAAGCAGGTGTAGTATAAAGTATTTTTTATCCTTTCTATTCGAAAAGTGTCGCTTTGTTCCTCTATAAGTGGGAGTAAAATAGCTCTTTTCCGATAGGAACTTTTTAGCGGCGGAAATGAGATTTGAATTTGGAACATATATCATTCATAGAAATCGAACGCAAATTGTATGAACTACTGGCTGGTACGTGTTGGCTGCAAGGCGCAAGGGACCCGCGCTAACTAAAAAAAAAAGCGCGAATTACGTCTCTGCTGTTCTTGTAACCTAGTACATATTTTATTGTATTTTGCAATAATAATGAGTTCTACGTCGAGTTATGAAAGTGACAATGCAATAACTCCTGAAGCAATAACTATAGAAGCTAACAACGTCATACAAAATTATTACCCACGAAATCCCGGGAGAAATATTTAAGGGCCTATAACAAATTCTATGGAAAAACAGAAAAGGAGCGAAAACGTTTTCGGAAAATGTGTTTTTGGTCTATTTTCAAGAATTGGCCAAAACTAAGCAACCTTCTACCCTTTAGAGTACATAAATGCTATATATATATAATATATATATACCAAACCACAACCAACCGACCAAAGATTATTATATATATATAATGCTTAAGTCTACAGTAAATACCAAAAAAAATATTAAAATTGATAGCTACTCAAAATTAGCTTTTCTGAAGAGACTATTCAAAGGACACAAACCAAAGAAATCAAAAGTATTTTCTCATCAAAACGTTGAGACTCTTTTGAACGACGCGCCTGATAAGGAATTTCTCGCAACTAAAGTATGTACACTCGGCGTCACTTCAAGCTACCCTTAATGGACTTTGAACCGTTTGAAGTCGTACGCGGAGAATCGTGCGAGAGGGTTCAGTATATTTTTGTTACTTCGTCTCACTCGTGCGCTTGGACCGGCGTGACACCCCCGCGCGCCCGCGCCGTGACGTCACTACGACTGCACCTCGCGCGTTCGCGCACACACCGCAACCGCACCACGGTAATATTATTTAAACACTTGCCTGCGCGCCAAAATATTGTTTCGGCTCGGACCGCGCCGGCTGTGACGTCACTACACTACTACGACTGCACATCACCGCGCTCTCGCGCACATACCGCAATCCGCACTTTGCCTGCGCGCCAAAATATTGTTTCAAGAATTTCTGATTAACTGTGGACGCTGCGGTGCAGTGCAAGGGTGTAACGCGTTCAGATTAATATCTACTCGTGTAGTAAACAACTATGTCATCGTTTTTAATTAAATAATTATAAATTACTTATAAATAGGTTTAGCTTTTAATGTTATTTCTGCACACATACCTACTAAATCTTTACAAACAATAACAGGTATAAAATTGTTGAATCGAACCCTGCTGTGATACTTATCTATTGAGATTCTGATATTTTACCTGAGCAAACGATCTCACCTGAATTGTTTTGTCTTCGACGAAGATAATTAAAGTAGGTAAGTAAATAGTATACCTAAAGCGATTTTATACTGTTTGTTTAAATCTTGGAGACCACCATTAATCATGATACCTACTTGAAATTGCACATACTTAGGTAGTTAATGTATAATACTCGAAGCATCATGTTAAAGGGCGCAACAACAAATAGAATTAAACGGGTTCTCTAAATAGAAAAACACATAATCGACATGTTTTTTTAAGAATTTATTTCTACTTTGCCGCTACGTTAGCAGCACTTGTCATCTTTTTTTCGATAGCACTAAGGATGTTTATGCAACTTTATTCTTGTATGGAAAAAAAATTTGAACAAACAACTCTAACGTAAAATTTATTAATAAATATTAAAACCGGACTGGAAAATAACAATACTTACACACGTGCTGAATAACTTCTGATAATAACGCCCTAAATAAGTACTAAGAATACTTACTCGCAACGGGGTAGGTTTTTAACCAGAAATTTGGCAAAAATTTTACTATTTGTTTTATCGAATACGTATAAATAAGTATCGTTAAATTACCAGCACATTTCACTGGAACTCTATTTCTATGATGTTAAGGTTATTATAGCAACAAATTTTATAAAAAAGTTGCAATCACAACCTTATTGCTATTTAAATAGAATTCTACTGATTTCAGTGAACGGCGGCACATTTGAGTAGGTATTTCGAAAAAATCTCATGCTCGCGAGTAATTAAATTCAGAACCTGGACATTCAAGACATGATAATTATGATATTGAGTGGAAAAAAAACCATTTTCAAGGTATATTTTTTTTATTTGCAATAAAAATGACATAAAGACGGCTTAATATCAACAAGTTAACATTATTATCATATCAACAACATCGATAAGAACTAACTTTCTTAAAATAATCTAAATAAACTAACAACACTTAAGTCAAATAGTTTACTAGTATACACGAGTAATACAATCTTAAAGCAAGTATTAGTGTGTAAAAATTAGACAACGGTAATATTTTTATAAGAATACTATTTAAAAATCAGCACTTAAAAAAATAATATTTTTATCTTTATTTTTTTTCAAAGTTTCTCATCTTATCAGATAAAAATAAAAATCTGAGGAATGTTAATAAATATTATAAAGTAATAATCAACAACAATAAATGAAATGAAGTGTAAAAGCATTTCGTAGAAATTACCTTATCTCAATATTGAAAAATCTTAAATAGGTTTACAACACATTAAGTAGTAAGGAAGTTACAATAAAAATATTTGTAATTTGCACAAATGCATAAATGTAAAATAACATTCAAAAAATAAAATAAGTAGGTGTACTTTTATAATAACACTAAGGATGAGATGTTGATTTACGAGTATTTAGAATTTAGTATCAATCATCAAAGTAAAAATATAGGTAATAATAACAATCAGTCTTTATAATCACATACTCCTAATTCCACCCTGGCTTCGGCATGGGCAGGGGAAAAAAGTTTTTTGCTGGAGCTCTCGTCCCCGCCATCCTTCTTCGCCGTCCTTCAGCCTTTGACGTATCGTTGAGGTTGATATCTGAGAAAAAACATCTAGTTTGTAATTTCTTAAAATATTTTAGTAACACTAGTCACTAGAGGGTAGAAGAGATCTGTTCCCTTAATAGTGGGGGATCTTACAATCTAGACAAAAAAAGTCGATAGGTAGGTATTTATTCTTTAGAAACAGAAATCAAAAACCATTTGTGGCTAAAAATGAAAACAAAATACAAAAATAGAATATTGCGCTTCAGCTAGTCGCACGTTATTGTAAAAAAATATATTGAACGTTATCAGTAAAATTAAATTCGTTGCAAAAGCAACCTTAGCCTCACAGAAATAAAGATCCACTGAAATGTGCTGCCAACAGAAAGGGCAATGGAACTATGAGATGAAATGGACTCTACTTTCCACATCGTTTTTAAAAATGACAATATAAATTTAGTGTCAAAAATATAGAGAAATTCAATTCGATTCTAGGAATCACTAAACTTTCACTATGATCTGTAATCATTACCTAACTATACCTACTTTGTCTTACAAATAAGACGATTGACTAAAGAAAACCCCTTAACACTTAATAAAATATAATAAATAAATATTTAGACAACATCACATATATTGTTCTGATCCCAAGGTAAGTAGCTAAAGCACTCGTTTCATGGAAATCAGAAACAACGACGGTACCACAACCACCCATAAAACCCATAAAAACTTGACATAAAAGCAATACTCACTGTTATCCCAGTCCTTCTTTCTATATCTTTTATAGAATAGCCGGCTTCTCTCAACACCACTATTGAGTTGCCGCTGCTCAGGAGTTAGTTGTAGCGCCCTTATCACAACAATCACCAACTCTGCCGATAGTCTCGCACTTCGCAAAATCACAGCACGCAAACGCAACGCAAGGCGTAAGATAACATTTGACTACTGGCTGGCCCCGGCTTCATGCCAAAAAAAGTTCAAAAAACAAGAAACGATTGAAAAGACATCTGTGTGCGTGCGCAAACGCAGGGTGTGAGGTGTGTGAAACCGTAGTGTGAAAATACATCTTATTGCAATGTATTAAGGATCATTTGAAAAACCAATCCATCCCTTTTTTTTATTCTGTTGAAATAAGGTTTAAAGTGCCGTAAAATCTAAACAAAGCTTCGTAGGCGCTTGTTACTACACAAACGCTAGCGCATCGTGATTGGCCAACATGCCGCACGGAAGTCCTTTTCCTACGATTTTCTGTGTCGTGTGTAGCGTAGCTATAGTTATATAGGGGGGGGAACTTGATGTGCCGCTGTATGTACTTACTTTTTTTATTTTTTTTTTATTTATTTACACCAAAACATACATACAATACTTTTGCATCATTCATAGCACACCAAAAACCACTGAGGTTTGTCCGGAATGCTAGAATTCAACATAAAATTAAACGTCAACGGCCACGTCCTTCTACATTTCTGTACATTTTCTTGAGCACTAGTCAGATACTAAGATTACAAATACTCGAAATGTAAATGAATCGACAATAAAATCGATCCCAAATAGAACAGTGACAATAACTTTACAAAATTGCGCATCAAATATAAATAAAAATTTGTAATTGTTTGTACTTATATTCACATGTCTTTTTTTAAAATAAATATATTCATTAATTACATAACACCGTCCTTATTTATTTTCTCATAGAAAGGGGATGAAAAGTAGAGTATATGACTCGAGAGCAAATTATTTTTCCCTCGAGCGATGTACTACTTTGAATCCCTCGCTGTGCTCAGGATTCTACGTCAGAATCCCTCGCTTCGCTCGTGTTTCAAAGTAGCGCCCTCGCCGTAAATATACTATTTTGCTCCCTTGTCATACAATCTACTAATAACATCGATTTAAAAATACCACTAGTAAGTATTACTTTTAAGAAAAAATACTTTGACACTGGCTAAATAAGCTAATCGCACGAAGCCATCAACAAAAGAAAAAAAAATCTCGTCTTGCTTGATACCTATGACAATACTGAGCTAATTGAACTAAATGATAATTGAAGTTATCAATTGAATATCATTATCCTTATGGAGTACTTTCCTATCTAATGAATGAGTAATGAGCCAATTGATTTTCTTTCCTAATTTTTAGAAGTTCGGTAAAAACGTCATAAACTCAAGAAAAATAAATAAAGACTAACAAATTAATGAATACAGCTCGGATGAAAATTATGAAAATAAATTAAATCGATTGGTTATTGAACAACAATTAAACTTCTAGTATTTATTTGTAATGAAATGACCTTGTAAAGGAGTACGTTTATTTTATTGTTATGTTTTAAAATTATGATAAATGCGGGAGTTTATTAGGATAAATCTAATCTAACATTTAAAATAGAATCAGAAAAGTAATTGTAGTATATTATGTGATGGATTATAAATAATAATGTTATTTTAATATAGTCAAATAATTTCATACGCTTTTTCAAAGTCACGTCTTCGATTTTGATGACTTCTGTCACAGGTAGGGTTGCCAACCCTACTATAATAATATTTGTGACTTCTACTGGCCATTTTCCAAATTATAACGTGTCTCGTTTTCTTCTTGGCGGGAAAGTGAAGAGTCATGTCTGCGGTTTTGTTTTATTTTCTAAATTTTGTGTTATGTCGAATATTAATGTGAAATAATGGTGGATTATTAACCGTTAAGTGTTCGTAAGTGTGCATGAGTGTTGGCAAATGAAACAAAACAGTGCAACTTTACTTTTCAAATTCTCTCAAGAAGTCCGCCGAGGAATTAGTAAAGCCCCACATCTTTACTGAGATACTCGAGGGTTGGGGGGAATATCATTTCTCACTTCTCATTTTTATTATCATTCATCATCATTCATCATCATACTGACTGGAAGGAAATATTGTATATTTATGTATTACTTGTAAGAAAAATTACTTTGACACTGGCTAAATGTGCTAATCGCACGAAGCCATCAACTAAAAGAAAAAAAAAAAAACGTGTCTCGTTAATCACTCGACATTGGCGAAATTATTGGTGTTGGAAAAACCCTACAGAAGCCATTTCACAAGATAATAATAATAAATAATAATATTGTATCCTACTATTTTAGGTGTCCAACCACTATTATTTTAAAAATATAATATAGTAGGCGAAATTAATATATTTTATCAGCAAAGTCGCTAATGAACAAACTGAAAGCGAAATTAAATAAACTAATTGAAATGAATTCAAGTTTTCAAACGCACGGGCTCATTTTATGCATAAATAGGTACCTATTGTTAAACGGGTAAATAAAAATAACTACTGTTGGGTAATAATTTATTTTAATCTAATACAATTATGGAAACAATAGCAAACAAAAAACATATTTACAAGAAAACTTATTGTCATGTATGTCTAAGCCAAGACCGCCGACTTTTCTCTATTGGAAAATACGCAAATATCTTTTACATGATTTGTGAAAAAACATTGGTAAGCAATAGCTATTTCTTTACAAATTTTAATATAATTCAACTTTTAATTATTGTGATATATCACTTAAATAAATAACACTACTGTTTATTTGTGTAAAATGTTTAATTTCACTGTGTAGCACCTAAATCATCCAAATAATGCTTGAAGAATAAATAAATACAAAATATAATATTTTCATTTATATAATTTCAGTTTAAACTGCCACTATCGCTCTGTTGGGAATGTAGGGCAATATTAAAGAGAATCAAAGAATTTATGATAAAGGTTCAACGTTCGTCTAAAATATTGAACAAAATTACAAATGAACAAGTAAGCTGATTTTGGTTTTCATACATACACACACACTCACATCCTCCCAAAAAAGGGTAAGGAAAGCAAGCAAAATCACTAATTTTCAGTATACTATAAAGTGACCCAATGACACATTTAGTATCACCAATTAGTTGATGCATTGATGCATTGGCTATTCTATCTTTAGCTGCCGCAACACAACAATGCTACTGATATTGATGTTCTGGCAAGCCAGGAAGCTAGCCAGGCGGATAAACAAGTCCTACCCAACCAAACCGAGTACACAAACATGTACGCTGTGAATTAAACCCGGGACCCGGGACCTCTAAGTCTGAGACCGGTGAGCTTAACCACCAGACCACACGCTTCTGTGGTCTGGTGGTTAGAACGTATGAGCTTGATTGTTCATTAGTTTACAATGCATCAAAATCTGGAGCTATAGTTCAGCTAAATCTTTACAATATTATCAACAGATTTTAAGTTAATAACTACAAGTTCTTTATTTATTATCCTTCTTCTGTTGTAACACTGTGTTGCTAGCACATTAATCACACTAATATTATAAATGCGAAGTTTGTGTGTATGTGTGTATATTTGTTGCTTCTTCACGCTGCAACAGATGAATGGATTTAGATGAAATTCGGCATACAGATAGTTTATAACCTGGATTAACACATAGGATAGCTTTTATCCCGATATTCTCACAGGAATTAAACTCATACCTTTTCTCTATATTTGGTTCCACAAGTTACTATGTAGGGCTTGGATTTGATGTTTGAGAATTTGTTTGTTTTGTTGACATAGAAATTGTTAAAGCGGTACGAAGTCCGCCAGGACAGCTAGTATCTGTATAATCAGTGCAGCTGTCTGGATTGCGGAAGACCCAGGTTCGATTCCTGGCTGGGTCGGGTATATTTATTTCAGCTTAAGTACAGCAATTAGAAAATAAAAATATTTATATAATCTTTTAAAAAATTGCAGCTAGCATTTCAAACATTATCAAATTTAAGCATAACAAATACTTCCTCCATAACCATTGCGAATGCAGTTGAAGAGAAAAAATCGGACAACAAAAACTTAATAGCTGAATTGAAAAAGGAAATTGTTGTTGATAATGATTGTTCAGAAAGTTATGAAAACAATGACATGTACTTTGAAGACATCAAGGAAGAGAGGGAAGCTGAGATTCATATAAAAGAAGAAACAACAGCTTTGGATGAGGAAAATAAATGTTACAATAATTATAGTAAAGAGAAGATTTATAAGAAATATACAATTCTACATGGAAAACAGTGTGGAATAGATACAGAAAATATGACTAGAAAAATTTCTGTTAATGCTATCGAGTTGCAGTCTTGCTTGAACAATATGAGGAAGGATGATTTGTTCAAGAGCTTTAAACACAAGTGTGAAACGTGTGTGCACGGTTGGTCCAGTCAACGTGAATATAATAAGCATTATGCCAAATGCCATGATGTGGTAAGTGATATTTTATGTAAGAAGTACCTAGTCTAAAGCAAATCTGACCAGGACGTCTCTGTCTAGACAGAAGTCTGTTTATGTAATTGTTGCAACATCATTTGATGACCCCCTTGGTTGAGTGGTTTGCACACCGGTTTGTATGGTGTCGCCATCTCTGAGGTCCCGAGTTCGATCCCTGGTCGGGTCAATTTAGAAATTATTGTTTTTCTAAATTGTCTCGGGTCTGGGTGTTTGCTAAGTATAATAAGTATGTATTTAAGTATTTTAAGTATGTTTATCCGTTGTCTAGTAACCATTTAACTAGTTTCATAACGAAGCTTCTCTTGGGCTAGATAATTGGTGTGAGTGTAGGAAAGTTTATTTATTTATTTATAATCACCAGCACATTTGGTGCTCTCGGTTTGCTTGCTCAGGTTTGTTACCATTACTGAGGCACGAGCCTTCCCTATGGATGGCAACAATACAGAGAGAATGGGCCATAAACAACTACATGCGCCTAGTGCGGTGCGCAGTGACTGCTGATGCAGCCAGGACCAATAGCTTTACGTGCCTACTTAAGATGATAAATGTTTGGTTACCCATCCAATTTCTGATCCTGCGAAAGTTGCTCTACCTCAGCATTCGCAGACCGGTAGCGTTAACCACTGCGCCATCGAGCTCCTTACTGCGCTTGGTAGTAAGGATTGTCCTAACTTCGCCTAACAAGCTTTACCTTGAATAAAGAATTTTCATTTCAGACAGCCGGCTTTACTTGTGAACTTTGTACTAGTCGCTTTCGTACAAAGAAGAGGCTAACCGTCCACATGTCTTCACATCTTCACCTCTTAGAGTGTCGTTTGTGCACGTTTCGAGCAAACCCTGTTTTGATGAAGCGACATCTGTCGACGCATAGCCGCCTGTATCAATGTAACCAGTGTAAAGCTAAATTTAGGTGAGTATTTTTTATATATTAGAAAGAAAAAAAGCTTGTTTGATTACAAGTAAGCACTTGGCCTTCATATCACCTGATGTTAAGTGATGATAAGGCCGAAGGTGGAAGCGCACTTCACCTGGAATCCTCAACTACTAAGGCACTGGCTATCTTATCTCAAGCTGCCGGAACAACAATGCTACAAACATTGATGTTATGGCGATATATTTAGATAAGATGGTGGTAGCTAGCCAGGCGGACAAACAATACCACAAACCAGGCAAACAAGCCCTACCACCAACCAAACTTAGTACACCTACATGTCCCCCCCCCCCGCTGGGAATCGAACCCGGGACCTCTGGGTCCAAACCGGTGGTCACCACTAGACCACAGAGGCGGTTTAAACAGCGGTATTAAAGCTGTCAAATTTCCTCAATAGACTTTGAACTTTATGTGTTTGAGATATGGTTGAACATTTATTGAAGAAATTTGATAGTTTTGGATAGGTTGATGTGCAGGCGTCTGTACAATGAGCTCTTTGGTACTATATTTGAAATTGGTCTTCCTGTCTTTCTGTTCGGGAATCTAACCTTTTTTTTATTGATCCTGTTTTATTACGCCAGCTAATTATGGTGTTTCATTACCAGCTCATTTCATGTTCCCCCTGTTGCTTACAAGAACCAAATTCTCTGAAGGAATGTCAAATATCAAACTTACGGAAAGGGCTTTATTTTTATATAAAACAAGCAAGTGAATAAAGCATTTAAATCTATAATTGCATGGCTTAAAAATAATAATTTAAGAATCGTTTAAAAAAAACTGTAATTATGCATTTTAACCAGGGAGTACAGGATCCAATCGACATCAATTTCAATTTTCTCAGTGATACCAGCTAAATTTTTAGGTCTGCAGATAGACAAAAAAAATTATTGGAAAAAACATAAAGAGGAATTAAGTAAAAGAACTTGCAGATTGGCATATGCGCTACATGAACTAACCTCAACTGTCAATATCGTTACATATTACGGTACAGTAGAATCTGTACTCAGTTAAGGTATTATTTCCTGGGGCAATTCGACAGACAAAGAAAAAAATTTTAAAATGCAAACGCTATGTTTACGATCTATGTTTAAAATTCAAATAACTGGTAGTTGCAGACCATTATTTCTGAAATATAATACACTTCCGTCAATTTATATAATTGAAGTAGCAATATTTATTAGAAAAAAACCTATTTCCATGGTCGTGTGACAGGGTGGTTAGAAACAGACGAGAAAACAATAGATTGTGTTTACACCTATATAGAACGGCATTACTGCGAAAGACCAAATATGGCAAGCAAATATGGAAAAATAATGAATGAACAAAACAACAAAAATTAATTTAAAAAAAATTTATTTAGCTTTAAAATTAAGTGTCAATACTTTGTATTCCCTCCCCTCGCCCTAATAACTGCTCGAAGACGATTCTTCATAGACCTGATCAGCTTCTGAATTGATTCTTGTGGGATACCTTCCCAATCCTCAATCAACGCCGCTTTCAGCTCATTCAGACATGAAGGAGCAGGAGTTCTGGAACAAATCATCCTCTTCAGTTCATCCCACACGTGCTCAATGGGATTCAATGTCACCCTAAATTGTACACATGTTTATGCATATAAATGTTTATTCTATATTTTATTAAAAGTTAGTTAAAATATTCAAAAAATATTAGAAATAAAAAACACAAAATGTTAAAAAAACATTATTAAAATTAGAAATAAATAAAATAATTTTAAATGTATTTCAGCAATTTCTATGTATTCAGTGAACACTATAAGAAACTACACGCTGAATTTGTCTGTGATATATGTGGGAAGAGGACTAAGTCGCGAAACATGATTATAAAACATTTAAGGTAAGTTATTAGCAACATATTTATTTATTTATATATTTATTGGCACGACAACGAGTGCAGACCACATTCATACATAAACACAAAAAATTAAAATAAACGAGATGTGTAACATTTAACATCTCACCTTAGTAATAAGCAATTTTAACATTATATTCTGAAAAAAATGGGTCAGGTATTATTTGAAATTATTTTTCATAACAAAGAATAATTCTTTTTAATGAAAATTATATTTTATTTAATTGACACTAAGAGTAATGCAATGCCGCGCGCTCATTCGTCAAAATGGCGCGCGCTCTCGATTGGTTGGTACCATCCAACGGCCAACTCTACCACCGCGCGCTCATTCGTCAAATTAAATGACGCGCGCTTGCGCGCTTACCCGACTTCCTGTTACACACTTCCGTCCCATTAAAGAAATCTTTCTCACAAATTGCAAGAAAGCGAGAGGAAAGATGTTACACATATAAAACAGTATGATAAGTAAGTAAGTAAGAAAGTAAGATGCACTGTGATTGTAGTCGGGCACAGCGCTTGCTTATATTCTATTATGCATACATTAAAGTATAGAGATCTCTGCTAAACTTAAATCAGTAACAAAACAATAATTAAACAGGTGTTAAATAATAATAAAATTAACAAATAAAAACATGTCATAACTTGCTTGTATACCTTTAGGCAGTTGGGACGAGAAAGTGACAAAGTATGGGTCAAATTTCAATTACATACTAGATATGATAAAAAAAAAACCAGGGCAAGCCAAATAAAACCGTGTTTAATTAAAAAACAAAAATATATTTAAAAAATATATAAATACACACAATAATATTTAAAATATATAATTTAATAAGCAATACATACCTATATTTAATGCGATTCTACTGCTGGTTCGGAAGGGAGATTCTGCTAAGAAGACTCAAGTAATAAACTTAGCAGCTACCCCTTAAAATTGAATATTGTATACAAAAGTGTAACTACATAATACAATGAGAAATAACTTGTGCAGGCGAGCAGATCAGCCGACTAAGATGGCTATGAGGATTGATAAAGTGTTTTTTTTTTTTTTTTTGGAGAGAGATTGCTGATTGCCGCTGCGGCATTTTCAGCTTCACCGGGCTTTTTGGGGGCGGCGAGGAACGTAAAGGGTCCCTCAAGCCGTGTGAAACGAATCACCTTCAGAGGTTATCTAGAGGGAACGGCATCGCGCACAAGTGCGCGTCCCCGTGCCCTACTAGATTCTCCGAAGGGTTCGGATCGGATCGGGGAGCGGAGCAACCCGAGGGCGCCTCTAAAGGCACGGACCTCGGCTCGGGTTGACCGGGCCGTGGAGGAGGAGAGAACCGACCAGGTACATGTCTGTACCTGGTGTAGAGCGAGTGTGAACCGGTTCTTCGTACCCTTGTTCTACGAGTACGGTGTCTTGGGCCTAAACTGGTGTGCATGTTTAGTGTATTCTGTAAATGTGTGCTGTCATTTAGAGGATCGGGCGGGGTTGATAAAGTGAATGTTGCTGACCCCCATTTTTACTTAATCCTTTAGTGCACATATAAAACACACATTAAAACAGACTTTATACAAGACATATACAAAGGTGAGCTTATCCTAGAAGATATCTCTTTTTATTAATGACTATTTGTTGCCCGCGACTTCGTTCGCGAAGACTACAGCAAAATGCTGGTCTGGGTCATGGTCTGTATATGAGGAAAGTTTCATTAAAATCCATTCAGTAGTTTTTACGTGAAAGTGTAACAAACATCCATCCATACTTACAAACTTTCGCGTTTATAATATTTGTAGGATTAAAAGAATTACCCCCATATTCATAAACACTGTTTGAGCATTATTTAGTTAAATATTGTTTTGTCAATGTCACACAAACGTCATTTTGAATTTGAGAAAAAGTGACAAAACAATGATTAACTAAATAATGCTTAAATAGTTTTTATGAATAGGGGGGTAAGTGTCAAACTGGTACAACTACCGTATACGAAATAGATTCGTTCGAACGAAGTTCCAACTAACCGCGGTTAGTCGGCGCGAATCAATTTTTTTTTAAAGACTGCTGATTGCCTCTTAACTACATTTTCAGCTTTACCGAGTTTTTTTGGGGCGGCGAGAAACTTAAAGGGTTCCACAAGGGTTTCTCAAACCGTGTGAAACGAATGACCTTCAGAGGTTTCCTAGAGGGATCGGCATCACGCACTAGTGCCCAAAGCCCGGTGAAGCTGAAAATGCCGCAGCGGCAATCAGCAATCTCTCAAAAAAAAAAACGCACTAGTGCGTGTCCCCGTGCCCTACTAGGTGGTTCTCCAGGGGTTCGGATCGGATCGGGGACCGGAACAATCCGGGGGCGCCTCTAAAGGCTCGGACCTCGGCTCGGGTGGACCGGGCTGTGGTGGTGAAATGCGCCCAGGTACATGTCTGTACCTGGTATAGAGCGCGTGTGAACCGGCTCGTCGTACCCTTATTCTACGAGTACGATGTCTTGGGTCTAAACTGGTGTGCATGTTTAGTGTATTCTGTAAATGTGTAGTGGCATTTCGAGGATCGGGCGGTGGGGTCGAACGACCATAGAATCGGATGTTAGTATAAAAATGGTTTCGACGACTAATTAAAGAAAAGTAATTATTTATTCACTGCTTCCAATACATTAAAATTACAATAAGTTTCTTATATCTAAGGTATAATGAAAAACAACTGAAATTGCTGACCAGCTCAGCTTGTGTTGTAGCTTGTAGCCACATTGCTAATTTTCAGCTGGATCCATAAAAAATAAAAATTAAAAGATCAAAAGCAAAAATAAAAAAACCATTATCAAAATATCTGCTATTGTGACAAACTCTTGTTGCTGTTGTTGTGATAAAATAACATGTTTAAATAGTATTTAAATAAGTAATATTGTTAAGTCGCTACGATATCGACTTTTGTTATGGTAGTCGGGGGGGAGGCTTCGATTCCCAGCGGGGAGTAAATGTTTGTATGCTCGGTTTGGCTGGTGGTATGACTTGTTTGCCCGCCTGGCTAGCTACCACCATCTTATCTAAATATGTCGCCATAACATCAATGTTTGTAGCATATTGTTGTGTTCCGGCAGCTAGAGACAAGATAGCCAGTAGCTCAGTAGTTGAGGATTCCGGGTGAAATGTGCTTCCACTATCAGCCTTATCATCACTTAACATCAAGTTAGATGAAAGCCAAGTGCTTACTCGTAAAATAAATGTATAAAATGCTCTTATCGCCAGATAAAAAAAATTGGAAATTGTTGTATAAAAAAAATCAAATAATATTTTCTTCCATCCCAACAGATACCACTATGAAAGTCTCGATTGCATTATATGCGGTAGAAACTATAAGAATCGCAAGAGCTACCAAAGCCACGTAGAAATGAAGCATTCCCCTTCAACGGAGAACTGTTATTGCGTGCAATGCGACAAACGGTTCGACAACGCCAAACTATACCAGCGACACGTGAAAAGCAGTGTGGCGCACGCGGCAGAGCGGGACGGACATAGGTGATTCTGCGGATGCTCGATAGATCATTCTAGATTAATATCTTTATATACAGGGTGTTTGGTAATATATACTTATATATAATATAATATAGTTTGTTTGTTTGAACGCGCTAATCTCAGGAACTACTGGTTCGAATTGAAAAATTATTTTTGTGTTGGATAGTCCATTTATCGAGGAAGGCTTTAGACTATGTAACATAACGCTGCGACCAATAGGAGCGAAGCAGATGCAGATGCAGAAGCATCAGTGAAAAATGTTGCAAAAAAAAAGGGGAAAATTATCCATATTTGAGAGCTTCCGTTGCGTGCGCTGCGTAAACGGTTACCCAAAAAATATGTATGAAAGAATTATTACTCTTTAAATGATCTAAAAAAATTATCTAAAACTAAAAATATCATTTACGCAGAAGTACTTTAAAATACACTCGGCGTCAAAAAAATCGCACCTCTTAGAAAATCACTTTCAAATGTCATTTACTCTTGATATGCACATGCAGTCGCATTAATTATGATTTTATTTACAAGGTTACTTAATTAACTTAATAAAAAACATTACTTTTCATTATCAAATAAAACCTAATGCAACAAATAAAGTGTCACAAAAATTCGATGCAAATTTTGCTACCCGTGAGAGTTGCTAGTTGCGCTTCCTTTGTGGGTATAAAACGGTCAACACGGGTTCAATGTGGGTCATTCGCTATTCAACCGTTGAAGAGGACACACGCACAGATTTTGATGGATACCACAGCTGATAAAGCCGCTCAAGTGGTTGCACTACTGCAATCAGGGGTGCGGCAGTGTGATGTCGCCCGGCAACTGAACCTGAGCCGTTATTCCGTTCGAAGAGTGTACCAGCGCTTCATAGAGACCGGTGGCTATATCCGCAGACACGGTTCGGGTAGACGTCGCTGCACTTCGGAAAGAGACGACCGGTTCGTTGTGTCGAACTCTTTGAGAAATCGTTTCTCCAACGCTGTTGAGTTGCAACAGCAGCTCCAGGCAGTTCGCAGACGCACCGTAAGCGTATCTACGGTTAGAAGAAGATTGAAGGAGAAGAAGATAGCGGCCCACAGAGCTGCTACGGGTCCAAAATTGACTGCAGCGCATCGGCGAGCCCGCTTGCAGTTTGCTCGTGACCACGTCGATTGGACCCTTGAGCAGTGGAGAGCTGTTCTCTTCTCAGACGAGACGCGAGTGTGTCTTTTCTGCAACGACCGACGGAGAAGAGTATACCGGAGGCAGGGTGAACGTTTCGCCCAAGCCTGCATCCAGGAGACGGTGGAATATGGTGGCGGATCCTGCATGTTCTGGGGCGGTATGTCTGCTGCCGGCAAAACCGACCTTGTCTGCGTCTCCCGGACTGGAGGTGCTCGCGGACAAGGGTCGCTGACTGCTCGCCGCTATGTCACTGAGGTCCTGGAAGTGCATGTGGTCCCCTTTGCCGAATCTTTTGGCGAGGGGTTCACATTAATGCACGACAACGCTCGCGCTCACACTGCAGGCATCGTGAGCGACTTTTTGCAGAGGTCCCAAATCTCTGTGATGCAGTGGCCAGCGCGAAGTCCGGATCTGAATCCTATAGAGCACCTCTGGGACCATCTTAAACGTAAGGTTCGATCTCGGGATCCAGCTCCTTCGACTCTACAGGAGCTCCAAGACGCGGTGATTGAAGAATGGGGGCTTATCCCTCAAGAAGAGCTCCTGAAGTTGGTGAGGTCCATGAGGGACCGTATGGAAGCCGTGATCAGGGCAAGGGGGGGTAACACTAGATTTTAAGTTAATTTTAAGACACTTTTTGTACATTTTTCTTTGTAAATTATCTGTTGTTAATTAGGACTTAATTAAGGATTTTTATTATTTTATTAATTTTAATGTTGTTTGTATAATTATAATTAAACAGAAAGTTAAATTTAATTGTTTTTTGATACTCCTTTTTGTTACCTTTCTAATGATACCCAACACTATCCTCTACATAAGGTTTAAGAATTTTTAAAGATGATTTTTAAAAGGTGCGATTTTTTTGACGCCGAGTTTATATTCTTTTAAAAACTTCTTAATCGCGCTCATAATAACAGAAATTGACGCGGACGTAGTCGCGGGCAACAGCTAGTATGTGTATAATCCCGAAACATAGCCATGCAACAAATTATAAATAACACCGTGGTAACATTCAAAATCATATCTATGTAGGTTTACTTCTCCATACGTTCAACCCTGACATGTTTTGTTTGGATCATGAGGTTGATGAACAAGAACAATGTATCAGCTGGGCCTAGGGCTGTCACTTCACAATTTTACTTAGTAACAAACCACCTTAATATCTCGGCCATATGGTGCTTTTCTGGTATGTTTATAATTTTCCGGGGTGCTACGACCTGTGCCCTATCTGCCATATTCGGGATTATACAGTTATTACCAAACATCCTGTATAACTAGCACTTTACTCGCGATTTCGTCTGCGTGGATTTTAGACTTTTAAAGAACTCTTTTTAAAAAAAAAAAATATAGCCTATGTTACTCACAAAGAATGTAAGTTTCTATCGGTAAAAGAATTTTTGGAATTGGACCAGTAGTTCCAGAGGTTAGCCCCGACATACAAACAAAGTCACAAACGTCACCTCTTTATTAATAGTACAGATAGATTCTTCTGTACGTGTGTTTGTCACCTAACTCCTCCTAAACGGCTGGACCGATTTGGATGAAATTTTGTGTGTATATTTCTATGGGTTCCTGGATGGTTTGAAAACACTATTGGACGGTAGAATAGAATAGAATAGAATAGAATAGAAAAGTTTTTATTAACTACACACTTAATTATAATACAACATAAATATAATAATACAACAATAAACGAGAAAAAAAAAATATTAGAACAGGCAGTGTGAAGTTCAAGGGCCCTGTCTCAGCATAAGCTGCTGTGTCATTCATGGATGTTCAGAATGACACAGTAGCGCTGTTATTCTGACAGGGCCTGAATATTTATAGGTAGTAAAGGTGAACAGACAAAAGAAAAGAAAAAGAAAAACACAAACAAATGAACATGAACATGACTTAAATAATACAGACAAAAAAACAAAATATAGATAATAAAAAATTATAATAACAAGCAAGGCTCCAGTGAGCACGACTCCTTTGCCGAACCCACCGGAAAACCTTGAGCCATTACCAAAAAAAAGAAAATGAGCCTTTATTGTTCTATGTAAAAGTGACGTAAACAAAAGTTGAAGTTGAATACATAATAGCCATGTGGCATGTGGTTAAAACAATAACGACGTGGCAAGGCACGTGGCAATTCAGTATCAGCACTGATATTTGGCATCCTGGACGGTAGGTGGCGCTGCTGTCGGTATGTCATCAAACTTTTTTTTTTATATTTACTGGTAAGCACTGCCTCGATCTCACCTGATGTTAAGTGATGATAAGGCCAATGATGGAAGCGCACTTCACCCGGAATCCTCAACTAGTGAGGTACTGGCTATCTTATCTCTAGCTGTCGGAACACAACAATGCTACAACATTGATGTTGTGGCGACATATTGATACATTGATGTGCTGTACCAGAGAACATTACATAATTTTGAGCGGTACTTTTTATTGTCTAGCTAGAAAGAATAGAAAATTATAAGTTACCCGTATTTTTTTTATTTAAATTAATTATATATCATTCTTTCGACTTTGGTTAACATTTGGAGCCCTCTAAATTAACTCTTTTCTTGTACAAATCTTGTATGGGTCTTGTTATGATTTTTTTAGTAAAGATGTTTTTTTTTTCTTGTACGCAGTACAGTGAAGAAAGTGCCATGCCCCGAGTGCGGCCGACAGTACTCGCGGAAAACCTATATGATGAACCATTACCGATACGTGCACGAGAATCGCTCCAAATACTACTGCGAACAGTGCGATAAAGTAAATACATATGCATTGTTTTTCATTTTTTGTTTATATTTATTTTGAATTTTGCATTTACAATGCTATAACTAATATAGTTACAAGATAAAATTTTACGGAAAAAAATCAACCGGCTTTGGGATGCTCGTGTGAGAATCGAAACCATATCTATATCTATTATTTCTAAATACACAATACATGTCTATTATAGCATCAAATTTCACTAGAAAAAATTAACCAGTCTCAAGAAGCTCTGAGTGGGAATCGAACCAACGACCTTTGGATAACCGGTCCAAAATTCAAAATAAATTACAAAAACACAAATGTTGAAAAAATTTCCACAAGCAGGATTTGAACCTGCACCCATCTGACATACCGGGTCAGGTGCTCTTCCAATTGAGCTATCGTGGTTCTAACCAGCCCGCCGAAATTATTCAACACTATTTACTTTTTTTACTTTGAAAGCCAAAGGCGCCAATTCAATGTCGACAACTACCGTCATTAACATCTGATCATAATAATTTTACAAATACTAAAGATCAGTTAAGAAGTAGGCAAGCTATTTATAAAATGTTTTTGTTTTGTTTATATAATTTTGACGCAAATTATTTTGCGAAACAAATTACAAAAAACACAAATGTTGAAAAAATTTTCGCAAATTGTTTCGCAACATAATTTGCGTTAAAATTATATACACAACAAAAACATTTCAAAATAAATATTTAAAGCAATTTCGTCTTTATCGATTGTTAAATACTTGCAAAAGTGTTTGTTCGACTGTGAGGGTAGTAACTTCACAGTGACGTAATACCGCTGGCTTGCGGCGTAAATCGCAAACTACTAGAGAAATTCAACGAGTCTTCTGGGGTCTCGGTATATCAGCGGTCAGAGCATTGGGCCGGTTATCCAAAGGTCGTGGGTTCGATTCCCACTCGGAGCTTCCTGAAGCTGGTTGATTTTTTTCTAGTGAAATTTGGTGCTATAATAGACATGTATTGTGTATTTAGAAATAATAGATATAGATACCACATTAGCAACAATTTCAAGGCCAAAGTCACCTCTAAACAGCATCAATTTAAATGATTATCTCTCTTTTATTTACTTAAGTCATCATCGTCATCATCATCATCAGCTCATTTTTATGTTCTCAATGCTGGGGCACGAGCGTTCCCTATGGATGGATAGGGAGAACGGCCCGTAAACCACCACCGGGCCCAGTGCGGTGCGGTGGTTGTTAACGACTGCTAATGCAGCCGGGGCCAATGGCTTTACGCGCCTTCCGAAACACGGAGGAGCTCGAGATGATAAATGTTTGGTCACCCATCCGACGACCGGCCTTTGCGAAAGTTGCTCAACCTCAGCACCCTCAGACCGGGCGCGTTAACCACTGCGCCATCAAGTAATACTTGAAAAATGCTATTGTTTTTATTTTTTAATATAACGTCTAAATTTCAAATAAATAGCGTTATTCAAGTTTTTTTTTTACTATAGTCCAGTGGATCACGCGCTATTTGCATCCCTTTTGCTCGTATGCAGATCGACAGAGAGCGCTGTTTCATGGTGGTCAGCGCCTTAATATGTGGTGTCTTAATTTTTTCTCTTCCCTTAGTTAATGGCTCCGTGCTGTTAGCACATTTAGCCAGTGTCAAAGTAGTTTTTCTACCAAGGGAAATCCAGTGGTGTAATCATCCATAGGCAAGGCTCGTGCCCCAGCAGTGGCAGACATCAAGAGCTGGGGATGATAAAATACAAATTTTAATGACAATTTTTGTGTTTTTTTACAGTCTTTTCTAAATCGGACCCGGTACGTAGAACACACGAAATACAACCACGAAGGTGTTAAGAAAGCTAAGAACAAGCTTTGTAACATCTGTGGCAGAGGATTCGCGGTAAGCACTTACACCCATATTTATACATTTTTAAGCTGATTCGCGGAGCTGTTCACAACCCAGAATTGCTTAGTTTGGTGAGGTTGTGTGTTCCCGATGAATACGTGGGGCGCCGCCGCCTACCACCGTTACTGTCGGTGCCCAGGGGGCGAACCATACTCCTGCACTGTGCTCCGCTGACGCGCACGCTGCGCACCCTTAACCAAATAGCCTTAAAAACAGACATTTTTTCTTGTTCTTTGAACGAATTTGCAAGAGTTGCATTATTTATAATATGTTATTGTACTTAGTACCTACCTAGTGCTTTTCTATCGTATTGGTGTTACACTATAAAGATAGATTTAAGCTAAGATGAATAAATAAATAAATAAACAAGCTATTACTCGCTACTTAGCAACTACTTTGTTAAGTGCTTTGTAAAGTAAAAAAAAGAAGAGCACCTGACCCGGTATGTCAGAAGGGTGCAGGTTCAAATCCTGCTAGTGGAAATTTTTTCAACATTTGTGTTTTTGTAATTTGTTTCGCAACAAAATTTGCATTAAAATTATATAAACAATACAAAAACATTTTATAAATTGCTTGCCTACTTCTTAACTGATCTTTAGTATTTGTAAAAATATTATGATCAGATGTTAATGACGGTAGTTGTTGACATTGAATAGGCGCCTTTGGCTTTCAAAGTAAAAAAGTAAATAGTGTTGAATAATTTCGGCGGGCTGGTTAGAACTACGATAGCTCAATTGGAAGAGCACCTGACCCGGTATGTCAGAAGGGTGCAGGTTCAAATCCTGCTCGTGGATTTTTTTTTAACATTTGTGTTTTTGTACTTTATTAAGTCATTAGTTGTTCTATGAAACGTCACTAAGAAAAATGTCATTCTATAAAAGAGTACCGTACATTACTCAACACTAGCTCTTCGCTACGAACACATAGAGAAATTTAGATTTGAGTAAATATATTGGTGACTATAGAAATCTAACTTTTGACGTTTCTAACAAAATCGGTTTTGCTGACTTAATAATAAAAGTTGTTATATAAGCAATTACCTGTTGCCCGCGACTTCGTCCGCATCAATTTCTGTTTTTTGGATAACTTGAACCGTTTAGGCAGCGCACGCAACGGAGGCCTTCAAATATGGATAATTTTCCCCGTTTTTGCAACATTTTTCACTGATGCTTCGCTCCTATTGGTCGTAGCGTGATATTATATAGCCTAAAGCCTTCCTCGATAAATGGACTATCCAACAAAAACAAAGAATTTTTCAATTCGAACCTGTAGTTCCTGAGATTAGCGCGTTCAAACAAACAAACTCTTCAGCTTTATAATATTAGTATATAGATTGCTTTTGCTTAAGTAAAAGCTTTTAGTCGTTTATAAATACGGGTGTTAATTAATAGACAATATTTACTTTTTTTTAACATTAAAAATAAATCTACGGCTTAGTACTTGGCTTTCATCTTACCCGGGTTCCTAGTATTATTCTTATTGTAATTTCTGTATTTATTTGTCGCTAAAGTCACCAGTCAGTTGCTGATCCTTACTTCTAATTATTAAAAGGAAAATAGTATGTCGAACACTGAAGTCACGGCCCTACTTGAGTGCCAGGCATGAGATTAATTTGACACTCGATCACGTTAACAAAAATGACACTATGCAGTGTTACTAAGACACAATTGGGTAGTTGACAACAACAACAATTAATTCCAGAACAATAAACGTATAAATGAAATCACGTAACAGTTATTTAAAACTTTAACCAATTTTTTATTTGACCTAAGCATGAATTTCTGTAACCTAAAAAGTTATTGATAAACACTCAATTGACGGAAAGAAATAGTGACGTCATAGTTTGCTAATCCCATACAATTTCTATTAAAAATAATCGTTTTGACAGTTGTCAAAAAGTTTCTATATTGACTAACCAGTCAACTACCCAATTGTTGACTCGAATTTGTTATGCATTTTTTAATTAAATATTTCTATTGTGACGTCACATCAAAGTAAACAGGTCGCAGCCCTAGTGGTTTAGTAACCTCTGTGTAATTACATTTATGATCTCTGCTGCTTGCCTATGCGCGTCTGACGCGCATGACTTCACTAATATAAATAATTAATTAACAATTGCATGACAAATTAAAGTTAATAATTATGTCTTAGTACTCGTAGTTAGTAACTATTACACTACACTCAGGGCAAGTGCCCAGGGCCTCGCAATCGATGGGGCCGGCCCCCTTGTTCCTGGATGGTCCGTGTTCCTGCCAGATCACTAACCGATAATCGATATTACCGATAAACATATTTGTTTCGCGAAACAAGAATTACTAACTTAGAAATTTAATTTTGTTTTTTAATTCAAATAAACCAGGGGCCTTACAGTGGGAACTCATAAAAATACCAGATGAATAAATCTAGAGTTTTGCTTATCTACTCCTTTTGCCTGTTTTACTAAAATCGAGCGTAGCATAAGGACCCCATTATCCGTAAGTGCCCAGGGCCTCCAATAGGTTGCAGACCGCCCTGGGGTCAGCAATCGATTTTAGACTTTGCAACAATTAAATACAGCTCCATAAAAATCTATGTTATTTTTTGGTGACGATTAATGTGTCGAACACCGGTGCCTCTACCCTAAATTGTAGTATATTATTACAATAACAATTTACCATTTACTTCGACATCAATAGTTTGACTACACGCCGATAGATGGCGTGGCGCGGCACCGTGCTGAATCGCGCTAACGAGATGTTTGCGCATCAGCATAAGTCTTAACAAAAACAAATATTGTCATTTCATAGCTTGCATTCGCCCCGTTATGACTTACGCTAGTGTAGTTTTCGCGCATACCGCGCCCTCCTATTTGTATCCCTTACAAACCTTCCAAAACCGTTTCATACGTGGTGCCCGGGTTGTGCCACGGGTTGCCCGTGGTACTATCGCAATGTAGACCTCCACCCACCGTGATCTTGATCTTCCCACTATCAAAGATTTTATCAAGGACGTTTCCAGACGTTACTTTGATAACGCCCCCACCACCCTAACCCGCTTGTTGTGGTGGCCGCCAACTATAATGTTGGAAGCCTTCCACCAACAAGACGGTTCACATATAGGCGTCCTAAACACGTCCTAGATGACCCCGACGATCCCATAACTGTTGCGAACGCCCCCTCCGCCCGATCCTCTAAATGCTACTACACATTTACAGAATACACTAAACATGCACACTTGTTTAGGCCCAAGACACCGTTCTCGTAGAACAAGGGTACGAAGAACCGGTTCACACGCGCTCTACACCAGGTACAGACATGTACCTGGGTGCTTCTCTCCTCCACCACGGCCCGGTCAATCCCAGCTGAGGTCCGAGCCTTTAGAGGCGCCCTCGGGTTGTTCCGTTCCCCGATCCGATCCGAACCCTTCGGAGAATCTAGTAGGGCACGGGGACGCGCACTAGTGCGCGATGCCGTTCCCTCTAGAAAACCTCCGAAGGTGATTCGTTTCACACGGCTTGCGGGACCCTTTACGTTCGCCTCGTTCGCCTCGTTCGCCTCGCCGCCCCCAAACAAGCCCGGTGAAGCAGAAAATGCTGTCTGAGGCAATCGGCAATCTCTCGCCAAAAAAAAAAAAATATTGTCATCATTAATACGGAATTAATTCACTGCCTGCACAGTACTGCTCCTACCATTGTTAATTTGTTAGGATAAGGAAAGCTATTCATCACCTTCGGAGGTTTTCTAGAGGGAACGGCATCACGGACTAGTGCGTGCCCCCGTGCCCTACTAGATTATCCGAAGGGATCGGATCGGTGTTAGGACAGCAGGCAAGTTGAACGCCCCGATAACTAATCCTGCTACTGTTGCCGCCCGCCTACCTCTTCCACCCTGTGGGACGGCAAGCCTAACGACGTGGGAGTGATTTCGAAACGCTGTACTTTGTCAAAATTGTAGTCGACTGTGTTGAATAAATTCATTTTAACCATGTTCTTTTCTAAACTTTGAACACTACACATTGAAATGAAACGACTTCAGAGACGTCAGGATAAACATTAATTAAAACTTAATGTGTAAAATAAACGCGAGTAGATCCGTAAAAGTTGTTTCATTTAACCACCTTTCTAGTCTTCTTATTTCGCCGTCCACCGCACCAACTACAATATGCAATAAATTATAGAATGTATGTCAGGAGGTGCGTGTTCATATAACCACGATTTTTTAAATTGTTTGCAACAGAATTCACGCGTGTTTTTATATTTTACAAGTAAGCACAGTGCCTTGATCTCACCTGATGTTAAGTGATGATAAAGATGGAAGCGCATTTCACCCGGGATCCTCAACTAGTGATGCACTGGCTATCTTATCTCTAGCTGCCGGAACACAACAATGCTACAAATATTGATGTTATGGCGACATATTTAGATAAGGTGGTAGCTAGCCAGGCGCACAAACAAGCCCTACTTACCACCAACCAAACCGAGTACACAAACATGTACCCCCCCGCTTGTAATCGAACCCGGGACCTCTGGGTCTAGACCGGTGGCCACTAGACCACAGAGGCGGCCAAACTTTACTTTACAAACGTTATTTTTTTAACTATTTATTTTTAAGTGCTAATTGCTGCACTGAAGCTGAATTAAATATTTATTAAATGCCTACCGGATGGCGGAAGACCCAGGTTCGATTCCTGGCTGGGTCGGGTGGGCATTTAATTTTTTTCACTGTATTTTATAAATGTTTACAAACATTACTTTAATACTTGTTATATCGTTCACAGGAAACCAGAACATTGATAAACCACATTCGCACACATTCGGGCGAACGTCCGTTCGAATGCGAACATTGCGGCGCTAAGTTTACGCAGAAAGTAGCCATGCTATCTCATATCAACCACATACATTTGAAGAAGAAGAGACGGCACTGCTGGCTGTAGGAGTGAGCGAGTTGCCGTTATAGGAGTGAGCGAGATGCCGCTATAAGTGAGCGAGATGCTGCCTTAGGAGTGAGCGAGATCCCGCGCGATTTGCAAATGTTATGTTTTCTTTGCAAACATTTTCAATTTAATGCTGACAAATGACTAAGCTATATGATTAGTTCTGTCAACATTCAGAAAATGTTTTCTTTTCTTTAATTGTACTTGATTGATTTTTGTTTTCAAATGACACTGTTTAATACAGTGTAATTTAATTGATCTCATTCTAGTAGTGAAGCTTAAATAAAAGTGGAGTTATGTTGATTCACTAATTCTTCTATTTGCCATAATTAACTAGCTGACCCGGCGACTTCGTACCGCTTTGACAGTTTCCATGACAACAAAACAAACAAATAATTTTGTATTAGAAAATTAAATCGTTTTTAGTATTTTCCGTCACTTATTATTTATGTTTGTCACCGTTTAAACCTTCCCTGAACTTCCCACAAATATTTCAAAATCAAAATTAGCCAAATCGGTCCAGCCATTCTCGAGTTTTAGCGAGACAAACGAACCGAACAGTTTTATTGAAATTCATTCTCATTTGAAGGTTTTTAAGCTTAATCAGTTAAGAAAGGATTTTCCAAAATTCTATCCTTACCATTTCAAATTTCGAACTCTACGTCCCTATGAGGCCGTGTCCTAAAAGTGCATAACCTCTTTAAGCTTAGAAATCTTCTAATGAGGTACTAATATAGTACGGTGACTTTCGAAACATTCGAATTTTAAAGAGTATTTGCGTTTTTAAGTGTGTTTAACCATTTTTGAATAAAATCGGATCGAGTTAGGTTTATGCAAATGTGGAAATAGATTGGACCAAGGAATCACATTGTCCCATACAAACTTTGCCCCCTTTTTCACCCCTTTTTATGATGGATGATGGATGGATTTACCGATATTCTACCCCTAAAGGGGTGACCTTTAGGGGTAGAATATCGGTAAATCCTTTCTTATTGGATGCCTACGTCATACTAAGAACACACCGCACACCCTCCAAGTTTCAGGTCTCTACGATCAGCGGTTTAGGCTGTGCGTTGATCAGTCAGTCATTCAGGACAGCATTTTATATGCGGAATCCCGCAAATAAGTACCGGGTTCCCACGGGATTGAAAATTCCTACTCCCGCAAATACCGAGGTTGAATATAGGCTGCGTGTTTAGAAACCCTGTACCATACAAGCTCAAAGTTCTAATTCCTTCAAACCAATATTAAGCCAATTATAATTAGACTTTATACGCTATGGTTTTTTAAAATTATTTTTACGGGTAAGCACAGTGCCTTGTTTAAACTATAGAATGTATGTCAGAAGGTACGTGTTCATATAACCACGATTTTTGAAATTGTTTGCAACAGAATTCACACAGTGTTTTTATATTTTACAAGTAAGCACAGTGCCTTGATCTCACCTGATGTTAAGTGATGATAAGGCCAACGATGGAAGCGCACTTCACTCACTGAGGCACTGGTGAGGCACTCTCGAAAGTGGTCCTGTTTGCTCATACATACATACATACATACATACATACATACATACATATAATCGCGCCTCTTTCCCGTAGGGGTAGGCAGAGACCACTTCTTTCCACTTGCTACGATCCTTACATACTTGTTTCGCTTCGTCCACTTTCATTATTCCCTTCATGCATGCTCTTCGGTTTAGGGTACTCTTGACCTGGCCTTTTTTCAAGACGTCCCTGATTTGATCTCGAAACGTCCGCCTAGGTCTACCCCTACCAACACTTTCATTCACACTCGCCTTATACACTTTTTTCGTCAATCGTTCTTCATCCATTCTCTCGACATGGCCAAACCATCTCAGCATACCTTTTTCAATTTTTGTCACTACATCTTCTTTCAGACCACAACGTTTCCTTATCTCACTATTTCTTATCCTGTCACTCAGTTTAACTCCTATCATACTTCTTAACGCTCTCATCTCTACTGCATTTATTCTGCTTTCATGTTTCTTCTGCCATACCCAACTTTCACTTCCGTACATGAGTGTCGGAACCAACACCCCCCTATGTACAGCCAAACGAGCCTTGTTAGACACCTTCTGACTGTTCATAAAGGAGTGCAAAGCTCCATTCACCATGTTTCCTGCATTCACTCTTCTTTCAATATCACTCTCACACTTTCCATCTCTTGTAAACTTTGAACCCAGATACACAAACTCATTCACCTGTTCAATTTGTTCATCCCCAATCACAATATTGCAGTTTGTCACTGCCTCATCTCTTTCAAATACCATCACTTTCGTCTTCTTTACATTCATCTTCATTCCCTTTCTAACAAAAGCTCCACCCATAGCCGTTACCATCTCCTGCAACTCATCGGCCGAAGACGCAAGTAGTACTTGGTCATCCGCATAGAGAAAACATTTGACGAGTAACTCATTCATTCTCAACCCACTTTCATTCTCTTTTAAATCTGTCAAGCAATTGTTCATGAACAGATTAAACAGCCACGGTGACGCTACACATCCCTGTCTAACACCTTTTTCGATATTAAACCATTCAGTGTATGCCCCGTTTATCCTTACACAAGCACAAGAATCCCTATAAAGAGATTGCAATGCTCGTATAAGGACACTGCTCACACCGTTCACGGACAATGCTGACCACAATTCCTTCCTCGCCACTCTATCATAGGCCTTTTCTAGATCTACGAACGCGCAATAGACCTTCTTGTTTTTAGACAAACACTTTTCGGCTATGCACCGCAAGGAAAAGACCTGATCCGTACATCCCATTCCTTTTCTAAATCCCGCTTGTGCATCCCATACTTTTTCGTCTGTTTCATTCACAACCCTTTCAATCAACACTTTCGCATACACTTTACCGACTACGCTGAGAAGGCTTATACCGCGGTAATTTATGCAGTCCTGCCGTGACCCTTTTCCCTTATACAATGGCACGATTACGGCTTTGCACCAGTCTCCCGGTACTTGCCCATTTCGCCAGCACAAATTGAAAAGGCGGTACAGCTGGCTTGCCACTATGCCCTGTCCAGCCCTCAGCATCTCGCCGGTAATCCTGTCATACCCTGCAGCCTTACCTAATCTCATACTTTTCAACGCTTTCACTATTTCATCCATGCTTATCTCACTTTCATCAACATTTACATTAGCTTCCATGGAAGGTGCCGGATGTTGTATCTGCACTTCCTCTCTTTCAAACAAACTTTCAAAATACTCTTTCCATATCTTTAACACACATTCTTCTCCTTTCATAATGCTCCCATCTTGACTCCTGATTGTACTCAGCTCCGAGGTAGAAGTTTTTCCTCTGGTTGTTTTGATGGATTTCCAGAAAAACTTGATGTTTGAATGAAAATCTTCAGTGAGCCTCCTATCAAAATCATCCTTTCGTTCTTCTTTCTTTCTAGACACAACTTCTTTCGCTGCTGATTTCAACCTTTTATACTTCGTTCTTGCTTCCTTTATCTATCTATACCTATACCTATATATAAAAATTTCGAATAACAAAATCTGAAAAACATTGAATAGCATCAACAACTTCAGCTTACTATGAACCTTAAAACTTAAAAATAAAGATTAAATTATTGTAGCAAAATATTTGTACCTAATATTTACTGTCATCGCCACAAACGTCGTTGTGGCTCCGTGGTCCCAATCAAAGTCGCCTACCCTACCGTTTTGCAAGCGCTCGATCGAAGTGTTACTAGAATAGAGAAGAAAAATTTATTATATTGCAACATTAGTCTTATTTAACACGGCTTGATACCGTTACCGAATTGATACTAAGTATCGGTAACGTTATTTCTTGTAGTTAATTAATGCCCGGTTCCTATAGACAAGAAACGATTCGTTTTGCCCACGACCCGTTGTATTAGCTACGAGGCGTATGCTAAATTAGTTCCTATTACAAACGACTCGTGGTATCTAACCGATAGTATGTTACTAACGGATAGGAGGGTTACCAGTAACGCTTCGTAACCATATAATATGGAAGTGACACTAGCTAGCGTTCTATAAGCGTCAGTTATCTGTCAAATCTACCATTCGTTGCTGGTTATCCTACTGGTACTTTTTGATCTGTAATTATTTTGTTTGCGTGTATTTCGTTAGTAATTGATATATAAATAGTGAAAATGTCAAGCTCAGAGCTCAGTGAAAGCAAAAAGTGATCAAAGTGATGTAGAAATGCTGAATATGTTATCGGATTGGCATAATTCCGATTCGGATGGAGACAATACACGGCGAGCTACAATTTATAAAACCGGACTGCCAACTATGTAAACAACTGTGGAAATTTTTTCAACATTTGTGATTTGTAATTTGTTTCGCAACAAAATTTGCGTTAAAATTATATAAACAAAACAAACACATTTTATAACATTATTATCTAAAATCCATCACTTAATTTATGTATTACAATTACTTTGTGATTCTATTTTATAAGTTGGTGAAAATTTGTATATCTGTCAGTTTTGAAGTTAACGAAATGGCAATTGTTATTTGGCTTTTTGAAAAGAAATAAAGAATGACTTGTGTCAAGAATTTCGTTTATTTTCCTCAATAGGAAGAAAGTTTTTTGGGGAAATAATTTTTTTAAAAGTTATAATAGTTATAATTATAAGTTATAATTAATTATAAAGATGAATAATTTGATCTATCTAAAATAGATATTTCAATAAAAATAAATAATGACGTGTTTTAGCATTTTTAGAAAAATCTCCCTTGGAGAGGTGAAATGTGGGTGGAAAGTTTGCATGGAAATCTGTCATTATTAAAAGTTAAATCCTATGGTATTTGGCGAAGCGGTATACGGTAAAAATGCCACCCAATTAACATAACAAGTAGCATGACGGTTTATGTAAAAATATTGGATACGCTACAACGTTACCCTTTTTAAAGGTATCTACAGAAGTATCGTCCAAATTTTTAACGTACTATTATTATAGTGTAAGTATGTAGCCTTCATCTAAGACCTTTTAGGCCTTTTAGTGTAGCTCAAGATGCTTGTCATGAAACTAGTTGCTGCGCTTAGAACCGTACAGTGAATACAGTAACATTATTTATTATTTTCATCCATCACGTTTTCTAAGCCATCACCACGATAGAAATATCAAATTTAATTAATTATATACACGTATTTTTTGACAAGAGAGACATAATATCCTTTAGGATACCAGTAGGTCAATTCTATTAAAAAACTGCAACTATACCTTTACGCCTGTCATTTGTCACGTGTAGGAGCAGTGCCGTCAGTGCCGTGGAAATAGAAGTATTCTATTAAAATTCTCTAAACCACAACTACACTACAACTGCGCGACTACTACACTACAGCTGCACGAATCCAACAAAACTAAAAGAACTAATGTTACAATACGTTAAATACGTAAAATGCTTATAATATGCTGTGCAAAAGTTGCTCACGGTCTACTTCAATAAACCTGCACAAAAACTGCACCAATACTGCTGTCATTACTACACAAATGTCGAAATATTTTATTGGCATACGATTATTTTGCAGTAAGCGTGCACATCTTTACTGAGATACTCGAAGGGTTGGGGGCATATCATTTCTCACTTCTCATATCTATTATCATTCATCATCATCATACTGGAAGGAAATATTGTATATTAAAATTTATGTATTACTTGTAAGAAAAATTACTTTAACACTGACTAAATGTGCTAATCGCGCGAAGCCATCAACTAAAGGTAACAAAAGAAAAACCATTCCATTCCATCATTCATTCATTCGCTTCATTCGGCCGCCGCATTCATTCTGCAATAAACAAACTATATTTTTCCATTAAGTAGGTAGTAAAAAAAACAGTAGTCTGCTATTTAATTAATATCTACCAAACCACAGACCTTTATTAGGTATATCTAGATATTTGGTCTGTGTTGTGAAACAGTTTGTTGGTTTGGTACAACCAACAAACTGTTTTTTTTTGTGAAGCGTCGGTGGGTGGCTCATTACATTAACTTTAATTTATAGTATTTTTTCTAGTTAGGTACTTGAATACTTCCAGTTATTCTGTAATATCTTTTGACCGCAGTTAATTTGTCTAATTGGTAAGTTGTATTTTAGGTAAAATTCTATTTGATTCGTTTGTTTTCTGTTGGTGCATTGTCACTTTTCTTATTGATAACCTCTTTATACTGTTTAAATTTTGGTGGAGTTTATTTGGAGGGGATGGTAGTTTACTATTTTTCATAATTATAAAATACCACGCGAGGACGTGTTAATAATAGAGTCATATAAAATCAAACCTGGCAATCTCCACTGTGTCAAATTGTTGGTAAAATAGAAAAATGTAATAAAAAATAGCATGATTGTGTTATTAATGTAATTTCTAAATATTGACATAAACATCTCTAATGTAGAATATTATTGACCACTATTTGTAGACATTTACTTGAAAAACCTGTCTTTAAGTGCACAAAATGTTTGGAGTTTGCCGTCTTTGTTTTGCTTACAAGGACATTACAGTTCTTGATCTGATTACCTTTGGAGAAAGCCTACTTTGTTATGGCTAATTACCTACACTACATTGCCAACAAGTTTTGATACTTTTAAGAGAGGGAAATTAAAAAATATGCAAATTAAAGTTATTTAATTTAATCAAAAGCTAACTTATATTCTAAGATTTTGGTCTTCTTCTTGGGGTTCACAAAAGATGTCATGCAATGAACTTGCTAGACCAGCGTTTCCCAAACTTTGTTCTACTGTGACCCGGTAAATTTCATACTCCTCCTTCGTGACCCACTTAAATTTTTGGACCCACTGAAAACGGTATTGGGGAAAAATAAAACAGCTATTGCTAATATGTATGTATTACTATAATCAGTGAGAAGTATGTAGCTGTTTATTTTTGACCAAGGCATCCAAGTCCGCCGAAAACGATGACAGTTTTATTCTGAGATCTGGTTCGACTTCGAGTCGGTTTCGATATTTATTTTTGAGGTAAACTAATGTGGAAAACCCTGCTTCACATTTATAGGTTGTGACAAATGGCATTTAAAACTGTATTGCTTGATTAGCTACAATTGGGTATTCCTGACGACAAGATAACCAAAAATCTATCAATGGTTTTCGCTCGAATATGTCCTATAGTGCTGTGTCACAAGACAGTTCAATTAACAATTCGACATTTGAATCTGTCAAATTCGTTTCGGAGTCAAAGTTGAATGTGAATGGGTTTCTTATCCATGTTTTGTTAATGTTAATTGAAGGAAAATATTCTTTGAGATTGGTCTCCAGCCCTAATAAATGTTCTTTGATAGTATCTGAAGTATCATGTGGCAAGGAACCCATGTTATACTCTTTTTGTAATTCAGTTAACTTAGTAAACACTGTGTAGTTCCCTGTCTCGGCACGATGTGACCACAGATTAAGTTTTTTTCGTGCAGCTTCCACTTTCTCTTGTACTTTAAAAACAGTTATGTTGTTGCCTTGTAATGACAAGTTTAGATTATTTAAAAAATCAAAAATATCGGAAATGTAGGCAACCTTTACCAACCAATTAATATCACGAAATCTGTCCTTCAATTCAAATATTACGTCCCTGGCTGTTGGGGGATTTTGTTCCAAGAACACTGCAACTTCTGTTTTTAAATTTAATAAGCCTTTTTAAAACATTCCCTCTTGATAGCCATCGCACCTCACAGTGTAAAAGAAGATGTTCGTGATCACTTCCCATTTCTTGGCAAAGAGCGGCGAATATTCTTGAGTTCAGTGGACGAGATTTTATATAGTTTATGAACTTGACACACTCTTGCATCGTTACAGTTAGAGGCAAATGCATTTTTTTGACTGCCAACGCCTCTCTGTGTAAAGGTGGGTTTCGTCCACCTCTACAATATCATTCGCCCCGCCCAACATTTCACGGTCATGAGCCTCGGCCACTTCGCAAATTTCCCGCAAGTAATGATAGACTTGTATCGCCGATTTTGTGGTAACTCCCACGTCCTTCGCCATCTGCGATACTTTATCCTTTCGGAAAAAATGCAATATGATGCGCAAGGTATTAAGTATCGATAGGTTGCTGTGTTCAAAAAGGGTGCCTTTGAGTGGAGATACAATAACGCTGCAGCCAGCCCTTCTGCAGCGCCACCTAAAGTTGCATTTGTAATTGGTATGCCGCTCTGCGTTCATAGGACGTCTACAACTTGGACATGGAGGTACCTGAGACGGGATTAAAAGCCACCTTTTTGCTGCCACTATCGCCGACTCTTCGTCATGTATAACATTAGCATAATTCCATATATTAAAGTTACGGTTCAATAATAATTGAAAGGCATCCATTATTAAAATAAAAACAACAAAAAAATAAGAATATAAGAAATTGATAAAAAGACTAATAAAACTACGAATAAAACCAAAACTAAGCAAAAATATCAAAACAACAAACAAACGATACGAAAAGAACAAGAAATATAGAATTATTAAAAAAATAAAAACAACAAAAAAATAAGAATATAAAAAATTGATAAAAAGACTAATAAAACTACGAATAAAACCAATACTAAGCAACAATATCTAAACAACAAACAAATGATACGAAAACATCAAGAAATATGGAATTATGGATAGTTAAGGAAATAAAGATCAATACAAAAACCAAAAAAAAAACCGATTATGAAAAAAAAGTGCAAAAATAAAAAATAAATTAAAATTTTAATGCAAACAAAAATATTCCTGAGGCATATCTATAGTTAGGAAGCAAACAAATGGTCATCAAACTCCAACGTTTGCATTAAATGTCCCATTAAGATGAGACTATTTGAATCATACAATAAAACTTTATGCAATTTGAGAAAAAATGGCATTAAGTCATCAGAGGTAGTATTATAAATTAAGATAGTCCCTTTTACATACCGTGTAGTACATACAGTGGCCCAAGTAACATGTACAAGAGTTTTTTCATTACATAATTGTAAACTAGACCGTATGAATTGATCCTCATTGGATTCCGCAGACATAGTACGAGAAACAGGCCCAGTCCTAAGAGTATCAGACAATTTACCTTTTAAAAACATTTCGTTTAATTGTAATTGATGTTTCATACTTAAAGATAGTGTAATGTTCCTTCTGTTAAAAGAAACATTTGAAGCCATTTTAAATATACGATGTTTAGCTTCGAATCGCATCGACCACAAAGAAACAATAGGACCATATTTTTTTAATGCTGAGTGATAATGAACTAAATTGTGAAATTTTGGTTTCAATGAATCTTTGGTAAGTGATAAATACAAAGTGTTAAGCTCCGATACAGCAATCTGTAATAACTCTTCGGTTCCTTTCGCAAAAGCTGTAGACAAAACTATTTCCAAAACAATTCTTAATTTTTGATATAACTTCCAAGTTTCATCCCCTCTAGGCACGAACTCTCCCACTAATAAGCCAAAATATCGCAATAAAGTTAGCATCTCTGAGGATGTCATACGCACGTTTCCGTTAACTATATGCTCTATTCTTAAAGTAGATGGCTGATTTCTATAGTCAGGACCATAATCAAAGGCATGAATTTTATTATTGAGTTCAATCACTGAAAAAAGTTTTAATCTTCTCATGTACTGAATAAGTACAAATTGCATTACATACTTGGCAACACCTTCTAATATGTCGTGCATGCAGTCGACACCTATCTGATTGAATAAATCAAAATCTATAATGCCAAACCAAACACATTTTTCTTTAATACCTGTCATCGAAGCATTACCAAGACGAAGGTCCGATTCGTAATCAAATAAATCACGTAATAATTCTATGTTTTCCCAACATTGCGTTTTCATAACTTGCTTCGGAACTTTACAGGTTCTACAACTAAAGTTTGCAGAAAAACTTTCAACAAATCCTAATATAGAATGCAAACCTAAATTATCCCCTAAGATCAAACCAAGCTCAAAGTGAACGACGCCTGTAAAATTTGGTTGGGCAAATTCAATTCCATGTTCACTGAGATAGTTTAACTCCTCAATCACGCAATTAAATATAACATTATTCCCAAATGAAACTCTATCTGATGAATGAAAAAGAAGAAAGAGGAATATATTGCTAAGCGCTGATGAACGACTTGGCGGTAAACAAGGAATTGATACGTAAACCGCACCTAACTTGTGCTGTCCAGCTCGAGAACCTAATGGGTTTCCTATCTCGTAGTCATCGAAAAATAAAAATATAGGTATAACTATTTTACCTTGGCGTTGGTACAGCCTGTTACGCCAAAAGGACCCTTGAATAAAGTTTTCTATAGCTACATTTTCATCTGCTCTATTGAGATGACGCATGTAATCTAACGTTTCAGAAAGAACATTCGGAAGTGAAAAAAATGACTTTAACACTTTGCGAAGTGGTATAAAATGTTGTTCACATGTTATTGGTAGAAGACGACTGACATTTGCTCGCTTCACTCTTTCCAATCTTTCACCTATCACAACTGTTTCCGGTTTAATAAATGTGTTCTTGTTTTTAAAGTATTCTAATCGTTTATGTTCAGTATCAAGTTTAGTTAACGGATTTAGCAACAGAGGTTCAACTGCATTTACGACAGATCTTAGGTTGCTTTGTGGGATTACGTTATTAAAACACAAAATTTCAAGTTGCTTCTTAATTGCTGAAACTAGAGGTATGGCCATATGTTGACTATATCCGTTAATTACAGTTTGAACAATGTTCCTCGGCAATGATTGATTAGCATATAAAGTTGCAATAAAAGATGAAAATGCGTTCTCAACCATCTCTTCACTTGACAAAGTTTGTAGAGAACCTATGAGGTGGCAACCTTCGTGGAAAGAGCATGGCTGCGTTTGTGTGTGGTCTCTAATAAGATCTCCAGAGGAATGGTCAGAGAAAAGCCCGTCGTGGGAAGAACATGGTTGCATTTGCAAGTGGTCTCTATTAGGATCTCTAGAGGAATGGTCAGAATTTACCCCTACTTGTACTTAATAAGACGTTATCCGTTTGATTCAGCAAATGATTCTGCAATATATGTCTTGTAAAAGAATTGAACAACTGAAATTGGCGATTACAGTCATTTTCTACACATACATATACTCGTAGTTCGTCAGGACTATGTATCAACGTAAAGTGTGACTTGAGTTTCTTTATATTTAACAATTGGGTACGACATACAAAACAAGTTAACATGGTAAACAACAAAAATACAGCTAGTTTCAAATAAAGTTCTTAGAAACTACACTTAATGCTATAATGCACTCTTAGAGTATTCTGATATTATAGTACCTTAACTTTTCTATTTTTTAGTAGTAATATAATCAGTCTTAACTGCAATGCTAAAAATATAATAACAAATATAAATTATCAACAAAAAACAGGTACCTATGCACCTTATATTGTTCGACATTCTCATTAATTACAAAGTAGATAAAATATCTGTTAACCCTAGAAAGATAACGTTATTTTTTGCTACTGAAAAGATAAAGACGCGCCTTAGAGGCGCTCTATTTTCAATATCATTTTTTTAAACCAATTTAAATAATAATTTTATTTTTTATAACTTTGTGAAATGCTACGTTATTAATAAGTTAAAAAAACACAAATTTAAGTTTTTGTTTTTTAATTATAATAAAAACCTTGGCATTATAAAAATCACTTTCGAAAATCAACAAAAATAAAGCGTCTTTTGTATGAAGGTACATTGTTTTTCAAATATATAACATTTATAGTTTTTTATCTTACTAACTAATGAGTTATGAAATATTCAGTCTCAAAAACATAAAAATACTAAAAAAATAAAATTTTATATACAGTTGTTGCAAACATCTTTTTTATGTTCACCACACACAGTCTTTTTACATTTGGTACACGTCATCTTGGACATTCTTTTTTTTTTTGATGTGCATAGGCTGCAGTAGCGCCGAATTTTAGCTGGAGGTTCCTCATCAGCTTCTACAGGTACCTCTTCAGTGGTTTGTGGCAGAATGTTTTCAATATTCTCTCTCAAACGTCTTGACAAATTAGGGATTACCAATCTAGACTTCATCCACGGTATAGACAGTTCAGTACTTAGCTTTTTCATATACTCTCTTCGATTTAACGGTTTATCTCCGTTTATTATAACATTATGAGCATATATTATATAGGAGTTGACAAAAGCAATGTTCAACATGCCATAAAACATAGCCATTGGCCATCTGTTAGTTTTCCTCGAACAAGACATCAAAGAACACATCTGGTCAAACGTGTCGACCCCTCCTTTGGTCTGATTATAAAACATAATCATTTCAGGTTTACCAGTTCGAGAATTTATAGCGGCACCTTCATCGCACGAAGACAACATGTACACCATTTTCGATGGCTTCGGCTTGTATGAGGCTAGGGTTAAATGTCCATCAAATCCGAACATAGACGTACCCACCTGTCGAGATCTGGCGTTTTTCATTTCTTCAGGAATTTCTCGTTTATTTGATCTTATCGTGCCCACAATTGTCAATTTGTATGGTTCAAGAAGCAATGACTTTGCAGCAGGAACGGAAGTGAACCAATTATCACACGTTATATTGCGGTTGGTGCCATGAATTGGTCGCGATAGCTCCTTCAAGTAATATTCTCCTTGCGGCAAACCATTTGTGTTTGTAGCTTTTCCGATGTATGGCATAGCATTTATCATATAGTTGGTTCCACTATCGCATATCATTGGGATTTTTATACCGTATTTATTCGGTTTATTAGGTATGTACATCCGGAAGGGGCATCTACCTCGGAACCCTAATAATTGTTCATCAACAGTGACATTGTTTCCCGGGGAGTAGTTCATTTTACATTGAGATATAAACATATCCCAAACCTTTCGAACCGGAATAAACGGATCTTGTTGACGGCGATCAGGACGTAAAGTCTTGTCGTCCATTCTTAGACATCGCACAATAAAATCAAATCTGTCTCTGCTCATAACTGCCACATATCTCGTACCCGTAAATGAACTGTCAAATAACTCCACACTTGATAAATGATTGTCTTTCATTGCAGCACTGAGGGTAAGTATTCCTATGAATGACTTTAGTTCAGTTGGATTTGTGTCTCTAAATGTTGAACAAGTCATACTGTCAGAACGTTTTCTAGACATCTCTACATTTGTCCACTGAACGAGCTCTTGAATGATTTCATCTGTGATGAATAGTTCAAAGCACAAAAGTGGTTCAAAAATGTTTCGACACATGCGACTAGGACCTCTAGTAGAGCGAACTATATTTATGGCAGATGTTCTTCCACTATTTTGCCCTTTAGATGTAGCCCAAACGTGCCTATTCTTACCTCTGATTATTCTATGAGGCGGTATAACTATGCGATGGTCATGTCCAGGATCTTCAGGAGGTGGCTGGGGGTAGTCAGACAGGTCTTGATTGACCACTTCGTCTACATATTCGTCATCAGTGTCACTCTGTACTTCATCTTCGCTTATATGGTCCTCTATCTCGCTGTCACTGCCATCCTGCGCACTTTCGTCATCTTCTTCATGCAATAATGACAAAATTTTAGCCTCTTCCAACGCTCTCCTATTTGCCATGATGTTGAAACTATCCTAAAACCAATAAAAAATATTAATAAATGTATAACCTACTTTTATATTTACCGTACATAAGTAGAAATAAGTAAAAAACAACAAAAACCAAATCACAAAGAAATGTTTGAAAGTTGCACAAAAGATAAAGTGGCGCCTTTCGAGCGCAACGTGTCGCCATAGCAACGAAACTATGGTACTTACCGAACAGGAGCGGTCGCCTCTCGGGAGTGTTGACCGACAACTGAGTTGGCGCCGAAACACAAGCTTGTACGCGCGTAAACTAGAAAAAGACAGCAATATATTTGTTTTGCGGGCGCCTCTGAAGCGCACATTATCTTTCTAGGGTTAAAAGAGATTCGGCTGAGGTTGAACCTCGATCAAACTTTGATGTCATTTTGTAAGCAGCTCTTTGTATAAAATACCATATCGCATATGAATCAACCCCATACGCTGCATTCAATGCCCAAATAGCTTTGTAACAAGTGTCAACAGCTTGCAAAATATTTTCCTTCTGATAAATTACAGATTCATTAATGACTACGATATAAGTTTTGATGTCATTTAAAGACTCACCGACAATAATCACGTAAGGTTGTGATGTTACACCTTTGTTTTGTAGGCTTTTATGCCGATTTTCTATATACTGACCGATTTCAGCATCAGATTTTAAATGTTTGATAAAGGCATCACGCGTCTCTGCCTTGGATGGTTTCCAGCTGGAGCGAGGCTTCCCCTTTATTTGTTTATTCTTTGATTTTACCGTTGTTGAATTTAATAAATAGGGAATAGATAAAAATGCTACAACATTTGTATCTTCTTCTTTGGATGCTGAAACAAAGGAACATTATATATACCTAGCCCATATTTAAGTTTGATTTAAATGAGAAAAAAAAACAAAATTACATAGCATTTTTTTTAAAAAGAGACAACATCACATACATTGTTCTGATCCCAAGGTAAGTAGCTAAAGCACTCGTTTCATGGAAATCAGAAACAACGACGGTACCACAACCACCCAGACCCGACACAATGTCGAAAAGTTCGGTTTCGACATTGACCCGACCGGGAATCGAACCCGGCACCTCAGAGTTAGCGCCGCCCAAAGTCCGGCGTGCAAGCCACTCGGCTATGGAGGTCATCATTTAACTATGTTTGTTTTTATTTATTGTGAATAATGACGTGAACGACTACAAGTTCATCAAATCAAATACCATATTATAATATGACTTAATACCTAAACAGAAATAAAACTTACAATCGGCGAGACAGTGCAGCTCCTGGGCAAAGTTATCTCTAGTTTTCTTCTTCTTTAATAATTCCAAGATTCTTATTTTCACTATCGAAAAGTATATAAATAAATTACTTTCTTCGTCTGCATAGGCTGCTTTAAAGTCGGCAGTTAACTATTAAGCAAAACACATAAAATTATTATCACTAATAGAGAAACATAAAAAACAAACAAAATTAACATAGGGCGTAAATAATAAAATAATAATTTGTTATCAAATTTATTTTGTATTTTGGCTCATCAGGCGACAGAAAGTAGGTAGTTGAAAAATAGTATACCAAATAAAGCAAAAATTTACGACCTTATTATAAAAAAAACAATGTTTACCAGAGCATAACCATACGGTTTCTTTAGCGCCGGGTACTCATTCATATACGACTCTAAAGTTTGATTGCTGTCGCTATTGTGAAGTTGAATACTTCTATGTTTAAAAGTTTTTCTCCATTTGGTTTCTACCAGGCTCCAAGGCTCTGATGAATTCCGAAGCCACTGCAAATCTTCAGCGACGTTTTCCTATGATTCGGTTTCACTTATACTAGCAGGCAAAGGTCTAGGAGATGAAGATGTGGATGCAGGGCTTTCTTCCCTTTTTCTCTTTCCTTTAGATGTTAGAGCCCCCAACTGCTGTAAACGTCTTCTTTTATTAAGTACTTGGTGTACAAGTTTACCTCGCGCTTGTAGAACTGCACCAGATGCAGTTGTGCAGGCAGGTATATAATAGGTGGTAATCCTTTCACCCGGGAAGAGTTCTTTAATAAAGTTTGCCCACTTGAAATATATAAGACCCTGAATTGGCGAGTTCGTGTGTTCATTTAAGATTTCTTTGGCTATTATGGAAGCTAATAAATTTCTGGTAGCATCCCCATCAAGTGTTCCACCTTTGTATATCAGCAGCGAAGATGCTTCAAGGGACTTCACCAATATACTTTCAAGTGACTAAAAAAAACAAAATTAAATTACATAATATCTTCATTTTAGACTAAACTGGTTTATCTATAGACTACACAAGAAATCTCAATTTTATTTGTCAAAAACTCAAGATTTATCTGACATGACCATTTGAAAATAGTAATATTTTTTTTCATTAGGTTTTTAACTATGAAGTTGCCGATTTTTTTGCCTTCATATTGTTAGACATAATATGTAAATAGTACTTATGTATTAAAAAGTAGGAAACAGGTTGAGTACCACTGGAGTGGCCCATAGTTTCAAATACAGGTTAGAGGTAATATTAATTATTAAGGTCTAACAGTACCTTGGAGGTGTAAAAAATCAAGCTATTTAGAGCACATAATGAATAACTGTATTTATTTTTATTTTAGCATTCACAATACCATTGATATCTAAGATGATAAATAATAACTTGAAAAAAGCCAAGCCTCTCGCCCGGATAGCGAGAGGTTGTGGGTTCGATTCCCACCTGAGGCAAGTTAGATGCACCAGACAACACACACCAACGGGGAACTTGCATGGGACTTCAATTTCGAATAAATTGCACTCAATCGATGCGGATAGGTATACGTAGAGATATCATACAAAAGAAAAATAAAATAACTACTTAAACGATTGTGTTAGTTTTATCTAACGTTAAAATGACGAAATAATTTTTAATTTTTTTTTCGATAAAATAACAACAGTTACACAGAATATTGAATTAGAAATGATATTTTGTATGACAAGTATAGACTTAAACGCCAATTTTGTGGAGATTGCAAATTAATGACTTACTCCATAGTAAACGCGCAGAGAATATAAGTTGTGACGTCATAGCATAAGCCCGTTTAATATAGAGCGTTTTATTGGGGTGCCGGCGCGTGCATATTTCAAATGCATATAACATCAGCAAAAGAAATCATAAGAAAGTTTTAATGCTACAGTTGATATTCGTCTGGATCATACTTTTGATTTTCGTAATAAAATAAAAAAAATGCAAGTTCTTTATTGTCATGGTCTAAATGTAAGGATTATTTTACCAGGAAAGTCATCTTCACTCTTAGAAAAAACCAATTTTGAAAATGAACTGGTCTAAATTGACCCAAACCGGGAATCGAACCGACCCTGTCGCCTGGAGGCCAATAATTAAATCACGAGATCCACAGGCAAATATTTATTTAATAAAATTTATAGTAAAACAGAAAAACCTGATTATAGATACAGGTTTTTCACTGTATTATTATAATGAACTGGTCTAAATTGACCCAAACCGGGAATCGAACCAACCCTGTCGCCTGGAGGCCAATAATAAATCAAGAGATCAACAGGCAAATATTTATTTAATAAAATTTATAGTAAAACAGAAAAACCTGTTTATAGATACAGGTTTTTCACTGTATTATTATGTACATTAATATCTGCAATATCGAAAATTCTCTAAAACAATGTTTACTCACATAATAATTTTGAAAGACTGATCATAATAAAATTGTATAAAATTCCATGACAATGGCATGACATTCAAAATATTCTTTTTCAGAACCATACATATAAGTTTGACAGATACTTTTTAAAACTACCAAGGAGGCTATAAAATAAATAAATAAATAATAAATAAATATTTCTCAAACTCACACCAATTATCTAGCCCCAAAAAAAGCTTCCTTAGAAACTTGATATATGATTACTAGACAACGGATAAACATACATTTAATATACTTAAATACATACTTAATATACATAGAAAACACCCAGACCCGAATCAATTTAGAAAAACAGGTATTTCTAAATTGATCCGACCGGGGATCGAACCCGGGACCTCAGAGATGGCGACACCATGAAAACCGGTGTGCAAGCCACTCGACCAAGGAGGTCGTCATCGTCAAAATGCCTAGCATAAAAATATAAAGTTGAGTAAATTGCAACGACAACGTTACAACTCTAAGCATTCAAGGCGAATTACACCGCCACTACACCAATCTGGTCGTTGTGTGTTTTTGGTCTATTTGTTAAAACATTACCTACTTATTAAAAAGAAATAAAATAAATCTTGTTATGATTAAAAGCATTCAAGGCGAATTACACCGCCACTACACTAATGTGGCCGTTGTATGTTTTTGATCTATTTGTTAAAACATTACCTACTCATTATAAAGAAATAAAATAAATCTTGTTATGATTAAAAGCATTCAAGGCGAATTACACCGCCACTACACCAATCTGGCCGTTGTGTGTTTTTAGTCTATTTGTTAAAACATTACCTACTTATTATAAAGATATACAATTAATCTTGTTATGATTAAGTAAACTACAAATTATGAACAATGACCTAAGGAACTTAAATGATTTTTTTTGTAAATCCATATCAAATGTTGCATAACTTACTCCTGTACGAAGAGGACTTTCTGGTTGTATGTTTATTATCTGGTTATTTGGGGGCACATTTTCTGATGGCTCCGCAGGCACAATAATAAGATCATTAGGGTTAAGGTCACTTTCGCTTGTGACTTCCTCGCCAATTTCAAAATTGATAAAATCCAGGTTCTGCAAACAAAATAAATATGTATAGACTATCATACCTCAAAAAGAAAACTAAAAAAGAAGACTTCTTATAAAGTAGAGGATACGATTAGAAACAACCTTCTGATTATTGGATGAAAAGTATTTTATATTAAATAATATATTGTGGGTAGGTTGGCTAAAAAATTCCTGGCCAAACTATTATGAATAAAAAATTTAAAAATGACTTTTTATTAAACTGTGTAGGTACTCATGAGTTTAACAAATAAATTTAATACCAACCAAAAGTATGAAGCCTATAGAAAAAATTATTTATTAAACAAATGGGTAAAAATAACTAGTATTGACATACCTGTTTGTAACTGCTAACCCAGTAGCTATGCCAGGAAACAACTATACAACCCAACGTTTGTATATTCATAGGCTTCATACTTTCGGTTGGTAATAAATTTATTTGTTTTCAATAAATGGAACATAATTACAGATCAACTTAATACAATAGCTTCATGCAATAAATGTTATGTAATGTTTTATAAGTTCCTCATTAAATCAATTATGTGCACTATTAATATGCTTGGACAATATTATGCAACAATTACAAACTTACTGATAAAGATAAAGTGTTATTGCTGCTTGAAAATTCTGTTTTCCACGTTCTCCAGCACCTCATAAAAAGCACCCTTGGCCCAGTCTGCGGTATGATGTCCTTGACATCATCTGTGGTCAAGGCTGATAGCGCCTGGATGGTGATTGCATTCTCTAAAATTACAGTAGAATGTTAGCTGGTGATTTTAATAATTAATTAAATAATTGGTGAGAGTGTAAGAATATTTATTTAATACTGGTGTGGTGTGTCCCTGTTTCCTAATTAAGTACTTACTTTCGTGAATGGTTCAGAAGGGAATATGGATTTATTATTAAATTACACATAGAGGTACTAGTGCAGTCATACATATATATCGATGAGTGCAGTCTTAAAGTATAGCTGCGTGGGTACTTGAAAGTACCTACGTAGTTGGGTACGTACTTAAAAGTATTTAAGTACCTAGTTTACGAAACGCTTTAAAACTGCTTAAAGGACTTGGAAGAGCAAGAACACACTATTTTTGAGTTTCGTCACGCTTGCATGTTCACCAAACACGGTGGTGTTTGTAAACTTAGTGCCAGTACGATTTGCTCGTACAGTAAGGTACTTACTTTCGGTATAGCTATGCTAATAGGGACTATATCATCGCGTGCGCAAATATTCCTACACTTCCTACATTCATGGATGGTTTCCGTAACTCTCCGACTAGGCGACTGTTCGTACAATACAAGAAACCAGCCAATCCAATGCCTTGTCGTCACAAAATAAATAAATAATACGTAACTCTGACCTAAATAAATATTCTTACTTACTTTCAAATACTGGGATTAGTTCTGGAAGCTCCCATGTTTTCAGTAGCTCAGTAGTTGGTGTGTTTATTACTTTTCGCACTCGCAATATTAAAAAATCAATTTTAAATGACACCACGGGCGGGTCATATTATACTAAAATCACACCAAAATAAATTATAAAACACAATCGCAGAATTCGCAGGACAACACTGTAGTACAGACAGAACGCGCGGAAGAACTGGGACGAAAGAAAGAGAACCGTTGGCCGTTGCCGGTTGCCGTTGCAAAACTTGCAAGAATAAACTGGTTATGACAGGTTTGCCGGTGTAGCGGGCGGGGGGTGGGGTGCGCGGGTATAGGTATCGCCTGGCGCCCGCGACGCGTGTAGCTGCGCAACAAGTAGTTATAAGCTGAATTTACAAAGCGTTTGTAAATATGACAACTTTATTTGGTTGATTCAGATAAGCAGGTAAATTATATCAACCATGGTAGTTGTTAAAAACGATGCATGTTCTAATGTTACATAGAACAAACATAATTGTTTAGTTTAGCAAAATAATGATAGGCATAGACAATGAAGAATAAAAATGTATGATGTAACGAAGACTTACATAGTAAGACACATAGTAAGATTAAAATAAACAATATGCATTTTGTAGATAAGAACAAAATTGAGTTGTTCAATTAAATATCAAATCTTGTTAAAAGGAAATAAAAAAATTATTATTCCAAACATTTTAATGCCTACTAAGAGAAAATGTATCTTAGTTGGACTGCATTTTTTTCAGTGTTGGAAATAAATTTTACACACGTCCTTCCAAGCATCTTGTTTGATGAATTTGTTTTTATAATCATCATTACTAGTGTCCCAAAGAACAGGGCGCTCCTCAATCAGTGATATTAAAAAATCAACGTCGTATTCTGTCATTTTTAAAGTACACGTCTTGCCAACACGCTGTCCCTGAGCGAACTAAAATGGCGTCAACAAGTGTGACGCAACATCGCAGGAATGCGCGATGCGAATCAATTCGCAAGTTCTTGCGATGCGTAGAGGGAGCTCGCAGATTTTTGCGATGCGACGTCGCATCGCAGTTTTGTGTACAAGCCCTATGCAGTGCTTTTTGATGTTTCATCTTTGGATTCTCGTCGTTCCAATAACGACTATTTTGTCGGTTTACGAACCCATTTAAATGAAAATGAGCCTCATCAGAAAAGAGATGTTGTCAAAAGTCGAAAATCGACTAAGCATTTCTTCAGCAAATGCCAACCTTGCTCCGAAGTCTGACTCTTTTAATTCTTGTGTCATAAGGATGCAGTTTAAGATCCAACTTCAAAATTCGCTGTAAACTTCGTCGCGACAAGTTTAAAGCCGCCGATCGCTTCCGAGTAGACACTTGCGGATTTTGTCGTACTGACTCCTTCACCTTCTCAATATTGTCTGTGGTCCTAGACGTTCTTGGACGACCTTTTGCTGGTGGTTTGAATGTGGAACCGGTCTCTTCAAAGCGCTTTATCCATATTTTAATTAAATTTGCACTCGAAGCTTCATTAATGTGTGTCAATCCATATTCAGAAAAATACAGTCGTCTTGTAGAGATGTATGAACGACCGTTCTCGTAAAACGTGCGAACACAAAAAGCGCGACGCTTCCCGTCGAAGTGACTCATGGCTACTAAAACTTCACGAGTGCCACTAGCCAACCACGCTAGGCTCCCCCCGCCCGCGCACTGTTTACCCCGCGAAAAAAGATGACGCAATATGCACATTCTATTGCGCCACCCTGTATTCTTCTTGCTGTTATATCCAGCAGAGCTTGAAGTTCAATTTTTGCTGAGGAATCTGTAACGGTGATGGATTCTTTAATTTCACGTGGATAACACTCTTTTTTCTCTTGTTGCACACGATAGTAAGAAGGGTACAAGTTTTTAAGACCTTCTCGAATAGCTGATTCTCTTAATGTTATGTACTGCCATTTTGATAACTTAAGAGATAACAGTAAACCAAGAGCTTTGAGGGTTGTGAACTTTCAAGCCTTAAAAGAAGACATTTCAAGAAAGCAAATTAGATGTCTATGAAAGGCGAATTTCAGCCCACTGTGCGTCGTGTCGCTGAGAGCGGCCGAACGCCCCTCGCGCGCCGACACGGGTGGTGGTGGGGAAACTTCAAAGCCCATCTGAAAAACCACAACTTCTTTATTTTTAAAGTTAAAAGAATAAATTATTTGTATGAGCTTGTAGGCAGACAAAGACACAACATGCCAGCGTATAAAAAAAAATTTAACCTCCTTCGTGTATAGAACCCCCCTGACAAATAATTTAATTGAATTTTTATTCAATATTCAGTTTTAGTCAATATTCTACACAAAACAGACAGACAGACAGTTAGCCGGACAGCAGACTCCAACAATAAGGCTTCATTTTACCCTTGGATATGGAACCCTAAAAATAGGTCCTTCAAAATTAATTATTATTATTAAAATAAAATGGCAGATGTTAACAATTCAATAAGTAAAATAAAGTGCACATACGGACATCCTCATTCCCCATGACATTTTGGACCCCCATAATAGACAGAATCCTGTCCTCTATGGGGGTCAAAATGTTGTCCCATGATGAACTACCACCCGTGCTGTCGCATTGCTGACCCTTTCTTTTTGACTCTATATTTTTGGTCACTCCAGTACTAAAGCGCAATACATGAAAGGTGTCAGTTAAGCCATCACCCTTATTAATCACACCACAATGAACAACTAAAAGCCAAGACACATCACAACACAATGTTAGCATTAGTATTAGTAATTATCAAACAAAAACAAATAAAAAGTATCTTATAACTTTGTTATCAAATATCACATCACAGTTAGCTTTACTGACTAAACTATCACTCACTTGCCGCCATTCTTTGGCAGTTTTTGTGACACCATCACCCACTGCATTTAGCCGAGAGGTCAATTCCTCCCACAGGCGATGCGACGATTGCTTCGTAATCTGCATCTTTTAAGTATTTTAATACCTGTGGGTTGTTTAATTGCGTGGCTCTGGCTTGCAGTGCAGTACAATTATCATTAAGTATTGTTTTGCACACAAGTTACAATAAAAATGGTATCAGAAACAGTCAAGTACGAATTATGAGAGTGGCACGAAGCATCATATTTTGCACAAGATTGTGCAAATTATCATTTACGGCCACACTTTTGCGCAAAAATGTTGTGTTGCGTTTTGTTTTTAAATTGTAAGATTTTTTTTATTTTGGGATTGACAGCTTTAGTTTAACTCATCTTATAAACTAAATTATAAAACAACATAAATGAATACGTTTCATTATAAAATAAAGTAATTTAAAAATACTCCTGGTATTTTATTCATTAAAAAACATAGTATAATTTTAAAACAATGTGCGTGAATAAAACGCAAGTGCGCCAGTCTATCGTTCATTCGCGATGTCAATAGAATTATTGAGAGTACTCCAATTTTAGGCGGTAGCTCGAAACTTCAGCATAGACAACGGCATCGGCATAGAGGCATGGGCTTCGAGTTAGGCGGTAGGGCCCCAGGGCCTGTTTTAGTGCCCTGAGGCTGGTAGGTGGTGGTCTGCGGCTTCTGACTAGCCTCCCTAGCTCATCCCAGGCGTGCTCAATCGAGTTGAGATCAGGACTTCTTGATGGCCAAGCCATCACGCTGATACCAACCTCCTGACTCTTGCACGACCCGAGCTGTGTATGGCCGGGCATTATCATGCATCAGCATCGATCCATCACCCATATTTACTAAATACGGCCCTGCATACTCATTGTGTACGGGTTTGTACACCTTTTATGATAATACCAAAAGAAGTGAAAGTCTTGATAAAGTGATAGAAAATATAATTGATAATAACTACTGATCTAAAATGATATGAAAATGAGTACGCGCGGCGTGATTGATTACCGATGACGAACTGGCCTTATAATGACCTAAATTATTTATTAATGTGTGGTGGAGACGGTTACGGGCGTTAAATAATGAGTCCGTATTACGTCACTGATAAAGTTTATTCACACACATTTATTAGAAGGAGTACAATAAGAAGAAGGCTACGCACAGAGGTTTAAGGCGATAGAAAGCGGAATGACAGCTAGGCACAATAACTGTTAAAGTCGCTCTACACTCGCGTGTGAAGTCGCGCCGCGAATTCACGCCGTGAATATACGCCGCGATTCGCGCGTGAACTGTGTCCCTCCACACTCGCAAAGCTTCACAGTCTTGTTCGCGACTTTAACGAAGATGGACGCCGACGTGATTTCTGCTGCTGCTGTGTCACTGCTTGCCATTGCGTATTACAATTACCTTTGTGTTAAAGATAAGAAACATATAAAAAAGAGATGGAGAAGAAGACGTTGGTGGATGACACGAATCCATCGCAATAGAACCAGGTAAATAAATCATTTTGGAGCATAATTAGCGTAGTATTTACGTTTGATTTGTTGTAACAATTTTTTTATTATGAATACTTTACCTACCTACTTTATTTTTTCAGTGCAACAATGGATAAACAGTTGAGTGAATTAGTTGTTGAACCATCAGGAGAATTTCATAAGTTTACGAGAATGTCTCAGTCGGATTTTGATAACTTATTAGGCAAAGTTTTACCAATGATAGCCAAACAAGACACTCAATTAAGACCATCGATCCCAGCTAAAATACGCCTTGCCACTACATTGCGATATTTGGCTACTGGAGATAGTTTTGAAAGTCTCCACTATTTATTTAAAATCTCACCTCAACTAATATCAAAGATTATTCCAGAAGTATGTCATGCTTTGAATGAAGCCTTAAAGGATGAAATTAAAGTAAGTAAAAAAACAATTGATTATTCAAATTGTTTTATTAAGTATTTATTAATTTGTACTTATTATTTATTTATCAGTCTTTTAAAAATCAAGTAGGTAATCTAAAAAATTAAGCATTATTGAACGCGGCGTCAATTACATTTTGAACATTATTTGTGTATTCTTGAGTAGCCGGTCGAATACAATGATTTGAAGTGATGATAATCTGTGAAGCAGCAGAGGTTGGGTTTTCTTCGGGAATATGGATTTCTGGAGGTGACAAGTAGTGGTGCATTGATGGATCGGAGTAACTGCTATGTGAAGTATCTGCTCTCTGATAGTGTGATGTAGATGGTTCCGAATGCGCTCTGGTTTGTGACGAGTAGTGGTGCATTGATGGATCGGAGTAACTGCTGTGTGAAGTATGTGCTCTCTGGTATGTGGGCGAAGGAGTTGATGATGCAAGAGAAAATGGTGAAAATGATGCTGAAATACGTTGTTCATGACGCATAAACATATTGTATATTTCACAAACAAATTGCATTCTTTCTTCTTCTTCTTCTTTCTTGCAACTTTTTGGCTATAACTTTGCCATGTAAGTCACACTCATCATCTTCTTTAATTTGTCGTCTCTTTATAGTTTCTTTTAGAGTAACCAGAGCATCCCTAACTGTTTCTCCAGCAGCCACAAGTTCTATAGGGTTATTACGACGACGAACTGTTGGTGGTCTCATAGATAGACTATCGTCTTCATTTGCTCTTGTAAATTGACTATCTTCTACAGTTGCTCTTGTAGATTGACCATCTTCTACAGTTGCTCTCGTAGATTGACTATCGTCTACAGTTGCGTCAAAACTCTCCTCCTCTTCGTTGATCACCGACGACGATGATCCATCCTAAAAACGATGTAAAATGAAATAGATATAGATATATAGATAATGTATTCTTTTATTTTTACAGATGCCAACGAGAGCAGAAGAGTGGCTTGAGATCGAAAAAGGATTTGCCAATAAATTTCCTCATGCTATCGGTTCAATTGATGGAAAACATGTAGTCATAGAATGTCCAATTGGCTCAGGATCGGAATACATTAACTATAAGAAAACATTTAGTATTGTATTGTTAGCTTTAGTAGATAGTAATTATAATTTTATTTTCGCAGACATAGGCTGTCAAGGCAGAATAAGCGATGGTGGGGTGTTTAGAAATAGTTTATTATGGAAAAAAATATGTCGTAATGAGTTAAATTTACCAACACCGCGTCCTTTACCAAATTCAAACCAAAATATACCCTATGTTTTTTTAGGTGACGGTGCTTTTGCACTTACAGAACATGTTATGAAACCTTATCCTGGTAACCATGATTGGGGATCGCCAAAACGTAAATTTAATCAAAGGTTATCTAGTGCTAGGGTTGTAGTTGAAAATACGTTTGGAATACTAGTGTCAAGATTTAGAATATTTAAAAAACCAATTCAATTACATCCTGAAAAAGTTACACTTCTGACATTAACATGTGTATTATTGCATAATTTCTTACGAAAAAGTGCCACTTCCTCAAAGATTTATACTCCACCCGGAACAGTGGACGTAATTGATGAGAACAACACATTAATTATACCTGGTTTATGGAGAAATGAAATTAGGACGGATTGTGCGATACGTCAAATACCTCATTTACCACGCCGACCCGCTCTAAACGCTCGTGAAATAAGAGATGAGTTCACGAAATACTTTGAAAATAATTAGTTAAGTAATTTAAAAATAATAAAGATACATTAATACTTACAGTATTTGTTGTTTTTTTGCATTGCGCGTCATCTCCAAGAAATGAGTCCATGGTTTCATAAGCAAACCATATGGGCTTGTAGATATCACTTGAGCTCGCACCGCTGTGGATAGAATCCTTTACTTTCTTTCTATACGATCTATAGCTCGACATAAGTGATTCCTTCTTTTTCTTTAACTCAGCTATAGGTATATTTAAGATAGCACTTATGCGTGTCCAGGCATCATGAACCTTATTTTTATTTCTATGGTCCTTGTGTTTCGACTGCCAGAGTATCGGCTCAGCTTGATAACACTCCATGAGGGACAGTTCTAGTTCATTATTCCATGTACTAGTCATCTTTACGAAAGTCAATCGCCAACGCACGCGCAACCACTCCCTACGATGTCTTATACGCTACTGCGGAAAGCTGCGAGTGTAGATGCGTCCACGTCCGCGCGCCGCAAACCCTTTGTCGCGGGCCAAAAAACCGACACTGATCGGGAATGGCGCGAAGCGCGAATGCGAAAGCGTGAACAACATCTACACTTCGTGTTTCGCGGTTGTCGCGAGCTTTCGCGGCCGTTCGCGCCGCGAGTGTAGAGCCAGCATAACAAGTATAGCAAACAGTAAATAAGCGCGTAAGTAGCGGTGAGCGTTAGTGCGCGTCCACACTGCATGCGCGGGGACTAGGCCTTTTGCGGGCGCGGGCGCGGGGGCGTGCGGGTGGCCACAGTGACGCGCGAGCTGTTGTCGTGCTTAGACGTATTTCAGATGTTGTGAATCATTAATCATGGACGAAGATTTAGTATGTTTACTAGACAGTCCTATCCTGAGATGGGAGGTGATGAACATAAGAGACAGTGTGCACGAAATAAATAAAAATAGAGCAATAAAGGGTGAATTTTTTACTTTGTATGAAGAATTGCGATTGTACCCTAGAAAATTCTTTGAGTACACTCGAATGTCCGTGTCAACATTTGATTATATCTTAAGTAAAATATCACTTAAAATCACCAAACAGGATTCAAACTTTCGCAAAAGTATTACGCCTGAGGAGAAATTATTTATAAGTCTGAGGTAAGAATAAAACAATATTTTATTTATACGTTGTATTTCTGTAAGTAATCAAACTATGTAAGTAAAAAGTTATTTTAATAAAATTAATTACTGTTAATAGTCGTAGTTGCCAGTAGAATATCCTCCATAGTTATAGTTCTCGTCATTCGAACGATGAGAAAACTGCATCCTCTCTGCCTCTTCTATTATGACGTTAGTAATTTTATTTCTAATGCGTAACTTTTGTAATTCGTTAAATTGTTTCATTTGTGGCAGGAGACTCATAAAGAAATGATAATCTGCACATTTCTCTGATTGGTCACTATTTGACGCCATTTTTTGTTCAATTAGCGAAAATTTTTCTTTCACATTCTATTAGCTCATCTCTATAATCCGAGGCTGTTTTGCTGCGTTTTGATGCGTGTGTACGACTGCTGCAGGTTGAAACTCCTGGACTCATTACGTCTTGTTGATCGGCATGACTCGACTCGTTGAGGGATTCTGAGTCACTGTCCTGAAGATTTCCTGACATCACTTCTGGTGTAATATCATCGTTTATAAATTGCATAAGTTGAAAGTGTAGCCACGTACTCTCTATTTCGTCGCCACCGTCACCAGAGCGTGGCGTAGGGATTTTCTTTTTTTCTTTTCGAAACTGATCGCGCAGGTTCTTCCACTTTTTACGCAATTGTTTTTCTGTAACAAAAAAAAAATTATCTGTTTTGTTTCAGGTTTTTGTCAACAGGAACTGCATTTAGAGCACTGGCTTACAGTTTTCGTTTGGGGAAAAGCACTATAGCGTCTGTCGTTCACGAAACATGCCGTGCTTTATGGACTGAGTTAGTTTCTATACACATGCCGATACCAACGGAACAACGTCTGAAAACTATTGCAGAAGATTTTGAAGCTCTCTGGGATTTCCCAAACTGTGTAGGAGCAATTGATGGGAAACATTGCGAAATAAAAAAACCACCTAAATCGGGTTCGGCACATTGGTGCTACAAAAAAAGAAATAGTATACTGATGCAAGGTGTAGCTGATGCAAAAAGGAAATTTGTGACAATCGAAGTAGGCGGTCGAGGCAAGCAAAGTGATGGTGGTACTTTTATTGCATCAACGCTGTATAAGCGTATAGAAAAAATTAAATACAAAATTCCTATGCCTAAGAGACTTCCAAATTCTGAAGTCCTTGCACCCTTCGTCCTAGTAGGCGATGAAGCATATCCATTAAAACATTATTTAATGCGTCCTTATCCTGAGCGAGTACTCAATAATGAGAGAAAATGCTTTAACATCAGATTATCTTCAGCTAGACAAACAATCGAATGCGCATTTGGTATTTTAACAGCTAAATGGAGAATACTACTGAAACCTATCGAAACAAACAGAAAGAATGCCTTGTTTATAATAAAAGCTGCTTGTATACTGCATAATGTCATAATGGATTTAAACGGCGATCTCGATCTCGATGTCCAACGTGTGCTATCTAACCCGCCAGTATATGAACATCGCCACAGAAACATCGGAGTAAATAATAATCCAACACGAAGAGCAATAAATGTTCGTATGAAATTCACTAACTATTTCTGGGAACAGTATCAAAGATTGTAATTTGAGTGTATTAATATAATAATAATTAAAACTTACCTTCGCTTCCAGGAAATTGTTCTTTTATTTCATTCCATAATTTTCTTGTTATTGTGCGATTACAGTGATGTGGATGTTTACTTTGCCATATAGCTGGTCTAGATTGAATCGCACTTATAAACAACTCGGTATTTATCGCCATTTTAAAACAAAATAAATTAAGACGCGCATACGCCAAGCGACAAGACCAAACTGGTTTGATATCCCCGCCACCCGCGCATTGAGACGCTTGCCTACTAGGCCCGTAGTGTGTCCATAACGCACGGATAGGAACGTTTGAAAAGTACGCGCGCTATCTCGCTTATGCCCGTCGCGCTAGGCGCCCGCCTTAAGCTGGCTTCCCACGGTCTGCGATTCTGCGGATCATCACGCACAGCCGACGATCACAGACGGCAACGCACGCAGACAGGGCTCTTCCAACGGTGCGTGTCGGTCTGTGTAGATCTTTTGATAACTTCATTTCAAAATGCAAAGTGAAAGAGAACGTGTCGTCGCTGCAGCCGCGGCTGTGGTATTAATTAACAATTACCAAATTATGCGACGTAGTAAAAGTAAAAAGAAAACACGTCGCTGGTGGATATCAGCATACAACAAAAGTCGTCTAACGTAAGTGTAAATGGACATATATCTAATTTTATTCATTTTCTGTTTTCACCTGGGAAGGCGTAGGCGGTGCGAGTAATACAACGAGCGAGTTTTAACGAATTTACTTGTTGAATAAAGTTACAATGATGAGCAAATTGAAGTGATTTAAATCGTATGAACGGCGCGCGTGCTCCCGCGCCGTACACCTAGTCCAGACTGTGTCGGTCCGCCGGGCGCGGGCGTGCGGTGAGGGCCCGCGGTGAGGGGCGGCGCGTGTGGCGCGGAGTGCGGTGTGCGGAGCGCGGAGCGCGGGGCGCGGGGCGCCTGCGCGGGTGCTAGCGCTGGCTTGCGATTGCCACGCGCAGGCGGCGGTGGCGTTAACATGCTGCCGGCCTTGGAACACCCTGTTCCAACAGTGGTAGAGGCACCAGCCGATTGAACGCTCTCCGAAGGGTTCCTGATGTGGTGTGCACGTCTGCGACGCGCGCGATCTCGTCGGTGCCAGGGTAGAGGCGTGTGATCCGCCCGAGCAGCCACCGGTTGGGGGGCGAGCGGTCATCTTTGACGAGCACCATCTGGTCGAGGCGTAGCTCTCCATCGTGCTTGCGCCATTTGTTTCTTTTCTGAAGTTCTGTAACATACTCCTTATAGAATCTGTGCCAAAAATGTGTCTTTAGACATTGTACTCTCTTATATCTTGTGAGAGTTGTGATGTTCTCTCTCTCCTCGTTCTGTACCTGGGGAGTGAGCAGAATTGTTCGTCCCATGAGAAAGTGTGATGGAGTTAGAGCGACTAAATCGGAAGGATCGGAAGATATGGGAGTGAGAGGCCTAGAATTGAGAATGGCTTCTACTTGTACTAATAAAGTTGTCATTTCCTCGTAGGTAAGATTAGCTAGACCTATGACCCGTTTTAAGTGAAATTTAATTGATTTGACAGACCCTTCAACTAGACCGTTAAAATGGGGGCTATAGGCCGGTGAAAATTTGAATTCTATTTGACTTTCTGCTGCATAAGTTGAGATTTCAGTAGATTTCAAGTTTATAAATTTTGCTAACTCATTACAAGCTCCTACAAAGTTTTTTCCGTTGTCGGAGAAAATCTTTGCAGGCCTACCGCGGCGGGCGATGAATCTATTCAGGCAGGCGAGATACCCGTTTGTAGTTAGCTCGGTGACGAGCTCGATGTGTACCGCTCGCACTGCTAGGCAAACAAAAATACATATATAAGCTTTTTGTAATCTACAACCTCGCCCTTTTCTGTCCGCCACCATGATGGGACCAGCGTAGTCAACAGCTGTGTTCTGAAATGGAAAATCAGAGTGCAATCTCTCCTTAGGAAGGTTTCCCATTAAAGGTTGAATACTTCTACTAGAAAATCTGCAACAAGTGATGCAAGTACGTGCAACCTTCCTAACAAGATTGCGTCCCCCGATCAACCAGAATTTTTGACGCAATGTTGCTAACATCAGCTGTGGCCCAGCGTGCAATAATAGTTTGTGATAGTTTTCAACAATGAGTTTTGTTATATAATGATTTGCATGTAAAATAATGGGATGTTTTGTGTGATATGTATAATTGGAGTTAGAGAGCCTTCCTCCGACTCTCATTGTGCCAGTTTCGTCCAAAAATGGGTTTAAATTTAATAAATGATCCCTTAGAGGCAACGCGTCTTTCTTATGTAAACATAAGTATTGTTTGCTAAACATTTCTTTCTGAACCAAAGCACACAAAAAATTTTCTGCACGGGTTAGTTCAAAAATTTGTAAATATTTAGTTAATTTATCATTTGGGTGACGACAGTTATGCAAAAATCTGTAAACATATGCAAATGTATGTTGTAGTTTAGAATAGTTTGAAAAACGTTTAACATTAATAGCTGAAGTATCATTAATGAAATGACAAAGTAACTTTGTTTCAGGTAAGTTGTCATTATTGTTGTTTGGTTGTGGCGGCATGACTATATCAGTGTTATGTAGGAAGTCTGGCCCTGAAAACCACAATTTGTTATGTATCAGTTGTTGAGCGTTCAAGCCCCGGGATCCTATATCTGCCGGGTTTTTATTGGTAGGAACATGGTGCCAGGAAGACGGTTGAGTATTGTCCGTTATTTCAGTGACCCTATTAAAAACATACTGTTTTAATTTGGACTTAGACATTTTTATCCAACCCAAAACAATAGTTGAATCACACCAATAAACTTCTGAATGTATTTGTAGTCTGAGAGACGATTTTACCTTTTTAGTTAAACGAGCTGCTAATACAGCGCCGCACAACTCTAATCTGGGAATTGTTATATTTTTCTTAAAGGGTGCGACTCTTGATTTGCCTATTAATAAGTGAACATGGACTGAGCCATCAGCTGATAGACTACGAACATACACACATGCGGAATATGCATGTATGGATGCATCGCTGAATGAATGTATTTGAATATTTACAGGTGAGTCACATATGGCACGACGAGGTATTTTAATATGGTCAAGGTAAGGTAAATATTGAAGAAAGTGATTCCATTGCATTTGGAATTCCGATGAAATTTCATCATCCCATGTTACTTCATTAACCCACAGTTTTTGTAAAATAAGTTTTGCCTGTAAAAGGCAAGGGTTAATTAATCCTAATGGGTCAAATATTTGGGCAACATGAGATAAGATTGAACGTTTTGTTTGTTTTGTGCTTGTGTTTGTAAGTGATGAAAATAATAGTGTATCGTTAGTGTAGTCCCATGCAACACCTAATGTTTTTGCATTCCTTTCATTAATGATTGTAAGTAACGGATCATTTGTATCATTGTTGTGTATTTGTTGTAAAATGTCTATATTGTTTGACCTCCACTTACGGAGATGGAAATGTGCACCTTTTAAACTATGGCTGATGCCCTGACACATCTTTGCTAACACAGACGGTTCGTCACAACCTGTCACTAAATCATCGCAATAAAAATCTTGCAATATTGCTTTTCCAACCAATGAGTTCATGTTGTTGTGTTGTGATTGTGCTATGCAGTTATGGCCCAACTCTGAGAGGCACCTGACAGCTAGATATGGGGCAGATGCAGTACCATATGTTACAGTGTTTAATTTGTAAATTTTTATTTGTTCTTTGGGGTCTGAACGCCATAGTATTTGCTGTAAAGACCTCTGAGTTGGATTAACTTCTACCATACGGTACATCATTGCAATGTCAGCTGTTACAATAAATTTATGCTGTCTGAACCGAATTAATATGCTTAATAAGTCTTCTTGAATTGTGGGGCCAATAAACTGTATGTCATTTAATGAAAGTCCTGAGCTCGTAGCCATCGAAGCATCGAAGACTGTTCTCAGTTTAGTAGTAAGACTTGTTTCACGTAAAACACCGTGATGCGGCATAAAATAGGCCATTTCCTTTTCTTTGTAGGAGGTGTTTTCTGACATGTGACCTAGTTGTATATATTGGGACATGAATTCGACATATTTATCTTTAAAATTTGAATCTCGACTGAATTTTCGCTCTAAGGCGAGAAACCTAGCTAGGGCTTGTTCATATGAATCACCAAGACAGCTAGGTGATTGTTTTAATGGAATGTTGACTACAAACCGACCATCTGGCTGGCGAATTGTAGTTTCAGTGAAAATGCGTTCACACTGTTGTTCGTCCTTGGTGAGACGTGGGGGATCATTGAATGATTCACATTCGAAATAGTGATTGAGTTTCCTTTGTAGCTCAGTATCAGAGTAGTTTAGAAAATGACAATGGACTGTATTTTGAGATGGGTCAGGAAGCTTGGTATTGATTAATGAATTAATGACTGTAGTTTTATTTTTATTGTGAGGTTGGGTCTGAACGACGCCTGAAATTAACCAACCTAACCTTGTTTCATTTAGTGTTGGTTTATTTTTCCCTAGAGAAATGTGATTGTTACCAAGGACTTCCCAAAAGAGATCTGCCCCCAACAATATCTGCACCTCGGACGGAGTGTGAAAACTGGGATCTGCGAGGTGGATGTGCTGAGGCATATTAAATGAGTTGCAATTAATTTTATGAGTTGGTAGCATTTGTGTAATGCATGGTACGATAAAACAACTTATCTTCCGTTTGTATTTGTTGTCAGATAATGACTGTATGTTAACATCACAACGTTTTGTGATCTGTGAGTTTTGATTGTATAGTCCCTGTATTGAGACATGAGTTTTTTGATTTGAAAGGTTTAGTTTGAGCTGTAGTTGCTCTGTTATGAAACTAGAAGTGCTACCATTGTCTAAAAGAGCACGAACCCTGTGAGGTCTGCCTTCATTGTCAATGACACCTATGATAGCCGTTGACAGTAGAACTTGACTGTTATGAGTACACGACAGCGTGATTTTGTTATCATCAAAATTGTATTGTGAGTGTGGCACAAGTTCCGATTTATGTTTTGATGATGATGATGAGAGTACTACGCACTCTGAAGAAGTCTTTGGGTTTGAATGAACTTGAGAGTTAGAACATTCTTCAAGGTGCAACATACTGTTGTGGTGTTTGGAACAAAATTTACACTGTCCGCGGGTGCATTTTTCTGTGCTATGTCCTTTGCGCAAGCAATTCATGCATAATTTTAATTGTTTTGTTCTCTCAATGCGAGCTTCAACTGACATTGTTTTAAAACGATGACATTGATAAATTGAATGGTTGCCCTTGCACAATGAACATGTAAACTGTGTTGTTGTTGTTGATGCTATAAAGGTCTTAGGACGCACGTGAGTAATGTCACTGTGTCTACGTGGTTTTTGTTGAGTTAATTCCATGGTTTCCAACAAGTCAGCACGACCCCTGATGAACTCACAAAAGCGTTGCAAGGAAGGTATGTCTTCAATCTCGTTTCGTTTTTCCTCCCACTCCCGAGATGTAACAGGGTCCAACTTACTAGAAACCATGTGAATTATTAGCACATCCCAGTGTTCAGTCGGTAAATTTAATGATTTTAAAGACCTAAGATTTTTAGTAACTGAATCTATAACATTTCTCAATGCTTTGTAAGACTCCCGTGTTATAGGCTCAATGTCAAACAAAGCTTTTATGTGATTGTTTACGAGTAATCTTTTGTTATTGTATCTATTACACAGTAGTTCCCAAGCCAAGTCATAATTCTCAGCAGAAAAATCGATTGATTGAATAACTAAAGCTGCACTGTCCTTTAAGGATGCACGTAAATAGTGCAATTTGTGAATGTTTGGTATGAGAGTGTTTTTATGTATGAGAGATGTGTAAGTATCATGAAAGCCTAACCACTCATGATATTGGCCAGAAAAGGTAGGTAAATGAATTGTAGGTAGCTTGAGAGTGGGTACGCCTGTTGCGATAGCAGTACGGGTACCTGTCACATCTGAGGCGTCATCGCCCGCCGCGGAAGCCCTGCTGGAAAGCCTCGCGTGCTCGCTCAGCATCTCCTCCGCCGAGGCGACTGCCGCGTGGAAGCTTTTTTCGAAAGCTTCCCTCTCGTTTGATTCCCTTTGTTGCTCTTCTGAAATGTCGCATGAAGTTTCTATTTTAGTTTGTGTATTGTCAAAATCACTATACATGGACTTTATTATTTGAAGACGGTTGGATAATTCTCGAATTTGTAAATTGCTAAGCTTTTCATGTGACAAAACAGTTTCTAAATATTGATCGAACATGGTTAACTTTGCTTTGTATGTACCTCGAGTCCTTCTCAAAACTTTGAGATCCATTGTGACTCAAATTGAAATCCACTGAAGTTCAAAATAAAAAACTAAAATGATTTGCTAAATGTAACAAAAACAATAGGTAGGTACTTAAATTTAAATGCAAGCAGAAAGCCACACGTGTGTCTTGCAACGTGCAATGTGCCTGAGCGTGCACGGACCGCGTGGCGGCCAAACGGTCAGCATGTGCGCGCACGACCTCTACTTGACCCTTTGCGATGCGCGCAAGCAGGACCCGCCCGAGCAAGCGTAGGCAACCCGGAACAAGCGCAAGAACGGAGGCCGCGTGCGCGCAACCGAATTCTGAAATGAACGAAAATGTATGAGAAAAAAATAAGTGAAGCAACAAATTATGGGTACAAGTGTGGGGCGTTCAAAACTAGGCCTCTGAAATTGTTCTAATAATGATTAGCCTGTGATTAGCATGAAATTGATAGGTGAGATAGGAATTTTAATGATTGACCTTTATGATGAAAATAACTATTTGATTTAATATTTGATGATTAATGTAGGTTACCTAGGTAGGTACCAAAGCAAAAATTTTTTAATGTGATGTCTTGTGGACTATGAAATTGAAAATTGACGGGAAAATGTGGGACGTGGGACATGGAACGAACTCACAATACCACTCGAAATCCCCGTCTTGGTGTGATGATTACGGCACAACACTATTGCTTGAGTCTTCTGATTGTGCCGGAGTCTGGACCAGGTTCTTCAATTGCTGAATGCTGAATTGCTGAATTGATGTCGTTCGCTCAAAACTCTCGCCCGCCGTTGCTTCCCAGCGGTGGTGTAAACGTGTTCGAAAAATGGCGGTTGCGACACTCGACGTACGCCGCCGCTCGATGGTTGCGAAGCGAAAATTACGCCTAGATCCGGCTCGAAGCTTAATGGGAAGGCGTAGGCGGTGCGAGTAATACAACGAGCGAGTTTTAACGAATTTACTTGTTGAATAAAGTTACAATGATGAGCAAATTGAAGTGATTTAAATCGTATGAACGGCGCGCGTGCTCCCGCGCCGTACACCTAGTCCAGACTGTGTCGGTCCGCCGGGCGCGGGCGTGCGGTGAGGGCCCGCGGTGAGGGGCGGCGCGTGTGGCGCGGAGTGCGGTGTGCGGAGCGCGGAGCGCGGGGCGCGGGGCGCCTGCGCGGGTGCTAGCGCTGGCTTGCGATTGCCACGCGCAGGCGGCGGTGGCGTTAACATCACCAATGGCAGTAGGATCACGGTAGAAAATTAACAAATGACATAAAAGATTCCCTGTTGTTATTTTTCAGATATAACGGAACTGATATGATATCCAAAAAGAACCAAGCAACACATTCTTCAATTTTTGTAGGATGACTTCAACTGATTTTGAATACCTTCTGAATAAAATTGGTCCAGTTATATCAAGGAATGATACCAACATGCGAAAATGTATTCCTGTTCAAGAACGGTTTGCAATTGCACTTAGATATTTGGCATCTGGAGATAACTACACAAGCCTGAGTTATCTTTTTAAAGTCTCCATACAAACAATTTCAAGATGTGTCGATGCCGTTTGCGAAGCCTTGATGGTAGAATTAAACGGAGAAATAAAAGTAAGTATAGTACTTAAATGTGAGAATCAATTATTTATTATAAAAAAGTAGTGAAATAGTACAAAGATCTAATCAAACATGGTATTCTCGTAATATTGTTTCAACTGTAAACTTGGCGGAAGTGAGTGTTGATGCTGTGGGGGTTGTGAGTTGGATGAGTGGACGTCGCCTGGGGGTGGTACTGAAAATTGACATTGTGAGTTGGACGATTGAGGGTTACCTAGGGACGGTTGTGGGTTGGAGGAATGGACTTCGCCTGGAATTTGCAGTGAGACTTGATGTTGTGGAGATGATTGTGAGTTAGTTGAATGAGTGTAACCTTGGGATGGCAGTGCGACTTGATGTTGTGGGGATGGTTGTGAGTTATATGAATGAGGGTTACCTGGGGACGGTTGTGGGTTGGAGGAATGGACTTCGCCTGGAATTTGCAGTGAGACTTGATGTTGTGGAGATGATTGTGAGTTAGTTGAATGAGAGTAACCTGGGGATGGTTGTGAGTTGGATGAATGAGAGTAACCTGGGGATGGCAGTGAGACTTGATGTTGTGGGGATGGTTGTGAGTTGGATGAATGAGAGTAACCTGGGGATGGCAGTGAGACTTGATGTTGTGGGGATGGTTGTGAGTTGAATGAATGAGAGTAACCTGGGGATGGCAGTGAGACTTGATGTTGTGAGGATGGTTGTGAGTTGGATGAATGAGAGTAACCTGGGGATGGCAGTGAGACTTGATGTTGTGAGGATGGTTGTGAGTTGGATGAATGAGAGTAACCTGGGGATGGCAGTGAGACTTGATGTTGTGGGGATGGTTGTGAGTTGGATGAATGAGAGTAACCTGGGGATGGCAGTGAGACTTGATATTGTGGGTATGGTTGTGAGTTGTATAGTTGTTGGCTAATGGGTAACGATATGTTTTGGTAAACTAAGTTTGGGAAATTCCTTTCGTGATTGTCTCGTTGTTTAAGTGTATACATTATTTTATCTATTTCCATAATGGCGATATCTCTTGTACTTTCCCGTAAATCTCTTAATTTATTACACAGTAAATTGCAATACAGTAAACTTGTGTCAGACTGTGTCTGTGACATTTGTTTCATAATATTATAAGCTTCGTCGCTGCGTTTTTTCAAGTCATCACACTCGTTTAATCGACTTTTTTTAGATTTATTTTTTTCGGATGTTTTAGGAGTTTTAAATGTTGCCGGTTGCGCCGTTGTTTCCGGTTGCTCCGTTGTTGTCGTTGTATCATTATCATGTCCTTCTTCTTCGATTACCTCCCGGTTCAGTGGATCCTGCAAAACCAATATAAATGTAATTTTACTATTTTTATTTCAGTTACCTCGGACGGCAGCAGCATGGTTAAAAATTGAAGAGAATTTCAACAGAACATGGAATTTTCCACATTGCGTTGGCGCGATTGATGGGAAACATGTCCTAATACAATCCCCTTATCACAGTGGTTCTGAATATATCAATTATCACGGAACTTTTAGCATTGTACTGCTAGCTTTGGTTGATGCTGACTATAATTTCATATTTGTGGATTGCGGATGTCAAGGTAGAATAAGTGATGGCGGTGTGTACAGAAACACAGAATTGTACAAAAAAATATCTAGAAATGAACTAGATTTGCCAGCATCAATGAGTTTGCCTTTCAGAGAGGAACGACTTCCCTACGTTTTCGTGGCAGATAGTGCATTTGCTCTCACTGAAAACATGTTGAAGCCGTATCCCGGTCTCCATGCTAAGGGAACAAAAGAACGAATTTTCAACTATCGTTTGTCGCGTGCTCGGAGAATAGTAGAGAATGTTTTTGGCATCTTGTCGGCTATTTTTAGGGTACTAAAGAAACCGTTTCTATTAGAACCACAAAAAGTAACCAATATCATAATGACATGTTGTTTATTGCACAACTTTTTAAGGTGATCTAAACAATCCCGAGCCTTGTACAATCCACCCGATTCTTTTGATACTGAAAATGAAGGCGAAGTGCGCCCAGGCTCGTGGCGAAATTATCATCCTGAAGGACTTACTTCATTGTTATCACTGAGGAATATACCAATAAGAGCACCCCTTTCAGCTAAGGCAATAAGAGATACATTTGCAGAATATTTCGTAACAGATGGCGCTGTAGCGTGGCAAAATAATTATGATTAGAAATTACCTATCATAATAATTAAGATAATTATAATTAATTTAATTATTACCTGTTTACTAAATAAATATTTACTTACCTCAGAATTCTTCGTTTTTTTTGGTTTATAGATAACATCCAAAAAAGTAGCCATTATGTTATAAAAAGGCCACTCAGGCTTGTAAACATCGTCAGCCCCACTTCCAGTGCTCTTAGATTCTCTTACTTTTGTTCTTTGTCTTCTGTATGTCGACATTAAATTGTCACGCTTCTTTTTTAAATCCTTAACTGAAATAGTACCATCCCTCAATTGAGTTTTTATTCGGTTCCATGCATCGTATGCATCAGTTTTGTTCTTATGATCCGGCGCCGAAGAATTCCATAAAGTTGGTTCATTTTGATAAAGATGCAAAAATTCAAAAATAAGATCGTTTGTCCACTCCATTTCTCCGCAACCAATTACACACAAGTAAACAACACCACTACTCGTGTCAGCGGACAAACAAGTTCTGACTTGTCGTCGTCTGTGCTAACACGGACGCGTAAGGACCGAGGCTTAAGCGCTCGGATCGTGCCGCACCGCACCTTTGAAGTTACCGCCTCGCGACGGATACCGGCGCACCGCCTCTGCGACCACGAACGAGACCCTTCCCACGGTGCGTGGTGCGGGCTGGTGCGCGTGCGTCCGCAATATCACGCACCGTGGGAAGCCAGCTTAAGAGCGACGCGGGCATGCGTCAAGCGAGTTAATCGTGACTGGTCCGCGATCGCCTGCCGAATGCGCTCTCCAGCCGCGCGGGGGTAAGGGCGCGGAGGCGGCGGCGGAGCCAGCTGCCTACCGGTTTCTCTGCGCGCATTCCACAGCAACTTACATATATAGAATATTCTGTGCAGTCTGTTTGTCTGTCCGTCCGTGACATTAATACAATATTTTATTTATATATATCTAACAATACAAAATTTTGATACTATATTACTTGTGGGTATATTATTATGTAATTATATATGTATATTATATAAAGCTTAAATAACTACTTATACTTATTTATATAAGACAAAGAACAAAAATTAAACTAAACATTACAACATAAAATTATACGCCACATCACCCCCCTCCAGAGACCGTCACTACGGGCGAAAATAGTCTGGAAAGCGTACTGAACGCCCTGATCTGGTAGTTTTAATATTGTTTCTATCAGTTTTAGGTGACTTTGTGGTGGACGTGAAATTGTGTGAATTGGTTGTGTTTGTTTGTGTTTGTAAGTGTATTTTGTCATGGTTAATGGGTGTGTTTGGATTAATGTTTGTGTCATGCAGTATGTAGGCTGGTTTGATCCGGTCTATCGATACTGTGACGTGTTTGCCATTGTTCAGAAGTACGAAGACTTTATCACTTCTTTTCACGACTTGGAAAGGTCCAGTATAGGCTGGTTTCAAGGCGCCTGAAACAGTATCGTCTCGTAAAAAGACATGATTGGTTGTGGCGAGGTCCTTGAACACAAAGATTGAACGCTTGTTACCATGGCGTGCAGCGGGTGATGGTTGAAGTTCATGAATTTAGTCTTCTTTGGTCCATTACTCCTCTTCTGAAGGCAAGGTACTTAAGTAGTGTTTTGACTATCCCTGCTGCAGCCATTAGTGAAAAGCCTGCAATCATTGAGTACTGTAAGCTATTGAGGAAATCAGTGCTTTGGATTGCAAGCTTCATCTTTCCTGAGAAAGACTCCTCTGGCTTGTACGTCATAACTCCCCTGAAATAAATTTGCCCTAAAAACTCATAATTAATGTTTATATTTATTGTCTGATTAGTGTCTTGTATATGAATATCACAGCTTCCAGGCCTGTGATTCAGCCTGAGGATTTGGGACTGGTCGGAACAAGATATCTCAGGGAGGTAAAAGCTACAGTTACTAGTGAATTTTATTAGTCCAGTCTTCAATATCTTCCTTGGCCTAATAATTATATAGGGCATTTCATTGCATGATGTACAGCCATAAGAAGACTCAACCTGCACATCGCAAGAGGCTTGTTCCACCACTTGCCCTTTGATTGGTTCTGTTCTTAGCATAACACTCACTGTGCCTCGAGCTCTGCTAGTCCTCCTAAAGAACATGTTGGAGTCGTCGAAGGAACCCTCCAACACTTGACGGGAGTTTTCCATTATCGTGCTGGAATATGCTGGAGGCGCAGTCTTGCACATCATTGTTCTGCCATCTGGCTGGCAGTTGACTTCATGCAAAGGGTAAGACCAAGAGACCAAACAGTTGTCCTTTATCAGAGGAACCTGGAAATCTCCCAGCAGTCCAGCAACTCCTTCATTCCTCCTAGCTGCACTCACTCCGAGAGGGATCTCACCATGTCTTCTAACATTTGAATACGAGTAAAGGAATTCTGTGTTTAAGGAGCCAATATGCAAGATCAGGGGCTCTGATATGAAGGGCTGATTAAGTGATAAGGAGAAGGGAATGACGCTGCCGGATGAAGATGTGTGGGTAAAGTGGACAATCTTATTTTGCCCTAGGCGACTATAAATAACATCACACTTTTTTTCATTGGGTATCATGTCCCAGTAAAACCACACACACTTCTGCCTATGCACGCAAGGGTCATCCATATTCGGAACCAGTCTACATCCGGTTTGAGCATTAGGCAATGAATAAGCCTTAGGCCCAACCCTGGCATACCTAACTCCTTGACTGCAGGAGTCAGAATTCCAGCAGAGGTCGTCACCCAAGCAGGCCGAGTAAGACTTGAACTCCATTCCAAAATCACAGGTTTTGTATGACGCCCCGTAATCTTCAATGATCGTTATGCTGTCGACTTTCAACTCTTCTTGTAATCCATTAAAATGCTTGAAGCACAACGTGCTTCCTGAATGTAAAAAGGCGAAACCAGTGGCCACATTTGAGAAAGCTCCATCTGTGTAAAGCCCACCTGTGGACGATATGAAGAGCGCATTGTCACATGCATTAACCTGCGGCCCTGCCAGTAGTCCAAGAGCCAACAGAACACCAGGAGCCACCGAACCTCCCATGGGTCTAACTCTCTCTGAAGTTCCAGAATCCCTGTTAGGCTCTTCACTTTGTGAAGAAGAAGGTTGAATTGAGGTGGCACAGCTCTGAAATCTTTTGTCTAGGGCACGTTCTATTAAGTCAAATCTCCTAGCATCTTTATTTTGTCTCCTTTTTGATTTCTTTAGGTGTAAGAAGGAGAACATCTTGTGGCATGGATCCTTGTTCCATAATAAGATGGTAAAAGCCAGGAATGAAAACAACATGGATAAAATACTAATGATTATTGCTAAAGCAATGGGAACAGCTCTTGAACGACAATCTGCAATGCCTTCGTTGTGAGCACAAATCCAGCAATCATCACAGCCCTCTATTTTAGAGACATAGCTGACTATGCAGTCATCACATGATGCTTGTATTAAGCCATAAGATCTCTTTAGTAGTAGGTCTGTACTAGAAGTTGGGCTCTCGTTTAGTAAGTAACTACAATTGGAGCTTCTAGGAATGAGCCCAATCATCCCTCTGATTGAATGTATCACTACACAGGGTGCTGCGATATGCATCAGAGCCAGCAGGGCAGTAGTCATTAGTAGCATCTTGATCTTTTTGGTTTCTTCCGTCTTTGTGTGTTAACGTCGTCACGTCGTCATAAAATTATACGCCACAATTGCATGTGGCGTAAATGCTGATGTGACAAAGTGTACTTGTAGCCCGTACATGCTCCCGGGCCATAAGATGGAAGACGGGATAGTGATGTGAGTGAGTGACATGATAACAAGGTGATAGAACATTTTTTCTTAAATTTATTAAAATTATTATGATTACAACGAGCTAAATTGTTTATAAAAAACGGGCGACGAAGCCTTGTTAACACAACGCGCACTTGATAAATTAGACTTTTCACTTTTGTTTACATTTAAATCGCACATTTCAACACGGACGTCACTACTCTGATTCGCTACACTTTCACTAATACACTGAACCGTATTCTGGAGGTGGCCAGCCGGGACACTAGCCTGTGCGGCAGGGGGCAGAGGCTCCTGCCTCGCCCGCCCTGACCGGCGCCCGCAGCGCCGACCGATGATGGGTGTAGCAATGAGAAAATTTAGTTTTATTCCTTTGTCCTTGATTTCATGTATTATGCCCTTAACGGTTAATTCTATTCCGGAAAGCTTTGTAGTGTATTCTTTATACTTGTTAAATCCATTAGGGTCGTTTTGCTCATTCCGCAGGCATGTGTAAACTGTCATCAGAATACCAGACAATTCGTCAGAGAAGTCAACATCTACAGGTTGTGGTTTTGAACAGTCGCCATATTGTACACAAGTGTAGAACAAATACTTATAATTTAAATAAAAATATAAAAAAAAAAATATTACCTATTGGTTGGTGTCCTATATCTTTCGTAACATCTCACGTTTCTATTCGAAATTCACATGTACTACTCCGAGGTCAACGACCGTTAACTTAAACAAACATTGCTGTCGTGGCTATTTAACGCTACTACATCCTAGAAACTAAATAGGTACCTACGTTATTTAGTCTAGGTATGAATGTTACTTAGCCACTTCCTATTAAAAGTTTCTTGGTTCGATTCCCAGTTACTCGACAGAATTACTCGATTCAGAAAAAAATAAACTACGTACCTATGCTATTAGTATGTAGGTATGGAAATGAAATGAAATGAAAATGTGCTTAAGCAAAACTTTGACTTACCTATGTTACTCGTAACAAGTGTTCAAAATGTGCCCCATTACGAGCGATACACAAAGCAGCACGACGCCGAGAATTTTCTTTTAATTGGTTGAGAACGTAAATGTTTTCTCTCACCGTTTCAAAAGCGGACACCACTCGCGTACGCAATTGCACTACACTTGTAACCTCCTCAGAATACACTAGCCTTTTTACATCACCCCAAAAATAAAAATCTAGCGGTGTTAGGTCCGGGGAGCGAGGAGGCCAAGACACTGGACCGCCACGTCCCACCCACTGCGATCCAAATGTATCGTTTAGGTAGCTGCGCACTACTTGTCCATAATGTGGTGGAGCACCATCCTGCTGGTAGAAGAGGTCTCTGTGGAATGCCAGTGGAATGTCCATCAACAGCTCATCTACAACCTGGTGCAGCAGATCTAGGTAGGTAAGGCTGTTGAGATGACCTTCAATGAAATAAGGCCCCAGTAAATAAGGGCCAATAATACCAGCCCAAACATTTAGGCTGAAACGTCTTTGGAAGGAGTCTTTTTTTGTGACATGAGGGTTCTGTTCTCTGTGTGCCCACCAATGCTCATTATGCAAGTTGTAGACGCCGACCCTTGTGAACTGCGCCTCGTCAGTCCACAGAATATTAACGTGCTGATGTTCGAGGAGCCACGTACAAAACTCGACTCGGCTGGACTGGTCAGTGGGAAGCAAATCCTGAACTCGTCGAAAATGGAATGGGTGCTGCTGGTTCTTCTTCAACAAGCGCCAAACGATGGTGTGATCAATGCCAAAGTGCCGCCCAGCATCACGTGTACTGGCGCGTGGCTCGTCGTCGAAGAACTGCGAGATCTGCAAGATCTGCTCCTGTAAGTCGACGGGCAGGCCCACGTTGCCTCGACCACTGGCGTGCGCTGGGATACTGAACTGCCCGTAATCCAGTAGGCGTTGTGTAGCAGCCAGCATCGTCGTTCGGGACGGCGTTGGTCGGTCTGGCCACCTCTCCGCGAACATCTGCACTGCACCCCTCAAGCTGTTACCGGCGAGGGCATACATCCGCACCATTTCAACGTAGTCGTGATTAGAATAACGCGACATCGTACCTACGTTTGAAAACGGCCCGGATTTTTTTTGTCAAACGTGTGCGCGCACTCGCTGTTAGCGGGAGACTGAGCGAGCGGCGACCGTTGAATCGTCGTCGGTTCTCGCTTTGAGCGGGTGGCGGCTAGCCGACAAAAGCCGGCGCAAGCGGCGGCATTTGTAGGCATTTGTTTTGCGCACCTAGCGCTGAGCCAAAGTAGTAGCACAGCGTAGTATATTCAAAAGAATGACATGCAACAGAAACAAAATCTTTTTCGTATTTTTTTTTACGTATTTTTTTTAAATGGATTTATTATCAGTTACATTAACATAATCGCCTCCTTAAATTTGGCAACTGTTCAAAACCACAACCTGTATACGCCCATTGGTTATATAATTAAAGATTCTGGTTGCATTAACATCCCCCAATAGCTTCAAGATTATGTCAACAATTTGTATAATCTGTCTATCTCTATATTTCTTTCCACTAGCTTATTCTGTGGATTTATGTCCGTTGAGGTAGAGGCCTCTGTCATGATGTATATTTTTTATTGTTTAAATTTCGTGATTTGTCAATTTAAATTTATCTTTATACTATCTGTTTATGCTAAAAATACGTACTGTAATGCATTCGTTTGCCCCTTTAACTCTAGTTCCAAGGCATTAATATGTTGGTTAAAACTCTTGTGCTGCTTATCCATTGCTGTTTCGACTCTCTTAATCAAATTAAACTCCGCTTCTACGACAGAGGTTTGATTTTTCCACAATGACGCTAAATGATTTTGATTATCTCTTATTCTTTTGTATGTCTCTCTCATACTGTACGGCAAAGCTTTCGTCGAGAACGCCAAATAGTGTGTTTGCAATAGAACCGACCCCATTGATAAGGCCACGGCGCCGGCGCGCCGCGTGCGCGCGGCGGCGGCAGGCCGTGTGAGCTGCTGGCCAAGCAGGATTCCATTGTAGTGCTCGAGCTCGGCGAACTCGTGGTGTAATTGGAGTAGGATCACGTCGCACTGCGCTATCTTTTTATTACCTTCATTGAAACATAAACTGTCAAGGTGTTTAATATATTTACTTAATAATTCGGTGCCTTGCCAGTATGGAGACATTTCATAATAAATGATTAATTTCCACTGATCTTGTTCCAAACGCATGTTTCCAATTTTGTCAAAATAGAAGCCATGGCTATTTGATAGGCCTGATACTTGATGAGTTGAATAGACTGGCGGTGCAGTTATCAAAATCAACCACATAAATATTGATAATAAGAAACCTCGTGACTTATTATAAGTCCGCTTTTGATAGTTTTCTTTAAGTGTAGCAGTGCTAGCTACAACTTTCGGCTTGTGCACTTGATCTGTCGTTTCTTCGTTGTTACTGGTTGGTAAGAGTGATATTTTGGTTATGGGCCTCTTTACGCCGTCAACGCCGGTATGGTAAAATGGTCGGGAGGGTGTCGTGCGAGCGGCAGGTAAGTCACCCATTAATTGGTTGTGATTTATAGGTTTGTGGTGGCGGCACGTTACACAATGACTTACTTGCTTTTTCACCGCTCTATTGCCTCCCAGAATCCAGTACTTGTGCCGCAGGAAAGCTGATGTTAGACGGGCTCCACCATGAAAGATAAGTTTAGGAGCTGGATCGATAAGAAGCTCCGCCAAACGGTTGTTGTTAGGGATAATGATAGGATGTTTCCTTTCTGGACTAATATTAGCGTTCCTGAGCCGACCTCCCACTCGAAGTATACCATCTTTGTCCAAGAAGGGGTTCAATTCGCATATTTTACTTTTGTTAGGCATCTTACTACCTTCTTTAATGTAATAAATTTCGAAAATTCTATTTGCTGGACATGTTTGATAATAACAATTTTTGATCGAGTCAATTCTGATAAAGTTAAATAACTTTGTTTATTTTGTTGTTTAGGCGTTAATCTTAATAACCATGCAGTCATTCTAACGACCTTAATAAATGTACTGTACTTTTTTAGGAATATTTGAATAACATTATTCTCTAGGTTTTGCTCCATTAAAACGTTAACTTGTTTAGTGATCTTAACCTCGAGATCCGTGGAATAGGATGGCTGTTTCTCTTGCTCGTCGAAGTTTGGAAGCCAAGATGGTCCTTTCCACCATAGGGAATGAACTGCTAGCTGAGATACAGTTAAACCGCGACTTGCACAGTCGGCAGGATTATCCTCAGACTTTACATAACGCCAACACTTAGATGGCACGACCTCACATATTTCTTTTACTCTATTTGATATAAATGATTTCCATCTGGCTGGATCTCCGTTCAGCCAGCCCAATACAATCATAGAATCGGACCAGCCATAAATTTTGATATTGTAATTGCTTAAGCATTCCTTGATTTTAAACATTAGTTTGGAGAGTAATAGTGCTCCGCTTAATTCTAGTTTAGGCAGTGAGATATTTGATTTAAGTGGTACTAATCTAGCTTTTCCGACAAACAAAGATAAAATAGTGTTTTCTTTCTTTTAATTTTGCAATATATGACGCACGCGTATGCTTTTAGCGATGCGTCACAAAATCCATGTAATTCAATACTGTTATTTTGTTTTGTACCTATCCACCGGTCTGTTTTGATAGTGTTAATATTTTTTGTTATATCTTCCTTGATTTTTAACCATTCTGTTTGAATTTCTTCTGGCAATCTGTCATCCCATTTTATATTAGTTGACCATACATTTTGAAATATTATTTTTAGCTTGGTTGAAACTGGCGACAACCAGCCTAACGGGTCAAAAAGCTTAGAAATGTCTGATAGTAATGATCTCTTTGTATCAGGTTTAGATGTTTGCTCTAACTTGGCTTCAAATGAAAAGATATCATGTTGCGGGTTCCAGCTGAGCCCAAGGGTCTTAGTATATTCGACTTGCTTAAAGTTAAAACTATCCTAAACATTGGATTCACTGTTTAATTCCATTATTTCGGGAACATTAGACCTACACTTTCTAAGGTTGAACCCTCCTGATTTTAATAAATTAATGAGGTCGTCGCATAACTGTTTTGTTGATGATACAGAGTGACCTCCATGGACAAGGTCATCCATATAACATGATCTTTCAATGACATCCGGGGCTTGATCATGATAAGTGCTATTGATGTTGTGACTAATATACCTAGAACGTTCGTCACATGCTAACTGTCGTAGCGTCATCATGGCTAGAAACGGTGCCGCTTTGGTTCCGTACGTTACCGTAGCCAATTGATATTCTTTAAGGGGTTCATTTACAGAGTCGCGCCACATATTTTTTTGATATTTTTGATCTTTCGAATTTACCCATATTTGGCGGAACATCTTTTCGCAGTCCGCTGTGAATGCAAAAGCCCTTCTCCCATTACAATACTTGTAGGATACGATACTCGAGTAGAATACTAGTTGGATACTTTCTCGCTACCCGACGCTCGCATATTATGCTACTAAAAAATGACTGAATTCATCATTTGTGCAAACTCGTTTTTTGTGGACGGACGTTATGTCGAGCGACTCCAGTGACGAAGAAGCTCTTGCAGTTTTTCTGTTTTATAGAAATAGAAGACGTCAACGCAAGAGTAGAAAATACTGGATTCATCCATATATTGAAAGAAATATAAATTGTAGAGTTTTTGTAGCCGCACAAGAACTACAATATGATGATAAGAAATTTTTATCTTTCTACCGAATGTCTAAAGCATGGATGCACAGACTTATTAAGACTAGGGGCCACTCGGGCAAATTATGAACTGATGGTGGGCCACCAGAAGTATAGGTAATTAAAGACAATGAAAAATTGATAATAATGTATTCAAATTGAAAAAGAATTTATTAATTTGAAGCGTGGCACTGCATAGTGCTTACAATCTTTTTTATATTTGGCTCAAATTTACTTGTAGCAACACGTAAAACTGCTTCCAAACTTTCATTTGCAAGGCGGTTTCGATTTTTTGTTTTATTATTATTTAGGATTGAAAAGGTTTGTTCACATATATAGGTAGAACCAAATAAGCTTGCACATTTCAGAGCGTTTATGCGCAACTCTTTGTACGTATTTTTATCAATGCAGCGGTAAAAGTTCAGCAAGTCTCCTTTGTTGAATTTGTTGCGTAAATCTTGGTCGTTCTGAATGTCGATAATTTCTAACTGCATTAACTCTGGCGCATTTTCAACTGAAATCGTGAAAGGATTGCTAAATATGTCCAACAGAGGTTTCACTGTTTTAAACTCCGAAAATCTGTCTTGAAAAGATTGAATCAAAATATCTAGCTTTTTTACATAACTGAAATTAATAGCAGTTTTTTTGAATTTTTCAGCCATTTTCTTATAATTCGGAAAATGATTGTAATTTCCAGAATTCAATTGCGATCTGAAAAGTGTCAGCTTGCATTGAAAGGATGATACATGTGCGTAGAGCTGGGATATCAGTTGATTTTTGCCTTGAAGCCGTGTGTTCAAGACATTCAAATGATTTGTAATGTCAACTAAAAAAGCCAAATCACACAACCAATCAGGACTTTTAAGTTCCGGGACGTCCCTTTGCTTTTCCGCCAGAAAAATATCAATTTCTTCTATTAAATTTAAAAATCGTTCCAGTGTCAATCCACGACTTAGCCACCTTACTTCTGTATAATACAGTAAATCTCCATGTTCGCATTCAATGTCATCAAGGAATTGTTTGAATTGCCTGTGATTGAGTCCTCGTGATTTTATGAAATTCACAGTCGAAACTACCACTTTCATGACATTTTCAAATTCAATTTTTTTAGAACAGAGGGCTTCTTGGTGTATAATGCAGTGAAACTGCATGAGATCTTCAGCGTTTAAGTTTTTTTCTTGCAAATGCTTTTTCAACAAAGTAACTAGCCCAGAATTGACACCAATCATCGAAGGAGCACCGTCAGTCGAAACTCCCGATAATTTCGATAAGTCCAAATCAGTTTTTGAACACTCGTCCAAAAGTACATTGAGTATATCAACTCCTCTGGTTTGACCTTTCAATGAACACATTCCTAATAACTCTTCGAAGACTTCAAAATCTTGAGTAACACCTCGTATGAATATAAGAAGTTGAGCTGTGGAACTAATATCAGTGGATTCGTCGAGTGCTAATGAAAAAAAATCAATTATCTTAGTTTTGTAGTGTAGTACCCCTTATTATGTTATGCTATGTATGTAACCATTTAAAAGCGTTGCCTTCTTATTATAATAAAGTAGTGTATGAACAGATTGCGTTGTTTCAATACCTCTCCATCGGCTCCCGACAGTACATGGCGACCCTGCCAGGATCCTTCCTAATAAGGAGGCGTATCGAATTCAGGGCAAGTTAAATTCTCGCAATCAGCTATGCATTACTACGGGCTAGATCATCGTGTATTAACGTGGTGTGACAAAATACAGTTTGATAAATCGGTCGAAATTGGGCTCGGCGCAAAGTAAAGTGGAAGAAAAGAACATCAACACAAATTTTGCTGTGGGAGTAGGTACTTCGCCTCACATGCAAGTTATCAAGGAGCACCTGTCGGCGACGAACTGCACCCTCTACCTGTGCGGGTAAACCCCGGGTAATCTCGCCGGGGCCTCCAGAACAAAATTTCCCAAGAAGTTATAATGCGATATAGCCTCTATTGGAGAATCTGAAAAGTAACTGACAGACAATGCATTAGATGACACTGTTGATAAAATATTGCTCAAGGTGGGGAGTTGATCATTTGACACACATGTCACCCTTGACCAGCGTTTCGTCTCTAGACCCTTTAAATTTCCCCGGTAAATGGGTATTTTCCCATAATTGAGGTAATCAGCCGACTTCATTGTTTCATCCTTATTGATTATCAAACCTAATTTTTTTGTTCCTTCTTCAATGTTGGTCATAATGCTGTTGTTATTAGCAACAATTCTTGAAATGCATAATGTCAACTCCTCATCCGTTCTGACCTTTTGTAATTTATATTGTGTACAAATTACCTGATTGTCTCCTTGGGCTAAGATGTTTATACGTGTGTTCTCTACCCTCCCCTCTCTTTTAATAACGAGCAAGTTGACAATGCTCCACCCTTTCTGCCGCAATCCTTCTAATCCTCCTTCTTGTCCATTCCAGCACACGATCTGAGTGGGATCTTTGTTGATGATCACCCCGTTCCTTATAGTCATCAAGTCACTTCTTCCATTGTAATAAATAAAGGATTTTTCAAAGAATTCATGGGTCCTGGTGATTAAATTAGGATATCCTAGGAATCTTCCCATTACATGGAAGACGGGATTGTTTGCATCACCCCGTTGGTGATTGTTCCATTTTTCATAATCTATATGATTAGCTATTGTTATATAGTCATAAGTGTCCAGACCTTGCCCGTTTGAAGTGTCTAACATTTTCTTGGTAACAGTATTTAGATCATCTGCCATAGTTAGCCCAGAAAAAAGAGGGACAAAGTGAATTTTTATCAAATATTCTGTGATGACAAAATAATCTCTAAGCCTCCATGACATAAGTGCAAAAAACCTTCCAATTCGTTTAATTTCTCTCTCCTTCCCTCGAAGTCCTATTACCAGATGATCCAGATCCAAACCAACTTCGTCTATCTCCTTAAGGAATTCTTTCCAGTTAGTAGCAGGGCTCTCCAAGAATGTCTGTAGAACCTTATGAGATGGAATAGGCAGGTGAGGTTTGCTAGTGAGGTGTTCTTTGATCTCGCTAAGTGTCAATGAATGACTTTTGTCCGAGTAAATCAAACTAGGATCTATTACATCCGGAATGTCAAAACATTTTTCTAATGGAAGGGTGTGCCATGAGTCTCCGAAATCCTTTATTTGGAACGGAGTCGGCCAAGTGTTATGTAAAAAGTTGTCATAAAGAGGATGTTTCTTGTTTACCTGATCTAACTTAATAAACCATTTCTTCTTTTTGTTGAATTGATCTTTTAATACCAGTTTTGTCAAGTCGCTGGCAAGTGAGTTAGCATAAGATGAATCAATTATCTTTTGAAGAGTAGTCTGTGCTTTCAATTTTTTGAGACCTTCAATGTACTCCAGAAAAGGGTGTCCCCAATGCCGAAATGAACTATATATTACTAATACAAGCTCTGGATTCTGAATAGATATCACTTTCTCAAACATCCTAAGTAGTAATGGGTTAGTTTCTTTATCCGATGTGACAGTTCTCTTAATGTGATCTTTGAAATCTGTGAATATAGGTATCTTGGGTCTTTCTTTTTGTGCAAGTTCCATCATCCGTAAGTTACATATGGGTTCGATCATCTTTATGCCATCATATGCTCTATTTCCACTCCTGATTATCATTTCATCTCCTATCTTGTAGATGGATTCTAATTCATTTACATCGCTTGGTTGGAACTTTCCGTCTTGACGGTTTTGCATACTCATCAAAGTCTGCATGCGGGCATTTGTAATATCTTTCATTAAGAGAAGGATGTTTCTATCAATTAATGCTTTTAACCTCTGGAAATATAAAAATCCGCGAATTATGATTACCTTACCCAGATTGATCGAGTCATATTTTACAGCACGAGCTCCACTTTGACTAATGGATTGAAGGTTAAAACTTTGGATTAGATTGTCAGTTTCTTTTTCTGAAGAAGAATTTAGGATTAAGGTTAATTTGTGTAGCTCTAGCCATAAAGAACCATATCTTTCACACTCTTCTCCTACTCTCTTTTTGCTTTTGCATTCAAGACTCGTCTTCAACCAGATCTTAATGAATGCATGAGGTATCTCCCAAGTTTGCTGTTGCTTTTTGTCTACCTCATTTAAAAAATTCTTAAAGTTTGAAGAGTTTATCTTTCCATGCCTTAAAACGTTGAAGAATTTTTGATGTATCAAACTGGTTGATCCTAACTCTTGGGTAGTAATCCCTAGTTTCTCAAGGATTGACTTCCTGTCTTTCCAAATTTTCCAGTTCCAGCTTTTCCGATATGGAAGTCCCTGATAATACTTAATAAACTCATCTATCTCATCTGAGATCAAAGGAGAATTCAAACTGTAATCAACATTACTGAGGCCTTCTAAAGGCTTCCCCTTGCTTGTGATCAGAGGAAATTCTCCTTGAGTCTCTATCAAGTCAATCTCATCTCCAAACTCAATTTCATCTCCTGACATGTCATCGTGGTTTAACATATCCATAATTGCTAAAGTTTTTTTCATAAAATAACTATACAATAGTGTGCATTCGGAAACCCAATACACGCCACATGAATTAGTGTTTGGTAAGCTATGTAACATACCTACAAACCTAAACGGTAGTGAAGTAAATCCTTTATATAATCTCGACAGTTATCCGCTAGAATTAAAATATAGGCTTCAATTAGCGCAGAGGGACGCTAGAAATAATCTATATAACTGTAAGGTGAAAAGGAAAATGTATTACGACAGAAATGTTAATCCGATTACTTATAAGAAAGGAGATTATATTTTACTTAGAAATCCTTTAGGAGATAAAATGCAAAGTATTTACCTTGGGCCATATTTAGTGTTAGAAGATTTAGATTACAATGTTGAAATAGTTAAAAATGGTAAAAGGGACATAGTACATAAAAACAGAACAAAATTGTTTATAAAATAGTTTATTCAAAGAAATATATGTAAACAAAATAGTAAGGAGTAAGTATAAGTGTTATTGTTAATCCGAGCGTGTCACCGTGCGTGTCATCTCAGCTCTAGAGTTCTATAAATAGACTAACAATCTCATATATCGCATGTAATCGTAGTTTTAGTTCTTATATACATACTACAATGTAATCGTAGTTATAACTATGTGTACTATAAAATGTAATCGGTAATATGACTTTATAGTCTTTATATACAATTTGCGTATGCTATCAAAAAAAATAATATATTTTCACATTTTTTTTTCTCACGTAAGGGGGAAGGTGTAGTGTAGTACCCCTTATTATGTTATGCTATGTATGTAACCATTTTAAAGCGTTGCCTTCTTATTATAATAAAGTAGTGTATGAACAGATTGCGTTGTTTCAATACCTCTCCATCGGCTCCCGACAGTACAGTTTTTTCATTTAATTGTTCCGCAATATTATCTGACAAAGACATAATTCGTCTTTGGATGGTCATACGATTCAGTTGAATTTTCTCAAACTTTTTTGCTGCTTCTGGACACATTTTCTTAGCGGCAATTTCTATGCATTCTTTTACAAAATCCCCATCATTGAAGGGGCGACTCCGCTTTGCTATCATTCGAGAAATTTCATAACTAACTTCTGTAGCTGTTTCTGTATCTTGAATGGGTTTTGTAAACATAGCTTGTTGACCAATAAGCTCCCGTTTTAAAGACAAAACTTTTTGCTTTCTTAATTCGCCTGTAAACTTCGTAAAAGTAGGATGCTGCGTTTCATAGTGCCTTTTTACATTATATTCCTTTGCAATCGCAACAGAATTCTTGCAAATTAAACAAACGACTTTGTTATGCGACCATACAAAAAAGTATTTCTCAGTCCAAATTTCTTGAAACTGCCGATTTTCATCTTTAACCTTACGTTTTTTACTAGTTCCTGGCATGTCCATGTTGCGTTTTAATCCTGACTAGGATTACCACAGCACCTAAAACCAATTACAGTTCCTAATTAATTACCAAAAATAATTGATAAAATATGTAGATAAAATTAATAACAGTTTTACTTACGATTTCACAACACAATTATACACGGCACTTGACGGGAAATCTACGTTGAATGTGGATCAAAATATATTATAATTATGACACCGGCTAGTCGAGTTAAAATCTACACTAGAACTAACGACACTTTACTCAAATTAAAACCGAACTGTCGGTCGCTGCGGTTAGCGTGGCTTTTATACCACGCGCATAGAGTCGAAAACTGTCTGGAGAAATCTCGAAACCGACTCTGGAAGCTTCGTGTATCTACCTACGCGAGCTATCGGGAATTTGGGACTATTGCTATCTCGCTCGCTCGAACAGTATAACGCGGCGCGCTTCCTCAAGAAAACGAATTTAACCGAGATCAGCACGAACATTACCGACCGCTGTTACCGACGCATGCACGGCGCACCGATAAGATTGATAGAGCGCGCGCGCGAGATTCAAATTACTTTTCGAACATTTGTTATTGGTTTTATTCTGGAATAGAACTCAATATTTTCGAATGTACGAGAGTATTATTTTTGCTGTCGGCGGGCCACCAGTATTCGACCGGCGGGCCGCATGCGGCCCGCGGGCCGTAGTCTGTGCATCCCTGGTCTAAAGAGACCTATTTGCATCTTGTTACATTATTAAAACCTGCTATACATCAACGAAATACTAAATTTAGAGAATGTGTCAGTGCGGAAGAAAGGATTCTGATAACCCTAAGGTAAATAATACTTCATTGTGACAATTATGTAGGTAATTAAATGTTTATTCAATTTTAATATGTAAGTACTTTATAATTATTACTTATTCTTCATCTTCCTGTGATAATAACATAGGTATTGATTCATAATAAAGTGTGGCAGTATTTGATTGTACTACATTCAGACTTTCGTTCATGGTAATTGGCGTACTTATTGCCTCGGCGGCACTCATCGGTGAAGGAGTAGAATAAAGTGTGATGGGACTATTAATATTTTCACTACTTTGGTCCATTATATTGTCTATCAATGCTAGCACTCTTCTCTTAAACAGTCTTCTTTGACTATCAGTCATTTTGTTCACGTCCGATAGTAGACTCGGTAAAAACATTTTGTTTGAATTTTCAGTACTGTCACAGTTTTCTAGAATTTTAGATTGTTTCAATTTAAAATAAGCTGAAATGTCTTGCTCGGCTTGAGTTTCTTCCAGCTTCTTCCGTTTTTTTCTATTATTTGCTGATAGTGGTGGTGGTAATTGCTGTTGCGATATAGCCTCTATTGGAGAATCTGAAAAGTAACTGACAGACAATGCATTAGATGACACTGTTGATAAAATATTGCTCAAGGTGGGGAGTTGATCATTTGACACACATGTCACCCTTGACCAGCGTTTCGTCTCTAGACCCTTTAAATTTCCCCGGTAAATGGGTATTTTCCCATAATTGAGGTAATCAGCCGACTTCATTGTTTCATCCTTATTGATTATCAAACCTAATTTTTTTGTTCCTTCTTCAATGTTGGTCATAATGCTGTTGTTATTAGCAACAATTCTTGAAATGCATAATGTCAACTCCTCATCCGTTCTGACCTTTTGTAATTTATATTGTGTACAAATTACCTGATTGTCTCCTTGGGCTAAGATGTTTATACGTGTGTTCTCTACCCTCCCCTCTCTTTTAATAACGAGCAAGTTGACAATGCTCCACCCTTTCTGCCGCAATCCTTCTAATCCTCCTTCTTGTCCATTCCAGCACACGATCTGAGTGGGATCTTTGTTGATGATCACCCCGTTCCTTATAGTCATCAAGTCACTTCTTCCATTGTAATAAATAAAGGATTTTTCAAAGAATTCATGGGTCCTGGTGATTAAATTAGGATATCCTAGGAATCTTCCCATTACATGGAAGACGGGATTGTTTGCATCACCCCGTTGGTGATTGTTCCATTTTTCATAATCTATATGATTAGCTATTGTTATATAGTCATAAGTGTCCAGACCTTGCCCGTTTGAAGTGTCTAACATTTTCTTGGTAACAGTATTTAGATCATCTGCCATAGTTAGCCCAGAAAAAAGAGGGACAAAGTGAATTTTTATCAAATATTCTGTGATGACAAAATAATCTCTAAGCCTCCATGACATAAGTGCAAAAAACCTTCCAATTCGTTTAATTTCTCTCTCCTTCCCTCGAAGTCCTATTACCAGATGATCCAGATCCAAACCAACTTCGTCTATCTCCTTAAGGAATTCTTTCCAGTTAGTAGCAGGGCTCTCCAAGAATGTCTGTAGAACCTTATGAGATGGAATAGGCAGGTGAGGTTTGCTAGTGAGGTGTTCTTTGATCTCGCTAAGTGTCAATGAATGACTTTTGTCCGAGTAAATCAAACTAGGATCTATTACATCCGGAATGTCAAAACATTTTTCTAATGGAAGGGTGTGCCATGAGTCTCCGAAATCCTTTATTTGGAACGGAGTCGGCCAAGTGTTATGTAAAAAGTTGTCATAAAGAGGATGTTTCTTGTTTACCTGATCTAACTTAATAAACCATTTCTTCTTTTTGTTGAATTGATCTTTTAATACCAGTTTTGTCAAGTCGCTGGCAAGTGAGTTAGCATAAGATGAATCAATTATCTTTTGAAGAGTAGTCTGTGCTTTCAATTTTTTGAGACCTTCAATGTACTCCAGAAAAGGGTGTCCCCAATGCCGAAATGAACTATATATTACTAATACAAGCTCTGGATTCTGAATAGATATCACTTTCTCAAACATCCTAAGTAGTAATGGGTTAGTTTCTTTATCCGATGTGACAGTTCTCTTAATGTGATCTTTGAAATCTGTGAATATAGGTATCTTGGGTCTTTCTTTTTGTGCAAGTTCCATCATCCGTAAGTTACATATGGGTTCGATCATCTTTATGCCATCATATGCTCTATTTCCACTCCTGATTATCATTTCATCTCCTATCTTGTAGATGGATTCTAATTCATTTACATCGCTTGGTTGGAACTTTCCGTCTTGACGGTTTTGCATACTCATCAAAGTCTGCATGCGGGCATTTGTAATATCTTTCATTAAGAGAAGGATGTTTCTATCAATTAATGCTTTTAACCTCTGGAAATATAAAAATCCGCGAATTATGATTACCTTACCCAGATTGATCGAGTCATATTTTACAGCACGAGCTCCACTTTGACTAATGGATTGAAGGTTAAAACTTTGGATTAGATTGTCAGTTTCTTTTTCTGAAGAAGAATTTAGGATTAAGGTTAATTTGTGTAGCTCTAGCCATAAAGAACCATATCTTTCACACTCTTCTCCTACTCTCTTTTTGCTTTTGCATTCAAGACTCGTCTTCAACCAGATCTTAATGAATGCATGAGGTATCTCCCAAGTTTGCTGTTGCTTTTTGTCTACCTCATTTAAAAAATTCTTAAAGTTTGAAGAGTTTATCTTTCCATGCCTTAAAACGTTGAAGAATTTTTGATGTATCAAACTGGTTGATCCTAACTCTTGGGTAGTAATCCCTAGTTTCTCAAGGATTGACTTCCTGTCTTTCCAAATTTTCCAGTTCCAGCTTTTCCGATATGGAAGTCCCTGATAATACTTAATAAACTCATCTATCTCATCTGAGATCAAAGGAGAATTCAAACTGTAATCAACATTACTGAGGCCTTCTAAAGGCTTCCCCTTGCTTGTGATCAGAGGAAATTCTCCTTGAGTCTCTATCAAGTCAATCTCATCTCCAAACTCAATTTCATCTCCTGACATGTCATCGTGGTTTAACATATCCATAATTGCTAAAGTTTTTTTCATAAAATAACTATACAATAGTGTGCATTCGGAAACCCAATACACGCCACATGAATTAGTGTTTGGTAAGCTATGTAACATACCTACAAACCTAAACGGTAGTGAAGTAAATCCTTTATATAATCTCGACAGTTATCCGCTAGAATTAAAATATAGGCTTCAATTAGCGCAGAGGGACGCTAGAAATAATCTATATAACTGTAAGGTGAAAAGGAAAATGTATTACGACAGAAATGTTAATCCGATTACTTATAAGAAAGGAGATTATATTTTACTTAGAAATCCTTTAGGAGATAAAATGCAAAGTATTTACCTTGGGCCATATTTAGTGTTAGAAGATTTAGATTACAATGTTGAAATAGTTAAAAATGGTAAAAGGGACATAGTACATAAAAACAGAACAAAATTGTTTATAAAATAGTTTATTCAAAGAAATATATGTAAACAAAATAGTAAGGAGTAAGTATAAGTGTTATTGTTAATCCGAGCGTGTCACCGTGCGTGTCATCTCAGCTCTAGAGTTCTATAAATAGACTAACAATCTCATATATCGCATGTAATCGTAGTTTTAGTTCTTATATACATACTACAATGTAATCGTAGTTATAACTATGTGTACTATAAAATGTAATCGGTAATATGACTTTATAGTCTTTATATACAATTTGCGTATGCTATCAAAAAAAATAATATATTTTCACATTTTTTTTTCTCACGTAAGGGGGAAGGTGTAGTGTAGTACCCCTTATTATGTTATGCTATGTATGTAACCATTTTAAAGCGTTGCCTTCTTATTATAATAAAGTAGTGTATGAACAGATTGCGTTGTTTCAATACCTCTCCATCGGCTCCCGACAGTACAGTTTTTTCATTTAATTGTTCCGCAATATTATCTGACAAAGACATAATTCGTCTTTGGATGGTCATACGATTCAGTTGAATTTTCTCAAACTTTTTTGCTGCTTCTGGACACATTTTCTTAGCGGCAATTTCTATGCATTCTTTTACAAAATCCCCATCATTGAAGGGGCGACTCCGCTTTGCTATCATTCGAGAAATTTCATAACTAACTTCTGTAGCTGTTTCTGTATCTTGAATGGGTTTTGTAAACATAGCTTGTTGACCAATAAGCTCCCGTTTTAAAGACAAAACTTTTTGCTTTCTTAATTCGCCTGTAAACTTCGTAAAAGTAGGATGCTGCGTTTCATAGTGCCTTTTTACATTATATTCCTTTGCAATCGCAACAGAATTCTTGCAAATTAAACAAACGACTTTGTTATGCGACCATACAAAAAAGTATTTCTCAGTCCAAATTTCTTGAAACTGCCGATTTTCATCTTTAACCTTACGTTTTTTACTAGTTCCTGGCATGTCCATGTTGCGTTTTAATCCTGACTAGGATTACCACAGCACCTAAAACCAATTACAGTTCCTAATTAATTACCAAAAATAATTGATAAAATATGTAGATAAAATTAATAACAGTTTTACTTACGATTTCACAACACAATTATACACGGCACTTGACGGGAAATCTACGTTGAATGTGGATCAAAATATATTATAATTATGACACCGGCTAGTCGAGTTAAAATCTACACTAGAACTAACGACACTTTACTCAAATTAAAACCGAACTGTCGGTCGCTGCGGTTAGCGTGGCTTTTATACCACGCGCATAGAGTCGAAAACTGTCTGGAGAAATCTCGAAACCGACTCTGGAAGCTTCGTGTATCTACCTACGCGAGCTATCGGGAATTTGGGACTATTGCTATCTCGCTCGCTCGAACAGTATAACGCGGCGCGCTTCCTCAAGAAAACGAATTTAACCGAGATCAGCACGAACATTACCGACCGCTGTTACCGACGCATGCACGGCGCACCGATAAGATTGATAGAGCGCGCGCGCGAGATTCAAATTACTTTTCGAACATTTGTTATTGGTTTTATTCTGGAATAGAACTCAATATTTTCGAATGTACGAGAGTATTATTTTTGCTGTCGGCGGGCCACCAGTATTCGACCGGCGGGCCGCATGCGGCCCGCGGGCCGTAGTCTGTGCATCCCTGGTCTAAAGAGACCTATTTGCATCTTGTTACATTATTAAAACCTGCTATACATCAACGAAATACTAAATTTAGAGAATGTGTCAGTGCGGAAGAAAGGATTCTGATAACCCTAAGGTAAATAATACTTCATTGTGACAATTATGTAGGTAATTAAATGTTTATTCAATTTTAATATGTAAGTACTTTATAATTATTACTTATTCTTCATCTTCCTGTGATAATAACATAGGTATTGATTCATAATAAAGTGTGGCAGTATTTGATTGTACTACATTCAGACTTTCGTTCATGGTAATTGGCGTACTTATTGCCTCGGCGGCACTCATCGGTGAAGGAGTAGAATAAAGTGTGATGGGACTATTAATATTTTCACTACTTTGGTCCATTATATCGTCTATCAATGCTAGCACTCTTCTCTTAAACAGTCTTCTTTGACTATCAGTCATTTTGTTCACGTCCGATAGTAGACTCGGTAAAAACATTTTGTTTGAATTTTCAGTACTGTCACAGTTTTCTAGAATTTTAGATTGTTTCAATTTAAAATAAGCTGAAATGTCTTGCTCGGCTTGAGTTTCTTCCAGCTTCTTCCGTTTTTTTCTATTATTTGCTGATAGTGGTGGTGGTAATTGCTGTTGCGATATAGCCTCTATTGGAGAATCTGAAAAGTAACTGACAGACAATGCATTAGATGACACTGTTGATAAAATATTGCTCAAGGTGGGGAGTTGATCATTTGACACACATGTCACCCTTGACCAGCGTTTCGTCTCTAGACCCTTTAAATTTCCCCGGTAAATGGGTATTTTCCCATAATTGAGGTAATCAGCCGACTTCATTGTTTCATCCTTATTGATTATCAAACCTAATTTTTTTGTTCCTTCTTCAATGTTGGTCATAATGCTGTTGTTATTAGCAACAATTCTTGAAATGCATAATGTCAACTCCTCATCCGTTCTGACCTTTTGTAATTTATATTGTGTACAAATTACCTGATTGTCTCCTTGGGCTAAGATGTTTATACGTGTGTTCTCTACCCTCCCCTCTCTTTTAATAACGAGCAAGTTGACAATGCTCCACCCTTTCTGCCGCAATCCTTCTAATCCTCCTTCTTGTCCATTCCAGCACACGATCTGAGTGGGATCTTTGTTGATGATCACCCCGTTCCTTATAGTCATCAAGTCACTTCTTCCATTGTAATAAATAAAGGATTTTTCAAAGAATTCATGGGTCCTGGTGATTAAATTAGGATATCCTAGGAATCTTCCCATTACATGGAAGACGGGATTGTTTGCATCACCCCGTTGGTGATTGTTCCATTTTTCATAATCTATATGATTAGCTATTGTTATATAGTCATAAGTGTCCAGACCTTGCCCGTTTGAAGTGTCTAACATTTTCTTGGTAACAGTATTTAGATCATCTGCCATAGTTAGCCCAGAAAAAAGAGGGACAAAGTGAATTTTTATCAAATATTCTGTGATGACAAAATAATCTCTAAGCCTCCATGACATAAGTGCAAAAAACCTTCCAATTCGTTTAATTTCTCTCTCCTTCCCTCGAAGTCCTATTACCAGATGATCCAGATCCAAACCAACTTCGTCTATCTCCTTAAGGAATTCTTTCCAGTTAGTAGCAGGGCTCTCCAAGAATGTCTGTAGAACCTTATGAGATGGAATAGGCAGGTGAGGTTTGCTAGTGAGGTGTTCTTTGATCTCGCTAAGTGTCAATGAATGACTTTTGTCCGAGTAAATCAAACTAGGATCTATTACATCCGGAATGTCAAAACATTTTTCTAATGGAAGGGTGTGCCATGAGTCTCCGAAATCCTTTATTTGGAACGGAGTCGGCCAAGTGTTATGTAAAAAGTTGTCATAAAGAGGATGTTTCTTGTTTACCTGATCTAACTTAATAAACCATTTCTTCTTTTTGTTGAATTGATCTTTTAATACCAGTTTTGTCAAGTCGCTGGCAAGTGAGTTAGCATAAGATGAATCAATTATCTTTTGAAGAGTAGTCTGTGCTTTCAATTTTTTGAGACCTTCAATGTACTCCAGAAAAGGGTGTCCCCAATGCCGAAATGAACTATATATTACTAATACAAGCTCTGGATTCTGAATAGATATCACTTTCTCAAACATCCTAAGTAGTAATGGGTTAGTTTCTTTATCCGATGTGACAGTTCTCTTAATGTGATCTTTGAAATCTGTGAATATAGGTATCTTGGGTCTTTCTTTTTGTGCAAGTTCCATCATCCGTAAGTTACATATGGGTTCGATCATCTTTATGCCATCATATGCTCTATTTCCACTCCTGATTATCATTTCATCTCCTATCTTGTAGATGGATTCTAATTCATTTACATCGCTTGGTTGGAACTTTCCGTCTTGACGGTTTTGCATACTCATCAAAGTCTGCATGCGGGCATTTGTAATATCTTTCATTAAGAGAAGGATGTTTCTATCAATTAATGCTTTTAACCTCTGGAAATATAAAAATCCGCGAATTATGATTACCTTACCCAGATTGATCGAGTCATATTTTACAGCACGAGCTCCACTTTGACTAATGGATTGAAGGTTAAAACTTTGGATTAGATTGTCAGTTTCTTTTTCTGAAGAAGAATTTAGGATTAAGGTTAATTTGTGTAGCTCTAGCCATAAAGAACCATATCTTTCACACTCTTCTCCTACTCTCTTTTTGCTTTTGCATTCAAGACTCGTCTTCAACCAGATCTTAATGAATGCATGAGGTATCTCCCAAGTTTGCTGTTGCTTTTTGTCTACCTCATTTAAAAAATTCTTAAAGTTTGAAGAGTTTATCTTTCCATGCCTTAAAACGTTGAAGAATTTTTGATGTATCAAACTGGTTGATCCTAACTCTTGGGTAGTAATCCCTAGTTTCTCAAGGATTGACTTCCTGTCTTTCCAAATTTTCCAGTTCCAGCTTTTCCGATATGGAAGTCCCTGATAATACTTAATAAACTCATCTATCTCATCTGAGATCAAAGGAGAATTCAAACTGTAATCAACATTACTGAGGCCTTCTAAAGGCTTCCCCTTGCTTGTGATCAGAGGAAATTCTCCTTGAGTCTCTATCAAGTCAATCTCATCTCCAAACTCAATTTCATCTCCTGACATGTCATCGTGGTTTAACATATCCATAATTGCTAAAGTTTTTTTCATAAAATAACTATACAATAGTGTGCATTCGGAAACCCAATACACGCCACATGAATTAGTGTTTGGTAAGCTATGTAACATACCTACAAACCTAAACGGTAGTGAAGTAAATCCTTTATATAATCTCGACAGTTATCCGCTAGAATTAAAATATAGGCTTCAATTAGCGCAGAGGGACGCTAGAAATAATCTATATAACTGTAAGGTGAAAAGGAAAATGTATTACGACAGAAATGTTAATCCGATTACTTATAAGAAAGGAGATTATATTTTACTTAGAAATCCTTTAGGAGATAAAATGCAAAGTATTTACCTTGGGCCATATTTAGTGTTAGAAGATTTAGATTACAATGTTGAAATAGTTAAAAATGGTAAAAGGGACATAGTACATAAAAACAGAACAAAATTGTTTATAAAATAGTTTATTCAAAGAAATATATGTAAACAAAATAGTAAGGAGTAAGTATAAGTGTTATTGTTAATCCGAGCGTGTCACCGTGCGTGTCATCTCAGCTCTAGAGTTCTATAAATAGACTAACAATCTCATATATCGCATGTAATCGTAGTTTTAGTTCTTATATACATACTACAATGTAATCGTAGTTATAACTATGTGTACTATAAAATGTAATCGGTAATATGACTTTATAGTCTTTATATACAATTTGCGTATGCTATCAAAAAAAATAATATATTTTCACATTTTTTTTTCTCACGTAAGGGGGAAGGTGTAGTGTAGTACCCCTTATTATGTTATGCTATGTATGTAACCATTTTAAAGCGTTGCCTTCTTATTATAATAAAGTAGTGTATGAACAGATTGCGTTGTTTCAATACCTCTCCATCGGCTCCCGACAGTACAGTTTTTTCATTTAATTGTTCCGCAATATTATCTGACAAAGACATAATTCGTCTTTGGATGGTCATACGATTCAGTTGAATTTTCTCAAACTTTTTTGCTGCTTCTGGACACATTTTCTTAGCGGCAATTTCTATGCATTCTTTTACAAAATCCCCATCATTGAAGGGGCGACTCCGCTTTGCTATCATTCGAGAAATTTCATAACTAACTTCTGTAGCTGTTTCTGTATCTTGAATGGGTTTTGTAAACATAGCTTGTTGACCAATAAGCTCCCGTTTTAAAGACAAAACTTTTTGCTTTCTTAATTCGCCTGTAAACTTCGTAAAAGTAGGATGCTGCGTTTCATAGTGCCTTTTTACATTATATTCCTTTGCAATCGCAACAGAATTCTTGCAAATTAAACAAACGACTTTGTTATGCGACCATACAAAAAAGTATTTCTCAGTCCAAATTTCTTGAAACTGCCGATTTTCATCTTTAACCTTACGTTTTTTACTAGTTCCTGGCATGTCCATGTTGCGTTTTAATCCTGACTAGGATTACCACAGCACCTAAAACCAATTACAGTTCCTAATTAATTACCAAAAATAATTGATAAAATATGTAGATAAAATTAATAACAGTTTTACTTACGATTTCACAACACAATTATACACGGCACTTGACGGGAAATCTACGTTGAATGTGGATCAAAATATATTATAATTATGACACCGGCTAGTCGAGTTAAAATCTACACTAGAACTAACGACACTTTACTCAAATTAAAACCGAACTGTCGGTCGCTGCGGTTAGCGTGGCTTTTATACCACGCGCATAGAGTCGAAAACTGTCTGGAGAAATCTCGAAACCGACTCTGGAAGCTTCGTGTATCTACCTACGCGAGCTATCGGGAATTTGGGACTATTGCTATCTCGCTCGCTCGAACAGTATAACGCGGCGCGCTTCCTCAAGAAAACGAATTTAACCGAGATCAGCACGAACATTACCGACCGCTGTTACCGACGCATGCACGGCGCACCGATAAGATTGATAGAGCGCGCGCGCGAGATTCAAATTACTTTTCGAACATTTGTTATTGGTTTTATTCTGGAATAGAACTCAATATTTTCGAATGTACGAGAGTATTATTTTTGCTGTCGGCGGGCCACCAGTATTCGACCGGCGGGCCGCATGCGGCCCGCGGGCCGTAGTCTGTGCATCCCTGGTCTAAAGAGACCTATTTGCATCTTGTTACATTATTAAAACCTGCTATACATCAACGAAATACTAAATTTAGAGAATGTGTCAGTGCGGAAGAAAGGATTCTGATAACCCTAAGGTAAATAATACTTCATTGTGACAATTATGTAGGTAATTAAATGTTTATTCAATTTTAATATGTAAGTACTTTATAATTATTACTTATTCTTCATCTTCCTGTGATAATAACATAGGTATTGATTCATAATAAAGTGTGGCAGTATTTGATTGTACTACATTCAGACTTTCGTTCATGGTAATTGGCGTACTTATTGCCTCGGCGGCACTCATCGGTGAAGGAGTAGAATAAAGTGTGATGGGACTATTAATATTTTCACTACTTTGGTCCATTATATCGTCTATCAATGCTAGCACTCTTCTCTTAAACAGTCTTCTTTGACTATCAGTCATTTTGTTCACGTCCGATAGTAGACTCGGTAAAAACATTTTGTTTGAATTTTCAGTACTGTCACAGTTTTCTAGAATTTTAGATTGTTTCAATTTAAAATAAGCTGAAATGTCTTGCTCGGCTTGAGTTTCTTCCAGCTTCTTCCGTTTTTTTCTATTATTTGCTGATAGTGGTGGTGGTAATTGCTGTTGCGATATAGCCTCTATTGGAGAATCTGAAAAGTAACTGACAGACAATGCATTAGATGACACTGTTGATAAAATATTGCTCAAGGTGGGGAGTTGATCATTTGACACACATGTCACCCTTGACCAGCGTTTCGTCTCTAGACCCTTTAAATTTCCCCGGTAAATGGGTATTTTCCCATAATTGAGGTAATCAGCCGACTTCATTGTTTCATCCTTATTGATTATCAAACCTAATTTTTTTGTTCCTTCTTCAATGTTGGTCATAATGCTGTTGTTATTAGCAACAATTCTTGAAATGCATAATGTCAACTCCTCATCCGTTCTGACCTTTTGTAATTTATATTGTGTACAAATTACCTGATTGTCTCCTTGGGCTAAGATGTTTATACGTGTGTTCTCTACCCTCCCCTCTCTTTTAATAACGAGCAAGTTGACAATGCTCCACCCTTTCTGCCGCAATCCTTCTAATCCTCCTTCTTGTCCATTCCAGCACACGATCTGAGTGGGATCTTTGTTGATGATCACCCCGTTCCTTATAGTCATCAAGTCACTTCTTCCATTGTAATAAATAAAGGATTTTTCAAAGAATTCATGGGTCCTGGTGATTAAATTAGGATATCCTAGGAATCTTCCCATTACATGGAAGACGGGATTGTTTGCATCACCCCGTTGGTGATTGTTCCATTTTTCATAATCTATATGATTAGCTATTGTTATATAGTCATAAGTGTCCAGACCTTGCCCGTTTGAAGTGTCTAACATTTTCTTGGTAACAGTATTTAGATCATCTGCCATAGTTAGCCCAGAAAAAAGAGGGACAAAGTGAATTTTTATCAAATATTCTGTGATGACAAAATAATCTCTAAGCCTCCATGACATAAGTGCAAAAAACCTTCCAATTCGTTTAATTTCTCTCTCCTTCCCTCGAAGTCCTATTACCAGATGATCCAGATCCAAACCAACTTCGTCTATCTCCTTAAGGAATTCTTTCCAGTTAGTAGCAGGGCTCTCCAAGAATGTCTGTAGAACCTTATGAGATGGAATAGGCAGGTGAGGTTTGCTAGTGAGGTGTTCTTTGATCTCGCTAAGTGTCAATGAATGACTTTTGTCCGAGTAAATCAAACTAGGATCTATTACATCCGGAATGTCAAAACATTTTTCTAATGGAAGGGTGTGCCATGAGTCTCCGAAATCCTTTATTTGGAACGGAGTCGGCCAAGTGTTATGTAAAAAGTTGTCATAAAGAGGATGTTTCTTGTTTACCTGATCTAACTTAATAAACCATTTCTTCTTTTTGTTGAATTGATCTTTTAATACCAGTTTTGTCAAGTCGCTGGCAAGTGAGTTAGCATAAGATGAATCAATTATCTTTTGAAGAGTAGTCTGTGCTTTCAATTTTTTGAGACCTTCAATGTACTCCAGAAAAGGGTGTCCCCAATGCCGAAATGAACTATATATTACTAATACAAGCTCTGGATTCTGAATAGATATCACTTTCTCAAACATCCTAAGTAGTAATGGGTTAGTTTCTTTATCCGATGTGACAGTTCTCTTAATGTGATCTTTGAAATCTGTGAATATAGGTATCTTGGGTCTTTCTTTTTGTGCAAGTTCCATCATCCGTAAGTTACATATGGGTTCGATCATCTTTATGCCATCATATGCTCTATTTCCACTCCTGATTATCATTTCATCTCCTATCTTGTAGATGGATTCTAATTCATTTACATCGCTTGGTTGGAACTTTCCGTCTTGACGGTTTTGCATACTCATCAAAGTCTGCATGCGGGCATTTGTAATATCTTTCATTAAGAGAAGGATGTTTCTATCAATTAATGCTTTTAACCTCTGGAAATATAAAAATCCGCGAATTATGATTACCTTACCCAGATTGATCGAGTCATATTTTACAGCACGAGCTCCACTTTGACTAATGGATTGAAGGTTAAAACTTTGGATTAGATTGTCAGTTTCTTTTTCTGAAGAAGAATTTAGGATTAAGGTTAATTTGTGTAGCTCTAGCCATAAAGAACCATATCTTTCACACTCTTCTCCTACTCTCTTTTTGCTTTTGCATTCAAGACTCGTCTTCAACCAGATCTTAATGAATGCATGAGGTATCTCCCAAGTTTGCTGTTGCTTTTTGTCTACCTCATTTAAAAAATTCTTAAAGTTTGAAGAGTTTATCTTTCCATGCCTTAAAACGTTGAAGAATTTTTGATGTATCAAACTGGTTGATCCTAACTCTTGGGTAGTAATCCCTAGTTTCTCAAGGATTGACTTCCTGTCTTTCCAAATTTTCCAGTTCCAGCTTTTCCGATATGGAAGTCCCTGATAATACTTAATAAACTCATCTATCTCATCTGAGATCAAAGGAGAATTCAAACTGTAATCAACATTACTGAGGCCTTCTAAAGGCTTCCCCTTGCTTGTGATCAGAGGAAATTCTCCTTGAGTCTCTATCAAGTCAATCTCATCTCCAAACTCAATTTCATCTCCTGACATGTCATCGTGGTTTAACATATCCATAATTGCTAAAGTTTTTTTCATAAAATAACTATACAATAGTGTGCATTCGGAAACCCAATACACGCCACATGAATTAGTGTTTGGTAAGCTATGTAACATACCTACAAACCTAAACGGTAGTGAAGTAAATCCTTTATATAATCTCGACAGTTATCCGCTAGAATTAAAATATAGGCTTCAATTAGCGCAGAGGGACGCTAGAAATAATCTATATAACTGTAAGGTGAAAAGGAAAATGTATTACGACAGAAATGTTAATCCGATTACTTATAAGAAAGGAGATTATATTTTACTTAGAAATCCTTTAGGAGATAAAATGCAAAGTATTTACCTTGGGCCATATTTAGTGTTAGAAGATTTAGATTACAATGTTGAAATAGTTAAAAATGGTAAAAGGGACATAGTACATAAAAACAGAACAAAATTGTTTATAAAATAGTTTATTCAAAGAAATATATGTAAACAAAATAGTAAGGAGTAAGTATAAGTGTTATTGTTAATCCGAGCGTGTCACCGTGCGTGTCATCTCAGCTCTAGAGTTCTATAAATAGACTAACAATCTCATATATCGCATGTAATCGTAGTTTTAGTTCTTATATACATACTACAATGTAATCGTAGTTATAACTATGTGTACTATAAAATGTAATCGGTAATATGACTTTATAGTCTTTATATACAATTTGCGTATGCTATCAAAAAAAATAATATATTTTCACATTTTTTTTTCTCACGTAAGGGGGAAGGTGTAGTGTAGTACCCCTTATTATGTTATGCTATGTATGTAACCATTTTAAAGCGTTGCCTTCTTATTATAATAAAGTAGTGTATGAACAGATTGCGTTGTTTCAATACCTCTCCATCGGCTCCCGACAGTACAGTTTTTTCATTTAATTGTTCCGCAATATTATCTGACAAAGACATAATTCGTCTTTGGATGGTCATACGATTCAGTTGAATTTTCTCAAACTTTTTTGCTGCTTCTGGACACATTTTCTTAGCGGCAATTTCTATGCATTCTTTTACAAAATCCCCATCATTGAAGGGGCGACTCCGCTTTGCTATCATTCGAGAAATTTCATAACTAACTTCTGTAGCTGTTTCTGTATCTTGAATGGGTTTTGTAAACATAGCTTGTTGACCAATAAGCTCCCGTTTTAAAGACAAAACTTTTTGCTTTCTTAATTCGCCTGTAAACTTCGTAAAAGTAGGATGCTGCGTTTCATAGTGCCTTTTTACATTATATTCCTTTGCAATCGCAACAGAATTCTTGCAAATTAAACAAACGACTTTGTTATGCGACCATACAAAAAAGTATTTCTCAGTCCAAATTTCTTGAAACTGCCGATTTTCATCTTTAACCTTACGTTTTTTACTAGTTCCTGGCATGTCCATGTTGCGTTTTAATCCTGACTAGGATTACCACAGCACCTAAAACCAATTACAGTTCCTAATTAATTACCAAAAATAATTGATAAAATATGTAGATAAAATTAATAACAGTTTTACTTACGATTTCACAACACAATTATACACGGCACTTGACGGGAAATCTACGTTGAATGTGGATCAAAATATATTATAATTATGACACCGGCTAGTCGAGTTAAAATCTACACTAGAACTAACGACACTTTACTCAAATTAAAACCGAACTGTCGGTCGCTGCGGTTAGCGTGGCTTTTATACCACGCGCATAGAGTCGAAAACTGTCTGGAGAAATCTCGAAACCGACTCTGGAAGCTTCGTGTATCTACCTACGCGAGCTATCGGGAATTTGGGACTATTGCTATCTCGCTCGCTCGAACAGTATAACGCGGCGCGCTTCCTCAAGAAAACGAATTTAACCGAGATCAGCACGAACATTACCGACCGCTGTTACCGACGCATGCACGGCGCACCGATAAGATTGATAGAGCGCGCGCGCGAGATTCAAATTACTTTTCGAACATTTGTTATTGGTTTTATTCTGGAATAGAACTCAATATTTTCGAATGTACGAGAGTATTATTTTTGCTGTCGGCGGGCCACCAGTATTCGACCGGCGGGCCGCATGCGGCCCGCGGGCCGTAGTCTGTGCATCCCTGGTCTAAAGAGACCTATTTGCATCTTGTTACATTATTAAAACCTGCTATACATCAACGAAATACTAAATTTAGAGAATGTGTCAGTGCGGAAGAAAGGATTCTGATAACCCTAAGGTAAATAATACTTCATTGTGACAATTATGTAGGTAATTAAATGTTTATTCAATTTTAATATGTAAGTACTTTATAATTATTACTTATTCTTCATCTTCCTGTGATAATAACATAGGTATTGATTCATAATAAAGTGTGGCAGTATTTGATTGTACTACATTCAGACTTTCGTTCATGGTAATTGGCGTACTTATTGCCTCGGCGGCACTCATCGGTGAAGGAGTAGAATAAAGTGTGATGGGACTATTAATATTTTCACTACTTTGGTCCATTATATCGTCTATCAATGCTAGCACTCTTCTCTTAAACAGTCTTCTTTGACTATCAGTCATTTTGTTCACGTCCGATAGTAGACTCGGTAAAAACATTTTGTTTGAATTTTCAGTACTGTCACAGTTTTCTAGAATTTTAGATTGTTTCAATTTAAAATAAGCTGAAATGTCTTGCTCGGCTTGAGTTTCTTCCAGCTTCTTCCGTTTTTTTCTATTATTTGCTGATAGTGGTGGTGGTAATTGCTGTTGCGATATAGCCTCTATTGGAGAATCTGAAAAGTAACTGACAGACAATGCATTAGATGACACTGTTGATAAAATATTGCTCAAGGTGGGGAGTTGATCATTTGACACACATGTCACCCTTGACCAGCGTTTCGTCTCTAGACCCTTTAAATTTCCCCGGTAAATGGGTATTTTCCCATAATTGAGGTAATCAGCCGACTTCATTGTTTCATCCTTATTGATTATCAAACCTAATTTTTTTGTTCCTTCTTCAATGTTGGTCATAATGCTGTTGTTATTAGCAACAATTCTTGAAATGCATAATGTCAACTCCTCATCCGTTCTGACCTTTTGTAATTTATATTGTGTACAAATTACCTGATTGTCTCCTTGGGCTAAGATGTTTATACGTGTGTTCTCTACCCTCCCCTCTCTTTTAATAACGAGCAAGTTGACAATGCTCCACCCTTTCTGCCGCAATCCTTCTAATCCTCCTTCTTGTCCATTCCAGCACACGATCTGAGTGGGATCTTTGTTGATGATCACCCCGTTCCTTATAGTCATCAAGTCACTTCTTCCATTGTAATAAATAAAGGATTTTTCAAAGAATTCATGGGTCCTGGTGATTAAATTAGGATATCCTAGGAATCTTCCCATTAATTACCTAATTCGGGATCAAGTAATTTTAATTAGAAATCCTACCATTCGATAGTATTAATGGCATGTTGTGATTCCGATGGATTATTTACTGTTATCGAGACTGGCTATGCGGGTAGGAACAGCGACGGTGGAATCTTCAGTGCTTCCAGTATCAAACGTTGGATAGAACATGGAAGTCTTAATATTCATTTACCTTCCAAACTTCCTAATGACCAATCTAACTATGAATTTCCATACTATTTTATTGGGGATGAGGCATTTCCCCTTCTATCTTACTTGATGAGACCATATCCCCAAAGAACCTTGAATGACTTGAGAAGGGTATTTAACTAAAGACTAAGCCGAGGGAGGAATACAATTGAATGTGCTTTTGGGATGATGGCTGAAAAATTTCAAGTATTAAGTACTGCTATAAGATGTCATACAATAGAAAAAGTATCAAATAAAATAAAAGCAGTGTGTATTTTACACAACTATGTTCGAAAACGTGAAGGTATTTTGTATAGTCCAAGGGAGTTTATACAAAACAGATCGGTCACTATTCCCGTTACGACGACAATACAACCTCATAATATAACTGTAAAACCACCGGCCTATGGTCGGAGGAGAGCGCGTGGATCGTTTCTATGGAACGCAACCGTAAGGTTACGTTCTTTAGCAACGCCATATCTAACGGGTTAGGGGAGTAGTTGTCCACTAACGGATAGTGAGTGGGCTCCATAGGCACTACGATATCGAAGAGCATCGACTCAGCGAGGTGGCTCATCACCCGACCGTTACGGTTGGTTGAGTTGCAACTCCACTGAGCGTGTTTGCTATTGAAATCGCCGGCAATAATGACGGCGTTATCCATAGCAAACAGCGCCTCGAGATCGGGTTGCGTGAGAAGCTTATTAGGGGACAGATACGCGGACGCGATGGTGATAGACGGGTGGCCCGTCATGCCTAGCCGACAGACCGATACCTCCATATCGGATAGCTGCGGGGGATCGAGCGGGACACAATGACGCGACCGCTTGTAATACACTCGGCGTCAAAAAAATCGCACCTTTTAAAAATCATCTTTAAAAATTCTTAAACCTTATGTAGAGGATAGTGTTGGGTATCATTAGAAAGGTAACAAAAAGGAGTATCAAAAAACAATTAAATTTAACTTTCTGTTTAATTATAATTATACAAACAACATTAAAATTAATAAAATAATAAAAATCCTTAATTAAGTCCTAATTAACAACAGATAATTTACAAAGAAAAATGTACAAAAAGTGTCTTAAAATTAACTTAAAATCTAGTGTTACCCCCCCTTGCCCTGATCACGGCTTCCATACGGTCCCTCATGGACCTCACCAACTTCAGGAGCTCTTCTTGAGGGATAAGCCCCCATTCTTCAATCACCGCGTCTTGGAGCTCCTGTAGAGTCGAAGGAGCTGGATCCCGAGATCGAACCTTACGTTTAAGATGGTCCCAGAGGTGCTCTATAGGATTCAGATCCGGACTTCGCGCTGGCCACTGCATCACAGAGATTTGGGACCTCTGCAAGAAGTCGCTCACGATGCCTGCAGTGTGAGCGCGAGCGTTGTCGTGCATTAATGTGAACCCCTCGCCAAAAGATTCGGCAAAGGGGACCACATGCACTTCCAGGACCTCAGTGACATAGCGGCGAGCAGTCAGCGACCCTTGTCCGCGAGCACCTCCAGTCCGGGAGACGCAGACAAGGTCGGTTTTGCCGGCAGCAGACATACCGCCCCAGAACATGCAGGATCCGCCACCATATTCCACCGTCTCCTGGATGCAGGCTTGGGCGAAACGTTCACCCTGCCTCCGGTATACTCTTCTCCGTCGGTCGTTGCAGAAAAGACACACTCGCGTCTCGTCTGAGAAGAGAACAGCTCTCCACTGCTCAAGGGTCCAATCGACGTGGTCACGAGCAAACTGCAAGCGGGCTCGCCGATGCGCTGCAGTCAATTTTGGACCCGTAGCAGCTCTGTGGGCCGCTATCTTCTTCTCCTTCAATCTTCTTCTAACCGTAGATACGCTTACGGTGCGTCTGCGAACTGCCTGGAGCTGCTGTTGCAACTCAACAGCGTTGGAGAAACGATTTCTCAAAGAGTTCGACACAACGAACCGGTCGTCTCTTTCCGAAGTGCAGCGACGTCTACCCGAACCGTGTCTGCGGATATAGCCACCGGTCTCTATGAAGCGCTGGTACACTCTTCGAACGGAATAACGGCTCAGGTTCAGTTGCCGGGCGACATCACACTGCCGCACCCCTGATTGCAGTAGTGCAACCACTTGAGCGGCTTTATCAGCTGTGGTATCCATCAAAATCTGTGCGTGTGTCCTCTTCAACGGTTGAATAGCGAATGACCCACATTGAACCCGTGTTGACCGTTTTATACCCACAAAGGAAGCGCAACTAGCAACTCTCACGGGTAGCAAAATTTGCATCGAATTTTTGTGACACTTTATTTGTTGCATTAGGTTTTATTTGATAATGAAAAGTAATGTTTTTTATTAAGTTAATTAAGTAACCTTGTAAATAAAATCATAATTAATGCGACTGCATGTGCATATCAAGAGTAAATGACATTTGAAAGTGATTTTCTAAGAGGTGCGATTTTTTTGACGCCGAGTGTAGATAAGAGTGCCACCACCGCGGCCGACTCTATCATTACGGACAAGGTTGTAGTTAGCCATGCGAGGGTCTCGGATGGATGGTTTTAGGAACGTTTCCTGTACTAGAAAAACGTCGACGGCGTGTTCGGTTAGAAAATCGGACACCTCGTCGCGTTGACTACAGAGACCGTTCGCGTTGAAAAACGCAACCGTAAGGCCTCGGTCTCGAATTCCGCGGGCAGCGGGGCGGCGGCGGCAGCGGAGCGGGAGCGGCAGGATCTTATGCGTATCGTCAAATGGACCGGGTCTCGAAAATAGCGGCGCGGGAGCGGCGCGGGGGCGGGCAACGAGCGGTGCACTCCAGTCGAGCGGTGACCGTCCCGCGTTGCGCGTCTGCATTGTAGTATAGTGTTGTACATTTTTTTTGTGACGTATCAAAATGTCCTCGGACGTGCAAGAGCAAATTTTCAGACATTTCGTTTGCGAATGTCGACAACACAACCACGAACACAACACTACACCGCTACAGTGCCGCGCGATCTGCCCGCTGGTTTCGAGAACAGGTATGCGTTGCCCGCCCCTCTCCCGCGCCGCCGCCGCTGCCGCTCCGCCGCCCGCAAAATTCGAGACCGAGGCCTTAGAGAGCGGGGCTTAATTCTTTGAGTATTATCCATTATGATTCTTTAAGAGAGTCAAGAAGGGACATGATCTTGTCCAAAAGGGGACCGTGATCGTTAAAGATTGTCGCTATGATCATAGCGGGACAAGCGTCGGGGGAAGAGGCGGCTTCGCGCAACTTTCTTTCTACCTCTGCGATCTCGTCCTTGTAACGATAAATCTTTACAAGTTCGACAACCGTAGACATAGAAGAGAAGGTTACCGGAAGGGAACCTACAGTCGCGGCAAACGGATGTTGCGCGCGAGTTTTGGGTGAGGGCTCTGCCTTAGGGGCGGGGGTTTGCCGTTTAGGCTTGCTGGGCTGGGCCTTAGGGGCCTTGGTTTTGGTGGCCTTGGCCTTAGGGGCCTTGGTCTTTGGGGCTACGGCCTGAGGGGCCTCGGGAGGGCTTAGCTCCATTGGAGTTTCAGCCGGAGGTGGCGGTGGGACACGAGCCGGGCCAATCGCGGGAAAGTCCACTAGCGAGTCTGACGCGGGGGCCACAGCCGCGGGCTGGGAAGCCCGCGGGGTGGCCCACGGATTGCGGGGCGGTGGTAATGGAGCCGCGGGGCGGAGCGAGACTTTCGCGATCACTGAAGGCGGCGGAGCTCGAGTCGCGGGGTTACGGCGCGGTCCCGACCCGCGGGTTGCGTTACTACGCGGAGCTCTGGGGCAGCCGCGATAATTCGCGGTGTGTCCCAAAGCGCTGCAGTTCACGCAACCGGGCGGGTCGACGGAGACCGGCGCCGGCGCTTTAGGCCTTGAGCACGCTTCCGTGGCGTGGTCGCCCAAGCACTTAACGCACCGGGGGCGGGCAAAGCAGTTACGGGCGGCATGCCTGTAACGTTGGCATTTGTGGCATTGACCGACAATGCCACGCTTGTGGGGGGTCTCAATCGAAAGGCGATCGAAGCCTTCGATCGTCTTAACATTGAAAATGGACTTACCCTCGGGGGTATTTTCTAAGTTTGCCTTTAGGAGGCTTAACGGTCTTTTGTCCTTGCCGAGCATACGGGTCACGTCAAGGACGGGGTAGCCTTGCGACTTAAGGTCGTCAAGGACTATTTTTGGGTCCCAATCCGTGGGAAGGCCGCGGATTACGACTGATAGTACTCGCTCCTCGGGGAGCGAGTACGTATGGAACGGCACGTTATTATTGCGTAAGAACGCCGTGCATAAGCGGAAGTCGGCCACGGTAGCGAGCTCTACCTTGACCATCTCTGGGTCACCTTTAGCGCCTTTAATAAGGCGTATCCTGAGGGGAATGACATTGTGGCGCGCCTTCAGTGCACGCGAAATCTCATTAAAATCTTTTGTCGTTTGGACAAAGATTGGAGGGATCTTTTTCTCCTTGCGCGGCTGGCTCGGCTCGGGCCTAGGGGAGCAAGGGCGGGAAGAGGGCGCGCTATTCGCTTTAGCGGCCTTAGGCGGAGGGACGGAGACAGGGGCGGACTTGCGGGTCCGTTTCCCTTTGCGGGTGACGGTCTCGAATTCCGAGTCCGATGTAACAACATCGGGATCGGAGTCCGAGACGGGAGGGCTAACATGTCTCGCATTGGAGGTGGAGGGACAAACCTCCATCTCAAATTCGGGACCGGACGGGGACAAGGGTTGACCTAACCTAATGATAGGCCTAACATCGGGACACGCGTTGGACGTGGGGTGTGTCGTATTACTACTCAGGCTTGAGCAGTAATTACTTTTACATCTGCTACCACTTAAAATTAGGTTATGACTAAAAATTCACTTACAGTCTATGCTATCCCCGTCCGGTTCTACGGGCTCCAAATGTCCGTATGGGCCTGAATCCAAGGCCGGGTCCTCCTGAGCTCCCTAATCACACCCAACCTATCCCGAAGTGCACTTTCCCCCGAGGAAATACCTGTTTTCTCCAGCAGCGAAGACGCCAACATTCGACTATGGAATGTCGAATTTCGCTCCCGATGCGATTCGTTACACACACACAAAACCCAGATAGCACAGTACACTTAATTGGACTAACGCGGCTCCAAATGCCCTTATTACTACTTCAAATCTATTTAATTATTCACACACGATACAATATCAACCCGCCATAAATGTTTTCCCGAAACAAGTAGGTAGAAAAAAAAAGCAACTAGTGATGGGGCCATTATGCCACTAAACAAATTGAAGATCGATAATCGATTCCCGAATCGATCCGTCCATAATACAAATCAAAGTTTTACTTCCAACAAAAATAAATGCCTGTTTATTTGCAACATCCCGCCACCCAAAGCAGACGTACCGCTTTCTAGCCTGAAATCTTAAACTAGTCAACCGGTAATCGAGCTAAGGTCGCGACTGCGCGATTTAGCACCGATCCATCAACCAACACTTGCGCCACGCGCGGAGTCCCGTCCGCGCCCCAGATTAACTTTAAAATGCGACCTCGCCTCCAAAATAACGATGGCAAATTAGCCTCCTTTAATAAAACCAGATCCCCCTCCGAAGGGGGCGACGTCCGGTCTTTCCACTTTACACGCTGCTGCAACAAATGCAGATACTCCAGTGACCAACGACGCCACAAGTCCTGACTCATTTGTTGTATCATTTGAAAACGAGACATCCGGTGTCTGCGTTCATCCTTCCAAGGATACTCAGGCAGGGCAGTGAGTGGCTGACCGACCAAAAAATGACCAGGGGTCAGGACTTCCATGTCATTTGCGTCAGAGGAGAGTGGACAAAGCGGACGCGAGTTGAGCACCGCCTCAACCTTACAAAAAACAGTTGTAAGTTCCTCATAAGTGAGGGTAGTTTCCCCGACTACCCGGCGCAAGTGGGTTTTTGCCGATTTTACCGCGGCTTCAAATATCCCGCCCCAGTGGGGACAGGCTGGCACACTAAATCGCCATGTGATTCCCCGCTGTGCGAGAGCTTGGCTTATGCTATTACAATTTTTATCCAGAAAATCGTTCACATCTTTCAAGTAGTTGGCAGTGCCCCTGTAGTTGGTACCATTGTCGGACCGAATGAGAGAAGGTAAACCTCGTCGCGAAACAAAACGATCCAGCGCGGCGACAAAGGCTTCCGTAGAGAGAGCCGAAACCACTTCCAGGTGGACGGCCTTAGTAGCCAGACAGACAAAAACACACAAGTACGCCTTCGTGACCCTAGTGTTACGATAGGCTGTGGTTTTAACCAAAAAGGGTCCAGCAAAATCCGTACCGACCCCGTCGAACGGCCTAGTAGTCTGACAAACCCGGTCAGAAGGGAGATCCCCCATCTGCGGCTGCATAGTGGAGGCCTTCACCCGATAACAAGCCACACACTTAAATAGAATGCTGCGAACCACTCTCCGGGAGGACAAAATCCAAAATTCCCGTTGCAGTATCGCCAGTAACGCATTACAACCCGCGTGAGCGTTTTTCAGGTGTCTATCCGAGACCACTAGCTCTACCAAGGGTCCTCCTTTGGGTAGTAACAGAGGATGACGGCTACCGAAGGGCAGGTCGGCATTTTTGAGGCGACCTCCAACGCGTAACAGTCCATCCGTATTCAGAAATGGGTTGAGCCGGGAGATCGCTCCCTTGAGCTTTGCGCGACCGACGCGCAAAATCTTCAGTTCGTCCTCGAACCGGTCAGCTTGAACCAGCCGTATCAGGGCCAATAGTGAACTCCTGCGTTCCTCAGCACCCGCCACGGGTGATAACTGCCTCTTGTCTGGATGGCGGCAGTTATGTATAAATCTCCGGATCCAGCAAGTTACACCTAGCAACTTATCCAGTTTGCTGTATCGAGCCGTCAACCAATTTGGATCTGGCTTTGATTCGTTTGTTGTCGCCAAAACTTTTATTCCAGGGAGCAGCCCTAGAGAGCCATCGATCATGGTGACCGGCCATGATGACTCACCCTCCTTTAACCACTCTGGACCCCACCAGAGGGCATGCTGCACCAATTCCGGCGCGGTGCAGCCCCGAGAGGCACAATCGGCAGGATTCCAGGTGCCGGGAACGTGCCTCCAACAAATTTCGATACCCGAGTTCTGTACCTGAGATACCCGATTGGCCACAAATGTTTCCAGTACGTGAGGTGCCGCGCGTAGCCATGCCAGAGCTACCTGACTGTCGGACCAGGCGTAGACAGTCCGGATGTCCACCGTAAACGACAGTTCTTTGTGTACGTGGCACAACAGTTTGGCCAGTAGATGCGCCCCACAAAGTTCCAGCTTCGGGACTGTCAGCCGAGTTTTGAGGGGTGCCACCTTGCTTTTAGCCAGAAGCAAAGAGATGGTGACTCGACCCTTCGAATCCACCGTTCGCAGATACACTACTGCGGCATACCCTCGTTCTGACGCATCACAGAAGCCATGTAGGCTTGCCCTGTGTTTGCCCCGCGGCAAGATCCGCCGCGGTAACGCAACCTGACTGATCGCCTCGATCGTAGATATCAAAGCGAGCCAAGTGTCGAGGGGAGGCCCTACCAGTGGCTCATCCCACGAGACCCCGAGTGTCCACAGCGTTTGTAATAAACACTTTGCCAAAAAAATGCACGGGCTGATCCATCCACTTGGATCAAACATTCGAGCGATGGTGGAAAGGACCGTCCTTTTCGACCAAACTCTTGACGTTTCCAGGCCCAGTTGGAATGTGAAAATATCTTGAACCGGCTGATATTTAATTCCCAAGACGGCGATAGAGTTCGGGTCCCCTGCGTCCTCGAATAGCTGAGGATTCTGTTGGTGATCTTCCGGAATCCCAACCAGAAGCATTGGCTCGTTGGATAACCATTTTCTCAACTCATAACCACCAGCCGCGAGGAGTCCGATCAGCTCATTCCTGATGATGAGCGCCTCCTCCAGAGAGGCTGCCCCTGTGCAGATATCATCTACGAACACGTCCCGTGTCAGTACAGCGGCTGCCCGGGGAAAGCGAGCCCGTTCCTGCTCCGCCAGTTCCAGCAGGGAACGGATGGCAATGAAGGGACTCGACTTCAGGCCGTACGTGTTGGTGTTGAGCTCGTAGACGGTGATGGGATCCTCCGTATGTTCCCTCCAGAGTATTAATTGAAACCTCCTGTCCGCAGGATGTATTACTGTTTGGCGGAACATCATCCGGATGTCCGCACCGATCACCACCTGGTGTCTTCGGAAATTTAAAATGATGTCGACAATGTCCCGATGTAACTTCGGACCAGAATGGAGACATTGGTTCAATGAAACTCCAGTCGACGACGGTGCCGATCCGTCGAAAACTGTCCGCAGTTTTCCAGATGAGGCCTTCAACACCGCGTGGTGAGGCAAGAAAAAATGATCTGTCGTTGTCCAGTCGACAGTCGCCCGCGACATATGTCCCAAGGCCTCGTATTCTCGCATGAACTCGATATACTTTTCCCGAAGTACCGGATCGCGAGACATACGACGCTCCATGGACAAGAGTCGTTTCTCTGCCAACGCCCTCGATTTTCCCAAGAGAGGGGGACAGTCGATGAAGGGCAGTCGAGTTTCGATCCTACCCGACGCCATCCGACGTGTGTGATCCTTATAAAAGGTTTCGCACTCCACATGCTCCGGATCCAGACGGGAGACCATGGGAGGCTCTTCCAGTTCCCAGAATTTTTGCATCGTCCTAGCGATGGAGGTAGTAGCGACGACAGGTGAGACATCCCGCGTCTCCTGGTCGAAAACCGGTCCCATTAAAACGTGTCCAAAGATGGTAGGTATAGCTACCAACGAAGAGCGGCCCAGAATTCGCTGAGGCCCTAAAAGGATCCAGCCCAGTACATCCGCTCCCAATATGATGTCCACCGGAGCCGGCTCCTTGAAATGAGGATCTGCCAGCATGAGACCTGATGTGTCAGACATTGCGTCCCGCGGAATGTCTGTCGGTGGATGCCAACCCAGCAGATTGTCGAGTACGGTCGCGACCGCCGCAATCTGTATCGAAGCGGAATGCACAGGAGAGAAGAGAATATGGGTCTGACCGGACAGACCCCCCACTTCTGTATCTCCGACTCCCCGAATCGGAGCTGAGGGAGGCGCGCACTCCAGACGTAGGCGCCTCGCTACCCTCGTAGTAATTAAGCAGCCCTGTGCCCCAGTGTCTAGGAGGGCTCGTATCCGGACGAAGTCCCCCCTAGGTCCCCAAACGCGTACCTGCGCGATGGGCAAAAGAACCGTCCTCGGTTCCGACGTAGCCCGACCACAGGCTAGTCACGCGTCAGAGCCAGCAGCCGACCCTGTCGAACCATGATGACTCGGCCAGTAAGTCGGACGCGTACAGGCCACCATCCGGGGTGGTGCGTATCCAGCTGCCCTACCATACCGGTGATAGGGTGGGTGGTATTCCAACCTCGGGTACTCGTGCAGTACCGGTGAGAACTGTTGACGGTTCTCAGGTCGTCGTTGTTCCGGTAACGGCGGCGGAGGATACGCGTACGAGTATCCGGGTGTTGGGTCCGGAGGTGGGGCTCCCTGTGCCCAGTGGCCCCTGGTGGCACCAACTCCTGGTGCTGGTCGCGCCGAGTGCCCGGTTGTAGCCAGAACCTGACTCCGTTCCGGCGGTCCCCAACTTACCTGAGCCGGGGTGTATGGTGCGGTGTGGTGTGGCGGTCGTGGCGGACTCCGTCTTTCCAGAGGCGGAGTTGTCCCAGGACCCAATCCGCCACCCGTGGGAGATCTCCTCTCCCGAGCCGGTGCTGACCCCTCACCATAACGGGTGCACAGTAATCGATGATGCGGTCCGCCGCACGCATCGCATGGCCTCGCTTGGGGACAGTCGTTGTACCGATGTCCTCCAAGGCAGGCGTAACACAACCCTCGTGTCCGAACGAGGTTTCGGCGGTCCTTTATCGGGATGCCGATAATTCCTGGACATTGCTGCTCCAGGTGCTGCTGTCCGCAAACCCGGCATCCAGAACCGGGGTTGATGGCGGCCGCAGCCACCAGCCGGCCGCGACCCTTCCCCGGGGTGCGTGGTGGCTGGGCGCCGTAGACTCCGGAAGTGCGGGCCGGCGTACTTCTCGGAGCCTCCTGGGTGGCTTGCTGGTTTTCCAGCAGGCCAGCCTCTTCTTCCAGGAACTCCAGAAGTTCTTCCAGAGTAGGCAGGACGTTGCTGAGCTCCTTGTTGACCAGTCGCTGCCGCTCGAACTCGTCCCTCATCTCCTGCGACAACTTTGCCAGGACGATGTGCAGAAGCAGAAAGGACCACTGGCCCACGGGCAGTCCGAGCGTCCGTAACCCGTTTAAGGATACTGTGAGGGGGGTGATTAGCTGCGCCCTCAGATGTGCCCTGTGGTTGACCTTCGGCAGGCCCAGCAGGTGCGTCACGTGCGCGTCCGCCTGTAGACGCGGTTTTTGGTACCGCCTCTCCAGCAGCTGCATTGCGGTATCATAGCTCGCATCCTGCAGCTCCAGATGCTGTACGAGCTGTCTGGGTTCTCCGTCTAGGAAGGAACGGAGATATGCCAGCTTTTCGGCCTTGGTGAAATCCTTCCGAGTATCTACCAAGGCCACAAACATGTTCCGGAATCCAGCCCAGTCCCGCATACATCCGGTGAAATGCGGGACCTCCAGGGCACCCAATCTTCCCATGGCGCTGGGTCCAGGGGTGTGGAGCGAAGCGGGGCGCGCGATAGGCTTCCCCTCCCGCAATCGCTCGAAGTCCTTAACCCGCTGAAGGACCTCATCGTATATGTCTTGGATGTGCTCCAGATCCTTGACATACTGCGTATGGAGTTCTACCTCCTTCTCCCCGACCGGGTCCGTTGACAACAAGGCGGTTACCGACCGCTCGGCCAACAAAAAACGAGCCTGCATTTCCTTAGAACGCGCCTCCAAAGCGTCCTCCCGGTTAGGCCGATCGATTAACCCAAGCAGCCCGGTGAACCACCGGAGCTGCTGAGCCAACTCCTGTCGTGACGATGTCATGTTAATATCAAATATATTTAAAACTAAAACAAACCTAAACACAAAATTAAAAATCGAATAAATAAAAAACCCGGAATCGATTATTTTAATCGATACTTTTAATTGAATATCAATTAACGTACCGAGAAATGTCCCAGCCCAAATACAACGGTACTACCAACCTTACAACTTAACCGCACCTGTACCGGAAGTGCGATTTTACACGAAATGAACTTAACCTAATTACGAACTAACAAAATACACAAAATTACACCGATTAACCTAGAGGTTCGGTATTAACCACGCTCTGCTACCAAAAATGTTTCGTATTACTACTCAGGCTTGAGCAGTAATTACTTTTACATCTGCTACCACTTAAAATTAGGTTATGACTAAAAATTCACTTACAGTCTATGCTATCCCCGTCCGGTTCTACGGGCTCCAAATGTCCGTATGGGCCTGAATCCAAGGCCGGGTCCTCCTGAGCTCCCTAATCACACCCAACCTATCCCGAAGTGCACTTTCCCCCGAGGAAATACCTGTTTTCTCCAGCAGCGAAGACGCCAACATTCGACTATGGAATGTCGAATTTCGCTCCCGATGCGATTCGTTACACACACACAAAACCCAGATAGCACAGTACACTTAATTGGACTAACGCGGCTCCAAATGCCCTTATTACTACTTCAAATCTATTTAATTATTCACACACGATACAATATCAACCCGCCATAAATGTTTTCCCGAAACAAGTAGGTAGAAAAAAAAAGCAACTAGTGATGGGGCCATTATGCCACTAAACAAATTGAAGATCGATAATCGATTCCCGAATCGATCCGTCCATAATACAAATCAAAGTTTTACTTCCAACAAAAATAAATGCCTGTTTATTTGCAACATGGGGGCTAAAGAAGCGGCGGGCGCTTGGACGGGCTTCGCATTAGGCTTGTTCTTACTCGGTCACTAAAAGGAACGCTCCGAACTAGTACAATCCGGTAAATGAACTAGTTCAGTATTCTAGTTCAATTAGTACGTTTTAGTTCACTGGTTTTATTAGAACACATCGGACGATATGGAATAAATATTTGACTTCCCTTCATACTTTGCAGGCTTAGGACTGTCATTTTGATAAATCAAGGTTTTTCATTAATTTCAATTAAGTAAAACTAAATGATTGATTAAAATGGCGTATTTAAAAATCAAATATTTACACTGATCTGTGATTTGTTATATACATTATTTTTTGTTTATATTTTTTTTAGATTTTTGTATCTTTTTTTGTATTTTTTTTTATTTTTTTTTTGCTTTTCTTTTTTACTTACTTAATTTTAAAAACCAAAACAGGTACCTAGGTATTTGTTTACTCCTTAAAGGTTGCTGTGTAAAAATAGTAACTGTGACACCTTGTTTGATTTAAGAAGTGTCCTTCTTTGGTTCAAAATCTGCCCGGCATTTGAAAATATCCGTTCACAAGGAACGGATGTTGCCTGTATACATAGTCTTTTCATTATGTATTTGTACAGATGTGGGTACACATCTCTACGAATAGCCCACCATTGCAGAGGATCATCCTGTCTCCTGACGTACTCTTCATTTAGGTACTTGTCAACTTCACGTATACCAGCAGCAATAGGGTTTTCCGGCCTTGCAATTAAATCTAAATTTTGGTCAAACTCATCCCAAATGCTTTCTTTCGTATTCGTACCCGTCTCAGAAGCATTGGAGGTGCTTGGCCTAGGTCCTGCTGATGATGAAGTATTAGCAATTGGTTCTGTAGGACTTGAACGAGGTATGGTTTGTTGACATATACGGCGTTTTAAACTCTCACTTGCTGTTTTAAAAGCTTCTGGCGTCCGGAAACCTCTCCCTTTAAATCTTGGATCTAATATAGTGCTCTCCGCGTAAAGACAATTTTTTTCGATGTCACGAAACCGATCATTTAGCTGAGTGTGTAGTGTCGTAATTAACTTGTTAACTTCTACATGCTCACATGATACTGCCAACATGCGAGTCACGTGTTTGGATAAGAGCTGAACAAACACTAAAACTTTTGATAGTGTAACACTTTTCTCTGCGCTAATTTCTGTGGTAACCTCATAGAAAGGCTTCAGTACGGGTACTACCTTTTCAATTATTTCCCATTCCCGAGACTGTAGGGAGAGATCGCTTCTTAAAAGTGCCAACGAGCTAATTATGGCATCTTTAACTTTTAAAAATCGGTCTAACATGTCGTAACATGAGTTCCAACGTGTTGGACATTCCTGTTTCAATTTCAGCATCGGAAGACCCATTTGTTTCTCAATTTCTTGAAGTTTTAGTAAACCCGCGGTGCTTTTTTTAAAATATTCCACTATTGATTTTACTTTTGTGATTGTTACATTAATATCATTCATTGCACGTTGAACAATTAAGTTTAAGGAATGAGCGAAGCAAGGGATGGACCGCCAGTCACCCGTTCTAATAACTGCCAATATGTTAGCAGCATTATCACTTACGATGCATATAATTTTATCATTGATAGGCCAGTCTTGTATAATTTGCCTTAAAAAAGCGACTAAGTTAGTGCTTGTGTGTCGTTCATTATAATTTATGCATCCAAGCAAAACGGAACACAATGTAGTTGTAGAGTTAATAAAATGAGCAGTAACTGCTATGTAACTCTCATTTGTGCTGGATGTCCAACCGTCTGTAGTTAAGCATACAGCATGTGCTTCTAATAGTTGAAGTTGAATTTTTTCAAAAACTTCAACATAAGATTTTGGAATCAGTGTAGTTGTCAAAGTTTTACGTGACGGGAGTTGGTAACCTGGGCAGTTTGAGACCATGTCAATTAGTAATTTAAATTCTGGTTCTTCCACCATACGCAGCGCGTGATGACCTTTAGCCACCATCTTAACTAACTGCTTATCTATTTGGTCTACTTTTCGTGTCGAAGGTGGTTTCCGAAGGTAGCTCGTAATCGATGCAGTAGTATTTTGAGCGCTCGATGTCTGTGCAACGTTGGATTGCTGTTCAGGGGCTTTGGTAGTATTGAGTTCCTGAACAGTTCGATCTGGAAACGTTTCTGTATTAGAGGCAGCAGCAGCAGGTTGTCTTTGCACGCACAAAGAAATAGTTGGATGCTTACTCTTCATGTGGCGATTTAAATTTCCCAACGAACCACTTTTTATACTCAGATAAGAAGAGCAGTATTTACATTTAGCACGATCTTTCTCAGCGTTTTCTATAAAATGTAACCAGATATCACTTCTTTTAGATCTAATTGGCGCCATTTTAAATGTTCAGGCGAAAATAGTTCAATTAAACCGACACCGTTAATGAAAGCTATTAGTAAAAATATTGCACCCGAAACCAAAATGTTAGTAATTATTTATAAAAGTCCAAGCAAATAATTAATTAATGTATTTTACATTCACTTGCATATGCTACAGTTTTTATTACACAATTTTCACTGTCAATTTTCACTGTAAAATACAATCCACACAAAACAAAACCAAGCATTCGCGCCAAAACTTCTTCAAAACCAGTAATATCAAACTATGATTAAAACGTACATATACTTATGCTTTGCCGTTTTAAAAAACAAATAACAACACGAAAATCAGAAATTATTACCAATGAACATGTAATTGTAACATTAATAACATTTACGCAATCCAAGTTTTATAAATCAACAAACTATCAGACAGTCACAGAAATTCAATTCAAAACAAATAAAAGAGCAGCCGTGGATCATTTTGTCTTTGCATTGTAAGTGATTTTAGACCTTATTGTAATTCAAATAACGTACAACTTCGCGGAATACTCGCACACGCAAGTCAGGATTCACGTGAGCTTTCTAGTTCGTTCATCCTCCATCACGCTCACGCATACGCGTCTCTCATACTCTCTCGCTCAGACACTCGTTCGTACATATTCGTTCGTCCTTACCGGCTCTCGCTCGCGAGGAACCCGATGATGTCGCTACAGAATAATGAACTAAGTGAACTAAAAGACTGATTTGAACGACCAAAGCAGAATAGTTCGTTCTAGTTCACATGAAGGAATTGCGTCCTATTAGTTCATGAACGAGTACGACACAAGCCTACTTCGCATAAGGCGAGTAACGCGGGGAGGGCGCGGGGGAGAGCTTTTGTAGATTGTGGGCTATCTTAAGGACATTGAAGACCTCGGGGTGATTTTGCCCTATCAAGGACTCAATCACCTCGAGCTCCATCCTAGCGCACGGTCTAAAACCATGCACTAGGATGCGTGTGTAATGTCAGACCCTCCCCGTCACAGACAGGGAGGCGTGAGTAAGAATGTATTTTATTATTTTTTTTTTTTTTTTTGGAGAGAGATTGCTGATTGCCGCTGCGGCATTTTCAGCTTCACCGGGTTTTTTGGGGGCGGCGAGGAACGTAAAGGGTCCCTCAAGCCGTGTGAAACGAATCACCTTCAGAGGTTATCTAGAGGGAACGGCATCGCGCACAAGTGCGCGTCCCCGTGCCCTACTAGATTCTCCGAAGGGTTCGGATCGGATCGGGGAGCGGAGCAACCCGAGGGCGCCTCTAAAGGCACGGACCTCGGCTCGGGTTGACCGGGCCGTGGAGGAGGAGAGAACCGACCAGGTACATGTCTGTACCTGGTGTAGAGCGTGTGTGAACCGGTTCTTCGTACCCTTGTTCTACGAGTACGGTGTCTTGGGCCTAAACTGGTGTGCATGTTTAGTGTATTCTGTAAATGTGTGCTGTCATTTAGAGGATCGGGCGGGGGGGCGTTCGCAACCGTTATGGGATCGTCGGGGTCATCTAGGACGTGCTTAGGACGCCTAGACATGAACCGTTTTGTTGGTGGAAGGCTTCCAACATTATAGTTGGCGGCCGCCACAACAAGCGGGTTAGGGTGGTGGGGGGCGTTATCAAAGTAACGTATGGAAACGTCCTTGATAAAGTCTTTGATAGTGGGAAGATCAAGATCGCGGTGGAGATCTACGTTGCGATAGTACCACGGGCAACCCGTGGCACCACGCATGAATCGGTTTTGTAGCGTTTGTAAGCGATACAAATAGGAGGGCGCGCAGTGCGCGAAAACTACGCTAGCGTAAGTCATGACGGGGCGGATGCAAGCTTTGTAAATTGTCGTCTTATGTCTAAGAGACATTTTACTCCGCCTGCCTATAAGGTGGAATAATCGACCTAATATGAACGCGGCCCTGTTACGGACGATTTTAAGATGAGGCGCAAACGTCATCCTTCTATCGAGGGTGACACCGAGATATTTCACCTGCTTTACCCAAGGGATAGCACGGTCAAATAAACGTATAGGAGGGCGACGATCGTCGTTACCTCGAGAAAAGAACACTGCGGCACTTTTCTCGGGGTTAACTTCAATCCGCCATTTGCGAAACCAAACGCCGAGGTTGTTGGCGGCCTTTTGGAGTCGGTTGGAAACCGCGACTTTATCTCTACCAGTGGAATATAGCGCGGTGTCATCCGCGAATAGAGCTAGCTCTACGCGTGGGGTCTTCGGAATATCGTTCGCGTAAAGCGCAAACAGGATTGGGGAGAGCACGGATCCCTGCGGAACACCGGCTCGAATGGGACGAGGGGCGGAGAGCGTTCCCTCGACGCGGAAGCGAAAGGAGCGATCCGACAAATAGTCTCGTAAGATGTGCACGAGTCTGTCTGGCACGCCAAATTGGTAAAGCTTATAAATTAAGCCGTTGTGCCAAACTTTGTCGAACGCTTTCGCAACGTCGAAGAAAAGAGCTCCGGTGCCCTTGGGACGGGCCCTTTTATTGAGGCCGGATAGAATATGCTCCGTGAGGCGGTGCAATTGATGGGTGCACGAGTGTTTGGGGCGAAACCCAAACTGCTCGTCTATGAGGATATTGTTAGAGGACACAAAGTCCCTTAAGCGGGATACTAGAACGCGTTCGTACAGTTTTCCCAGCGATTTGAGAAGGCTGATGGGGCGATAACTAGAAGGGGCGTTACGCGGTTTACCGGGTTTATGGATACCTATGACAACCGCATCTTTCCACGCAGCGGGAAAGATTGCGTTTGACATGGCGCTATTGAAGATAGCTACTATTAAAAGGATAAGCTGGGCGGGTAAGATCTTAAGGATCTTATTTGAGATGCCGTCTGCCCCGGGGGCACTACGGGGTTTGAGTCGTCTAATGAGCGTTTGCACCTCATCCTCCGTAACAGGCGGGAGGGTTGCGGTTGGAGGGAGGGACGAGAGTCTATCTACTTCCCTATCGACCATGTCTACATGGTCCTCAGGGACTGGGAGAGTGCTAGGCGAGCATTGAGACTCGAGACTGTCGGCGAGGCATTCGGCTTTCTCGTCGTCGTCAAAGGCGATCGAGTTGTCGGGTTTGTTAAGCGGGGGCATAGAAGTGACTGTATCCGACTTAAAGGCTCTCGCCAACTTCCAATAAGCTTGGTGAGAGGGCGAGATCTCTTTAAGTAGGCCATCCCAATTCGTACCGCGGAGCTCTTGAATGCGCTCTTTAGCAGCGCGCTGCAAAGAGCGCATACGAACTCGGTTGTCCGAAGTGGGATAGGAGTCGTAAGCGCGCGTGGCGGCGTTCTTAGCCCTCAACAGTTGCCTCACATCATCCGGCAGTTTGAAGCGATGGTCACCCGTCGCAACAACCCGCCGGGACGATTCGCTTATAGCGTTAGTGAGATGACTACTGAGGGCGTCGACCGCGGCCACTGTCTCGTGAGGCGAGACAATGCTATCGGGGATTTGGTTTAGTGACTCACTGGCGGTAGGCTCGAGTAATTTCTCAAGCTTATCCCAGTCAGTCACCACCTTAATAACGGGGGTGGGGTCGGTGGGGGGGCCTAACTGTAAAACCACCGGCCTATGGTCGGAGGAGAGCGCGTGGATCGTTTCTATGGAACGCAACCGTAAGGTTACGTTCCTTAGCAACGCCATATCTAACGGGTTAGGGGAGTAGTTGTCCACTAACGGATAGTGAGTGGCCTCCATAGGCACTACGATATCGAAGAGCATCGACTCAGCGAGGTGGCTCATCACCCGACCGTTACGGTTGGTTGAGTTGCAACTCCACTGAGCGTGTTTGCTATTGAAATCGCCGGCAATAATGACGGCGTTATCCATAGCAAACAGCGCCTCGAGATCGGGTTGCGTGAGAAGCTTATTAGGGGACAGATACGCGGACGCGATAGTGATAGACGGGTGGCCCGTCATGCCTAGCCGACAGACCGATACCTCCATATCGGATAGCTGCGGGGGATCGAGCGGGACACAATGAAGCGACCGCTTGTAATAGATAAGAGTGCCGCCACCGCGGCCGACTCTATCATTACGGACAAGGTTGTAGTTAGCCATACGAGGGTCTCGGATGGATGGTTTTAGGAACGTTTCCTGTACTAGAAAAACGTCGACGGCGTGTTCGGTTAGAAAATCGGACACCTCGTCGCGTTGACTACTGAGACCGTTCGCGTTGAAAAACGCAACCGTTAGAGAGCGGGGCTTAATTCTTTGAGGGGGCGTATTATCCATTTATGATTCTTTAAGAGAGTCAAGAAGGGACGTGATCTTGTCCAACAGGGGACCGTGATCGTTAAAGATTGTCGCTATGATCATAGCGGGACAAGCGTCGGGGGAAGAGGCGGCTTCGCGCAACTTTCTTTCCACCTCTGCGATCTCGTCCTTGTAACGATAAATCTTTACAAGTTCGACAACCGTAGACATGGAAGAGAAGGTTACCGGAAGGGAACCTACAGTCGCGGCAAACGAATGTTGCGCGCGAGCTTTGGGTGACATGACTGCCTTAGGGGCGGGGGTTTGCCGTTTAGGCTTGGTGGGCTGGGCCTTAGGGGCCTTGGTTTTAGTGGCCTTGGCCTTAGGGGCCTTGGCCTTTGGGGCTACGGCCTGAGGGGCCTCGGGAAGGCTTAGCTCCATTGGAGTTTCAGCCGGAGGTGGCGGTGGGACACGAGCCGGGCCAGTCGCGGGAAAGTCGACTAGCGAGTCTGACGCGGGGGCTACCGCCGCGGGCTGGGAAGCCCGCGGAGTGGCCCACGGATTGCGGGGCGGTGGTAAGGGGGCCGCGGGGCGGAGCGAGACTTTCGCGATCTGTGAAGGCGGCGGAGCTCGAGTCGCGGGGTTACGGCGCGGTCCCGACCCGCGGGTTGCGTTACTACGCGGAGCTCTGGGGCAGCCGCGATAGTTCGCGGTGTGTCCCAAAGCGCTGCAGTTCACGCAACCGGGCGGGTCGACGGAGACCGGCGCCGGCGCTTTAGGCCTAGAGCACGCTTCCGTGGCGTGGTCGCCCAAGCACTTAACGCACCGGGGGCGGGCAAAGCAGTTACGGGCGGCATGCCCGTAACGTTGGCATTTGTGGCATTGACCAACAATGCCACGCTTGTGGGGGGTCTCAATCGAAAGGCGATCGAAGCCTACGATCGTCTTGACATTGAAAATGGATTTACCCTCGGGGGTATTTTCTAAATTTGCCTTTAGGAGGCTCAACGGAGATTTGTCCTTGCCGAGCATACGGGTCACGTCAAGGACGGGGTAGCCTTGCGACTTAAGGTCGTCAAGGACTATCTTTGGGTCCCAATCCGTGGGAAGGCCGCGGATTACAACTGATAGTACTCGCTCCTCGGGGAGTGAGTACGTATGGAACGGCACGTTATTAGCGCGTAAAAACGCCGTGCATGAGCGGAAGTCGGCCACGGTAGCGAGCTCCACCTTGACCATCTCTGGGTCACCTTTAGCGCCTTTAATAAGGCGGTTCCTTAGTGGGATGACATTGTGTCGGGCCTTCAGAGATCGCATAATCTCGTTAAAATCTTTTGTCGTTTGGACAAAGATTGGAGGGATCTTTTTCTCCTTGCGCGGCTGGCTCGGCTCGGGCCTAGGGGAGCAAGGGCGGGAAGAGGGCGCGCTATTCGCTTTAGCGGCCTTAGGCGGAGGGACGGAGGCAGGGGCGGACTTGCGGGTCCGTTTCCCTTTACGGGTGACGGTCTCGAATTCCGAGTCCGATGTAACTACATCGGGATCGGAGTCCGAGACGGGAGGGCTATCTTGTCTCGCATTGGAGGTGGAGGGACAAACCTCCATCTCAAATTCGGGACCGGACGGGGACAAAGGTTGACCTAACCTAATGATAGGCCTAACTTCGGGACACGCGTTGGACGTGGGGGCTAAAGAAGCGGCGGGCGCTTGGGCGGGTTTCGCATAAGGCGAGTAACGCGGGGAGGGCGCGGGGGAGGACTTTTGTATATTATGCGCGATCTTAAGGACCTGCAACGCCTCGGGGTGATTTTGTCCTATCAAGGACTCGATCACCTCGAGCTCCATCCTAGCGCACGGTCTAAAACCATGCACTAGGATGCGTGTGTAGTGTCAGACCCTCCCCGTCACAGACAGGGAGGCGTGAGTAAGAAAAGGACCTACTGCCTGAATGGCCCTAGGTGTTGTCCTCCGGTGAAAATCAATTCACCGTAGGGTGTGTACCTAAATTGATTAGTGTTAAGAATAGTTCTGAGTTGACTAGGAGATCCTCCAAGGCCAACTTTGCCAGAACTCTTCCGGAGTGTTTTCCCCCCAGGAGGGTCAGGAGGGCAGCCGGGTCAGTGCCCCAACTGGCTTCGTTGGCACCGTTAAGTATCCACCAGTTGGCTACTAAGCGTAGTCTTCCAAGACAACTACCGTTGTGAAACAGTGAATAAGCGCTCCCGCAATGAAAATTGCGTCGAGAGCGCTATACGCGACGTACTATGCACCGGAGCCGTACCGGTACACAGTAAAAGGAACCGAGACAAACAAACGGAACGCGGCCGAGCGCGCGAGAGAGCACGAGCGAGACGTGCGTCCTGCGCGGCGAGCGAAACGAGACTCGGTGCTGGTATTTTATTACTAACACGCACGGATATTTATACACAATCAGAAGGAAGGTAAGCATCGTGGATTGTCTGTCTCGCTCCAACACCTGCGTAAATACGCCGCGTTTCACGCTAGCCGCTTTAGTGCCCGGGAGGTGGCTTGATGGTGGAGGTGTTCTTCCGCACGACCTCCGCCGTGCGTCGCCGCGCGCCTTGCATAAATATCGCCGGCGCGGCCCGCGGCGCTCAGTGCGCCGTAAGCAACCGCTCGGGCATGATGCGTCATGACCCCATAGTATTCTAACCTCATATCTACCGTCCTCTCGCCTAGTAGTCGTGCTCTTATAATAATCGATGCATTGCTGATCTTCCATTGATAAATCATTTCCCTGTGTAATACAAGGTGTCTCAAAAGAAAGTTCACATTAAAATCTTTTTTTAAAAGAAAAGTCTTAGCTTTATTGAAAAAATGTTTATTTTATATTGAAGTACACTGTTTGGGAATTTATTTTTTAAAAATAACATCGTCCAAATGTAAACCGTTGCGCTCTCGGCATTCATTTAGTCGGGCACTAAAATTGCCTATGACAGCTCGGCAGGTAGTCTCCGTGATGGCTGCCATTTCATGACGGATATTTTCTTTTAATTGTACCAGGGAAGTCGGTTTATTAGCGTAAACTTTTGATTTGACATAACCCCACAGGAAAAAATCCATAGGCGTTAAATCGGGACTTCGTGGAGGCCAATTTATGTCACCTTGCCTGGAGATTAATTTGTTCGGAAAAATTTCTCGAACTCGAGGCAGAGATCTGTTGGACGTGTGTGAAGTTGCTCCATCCTGCTGAAACCATGTTCTTTGGTTGTAACCAGGAAAGTTTTGCAGTTGGGGTACGAAAAACTCGTCTAACATCTCCACATAACGCTCTGAATTCACTGTGAGTGTGCGTCCCCTTCCATCTTCAAAAAAGTAAGGGCCGATAATTCCTCGCGCCGACATCGCTGCCCATACGGTGACTTTGGGTGAATGTAGCGGTTTCTGATGTTTTTGTTTTGGGTTGGTTGCACTCCAGTAACGACAATTTTGCTTGTTTACATGCCCATTCAGGTGAAAATGGGCTTCATCGGAAAACAAGATGTTGGTGAACGTTGGAAAGCGCTCAATCATCTGATTTACAAAGGCAAGCCTCTGACCAGCATCTTGAGGCTTCAGTTCTTGCACTAACTGAATTTTGTACGGGTGCAGCTTTAAATCTTTGTGTAAAATGCGGCATAATGAAGATCTGTGCACATTTAAAGCAACAGCACGCTTCCGAATCGAGAGGTTTGGATCATCTCGAATAGACTGAGTAACACTGTCCACGTTTTCGGCTGTTCTTGATGTTCTTGGCCGCCCAGATTTTGGTTTCTCCAGAGTTGACCCAGTCTCTTCAAACTTCTCAACCCATTTTGCAATGAGTCGAGTGCTAGGCGCATCATTTAAGTGACGAATATGTCGAATACTGCAGAATTTTCTACGCGCTACAGTCGCCGAATTACCGTTTTTGTAAAACTCACGTACGCACAACGCACGGTCCGCACCAGAGAAACGCTCCATAGCGACTAAATTCCCAAGAGCCAGACTACCGACTGACATACCCCCCGCGCCCCTCAGAATAGTTGCTTTCGCGTAATAAGATAAGCAAATGTGAACTTACTTTTGAGACACCCTGTATCTTCTATTTGCCAGAATTTTTGAATGTCAATTAAATCATTTAATACCACATTGCACTGTAGGGTTCTCACATTTCCGCTTAAAATCCAGCCCAAGCGGGTATTTTGTGCAATGGGCGAGTCTTGGTCTGCTCTACAAATCCCTTCCAACAGGATTAATGAGTAGATATCAGCTCCGAGTAACAAGTCGATAGGGCTACTAGTATTAAAATCTGGATCTGCTAAAGTTATGTTATGGAGATAAGGCCATGTTGGTTTGCTAAATGATTGGCTGGGTAGATTTTTGATAAGATTGTTTATGATAAGTACATTGGTTTCAAACTCAAAATCATTGTTTGTTGATAAACATTTGATGTGTAGCATTCCCTTACAGTTATTTGTGCTAATTCCCGAGATCACGCTTTGACATTTGAAACGAGGCAACCCTAGCCGTTGCGCTGCATTTTCAGTTATAAGAGACGCTTGCGATCCCTGATCTAACAAAACTCGTAGGTTTATGTATGATCCCTTAGATGATTGAACCTTTATTACAGCTGTTGCTAAAAGTATCGCTGGGATTTCTTGTTGTAAAGACACGTGTGAGTTACTGCGAATGGTGTTCGAAGGCTCCGGCGCCGGCGGTGCTGCATTCGTATATTTCCTTGAGGTCATCGCACCGACCGCGCTATCTGATTGCGTAAATGCCTCATGCAGCAAAGTGTTATGCGCTTGATTACATTCGCGACACCTTTTGTCTGAAATACAAGCCTTACCATTATGGCCGTAAAGACAATTTTGGCATAAGTTATACTTTGCGATGGCTTTTCGTTTTGATACTGCAGTCATTTCTATAAACTGTCTACAGTGAAAAATTCCTTGTTCTGAATGATTCCTTGTTCCTTGTTGAAAAGGTTCTTGTTTGCGTCTTGAGCTTTCCATGGTAGTAAACTTGTTCTCTAGATATGATAAAAAATCTAAGATATTTGGCACTTCTCTTGGCTGCTTTACTGATGCTATGTATTCACTATGGGTCTCAGTATCTAATTTTTGGCACAACATATAAACTAGCAATGGATCCCACGAGTCTATCGTTATTCCTAAATGTTTGATGGCATTTAATGTTTCGCGTGTAGTATCATGTAATCTTTTCAAATGATTTACTGATGCTTGTTGCATGACTGGGATCCCAAACAAGATATCTAAGTGAGAGTTAAGAATTAGTTTCTTGTTGTCGTATCTATGGGTCAGTATATCCCAGCATATGGCGTAGTTGTCAGATGATATTGTTAAGTGCTGAATGAGTCGCTCAGCCTCCCCTTTGACCTTTGATTTTAAAAACTGCATTCGCTGAGCGCTCGATAAAGTGGGGTTATTATGAATAGTCTCTACAAAGAGATCCTTAAAGGAGGTCCATTGATAGTAGCTGCCGCTAAAGGATGGCAATTCTAAATGAGGCGTTGATTGTTCGCGGTGTGATACGGACCATAGTTTTCGGTTGATAGCCTTGATTACTTCGTTATACTTTCTTTCGAATCTAAAATATGTAGCTTCGTATTCAGCTTCCCGGCCACCCAACTCACTGTCGAGCTCCCAGTGCAGAGAGTCAATCGCCGACCACCGAGATTGGATAACGCGCAGCAAATGATCGAACTCCCATTTTTCTATTATATTGTCTAAATTAATGTTAGAAATGGTATGCTCAAAAGCTTTGAAGTGACTACTTTGCTTCCTCAACATTTCATCTGTTTTGCTGGTTATGCCTTGGGAGCGGGATGAGGAGCCCGGCTCCGTCATCTGGTGAGCGCTCGGCATGCCTATAGGCGTAGCCGGTTTGATAAGTGGAGTTGAAGGCCTACTTCCATCGTCTCTTTGTTGATAATTTTGAATAGATGCCCTGATATTTGAGAACCTATCCCTTGTAATATCATACTTGTTCGAAGTAAAGTATTGGTGAGATTTATCCCCAAATCCACACAGTTTAACATGATTTGATTGATATTCAAGCCAATAACTATCTAAAGTTTCAAGTCGTTGCTTAATGTACGTAACAGTTTTCCTCTCCGAACCATCTTTTTTAAAGTTGGTAAATACCTGTTCAATAGCGGCTGCAATCTGCTCCTGAGTTTGTAGTAAGTCTTCCATGCTGGATATCTTGGAGATAATGATATGAGAGTGTCAAAGCAATTAAATGATACGCCTTACTTGAGTGCTGGGTACTGCTCTAACCGTGATCGTTGATTGCTCACAGTTCCGTAGAAAGTGCGCCTGCCCAATCCGAAAGCTTGATTCTTCTTGAAGTTTTCTTCGATAACTTCAGAGTAAGTTCACCTCACTTGCAACACAGAGTCACGTTTCTTGAGTCCACGTTTACACTTAGTCACTCGCGAGGGCCTTTTCGAAGGACCAAAAAGATGTACGGGTTTGTACACCTTTTATGATAATACCAAAAGAAGTGAAAGTCTTGATAAAGTGATAGAAAATATAATTGATAATACATATGTTTTCAAACATTAAATTGTATAGTTTTAAGCTATTGAAAATAAATTACAAATAAAATTATAAATAATAAATATTAAATTATAAATAAATAAATATAAATAAATTATAAATAAAAATATACCCGTTTGCGCTAAATTTGTCGCAGGTGATGTGACCGTGATTACTGATTACAAATGACAAAATAACTAAAGTATGACTTACGTTTGTGTCCAAAGTGTCCAAGCTTCCAGAAGTTGTGGCTCCCTTTAGCAAAAATTTCATTGCATCGTACGCAAACCATGCACTGGACTTCACGTCCTCTCGTCCACTGCCAGTAGTTTTTGACGATTTCACTTTCTTCCTTTCTCGGACAAATTGCGAACGCAGGGTATGAACTTTGGTTTCTATTTCTTTTCTAGGCAATTTAAGCGCCTTGGCAATATCCTCCCATGCATCATTTTTCTTTATTTTATTTCGATAGTCACGGTGTGAAGTATCCCACAACAAGTCACGACTTTCGTAAAGCTCTATCAGCAAAAGCACGGTATCATTTCCCCACACTGCAGACATTTTAGAGGCACGTTGCGTACGCGACTACACTCGGTGACAAATAGCGCAACACTGACGCGGGACACGTGCGCTCGCTCTCGAGGCGGGAGCAAGCAACATGCCCCGCGTCACGTACAATGTTGTGGGTCATGTTGCGGGACACTATGCAACGTTGCAGCGTCACGTATATTTTGTGTTGCGCGTCATATTGCGGGACAAAATGTTCCCTAGTGTATCCGGGGCTTAAAAGAAAAAAAAAGTTATAATTATATTATCTATGAGACATTAGATGCTCTGTGCCCTATGTGCTTTAGCGCGATGATTTTGACAGATGTCATTAATTTTTTCTCTTCTTAGTGTACATTCATGTGTTTAGCACACAAAACGTCTTACCGACTAAATAAGGGTGAAAAACTAAAAAATACAGTGTTTTATTACATCAAGGACTCTGCCCAGTGGGTTGATGACTCGCGACCCCCAACTCGGGCGCTTGGCATTAAGGTCGCCTGCCAGCAGAGTCGGAGTCGCGACGTGAAATATGGTCGCCAGGTCTTCGGCGACCAACCGGTCTTTAGGCGTGTGATAGGCGACATGGACACGCAGCTCCCTACCCCCGACAAGGAGTCGCACACCGATTGTTCGGGTGGACGTTAGTCGGGTAGGGGGAGTACGTCGTGGATGACGTCGTGCCAGCGCCGCGACGCCTCTGCAGCCTCTTCCCGTTCTCCCTCTTCTCGTCTCGTCGCGTCGGTATGCGTGGAAGTTGGGCAAACGGAAACGTACCGCCGGCGTCAGCATTGTCTCGCCCAGAAGGATAATGTGAATATCCTGTGACTGGGCGAGAAGCCGGAGGTCGTTCGCCCTACTACGAACACCACCCGGATTCCAGAACAATACCTTTAGTACGAATTCCGTAAAGCCGTTATTATGGTGTTCAGAGGGGCTAGCAGGGGGCGCCATCCTTGCACGCCCTGTTGGATCATTTCGAATACTGTTGACAGCATCTCAGTAGCATATAGTAGGTCCGTCGCGACGTTATCGACGTCGTTTATGATGGGCAGCTGGCGGGTGGTTTGCGCGCAGGATGGCGGCGCAAGGCGCGCGGGCAGAGCCGGCTGAGCGGGCTGGGCGGCGCGCCACGATTGCGCGGCTACCGTGGTCTGCGCAGTCTGCGCAGCGCGGGCGGCGCACAGTGGGTCGAAACTGTAATTAAAGTGACTTAGGGGTCAACTTTCTTTTTTCACGTTTTTATTTATGCTGATTCAATGACCTTAACAATAGTTGTCCTTTTTCACTTTTTCCTAATTCTTATAATTTAGGTATAAAAAAATAATTTGTTATTTTTTGTATGAAACCGATCAAATAAAATTTAATTGTTGCTAAGTGGCGATTGATCTCGCTTTGAAACCTTTTTTTCTGAATAATTACTATACTCAGTTTGCGCATTCAGCCAGTGCATAAAGTTGCAACTCTGCCAGATAAATGGATCCGAAAAATGAAAATAAATAAATAATGAGACCATGTGGGGGAAATAGGAACGACATGGGGTAATTGTGAACGACATAATTAAATCTTTATAAGTACTACCATTACTTTGATTTGCAGAAATCACAGATGTATCCCTTACTAGATTGACCAGAGGTACATTTATCATATGCCCAGTTGTTGCAAATAGCGCACATGATCCAATCTTCTCTTGGTGGATGTTCATATCTTTCGCTGCAAAACATACAGTAATACTCCTCTTTATTTTCCTTTTCTTCGAACATCGTCTTCAAATTTCTGACCCCTTTACCTTTAACTTTTGGTTTCGTGTTTATAGTTTTAGTAGTCTTTGTCGTTTGAAATTTCTCTTTTTTAATTTGCCTCTCAACTTTCCTTTTCTGTTTTTCCTCTAATTGAGATTTTAAAGGTGTGCTGGATAGAATCTGAGAATGTTTTTTATTTCCTCGCTTAGAAGTTGTTATTTTAGGAATGACAGGGACATTGATAATTTCTGCAAGAAGCACAGGAGAAGATGGAGGAGCAGTATTAATGGTCACATCTATATCAGTTCGATTTTCAGGAACAGAAATGGCATTTTGACTCTGACTGTTAATGAGTTCAGTTAAGCTTTGCTCAGCTGCAGTTTCAACGGAAGTACTTGGTTCTTGGGTTTGAGTGACGTTAGACTCATCTAATGACATGTTTTCAAAGCATTCTTTAAACTTGTCTGTATCAATAGGATGAGATGATGAGAGAATATCGTAGTGAACTACGATAATCGGACGACATTCGTTCCGCTTTGTAAAATTATAAGTATTTATCTGATTTGTGATAAATAGTGATGATGAATGATGATTAGTGGAATAAAAACTGAGTTGTTAAAATAAAATAATACTCTTTTATTTTTACCTACCTACTTTCTTATTATGACATGTCATTGAATCATATCAACCTAATATCATTAAAAAAAACAGGTATGAATTTATAAAAATGTATTTATTTTCTAATATTCTGTAGGTAGGCACAAAGTAAGAATTCCGATTTTGCTTTCACATTTTTTCGGTAACAACTTATATACTTACAAGAACAAACTTACAAGAACAAAGATTTAATAACTAGCGATTTGATTATTACAAAGATTTAGTAATTAGTGAGTGTCGATGCGGAGGTACGATATAGAAGTGTCTTAAAATAAAGGATCTTTGGTTTATATAGGGATGCTAAAATAGAAGGGGAAAGGACGCGGCGTGGGTTTCTTATCAGGACAGGGTTTTGAGTAATCTTTATTTGTGCGTGGATGGATATGAAATATGACATGGGTTTCTATTTCTAAACTTATCTCTAATGTCTTATCGTTAGTTGATGTCTGGAAACTTATCTCTAGGGTTTAATTTATTACGGTTGCTTATGTTTAAAATGTTACTCTAAGTCTTATCTAAATGTCTTTGGTGAAGACAGACGTTGTGCACTCATCGAGTCTGGGTAACGGACATATAACACGGTATGGGACCGGTTTTTGGACAAAGTTCTCAAAGTCACTTTTTAGCAATATCAAGTACGATTGTTTATTGCAGCCTATCATATTAGGGTAACTAAATAAATGCGTCATTTTTGTTTGTGAGAATAGATGTAAATTCACTTTCATCAGTTTCAGTACACGCTACTCTTTCCTCTTCATTTTGTTCTTCATCTTCGTTATTAAATTGAAATGGTTTTAACATTTCGATACCTGCAGGCAATGATAGTGTATTAAAAAGAGGTAGATATGGCATGTTCTTACTGCGCGGCGATTAGAATTTGTTCCCCCGAGCCGAGCCTACACTAAAAGGTACACATGTGTGAATGCGAGGGCGACAATACGGAACATACTACACAAAAGAGATAGCTAGAGTCCGCGCCGAGCCAAGCCGACGATGACGTAATATAGATGAGGAGGTACGCCCACAGAGCAGACAGAGGGGACATTTTATAAAAGGTAAAATTGGTAAAATGAACACTCCCTTCGATAAGTTTTATTACTCAAATAATATAAAAACATAATTACAGAATGATTATTATAATAGAAATACAGTGCGATTAATCACGTTAAAACTTGTGCATTTGTTAAAGACGTGTTTAACAATTTTTATTATTAACTTTTATTTATTTGCCCTCGAATAAATTCAATTTATTTCTTTGCTGTCGCTTTGAGACATTTTGGAAAAGATTGTTCTTGTGTTCATGATACAAGCGGACATTTAAATACCGTTGTATAATTGCACGAATTAGTTGCAGTCTATGATTGAGTATTGGGGTTTGATTCATGGAATGTTCAGACAAAGTATGGAACACATTGGACCGAAGAAAATGTTTTAAAATGCTGTATTGTAATTTATGAAAGTCTTGGGAATTACAAAAAAAGGGGCCATTTCTTAATAACAAGTTCTGCTTTCAATCAAATTTCAAAAACATCGTGTGAAGCAAAACATAGACCACCCATGTCTTTAAGTGACTAATTTGTGAAAAAATAACTTTTCATTTGTAAATAAGGATGAAACGCATGCTTCACATTTCAAGCTAACACTTAGTTTTCTAGATATCCATCCCGCAATATACCCGATAATTTGTTCTATATTACAGGCGTACACGCCAGTGTTAAGGACATCGGTCATAACAGATATATTTTCTTGTGATACTTTATCACTTGACAATATAACGACATCGTCCTCGGTTAGGTTTTCATCAAAAGCCCGTCCGTCGCATGTGGTATTTATATTTTTTACTTCCGATGAACAATTCAGTATTGGAAAATATTCGACCGGTATACAATTGCCTGTAAAGGAGGACCGTAACTCTAGGTGGTTAAACAATTTTTTATAAATGCCCTTGAACTGAGTTGTATTTGGGTTATTATTATACCCACCATGTCGACGAATATTTCCAAACAATAATTCAATATGATCTTGACTAAACCTATATGTGGAAATGTAGCTCAATCTGTTTTGAAGAACAAGAAAAGTATATAAATATTTAAGGCTTTCGACACAAATCAAAAATCCTACATATCCTGGACTACATTTACATTCACCCACCCTCTTTTTCATAATTTTCATAAAAACGTGTCCACGCCGGGTGATTCTATTTTTGCTGTAAATACGCAGATTAAGTATGTATTGTTTCACCCTTTCTAAAAAAGCAAATATTTCTTCTACGTTTCCAACACTAAGTGGCTTTTTATAACCAAACATGTCACGTGTTCTAGAATTAAGGATGTCGAATAGATCGTTAAATAATTTTATAAACTCTATTGTGGGACTCGAATCTTTGAACATAGATGAATTTATTGTATCATTGCAAAGTTGTAAGGCTTTTGCGACGCTTGTGCTTAAAAGCTGTACGGCTAACTTTACTTTCATTATTTCATTACGAAAGTTTATGTGTCGTTCTGTAAGCTTGTTTGCGAAATTCAAGCCCTGATTTTTTTGTAGTTTGTTTAAATTTTCTAATAGTTTCCATCTGATCATTTCGCCATCTTGATTAAAAATTATTCGCTTCGCTTCAAAGGTGTTGCGCACCAATTTAATCATATGACACGGATCTAAGAAAATCGCAACATCATTATTGGTTTCAGGGTGTTTGAATGTACTTTTCAGATTATTAAGATCGTCCAGTTTACAACCTAAAATTTTTGCGGCCACAAAGTTAGCCGAACAGCCATCAAAAGTTAAACTCACTACGTCAACACCAGCTTCGTGACTTAGTCTTAAGCAATTCAGAATTAAATTGGCTCTTGTCTCGGATGGTAGCCCTTTCACAAAAAAGTACGCAACGGGAATTTTCCAATTTTGATTTAAACATACTAAAATAAAAACGTACGCCTGCGTAGCAATTTCTTTCTTTTCCGAAGGTCCAGAACCATAATCGACTAATCCCTCTGAACTTTTGCCTGTCCAATGCCCTTGGTGCCTGAGAGCCATTTCATCAACAACTAGCCCACAAATCAGTCTTTTTCCAGAAAAAGTACTTTTTTGTTTTAGTATGTCAAATATGTGTATATGTGTATATATGGTGACATAGAATTATTTTGGTACCATTTGGCCAAAACACGAGGATGAGGAAGAGCGCTATGAAAAACCCGCCTTACATATTTGTAAGCCGCTGAGGAATAAAAATTTAAGGTTAACGCAAATTTTCTAAGAGTAGCTGGATATTTCATTCGAAAGGTTTTTTTAGATTTTTTTTTTGAACTATTCTGTTAAATAATTCCATAGATTCTGTTCTTAAGTTTAGTTTCGAAAATTGTTGTTCCGTGAGAAATTCCTTTTTTTTTTCAAATCTTGACAAAGTTTTTCATACTTGTTATTCTTTTCTTCAATCTTTTATTTAGAATTTTAAAAACTTTATTTTTCTTCTGCATCTCCGTTTTTTCAAAAGTTAATTTACGCACTCGATTCTTCAACGTAGCTTTTCTGGGGGTATCAAAAACCGAGTCCATGTCGGATATATTGACATCATCCAGACTGGTAGGTGACACAGCTCGTAAAACTTTATTCTGAAATATAAGAAACTTCATTTCGGTATCTGGTAAATTTTACAAAATTAATATCCCTTAGCTATTTAAATTACCAAAAGGTTGCAAATTATCTCCTTTGTCTAATTCCATCCAAAGTTCAGTGGCTCTCAGCCGTGAAAAGTAAAGAAAGATAGACGGTCTCGGAAACAAACATCTAATGTCATCACACCGAACCGAATGTTTATTTCTACCAGGATTTGAACCCGAGACCGATGCTTAACAAGTTACTTAACCCTTAATTACTCGCGTCCATATAGTTACACTTACACTCGCGTGGGGAATATATAACCCCAATTTTAAAGGTACAATAAAACATATTTTTAATGACATACTTTTATTTTTATTATAAAAATTATAAAAAGACAACATTGTTTTAAATTGTAATAGTATCCATAATCAACATTATTATAAACTTTTAAAGATATGAAATTTTAAATTTAGGAACTTTTTAATCAATACATTTATCACATATCATAGTAGAATGGTCGTGACAGACTTGCTGGTGGCATTTGGCACACATAAATCTTATTTTTTTATCCTTCGACCTTGGGCAAATATGGCACCTTTTATAAGTTGTCGATGGACCACCTCTGGAAGTGGGGCCAGGATCTTGAACTTGAGCATTTCTTTTTAGCCGTTTTTGTATGGCTCTAGGCAGTTGTGGTATAGTTGATCGAGTTTGTTGGTGAGCCTTTACCAAATCAACTGCAAGATGCTTCAAAAACTCCCTTCTTGATATTCCGTGGTCAATTTTATTTTTATAAATGACATAAGCATTGATACCAGCAACGTTGAGAAGGTGATAAAATATAACCATAGGCCATCTCTTTGTACGTCTGCCGACGTTATAGTTAGCACACATTTGGTCGTTGGTATCTACACCACCTTTCGTGCGATTGTAGTACAAAATAATTTCCGGTTTCTTCTTTTCACTTTCGACTATTGTATTGTCATGATGCATTGTCGAAATCAGCAGTACAGCTTTAGATTTCTTTGGAACGTAAGAGCAAAGTGTTACGTCTTCTTGGAAACCAAACAGACTGGAATGCTCAGCTCGTGTTCGTTTGGGCTGGAAGCAAGTTGGAATTTCCAGCTTATTCTTGCGAATAGTTCCAACCATAGTAAGCTGGTGATCTTTTAGAAGCGTATTTGCAAGAGGGACGCTAGTGAACCAGTTGTCCATCGTAACGTTTCGACCAGTACCCCAAATGGGTTCTGTCATGCGCTTTACCAAACTTACTGTATCATTAGGCATTCGATACGGACCCTCAGGTTGTACTCCAGGATAAATCTCAAATTTTAGTAAATAATATGTTGCCGAGTCTACGAGTGCATAATGTTTTATGCCGTACTTCGTGGGTTTGTTGGGCATATAAACAACACCAGAAAATCTTCCTCGAAAGGCAGGTAATTGTTCATCTAGGGTGACATTTTCAGACGCAGAGTAATTATTGATGAAATTATTATTCATCAAATCAGTGAACTCTCTGACTGCTGCTAGTTTGTCTGTCATTTGTCTTTCAAATCTGGTATTTTTGTCATCAAAACGAACACATCTTGATATAAAAAGAAATCTGTTGAATGACATTGTGTTTTGAAAAAACTCGATGCCTGTTCCATCGGTAGCCCACAGATCTTTGAAGTTCAAGTGAGATGAACGCAGCACGCCAGACATGTAAAGCAGACCTAGGTAAGCCAAAAGTTCTTCGTATTCTAGGAATTTGCAATCACGTTCGCGTTGAAACTTTTCTTGTATTGATTTTATGTAATCGTTGGTCTGTTGCAGTACTAAATTGACAGTATCTATTGAAAACATACAAAAGAATGCTTCTGACATTGTATGTATCTCCTTGGCTGTTCCCTTAGGTCCTGTTGTTTCCCTCATAATATTGTGTCTACGAACTCGAACGCTAGTACGCGGCGGTTCTTTTGCCCACTTTGTGCATTTATTTTTTGATAAATAAAAGCTATCAGAATCTTCACTTGCGTGTCTACTCAGCGGTTCATTATCGTCATCACTCCATTCGGAGTCGGTGTCATTGGCACTTTCTTGAGATTCTGAGTTGTGGTCACTCTGGATCACTTCAGCGTCTCCCTCATCTTCATCGGGACTATCTATGATGCTTTCTTCGTCGTCTTCTAATAGACGCTCGACAATCTGGTAGTCAGCAAGACGCTTACTTGCCATTTTAGGCGTTTTAACCTAAAAAAAAACAGAAAATAAAGATAAGTAAAAAAACGAACCATTTAGTATCTGTAATGCACATTAAAAAATGAAAATAAAAATACTCACTACTCACAAAAAAGTTGCACTAATACTCGCGTGGGGCAATATATACCCCAGACGCGATCTCCTGACACAACCACACGACACGGAGCGGCGCTCGCGACTGATTCGCGGCGGGGGGAGGTATTTAGGCAGCTACTAAGAACGCCATGAAGGTAGCTTTAAACATGGCGAAGATACGACGCATCAAATACGCCGTGGGGTTAAATATACCCCACGCGAGTAATTAAGGGTTAAGAGGACGTTTTTTTTCAAAGGATGGTAACAAATTACTACCCACAATAAAATTTTAACTTAACAGTCCCAACACACCACAGCCACACTAACATGAAATGTAATGAACTGTAAAATCATAGAGAACCACTTGAAATATTAAGGGCCAGTTTCACCATACAATGTTAGTTAGTTAACACCCCTGTTAAATGATTTAACAGGCTGTTAAGGTTATTGAGTGTCCCGCCATGTTTTAACGAATGTTAAATATCCGTAATTCGTTGTTAAATTTAATTGCTGCTACTTAGGTCCGTTAAATGGGTAACAGGCTGTTAATTTACTGCCACACAGGAACAAGATAGCCATGGCGTACAATTTTATTTTTGAAAACGAGGATCCTTTGGAAATTTTAGACAATTTGGACTTTATAGTACGACGTCCTAAAAGTTTCAAAGAACGGCGTCATTATTTCGAAGAATATGACGATGTTGATTTTCGCACAAGATTTCGACTATCGAAAGGATCTGTTTTGGATGTGCTGGAATTAATTGAAGATAAACTTGAATACCCATCAGATCGGTAAGAAAATTACTTGCTCTTATACCTACTTAAGTATTTACAACAAAACTTTGGGTGCTTAGGTATAACCTAAAATTGAAGTTAACTTCAATTTTGTTACAGGAATGAATCTATTTCACCAATCAATCAACTCCTTTTGACCTTGAGGTATTATGCAACTGGTTCGCAACAAATCACAGTAGGAGATTACAGCGGAGCAAGCAAGTCTACTTCACACAGGATTATTCATAAGGTTACCACAGCAATAGCCTCCCTCAGCAGCCAATTTATCAAGTTTCCAAATTCACAGAATGAGCTAACGGAAGCTCAATTGAATTTTTATAATATTACACGATTCCCAAAAGCTTTGGGTGCTTTGGACTGCACACACATACGTATTCGTTCTCCTGGTGGTGAAAATGCAGAGTATTTTAGGAATAGGAAAGGTTACATGTCCATAAATGTGCAAGCAATTGGTAGTGCAAACCTAGAAATTTTAGATTTGGTGGCAAGATGGCCAGGAAGCAGTCAAGATCAGACTATTTGGAATGCCTCATACAGAAATGCATTATTTGAAAGTAACCGATATGGTGATGCAGTTCTTCTAGCTGACAGTGGATACATGAATCGACCTTATGTCATGATGCCACTGGATAATCCAAGGACACCAGAGGAGATACTCTATAATGAGTCTCAGATAAGAAGTAGAAATCCTATTGAACGCCTGTTTGGGGTTTGGAAACGTCGCTTCCCAGTGTTAGCTTTAGGAATGCAGATCCAAATAAAAAACTGCCTGCCTGTTATCGTGGCCACTGCAGTATTGCATAATATACTCATAAATGCAAAGGAAGATTTACCACCAGATGACCCTAATTTAGAACTTCCAAAACCATGGGAAGAATTATTGCAACAAGGCCATATCAGAGAACAAAGAAGTAATGCAAACAGAACCGATGCAACCACAAGGGACATAAATCCAGTACGCAGACAGCTTATTAATGACTACTTTAAAAGTTTGTACTTAACTTCTTTGTAAAGTGATATATGTACAATTACTTAGTTTATTTGTAATTTTTAGAGAAATAAGGTACTTCAATAAATATAACTTGTAATTTTCAATACTTTTATTTTATTTTTCTTCTTATTAAATGTAAAGTCAGTAATGGTGAACAAGTTTCTTGCTTGAAAATTAATTATTTTGCTCTTTTTTTAATTGCAACTCTAATATTTCAGTCTTAATTTTCTCCTGTTTCAATTGTTCTACTTGTATAAGAAATTTGTGTTTGAGATCCGATTCAGCATTTTTTTTCATTAGTTCCACCAATTCTAATTTACTTTGTAATAATTTGTCATGTATAGAAGCCTTCGGTCGTCTTCTCTGCAACCATGATGGACTTTCTTTTTCCTGTATGGCTAATGGGTCAGATACTTTAGTTTTTAAGGCAGCTGGTGACCAACCATTCCACTTATTCTTATCTTTACCCTGAAACATAATTGAAGAAGTACATATAGCATGGTTCAAACATTATTTATTCATTATTAAATCTTATACTAGACAATGTTTGAAATTATTTGCATTTAACTGACCTCTGGTACTACAATCAAACATTCATCTTTTCTCTGTTCAGATATCTCCAACGGACCAGTGCATTCAATCTAAAACAAAAAGTCAAATCTTTTAATCATAACTTTGTAACATAGGATACAATATATACATATAAAATAAATACTTCCATACATACATATAATCACGACTATTATACCAGAAGGGTTAGTCAGAGACTAGGCAGTAAGCACCGCAAAAGCAGGACACCGCCACAGTCTATGTGAAATATACAATAAATATTTCACATATAACCTATATAATTATTTCTATGCAAACTTATATTCTGACCTCAGCATAATTGTTTGGTATTTTATTATAGTTGATCTTTATATTTAATAATTAATCCAATGCTACTTGTTAACATGTTTGTATGTGACTGACCTCTTGTACTACTTTTGAGCATTCATCTGATTCCGACAATATTGATGGACCCATAATCAGTTCATTCTAAAACAAAAAACAAGGATCAATTAATCATAAAGCCTCATGGGCTGCGTTGCAAATTGCGGTGTGTGTTTCGCAGAAATCTGAAATGTTTTTTGATGTATACCATCTAGCCTTAATAATTACACTGTCGTCTGTAGTTTTATACTACAAGACATTCACTATGACATGGCGGCATAGTCATTACTGTAATTTTGTAGCTCACTACATGCACAATCTTATATATTTTACCAGTAACTTACAATTGGTACCAGCTCCAAGCCGTCTTCCCTTAATTTTGATGTCCCTGACAGTCTCATGTCACTGTTCTGGAAAGTAAATAAAGGAAATATCATTACATAATAAAGTAGAAGGGGAGTTGACCACTAATTTTTAATTAATAATTACAATATCGTGTTATATGGGCATATCACCAGTAATGCAGCTTGTCCATTATAAATAAGGATAATAATAACTTCTTGATTAAAAACAGTCACATTTTGACAAAACCCAAAGTAGGCCTTCTGTACTTACTTGTGTTACTTCAATTTCATTTTCAATTGACACTTGTTCTGAGTATAGTGCATCGGAATCAAACGGATTCTCCAGTCCTCTTAGTGTTGGCCCAAGTAGCAATTCTACCTGACCCTGGAATGGTTCTGTTGGTGGAAGATTGGGCCTGCCTCCTCCTGCAAAAGCACAGATATGGTAAAATACTCAATACAGATGGTTATAACGTAAATAGGTACTGAACTTTCGCATCAGTCATTTTATATTATAATACATACCTGTTAAAAACAATTCTTTCTTAGTCTTTGCCTTATCCTTTCTCGTGGTGCGTTTTATATTGTCCCAACAAGTTTTCAGCTGCTCAGTGTTTCGGACACTGAAAGAGCTCAAAGAGTTGAACTCTTCCGTTAACTTTCGCCATCCTTCGTTTTTGTTAGCCGTCGTTACGGCATCGGTTTTTTTGTTTTCAACCAAATCTTTAAATTTGGTAACAAGATTGATAAGAATTTCCTTCTCGTTTAAAGAAAAATTCGGCCCGCGTGATTTCTTCGACATTATTTAAAAACAAGAAGTAACACCGGTACCTACACACAAAAATAACACCACAAAAACCTTTTTATATAACACAACAAAAAATCAAAACACCAATGCGAAAACACAAGATAACCTCCAACTCAACAGAAAGCAAAATATTTGACATTCATACAACCAGCAAAATGAAATACAACCCGATTACTAATAAATTCTATGAAATACATGGTATTTAAATCAGTCGCCTTACTTAGCACAGAACTATTATACGACTAGAGAAAATAGTGCTCGTTTTCGAAGCAATGCCAGTACATACAACGACATTTTGTTTTGGTTGGTTTAGAATGTGAGTGAATGATTTGAGAGCCATTCACATAAAGTTTGATTTCGTAATGGTCTGTTAAATTATTACCATGGGACATAAAAATTTAACAGTGCCGTTAGCATCCCTGTTAATTTTAACGACTGATTAGGTAATGCCTCATTTAGAGAATAACTAACAGAGTATTGTAAAACTGGGCCTAAGGATAAGTACGATATTGCATTATTTAAATTATACTTTTATTTACCGATTGGACTACAGGAACTGCAGATTTTTTCAGACGCACGTATCCCTTTTTAGTATTATGTAAATCTTCTATTTGAAAATGAGCAGAGCATATTGTACTACTTTTTGTAGGCAACCAGTCATGTTCACTTCTTTCTGCCTGAACTATCCTAATCCACTTGTGTTTCGTCAGCTCATCACTCGGAAATCTGGGAAACAGACAAAATTTAAAACAGCTAATTATATTAGTTTACCTAGTCTTTAGTTTTGTAATTATTTAGGTTAATTTAATTTAATATAATGGAATTATTGCCTGAAATAACGATTTACAATTATAATTATTCTTTAACCTACCTATATTACCCGAACTACGATAACAATAAAAAGTACCTAAGTACGTCAACATAATTTAAATTATCATAACTTAATTCCTACCTACCAAAACTATCCGGCTAGAACGCACCAACAGCCAACCATGAACAGATTACAATATTGTGCCTACGATTTCGTTTCTGCGCATGATTGATCTATGACGCTGCGAACATACTCGCTACCTATTCTTTTTTTTACGACGGTTGATGGTTTTAGGTAATCTTAGTAATTTGGTGAAAGATAATTTAGAAATAATGAATATGATTGATGTACTTACCTGTGATAAGAAACTCCTTCGTCCTTTTTAACTTTTGCAGCGTAGTTTTTGCACTTTCTGAACACACAACTCGGCATTTTGATTTTTTTTATTGCGCAACACCCACGCGCTTCGCCAACCGCTGCTATTATGCGACTGAGTCGAATCGCTACAATTAATTGTCTTAATATGCGCGCAACACTTGCCGCGCGCTAATGCGATATCTACCTTTTTTTAATACACTATCATTGCCTGCAGGGGGCAAAGGCATTCGTTTTATGCTACTTTGACGCCTACTCAGCCGTGTATTAGATACGACTGGATCGGAAGATTCCAATGCCCTATGGAATAAATCTTCCATTGTATGTTTTCTGTCATCTTTTCGGCTGTGGTGTTCGCGGTCATATCGCAAAAACTTATTTCTCGACTCCAGCTTGTTCTGACAGAACTCCAAACTGACAACTTCTATAATTTCGTAGCCGTGAATGAGGATCTTATGCATAGTTGTCGTCATGGGGTGCCAGTTGTAAGCGGCTACATATTTCCTGGCTAAATTACTGCAAAAATTGCCGAACTTTTTAGAGTACCTAAGCCCACAGTTTATGGCAACTAGAATTACGTGTATGTCGTCTACAAGCCATCTACACTCGGCGTCAAAAAAATCGCACCTTTTAAAAATCATCTTTAAAAATTCTTAAACCTTATGTAGAGGATAGTGTTGGGTATCATTAGAAAGGTAACAAAAAGGAGTATCAAAAAACAATTAAATTTAACTTTCTGTTTAATTATAATTATACAAACAACATTAAAATTAATAAAATAATAAAAATCCTTAATTAAGTCCTAATTAACAACAGATAATTTACAAAGAAAAATGTACAAAAAGTGTCTTAAAATTAACTTAAAATCTAGTGTTACCCCCCCTTGCCCTGATCACGGCTTCCATACGGTCCCTCATGGACCTCACCAACTTCAGGAGCTCTTCTTGAGGGATAAGCCCCCATTCTTCAATCACCGCGTCTTGGAGCTCCTGTAGAGTCGAAGGAGCTGGATCCCGAGATCGAACCTTACGTTTAAGATGGTCCCAGAGGTGCTCTATAGGATTCAGATCCGGACTTCGCGCTGGCCACTGCATCACAGAGATTTGGGACCTCTGCAAAAAGTCGCTCACGATGCCTGCAGTGTGAGCGCGAGCGTTGTCGTGCATTAATGTGAACCCCTCGCCAAAAGATTCGGCAAAGGGGACCACATGCACTTCCAGGACCTCAGTGACATAGCGGCGAGCAGTCAGCGACCCTTGTCCGCGAGCACCTCCAGTCCGGGAGACGCAGACAAGGTCGGTTTTGCCGGCAGCAGACATACCGCCCCAGAACATGCAGGATCCGCCACCATATTCCACCGTCTCCTGGATGCAGGCTTGGGCGAAACGTTCACCCTGCCTCCGGTATACTCTTCTCCGTCGGTCGTTGCAGAAAAGACACACTCGCGTCTCGTCTGAGAAGAGAACAGCTCTCCACTGCTCAAGGGTCCAATCGACGTGGTCACGAGCAAACTGCAAGCGGGCTCGCCGATGCGCTGCAGTCAATTTTGGACCCGTAGCAGCTCTGTGGGCCGCTATCTTCTTCTCCTTCAATCTTCTTCTAACCGTAGATACGCTTACGGTGCGTCTGCGAACTGCCTGAAGCTGCTGTTGCAACTCAACAGCGTTGGAGAAACGATTTCTCAAAGAGTTCGACACAACGAACCGGTCGTCTCTTTCCGAAGTGCAGCGACGTCTACCCGAACCGTGTCTGCGGATATAGCCACCGGTCTCTATGAAGCGCTGGTACACTCTTCGAACGGAATAACGGCTCAGGTTCAGTTGCCGGGCGACATCACACTGCCGCACCCCTGATTGCAGTAGTGCAACCACTTGAGCGGCTTTATCAGCTGTGGTATCCATCAAAATCTGTGCGTGTGTCCTCTTCAACGGTTGAATAGCGAATGACCCACATTGATTTTTTTTTTTTTTTTTTTTTTTGGAGAGAGATTGCTGATTGCCGCTGCGGCATTTTCAGCTTCACCGGGCTTTTTGGGGGCGGCGAGGAACGTAAAGGGTCCCTCAAGCCGTGTGAAACGAATCACCTTCAGAGGTTATCTAGAGGGAACGGCATCGCGCACAAGTGCGCGTCCCCGTGCCCTACTAGATTCTCCGAAGGGTTCGGATCGGATCGGGGAACCCACATTGAACCCGTGTTGACCGTTTTATACCCACAAAGGAAGCGCAACTAGCAACTCTCACGGGTAGCAAAATTTGCATCGAATTTTTGTGACACTTTATTTGTTGCATTAGGTTTTATTTGATAATGAAAAGTAATGTTTTTTATTAAGTTAATTAAGTAACCTTGTAAATAAAATCATAATTAATGCGACTGCATGTGCATATCAAGAGTAAATGACATTTGAAAGTGATTTTCTAAGAGGTGCGATTTTTTTGACGCCGAGTGTACTAACTCCAAGTGTTTCGGCAAATATTCCGCGACTTTCCTCATTAGCGAAGACTCTTCGGGCAGTATTTCCATCATTAGTCGTCCCTGAGTTGGGACGGACAACGTCTACTAGTAAACCCAGGCGATTTCTTATTTCCGCCTGTATTCTAGACTTGACTCCATCCTCTGGATAACATTCCAGTTTTGCTTTTGCTACTTTTCTATAAGGTGGAAAAGCATTAAAACCTCTTTTAGTTAAATCTTGCTGTAAAAATGTATACGTCTCGACACTATATTTTCGGTCAATAAGTATTCCAAGCGCTTTATCTGGAGTGTATGGGTTGTTGTGCTGATTTATTTTTGCCAACACCTCAATCGATTTGTTTGGAGAATCCAAACATGTATTTATAACAGCTTCTAAGTCATAGGCATTTTTATTACTTAGTTTTTCGTTATCTTAGGATTTAATAACTTAATAAATGATTTAATCAATTGTGCTGGTCGCTCGTTCTGTATCAATAATTCTAGATTTTTTCATTTTCTAAGTTGTGTTCGTCTATGAAGTTTTGCAAATTCTGTATCTTTACTACAACCTGCAAGTTCAATAGGTGCTATACGCGACTCGGAATGATCTGCAATCACAGGTGACACATCCAAAACCACAGGTGACACGTCCAAAACAGCAGGTGGCATTTTCACAACTTAAGAAGGCCTTGAAATTAAATCTTGAGGAAGATAATTTATGAAAGGCTTCATTAACCAGTCTTTATTCTTTTTCCGAAAATGTGCCATATTTTTTTTGCAGTCGTTATATCTCTTTTAAATTTTGGTAATAAATAGACCTATAGCAGTGTCCAGATTTTTATCATGTGATGCCTAAAGTGGTGTGTTTAATATAATTGCAAGAATCGATTTTATTAAAATATGTCTTTCCGATTTGGATAGGTCAAACGGTTTTCCAAAGCGACCATAATTTTATTTATTTTTATGATCCAGAAATACATATGGATCAAATCGAGTCAGCATATAGCTGTCCGTTTCTACTTGGGCAAAATGTATTTCGGATTTTTCGATGTATAGCCTGGGGTTGTGATTGGCAAGCGTGGTGATTAAGCCATTTACCCATAAATTGTAGCGATGACTTGATTTCAATGATGGAGGCCTTTGCCCAGCAGTGGGACAATTATAGGCTGTTTACTTACTTACTTATCTACATAGAAGTTCGGTCATTGGTCGTACTTTAGATACCTACAGTTGACCTTTCATTTGTAAGGAAAGATAGTTGTAACTTCTTTTAATGTGTGAATTGTGTTATTGACTTATTTTACAATACCTACATGGAAGTTTAAAGGACTTAACTGCATTTTTAGTACGCAGGACACTTCATTTCAATTCAGTAGTAAAGGGAAAATAAATGGGGTCTCACTCGTCCAAGGGTCTCACTCATTCCAGCCACACTGTAAACGTAGGCATATATCGCTCTCGGCAGGCGCGATGACGCGACGGGTATACGGCCGCCAGTCCGAGTTCGCGCGTAGTAAATAATCGTTATTTTTATTAGTTTTCTATTTATTTTTTATGTTGCTTTAAAATAAATTTGATACCTAACGAATAACTTAAAATTTACTAAAAGGGGTATGTATTTATTAAATTAAAATTGAAAAAATTTCACTTTTTTTTTTGGCGACTTTTATGTTCAAAACCCTTGACCTGACCAACCCTTGTCGTTTTTGCATTTCTTTTCAGTCACCTTATATAGTATTTTTTGTCTTTTCGACTACTTTCGCCCAATTTTCGCCAAATTAGTTCAATTGCATTGTACTGACAGTGGTACGGAGGCAATCTTAATACCCGGTGTCCATGTGCCTTGGCCATCTCGTCCATATAATATGTGGGTGTCGGTGGTTTAAGTTCTTTAAGTAATATTTAAAGTTTTTCTTTGACCATTGTCATGACGGCGACCACGTTATTATTATTTAACCATTCCACTATAGTCGCTTTGTTATTTTGTGACGTTGGTAGTTTATTCACTTGTCGAGAATGGTACTTCGCGTTGTCCATTATTATAATACTAGGTTCTTTAAGATTTTCTAGTAGAGTCAAAAACCATCCTTCGATTTTTTCTGAGTTCATCTCTTCGTGATATTCGTTAGTCTTTTTAGATTTGAAAGCTCGGTAAAAATTGACAATTCGGTATAAATCCCGCGTGGCAAATTATTAATCTCTCACCTTTCCCCTCTGGTACCTTTGTGAAGGCGTGAGCAGTGTCAACTGTCCACATTTTACTGACGGTGTGATTGGCGTTCAGCCATGTCTCATCTAGAAAGACGACGTTGTCCCAATTTTTATTTCTTTCGCGGATTCCAGAAATGTATATCTGGCGAGGGCAATATCTCCTCTCTCCATTATTATTTTCCTCTTGTTCACTTTTTTCCATTTGAACCCAATCGTACTCATCACCCGCCATAAAGATGTCACACTGCCAGTGAATAGCTCAGCCTCTTTTAATGATTTTGTCAATTTCGATAAACTGGGTATCTCACGCCTTTCATAATACCTATATAGTTTCGGATAGCTTCGACGTCAAAACTGTGGTAACCTATTGAAATCTCGAATTTCTGTTACCCGAATCTTAAAACCTTAGAAGAGTTAGAACTTTGTTAGAACTTTTAAAAGACAGATGTTATGAATTACAACTTTTTAAAATTCCGTTTTTAATTTCCCAGATGAATAAATTTTCAGGTGCACTAAAACCAAATTTTCAAAAATTATTTTTTTGTTTCCATATTCTCATAATGCAGATATAGTTATACCAGATTCTCAGAATACTATTTTTTGTTTCCCATCGTACTATTTTCCAAATAAACTATTACCAAATTTTCATAATCCTTTTATTTGGTTTTCATACAATCATATTCCTGATAAACTATTGCCAGATTTTCATAATCTTTTTATTTGGTTCCCATACAATCGTGTTCCAGTTAAACTATTACAATACATAATATTAATTTTTGTTTCCCATGCTAACAATTTCCAGAATTATTACTAAACTACCCTACACTATTAACAAAATTTAATAAGCCTCAATTATTTTGTAGGTCTCACTGATATTATTTATCTATCTAAACCTACTTTTAAACGAGCTGTTTTATTCTTGTAAGTAGATTTATTTATAATTGGAATCTCGGAAACAGTTGAAGCGATTTTTATGAAATTTGGTATACCTACAGGCGTTTTGGGGCCGATAAAACGATCTAGCTAGGTTTCATTAAAAAAAAAGTCTAATTCCTGATCAAAGCTTGGACAAGCAGGTATAGTAAAACTCAGTAAATTTATATGATTCATTTATTAGGTACAGTAAGTAATTTAGAAATTTACATTAATTTAGAAATTTCTTTTTAATATTTAATTTCACTTAAATTTCATTTTATTTTTATAAGTTTCTGCAGCTTTTTCTCCTTTTGTATGTACTTTTTTCTCCTTTTCTCTTGTGGTTCACCTAGTATAATTTTTTCTATATCAGATTCTATTATAATCGTTTCTTTAATTAATTCACGAAGAAGCAGGTAAAAACCTGTTTTTTCTTGTCTATTACTTGATTTATATGATGGTGCCATGCTTCTGCTGAATTTGGAGTTCGGGGAATTTCCATTCTATTTACTATTTCGCAACTCCAAAACTCAGGAGTATATTTTGCTGGTGTGTTGCAAGTGCCAGAAACATAGTTTTCGTCGAACCAGTTTGCTATATCTTTACTATCGCCTGAAAATAAAAATTGCCAGTCAGTAAATTTATTGTTTTTATTTGCCCATTGCAGATAGGTTAAAGTGTCAAATTCGACTCAGTAGGTTAGGTTAGGTTAGAACTGCGACCCCCCGAACCCAGAACCGACTCGCGATTGTTTTACTTGCCCATTACAGATAGGTTAAGCTTAAGTACCTTGTAATTCTTCCAATAGTTTATGGTGTTGGGACGTTAGTAGTCTCTGGGAATATTAAATAATAATTGAACGACCGTTTAGTAAGACTCTCATTTATTGACTATCTCATACACATTTATTAGAATATAATTTCAGAAAAGCCCGGTAAAGCTGAAAATGCCGCAGCGGCAATCAGCAATCTCTCTCCAAAAAAAAAAAATAATAATTTCAGATTACATAAAAGGTAGCGACCTAATTAACCATAGATGTGGCTGCTGCCACAATGGAAATAATATGGAATTAATATGGAATTTTATTAGCTGATAAGAAACTAAGTGCTAGAATACACTTAACTTCGTGTCTGAAAGTTATTTACATTACATCTTTACATCTATTTCAAAAAAAATGTCCTTTGGTTCAATCTTTGAAGGTACTTTGGATTTCGCTCTATAGATAATTTGCTTGAGAGCTGGCTTTGATGGCAAATTGTCTAACACAGGTTTACTGCAACTAGATTGATTATTCTGCAATATTTGACACTTTTAGACTAGTTTTAGCATCCTGTTTTAATTTTTCCTTAAAGTCAGAAATTTTTTTGCGAAGTGGGTCAGTTTAAGGTTATGTTCATATTTTAAGTGTTCTACATTGTGCACTTAACTATTCACTTCGTTTTCTGTACTTACTGCTGAAGCTTTACACTTATAAATTTCATGTTTTCACAGTTCCAGTAGAAACGATTCTTAAATAGCTTATTTTTTCGTAGCTATATCCTTGATAGAACAATTTTAAACCACCTTTGTTCGATTTACATAAATCTGCCAATTTATCAAGACATTTTAAACAAAAGTATCTATAAATTGTAAATGAGTTCAATTGACACGCACTTCAGTTATAATGCATGATCCCCGTCACACCGTGTAATTAATTAATTATTAAGGAAAATGTAGGTAGTAAGATATAGCTACCTCCTTTTTCTAGTTATTTTAAATAAACACACTGATTTATGTTACCAGGTGACTAAAATACCGAACAAAATTGCAAACATTAATTAATTAATTAATTAATTTAATATATACTACTCAAAACAAAATAAGGGCCACGAGGTATTTTTTCATTTTGGTGTAAATTATTAAACATTTACATATTGAAAGTAGTAAAATATTGAGTATACAAACTCTTTGATACCTAAACTTTTTAATATTGTAGTATTCATCTAATGCTGGCAACAATTTTAAATAAAATTTGATTTAAAATTATTTTTGAAAATTTTGATTCCATTTTCTTTGACGTTTTGCTTTCCTTAGCTTCTTGGTTTATTAGAAATTATCAGAGTTCATTGATATCTCGAGTCAGAAACATCTTTTGCAATATGCCACAAGCACGCAGGCGTCATATGGACTCGCTGACAGCAACCAGAGCCGTTACAATGATTGAAGAAGGTCATTCGCAGCGATCTGTGGGTTGCAATTGGGATTTTCTCGAAGAGCTATTCAAAATCTATGGAATCGTTTCCAAGAGACCGGCAATGTTAGAAGAAGACCTGGTTCGGGCAGAGTTCGCATTACAACAGCTCAAGAGGATCGTTACATTCGATTAAGTGCGCGCCGAGATCGCACAACGACGGCCCGCAAGCTGCAAAATCGTTTACGGCTCACAACGGGTACTCGTGTTAGTGACCAAACTATTCGTAATCGATTGCATGAAGACCAGCAGGCATCAAGAAGGCGAGTTGTCCGTATTCCATTAACCAGAAATCATCGTGCAAATCGTTTAAGATTTTCCCGTCAACATTTGGACTGGGACATAAACCAATGGGGCATGGTGCTCTTCACAGACGAATGCAAAGTTAAATTTTTTAACGACGATCGGCGTATTAGAGTATGGAGAAGACGCGGCGAGAGATTTTCAGAAGCCTGCATCCATGAAGTCGATCGTTTTGGTGGTCCAAATGTAATGATTTGGGGCGGGATAAGCTTACACGGCAAAACTGAGCTCGCTATTTTAAATGAGGGTACTGTTACTGCTCAGCGGTATATTGAGGAAGTCGTCAGACCACATGTGATCCCATTTGCCCAGCGAGCGGGTCCTGGATTCATCTTGATGCAAGACAATGCTCGTGCACACACGGCTCAAGCGACTCGGTTTGTACTGGAAGCGTCTCAAATTCAAGTCTTGCCGTGGCCGGCGAACAGTCCGGACTTAAATCCAATAGAGCACATGTGGGATCAGTTGAAACGAAGAGTTAGAGACGGTGATCAGGAAATCCACAACCAACAGCAACTCATCAACGCTGTTAAAAGGGCCTGGGAAGAGATTCCAATGGAAAATGTCAGGCATTTGATTGAGAGCATGCACTCCAGGCTTCAGGAGTGCGTAACGAAACGAGGGGGGCATACCCGTTACTAAAAGATGAGCATGGAGTATTTTCTTTTGTTTTCAGTAACTTTACATTGTTTTTATTTTTAACCTTAAATGTGTTTTTTCTTTCAAAAGCAAATAAACTTTTTAATCATTATTATTGGAATAAATTTATTGGTCTACACGGTAAAAACAACATTAGTTTTCGTTATGGAGACAAAAAAAATAATATTGGTTTTATTATTTTCATGGTACAGACAAAATATCTCGTGGCCCTTATTTTGTTTTGAGTAGTATATAAATAAATAAATAAATAAATAAATAAATAATAAATTTTCACAATTTTTACACCAATCATTCAGTCCCAAACAAAGCATAGCTCGTCCTATGACGACTGAATTACGGATAAACATACATAAATATGAATAAACAACCATAACTCGGTCACAAATGCTCGTGCTCATCACACAAACATTTGCTCCTAGCGGGATTCGAACCCGCGACCGTGGGTTTCGCAGTCAGGGTCACTGACCACTCGACCATCCGGCCGTCAAAAAAATATAAAACAAGAAATATGCATTACATACATATACCTAATTACGACAATCATCCCCATATCCCCAAAGGGTTAGTCAAGGACTAGATTAGATCATGCATAGATAGACCATGACCTGAAGAAGGGTATTAGGATACGAAGAAGACTGTAAGTACATAAAGAGTGTATTGTGACTTTGTGACTCACTCACCTGTCTGCTCGGTTAAGGCAATGACTGATGGCTGGAACCCTTTTGGATGAGACCACTTTTGGTGCGTTTCGTCGGGGAGTTTCTTAACTTGTTCTGCCACAAAGTCAGCTACAGAGTCAACATCACTCTCAGAATCACTTTGAACAATACGACGTTTGCGCTTTTTTGGTGGACATAATATTATTTCGTCTTAACTTTGTAAATCCTCCATCTCCTAGGCGTATCTTTGTTCAATCTCTTGAAATATGCTGGCTTCTAACAAATCTATGTTTCGCATATCTTCCTGTGATATATCAAAGGCTAAATCCATAATCTCCGGTTCAGACATTTTCGCGAAACAGACGTGCGTTCACCTTGAATGACAACGCGCGACTGCGGGATGAGGGTGCCCGGAGTACATGACCTCGTGGCGTCATAATTACGAAATCGTCTATTTTTACATTATAGCGCCACTACGGTCACCGGTGACCTCAACACGTTTTTCAAGAATATCTCTGAAACCAGGCTTTAGATCGAAACCTAACTAAGACATAAGCACGAATCTCGAAATACTGCATCACAGTGCACCAAAAAGAAAAAAATAGAAAACTCGTATTTTCGTCTTGGCGTTTAACGTGTTAAAATGATGTCATTTTTATAATTATTAAAAAATTATTTAGTAAGCAAGATCGCGCGAAACCAATTTCAAGTAAGTGATTCCAAACTTTTTGCTCGCGAGTGTATTTCAAAGTTTTTACCCGAAATGTTAACAGCGATTTCTCGCGCTCTACGATCGTTCATTAAGGTGAGTGAAAATTAATTTACTGCAAAATTAAACACCTGTTTTGTTAGACAATATACATATACAGGTTGTGGTTTTGAACAGTCGCCATATTGTACACAAGGGTAGAACAAATACTTATAATTTAAATAAAAATATAAAAAAAAAATATTATCTATTGGTTGGTGTCCTATATCTTTCGTAACATCTCACGTTTCTATTCGAAATTTACATGTACTACTCCGAGGTCAACGACCGTTAACTTAAACAAACATTGCTGTCGTGGCTATTTAACGCTACTGCATCCTAGAAACTAAATAGGTACCTACGTTATTTAGTCTAGGTATGAATGTTACTTAGCCACTTCCTATAAAAAATTTTGTTGGTTCGATTCCCAGTTACTCGACTGAATTACTAGATTCAGAAAAAAATAAACTACGTACCTATGCCATTAGTATGTAGGTATGGAAATGAAATGAAATGAAAATGTGCTTAAGCAAAACTTTGACTTACCTATGTTACTCGTAACAAGTGTTCAAAATGTGCCCCATTATGAGCGAGCGAGCATTATGAGCGACACAAAGCAGCACGACGCCGAAAATTTTCTTTTAATTGGTTGAGAACGTAAATGTTTTCTCTCACCGTTTCAAAAGCGGACACCACTCGCGTACGCAATTGCACTATACTTGTAATCTCCTCAGAATACACTAGCCTTTTTACATCACCCCACAAATAAAAATCTAGCGGTGTTAGGTCCGGGGAGCGATATTATAATATTGCTTAGAACAGCATATAACACACAGCTGTTAATATTTGCTTCAATTTATGAAATATTAAAATGCTTGATACTTTATTGTATTTCAAAACGACCAATTCAAAATTCATTTGATACAGATTATTAGTTTATTTTTATTGTAGTTAAAATCCAATATTATAAAAACAATATGATCATAACACTTACTTCCTCTCAATTCTTCTTAAAACTGTTACAAGTTCATTTAAAATTGTAAGCGCCTGCTGTAAAGAGGCACTGTTTGCAGTTTCTGATTGAGTCCTCGTCTCAGAAGCCGACACAAGCCGTTCCCTAGCTTCCCCATCTGTGACCCGCTTTTGTCGCACTTGCCGTCTCCTTTGTCGGATACTGACACTGCTTCCAGCAGCAGTGCGAGACGCGGGGGGACATTTGCTGCAGAAACAGGAGGCATTGGTGTGGATGGTGCCACTTCCATGTTTCCATTTCTGGCTCTTTAGGCAGGGGTTGTTCTGGGGCTGGCTCTATTACGAGTGTCGTCGATTAAATATGGTGACTGAAAAAATATCACAAATACTATACAAAGAAATCTTTGTTTAGTGTCCTGTGGTTTAATAAGTACCTATTTTAGATGGATTCAAAATGAGTTTTCATAATTATCTTTTATCAATTATAAAACCTATAAATCGATTTTTATCCTATTTTTGAAATATGTTTGACATCTACACTACAATAATAATTATAAGAATTTCTACTTACACTGTCATCGAAATTAATATCCAGATATATAGGATTCTCATCCGTAGAGGTTGATGGATGAGGAGAACGCCTTTCACTAGGTTGCCGTGTTTGATTTTCCTAGAAAAAATATATTATCATTAGAACATATAAAATCACAATTTTATAAAAAGTTTTTCCTCTTCTTCAACTTACTTCTGTAATAACAGGTATAACTTGAACATTTGGCAGACCAACTCCATAGTCTTCTCCCATAAGACTAAAAAAATTTAATTCTACATCGCTCAATGGTTGCGCTGTAGAGGGGCCACCACCTGTACCAGTTCTGACATCCTTATTCAGCCTGTTTTTTCTTTTCAATTTGGCTTTGAAGTCCACCCAATACTGAAAGAATATTGAAAACTTATGTCTCTGTGTCACTGCATGAGATAAATATAATTTTAAAGTTAGTTCAACTGCCTAAGTAAATGTACCTTTGACCACTCGGTACCAGTTTTAGTAGCACCTTCACCAGTTGAGTTTAAAATGGATGCTACTCTGTCCCACATCCTTTTAGAGTGCTCACATGCTTGGGCGGACTGCTACATCTCTATGGGAGTTCAATAACTCCCATAAATAAAAAATATTTTACCTTAAGATTTTTGTAAATATGAATAATCTTAACTTTATCTAAACTATCACCACCTACATAGTATAAAACAAATCGCGTCCCGCTGTCTATCTGTCCCTATGTATGCTTAGATCTTTAATAGGCCTCGGCTCAGTATGAGCAGAGGCCTATTTGGAGTTTGATATAGTACCTATGTATTTATACAATACTTACAAATATAAAATAAAAAAATGGATAAAATTACTTTACAAGATAAGATAAGTATAACAATAATATTTTCTTTTAGGTTGCCTGGCGAAGATCCCAGAGTCGACTAACAAGATCCCGTCGTGTGGCAATACCAATTTGTAGCTCTTGATTCTGCCGATTCGAAGGTTCTGCCAGGTGCTCTACCGACGGTTGCATAAATGCTTCCTGGCGCGCCTCGTCTGCTGAAAGCTCTGTTAGTGGTAAGCTGGCTGCATTACAAATATTATGTAAAATTACACATGCATTGGTAATGAAGCCAGCCATTTGCGGTTGGTAATGCAATGTTCTATGCACTAACAAACACCGAAAACGAGCTTTCAACACACCAATAGTCCTTTCTATAATATTCCTTGTTTGGACATGGCGTTCCGTAAAGTATGCCTCTGGTGAATTGGGCCCTGCATCCAAAATCGGTGTCATCATTGTTTTTCTCAATGGATATCTAGAATCACCTGCAATAAGAAAAATAATAGTTTTACTAAAATTAGAGACTGACGTTTTTGTTTTATACTTTTGATTTTGATTGTTGTTATTGGAAACTATTTTTATTTTTAATGTTATTTATGCATTTCTTTAACTGTTAGTAATTCAATAGCTACTAACTTGTTTTATATAGGAAATAAGATAGTTAAACAGAAAAAAAACATACAATTTGTCAAAATAACACAACAAAAATTGTGTGGTATTCACAAATGAAAAAAATATCAATCCAAATTATATTACAATCATTCTTACCTAATAACCATAAAGCTTCTGTTGTACTTAAATTTTCTAAATGTGCTTTTAATGGATGGTTGTTCCAAATAAATGAGTCATGATTTGACCCAGGGTGACTGGCATCAACACTTATTATTTCCATGTCAGCATTGCATATCTAAAATAAGTTTTATGATTAAAGTTAAGTTAAAGTAATAGACAGATAAGTAAAAAATAATTTTTTTTTTCTGTATTATGTGTAAATTAGAAGTGTTTTTCCCATATTGAATTGTTTTAATTTATTAAAAATTGTAATTCTACTTACTAGTTGTACTTTAAGGGAATGGTAGCTTTTTCTACAGAAATATCTATCCTCATGCTCATTTGGCCTCACTTCCCATCAATTCAGCCTATAAGACCTGGGAATCCAAATTTGTCATAAAATCTGAAAATCAATGAAAGTCCATAACCAACTAGGTAGGTACACTCGGCGTCACTTCAAGCTACCCTTAATGGACTTTGAACCGTTTGAAGTCGTACGCGGAGAATCGTGCGAGAGGGTTCAGTATATTTTTGTTACTTCGTCTCACTCGTGCGCTTGGACCGGCGTGACACCCCCGCGCGCCCGCGCCGTGACGTCACTACGACTGCACCTCGCGCGTTCGCGCACACACCGCAACCGCACCACGGTAATATTATTTAAACACTTGCCTGCGCGCCAAAATATTGTTTCGGCTCGGACCGCGCCGGCTGTGACGTCACTACACTACTACGACTGCACACCACCGCGCTCTCGCGCACATACCGCAATCCGCACTTTACCTGCGCGCCAAAATATTGTTTCAAGAATTTCTGTTTTACTGTGGACGCTGCGGTGCAGTGCAAGGGTGCAACGCGTTCAGATTAATATCTTCTCGTGTAGTAAACAACTATGTCATCGTTTTTAATTAAATAATTATAAATTACTTATAAATAGGTTTAGCTTTATTGTTATTTCTGCACACATACCTACTAAATCTTTACAAACAATAACAGGTATAAAATTGTTGAATCGAACCCTTATCTATTGAGATTCTGATATTTTACCTAAGCAAACGATCTCACCTGAATTGTTTTGTCTTCGACGAAGATAATTAAAGTAGGTAAGTAAACAGTATACCTAAAGCGATTTTATACTGTTTGTTTAAATCTTGGAGACCACCATTAATCATGATACCTACTTGAAATTGCACATACTTAGGTAGGTAATGTATAATACTCGAAGCATCATGTTAAAGGGCGCAACAACAAATAGAATTAAACGGGTTCTCTAAATAGAAAAACACATAATCGACATGTTTTTTTAAGAATTTATTTCTACTTTGCCGCTACGTTAGCAGCACTTGTCATCTTTTTTTCTATAGCACTAAGGATGTTTATGCAACTTTATTCTTGTATGGAAAAAAAATTAGAATAAACAACTCTAACGTAAAATTTATTAATAAATATTAAAACCGGACTGGAAAATAACAATACTTACACACGTGCTGAATAACTTCTGATAATAACGCCCTAAATAAGTACTAAGAATACTTACTCGCAACGGGGTAGGTTTTTTAACCAGAAATTTGGCAAGAATTTTACTATTTATTTTATCGAATACGTATAAATAAGTATCGTTAAATTACCAGCACATTTCACTGGAACTCTATTTCTATGACGTTAAGGTTATTATAGCAACAAATTTTATAAAAAAGTTGCAATCACAACCTTATTGCTATTTAAATAGAATTCTACTGATTTCAGTGAACGGCGGCACATTTGAGTAGGTATTTCGAAAAAATCTCATGCTCGCGAGTAATTAAATTCAGAACCTGGACATTCAAGACATGATAATTATGATATTGAGTGGAAAAAAAACCATTTTCAAGGTATTTTTTTTTATTTGCAATAAAAATGACATAAAGACGGCTTAATATCAACAAGTTAACATTATTATCATATCAACAACATAGATAAGAACTTACTTTCTTAAAATAATCTAAATAAACTAACAACACTTAAGTCAAATAGTTTACTAGTATACACGAGTAATACAATCTTAAAGCAAGTATTAGTGTGTAAAAATTAGACAACGGTAATATTTTTATAAGAATACTATTTAAAAATCAGCACTTAAAAAAATAATATTTTTATCTTTATTTTTTAATCAAAGTTCTCATCTTATCAGATAAAAATAAAAATCTGAGGAGTGTTAATAAATATTATAAAGTAATAATCAACAACAATAAATGAAATAAAGTGTAAAAGCATTTCGTAGAAACTACCTTATCTCAATATTGAAAAATCTTAAATAGGTTAACAACACATTAAGTAGTTAGGAAGTTACAATAAAAATATTTGTAATTTGCACAAATGCATAAATGTAAAATAACATTTAAAAAATAAAATAAGTAGGTATACTTTTATAATAACACTAAGATGAGATGTTGATTTACGAGTATTTAGGATTTAGTATCAATCATCAAAGTAAAAATATAGGTAATAACAATCAGTCTTTATAATCACATACTCCTAATTCCACCCTGGCTTCGGCATGGGCAAGGGAAAAAATTTTGTTTTTTGCTGGAGCTCTCGTCCCCGACATCCTTCTTCGCCGTCCTTCAGCCTTCGACGTATCGTTGAGGTTGATATCTGAGAAAAAACATCTAGTTTGTAATTTCTTAAAATATTTTAGTAACACTAGTCACTAGAGGGAAGAAGAGATCTGTTCCCTTAATAGTGGGGGGATCTTACAATCTAGACAAAAAAAGTCGATAGGTAGGTATTTATTCTTTAGAAACAGACATCAAAAACCATTTGTGGCTAAAAATGAAAACAAAATACAAAAATAGAATATTGCGCTTCAGCTAGTCGCACGTTATTGTAAAAAAATATATTGAACGTTATCAGTAAAATTAAATTCGTTGCAAAAGCAACCTTAGTCTCACAGAAATAAAGATCCACTGAAATGTGCTGCCAGCAGAAAGGCCAACAGAAAGGGCAATGGAACTATGAGATGAAATGGACTCTACTTTCCACATCGTTTTTAAAAATGACAATATAAATTTAGTGTCAAAAATATAGAGAAATTCAATTCGATTCGAGAATCACTTAACTTTCACTATGATCTGTAATCATTACCTAACTATACCTACTTTGTCTTACAAATAAGACGATTGACTAAAGAAAACCCCTTAACACTTAATAAAATATAATAAATAAATATTTAGACAACATCACATACATTGTTCTGATCCCAAGGTAAGTAGCTAAAGCACTCGTTTCATGGAAATCAGAAACAACGACGGTACCACAACCACCCAAAAACCCATAAAAACTTGACATAAAAGCAATACTCACTGTTATCCCAGTCCTTCTTTCTATATCTTTTATAGAATAGCCGGCTTCTCTCAACACCACTATTGAGTTGCCGCTGCTCAGGAGTTAGTTGTAGCGCCATTATCACAACAATCACCAACTCTGCCGATAGAGTCTCGCACTTCGCAAAATCACAGCACGCAAACGCAACGCAAGGCGTAAGATAACATTTGACTACTGGCTGGCCCCGGCCTAAAGCCAAAAAAAGTTCAAAAAACAAGAAACGATTGAAAAGACATCTGTGTGCGTGCGCAAACGCAGGGTGTGAGGTGTGCAAACCGTAGTGTGAAAATACATCTTATTGCAATGTATTAAGGATCATTTGAAAAACCAATCCATCCCTTATTTTTATTCTGTTGAAATAAGGTTTAAAGTGCCGTAAAATCTAAACAAAGCTTCGTAGGCGCTTGTTACTACACAAACGCTAGCGCATCGTGATTGGCCAACATGCCGCACGGAAGTCCTTTTCCTACGATTCTCTGTGTCGTGTGTAGCGTAGCTATAGTTATATAGGGGGGGGGAATTTGATGTGCCGCCGTGTGTACATAAATAATTTATTTATGAAGTATAATTTAAGATTTATTTTATTTTAAGTGGACGAAGCGAAACAAGTATGTAAGGATCGTAGCAAGTGGAAAGAAGTGGTCTCTGCCTACCCCTACGGGAAAGAGGCGTGATTATATGTATGTATGTATGTATGTAATTTAAGATGGTGAAGTAATGCAAACTTGCAAAGTACCTACCTTAATTTGTTTGCATTACGTTGTGCAGCAGTTTGAGGAATATTAATATACTTATTTCTAATTTCTATATTATTTATAGCAGTTGTAACTTCTGCTAATACGGCAGACACCGTCTGCTGGGCCACATTTTGTGCTTTACCAGTAGGTTTCTGGTATGAACCATGTGCATAAAAATATGTCGTAAAGATTGTACTGTGTTGATAGTTATTTTTCAAAAACAAACATAAAAATACTTTTTCTACCTTACTTTCTATACTGAGATCGTTAGACCTTTTAGGATTTGTTTTGAGAATAGGCTCAAGATCCTTACAAAGAGTCCTAATTAAGTCTGGAGATAACCTGTAAAATTTATAACGAAAATGTTTTGATTATGTTCCAACCAAGGCGAGTGTTTTTCAGATTCATTCGATTTTCCATTGTTACAAAGGGTGGAATGTGCTGACTGAGGCTTAAGCCTAATAATTGCTTACTTAGCTTCACTACCAATTCAATAAATTGAATACTACCTACCTATTGTAATGTACCAAACTTTCCCTTATGTTAAGACAATATTATTAACAATAGTATGAAGTTAAGTGATAATATTATCACCATATTTATCTTCCTGTCGACAATACTAATTGATACATTAAGATATCACTATCATTACTTTATATTTGTTTTCCCGTCGACTTTATAATATTAGTTTTCTATTAACTAATGAGCTTGTTATTGTGACCCTTGGATCTCTCCAAAATTGTCAATAATATACTTAGAGATAATTGATAGTATTTAAGGCATTGAAATAACACGATGAAGTCAGTTCATCCCCGAACCTCGAGTTGTGAAATAGCGTTAGCGTTAACCGACTAGTTTAATTTTAATACTGTATAATAACGTTGTCATATTAAACGACTAGTCTATAATAAAAAGTGATCTTTGTTTCTTCGCCCGGACTTCTTCTTGATAACCAACCAAGACGCATTACAAAATTGGTGTCAGAAGTGGGATGGTATATTCATCCTGATAAACAAGTGCTGTCTATCCGATAGAAGGCTTAAAAATTCGACTCGTCGTAAGAACCTTCGGTTTTCGGTTTTCGTCGTGATCAGTTGGTAGAGAAGCGTGATCCCGAATCACGTACCAATCTAAAAATCACTTCGTCGTCTTGAAGAAACACTCCGTGGTAACAAAGTGCGTAATACGCTAACAAAAGGGGAACTCCGCAGTACCTAAGTGAACATCATCTTCGTGATCCTGTTGAGCTGATTTTATCAGAAGAAACCAACAAGTGAGTGCTGTGTTAAGGTATAAGAAGTGTTTTTACTGTAAATCTTTATTTTGAAGTCTAGTTAAGATGACACAAGCTAATGTAAAGATGAACATAAACGAGATGGCAAATAACTCTAGTTTCATAGATATCAATTTAGCAGAAAGAATGATAAATCGATACAATGGCGATAAAGCAAATCTACATGTTTTTATAGATAATTGTAATAATGCTCATAATTTATTAAATCAGAGTTTTAGACCAATTTTCGTTCCAATTATATTATCGAAAATAGATGGCAATCTAAGATCGATTTTGTTAAATAGAAGTTTTACATGTTGGGAAGACTTAAAAAATCATTTATTAGAAAATTATTCTGAAAAACGAACATTTGCACAGTGGCAATTAGAATTAAACAGCTGTAGACAAAATCATAACGAGCCTGTTCTTAGCTACTCTAATAGAATTGAAAATTGTTATATCAAATTAATAAAATCTTTAGATACTAAATTAACAAATGAAGCGCGCGAAGCAAATGTAGAATTATTAAAAAATCAGTCACTAAATATTTTTATAAATGGGCTTAACCCACAATTACATATTTTATTGAAATGTCAAAGACCAATAACATTTGAAGAAGCAGTATCTATAGCAATTTCCGAGGAGCAAGAGATCAAATCAAGACAGGAAATGAACCTGAGACATTCTCATCCTGGAGCAAAAAGATGCCTTAATTGTAATAAATTAGGACATCTAGCTTTTCAGTGTCGCTATCAACCAACAATTAGAACGATGCACACTAACCCTAACTACACGAATAATTTGACATGTTTCAATTGTAATAAAAAGGGACATTTAGCAAAGAACTGTTATAGTAAACGAGATTTTAATTACCATCAGAATAACAATTATAATGCTAATCGCAACGCAAATCAATCAAATAATAACTATCGTAATAAATCGAATAGATTTGGACAAAGAACAGAAAATAATCTACATCAGAACCAGGGAAACTCCAACGGTCCAAGGACAACGGTCGGTTCGCGGACTACAATAAACAAAAACCAGGCCGAATAATGTTAATCGATACAAAGTCATCTTCTTACATAACGTTAAACGCAAACGAGCTAAAAACACATAAGAATACATTTTTAATAGATACGGGAGCTGAAGTAAGTCTTATAAAAGTAAAATCATTGAAAGAAAACATTTTTATAAATGGAAACGGAAAGTTAAAATTACGAGGAATAGATAAGGATGCGATTCCAACGGAAACTATAGGAACCACTCACCTAACTTTTCAAATAGGAGAAAAAAGAGTTTGTCACACCCTTTCTGTGGTACCAGACAGCTTTCCTATTATCTGTGACGGTGTTATCGGTAGTGATTTCTTACGAATAACGAATGCGATTATTAATTTCGAAGAAGATTTCATTGAGTTGTTAGGAATCCAGTCAGATATTGAGTATAAAAAAGAGAATAACAATGAGGTATTGTCAGATTTAGATGTTGAAAACGATAGTGAGATTTATGAAAAAGAATATCAAGATGAATTATTATGTGAAAAAGTTGAGATAAAATCAAAAAAGGAATTTAAGACAAAGGAAAATATAGAAAAAGGTATTGTAATACAAAAAGATAGTAAAACAAAGGAAATTATGACGGAAAATGTTATGTTAGATAAAAGTAATTGCGATGAGATAAATAATGAAGAGACTAATGAGCAAATAATAAAGAATATGAATCATAAAATAGCAATATCTAATGATAGTGAAAATACGGATGAAATAAAAAATTGCAGTAATACCGAAAGTTATAGTGCGGAAAAAGAGTGTATCATAATAGAACCGAGATGCGAGAAAAATATTTCAATAAATGTGTTAAATTCAGAAGTAAACGAAGGTATAATTCCAGATAAAATAACTTTATCTAACGGAGTATACTTGTGCCCAAGTATAATAAAGATTCACGGAACAAAAGCGATAACAGCGTGCGTAAATACCACAAATGAAATAGTAAAGATAAACAAAGTTGAAATAAACATAGAACCATTAGATAACAAGGGACAATTAGAGATAATGCATGTGAATACAATAGATAATGACTCTAAGTACAAAAGCGATAGGCTAAGTAAATTAGAAAAGACTCTACGGACAGATCATTTAAATAATGAAGAGAGAGACACACTGATAGACATTTGTAAAGAATATAATAATATATTTAATTTAGAAGGCGACTCATTAACAGCAACGGATACAGTAACACATGAGATTTCGACTGCCTCAAATCAACCAATTAATACTAAATCGTATAGATACCCTGAAGCATTGAAAGAAGAAGTTAACAAACAGATAAATGAATTAATTAATAATGATATTATTGAACCATCAAAGAGTCCATGGAATTCTCCGGTTTGGATAGTTCCAAAAAAATTAGATGCCTCAAGAAAACAAAAATGGAGACTCGTAATAGATTATAGGAAATTGAATGATATTAGCATAGGAGATGTTTATCCTTTACCACAAATTAACGATATTTTAGACCAATTAGGACATAGTAAATACTTTACCACATTAGATTTATCATCTGGGTTTCATCAAATAAAAGTACATCCAAACGATCAGGCAAAAACAGCATTCAGTGTACCTTTAGGCCACTACGAATACAAACGTATGCCTTTTGGATTAAAAAATGCACCAGCGACATTTCAACGTTTAATGAACAATGTGTTGACTGGCATTCAAGTTATTAAATGTTTTGTTTACCTTGATGACATTGTTATTTACGGGAACTCATTATGTGATCATAATAATAAACTTAAAGAAGTGTTTGAAAGATTGTCTAAAAACAATTTAAAGTTACAACCCGACAAATGCGAGTTTTTAAAGAGAGAAGTAATGTACCTTGGTCATATGATTACACAAGAAGGAGTCAAACCCGATCCGAAAAAGATAGAAGCTGTACAAAACTTCCCTGTACCCAAGAGTGCCAAAGAAATCAAAAGCTTTTTAGGTTTAGCTGGTTACTATAGGAGATTTATAGAAAATTTTAGCAAAATAACGCAACCACTTACTAAACTTCTAAAAAAGAACGAACATTTCTATTGGACTAGTTTGCAACAAAACGCTTTTGAAGAACTTAAAGAGAAACTATGTAAAGAACCTATTCTACAATATCCAGATTTTAAAGAACCTTTTAATTTGACGACAGACGCTAGCAATTACGCCATAGGAAGTGTACTGTCGCAAGGACCATCATCAAATGATTTACCTATAGCTTACGCCAGTAGAACTTTAAACAAGGCTGAAATTAACTACTCGACGACAGAAAAAGAACTGCTAGCAATAATTTGGTCGGTAAAACATTTCCGTCCCTGTCTGTACGGAAGAAAATTTCGCATAATAACAGATCATAAACCTTTGACGTGGCTTTTTAATGTAAAAGATCCAGGATCTTGACTAGTAAGGTGGCGCTTACTGTTAGAAGAGTATGACTACGAGATAATTTATAAACAAGGTAAATTAAATAGTAATGCAGATGCTCTAAGTAGAATCAAATATGAGGAAGAAGATAAACATATACAAATAACGACAAAAAATAAAGAAACCTATGACTTTTTCCTAGAAGAGATACAAAGAAAACCTATATTATTCAATAATTTAGAAGAACATAACAGTATAAGATACCAGATAATTGTAATAAAATAATATTTACTTCATGCGACTTAGATTCATTAAATGAAAACATTTTATTAGATTATGATTCTTATATTGACGAATTACACTCAAAGAGACCTAAATTATATGACGCATTGACAATAAACGATAAAAATAAATTATTAATATTCTTGTTTATGAGAAGAAACAATTGGGATACTATTTCTTACGAAGACATATTTGAATGTTTAAAGAGTCTGAAACATAAAATAATAGAGTTAAATTTAAAGGAAATAAACTTTAATGATTGGTCACAATTGCCTTTAAAATGGTATAAAATTAGAACCATTATAAGATATATTTTCCGAGACGTCAACATACTTATACGTGTGTACCACACAACAGTCGTTACACCTAAGAAAGAACAGATACCGGTTATACTGAAAGAGAATCATTCAAGTCCAAGTTCAGGCCACATAGGATTTCATAAAACTTATAAAAAGATAAAAGCACAATATAAATGGGATTCCATGATAAATGATATCAAAGAATTTATTAAACATTGTAAATCTTGTCAAGAAAATAAATTAAATAGGAAAATAAATAAAGCACCCATGGAAATAACTTCAACTTCTACAGAGGCATTTGAGAAGATTGCGCTAGATATAGTAGGACCGTTACCTATGTCTGAAAAAGGAAGTAAATTCATTTTGACACTTCAAGATGATCTTACTAAATACTCAAAAGCATATGCGTTACCCAACCATAATGCTGAAACAATAGCAGACTGTTTTGTTAGAAATTTTATATGTAAATTCGGTAGTCCTAAGATTCTTTTAACAGATCAAGGAGCAGATTTTACTTCCACTCTTATAAAAGAAGTCTCTAAACTATTTAAAATAAAGAAGATAAATACAAGTGCATATCATCCTCAATCAAACGGTGCATTAGAACGTAGCCATAGTACCTTAGCGGATTATTTAAAACATTATGTTAATGAAAAACAAACCGACTGGGATCAATGGATCGATTTCGCAATGTTTTCATACAATACTAGTGTTCATGCTTCAACTAATTTTACACCATTTCAATTAGTATTCGGAATTGAACCATCACTTCCAACTTCTATAACAAAAGAACCACAATTCAAATATAGCTATGATAATTATATTGACGAACTTGTTTTAAAACTACAACAATCAAGAAAAATAGCTAGAGAAAGGTTACTAAAATCAAAAAATCAAAATAAACAAACGTATGATAAGAAAAGTAAAGTTATAAAATACGATGTAAGAGATTTAGTCTATCTTAGTAATAAGCAATCTAAATTAGGTAAGTCTAAAAAGCTGTCAAGATATTGGTTAGGACCTTATAAAATAGTTAATGTTAATTCAAACATTAATGTTACAATATTAGTTAAAAATAAAAAGGTAAAAGTACATATAAACAGACTAAAACATGCATTCAAATGAATTGTTTCAGAATGAAAATCAACATGCTTCTTCTTACCATGCTGATAATCATTCCGGTGATAAAAGCAAGTATTTATAATATTAGTGAACTAGGAAAGGCAGGCATTTATTTTGAACACATAAGTAAAGTAAATCATTTCGATAGTGAATGGAATTTAATTACGTATTTAGATATCTGCGATATAAATAAGAAAATAGATTTTTTAGACAGAACATTTATTCAAACAAAAGACATTTGTATTAGCGATAAATTTAACAAGCTGTATCTTTGTCAAACATCATTGATTATATTGGAACAAATAATTCCACAACTACATAATCAAGCACATGTTCTGAACGAACTAACAGGCCAAGTTAATAAACGCAGAGTAAAACGATCATACTTGGATGGCGTAGGAAATATATTTAAAATATTATTTGGTACTTTAGATACCGAAGATGCCAAAAGATATGATGAAGAAATCGTAAAGTTAAATAAAAATGAACACGATGTATTATCCTTATTAAAAACACAGTCTAATATAGTAAAAACCACAATTTCAAACTTTAATAATAGTATAACTGATTTGAACAACAATGAAAAAATATTTAATAAAAACCTAGAAGTTTTAACAAACCATACTAAAAATGTAGAAGTAAAATTATTTGATATTAGATTAAAACAAGATCTAGATGAACATTTATCTCTTTTAACTTTAATTACTACTGAAGTTAATAACGAGATATCTACTATTATTAATACAATCTTGTTTGCTAGAAGCAACGCCATACATCCTTTGATAATTACACCTGAGCAATTTATTTTAGAGCTTAAGAAAACATTATCGCATGTACCATCACAAACTAAATATCCACTTGAATTGATTGATATAAATGGACCAGAATTATTAGCACTCTCGAATTTAATATCTTATTTTATGAATAATAAACTTGTATTTGTGATTAAGACGCCATTGATAACACAGATAAACTATGATTTATATAATATTGTACCTGTACCAATTAGAAATAATGAAAACACTTTTATTTTTATTTTACCCAACTTTAAAAATTTTATGATATCAAACAATAAGTTACATTATTCTAATATCCACGATTTATCGAATTGTAAAAAGATTAATTATAATTCTAAATTTATTTGTAAACTTGATACTCCGTTATATTCTGTTCATGGTATTAAGATTTGTGAAACCGAATTAATGTTTAGTAATAATAAAATCCCTAAACAATGTGACACTAGAATAAGTTTAATTAATACTGAACAATGGTATAAGATGTATAATGATAATAATTGGATGTTTGTCACTCCTAAGAAAATTATTGCAACTCTAAATTGTAAGAATAAAGAACCTATAGATATAGAATTAACTGACAATGGTATTCTGTCGATATCCGATAATTGTAAGTTATACACAGCTAACATAGTTTTACAAACAGAAATCAAAACTTTAGAGAGCACATATAATTCATTTTTACCTTCTTTTGATATTACAATTGAAGACTGTTGTAAAAGAGTAAAAGAAAGAAATATTTCTGTAATAGAATTTCAACCATTAAAGGTTCACGAAAATTTTGATTTTGAAAGTTTAGGAATAGCTAGCCGTAAACTAGATGAAATTGATGATATAATCGATAAAATAGAAAGTGACACTCCTTTTAATAAAATCGTAAATAATGTTTATTTTGCATACATATTTTCATCTATAATTAAAGTTATAGCATGTTATCTAATATATAGAATAGGAAAATATTTATATAAAAATTACTTCAATTGTAACCGACGAAATAGACATATAGCCATCGAAGACTCAAGAAGTTGTTGTAATAGAATTACTAATTGTATTACATTTCGTGTAAATAATGATAACAATACTGATTCTACCAATACAGAAATTGAATTAGAAAATATACCTAATGAAAATGCATCTTTAAGAAGAAGTGCACGATTAGCACAATTAAAAAATTTGTAACTAATTAAAAATCTGTAATTATAAGTTAAAATTGTATTCATTAACATAAGTATTGTTTTGTTAAATAACGTTCAAAGAAAACTAACGTTTTCTCTTAAAGGAGGGAGGAATGTAATGTACCAAACTTTCCCTTATGTTAAGACAATATTATTAACAATAGTATGAAGTTAAGTGATAATATTATCACCATATTTACCTTCCTGTCGACAATACTAATTGATACATTAAGATATCACTATCATTACTTTATATTTGTTTTCTCGTCGACTTTATAATATTAGTTTTCTATTAACTAATGAGCTTGTTATTGTGACCCTTGGATCTCTCCAAAATTGTCAATAATATACTTAGAGATAATTGATAGTATTTAAGGCATTGAAATAACACAATGAAGTTAGTTCATCCCCGAACCTCGAGTTGTGAAATAGCGTTAGCGTTAACCGACTAGTTTAATTTTAATACTGTATAATAACGTTGTCATATTAAACGACTAGTCTATAATAAAAAGTGATCTTTGTTTCTTCGCCCGGACTTCTTCTTGATAACCAACCAAGACGCATTACACTATATTCCTTAATAAAGTCACTGTCTTCTAAATCAAAAGGATCATTCATTTGTCTAGTGCGGCGACGCTTATTTCTTAATTCCATGCGGTGTTCACTTTCCAAATATTCAAATAAATATGTCGTAAAGATTGTACTGTGTTGATAGTTATTTTTCAAAAACAAACATAAAAATACTTTTTTTTACCTTACTTTCTATACTGAGATTGTTAGACCTTTTAGGATTTGTTTTGAGAATAGGCTCAAGATCCTCACAAAGAGTCCTAATTAAGTCTGGAGATAACCTGTAAAATTTATAACGAAAATGTTTTGATTATGTTCCAACCAAGGCGAGTGTTTTTCAGATTCGCTAGATTTTCCATTGTTACAAAGGGTGGACTGTGATGATGCTGACTGAGGCTTAAGCCTAATAATGCTTACTTAGCGTCACTACCAATTTAATAAATTGAATACTACCTACCTATATTCCTTAATTAAGTCACTGTCTTCTAAATCAAAAGGATCATTCATTTGTCTAGTGCGGCGACGCTTATTTCTTAATTCCATGCGGTGTTCACTTTCCAAATATTCAAATACTTCATACTCGTCACACATCTAAAAACATATTTCATTAGAAAACTTAGAGTAAGTAAACACTCATACATATTTTTTTAACCCAAGCGCCAGGGAAACACGGCCACTTTTAAAAAATAGTTTTCAAGTAGAGAAGTATTAACTCTAAGCACTTATGAACCACACAAAGTGTCAATAAATATTAAAAGAAATTACATTTTATTTATTTCTTACACCAAACTTAACTAAAAACGCTTAGCAATCTTGAAAAAGCTAATCACGTAGGAACTTTTTATGAATTTCTTTAAATGACATTAGAGACGCTCAAAAACAGCACTCAAACTGTCAAACTGCGCGTCATGGTACGCTTTGTCCATACATAAAAAATGGTGAACAGTTTTAAAGCGGCTATTGTAGCAGGCCTGCCGGCTAAATCGAGGTATGGTACGAAATACGTAAGGCAGTTTAATAGAAGTCCTGCTTTAAGAGCTCATAGTAAGCCTCCAGGATCGACACTTGCATTGTCTTCGTTTGTTACTGTGTCTTGGCTATTTTGTGACACGCCACGCAACACGTGATTCCAACTCGCTAGCTAGTTGGCTACTGAGCGAATGGAAAGTTTTGTGTGTCATCGACACTCGGTAACTCGCTCACTCGCTAGCTTTTAAACTCGTCAAGTAGCAGCTCGTAAACTAGCCCCGTGTCATCGACGCTTAATAGTCCTAGATGGTTTTGATAAATAATTGTGTTCATAAGTTGCAAAAGGTAATTGCATATATCTATAGATTTTATAATAATTCATTACTAAGAGGCTCTTCTAGCGATACAAGTTTAACTGCAAAAGAATTAGAATTAGCTTTACATGTTATTATTCGTTATGTTCAAAAGAAAGCGTTTTTAGAAGATATAGCCTCTATTAATAATAATAAAAAATTAAAATCAAGCCTTGCTAATCTGCATCCTTATGTAGATGCCCGCGGCTTGCTCCGCGTGGGTGGCAGGCTGCAAAATGCAGGCATTAGTCGTGACAAAATGCATCCTATAATTTTACCTAAAAATTGCAATATAACTTCCTTGATTATTGAAAGAGAGCATCTTCGATTATTGCATGCAGGGCCTAGGCTGGTCCTCAGTTCTTTATCACAGACATTCTGGATTATAAATGGCATTCGAGAGGTCAAAAAGGTATTGCATAAATGTTTAAAATGTTTTCGCTTTAAGGCTGACACTGCCAAGCAACTGATGGGTTCTCTTCCAGTAGAAAGAGTCACAGCCACAAGACCATTTCAGCATGTCGGGGTAGATTTTTACGGTCCTTTTGATATAAAGGTATCAAGAATCCGGAAACCACTTGTAACCAAAGGGTATGTAGCACTTTATGTTTGTTTCTCTACTAAGGCTATCCATGCAGAAATTGTGTCTGATCTTACAACTGCGACCTTTTTGGCATGCTTTGATCGATTTATTGCTAGGCGCGGTATACCTTCAAAGGTATTCTGTGACAATGCTAAGACTTTTAAGGGTGACGAAAATCTATTAAAAGAGTTGTACAATTTACAATCTTCAAAATCTCATAAGACTCAATATGCAATTATTGCAATGTTAAATACATACAATTTATGTTTATTCCTAGCTACTCTCCTGAATTTGGTGGTCTATGGGAAGCTGGGGTCAAGAGCGTAAAGCACCATCTCAAGCGCGTTGTTGGTAATCTATGTTTGACGTATGAGGAGTTACACACTGTTATAGTGCAAATAGAGGGTGTTTTAAACTCAAGAACTCTGCTTTCCAACCCCAGCGAAGGTGGATACTTGACGCCAGGTCATTTTCTGATTGGTACAGCTCTGTGTAGCTATCCGGAGGTGAATTTATTGGAAATTGCAGTTAACCGATTAAAGTTTTGGAAGGTCGTGTGTAAACAACACTTTTGAAAAGCGTGGTCATCTGACTACCTAACACAACTTCAGAGCCGTCCTAAATGGAAGTATACCTCTGCCAACCTAAGGGTAGGTAAGGGTATCTTGTACTTGTGAAAAGTATGAACACCCCACCATTAGAATGGCCTTTGGCCAAAATTGTCCGTGTATTTCCAGGACAAGATAATTATGTAAGAGTAGCTGAGATAAAATTTAATAATAAAATATATTTAAGGTCTATAGCTAAGTTGTGTCCACTCCCTATAGTGTGACAAACTAATATATTTATTTGTTTTGTAAAAAGAAATTATTGCTATCTCATATTTTACATTTAAGCTAAGGTTTAGGTTAAGTTAGCATCTAAGCAACAATTGGTTCTTAGTTTTAAAAGATATTTATTTCTATAATTTTAATGTATATGTTGGGCTTTTTTACATATTCTGTTGATTGTCATCCTGCCCGCCCAACTATGTTCAGTACAACATGAACATAAATGTGCATTTAATAAATTTTAGTGTGGCAATAATATTTTGTGCCATTTTAAGTTTTACATGTGGTAACACTACATTAACTTTTTCCCTCTTCTTGACTTTGTCACTTAGCAACCAACACGTTTAAATGTATGTTAAATGTTTTAAATAGTAAAATCTATATTTTACAAGTTCACTTTGTTTAATTTCCAACAACGCTAGTTGTTGACATTCATTGAGTGTTAATTAATTTTGGCGGGCTGGTTTAAACCGCGATAGCTCAATTGGGAGAGCACCTTATCCGGTTTGTCAGAAGGGTGCAGGTTCAAATCCTGCTTGTGGAATTTTTTTCAACATTATTTGACATTTTGTAATTAATCAACGAAACAAAAATACCTTTTTCCAAAGTCAATAATTCAACCTCTGTTGCTGCATCAGGTGCTCTACACCACACTGTAATTAAAAATAGAAAAATTGTCTTACATCATAGTGAAACACTCAGAAGAGTTTTGTAGAAAAACACTGACTTATCACAAAAGTTATTTTATTCACATACTGTATTCACAAACAAATCTGCACTCGACAGGTGTTCGTATCCGAATGACCGACGGAACGAACTGTCAACGACAGTTCGATTGAATGATCGATTATAGATCGGATGTATCGGTACAAAAATTAATTTAGACAAACATAAAGATATTTAAATAGTCATTATAATAAAAGTAATTTGTTATGATTGTTGCAGACGGCCACATACAAACGAGTCCCTTCGTTTGGTCTCATATCTTAATTTCACATGATTACATCTATAGCCAGAGGAGTTACTTCTATTCTTTCACTACCATCTTGTCTAGATTGCGTGCCATATACATAACACTCTTGCTCGGCGTCAACTCTACTCGAGCTCTGAGTTATGTCGACACCCTCGCTTTCATTCATCGCTAATCATTATTATTTCACTGTCATCAATATCGTTATGATATTGTCATGTCGTATATCAATATAATATCACCTTCCGGGTCATGGCTGCTCGTATGACTGAATGTCCAAATAGTTCGATTGCCTATGTGCTAAATAATACGAGTGTCAAAATGTACAACAGACATATAAAACGATTGTTTAAAAGAACGATTGTTATATGCATTAATAGCCATAAAAATTATTTGTCAGAACGAACCAGTATCTAATATACTATTTGTTACAAAGTATAAGTGTTGGAACGATCGAGTGTCAGAATGTATAAAATCAGAATGACATCTTTGATATGCCGAATGAGAGTCAAAATGAACAGTTTGTATCAGTGTCATAATGACTAATACTTATGATGTATTGTTTGTTATCAAGGAGTTATTTATCCGTAAATACTCATTAAAAACTCTTTTGAGTACTGCTATAAATCATGCCTCTTGAAAATAAATGATAAAACAATAGAATACTGGCATTTGGTTGTCAGATAAGTTCTCTTCATCCTTTACGGACTTAGCTGTGTAGATGAAGAATTATCTGTAATATTAAAATGGAGATACAACAAAAAGAGCAGTTATTTTTTAGTACAAATCAAAAAGGTAACCAGACATTACTCTACGATATACACAGATATAATTTGGGAGTGACGAATAAAAATGGTACTACTCTTTGGAAGTGTATTAATCGGCTTTCCTGTGCGGCGTCAATGACAATGGACATCACCAAAACTAAAATATTACGTAGAACTGGGCATACATGTAATCCACCGTCATCAAAAAATAAGATTCACGTTGCCACTCAACTTTGTAAAAGAAAAGTGTGTGAAAATTATCAACCGGTTCAAGAAATATTCGAAGAAAGTTTTATTTCTCTAAATGAGGAATCTGATTCTGCTGATTCGATAACGATGCCAATATTTGAAAGTAAAAAACGGACGTTACATCGAGCAAGAAAAAACTTTCTGGAAGTTACGAAAACGTCATTTACTTCATTAGAAGAAGTGATATTACCGAAAATTTTAAAGGATAACTTTTTACTGTGGGAAGATGGGACGAGTGAAAAAATTTTACTATTTGGCACAAATTTTGTACAAAAATATGTATATTGTAAAGATGATGATAAAATTTGGTTTGGAGACGTTACATTCGAAGCAGCTCCAGTACCTTGGGATCAATTGTTTACGATTCACTTGGATATCAACAGCACGGAAGAGAGAACCAATATTGTACCAGTGCTGTATGCTTTAATGCCAAACAGAAAAACTGAAACTTACATACGTTTATTTTCATACATGAAAAATGAACTGAAAGTTGTCATCAAAAATTATAAATCAGATTTTGAAAAGGCACAAATTAATGCCATAAAAGAAGTTTACCCACAGTGTGACTTAAGTGGATGTTTCTACCATTTTAATAAAGCCGTATGGCGAAAAGCAGATATGTTAAAACTTCAACAGACTAAAGATGGACGGAAACTTGCAGAGTTAGCATCATATTTACCACTATTGCCCAAACACTTTTTAACTGTTGGATGGACAGAAATTTTGAATAGTATTTCAGAGAAAACTGACGCAATAGAAAAATTTGAAACATACTTTGTCAAGCAATGGCTGTCCAAAAATTATATTGATCAAATTAGCTGTGCTTATGAACGCCACCGAACCAATAATAGTTTGGAAGGGTGGCACAGTCGGCTTATAAAGAGGCTGCGGTGCAAGCCAAACTTATTTACATTTGTTCATTTGTTACGCAAGGAAGCAAAGTATCAGGAAACAAAGATTAAAAACGCACTATTCGAGAACATCAAACGTAGGAAGTGTGATATTGTTTTTGATCGGAAGATGAAAGATCTGTTAAAACAACTGGCAAACCAAGAAATCAGTCCGCTTAATTATTTAAAATGCATTGCAAAGCTTAAACGCGATGAAAAGCTATACAACAATTAAGCATTATCTTAGGCTAAGAAGAGTAACAACTAACAAGTGATGTTTTTTTATGGAGAATAATGTATATAGTACTATATAGTTATTTAAAAAGGAGATTAGGTCCAACATTTTGTTTATTGTAAGACAATTTTTTTTTAAATTTGGCGTTTTATTTATTTCCTTTTACCGATGATGCTGACTGTGACAGTGGACACCTCGGAATTGGGATATAGGTACTAACTTTTTACAACCTATGTTAATTCAGAAACCATTTCTCGGAATAGGGTTCTTATACCGAAATAAACAATTAGGATTGGGACAATATTTCACCTGGGAAAAGTTATTAATATTTAATTTATCGACTTTCATCTGTCGTTCCTGTTTTGCAGTACCTAGTCATAGATCGGGTACGTCGATACATGACGTCGAAAATAATGGGGGTCTTTATTATTTATAAGTTATAAGTATGTCCCAATTATTCATAGGTTGGTACATAGATTTTTGCCATTATAAGACTCAGTTATTTAGACAATTACATGGTTAGGCATTAAAATAACATTTATATATTTTATCTCTGACATAATTTGACGTAAATGCATTGTTAAATGTTAACATTTTGACACAAGCATAATATAACATAAATACAATGTGAACTTTTGTCATTTTGCCACCGCAACATCATAACCAATAAACTTTGTACATTTTGACACCTACACATTCGAGCCATTTGGACATTCAGTCATACGAGCAGCGATGACCCGGGAGGTAATATCACATAAATCACAAGAGTCATCTTGGGAATCATTCATTTCATCATATCTTTACGAACTCCTTTATCTTCTATGCCAAATATTATGCAATCGTCTGCTTGTTTTCCGAATACCTTACACCGCTTCAATAAATTTATTTGAGAATAATAGTACAACTCTAAAGACTCTCCAGGGGGCCTACCGCCTAACAATATTAAAATCTATAGGCTATAGCTTTCAATACTGCTTTCATATTACTTTAATATCGCTTTTGAAATGACAAGTTGACGCCATAAACTATAGAGCGCGATAGCGAGAGCGATGGCGATAGAGTTAGGCGGTCGGGGGGCTAGACGTGTTCCTCTATTCAGCATTTCAGTTAATAATTCGGCATAGTTCTCGGTTGACGGAAAGGATTCTTGTAACAAGGTTTTCCACTCTACCCACGAATGCTTAATAGAAGGCCCTGATACCAAGTTTTCGCAAGACTAATTAGTTTGGGTAAAGCGTAATGCACAGTTTGCTTATCGTTCCAGTTGTAAATGTCAGCACATTCGTCTACTTTACTTATCCACATATCAATCGTTTGCTCTTTGCTATGGGGGTCCAATTCCGGGATAGCGTTACTTGTTAAGGGAAACGATTCGCGATCCTTGTTCTTAAATATTTTTACAAGGTCTTCAAGGAGATTAGTAGGCTCAACCTTAGGGCCTTATCATGCTAGCGGTTTGCGAGCGTTTTCAAAGCGGAGCGGGCGCGCCGCGGCTGCACAGCGAGTACGTCGCGGACACGTGGCAGTTAGGCAGCCCTTACACAGTCAATTGGGATCGCGATCGTGTAGCTCTGATCGCGATCACAGATTGATGGATTGCGCTACAACAGTACACATTCAATCTTGATTTCGTCAGTCCGTGTATCCTTCGCCGCGTGAATACGTGTTAACATGGATCTAAATAAAGTTAAAACTATATTATCCCTTGTCTTAGCCCTAACTTTGAAGAAAAGGATTCGAAAAAGGCGCTGGGTTAAACAGTGGTTACAGAAAAGAGAAATGTATACTCATTGAAATCTTCTTAAAGAAATACAACTAACTGTTGAAGGTGATGATTATAAAAACTACTTCAGGATGGATGAAAAATCTTTTAACAAGTTACTACAAATGATAACTCCATATATAAAAAAACAAGATACTTGTATGAGGAAAAGTATAACACCTAAAGAAAAATTAGCAGTAACATTACGTTACCTTGCTACAGGTAGAAATATTGAAGATTTAAAATTCTCTGCAATCATGTCTCCTGCTTCTATAAGTGAAGCAATAAAGGTTACTTGTGGGGCTCTTATTTACGTGCTCAAGGATTATATGAAGGTAAGTAAAAATATTATTTTTAATACTGTAGGTATGTTTATTGGGCATAAATTAAATGAGGAGTGACGGAACAAAACATGATAATTCCAAGATGTCTAATTTTTCACAAAAGGTCAAAAACCGGCAACTACTTTGCCTTTGTACAATTAAAGAAAATATGGGTTCTAATGAATAATTAACTGTAAAAACTTATTAAGCATGTTTTTTTTTTTTTTATTATTTCAAATTGTGTATCTATTCATATGTAAAAAATGGAAATATCATGTTCTGATCAGACCAGACGAAAATATCATGATTTGTACCAAACTATTTGGAAATATCATGTTTTGAAAAAGTAATGTTAGGAAATAACATTTTATGTTATGGATTTATTATTTATTGATTAATTAAAATATGGGACAAAAACACAAATAATTAATAAAAATTAAATTCTTATGTCTTCTGTATCCATCTCAGTACAAATACACACTTCATCATCATCAATTTGCTCATTTTGTTCTGTAATATTTCTAGAACAGCTTAATATTTGCTTGTACCATTCTAATGCTGAAAGGTTCTCCCAATCAGCACCAAACTGTTTTATTAATAGACTGGTCACATCATTTTTCTTTGCAAGACTCAGTCCGCGTTCTTCCTGAATTTGTTCCATATTTCTGGGGTGACGTTTGCCCCTTTTCAGTAGTGATATAAACTGTTCTCCTGACTCAAATCTATAGTTTGGTGAAGGTTTTACTACGCAGTTCAATTGTCTGCCCTGAGAAGATTTGCACTTCTTTAATATAATTTTTTTCATACCTTGTATGCCCACAAGTTTTTTATAGTGATTTTCTAAACCTTTTACATCATACAAACACCATTCTTTACCAAGCTCGCACACTCTGCCATGTTTAGAAAATATTTCAAAATATTCTTGCCTCGTAGTAATCACTGGCATTTTTTTCACATCTTTCTCAATTCTACCAAATAAACGGTCTGCTGGCAGAAAACTATGCCCTCGCACTGGAAAAAAAAGTTGTATTTCCCTAACATGTGTAGGGGACTTATTTTGAAGCCAAAATAGCAGCATATGCAACACATGGCTGTTTTTATTTTGGCCCCCGCAGCCATCACAAAAAAGTCTTACTAACTGCACATTAGCCGGTATTGTTTGAGTATTCAAAAAGCAGTATAACGCAGATCCAATTGAAACAGCACCCTTGCCAGATTCTGTTTCATCCCAATTATACAGGCTAATCTGACGGGAATAAAAAGCTTCCTGAATTGGTGTCCTCGGTAGAGGAAACACCTGCTGGAGATCAAAACATATAGTGATACTATTATCAACCTTTTCTTTCAAAAGTTTAAAGAAAAAGTTAGCTCGCAATTTATGTATGCGAAGTTTTGTCATTAGTTCTTGTTTTTTTGATGATTTTTTTGATGATTTTGACTATTTTACGGCTTCGGCACTCTAAAATTTAAGCTAATAAAGCGTTCAAAAGTCTGTATGACACGAAACATAGGAAATAACCTATTTTGTGCCAACTTTCAATGTGCGTACCAGAAATGTATGAAATGTATCATGTTTTGTTCCGATTTCGTTTATTAATATTTTTAAGCATGGAAATATCATGATTTGCATCAAACTTTCAACTTTAGAGGCGATTTACTGCAAGCATGATTTGAACCACATCAGCGTAACGGGCGACGTAATTTATGGTATTCTGTCGAATGTCATTGCTAACTTTTTTTTACAAAAAATGGAATTATCATGTTTTGTTCCGTCACTCCTCAAATATCGTTAGGATTTTAATCACGAAACAATGAGCCAACTGTATATTCTTCAGTATCAGGAATATTTAGGTAATATGTTGTATCTTGGGGTATTCCAGAAGAATTCGAAGTAGTGGCAGCATTGGTCTTTGGCGTTATCACTATTTGCGATGCAAATCCTTTTTGGCAGTTAGTTTGGCTAGAATATCCTGCAGAGGAATGCAAGTTAACGGGTGTAGGAGATGGATCCACCGAAGAATGCTGCATATTTGGCGGAGTAGGTGGACTAATAACAGAAAAAGTCTGTGCAGGACCAGCCGAAGAATATTGTGCGTGCGAGGGAGCAGTGTATAAAGATTCAGATGGGGATGCAAGGGGAAGATGTGCTGAAGAGGAATGCAATGTAACGGGTGTAGGAGATGGAGTCCCTGAACAGTACTGCATGTGTGAAGGAGTCGGTGGATTTAAAACAGAATTTGTCGGTGATGGTGACGGCGAGTTGCGTGATAGTGGCGAGTTCTCATTAATTTTTACAGAAAACCTGTGAAGATTTCCCAAGCCCGCTTCAAATATGTCCTACCTGTTAACCAAAATCCTTACCTGTTGACTGTTGTCTGACTTCTCGGTATTATATAAAAAAGAAAGCAGTTCGAAGGATTTTGACTTTGGTGTATACAAATCGTCAACACCGGCCCCAGATCTTTTGGAAGCAGCAATTTTTTTTAATTCTCTTCTACAATTCGATCTCAAGCTGTTGATTTTTTTACGAACCTTCTCAACTGTGGCTTTAGGCTTAATTTTTTAAATATCTCCAGCAATTTTTTATATCCAACTTCTCGTTTGTATTTATTTTTGTAGTGTGAATGCTGGGAATGCCACAATTCTGGTAAAGTTTCTAATAGTATTATAAAATCTTCTTCAACTTGAGGAAGCGAAGGTGAATCTGGCGAGTTGAGGTCGACCGGCGACAGCGGCGAGCGAGAGCGCGTGTCATTGACGTCCATCTTGCATAGCGCGTAGAGTAGACTGACGCGATCCTGCGTTTACACGTTCAATCTTGATCGTGATCACGGGATTGCGATCAAGATTTCAAAATTTCTAGATATTGTGTGATCCGATGTCGCGATCTGTCAATCTAACACGTTACACAGTAAATCTGGATCGCGATCACTGATCACGATCAAGAATGGCGATCTGGATTGACTGTTTAATGGCTGCCATACGCAACGTTTTCGTCGCGTGTTTGTAGCGAGTTAATGACGTACAGTACACTCAGTATCAAAATGGATTCTCACGAGGAAACACTGCTGTTGATTCTGAAAAGAAATCACTATAAATTGTATCTTCAGCGTAACTAGGTATTTACTTTACTATGGCTCTTGAAGCGAAGCCGAGCAAGAGAAGATTCCGCCAACGATTTACCCACGGATGAGAAAAAGTCATTGACAAAGTTAACTGAATCAGCAGGGGAGGTATTTATAGACAGTAATTCAATGTTCTGTGTTTTAGTGGATTTTAGGTTTGTTATATTTTTAATCGTGTTCCACAGTAGCTTAGAATTTTTTGTTGATTCCGTCAATAGTTCTCTCTCATATTTCCGTTTCAATTTCTTTAGTAGTTTGTTACAGAAGTTGCGGTACCTTTTATATGTAATTTGTAAAATCTCATTACCAGGATCAGATTTTAATTTCTTTTGCATTTTGTTTCTGTTTCTGATACAACGCAAAATGCCAGGAGTAATCCATGGCTTTATTGTTCTTTTGCTTTTTGGTAGGTATTTAACAGATTTACTCTCTTCCAAGGAATCACATAATTTGGATATTAACTGACTTGCAATAAAATTAGGATCATTACATAGCAAAAGAGATGACAAATCTTTGCTTTGTAAAACAGAAATAGCTTTTTTAAAGTCTATGTAGTTTACGGACAATCGATACTTTGCTTTGAACTAGATAAGTTAAGAAAGACAGCACTATGATCAGTAACTGTAGTATCCAATACAGCAATAGAAGCTGTGATTTTAGGTTTATCTACCTTTAGCATGACGTGATCAAGACAACTGTTTAGTCTAGTTGGAAGTGTGTGACCAGATAATATACCGTGTGTCGCTAACATGTCTAAGTAATTAGTTCTATTGTTAAACTCAAACGTTGTTTCATTTGTTTTTGGTATCAGATTAATATTTATGTCTCCTGTTATTATAATATTTCTACATGCTTTAATAGTTTCCAGATAATTACTGAGAGAGCTAATAAAATTTTGCGCATTCGAATTTGATGGAGAACGGTATATTCCAAGTACAACAGTATCATTTATATCCATGCGCAAACACGATGCTTGCCCTAGTTTAACTTCTTTGAGATCTTATATATCTTATCATATATCTTTTTTTTGAGGGTTTATATTATTTTTAACATAAAATACCACTCCATCGTTTTGATTTAGCTTATCAGTTGTAGCAAATGATGAATAGTTAGCAATATAAGGTATTGGTTTATTTATATCTAGCCAGCATTCCGTGAAAATTAAAATGTCAATATCAAAGTTTAGATTTGCCACAGTCACCTGAAAATCATCTAGATTGCCATAGATGCTCCTGATATTCTGCGTTATAATTGTTAAATTACTTTTATTTAGGCAAAACTTTTTTTCCTGTATAGAACATTCTTTTGAGAATGCAATTTTTACTTCGTCTATTTCGTTTAAAGTGTTAAGAGGACTAACCATTATAAACTTTTATTTTTATTGTTTTGTGTTTATGTTTTAAGCCGTCGTTATATTTATAAAATTTTGTGGTTTTAACTGGCACCGATAACAATGACAGTAACAATAGGTTTTGGTGAAACAACATTTTTGTGTCGTAGATAATTAATGAATATGCATCAGTGTGAAACAGATAGATAGTTTGCTTGAGTAAGTTTGTGGTAAACATTATGTCTGCAAAAATACATAACAGTCTAAACTTTAAATAATATAAAACAAGATATGCAAACCAGAGTTGATAATCTAAATCTAGTCACTTATTCATATCCAATAAAAGTTGTTGTATTTGGGATTCACTGTTTATCTGTAAAATCGGGGACTGCTCGTCCTTTCTTAAGTAAATCTTACCATAGGCCGTCCAACAGAATTTAAATGATTTTGCCTTAACAAGATCACGTGACAAGAAAAACAATCGAGAGGCCTTGACAGTAAGGTGCTCCGAGACGAACACTGGAGTGTCTTCAGCAGCGCGCAGTCCCAGATGTTTTGCACATAGTTTTGACTTGTGTTTAATGTTAAATGCTTTACACATTTTCTGGATGTCATTTTTTAGTATAGTAGACGAGGTTTCTACTATTATTGGGGTATTTTTTAAATTCTCATTTTTGCCGCGTATTCTATATATATATCCCTAATGTCAGTCTTTTTAATCTGGCAGCCTATGGTAGTGCCAAGATACATTACCATGTCTGTTAAATCCTCCTTAGTTTCATTGTTCTTTTTCGGAACATTTTTTATCTCTAAGTTAACTTTTCGGCAGTCTTTTTGCATATCTTCAATTTTGTTTTCTAATATAATAATAAGCTTTTTGTCTTCTTTTCTTTGCCCCTCCAATTGTTCAATTTTTTTCCTAAATTCATCATTTTGTGCCGACAGATATTCAACAGATTTTTCGATATTATGGTTTGTGTGCTGTATTTCTTTTAAAGTGGCAGCGCTTTTCTTAAATTCCTTTTCTTGAGTGGACAAAACTCCCAAAATCATCTCCTTCATTTCCTCCTTGAACTTATTAAAATCAACAGTAAAATCATCCTCTCGCTTTCTTTTGTTGCGCATTGAGATAAAACTTTGTGGCGTTGCTTTACCAGTTTGTTGTGTTTCTGAATCCGAAAGTGATTTATCAAGCGCATAATCCATCTTAGTATTTAATAAATTTCAATGTAGGCTATGTTGACTCGATCGTATAAGTATTTACCACAGGGTTGCGTTTCCAATAGTAAGTGTGCGTTACCTCAAGAAGTGCCGTGGACGTAGCAGCAGACCCGTATCGTAGCACGTCACGTAGTAAAACGTAGACCTGAAGGCGGGACCACCGTAGCGTATCGATGACGTAGATCCCGAGCGATAGACAGAGTCAAAAATAGCAACTGTTCGACTCACACTTGAGGTAAGTGCGGGGAGGGACTTCTAGGCACATTGCAACCAGCAAGATCCCGCGTCGTCGCCGATAAGCAGAATTGTACTTAATTATTAATTTCGGAAGGTGCAAGCGTGTTGCAAATTTAACTTTGTTATTGAATAACAACTGTGTACGCGTCCGCTCACGGCAACGTCTCAGACGAAAGCACAGAACACAATTACTCCTAGCGGAGAAGAAGGACAACTTCATAGAAAGTGGTTTTAATAACGCCATCTTACTTTTTCCTCGGTAACTAGGGATACAGCGCGGGAATTTTAAAAATGGATTCTTGTTGTAGGGCTAGGGATAAAATTTTAAATGAAGAGGGTGTGCCTTTATTTGTAAGGAAACCTAATATTAGTGAAGTAGAAGTATTAATATTCACTATATATTAAGTTTCCTTACAAATAAATTGTACAAAAATTAACGAATAAAACATTACAGTAATAGACAAAAATGTTTATTTGGTTCAAGAAAAACATACAACTATTGACAGCACATTTTGTCCTAACTGCTCAATTTACAAAACTCGAAATAATTAAATAACACGGAAAAGATCATTAGTTTGTAACATGATTAGTTTCATAGACTAAAACACCACACAAGAAATTATGCGTTATTTCTGTAGTCCTAGTAGTCTTTCTTTCAGGACACATTACTAAATGTTTGTTTTATAGTAAATACCTAGGTACAAATCGCGCAAAATAATTTGGCGTGTGTCAAAGGAGAGCGCTGATCGTCAGAAATAAGATTCCCATGTCATAATTTAGTTCCAGATATCGACACCCGCCAAGTTATTTTTCGCGCACTGTACTGTACATGCTTAGTTAGCAACAAAATTAGTGCCCATTAGGCTAAACTTGGTTTTTTATACACACATAATAAAAGGCCAAATTATACAAAATCATTAAGGGCAAAGATTCTAATATTCTACCTTAGATTTTGTGTGGTATGGAAATCAATTTGACTTCCATACTACACAAATGTATTAAAAGGTTTTGCATTTTAAATGGATATCATTTTACATAAATAACTGTGGAGTTAAGAAAAAAGGATATGAGTACATACACATGTGTTTTATTAGAAAAAAAAATATTAATGATCAATTTTACTCAACTCATCTCCTTTTTGCTTGACACCACAGTCACTGTGGTGTCAGAAAAAGGAGATGGTGTTCTAAAATTGATCAATAATTGAATTATTAATAAACATATGTGTATGTACGTACTCACCTCCTTTTTGCTTGACACCACAGTAATTTATTTATGTAAAATTATATCCATTTTTCGTTTAAGAGCGGATGCTGAACTTTCTTCTGCTAATGACCGATTTTTTAATATGCAAAACCTCTTAATACATATCAAAAATACACTTTGTGTGATAATATTAATATTACTGTCTTTGTGACTTGAGCAAGCTTCCATGAAATCAAAATCTACATTTGTTTTTAAGTTATCAATTATTGTTTTTTTAAAAAAACGTCTGTGTGAATTTCCTTCCAAAAATGCATTTATGATTGAAGCACAAAGGGAATTGATCAGTTTGTTAGGGTGCTTTGGCCTGGCGTGGACATTAACTACACTCGGCGTCAAAAAAATCGCACCTTTTAAAAATCATCTTTAAAAATTCTTAAACCTTATGTAGAGGATAGTGTTGGGTATCATTAGAAAGGTAACAAAAAGGAGTATCAAAAAACAATTAAATTTAACTTTCTGTTTCTGTTTAATTATAATTATACAAACAACATTAAAATTAATAAAATAATAAAAATCCTTAATTAAGTCCTAATTAACAACAGATAATTTACAAAGAAAAATGTACAAAAAGTGTCTTAAAATTAACTTAAAATCTAGTGTTACCCCCCCTTGCCCTGATCACGGCTTCCATACGGTCCCTCATGGACCTCACCAACTTCAGGAGCTCTTCTTGAGGGATAAGCCCCCATTCTTCAATCACCGCGTCTTGGAGCTCCTGTAGAGTCGAAGGAGCTGGATCCCGAGATCGAACCTTACGTTTAAGATGGTCCCAGAGGTGCTCTATAGGATTCAGATCCGGACTTCGCGCTGGCCACTGCATCACAGAGATTTGGGACCTCTGCAAGAAGTCGCTCACGATGCCTGCAGTGTGAGCGCGAGCGTTGTCGTGCATTAATGTGAACCCCTCGCCAAAAGATTCGGCAAAGGGGACCACATGCACTTCCAGGACCTCAGTGACATAGCGGCGAGCAGTCAGCGACCCTTGTCCGCGAGCACCTCCAGTCCGGGAGACGCAGACAAGGTCGGTTTTGCCGGCAGCAGACATACCGCCCCAGAACATGCAGGATCCGCCACCATATTCCACCGTCTCCTGGATGCAGGCTTGGGCGAAACGTTCACCCTGCCTCCGGTATACTCTTCTCCGTCGGTCGTTGCAGAAAAGAGACACTCGCGTCTCGTCTGAGAAGAGAACAGCTCTCCACTGCTCAAGGGTCCAATCGACGTGGTCACGAGCAAACTGCAAGCGGGCTCGCCGATGCGCTGCAGTCAATTTTGGACCCGTAGCAGCTCTGTGGGCCGCTATCTTCTTCTCCTTCAATCTTCTTCTAACCGTAGATACGCTTACGGTGCGTCTGCGAACTGCCTGGAGCTGCTGTTGCAACTCAACAGCGTTGGAGAAACGATTTCTCAAAGAGTTCGACACAACGAACCGGTCGTCTCTTTCCGAAGTGCAGCGACGTCTACCCGAACCGTGTCTGCGGATATAGCCACCGGTCTCTATGAAGCGCTGGTACACTCTTCGAACGGAATAACGGCTCAGGTTCAGTTGCCGGGCGACATCACACTGCCGCACCCCTGATTGCAGTAGTGCAACCACTTGAGCGGCTTTATCAGCTGTGGTATCCATCAAAATCTGTGCGTGTGTCCTCTTCAACGGTTGAATAGCGAATGACCCACATTGAACCCGTGTTGACCGTTTTATACCCACAAAGGAAGCGCAACTAGCAACTCTCACGGGTAGCAAAATTTGCATCGAATTTTTGTGACACTTTATTTGTTGCATTAGGTTTTATTTGATAATGAAAAGTAATGTTTTTTATTAAGTTAATTAAGTAACCTTGTAAATAAAATCATAATTAATGCGACTGCATGTGCATATCAAGAGTAAATGACATTTGAAAGTGATTTTCTAAGAGGTGCGATTTTTTTGACGCCGAGTGTATAATAATAAATGAATTCCTATTTAAATATTTCATACCTAAAAGAAATTAAATAACATAACAAAGTTGCAGCAAGTCGTAAAAAACATGCCAAATGTAGCATGCGTAATATTATGATTTTGTTACTAAAACTCATAAAAAAATATTATCTCTTTCTAAAATAATATAAGTATTATTCTTTACTTTAAAGATATTTACTTATTTATGCGTTATGGTATAGAATATTATAAGTAGGTGTAATTTTAAGGGTGTCTAAGAAAAAAAAATCTTAATATGTCAGGGAGTGTAATACTAGCGCATAAAATAAAACAACATTATTTCGTATAATGGCTTTATTCAGAATCATATGTAATCAAAATATTGTCTAGAAACTGGGCAGGTGGTGTAATATTATTTTCATGCCTTGCCCAGCTTAAATACCACATTATTGTCATAACGTGAGCACAGCAACCCACCGTTCTTCGGCCTACCAGGCAATTGCAACAATATTGATTAATTGCTTCTCTGCCTTGTTCATTATTATTAAATAAGATATAAACAAAATATATTTTTCGGCTTATGAGCTGATTCTGTCAGTGTTGCCAGGTAATAAAAAAAATAGAATAAAAATAGAAAACGTTTTCTTATTCAAGTACCAGAATTCGATTATTCATTTATAAAACGAATGTTATCATATTAGCGTTCATGTGGTAACCCAAAATTAAGTCCTGCAACGCTGCAACTAAAAAATGGCGGTGCTTTGTTCATGCAATCGGCGAGAATACTTATTATTTCATCTTTTTTAACAGAACACTTTCCTGCGATGAGTGTTGCGTCAATAATTATTAACGAATTTATTATATTTATTCGTAACAATACTTTTTACTGAGCAACTTGTTCAAACCAGGCCGAAATTGGCCATTCCCATTCTACACATGCTATCATATCTTTGGTAACATAGTTTAATCTGTTTTCAAAGTCCCTATATTCCCTGCATTCTACAAACATATGTAATTCATTAGTGCAATCAGACAGAAATATTTGTTTGCAATTTGCGCATTCCTTAACTGGCAATTGTTTTATTAGAAACCCGCACACATATGCACATGCTTGCACATCAGCAGTAGTTTCATTCATTGCTTCGTCTACTTCGAAAGAAAGAGTTGAAGAAACACTGAACGTTGTTTCACATTCCACTTTATGTGAGCGTGTAGGTTGTGAGTCTGATAACAATGTGTCGAAATTATTTATGATGACATTGTTATCATTTTCACAGTTCCCAGATGTACCCATGTGGGACAGACTAGTTAAAATGGCAGTTTTTAGGCCCGCCACAAACTGACCACAAGTCGGGTTTGTATTTGAGCCACAGTTGCCACGAATGCACCCAAAAAGATTTTCTAACGGGTCTTGCTGTAACCTACGTGTAGCAATACTTTTAATGTTGTGTTTTTGGATTAAATTGCGCCATAATCTTTCTACAGCGTTGATGGTCCATATCCATCCTTCCTGTGATGGAGGCTTTCTTGAGATTCCTACAAACTTCATTGTGGAGAAAAATAATTTCATTTCTGAAAATAAATCTTTATGGGGGCTTGTAGCCGTCAAATTGGTAGCATGTGGCTTCCCTCTTCGCAAATCCGAGGAATCACTGTTTAACGAGTCAAACAGTTTGTCCATATTGGATATAACGTTTGCTGTGACAGCAGCCTCTGCAGTTAATGAACCTGTAAAAAAATATTTAACATTACCAAGTAGCAAAAGAGTTTTATTACAATCAATAAAATAAACAAATATTTTAGTTATTTTTTTTTATGAAAATGCATACCTTCAGATATTTTTGCAAACATTCCTGCTGCAACAGAATGGCTTAGCACTTGTGCTGCCAAATTAACCTTCATCTTTTGCTTACTATTAGGATTTAAATGATCCTTCTTTAAACATGGAGCAAACACGAAATTTGGATTGGCATTATCCATATCAAAAAAACTGCTTAATGTGGCTCCATTTTGCAACACCTGGAATTAAATTTAACAAAATGATTATAGTTAGATAAGTTAATGTCCAGAAATGACCCTATTTTATTTTTATAATACTTTGGTGTATTTCACCCAGAGAAATAGAAGTTATATTTACCTTTGCCCACCCTGCCAGTTGAGTGTATATTCGAGGTGCATTCAATGTCATATTTCAGAAATAAATAGCGGAAACATTTCAGTAAATGTGGCGTGTCAAACATTGTTATGATTTCTTTGCCTCCCACTGTTATACAGGGTGTTTGGTGCATCGTGTGCCAAATCGAATGGGGTGATTGGAGGGGTCTTTGGCTACCTCTTTAGCCCCTATAAAAAAATCTTGGTCCAACTTAATTTTTTACGCTGATTTTAATTTTTTTTTGGGTGAATATTTATTAAAGTCTACATTAAAATTTTAATACAAAAAAAATTGTTAGGTCTAGCTTAATTTTTTGTTTTATGTTTATTTTGTAACGTTGTACGCTTCTACCGATACCAAAATGACTCGCCAGCAACATCTAGTTTTTTTTTTACAGCCCCGCAAAGTTTTCTAAGTAAAAAAATAAACTTGAACGTCAACTTTCGATATCAATTAAAAAAAACTAAAAGTGATCTAGTTCTTCCAATTTTTTTAAAACATCTCTGGACTGTCCCCTTTCTAATGGTGTGCAATATGCCATGAAAATTAATTAGTAACATCTCATATTTGCAAATTTTCTGTACTTAGTCGCAATTTTTGAATATTCAATAGGTGTAATAAAAACAAGTTTTTGCGTCAATAACACTCATAAGGCAGGTAATTATTTAAAATTTCATAGGTCTAATTTGAAATAAAAAATAAAATTGCATTTTAACATTTATTTCACCGTTTTTACAGTTTAGTTTTGTAAATCCTGCTCAAATTGTTGACCTCTGTTGCGAATGCAGGCCCGACATCTTTTTCGTATTTCCACAGTTGTTGTGCGAAGCCGTATTTCGTCCTTAATAGTACTGAAGGCCGCTTCTATACGTTGGACTAGTACCTCCCTCGTTGGAACCTCTGTGGCGTATACCAGCTCTTTGGCACGTCCACAGACATAAAAGTCTAACGGAGTTAGGTCAGGGGAACGTGGCGGCCATGCAATAGGCCCATCGCGCCCAATCCACGCATTAGGGAACATTCTATCGAGATATTCCCTCACAGTCAAACGCCAATGCGCGGGACAGCCGTCATTCTGAAAGACTATGGGAACATCTTCATTAAATACGGGCACCTCGTCCAATAATTCGGACAGATCATTTTGCAGGAACTCTAAATAATTATCGGGCAGGTAATGCGGTCCAATTACCTGATTCCCAATCACTCCTGCCCAAACGTTCACACTAAACCGTCTTTGAAAAGATTTCTGTCTTCTGACACGTGGATTTTCCGTTTTCGGTGCCCAGTGGTGCAAATTGTGTAAGTTAAGAACCCCTTCTTTGGTAAATTTGGATTCGTCCGTCCACAGTATTCGTTTTAAAAAATCAGGATCATCCACATCCGTGTGTAACAAAAACTGACAAAAATGCACTCGTCTGTCAAAGTCACCACCCTCTAAACCTGCAACAAACAAAAATCTTTTAAATTCCTCTTGAGCAGTAAGTAATTAGCACTAAAAGATTTTCAAGTAAGCAAGCTGTGAGCACATAATAATAACCATTCACTTGCTAACAGTGACGTCATAAAACTTATTACCTGCTTAACAAAGGCAACGTCAAACAAAAGTTTAAAATTACGTACCTTGCACCGGAGTATAGTGGAATGGATGTTTTTCGTTTTGTCGAAGGACTTTCCACACTTTCCATATTGAAATATCAAGATGTGCCGCCACATTTCTAATGCTTCTTGTAGGGTCTTCCTCAAAAAGTGCCAGTATTCTCTCGTCCACTTCAACATTATGTCGCACAACATGGCCCCTCGGTTCATGAAAAGTGACACTGCCAGTTTCGCGTAAGCGCCGGTACGTGTCTTGGAAGACTCTGCGGCCAGGTAATCTTCGACCAGAAAAGCGTTCCTGGTAAAGTCGTTGCGCTGCACGAGCGACACCACGGGCTTCTCCATAAGCCATTATGATGTCCGCATATTCTTCGTTAGAGAATGTCGCCATTGCAATAACAAAAAAGTCAACAAAGTTTAACAACAACACCGAAAGTTAATAAAACGTAACAAAAAGAAACAAAACTTAACGATAGCAAAACAACTAAATGAAAGAATCGTGGAGTACAGTGAACTAGCACACACGTGAGGCAGCAGAGGCAGTGATGTCTCAACTAAAAAAATGGCGTGGCCGGGTCGACGCGGGCTTGCGGGGGCCGTTCGCGATTTGTTCAAACAGGTTTGCGCTATGCAAGAAAGGGATAGAAGATAATTTTCACTTCGCTAGAATGAAAAAACAAATTTCACCTGTTTCAAACAAACAACGGGCGGTTCATTATTCACCTTATGAAAGAGACAGAAAATGTAATCTGCCTGAGTGTTATTAACGCAAAACCATGTTTTTATTTCACCTGTTAAGTATTAGAAAAAAAAGAAGGAGGTTCTCTTGAAGTCTGTTAAAAATTGCGACTAAGTACAGAAAATTTGCAAATATGAGATGTTACTAATTAATTTTCATGGCATATTGCACACCATTAGAAAGGGGACAGTCCAGAGATGTTTTAAAAAAATTGGAAGAACTAGATCACTTTTAGTTTTTTTTTAATTGATATCGAAAGTTTACGTTCAAGTTTATTTATTTACTTAGAAAACTTTGCGGGGCTGTAAAAAAAAAACTAGATGTTGCTGGCGAGTCATTTTGGTATCGGTAGAAGCGTACAACGTTACAAAATAAATATAAAACAAAAAATTGAGCTAGACCTAACAATTTTTTTTGTATTAAAATTTTAATGTAGACTTTTATAAATATTCACCCAAAAAAAAATTAAAATCAGTGTAAAAAATTAAGTTGGACCAAGATTTTTTTATGGGGGCTGAAGAGGTAGCCAAAGACCCCTCCAATCACCCCATTCGATTTGGCACACGATGCACCAAACACCCTGTATAAGGATGCTCTGACGATGCGCCCAAGGTTGACAGTGCCCTTCTATTTACGCCATCCATGTCGCATACTGTTGCAGCTATGTGTACTCCAGCTTCAGAGCATTGATTTAAAACCTGAAATACAGAAACAAAAATATAATTGTGCAACAAAATACAAATTTAAAGTTTAATTAAAGTTAGTTTTTAATTAAAGTTTTAAAGAAAAGCAAGCACCAGCACTGGCTTCTGTAAGTTTTATATACATAATTTACGATGAACTTCTATTTCCTAAAGACAAATTTATTGCAATGATATGTAACATTGCATTGGAAAACATAAATGTAATGTTTTACAAAAACTAATTACTTACCTCTTTTATAAGAGCTGATAGTCTGTCTGCAGTAGAAAAACCACTTGAAAAATAATGGGCAATTGGCTGTTTAACCCTTTGTCTTACACCTCCAATCATAAATACCAATGCATACCCAGCAATCAGTTCTGATCGTCCTTGTGACCCATGGTCTTGGTATCCCTCGATAACATCACCTTTTGGCTCATAATGTAAATGCTTTTTCAATGACATTTCATCCCACATTAATATGAATTCATTATTCATTGGTGCTAGTGTCTTAACAAATTTTTTTAAAACTTTAAAAACTGATTGATGGCAACCAACACCAAAGGGTACCTTATTCAATAAAGTTTTTAATGTGGTTGGTGATGGCAGTAGAAAGATTCTCCGTAGCAAGCGATAGCATGTTGGTGACCTTTTAAATATTCGTAATGCTATGATCTTTTCTTTTTTTGACCATCTTCGGCCTTTAATTTTACGATCAAAATTCCTGATTTGTCCTTGTAAGAGCAGAGCAAATGTAGGAGTAATCTTATCACATAATTTTTTTACATTCTTTTCATTGGCTAGTGTATTCAGAATAGTCTCGTTGTTTAATTTTCTGATGCACTTATGCAGTTGGCATATCTTTCGGAGGTATTTATTGCATTTCGCTTGCAGGATCTTCTCCTTCTGTGATGTAACTGGTTTACTTTTGGAAGTTGTTGATGTTGAAGGGAGTAATTGATGTTCCGTGGGTTCAATTGTTATGCCTCTTAGTGGTGGGACCATTGTGGAAGGTCCTGGCTGTTCATAGACAGGTACTTCAGTCTGAAAATACAATACAAAATTAGATGGTAAATTAAACTACTCCATATTATTCTTGATTGGGTAAAAAACTTAAGGAAAGATAAAAAAATAACAAGGGTACTCAGTAATTACTTACATGTGCATTTTTTTTGGTAGTGGTTGTTGTTGATGGTAGTGGTTGATCTACCGTGGACTTATTTGTTACATCTCTCAGTTGTGGTATCATTCTGGAAGGCCCTGGTTGATTTACTTCATAGACAGGCAATTCAGTCTAAAAAAAAACAATACCAAATAGAAAAGGTATTACCTAATAGGTAGTGCAAAAGTCTAAGGCCCTTATTCTAGAACAATTTTCAAGCAAAGATCACTTCTCAAGCATAGTTAGAAAGGGATGAATGTATGCGTTGCATGTATTTGCATCCCTTTCTAACTATACTTGAGAAGTGATCACCGCTTGAGTTTTGTTCTAGAATACAGCCATAAAACAAATAGAAAATTATATTTACAAGTACATAACTTTAAAAAAAAGGCAATGGCCCTTTTTAGTTACAGCCACTACTGCAAGTTTCTTGTTGACAAGAGCAGTTTAAAATTATTGACTGATTACAAGAAGTGGGCACAAACAAATTTTATTTATTTTCTAACAAGATGACATCTTTGTATCAAGTTATTTTAATCTCAGATTAAAATTCTTATAAACATTATGGAAACTTTAAAGAAATCATGAGGACTTACATGTGCATCACATGGAACAGCAGTTCTTATAAGGTATTTTCTGGAACTATCTCTGAAATCCTCGTCTTTGAAATGCCTGGCACACACCATCCTGTGCTCATTAAATAATTTCATTTGAAATGCAATAGAACTGACATTCTGTTCAGGGAACAAGAACTTTGCCCATTGCTCGCACCTGTAAATGACAATTAGTTTAGTAATGCACTGGGCGAAAACTGGACGCTAATATCATAGGACCGTTCGTTAAATTTTATTGTCATAAATGAAAATTTTGGTGCTTGTTTACTCACCGGACCAGGTTCCTTAATCCCGGCTTCAGAACTCTGAACAATTTAACTCCATCTACAGAAGGTGAAGAACCACACTTGAAACACGTGCGATTGTTTTCTTTATCGTCACTCATTTTAACACTTTTAAAACAGAGTCCTTTCTAGTGAAATAAAGAATGAAGTCGAACCTAAATCTAACGTACAGTAATAACACTAATTACAACTAATAAACATAACTAATAGAGTCATTTTCTCGGGTATCACAGCACAGAACTGATAAGAAAGGAAATTTCTGACAATTTATCGGAGTCTAACTCAACGATTTAGAATGAAAGAAATCTCACGCGAAAACATAAACATGCACAGACTGCCGCCATATTGAACGCCATTTTGACAGCTGTCAACAGCGTGACATTTGGTAGAAATGGTAGCTATTAATGGTAGCATTGGTAGTTTTCCCTTGTAGGTATCGGCGCCTAGTCCCATACAAAGTCGACGGGGGCTGGACGAAAGAGACAATATGTAGCATTGGGCTTATACTTCGCTAGAGGAGAATCCACAATTGCAACGATTGTGGCTGATACTGCAAAAAAAATATGGGATTCTTTAAAGAATAGATTTATGCCGGTTCCAGATCATGATAAGTGGAAGCGAATTGCTGAACGATACTATACTTTGTGGAATATGCCTAATTGTCTAGGCTCGATTGACGGAAAACATTTTAGAATAAAAAAAATCCCAAATACGGAATCTACTAATTTTAATTACAAAAATTATCATTCTGTAATCTTAATGGCATGTGCCGATGCTGATGGTCTGTTTACAATGATAGAAGTGGGATATGCAGGTAGAAATAGTGACGCAGGTATTTTCAGAGTTTCATCTATGAAGCGTCTTATTGAGGAAGATGCACTAAATATTCGTGCACCAGGACCGTTGCCAATAGATGAAAATAATTACTCATTTCCATTTTACTTTGTTGGAGATGAAGCCTTTCCTTTGGAAAAATATTTAATGAGACCTTTTCCAGGAAGAACTGCCACCAACATCTCACGCATTTTTAATTATAGATTATCCCGTGCTAGAAAAAGTGTCAAGTGTGCTTTTGGCATGTTAACGGAAAAATTTATGATATTCGAATCACCAATACGTTGCCGAACCCCTGAGGTAGTCAATAATATAATTAAAAGTGCCTGTGTATTGCACAATTTTGTGAGATCCAAGGAAGGAATACCATATCGCACAACTAACGTCGGTGAAGGAATTAGTCAACGCCCTGCTGATTTAATGCCACATGATCTGAACCTAGGCCCCAATCCCTCTCCGTTATCTTTAAGAAAATATTTAAATAATTACTTTTTGACTCCACAGACAGCATTGCCGTGGCAATGGGCTTATTGTGTATAGAATTATTTTATTAAATAAAGAGAATAATCAGCTCTTACCTGTAATTTTCATTTTTTTTCCAATTTCTGCCCATGCTTTATCAGTCTCAGTCCTGCGAGAGTAGCTTGATAGTGTGGTATTATACAAACAAGGATATTTTTCCACTTCTAACACAAATGCAATGTTTTTTTGTTCGTTGTCAGCCATTTTGTACAAAAGAAGCCACCCGGTGAATGAAACACGTTTCAAACCGGTTTCAAACTGGTCGCGTCATGTGTGGTTTCTCAAAGCAGTCTATGGCAGAAACTCAGATGCAACTCAAAAGTAACTAGAAGTTGCAGTTTCGTTGCTTTTGCGTTTCACCGTGTGTTCTGGGCCTTAGACATATGCTTGTATTTTTTCAAAACTCCCATGATCTCCATTTTGGCATCCAATTTATTTATTTATTTATTTATTTATTTATTCATACAAAAATCTAAGAAGCTAACAGATTTTGTATCCAAAGCGCTAAAAAGATTAACTATTAACTTGAAATTCTTAGATCATAAGAAAATGTCAATCAATACAATCATGTATTGACAATTGAGCGACCGCGGTGTGACGTGCGCCCGAGTGGCTGGTGCGTCGTTTAAGTAGTGGGGGCCGATTCGATCTGTCCGCCGCTGCGGTGGAGGCGCGGCGTAGCATTAAGCCCGCGTTCCCCCGCGCGCCTCTTCCGTGGCCGCGGAGCCGGTCCGTGCGGCCTTGTCTTGACCACATGTTATTATTTCATCTAATACTGTGTGTGTAGGTACTTATGTATAATTCAACAGGTAAATAAATTAATAATAATAATAAAAAAAATCTGCCAAAATCTCTTGTCTCTGCAGCCCTAACCACCGGCAGCTTGGACCCTGGTTCCGATGCCGGCGGCCCCTATTTTTTATATCTTTTAATGTTTTATTTTTAGAAAATATTTAAAAATGTAAACAAATATGTAAAAAAATAAATAAAGAGAAGAATAATAATAATGCCCCGTTGCCGGCGGCACCTTATATAAGCTAGGTTTTTTATAATGTACTGTGTACTGTAGTATGTGCTTTTGTATTTTACTTTTATATTAATATTATAACAAATCTAGGCTAAGAAAAAAAAGAAATAAAGAGTATAATATTATCAACTACATACTAAATAGATGCCACTTAATAGTATGGTTACATCCTAAAGATATGGGATACCAAAAAGAACATGTAAGTATTTAATGACAAATTTATATTAAAAAAAAATATAATAATAATTACCAAACAATCAGCTAAGGCGTTGTAGTTAATTTCGTCTGCTGGAGACGCTTGATGCGCTTCTTCACGTTCCTCAGTTAAATTGTCAGTGTCGCTGTTTTGTAACATAGTTGAAAGTTCATATTCCGCTTGTTCGCAGGACGATAATGATCCCCGTTTTAGAGTACACGCAATACACCGCCAATCGGTTTGTGGTTTCGAATTTTCATTTTTGGCCAACTTGTTATCACCAATTTTTTTTGGGTATCGTAGCAGCTCTTTAAACTCCCACAAATTTGGCTCTATGCATAGGTGCGGTCGACCTTTTTCAGAGGTCTGTACAGTCTTATAAGGCATGGTGCACTTTATTATTACAAAGTAGTGGTAAGCTAAAAAAAAGTAAAAACAAAGTAGGAAAAGTATTTATTTATTTAATTTAATAATCCACTCTTACATCTATTTTTACAGGATTTAACCTAAAACAATAGTGTAAAACTACTTAATTATAACTTATCACTAATAATGCTATTTCCGTGAATTCATTCAGAGAACAAGAAAATAAGTCTATTTTCTCCGCTATTTGGTTAATAGTGCGCAATGCGCGTGTCAAAGGTGCCTTGCCGAGCAAGTTGGTGCGGCCGCGCGGCACTGCCAGCAATTGCGGCCGGCGGCGGCGCCACACGTATCTATCGGGGACGCACAGGCTCACAATGCTCAATACCTGGCAGTTGTTCATTTTACCCCTAATCAATTTAAACAAGTAGGATACTACTACTATAAAATAATAAATACAATCGATTTAATATAGGTGTGTAATCATTTTAATGGGTTTTATTCAGCATTTATATTATTCATAATCAAAATAATAATACACTTTAATTAAAAATGTTTTTGTGAGCGAAATGCGAATGTGTGTTTTTGTGAGCGAAAAAGTAACAGACCAACGTTTTATGAAATGGTTTATAAAATATTGTTCTGTCTTGAAAATAAAATGAGAGTTAAAAACAACATAAAATACATAATTTCACATGTTAAATGAAATTAATTTGTTTTGTGTACATTATTAAACAACATTTTATTTCATAGTATGTGTAGGCGACGCACCGTTTAGATTTTAGTTTTAATTATTTTTTATTTTTAATTGTTTTGTTATTTTTATTTGTAAGGTGGTGGTGGCAAAAATGTTTGTTAACGGCCGGGCGCGGCTGCGTCCTTGCGGATACAAAACGAACATTTTTTGAATCGGACGGGTAGTAGCCACTAGCACCGCAAGAAACGCCCGCGTCCTCTCGCTACTAAAATTTTATTGTCCCGCGTCTTACTGTTTTATCCATATTTTTTATCATTTAAATATAAAATAGTTTGCTCGTTTTGTGCTGTTTTATTGCTGTCGAGACCGGAAGAACCTACAAAGTAGTCCTTCGAGCCGGATCTGAAGTAATTAAAAACGAAACAGATAGGCAGCATATCTTCCTGTAGGATACATTAGCTTAGAGTCATACTGTATGTAATCATTTGGTTTTTTATTATATATTATTAACAACATGTGTTACATTTTGTAACGTTTATATACTACTCAAAACAAAATAAGGGCCACGAGGTATTTTGTCTGTACCATGAAAATAATAAAACCAATATTAATTTTTTTGTCTCCATAACGAAAACTAATGTTGTTTTTACCGTGTAGACCAATAAATTTATTCCAATAATAATGATTAAAAAAGTTTATTTGCTTTTGAAAGAAAAAACACATTTAAGGTTAAAAATAAAAACAATGTAAAGTTACCGAAAACAAAAGAAAATACTCCATGCTCATCTTTTAGTAACGGGTATGCCCCCCTCGTTTCGTTACGCACTCCTGAAGCCTGGAGTGCATGCTCTCAATCAAATGCCTGACATTTTCCATTGGAATCTCTTCCCAGGCCCTTTTAACAGCGTTGATGAGTTGCTGTTGGTTGTGGATTTCCTGATCACCGTCTCTAACTCTTCGTTTCAACTGTCCCACATGTGCTCTATTGGATTTAAGTCCGGACTGTTCGCCGGCCACGGCAAGACTTGAATTTGAGACGCTTCCTGCGGTGTGATTCTGTAAGACCTTTTTCTAAACTTCGAATCTGAATCCGCTGTGAGTTTTCTGATTGGCATTCTAAAAATTCGATTGACACACTAGCGCTACCCTTGCGAGCGTGGCAACGAGTTGAACTAAATTTACCGTGAGATTTTGACAAATTGTAGTATGGGATGACGTAAGAAGTGGCATTCTGTAAGGTAATCAAAGAGTAGAGTTATATATAGGGGAAAAGAGTTGCAACTCTATGGTAAAATTTGCATGTATGGAAAGTGCTGCCGACAGGCGTGTGTTGGGTGAACTAAATTGTATATTTCGTATATATATATATATATATATATGCCTAGCTATATAGCCTATATCTGGTAGCTTGAAGTTTTAGCCTATAGCTAGGAGTTTTGAAGAAATAAAACAAGATAAATAAATTAATGTATTTTTATTTTATTTAGCTGTTACATACATAACATTTACATACTTTCACAAACATAATTTTAACAAAATATGTACCTACAATATAAGTACGATCAACCATAATAATTAATTAACATTAGGTACATGATAATAATATGGCAAATTTTACGATAAGGCCAAGATTCGGAACGAGATGTGAATGTTATTACCATGAATACCATATTATTATGTACATTGTACATACAAAACTTTCTCAATAGGTGCCTATCATTTGCGAATGACATTTGTTTTATGTTTCATAAAATATTCCAGTGCTGCTTTTTTTATTTTATCATCACCTTCATAGGATATTTTTCCTTCTAATATTCTGTTAACTGATCTGCACCAACTGTAAATAATTATATTTATCGACGTATCAGTAAAATGTTTTTTAAAATCATCTTTGTGTTGTTCGCAATCTAAAAAGTTAAAATCAATAAATAGTTCAAGAAAAGTTTTAATTCTTTCTTTAATATTTTTTTCATGACAATCATCATTAAGAAATGCTGTTGTGGTATTTTGTATATCTTTGAAACAAGCTACTAGGTCGTCTGAAGGATAGCAAAGCCATGTTTTATTATTTTTATATTCTTTGGCTCGTATATATTTGTTTGCTTGATTATCGGCATTACCTAGTAGCTTGTTTTTACAATTTTTGCAGCCTTTGACAACTTTCTGAAGACATTTTGTCAAGGCCCACCCGCAAACATATGCTCTCTGATCAGCCCCGGAATCAGAAATACATCTTGTTTCTTGCATGACATTCAGTGGCTGATCTATTACTATGTGTTGAGATTGCGAGGGAGCACTATTTTTATCTTTATTTTTAATAAAAAACTTTAAAGATTGCAGGCACTTATTACTATCTTCTTCACAGTTTGCATTAATTGCATGGTGGCTGCTAAAATTGTTAAGTAACAATGTTTTAAATGCTCCCTCGAATCCTACACAATTAGGTGCCACATTACGAGCACCCAAACTTCTAATACTTCCAAAGAAGTTTTCAAGTGGGTCTTGATTGAAGTTCCGGGTTAACATTGAATCCACTGAAAATTTCGTTGACAACACTTTCCAAATTTCTTTAAAGCCTTCTATAGTTTTTATAAAATTATTTACGCTTGGTACAGATTTTGTCTCCCCATCACTTTTATTTGACAAAAATTTTACAGATTTTAACATTATTAAAGCTTCTTGCCATAATTTGTGATGAGGAGAATACATTTTCACAGCAGCTCTGTATATTTTTCCGTTTGGTGCAGAAAAACTTGACGCATTAAAACTATCAAATAACTTATCTACTAATAGTAAAAATGGTATTAGATCCCGGCATTCAGAGGGTATATCTCCTCTAGCGGCTAAATTGTCAGTAGCTACTGCCATACTGTAGCTCAATAATTGTACTGCGTTTTTTACTCTCATTTTTTTAATTTTGCTGGGATCTATGTGTTCCTGGGTCAATTTGGGCAAAAGACGCAACTCCCCATGTGACCTGTCTGCTTCGTATACCTGCTGGAAGTATTCCCATTTGATAGTTCTTTCTTTGTTTTCACTAATATATTGCATATTTTTTGTTATTAAATTATTTCTTAATCCTTTAATTAAATGAGGTACGTCAAAGAGCGGGATTATTTCAGATTTATTAATATAAATAATATCTTTTCGCCATTCTTTTCCCGCTCGAAAATATGCAGCCTTAGCTTCAGAAATCAAAGTATTAACAGCACTTACATTTATCGTGCTTTGGTCACAGACAGTTGCTACGATTTTTAGACCAGTAGCTTGTACTTTACTTACAACATCTTTTATAATATTTTTTAATTGAGCACTTGGTAATGATTGCGTAAAGTAATAAGCTACTGGCTGTTTGAAATTCTTTTTTACCCCCTTGACCATGAACACTAATACATGGTTAGCAAATTTTTGCGTTTTTTTGTTGCCATAATTTTCAAAGCCAACAAGATCGTCTGTGTAAACATTGTAGTCAATGTGTGGAGCTATGGACATTTCGTCGAATACTAATGTACACAGACGATCTTGTTGTAACATTTTTCCAACAGTAAGTTTTAACTGTATAAAAATTTTTTCATTAATCCCCGGCGATAATTTAATTTCTGAAAGTAAGCATTTTAATAATTTGATTGATGGTAGTGTAAAATGCTTACACATTAATCTGTAAGATTTAGGGCTCTTCTTATAGAGTGAAAGACATAAAATTTTCTCATCGAGGCTAAATCTCCGACCTTTCTTTTTCTTTTTTCCTTCGACAAATTGCATTCTTGTGAATAATTTTGCTGAGTCCGACATGTTTTTAGTTAGAAGGGTAAAATCTTTTTTGATTGCTTGTTTCTCAGCTACCTTGAGACGCGTTTTCAACTTTAACATTTTTACGCGCAATCGTTGAATTTCGTTCTTCATCTGCAGTCCTTTTCTATTGATCCTTTTAATTTTTTTATTCTGGACAAACTCGGATGTTTTATCTGTAACAATTTTTTTTAGATTAATTTCTACTTATTTCAGCTAAATACACAAATACCAGGGGGTCTCATGTCATTGTCTAAAGCGAAATTTTGATTAATTTCAAATTTGAAAATTAAACATCGAAACAAATAAAAATGTCATATTGGAGAAAGCAAGTAGCCCCCAGTTGAGTTACAAAGTCAAAGATGTTTATTAGTTATTTAGTTGCTACAGTACAAGCTGTACTTGTCACAGAATAGACTTACATAAGAGCTGAATAATTGTTATGAATTAAAAAAATATTAAAATGGAGAAAAGAAACATTACCTGCATCAAATTTTGTCCCTTGAACTTGAGCATGGCATATCTCATTTGAAGAAGGTTGGTTTGTTATATTAGATAGAGGTGTAGTCTGCACAGATTCTGTTCTGGGGCGACAGTAGTCGTTTTTTACCTCCACAAGAGTATCCATTAATTGGCATTCACCTGTAACGTAACATTGGATTAGTATCATAAGCACATTACAAAACAAGTTCCAAAAAGTAATTTATAGATCTTTGTGTATACCTATTAATTATAACTTAATTTTGACATAAACAAACACTTCTGTAAAAATACAGGATAGGTGTAGTAAAAAAACCAGAAAATAATAACATGTAAGTCCATAGGTCACCATTATAAAATAACAATAATTACCTGTACCAATTTTTATCTGTGTAACTTGAGCATGGCACGTCCCACTTGATGTAGGTTGGTTTGTTTTATCAGACAGAGGTGTAGACTGCACAGATTCTCTTCTTGGGCGACAGTAGTTGTGTTCTATCTCTACAATAGTGACCACTGATTGGCGTATACCTGTAACATATTTGAGAACATAATTCATCAGTACTAACACTGATTGAAGCTTTTAAGTGATTGATAGTAAACACATAAAAAATTAGTAAATCAACAATGATTTAGCAACTGACTGGTCAAGTCTGATCTAAGGTCTTATTCGCCATGTGGTTCTAACCATTCCCTTCTTATTTAAATACATTAAGTAGTAATTCTTTGTATGGTTCTGGTCATGTCTTTAATGGGTTCCAAATGTATCAAATGCATTTTCTTTATGTTGGTAAGGATTGTTTAAAACATCTCACATACAACATACACACAAACAATATAAGTAGTAATTATGATTAACACACTCATTACAACATATTAATATTCAATGAGGTTCACTATAAAAAATATGTACCTAATTTAATAATAAAAGCTTGAAGATAATATTGCATGAATTGACTATGTTAAACTTACGGTTGAGAATTGTTGGTACAGCTGACCAAATAAGACGACCAGCAGGAGTTTTAACCTTTGGGTCAAAATGGTGATCACATATTCTCTTGTTTTTATAAATTTTCTTAGGATCACTTTCACTGAGATTCTCGCCAACAGCAGAAACCCAAGCAGAAAACAATTCACCACGCTTCTCAGGATTTGGAAACCGATGAATAGGTACACCGTGTACAACTGAAATAGGAATAACATTTTATGTCATGTTAGGCCTATCCTTTAATCAAATACTATAAATAGGTACATCACTCTTTAAGTGGGGAACTGTTTAGTGTCATTTATCATGCATCTAACAACAACATATTCACTTCAAACAATATTTCTTCGGATAGGTACATTGTTTCTGAAGCCCCATGTAGATGCTTACAGAAACAAATGTTATACAGAATCCATCTCTAGCAGGAAGCATAGAAACACAGAAACAGTTTTTAAACACAGATTTTTTATTCTGTAACACTTGATTTGTAGTGAATATGGCTTTAATCTAAATATTATTATACTATGTTTCGTGAAGAATATAATGTAAGATACTAAATTAAAAAGGCTTACCTGAGCTATCACAGCCAAATAGGCAATATTTTTTCTGGATTCCACGCATGATAAGAAAACAAGTAACCAACAGAAAACAGCAACAAATAACAACTTTAACCAGAAATAACAACAACTTTAACCAAAAACTTAACAGTAACGAGAAAAACAGTAACAAATAACCGAAAATTCAACAAAAACACAGGGAGAAAATCTCAAGAAGCGCATCAACATCGAAAGTCAGTTGACAATGAAGAACTTGTTGACGTTGATGACGTTTTCATTTGGATATTTTGACATAACGGCAAAATGGCCACCTGTTTTTTTTGCAAAACAGGCACTAGATGTCGCTGTCGGCTATGAAAATTACTGTTGTTTGAAGTGTGCCCCCCCTGAAGGTAATTCCGCCATCACTTCGACGGTCACTGCGCACTCGAACTTGAATCAAACTGTCAAATAAAAAGTTGGTATCTATTGAGTGAAAATAGACAAAATCCCTAAGAAATAGTGTTAAAATAATCTTTAAAAGCTACTTAAGTACTTAAAAATTAGTTTTCAGGTGTTTGTGTTTAATAATAGGTCTGTTAACGATGGCAAGAATGTTTTTATTGAAATCTCTATTAGAAGAGGCTCATGCTTTGGATAAACTTGAAATGCGTCGACAAGCTTACCAAATTCGGAGTTTATCGCTATTAACCTGTGATAACAACTATGTCAGTGTATATAGATTATCAAAAGAGCTTATTGACCAACTAGAGTATGAGTTACTGCCTCTGTTAAATATTACAAAACGTCGAGGCAAAGGGCTTTCAACTCGTGTAAAGGTAAGCGTTTAATTTTACTTATTATGTACTTTTGTATAGGTATCTACTTACCGCTATAAATGTGATAGAATTGTAACAATGCACACTATTAATTTATTGCTTAAAACTCATGAAAGTACATCATAATCCTTAGGTTGTTTTCCTGCCAGCTATGTTTTCATGTTAGTCTGAAGAGCCTTTATTAATTATGTACATAAAATATTATGAATAATAATGTAATATAATGTAAATAACCTATTATACTATTATTAATAAAATAAGGACCAATTGTCCTTATTTTGTTCTGACTATTATAATAGATTAGCTATTTACCTAAATTTTTTAATGGTTTATTGTTTTACAGATATTATGCACTTTGTCATTTTTGGCTAACGGCAGTTACCAGAAAATAGTAAAAGAAAATATTAGAACATATCTATCGCAATCATCAGCATCTCGATGCATAAATGAAGTAGTAGAAGCGCTTAATAATCCAGACATAGTAAAAAAATATATAAGGTTCCCTCAAAATATACAAGAAAGACAAATGTTAAAGGAAAGGTATGCTATACTCAGTGCCTTCTTTGATTTTTATATTTTGTGAAAAACCCTAAACATGGTAAGTAGTGCTAACTTAAAATTACAGATTCTACAGAAAGTTTAGCATTCCAGGAGTAATTGGATGCATCGATGGCACTCTGGTAGCATTGAAAAAACCAGCAGAGCATGAAGAACGTTTTTACTGCCGCAAAGGTTACCATGCAAGAAATGTGCAATTGGTAAGATGTATTACAACTTTGTAATCTAATCTTCTTCTTGCTATCGTCATCATCACAGCCTATTAATGTCCCCACTGCTGGGGCTTTCCTTATGGATAGATAGGGCAAACAGGCCATACATAATCCCACCACACAGGCCTAATGCAGATAATTAGTCAGTGATTAGTGAATTTTAACGACTGCTGTTCCAGCCGGACCAATGGTTTTATGTGCCTCCCGAAGCATGGAGGAGCTCGATATTTTTAAAATTATTTTGGTTGCCCATCCATTAAACGGCCATTGCCAACGTTGCTATCATACGTAATTGCAGGCCAAGAGCGTTAACCACTACGCCATCCAGCTCCTCTAGAATTAGTCTTCTGTTCTTAATTTCAGATAACAGATGCAGATCTGAATATTTTAAATGTGGATCCAACTTATGGTGGAGCTACTCATGATAGCTATATCTTTAACCATTGTGTTATAAAAGACCACTTAGAGGCATTAACAAATGCTGGTGAAGAAGTTGTTTTGCTTGGTAAGTAAGTCTGTACTTCAGAATGTGAGCCTGATTAGGTATTACATATGTCATGCTTATTAAATTTTTATTTTTATAACTATATATTTCATGCTTAATTAATTTTTCAGGTGATTCAGGATATGCTCAACGCGCCTACCTTATGACGCCAATTAGTAATGCCGAAGATTATTCTCCAGAAGCTCTATACAATGACCTTCACACAACTGCTCGCAATTCAGTAGAAAGAACAATTGGTCTCTTAAAAGGACGATTCAGGTGTCTGTTAGTACACAGAGTGCTTAATTATCATCCAGACGTAGTTGCAAAAATTGTTATTGCATGTTGTGTTTTGCACAACATATGCAATCGCGCAGGAATGCCGGCATTCACAATATCTGAAGAAGAGAGGCTAGAAGAGGCACAAATAATTACTGAAGTTCAGAGGAGGCAAACTAGGGATTTGCCATCTAACACCGACTTAGCTATTGGGCAATTACGTAGGCGAAACTTAGTAAATAGGCTATGGTGTTCACATCGTAATTAACTTTTTTATTGATATTAATATGTTTTATATAGTTTTTAATATTAGGTCCTTACCTATGAAATTGACGTTTATGTCTCGCTTATAAATAGGTGTATTTACGTCTAAAAGTCAATACCGGTATACACCTTTTATTAGGACTATGTTACTCAGGCTTCAGTAATAACAATGATTATTAATTTTGTGTTTTTATCGCCCAATATACTTTTTAAATTGACAACTTTTATTGTTTGCGGAATTGTTTTTTTGTTTCATTGTAGTTTTGAAGGGACTTATTTTTTATATTTAGCTTGTTTAGTATTTGCTACTAAATTGTGTTTAAGCTCGACGGCGACAGATGGCGCCTCGATCGTCTTTTTTCTGTTCTGTCCGAACCGGGGCACGGTTAACTTACGCTCTCGCAATATAGTTTATTTAACGTGTATTACCATTGTCAAACCCGATAATTTAAAACAAAATAAAGTCTGTGAGTGAAGTGATACCTAGTTTTCGTCATCCCCCAAGAACCCAACATACAACTATAACATAAAGTGGTCCTTCGTCGTCAGTGAAAAAAAAAACAAAAAACGCCATCTTGTTTGTGGAGTGCGAGCGCAAGGCGGACGAGGAAGCTCCTCGCTCGTCGTGGTCGAGTCGCGTCGCGTCACGTGGGCGCGGGGGCAGGAAATCGACATCGCATCGAACTTCAGAGGCAAGATCGCAACACGTACAAACCAGCGACATCTAGTGTACACATTCGACAAATCGACATTGCATCGAACTTCAGACGCAAGATCGCATCACGTACAAACCAGCGCCACCTAGTGTACACAATAGACAAGTTCTCGAAATCGTCATAGACACTAGCGCCGCAACCGTGTCACAAAGGAACTACAAAAAACTCGTGGGGAAACAGTAAAATCAAAAAAAGTCTAGCATCCGTTTTTGCATTGCGTACAATCCAAAAAATTTTACAAAGCAAATTCATACAATTACAACGGGACAACAACCCAAATACAGTGCGCAAATTGTATTTTCAGAATTCTATATCTACAATCGTGTCTTAAACCAGAAATAGTAGATAATTAGTCAAAGATGGATTCGGATGAAAACATCGACGTTCTCAAACAGCAAGTGCAACAACGGGCCTGGTTGAAAGGTAAACTTACAAGGATAACAAACTTCGTCAACGCATTCAATCCCGAGAAGCAGCAATCGTCGGAGTTAAAGGTGCGACTAAATGAGCTCGACACCATTATGGCAAAATATGAAGAACTGCAATTCAAAATCGAATGCGAGGACGATGGCGAAGAACGGCAACCTATTCATGAGCAAGACCGCAAAGCCACAGAAGATAAATATTTCTCGACCAAAGCCAAGATCGAATCCTTTTTTTCAGGATCACCTCCATTACACGTTTTCAATCACCAAGGTGAACAACAATTTCAAAGCACGATGAATAACGACTGGGCTACAATCAGCGCAAAACCAAAGGTGAAGCTACCACTACTCGAGCTGCCCAAATTCAGCGGAGAAATAAGAGAATGGACAGCATTCAAGAACATCTTCTATTCATCCGTGGATGGGGCTGACCTACCAGCTGTTAACAAGTTGCAGTATTTAAAGTCTGCCTTAGTTGGAGAAGCTGCCGGGTTAATTTCATCATTGCTGGTCACCGAGGAAAACTATAGTAAGGCTTTAGAAATCCTAGCTAAAAGGTATGAAAATCAGACTCTCATTGTTAATTTTCATCTGAAAGCTATTGTTAATTTTGGTGTTATTACTAAACATAACCTCAAAGATTTTCTAACAACATTGCAACAAAGTCTAGATTCTTTGAAAGCTATTAATTTAGAAGTTGATAAATGGGACGTAATTTTGGTATTTTTGATATCACAAAAATTAGATAACTCTTTGCGAGCGTCCTGGGAAATTAATCGAAAGAACAACTCCATTGCAAAATTATCAGACTTCTTAGATTTTCTTAATCAGCGTAGAACAGCATTCGAGTTGCTAAATGACAGGAATACTGATAAAATACCTAATGTGAAATCTTATAGTGTCACCAATGGCAAATCATATCAATCTAATTGTTGTATATTATGTAAACAGAACCATAACCTACTTAGATGTCCCAACTATTTGCAAATGACAACACCTCAACGCATTGATTTTGTCAGATCCCAAAAATTGTGTTTTAATTGTTTACAGCCTTACCAAGACAAACATAAATGTTCAAAACATAAGTGTTTTACTTGTCATCGCAGACATCATACAAGTCTACATATGGACAGCTCTAAACAACAACAGCAGGTTAGTTCGTTGTCATTAAGTGCACAGAAACCTACAGCTATTGCATCACTGTCTTCAACAGTCAATCATGACAAAGTGCCTAACCTCACATCAAACACTGCTACGCATACAAGCTCCAGTGCTCAAGTTCCCATTCAAACAAATCATAACATACATTCCCCTTCACTCGCTGAACACAGCATCCTTGCTAATACGCAAAGCAATCACACTACTAAAGCTTCTACAAACACTGTACACAACACACAGCATACAATACTTGTATCTAACACTCACAAACAACAAATATTGCTATCCACAGCTATAGTAAAACTCCAAGATGTAAACGGAAAGTGGTTAAATGCCAGAGCTTTACTAGACTCTGGAAGTGAAGTCAACATAATAACTAGCCAAATGGCAGCCTCTTTAAATCTTCCATTTACAAATAATATTTGTAATATTCATGGTGTAGGCAAAACAAGTAATATTTTACAAAAAAGCATCAATACAAACATAGCTTCACGCTACAATAACTATCAGTCAAACCTAGCATTATTAGTGATGGATAACATTACTGTACCATTGCCTCATAAATACATTTCTACTTCTCAATGGAATATTCCTCATACACAGTCATGTAAATTGGCTGACCCATCATTTTTTGTTCCAAACTCAATAGATTTACTCATTGGTGCAGAGCTTTTCTATACTATATTGGGAACCGGTCGCTTCAAGCTAGGTCCTAATTTACCTATAATGATAAATACAGTTTTTGGGTGGATTGTATCTGGTTCATTTAAATGTGACACGCCCAATCACAACATTGCCTTGCACATAAGCATGTCTTCATTTCTCACAACAGATCAACTTCTTCAGTCATTCTGGGAACAGGAGGAAACTAACTTGGTGAAACTACAGTCTCCTGAGGACAAGTACTGTGAGGAGCTGTTTCACACAACCACCACAATTGACAAAAATGGTAGGTACACAGTAAACTTACCGCTACAAAGTGACAAATTACAGGATTTAGGCAACTCTTTTAACACAGCTTATCGTTGCCTACTACAGTTAGAATCTAGATTCAAAAAAGATCCCTTTTTGCTTACACAGTATAAGGCATTCATAGATGAATATGTAAGACTAGGTCATGCATATTATGTAAAAGATTTTTCACCCAATGACAAGAATGCAACTTACTTACCACACTTACCTGTTAGAAGGCCTGAAAGTAGAACCACTAAATTGAGAGTTGTTTTTAATGCCAGTTCTAAATCGGCTACAGGAATGTCTCTTAATGATATGCTGTATGAAGGCCCTAACTTATATAATGACCTTCTTGACATTATTCTACGTTTCAGATTATTTAAATATGCTTTTTGTTGTGATATAATCAAAATGTTTAGATGTATTTTTGTAAATCCTGAGCAGAGAAAATTACAAAGAATATTGTGGAGAGATCCAGACTCTCATCAGCTACAATGCATAGAACTGGCAACTGTAACTTATGGCACAAAGTGTGCACCTTATTTGTCATGTCGTACATTGTTAGATTTAGCTGAAAGGTTCAAAAAAAGTCACAGTTTGGCTTCTGAATGTATACAAAATAGTTCGTACATGGACGATTTCATACAAAGTCAAAACTCTATCGAACAATGCATTAAAGTATGTTCACAATTGAAAGACCTGCTTAGCAAAGCTGGATTTCAATTACATAAATGGTCTAGTAACTGCCCTAAAATATTAGAAAAGTTTTCAGAGCCCTTATCAGACACACAAACATCCAAACACTGTTCACAAAACAATTCTGACTTACACAGCAGTAGTTACAATTTTAGTAAGCCAGAAATAATCAACACTCTTGGCCTACAATGGTTACCAACTCATGATACAATACAAGCTCACATCCCAGACATAACAGATAGGATACCTACTAAAAGAAACATTTTATCTCAGATAGCACAAATATTTGATCCAGTTGGCATTTTAGCTCCAACAGTAATAATTGCAAAGATTCTAATGCAAAATATTTGGAAAGAAGGCACTGACTGGGATTGTTTAATATCAGAAGAATTGCAGCTTTTATGGCATAATTTTATTACTCAATTAACTTATCTAAAATGTATTGTAATTCCCAGATGGTACTTCACAGATCCTCCCTTCTCAATAACTTTGATTGGCTTTTGTGATGCATCCAAAAAAGCCTATGGTGCATGTTTGTATATAAAAGCAGAATACCATAACAAAGATCCTTCTTGTATCTTGCTAATGGCCAAGTCAAAAGTATCGCCTATTAAAAAACAGCAAACAATACCACGCCTAGAATTGTGTGGAGCTGTTTTACTTTCCAATATTCATAATAAATTAATTAGTGCTTTAATGGGTAAAATTCACATTAATGAAACATTTTTGTTCATAGATTCATCTATTGTTCTACATTGGATCAAATCACCATACAATAAAAAACAGGATACATATGTTTCACACCGTTTAAATAAAGTTATTGAAAATACTTCTAGTGGAAACTGGCATTACATAAACACTAAACAAAATCCAGCAGACATAATTACACGAGGTGTTATGCCAAAGGATTTGCCCACATGTAAGTTATGGTGGCAAGGTCCCTCTTGGATAATGGAGCAACGAACATCATGGCCCATATCCAATTCAAAGGTTACAAACACAACTGTAATAGATGACACATCACCTCAAACCAATCATGACACACCTACAACAGAAATACAACCAATAAATTACACCTTTTTTTATGATATATTTTGCAAATATTCAGATTTTACAAACTTAGTTAGAATCACAGCTTATATTTTCAGATTTATAGATTTAATAAAAAATAAGAAAAAATATCCTCCTTATCTGTTGGTCTCAGAAAAAGACAGAGCTACTAATTTTGTAATTCAAACAGTTCAACACAAAGCATTCTTTAAAGAAATTTTAGAGCTTTCTGCTCCAAATTCACAAAAAATATATACATTTAAGTCTAGTCCCTTAAGAAGATTTAATCCCTTTCTTGATAAACAGAATATCATAAAAATAGGTGGTCGCATTCAACAGTCGGACATTCCATACAAACAAGCACATCCCATAGTTTTACCTGCTAAGGACTACATAACATCACTTATTGTAAGACATTACCACTTAAAATTACTTCATTCTGGCATACAAAACACTTTGTATCATATCAGACTACAATATTGGGTAATTAATGGTAGAAATGAAGTAAAGAAAATAATTCATTCCTGTGTTCGCTGTACTAGATTCAGAGGTCAAACCTGTAGCCAACAAATGTCAAACCTCCCCGCTCCTAGGGTAACTTTAAAAAGAGCATTCTTACATGTAGGAGTTGACTTCAGTGGTGCAATATCAGTCAGGAGTGCCATGACACGCAATTGTAAATATACCAAGAGCTACATATGTTTATTTGTTTGTCTGGCTAGTAAAGCAATTCATCTAGAACTAGTAAGTGATCTAAGTAGTCAAGCGTTTATTTGTAGTCTTAAAAGATTTACATCACGCAGAGGTATTCCACAGTGTTTGTATAGTGATAATGCAACTAACTTTAAAGGTACTAAAACTGAATTACATGAATTATATAAAATGTTTCAAAATGACTCTTCCTATAGCAATATTATAAACTTTTGTACAAATAACAATATTGAATTTAAATTTACAGTGCCTTTGGCCAGTCATATGGGGGGTATATATGAAGCAGGAATAAAATCTGTAAAATCTTTATTGAAAAGACATTTATTTTCAACTAAATTAACTTATGAATTATTGTATACAGTCTTGGTTCAAATAGAAGGTATTCTGAACTCCAGGCCATTGTGTCCTATTAATGATCTCCCGGATGATCTCACATGTTTAACACCAGCTCATTTTATTATAGGTACTTCCATTACAGATCTGCCAGAACCAAGCCTGTTAAATAGCAATGAAAATAGATTAAATATGTATCAAAAAATAATGTTTTACAAGCAAAAGTTTTGGAAACAGTTCTACTTTAATTACTTATCAGAATTACAAACTAGAAACAAATGGTCAGAAATTAAGGCTAATTTAAAAGTGGGTGATTTAGTTATAATAAAAGATGAATGTACATTACCTACCTTTTGGCCCCTGGGGAAAATAATTTCTACAAATTTAAATAAGTCAGACGGACTTGTTCGTTCTGTATGTGTTCGTACATCAAAAGGTGACTTTATAAGGCCAATACATAAACTAATTTTGCTACCTATTAATGAAAATTAAAAAAAGAACTATTTGTGTCAATTAGTTACAATAAGTTACTGCTGTTTAATTAGTAAAGCAAGCTTTACCTAAATTAATGATAAGTAGAAGCAGGTATATATTAAGTTAAAAGTAACAAGGTACCATTGCCTTACCATTGTTTAAAAGTAATTTGGTTATAACTATATTTTTCTATGCAAAATTCTTAGCTCACAGAATTACATTAAAGACTTAAGTATATAAAACATGTATTATAATTTGCAAAACCTTTAAATATGTATTACTAAATATAATAAAATATATAGGTTAGATAATTTACATAACTATTTAATATTACATAATGTTAATTTTCATACTTTTAAAATATTTGTAAAACTAATTTTTAATATCTCTACTATAGAACATAAATTTCATTATTATATAACTTTAAGCTCTCATCGTGAGGGGCGAGTATGTTTAGTATTTGCTACTAAATTGTGTTTAAGCTCGACGGCGACAGATGGCGCCTCGATCGTCTTTTTGCTGTTCTGTCCGAACCGGGGCACGGTTAACTTAGGCTCTCGCAATATAGTTTATTTAACGTGTATTACCATTGTCAAACCCGATAATTTAAAACAAAATAAAGTCTGTGAGTGAAGTGATACCTAGTTTTCGTCATCCCCCAAGAACCCAACATACAACTATAACAAGCTAATGAAACAAACACACTACTCTATAATTTTTATAGTGTTAACATAAATAGATGCTAAGAAAATTAAAAAAAACGTTAGTATGAAAAATAAAACTTTATAAAAAATCTTACAAAACGTCAATTTCATAGGTAAGGACCTAATACAATCTTTATTCAATTTTAATAGATTTTTATATTACTTTGATAAATTTTATAACTTTCAATATTTTTAACTCCAATTTTATATTGAAATTATGTATGCTTGTATTTGTAATTTTAAAAAAATATTGTGTAATTTTAGAATTTTTATTTGATTATTGTATGTACTTGTTCCGAAATAAAGTTTATTATTATTATAACAATAACAGTATCTCATTTATTTTGGTATTATTATCTTTGTCAAATGAGGCAAGATTTATATCTCCTATTAAATTATATAAACCATTCGTTTGCCCGAATTTAATTTGTTTATTACTTTATTTGTTTTATTACCTATTATTAAATTTTATTCAAATCGGTTTAACCGTTCCATACTTTCGTATTTATAATATAAGTAGGATCATATTATTATCACTATTAAATTACATTTTACTAAAGAAATCCCCTTTATAGTAAGTAGTTGTTGAAATAGTAAATAAATCGAATAAATAAAAGTCCATTTATCTCTAATCTCTTTTAATGGCGACGGCCAAAGCTTCCAATCCTTTCCCTATTGCAGTCACAGCTTCGGCCAGGATCCTGTCTTTTTCGGCATTACGCTCCATAAAGGACTGCAGCATTTGTGCGTTGGATCTTTGTATCTCCAACTGCTGTTCTTCCACCCTTAGGAATCTCTCGGTAAGCGTCAAGAATTCCGTTCGCCGTTGAGACGGTGGAGGAGCAACAGCTGAAAGTGTGTGACGTGATGCTGAAAAAAAAAAAGACCACTATGAAAAACAATGATGTGTAAATAAAAAACTTAATGGCAGTTTTGACATAAAATCCGTTTATCAAGAAAGATGATTTTGGTAGTTATTTTGAAATTGTACTTAAGTACATATAGAACGAGCACCTCGACTAGCACGAGACATATTATTATGGGTTCTGGTGCGGCTGGGAGGGGAAGTTATTCGCGTTGACGGAATGGGCGTTGTGTGACGTGGTGCTAAAAAAAATGTTTACATAAATGAAGGCTCTTTAATTTCAAGTCTGAAGTTTTTGCCCAAATCAAATATATAACTACAAATCAACTGAGATATAAATTTATAAAAAAATATATAAATGTTGGACACATTCACAACAACTATCTAGTCTCAAATTAGCGCCTAAGCGGAGCTAGAAATTATGAGTACTAGATAACGTATAAACATACTTTCAGCATTATAAACGCTAAAATATCATTAATTTAGAGACATTTTCAATTATGGATTTTAATAGAGACCTGAGCAAAGCCACATAGTAATTAAAGCCGTTTGACATTATTGGTCACTTACATGACGAGGGAGCATTGCGACGACGAGCCCCTTGGGTGGAACCGCGGCGTGAAGGGGAAGGTGTGGGCATCGGCGGGGTTGGTGTATGTGAAAGTGTTATTGGCGGAGGGGACAGGCTAGGATAAATATGAGGATCAGGAACAGAAACACTTTGCACTAACTGGTAATCCTGAAATAACAGTAGCAATCGTAAATAAGGAAACATACTTTTATATTTATAATTAAATAAATATATAGATTGACACTTTCAATGAAAATTGCTGAATTGCCGCAGTAATATTAAAGCACTTCAAAATAAATTTAAAAGTTTTATGCACATGTTATTAAATATAAAACAATAATCAACAAAAATAACAAGAACTACAGTAAGTTACTAACTCCCAAAACTACAGCTAACTCAAGATTCAGTTATCACAGCATACTTACTGTGACAACTCAAATATGTCTGTACTCAGACAGATGGATGGATGGAGGTACATACCTGTAAATGACTTGTTCCAACAGCTGAGCTGGATGAGCTGTCAAACAGTCTTCTTGCTACAGCAAATCTATCTATAGATACTCTGTTATGGTGTTGAGTATCGCCAATATGCTCAGAGCCCTAAAAAGTAAAGTATGGATAAAACCTAACTTCATATTATTTTCCTTTTGGAATCCAATTAGACAAAAAATATTTTGATTGAAAATAGTATCCTAAAAATATACTATACAGTAATAGAGTATACTACATAAAAAGTAATAAATATAATATAGTATATTAAGGAAATATGTTAATAGCAAATCATTTAGATCTATTAACTATAGCTATTGTTTACGACTTTAATCTAAGAATGGCATATTCCAGATAAAAGTGTAGGAAACCTTTCTTATTCTCGTCCTTTTAAATTACAGAAAGACAGTCAAATGAAGACATTTCAGATGTATAATAGTAGTTAGTAGAATATTTAAGTAGAAAATAATAACTTACTAAAAGTATTACAGCTGATGGTTCTTCAGTAGCTGGACTGTGTTGTTGGGGTACATCAATCTATAAAATATAAACAGATAAATGTTAGAATATAAGTATATCATTGAATAATTGCATACAATCCTGAATAAAATTTCATACATTGACAGTACCAGCATCTTGTATTTCTTGACTTTGATGTGATGAATATGGTGTATTAGTTTCCTGAAATAGGCAGTAATAATATTAATAAGTCAAACAATTCAAATAAACATTTACTATAGGTACATAATATCATGTTTTTTAACAGAAAGGATTTTAATTATTTCATGCCAAAATTATTGACCACTTCCGGACAGATTTGATGCTAAAAAATTAGCACTGGATTTCAAAATTTCTTGCCTACCGGAAATGGCTGTATTCCTAAATGTGGATCTCCTCTGGCAAACCCTTCACCACCACACAAAGCAACTATTCTTTCTTCTAGCTCCGAAATCTCCACCTCATCCTCCACCCCACCACCAGTCCTACGCCTAGCAGCAGAGCGTGCTGCTACCTTTTTTTTTATGGCACTCTTTTTGTCAGACCAATACTATAATCAGATAAAAATATGGTTGCTATTATAGTATAATACAGCTTATATTTCAAATCAGAAAACTAATTAATGAAAACTGCATTTTCCTTTTATTATCATACTTAGGTAGTCTTAGATTATGCAAAATTAATAATAAAAAAATTATGATACCAAGGAGAACACTTTAGTTAGACCAACAGTTGTCGTACATTTAATATGTTTCTAACATGTAATAAAAAAAAGCGATAGGTACTAACCTTGGTCCACTGTTTGTAGTTTTTTATAGTGCCACCTAAACTGTTTAAGCGCATGGCTAGCTCTTCCCACTGCCGTCGACTTCGCTCTCTGGCGTTTTGGGTTCTCAAGAAACCTTTTGCCATGCCAGGATTTCTTTCCATAAACTCCACCAGAGTCTCAACTTGAGCCGACGATGGGTGAGAGGAACGTGTCTCATTTGGACTGTTACATTAGAAAACAGAATTAATACAAACGTACTTCAATTAATATCGTTTATAACTTTCACAACCGCAATTTATATACTTACTTCATGATAATTTCACAATTTTCGGTACCTACTTACTTATCAAAAAACAACAAACCAAAACAAACAACTCAGTGTTGCCAACTCTAAAATTTGTCGGATGGTAGAACTCTTCGAAAAATACGGTAAATTTTCCAAAATTATGTTGCAATTTATATTTGAAATACGGTAAAATTACCTTGCCCATTTATTTTTAAGTTCATGAAATAAAACTCATATTTTTATTCAGAATCAGATAGTATTATTGTTTCAATATTTTTGTACATATCAATATTATGTTTCTCAATCATATCTTTAGTGGGATTAAAATCAATACAATTTTTTCCGTGTCGCTGTATGGCCTGCTGCGTTAAAAGGTTTCCCCTGATGGTTTTCGTAAGGAGTTTACTCCGTTTTCTCGTTTTGATGTCGTTGACTCTGCTGAAGACTCTTTCGCACTCGGCATTCGAGTGTGGTAGCGACAAAATGGCCAACATAAACTTTGGCAATTGTTTGAAATGGGTTGATTGGGCATCCTCTTCACTAACCCGCATTTGTCCTACCTGAGAAAAAAAATATGATTAGGGTCCCGTTGCTATAACAATAGAAATAGAAACTAATATGAATCTGGGGGCACGGCAGCTTACTTGGAAACTTACCTGGTGCCAAAACACGTCAGGAGGTTGACTTAAATCCAAATCTTTGTGGTAAAGGGGCAACTTCCGCCACTCATCTAGTTCTTGTTGATCTTGGATGGAAGTTGGGGAAATTCTAGGCAGTAATGGAAATAACGTTGAAATTGATTCTTCTCTGTCATTTGAAATCACTCTGTCTAGATCAAATTTTGCTATTTCTGACATAATTTTGTCATTAATAGAGTATCGTTTACGAATGCCAACACAAGCTCCAACAATAAAATTTTTGCACATCTTTCTCAGAGTTAACTTTCTTTCATCATCTTCAATAGAATCTAATTCTTTCTGGACACCTAAACCCAGATATATATCTTTCAGGTCTTTGTGATTTATTTCTGCAGTTGGATCTAAAGTTTCAATAGGAGCAGAGTTTACATAGTTACGGTTTAGAACCAATAGTAACAGCTCTTTATAAAAAGCTGTCATTTTCTCGTCTAGTTTTGTAATCAAAACGGATTCGCTTTGAAAATAGCTGTTTAATTTCGTAAATTTTGGCAACATCCAAGCCAAAAAATAATAATAGGCCTTCATAATAGGATCATTCAGACATGAATGAATATCACGGCACTCCGAATCTTCCAGCCATTTGCTATCGAAATAAAGACGTAACGCATCCCATTGTTCAAGAATCCTTTGGACTACTGCGTTTAGGGACAACCATCTAGTTTGTGCTGGTCTAAGAATTTTATGCACATCCACCTCAGCAAAATGCTGGAACTCTTTAAACTCACTCTGCCTTTTACTACTGGATTTAAAGAAGTTGTAAATATTTCGAGCCAGTTTTTTACAATTAGCAGGAAGCTCTTTACATGCGTCACTAGCGCAAAGATGGAGGGAATGGCAAATGCATTTGATCATTTGATCACTATTATACCTGGACAATGTTGACGAAATCCACTTGATACTGAGTTATTTCTTCCCATCATTGCGTTGCATCCATCAGAGCCGAAACCTATTATATTTTCCATTGGAATGTCAAACTTTTTAAAGGAATCAATGACAGTATTATACAGTTTTTCGGCGTTTGCAACGTGATCGGTTGTTTGTTCATCAAATAATTGAATCAAGTCCCAAAACCGAGAGCTCACTTTTTTATTCGTTGGATCATAATACCTCACCACTACAGCTATTGTCTTTACAACAGCAATATCTGTGCTTTCGTCCATCAAAATTGAAAACTTTTGTGACTTCAAATCACTGATCAGGTTTTCTTTTTCAGTTTTACCAATACAGTTATTTATTACAGCTTGAACTTTAGTTCTTTTTAATCTAATATCTTTGGCTATCTGAGAATCTGGGCACAGCTTAGGTAATAAATCCGCTAAATGGTCCATGACATTATGAGATATTTTATGCTCAGCAACGAAAGCAGCTAATTTTATTTCAGCAGTCTTTACCAATTGCTTTTCTGTAGTTGGCATGGATTTAAATGCACTTACTATAGACTGTTGTTTTTTGGATGTCGAGGCACTACATCTTTTTATATTATTGATGTGTTTATTCCCAATTTGGTGGCGTTTTATAACACTTATTTCGGCAGTAAAAGATACATTGCACACATTGCAGGTTGCCTTTGATAAGTCCCTGTTATCTTTTCTTAGCCAGTCACAATATTCTTTATTCAGCAACCATACGTCCCGAAACTTTTGCTTATAATAACGCTTTCTTTTAGCCGGTACTTGTGTTAGGCTTTCTTCTCTTTCAGAAGCGCAGTCGCTATCAGTATCACTATCCATATTTAAAAAAACTCAGATCACCGATCACCACCACAACACAATAAACTATGCGTGCGCAGTGCGCTCTATGAATGATTTAAAACAATTTCAATTCAGATACTAATAAACCAGGTAAATTACAAAGGTTTAAGCTCAAATAAAGGCAATGCAATCGACATACCTACCATATTCGTGTGCATAATACGTATCACGCTATTGGGGGAATTCCCGAACATAGTAAAAGTGTGCGAGAAGCGTAAGGCAGTGTTGCCGTTAAATAAATTGCAAAATAACCAAAAGTGATAAAGAAAATAACAATTCAATATCTCGAAATTATTTTAGTTGAGACTTGAGATACACTTATCAAAATAATGATGATTGATGAATGTAGATGAAGCGAAAGAAGTATGCAAGGATCGTAGCAAGTGGAAGGAGATAGTCTCTGCCTACCCCTTCGGGAAAGAGGCGTGATTTATGTATGTATGTATGTAGATTTAAAAAATAAGATTCATTCAAAACTTTCAATGGGTATTACGGTGTTTTTTGCTACCGTAATTAGTTTGCTACGGTAGGTGGTAGATTGAGGCTAATTACGGTGTATTTACCGTAATTACGTTGCAGTTGGCAACACTGAAACAACTTGCAAACAACTAGGTTTATTATTATATATTTATATTTATTGATGGAAAGCAAAGGGTTCGAGCCCGTACAGCTTAGTCTTCAAAATTATGTATGTTTTGTACCACGAACTATAGTTTTCTGGTTTTTTACGTAAAAGTGGACTTAAATTCCTCAGACTAAGAAATTTTAGTTTAAAAAACAGATAATAACTAAAAGCTTTGTGCTAAAATCTCAACAGTTGTGTCAAAAAACTGGAATCAATAAAACTCGACTAACATTTTGTTAGGTGTGGTAGTCACTAGTACAATAATGGACGCTCCGAAGCTCACTTCACTTCGCAAGTGACCAGGTGATGCCTACAGAATGCAAAAGCAAGGTCATTTTGAATCTAATGCGAAGTGAGTGTGAATAGCGAAGTGAGATGCGAGTTGTTGTTTGAATTTTACAGAATCGACATCCTGGAAGCGAAGCCTGTAACCAAACGCGGTCGTTTATTGAGCAATTTAAAATTTTAATAAGTGTTTCTCTTAACAAATTATCTAAATTGGATAACATTGCTGGAAAAAGCCAAAGTTGGGAGCAACGTAGAACATATGTAAATTTAGGCACAAAAAGACAAAAACGAATGATAAATAAGGCCATGTGTGGATTAATTTGGAATAACCGGTCTGCAGTTGAATTGAATTTAATGATCGCATCGTTTACAAAAGCGGGAATGGCAGCGTCGAGAAGCGGTGCGCCTAATAAAAATAACGAGTCATCGTTGAGAATTTTGATATTAGGGGCCAGGCGACTGAAGTCAGTAACTATTTGAGCTCTACGGTCCGAGGCCACGGAATTCGAAATGTATAATTCACATTTGGAAAAATTTAGCTCCAAACCTATAGTGCCAAACTGGTTTATCAAAGTTTGTAGGTCCTCGAGTACTAAACCAGAGTTTCCCCCTAAAGTACCGTCATCGAGATACCAAACATTGAATTTAGAATTCAGATTCGAAATTATTTGGTGAATTGCCAAAGAGAAAATAGCTGGACCCAAAGGGTCACCCTGCTGGCAGCCAACGGCAGACTGAATAAGATTGTTTCGATGAACCAATTTTGTTGGTTCACTGTAACATTGCCACAAAAATTTATACAATTGAGGTATATGCTCTTTTACTTTTGCCAGCAGAGCACCCCTGTCTACGGAGTTAAATGCGTTCTTTACATCCACCTTCAGTAACACTTCGCCACCATCATTCATTAAGAAGGTGCGAGCTGAGTGAACCGCGGCCTCGCAGCCACCCTTCGAACCAAACCCGAGCTGCACTGGCTGAGGTTTTGGCAAATAAGAGCATGAAGCCGGCAAAACTGAAAAGGCACCTAGAAACTAAGCACCCACAGTTAAACAATAAAGATGAATCTTATTTTAAACGACTTGCCACCAAACTAACGTCACAGCAGGTTCATTTCCAAAAATACACAACAGTTAACCAAAAAGCCTTACAAGCATCTTTCGAGGTTTCCTTTTTGATTGCCAAAACTAAAAAACCTCACAACATTGGCGAGACGCTCATTTTGCCAGCTGCAATGAAAATGGTTTCGATCATGCAAGGAGAAAAGTATGCCAATGTACTGAAAACAATTCCACTATCAAGTGACACTGTTCATCGTCGTATCAATCTTGCTGATGATATCAAAATACAACTTATAGATCGCGTGAAAGGGAGTCCCTATTATGCTATTCAGCTGGATGAAAGCACTGATGTAGCTAATGTAGCTCAACTTCTGATATTTATCCGATACCGATATGAAAACGACATATGCGAAGATTTGTTATTTTGTCAGGGATTAGAAGGAAGAACAACCGGTGAAGCAATTTTTAATGCAGTTAATACCTTTTTTGAACTCCATGATATAAAGTGGGAATATTGTGTATCTGTGTGTACAGACGGCGCAGCTGCATTGACCGGCTCCAAAACAGGATTCAAAGCAAAAGTAAGTGAGATTGCACCTCACGTAGGCTTTGTTCACTGTATGATTCACCGTGAAGCCCTTGCAGCAAAACATTTGCAACCAGATGTAAATAAAGTGTTGGAACAAGTCGTAACAATAATAAATTTTATTAAAGCTCGCGCATTAAACAGTCGCCTTTTCAAAATAATGTGTCGTGAAATGGGATCAGAATACGAAATTCTACTGTTACATACGGAGGTCAGGTGGTTATCGCGAGGAAAAATACTCCAACGTGTATTTGATCTCAAAGATGAAATCAGAATATTTCTACTTGAACGGGAACCAAAGCTAGCAGAATATTTCTTGAATGAAAATTGGCTGGCAACAGTTAGCTATCTTTCGGATATTTTTGAAAAACTTAACGATTTAAATCAATCGTTGCAAGGGAAGAGTACAAATGTATCGATTTTAGCTAACAAAATAAAAGCTTTTTGTAGGAAAATAAGTTTGTGGATAGACGAAATCAGTGCTGAAAACTACAAGATGTTTGCATGTTTGGAGAAATTTTCTGAAGAAAACAATATAAAGCTCGAAGAAGAAATTAAAACCAAAATCATGATGCATCTTACAAACCTTAAGCAAGACTTGGAAATAAGATTCCCAGATACGTCACACGGCGACCAATGGATAATTAATCCATTCACTTGTGATCTTAACACTGTGAAGATGAACTTAAAAGAAGAGGAGCAGCTGATCGATTTAATGTCCGATGAAAGCCTTCGATCTATTTTCCAACGGTTTCCAACGGTTTCCAACGGATAAAACCACGGATCTATCCAAGTTCTGGATAATGACGGAAAAGGAATATCCACTGTTATTCAAAACATCTCTGCTGAAATTGATGCCATTCGCATCTACATACCTTTGCGAGACAGCTTTCTCCACATTAACTGCTATAAAAACAAAATATCGCTCCAGACTTAACGTAGAACCTGATTTGAGGGTGTCTGTTTCTGATAATATATCACCAAGAATTAATATACTGACTGCAAGTGTGCAAGCACAAGGTTCACATTAGTTTGTAAGGTTACGTATGGTTATGTACCTTTTTAAAAAAATAAAATATTAGAATAATTGCTCATTTAATGCCATCATAAATATTACTCGTATGTTAAATGCATATGTTCTAGTTTGCTCTAATATTACTTTCCAAAATAAATAAACTCTTCAATATAAATAATTTACGAAATAAAAACAGCTAACTTCGTTATCTGAACTAACCTTTGCACTTGTTAACTTAGGGCCGATTTTTCAATACCCAGTTAAAATCTCAGTTAGTAATCCGTTAGTTTATTTTAACTGAGATTTTAACAAAGGAATAAAAAAAACGATTTTTCAATGCTCAGTTAACAATCAGTTAGCTATCCAGCCGATTTTTGAGACAAGACTAGTGTTGCCGGATGAAATAAAAAATGTGTAGTAGAAAATTATAGCTAACTTCACCCCAATACTGCGAGAGCGAGATGCACTTATTTAAACTTACAGTTATAGAAAGAGACAGTCACCTAAGTCAAAATGACAACGAATGTCACACATGACACGAGTGACAAACAGTGTTGGCAACTTAGGGGATTTTCCCCTAGATTTAGGGGGGACAAGTGTCAAAAGGGGATTTTTAGGGGCAGGAATATTTCAGGGGTTTTGTTTAGGGGCTTCAAACAATAGGAATAAAACAACATCAGTTTGATAAATAATTCCTTATGTGAGTACTCTAAACAGATTTCATTTATTTCAAACTCTACACAAATAATAGTTACTTGAACGCAGCCTGTGAATTAGTAATAACTTGAACGCAGCCTGTACGTAACTGTACGCGAACCAACCAACGAACGAATGAACTGCACGCACGCCACGTTCTTCTCTCACTCATTCTTCAAATAGTACAAGATTTGGAAATGTTTGGAAACCATGTCGAAAGACGTTAAGAAAAAATACCAACAAAAGTATACCAAATCTTGGGAGGCCGATCCCTTATTGAAAGGTTCGTAAATTGTTTTTAGTTGATTTTTACATTCGGTTCAATAATAAATGACAGCATTAGTAATGTTTATTTATTTCATCACATCACACAGGATTTCAATCATCGCAAAGACAAAACATGTTTCAAGATATTTATAACGTGTTTATTGTTAATTTGGTAACGTTATACCTAGCGGTAAAAGGTATTGACTGTTGACTAATGTTTCGTCGCCAGTCGCCACACCACAAACACAAAGTAGGTACCAACGATGGTGGTGTTGGTGGGTTTATGACTCCTTGGGGTCAGGCAGGGTGATGGTGGCTTTGCATGGTATGCATATGGTGGCGTGGCTTTCTCCAAATAAATAAATTTATTGATATGAGTTATTATTCTTATTCATTGGTGTGGTGTGGGGTTTTTCTTAGTGTTGCCACTTCTTAATAATACCACTATGATGTGGTTTCTTTTATACTAACATGAGTTTCTTTCGCTGTTGACTTGTGCGTATTGTTAATTGTTTTTTCATATACTAGGACAGAAAGGATATTGTAAAAAATAACTAATTTTTTCATTTGTTTGCAGATTTGCTTTCACCTGATCCAACTAATGATATTTGTGCTACCTGCAAATACTGTCGTGTAACTTTAAAAGCACATAAAAAAGATTTAATAATTCATTCAAAAAGTGAAAAACATAAAAAATCTGTAACTTTGAGCAAGGCAGCCAAATCATGCCAACAATTAACAACTATTATCAAACCAATCTTGTCAGAAAAAACAAAAATAGCCGAACTGAAAATTGCCGCATTCATTGCAGAACATACCTCGCTTTTAGCTGTAGATCATTTGATGACAATAGTGCCCCAATTAGATCCTTCGTCAGATATATTAAAAAGTTTAAAATTACATCGCACTAAGTGCTCTATGTTGATTAAAAATGTGCTAAGCCCATGCATGCTTAAAGATTTACTCCAAGAAATTGGGGATTCCCCATTTTCCATAATTATTGATGAGAGTACTGATTTATCAACTCAAAAGGTATTATGTGTTATGATTCGTTTTTTTTCTCTCCCAAAAAAACAAGTTGTATCAACTTTTTACAGACTGATCAAATTAGTAAATTGCGACGCAATCAGCGTTTATAACGCAATTAAAACTCAATTAGAAGAAGATGGTTTGAATTGTCAAAATATGGTGGGAATTGGTGCTGATGGCGCTAGTGTTATGGTTGGAAAACATAATTCCGTTACTGCCTTGTTTAAACGAGATGTAGGTGATTTGATTGTAATGAAGTGTGTATGTCACTCTCTGCATTTATGCGCCGAAAAAGCAGCAGAAGAACTACCTCGTCAGTTAGAATTCTTAGTGCGTGAAGCACAATTGGTTTTCACACAGTACAGTCCAAAAAGGTTGGAGAGGTATAGAGACTTGTATGAAACAATGAATGATGGAAACCGGAATCCTAATAAAATTCAAGGGCTTAGTGGTACACGTTGGCTTGCGCGCTCTGCAGCTATAAATACGATATTGGAACAATGGAATGAATTACAATTACTCTTTTCTTTAGCGGCATCGGAAGACAAATGTTATATGGCTGAGCAGTTGCATGACATTATGAGACGACCTGCATTTAAAGCATATTTGATATTTTTGAAACACGAGTTAAAAAACGTTACGCAAATAAATATGCTGTTTCAAAAAGAGAATGCTGAGCCGACTAAATTATTGGAAGATTTGTTTCTGCTGTATAAAAATACTCTACAAAAACTTGTAGTACCATCTCAGTTGGAGAAAGTGGATGACAATGAATTGTCTGAATTTAATTTTCAATCGTATTTAATGCATACATCTTCTATCTATCTTGGCTATGAATTTGACAATATTGCCAGAAATCTTAAAGAAACGGACCTTTTAGATGTCAAAGAAAGATGCAAAAATTTTCTGTGCACTTTGGCAAGTGAAATGCAAAAAAGATTGCCTGACAATTTATGTATTTTGAAAATGATGTGTACTTAATCTCAAACCTGAAGTTGCCACGTCGCAGGTAAAGTCCAGTTTAAATAGTATTTTGGCAAAATTTCAGCGGACTGCTTTATATGGTAATCGAAACGATGTTGAATCGGAATGGAATCAACTGCAAAACAAACAGTGGACACAAGTGTCTAATTCTTCCGCTGAATTCTATTCAGAAGTGTATAACGATTGCGATGCTGCTTATTGCAAACGTTTTAAAAACATTGCAAAGTTTGCTATGGCGTTACTGACGCTGCCTGTATCCAACGCCTCAGTGGAGCGGGCTTTTTCTATTTATGCAATAATTAAAAATAAACAGAGGAATAAGTTATCTCTTACAATGCTACAAAGTATCATGATGGTGAGATTTTCTCTGAACAGAGAATATGGATCTTGTGTGAATTTCAAACCAACGGCTAATATGTTAAAAGCCTTTAATATAAGAATGTATGACTTTAAAAATACGTTGAAAAGTGGCACTACCGACGACGATGATGATGCCGTTCTGGAAATCATTAACAACATTTTAGGTTAATTTGATTTTTTTTGAGTTTTTTTGTAATAAAAATACATACTTAATTCGCAAGTTTTTTATTTGATTAGTCACGACGTACTTTATAAGATTTTTAAATTTGGGGGTTTTTAGGGGAATTTGTAAAATTTCTTGGGGGAAAATTTTGGCAGAGGTTGGCAACACTGGTGACAAAAGTCATAACCTCCATCTCCTGTGTTTGTATTCTATTGTCGGCTGCTCGCGTGCAATTATAATTTATCTCTTGAATTTATTTTGCTGTAAATATGGAAAATAAAACTGGAAAACGGGAACGTGCAACCAATTTTACGAAGAGTGAAGTGAGATTGTTGACCGAGTTAGTGGCGAAACATCGCACAATAATTGAAAATAAAAAGACCGATGCCGTCACAAACAAAGACAAAGAAGCAGCATGGATTAAAGTCGCTTCACTGTTTAATGCTGCTACAGGCATCACAATGCGAAGTGCCAAGACTTTGAAGTTCAAATATGAGAGCATCAAAAAAGAAACAAAAAAAACTATGGCCAAACATCGTCAGGAACTCTATAAAACTGGCGGCGGTCCGTCTTCAGGCCCAGATTTTACCGATGTTGAGGAAAAAGTGATGGCAATTTGCTCCAACATGACCGGACTCGATGCTCGAAACGATAGCGATAGCATTGCAGGTATGAATGAAGTAAAATTTGGTTTTTTATCCACTGAAGCGCCCTGGGATCGATTGATCAATAGAAATCTATTGTGTCTAGGTGTCTAGGCGCTCCAGTATCAACCCATTACAGAAGAGGAGCCGTAGGACATACTTTAACTATTCTAAACTCCTTTTTTTCAGCACCTGTGCCTGAAGTTACTAAAGTTTTAGTGGAAACATGGCCATCACAACCACTACAACCACTAGACAACATTATAATTTTGCCAAGTGATGATATTCCTGTCATAGGTAAATAATAATAATTAATAATAATAATTGTTTACTATCATTTTGATCACTATATTACTGTATACTTATTTACAATTAACTATAAAATTACTATTGTTTTCTTTTCGTTTTAGATCAAGATGTTTTTGATGTATATCAAATTATGGATGATGACATTATAGAAAATAATCAAACTCAAAAAGGTACGTTCTTCATGATCAAGTTGAATAAATTTTATATTTTTCTAATTATATTTGTATTGTATAAATGGTAGATAAAAGGGACTTTACTCCGAGTAGCTTTGGTAGGACTCCAACCTGCGAGTCGGAGCAAGATCACTTCTTTCTAGTATAGTATAGTTCTATTTGTAAGTAATATAAATAGCATTGCAAATGCAAAATTAATTAATAATTGTGTTTATAATTAATAAAAAAACTTTGTTTTTAGAAAACAATTGGTCGACATGGACTCCAAAATCCTTGAAGACTAAAATTAACCCGGTTCTAAGACCCAATCATTTTAAATCGACCAAAGCAGGAGTGACTGCAGTGCTGGACCAGCTAAGTAAAGCTCGCTTAGAGCTAGTTGAAATGCAAAAAGATTTTGCTAGAAAGGAGCATGATTTAGTTGCCGAAGAACATAAAATAAAAATGCTACATTTGCAAAACGATGAGAGGAGGAAACAAGAATTACATGAAATTCTTGTACGCCAGCTGAGCACTAGGGTGCTTAATCAAAATAATATATTAGAATCTCTAAAATAAATTTCATATTATACCTAGTTCTATTGTTTTATTATTTCATCTACATTTATAACCAACCCAAATCCTTCTAGTTAGTAGAGCTTCTTTACTTACAACTGAAGACAGTTGGTTTTATGTAAAGTTTATAAGGTACAGTGCCTACTTATAATTTTTAATACAAGGTCTCCAATCATAGGACTTGCTATTGTATGGAGACCATGGCATCTGAAGAGTCGTGCCATCGCCCGCCATGGTGTAGATTTTGACTTTGAATCAATGCATTAGAAATGCTTATTTTTTATAATGGTTGGTGAAGGTTTAATTGAAAGATTTTAGTTTAATTATTAAAATTTAATAGTAGAAAATAAAGTCCCAAGTAATATGTATTCTCTGGTTATCGGCCAATATTTACTGTTGATTGACAAGACTTTCAAAATATTCTAGCATATAATCCCATGTGCTACTATGTCTATGTTCTATTTGTATTTGATCACCAGGAACGGGATCAAATTGTGGCTCTTGTGGAATGTGGACTTCAGGGTCCACTGGTGGCTCTCTTTCATTTCTGCTTCTTGCAATATTGTGTAAAATTGCTGTTGCCACAATAATATCTTGAGCAAGTGGAATACGGCAACGCATTCCTATGCTTAAAACAGGGAATCTTCTTTTCCAAACTCCAAAACATCTTTCGATAACATTTCGAGTTCGAATATGAGACTCGTTATATAATCTTTGCACTTCGGTCTGTGGATCGCTTAACGGAGTTAATAAATAATTATTTAAAAAATATCCACTATCTCCTAGGACCACTGCATTTTGGAACCTGTTACTATCCAATTGAAATTTAGCTGCAGAATTTGAAAATATTAAACTATCATGTGTTGAGCCTGGCCATCTTGTTACAATATCTTCAAATTTTAAATCACTTGTGCACATAGCTTGCACATTTAAGGAGAAAAATCCTTTTCGGTTTCTGTAGTCTTCTGCATTACTACCACCTAAAAAATAGTATAAAGTAAGCAGGTAATAAGATAGAGATGTGGTGTACAAATTATAAATATCTATTTGTACAGTCAAAATTACAAAGGAGAAAACTGCAGTGCGACTGTAGTTTTCTTTTTTATTAGGCTTGATAATTATAAAGTAGGTATAATATATCTGATGAGGTTCTGAATGTGTTGAGGTTCAACGTCATTTGAACTAATACCTACCTTCTTAATATGAAAATTAAAGAATCCTAATTTATTAATACTTTTCAATACTGTTAAAAGATGGTATAAGTACAAACTAACCTGGAGATATTATTTTGATGTGTGTACAATCCAATGCAGCTATAACTCTTGGAAAACGGGCAATATTATAAAAGCCTTCCTGCACTGATAGTATTTCTTCCCTATTAGTGGGCAATTTAATAAATTCTGGACGTAGAGATGTAATTGCTTCAGTTACTTTTTTTATAATTTTATGAACTGTGGAATTGTGTATTCCAGCAAAATCACCAATTGTTATATAGAAACTACCACAGGCATAGAAACGCAAAGTCAGCAATAATTGCTGTAACGGTGGAACAGATTGGTTTCTGTAACAAAGCGCAAAGTTTTAAATCCTTTTACAAGTAGGTATTAAAATACTAACCTATTCGTTGTGTTGACAATTTTACTTTCAATCAAGGATAACAATAGTTGCACAGTATGTTTTTCAAGACGAAATCGCCTGTGAAATTTTTTGTCGTCCCATTCAGACATATTATCGGGTCGTTCTCTTATAATTCTTTGCCTTCTGTCGGGATTTAGATAGTTCAATATTGCGTAGTCTTCTTCGATTGCCATGTCTTCAATTGAATCAAAAACTTCCATTTTTCTACAGGAGCAAAAATACCAATTCTAACCTACAAATTAACGAGCGTAATGACAGAAGAACGTCAACTATCAGTCAGATAGTTACTAATTGAGGTGTGAACGTCCAGTTAAGTTTAACTGTCGGTTTGAGAGTTTAACTCTTGGTTAGGGCTTAACTGCTGATTGAAAAATCGAGAATTTTGTTAACTGTTGAATAAATCTTAACTGGTGGTATAACTGAGCATTGAAAAATCGGCCCTAAGGCGTCTAATTTTATGGATTCCGGAGTTAAATCACTTTCGTCACTCGACATTTTCTTAATGTTTTATTCTATCTTCTTTTGCAGTTTTGTCTGATACTGATTGCACCGTATTGAAATACTCGCGGCTTTTGTTTTAAGTATTGATTTTTTTTCGTTCGGCTTGCCGTGGCGTGGCCAGCTCGATTTTCGAATAAGTTCGATTTTGACGAAATTAGACTTTAAATGCATAACAATAAGAACTAAGAGAAGTGAGAATCACATTACTGCCCGGCGGGTTATAATGAAATTCAGTACAACATTACACCCCGGCAAAAGACAAGGGCTATAATGATTTACTTTGAGTAAGGTTTGCATGATATACTTATAATGAGGCATTGTCGAGCAGGTGGTGTGAAAATACTATTATTAATTTGTTAATTTACACGAAGTGGAAAAAACTGTGAAAAATCGCGTTTACACCTTAAACGCGATTTTTTTACGTCAAAAACATTAAAGACATTCTTAGGAGGATTACGTGAACCTCTTGGTTCTACAATCAGAGCCATGAGACCCACTGACCTACCTACAGCAATTAAAATGATTAAAGAAGAACAAAATATTTTGTATTCGCAAAATAAAAATAGATCAAACTACAATCAGTTTATTAATTTTAATAAACACCCACAGTTGCCTTCACCTCAAAACAAAAGTATTATTTTTGTAAAACCAAGTTTTTAACCACATAACCCTTTTTATCAACAAAATAATCCTTTTTCACATCAAAATATATTATTTTCACGACCATTTCATTATCCGCAAAATAACCAATATAATTTTCCTAAAAATAATTATAATAACAATTCTTTCTAGCAACAAAGACCACTTTGGTCACCAACGCAAAATAGACCTACGTAAAATAATAATAATTATCAAAATACACATAATAATCGTGCTTTACCTCAGCCGATGAGTGGTATTTCTTATAGATCGCGAGATGTACCGTTGAGACCATTGAATAATAATCATTTCCAACCAGTACGGCAAAACCCGAATTTTACTTTTAAGGAGTTACATTCTGAGGAAACCGCCGAGTTGCAACAGCAACAGTTTCCCGATGAAAATATGCATCAATACGATTCAAACGAAAATAATCCCTTAACTAATATCGTAGAGGACGTTTCCGAATCAAATGTTTGCGAAGTCGCAAACCAAATGAATCCCAGATAACAGAAATAAATGTTCACATTAAAAGAGCGCTTCCTTATATTCAAATAAAGGAACCACCATTAAAATTATTAATTGATACAGGTGCCAATCAATCGTTTTTGTCACCGGAATCAGTAAAAAGATTTTACCCAAAATTTAAAATATGAACCGTTTACCGTAACAAATTTACATTTAACGACGTTAAATAAATATACAATGGATATTCCAACTTTCCCTGAATTTAAAGAAAAGTCGATGTCGAAATTCCATATTTATAAATTTCATAATGTGTTCGACGGACTCATAGGTTTAGATATGTTAGAACGATTACAAGCAAAAGTTGATTTTTCCAACAAACAATAATAACTAAAAACGCATCTAATAAAATACATATGCTAAAGTCAGGTGTAAATAACCTTTTCGAAGCCTTAGTACGTGGTAACAGTACTAAACAAATAGATTTACCAGTCTCGATAGATGAAGGAGAAATATTTATTATATTTATTATATAAGGTGACTGAAAAGGAAGTTCAAAAACGACAAGGGTTGGACAGGTCAAGGATTTTGAACATAAAAGTCGCCAAAAAAAAAAAAGTAATTTTTTCAATTTTAATTTAATAATTACATAACCCATTTAGTAAATTTTAATAAAGTTATTCGTTAGGTATCAATAAATTATTTAAGTAATTATTAAGTAATTTATTTTAAAGCAACATAAAAAAATAAATAGAAAACTAATAAAAATAACGATTATTTACTACGCGCGAACTCAGACTGGCGGCCGTTGACCCGTCGCGTCATCGCGCCTGCCGAGAGCGATGAATGCATGCCTATGCCTATGTTTACAGTGTGGCTGGAATGAGTGAGACCCCATTTATTTTCCCTTTACTTAGGGATCTTTCGATACCCTCAAAGTATCGATACCTACTCATATCAGTAGTACTTTAATCATTTTTCGATACTACTCATATGAGTACTCCAAAAGTATCGATACTTACTCATATCGATACTTTTTTTAAGGAATTTTAATGGGAAAATACAATACATTATGTTTTTTAATTTAGGAACTTTATTATTGGTTAAATGTAAATTGTATTTTGACAATTTGATGTAAGTATAAATTTACGTGGACGTTTTAAGTAAAAAATAAATAAGTAATTGAATAATCTTTTAATAATAATTAAATCAGTGTAAGATGACAATGAAAACTGTATGTTAAACAAAAAACTCTTTTGCATCCAGGCTGCCCAAAAACAATAATTGTTCCAAATATTTTGGGGATAATCTGTTCCTTGCATGCGACATTGTTACTCCGGCTTTCGAAAAAAGGCACTCGCTTGGAACTGATGTTGCGACTACAATTAAATATTGTAATGCATACTTGTATAAACATGGAAATACAAGTTTCATGTCGTCCCATTCTGCGAATGGGTTACTTTTGAGGGACACGACCGGATTTGACAGATAAAGAGAAACTTCGTCTCCATGGTGTGTTTTCTTTTTCTTTTTGTGGCCGTGAGCTAACTCCTTATGGTGCTTCCAAAAGTCATATTCTGGAGGCGCAGTGGAAGCACTGTCTTCCTCGGATTCGCATGGGCTGCTTTGTAGTTCTTGAACCATATTTTTAAGTTTCTGTATGGCTCTTCCACATGCAGCAGGGTCTTGAAAATGTAGGTTTTTGAACCTAGGGTCCAAGAGTGTAGCTATAGCTGCATGGTCATTGAACTCAATCATACCATACCTTTTTTTAAGCTCGCGCATCAAAACATCCTTACATTCCCTTACAACATTTGAGTTGGGTATAATACTGTTTAGTTCGGTTGTCAAGCAATTAAGCATAGGTATTACTTTTGAAATCGTTGCGTATTTTTGACCAGAGGCCTCCGTTGTTACATATTCGAACGGTTTCAATAAAGCTGTAAGCTCATTGATTGTTTCCATTTCTACAGCACTTGGCATATTATCAGGCGCAGATACACTCTCTATTACAATTTCTGATACCACTCGTTTTAACTTCAGGAAACGCTCTAACATAAAAAATGTCGAGTTCCATCTTGTTCTTACATCTGCAATAAGTTTTAATACGGATCCTTCCGAAACATCATTGCGCATTTGAATTTTTCGTAACTTATCAGTCTGCACAACACTATTTTTAATCCAACTTACAATCCCTCGAACTTTTACTGGTTTAACGCAGGGTAACTTTAATGCTTCTTCGACTACAAGATTTATAGTATGCGCAAAACACGGTAGATGTTTTTTATCACCCAAAGATGTTCTTATGGCGGCCAACATAGAACTGGCATTATCTGTTACTGCTGCACGAATTTTGATTTTTGGTATGTCCCATTTCTCGAGAATATCAAGGAGATTTTCCGCAATATATTCAGCTGTATGTCTTTCATTTAATGCACGAGTTGCAAGATAATACATACACATTTCATCGTTTTCCATAAAATGAGCTGTCACACCCATGAATCCCACTTCATTCATTGTTTCTGTCCATATGTCCAGCGTAAGGCTAAAATTGTCTATTTTGGATAATCTCAGCTTGGAAATAGCTACGCAAGCGTCATATTTTTCTGTCGTTCTTTTTTTCATGTACTGTGCACCAGGAACTTTAAAAGTAGGTTCCAGTTCCTTCATAAGACGCAGAAAGCCTTCACCTTCAACTACGTTAAAAGGTCTCATATCCTTGCTGATAAAAAATATCAAAGCTTGAACGATTCTGTTATATTTTGCACCTCCAGCTGAAAACAAATAATTTAATTCTAAATTATATATTTTAATTCAATTTGCTTTTTAAAAAGGTAATTTAAAAAAATCAAAGGTATCAAAAAATTATATTTTTTAATACCTTTTGATTTTTCTTATTCTATTTTAAAATTTCAATAATTATTTTTATTTACCTTTATTTGATGAAATTCTAGCGAAAGCCTCTTTTAGAGAACTGTTCATGATACTAGTAGTCATATTGCTGCAGTCATCGTCATCAAAATCTTGTTTAAAAGTTTTTGATGTTGATGGTTGAGGCTGATCAGTTTCCATTTTATTTGTTGAACTTGCCGACGCAGTTGTGAATGTTGTAATCTCTGTACTGAAATAGTGATAAATCTTAATAAATATTATGCGATTAATAAATTATCGATACTATCGATAGCCTGCATCATCGGCAAATCAACCCAACACTATAAGAATTTACTTTTATTTGGACCTAAATTAATAAGTGCAAAAATTAGGATCCTTACCATTGCTTTGTCTGTTTAACCGTGTTTTTCTGTTGTTTGCTCTTATCCACAATATTTCCATGAGTAGCGGCATGCTTGAACAAATTAGACGTATTGCCACAATACTTCACCGATTTAAAACATTGCTTACATTTTGCAGTTGCTTCATCAGTTTTAGTAAAATATGTCCATATTTTCGATTTTGGGGGCGCCATAGTAACACTATATACCATCCACTTAAACAATCACAACGCAGTATTAAATTATAATTTGGACACAACCTTGTAGTGCGAACAGTAACAAAACAACACAACACAGCCAACACAGTTAACACAAACAATATGGCTGCCGGCCGGAGAGCGGGAGAGCCGGGCGTGGCGTGCGAGCGAGAGAACATTATTTAAATTTTAGCAGAAGACAAAGCGAGAGAGGACATATTATTCTGATTCGTTCACAAGAGCGTTCGTTCACGCACGGCACGAGTCGTGCAGCCGTGGAGTAATGATAACAGTGTTCTCTGTGGACACGACCGAACGGTGCGCCGCCGCCGCCGCCGCGCTCGCCGCGGTCGAAATTGCATTCGTTCAGTCTGATTCGATTCGATACCGAGTACTTCTTTTTCGATACCGAGTAAGTATCGCAAGATTGATTCGATTCCAAAAGTATTTGGTATCGAAACAAAAGTATCGAGTACTTACTCGTATTTACTTGTATCGAAAGATCCCTACCTTTACTACTGAATTGAAATGAAGTGTCCTGCATACTTCAGGTGCAGTTAAGTCCTTTAAACTTCCATGTAGGTATTGTAAAATAAGTCAATCACACAATTCACACATTAAAAGAACTTACAACTATCTTTCCTTACAAATGAAAGGTCAACTGTAGGTATCTAATGTACGACCAATGACCGAACTTCTATGTAGGTAAGTAAGTAAGTAAACAGCCTATAATTGTCCCACTGCTGGGCAAAGACCTCCATCATTGAAATCAAGTCATCTACAATTTATGGGTAAATGGCTTTATCACCACGCTTGCCAAGTGCGGGTTGGTGATCACAACCCCAGGCTATGCATCGAAAAATCCGAAATACATTTTGCCCGACTTGGGAATTGAACCCGGGACCTTCGGGTATCGGCCCGAGTGCTCTGCCACTCGGCCACCGAGGCTATGTAGGTATTACAAAGTAAATTCATTACAAATGAAAGATCAAGTAGGTATCTAAAGTACGACCAAGCAACGGCCGATCGATGACGGCTAAACAGCTGTGATAAGTATTACTATGCGTTATTATTCTGAGTAGGTATGTACGTATGTTATGTTGTTGTTATAGGTAAGCATTATTTTATTATTCAGTCTTACCTAATCAGTCAAGTAACACTAAATTAAGTAAACAAATAATGTCTCGCAATAAAGGCAAAGTTAATAAATAGGTACAGTCGAAGAAGTTCCCGGTCGACCACCTTTAGGCGATAGTCGCTTGCGCTCGATTCCGGCAGTTCGAGTGGGCTCCGCCCACCGCGCGTACACACGGTAGCTCTCGTTTCATTCATAAAAACAGTAACATTTTCACACCCCAAAGGCGCCCCCTTTCTTTCGTAGGAAATATTTGCGTTGTGTTTTCGCTGCAGTGATGGGCGCGACCGTGCGAGCTATATAGATATAATATTGGTGCAGACTGTTTACTCAAATATTCTATTTTATTTAATAAAAGCTAAATTATTTTTTGTATTTCGCACTGTTGCAAAAAACGTGCGTTAATTAAGTAAAGTAAAAAATACAAATTTACTACTTGCTGTATAGGTTGTGTTCTACATTGTCAATTACAATCGTATAAATACATACTACCTAGATTATAACTAAATAAAAAAAAACGGATTTCATGCTATTGCTACTTTTATTTTTGCACCAAAAATCAATAATATTATTAAATCACTAATTTTATACAGGGCTCTTCGTAAATAGTTGTTCAGTCTCTGTTAATATAATTTTTTTGGCCGGACGCCTATGGTGTATCCCGACGCGATGTAGGGCATTTCTGATCGCCCTCATCGAGCAATCAAATTCAATTGCGAACCATGAAGTTTTCGTGAATGGTTCACGCTCGTATACACTCTTCATGTAATGAACTCTGTCTTCCGTTAAGATTCTTGCAGGTTGAGTTTGTGGACGGTCGGCGATCGATCCCTCGTCACCGTCGCGCTGAACCCATCGCCTCACGGTGGCTCTCTGCACCAAAAAAAAAACGCAAACATTATTTAACAGTAACAACAATCAACAGCTTAATTCGCTTTTTAAACTGTATCACTGGTGGGAGCACATCATGGTTATTTCAGTTGACAATATTAAAGTTATTTTAAAATAAGAACAAACTTTTGATTATTTTAATAACGTTTACGGGGACCTTATAAATCAAATATATTTGGTTTGTTATTAATTTCTATTAGTTTTGCTTCTGTATCCTTATTTCAAAGAAGATTGCCCACTTTTGGTCTTAAATTATTTTGTTGTATAAAAATGAAAATGAAAGAACGGATTATTGTGAATCAAGTCGCTGCCAGCCCGAACAACGCGCGCCGCTCGCTCGTCACGGCGCGCCGCGCTCTCTACGCTACGTTGCCAGTCCGCGCTGCAATCAACACCGCATCGCGATTACCGCGCGGCGACGCAGTGTGTCAGCGGGCTGGCAACGTCTCGTAATATGGCCTAAATGTCCTGCTCCTGCGCCTTATCACCAGAGATAGGATAATCGGATGCATATTTGGTTAAAGTTGAGGTGTTGTCATAACATGGAAAGCACTTTCGTATCGAAAAAATCCCAGGATTCCGGGATCGACAAATTTAGTTTTTTATTATAGAATCAAATCGGGTGTAGCTATATTTACTTATTTTAAGGTGCTAATATGGAGTGCACTTTTGTATCAAAAGAATTTGGGGGTTTTGGATTCGATAAATTCAATGTTTTTATAACAGAAATAACGATTGCCTCATATTTTTTCTTCAATTTTCAAAAGATTTTTATCAAACTAATAATAACACGAATTACAAAGAAAAACTAATTAAATCTCTAAAAACTAATAACTTACTCACATTATCGCATGTGACGAATAAGTTGAAAGTTTAGGATACAAAATATCTATGTAATTTCACTGCCTCCTACAACGGTGGCGGGTGTTAAACAACTTAACTAATTTCAGTGGTTGTCCGCTGTCAATAAGGCTATCTCTTGTTTTTCTGTTTGTGGTATAGCCATTGGCACTATAAAAAGAAATAGACGGCTCATGCAAAACGTTGTTAGATGTCCACAGCACGGCTTGTACAGACCAACACAATTTTACAGAACAAGCGCGCGTAACTCTATCTTTTTCTTGTTTGTTGTTGTTGAGAAAAAAATACTTGAGTCAAGTTTATGAAGACAAATTAAAAAGAATTCGTAGTGACGTACAAAACAATAAACTGTGGGTATCACTAGACGAAACCACTGATTTTCTGGGCCGATATGTGGTACATTTTTTAGTAAAACCGTTAAGGGAAAACATATCTGGGCTAATTTACATACTATGTTGAAAAACGTTAGATGTGGTTAACGGTCATTCTGTCTCTGAATTTGTAATTCAATGTTTAAAAGACTTATGGGGAGATGAATTCGACAGTAAAGTGCAGGATGTCTCAATGTTATGTACCTGTGGCGACACATTGTATTTGATTACGTAATCGGGACGCAATGATATTGCCTGCCTGCGCGCAGGGCTTTCAGTCTACTTGGGGCCCGCACCCTGTACACACGGTGTAACTGTAATTGTGTTGGTCAAATAAACACACAAAGTTTTACTTCACTTTATTAACTATTATTTCACATCCCTTCTGACTTACCGAACTACAGTGCAGTGATTATCTAAAGAAGCTAGGACAATATAGCGGTAACTTGATAGATAACACCAATAAGGTAAAGTGGTGACCCCGTTCGAACATTTTTTTCGCGTGTGAAATAAGTACATTATAGTGAGCGACGGCAACGTGGCCCGTGCACCCACGTGTCGGCAACAATTAGACTCCCCTGGATCCGTACGGCAGGGTAACAACTCGACGGCAACAAGACAGCACGGCACGGCATAGCTCAGCTCGGCACAGCATAGCTCAGCTCAGCACAGCACGGCACAGCTCTGCGCGGCACAGCATTGCAACACGATGGCTCTACCTCCACAAACAACTCATGCAGTCAGCGAGATGGCACAAGTATCTGTGGCATCACGAATACCCGAATTCTGGAGAGACCAACCACGCATATGGTTTATCCAGACAGAGGCGATATTAGCTCCTCAGAAGCTGGCCGATGAGGCACGATATAACCTGGTCGTTACTAAATTAGACAGGGAAGTTATTTCACAAGTGACCGACATACTCATCAGCCCACCTGCAAGCAACAAATTCGAGACATTGAAGGCTCGACTATTGAGCATATTCGAGGAGTCCGAACCTCGTAAAATAAGAAAACTCATAAGTGAAATGGAATTGGGTGAGCAAAAGCCATCACAATTACTTCGCCGCATGCGCGAACTAGCGCAAGATAGAGTGCCAGACAACACGTTACAGATTCTGTGGCAGACACACCTTCCCACCTCGGTGCAAGCAGTGCTTGCTGTAACGGAAGTAAAGGAACTAGATAAGCTAGCCACAGTAGCCGATAAAATTATGGAGACCACTGGTGGAAGTATATCAGCGGTACGCGCTCAGCCCAAAGAGGAAACACAAGCATCAAATTTTATGACCGAGATAGCAAAAATTAATGCAAGATTATCCCGGATGGAGACGTCACGTAGAGGCGATAAGTTCACGAGACGCTATAGAAGCAGAACACCATCCCGGCACCGGAACAATCCCCGACGGCCAGACTGGAAATGCTTTTACCACTTCCGGTATGGCAAAGACGCACGGAAATGCATCCAACCGTGCAGCTGGGAAAAGTCACAGGTCAGCCAGAACCCGGAAAACTAATTCCAGTGCAGGCGACGGCGGACACCTGCGCATTGGAGGAAAACAACCGTCTTATAGTACGAGACAAGGAGACAGGTCTTCGGTTCCTGATCGACACTGGTGCAAATGTGTCGGTGATACCATACAGGTCAGTGAAAAAGTATGACAGTGTAAGTTTTTACGTATTGTATGCAGCAAACGGTACGACAATTAAAACATACGGTACTAAGACACTAACTATAAATTTAAATTTACGTAGATCTTTTAAGTGGACATTTATTATCGCAGATGTTAACCAACCGATTATCGGTGCTGATTTTTTAGCTAAATATAAGTTATTAGTAAATTTAAGTAGTCGTAACTAGTCGTAAGCTAGTCGACCAGACCACTAACTTAAGTATAATAGCTAAAATCACTAACTGGAATGACTCATCATTGGGAACAATAGACAGCAGTCATCCGTATTTTAGTTTGTTGTCACAATACCCGGACATACTTAAGCCAAGCTGTTTTAGAGAAAATCCTCCGCATTCTATTTATCATCACATAGAAACTACAGGCCCACCAGTACATGCAAAGGCACGTCCTCTAACCCCAGACCGATACAATAAGGTTTTCGAGGAATTCAAGACAATGCAGGAACTTGGCATATGCAGGCCATCAAAAGGAGCCTGGTCGAGTCCTCTGCATGTCGTGTTAAAAAAGAACGGACAGCTGCGACCATGCGGTGATTATCGCGCGCTTAACAAAGTAACAAAGCCCGATATATACCCTATACCACGTATTCAAAATTTTACAAACATGTTGTCTAATAAAAAGTTTTTTTCTAAAATCGATTTAAATAGAGCTTATTTTAACGTCAAGGTCAACCCAGCAGATATAGAGAAAACCGCAATAGTCACGCCGTTCGGACTATTTGAATTTACCAGAATGTCGTTTGGTTTATGTAACGCAGCTCAGAGCTTCCAACGTTTCATGAATCATTCAGTTTTACACGAATTACAGGTTATTAATGATAATGGCAAAAAAGAATACATGAACGATTTTTTATTCTGTTATTTGGACGATATTTTAGTCGCGAGTCCTGACCCAGTTTCTCACAGAAGACACCTTAACGCTATTTTTAGCAGATTAAACGATTTTGGCATTACCATTAATCTGTCTAAATGTCTGTTCGGACAGACAAAGTTGGACTTCTTAGGTTTCGAAGTGTCTCCGGAAGGTATTCGTCCGGCGGAAACAAAGGTCAAGGACATAGTTAACTTTAACAGACCTGAGACAGTAGAGCAGCTTAGGCGATTTTTAGGCATGGTAAATTTTTACAGATCCCACATTCCTAAGGCCGCTCAGTTACAAAGCAAACTCAATGATTTTATACACAGCCCTAAAAAAAGAGATAAAACTCCAATCGTATGGACACCAGAGGCCGAGCAAGCGTTTACGCAGTGCAAAACCACTTTGCTACAAGCTGCAACGCTTTGCCACCCATTACCGAATGCGCACTTAGCACTAATGACTGACGCATCGGACGAAGGTGTAGGTGCTGTATTACAAATGAAAATAAATGGGATATTCACACCATTAGGTTACTTTTCGAGAAAACTATCTCAAGGTCAGAAAAAGTATAGCACCTATGACAGAGAGTTATTGGCTATGTATCTAGGAGTACAGCATTTTAGGTCCAGGATAGAAGGGCATCCCGTAGCAATATTTACAGATCACAGACCATTAGTATACGCGTTCACTAAGAAAGCCAATGAAAAAGACCTACCGCGACGCGTAAGGCATTTAATGTACATAAGTGAATATACAACCAATATTCAATACGTCACCGGACGCGATAACGTTGTAGCCGATACCCTGTCCAGGCTAGAAACAATAACATGCCCTACGAGTATTAATTACTCCGAACTCGCCTCAGAACAGGATGTAGATAAGGAATTAAAGCAGTTATTGTTACCTGCAACCCACAGCGGCGTACTTATAAAAAAAGTATTTTTACCAGGTAGTGACACACAAGTATATTGTGACACCTCCACTAATAATATAAGGCCGTATTTACCTAAAGAGTATCGTAAAAAAGCTTTCGATATAGTACACAACTTAAGCCACCCGGGGACGCGCGCTACGAGACGTTTAATGGCACGTAGATATTTTTGGCCTAACATGAATGTAGACATAGGTAAGTGGACCAAAACCTGCATTCAGTGCCAAACGGTCAAAGTTAATAGGCATACTGTTTCGAATTTAGGTAGTTTTGGTAAATGCGATAGATTAGAACATTTACACATAGACATCATAGGTCCTTTGCCCACAACACAGGAAAGTTACAGGTACTGTGTTACTATGATAGATAGAGAAACAGGCTGGCCGGAAGCCTTTCCAGTTAAGGAAATCCACGCCGAGATAATAGCGAAAACAGTTTACGAGGGATGGATCACTAGATTTGGTTGTCCGATAAGAATAACAACCGATCAGGGCAGACAGTTCGAAAGTAACCTTTTCACACAACTCATGAAGTTTCTAGGTGTTAATAGGTTTTTTTTTGAAGATGTACAGCCTCCGCGAATGAAGGTTGCAAAAATCATTTTTGTTCCCTTGATTCGCTTTGGCTGCTCCTCTGACTTGCAGTCCTCGTTCTCCTCCGTTTCATTATCTTCCGGGTAAAAGCTGTTAGGTATTTTGCACACCGACCCTTTTGCACTAATAGTCTCGCCATCCCTAGCTATCGTCAGATTATTTTTATTTTTGTTATTTGTTGGAGCTGACGCCATTTTGCCCTTAGCACATATAGGCTACCTTATCTCTGGCCAGCCTGTCCCACTTGACCCTTATCGGGCACACCTCATTAAATGTGTTGTGGGACTTGTCTTCCAGGCCAGCTCTCTCGCAGTTAAGGCAGCGGGGGGGACTTGATTTCTCCGTACACGCAGCGTACAGGTGGTTACCCCCGCAGTGGCTGCAACTGTCCAGCTGCTCCTGACAAACCCGCTTGATGTGGCCGTAGCCCAAGCAGCGGGAGCACTGGATTAGCGGGGACTGATCTTCCACTCTGGAGACTCCCCATTGTAGTTGAAGAGTCCCCGCCTCTGTCAGTTGCTGCCAAATTACAGGGGCCACCTTGACCACCATGTGTGCCACGTGCGGATTCCTGGTCTTCTTCTCATAGATAACTTCTATATCTTCCTTCCCATCTTTGGTTAATTCTTTCCCTACCTTCCTCCTTATGGCTTCCTCTACTTGCTCTTTCTTTTTGTCCCCCCTTATGTATCTTACTATTACTAGCGGGTTTTTATTTTTTGCCCTTTCTATTTTTAGAGTTCTCTCCTTTTCTAATCTTGTTCTTAGCAACTCTGCGTCCTTCTCCGAGCCGCACCCAATTATCACCTTTTGGTCCTTGGCCTTCCTTACTCTTTGGACTTTTATCCACTCTCCATCAGGCTCGGTTTCCGCCATCTTCCTGACCGTTTCCATAACCTGGTCGCTGGTCAGGGTAACGTCGGTCGACGCCACGATGAGGGAGTGGAGTGTTTTGGGTGTGGCTCTCAACCGTCCTTCTGCGGTTACTCCTGCGTATGTTGCCTTCTGCGGCTTTTCTTTGTCTCTTTGTTCCTTTGCAATTTCTTTAATCTTGTCTGTGATTTTTCTGTTTGTTTCTTCCTGCAGTCTTTCGCATCTTTCGTTAACTGCTTTGTTTTCCGCTAGTAAATTCTCAATTCTCTCTAATCTTCTCCCGGTTTCTTGCTCGAATTCTGTGCTGTCCCTTACTATCTGCGTGTGGACAGTCTTACTTATTCCAGTCTTTGGTTCTTTCCTTTTTTCCATTTCTTCTAGTCTGCCCACTAACTCTGCCACCATTGCTACCAGTTCGTTGGTCTCCTTTTGGATGGTGGCCTTGTCCTCTTTCGTAACTGACCGGTGACCGGCGCTTGTTTCCAGGGCCTTCATCATTCTGCTTTGTGCCTTCTTGGCGTTTTCTTTTATGTCAGTACACTTCATACCCGGGAGAAGATGCGTCAGCTCCAAGTCCAGCTTTGCCGTTGCTGGTTTCAGCTTCGGCTTTGGTGGTGGGGATTGGTAGACTACCGTCTCCTCCCTGCTGTTCACCTTTGACGTACGTGTAGTCATATTTTGGGTTTTTAAAAGACGGACAAATAAATTAACACGTTAAAAGTAAGGTTGTAAAAGTTGTAAACACGATAAATGGGATAAATTGGGATAATTGGGACGCACACAAATTAAAATTAAATTTTAAAATACACACAGACAACGAGGGACGACACACGTTTAAAAAAAAAAAAAAATTTGTAAAAGTTGTAAAGGAGGGACAAAACTAAACAAGAAGAATCTACCTAAGTATTGACTAGAAAAATTTTATACTATTGAATTAAAATAAATTGGATTAAAATAGAATTGGATAAATAAAATAAAATTGATCTCAAGATTAAGATTTCAGTTTCAATTTCAAATTTAAAACTAAAATCGACCCAAAAACCAATAATAAATTAAATTAGATTGAATTAAAATTAAAATAAAATTAAAAATAAAATTGTATTAAAATTGAATAAGTTAAATTAATATTTTAAAATTTAAAAATTTAAAAATTAATAAATAATAAAATGACTAGTAAGTGTATTAAAATGAAGTTGAAATTAAAAGGTATGGCGGCAGATTCTAATGTTTGTTCTAACTTGTGTGATGATGAATAAATTTGTGTGATGTTGTTTGTGTATGTGGTGTGTATATGTTGTTAATAAGCAAGACCCCGGGAGTAGCTTTGTCTACAATTTTAAAAATACAGTTAAAATTGATTTCAATAAAATTCAGTCTTAATACTAAAGCCTGGACTCAATAGAGTCTCAGGGTCACAACGCCACAAACAGTCAACCTAAACCTAACTAACCTATTAAAGGTTTGTAAAAGTTTTATAAGTCCTATTTAGTCAAGTAATGAATTAAAATCAAATAAAATAATTATAATAAAATAAAATGATAAAAAGTTTGAAGTCACTGGTTAAATAATTTAAATAAATTATTTAAATCTTACGGTTAGTTCCTGTCCTCAATAGAGGTACAGGGGTCCTAATACTATGTCAATTTAAATAAAATAAAGAATAAAATAAATGGAACAACACAATACAATTAATAATTAAGATTGATAGAATAACTTTCAGGTCTTAATACTAGTACCTGGACTCAATAGAGTCTCAGGGTCAACGGCACAACAATGAATAAAATCCTAAGCCTAATGCAAAAGTGCAATTGAAATTATAAATAACTAACTGTGATTGAAGATTAAAAATTAAATGCAATAAAAATAATAAAATTGAATAAATTGCAATGTCAATAATAATAATTAAAATCTAAATCTAAATCACAGTTGTCCTTAAAGCTAGGCCTGACCTCAAAAGAGGTTCAGGTGTCAATATTTAGGATAAAATAAAAATAAAAACAAAAAATAAAATTGTAAATAAAAAACTAAATTTTAATTTTCCGCGGCTCTATATGCTCTATGTAGAGTCGAAATGGCTACCTAAAAATAGAGCTTTCCTCTCCGGTCCTAACGGTACCAATTTGGTGCCGATCGGGCCAGGGAGTCCGGAGATACGAGTAGCTACTAGTTGGGGGTGGGAAGTAGGGGTGGGGGGTGGCTGGGTTTGTGAGTAGATGAGTTGGGTAGTAGGGTGTAGGAATAAAAAGTTGTCAAGGAAGCACCACTGTCAGAACCGTGCTTCCTGAGCTATAGAACTTTTTATTTTGGGGAATTAGGGTGGGTTTGGGGAGGTTGGTTTTTTAACGGATTTAGGTAGGGTGGGTGACGGTAAGCACCTTTCGCCAAGGAAGTGCACCCGTAAGTGGTATACTTTCTTGGCGATAAGAATTTCCGTTTGGGCTATTTCTAGGGGTTTGGGGTAGGGGATGATTTGGTGAGGGATGGGTGAAGGAGGTATAGGTTCCTTAGTCCGGCGCGTAAGGCACCACTGGGAGCGAAATTTGAGTCCTTTTTGCTCTATCTCCTATAGTTTAAGAGATAAAACAAAAACAAGTAAATAGCTCAACCGGGAAGAACCTAATACCTTTTTGGAAAAAATGGAGGGGTGTTTTATGACGGATTAGGGTAGGGTGGGTGACGGTAAACACCTTTCGCCAAGGAAGTGCACCCGTAAAAGGTATACTTTCTCGGCGATAAGGATTTCCGTTTGGGCTATTTCTAGGGGTTGGGGGTAGGGGGTTGAAAGTAGGGGGAAAGGGAAACAGGGGTGGAAACACTGCCTTTCAGGTCAAATTTTTTTCCGTTTTGCTCTAACTCTTATAGTTTAAGAGATAGAGCAAAAAAGAGGTTTGTATGGACTTCAGGCAACGGGGAATAGAAGGGATGATCCTAGGACCTTTGGGTGGGAAAAAAGGGAGTGATTTTTTGATGGGGTCGGGTGAGGTGTGTGATGCTGGGGGTTTTGTTGGAAGAAACTATACCTGCCAATTGTATAGTTTCTGTAAATTTTGAAAATGAAAATCCGAAAGTTTTGAATTATTAAATTTTAGGTTTAGGGGTAGGGGGTTGAAAGGTGGGGGGATGGGTTTGGAAAGGCTATGTTTGACTTCTTAAAGCCAAATTTGGCGTCCTTTTTGCTCTATCTCCTATAGTTTAGGAGATAGGGCAAAAGTGACGGGAAATGAACCTGGGACTTCGGGAATCGGGTGGGATTTTTTGATGAGAATGGGTAGGGTAGGTGATAGGGATGGTTTTCTCCCAAGGGAGTGTATAGGTGGGGTGTGTGGAAGTGGGAGAAAATCAAGGATTAGGGTGGGTGGTGTAGATGGGGTTGGTATTTGGGGGTGGGTTTTTATGGGGTTTTCCGGGGTTGAGGATTAGTGTGAGGGGTGGGACCGACTAGTGCCTTTAAAATTTTGAAAAGAAATTTTGAAAGTTTTTCCAAAAATATTTTTATGCCAAATTTTTTCCGATTTTAGTTTTAGGGGGCGCTCTAACCCCAATCCCAAAATTTGGGTGAAAACGGAGTTACTGTTCCCGAGTTATGGGCCTCCAAAGTCACAGCGTAATTGTAAATATTTACCTAAACTTTTAAAATGTCTTAAAGGCGCGCGACCTTGAGTGCCTCGTCGACGACACAATAGGTGACGGGTTTCGGCTTTTGGGGCCGCGCGACTTGCTTGTCTTCGGGGGGCCCGCGCTCGGAAACTATAACCCGTATGGGGTTTCTGGAACTGCTATCTTGTAGCCTATAAAATTCTCTAAATATCTATATTAAATTTAAGGTTGTAAAAATTTTTCTAATTGTTAATATGCAAGTTTGTAAATTTGAGAAATTAATTTCCAATTATATAAAGCCGCTGAAATTGAGGGTGGTTTTCACCCTGTAGTTTTTGTGACTATGACTATAGCTATATACACTGTCTCGTGCTCACGGTGTGGCGGGGCGCATGTCATGACAGCGCGAGCCGTTGGCGAGAGCGGGCTTGTCGTCTGCGTATACCGTGTGTTGTCGAGCCAGTGATACGTGCAACAAGGAGTATTCTACAAGTGGCGACGAGGACAAAGGTCAGATTTTATTTCAAATAGAAAAAAAACAAGGGGCAATGTGTCAAACAAACAAAAAACCTACCTACTTATTACAGTTTGCGAAATAAACAATCAGCGTAGTGTTCGTTGAATTTGGTTGCATTAAGTACCTAGTGTTACTTACTAAACTTATCTACTTTGTATTATGTTACACACTTAATTAGGTTCCATTAGTGAATTGCTTGAAACTAATTAACACTGTGAATAAGATATTGTTATACAGTATAGCTAGGTTCACAGTAAATTCATGAACACTTTACAAATAAATCTAAATTATTCACCTAGTAATAGGAAAAACAAATTATGGTATAAATAACTGCAACAACAAATTCTGTAGACACCTACAGGTTGTATAAAAATTCAACATAAAGAATAACGTTACAAACAATTTGCTACATGCATGTACGATGCCTAACCATTTATCTGCTTAGTGCCAGATTCGTCTTACAAACAATTAAAATTCTATTATGTCACTATCTACAGTAAACAACAGGCTAACGTTGTTAAACCATAGCTGTGAGTGTAAACAATCTATGTAGAAGGTTATATGGGTATTTAAGGTATCATTTTTAAATGAAATACTGTAGTTTAAATTATAATTGTCATTGAATGAATTAGTATTTCATAAAAGATTTAAATAAGTTTCCTCAATCCTTAATTGATGATTTAATTTTAAAAGTACTAAGTAATTAACATTTTGTTAACCCTAGAGTACTAATATAAATTTACCACACTTTAATACTAATGATCGCTTGGGAGGCTACTTTTTAAATAAAACCAATTTATCACATTAGTGGTTTATTATTTTTGTATAAAAATCACATTAATTAACAGGTGAAATTCTACCTTTTTAGAAACTAAACTCTAAATTCTTCTTTAAAATCAACATTAGGCTTAAAATAAGACTTAAAACTTACAGGTATGAACATTTTTTCTTATAACATAACAGTCTTTGAACAGTCTGGTAAAAAAAAAATATATGTATATTTCTATTTTTTTGGCATCAATATTACTATTCAAGATATAAACTTTATATGGAACTAAATCTAACTTTTGGTAACATCACAATTTTGTCTACAAACTAATTTGAGTCAGCCTTTCATTTTTTGTCACAGGAACTGCAGTTTGGAGATCGATGTTCCAAGCAATAGTTTTTATTGCATTTAGCGCAGTAGTATACACTCATTCGTCGTTTTTTAGCAGGGCAATAGCTACACATACTTCTTTTGCCTTTTTTTATTCCTGGTTCAGTCACAGTACTCAGTTCTTTCATGTACTCTCTTCTATTCATTTGTTTAGCCCCGTGAATCCTCGAATTGGATACATGCAGTATATAGCTGTTCAATACAGCCATATTGATCATCCCATAGAACAAGCATAGCGGCCAACGTCTAGTTTTGCGATTACAACTCAAATGACCACACATTTGGTCAAATGTATCCACAGCGCCTTTAGTCCTGTTATAAGACATTATGATTTCGGGCTTTTTTGTTACAGCATTTATTACCGGTTCATCGTGCATTGTAGACAACAGAAGAACTGTTTTTTGGGGTTTCGGCTTGTAACTTACTAGTGTGAGTTTATTGTGGAAACCAAACATAGATGTGCCAACACGACGTGATGCATTGTGCTTGAACTCGGATGGTATTTCTTTCTTATTGGCTTTTATTGTTCCAATGAAAGTCAAATTGTATGGAGCTGCCAGAAGTTGTTCAGCTAAAGGTACCGACGTAAACCAATTGTCTGCAGTGACGTTACGATTGCTGCCATAAATAGTCTTTGTAAGCAGTTTGCAGTAATGAATACCAAGAGGTTCGGTAGGGCTAGTTGCATCATTTTTTCCTAAGTAAGGGCAAGCATCAAACATGTATTTACTGTTCACATCACAAGCCAATACTATCTTTATGCCGTACTTGGCAGGTTTATTCGGTATGTACATCCGAAATGGACATCGACCTCTGAAAGCAAGTAATTGTTCATCGATGGTTATATAGGAGCTAGGCTTGTAAAGATCCCTACATCTTTGTATAAATATTTCCCATATGTCCAATTTGTCATGCTGTCTCCTGTCTTCACGAGTACTGCGGTCATCAAAATGAAGGCAGCGTAAAAGAAACTCGAAACGTTCTAAGCTCATCGTAGCTATGTATTTTGAACCACAAAGTGTGGGATCAAAAAGCTCTTTGGTCGGTAAATCATTGTTACCCATAGCACCACTGAAAATTATAAGACCAAGCAATGCACGAAGTTCTTCTTTTCTTGACAGTGATATGGTCGAACTTTGCTGTTTATATTTGCTGGCTTTGACCGAAATATCTTGATTAGTACGTAAGAGGATTTCGTCTATCATATCAGAAGTGAAAAATTTTTCAAAGCAGTCCAATGGTCTAATGACATCTCTACCATCCTGTTTTGGGCCGGGAAAAATATGAACTACGTTCCTCGCAGCAGTTCTCGTAGATCGTGACCTATCAGATGTTTCTCTAGACCAAATATAATTGTTCTTACCTCTAACAACAGACGCATTGGGTAAAACAATAAGATTTTCCGCTGATTGGTCTTCTTGCGACGCGGTTTCTCGAGGAAGAGGAGGAGGAGAACCTGACGAATGACTTGTGGCTTGATGTGGTACTGAAATGTTCGGGGGTTCAAAGTCTTCTAATACAATATTTTGAAGGTCTTCTTCCAGTTGTAAAGGCATGTAAGAAGGATCTTCTACGCTATCATCCGAATCATAAGGATCGACTTCCAGGTAGTCCTCAGTTTCACTGTCAGAGCTCTCATTTAGTAAGCACAAGGCTATTTGTTCATCGTTGAGATCCATCTAAAAAGAAAATGAACATTTTGCTAAGTTATAACAAGGCTACATGCTAAAAAAGCGCAAAACAACAAGTAACGAAAAAATAAATAACTTACCATTAATACTAATGATCGCCTCCCAGGCGATGCAGTAGCTTATATTTTGAAAATGAAGCGTCCGCGCCGGGCCCGCGTTCGCTGACGTCTGCGGCGCGGTGTATACCGAATTGGCGCGAGAGCTCAATACGACTCGCGCGCGCGTTTTTTAAATAACCGGAAAAAACTAACCGCGTGCGGCCTGTCAAGCGATGATTAGTATTCTAGGGTTAATCAGACATAAGTAATGTAGCTGTGATGAGTAGGTACAGTGCGACACATTGACCACTGTTTGTTGTTAGTTATGTACATACATAATGTATATTTTTTTAGCATTATTGGTACTAAAATACTCCCATTTAATTTGAAAGTTATCGTACTAAACTACTCATATTAAAGGTGAAACAAATGGTTCTGTGATACCACCATTAAATTGGAAAATTAGTAGGTACCCTAGTACCTCCACTAAATTAGAAATACTTGGTACAAATGTACCACCATTAAATTGGAAATATTCTGTTGGGGTACTGTGATACCACCATTAAATTGGAAAAATTGGTACCCTATTACCTCCATTAAATTGGAAATACTTGGTACAAATGTACCACCATTCAATTGGAAATATTCTGTTGGTACAAATGTACCCCCATTAAATTGGAAAGTGTAAAACAAAGTCGCAAAGTACATTAATTATTTTCAGGTCGTCCCAATCTACATAACACAATGTCCAACAACTTACCACCATTAGAAAAGCTTGATTTGGAAAGTGATAGTGCCTCATTAGGGCAGCGATGGGAAAAATGGAAATGATCCTTAAATATTTACCTGGAGGCCACAGATATCACGTCACCGATAAAGAAAAGAGCTACGCTTTTATTGCTTGGCGGATCAAGTCTCCAAGAAATATTCTATAATCTGCCAGGAGCTAATACAGAGCCTACTAATGATAACAACGTTTTTGAGATAGCTATTCAAAAGCTAAATGATTATTTTACACCAAAGCAAAGTAAAGTAAAGTAAACAAAAGGAAAATAGATGATATCGAGAAACAAAAAGAGGAACGACCACCCAAACAGACTAGGAGACGGAAGGAAATTGATAACGTAATAGAAGAAGAAGTAGATTATGTTTTTAATATTAACAATGATGCTAATATTGAATGTGACATCGGAGGCATAAAAACAAAAATGTTAATTGATTCTGGGTCCAAGTATAACCTTATTACAGACAGGACATGGAAAATATTTAAAGAAAAAGGAGTGTTATGCTTTAGCCAAGATCAAAAGCCAGACAAAACACTTTTGGCATACGGCAGCGAAACTCCACTAGAAATCATAGGATCTTTTGAGACAGTTTTTAAAGTAAATAATCAGGAAGAACGTACAACGATACGAGTATATGTTATCGCAAACGGATCTAGAAATCTATTAGGCAAAGACAGTGCCATACATCTTGGTGTTTTAAAAGTTGGCGTTGACATAAATTTGATAAGGAATGAGCCATTTCCAAAGCTTAAAGATGTGTTAGTAGAAATATCTATTGATGGTTCAGTAAAGCCCGTTTCTCAACCATACCGGCGAATTCCTATTCCAATTGAAGAGAAGATAGAATTGAAAATCAAGGAATTACTAGACAGCGACATTATAGAAGAAGTTCGAGAACCTTCTAAGTGGATATCACCTATAGTGCCGATATTAAAGGACAACGGAGATTTAAGACTTTGTGTAGATATGAGACGCGCTAACATGGCTATTATGCGAGAAAACCACCCATTACCCTCGATGGAACATCTGTTGCCAAAGATAAGGAAAGCCGAGTATTTTACTAAGTTGGACATAAAAAATGCTTTCCATCACGTCGAATTGCATCCAGATTCCAGACACATCACAACTTTCATTAGTTCGAAAGGTCTTTACCGATACAAACGATTAATGTTTGGTATCACTTGTGCTCCAGAATTATTTCAAAAACTACTCGAAAAAATACTCCTCAAATGTGATGGAGCTATTAATTTTATTGATGATATCTTAGTATATGGATGTAGAGAAGAACATGATTTGCGTCTTCAAAAAGTATTGCAGGTACTAAAACAGAATAATGTACTTTTGAATGATGACAAATGCAGGTATAAAGTTCGAAAAGTAAATTTCCTTGGACATGAGCTAACCCCTGAAGGTGTTAGGCCATTGAATAAATATATCGAGAGTGTAGCTAAATTTAGAGTTCCGAAGACTATTGAAGAGCTACAGAGTTTTTTAGGTCTCGTAAACTATATTAACAAATGGATACCCAACCTGGCTACAATGACAAAGCCATTGAAGCAGTTATTGAGACAGAAGTTTGGCAAAAAAGCTAACATCGAAGAGTTCTGGACTAATCAACAAGATCATGCTTTTACATTACTAAAGAATACACTAACGGAAATTCAGACTCTCTGTTATTACGACGTCCATGATAAAACTCAAGTCATCGCCGATGCGAGTACTGTTGGATTGGGAGCTGTTTTAGTACAAATTGACGATAAAGGGCCTAGAATCATTGCCTATGGAAATCGTACATTGACAGATTGTGAACGCAGATATAGCCAAACTGAGAAAGAGGCTCTAGCTTTGGTCGTTACAAGACATAGGTAACAAAGAAGATGATACAGAGATCAGGGATAAGGATAGGGAACAAAAGGAAAAAGGGAAAGAGTATGGAGATAAGAGAAGAAGGGCGCGGCATTCGGACTTGAACGAAGGAGACAAAGTTTATGTAAAAGAAATGAATAGGACCAACAAACTTACACTTAATTATGATCCGACGCCGCACGTTGTAGAGAAGACTAAAGACGGAGATGTAACAGTCAGAAATGAAGAAACTGGACAAACATTAAGGCGAAATATATTACATTTAAAAAGAATAGAAGGGAAATGGAAAACAGTTCAAGGCGATCAAGAAGAGGGCATTGAAAGCCCTGAAATCGATTAGTAACAGTTTTGCATCTAATAGCTGTATGATTTGCTTGTTGATTTATTGTATCAAATAATTAATAAAGTTTTTGGTAAGAAAGGGATGTAGTGTTTGTGACTATGACTATAGCTATATACACTGTCTCGTGCTCACGGTGTGGCGGGGCGCATGTCATGACAGCGCGAGCCGTTGGCGAGAGCGGGCTTGTCGTCTGCGTATACCGTGTGTTGTCGAGCCAGTGATACGTGCAACAAGGAGTATTCTACACACCCTTATCAATAAAACTTATATACTAAACTCGCCGAGCAGAATCCGATTCGTTGGTGCTTTTAAAAATCTTATTTACTTAAAATCCTATTTTTAAAACGCTTTTGAAGTTTTATTAAAATTTTGATAAAGTTAACCGAATTTTTTGGAGGTTTGGAGCCCTATATGTCAGAGACTAGCAGGGTTTCGTCAGTTCTGACACCGTGACAAGTCGTTTTGTGGTCCAAACTCTCCAGTGAAATTTTAAAATTTTGAAAAAGTCCGAAAATGAGAAAGTGCGTTTTCAACTTACGTAAATATTTACCAACTATTTTGCGGGCGATCGGATTTCTCGCTCGACTTCGGAAGGGTGGCGCTCGGAACTCCGGGCTCCTACCCTTACGTAATTACTACTAAAATAAAGGGGACGAAATGGGCTTCCTGGTGTTATGCATTGTGGAATTTTTAATTTATATTTTCATATAAATTAACACCTTTAAACAAAGAAATTTTATTTACTCAGCTACAAAACCGGTTGGTTTGCGCTGTATTTCCAAAATTTTACTAAAAAACTACTTTCACCAGATAGCCCACTTAGTTTACCCTATGTACTAGGGATTCCAGCTTTAGGCTATTAAAAACTAAGGATTTATTTGAATTTCACAAACGGGGGCTGCGATTTCCGCTGCGCCCCGCCGGCCCGGAAATTGAAATAAATCAAAAACTACTTAATTAAAAATTTTCAAAATTATTTACTATTGCTACCAGATAAATGTGCTTGCTAGATAGGATTTTTCCAGATTTTATTATTAGCGAGAATTCCTTGCACAGACAATTTTCTGAGGGAAAAATGTCGTCTAAATACTTAAAAACTATGGACCTTGATAGCTCCGCTCCTGGAGGGGTGAACTGGTTTCCACCAACTGTTTCGGGCTCGCCTCGGTGTCCTCTTCCCCGCTGGTGAAGTTTCCGGAGCCTCGGAGAAGGTTTCCGAAAAACCCGGAATTTCCGGGTTTTTGTGAAATTGGTCGTAGCTCCTCCGGGTTTGCTTCGAAAATTCCCAAACTTGGGAAAAGGGTACTCCTCGCCAAGCTGCTCCTCGTCACAGTTCCAGTTTTTCACTTTCCCGCTCAAAAGCTCGAGGAAAAAGCACTTTTCTCTTGTATGGGACAAGGAAATTCGGTTTTTGTCACTTTCCGCACTTAACTCTTAGTTTCCACACCAAGTGTCGCACACTCGCGTGTCGGGCTCGAAAAGCCGCGTCGTTTGATGTAAAACTTGTATAAATCGGGCGAAAAAATTCTAAAAATTTTTCTAAATATGCGGAGCGTTCACAAATTCGTGGCGGTCGGGCCAAGCGCGCGCGGAGGGTTGGGTGTTAATAGGTTACGAACTACAGCTTATCACCCTCAGAGCAACGGAGCTATTGAGAGATGGCATCGTTGTTTAAAGTCAGCTCTTATGGCTAGGCTAATAGAGTCTAATTCTTGGATTCACGAATTGCCTACGGTTTTGTACGGTTTACGAGCAGTACCGCGGGACGCGAATGGTGTTAGTGCCGCAGAGATTTTATACGGACTAACAGTCAGACTACCCGGCGATTTTTACAGTAGTTCTACAGTAACAGACTGCAACTCACAAGATTACGTACAGAATTTAAGAAACTCTATAGAGAAGTTTAGACCCAAGCAAGTTAGAGCATCGCGATTCACGAACTATATTTGTACATCGCGATCTAGCTACTTGTACACATGTATTCGTTAGAAACGATGCGGTTAGGAGATCTTTACAACCACCGTATCAAGGCCCTTATAAGATTATTAAAAGGTATAAAAAATATTTTAATGTTAGTTTATTAGGTAGGAATGTTAACGTTTCTATTGATCGATTGAAACCAGCCTATATTCTCAATGATCAGTACATTCCAGTTCCTAGTATACCCATTTTAAATTTAGATGATAGAAATGTAAGTTTAAGTAATAAACATGTGAACTTCGAACCGGCACTCACACGTACCACACGCAGTGGCAGATCCGTAAAGAGGCCAGTTCGATTTCAGCAGTAAGTAATTAATTGTAATTGATTGTGTCAGCGTAGTTTTTTTTATATAATCTTAGCCCAGATTTTACTCATTCCATTACTCTCAGTTGGAAAGCAAGTACGAGTGCATAAATATCAATCCATTACCATGGGCAAAAGTTACAGTAAAGAAGAAAGCAAAAACGAAGTTGTCACCGGTACTAACCAGGTGAATAACAGTAATCAGTAATCACAATCAGTACGGTGACAAGGAAATTTACGAAATAGTGCTTTTAGCACTCGGATTGCTATCAATAGCGATTGTTCTTTGTTACATTTATAACCGCTTTCGAAACAAAGCCAGAAAATGGATTCGAAAGGAATGTACCACATACACAGAAGGTAATCCTGTTCGTGTTATACGTGAAGTTTCAACACAGCAGCAGCCCACTCAAGCTACTTCTGCTAGCTACGTATAGTAATTAGTTAAAAAGTAAATATACGTGACACAATCCAAATTTAATCAATGTGTAGAAAAGTTTTTTTATATTACTTACAGATATTCTTAGCTAACTGTACTTGTATTTAATTATTTTTAGCATACTTACTTTGTTTCTTTACGTGTTTAATATAACAAACAGTGTACGGGCAGTGATAGATAAGTGATACGTACGTCACCAGCTGGCATACCACACGCCGAGTAGGTCATATCACATTTTGCTGATGCAGCCGTCAATCGTCGACCGGCTGAGTGTTCGTGCACGATTATAGGCATTTTAAGACTCGAGTAATTTACATAGTTTTTTTTAATTTTTGTCTTATCCGGCGTTTCGTAAGGTGAAGCTGCAGAGACCAAAGGTCTGATTTATTTTTGATGGCAGAGCCGAGTCTTACGGAACTACCATTAATTTAACATTAGGTTACACTCGAGGTCTTGGAATGCTTCTGATCGTACACAAGATAATATTAAGATCTAATCATAATATTTAAGTTAATCTTTAATCTTTAATGTTCATTTTATATTAGAACGTTCCATTGTATCATGATGACATTGTAAACTTTTATGTTACATTGCGTTTGAATAGAACATTTCATTGTAACCGAATATTCATTCATTGTACAGTATGACGCAATCATACCTATACCAAACATGTTTAGATTAACTTCGCACAGTCAGTACCCAGTAACGATAACAATATTCTTCTATTGAATTATATTATAAGGTAACGTTACTTTACTGTGTAACTTATTAGAGTTAGGGTTGGCACATGTTAACTTTACCTTAAGTTTTTTATTATGTAGAAATTTTAATTTTTCATTAAGAGGGGAAGTACTGTGGCGACACATTGTATTTGATTACGTAATCGGGACGCAATGATATTGCCTGCCTGCGCGCAGGGCTTTCAGTCTACTTGGGGCCCGCACCCTGTACACACGGTGTAACTGTAATTGTGTTGGTCAAATAAACACACAAAGTTTTACTTCACTTTATTAACTATTATTTCACATCCCTTCTGACTTACCGAACTACAGTGCAGTGATTATCTAAAGAAGCTAGGACAATATAGCGGTAACTTGATAGATAACACCAATAAGGTAAATACCGATAGCGTAGCGTGTATGTTACTGGCTGGAAGAATACTAAAAAATATTTAATAACAAATTTCCCAATTTGAAACATTTTACGTGTTTAGCGCACGCCCTACACAGATTAGCCGAGACAATACGTTTAAGCTACGATGATGTAGACACTTTAATTAAAAATGTAAAGAAAATATTTTAAAATCTCCAAACAGAGTACGAATTTTTAAGGAGTTATAACCAAATTTACACTTACCTCGACACTCGACCTCGACTTACACTTATTTCGAATACATATAGAATTTTACAAATCGGTGCACAAATGACGGAGAAATCGCCGGACATACGTAAAAAAAAAATACATCCAATCGGATATATTACCTCCTTTTTTTTGAAGTCGGTAAAAAAAATGCCACATGCTAAAGACGTTATTTGTCACCATAATATCGACTAGATTCGCATTCACTAATTTTCCAGAATCTCGGGATTCATATTTTTAAAAAAATATTTTGTAAGAAGCCGCTTCCATAATATTGTAGCCAAAAATGAACTTTAGGTGAATATGCATCCGAATATCCGATCTCTACTTATCTATCACACATAGTAAGCTTTGTCATCTCTTATAATAAGAAAAATGAGATTTTTTTGTAAACGCTTACTTTAAGTAGCAAAAGAGTTTAATCTCTAATTTTAAGCCATAATAAATAAATAATAATGTTTTGCTTAAGCAAACATTCACAAGGCTTTCATTTAATTTAAGAGAAAATTTAATTTAAGTTGCAAGCCAGTTTTAATGAAACTAATAATATACATTAAAATGATTAGAAAACATTAATAAAAAAAGGTTGTATAACTAAATTTATACGGTTTTAAGTCCACTGTCGATTGTTTTATTTTCCGTTTATTAATAATTCTAATTATAATTTTATTGTAAATTTTGTTTTCCATAGTTCACTTTCAATACCTAAGTAAACAATAAGTATTTTAAAGTATACAGTATTTTAGAATAAATAAATAAATACAATTTTAAAACAATTAATAAGACTATAAAAAATATTTCTTAAGAGATAAAGTGCATAATTTAATAATGCAGCGACAGGATTTATAAAGACCGTGGCACCCCTGCCGCCGTGCCTGAATTTAAAATAATAAACTTTAATTAACATATTTGCGTTTTACTTTATAGGTGTAATAGAATATTGCATTTTTACTGCGTTTTTTTTATTCCTAAGAAAGTATAGTTTTGTGAGTTTATAGTTAAATAAATTAAAAAATGTGTGTAAATAAATTATAAACCTCCCATCAGTAAGTTTATTACATTACAGAATAGTATTTTTTTACGATATTTCAGTTCAGTATATTTAAATACAATACTATATTTACGCAGTTTATAAATTTAAGCATAAAAGAAAATTTATTCTTACCGTAACATTCAACTCTCGAGAAATTTGAGAAATGTTTCGTCCTTGCCTGTAGAGAAGCAGAATTTGGTTTCCGGTAATAAATTGCGGGGCATCTTTAGAGTCCGTAAGGCACTCAACAATGGAGCAATCAACAGTCCAGTAAAACAAGCAATGGTCAACGTTATGGCGAGATAATCAGAGTCCAGGAACAAAACACTGTCGCAATGAGAGATAAAACGAAAATCGGGAACGAACGCGTTGACACTTCACGAAATGCAAATTGCAACTGATAATGCAAGTAAACATAAACAAACAGCACGTGCCGTTTGCTCTTATTGGATGTCTATCAGTGAAGGGGCGGGGCGCGTGACGTCATTCACTGAGACACGTTCAAAGCGTTTTGAGTGCAAAGTGTACTACCGTGAACTTCCGCCACTGTACCTAAACATCTGCTTAATTAATAGGTGTAGCTACTTACATGGTGTTAAAGAGCGTTCCAGTTTATGTCATCCGCGTACAGCAAAGGTAACCTTTCCATCACACTTAACAGGCTTTGGACTATCATACTAATGTAATAATAACAAAATAAAAGTCAAACCTTTGCTATAATTACGTAACTAAATTAAAATTAATTAAAGGAGCTACAATAACTTATTATCGACGCATCGTTTTTATTCTAATTCATCTTGTTTACAAGTTTATCACCTATTTTATTAATTTACCTACAATTCATAAAAGACATTACACCCATTGCTTGTTAATCAAATAATTCTTTGTCACTGCACTGATTATTACTCTACTTGGTTAGAACACTTATGCTACTACATTCATTAACTAATACGTACTAGTTATCGCCGCGAGGTGAGACTAGACTACCTACCTACCACAAGACGGGTATTTACTCATGTGCTACCTACAGCTAATTAAGTTAATCGTTAGGTATAAAATAACATAAAAAAATAAATTAGAAAACATTTAAAAATAACGATTATAATTATTACTAAGCGCGTACTCGGACTGAGGCGGCGCGGGCGGGCCGGCTATCGTCGCCTCGTCGGTCGTCGGCCCGTCCGTTCTCGTCAGCTGAGAGGCATAAGTACCTACGTTATAGTCTCGAATGAGACCCCATTTATTTTCCTTTCACATAATGTTATTAATTACAGTTAAAATGCGGCTATAAGTGTTGTGTTCTGAGCGCAATCCCAATTCAATCCTACGTTTTACAAAATAAATCTATCACACATTATGAGAAGTTACAACAGTAACTATCTTTCCTTACAAGGTACGACCAAAGACCGAAAACCAAAGGTCATCAACATTTGATGTCCTCAACAGCTAAACAGCGTTGTGATAAGTAGGTACCTACCTATTTATTACCTATCTTATGTTGTTGCTATAGGCGTTATTTTATTATTCAGATTAGGTAAGAACCTAAGTAAACAAATGTTAATGTTATGTTAATGTTAAGTTAAACAAATGTCTTGCATTAAAAACAAAGTTAATACCTAAAAAGCTGCTTCATTAATAGGTGTAGGTACTTACATGGTGTTAAAGAGCATTCCAGTTTATTTCACCTGCGTACAGCAAAGGTGATAAGCTTCCCATCACACTTTACAGACTTTGGACTGTCAAACTTATGTAATAATAACAAAATAAAAATTAAACCTTTGCTAAAATTACGTAAATAAATTAAAATTTATTAAAGAAGCTAGAATAACTTTTATGATCGACTCATAATTATTATTACACTAATTTGGAGTGTTTAAAACTCCAAACTTCTCTTCGTACAATCGCACAGCATCACTTACTATCTAGCCACTACTGTCACGATAGCAAAAGCATCTCTAAGAATTTGTTCGTATACATTTTCGTAGGCATTTTTACGCACGCGCAACACGATAGCTCAAGATGCACAAGTAGACTGCGGAAAAAATCCGTGCGTGCAGCCGTGTGAAGGTCGTGTGATTAGGGTTGGAACGCACGAAATGTAACAAAACCATTAGATCATACAAGATATTGACATGTCAAACCTTTTGTCTTTTGTTGATTACAAACTCTTTCACAATTGCAAACATACGAATAAGCGAACTTAAATAATTAAGCTATCGTCAAAACTTGCATATTAAGCGAATTCACAATATGAAAATTGAGGACCTCCGTGGTCAAGTGGTTAGCACTTCGGTTCTGGCGTCGCCATCTTTAATGTCCTGGGTTAAAAATAAATAGAACCAATAATTTATCTTATTTGTTCTTAATTTGATAAACCAAAAACTTGTAATGTCAAGCACTTGTATTGACTACACTTTTATGGCATTTGTTGGTTTTTTATCGTCATAAAAATATGAAAAATGTTTGCTCGTTAAAGTTTAAAAGGAAGAAGTAATGACAAGTGAGACTTGTTGTTTTGGTAAGCATCACGTGATTTCAAAATTATTTATAAATCATTAAAAAATTTGGTCTTTTATTTGGATACTTTTACATACTCGAGCAATTAATACATTTTCGCGTCACCGTTCGTTTGAAATAATACTTATTTATGAATTAGAAACAACTTTTATCGCTTACCACGAATTCTTATCTTATTAACTTTAAGATATTGAAACTTTGAATAAAGTTGACTAGATACGTACTAGGTACTTGCGTACCTCATGTAGAAATTGAACCCACGTCGTCTTCAATCCGGGCGGTTGCTTTGACCACTCGGTCACACTACGGCTAAATTCGATGAAGAATGTTTGTAAACAAGTTATTCAGTGACATTTCTTTGTGAAAATATCTAGTGTCACTCGGATTTCTACTTTTTCTTGAGAGAGATTCGCATGATAACAATTAACAATTGTGTCTTTCTTTCAAAAAGCAAGATACGAGTGATACTAGATACTTGCATAAAGAAATGTCAATAATTTGTTTACAAACATTCTTCATCGAATTTGGCCATAGTAATGGTTAGACCTGCCTGTCGAAATTCTTCAACGCTTTTGACAGCTTTTGACACAACAGTATCTCTAAGCCTCTTTGAATTTACATCCTAAGAGATTTAAATGAAATAATTAATATCGTTAATCATAATAATTCATTATTGTGTTGTTATACCCACGCCCTCAAAGAGGGTGACCCCGATCACGTCGGGGTCACCAGTATTGTGTTGTTATTGTCTTTACTGTGCCGGCTGGGGATCTCACATTAAAACCACATTTATATATCCGTAATACCTATATTTATTTCGAATACACAAAAACAGTGTCCCCGACCGCGATTACCGTATGACTGGCGGCGAAGCGAATTTCCGTAGAATTGTCGAAATATGATATTTCACAGGAAATACAGAAATACTAACTTAGTGTGTCCCTACATCATTCCCCCTTTTACAAAAAAAATAGTTTGCCGGGACTCGAACCCGGTATCTTTCACAAGTTCAGTACATATTAACAGCAATTGCGTTCATATTAAATTCACAATAAAGTCAAGTAGTACATACATTTGTAATTATACCGATTGCACAACTGTTTACGCTTATCGCCTTCCAGGCTGAAAAATGCAAACGCAGTGATTCTACAGGATGACTTCGACAACAATCGACAATTTTTAGGGGAGATTCTATTGCTGATATACATTACTTTTGCAAAGGAAAAAAAGAAAACGGAGCTGTCGAAAAAAAAAATTTTTTTTCACCTTTTTTGTTTTCTATATCAATAAACAATCATATTAAAAATATAAAACCAATAAAATAAAATGTTAAGCACAAGCTAAAATATATTAAATAAAATTCAACAAACACTTTTGTTTACAAACACACTGTGAAAAGAGTAGTTATTTACCTTCAGCCTACCTAGCTAGCTTAGTAGCCTACACTACACTAAGCATGCCGCCGAGCCGCTCAAAGAGACCGCTTTGAAAAATATAATTGAAAAATGAACTTTAAAGTAAACACCATAACGCGCCGCCTAAATCACAAAGGTTGACCGAAAATGGCCGTTACTAATAAAGACAATGAAAAATAAACTTTAAAGTAAACAATACAAAATGCTAAATGCCGTGCCCGTGCGCCGCAAAGGACACCCGCGCCCGCCCGAAATATTACCAATTCCCGATTTTCCGCTTAGTTAGTTTCCGACTAGCAGTAGTGACGTATGTGCGTGACCGACCGTGACCCGTAAAGAAAATCGTGACCTAATCGTGCCATATCAGTGCAATTAAGTGTGTGTGTTTACATAAATATTATTATCATCAGTGCCTGTTGTGTGATATAGGATTGCAATTAATGTAATCATGGTGTACACAAACCGTGAATTGTATGATATGGTTATCATATATTCACAAACGCACAGCCTTCGGGAAACCCAGAGGCGTTTTCAGCGGATCATCAGCGAAGGTGGTCACTTTGAACAATTACTGAAGTACACGTAGGTGAAATGAACTTTAAATTGTGCTATAATGCTATAATGTTCATTACCAAGGAATGTAAGCGTTGTTGTTATTTCAATTCATAAAACACGTAAAAATCGTCACCAGGCGCTCGCGTCGCGAACGAGGCAGGGCGCTCGCTTACTGTAGGTAGTAACAGACTGTACTCTATGCACCCGGCATAGCGGCCGGTACAGCGGCGCGCAAAATACGCCAGCTGCAGTTTATATTTGCGATATATAATTTTTATAAATATTATTCCATTGAGGCATATACTTGTATTTTATCATTATTTATAAGGATTACAATGTCCTCTAAAATTTTGTCGACTGTTGACAAAATCACCCTGTTTTATAAACACAATGGTTGAGGGACAAACTAAATACAACAATCACTATTTACGCTACAACAAAATAATATTGACTTATCTATATCTAAATTTTACATTTTTAAAAACTTTTCTTTCACTTTGATAACATCATAATTCACATGTAACCGTTGTTGACGGTGCCGCTGCTGGTGCCAGTCGGTGGCTGCACCACCTGGACTTTTGTCATCGGCAGAGCTGCTACCGAAACGTTTGCTCGAACTGCTTCTTTACGTAGCCAACTCTTTATTCTATTGCGACAAAGACGACGTATGGTGTAAACGAGCACTATCACCAGCACTACTACGATAGCGATGAGTGCTGTTCCCATGTAGTTCATTTTCGTTTCCACTTGTCCAGCTACAAATTGAGCCTGGACTTGGGCAGCGACCTGCTTTTCTTTGTCTTGATAATTGCCCATTGTTTCCGGACGTAAAAGTTATAATGTACTTTACTGAACAAAATTCACACAAGCGAATAATAAATTTTACAAAGTTTACTATATTTATTAATTATTAATTGCTACAAACGTTATTTTAACTGGGTCGATTATTTGTGATCAAAGTGAAAGAGAACACAGTATGTCATATTATTACTAGGTACACTTATACTAACTTATGTTTCATATAATATAACCTAATGCTTGTTAGAACTAACTATAATATACTTCATACACATTTTCTATATTTTATGGCATGTACGTTTTACTAAATTGTATTGTTAATATTAAGTATTTTACTGATATCACTATATCGTTTTTTTTTATAATGTTTATTATTTTACTCCTTACAGGACAGGTTTAATTTTAAATTTATTTTGTTTTTGTTACAAATCATTGTTTACCTACTTTTCTAATTGCACTATGTCTATCCTACATTAAACCTTACTGGCTGTCTGACAGTGCGGCCACTACGCGTTGTAAAAGCGATAGGTGGTCCGCTCGGAGCGATTTTGCTACTGTCACTGTTACTTAGACTTTCTGAAATAGGCGTAGACGGCCTTAAACAATCAGAATCGTTTTCGGGTTCGTTTAAAATATATGCCGGTTTCAGTCTATCTATAGATACTTTCATTCGTCTGTTAGGTAGCTGAATTACAAATGTTTTATTGTCTCTATCACAAACACGATACGGTCCTATGTACGTTGGTTCTAATGACTTCTTTAACATCTCATTACGCAAAAATACAAATTGACAAGTACGAAGATCTGGATAAACAAAAATTTTTTTATTACTATTAGATTTACAAGTTGGTTTATAACAATCTATTATAGTACGTAATTTATCTATATAACTAAAACTATCATTATCTCTACTTCTATTATCGTAGAAATCTGCTGGTAAGCGAATTGTACAACCATATGTCATTTCTGCAGCACTAGCGCTTGTATCAAGTCTTGCGGCGGCTCTAAGTCCTAATAAAACAGTTGGTAGTTCCTCCACCCACGTGGAACTAGAATCGCATAACCTTGCTGTTAAGGAAACTTTGAGAGACCTATGCCACTTCTCTATGGCGCCGATTGACTGTGGATGGTACGGTGTAGTGCGAAGCTTATTTGTTCCCATCATTTTCATTAATTCTGTAAATAAATGACTTTCAAATTGACGGCCTTGATCGCTAGTCAATTTGAGAGGACATCCAAAACGCACTATCCAACCGTTATATATTAACCTTGCTACGGTGTCCGCAGAAATGTCTCTAATAGGAAAGGCTTCAGGCCAATGTGTTCGCCTATCAATCATAGTTAAGCAAAAACGATAGCCATCGGGAGACGTTTTTAGTGGTCCCACGATGTCTACATGTAGATGCTCAAAACGATCGCAGTCTGCATAAGTTCCAAAGTCCGATGTCACATGTCGATGTACCTTAGAGGGCTGACATTGCACACATGACTTTGCCCACATACCTACATCACGGTTCATGCCAGGCCAAAAAAATTTTTCTTTTACTATTTTTTTAGACAACCGTATCTCTGGATGGCTCAATTTATGAATTGTATTAAAAGCTATTTTACGAAATGACGGTGGTAAATACGGTCTAATTTTCTCTGTAGACGTCTCACACCAAATTTGCTTACCGTTGAAAGGCAATGCAATTTGTTTTAATATTACGTTACTATTGTCGTCATTTCTTTTTAATAAATACTCGTCATTTTTCTGTTCATCCGCTAAAAGCTCGTAATCTATCGTAGTTGGGCAATATATGGTGTTTACTCTTGATAAACAGTCTGCGACTACATTTTTATTTCCTTCTATGTGCCTTATGTCAGTAGAAAATTCGCTGATGAAAGCTAAATATCTCGTTCGTCTAGGTGGTTCTTTCTCGGGATTTATTTTATTAAATGCGAATGACAGAGGCTTATGATCGCTATAGATAATTAATTCGCGTCCTTCTATTAAATTACGAAAATATTTTATGGACATATATATTGCTAGTAATTCGCGATCATATGTTGAGTATTTAGTTTGAGTTTCGGATAACTTTTTTGAGTAATAGCCTAAAGGTTTCCACTTTCCGTCAATGCGTTGTTGTAAGACGGCTCCCACGGCAGAGTCGGATGTGTCAGCCAAGAGCGAAATAGGTACAGTGGCGGAAGTTCACGGTAGTACACTTTGCACTCAAAACGCTTTGAACGTGCCTCAGCGAGTGACGTCACGCGCCCCGCCCCTTCACTGATAGACATCCAATAAGAGCAAACGGCACGTGCTGTTTGTTTATGTTTACTTGCATTATCAGTTGCAATTTGCATTTCGTGAAGTGTCAACGCGTTCGTCCCGATTTTCGTTTTATCTCTCATTGCGACAGTGTTTTGTTCCTGGACTCTGATTATCTCGCCATAACGTTGACCATTGCTTGTTTTACTGGACTGTTGATTGCTCCATTGTTGATCTGTGCTGTGCCTTACGGACTCTAAAGATGCCCCGCAATTTATTACCGGAAGAAAGAAACCAAGTTCTGCTTCTCTACAGGCAAGGACGAAACATTTCTCAAATTTCTCGAGAGTTGAATGTTACGGTAAGAATAAATTTTCTTTTATGCTTAAATTTATAAACTGCGTAAATATAGTATTGTATTTAAATATACTGAACTGAAATATCGTAAAAAAATACTATTCTGTAATGTAATAAACTTACTGATGGGAGGTTTATAATTTATTTACACACATTTTTTAATTTATTTAACTATAAACTCACAAAACTATATTCACAATAATCCGTTCTTTCATTTTCATTTTTATACAACAAAACAATTTAAGACCAAAAGTGGGCAATCTTCTTTGAAATAAGGATACAGAAGCAAAACTAATAGTAATTAATAACAAACCAAATATATTTGATTTATAAGGTCCCCGTAAACGTTATTAAAATAATCAAAAGTTTGTTCTTATTTTAAAATAACTTTAATATTGTCAACTGAAATGACCATGATGCGCTCCCACCAGTGATACAGTTTAAAAAGCGAATTAAGCTGTTGATTGTTGTTACTGTTAAATAATGTTTGCGGTTTTTTTTTGGTGCAGAGAGCCACCGTGAGGCGATGGGTTCAGCGCGACGGTGACGAGGGATCGATCGCCGACCGTCCACGAACTCAGCCTGCAAGAATCTTAACGGAAGACAGAGTTCATTACATGAAGAGTGTACGAGCGTAAACCATTCACGAAAACTTCAAGGTTCGCAATTGAATTTGATTGCTCGATGAGGGCGATCAGAAATGCCCTACATCGCGTCGGGATACAACATAGGCGTCCGGCCAAAAAAAGGGTTCTTCGTAAATAGTTGTTCAGTCTCTGTTAATATAATAACAGAGACTGAACAACTATTTACGAAGAACCCTGTATAAAATTAGTGATTTAATAATATTATTGATTTTTGGTGCAAAAATAAAAGTAGCAATAGCATGAAATCCGTTTTTTTTTTATTTAGTTATAATCTAGGTAGTATGTATTTATACGATTGTAATTGACAATGTAGAACACAACCTATACAGCAAGTAGTAAATTTGTATTTTTTACTTCACTTAATTAACGCACGTTTTTTGCAACAGTGCGAAATACAAAAAATAATTTAGCTTTTATTAAATAAAATAGAATATTTGAGTAAACAGTCTGCACCAATATTATATCTATAGATATAGCTCGCACGGTCGCGCCCATCACTGCAGCGAAAACACAAAACAAATATTTCCGACGAAAGAAAGGGGGCGCCTTTGGGGTGTGAAAATGTTATTGTTTTTATGAATGAAACGAGAGCTACCGTGTGTACGCGCGGTGGACGGAGTCCACTCGAACTGCCGGAATCGAGCGCAAGCGACTATCGCCTAAAGGTGGTCGACCGGGAACTTCTTCGACTGTACGTTTGACGCCGGGTGGGACAACGTGACTGCGTTTTGCAAGCTCGTTTTACAGTCGTTAAAGGCGGTGTCTGTTTCCTCAGTCCAAACGATTGGAGTTTTGTCTTTTTTTTTTGAGTTATGAATGTAACTATTTAAAATTGATTGATTTAATGCGACTTTCGGTAGGTGCGACCTATAAAAATTAACCATACCCAAAAATCGGCGTAACTGCTCTACATTCTGGGGTTTAGGGTAATTAATAATTGCCTCGATTTTATCATCTAAAGGTCTAATCCCTTCCGCAGACACTTCGTAACCAAGAAAATCTAACTTTGATTGACCGAAACTACATTTTGATAAATTTATACTTATGCCATGCTGATTAAATCTTTCAAAAACAATACGTAGCTTTTTTTTATCTTCTTCCTCATCCCGGCTCGCCAGGATTGCGTCATCGATATAGTTATAAATAAAGTCTAAGCCCTGTAGGACTGAATCCATGAATCTTTGGAAGGTTTGAGCTGCATTACGCAACCCAAACGTCATCCTAGGGAATTCAAATAGGCCAAAGGGTGTAATTATGGCGGTTTTTTCTATATCGTCAGGCGCGGTGCGCACGCAGTGGTAAGCTTTTTTGATGTCAATTTTGGAGAAGACTTTCTTACCTGCCAGCAAATATTGAAAGTCCTGAAGACGAGGAATAGGGTAGCGATCCGGTTTAGTTACAGAATTAAGCTTACGGTAATCGCCACACGGACGTAACTCGCCGTTTTTCTTCGTAACTACGTGGAGCGGGCTAGCCCAGGCGCTTTTTGATGGCCTGCAGATGCCCATCTCCTGCATAAGGCGAAATTCCTCTTTCACCTTGATGTAACGCTCGGGTGGAAGTGGACGTGCTTTAGCGAAGACTGGTGGCCCTTCTGTCTCTATGTGATGATAAACAGAAGAACTACCAACATCTTTATATGACGTCGGCTTAGTAACTGCCGGAAACTCACGTAATAAACTAAAATACTTATGATTAATATCTAACGAATTTACGCTAATACCACTAAAGTTTACCACTGAAGCATTCACGTTCAATTTAGTCACTTGGTCCACTAGTTTCCGTTGGTTCATGTCAACCATTAATTTGCAATGAGTTAAAAAGTCCGCACCTAGTATAGGCTGCGAAACGTCTGCCACAATAAAGGTCCATGTAATTTTAAATCTAATACTAGAGTTTTTTCGCCATAAGTTTTTATCTCGGTCCCGTTTGCAGCGTATAACTTATAATCACTAGCACTCACACTAAATAGTTTCCGTGACCTTGGGATGACCGAAACATGCGCCCGTATCCACTAAAAAACGTAAACCACTGTTGAGGTCGGTTACACGCAGGCGGTGGGACGGCAAAACAGCACAGATTTCCGCCGTTGGCTGTGCTGAGGCTAGTTTCCCTGCTGCTCCTTCTTTTTCTCCCAGGCACACGGTTGCACACAGGAACGAGCTCTATCCCGGAATCTATGGTGATAGATTCCGCGGCAGCTCCCCGTAACTAATGTTGTACGCATGCGGCGGCGGGTTTGTTTGTTTGTCTTTCTCCTACGTGAAAACGGAGCAACGGATTGACGCGGTTTTTTCGTTGTTCCGTCAGGGATTGGTCGGTGGAGCCGTCGGTTGCTTTTTATCCCTGCCAAATACAACGTCCCCAGAGGCACGCAATAGAGACTGACTGACCAACTGTCAACCAACAGCGTAGCTTCAGCCAAAAGCGTGGTTACCGTTCCAGATCTGCGTCCAGGAGCCGCTATCGCCCACGACGAAGCCCAGAAAGCACAGATTGGCTTTGCTTCTATGGTGATAGAAGCAAAGCTTTTGGCTGAAGCTACGCTGCCGGCCTCTATCACGTTCCATTTCTGCGATCCTCATGCTTAACTTAGCAATCTCGGCCACCAGAGACGCTGTGTCGTTATTGGAATGTGAGATCTCTGCTATCTGTGAAGGTCTGCTGGACTCCATAATTTTGTCAGCTACGGCAGCTACGGCAGCCAGGTTTTGAAAGTCCTTGCTATCCACCACTGCTAAAACTGCTCGTACAGCTGATGGTAAGTGTCCCTGCCATAGTATTCGCAGCGTGCTATCAGGTATTTTGTCACGTGAGTAGTATAATATTGGGCATTCTATCCCACCCCTCGTTCGTGTCGGCAAACGTTCGTTTGCCTCCACTCTCTTGCGGCCAATATTATAAATATATTTAACATGAACAGATTTCGCGTTTACTTTATTCACTAGGCATTTAGGTTCGGTTTGTAGACAGAATGATAAGTCTTGTCGGGAAACATTGAATTGCAATTGGTGGCTCTGAAAAGAGCCTTTTGGTTTGTGTTGACTGCGTCCGCCGGTTGCTTGGTGCTGACAAAAGACTCACCTAGCTCGATCGTTCCGCTTGGCTCGATAATCATTAGTATGATATTCACAGATTTAATATAAAACAATTTCAACTATATTTGAGACACAATTTGTAATCAAAAGTTTTCCTTAGAAATTTGTATTCATAGGTCAGTTTGACGCATGCCCTTATACAGCATTAGCACTATAGCAAACCTTAAACCTATGTGGATGAGCCGATTACCACGAGGAACACCCAGAATTTTAAAGTGTTTGTAGAACTTATTAACGTCTTGACCAGAATGGCTCATGATTTCCCTGAATATCACTTAAGACATTTTGGTTTATAGACAATTGCAAAACTTCATTATATCTACGCCAGAATGGCTCATGGTCTCCCTGAATGTTATTCAGAGCCGATTGCCTCGGAGTTGCCTTATAGAAATCAAAGTTCACTTAACTTAGTTTCAAGGTTATTTGTTATACTTCATGATATCTACGCCAGAATGGCTCATGGTCTCCCTGAATGTTATTCAGAGCCGATTGCCTCGGAGTTGCCATATAGAAATCAAAAGTTCACTTAACTTAGTTTCAAGGTTATTTGTTATACTTCATAATATCTACGCCAGAATGGCTCATGGTCTCCCTGAATGTAATTCAGAGCCGATTGCCTCGGAGTTGCCATATAGAAATCAAAAGTTCACTTAACTTAGTTTCAAGGTTATTTCTTAAACTTTATGATATCTACGCCAGAATGGCTCATGGTCTCCCTGAATGTAATTCAGAGCTGTTGGAAATGTAAACTAAACACAATAGTTTATTGTCTGTGACAAAGATGTCTACGTAACACTTTCATATACTCTGTGTATTTTGTAATGTCATAACTGACATAAACTGTCACTTGTCTGTTAACGCTTTCTTAGAAAATGTACGCTGCTCTGTCCGTGTTGCCTAAAAATTAAACTCCTTGTGATCCGAGTAATCTTTATTTTTCTCGCCCTAATCCAACAGGTTATGGGCCCAGGGTGCTTGCATGCACTCTGTAGTAAATTAAGTTTCGCGAGTCAGATAGATTATCACAGTTTTTTCCAAATTAGTTTCCTATGATGTCGAACAGCAGCGTGGGCGCATTAGCCGGTTTATTATCGATTTCTGTTGAAAAACTTCGCGGCATTGAAAACTACGCCACATGGAAGTTCATGACGAAGATGATCCTCATCCACGAGGATTTATGGGAGGCAGTTGAAAATGACACAAAGGAAACTGAGAAAAAACAGAATAAGGCGTTGGCACGCATTTGCCTTCTTCTGCAACCGAATGTTCTGAATCATGTTCGCAATGCAAATACTGCTAATCAGGCGTGGAACAATTTGCAGAAGGCATATGAAGACAAGGGGCTGAGCAGACGTTTGGGACTTATGCGGTCCTTGTTCGCGATATAGCTAGAAACATTTCCTGATATGGAGGCGTATCTTTCAAGGATCAGCGATATCTCGCAACAACTACAAGATATTGGTGCCGCCTTAGAAGATGATTTTCTGGCTATAATTATGCTGAGTGGTCTACCGAGTGATTATGACCCGCTCATTATGGCGATTGAAAATTCCAATTTAAAACTTACATCAGACACAGTAAGATCAAAATTGACCCAGGAATGTCAGCGCAGAGAGGACAAGACCGGTGAAACAGGTTCGGCATTGGCTGTAAGAAAACAGAAAAAGATTTTCCGTTGTTTCAGATGCAAGAAGCCGGGACATAGTATAAAAGATTGTCCAAAGAAAACCTATGAGAAGCAGGAAAAGAACAAGTCTTTATTGACAGCAGCTGCATTATCAGTGAGTGTAAACAGTGATATTTGGTGTGTAGATTCCGGGGCAACTAGTCACATGTGTAAAGACAAAAATATTTTACACAACTATGTGGAAGATACACCTGTGGCCATTATAGTTGCAAACGGACAAACCTTGTGGACTGCTGGTCACGGTAATGTTAAGATTTATTTACAGAATAAATTAAAAACCATTAGTAATGTTGTGTATGTACCTCACTTAACAAACAATTTACTCTCAGTAAGTTCAATGACACAAAAAGGTTTTAAAGTTGTTTTTCAAGATAGAGTGTGTTGTATATATGATAAGAAAGAGGTTATAGCCACTGCTAGTTGTAAAAATGGTTTATATGTAATAAATACCTCAGGTAAAGGCTTATTAGCATCAATGGAGAAGCAACGTTCTTTGCTTCCGTGTCTGAAAGGGGCCGTGAATAATATAAAGTCTGCTGTTAGTGTGGGTTTACCAAGTTTGTGTAACCAGGTGAAGGAGGTAGCTGCAGCTGTGGCTCAACCCGTGGCTAAGGAGTCACAGATAGTGTGGCACAAACGGCTAGGACACCTCAACTCGCGCAGTATGCAACAGTTAAAAGGTATGCATTGTGGTATTGATTTTGATAACTCGACCTTTGCATCATGTGTCTCGTGCATTCAGGGCAAACAAACAAAGCTACCTTTCCCTCAAAAATCTTTCAGTCGTGCTAAAGAGGTTTTGGGGCTTGTACACATGGACTTGTGTGGCCCCATGCCTAAAAGTTCATTAAATGGAGCTAAGTATTTCTTTTCATTAATTGACGATTTTTCAAGGAAAACATTTGTTTATTTTCTAAAATCTAAAGACCAAACATTTAGTAAATTTATTGAATTCAAGGCCTTAGTAGAAAATGAAACGGGGAAGAAAATAAAAGTATTGCGTAGTGATAATGGCACTGAATTTGTCAATACGTGTTTTCAGCAGTTCTTGAAAAGGAATGGAATCCGTCATCAAACAACGGTGCCACACACACCCGAGCAAAACGGTGTGGCAGAACGAGCCAACCGCACCATAGTCGAGAAGGCTAGGTGCATGCTCATCGATGCTGGACTGGATCAGAGCTTCTGGGCTGAGGCAGTAAACACATCTGTGTACCTGAAGAACAGGAGCCCTACAAAGGCAGTCAGAGGCACCACACCTCAAGAAAAATGGTCAAAAACAAAGGTAAATCTAACACATCTTAAAACTTTTGGCTGTTTATGCGGCGGTTATGTTTTGACAGAAAATAAAAAGAAGTTTGATCCTAAAAATAAAAAATGTATTTTTGTGGGATACAGTGAAGAGACTAAAGGGTATAGGATGATAGATCCTACAAATATAAGAAATGTTATTAAAGCTAGAAATGTAACGTTTTTGGAAAATGAATTTTATAATGATAAAATAAAACAGAACAAACATTCATTGCCCCCCACTGGTATCTGCCAACTAGATCAGTCTTCAAATAAGTTTGATCAAAGTCAGACCATAATCCAGTCTGACCAGTCATGTTCCCCTACAATTAATTCAAATGATGACAATGGATCACCAAGTAAAGCTGGGTCTGATGAAACAGTTAGGCACAGGGGAGTAAGAGAGAGTATCATCTCTGTCAATAGTAGTATTGATAGTGAGACAGATGATCCCCGTGATGAAACTTATATTCCAGATGAAGAGTCTTCCTACGACTCGCTCGACTACTCGGACTCTGTTCAACTGGCAATGCAATCGATCTACGTAGCTGAGGCTGAGTGTGCTGCCGGTGAGCCCGAGACAGTGAAGGAAGCTCTGGAGGGACACGAATCACAGATGTGGAGAGATGCAATGAATGATGAGTACCAATCTTTTGTTATTAATAAATGTTGGACTTTGGCAGATCTACCGGAAGGCCATAAGCCAGTAAAAAGCAAGTGGGTATTCAAGAAAAAGAAAGGGTTAGATGGAGAGACTTTGAGGTTTAAAGCTCGGTTGGTAGCCAAAGGCTATACACAGAAATATGGCGTGAATTACTTTGAAACCTTCTCACCAGTAGTGAGACACTCCACCATCAGGACTCTACTTGCTCTGGCTGCTGAACATAAAATGGAGATAGATCATCTCGATGTCAAAACAGCGTTTCTGAATGGAGAATTATCAGAAACTATTTATATGGAACAACCAGAGGGTTTTCGTGATAACAAATTTCCAAATAAAGTTTATCGTCTTAATAAAGCTATTTATGGTTTAAAGCAAGCATCTAAAAGCTGGTATGAGAAAATAAATACAGTGTTAGTAAAGAAGTTGGGTTTTCAGAGATTTTCATCAGAACCTTGTGTATTCATAAAGAAACATGATCAAGGTATGACAATCATAAGTTTATATGTCGATGACATAATATTATTTACAAATAATAAAAAGGAAAAGATTAAAATCAAACAACAATTAATGACTGTGTTTGATATGAAAGACCTGGGACCAGCTCATCACATCTTGGGAATGAGATTGTGTAGAAAGGGTGAAGGGTTCACATTGGATCAGTCTAGTTATATTAAAAATGTCCTACAGCGTTTCAACATGTCAGATTGTAAACCATTGGTCACTCCAATGGAATGTGGGGTAAAACTAACAAAAGCTGAATGTAAAAGTGAAAAATTACAGTTCAGAGAATTGATAGGTTGTCTAATGTACATTGCAGTGTGTACGAGGCCTGATATCTCCCATTCGGTGAGTGTTCTCAGTCAATTCAACGAATGCTATGATGAGTCTCATTGGAAAGCGGCGAAGCGCGTGCTGCGCTATCTAAAAGGTACGTTGAATTATTGTCTTACTTATGAAAAGGGAGGGTTGAATGTTAGTGCTTATGTTGACGCAGACTGGGGTTCAAGTGAACTAGACCGAAGGTCCTTCACTGGTTTTGTTTTCAAGGTTGGCAAATCCACAATATCTTGGCAAAGTCGAAAACAAAAAACCGTAGCTCTTTCAAGCACGGAAGCAGAATACATGGCTCTCTCAGACGCATGCAAGGAGGCCTTATTTATTAGAACTTTCTTGATTGAGTGTTTAGGTATTTATTGTAAGATTGAAATGTATAATGATAATCAATCTGCACAAAAACTTAGTCTTAATCCTATGTATCACTCTAGAACAAAACATATTGATGTACGACATCACTTTATTCGAGATATTATAAATAAGGATATTGTAAAAGTAAAGTATGTATCAACAAATGATATGGTGGCAGATGTGTTGACCAAACCTCTCTCTAAAGAGAAAACTGTTAAGTTTGCTAATCAGCTGGGTTTATCATTGAATGATGTTGTTTAGCATTCAATTGAAATATACTTAGTTTCTCTATTTCTAATAACTCTATTGTATAGAGGTATGTTAAAAATGTATACTAGTGTAAAATTAGAGTATTTCTTTGTTCAATTGACTATTGCCTAATATGATCTATATTGTATTAGTTTTGGGCCAGTGTTAGAAATGTATACTAGTATAAAATTAGAGTATTACTTTGTGCAATCGACTATTGCCTAATATGATCTATATTGTATTAGTTTTGGGCCAGTGTTGGAAATGTAAACTAAACACAATAGTTTATTGTCTGTGACAAAGATGTCTACGTAACACTTTCATATACTCTGTGTATTTTGTAATGTCATAACTGACATAAACTGTCACTTGTCTGTTAACGCTTTCTTAGAAAATGTACGCTGCTCTGTCCGTGTTGCCTAAAAATTAAACTCCTTGTGATCCGAGTAATCTTTATTTTTCTCGCCCTAATCCAACAAGAGCCGATTGCCTCGGAGTTGCCATATAGAAATCAAAAGTTCACTTAACTTAGTTTCAAGGTTATTTGTTAAACTTCATGATATCTATGCCACAATGGCTCTTGGTCTCCCTGAATGTTATTCAGAGCCGATTGCCTCGGAGTTGCCAATAGAAATCACGATTTTATTTATTCCTATAATTTCCTAAATGATATTCAGTGCAGATTGCTTCGGAGTGATCATCTCGACTTCAATAGATCTGTTAAAAGCTTTATATTCTAGTTCGGCTTGACTCGTGTCCCTCCACCCAACATAGATAAAAATGTTCTACAATAGTTACTTACTGTTAGGTTACATCAATAAATACAAACACTAAAAATGGAAAGATAATGAATTAACTGAGCTCTGCCTTCACCACACACTAATGTTCAGTTCATCGCAAATCGCGCAACTAATTATATCGGTAACGTACTTGTAAAATTAAAATGCAGCTGAAACTTATATCACTGGTTTTATTACTAAAATTAATTAATTTGTTAGGACACAACTTGCACGTATTATCACCATAATGGGAGAGAAAAAAAAAAGGTTGCCAGCACAGAAAATAATTTTAGTGTGGCCACATGAAACTATCATGTTTAATAAAATTATTAAACATAGTTGGGCCGGGCCAGGTTATACAATTTTAATATTTAAACATAAAAACTAAAATAGATTACTTAAGTAACAATTTTTAAATTTTGTAAACATTGCTTAAACCTTATGTAACTAAAGCTTATAAGCTTAAAGTAAGTAACAGTTTCTAATTATTGTTTTCAAAGTTTCTTATACACATATACTAATAATTATCTTAAGTAGGAACTTAATAATAATAAAAATAAAAATACTTACATTAATACAGACAGGAGGCCGAGTAGGCAACCATTCAAATCGGCAATGGGCACAATTTTCTAAAAGATCTTACATATTTTTTATTATTAGACATTTTTATTTCAGCTACCCTCACCCTTCCATCCGGACCAGGGATGGTCTTAACTATTCTAGCCATAGGCCAGCTTAAAGGTGCAGAATTATCATAGCGAACAATTACTAAATCTCCTTCTTTTAAATTAGTATGTGATTGTTTCCATTTAGGTCTACTTTGTAATTGTGTAAGATAATCCCTTGACCAGACCTTCCATAAATCTTGTTTGATTTTGGACAACATTTGCCAAAACTTTAATCTGTCAATATTTTTACTACAGAGATCTATTTCTGGGTAATTCATCATAGGCGTGCCTATGAGGAAGTGCCCAGGCGTAAGGTAATCATAACTAGAAATATCTGAGCTTGTGGGGAGCAGAGGCCTGGAATTAAGTATTGCTTCAATTTCTGTAATAACTGTATATAGACCTTCAAATGTTAAAGTAATGTTTCCCACTATCCTTTTAAAGTGATATTTAAAACTTTTAACCCCTGCTTCCCACAAGCCCCCAAACTCAGGTGAGTATGCAGGTATGAATTTAAATTCTACATAATTAGATACACAATAATTTTCCACATTGTCTACATGAGACTGTGATGCAAACAGTTCATAAAGCTTATTTAATTCATTCTGTGCCCCTTTGAATGTTTTGGCATTGTCAGAATAAATTCTAACAGGCATTCCCCTCTTTGAGAAGAACCGCTTGAGGCATGCCAAAAATGCGTCAGTAGTTAAATCGCTGACAAGCTCCATGTGTATGGCCTTCGTTGAAAAACAAACAAAGATTGCAATGTAGCCCTTGGTAACAATAGGTTTTCTAATTCTTGATACCTTTACATTGAACGGACCACAAAAGTCAACCCCTGTCACTTGAAAAGGTCTTGTGGGAGTTACTCTATCTATAGGTAGAGAACCCATAAGTTGCATAGAAGCTGCAGCCTTAAGCTTAGCACATTTAATACATTTGTTGACCACTTTCTTGACTTCCCGTATGCCACTTATAAGCCAAAATCGTTGCGATAGGGAGCTAAGAACTAATTTAGCGCCAGCATGGAGGAGGCGCATGTGCTCCTTGTGAATCATTATATATGTAAAGTGAGATGCCTTTGGCAGTATTATTGGATGAATTTTTTCATAAGAAATGTTTTCAGCATTTTGAAGGCGGCCTCCAACACGAAGGACACCATATTTATCTACAAAAGGATAGAGACTAGACAAATTTGTTTTAATTGCCGAACCTCTCTTAACAGATTCTATTTCATATTCAAAATGAAATCTTTGAACACCGTTTATAAGTACAGTCATGGCATTATTGAGCTCAGCTGGTGTCAAAGAACCAATTATTTTCTTATTTACAGGTTTAGTGTTATTGTAAAAACGCAACAAGTAAGCTAGAACTCTTTGGAGCCTAATGATATTAGAAAATCTTTTAATAAGTTTTATCACAAAGTTTTCAGTAGTGTCTTCACTAATGTCACATTTCATTACACCACAAAATGAATCAGCTCCCTCACTGTCACCGGGTAAAAGTAAAGGCTTCTCAATATTAGCTGCGGAGTGTTCAAATCCCGGATCAGATAGCTCCCGAGGGCCTTGCCACCATAGCTCATTGCATTTCAATTTTTGAGGAAAACAGCCTCTCGATAACAAGTCAGCGGGATTACTTTTCGTGTTAACATGTGTCCAAACAAATTCTTTTGTTAAGTTATTTATCTGCTGAACTCTGCTTGAAACATATGAATTTAACTTTATATTATCGGATGCTATCCATGCCAAAACAATCCGCGAGTCACTGTAAAGCCAAACCTTTAAGTTTTTGAATTTATGTTTATATATATTATGTACTCTATTAGCAACTTGTGACAAAAGTAAAGCACTATTTAATTCCAAGCGTGGTATCGTTACAGTCTTTTTAAGAGGAGCTACTTTTGATTTGGAGCATAGCAACTTATTAGAAACTGTTCCATCAGAATTATGGATTCGTAAATATAAACAGCATCCTAAAGCCTTTATAGAAGCATCTGCATACCCCACTAGTTCAATAGAAAATATTGTATTTGAACTTACTCCCCTTGGAATGGTTATATTGCCCATTTCCTTTAGATTAATTAAAAAATGTTGCCAAACCTTTAAGTGGTCTTGGGTCAATATAGTGTCCCAGTTTACATTCATAGACCACAAAGTTTGCATAAACAACTTAGCAATAACTATTATTGGTCCAATGAGACCTAATGGGTCAAAAATTTTCCCTATATAGCTTAATATTTTTCGTTTAGTATTAATTTCATAAACATCTGTATCTGGACCCTCAAATATCAGCTGATCCCTTAACACATCACATTGCAAACCTAAAGTTTTTACTATGTTATCCCCACTTATATCAAGGTTTTCAAAATATTTTTTACTATCAGGTAAGTCATCAAGAATTGGCATGTAGTTTGATGCCCACTTATGTAGTGAAAACCCACCTTTAAGGAGCAAGTTGATGAGTTCAAATTTTAACTGTTCTAGTTGATCTTTCCTGTCAGTTCCACAAATAATATCATCCGTATATGTACTGGTAAGCATAGCGTTGGCTGCAAGTGGATAATTCTCCTTATAGCGAAGAGCCAGCTCTATTAAGCAACGAGTGGCCAAGAAAGTGGAAGCCCTTAAGCCATATGTGACTGTTTGTAATTGTAAACAGCTTAGGCCTTTATTAGGATGATCGCGCCAGAGAATATTTTGTAAACTAGTTTGTGATGGATTTATGTTAATGCAACGAAACATCTTAACAATATCACATGTTAATGTATACATAAAGGTTCTCCACAAAATAAGAATGTCAAAAAGCTCACCCTGTACTACTGGGCCGTTCAACATAAGGTCATTTAATGACTTTCCTTCTAACGATTTCATTCCACCATCAAAGACTACACGCAATTTTGTTGTAGGGCTTTTATCATTTAACACAGCATGATGAGACAAGAAATAAACAGGTCCATTTTGGATATCATACTCACCAATGTCCACAGCCTTGGCATGCCCCAGCGATATGTACTCATCTATAAACTTTTTATACTGTTCCAAATACAGAGGATTTTGTTTAAATCTCTTCTCTAAAGAGAGAAATCTTTGAAAGGCAACTGAAAAGGAATCCCCAATCTGTAAATCATTTAAGTTATCAGCTAATGGTATATCAACTTGAAATTTATTTTCATTAAGTATCATTGTATTTTGAAAAATTTCTTCAACTTTTTGATGTTCTATAGGTATTTTAGTAACAGGTTGAGGGGGAGCCTCAGCTAGCCAAAATTGTTCCATTACATCCTCTAACTTCTTATGGTCATTTATTGCAAAGTTTGTCACCAAGTCATTTGGCTGTGACATATTGTTCATTTTAAAATTACCACCTATAATATACCCAAACATAGTGTTCTGTAGTACTAGACCATTTTGAAGTTTCAAATGTCCATCAAGTAAAATGTTAAAATAGAAGTCTGCACCAAACAGAAGTGATATTTTAGACGGAGTATTGAAGTCACCGTCAGCAAGCTTTATGTGAAGAGGAATATTTAAATTTGAAATATCAATCTCATTCTGCGGCAGGCGGGATGAAATGGAATGAACAACATTGAATTTAACATTTAATTGCACATTGTTAGAGGGGGAATGCACTGTGATGTTTACATATTTATTTATTTTATTGTTTTTATTACCAATGCTTATAATATTAGAATTTTGACATTTTGGTTTTATGCTTAACCTTTCAATCAATTGGTTGGTTGCAAAGGAAGCTTGACTGCCCGTATCAAGAAGAGCCTTGACAACAATATCACGGCCATGATTATCCACCAATTTTACCTTTATAGTAGGCAACAAAATATTTATAGAAGTGGTATTTGAATGCATAGCCACTGCTGGCTCTGTGGTCTCAATACTTTCTTTATGGAGCAGAGTATTATGCCTTGCCTTGCACACCTTACATAAAAAGTTAAATTTACACTTACTAGTGTGAGTTTTTAAACAAATACTGCAGATGTTATGCTTCTTCACAAACCCAATACGGTCATCTATAGGTGCCGTTTTGAATGTTGGGCATCCATAAATAGCATGGCTGGAAGAATTACAATAGATACATGAAAAATTTTTTGCAGCAAAATTAGTTACTTTATTGGCATAAGGCCTTTTTACTTCTGTATTGCTAGTGTGACTATCTTCAAGTGCTATAGCGCGCTTTTTCAAAAATGATATGAATTCCTCTATAGTAGGGAGTGAATCCGAATCACGATCTAATTGATATGCTCTGTTAGTATATTGATCTAACTTCTTTTGTAAAATAGAAATGAGTAGCATGTCCCATTTATTTATAGGTTGTTGTAAATTCTTGAGTGCATATAATTGTTGTTGCACCTCAGAAATGAACGTCCTTATAGAGGCCGCTGTACCCTTTTGCATTGAAGGCAGCTCTAAAATTTTATTTATATGATGAGTGATAATCCGTGCTTTGTTGTCAAATCTCTTCTTTAGTAAATCAAGCGCCTCCCATAAAGGTTGGTGCCTCTATATTTGGTAATTTAGATGTTGCAACGTTACTACACTGCTTTTTCTCGAGTGCATTACAATTCTTGAGGGTGATGTTTAATTTGGAAATAACATTGAAATATTTTTCTTCGAGGATGGACATATTTTCAGAATCCGTTTCATCGAGAGCCAAAATATCGAGCTGAATTTGTTCGTACGACTTAAAGGTGTCGATTAGCTTTTCTTTCCGCGCCTCTAGCATCTCGGTGTTTGCGGTTGTCAAGTTGATAGGATCACTGACGTAATTTTCAATCCGAGTAACCATACCCTTAAGCTGCGAGCGTGATAAACGCAACTTTTTCAACTTTTCTTTGTCCTCCTCCTTTGTCATCGTCATTTCTTTTTCCACCTTCGGCGGCGCCATCTTATCTTATTGAAGAACAATAGGCACCAGGTACCTTCTACGCACTTGTACTTGATTGAGTGAATTGGAGTGATTTTCACGCTATAGCCGTGAAATAAGGTAGTGTAAGATAGGAGTAAAATCTGGAATGCACTAATAATAAACTACACTTCCACAAATTAATCTGCCGCTATTGCCGGCATATTCACCTCGTGGAAATTGTGTTCGTGACAACTTGCGTGCGAGCCGACCACAGACAGAAAAAAGACCAACCGGCAACCTTGCGCAGCTATGGATGCTACGATGTGCCTGCGCTACACGCGCGCCAGCCAAAATCATAGGAAGCGAGTTGCGCTGCGCAGCCGTTATGTTGGCAGCAGTACAGGTCTGTCACTGTCAAATCACTTGCGCCCGCCGAAATGACGTTTCCCGCGTCTCGCGTTGTTTCCGGATAGGTAGAACGATGAATTGCAGATTCCCGAAATCACAAAATAACACACTACACTCGCTGATTCTTAATGTTCTCGAAGGACCACCAAGTTGCATGTAAAATTAAAATGCAGCTGAAACTTATATCACTGGTTTTATTACTAAAATTAATTAATTTGTTAGGACACAACTTGCACGTATTATCACCATAATGGGAGAGAAAAAAAAAAGGTTGCCAGCACAGAAAATAATTTTAGTGTGGCCACATGAAACTATCATGTTTAATAAAATTATTAAACATACTAAGTCGTCGTAAGCGTCTGAGGAGGTGTGGTTCCAATGCTTAGACTGAAGCGGAGCGAGTACTGTGTCGCCAATGCTATGAGATTTAATTACAAATACATAATCTTTATATTATTTATTTATATGAAAAATAATAAATACAATGGATTAATCATTTTTAATGGGTTTTATTCAGCATTTATATTATTCATAATCAAAATAATAATACACTTTAATAAAAAACGGCTGTGTGTTTTTGTGAGCGAAAAAGTAACAGAACAACGTTTTATAAAATGGTTTATAAAATATTGTTCTGTCTTGGAAATAACATGAGAGTTAAAAACAACATAAAATACATAATTTCACATGTGAAATTAATTTGTTTTGTGTACACTATTAAACAACATTTTATTTCATAGTATGAAAAATCTGAAGTAATTAAAAACGAAACAGATAGGTAGCATATCTTCCTGTAGGATAGATTAGCTTAGAGTCATACTGTATGTAATCATTTGGTTTTTTATTATATATTTTTAACAACATGTGTTACATTTTGTAACGTTTATATATACAAAATTACTGTTTAATTGAATAATAAAATTTTTATTTCATTTAATTACAGTTATCAATGCAAATAAACCCTAAGACTAATTTACTTAAAAACAACTGCATTGATGTATTTCATACATGTTCACCTTTAAATTAAATTAAACTGTTTGTGTTTGTCCTATTACTTCATCATCATCATCATCATCATCATCATCATCATCATCATCATCATCATCATCATCATCATCATCATCATCATCATCAGCTCATTTTTATGTCCCCACTGCTGGGCACGAGCCTTCCCTACGGATGGTTAGGGAGAACGGGCCATAAACCACCACGCGAGCCTAGTGCGGATTGACGGTTTTTAACGACTGCTAATACAGCCAGGACCATCGGCTTTACGTGCTTTCCGAAGCACTGAGGAGCTCGAGATGATAAATTTTGGTCACCCATCCGATGACTGGCCTTTGCAAAGTTGCTTAACCTTAGCAATCGCAGACCGAGCGCGTTACTTAGACCACACCTCATTGCAACATACAGTATTTCACATGCTACAATTTTTTGCAGCGTAGAATTATGAGAAATCGGGTTGTATTGAATTACATTGCTAAAGATATAATAATAAAGGCTGTGTTCTTCGATGACCTATAATAAATTAAGATACATTTTTATAACATTCATACCAAAGTACATACATTTGTTTATCAATTGGTTTTGAAGAAGCGAAGTCATCTGTTACAATATTTTTTATGTACTCAAAATATGGCTTCAACAATGTTTTCATTACAAATATGTATGTTACCGAAATAATAATTTTCGTATACATTATCTAAATAAAATGTTATAAATGTTTATGAGAATTTGATTTTCATCTTTTGAAACCTTAAAGCATTGAACCAACTACTACTACTAGTTTAATTTATAAAATTTACCATAAATATATTGATAATCAAACGTAAGTAAATGTGATTGCGATGCTTTTTGTTATATTATATCATAGCCTGTACTGGGTTTCACGAGTATGTGTTGGTGTGGATTTTATGTAAGCGATAGAACTTCGCCGCATCCGCTAACTGAAAAATGATATTTTAGCAAGTTAATAATATGACCTGGCATCACTTGTTTATTACATATACTTAAATTTATTATTAATTATTTATATTATTTTGATCATTTTACTATTGTTTATTTTTAAATACTTATAAAATTAAAATGTTATCAAAATATTGTAACTTAATTCATTTATAACAACCATGTTATTGGTATTGTTATCGTGGGCACCAGACTTAGATAAGATAGTAGGTGGTAGCTTGTAAGGCTGACTTAAAACAAATCTTACTGCTAACCAAATCGAGTAGGTATAATAATAGGCTATAAATTGAGTCCGACACGTATAACAGTGATAAATAGTGACCTAACTGCACAATTAAACACATAAATTTTACTCTTGTCTATTTGCGAAATAGACATGATGTTCGATTAATGGTCTTACGATGTTAAGGTTTGATTCCCGGTTGATCAACTAAGAATAATTCCTTTTCTCTGTTTGTTTGTGACCGTGTATGTTTGGTTATTTTTTTGGTTTCAGCACATAATATAAAAAAATATAAAATAATCATACAAATTATTGCTCCATTGCTCCATGTCGCAGTGGTTAACGCGCCCGGTCTGCGATTGCTAAGATTAAGCAACTTTCGTAAAGGTCGGTCATCGGATGGGTGACCAAAAATTTACCATCTCGAGCTCCTCCGTGCTTCGGAAGGCACGTAAAGCTGTTGGTTCCGGCGGCATTAGCAGTCGTTAAAAAACAACTAACCCGCACTGAGCCCGCGTGGTGGTTTCTGGTCCGTTCTCCCTACCCATTAATAGGGAAGGCTTGTGCCCCAGCAGTGGGGACATAAAAATGGGATGATGATGATGATTATGTCACTATTAAAAGGTGAAAAATAAAAATAATTATTATTATTGAAAGGTGTTGAATGTGTTACGCTAATAATATTTATGAATCATACATAATGTATAAGCAACTAGGGTTATTTTGCAAACTATAATTGAAAGGTGGGAGTTACGTCCTTTAAATAAATATGGAAAACTGATGGTTAAGCATTTTTTTCCAATAAAAACTCGGAATATTTGAACGATTTTCTTTTCATTTATAAACTCTGTGCATCAAGTACTCAAGACCGCTGCCCCTCGCTGTTCGCTGCCTTTGAGCTGTGCTGTATAACCTTGAGGTTTGCTCTATTTTCGTTGGAAACTACAACTTTGAAGACTTATAAAAATGTTAGTAAGTTTGTATTATTTTATAAACTATTTTACTGATCTGATTGTATAGAAGAGATCGCTTTAAAGCGATAAGACTGTTAATTTGTAATTTTGTTTTATATTGTATGTCATTTTTACCAACGTATTTTTTAGTTTTGTAATACAAGTGAGTTAAAATCCATCTGTTCAAATTGTTACAAATTTCAAGATAAGATTTATCTTAGATTTTATGGGTATTCTAAGTGTATTCAAATATAAAGGTTTATTTACAAATCAATGGTTTTACTTTCAGGTCTGACTCCGAGTGTGAATCCGTTGCTCCTCAGAAAGTGGTTGCTAATACGGCGAAGAAGCCAGCGAAGAAGACCGCGGCATCGTCTGCTACTAAGCGCAAGACCAGTACCAACAACACCGAACGGTAATTATTTCTGTTTCTTTTATGTGTAATAATTATAATGAAATTAAACTCTTAGTAACTCTTGTAACTTTGTAATTCTTTATAAATTCATAACGTAGGACAAAGGAACATTTGATATTATGTGCCGAATAGTCTGTTCAATCAAATACTCTTGCTTTTGTCTAAAGATTGAAATATTATAGAAATGTAACTTATGTATATCTAAAAATGATATTTTTAAAGAAAAGTGGTGCTATAAACATAAAATAAAAGTATTTTACTTTTTAGTGAACCTGAGTATAACAATTATTTATGTACCTGTTGGTTTCTATGTGACTGCTAGTACGAGGTATTGGGTTCGAATCCTAGTAAGGTTTACTCATAACATAGGACAAAGGAACATTTTTATTATGTGCCGAATATTGTGTTCAATTAAATACTTTTTCTTTTATGTAAAGATTTAAATATTTTAAAGATGTAACATATGCATGTTAATATCTAAAAATTATAATATTAAAGAAAAGTGATGGTGTAAAAATAAAATAAAAGTATTTTACTTTTCAGTGAATCTGAGTATAAGAATTTATGTACATTTGTTGTACGAGGTATTGGGTTCGAATCCTAGTAAGGTTTACTTATACCAATAATAGCAACTGTTATATAGTTTTTTTGTTTTTTACAGAAACTCTAACAAGAAATCTAAACCTGTGGACATATTTGGTCTATGTGTAGAAGACATCCAAGTCGAGGAGACAAAGCCATCCACATTGCCATCGTGCATCAGTAACAGAGTGGCAAACGGATCCCAACGTCGGCTCGCTTCCACTTTCGGCGACTTCTACGTGGAGTTGAAGGTATACCACCGCGAGGACGCCGAGGCCAGCCGCGCAGACGAGCGCTGGAAGAAAGCTTTGCTTCGGCTCAACTGTCAGCTGGAGAGCGACTCAACACAGTGGAAACACCTGCAGCGGTTCGTAAAAGAAGCTAATCTTTTGTTTGATAATAGTGAACCTTCTTTTTTTAACGATAAATAATTAGTAATTTAAGCCTATAAATATTGAATAATAATAATAATAATATTAACTAAGATAATAATAATTGTTTTGGGTATCTTTTACAGTATTTACTTTTTGTTACTTTTTGTAAACCAACAAATAAATTCATAATATCCTACATTAGGTAATATAGATTCATATCAAAAATATTTTTACGTTATAAGTAAGCAATTATGCTTTTTTGTTCATCTTGTAGTGTAACAGTAGATAAAAGGCGATGGATAGGACACTCACGAAGTAACAGTCACAAGAACAACAGTAGCACCGCGTATTGCGAAGGTGTGCAAATAGTGAGATCAGCCTTTCGCGGGCGCATTGCTACTTACAGAATTGTAGCTCTCAAAGATAATGAACTCAATTGTTTCAATTCATTCTTTAATAGTATGCGTTCCAGGGTAAAATCTCTAATACACCAATCGTTGAAAATTCATACTAGTGTTAAAGTTAACTTTGAACTTTTTGCAATATTCCTATTGTTCAAGGACGACAGACAAGAAATGAAGTCGTTTGCATCAAAAAACTATCCAATCCATTTAAATTATGACTTTAATAAACTTTACTCTACTATTGAGAATTCTTTAAGAAAAAATATTGAAGAATTTCAAGAAAGAGACAGTGGGTGGTCTCTAATGCATAACTCACATTTTGAAATAAATATCAATAAGTTTCAACCACTTAGAGGATCTACTTTTATAGACTTACCAAAGTTTATAAAAAATAAAAGAGCCTGTCTTAATATTCGCAATAAAGATAATGATTGTTTCTTGTGGTGTGTTATCGCGGCCCTCTACCCGACTGACAAACACCCTGAGCGCGTATCGCCCTATCTGCATTATAAACATGTACTTAATACAAACGATATATGTTTTCCAGTGAGTTTTTCTGATATTAGTATATTTGAGAAAAATAATACTAACATTAGTATATATGTTTATGGCTTGAAAGATAATAAGTTTATTACAGGCCCATTATATAAATCAGAAAATCATTATAAAAATGGTAAGCGCATTCATCTTTTACTTATAAATAAGGATGACTTATCTCATTATTGTTTAATCAAAAATTTAGGCCGTCTCGTTAGAAGTCAAATAACTAAACATCATGGCTCTTTGTTTTTTTGTGATAGCTGTTTAATATTTTTTCCTTCGGAAGATGAGCTAAATAATCACGTTTGCGGAGGAGTTGTTACTGTTTTACCGAGAAAAGGTTCTGTTTTACAATTTAAAAACTTTGATCGCAAACAAAATATACATTTTGTAATATACGCCGACTTTGAGACTATGTTACAACCGGTGTCGGGTTGTGAATCCGATCCGAGCCTGGCGAGCACTACCGACCTACAGCGACACGTACCAGTCGCTTTTGCATACAACGTTGTTTGTTCCTTTGATGCAACGCAGAATAAATTCGTAACTTATCGCGGTAAAGATTGTGTTACCAAGTTTATAAAACTTATAAATAATCAAGCGAGAAATATTCATAAAGTGTTAAGCAGTGCTAAACCAATGATATTGACTGATCTAGATGCAGAACATTTTGATAAAGCTATAAGATGTCATATATGTAGTCATGTTCTTTGGCATGACAAAGTACGCGACCATTGTCATATTGTTGAGTCTCGTTCATAAATTACTTGGCATACCGTCATTTTAATTATATTTTTATACTACGCACTTGTACGAAATTCTTCCTACCCTCTCCTGACAAATAAAAGGAACCTCTCTGTCCGTCGCTGAAGCAACACGCCCGTGTGCAACATATTGTAATGGCTGACCTCGCCTACGCGACAGTGTTTTAAAATCTAAGTAAATCAAGCTAATCTTCTTCCAAAAACACTTTATTCTTATAATTGGATATTTCGATACACTAAATACAGCAGGCCTGCTTGTGATTGTGGTAATTGTGAAGTGTGGTGAACTGGATCTCATCTGCAGCAACAGTGAGTGTTTTATCCATATGCTTACCCTTCCCTTAAATCTTAGTACAAGTGCCTTGCCCATGATATTTTGGTGTTTTCTAATTAATCTTAGGTTTTACTGAACGAGGCTTAAATACCTTAGTTATGGATCCGAGCTGAACCAAACCTCTAAAAAATACAGTCCACTCATATATCATAATCTTAAATTATTAGTTAAACTACAGCTCAATAAGAGATCCACCCCCTTAGGTTTTATTTTATAACCTAAGGAAGCGTTCCATAGCTACTTATTGCCAGTGGAACCTAAACCATGCAGATATCAACGCCTCAAGAAAACAATTTAATAAGTTTTCTTGAAAATTTTAAATCTAATTATTGACGACCTTATCATAGTTACTATTTTACTGAGGTATGTGTATGTAAAGAAATAAAAAGATAATAATATGATGTAACTATTTTATTGGAACTTACCTTACAAAATTCGTGACACGCTTCGGAAATGGCTGCGCAAGTTACCGGGATAAGTTTCCCCAATCGCTGAGGTGAAATTATCGATGAAAACTTTAAAATAGACTAAATAATGTAGCAGGCCACATGGTGTTTTAGAAATAATTAGAAACAACAACAATTGTACCACCACTATCAGACCAGAGACAATTAAGAAATGTTTGTTTCCTTAATTGTTTTCCTTGTAATAATGACTTGGAGGAAAACTAAAGCTGCAGCTAGCTTAGATATAGATACTTTTTGCACAAAGATGAATGAGTGTTTGATAGACAATCCGATATCTTTCTATTTTCATAGAACTCTTTTGTTTATTTTAAACGTTTATAGGAAGAGAGGTGAGAGAGTTATTGCCTAGATTAATCATGTTTAATTTTTATTTTAATTACTTGCTGTGTTTATTTCCCGATGGAAATAAACACAGCAACCTACATTCTTGTCACTTGGACATTTTGAAACAGTAACTAGACTTGGGTTTTAAATAGGTAAACTGTATTGCAGAATCAACATCATATTCAGATTATTTTTTTTGTTTCAGAAAAGAAGATACTGCCAGCTGAATTTACACAAACAGCAGACATAATTCTTTTTTTCGATGAGTTGTTTGACTCTTTAAACGGCAGTTCCGAAAACTCCAAAAAGTTGCTTCAATCTGTCACTCCAAAATCTGATCATGGCACCGTTTGGTCAAATGCAAAAGTTGTTTTGAGCACCATAAATTTAATCAATAGTGATGGTACACAGGTGACAGTTCCAACAATAAATAGTTTGTTACGTACTCTAAACAATGTGGAGTATCTTATTAAAATACTTTTTGAACAACATAATATATACTACTCAAAACAAAATAAGGGCCACGAGGTATTTTTTCATTTTGGTGTAAATTATTAAACATTTACATATTGAAAGTAGTAAAATATTGAGTATACAAACTCTTTGATACCTAAACTTTTTAATATTGTAGCATTAAAGTTGCATTAAAATATATAATATAATATAATAGCATTAAAATTGTAGTATTCATCTAAAGCTGGCAACAATTTTAAATAAAATTTGATTTAAAATTATTTTTGAAAATTTTGATTCCATTTTTGACGTTTTGCTTTCCTTAGCTTCTTGGTTTATTAGAAATTATCAGAGTTCATTGATATCTCGAGTCAGAAACATCTTTTGCAATATGCCACAAGCACGCAGGCGTCATATGGACTCGCTGACAGCAACCAGAGCCGTTACAATGATTGAAGAAGGTCATTCGCAGCGATCTGTGGGTTTGCAATTGGGATTTTCTCGAAGAGCTATTCAAAATATATGGAATCGTTTCCAAGAGACCGGCAGTGTTAGAAGAAGACCTGGTTCGGGCAGAGTTCGCATTACAACAGCTCAAGAGGATCGTTACATTCGATTAAGTGCGCGCCGAGATCGCACAACGACGGCCCGCAAGCTGCAAAATCGTTTACGGCTCACAACGGGTACTCGTGTCAGTGACCAAACTATTCGTAATCGATTGCATGAAGACCAGCAGGCATCAAGAAGGCGAGTTGTCCGTATTCCATTAACCAGAAATCATCGTGCAAATCGTTTAAGATTTTCTCGTCAACATTTGGACTGGGACATAAACCAATGGGGCATGGTGCTCTTCACAGACGAATGCAAAGTTAAATTTTTTAACGACGATCGGCGTATTAGAGTATGGAGAAGACGCGGCGAGAGATTTTCAGAAGCCTGCATCCATGAAGTCGATCGTTTTGGTGGTCCAAATGTAATGATTTGGGGCGGGATAAGCTTACACGGCAAAACTGAGCTCGCTATTTTAAATGAGGGTACTGTTACTGCTCAGCGGTATATTGAGGAAGTCGTCAGACCACATGTGATCCCATTTGCCCAGCGAGCGGGTCCTGGATTCATCTTGATGCAAGACAATGCTCGTGCACACACGGCTCAAGCGACTCGGTTTGTACTGGAAGCGTCTCAAATTCAAGTCTTGCCGTGGCCGGCGAACAGTCCGGACTTAAATCCAATAGAGCACATGTGGGATCAGTTGAAACGAAGAGTTAGAGACGGTGATCAGGAAATCCACAACCAACAGCAACTCATCAACGCTGTTAAACGGGCCTGGGAAGAGATTCCAATGGAAAATGTCAGGCATTTGATTGAGAGCATGCACTCCAGGCTTCAGGAGTGCGTAACGAAACGAGAGGGGCATACCCGTTACTAAAAGATGAGCATGGAGTATTTTCTTTTGTTTTCAGTAACTTTACATTGTTTTTATTTTTAACCTTAAATGTGTTTTTTCTTTCAAAAGCAAATAAACTTTTTAATCATTATTATAAGAATAAATTTATTGGTCTACACGGTAAAAACAACATTAGTTTTCGTTATGGAGACAAAAAAATTAATATTGGTTTTATTATTTTCATGGTACAGACAAAATACCTCGTGGCCCTTATTTTGTTTTGAGTAGTTTATAATCAGTGTGGATGAGATATTTCAACCAAGACCCCTTAGAAAATTTCTTTGGGTCGATTCGAAGTCATGGCTGCAGAAACACTAACCCAACTGTAGCTGGCTTTGAATCGTCCTTTGCAGCATTATTAATAAATAATTTAAGTGGCCAGCACTCACCTGGCTCAAACTGTGAGGAAGATAGTTGCCAAGCAATCTTTAAGACAATGGGGTCTCTGTTTCAAAATGTAGAAAGAAATCTCGATCCCACTGAAAATATAGATTTAGAATATGATGAAGTTGATTTTAAAGTAAAAAAAAATAACCCCAGAATATTAGCCACATTGCAGTATTGTTACAAGTCACGCATCCTGTCCCTGCCTAGTAATCCTTAAGTTAATTATTGATTAGATCATTGCTGATTAATATCTTAATTTTAATTGATTAATGTTATTTGATCAGTAAGTAAATGAAATATGTTGCTAATTATCGATACTTTAAATGTTTGTTAATCTTCACTTCCGTTCCGTACAATATGATTATTATGTTTTATTAAGACCCTAAAATCCATTTCACTACTTTTAATACTCTAATAATTGAAACATTAATTTAGAAACCTATTTGTATTAAAATTGTGCAGTATTATTAATTTGATTGAATTACGTTGGAATGTATAAAAGACGGCGTCGTCCATTTTGAATTTTGATTATTATAACGGCCTTCGAGCTGACAACAACAGTTACGTCGTATTATTTCTCCACTTTGAGCTGCCCATTTTACAGTTCAGTAGTGGGATGTAGCATTTCCACGGCCCATATTACCTCGGTCTGGGGAAACGGAGGCCCATCAGCGACGCATCGACTAAAGATGAGAATGTGGAAAGAAATGACGACTTTTTTTTCCACTCGCCGGGCGAAATCTACCCACAACCTACGAAGAAACGAAGAATTACTTACCTGGAAGCTGAAATTATCCCCAAATTTGATCCTGGCAAGAAGACAACAAATGTAAAAGGCTGGCTTCACAAAATTGACCAGCTGGGCGACATGTATGACTGGGAACAACAAGACAAGATCTTCGTCATGCAAACCCGACTACGTGGTGCAGCTCGCGATTGGTACGACGACCTTGATGACTATGAAGCAACGTGGGACTTATGGAAAGACCGATTAACAAAGGCGTTCCCTCGATCAACGGATTATGTGGATCGACTTGAAGAAATGCTGGCGCGTGTAAAAGATAACCGTGAAACTATGACCCGTTACTACCATGACAAGATATCGCTTATGAAGAAATGTTGCATAGAAGGAGAAGACGCAATATCATGTCTCATTCGCGGTCTACCTACTGAGCTACGTGCGAACGCGAAGGCCTGCTGTTCTAAGACACCTGACGAACTATACTTCGGTTTTCTGTCTTCACTTGAAAACTATAAGAAGATGGAAGCTAGGACAACGGAGTAGAAGTCGACATGGCAACGAGGTTCCACGGGCAGCATGCCGAAAATTTGATACAACTGCCGCAAGACTGGACACACTGCCCGCGACTGCCGAGCTACGTACTGCCAGATCTGCCAGCGCCCGGGGCATGCAGCCAACGCCTGCTGGTATGCAGCGCAGATTTCGCGAGATCCGCAGATGCAGAGAAACCAACAGGTACGTGATATTAATTTTGTATCGACTGAAGTTATTGCCGATTTATACAAAAAAGAAGTCACTATAAATGCAGTCAAAGCACTTGCGTACATTGACACGTAGTAAAGTGAATATTATTACTTTAAACTTAGTCCAGGTATTAGATTTACATTACATACATTACTTATTCAAATGTTCTCATGAGAGGTTTCGGTGGACTTTTGATTAACTTATTAACCAAAGAGATATAAAATTATTGGTTACCTCGAACTCTGTTAAGCTATTAAAAAACGCTAAGCCTCTGTCCCCTTTACCTACTATAACTTTAAAGCGCGAAGATTTTATTTCAAAAGTTTCTTTATTTTCTTCCGATAATGTAAATATTTAGCCAGGAACAAGTTGTAATATCGCCGTCCCCGGCGAATAAAATGACAATGGCTATAATATGTTTTTTCCTTTTATTGTATTTTTAAAATCTGTGAGTGTCAATACACGTCATATATTTTTTGTAGATTTTATTTTCTAAAGTTAAAAAAGTTATAAAATATTACATTAGTATTCATAATTTATACCCATATCTATTTTTACACGAATAAAATTAAAGCAGTCAGTTAGTATAAATTTAACCCAGTAACTTTTATGTCTAAAGCCATTATAATAATGTTCGCGAAAATACATATCGGCAAACTAATTGTAATAGTGCATTACCATTTTATTCGCGGAAGAAATGGTGCAGCGTTACTGACTAATCGTTTATTAGTCCAAAGCTTGGCAGAGGCGGGAGCACAGAAATATATTGCCATTCTTTTCCCTCACACGCCTAGACCTGAGTGAGAGCGTAATAGCAATATACATCGTAACAGGTGACTCCCGGCACGTGGCATTGTTTGTTTACCATCCAGTGCTCTCGTGAACTTCCTTGCGCGTGAGTGTTTTTCACTTGTCGTAATTGTTTATATTGTTTTAAGTGATTTTCATTGTAGTGAAGTGTTCTTATAAAAAGCAATATGAGACCCGCAAGATTAACTGTGATTATGAATAAAGTTAACGGCCATATTAATATAGCAGGTATGTAATTTTACTTATTGATAATAATAGTGATTTATTACATACCGTCAACATCAGAAGAAGCAATACTCTAACAACACGAAAACCGCCACTATTACGAACACAATAAGATTAATCCAAAGTTCAAATCGTGTAGCTTAACGTGACGTTGACTGTATCTACCTATGAAGTAGAGATAGGTAATTTTAATTAGGTTTATTGCGTGTCATACAATTCTAGGGGTTACTATTAGGTGCTGAAATTGACATTAATTTTTTCTTGTTTTATAATAAGTGACATTTATTTTCAATTGGTTGTTAACAAAATTAACTGACAGATATTTTTTTATTTGGAGATTAAAATTCGCTCTTTGTCCAAACTACCTACCTAATTACCAATACACTGTAACACACGGTGTAGGTACTAAGTACATTGTTAATAAATCGTAATTATTCACTAACATTGTTTAAATAATATTAAAAATACGAAAGTAGTACCTGTCTCTGTCTGTCTATTTGAGTATCTGTCAACTTTTTTTGTTTAAACTACTGCACTAATTTTGACGAAAATTTTGACGAATCCGTATCTTTCTTTCCTTACTGTTTCTTACTAAGCTAAGGAATAGTAAGGAAGTCCTTACCAATATCATCAATGCGAATTTATATACACTCGGCGTCAAAAAAATCGCACCTTTTAAAAATCATCTTTAAAAATTCTTAAACCTTATGTAGAGGATAGTGTTGGGTATCATTAGAAAGGTAACAAAAAGGAGTATCAAAAAACAATTAAATTTAACTTTCTGTTTAATTATAATTATACAAACAACATTAAAATTAATAAAATAATAAAAATCCTTAATTAAGTCCTAATTAACAACAGATAATTTACAAAGAAAAATGTACAAAAAGTGTCTTAAAATTAACTTAAAATCTAGTGTTACCCCCCCTTGCCCTGATCACGGCTTCCATAAAGTCCCTCATGGACCTCACCAACTTCAGGAGCTCTTCTTGAGGGATAAGCCCCCATTCTTCAATCACCGCGTCTTGGAGCTCCTGTAGAGTCGAAGGAGCTGGATCCCGAGATCGAACCTTACGTTTAAGATGGTCCCAGAGGTGCTCTATAGGATTCAGATCCGGACTTCGCGCTGGCCACTGCATCACAGAGATTTGGGACCTCTGCAAGAAGTCGCTCACGATGCCTGCAGTGTGAGCGCGAGCGTTGTCGTGCATTAATGTGAACCCCTCGCCAAAAGATTCGGCAAAGGGGACCACATGCACTTCCAGGACCTCAGTGACATAGCGGCGAGCAGTCAGCGACCCTTGTCCGCGAGCACCTCCAGTCCGGGAGACGCAGACAAGGTCGGTTTTGCCGGCAGCAGACATACCGCCCCAGAACATGCAGGATCCGCCACCATATTCCACCGTCTCCTGGATGCAGGCTTGGGCGAAACGTTCACCCTGCCTCCGGTATACTCTTCTCCGTCGGTCGTTGCAGAAAAGACACACTCGCGTCTCGTCTGAGAAGAGAACAGCTCTCCACTGCTCAAGGGTCCAATCGACGTGGTCACGAGCAAACTGCAAGCGGGCTCGCCGATGCGCTGCAGTCAATTTTGGACCCGTAGCAGCTCTGTGGGCCGCTATCTTCTTCTCCTTCAATCTTCTTCTAACCGTAGATACGCTTACGGTGCGTCTGCGAACTGCCTGGAGCTGCTGTTGCAACTCAACAGCGTTGGAGAAACGATTTCTCAAAGAGTTCGACACAACGAACCGGTCGTCTCTTTCCGAAGTGCAGCGACGTCTACCCGAACCGTGTCTGCGGATATAGCCACCGGTCTCTATGAAGCGCTGGTACACTCTTCGAACGGAATAACGGCTCAGGTTCAGTTGCCGGGCGACATCACACTGCCGCACCCCTGATTGCAGTAGTGCAACCACTTGAGCGGCTTTATCAGCTGTGGTATCCATCAAAATCTGTGCGTGTGTCCTCTTCAACGGTTGAATAGCGAATGACCCACATTGAACCCGTGTTGACCGTTTTATACCCACAAAGGAAGCGCAACTAGCAACTCTCACGGGTAGCAAAATTTGCATCGAATTTTTGTGACACTTTATTTGTTGCATTAGGTTTTATTTGATAATGAAAAGTAATGTTTTTTATTAAGTTAATTAAGTAACCTTGTAAATAAAATCATAATTAATGCGACTGCATGTGCATATCAAGAGTAAATGACATTTGAAAGTGATTTTCTAAGAGGTGCGATTTTTTTGACGCCGAGTGTATATTAATATTTGTTTTATTTTTTAGAATTACAACCAAATGCAAATGATGAAGCAGAGGATAGCCATGAAAATAGCTTATCAGGTAAGTTTTCATTCAGTAATTATGTTTATTTACTCGGAAGGCTCGGTAATAAGTACCTAACTTGTATACCAATGTAATGCCATGGATTTATACAGAGCAATTTACAATTATTATTTTAAATCCTTAATAATATTGTAAATGCGAAAGTGAATTTCAGAATAAAATGCCACTCTCCCAACCATAAACTATGCAAAAATCTTTTCGATCCGTCGCTCCGTTGCAGCATGAAGGAAGGACTAACCAACAAACACAGTGTGCTGCAACGGAGCGACGGATCGAAATTATTTTTGCATATAGATAGTTTATGGTTGGGAGAGTGACATTTTATTCTAAAATTCCTGCTGGGAAACTGAATTCACACGGAAAATAAAAACCATTGCGATATAACTGAATTTCAAGCAGACGAAGTTACGGGTGAAAGACTGGTATTTGTTATTTTATTAATGAATAGGCTTAACGATACTAAACAAATTTTTTTTTTAGAATTACAATCAAATGAAAGAATAAACGATGAAAGAGAGGAAAATCATGAGAATAACATAGGGCCTGTCCACATCACCACGGCACGACATCGTCACCGTAGAACGGTGCGGTGTCGGGGCGCGACGCGTTGCCGCGCCGTGCACTAGCACGGTACGGCAACGCCGCCGTCGAACGGTGCAAAGGACGGCGTCGTCGTAAGCCGGTGACGCGATACGATGCGCCCGATCAGTTGATGTGTTATTGTCTTAGCGATTAGTTGTACGTGTGAATAAAAGATGTCGGAAAACATAGATTGTGATTTATTGATTTCACTTGTTGAAGAACGTCCAGTATTATGGGATAAGACAATAGATGATTTCAAGAACAAAAATTTAAAAACAGAAGGCTGGAAGGATGTTTGTCGAAACATTTTTCATGACTTTGACGACAAAAACGATAAAGAAAAAACAAGACTAGGTAAGCTCATATTTATTAGTTACATTAAGTTATAGGTATATTATAATAAGTATTAGTATATTTATTTATCGAATTAATAATCGTACTATAGTCGGTTATTATATTTTAGTTAATTGCCAACTAAGTGCTCCAATATCGCTATTAAAATATTTACAGAATTCATTCCTTATGTTGACTGGGTTTGTGTTGTTTGGAAATTCGTCATCCTCTGACTGTTGCAAGTTTACAAAATTTTCTTCTATCATTAGTTCCTCGGTTGTGGTAATTCCATCTCTATTAATAACAAAGTTATGCAAGACACAACATGCTTTGATAATATCTGTAGCAAAATTATATTGAACATTCAGTGGTCGGTGAAATACACGCCATTTATTTGCCAGAATACCAAAAGTACATTCAACGTATCTTCTCGCGCGACTCAAGCGATAGTTAAATACTCTTTGTTGTACAGTCAAATGTTTCCCTGGGTATGGGCGCAATACATTATTTGTGAGTGGTAAGCCTTCATCTGCTACAAAAACATGGGGAACTGGTGTCTGTAGACCTGGTAAACATTTTGGCTCTGGTAAAGGCAGATGGCCTTGTAGTAATAATTCGTACAGTTTCGTATTGTGAAAAACTGTCGAGTCGCATTCCTTACCAAATGCTCCTATATCAACATACACAAATCTATATTTGGAATCAACAATTGCGAGCAAAATTATAGAATTATAACTCTTATAGTTAAAAAAAAGAGACCCACTATGGGCAGGACTCCAGATTCGAATGTGTTTCCCGTCCAACGCCCCCATACAATTAGGAAAATTGGCTTTCTTGTCAAAATCTTCAGCTGTTTGTTTTAATAACTCCTCTGTTATTTTCGGAATACATTCATTTAACATGATTTTCCATAAAGCTTGACATACTTCTCTTACTATTTTTGCGATTGTACTCTTTCCACGATAATCCGTTAATTCTAAATCTCTAAAACTATTTCCTGTTGCCAAAAATCTGAAACAAAAATCCGGGTATAACATCATAAACATCCAAACATCCATACTCATAAAATTTCACGTTTATAGATAATATTAGTAGGAAGTAGGATGACAAAAATAACTGATTTTTTTCTCATTTAGATCTCAGATCTAGATCCCATAACAAAGGGGTATCAACCTAGTAAATACTCATTTAGCGTACCTAAGTAATTTTTAGAAATAGGAATTATAATTAATTTGTGTAATAAAAGCCGCTGGTATACCTACCTACATGAGTACTATCTCTGTATTTTAGTTTGATACTCAGCCCCTTTCCGTCATACACTTTAAATTTTATTATAAATGCGAAAGTTTGTGAGGATGTATTGCTGTATTTATAGTATGTATGTTTGTCTTTCACGTAAAAACTACTGATCCAATTGTTGCTAATAATACACGTTTTAAATATTTTGCAGGTAATGCTGTGGTAAAGAAATGGACTCATATAAAAGACAATTTTACAAAATACCTGAAAAAACTTGAAACTTTAAATAAATCGGGATCTGGTGCAAGCAAAATTAAGGAGTATCATTTGTATAAGCAACTTCTGTTTCTAAAAAAAAACGCTGCAAATTTAACTGACTCAAGCATAATGGAAGAAGATGAAGAAGACGAGATACCATATGAAAAAAATGATTATAAAAGATCACGTTATCAACCAACTCCACGAAAAAAAAAAAACAATGATGAAGTCGATTATGAGATTCTCCAAGCCCTAAAGGAAACAGAAAATAGACATCTGTCATTTTTTAAGGCCATATTACCATCATTGAACACATTGAATGAGCATCAAACTCTAATGTTTCAAAGTCGTGTTTTACAAATCCTAACTGATTTACATCAGATTTCATATCAGTATGAAACATCAACTGGTTATCATACAGCTTCTCAGGATAGGTACCAAAGATCACAATCATCATATACTACTAATTATCAACCAACACAAACTTTTACATACCAATCAACAATGTCATCAAACGTTTCTAAAACACCAGCACCAAGTACAAGTAGTATATATCAACCATCGACTTCATCAAATTCCAAACCACCAAACTCAACTTTCGAAGAACTATCAAATGATTGCGAAGATGAAGCAAGTGCATTGGAATCAACATATGATTTTGCTTGAAAATTAAGATAAATTAAAAGAAATATTATATTTTTTATCATAATGATAACTACGTAGTAAATTTGTTGAATTATTTTTCTATTATTTATCTTATAATTGTAACGTTGGTAGTTCAGCCACTCAAAATCTGTGATTTTATCTAAGGTTATTAAAGACTGTTATTGTTTTTCTTAGTTATAACTGTAATCTTACGGGTATACAAGCCAGTAACCCCGCAAAATCTGTGATTTTTAGCTAGTTGTTAGGTTAAACAGGCAAATAAGCCGATTGAAAACTGTGATTTTTAAGTAGATATTAAGTTATTATTGTGTATTTATATAGATGTAGGCATTTTTGAGGCCAATATCTACTGTTCTTAATATTTTAAATAAACATATTAATAATTGTACTCGTACATATGTACATCATTATGAATATAAAAGAGGTTTGATTGTGATTTACCTAATTGTTTTTCTAGTGTTTATTATTATTAAAAAGCAAATCGTTCATTCGAAAACTGTGATTTTTATACTCTAGATTTAGTAAATATTAAACTTGCTATTATTATCAAAAATAAAGAACATAAAAAAATATTACATACATATAAATTGTTTTCATTACTTACCTTATAGTTAATCCTAACTTCTCCAAAGGCCCAACAGGTTTTCTAAATACAAATTGTTTTTGTATACGCGGTGCAACTCTTGTTAGTAATTCTTCAAAACTTGATACAGACATTCTAAAATAACTGTAAAATTTATGGTCACAGGTTTTCAACGCTTCATATTTTCTCGTGAAATGATTCCCATCACTATTCATAATTGAAAGATATGGATGCACCCAGTACTGTCTTTTTAATTTTTTTTTCTCCAACTTATCTCTTCGTCTTTTTAATAACAACAGAAGCAGAATACGTTTTGTGCGGTCCATATCTACAACGAGACTGTTATTTATTTGGTGAAGAATGTACCGAAAGTTTACAAGGCACGGCAACGTGTAACTTTGCGGTGTCGTGAGGTACATTTTTACGGTACGGCAACGTAAATTCCCACGTTACGGCAACGTGCCGCGCCACGGCACCGCACCGTTCCACGGCGACGACGTCGTGCCGTGGTGATGTGGACAAGGCCTTATTTGGTAAGTTTCCATTTCGTACTTTTATTTAGCAGTAGACACTTTTAAATATTTGATGAGAACAATAATAAAATATTTGTATTATATTGTTACACAGAATCTGCAACTAACGCGTTATCTGAAAATTGTAATAAAAAAGAAGATAATGAAAGCCATTCTTTAGATATATGCAAATTTCAATCAGCCCCTGAAAAACCTGTTAACAATAGCCCATCGAGTTTTAGTGCGGATTCAGATTATTTAGCAAAAGCTACTCAAGATATATCAAGGACGCCATCTACCATTCAAATTCAAATTCAAATTCAAAAATCATTTATTCAGTTTAGGCTACAAGTAGCTCTTATGAATGTCACTATGCCATCGGTTCGTAAGTCTACTCTGGGCGGGAGATCTTGGACTGAGAAGAACCGGCAAGAAACTCAGCAAGTGTCCAGCTCTTTTCTCCCTTACAGCGTCAAAAATATTGGAAAATGCCCTATTTTAGCAGGACACTTTCCATCACAAATAAACACATAAAAATAAAAAAAATATAGAAGACCACATGTAAAAAAACAAAATTAAAAATCTAAATTAACAAATTTACCTCAGGTAAAAGTTCCAATTTCCACAATGTCATACAGCACCACTACAGTACTCTAATAAAAGTCAAAAATTGTTTAAGAAAAACAAAGTCAAATTATAGTAAGTATTAAAAATAAGATAAGTATGCAAGAGCAGACCAGCCTCCACAGGCGGCACCCGTTCACGAGTATGACATATGAATCAGCCATCGCTTCGCTCAACCATATTTTAGGGACCATTTCTAACATATCATTTGTTTTAAATCAATCCGATTTCATTGCATCACCTACAGTAATTTTCGAAAATCGTAATTTTACGGAGACACATGTGGAGAGTTATCACGATGACACTATCCGTGTGACACCATCAACTTCAAGGGAAATATTTTCCAAAAATAATAAAAAACATACATCCAGACGCTGTTTAAATTACTCTTTTGTTTCCGATATCGATCACGATGAGGAACTGGATATGAACAAGACTGTAACACCTGAATATGATTCTGATAGTATTTTAGATAATTGTACTTTATTAGTTCCCGATGCAGATGTAACACTAACTACAACATCCAATATATGTCAATCAAACGCATATGAAAACATTGAACTCAGTGACTGTAAAATAGATGATGTAAGAAGTAGCTCGCCATACGAAAATGTGCAACCATCTGAAACGATTGCAGCTAGTACGATAGATGTTTCAAGAGAAAGCACAACGGCAAAACCGAAACGACTGACAAGGAAAAGGACTCGAAATGAACGCGAAATGTTGGATAAGAAAAGTAAAATTTTAAAGAATAAAGGAGAAGCCTATGTAGGCTGCAGATCAAAAAAAGTATTTGAAAAGAAAACTTTAAAACCTAAATGTAAGTGTCAAAAGAAATGTGGGGAAAAGTTTTCAAAAGAGCAAAGAGAGGCTATAATGCAGAAGTATTATGAACTTGGGGATCATGAGCGACAGTGGCAATTTATCGCTAATCACACTGTAGCAGAAGATGTGAAAAGAATCACAACTGTAAGAAAAAACAACCGCACGCAGACCATCAGGTACTATTTTTTATTAGAAACAGAAAAAGTGCAGGTGTGTAAAGTATTTTTCATTAATACTCTAAATATATCCCACCAAACTGTTTATACAGCATTAGAAAAAACCAAAATCAGTTGTGAAAGCTCAACTGACATGAGAGGGCGTCATGATAACAGGCCCCATAAAATGAAAGTCGAAACTGCGGAAAATATAATCCAACACATTAGTTTATTCCCTACAATTGAATCGCATTATGTCAGGAAAGATTCCAATAGACAATACCTTTCAGAACTTCTCAGCATATCCAAAATGTATAGATTGTATAAACTTTGGTTTGAAAAGGGAACGTTTAACTGCCCTATAGCCTCAAAACGCCAATACGAGACCATATTCAACACCAAGTTCAATTATTCCTTTTTCAAGCCCAAAAAGGACCAGTGCTCTATCTGCACCCTTTACCAGCAAGCGGATCCTATGAAAAAAGCAGAGTTAGAAGAAAAATATGAGAGACATCAAAAAAACAAACAACGAGTACGACAGATAAAAAAGGACGAAAAAGAATCTCTTAATCCGGCTACTTCAACAATAGCTATCTTTGATTTGGAGAAGGTATTGAGTATTCCACAATCTCAGGTCGGGATATTCCATTATAAGAGAAAATATCCAATATATAATTTCACGGTGTTTGATGCTTCTCGACACAAAGGTTATTGCTATGTTTGGCACTATCAATTAGCAAAACGAGGAGCTGTAGAAATTGGGAGCTGCTTATGGCAATTTCTATTAAGTGAAAACGAAAGAGGTGTACAAAATGTATCCTTTTACTCTGACGGTTGCGGAGGGCAAAATAAAAATAGATTTATTTTTGCTTTTTACTTGTATGCCGCGCAGACACTTAAACTTAATATTACTCACAGATTTTTTGAAACGGGCCACGGTCAGAGTGAAGCAGACTCCATGCATTCTAGAATTGAAGGCGAGTTAAAAAATAGGGTTGTGTATACTCCTGAACAAATGTACTCAATCATACTAAACGCCAAGGTAAATGGCGAGCCATATAATGTGAAGGAAATGACTCAGAACGATTTTTATGATATAAAGGAATTAATAACTAATAAGAACTGGACTAAAGATGAAAATGGTCAAAAAGTATCATGGTCTAAGGTTATGCAAATAAATGTTTCGCATTCATCACCGTCCATACTTCGTTTTAAATATGATTTTGAGGCGGATTATTTCCTTATCAATATCGAACCTAACCCAAGAATTATGCCAAGAAGTAGGAGAAATGTCCGACACGCAAGCGTATCCAGCTCTACTGAACAAAATTTGAAGATTGCTTATACCGAACCACTACCATTGAGCAAGGCTCTGCACGGTGACCTTATGGGTCTATGCAAATCAGGAGCAATCCCCACTTACTACCACGGTTTTTACGATTCCTTGACCTCTGTTGATACCCCTGATAGCAATACAAATGAAGAAGATCCAGTAGAATAATAAATAATAAGATTTCAAAGTATGTCCCAAATTGTTGTTTTTATAAAATAAGATTTATTTGTGTTTTTTAATAAACCAAGAACTGATTACGATAATCTTAGTTTTATTTTAAAATTCCGAATAAAATTAAATGATTTAATACCATACAACAAGTCAACAAAAAAATAACGGGAATAAAATGGTAAGTGCATATTAGTAATTATTATCAATAAAATTTTTGTAGTATTATTTGTTTTCTGAAATATCTTCTTTAAATAAAACAATAAATATTACCTACTAACACGATATCAAAGGTACAAAAATTAGCCTTCATTTGAGATATCACACTTGTATACCAAACAAATAGTCTATTTTTAATCTGTAAAAATATGTTTTTCATTTTTCCTTGACAATTGCATTTTTGCGATTGCCATTTTATTCGCCGGGGGCGGCGATATAAATGTTCATACTAAGGTGGACATATAATGTTATTGTAACGAGGCCTGTAGGTACTGTACTCGTTGGGTCAGGAATCTTATTTTATACCACAGGTCATCATGGCCCCTTATCACCTCTCGCTCAATGTTATTAACTTGGGAGATTCAGTTATACAGTGGAAGGCTGACAGACTCATAGCTCGCGCGGAAACGTACTTACTTTTACGAAATTTGTTTTTGCTGAAGCTGTTAGAGGGGTGAGTTCCATAGAAACTATTAAAAACTTGAAAGAAATAATTTCGCTATTTGGCAACCCCCGTAGAATAATTACTGATCGAGGCGTTGCATTTACTAGTAGATACTTCAAAGAATTTGCCATACAAAAGCAGTTCAAACATATTTTAAATGCAGTTGCGTGTCCACGTTCGAATGGTCAGGTAGAACGCGTAAACCGAACAATTATAACGGTCTTAATACTACCGCAGAGAATGATGACAAGCTTTCAGATGTGATATGGGGTATAAATAATTCTCCACATGCTGTAACGGGAGTTGCTCCGTTTAGTTTGATGTTCTCTCACGATAATCCCCTTTTACCCGCTTTCCCTAGCACTTCCGCGGCAGATACTAATCCCCAAGACCAATTAGACGAGCGTAGACGCCGAGCCAAGTTACGTATTGATAAATATATGACGATTATGAAAAGTCAGTACGACAAAAAGCATAAGAAGTGTAGGAAGTATCAAGTAGACGAATTAGGGCCAATTTCACCGTCCCGAATAGAAACCGAGTTTAATAAAACCTGGTTTCGACTAATCGAGTTCAAAACTTAGTCGATCGCGGTTCACATCGCACCGATTTCACCGGCTTCGTTTTGATCCCGTTTATTAATACTTAGTTCAGCTCAGACAAAGAATGAATGAATGAATGACTTGTCATCGACTAAACGTGTTTTTTATTTATTTTTTGTTCTGGCTTGGAACTAAACGAATTGCGTTACGTGTTGCAATGAAAGAAATGATTCCTTCTCAAATGGGAAAATTAATAAAAAAATATAAATTCATATCACGTTAATCGTCCACAAATAATTTGTTATGTCAAAAAGGAAAAGGGACCCGACCTTTGCCGGTAGCGAAAAATTAACGCTCATTGAGCTAGTAACAACACATTTCGATATTGTCGAATCAAAGAAAACCGACAATATAAATATAAAAATGAAAAATGAGGAGTGGCAAAAAATTGCCACTGAGTTCAATGTCATTTCCAGCATTCACCCCAGAGACTGGGGTGTGTTAAAAAACTGCTGGGAAAATTTGAAGAAGAGGGCAAAACAAACCCAAACTTTACGTAACCAGCATTTTTTGAGAACAGGTACTTTATTACATAATATTATTATATTCATATATTTCTTGTGAATTATGAACAGAAAAGGCGGTTAATCCATTGTTTAAATAATCTATTTTTACATTAAACGAGGAGGTCCACCAAAAAAAATTGTAGATGATCCAGCAACTGAAAGAGTACTGGAACTTATACAATCAAGAGTCACTGGCTTCACCAATTGTTATGACTCGGGTGGCACTTTTGTATTAGGTGAGTATTTTTTATTTTAAAACCGTGTCGCTTGGCGGTGAAAGAATACTACCACCCCTCCCCTTCCTTCCACATACATCCAACAGCATAGAGCAGCAATGGGCTCAGCACCAGTCATGTTGAGCACATGTGCAGTCGCTATTTGGTGAAAAGTAGTCTATAGCAGAGGACTGCTTTTGCGATCCTCATAGCCTAGTCTTTGACTCTAACCCTTTGGGGATACAATATGTGATTATATATATTTGGTGGGGTGGTGGTTTATGGTCCGTTCTCCCTATCCATCCATAGGGAAGGCTCGCGCTCCAGAAGTGGGGACATGAAAATGAGCTGATGATAAATACATATTTGTAAAGTTGGTGCATTAACGTAAACCAAATATTATTTTTTAGCATCAGGTAGCAACGTCTCGACAAAACATGGAGAGGGTACAAGCGAATTAAATTTACCAGCTTCTGAAAATGCTGTACCCTCCCACTTCGAAGAGTGCTCAAATGGTATGTTCAATAATAATATACTTTAACATCTTTGTAATTAATTTGACATTATTATAATAATTAACATTAATTTTATATAAAAATGAAACACTTTTTACGGATTAAAACTCGCGTTTAATTTACTACATTATATAGTTTTTTGATTTCCTGAATTCCAAATAACTATGAGACGACACCTCAGTCTTCCTGTGATCACGGACCCTGTAAAGGGTTCGAAACGTCAGGAAATTAAATACTATGCAATGTAGTAAATTAAACGCAAGTTTTAATCCGTAAAAAGTGTTTCTTTTCAATGTGTAGTGCGCTTAAACCTTAGAAAACAATATTGTTTATTTTTTCCAGATGCTAATATAAGAGAGTCTCCGGTGCCAGATCAGGTCATAGAAGTTGTGAGTACTTACATATTTCTGATTCATGATTTCTAATGCTTATACAATTTAAATCATAATTATAATATTTTTATTTGTGCAGGATTGGTCTCAGTATACACCCAGTATGCTGAGAGTAGCCAGAAATCCAGCCTTGGCTGATCATGAAGATTATGTGATGGCAGACATGGCTCAGCTACAAGTGGCTGATCCACAGCTGACATTGGTTGAAACACAACCTTTACAGCAAGAAATAAATACTCCAGTGAGGTAGGCAAGAAAAAAAATGCTCTTTTGTTATAAGTAAAGTCCGTGTCATATATTTGGAGACAGGCGGCCGGGATCTATTAACAACAGGGCCAGTATAACACGTGTGGCACCAGCAGCTATGAATGCAACAGTTACGAATGCTGCTACCACTAGTCGCAGGTGCCCAACATCGAGACGCGAAATAGAAGCTCAAAACCTCACAACAGCACGGATCAACACACTGGTAAAGTGCAATGTCCATGCTGAGGAGGAGCATGCTATGCAAATAAAAATATTGCAGTTGCAGGAGCAAAGAGAAAAGGAGATGTATGCTCAAGAAAAAATAAAAACTGAGCAAGAAAAAATTAAATTAGAAATTTTAAAAATTCAATTAGAAAAATTAAAAGAATAAATCTTTTCAACAATGAAGTTTATTATTATTCCTTATTGTACACAAAAAAAAACATTGTAAAAAAGTTCATTTAATTACATAAAATAAGTATAAAAATACTTATATGTTACAAAAAACACAAATGTTCGGGAATTCAGTGGGAATAATTTCGGCGTGCTGGTTAGAACCACGATAGCTTAATGGAAGAGCACCTGACCCGGTATGTCAGAAGGGTGCAGGTTCAAATCCTACTCGTGGAAATTTTTTCATCGTTTGTGTTTTTTGTAATTTGTTTCGCAACAAAATTTGCGTTAAAATTATATAATCAAAACAAAAACATTTTACTTATATGTTGTAAGTATAAAAAATGTATTAATCAAATTTATTCTAATTTTCAATTATTAAAATATTTTTTTAAAAATTACGTAAGTAATGGATGATGGACCAAGAGATTTTTGTCATTGTCAGGCAATATTTCCCATTCAACTTGTTTTAATTAAATATTTATCTTGCTAATCTGAAAAGATAAATAAATATTAAAGTAGAACACATTGAATTTTATTTTATTGTACACACTGATACATCAACACTGTTGCAGGGTACCTACATTAGAAAAAAAAGATATTGAAACGCTAAATATTATTTTGGTACACCATGCCTCATACAACCTAACTGTCCTTTTGACCTTCCTTTTGTCCTTTTGATTGGAACCTTATTTGAACACTTTGTATATAATATACGAAATACTGAAATCAGTTCAGCAAGCATGAAACCCTGATTGACAAACAAAATGGCAAATAAATAACGAAGAACATTTCACATTCATAATAAGTAGGAATTTCAGTTTTAATTTGCTAGTAGGTAGATTTACATTATAATGGATCAATTTGTAGTCAACTTGCTGTGCAAAATAGGATTTATTCCGGTCTGATCCATCTAGTGGTGATCCACCAGGGGGGTCACTATTATTTTAAATTATTTTTTATTCCGGACTGATCCCCCTTGTTGTGACGCATAAGGGGGATCACATATTTTGAATTATTTTCTATTCCGGTCTGATCCACCTTCTGGTTAAAAGCATAATTTTCGTACAGTCGGCGATGGCATCGGTACGTTATAGTTATTTAAATAAAGTAACATTTAATTGAGTTATTATTGTATGTGAACAATTGAAATATGTATTCATATTAATTGTACATGGTATGATTCCTTTATTTATCAATAATTTATAGCCTAAGTCGTAACGGATAAATATTGACGCGTTATTGGCCCTAAACGTATGAAAGGTTTTTTTACCTGCGAAATGGTGCAATTGTTCAATAACCAATCACCGACGGGTATTGCGGCTATTTCCAGGAATTGTTTCCTACTTTGAGCTAGTTGACCTCAAGAAAAGGGTTATCTTTTCACTTGTTAGTCGTTATTTTGCTTTCAATGTGAATGTATTATCCGTGAAGTTACATGGTGAAGTGCGTTAACGAGTGAGGTAAGGTTTTAATATTAAATTATTGATTAATAAGTAAATGTGATTGGCATAGATTTCTTGAATTCTGTTTTTATTTACAAATGCATATTAGATACATTTTATTCATAATTTAAAAATTTAAAATTGTTGTAGAAAGACAGAGTTATTATTTAGTTCACCATAATCCTCCTAGAGCTTTTTATATTTCGTTATTTTAAGAAAATGTTATTCGTTTTTAGAATGTCGGAAGATAATAGCATGCCATCGACCTCTGACAATAACTCTAGGCAGCTAACAATTTTACAAAGGAATGGTGGTACAGTTTTGCTGCGAGCTGGTTACCAATATACTAAGAAAAAATAAACAAAAGTGGATGTATTATGTGGAAATGCGTGAATTGGCGGCAAAAGTGCACGGCATATATTAATATAAAGGTTCGTGCATACCTACTTTATAGTCACTTACAATACTTCACTGTTATTTTATGAAGTATTCTGTTTTTTTTTGCATAATGTGGAATCTACACTCGGCGTCAAAAAAATCGCACCTTTTAAAAATCATCTTTAAAAATTCTTAAACCTTATGTAGAGGATAGTGTTGGGTATCATTAGAAAGGTAACAAAAAGGAGTATCAAAAAACAATTAAATTTAACTTTCTGTTTAATTATAATTATACAAACAACATTAAAATTAATAAAATAATAAAAATCCTTAATTAAGTCCTAATTAACAACAGATAATTTACAAAGAAAAATGTACAAAAAGTGTCTTAAAATTAACTTAAAATCTAGTGTTACCCCCCCTTGCCCTGATCACGGCTTCCATACGGTCCCTCATGGACCTCACCAACTTCAGGAGCTCTTCTTGAGGGATAAGCCCCCATTCTTCAATCACCGCGTCTTGGAGCTCCTGTAGAGTCGAAGGAGCTGGATCCCGAGATCGAACCTTACGTTTAAGATGGTCCCAGAGGTGCTCTATAGGATTCAGATCCGGACTTCGCGCTGGCCACTGCATCACAGAGATTTGGGACCTCTGCAAGAAGTCGCTCACGATGCCTGCAGTGTGAGCGCGAGCGTTGTCGTGCATTAATGTGAACCCCTCGCCAAAAGATTCGGCAAAGGGGACCACATGCACTTCCAGGACCTCAGTGACATAGCGGCGAGCAGTCAGCGACCCTTGTCCGCGAGCACCTCCAGTCCGGGAGACGCAGACAAGGTCGGTTTTGCCGGCAGCAGACATACCGCCCCAGAACATGCAGGATCCGCCACCATATTCCACCGTCTCCTGGATGCAGGCTTGGGCGAAACGTTCACCCTGCCTCCGGTATACTCTTCTCCGTCGGTCGTTGCAGAAAAGACACACTCGCGTCTCGTCTGAGAAGAGAACAGCTCTCCACTGCTCAAGGGTCCAATCGACGTGGTCACGAGCAAACTGCAAGCGGGCTCGCCGATGCGCTGCAGTCAATTTTGGACCCGTAGCAGCTCTGTGGGCCGCTATCTTCTTCTCCTTCAATCTTCTTCTAACCGTAGATACGCTTACGGTGCGTCTGCGAACTGCCTGGAGCTGCTGTTGCAACTCAACAGCGTTGGAGAAACGATTTCTCAAAGAGTTCGACACAACGAACCGGTCGTCTCTTTCCGAAGTGCAGCGACGTCTACCCGAACCGTGTCTGCGGATATAGCCACCGGTCTCTATGAAGCGCTGGTACACTCTTCGAACGGAATAACGGCTCAGGTTCAGTTGCCGGGCGACATCACACTGCCGCACCCCTGATTGCAGTAGTGCAACCACTTGAGCGGCTTTATCAGCTGTGGTATCCATCAAAATCTGTGCGTGTGTCCTCTTCAACGGTTGAATAGCGAATGACCCACATTGAACCCGTGTTGACCGTTTTATACCCACAAAGGAAGCGCAACTAGCAACTCTCACGGGTAGCAAAATTTGCATCGAATTTTTGTGACACTTTATTTGTTGCATTAGGTTTTATTTGATAATGAAAAGTAATGTTTTTTATTAAGTTAATTAAGTAACCTTGTAAATAAAATCATAATTAATGCGACTGCATGTGCATATCAAGAGTAAATGACATTTGAAAGTGATTTTCTAAGAGGTGCGATTTTTTTGACGCCGAGTGTAACTTGAAGTTTCTGTTTTATTAGGATAACAAGGTTATAAAAGAAACAAATCATCAATGCGAACCCAACGAGATTGAAAACGTGATGGCTCAAAAGTTATATGAATGCCGAGAAAAGGTATTATCTTCTAATTTTTCTCCAATACCCAGCATTTACAACGACTTTAAGTCAGATTTCACAATGCAGGCTTGAATCTTTTAAAGAAACTGCCAACTTTCGCAAGCATTAAATCGTCATTGTATGATGCCAGAAACAAAGAAGCCAGAGTATCGAAAATACAATGCAATTCGCCTGAAGAAGTGACAACTCTTATGCAGTTCAAGGAATATGTTATTGTCGACTACTTTAATAAGTCTTCCAATATTCGTATTATAGTTTTTGCTGATAGGGAAACTCTGGAACATATTAAACATATCAAAGTTTATTTGAGTGATGGAACTTTCGAGAGCTGTCCTAGGCCATTTATTCAGCTTTATACAATTCATGGCGATCTCGGAAGCAAGGAGCAGCAAACAAGAATAGTTCCCTTATTATACGTGCTGCTTAAGGGCGCCTTCAAATTTGCCGCTAAGTGCCGCGCGGAGGCAGCGCGTCTGCAGCGCTGCGGTCGCGCTGCTTTGTAAATCCATACAGATAAAAAACGCGCGATTGCAGCGCTGCGCCCGCGCTGTGTCCGCGCATCAGTTCATCGATCGACTAGTGACGGTGCGCACGTATTTGTTGTTCAAGTCTAAACATGAACGAAAATCAGATTGAAGAATTTATCGATGAAGTTGAAAGTCGTCCAGCGATATGGGATTCGAGGTCCGATAAGTACAGCAATAAAATCGAAAAGAAAAAGGCTTGGGAACAAGACCGCAAGTGAAAAAAATGAAGCATGTAAGTATATTTTTAAAGGTGAGTATAGACTACAACATTTACTTGTAACAGAACAACGAGCCGCTCTATGATATGTTCTAGTGTATCATCCTCTTACGAACTAAACGTCGAGCACGCTGGCCTCTTTTGTTACAAACCAACGAGCATATTGGTGTAACATTTCGTCGAGCGTATTGGTGTAACATTTCGTCGAGCCACGAGTGCGGACGATGCGCGGTTGCGGGGTGACGCGGAGGGAGAGGGACGAGACGCACGCGGTCCGCGCGGTCGTATAGTTGTTCAAGTTGACGCTGTGATTTTACACGTGCATTGCATTGTTATTACTTATTATCTATTTTCTATTCAACTATGTCGTGGGATAGTGAAAAAACTTTATTGTTTATTGAAAAATACAGGAATCATGTAATTTTATGGGATCCTAATCACGCTCAACATTACAATAAAATATTAAAAAACGACGCGTGGCAAGATATTGCTGCCGAAATGGAGATCTCTGCTGATGACTGCAGAAAAAAAATGACAAGCCTTCTAGCTTCTATTCGAAGAGAAAAAATGAAGATTGAAAAAAGTGTTGGCACTGGAAAAGGTTAGTGATGACAATAAATGCAAATATACATAGCACAGCAGATATATTCAGTTTGGATAAAATTATGACGTAAATGAAAAAGACGAATTTTATTTTTAAATTGTTTTTTTTTATTTACATTTACAGGAGCAGATGAAATTTACAAAAGTTCGTGGTTTGCGTACCAAAGCTTACAATTTATGCTGGATAGGAATAAACCACGTCCCGTTGATGATTCGGTGAGTTATTTTTTTAAAAGGTATTTCTATATTAAAACTTGTAAGTACCTACGCATATTGGTTTTGCCACTCCAACGCACCTTCTTGAGAACAGTATTCAGCAATTTCATCTCTCATTATTTTTGCAAAAGCACTTTCTGATAAGTTTCGATGTTGATTTGCAAGCGGAAGAAATGATGCATGGCCCTCGTTATAATCACTGGTATTATTGTCTTGTGAGATGTTTTCTTGTAAGCATATTCCTTCTGAATTCCTTCTAATGAAATTGTGCAAATGACATGTGCACTTTACAATCAATTTAGCTTTATCGGGGTTCAATAATATAGGCTTTCGCAAAACACGGAATACTGACGAAAGTAGTCCAAACACATTCTCAACTACGCGCCGAGCTCTACAGAGTCGGTAATTGAACAATCTTTTAGTAGATCCTTTGGGATGCATTCCAGAGTAAACCTTCATCATATTTTGCATAAGAGGGAAAGCTTCATCGCCAATGAAATAATATGGCATTAACATTTGCCTACCTGGCAGTGTAGAGGGCTGTGGCAAATTCAATGATTCATCTTGTAGTTTTTTATATAACATACTGTTATGGAATACTCCACCGTCTGATATTCGTCCTTGGCAACCTATATTAATGTAAATAATGTTATAATTTGCATCCACTACTGCCATAAGTACAATACTAAAAAACCCCTTATAATTATAAAATTCACTGCCACTTGCAGGTGGTGCTTGAATTACTATATGTTTTCCGTCAATAGCGCCTATACAATGGGAGAATTGCCATATTTTCTCATAACCTTCTGCCACTTGTAACCACTCCTCAGGTGAATTTGGCATCTGCAAAAAAATATATGTTATATAATTTTAAGCTGATAACAAGACCGAGGAAAATCACATGCAGGCTACTACGGCTGATTGCGAGTCGCAGTCAGCACATCCTATAAAAAATAAAAGGAAAATGGTTTCCAAAATCAATACAGATGACGACAAAAAAATGGAAATTGCATTTGATATATTGCAAAAAACCGCTATGAAAAGTGATTTTAATAATGACGAGTTAACAAGTTACGGTACTTTTATCGCCAATAAATTAAGAAAATATAATGAAGGGACCAAAAACTATGTGCAACATCTTATATCGAATATACTTTTTAGCGCTGATCAAGGAGAATTTAACTATCCCCGTGGATACAGTCAACACAATAGAGATAATTATGGGAACGAAACATCTCGAGGATATAATACAGCTTCAACATCAAATGAATCCTTTGTAAGTCAGAACCGATCCTGTGACTCAAATACAGACAGAGGCTACACTTCCTCTATCGAAGAGACTAGAGCAGCTGCAACTTCCAATGAAGTCCGAGGTCCGAGTCGAGCCGGTGTAGCAGATACAGACGGGGGCGATACTCAAGATAGCAGTAACTTTGATATGATGAGTCAGATCTCAGATTATTTGAATGATTTGAATTGATCTTAAATAAAGTATAATGATACTCACGTGAATGTTTTCTTTCAGTTCCTCTGTTATTGCTTCACATACTTCTGGAATTATCTTCCCAATACTATGTCTTGATATTCTAAAAAGATACTGTAAACTAACGAAGGAATCACCTGTAGCTAAATAACGTAAAGTTAATGCTAATCTCTCCTTCGCCGTAATTGAAACTCTGAATCGTGTATTTTGCTTTGATATTTTAGCACCAATTGAATTCAATAAACTTTCAAAATCACTTGAAGATAGGGCAGTAAAGTTCTTATATTGACCACTTAATTCCTGCGATTTTAAGTCTAACAATAATTGCACACCTCCAAGAGTTTGTCTTCTATTGTAAATGTTCATTTGCCACCATCTTCTATTTCTATTTTTCTGTTTTTTTCTGTTTCTTCTAATATAATTCATCAAGATAAACGCAGCACACGCAACTTGTAGGTCCGACATTTCAAAAAAGAATGAACGCAAGGTACAACGAAATGTTGGTAAATGCACACTCGCTGTGAGCATTTACCCGTAACATAACGCCGAGCATTCGCAGGAACGTTACATTACATGGAAATGCTTTGGAAACTGAGCTTTTGCCTGTATTGTATCATTCGTAAGAACGTTACATTACACAGAAATGCTCCAGAAAATGTTGTAGTCTATACTCACCTTTACACAACTGCTTTATATTTTCATCGTTTGCCATGACAATTCTCCTTCTGGACTAACAAAATAATCAGCTAGTGTATCACGTATAGTCGTAGCACTTATTTGTGGGTGATTATTTTGATTTTGTTGTATGTATTGTAAATCTCAGCATTGTTGGGTTGGAGTTGGATTGCTTTGAATCCGTCTTCCTAAGTAAATTATGTAACACACAACACGCGCGAACGATATCTTCAGCAAAGGGTATTTGTACATTTATCGGACGATGAAGAATTCTCCACTTATTTGCCATTATGCCAAACGAACACTCAATGTATCTTCTTGCCCTCGATAAACGATAATTGAAAATACGTTTCTTCTCATTTAGGTGATTGCCAGCGTAAGGTCGTTGTAAAAAATTACTAATTCCGAATGCTTCGTCATCAATGAAAATAAAAGGCACTGGTGGTCCATTATTTGTAATTGGCAACGGATTGGGAATATTTAAGTCCTGTTCATGTAGTCTTTTGTAAAAGTTACTATTTTTGAAAATTTGCGAATCAGAAGCTTTTCCATATGACCCAACATCTATGTACGTAAAACAATAGTTTGAGTCACATATCGCTAAAAGAACAATAGAAAAGTAATTTTTATAATTGTAATATAGAGAACCACTATGCTCTGGTTTGATTACTCTTATATGTTTTCCATCAATAGCACCCAAGCAATTAGGGAAATTGGCCTTAGTGTAATATCCGTTAGCAATAATTAACCAATCTTCTTCCTGAAGCTCAGGTATATAAATAGTATGGAGGTTTTCGTATATTGCTCGACAAACTTCTCTGACAATAGCACAAATCGTAGAAAGTCCACGATTATACGTATGATATAAATTTGTAAGACTGCAACCTTCTGCCAAGAACCTGTAAATAAAAATTTTGATTGACATTTTTCAGCTATACTACTGCAACGCAAATGGAAAAACCTAAGGGATTCTTATAGTCGTGAACTTAATAAGCAAAGAGCAACAAAGAGTGGATCAGCTGCCTCATCACATCGAAAATATCAACATTTTGACCGACTTCAATTTTTATCGTGTTTGTCGGAGTCCAGACCTATTGATATTTCTACTCAGCCCTCGACGTCAAAAAAGAGGAAAGTTTCGGAGCCGGTAGAAGATGACACTAATAAAATTTTGAAAATACTCATTGAGAGAATGCAAAAAAGAGATGAATCTATTGAGAATGATGGCGATCGGTGTTTTTTATTATCATTGTTAAGTGATTTTAAGAAAATACCTGAACACCGCAAGACGGACGCAAAGTACGAAATGATCGGTCTGATACGACGATTTATCAATGATAATTTCGAATATTCTTATCAACAACATCATGGCTACTTTACTTCTACGAATCAATCAAGCCAAAGCCCAGCCAATGTGTCAATACAAGAATCACAATCACAATTGACTGATATGTCGTCTATTGATGAGAATTTGTTTTCAGAGAGTAATGACAATATTTAAAAATAGTAATAAGAAAAATGTGTAATGTGATTTACTTCAAAAAATAAAACAATTATTAATATGTTTTTTTTTTTGATAATTTTTTACTCACCTGAGTGTTATAAATAGTCTCTCTTCAGCATAAATAGTATTTTTGAAGGTTGTATTTTGTTTTCCAATATAACGTTCTAAACGAGAAAGTAATTCGTAGAATTGTTTTCTTGACAATCTTAAATAATTCTGAAATTTTTGATCACTGTAACTTTTCACTTTATAAAATTCAGTTTGTTGAGTTATACAAAATAATGGCAACGTTGTCTTAGGCTTCTTTTTTTGTTTTTTGTTCAAAATACCTTTTCTTTTTAATAGTAACACTAAGAGCAGTGTTTCTTCGTCTGAGTCCATCGTAAAACTAGAATACAACACTACCGTTCTCAAACATAGCGACGGCAGCGCGACTGCAGCGCTGCAGACGCGCTGCCTCCGCGCGGCACTTAGCGGCAAATTTGAAGGCGCCCTAACAGGAAAAACGAAGAAACTTATACAAAACTTTTCCAACTGTTAAAGGGCCATATTCCAGATTGGGAACCGTTGAAATATATAACAGATTATGGACAAGCGGCCATGAATGCCATATCAACAGTTTTTCCTTCAGTCGAAGTAAAAGGATGTTACTTCCATTTCTCACACAATGTGTGGAAGAAGGCGAAAGCTCTAAATCTAACTAAAGAAAAGAGACTTCGGAAACATATAGCGCTCTCAGCTCTGCTGCCATTACTACCTAGAGAATTCATCTCAGACGGGTGGTGCTACGTAATGGAAGACAGTCCTGAATCTAAAGAGATTCAAGAATTCAATGATTATATGGTGACGCAGTGGCTAGAAGATGAAAGTTTCGTCGACGTTTGGTGTGCACATAATCAACGTCACCGCACAACCAATGCTGTGGAATCTTGGCACAAAAAACTCAATAGTACTCTGCAAGAGCGACCCAACTTGTTCCAACTTTTAAAAGCTCTAAAAGACGATGTAAATTTACAAAAAGTTAACATTAAACAACATAATTTTGAGTTACCAAATTCAATACGACGACTAACAAAAGTGATTGGGACCGACAAATGGTTTGAACATGTAACTAATCAACTTTTATCCGGCAAAATAACAGTTGGTCACTGCTTAGAAAAGCTAAGGTTATGAATTATTTTTTTCGGTACATTATTCGTCATATTTTATTGTGAGTTTAAAAATTATTTATTTGTATTTTATTTCTTAATATTAGTACTAGTACTTTGTTCAACAGTTTGAGTTTTTAATTTAAGATAAACTAAAATAACCCATTTAAAAACTTAACCCTATTTTGATTTAGGTATACACATAGTAAAAATTATGAGAGCTAATTTGTTAAGTTCTTAATATTTATATTTTATTATTGTTAGTATCAGGGCTGATTTGAACTTAATCGTTAATATTTGTTTGTTAAAATTTCAATGTCAAATGTTTTCTGTGATGTTTTCTTGTATATCTGTGAAAATTATGATAAATAAATGAATGTTGATTTTTAACTTAAGTAGTTTTTTTTCCTGACTGTATCTACACACTTTGTAACTACACTTACAAAAATGTAGGTGGATCAGTTTGGACGAACAAAATATAAGGAGGATCAGTCCAGAAATTTTAATAATAATCATGAGAGGTGGATCACAACAAGGGGGATCAGACCGAAATAAATCCCCAATTCACATTATTATGGGCCGAAACACATAAGCGCGTTGCGGCGCCGCGCCGCTGAAATCGGCAGTGCGCTATAGCGGTGCGGCGCCGCAACGCACGACGCGAATTCCAGCGTTATGACGTCATACTTGTTGACAATGATGCAGTTTGTTTCTAACACTCTTGCAAACAACACGTGTCAACCGAGAAGCAGTTTTAAAATTAAAATGTCTGACGTTGACGTCGATCTGTTTATATCTTCGGTTCAGGAACACCGTTGTTTGTGGGATACTAGTGACGAAACCTATAAAGACAAATTTATAAAACAAGAAGCATGGAAAAGCATTTGTGAGATCGTTTATGTTGATTACAAGGAAAAAAACTCAACCGAAAAATCAAAACTGGGTAAGTAGTAACATAGTATTGTCTTAGGTTTACGCGATCACTATTCACAATAAAACTACAATTTTTACTGTAGTAAAAACGTAAAAATCTGATCCGCGGTTTAAATTGTAAAAATTGTAGTTTAATGTAAGTAGCATGTATCTTTTTTTTTTAATCATATGAAATACACCATTTATTTTAATGCCCTATGCAAAAGATTTTCTCTAAGTTAAAATTATATTTTTTCTCGCGCTCTTATTCAAAAAGGTAAACAAATACTATAAATAAAACCAAATTGCCATTTAAATTGTTTATTCGCAGTTCACAACATGTTAAATAGTTTGAATCAAATGTATTAAGGTATTATTTGTATTTTGAACTGAGTAGGTATACGAACATTCATATTTTGTTTAATTGCCAACTTAGGGCGCCAACATCACTGGAAAAGTAATTACAAAAATCATTCCGTATTAGATGTGGGCTTAAATTATTTTCATTTGCTGTGGGCAAATGCAACATTTGCAGATCAGAATCATCAAAGATAATGTCATCGGTCGCTTGTACTCCATCTCGATTCAAAACAAAGTTGTGCATTACACAACATGCCTTGATAATGTCTGTCGCAAATTCGTATTGCACATTCATAGATCGATGAAATATGCGCCATTTATTGGCTAGGATGCCAAAAGCGCACTCGACATATCTTCGGGCACGACTCAGTCGATAATTGTAAACTCTTTGTTGTACCGACAAATGTTTCCCTGAGTAAGGGCGCATGACGTTATTCGAAATTGAGAATGCTTCATCTCCTACAAAAACAAATGGAGTTTCATTTTGAGAACCTGGTAAAGGCTTTGGTACAGGAATAGGTAATTTGCGTGTCATAATCAAATCATAAAGTTTAGAGTTCTGGAAAACGGTGGAGTCACTTTCCTTGCCATACGCTCCTATATCGACAAAATGAATCTATATCTAGAATCTACAAGAGCTAATAAAACTATTGAATTATAGCCCTTATAATTGTAAAACAGTGATCCACTGTGCGCAGGACATGTAATACGGACATGTTTACCATCAAGAGCTCCTATGCAGTTAGGAAAATTTGCTTTCTTGTCAAACTCAATAGCGACATCTTCTAGAACCTGTTTTGTTATAGGAGGTATATTTTGACTTGATAGATGTTTCCATATGGCGCGACAAACTGTCCTTACAATTTTTGCTATTGTACTTGCTCCTAAAAGGCATATATAGAGCAAGCAAGATAAAAAGAAGTTTACATCAACAAATTATAAATAAAAATAAAGCATATCTTATCCCATATTATAAAAAATATTGTAAAGTCTTAAAGTCAGTAACGCGTAAAGCTAAACGAATATCTAATATTTCATTAATAAACAAAAGTACAAATAAAAATAAAGCAACATGGAATTTAATAAAAAATCTAACTACTCCAGTAAACAATTTTAAACCCACTATAAATAAGATCACTATAGGCGACCGTACAGTGACCGACGTAAAGGATATGGCCGAGATTTTCAATAGCCATTTTACTACCGCAAATTTGTCCCCTCTTTTGAATAATAACTACCGGACTTCTACTGTAGTCTCAAATAGCATGTTTCTTACCCCTGTTGATGAAACTGAATTAAAGAAGATTGTCATGAGTTTTAAGAATAAAAAGAGCTGCGGCTATGACAGTATTCCAATAGAAGTTATAAAACGTTCTCTAGAATACATCAGTAAACCTCTTCTATATATTCTAAACCTAATGATTGAAACGGGTGTATTTCCCGATGAATTAAAAAGAGCTAAGGTAAAACCATTGTTTAAGAAAGGAAGTAAATGTAACGTAACGGACTACAGGCCTATAGCACTACTATCTAGTTTTTCAAAGATCTTTGAAAAAACCATTTATAACAGACTTTTAAACTTTTTCAATAAGAATAACTTAATAAACACAAATCAATTTGATTTCAGAAACAAAAATCAACTACTTTAGCAATGTTTACAACACTAAAAGATATATGGGAAGCTTTGAATAAAAAGAAATCATGTGTTGGATTGTTTCTGGACATGTCTAAGGCATTTGATTGCGTAATCCATGAAACCCTTCTATATCAGCTTGATAAATTAGGTGTTCGGGGAATAACACTAAAACTACTGGAAAGCTACCTTAAAAATAGAGACCAATACACAGAAATAGATACTTTTGATAAAATAACAAAAACATTTAAACAGGTAAATTCTGATCCTAGAGAGATGCTCCTAGGTCTACCACAGGGAAGTATTCTTGGCCCTCTTCTTTTTTTAGTATATGTGAATGAACTCCCGAATATCACAAACAACTTATGTGTCATGTTTGCTGATGATGCTACAATTTTCATACCCAATAATCAAAATGATAACATTAAATTTGAAAGAGAAATAATTAAAACTTTAAATGAAACCATACGTTTTCTAAAATTATTAAATCTGACAATATATCTTTCCAAAACAAAAGTAATACAATTTAGAAACTATAAAACAAATCAAATTAAATTAAATATAACGTCTGAATGCAAGTCAATCATCGAAATTGTGGATGAAATAAATTTTTTAGGTGTAAATATTGACTCGCATTTAAATTGGAAGTCACACATAACTAAAATTAATAATAAAATATCGAGCTACTGCTATGCCCTATCTATACTTGCGGAAACATCATCTGTAGAAGTAGCCAGAGCCGCCTATTTTGGCCAAGTTTATCCTCTTCTTACTTATGGAGTTATTTTCTGGGGAAACTCTGTTAATGTAAAATCTACCTTTATATTACAAAAGAAATGCTTGAGAACTCTTTACAGTATGTACTCTGATGAGACTCTGAGAAATGTTTTCAGAGAAAAGGGTTATTTGACACTGACGGGTATATATGTGTTGGAGATGGCTGTTTTTGTAAAAAGCAATATCCAGTATTTTAAAAGTAAAAGCACAAATATTTGTAATTTGCGGAAGAGATATGCATATGACTTATATTTACCAAATATTAACAATGCCCTGTATCACAAGAGTGCCTATGTAACCGGAATCCAAATATTCAATCATCTGCCCACAGATCAAAAAGCCTCAGTAAATTTAAGCTGTTTTAAAATTAAATTAAAGAGATGGCTTATAGATAAGGCGTTCTACAGTTTGACTGAATATTTCGGTACAAAAACAGCATAGTGGCTGTTTCTATGTAACATATACCTACCCACTAAAAATTGCATGCCCGACTAGGGTAAATTGTTTGTTCCCAATTATGCTTAACACCTGCTATGTATTTACACAATTTTATGGCAATAAAAATTTATCTTATCTTATCTTATCTTATCTCGGAAGTAATTCGTATGCATGGTTTTAAAGTCACTGCCGGTTGCTAGAAATCTAAAATGAAATAATAATTAGTAGGCAAATAATAAAATAATACAAATGTAGGTATAATCAAACTCAAACTGCGCAGGTAATAGTGTTGCTAAAGGAATAGATTTTCAAAGATAGACAGGTAGTTTTTCAAAGAAGTACTCAAGAAATATTTTACATTATGGTTGTTCTAGGCAAAGTCAATCAGTTTTTAACTTGCCTAAGTCAAGAAAAAGCAGAAAATTGTTCTTTTTCGGCGGCCAGCCATTTATATGAAATTGGATGGACCGAAAGTACTTATGAAAGTTATATCAAATTTTATATGTAATTTTATATGTAGTATAAATGGAATCTAGGGAATTTTAGTCTTTATTACTATTTTTCACTTGTGAAGTTATTTGTTGCAGGTAATGATTTAGTCAAGAAGTGGAAGGCCATAAAAGATAATTTTGCTAAATATCAAAAAAAACTAAAAGATGCCAATCGATCAGGAGCTGGAGCTGCAAAAATTAAAGAATATCACTTGAATAAACAATTACAGTTTTTGAAAAAGGTTTCACAAAATGCAACTGATTCCAGTTTATGTGTAGCGGAAGGAGATATTGAGAATGAAATAACGGCATTGCCTCGTTATAAAAGTCAACCACGAAAACGAAAGGCAGATGATAAGGATGATATTGAAGAAGATTTATTGGCAATATTAAAAACACCGGAGAATAGACATTTGCATTTTTTCAAGGGGATTTTACCATCTCTACAATCGTTAAATGAGAATCAAACATTGATATTTCAAAGTCGGGTGCTTCAAATATTAACGGACATTCTTCAACCTTCAATTCATCAAAATACACATCACGGCTATAATCAAGAATATCAGCATCAGGGTTATAATCAAGGATATTCAACTATGAGATACGATAATACGGTTCAGAGTGGCTACCACACTTCTACTCCTGGAAGTTCGATTACTGAACAGAGGACTACCTCATCATCAAACCAACAACGTCCAATAAATTCACCATTTTTACTGGACGAAACGTCAGCTACTTCCTATGTTTCACAAGATGAGGAGTTTGATTTTTCTTAAATTGATCATTACATTTTTTAAGGCCTATTAAAGTATTCTTAAAGTAAGAAAATTGTATAATGCAAAAAGCTTAATTTGATTCTGTCTTGTTTCATTTGAACCTGGCTTTGTACCACTAGGTACCCCCAAACCATGAACACTAGTGATGCAAAATTTTTATCGACACCCCGCTAGTACCACAGGTGTATAAAGCCAGGGGTACAAATAAAACTAAACATTTGATTCCGAGTGCCATAAACATCAATAAAAAAAAAATAAGAAACCTATTTGTTTTACCTTAAAGTTAAGCCCAGCATTTCCAAAGCAGTAACTGGTTTCCTTCCTTTTTTTTTTTCTTCTGCATATACACTCGGCGTCAAAAAAATCGCACCTCTTAGAAAATCACTTTCAAATGTCATTTACTCTTGATATGCACATGCAGTCGCATTAATTATGATTTTATTTACAAGGTTACTTAATTAACTTAATAAAAAACATTACTTTTCATTATCAAATAAAACCTAATGCAACAAATAAAGTGTCACAAAAATTCGATGCAAATTTTGCTACCCGTGAGAGTTGCTAGTTGCGCTTCCTTTGTGGGTATAAAACGGTCAACACGGGTTCAATGTGGGTCATTCGCTATTCAACCGTTGAAGAGGACACACGCACAGATTTTGATGGATACCACAGCTGATAAAGCCGCTCAAGTGGTTGCACTACTGCAATCAGGGGTGCGGCAGTGTGATGTCGCCCGGCAACTGAACCTGAGCCGTTATTCCGTTCGAAGAGTGTACCAGCGCTTCATAGAGACCGGTGGCTATATCCGCAGACACGGTTCGGGTAGACGTCGCTGCACTTCGGAAAGAGACGACCGGTTCGTTGTGTCGAACTCTTTGAGAAATCGTTTCTCCAACGCTGTTGAGTTGCAACAGCAGCTCCAGGCAGTTTGCAGACGCACCGTAAGCGTATCTACGGTTAGAAGAATATTGAAGGAGAAGAAGATAGCGGCCCACAGAGCTGCTACGGGTCCAAAATTGACTGCAGCGCATCGGCGAGCCCGCTTGCAGTTTGCTCGTGACCACGTCGATTGGACCCTTGAGCAGTGGAGAGCTGTTCTCTTCTCAGACGAGACGCGAGTGTGTCTTTTCTGCAACGACCGACGGAGAAGAGTATACCGGAGGCAGGGTGAACGTTTCGCCCAAGCCTGCATCCAGGAGACGGTGGAATATGGTGGCGGATCCTGCATGTTCTGGGGCGGTATGTCTGCTGCCGGCAAAACCGACCTTGTCTGCGTCTCCCGGACTGGAGGTGCTCGCGGACAAGGGTCGCTGACTGCTCGCCGCTATGTCACTGAGGTCCTGGAAGTGCATGTGGTCCCCTTTGCCGAATCTTTTGGCGAGGGGTTCACATTAATGCACGACAACGCTCGCGCTCACACTGCAGGCATCGTGAGCGACTTCTTGCAGAGGTCCCAAATCTCTGTGATGCAGTGGCCAGCGCGAAGTCCGGATCTGAATCCTATAGAGCACCTCTGGGACCATCTTAAACGTAAGGTTCGATCTCGGGATCCAGCTCCTTCGACTCTACAGGAGCTCCAAGACGCGGTGATTGAAGAATGGGGGCTTATCCCTCAAGAAGAGCTCCTGAAGTTGGTGAGGTCCATGAGGGACCGTATGGAAGCCGTGATCAGGGCAAGGGGGGGTAACACTAGATTTTAAGTTAATTTTAAGACACTTTTTGTACATTTTTCTTTGTAAATTATCTGTTGTTAATTAGGACTTAATTAAGGATTTTTATTATTTTATTAATTTTAATGTTGTTTGTATAATTATAATTAAACAGAAAGTTAAATTTAATTGTTTTTTGATACTCCTTTTTGTTACCTTTCTAATGATACCCAACACTATCCTCTACATAAGGTTTAAGAATTTTTAAAGATGATTTTTAAAAGGTGCGATTTTTTTGACGCCGAGTGTATTTTGATAACTCGCTTAATAGCTCTTCAAATGATGATATACTCATTCTAAAGTAGGCAACAAATTTTTTTTCGTCTATCTTTAATGCTTCGTATTTTTTAGAAAAGAACTCGCCATTTGGATTCATACCCTTACTTAATGGATGTATCCAGTATCTTCTTTGCCGTATTTTTAAGATAGAATAATGTCTTCTTAATAACAAATAAGCAATAAGTTTATTACGATCCATCGCAGAGAGACGTCTATCCACACTCAAAAATCACGAGAAAATGGTTACCCTACCATAATGCCCTGTTTCGCGACGCCGCAACGCGGCAACGCAACTGCCGATTTTGGCGTTGCGGCGCCGCAAAAATAAGCAGTTTGCGTTATGTGTTTCGGCCCTAAGAGTTTCCTCAGAAGATAATGACAGTGACATTGCTTCTGTACAGTCCACTGATGAAAATGAGGATGACGAAATGGAGAGTGTTTGAGGTAAAAAATATACAGTATGTTATTAATAATAATAATAAAGTTTATTGCTTTAAATAATACATGTAAACGTTATTAAGTTATCTCGCAGTATCCCAAACTGAGTCAAGCTCGTATTTAATATTAAATTATATATTATATATTATTATTATATTTATTATTATTTAGCTTGTATTAAATATTTATATAATTTATTATGCTTATGCGTTTTTTTGCAAACTGTACACAACTACATACAACAGGTGACTTAGTTAAGTTTTTTACCTATACCTTTCATATAGAAGGCGAACCAGTAACACTTTTAATTGATACAGGAGCCGGCATATCGATAATTAATAAGAGCAAAATAGGTTCCATCGCAGTAAATGAAAACGACAAAGTTTCCATTGTGGGAGTCTCAAACTCCCAAACAACAATTCGCAGTTTTGGTAGTGCAAATATACCATTAGACGACCTTCCTAAATTTAAATTCTACGTCGCTAACTTAAACATCAAAGCAGACGGAATATTAGGCAATGACTTTGATGATGTCGTTTTTATGACAAAATATTTGTTCAGATTTGTAATCTTTAAATACAGACAGGATGTCTAATACCTACAATAGTAGAAGAACTACTGACCAGTTTCAGCGTGGCAAACCCGCTAGTGGCAGTACCGGCACGAGGGGTCAACGAAGAGCCTATGAGTTCCAACAAAGGAACGTTACTAATTGGGCGGACTCCCGTGACTTTGAAGAACGTCCTCCAAAACCTCGAGGACCTACCTCCCGTAGCACTGGATGGCGTAACAAGCTCTAGGAGAAGGAGAAGAAAACGGAGAAGAAAGACGATGTGTCTTCGGCTTATGACTTTCGAGCCACTCAAGAGACAGCTCCAATAGACGAGCCCCTTTACGATATTGGACCACACAGCAGTTCAATCCCCGTCCAAGAAAATTACTCACAGAATTTTGAGTTCTCCGGTTTTATTGACCAAGTTGAAAGGTCATATGAGGCGATGAGGGGTATTGACCCTCGTCTTGAACGTCGCTTACCATTTTCGATGTTCCAGCATTCTATGTGTACAGTTTTAAACTGTTACCTAATGGACCAAGCACTAGAGAATGGTGAAAGAAAGCTGGGTGTAGGTAAATGCCAGGATTTATTACCTGAAGATCTCTGCATTCCCGACAACTTATATCACTATCTAGCTAATATTGGTAATACCACCACAGTCAACGGTGAGGAGATTAAGATGAACATACCTGACGTTGCAGTTCCTCAACCTCAAGCAGAAGATATTCCTGCTGGTTCTTTTGGAATACTAACACCTGAAAATCACAATGTGTATGAGTGTTATGTTTCACCATTGGTGACTATGAATAGGGTTCTTAACTCTCGTAGAGCCCATGGACAAGAAGAAGTACCACCACTTCCAGCTGTGATGATTCCAGCCGGCGCAGTGCCTACTGAAAATCTTTTAGGCCACGGACCTCCTGATATACTTCATATGGAAGCTCGGCATCGCATTGAAGGCTTTGATTTTCCTGAAGGGGAACCAGAAGCTGCTCGCCTTCGCATTTGCCCCGAATTGATGGCCCGCGTCAACACTGTCCTTTTTGAGATGAAAAACAGGTATAAAATGCGTGATATCGGAAGATCGTCCCCGACCCTACGCAATTACATTATTCCGAAGACTATATGTCTAAATTCGACGCACGCATATTTATACAATCAAAAACCCTGCGAATTTGTAATAAAACTTATCGACTTCATTACCTCTCCGATATGACAAAGCCTAATCTCGATACAAACGAGCAAACCATCTATGGCCGCTCCGAGACCGTAATTGCATGCCAAACCGACTCTATCGAAACCGGAACAGCCATCATTAACAAACAAATATTACATGAAGGTATCATCATACCCCACGCTCTAATAGACGTGAAAGATAATTCATTTCTAATCACGTGTATAAATACTAACGAATCTAATATCACTATTTCCACTCCTAATCTCGTTGTCGAACCATATAAAATTTAACAAATAAGATGTGTCAATCCACCATTGGCACTGTGTCACTCACAATAATGGCATGTAATGAGATGTTGTCAGTAACTAGTATTCAGGATGCTGCACATGCATGTTCTTACTTGGAAACATGCTCAACTCATCCTAAAGAGTGGAAGTGCTTGGTAGGTGGGCATCCAATTGACTGCTATCACTGCATACATCGAACACACGTCGCTAAATTCAAAAAGTCCTTTGAAGACATGGAAAAAATAGGATGGACAAACAAAGAGACAAAACCAGCCCCTCCTAAACAAAAAGGAACAACAGAAGTAGAAGCTAATGAAGTCATGGTCTTACTATTTGGAGTAGTGGGGTTACTAGCCTCCATGTTTCTAATGGTCAGGATATATAGAGGAGGTTCAGTGAAACCAGTAATACCTTCGATATTGCTGTTCTCAGTTTCTCTAGTGGCCTCTGTGAACATGGTTATTGATTTGGTGGATTGAAACTGTCTCTCTCGTTATGTGAACACTTAAATGAAGAGGAAAAAGCATCAGTAGACAAAGTGGTCTCCGAATACTCCGACATATTTTATACAGAAGGTGAACCCCTGACTTTTAGTAATCACACCAAACATTCAATTCCAACTACATCTAATATTCCAATACATTCAAAAACCTATAGATTTCCTCAAGTTCACGAACAAGAAGTCAAATCTCAAGTTCAAAAACTGTTGGATCAAAATATTATCCGTTCTAGCTCTAATGTAAAGAGAGCATAAAACGCGCTGTTACACTTTACTACCCGTCAATGACGTCACCGCTCTTCTTGATGACAGACTGCTCAGCGACATGCGCTGGCGGTGTATTGTAACAGAAATGCGATGGCAAGTGGCAACCCCTGGGATTCTTTTCCAAAGCCTTAAGTCCAGCCCAGATAAAATATAGCACATACGACAGAGAGCTGTTAGCAATCTATATGTCGATAAAACATTTCCGTCACTACATCGAAGGCAAAGAGCTGACTGTTTTCACTGATCACAAGCCATTGACATTCGCAATGATGAAATCAGGCTCCGACAACGATACTCCACGTCGACTGAGACATTTAGATTTTATTTTTCAGTTTTGTACGAAAATCAAACACATATCAGGATCAGAAAACTGTGTGGCGGACGCTCTATCAAGAATAGAAACGATATCATTCCCAAGTTTTATTGACTATGAACAATTAGCACAAGATCAAAACAACAATGACGAGATCCAAAATTTACTGAAAAATAGAAAATTGTCTTTCAAGCGGTATCAGTTCCCATCATCAGACCAAGAAATATTATGTGAATCGTCTAGCAACAATCCCCGGCCCTACTTACCTCCACAGTACCGTCAAATGGCCTACAACGCCGTCCACGGACTCGGCCATCCAGGCACGCGATCTACCAAAAGAATGATGACAGACCGATTTTTTTGGCCGTCAATGAACAAAGACATAACAGCGTGGGTCAAAGCGTGTATTCCATGCCAACAGTCAAAAGTTCACAGACACACTGTGTCGCCTCTACGTGCATTCCCGAGAACAGAGAGATTCGAACACGTTCATATCGATATAGTGGGACCACTTCCATTATCACAAGAAGTAAAATATATCGTCACAATGATCGACAGAAATACGAAGTGGCCGGAAGCCTATCCCATAGCGCAAATAACCGCAGAGAGCGTATGCAACGCATTAGTCACCGGTTGGATATCGCGTTTCGGATGCCCTGTTACTATCACTACTGATCAGGGTCGGCAATTCGAATCCAATCTGTTCAACAAATTGACAAGGCGATTAGGAATCAATAAAATACACTCAACGCCGTACCACCCTCAAGCCAACGGTCAAATAGAAAGATGGCATAGATGTCTAAAAACATCATTAATTACAACATGCAACAGCGCAAATTGGGTCAAAGAATTACCATTAGTAATGTTGGGACTACGCGCAGCGATAAGGGAAGACAGTGGTGTCAGCGCAGCTCAAATGACATACGGCGCTACGCTACGTTTGCCAGCTGATTTCTTTATCGTAAACAAAGACAACTCGATCACTGACTTTGATTACGCAACGCAAATATCAACCGCTATGAACAATATTATAACAACTAATTCGACCACAAAAACAAACAGAAAATGTTTTATTCATAAAGAGCTACAAAACTGCGATTACGTTTTCTTACGAAGGGACATGATTAAAAAGTCTTTGACAGCTCCATACGAAGGTCCATATAAGATAATACATCGAGATAAGAAATGTTACACAATTCAAAAGCCCGGCAGAAGAGCCACGGTTTCAATAGACAGACTAAAACCCGCATTCGGCTGCACTGAAAGTGAAAACAATAACAACGCAGAAAACGAATGCACACCGGCGTCATCGAACCACAACAAGGTCACGAGAAAAGGCCGCGTGGTCAAGCCAGTAGTCCGATTTGCTGTCTAAGAACAAATGTTTAATTATATAAAAGGTAGTATAACCATTCAATAGGTTCACTAATTTGTCACCCTACAACGTGCACGCCACCAGCTCGCTACCAGCTAGCTAACCAGCTACCAGTTCACTTTTCTTCGAAATGGGTAACCAATATTCGAAAGATGAGCACGTCATCATCACACAACAACAGGCTGCACAGGAGCTTGAGGCAACTACCAGGAGAACTGCATCAGAAGCCACCGCAGCCTTAGCACTCGCAGTCGCAGCTATCATCATAGTTATGCTATACATCGTGTGGAACGTCTGCCAACACAAAGAGGAGAAATGGGCTACCTCGGGTCTTCAAGGAACGAGAAACGACAACGGACGTCGAAGTTTTCAAATGTTTTCCCGTTTTCCGAGGACAATCCCGGCTACCCCAGGACAAGGACCACCAGCATACGCGTCTCAAAACGTGTAATACTTTAAATTTAAGATTTTTTATTTTTTTTTGTAAAAGGGGGAGTACTTGTAGGGGAAATTAGGTTAAAGTGTATTAGCATTGTCACAGTATGACGCACGCGCACTGGCGCGTGTTAAGGTATAAAACCAAATGTATTTGATTAATAAATAGATTCTTTATATCAAAGTCTCGTGAGCATTACTTCAAGCCTCCCTAATCGCACATGCCCGTAACAATAACATTAGTTACAATTACCTATAACGTTACCAACCAAAGTAACACTACTTTACAAGCTTTTTATTAACTTGCAATGTATGTATGTATGTATGTATGTTTATTAGGGTGGAATCTTGCAACTCAATTTTGAAGCAGATATCCTCAACCGATTGAGCTGAAATTTTGCATATCTACGTGACTTGGATGACAATACAATAATATGGTACCATGGGGCTGGTCTGATGATGGAGCCGGAAGGTGGCCCTAGGAACCGTATAATAAATAAAACAATCGAGCCCGAGTTTGGGCTATTTCGAATCGTCTTGGTGAGCAATTGATGGACGTTCAAAGAAATGTGCAGTCAGCTATAAAAGCTTGTCACAAAAATTAAATTTTTGACAGAAACGGAAGGGTCTCCATCTCCATAGTGAAAGTTGCTCGTATTGATGGGTATTGTCATCTCAAAAAAGTAGACGATACTTGCCCATTCCAAAGTGATATTCATTATTAGTTTTTATTTCAGAGACAAGAGAAACGCAGCTCTGGATAAGCTATTAACAAAGTATAAAGTAGTAGATGAGAAGGCAAACCGCGATGTTGTTTTAAAAAAAATCAATTCATTGAGGACGGCATACAACAAAGAGAAAAAGAAAGTGGAGGAAACCAAGCGGTCTGGCGCTGGTACAGATGCGGTGTATGAACCTAAGCTTTGGTACTACAAAGAATTATCCTTCATAAATTATCAAAATTTAGCAAGAGCTTCTGTTTCAACTATTGATGACGAGGAGGAGAACGCGGATGAAGAACAGTTGATAGAACAACAGCATATAGTAAGTGCGCAAAATGAAAAATATCAAATACCTATCTTCTTCGGTCGGTCACTACCATAAATCATTCAAATTGTTTTGTTTCAGGATTTTGAAAATAACTCGCAACCAAATGAACAATCCTCGCAGCCAAATGAACAATCCTCGCAATTAAATGAACAATCCTCGCAACAAAATGAACAGTCTACAGCAGGTAACTCAGCAAGGAGGCCGCCACCAAAAAGAAAAAATGATGACAGTCTCGTCAACAGTGTACTTCAATCTGTCAATGACCACTTCAAGCGTCCCAGGGATGATAGAAAGGAAGATCGTTTCGATATTTATTACAAGTCTGTTGCGAGCAAATTACGGGACTTGGAAGAATGCTCGCCGAAAAATTAATTAATGTTGTATTATTTGAAGCTGAATGGGGTAATTTGATACTGGATTTTAAAGTTATTAATACTGGGCCTGGTAATCGGCGATATTCTACCTCTTCATCAAATTATTTTTCGCAATCATATCAAATGTCATCAAACATGCAGCACAACCAACATACAAACTCGCCATCATATCAAATCACTTCTCCCAGTCATTCGTCATATCAATCAAGCCCATCTCCAAACATGCAGCACAACCAACAAACAAACTCGCCATCATATCAGATCACTTCTCCCAGTCATTCGTCGTATCAAGCAAGCCCATCTCGAAACATACAACATGAACAACAAACCAACTCGCCATCATATCAGATTACTTCTCCCAGTCATTCTTCGTATCAAGCAAGCCCATCTCCAAACATACAGCATCAACAACAAACCAACTCGCCATCATATCAGATTACTTCTCCCAGTCATTCTTCGTATCAAGCAAGCCCATCTCCAAACATACAGCATCAACAACAAACCAACTCGCCATCATATCATATTGCATCTCCCAGTCATTCGTCTTCACAAAACGTGCAGAATGACCTGCATTTCTCGCAACGCCACGAAGCCCCGGGTCCGGAGAATTTACTGTCAATACCTGAAGATTCTGCAGCATCTTTCCTCGTCAATTTTTTACCAGTGATAATTAAATAATGAATATAACACCAAGATATTTTAATGCTAATTTCTTTATTAATAAAAACTTATAAAGTAAATTGTATTTTATACAAAAATTTTGGTATTCTTGTCTGAGAATTTTAGCATTATTAAATACATTTCCTTGATTTCGCCTTTGTAAATTTTCCATAGTTGACCTTGTAGTATCATTACCCACTGTTGGCAACAGACCCGTTGCTGATATTTTCTTGGTAAAAGCATCTTGGGGGTGCATATGAAAATGGCACATTTTCCATTGAAAAGTTGTGTAAAGCTATGGTAGCCATCACTACCTTTTCTATATTATCTGGTTCTATATTAATTTGAGTATGGTAAATGCGAAATCGTGAAGACAATATGGCAAATGCGTTTTCTACGATACGTCTTGCGCGAGATAGCCTATAGTCGTACGGCAGACACCTTGAGTTTTCAATGTTTTCAGGATTTGGAATATTTAATACCCAAAGGCCACGGCAGTTGCAGGATGGCCGAGTGTTATAAGTCCCGCTTCCTGTCCCTCGCTAGTAATCCTTAAGTTAATTATTGATTAGATCATTGCTGACTAACATCTTAATTTTAATTGATTATTGTTATTTGATCAGTAAGTAAATGAAATATGTTGCTAATTGTCGATACTTAAAATGTTTGTTAATCTTATTCTAATTTTTTTTTTTATTTTTTTTTTATACTTAGCACGGCAAATGACTCCACACCACCTGATGTTAAGTGGAAATGGAGTCCAGACGCGAAGACAACTGGTGCAGCGTGAAAACAACGCAGCATCAGTCAACCTCACTCTGCCGGCCCACAAGGTGCTTCTTCACGCCTCGTTTGAAGGACCCCATATCATAGGAAAGAGGGAAAACATGTGCTGGTAGACTATTCCATCTTTTGGAGGTGCGACAAAGAAACGAGTCACCAAATTTCTTTGTGCGCGATGGGATATGTGTGACAGTGAAGCGGTGACACCGGAGAGCAGCACGTGTACTCCTATGGAGGAAGGGAGAAGGTGGGATAAGGTCAAAGAGTTCTTCAGAGCACTCGCCGTGATATAAGCGATAGAAGACGCTGAGTGACGCTATATCTCATTTTATCTCTCTCTAATTTTCACTTCCGTTCCGTACAATATGATTATTATGTTTTATTAAGACTCTAAAATCCTTTTCACTACTTTTAATACTCTAGTAATTGAAACATTAATTTAGAAACCTATTTCTATTAAATTTGTGCAGTATTATTAATTTGATTGAATTACGTTGGAATGTATAAAAGACGGCGTCGTCCATTTTGAATTTTGATTATTATAACGGCCTTCGAGCTGACAACAACACTTACGTCGTATTATTTCTCCACTTTGAGCTGCCCCTTTTACAGTATGTAACAGGTTATTTATTAAAAAAAGCTAAACAAAATGTATTAAAAAATTGTAAAACATGTAGAGAATGTTTTTATGATGAAAATAATTCAAGCAAATTTTTAAAATTAAGAGAATACAATAAAGGCAAGTCCAACCTAACTTACCCCATAAATGAGTTTGTTATAATATTTTCGAAAATACAAGACATTATAACACATGTTTTAAAAAAACAATGTTCAATAAAAAATATAAAAACATATTTAAAAACTATTTTATATTTATATTTATATTTTATATACAGAGCTTGATTTTATTCCATTTAATTGTGAAAAACATAAAGCTGAGACAATAAAATATATGTTGGAACTGTCCTGTAATTTTTTTATTTGTAATTGGTGCAGGGATGTAAATAAAATATTAAATTAATATAAGATGACAAACATTCGCCACAAAGTTAGTTTGCCACGTTCTTGTAATTCCATACATTGAAAGTAAATTCGCCACAGGTAGGTAAGGGTTATTGTAAATTCGCCACAAGTCTTCATAGTACATCATTTTTGCATAAAGTACCGGTAGCAAGGAAAGTTCGTTTTGAGCGCTCAAAATGAAAGGTAGTTATTTTATTCTAATGATTTTTCCGATCATATAGAGAAATTAAAAGTAATTTTTGAAACACTCAGAAAGGCAAATTTAAAAATACAATTAGATAAATCAGAATTCTTAAAAGAAGAAGTTCTATATTTAGGTCATACAATCACTAAAGAAGGATTAAAACCCAACGAGGTTAAGATCTCTGCAGTATTAAAATATCCCTTACCAAAAACATCAAAAGAAATTAAAGCATTTTTAGGACTAGTAGGATACTATAGAAGATTCATTAAAGATTTCTCAAAAATCACAAAACCACTAACGAATTGTTTGAAAAAGAACCAAAGTATAAAATTAAACGAAGAATTTGTAAAATCATTTGAAATATGCAAAGAGCTTTTAGTAAATGCTCCGTTATTACAGTTTCCAGACTTTACTAAACCCTTTATATTAACCACAGATGCATCAAATATTGCATTAGGCGCACTGCTATCGCAAGGCACAATCGGAATAGATAAACCAATAGCATACGCTAGTAGAACCTTAAATGAAGCTAAAACAAAATATAGCGCAATTGAAAAAGAATTATTAGCAGTAATATGGGCAACTAAACACTTTAGACCATACTTATATGGAAGAAAATTTTTAATTTACACAGACCATAGACCTTTAGTTTGGTTATATTCACTACAAGAACCTAATAGTAAACTAACGAGATGGAGATTGCGTCTCCAAGAATATGATTTTGAAATAACCTATAAAAGTGGAAAACAAAATTCTCATGCAGATGCGTTATCTAGAATAAAAGTAAATTTTACGCAGTTAAATGATTCAACGGCAGCAACAATAGGCGAAGATGAGTTATTGTCTATAAGTTCCGAAGACTCTGAAGAAACCTTAACGGCTTCAGACCATAGTGAAGATTCTGAAGACGAATCTCAGAACAAAAAGAGTATCCCAATTTTAAACGAAGCAATTGATAACAAACCTAATCAAATTATTATATGTAATTGGTTCAGAAATGATCTTAAAATAACCGATAAATCACGTGAAAAACAAAAAATTAATGAAGTTAGACTTCCATTAGAAAACGAAGATTTAATTAAAGATTTTTTATTAAAAAACATACAACATAAAAAACTAATTTTCATTTACTTCGATAATAAAGATTTTAGAAAAATATTCACAAAAATATACTTCGACTTGTATTAGAAACAACCTGCACAACTTTATGAGTGCACGGAACGCGTAATTTATGTCGATGACGAAGCGGAGCAACGTCACATCGTACAAAATTATCACGAAGGTAAAACTTGTCACCGAGGAATAAAAGAAACCGTTACGAGAATAAAACGTAATTACTATTGGACAAATTTAGAGCAAACAGTTGCTACAATTATTAACTCATGTGAATTATGTAAAAAAATGAAATATGACAGGAATCCTTTAGTACCAAAAACTTTAATTACACAAACTCAATCAAAACCCTTTCAAGAACTCTTCATTGACTTATTTTCGATTGAATGAAAAACTTATCTTACAATTGTAGATGCGTTTTCAAAATTAGATCAAGCAATTGAGGTTAAAATAAATCAACACCAGAAACCGTTAGAGCACTATTAAAATATTTTTCTTATTACGGAACAACCAGTAAAATAAATTGTGATCCGGGTTCCGAATTTAATAATGCGCTAATGAGGGGAAACCTTACAATTCTACAAAATTAGTTTGCACATTGGCACACCAAATAATCCTAGTTCTATGGGTATTGTTGAGCGATTTCATTCAACTATTATAGAAATATATAGATTAGCGAAGTATGAACAAAAGGTAACTGACGCCGCATCAGTAATGACTTATGCAATAATGGCGTATAACAACAGTATTCATTCTGCAACCGGATTAAGTCCATTTGAAGTATTATTTGGACACACCGATTTAAATTCAGTATTTAATGTAAATTTTGAGAAAAACTATATGCAACAACTGATAAAGGAACACGCAAAAAGAACATCATATCTTTATAAGCATATTTCAGATAAGTTGTACAGTGATAAAGTAAAACGCAGTAAAAACGGTGATAATATTTCATTAAAGGTAGGAGATAACATTTACACTAAATTAGTTAATAAACGAAAAGGAAAGGATAAACCCCGTTATGAAAAAGCACAAGTAACAGGGGAAATAAGTAGGAATGTTGTTCCAATAAAAATAGGACAAAGGGAAACTAAAGTCCCAATTAAAAATGTTAAAAGACCACAAAAGGTCCAAAGAAAGCCCTCAGAACCTGAACCCTCAACTAGTGATGTGTAATAAACACGAAATAAAATGTATACATTAATAAAGGAGATGATATTGATAAAAAAATTCTTGATTCCGTGGGTGGTATAAATTAAATAATGATGTCAGTAAACAGTAACCGACACCATGTTTTTTATGCAAATAAAGATTATTATTATTATTATTATTTATTATTATCTATAGAAGAAGAGTACGTTAAAAGTGACCACGTCATAGATCTTATGACAGAACAGTTTATTATTCGAGTCACTGATGACAGCTCGGACAGTGAAGAGAGTGAAGCTATCGATAACTCTGAAATGTCTGATGACGACGAATTGCCCTAGGCCTCGTGCTTCCATCCTCAACCTTCTTCGATATCGCACGATGATTCCATGGAAGGAATATCAGCTCTGCCTGATGATTAATTGTTTTTCCAATTTATTGAATATATTTACTAAAGTTTACTTTTGTTCTTTATTTTTCTGAATATACTAGCAAGATAAGTCACAAACTAAAACTAGTGTTATTTTAAGTTACTAAGGTACAAAAAATACGAAGTAAGAAAAAATAATCATTTTTGCTAATTTTGTGCTAATTGTTTCATGTTAATGTAGTTAAGTTAACGTCCGACCACTGTTAATAACTATAAATGTAAATGACAAGGATTGTTTCTATTCTTTTCAGGTACGCAGCAAAACATTTGTCTGTTAAGCCGACATGTAAATATAAATGCAAAGTTCTAAAATTTGACAACAGGATGTACGTAGATCCACAAGTCTTTTTATATATTGAAAAACAAATTAAACAAGACTTATTTATATTAAAACATGTGAAAGGTACAAAAACACAACGTCGTCGTCCAAAATCAGAAAAAAGAAAATGTCATTAAATTCATAAAGACATTCAAGTGCTCTGAAGCTCATTACTGTCGTGGCAATACGAGACGTATGTACTTGCCTCCAGAGCTAAGTATTAATAAAATGGCCAAAATATACAATGACCAAGCACCAGAAAACCTCAAAGTGAAAAGGCTGTATTTTCGAGCCGTTTTTAACACTTGTTTTAATTTGGGCTTTGGGAGTTCTCGAGTCGACGTGTGCTCAACTTGTTTTTAGCTTAATGAAAAATGAAAAATTGCACAAACTGATGGAGAAAAATCTATGCTGATGGCTGAGAAAACAGTGCACAAACGTCGAGCTAAAGAATTTTTCAAAATGTAGAATGTAGAAGACAACCGTAAAATAAAGATATTTAGTTTCGATTGCCAGAAAATATACCGCTACCGAAAATACCAGACCAGAGTACGTACTATTCCCGCCAACTGTACTTTTACAATTTTACAGTAGGCAACTCCAAATCAGCATTAACAAAAGAAAATGTCTACAGTTATTGCTGAACAGAGGATCAATTTGCAAAAGATGCAAATCTCATAGTCTCTTCTGTATATCATCAGCTTTGCAATACATACTTTCCCCCAGAATGTAATCAAGTTCGACTTATGGCCGACGGGTGTTCCGGTCAAGAATTCTATGCTTATCGCAATGTCATGTTGGCTAACAAAAGATGCACCAGCCCAAATACATCTGGTTGAAGTAGTATTCCCAGTAGTGGGGCACTCTTTTCTTCTGCCGGATAGAGTATTAGCGCGTATTGAAAAGGAATTATTAAAAGGAATTATAATCAAACCAGAAGAATGGCGAACTAGCGCGCCCCCGGCCCGAACGCCACGAAATTGAGCCGCTCCGCACCAAATTTGACCAAGTTTGAGGTTTTATATTACAAAACCACCCGAGTGACACACCATTAGAAGCGCCGTGACGAGCCCGTTAAAACGGTGTATGGCACTTAGGGCCGAAACACATAAGCGCGTTGCGGCGCCGCGCCGCTGAAATCGGCAGTGCGCTATAGCGGTGCGGCGCCGCAACGCACGACGCGAATTCCAGCGTTATGACGTCATACTTGTTGACAATGATGCAGTTTGTTTCTAACACTCTTGCAAACAACACGTGTCAACCGAGAAGCAGTTTTAAAATTAAAATGTCTGACGTTGACGTCGATCTGTTTATATCTTCGGTTCAGGAACACCGTTGTTTGTGGGATACTAGTGACGAAACCTATAAAGACAAATTTATAAAACAAGAAGCATGGAAAAGCATTTGTGAGATCGTTTATGTTGATTACAAGGAAAAAAACTCAACCGAAAAATCAAAACTGGGTAAGTAGTGACATAGTATTGTCTTAGGTTTACGCGATCACTATTCACAATAAAACTACAATTTTTACTGTAGTAAAAACGTAAAAATCTGATCCGCGGTTTAAATTGTAAAAATTGTAGTTTAATGTAAGTAGCATGTATCTTTTTTTTTTTAATCATATGAAATACACCATTTATTTTAATGCCCTATGCAAAAGATTTTCTCTAAGTTAAAATTATATTTTTTCTCGCGCTCTTATTCAAAAAGGTAAACAAATACTATAAATAAAACCAAATTGCCATTTAAATTGTTTATTCGCAGTTCACAACATGTTAAATAGTTTGAATCAAATGTATTAAGGTATTATTTGTATTTTGAACTGAGTAGGTATACGAACATTCATATTTTGTTTAATTGCCAACTTAGGGCGCCAACATCACTGGAAAAGTAATTACAAAAATCATTCCGTATTAGATGTGGGCTTAAATTATTTTCATTTGCTGTGGGCAAATGCAACATTTGCAGATCAGAATCATCAAAGATAATGTCATCGGTCGCTTGTACTCCATCTCGATTCAAAACAAAGTTGTGCATTACACAACATGCCTTGATAATGTCTGTCGCAAATTCGTATTGCACATTCATAGATCGATGAAATATGCGCCATTTATTGGCTAGGATGCCAAAAGCGCACTCGACATATCTTCGGGCACGACTCAGTCGATAATTGTAAACTTTTTGTTGTACCGACAAATGTTTCCCTGAGTAAGGGCGCATGACGTTATTCGAAATTGAGAATGCTTCATCTCCTACAAAAACAAATGGAGTTTCATTTTGAGAACCTGGTAAAGGCTTTGGTACAGGAATAGGTAATTTGCGTGTCATAATCAAATCATAAAGTTTAGAGTTCTGGAAAACGGTGGAGTCACTTTCCTTGCCATACGCTCCTATATCGACAAAAATGAATCTATATCTAGAATCTACAAGAGCTAATAAAACTATTGAATTATAGCCCTTATAATTGTAAAACAGTGATCCACTGTGCGCAGGACATGTAATACGGACATGTTTACCATCAAGAGCTCCTATGCAGTTAGGAAAATTTGCTTTCTTGTCAAACTCAATAGCGACATCTTCTAGAACCTGTTTTGTTATAGGAGGTATATTTTGACTTGATAGATGTTTCCATATGGCGCGACAAACTGTCCTTACAATTTTTGCTATTGTACTTGCTCCTCGGAAGTAATTCGTATGCATGGTTTTAAAGTCACTGCCGGTTGCTAGAAATCTAAAATGAAATAATAATTAGTAGGCAAATAATAAAATAATACAAATGTAGGTATAATCAAACTCAAACTGCGCAGGTAATAGTGTTGCTAAAGGAATAGATTTTCAAAGATAGACAGGTAGTTTTTCAAAGAAGTACTCAAGAAATATTTTACATTATGGTTGTTCTAGGCAAAGTCAATCAGTTTTTAACTTGCCTAAGTCAAGAAAAAGCAGAAAATTGTTCTTTTTCGGCGGCCAGCCATTTATATGAAATTGGATGGACCGAAAGTACTTATGAAAGTTATATCAAATTTTATATGTAATTTTATATGTAGTATAAATGGAATCTAGGGAATTTTAGTCTTTATTACTATTTTTCACTTGTGAAGTTATTTGTTGCAGGTAATGATTTAGTCAAGAAGTGGAAGGCCATAAAAGATAATTTTGCTAAATATCAAAAAAAACTAAAAGATGCCAATCGATCAGGAGCTGGAGCTGCAAAAATTAAAGAATATCACTTGAATAAACAATTACAGTTTTTGAAAAAGGTTTCACAAAATGCAACTGATTCCAGTTTATGTGTAGCGGAAGGAGATATTGAGAATGAAATAACGGCATTGCCTCGTTATAAAAGTCAACCACGAAAACGAAAGGCAGATGATAAGGATGATATTGAAGAAGATTTATTGGCAATATTAAAAACACCGGAGAATAGACATTTGCATTTTTTCAAGGGGATTTTACCATCTCTACAATCGTTAAATGAGAATCAAACATTGATATTTCAAAGTCGGGTGCTTCAAATATTAACGGACATTCTTCAACCTTCAATTCATCAAAATACACATCACGGCTATAATCAAGAATATCAGCATCAGGGTTATAATCAAGGATATTCAACTATGAGATACGATAATACGGTTCAGAGTGGCTACCACACTTCTACTCCTGGAAGTTCGATTACTGAACAGAGGACTACCTCATCATCAAACCAACAACGTCCAATAAATTCACCATTTTTACTGGACGAAACGTCAGCTACTTCCTATGTTTCACAAGATGAGGAGTTTGATTTTTCTTAAATTGATCATTACATTTTTTAAGGCCTATTAAAGTATTCTTAAAGTAAGAAAATTGTATAATGCAAAAAGCTTAATTTGATTCTGTCTTGTTTCATTTGAACCTGGCTTTGTACCACTAGGTACCCCCAAACCATGAACACTAGTGATGCAAAATTTTTATCGACACCCCGCTAGTACCACAGGTGTATAAAGCCAGGGGTACAAATAAAACTAAACATTTGATTCCGAGTGCCATAAACATCAATAAAAAAAAAATAAGAAACCTATTTGTTTTACCTTAAAGTTAAGCCCAGCATTTCCAAAGCAGTAACTGGTTTCCTTCCTTTTTTTTTTTTCTTCTGCATATACACTCGGCGTCAAAAAAATCGCACCTCTTAGAAAATCACTTTCAAATGTAATTTACTCTTGATATGCACATGCAGTCGCATTAATTATGATTTTATTTACAAGGTTACTTAATTAACTTAATAAAAAACATTACTTTTCATTATCAAATAAAACCTAATGCAACAAATAAAGTGTCACAAAAATTCGATGCAAATTTTGCTACCCGTGAGAGTTGCTAGTTGCGCTTCCTTTGTGGGTATAAAACGGTCAACACGGGTTCAATGTGGGTCATTCGCTATTCAACCGTTGAAGAGGACACACGCACAGATTTTGATGGATACCACAGCTGATAAAGCCGCTCAAGTGGTTGCACTACTGCAATCAGGGGTGCGGCAGTGTGATGTCGCCCGGCAACTGAACCTGAGCCGTTATTCCGTTCGAAGAGTGTACCAGCGCTTCATAGAGACCGGTGGCTATATCCGCAGACACGGTTCGGGTAGACGTCGCTGCACTTCGGAAAGAGACGACCGGTTCGTTGTGTCGAACTCTTTGAGAAATCGTTTCTCCAACGCTGTTGAGTTGCAACAGCAGCTCCAGGCAGTTTGCAGACGCACCGTAAGCGTATCTACGGTTAGAAGAAGATTGAAGGAGAAGAAGATAGCGGCCCACAGAGCTGCTACGGGTCCAAAATTGACTGCAGCGCATCGGCGAGCCCGCTTGCAGTTTGCTCGTGACCACGTCGATTGGACCCTTGAGCAGTGGAGAGCTGTTCTCTTCTCAGACGAGACGCGAGTGTGTCTTTTCTGCAACGACCGACGGAGAAGAGTATACCGGAGGCAGGGTGAACGTTTCGCCCAAGCCTGCATCCAGGAGACGGTGGAATATGGTGGCGGATCCTGCATGTTCTGGGGCGGTATGTCTGCTGCCGGCAAAACCGACCTTGTCTGCGTCTCCCGGACTGGAGGTGCTCGCGGACAAGGGTCGCTGACTGCTCGCCGCTATGTCACTGAGGTCCTGGAAGTGCATGTGGTCCCCTTTGCCGAATCTTTTGGCGAGGGGTTCACATTAATGCACGACAACGCTCGCGCTCACACTGCAGGCATCGTGAGCGACTTCTTGCAGAGGTCCCAAATCTCTGTGATGCAGTGGCCAGCGCGAAGTCCGGATCTGAATCCTATAGAGCACCTCTGGGACCATCTTAAACGTAAGGTTCGATCTCGGGATCCAGCTCCTTCGACTCTACAGGAGCTCCAAGACGCGGTGATTGAAGAATGGGGGCTTATCCCTCAAGAAGAGCTCCTGAAGTTGGTGAGGTCCATGAGGGACCGTATGGAAGCCGTGATCAGGGCAAGGGGGGGTAACACTAGATTTTAAGTTAATTTTAAGACACTTTTTGTACATTTTTCTTTGTAAATTATCTGTTGTTAATTAGGACTTAATTAAGGATTTTTATTATTTTATTAATTTTAATGTTGTTTGTATAATTATAATTAAACAGAAAGTTAAATTTAATTGTTTTTTGATACTCCTTTTTGTTACCTTTCTAATGATACCCAACACTATCCTCTACATAAGGTTTAAGAATTTTTAAAGATGATTTTTAAAAGGTGCGATTTTTTTGACGCCGAGTGTATTTTGATAACTCGCTTAATAGCTCTTCAAATGATGATATACTCATTCTAAAGTAGGCAACAAATTTTTTTTCGTCTATCTTTAATGCTTCGTATTTTTTAGAAAAGAACTCGCCATTTGGATTCATACCCTTACTTAATGGATGTATCCAGTATCTTCTTTGCCGTATTTTTAAGATAGAATAATGTCTTCTTAATAACAAATAAGCAATAAGTTTATTACGATCCATCGCAGAGAGACGTCTATCCACACTCAAAAATCACGAGAAAATGGTTACCCTACCATAATGCCCTGTTTCGCGACGCCGCAACGCGGCAACGCAACTGCCGATTTTGGCGTTGCGGCGCCGCAAAAATAAGCAGTTTGCGTTATGTGTTTCGGCCCTAAGAGTTTCCTCAGAAGATAATGACAGTGACATTGCTTCTGTACAGTCCACTGATGAAAATGAGGATGACGAAATGGAGAGTGTTTGAGGTAAAAAATATACAGTATGTTATTAATAATAATAATAATAAAGTTTATTGCTTTAAATAATACATGTAAACGTTATTAAGTTATCTCGCAGTATCCCAAACTGAGTCAAGCTCGTATTTAATATTAAATTATATATTATATATTATTATTATATTTATTATTATTTAGCTTGTATTAAATATTTATATAATTTATTATGCTTATGCGTTTTTTTGCAAACTGTACACAACTACATACAACAGGTGACTTAGTTAAGTTTTTTACCTATACCTTTCATATAGAAGGCGAACCAGTAACACTTTTAATTGATACAGGAGCCGGCATATCGATAATTAATAAGAGCAAAATAGGTTCCATCGCAGTAAATGAAAACGACAAAGTTTCCATTGTGGGAGTCTCAAACTCCCAAACAACAATTCGCAGTTTTGGTAGTGCAAATATACCATTAGACGACCTTCCTAAATTTAAATTCTACGTCGCTAACTTAAACATCAAAGCAGACGGAATATTAGGCAATGACTTTGATGATGTCGTTTTTATGACAAAATATTTGTTCAGATTTGTAATCTTTAAATACAGACAGGATGTCTAATACCTACAATAGTAGAAGAACTACTGACCAGTTTCAGCGTGGCAAACCCGCTAGTGGCAGTACCGGCACGAGGGGTCAACGAAGAGCCTATGAGTTCCAACAAAGGAACGTTACTAATTGGGCGGACTCCCGTGACTTTGAAGAACGTCCTCCAAAACCTCGAGGACCTACCTCCCGTAGCACTGGATGGCGTAACAAGCTCTAGGAGAAGGAGAAGAAAACGGAGAAGAAAGACGATGTGTCTTCGGCTTATGACTTTCGAGCCACTCAAGAGACAGCTCCAATAGACGAGCCCCTTTACGATATTGGACCACACAGCAGTTCAATCCCCGTCCAAGAAAATTACTCACAGAATTTTGAGTTCTCCGGTTTTATTGACCAAGTTGAAAGGTCATATGAGGCGATGAGGGGTATTGACCCTCGTCTTGAACGTCGCTTACCATTTTCGATGTTCCAGCATTCTATGTGTACAGTTTTAAACTGTTACCTAATGGACCAAGCACTAGAGAATGGTGAAAGAAAGCTGGGTGTAAATGCCAGGATTTATTACCTGAAGGATCTCTGCATTCCCGACAACTTATATCACTATCTAGCTAATATTGGTAATACCACCACAGTCAACGGTGAGGAGATTAAGATGAACATACCTGACGTTGCAGTTCCTCAACCTCAAGCAGAAGATATTCCTGCTGGTTCTTTTGGAATACTAACACCTGAAAATCACAATGTGTATGAGTGTTATGTTTCACCATTGGTGACTATGAATAGGGTTCTTAACTCTCGTAGAGCCCATGGACAAGAAGAAGTACCACCACTTCCAGCTGTGATGATTCCAGCCGGCGCAGTGCCTACTGAAAATCTTTTAGGCCACGGACCTCCTGATATACTTCATATGGAAGCTCGGCATCGCATTGAAGGCTTTGATTTTCCTGAAGGGGAACCAGAAGCTGCTCGCCTTCGCATTTGCCCCGAATTGATGGCCCGCGTCAACACTGTCCTTTTTGAGATGAAAAACAGGTATAAAATGCGTGATATCGGAAGATCGTCCCCGACCCTACGCAATTACATTATTCCGAAGACTATATGTCTAAATTCGACGCACGCATATTTATACAATCAAAAACCCTGCGAATTTGTAATAAAACTTATCGACTTCATTACCTCTCCGATATGACAAAGCCTAATCTCGATACAAACGAGCAAACCATCTATGGCCGCTCCGAGACCGTAATTGCATGCCAAACCGACTCTATCGAAACCGGAACAGCCATCATTAACAAACAAATATTACATGAAGGTATCATCATACCCCACGCTCTAATAGACGTGAAAGATAATTCATTTCTAATCACGTGTATAAATACTAACGAATCTAATATCACTATTTCCACTCCTAATCTCGTTGTCGAACCATATAAAATTTAACAAATAAGATGTGTCAATCCACCATTGGCACTGTGTCACTCACAATAATGGCATGTAATGAGATGTTGTCAGTAACTAGTATTCAGGATGCTGCACATGCATGTTCTTACTTGGAAACATGCTCAACTCATCCTAAAGAGTGGAAGTGCTTGGTAGGTGGGCATCCAATTGACTGCTATCACTGCATACATCGAACACACGTCGCTAAATTCAAAAAGTCCTTTGAAGACATGGAAAAAATAGGATGGACAAACAAAGAGACAAAACCAGCCCCTCCTAAACAAAAAGGAACAACAGAAGTAGAAGCTAATGAAGTCATGGTCTTACTATTTGGAGTAGTGGGGTTACTAGCCTCCATGTTTCTAATGGTCAGGATATATAGAGGAGGTTCAGTGAAACCAGTAATACCTTCGATATTGCTGTTCTCAGTTTCTCTAGTGGCCTCTGTGAACATGGTTATTGATTTGGTGGATTGAAACTGTCTCTCTCGTTATGTGAACACTTAAATGAAGAGGAAAAAGCATCAGTAGACAAAGTGGTCTCCGAATACTCCGACATATTTTATACAGAAGGTGAACCCCTGACTTTTAGTAATCACACCAAACATTCAATTCCAACTACATCTAATATTCCAATACATTCAAAAACCTATAGATTTCCTCAAGTTCACGAACAAGAAGTCAAATCTCAAGTTCAAAAACTGTTGGATCAAAATATTATCCGTTCTAGCTCTAATGTAAAGAGAGCATAAAACGCGCTGTTACACTTTACTACCCGTCAATGACGTCACCGCTCTTCTTGATGACAGACTGCTCAGCGACATGCGCTGGCGGTGTATTGTAACAGAAATGCGATGGCAAGTGGCAACCCCTGGGATTCTTTTCCAAAGCCTTAAGTCCAGCCCAGATAAAATATAGCACATACGACAGAGAGCTGTTAGCAATCTATATGTCGATAAAACATTTCCGTCACTACATCGAAGGCAAAGAGCTGACTGTTTTCACTGATCACAAGTCATTGACATTCGCAATGATGAAATCAGGCTCCGACAACGATACTCCACGTCGACTGAGACATTTAGATTTTATTTTTCAGTTTTGTACGAAAATCAAACACATATCAGGATCAGAAAACTGTGTGGCGGACGCTCTATCAAGAATAGAAACGATATCATTCCCAAGTTTTATTGACTATGAACAATTAGCACAAGATCAAAACAACAATGACGAGATCCAAAATTTACTGAAAAATAGAAAATTGTCTTTCAAGCGGTATCAGTTCCCATCATCAGACCAAGAAATATTATGTGAATCGTCTAGCAACAATCCCCGGCCCTACTTACCTCCACAGTACCGTCAAATGGCCTACAACGCCGTCCACGGACTCGGCCATCCAGGCACGCGATCTACCAAAAGAATGATGACAGACCGATTTTTTTGGCCGTCAATGAACAAAGACATAACAGCGTGGGTCAAAGCGTGTATTCCATGCCAACAGTCAAAAGTTCACAGACACACTGTGTCGCCTCTACGTGCATTCCCGAGAACAGAGAGATTCGAACACGTTCATATCGATATAGTGGGACCACTTCCATTATCACAAGAAGTAAAATATATCGTCACAATGATCGACAGAAATACGAAGTGGCCGGAAGCCTATCCCATAGCGCAAATAACCGCAGAGAGCGTATGCAACGCATTAGTCACCGGTTGGATATCGCGTTTCGGATGCCCTGTTACTATCACTACTGATCAGGGTCGGCAATTCGAATCCAATCTGTTCAACAAATTGACAAGGCGATTAGGAATCAATAAAATACACTCAACGCCGTACCACCCTCAAGCCAACGGTCAAATAGAAAGATGGCATAGATGTCTAAAAACATCATTAATTACAACATGCAACAGCGCAAATTGGGTCAAAGAATTACCATTAGTAATGTTGGGACTACGCGCAGCGATAAGGGAAGACAGTGGTGTCAGCGCAGCTCAAATGACATACGGCGCTACGCTACGTTTGCCAGCTGATTTCTTTATCGTAAACAAAGACAACTCGATCACTGACTTTGATTACGCAACGCAAATATCAACCGCTATGAACAATATTATAACAACTAATTCGACCACAAAAACAAACAGAAAATGTTTTATTCATAAAGAGCTACAAAACTGCGATTACGTTTTCTTACGAAGGGACATGATTAAAAAGTCTTTGACAGCTCCATACGAAGGTCCATATAAGATAATACATCGAGATAAGAAATGTTACACAATTCAAAAGCCCGGCAGAAGAGCCACGGTTTCAATAGACAGACTAAAACCCGCATTCGGCTGCACTGAAAGTGAAAACAATAACAACGCAGAAAACGAATGCACACCGGCGTCATCGAACCACAACAAGGTCACGAGAAAAGGCCGCGTGGTCAAGCCAGTAGTCCGATTTGCTGTCTAAGAACAAATGTTTAATTATATAAAAGGTAGTATAACCATTCAATAGGTTCACTAATTTGTCACCCTACAACGTGCACGCCACCAGCTCGCTACCAGCTAGCTAACCAGCTACCAGTTCACTTTTCTTCGAAATGGGTAACCAATATTCGAAAGATGAGCACGTCATCATCACACAACAACAGGCTGCACAGGAGCTTGAGGCAACTACCAGGAGAACTGCATCAGAAGCCACCGCAGCCTTAGCACTCGCAGTCGCAGCTATCATCATAGTTATGCTATACATCGTGTGGAACGTCTGCCAACACAAAGAGGAGAAATGGGCTACCTCGGGTCTTCAAGGAACGAGAAACGACAACGGACGTCGAAGTTTTCAAATGTTTTCCCGTTTTCCGAGGACAATCCCGGCTACCCCAGGACAAGGACCACCAGCATACGCGTCTCAAAACGTGTAATACTTTAAATTTAAGATTTTTTATTTTTTTTTGTAAAAGGGGGAGTACTTGTAGGGGAAATTAGGTTAAAGTGTATTAGCATTGTCACAGTATGACGCACGCGCACTGGCGCGTGTTAAGGTATAAAACCAAATGTATTTGATTAATAAATAGATTCTTTATATCAAAGTCTCGTGAGCATTACTTCAAGCCTCCCTAATCGCACATGCCCGTAACAATAACATTAGTTACAATTACCTATAACGTTACCAACCAAAGTAACACTACTTTACAAGCTTTTTATTAACTTGCAATGTATGTATGTATGTATGTATGTTTATTAGGGTGGAATCTTGCAACTCAATTTTGAAGCAGATATCCTCAACCGATTGAGCTGAAATTTTGCATATCTACGTGACTTGGATGACAATACAATAATATGGTACCATGGGGCTGGTCTGATGATGGAGCCGGAAGGTGGCCCTAGGAACCGTATAATAAATAAAACAATCGAGCCCGAGTTTGGGCTATTTCGAATCGTCTTGGTGAGCAATTGATGGACGTTCAAAGAAATGTGCAGTCAGCTATAAAAGCTTGTCACAAAAATTAAATTTTTGACAGAAACGGAAGGGTCTCCATCTCCATAGTGAAAGTTGCTCGTATTGATGGGTATTGTCATCTCAAAAAAGTAGACGATACTTGCCCATTCCAAAGTGATATTCATTATTAGTTTTTATTTCAGAGACAAGAGAAACGCAGCTCTGGATAAGCTATTAACAAAGTATAAAGTAGTAGATGAGAAGGCAAACCGCGATGTTGTTTTAAAAAAAATCAATTCATTGAGGACGGCATACAACAAAGAGAAAAAGAAAGTGGAGGAAACCAAGCGGTCTGGCGCTGGTACAGATGCGGTGTATGAACCTAAGCTTTGGTACTACAAAGAATTATCCTTCATAAATTATCAAAATTTAGCAAGAGCTTCTGTTTCAACTATTGATGACGAGGAGGAGAACGCGGATGAAGAACAGTTGATAGAACAACAGCATATAGTAAGTGCGCAAAATGAAAAATATCAAATACCTATCTTCTTCGGTCGGTCACTACCATAAATCATTCAAATTGTTTTGTTTCAGGATTTTGAAAATAACTCGCAACCAAATGAACAATCCTCGCAGCCAAATGAACAATCCTCGCAATTAAATGAACAATCCTCGCAACAAAATGAACAGTCTACAGCAGGTAACTCAGCAAGGAGGCCGCCACCAAAAAGAAAAAATGATGACAGTCTCGTCAACAGTGTACTTCAATCTGTCAATGACCACTTCAAGCGTCCCAGGGATGATAGAAAGGAAGATCGTTTCGATATTTATTACAAGTCTGTTGCGAGCAAATTACGGGACTTGGAAGAATGCTCGCCGAAAAATTAATTAATGTTGTATTATTTGAAGCTGAATGGGGTAATTTGATACTGGATTTTAAAGTTATTAATACTGGGCCTGGTAATCGGCGATATTCTACCTCTTCATCAAATTATTTTTCGCAATCATATCAAATGTCATCAAACATGCAGCACAACCAACATACAAACTCGCCATCATATCAAATCACTTCTCCCAGTCATTCGTCATATCAATCAAGCCCATCTCCAAACATGCAGCACAACCAACAAACAAACTCGCCATCATATCAGATCACTTCTCCCAGTCATTCGTCGTATCAAGCAAGCCCATCTCGAAACATACAACATGAACAACAAACCAACTCGCCATCATATCAGATTACTTCTCCCAGTCATTCTTCGTATCAAGCAAGCCCATCTCCAAACATACAGCATCAACAACAAACCAACTCGCCATCATATCAGATTACTTCTCCCAGTCATTCTTCGTATCAAGCAAGCCCATCTCCAAACATACAGCATCAACAACAAACCAACTCGCCATCATATCATATTGCATCTCCCAGTCATTCGTCTTCACAAAACGTGCAGAATGACCTGCATTTCTCGCAACGCCACGAAGCCCCGGGTCCGGAGAATTTACTGTCAATACCTGAAGATTCTGCAGCATCTTTCCTCGTCAATTTTTTACCAGTGATAATTAAATAATGAATATAACACCAAGATATTTTAATGCTAATTTCTTTATTAATAAAAACTTATAAAGTAAATTGTATTTTATACAAAAATTTTGGTATTCTTGTCTGAGAATTTTAGCATTATTAAATACATTTCCTTGATTTCGCCTTTGTAAATTTTCCATAGTTGACCTTGTAGTATCATTACCCACTGTTGGCAACAGACCCGTTGCTGATATTTTCTTGGTAAAAGCATCTTGGGGGTGCATATGAAAATGGCACATTTTCCATTGAAAAGTTGTGTAAAGCTATGGTAGCCATCACTACCTTTTCTATATTATCTGGTTCTATATTAATTTGAGTATGGTAAATGCGAAATCGTGAAGACAATATGGCAAATGCGTTTTCTACGATACGTCTTGCGCGAGATAGCCTATAGTCGTACGGCAGACACCTTGAGTTTTCAATGTTTTCAGGATTTGGAATATTTAATACCCAAAGGCCACGGCAGTTGCAGGATGGCCGAGTGTTATAAGTCCCGCTTCCTGTCCCTCGCTAGTAATCCTTAAGTTAATTATTGATTAGATCATTGCTGACTAACATCTTAATTTTAATTGATTATTGTTATTTGATCAGTAAGTAAATGAAATATGTTGCTAATTGTCGATACTTAAAATGTTTGTTAATCTTATTCTAATTTTTTTTTTTATTTTTTTTTTATACTTAGCACGGCAAATGACTCCACACCACCTGATGTTAAGTGGAAATGGAGTCCAGACGCGAAGACAACTGGTGCAGCGTGAAAACAACGCAGCATCAGTCAACCTCACTCTGCCGGCCCACAAGGTGCTTCTTCACGCCTCGTTTGAAGGACCCCATATCATAGGAAAGAGGGAAAACATGTGCTGGTAGACTATTCCATCTTTTGGAGGTGCGACAAAGAAACGAGTCACCAAATTTCTTTGTGCGCGATGGGATATGTGTGACAGTGAAGCGGTGACACCGGAGAGCAGCACGTGTACTCCTATGGAGGAAGGGAGAAGGTGGGATAAGGTCAAAGAGTTCTTCAGAGCACTCGCCGTGATATAAGCGATAGAAGACGCTGAGTGACGCTATATCTCATTTTATCTCTCTCTAATTTTCACTTCCGTTCCGTACAATATGATTATTATGTTTTATTAAGACTCTAAAATCCTTTTCACTACTTTTAATACTCTAGTAATTGAAACATTAATTTAGAAACCTATTTCTATTAAATTTGTGCAGTATTATTAATTTGATTGAATTACGTTGGAATGTATAAAAGACGGCGTCGTCCATTTTGAATTTTGATTATTATAACGGCCTTCGAGCTGACAACAACACTTACGTCGTATTATTTCTCCACTTTGAGCTGCCCCTTTTACAGTATGTAACAGGTTATTTATTAAAAAAAGCTAAACAAAATGTATTAAAAAATTGTAAAACATGTAGAGAATGTTTTTATGATGAAAATAATTCAAGCAAATTTTTAAAATTAAGAGAATACAATAAAGGCAAGTCCAACCTAACTTACCCCATAAATGAGTTTGTTATAATATTTTCGAAAATACAAGACATTATAACACATGTTTTAAAAAAACAATGTTCAATAAAAAATATAAAAACATATTTAAAAACTATTTTATATTTATATTTATATTTTATATACAGAGCTTGATTTTATTCCATTTAATTGTGAAAAACATAAAGCTGAGACAATAAAATATATGTTGGAACTGTCCTGTAATTTTTTTATTTGTAATTGGTGCAGGGATGTAAATAAAATATTAAATTAATATAAGATGACAAACATTCGCCACAAAGTTAGTTTGCCACGTTCTTGTAATTCCATACATTGAAAGTAAATTCGCCACAGGTAGGTAAGGGTTATTGTAAATTCGCCACAAGTCTTCATAGTACATCATTTTTGCATAAAGTACCGGTAGCAAGGAAAGTTCGTTTTGAGCGCTCAAAATGAAAGGTAGTTATTTTATTCTAATGATTTTTCCGATCATATAGAGAAATTAAAAGTAATTTTTGAAACACTCAGAAAGGCAAATTTAAAAATACAATTAGATAAATCAGAATTCTTAAAAGAAGAAGTTCTATATTTAGGTCATACAATCACTAAAGAAGGATTAAAACCCAACGAGGTTAAGATCTCTGCAGTATTAAAATATCCCTTACCAAAAACATCAAAAGAAATTAAAGCATTTTTAGGACTAGTAGGATACTATAGAAGATTCATTAAAGATTTCTCAAAAATCACAAAACCACTAACGAATTGTTTGAAAAAGAACCAAAGTATAAAATTAAACGAAGAATTTGTAAAATCATTTGAAATATGCAAAGAGCTTTTAGTAAATGCTCCGTTATTACAGTTTCCAGACTTTACTAAACCCTTTATATTAACCACAGATGCATCAAATATTGCATTAGGCGCACTGCTATCGCAAGGCACAATCGGAATAGATAAACCAATAGCATACGCTAGTAGAACCTTAAATGAAGCTAAAACAAAATATAGCGCAATTGAAAAAGAATTATTAGCAGTAATATGGGCAACTAAACACTTTAGACCATACTTATATGGAAGAAAATTTTTAATTTACACAGACCATAGACCTTTAGTTTGGTTATATTCACTACAAGAACCTAATAGTAAACTAACGAGATGGAGATTGCGTCTCCAAGAATATGATTTTGAAATAACCTATAAAAGTGGAAAACAAAATTCTCATGCAGATGCGTTATCTAGAATAAAAGTAAATTTTACGCAGTTAAATGATTCAACGGCAGCAACAATAGGCGAAGATGAGTTATTGTCTATAAGTTCCGAAGACTCTGAAGAAACCTTAACGGCTTCAGACCATAGTGAAGATTCTGAAGACGAATCTCAGAACAAAAAGAGTATCCCAATTTTAAACGAAGCAATTGATAACAAACCTAATCAAATTATTATATGTAATTGGTTCAGAAATGATCTTAAAATAACCGATAAATCACGTGAAAAACAAAAAATTAATGAAGTTAGACTTCCATTAGAAAACGAAGATTTAATTAAAGATTTTTTATTAAAAAACATACAACATAAAAAACTAATTTTCATTTACTTCGATAATAAAGATTTTAGAAAAATATTCACAAAAATATACTTCGACTTGTATTAGAAACAACCTGCACAACTTTATGAGTGCACGGAACGCGTAATTTATGTCGATGACGAAGCGGAGCAACGTCACATCGTACAAAATTATCACGAAGGTAAAACTTGTCACCGAGGAATAAAAGAAACCGTTACGAGAATAAAACGTAATTACTATTGGACAAATTTAGAGCAAACAGTTGCTACAATTATTAACTCATGTGAATTATGTAAAAAAATGAAATATGACAGGAATCCTTTAGTACCAAAAACTTTAATTACACAAACTCAATCAAAACCCTTTCAAGAACTCTTCATTGACTTATTTTCGATTGAATGAAAAACTTATCTTACAATTGTAGATGCGTTTTCAAAATTAGATCAAGCAATTGAGGTTAAAATAAATCAACACCAGAAACCGTTAGAGCACTATTAAAATATTTTTCTTATTACGGAACAACCAGTAAAATAAATTGTGATCCGGGTTCCGAATTTAATAATGCGCTAATGAGGGGAAACCTTACAATTCTACAAAATTAGTTTGCACATTGGCACACCAAATAATCCTAGTTCTATGGGTATTGTTGAGCGATTTCATTCAACTATTATAGAAATATATAGATTAGCGAAGTATGAACAAAAGGTAACTGACGCCGCATCAGTAATGACTTATGCAATAATGGCGTATAACAACAGTATTCATTCTGCAACCGGATTAAGTCCATTTGAAGTATTATTTGGACACACCGATTTAAATTCAGTATTTAATGTAAATTTTGAGAAAAACTATATGCAACAACTGATAAAGGAACACGCAAAAAGAACATCATATCTTTATAAGCATATTTCAGATAAGTTGTACAGTGATAAAGTAAAACGCAGTAAAAACGGTGATAATATTTCATTAAAGGTAGGAGATAACATTTACACTAAATTAGTTAATAAACGAAAAGGAAAGGATAAACCCCGTTATGAAAAAGCACAAGTAACAGGGGAAATAAGTAGGAATGTTGTTCCAATAAAAATAGGACAAAGGGAAACTAAAGTCCCAATTAAAAATGTTAAAAGACCACAAAAGGTCCAAAGAAAGCCCTCAGAACCTGAACCCTCAACTAGTGATGTGTAATAAACACGAAATAAAATGTATACATTAATAAAGGAGATGATATTGATAAAAAAATTCTTGATTCCGTGGGTGGTATAAATTAAATAATGATGTCAGTAAACAGTAACCGACACCATGTTTTTTATGCAAATAAAGATTATTATTATTATTATTATTTATTATTATCTATAGAAGAAGAGTACGTTAAAAGTGACCACGTCATAGATCTTATGACAGAACAGTTTATTATTCGAGTCACTGATGACAGCTCGGACAGTGAAGAGAGTGAAGCTATCGATAACTCTGAAATGTCTGATGACGACGAATTGCCCTAGGCCTCGTGCTTCCATCCTCAACCTTCTTCGATATCGCACGATGATTCCATGGAAGGAATATCAGCTCTGCCTGATGATTAATTGTTTTTCCAATTTATTGAATATATTTACTAAAGTTTACTTTTGTTCTTTATTTTTCTGAATATACTAGCAAGATAAGTCACAAACTAAAACTAGTGTTATTTTAAGTTACTAAGGTACAAAAAATACGAAGTAAGAAAAAATAATCATTTTTGCTAATTTTGTGCTAATTGTTTCATGTTAATGTAGTTAAGTTAACGTCCGACCACTGTTAATAACTATAAATGTAAATGACAAGGATTGTTTCTATTCTTTTCAGGTACGCAGCAAAACATTTGTCTGTTAAGCCGACATGTAAATATAAATGCAAAGTTCTAAAATTTGACAACAGGATGTACGTAGATCCACAAGTCTTTTTATATATTGAAAAACAAATTAAACAAGACTTATTTATATTAAAACATGTGAAAGGTACAAAAACACAACGTCGTCGTCCAAAATCAGAAAAAAGAAAATGTCATTAAATTCATAAAGACATTCAAGTGCTCTGAAGCTCATTACTGTCGTGGCAATACGAGACGTATGTACTTGCCTCCAGAGCTAAGTATTAATAAAATGGCCAAAATATACAATGACCAAGCACCAGAAAACCTCAAAGTGAAAAGGCTGTATTTTCGAGCCGTTTTTAACACTTGTTTTAATTTGGGCTTTGGGAGTTCTCGAGTCGACGTGTGCTCAACTTGTTTTTAGCTTAATGAAAAATGAAAAATTGCACAAACTGATGGAGAAAAATCTATGCTGATGGCTGAGAAAACAGTGCACAAACGTCGAGCTAAAGAATTTTTCAAAATGTAGAATGTAGAAGACAACCGTAAAATAAAGATATTTAGTTTCGATTGCCAGAAAATATACCGCTACCGAAAATACCAGACCAGAGTACGTACTATTCCCGCCAACTGTACTTTTACAATTTTACAGTAGGCAACTCCAAATCAGCATTAACAAAAGAAAATGTCTACAGTTATTGCTGAACAGAGGATCAATTTGCAAAAGATGCAAATCTCATAGTCTCTTCTGTATATCATCAGCTTTGCAATACATACTTTCCCCCAGAATGTAATCAAGTTCGACTTATGGCCGACGGGTGTTCCGGTCAAGAATTCTATGCTTATCGCAATGTCATGTTGGCTAACAAAAGATGCACCAGCCCAAATACATCTGGTTGAAGTAGTATTCCCAGTAGTGGGGCACTCTTTTCTTCTGCCGGATAGAGTATTAGCGCGTATTGAAAAGGAATTATTAAAAGGAATTATAATCAAACCAGAAGAATGGCGAACTAGCGCGCCCCCGGCCCGAACGCCACGAAATTGAGCCGCTCCGCACCAAATTTGACCAAGTTTGAGGTTTTATATTACAAAACCACCCGAGTGACACACCATTAGAAGCGCCGTGACGAGCCCGTTAAAACGGTGTATGGCACTTAGGGCCGAAACACATAAGCGCGTTGCGGCGCCGCGCCGCTGAAATCGGCAGTGCGCTATAGCGGTGCGGCGCCGCAACGCACGACGCGAATTCCAGCGTTATGACGTCATACTTGTTGACAATGATGCAGTTTGTTTCTAACACTCTTGCAAACAACACGTGTCAACCGAGAAGCAGTTTTAAAATTAAAATGTCTGACGTTGACGTCGATCTGTTTATATCTTCGGTTCAGGAACACCGTTGTTTGTGGGATACTAGTGACGAAACCTATAAAGACAAATTTATAAAACAAGAAGCATGGAAAAGCATTTGTGAGATCGTTTATGTTGATTACAAGGAAAAAAACTCAACCGAAAAATCAAAACTGGGTAAGTAGTGACATAGTATTGTCTTAGGTTTACGCGATCACTATTCACAATAAAACTACAATTTTTACTGTAGTAAAAACGTAAAAATCTGATCCGCGGTTTAAATTGTAAAAATTGTAGTTTAATGTAAGTAGCATGTATCTTTTTTTTTTTAATCATATGAAATACACCATTTATTTTAATGCCCTATGCAAAAGATTTTCTCTAAGTTAAAATTATATTTTTTCTCGCGCTCTTATTCAAAAAGGTAAACAAATACTATAAATAAAACCAAATTGCCATTTAAATTGTTTATTCGCAGTTCACAACATGTTAAATAGTTTGAATCAAATGTATTAAGGTATTATTTGTATTTTGAACTGAGTAGGTATACGAACATTCATATTTTGTTTAATTGCCAACTTAGGGCGCCAACATCACTGGAAAAGTAATTACAAAAATCATTCCGTATTAGATGTGGGCTTAAATTATTTTCATTTGCTGTGGGCAAATGCAACATTTGCAGATCAGAATCATCAAAGATAATGTCATCGGTCGCTTGTACTCCATCTCGATTCAAAACAAAGTTGTGCATTACACAACATGCCTTGATAATGTCTGTCGCAAATTCGTATTGCACATTCATAGATCGATGAAATATGCGCCATTTATTGGCTAGGATGCCAAAAGCGCACTCGACATATCTTCGGGCACGACTCAGTCGATAATTGTAAACTTTTTGTTGTACCGACAAATGTTTCCCTGAGTAAGGGCGCATGACGTTATTCGAAATTGAGAATGCTTCATCTCCTACAAAAACAAATGGAGTTTCATTTTGAGAACCTGGTAAAGGCTTTGGTACAGGAATAGGTAATTTGCGTGTCATAATCAAATCATAAAGTTTAGAGTTCTGGAAAACGGTGGAGTCACTTTCCTTGCCATACGCTCCTATATCGACAAAAATGAATCTATATCTAGAATCTACAAGAGCTAATAAAACTATTGAATTATAGCCCTTATAATTGTAAAACAGTGATCCACTGTGCGCAGGACATGTAATACGGACATGTTTACCATCAAGAGCTCCTATGCAGTTAGGAAAATTTGCTTTCTTGTCAAACTCAATAGCGACATCTTCTAGAACCTGTTTTGTTATAGGAGGTATATTTTGACTTGATAGATGTTTCCATATGGCGCGACAAACTGTCCTTACAATTTTTGCTATTGTACTTGCTCCTCGGAAGTAATTCGTATGCATGGTTTTAAAGTCACTGCCGGTTGCTAGAAATCTAAAATGAAATAATAATTAGTAGGCAAATAATAAAATAATACAAATGTAGGTATAATCAAACTCAAACTGCGCAGGTAATAGTGTTGCTAAAGGAATAGATTTTCAAAGATAGACAGGTAGTTTTTCAAAGAAGTACTCAAGAAATATTTTACATTATGGTTGTTCTAGGCAAAGTCAATCAGTTTTTAACTTGCCTAAGTCAAGAAAAAGCAGAAAATTGTTCTTTTTCGGCGGCCAGCCATTTATATGAAATTGGATGGACCGAAAGTACTTATGAAAGTTATATCAAATTTTATATGTAATTTTATATGTAGTATAAATGGAATCTAGGGAATTTTAGTCTTTATTACTATTTTTCACTTGTGAAGTTATTTGTTGCAGGTAATGATTTAGTCAAGAAGTGGAAGGCCATAAAAGATAATTTTGCTAAATATCAAAAAAAACTAAAAGATGCCAATCGATCAGGAGCTGGAGCTGCAAAAATTAAAGAATATCACTTGAATAAACAATTACAGTTTTTGAAAAAGGTTTCACAAAATGCAACTGATTCCAGTTTATGTGTAGCGGAAGGAGATATTGAGAATGAAATAACGGCATTGCCTCGTTATAAAAGTCAACCACGAAAACGAAAGGCAGATGATAAGGATGATATTGAAGAAGATTTATTGGCAATATTAAAAACACCGGAGAATAGACATTTGCATTTTTTCAAGGGGATTTTACCATCTCTACAATCGTTAAATGAGAATCAAACATTGATATTTCAAAGTCGGGTGCTTCAAATATTAACGGACATTCTTCAACCTTCAATTCATCAAAATACACATCACGGCTATAATCAAGAATATCAGCATCAGGGTTATAATCAAGGATATTCAACTATGAGATACGATAATACGGTTCAGAGTGGCTACCACACTTCTACTCCTGGAAGTTCGATTACTGAACAGAGGACTACCTCATCATCAAACCAACAACGTCCAATAAATTCACCATTTTTACTGGACGAAACGTCAGCTACTTCCTATGTTTCACAAGATGAGGAGTTTGATTTTTCTTAAATTGATCATTACATTTTTTAAGGCCTATTAAAGTATTCTTAAAGTAAGAAAATTGTATAATGCAAAAAGCTTAATTTGATTCTGTCTTGTTTCATTTGAACCTGGCTTTGTACCACTAGGTACCCCCAAACCATGAACACTAGTGATGCAAAATTTTTATCGACACCCCGCTAGTACCACAGGTGTATAAAGCCAGGGGTACAAATAAAACTAAACATTTGATTCCGAGTGCCATAAACATCAATAAAAAAAAAATAAGAAACCTATTTGTTTTACCTTAAAGTTAAGCCCAGCATTTCCAAAGCAGTAACTGGTTTCCTTCCTTTTTTTTTTTTCTTCTGCATATACACTCGGCGTCAAAAAAATCGCACCTCTTAGAAAATCACTTTCAAATGTAATTTACTCTTGATATGCACATGCAGTCGCATTAATTATGATTTTATTTACAAGGTTACTTAATTAACTTAATAAAAAACATTACTTTTCATTATCAAATAAAACCTAATGCAACAAATAAAGTGTCACAAAAATTCGATGCAAATTTTGCTACCCGTGAGAGTTGCTAGTTGCGCTTCCTTTGTGGGTATAAAACGGTCAACACGGGTTCAATGTGGGTCATTCGCTATTCAACCGTTGAAGAGGACACACGCACAGATTTTGATGGATACCACAGCTGATAAAGCCGCTCAAGTGGTTGCACTACTGCAATCAGGGGTGCGGCAGTGTGATGTCGCCCGGCAACTGAACCTGAGCCGTTATTCCGTTCGAAGAGTGTACCAGCGCTTCATAGAGACCGGTGGCTATATCCGCAGACACGGTTCGGGTAGACGTCGCTGCACTTCGGAAAGAGACGACCGGTTCGTTGTGTCGAACTCTTTGAGAAATCGTTTCTCCAACGCTGTTGAGTTGCAACAGCAGCTCCAGGCAGTTTGCAGACGCACCGTAAGCGTATCTACGGTTAGAAGAAGATTGAAGGAGAAGAAGATAGCGGCCCACAGAGCTGCTACGGGTCCAAAATTGACTGCAGCGCATCGGCGAGCCCGCTTGCAGTTTGCTCGTGACCACGTCGATTGGACCCTTGAGCAGTGGAGAGCTGTTCTCTTCTCAGACGAGACGCGAGTGTGTCTTTTCTGCAACGACCGACGGAGAAGAGTATACCGGAGGCAGGGTGAACGTTTCGCCCAAGCCTGCATCCAGGAGACGGTGGAATATGGTGGCGGATCCTGCATGTTCTGGGGCGGTATGTCTGCTGCCGGCAAAACCGACCTTGTCTGCGTCTCCCGGACTGGAGGTGCTCGCGGACAAGGGTCGCTGACTGCTCGCCGCTATGTCACTGAGGTCCTGGAAGTGCATGTGGTCCCCTTTGCCGAATCTTTTGGCGAGGGGTTCACATTAATGCACGACAACGCTCGCGCTCACACTGCAGGCATCGTGAGCGACTTCTTGCAGAGGTCCCAAATCTCTGTGATGCAGTGGCCAGCGCGAAGTCCGGATCTGAATCCTATAGAGCACCTCTGGGACCATCTTAAACGTAAGGTTCGATCTCGGGATCCAGCTCCTTCGACTCTACAGGAGCTCCAAGACGCGGTGATTGAAGAATGGGGGCTTATCCCTCAAGAAGAGCTCCTGAAGTTGGTGAGGTCCATGAGGGACCGTATGGAAGCCGTGATCAGGGCAAGGGGGGGTAACACTAGATTTTAAGTTAATTTTAAGACACTTTTTGTACATTTTTCTTTGTAAATTATCTGTTGTTAATTAGGACTTAATTAAGGATTTTTATTATTTTATTAATTTTAATGTTGTTTGTATAATTATAATTAAACAGAAAGTTAAATTTAATTGTTTTTTGATACTCCTTTTTGTTACCTTTCTAATGATACCCAACACTATCCTCTACATAAGGTTTAAGAATTTTTAAAGATGATTTTTAAAAGGTGCGATTTTTTTGACGCCGAGTGTATTTTGATAACTCGCTTAATAGCTCTTCAAATGATGATATACTCATTCTAAAGTAGGCAACAAATTTTTTTTCGTCTATCTTTAATGCTTCGTATTTTTTAGAAAAGAACTCGCCATTTGGATTCATACCCTTACTTAATGGATGTATCCAGTATCTTCTTTGCCGTATTTTTAAGATAGAATAATGTCTTCTTAATAACAAATAAGCAATAAGTTTATTACGATCCATCGCAGAGAGACGTCTATCCACACTCAAAAATCACGAGAAAATGGTTACCCTACCATAATGCCCTGTTTCGCGACGCCGCAACGCGGCAACGCAACTGCCGATTTTGGCGTTGCGGCGCCGCAAAAATAAGCAGTTTGCGTTATGTGTTTCGGCCCTAAGAGTTTCCTCAGAAGATAATGACAGTGACATTGCTTCTGTACAGTCCACTGATGAAAATGAGGATGACGAAATGGAGAGTGTTTGAGGTAAAAAATATACAGTATGTTATTAATAATAATAATAATAAAGTTTATTGCTTTAAATAATACATGTAAACGTTATTAAGTTATCTCGCAGTATCCCAAACTGAGTCAAGCTCGTATTTAATATTAAATTATATATTATATATTATTATTATATTTATTATTATTTAGCTTGTATTAAATATTTATATAATTTATTATGCTTATGCGTTTTTTTGCAAACTGTACACAACTACATACAACAGGTGACTTAGTTAAGTTTTTTACCTATACCTTTCATATAGAAGGCGAACCAGTAACACTTTTAATTGATACAGGAGCCGGCATATCGATAATTAATAAGAGCAAAATAGGTTCCATCGCAGTAAATGAAAACGACAAAGTTTCCATTGTGGGAGTCTCAAACTCCCAAACAACAATTCGCAGTTTTGGTAGTGCAAATATACCATTAGACGACCTTCCTAAATTTAAATTCTACGTCGCTAACTTAAACATCAAAGCAGACGGAATATTAGGCAATGACTTTGATGATGTCGTTTTTATGACAAAATATTTGTTCAGATTTGTAATCTTTAAATACAGACAGGATGTCTAATACCTACAATAGTAGAAGAACTACTGACCAGTTTCAGCGTGGCAAACCCGCTAGTGGCAGTACCGGCACGAGGGGTCAACGAAGAGCCTATGAGTTCCAACAAAGGAACGTTACTAATTGGGCGGACTCCCGTGACTTTGAAGAACGTCCTCCAAAACCTCGAGGACCTACCTCCCGTAGCACTGGATGGCGTAACAAGCTCTAGGAGAAGGAGAAGAAAACGGAGAAGAAAGACGATGTGTCTTCGGCTTATGACTTTCGAGCCACTCAAGAGACAGCTCCAATAGACGAGCCCCTTTACGATATTGGACCACACAGCAGTTCAATCCCCGTCCAAGAAAATTACTCACAGAATTTTCAGTTCTCCGGTTTTATTGACCAAGTTGAAAGGTCATATGAGGCGATGAGGGGTATTGACCCTCGTCTTGAACGTCGCTTACCATTTTCGATGTTCCAGCATTCTATGTGTACAGTTTTAAACTGTTACCTAATGGACCAAGCACTAGAGAATGGTGAAAGAAAGCTGGGTGTAAATGCCAGGATTTATTACCTGAAGATCTCTGCATTCCCGACAACTTATATCACTATCTAGCTAATATTGGTAATACCACCACAGTCAACGGTGAGGAGATTAAGATGAACATACCTGACGTTGCAGTTCCTCAACCTCAAGCAGAAGATATTCCTGCTGGTTCTTTTGGAATACTAACACCTGAAAATCACAATGTGTATGAGTGTTATGTTTCACCATTGGTGACTATGAATAGGGTTCTTAACTCTCGTAGAGCCCATGGACAAGAAGAAGTACCACCACTTCCAGCTGTGATGATTCCAGCCGGCGCAGTGCCTACTGAAAATCTTTTAGGCCACGGACCTCCTGATATACTTCATATGGAAGCTCGGCATCGCATTGAAGGCTTTGATTTTCCTGAAGGGGAACCAGAAGCTGCTCGCCTTCGCATTTGCCCCGAATTGATGGCCCGCGTCAACACTGTCCTTTTTGAGATGAAAAACAGGTATAAAATGCGTGATATCGGAAGATCGTCCCCGACCCTACGCAATTACATTATTCCGAAGACTATATGTCTAAATTCGACGCACGCATATTTATACAATCAAAAACCCTGCGAATTTGTAATAAAACTTATCGACTTCATTACCTCTCCGATATGACAAAGCCTAATCTCGATACAAACGAGCAAACCATCTATGGCCGCTCCGAGACCGTAATTGCATGCCAAACCGACTCTATCGAAACCGGAACAGCCATCATTAACAAACAAATATTACATGAAGGTATCATCATACCCCACGCTCTAATAGACGTGAAAGATAATTCATTTCTAATCACGTGTATAAATACTAACGAATCTAATATCACTATTTCCACTCCTAATCTCGTTGTCGAACCATATAAAATTTAACAAATAAGATGTGTCAATCCACCATTGGCACTGTGTCACTCACAATAATGGCATGTAATGAGATGTTGTCAGTAACTAGTATTCAGGATGCTGCACATGCATGTTCTTACTTGGAAACATGCTCAACTCATCCTAAAGAGTGGAAGTGCTTGGTAGGTGGGCATCCAATTGACTGCTATCACTGCATACATCGAACACACGTCGCTAAATTCAAAAAGTCCTTTGAAGACATGGAAAAAATAGGATGGACAAACAAAGAGACAAAACCAGCCCCTCCTAAACAAAAAGGAACAACAGAAGTAGAAGCTAATGAAGTCATGGTCTTACTATTTGGAGTAGTGGGGTTACTAGCCTCCATGTTTCTAATGGTCAGGATATATAGAGGAGGTTCAGTGAAACCAGTAATACCTTCGATATTGCTGTTCTCAGTTTCTCTAGTGGCCTCTGTGAACATGGTTATTGATTTGGTGGATTGAAACTGTCTCTCTCGTTATGTGAACACTTAAATGAAGAGGAAAAAGCATCAGTAGACAAAGTGGTCTCCGAATACTCCGACATATTTTATACAGAAGGTGAACCCCTGACTTTTAGTAATCACACCAAACATTCAATTCCAACTACATCTAATATTCCAATACATTCAAAAACCTATAGATTTCCTCAAGTTCACGAACAAGAAGTCAAATCTCAAGTTCAAAAACTGTTGGATCAAAATATTATCCGTTCTAGCTCTAATGTAAAGAGAGCATAAAACGCGCTGTTACACTTTACTACCCGTCAATGACGTCACCGCTCTTCTTGATGACAGACTGCTCAGCGACATGCGCTGGCGGTGTATTGTAACAGAAATGCGATGGCAAGTGGCAACCCCTGGGATTCTTTTCCAAAGCCTTAAGTCCAGCCCAGATAAAATATAGCACATACGACAGAGAGCTGTTAGCAATCTATATGTCGATAAAACATTTCCGTCACTACATCGAAGGCAAAGAGCTGACTGTTTTCACTGATCACAAGTCATTGACATTCGCAATGATGAAATCAGGCTCCGACAACGATACTCCACGTCGACTGAGACATTTAGATTTTATTTTTCAGTTTTGTACGAAAATCAAACACATATCAGGATCAGAAAACTGTGTGGCGGACGCTCTATCAAGAATAGAAACGATATCATTCCCAAGTTTTATTGACTATGAACAATTAGCACAAGATCAAAACAACAATGACGAGATCCAAAATTTACTGAAAAATAGAAAATTGTCTTTCAAGCGGTATCAGTTCCCATCATCAGACCAAGAAATATTATGTGAATCGTCTAGCAACAATCCCCGGCCCTACTTACCTCCACAGTACCGTCAAATGGCCTACAACGCCGTCCACGGACTCGGCCATCCAGGCACGCGATCTACCAAAAGAATGATGACAGACCGATTTTTTTGGCCGTCAATGAACAAAGACATAACAGCGTGGGTCAAAGCGTGTATTCCATGCCAACAGTCAAAAGTTCACAGACACACTGTGTCGCCTCTACGTGCATTCCCGAGAACAGAGAGATTCGAACACGTTCATATCGATATAGTGGGACCACTTCCATTATCACAAGAAGTAAAATATATCGTCACAATGATCGACAGAAATACGAAGTGGCCGGAAGCCTATCCCATAGCGCAAATAACCGCAGAGAGCGTATGCAACGCATTAGTCACCGGTTGGATATCGCGTTTCGGATGCCCTGTTACTATCACTACTGATCAGGGTCGGCAATTCGAATCCAATCTGTTCAACAAATTGACAAGGCGATTAGGAATCAATAAAATACACTCAACGCCGTACCACCCTCAAGCCAACGGTCAAATAGAAAGATGGCATAGATGTCTAAAAACATCATTAATTACAACATGCAACAGCGCAAATTGGGTCAAAGAATTACCATTAGTAATGTTGGGACTACGCGCAGCGATAAGGGAAGACAGTGGTGTCAGCGCAGCTCAAATGACATACGGCGCTACGCTACGTTTGCCAGCTGATTTCTTTATCGTAAACAAAGACAACTCGATCACTGACTTTGATTACGCAACGCAAATATCAACCGCTATGAACAATATTATAACAACTAATTCGACCACAAAAACAAACAGAAAATGTTTTATTCATAAAGAGCTACAAAACTGCGATTACGTTTTCTTACGAAGGGACATGATTAAAAAGTCTTTGACAGCTCCATACGAAGGTCCATATAAGATAATACATCGAGATAAGAAATGTTACACAATTCAAAAGCCCGGCAGAAGAGCCACGGTTTCAATAGACAGACTAAAACCCGCATTCGGCTGCACTGAAAGTGAAAACAATAACAACGCAGAAAACGAATGCACACCGGCGTCATCGAACCACAACAAGGTCACGAGAAAAGGCCGCGTGGTCAAGCCAGTAGTCCGATTTGCTGTCTAAGAACAAATGTTTAATTATATAAAAGGTAGTATAACCATTCAATAGGTTCACTAATTTGTCACCCTACAACGTGCACGCCACCAGCTCGCTACCAGCTAGCTAACCAGCTACCAGTTCACTTTTCTTCGAAATGGGTAACCAATATTCGAAAGATGAGCACGTCATCATCACACAACAACAGGCTGCACAGGAGCTTGAGGCAACTACCAGGAGAACTGCATCAGAAGCCACCGCAGCCTTAGCACTCGCAGTCGCAGCTATCATCATAGTTATGCTATACATCGTGTGGAACGTCTGCCAACACAAAGAGGAGAAATGGGCTACCTCGGGTCTTCAAGGAACGAGAAACGACAACGGACGTCGAAGTTTTCAAATGTTTTCCCGTTTTCCGAGGACAATCCCGGCTACCCCAGGACAAGGACCACCAGCATACGCGTCTCAAAACGTGTAATACTTTAAATTTAAGATTTTTTATTTTTTTTTGTAAAAGGGGGAGTACTTGTAGGGGAAATTAGGTTAAAGTGTATTAGCATTGTCACAGTATGACGCACGCGCACTGGCGCGTGTTAAGGTATAAAACCAAATGTATTTGATTAATAAATAGATTCTTTATATCAAAGTCTCGTGAGCATTACTTCAAGCCTCCCTAATCGCACATGCCCGTAACAATAACATTAGTTACAATTACCTATAACGTTACCAACCAAAGTAACACTACTTTACAAGCTTTTTATTAACTTGCAATGTATGTATGTATGTATGTATGTTTATTAGGGTGGAATCTTGCAACTCAATTTTGAAGCAGATATCCTCAACCGATTGAGCTGAAATTTTGCATATCTACGTGACTTGGATGACAATACAATAATATGGTACCATGGGGCTGGTCTGATGATGGAGCCGGAAGGTGGCCCTAGGAACCGTATAATAAATAAAACAATCGAGCCCGAGTTTGGGCTATTTCGAATCGTCTTGGTGAGCAATTGATGGACGTTCAAAGAAATGTGCAGTCAGCTATAAAAGCTTGTCACAAAAATTAAATTTTTGACAGAAACGGAAGGGTCTCCATCTCCATAGTGAAAGTTGCTCGTATTGATGGGTATTGTCATCTCAAAAAAGTAGACGATACTTGCCCATTCCAAAGTGATATTCATTATTAGTTTTTATTTCAGAGACAAGAGAAACGCAGCTCTGGATAAGCTATTAACAAAGTATAAAGTAGTAGATGAGAAGGCAAACCGCGATGTTGTTTTAAAAAAAATCAATTCATTGAGGACGGCATACAACAAAGAGAAAAAGAAAGTGGAGGAAACCAAGCGGTCTGGCGCTGGTACAGATGCGGTGTATGAACCTAAGCTTTGGTACTACAAAGAATTATCCTTCATAAATTATCAAAATTTAGCAAGAGCTTCTGTTTCAACTATTGATGACGAGGAGGAGAACGCGGATGAAGAACAGTTGATAGAACAACAGCATATAGTAAGTGCGCAAAATGAAAAATATCAAATACCTATCTTCTTCGGTCGGTCACTACCATAAATCATTCAAATTGTTTTGTTTCAGGATTTTGAAAATAACTCGCAACCAAATGAACAATCCTCGCAGCCAAATGAACAATCCTCGCAATTAAATGAACAATCCTCGCAACAAAATGAACAGTCTACAGCAGGTAACTCAGCAAGGAGGCCGCCACCAAAAAGAAAAAATGATGACAGTCTCGTCAACAGTGTACTTCAATCTGTCAATGACCACTTCAAGCGTCCCAGGGATGATAGAAAGGAAGATCGTTTCGATATTTATTACAAGTCTGTTGCGAGCAAATTACGGGACTTGGAAGAATGCTCGCCGAAAAATTAATTAATGTTGTATTATTTGAAGCTGAATGGGGTAATTTGATACTGGATTTTAAAGTTATTAATACTGGGCCTGGTAATCGGCGATATTCTACCTCTTCATCAAATTATTTTTCGCAATCATATCAAATGTCATCAAACATGCAGCACAACCAACATACAAACTCGCCATCATATCAAATCACTTCTCCCAGTCATTCGTCATATCAATCAAGCCCATCTCCAAACATGCAGCACAACCAACAAACAAACTCGCCATCATATCAGATCACTTCTCCCAGTCATTCGTCGTATCAAGCAAGCCCATCTCGAAACATACAACATGAACAACAAACCAACTCGCCATCATATCAGATTACTTCTCCCAGTCATTCTTCGTATCAAGCAAGCCCATCTCCAAACATACAGCATCAACAACAAACCAACTCGCCATCATATCAGATTACTTCTCCCAGTCATTCTTCGTATCAAGCAAGCCCATCTCCAAACATACAGCATCAACAACAAACCAACTCGCCATCATATCATATTGCATCTCCCAGTCATTCGTCTTCACAAAACGTGCAGAATGACCTGCATTTCTCGCAACGCCACGAAGCCCCGGGTCCGGAGAATTTACTGTCAATACCTGAAGATTCTGCAGCATCTTTCCTCGTCAATTTTTTACCAGTGATAATTAAATAATGAATATAACACCAAGATATTTTAATGCTAATTTCTTTATTAATAAAAACTTATAAAGTAAATTGTATTTTATACAAAAATTTTGGTATTCTTGTCTGAGAATTTTAGCATTATTAAATACATTTCCTTGATTTCGCCTTTGTAAATTTTCCATAGTTGACCTTGTAGTATCATTACCCACTGTTGGCAACAGACCCGTTGCTGATATTTTCTTGGTAAAAGCATCTTGGGGGTGCATATGAAAATGGCACATTTTCCATTGAAAAGTTGTGTAAAGCTATGGTAGCCATCACTACCTTTTCTATATTATCTGGTTCTATATTAATTTGAGTATGGTAAATGCGAAATCGTGAAGACAATATGGCAAATGCGTTTTCTACGATACGTCTTGCGCGAGATAGCCTATAGTCGTACGGCAGACACCTTGAGTTTTCAATGTTTTCAGGATTTGGAATATTTAATACCCAAAGGCCACGGCAGTTGCAGGATGGCCGAGTGTTATAAGTCCCGCTTCCTGTCCCTCGCTAGTAATCCTTAAGTTAATTATTGATTAGATCATTGCTGACTAACATCTTAATTTTAATTGATTATTGTTATTTGATCAGTAAGTAAATGAAATATGTTGCTAATTGTCGATACTTAAAATGTTTGTTAATCTTATTCTAATTTTTTTTTTTATTTTTTTTTTATACTTAGCACGGCAAATGACTCCACACCACCTGATGTTAAGTGGAAATGGAGTCCAGACGCGAAGACAACTGGTGCAGCGTGAAAACAACGCAGCATCAGTCAACCTCACTCTGCCGGCCCACAAGGTGCTTCTTCACGCCTCGTTTGAAGGACCCCATATCATAGGAAAGAGGGAAAACATGTGCTGGTAGACTATTCCATCTTTTGGAGGTGCGACAAAGAAACGAGTCACCAAATTTCTTTGTGCGCGATGGGATATGTGTGACAGTGAAGCGGTGACACCGGAGAGCAGCACGTGTACTCCTATGGAGGAAGGGAGAAGGTGGGATAAGGTCAAAGAGTTCTTCAGAGCACTCGCCGTGATATAAGCGATAGAAGACGCTGAGTGACGCTATATCTCATTTTATCTCTCTCTAATTTTCACTTCCGTTCCGTACAATATGATTATTATGTTTTATTAAGACTCTAAAATCCTTTTCACTACTTTTAATACTCTAGTAATTGAAACATTAATTTAGAAACCTATTTCTATTAAATTTGTGCAGTATTATTAATTTGATTGAATTACGTTGGAATGTATAAAAGACGGCGTCGTCCATTTTGAATTTTGATTATTATAACGGCCTTCGAGCTGACAACAACACTTACGTCGTATTATTTCTCCACTTTGAGCTGCCCCTTTTACAGTATGTAACAGGTTATTTATTAAAAAAAGCTAAACAAAATGTATTAAAAAATTGTAAAACATGTAGAGAATGTTTTTATGATGAAAATAATTCAAGCAAATTTTTAAAATTAAGAGAATACAATAAAGGCAAGTCCAACCTAACTTACCCCATAAATGAGTTTGTTATAATATTTTCGAAAATACAAGACATTATAACACATGTTTTAAAAAAACAATGTTCAATAAAAAATATAAAAACATATTTAAAAACTATTTTATATTTATATTTATATTTTATATACAGAGCTTGATTTTATTCCATTTAATTGTGAAAAACATAAAGCTGAGACAATAAAATATATGTTGGAACTGTCCTGTAATTTTTTTATTTGTAATTGGTGCAGGGATGTAAATAAAATATTAAATTAATATAAGATGACAAACATTCGCCACAAAGTTAGTTTGCCACGTTCTTGTAATTCCATACATTGAAAGTAAATTCGCCACAGGTAGGTAAGGGTTATTGTAAATTCGCCACAAGTCTTCATAGTACATCATTTTTGCATAAAGTACCGGTAGCAAGGAAAGTTCGTTTTGAGCGCTCAAAATGAAAGGTAGTTATTTTATTCTAATGATTTTTCCGATCATATAGAGAAATTAAAAGTAATTTTTGAAACACTCAGAAAGGCAAATTTAAAAATACAATTAGATAAATCAGAATTCTTAAAAGAAGAAGTTCTATATTTAGGTCATACAATCACTAAAGAAGGATTAAAACCCAACGAGGTTAAGATCTCTGCAGTATTAAAATATCCCTTACCAAAAACATCAAAAGAAATTAAAGCATTTTTAGGACTAGTAGGATACTATAGAAGATTCATTAAAGATTTCTCAAAAATCACAAAACCACTAACGAATTGTTTGAAAAAGAACCAAAGTATAAAATTAAACGAAGAATTTGTAAAATCATTTGAAATATGCAAAGAGCTTTTAGTAAATGCTCCGTTATTACAGTTTCCAGACTTTACTAAACCCTTTATATTAACCACAGATGCATCAAATATTGCATTAGGCGCACTGCTATCGCAAGGCACAATCGGAATAGATAAACCAATAGCATACGCTAGTAGAACCTTAAATGAAGCTAAAACAAAATATAGCGCAATTGAAAAAGAATTATTAGCAGTAATATGGGCAACTAAACACTTTAGACCATACTTATATGGAAGAAAATTTTTAATTTACACAGACCATAGACCTTTAGTTTGGTTATATTCACTACAAGAACCTAATAGTAAACTAACGAGATGGAGATTGCGTCTCCAAGAATATGATTTTGAAATAACCTATAAAAGTGGAAAACAAAATTCTCATGCAGATGCGTTATCTAGAATAAAAGTAAATTTTACGCAGTTAAATGATTCAACGGCAGCAACAATAGGCGAAGATGAGTTATTGTCTATAAGTTCCGAAGACTCTGAAGAAACCTTAACGGCTTCAGACCATAGTGAAGATTCTGAAGACGAATCTCAGAACAAAAAGAGTATCCCAATTTTAAACGAAGCAATTGATAACAAACCTAATCAAATTATTATATGTAATTGGTTCAGAAATGATCTTAAAATAACCGATAAATCACGTGAAAAACAAAAAATTAATGAAGTTAGACTTCCATTAGAAAACGAAGATTTAATTAAAGATTTTTTATTAAAAAACATACAACATAAAAAACTAATTTTCATTTACTTCGATAATAAAGATTTTAGAAAAATATTCACAAAAATATACTTCGACTTGTATTAGAAACAACCTGCACAACTTTATGAGTGCACGGAACGCGTAATTTATGTCGATGACGAAGCGGAGCAACGTCACATCGTACAAAATTATCACGAAGGTAAAACTTGTCACCGAGGAATAAAAGAAACCGTTACGAGAATAAAACGTAATTACTATTGGACAAATTTAGAGCAAACAGTTGCTACAATTATTAACTCATGTGAATTATGTAAAAAAATGAAATATGACAGGAATCCTTTAGTACCAAAAACTTTAATTACACAAACTCAATCAAAACCCTTTCAAGAACTCTTCATTGACTTATTTTCGATTGAATGAAAAACTTATCTTACAATTGTAGATGCGTTTTCAAAATTAGATCAAGCAATTGAGGTTAAAATAAATCAACACCAGAAACCGTTAGAGCACTATTAAAATATTTTTCTTATTACGGAACAACCAGTAAAATAAATTGTGATCCGGGTTCCGAATTTAATAATGCGCTAATGAGGGGAAACCTTACAATTCTACAAAATTAGTTTGCACATTGGCACACCAAATAATCCTAGTTCTATGGGTATTGTTGAGCGATTTCATTCAACTATTATAGAAATATATAGATTAGCGAAGTATGAACAAAAGGTAACTGACGCCGCATCAGTAATGACTTATGCAATAATGGCGTATAACAACAGTATTCATTCTGCAACCGGATTAAGTCCATTTGAAGTATTATTTGGACACACCGATTTAAATTCAGTATTTAATGTAAATTTTGAGAAAAACTATATGCAACAACTGATAAAGGAACACGCAAAAAGAACATCATATCTTTATAAGCATATTTCAGATAAGTTGTACAGTGATAAAGTAAAACGCAGTAAAAACGGTGATAATATTTCATTAAAGGTAGGAGATAACATTTACACTAAATTAGTTAATAAACGAAAAGGAAAGGATAAACCCCGTTATGAAAAAGCACAAGTAACAGGGGAAATAAGTAGGAATGTTGTTCCAATAAAAATAGGACAAAGGGAAACTAAAGTCCCAATTAAAAATGTTAAAAGACCACAAAAGGTCCAAAGAAAGCCCTCAGAACCTGAACCCTCAACTAGTGATGTGTAATAAACACGAAATAAAATGTATACATTAATAAAGGAGATGATATTGATAAAAAAATTCTTGATTCCGTGGGTGGTATAAATTAAATAATGATGTCAGTAAACAGTAACCGACACCATGTTTTTTATGCAAATAAAGATTATTATTATTATTATTATTTATTATTATCTATAGAAGAAGAGTACGTTAAAAGTGACCACGTCATAGATCTTATGACAGAACAGTTTATTATTCGAGTCACTGATGACAGCTCGGACAGTGAAGAGAGTGAAGCTATCGATAACTCTGAAATGTCTGATGACGACGAATTGCCCTAGGCCTCGTGCTTCCATCCTCAACCTTCTTCGATATCGCACGATGATTCCATGGAAGGAATATCAGCTCTGCCTGATGATTAATTGTTTTTCCAATTTATTGAATATATTTACTAAAGTTTACTTTTGTTCTTTATTTTTCTGAATATACTAGCAAGATAAGTCACAAACTAAAACTAGTGTTATTTTAAGTTACTAAGGTACAAAAAATACGAAGTAAGAAAAAATAATCATTTTTGCTAATTTTGTGCTAATTGTTTCATGTTAATGTAGTTAAGTTAACGTCCGACCACTGTTAATAACTATAAATGTAAATGACAAGGATTGTTTCTATTCTTTTCAGGTACGCAGCAAAACATTTGTCTGTTAAGCCGACATGTAAATATAAATGCAAAGTTCTAAAATTTGACAACAGGATGTACGTAGATCCACAAGTCTTTTTATATATTGAAAAACAAATTAAACAAGACTTATTTATATTAAAACATGTGAAAGGTACAAAAACACAACGTCGTCGTCCAAAATCAGAAAAAAGAAAATGTCATTAAATTCATAAAGACATTCAAGTGCTCTGAAGCTCATTACTGTCGTGGCAATACGAGACGTATGTACTTGCCTCCAGAGCTAAGTATTAATAAAATGGCCAAAATATACAATGACCAAGCACCAGAAAACCTCAAAGTGAAAAGGCTGTATTTTCGAGCCGTTTTTAACACTTGTTTTAATTTGGGCTTTGGGAGTTCTCGAGTCGACGTGTGCTCAACTTGTTTTTAGCTTAATGAAAAATGAAAAATTGCACAAACTGATGGAGAAAAATCTATGCTGATGGCTGAGAAAACAGTGCACAAACGTCGAGCTAAAGAATTTTTCAAAATGTAGAATGTAGAAGACAACCGTAAAATAAAGATATTTAGTTTCGATTGCCAGAAAATATACCGCTACCGAAAATACCAGACCAGAGTACGTACTATTCCCGCCAACTGTACTTTTACAATTTTACAGTAGGCAACTCCAAATCAGCATTAACAAAAGAAAATGTCTACAGTTATTGCTGAACAGAGGATCAATTTGCAAAAGATGCAAATCTCATAGTCTCTTCTGTATATCATCAGCTTTGCAATACATACTTTCCCCCAGAATGTAATCAAGTTCGACTTATGGCCGACGGGTGTTCCGGTCAAGAATTCTATGCTTATCGCAATGTCATGTTGGCTAACAAAAGATGCACCAGCCCAAATACATCTGGTTGAAGTAGTATTCCCAGTAGTGGGGCACTCTTTTCTTCTGCCGGATAGAGTATTAGCGCGTATTGAAAAGGAATTATTAAAAGGAATTATAATCAAACCAGAAGAATGGCGAACTAGCGCGCCCCCGGCCCGAACGCCACGAAATTGAGCCGCTCCGCACCAAATTTGACCAAGTTTGAGGTTTTATATTACAAAACCACCCGAGTGACACACCATTAGAAGCGCCGTGACGAGCCCGTTAAAACGGTGTATGGCACTTAGGGCCGAAACACATAAGCGCGTTGCGGCGCCGCGCCGCTGAAATCGGCAGTGCGCTATAGCGGTGCGGCGCCGCAACGCACGACGCGAATTCCAGCGTTATGACGTCATACTTGTTGACAATGATGCAGTTTGTTTCTAACACTCTTGCAAACAACACGTGTCAACCGAGAAGCAGTTTTAAAATTAAAATGTCTGACGTTGACGTCGATCTGTTTATATCTTCGGTTCAGGAACACCGTTGTTTGTGGGATACTAGTGACGAAACCTATAAAGACAAATTTATAAAACAAGAAGCATGGAAAAGCATTTGTGAGATCGTTTATGTTGATTACAAGGAAAAAAACTCAACCGAAAAATCAAAACTGGGTAAGTAGTGACATAGTATTGTCTTAGGTTTACGCGATCACTATTCACAATAAAACTACAATTTTTACTGTAGTAAAAACGTAAAAATCTGATCCGCGGTTTAAATTGTAAAAATTGTAGTTTAATGTAAGTAGCATGTATCTTTTTTTTTTTAATCATATGAAATACACCATTTATTTTAATGCCCTATGCAAAAGATTTTCTCTAAGTTAAAATTATATTTTTTCTCGCGCTCTTATTCAAAAAGGTAAACAAATACTATAAATAAAACCAAATTGCCATTTAAATTGTTTATTCGCAGTTCACAACATGTTAAATAGTTTGAATCAAATGTATTAAGGTATTATTTGTATTTTGAACTGAGTAGGTATACGAACATTCATATTTTGTTTAATTGCCAACTTAGGGCGCCAACATCACTGGAAAAGTAATTACAAAAATCATTCCGTATTAGATGTGGGCTTAAATTATTTTCATTTGCTGTGGGCAAATGCAACATTTGCAGATCAGAATCATCAAAGATAATGTCATCGGTCGCTTGTACTCCATCTCGATTCAAAACAAAGTTGTGCATTACACAACATGCCTTGATAATGTCTGTCGCAAATTCGTATTGCACATTCATAGATCGATGAAATATGCGCCATTTATTGGCTAGGATGCCAAAAGCGCACTCGACATATCTTCGGGCACGACTCAGTCGATAATTGTAAACTTTTTGTTGTACCGACAAATGTTTCCCTGAGTAAGGGCGCATGACGTTATTCGAAATTGAGAATGCTTCATCTCCTACAAAAACAAATGGAGTTTCATTTTGAGAACCTGGTAAAGGCTTTGGTACAGGAATAGGTAATTTGCGTGTCATAATCAAATCATAAAGTTTAGAGTTCTGGAAAACGGTGGAGTCACTTTCCTTGCCATACGCTCCTATATCGACAAAAATGAATCTATATCTAGAATCTACAAGAGCTAATAAAACTATTGAATTATAGCCCTTATAATTGTAAAACAGTGATCCACTGTGCGCAGGACATGTAATACGGACATGTTTACCATCAAGAGCTCCTATGCAGTTAGGAAAATTTGCTTTCTTGTCAAACTCAATAGCGACATCTTCTAGAACCTGTTTTGTTATAGGAGGTATATTTTGACTTGATAGATGTTTCCATATGGCGCGACAAACTGTCCTTACAATTTTTGCTATTGTACTTGCTCCTCGGAAGTAATTCGTATGCATGGTTTTAAAGTCACTGCCGGTTGCTAGAAATCTAAAATGAAATAATAATTAGTAGGCAAATAATAAAATAATACAAATGTAGGTATAATCAAACTCAAACTGCGCAGGTAATAGTGTTGCTAAAGGAATAGATTTTCAAAGATAGACAGGTAGTTTTTCAAAGAAGTACTCAAGAAATATTTTACATTATGGTTGTTCTAGGCAAAGTCAATCAGTTTTTAACTTGCCTAAGTCAAGAAAAAGCAGAAAATTGTTCTTTTTCGGCGGCCAGCCATTTATATGAAATTGGATGGACCGAAAGTACTTATGAAAGTTATATCAAATTTTATATGTAATTTTATATGTAGTATAAATGGAATCTAGGGAATTTTAGTCTTTATTACTATTTTTCACTTGTGAAGTTATTTGTTGCAGGTAATGATTTAGTCAAGAAGTGGAAGGCCATAAAAGATAATTTTGCTAAATATCAAAAAAAACTAAAAGATGCCAATCGATCAGGAGCTGGAGCTGCAAAAATTAAAGAATATCACTTGAATAAACAATTACAGTTTTTGAAAAAGGTTTCACAAAATGCAACTGATTCCAGTTTATGTGTAGCGGAAGGAGATATTGAGAATGAAATAACGGCATTGCCTCGTTATAAAAGTCAACCACGAAAACGAAAGGCAGATGATAAGGATGATATTGAAGAAGATTTATTGGCAATATTAAAAACACCGGAGAATAGACATTTGCATTTTTTCAAGGGGATTTTACCATCTCTACAATCGTTAAATGAGAATCAAACATTGATATTTCAAAGTCGGGTGCTTCAAATATTAACGGACATTCTTCAACCTTCAATTCATCAAAATACACATCACGGCTATAATCAAGAATATCAGCATCAGGGTTATAATCAAGGATATTCAACTATGAGATACGATAATACGGTTCAGAGTGGCTACCACACTTCTACTCCTGGAAGTTCGATTACTGAACAGAGGACTACCTCATCATCAAACCAACAACGTCCAATAAATTCACCATTTTTACTGGACGAAACGTCAGCTACTTCCTATGTTTCACAAGATGAGGAGTTTGATTTTTCTTAAATTGATCATTACATTTTTTAAGGCCTATTAAAGTATTCTTAAAGTAAGAAAATTGTATAATGCAAAAAGCTTAATTTGATTCTGTCTTGTTTCATTTGAACCTGGCTTTGTACCACTAGGTACCCCCAAACCATGAACACTAGTGATGCAAAATTTTTATCGACACCCCGCTAGTACCACAGGTGTATAAAGCCAGGGGTACAAATAAAACTAAACATTTGATTCCGAGTGCCATAAACATCAATAAAAAAAAAATAAGAAACCTATTTGTTTTACCTTAAAGTTAAGCCCAGCATTTCCAAAGCAGTAACTGGTTTCCTTCCTTTTTTTTTTTTCTTCTGTATATATTTTGATAACTCGCTTAATAGCTCTTCAAATGATGATATACTCATTCTAAAGTAGGCAACAAATTTTTTTTCGTCTATCTTTAATGCTTCGTATTTTTTAGAAAAGAACTCGCCATTTGGATTCATACCCTTACTTAATGGATGTATCCAGTATCTTCTTTGCCGTATTTTTAAGATAGAATAATGTCTTCTTAATAACAAATAAGCAATAAGTTTATTACGATCCATCGCAGAGAGACGTCTATCCACACTCAAAAATCACGAGAAAATGGTTACCCTACCATAATGCCCTGTTTCGCGACGCCGCAACGCGGCAACGCAACTGCCGATTTTGGCGTTGCGGCGCCGCAAAAATAAGCAGTTTGCGTTATGTGTTTCGGCCCTTAGTGCCTAAAGTGCATAGTGAGCGAAAAAAGTGTTTTGAAAAAAGGGTTTTTGGTTTTTCATACAAGCTAAAAGTGACGATATTTCGTGATTTTGAGCGAGAAGTTTAAAAACGAGAACTGTGGCGAGCCGCGGACTGCTGAGGACTACACCCCCTAAAATTTGGGATTTTTTGGCCCAAAGATAACCAAGATAAGGCCATTAATCAAGATTTTGATTAATGAGAACAAATTTCTAAAGTACCACCTGAAGCCAGAAAATTATTACTAAGAGGAAGAGGACATCTCAGCGGTTTCGGATCTGCAAGCAGACTTCCGAGAAGATCACCAGCAGCGGAGATACTACTTTCGCGGAGATACGCGTCGACGCGAGCGTCCCCCGCTATTAAAAGTGGAATAACTCCTGTTTTTATTTTCCGAAAGCTGGAATTCTTTCTACAAAAGAGGAATGAAGTGGGCTACCCTGTATTATAAGTAATTGAGTAAAATTCGATAATCCGGCGCAAAAAGAGATTTTTGTAGCTAAGAAAAAATTTGTGTTGAACTTTGCAACCCTTAATTTATATGAATATATAAATTAAAAATTTTGGTTTTGGTACCACAGGAAAGCCCATTTCATCCCCTTTCAAATAGTATATAGTGTGTTAGGGTAGTTTTGCGGGATTCCGAGCGCAACCCTTGCAAAGGTCGCGCGGCGGAAAGTCATTATTGACAAAACCCCGTAAAATTATTACGTAGTTTGAAAACGTACTTTTTTGTTATTGTAAATTCTGAAAATTTTTTAACTTCACGAGATGCACAGAACCTCAAAACCATTTTGAGTGTTACTAGAAAGGTCCAGACCCTTATAGTTTATTACCCCCTATTATTCGCCTCTTAAATTATTAAAAAAAAAATTTTTTTTTTTTTTAAAAATGAGCCAACTAGTCTTTAAGTTTTTTATGTTTTTCAGGAGAAGCGTAAATTTATTGCCCTTACCCTAGTATATAAGATTGTATTTGCAAGGCAAAGTAATAAAAAATGTAGTTAGATAGGAATATATGGCAAAGTCCAGGACGAGACAAAGAGAGACGGCAACACCCAGCCGTGAAGTATAAAAGACGATGAATGACAAAGAGAATTAGGAATGAAAATGCGAGAGGAATAAATGATAGAACTAGAATGAAAGAGAAAATAGAAAATAATGCCTCCCATTCTGTGGGAGAAGATTGTTAGCAGATAGAAATTAAAAAAAAAAAAAAAAAGCTAGAAGAACACTTTGATGTAGTGCCTACATCTTTGTTTTTCAATTTGGCTGAAATGACCACATCGATATTTTGTATCTAACAACTCATTCAAAAGCGACATCACTTGAGGATGAATCGACGCCTAACAATTTGAAAAGGGTGACGATTTATCCGAGGATGAAATATTTTGCGGATGAGCTGTCACCTAAGTCTCTATCTGGCCTACAAGGTAACCGCTGCTTAGTTTATCTCGACGATATCGTCTCGTATTCATTCGATTTAAAAACTATGATCCAGAATGTAGCCACTATATTCCAGAGGCTTCGCCATTTCAACCTTAAACTGCAACCTGACAAATGCGAATGCCTTAGGCGTGAGGTCGGCTATCTCGGTCACATCATATCCTCTGACGGAGTCAAACCTAACCATGACAATATCAAAGCTGTTGTAGACTTCCCGACTCCTAAGTCACCAAAGGATATCAAATCCTTCCTGGGCCTTGTCTCGTACTACCGCCGATTCATCTCTGATTTCTCTAAAAATGCCAAACCTCTAACCTTACTTCTGAAAAAAGATATTTTTCCCATTTTTATTGGGAAAACCAACAACAGGTTGCCTTCGACATTCTAAAGCAAAAATTAACCACTGCTCCCGTTCTTTGCTATCCCGATTTTACTAAACCACTCATATTTACGTGTGTCGGCTCTGATTACGCCGTTAGCGCTATCTTATCTCAGGGTCCTGTCGGCAAAGATCGTGCTATCGCATACGCATCCCGTACTCTAAACAAAAGTGAAATAATCTACAGCATCTTAGAAAAGGGACTTCTAGCAATCATTTTTGGTTGTAAAACATTTCGACCATACTTATATGATCGACAATTTCAAATTGTCACAGATCAGAAGACCCGAGTAGCAAAATGCAACGTTGGCGACTAATGCTCGAAGTATGAATACGAGATTCTTTATAGAAATGACAGACTTAACTCCGCCGCAGACGCTCTTTCCCGTCATCCTGTAAACCCTGTCATTCCAAAACAATCAGTAAAAGAAAATACTAATCCCGACCCGAGTCGTCGGTTCCTAATTTCGAGGTGTAGTGTAGTAAAGTGGACCGTGCTAAGTAAGCCAACCGTTGGAGTGAATTAGAATGTTTATCGCGAGTGGCACACTGTCTAAAAGGAGACGCTAGCACCTGGTTAAACGAGTGGACTACTAACGATCGTTCCTGGTCAAACTTCGTTAAAGAGTTCAAATTTCATTGCCTTCGGGAACTTGATTACGCGAATATTCTTTTGAAGTCATGAATACCACATCTGACAAGTTTACAACGTATGCCGAGTAAGCTCGCCGGTCGCTGCTGCGCCTTCGAAATTTCTATCCCTCGTTGCTATATGCCCGAAACGCAAAATATCGTAAGTTTGCAGCTTTATGTTTTCGCAGACGCGAGCGAACAAGTATACGCATGTGGGGCCTATTGGCGGTTCACTCTCGCAGACCGTAGCGTACACTTGTCGTTAATCGGGGAAAAAGGTCGTCTAGGTCCACTTAAGCCTGTCACGGTTCCTAGATTGGAATTACAGGCAGCCTTAATTGCTTCACGTTTTAGCGCATTAATAATCGACGCTCACAGACGGAAGCCCAACCAAACTTTCTATTGGTCGGACTCCTTAACTGTCTTAAGGTGGATTCAGAGTGAGTGACGCCTGTACGTTTTTGCTTTTGTATCTTTTCGTGTGGGGAAAATCGCCGAAACGACGAACATACAAGATTGGAACTACGTCCCCACAGCTTTAAACGTCGCAGACGACGCTACTTGTGAGACATCTTTAACGTCATCATCCCGGTAGTTTAGTGGCCCTCCATTCCTATTACTTCCACAGTCGGACTGGCCGCATGAACCACATATCAATTTCCCTCCGGTTACCGAAGAACTAAAGGCGATATCCGAATCGGTGGGACATATAACCCTAGAGCAGCGGCGTAACTTACCTTCACCGGTAGTTGCCGACCACCAACGATTCAGTAGGTGGATGCGTTTTCCTACGCGAGACAGCCAGAGCTCATCAATGCGCGAAAATGTTTCGGCCAACATTACGCCAAAATTTGATCTCACTGAGATTGCAATAAATACCCCTTACTCTCTGCTGAGGACTTGAAATTTGCCGAATTACATCTCCTTCTCAAAATCCAATCACTCATTTTCTGAGGAACTGATTCGCGTCCAAGCAGCACGCTCCATCCTATCCGATAGTAGGTTAAGGGACCTCGCGCACTAGGCAGCCTGGCTGCACAGCCAGGCTGCGGCAGCCAGTAAAACATATGACGTTGTATAGGAGCCCGCGCACTAGGCAACCACGAATTTCCGGCTGCGGCAGCCAATACAAAGCGCTTGTTTGCACGGCAGCCGGCTGGCTGCGCGCAGCCACAACGTGTGTAGGCGAATGTATGTGGCTGCGGTCAGTCTCCGCGCACTAGTTGTAGCAGCCAGACGTATTTTGCGTTCCGAACTTTGTTAAAATGACTTTCGATACAGAGAAATTTATTCGGGAAATTGAAAGCCGTAAAGCTATTTGGGACATAACATCAGAAGAATACAGTGATCGGGATTTAAAGAAAAGAAGATGGGAAGAAATCACGAACAAAATGTGCTCGGAAAATTTATCAGAAAATGAAAAAAATGAATTTGGTAAGCATGTATTTTTATTAATTGGATTATACAGTATGTATAATACAGAGTGATTCTGCAACACCAATCAATATTTTTGTAAGGTATCGCAGAATAACTCTGTATTAGTTATTGTTCTTTTTTGTACTAACTAGGTATTTTCAAATCAATGTTTTATTTGGATAAATAGGTAGGCACTATTCTAATGCATATCTGTTTTGCCATTCTAACGGATTTGCATTAGTAAAATAATCCGCAAATAAATCCCTATAAGATGCTGATGATCGGCTGCCTCTATTTGTGGGTGCAACGGTTATTTCCAGTTCTGGTGGAACGTACAGTGTGTCTTGAAATCTATACCCGTCTCTTTCTCGCACGTAGTTATGTAAGACACAGCAAGCTTGTACTATGGCTATTGCAAGTTCCTGTCTGACATTCTAGTGGACGGTGAAAAATTCTCCATTTGTTTGCTAAAATCCCAAACGTACATTCTATGTACCGCCTTGCCCGTGACAGTCTATAGTTGAAGATTCTTTTCTCCGCTGTTAAACTTCTACCTCCATAAGGTCTCATTAAATTTTCACATAAGCCAAATGCCTCATCCCCCACTATGACGTATGGCATCGGTACTCCATCACTTGATATGGGGCGCTTCTGCGGGATTTGTATATCTTTGTTGAGAAGTTTTTGATACAAAATGGATTCTTTATATATACATACAGTAGATGAGTCACTACATTTACCATAAGCTCCGACATCTATATATGTGAACTTGTAATCTGCATCGCATACAGCAAGTAAAACGATGGAAAAATATTTTTTATAATTATAGTACAGTGATCCTGAATCGCTGGGTTTTATCACTCTTATATGCTTTCCATCAATGGCACCAATGCAATTGGGATAGTTTGCATTTTCATCGAAACCTTTTGCTATTTCAAGCCACCTCTCTTCATTTAATTCTGGAAACGATGACTGTCTTAAATTCTCCCAAATCGCCATGCAAACTTCATATATGATATCTCGGACAGTTGTATGACCAATCCGATAATTATGACTCAATTCCATTAGAGAACATCCTGTAGCAAGATATCTGTAACAAAGAACATATATAATTTTCAGGTAAATCTCTACAGAGCAAGTGGAAGAACATCAGAACTAGTTACAGCAGGGAAGTAAAACGCAGAGCTGGTGTTAAAAGTGGATCAGCAGCTTCGCGCAAGAGTCCATACGTATATTTCGAACAACTTCATTTTCTTCGGCCCACCGTACTGATGAATGAAACTCATAATAGCATGGATGAAATACGTACTGCCGAAACCAACGCTAACAGCGGTAGTACTCAAGGTGAACGACCTGTTTCCAAAAAGAAGAAGACAAGTGACGACGATAATTTGGTGCAGGTATTAAGGGAAAGTATTGTAATGAGAGAAGAGCGTGAAAAACAGCAAGAGTCTGATTCAGATAGACTATTTATGCTTTCACTTCTTGATGATTTCAAAAATATCCCGAGACATCGTAAACTTTCTACAAAAATGGAGTTAATTGAAGTTATAAAAAAAGCTCAAATGGAAACTCACGATTCCGAATTTAGTCCGTTTCGCCAACGTTATATTGATTATGAACCAGGGACATCGGCCGCCAGATCATATAGACCACAAACATCGTTCAGTGGACAATATCGCCAAGGTCAAGGATACTCGAATGAATATGGACCGGAAACCACAAGCAGTGGGCAGTATCGCTTTGGATACTCGACACACTCGAATTATAGACCAGAAGCCACGACCGCTGAAAGCCGCCGTGGGTATTCTACGGCTGTTTCAGACAGGCAAGACAATACTGTTTATACTGATGCGTTATCACCAACTGACACAAATGCAACAGATACGTCTCAGGGTTCTGAATTACTAGAATTATTTACTACACAGGACAACTTGAACTAGGTAATTCATTACCATACCTACATGTAAGAAATAAATAATAAATGTTATGACTAATTAGCAATATCTTTCATTTTCGTACTCACCTCAAAGTTATTACCAGTTTTTCTTCAGGACTTATACAAGCTCGCATAGGAGTATCAGTGCCCTTGATTGAATTTCGTATTTTTTCCAAAAGGTTATCAAACGATTGCACTGACATCCTCGTGTAGTTAAAAAACCGGTCTGGGAATGCGCGAACATCTTTGAAATAGGTTTGGAATAAGCCTTTTGAGTCTCTTTCTAGAAAAAGAGGATGAATCTAGTGTCTTTTCTTTGTTTTGCGTTTTTTACGAGATAGGTAAGCAATAATTATAAGTTCTTCCACGTCCATATCGCTCGACGGAAGGATTAAGACTAGTCGTTGATTGGCTGCTTATCACTGGCTGCGCAAATATTCTGGCTGCCGCAGCCTGGCTGCGCAGCCAGGCTGCCTAGTGCGCGGGGGCCCTGAAGAACCTTGCTCTCTTCATCGGAGAAGACCATTTGCTGCACCTGTCTGGCCGTACTGCTGCTTCGGAAGTCGTCGAATCACACCCGATAGTTTTAGATGATAACCACCCTATCACCAGACTGATTGTCCATTTCTATCACATGAAATATGCTCATGGTAACATCGAACTGATGGTGAATGAGCTTCGTCGGAGGTATCACATCTTTGGTTTAAGACCGGCAGTCAGAAGCGAGGCGCAGAGATGTCAAGTTTGTCGCAACCGGAAGACCAAACCTGTGTGCCCACCACTAGGTGACTTGCCAGTCGCTAGATTAGCGCACTCTCAGCGGCCCTTCACTCACGTCGGACTGGACTACTTCGGTCCCCTAACTGTGACTATAACTAATGTGAATATTAAAATTGCAACATAGTAGTAATCAGTTGCCAAAAGCCATAAATTAACCTAGGCCTTGACAATATGTCATTCATATTTTTACGACCCTCTATATGTTTCGCAGTAAGATAAGAACACTAGTATAAAGAAGGCACATCTCGCTTCCAGCATCATTCTGTCAGTAGCCGTTGTTTAAGTCGTTGCTAAGTCTAGTAAAACTAAAATTGTAATATTGTGAAGAAATATAATCCTATTTTAAGTTAGATTGACATTTTATTTGAAAGTCCGCGTTGTCCTCAAATACTCCTCGCCTAGCTCAACCACCATCTGCGTTTACTGGCGCAGTCGGTTGGATTTGCTGCGTTTGGTACTCGAAAGTCAAAATCCGAGTAGAGAGCCAAACTTCGTCTCAAAGATTAAGCCAGCATAATCGCCCTAAGGCTCCTTTCATTCTGCAGCGTGTCGCCGGTCGCGTGCACGCGACCGGCGGAATTTCTATGAAGCTTCATAGTGGCTTTCATTGTACCGCGTGCTGCCGGTTGCGTTTTTGGACACGCCCGACCGGCCCAAATTCTTGACCGACGCCCGCGCGCCCCGCGTGTGCCGGTCGGCGCGCGGGCCAGTGCTGCATTGTAAGCTTTCACTGTTGGATGTGTGCGCGCGCGTTTTATGTACAATCATGGCGGCAATTGATACAGAGCAACTTATAAGAGAAGTTCAAAAAAGGCCTGCTATTTGGGACTTACGAAACCCGTTGTATAGAGAGAGGGATGTAAAACAGAGTTGTTGGGTGGAAATAATGAAAAAACTATTTGATGATGTGGACGACTGGACGCAGGAACAAAAACAAAAAACATGTAAGTAGAAATCATAGTTATTTATTACACAGCCTATGCAATACAATAGTCCTGCCATTCAACTCGTCCTACTTCTGAAATAAAATAATTTGCGTAGTGATCACGAACATCATTTCCAATATGGTTGTTCAGTATTGAATTATTTGAGTCAGCAAGTCCATGGATTACCAAAGTATCGTTAGGTTGGTAGCCATCTCGTGCTCGAATGAAATTGTGCAAAGCACAGCAACATTTTACGATATCGATTGCGAGATCCGTGTTCACATTGAGTGGTCTATGGAAAATTCGAAACTTATTAGTCAATATTCCAAAAGTGGATTCAATCATTCGTCTAGCACGACAGTGACGATAGTTAAAGATTTTCTTCTTATAATTGAGATTTTTTCTTGCATAAGGCCTCAAAATATTACGTGCAATTCCAAATGCTTCATCACCGAGTATCACATACGGAACTGCCGTACTCATTCCAGGGAGCGCTTTAGATGAAGGTAGATTGATAGTACCATTTTCAATTTTTTTCATAAGTGACGATTCTCTAAATATCCCTGCGTCAGAATTTTTACCCGGTGCTCCCACATTTATATGAGGTCTGTTCAAAAAGTTCCCGGAATTTTTGAATTGCGCGCGTCTGGAGAGTCCGGTGGTCAAAATTTTTTTTTTATTGTGTTGGTACACATGTCCCTAATGTATGGTGAAATTTTCAGCTGTATTCATTGTTTACATTCTGTCTTGTAGCGGCTAGTGTAGACGTGTTTTTTTGAGCTCGGCGATTTTTGTTAGTTTAAACAATGGAACAATTGAAGAGTCAAAGAATTTGTATTAAATTTTGCGTGAAAAATGAAATAAAGTGTAACCAAGTGTGCGAAATGTTACAGAGAGCCTACGGTGAGTCTGCTATGAAAAAAAAAAGTGTTTACGAGTGGTATAAGCGTTTCCAAGATGGCCGCGAAGACGTTGAAGACGACGAACGCTCCGGTCGACCCAGCACGTCAATAATCGAAGAAAATGTGAGAAAAGTGGAAAAAATGATTATGGATGATCGCCGAATCACAATTAGAGAAGTTGCTGATGAAGTTGGCATATCAGTTGGCTCATGCCATCATATTTTTTCAAATGTTTTGGGCATGAAACGAGTGGCAGCAAAATTCGTTCCAAAACTGCTGAATTTTGATCAAAAAAACAAACGCATTACCATCGCTCAGGAGCTGTTAAACGACGTCAACGACGATCCAAATTTACTTGAAAGGGTCATAACTGGTGATGAAACATGGGTGTACGGTTATGATGTCGAAACAAAAGCACAATCGTCCACGTGGAAGCACTCAACGTCACCAAGAGTGAAAAAAGCACGTCAAGTTCGATCAAATGTCAAGGTTTTGCTTACTGTTTTCTTCGATTACAATGGCATAGTGCATAAAGAATTCTTGCCCAAAAGGTCAAACCGTCAATAAGGAGTATTACCTTGAAGTAATGCGACGTTTGCGTGAAGCAATTCGAAAAAAACGCCCCGATTTATGGAAAAACAATTCATGGGTTTTGCACCACGATAACGCACCTGCTCATTCATCGTTGCTTATTCGTGATTTTTTGGCTAAAACAAGACTGTAATCATGCCCCAACCTCCTTATTCACCAGATATCGCTCCGTGTGATTTTTTCCTGTTCCCAAAGTTGAAGAGACCCATGAAAGGACAGCGTTTTTCATCGATTGAAGAGATAAAGGCAGAATCGCTGAGAGTGCTACAGAGCATTACAAAAAGTGACTATCAAGGGTGTTTCGAAGACTGGAAAAAACGCTGGCATAAGTGTATTATATCTAGGGGGGATTACTTTGAAGGGGACCATATAGATGTAGACGAATAAATAAATATTTTTTTAGAAGAATGAGAATTCCGGGTACTTTTTGAACAGACCTCGTATATTTAAAGTTATAGTTTGCATCACACATTGCTAGTAAAACAATTGAAAAATAACCCTTGTAATTAAAATTGAGTGAAGCAGTATGTTGTGGCATTATCATGCGTATGTGTTTGCCATCCAGGGCTCCCACGCATTGCGGAAAATTTGTATTCTTCTCAAATCCTGTAGCGATTTCAATCCATTCACTATGTTCATTCGGGAACTTTAAAACTTCATCTTTTAAAGTAACACAAATAGCTTGGCATACTTCTTTCACTATTCCACTGATTGTAGAAATCCCCATACGATAAGAGTAATGTAGATCAGTAAATGAGTTTCCAGATGCAAGGTACCTGTAACATAATAAATTTAATTGTTTCAGTAAAGAGTATACTTCAGAGATGGAAAAGCGCGAGAGATCAATACGTGCGTTACAAAACGACGATAAAATTTAAAAAATCGGGTTCTGGTGCTAACACTAAAAAGAAATATGTTTTTGCTGACTGTATGTCATTTTTGAACCCTGTGACCGATTTAAGCGATGTTCACGAATCCGTGCCTGATGAAATTGCATCAAGTTCACAAAATAACGACCCATTGTCACAAAAGGATACTCCACGTTCAGAAAATGATTTGCCGAACAAAAAAAAAAATAAAGAGAAATACACAAGAAATGAATACATTTGAGAAGCATTTAGTTGAAATGTGGAAATCCACTAATAATCTTTCTGGGGATGAAGACGTAGCATTCTTCAATTCGATTCTACCTGCAGTTAGAAAACTTGACTTTGAAAAAAAATATTATTTCCGGAGTCAGGTTCTACAACTACTGGTTGGAATTAACCAAGATTCAAGTGCTAGTTCCAGCCCAGCTCAGTACCCATCTAGAAGTGCTTATGAAGCCATGCCAAGTACATCGATAGTATCTCCAGAGAGTCAGAACAGCCGTGATACAGAAGATTCATTTGTTTTTGATTTCACAACACTTTAACTTATTTTTTTTAACTATTTGTGATTATAAGCTCGTTATAGAAGACTATGGTTTTTTATTGTTTTAGTCGAAGTAAGGCTGTGGGCTGATTATGTAACTCTGTTGCTAACAATTATTGATTGAAATTGACATATGGTTGCAGTTAAATGGCTGCTTTAAAAAGATAGTTGACACATTTCAATCAAAAGTTGTTAGCAACCATGAAGTAATAGATAGAGTATTACTCCATGTTAGCAACATAGGCCTTAACCAGCACTCTGATACCTATCTAGTAATAAACAAATGTGATGCGTTTGATAAAGAAAGTTTAATACACATACCTTATTGTGACTGCCAGGCGTTCCGTGGGTGTTATAGGTATTCGGAGTAAACTAGAGTGTGCTATCTTATTTTCAATTTTAAAAATCAATACGTCAAACGTTCTTATTGACATCCTAAAATAATTGAAAAATTTATTTTCATCTTCCTGCAATTGCGAATACAGTGTTACGAATGTACCACTCAACAAACGCTTAGAAGTTATAGGATGCATGAACAATTTTTCTTTTCGGCTGGCACGGCGTTTTTTGCTGTGATAATATAGTGCAGAAATCAAAATAACTGTTTTTTTATTAACTGTATCCATGACTGGTAAAGTACGTGACTGTACACGTCCAGCCCGGTCGAGTGCACACGCCAAACTGTGAAATGCCAACTCAACCGGTAGCGCCTGCACGCGACCGGCGACACGCTGCAGAATGAAAGGAGCCTAAACAAATTTGTACACGCATCAAGAACTATCCACATCGAGCTGTCTTCAAAGTCGTCCCATCTTCAAGGTGATACGAACAAGAACAACCAGCACGGCGAGACACCGAGAAGAGGCACCGGCATCACTATCACAGGCACTGCAGAATCGGTGAGTCGATAATTTTCTTATGAATCCGGACACAAAACATCAACAACGATAATCCATCCAGGTGGATCGGATTGCATCTATAATCGGACAATTTTAAGAGCTGCCATTCCTTTAGTTCGAGGTCTTATTAGAAAATTAGTAGAACTTTATAACGAATTTGTATATTCTTTGAAACAACACCTCATAATAACGTCCATCGTGTATAATTTCTGTGTCACTATTAAATTATCTAGAGCAACAAAGGATTAGTAGTAATAAAATCTTTAAATATATTATTTTTAGGACTTACTTGCGAATGTTGATTGTTTAGGTAACAAATTTTAAATCTAAAATTATTAAATTTATGCCATCAGGCGGCGCAGCCTGCAAATATATATTATATTGAATTGTAATACAGGTAGATAAGCCTGGGAAGAAAGTAAAATGGAAATGAGTAATTATTTTCATCTATTGGCAACGGTCCTGGTGCAGGAATATTTAGTGCATCTTCCTCAATAAGACGCTTCATAGATGAAACTCTGAAAATACCTGCGTCACTATTTCTACCTGCATATCCCACTTCTATCATTCGATTCGATTCAAAACAGACGAATCCACCTGAAGCAGGGAACCTGCCATCCACTTCATTAGAGAATACATCTGATATGTCAAACGACCTGCCAGACGACGTGCCCGCCGAGTCCGGGCAACCTACTGAGCGCTGTGATATAGAACCTACACCTTCCAGTACACAAGATAATATTCAAGATAATCCAACCCAACATTCTTCTAACCCAAAACGGAAGAACTATTCATTGCACGAGACTGATAAACATTTTATTAATTATTTAAAGACTCAGACTCTCAGACTTCCGCGGACTCTGTTATGTCGTTTTTGAATAGTCTTGCACCAGAGTTAAGAGAAATGAATCTCGAACAATTCAAAATATTCAAGAGACGTGTGCTAAGCCTTATTGATGACATACTGAATCCATCTTCTACTACGCCTGAAAGTGCAGCAACGAGTCAATTTATTACGTTAAGTAATGAAACGTCCCATCAAACAGTATATTCTCCAATATCGCAGTACACAGAATATGGTAGTCCATATGTGCAACCAGTAGAAACACCTAATCCTCTGGACTTCAGCGGAATATCTACAGGAACTCCATCAGACTCTATGCAACCAGAACAAACACCTAATCCTCAGTATTGCAGCGGAACATCCTCTACAGAATACACTCCTGTAAACCAAGATGTGAATTTCAGAAACTTCGTATGATAGCTTTGTTTACATACCTAAAATGTTTAAGTTTTTTTTATTCTTTAATAGTACCTAACATTTAATTTTTCATAAATATAATAAAAATAAATCTTTAAAAATACTTACATAAGTGTTATTAATAGCCTTTCTTGAGGACTCACACATTCTCTCATATTAGTATTCTGTTTCTGCAACTGAGGTGTCATTATTTCTACAAGCTCAAGATATGTAGTTTTGCTAATACGATAACAATCCAAAAACTTTTTATCAGTTTCTTGTAATTCTTTAGCAGCCACAAACATACGACAGTTGATATTCTTCTCGATGTAGGGATGTATCCACATAGTTCTTCTTTTGCGCCTTCTTCTTTGTCGAAGATACAAATACATAACCACAATTTCTTCGTCGCTCGAAGAACTCATTTTGCAGACGTCTGTTCTCAAAGAAAACCGAAATGATTGTGGTTGCACCGTGTGATGAAAACGGTTGAAACTGGTTTCATACTAATAATTTCAAGAGGGTTTCGTTGCAGTTGCGTTTCACCGTGTGTTCTGGGCCTTAGTGCCAAAAAAGGCAAATGCGTCAGGTGTATTTCACCTGACGATTTCAAAAATCGAATGGTAGTTGACTATAGGAAGTTGAATGAAATAACTTGTGGTGACAGATATCCGCTGCCAAACATAACGGATATTTTTGACAAATTAGGGGATAGCATGTATTTTTCAACCCTTGATTAGCAAGCGATTATTATCAAATTGAAGTATTTGAATCAGATAGAGAGAAAACAGCATTTAGTAGTGATGGTAATTATAGTGATGTTTTTTAATTCTTAAAAATTTACATTACCAAAAGATTTTCAATCAATTCCGACTCTTTCCTATACAAAAACAACTTCTAAATTTGCTTTTTCAAACAGAAACGGACTTGTCCTGTTGAAAGTTGAATAAAATTTAGCTTTATTTCGGTTTTCAATCAAAACCGGACATAAATAATAGAAATATTTTCGTAGTGATGGATTTTCAAATAAAACCGTAACTTGTCCATTAAAATTAACTAATATTTTTATGTGGAAACACTTCTTTAATTATGGCAACTAATTAGAGAAAAAAAGTCAAACCAGCTGTACCGATTTGTTGTTAAAAAGGTTGTAATTGGAGTTTTGCTTTTAAAATGGACGAAAACGAGTCTACTGTTGTTGATATTAATGATGGCACACGTAAAAGAAAAAAAAAGGTACGGGCTGCTTCTAACAACACGAATACAAAGTAAGTATTATTAAATTTGTCAGTTACCTACATTGTGAGTTTGAGGTTATGTTGTCCAATTCAAACCTAATTCATTTTGTTTTAGGTAACTTTGAATCTGTCTGTGATCATAAGAAGGGGAAATTTAAATGCCAAACTTTAACAATTAACGAAATTGTTTACAACCGCAAGTTGTTGTATGAAAAACCAATAAAAATGAACAAGATGTATACAACTACTTATTGCGATTTATATCACCATGTCCAATCGAGAGGGAACGGTCGAGGGCAACATCTAGGAAACATCAGAGAAATAAATACTTTGTGACTTTCTTTTTTTTGAGAGATTCTAAACGTATTATTAAAGTGTGCAAGAAATTATTCTTAGCTGCCCTTGGTTTAGGTAAGCACAGAGTCAATACCATTGCAAGCAAAATATTTGAGGGGAAAACGCCACATGATAACCGAGGAGGAGATCGAAAAAGTTTTAAAAGCATAGATAAAAAAGAGAGTGTAAAAAGATTTTTGGCTGTGTTGCCAGCTAAGGAATCACATTATAATAAAAGAAAATCAAAGCAAGTTTATCTGTATTACGAGTTAAACATAAGAAAACTGTGGGAATTGTACAATGCCGCCGTTGATGATGATCTGAAAGTTACTGAAACAATGTTTCGACGAGTTTTCGAAAATGATTTCAATATTGGGTTCTTTTCTCCATCTTGCGATGTTTGCAGCACCTGTGAACTGTTGTAAAATAAACAAAAAATTGAAAATGATCCCTAAGAACTTCAATCACTAAAAGTACAGCTTCGTGTACACAAAATAAGGGCTAAAAGATTTTTAGAACTTGCTAAAACAAACCCAGAAAATTCATTGACAATCTGCTTCGATCTTCAGCAAATCCAATGCCTCCCAAAGACTCCCATTCAAGAATCTTTTTATTTGAGGCAAATTGGACTGTATGCATTTTGTGTTACAGACATGCCTTAAAACCAAGTCAAAAAAGGATCGGCAGAAATAGCGTCTGCCCTCTTAACGTACCTAAATTCTGCCGATTTATCGGGAGTTGAAGTTTTGCGCCTTTTTGCTGATGGATGTGGAGGGCAAAATAAAAATTCTCACGTAGTGCATATGTTGATTTTTTGATTAAACATTTAGCATATGGGCTTGAAGGCCTAAATGTAAAGCTATACTCAAATATTATCCAATTCCAGCAATATCACATACATTCAGGACATATCGCAAATAAAAATAAAATAAAAAAATATTTATTTGGTCAATAGAAGTCAAATATATGTTAGTTTATGGTGTTCTCTAACTTCCCCTCTAGGATTCCCTGTAAGTGAGCTTCCTATTACTATCAAGAGTAAGTCATAAAAAAAATTACCTTAATTTGAAGTTTTGATATTATTGCTTGACAGACTTCGGGAATCAATGAGGAAAGAAGTTGTGGTGTAATTTTAAACAGTTCTCCAGGGCTGAAATAACTTTCTCCTGTAGCTAAAAACCGCAACGTTACTGCCAACCTCTCTTTAGCGGGTATAGCCTTTCTCCAGCCAGTATTTTTTTGCTAATGTACACTTCAGTACTCGCTAGCAAAAATTCAAAATCTTCATATGTCATTCTCAGAAACCCAAAGAATATACTATTGCGCAAACGTTGACATCCCACATCATCTTTTTTATACTCTTCTATCATTACAGTACCGTTCTGCCATTTTCTATTTTGTAAACTTGGGCGCACCCAAAACCTTCTCGTCCTTTTGTATTTTTTTCTTATTAAAATATACTACTCAAAACAAAATAAGGGCCACGAGGTATTTTTTCATTTTGGTGTAAATTATTAAACATTTACATATTGAAAGTAGTAAAATATTGAGTATACAAACTCTTTGATACCTAAACTTTTTGATATTGTAGTATTCATCTAATGCTGGCAACAATTTTAAATAAAATTTGATTTAAATTTTTTTTTGAAAATTTTGATTCCATTTTCTTTGACGTTTTGCTTTCCTTAGCTTCTTGGTTTATTAGAAATTATCAGAGTTCATTGATATCTCGAGTCAGAAACAGCTTTTGCAATATGCCACAAGCACGCAGGCGTCATATGGACTCGCTGACAGCAACCAGAGCCGTTACAATGATTGAAGAAGGTCATTCGCAGCGATCTGTGGGTTTGCAATTGGGATTTTCTCGAAGAGCTATTCAAAATCTATGGAATCGTTTCCAAGAGACCGGCAGTGTTAGAAGAAGACCTGGTTCGGGCAGAGTTCGCAATACAACAGCTCAAGAGGATCGTTACATTCGATTAAGTGCGCGCCGAGATCGCACAACGACGGCCCGCAAGCTGCAAAATCGTTTACGGCTCACAACGGGTACTCGTGTCAGTGACCAAACTATTCGTAATCGATTGCATGAAGACCAGCAGGCATCAAGAAGGCGAGTTGTCCGTATTCCATTAACCAGAAATCATCGTGCAAATCGTTTAAGATTTTCCCGTCAACATTTGGACTGGGACATAAACCAATGGGGCATGGTGCTCTTTACAGACGAATGCAAAGTTAAATTTTTTAACGACGATCGGCGTATTAGAGTATGGAGAAGACGCGGCGAGAGATTTTCAGAAGCCTGCATCCATGAAGTCGATCGTTTTGGTGGTCCAAATGTAATGATTTGGGGCGGGATAAGCTTACACGGCAAAACTGAGCTCGCTATTTTAAATGAGGGTACTGTTACTGCTCAGCGGTATATTGAGGAAGTCGTCAGACCACATGTGATCCCATTTGCCCAGCGAGCGGGTCCTGGATTCATTTTGATGCAAGACAATGCTCGTGCACACACGGCTCAAGCGACTCGGTTTGTACTGGAAGCGTCTCAAATTCAAGTCTTGCCGTGGCCGGCGAACAGTCCGGACTTAAATCCAATAGAGCACATGTGGGATCAGTTGAAACGAAGAGTTAGAGACGGTGATCAGGAAATCCACAACCAACAGCAACTCATCAACGCTGTTAAAAGGGCCTGGGAAGAGATTCCAATGGAAAATGTCAGGCATTTGATTGAGAGCATGCACTCCAGGCTTCAGGAGTGCGTAACGAAACGAGGGGGGCATACCCGTTACTAAAAGATGAGCATGGAGTATTTTCTTTTGTTTTCAGTAACTTTACATTGTTTTTATTTTTAACCTTAAATGTGTTTTTTCTTTCAAAAGCAAATAAACTTTTTAATCATTATTATTGGAATAAATTTATTGGTCTACACGGTAAAAACAACATTAGTTTTCGTTATGGCGTCGTATGGCGTATGACTTCGTCCTAAGGCGTTTTCGCCAAGGAAGGATTTGGAATGTTTCATACCCGGCTGCTCTTTCCATTCGATGCCGTGCCTGTTACTTAACCTAACCAACAGTAAGGATTTTTTATGCCGACCGATTGTATAATTCTGCTGACTAAATAATAGTTTTGCTGACCAAATATTTATATTGTTATACAAACAAATTATTTCCAATTAAATTGTATACTTATAAAATACAATTTCAATTTTATATTATTGTTTGAATGTTTTTATGAACTACATGTTAAAGTAATATATATTTATTTAGTGTATTGTTTTATTAAGTTGTTTGCACATACCCGTGGAGTAAATGCATACCAATGTAACTGCATCTTGTTTGCATTTGATCTGTATGCATATGTATCGATATTTCTTGAAGCTTAGGTATATCAAACATACAAGCAAAAAGTTTGTGTACAATAGGTAATGGAGCATAGAGAGCAGTAAAATCCTCCAGAAACCTAATCACGTCTCCATGTTTTGACTGCCAGCTCCAAGGGGGTAACAAGAAAAGCTAATACAACCATCTATTTGATAATTATTTTTACCAAAAAAAAATATAAAAAAAATCTGCAAACAAGTCTTGCACTTTTCCGCCAAAAAGTCCTAAAATATCAAAATTAAAGGATATTAAAACAAAATATCTTTATTCTTATAAATTTTTTCTTAATAAAAAGTTATTATTAAACTTAGCACTTTAACACATTATTAATAGTCTATGTAGCTTGGCAAAGCTAAAACACTTGCGCTGGGAATCATCATCATCCTCAGCCTTCATTCAGCCCGCCTTCAGACATAGGCCTTCTCCAAACGCCCCCACTTCTATTTGTCGCTAGATGTTTTTTTTAAATATCTCACGGGTAAGCACAGTGCCCTCATCTCCTTTGATGATAAATGATGACGGAAACGCACTTCACCCGGAATCCTCAACTACTGAGGCACTGGCTATCTTATTTATAGCTGCCGGAACACAACAATGCTACATTGATGTTATGGCGACATATTCAGATAAAATGTTACCCCCACTGGGAATCGAACCCGGGACTTCTGGGTCTGAGACCGGTGGTCTTAACCACTAGACCACAGACACGGTTAAAATATCCTCCACCCATCTGAGCGCTGAGCAGCCCCGCAGGCTAATTGCACAATAGCAACGCGACTCCTACTAGTTGCGGTTACTACAATCGGTCTGTTTCTTTTAGACCGCCGTCATGCACTTTTAGTACTTCAATCGCTCACTTGTGGCGCTATCGAAGCGTTCTACGTTCCGTAATACGAAATGGGTTTTCGTAGCGAAAAATTGCAAATTATTACGAATGCGACTATCACTTCAAAGATTGGTAAAAAGCCTGTCATGTGTTTTGTCATTGTTCTTCTGGGCCATATGTGGTTATCCATCCTTGCAATATGTCAACGTCTCTCAATTTTGTTCTTGTGCTAGAAATAGCTTCTAGAACACGATTCTTCAGACTTTACGCGCAGCTGTGGTGAAGTGCTCTCACATGGCCAGCGAGCGCAGCACGCTGAGCGAAGCGAGCGGGGCACGATATGCAAGCGAACGGCCTCTCCCCGGTGTGAGTGCGGAGGTGATTCGTGAGGATCTTGTTAGTCTGCCAACAAAACGAATTTGAAGATAACTTATTATGGTTCAATACTCAATACTCAATATTATGGTTATAGTATATAAGTTTCGAGGCCGGCTACCGGACACCACGCTGCGTCCCACGTCGCCGTCTTAACGTGCAGCATAGTTTTTAATTTATATATATTATTTGTATGTATGTTAGTCTGTAAGTAAGGTATCTAGTAATGTATATCCGCATTCTTTGACGCGGCCCTGTCCCTAATACGCATTAATATTAATATTTTCGCCGAATTACCTTTAAAAACATATAAAATTTATAACTTGTCGGAAAACAGATTATAAATTTTATCTCCTATTGTAACATAATTGAATAACGTGTCATAGGCATAGCAAACCTGGTTATTTACACAAATCGTAAATATTTTATAGTTTTGTTTTTCCAAAACCCTTCACACCTGATTAGTACACGTTTTCCAATTATCTTGGGTATAAAAGCTGATTACACAGAGCCACAAGCTCATTCCCACCGGCGTAGTCTCCACTGAATATAGTTGTTGTAATAATCTCTTGTAAAAGTTTAAATTATAAAGAGTAACTCAAAACTCCAGTTGTTCGATAAATTCCTAAATATCTGCAAACTCCGAAGACAGTTCCAACACTTGCCCGAACAGCTACGACGGCGAAGCTCTTACTATCTATTATATGGGCCTATTTGTATTTTACCATCTTGTACAATGTTTTGTTGCCTGAAATAAATAAATCTATTCTATTCTATTCTGTAAGCAAGCACGCGGGCCCAGTGCGGATCGATAGATTTTTACTAACAACCGGAACAAACAGCTTTACGTGCCTTCCGAAACACGGTGGAGTTCCAAGATGATAAATTTTTGGTCACCCATCCGATGACCGGCCTTTGCGAATGTTGCTGCGCCATCAAGCTCCTCTCCCTTATTCATAACTAACTTGCATTATTTAATTTATTTTTATCCTTATATTTTAACAAGTAATAAAAAAAGTCGTCATAATACTACCTACATAATGTCGGCTTCAACATTGATATGGTTAAAATAACATGTTTAAAAAAAAAATTTTGAGTGAATATTAACAAAAGTGTACATTTTAAAAAGGTTCCTGTCCTCATTACTAAAACGGGTGTAAAACATTCATTCAATCATTAATTAAGTTAATAGTCATAGTTTTGCGTCTAATGTTAATTTGTATAAATGTACCTTTATATTAATTTGTATTCCTTTGTGTTACTGATTTTGTAAAATTCCATTGTTTCTTTTAAGTGATGTAAATATTTTTTGATATTCACTATTTTGTAAATTTTTCCAAAATATATGTCACAAAGCATTTTGTCTTACTTTTAAATGGTCGTACTGAAAAACATGATTTTTAAGTTAGGCCCCTAATTTTGATAGGCAGCGATTTATTAACGTACAGACGTAGACCTAGTAGACCAGTAATATGATTTGAAATAAACCTTTTTAGAAGAAGCTTAGTACTTTTTTCCTTAACTGTACCACTTTGATTTCGCGTGATAAAAACGCGTCGAGGGAATCAGCAACGGGGGGAATCAGCAGTAACCCGACGCCTGCATATCCTTTGCAAAACTGTCAAATTTCTACAATAAATGTTCAACCATATACCATAGACATAAAGTTCAGTCTATTGCGGAAAGAAATTTGACAGTTTGTGGTAGTCTGACGTGCAGGCGTGTGTACAAGAAGAATAACTATCATCATCATCATCATCATCATCATCATCATCATCGTCATCATCATCATCATCATCATCATCATCATCATCATCATCATCATCATCATCGTCATCATCATCATCATCATCATCATCAGTCTACACTAGTCCACTGCTGGATAAAGGCCTCTCCAAGTGCACGCCACTGAGCACGATCCGCGGCTACTCTCACCCAGCTCTTGCCAGCCACCTTGTGGAGATCGTCGCTCCACCTAGTATGAGGGCGTTCTACACTACGTTTGCCGATACGCGATCTCCACTCGAGAACTCGTTTACCCCAACGGTTGTCGGTTCTGCTGCTAATATAACCGGCCCACTACCTATTCAGCTTGCTGATCCGATGGGCTACTTACTCACATTAATCATACTCACAGTAAATCCCCTACCGCACATATAGCAGATTTTATTTTTCGGCGGCAATATACCATCATGGATTCTCCTTTTATGTTTCACTAAGTCGGCGTTTCTGACGAAATTCTAAAACAAATGTTCAAGAACCTTACTATTTCGAGTCAAAAGTAATAGATTTCTAAAATATTTGTGAGCACACGGGTCATATTGTTCGTTTCTGACGAAATTCTAAAACAAATGTTCAAGAACCTTACTATTTCGAGTCAAAAGTAATAGATTTCTAAAATATTTGTGAGGGCAAGGAGAAGTAATTGCAGCACTGATGTACAAACACTTTTAACTCAACACTTTATGAGGATATAGTCCAATAATTTGTTGAAAACCGTTTGATGTTCTTTGCGTAGTAATAGTTTTATAATAATAGATCTTCTATGCGTGTGTATGTTATTGAACTTGTTGAGGTGCAAGGTTCCTGTTCCATTAGGTAGCCATGCAAAATAAATACTACGACTTTCTTCGATAGCTGAACGTAATGTGAGCGTCGTCCACATACGGACGTGACGGGCGAGCGAGAGCGAGTGGTCTGCCCGCGGCTGGTGGCGATAATGGCGTCGTAGTGAGTGATGTGCCACGCACGTAGTGTTGGCAACAAGACTCCTTCTAAACGGCTGGACCGATTTGACTGAAATTTTCTGTGTGTGTTCAAATGGATTCGAGAATGGTTTAGATTTACAATTGGACCCGGTAGGTGGCGCTGCTATAGGGGTCCATCATGGGATACTGATGTTTTTAAGCGGTCGAATGATTAGTTTGTTTTGTTGTCATGGAAACTGTCAAAGCGGTGCGAAGTCCGCGCCGGTCAACTAGTAGTTGTATAAAACCGTTATTATCACTAAGAATTGATACTTTATTGCACATCCTGGATACCATGTACTTCCACAACTACGCACTACACATTTATGGATCATTTTACTGCAAACAAGTGTACAGACGCCTGCACAGTTGGATATACTCAGTAATCTGAGTTACGTCAAGCGAGCTGTCATGGTCCGTAACTGCCAGTGCCATTCGGTTCACCATGGTATAATACAGAAGCGCCGTCATATTTATTTATTTAAATATTGAAGCAACAAATAAATATACATATTAAACAATTGAATTTATTTCATTTAATTATGTGTGTGTGTGTGTGTGTGTGTGTGTGTGTGTGTGTGTGTGTGTGTGTGTGTGTGTGTGCGTGTGTGTGTGTGTGTGTGTGTGCGTGTGCGTGTGCGTGTGCGTGTGCGTGTGCGTGTGCGTGTGCGTGTGCGTGTGTGTGTGTGTGTGTGTTTTATGTTTTTATGTATGTTTGTATTTAATACATACCTTATTACAATCTTCGCATCTGTATTTATACTGCTTCAAGTGCACCAAATTGTAATGATCTTTCATGTAAATTTTCTTGGAGAAAACCTTCCCACAGTCCGGGCATGGTACTCTATAAAACAGGGGAGTAACAATTAATGAATAATGACAAGACTTGACAGATCTACATTCGTAGTAATAGAGAATGCAATCCCGCGGATCCACAATCCCGCAAAAGCGGGATCCCGCATTGAATTTGCAGGATTACAAATGCGGGATTGCGCGTGCGGGATCCGCAAGATTTGCAAGATTTTATTGTTTCCAACCCAAATTGACATAACATTGTGTACGGCACGATTTCACGAATTCACGATAATAGGGGGATCCTCAAATCGAAGTACGTATCTGGCAGACATGTGAGTCGAGTGACGAGAAATTACCCTCTGTACGGGGATTCCCCAAAATATCTGTCGCGCGCGTGATTTTATGCTCTGCTTGCTTGCACATTTTAGTCGTGCTCGTGAATTCGTGAGTTTCGTGACGTAATTACTGCGCGTAGTTTATAACAAGCGATTTAACTTGATATAAACATTCTAAATAAAGTTGAAATCGGGAACTTAAAAATGAGTGCTAACGTGAGGAGTGCTGAAGTGAACAGCAGTCTAAAGCCGCGGATCCACCGCAACGCACGGAGAGAATACGCACGTGCGTCAAGCTTCGCTTTGCAAGAAAATACATGTGATTGTATCCACTGCAATCCACGGACACGCTACGCATGAATTGACACACGTGGCTTCCTCGAATATGTGCGCACGTAGCTCAACGCTGGCAACGCCATGCACGCTGTACACGCGTTACACGGAAGCGGGGCGGGGTAGTGGGGTGGGGGACGAGCGCGGGGAAGCGACGCCTGCACCATTTTGTCGATTCCTGTTCACAAACTCAGTTCCAATGTCATTTTGTAAGATTATTCACGAAACGCGTAGTTTCCACAAGACATATGACTCAAAACTGTGCTACGCTAAAGTTGTACATAGTCGTAATGTAATTTGTAATCCATACGCCGCGTGTCCGTGCACAGCGTGCGCTGCGTGTATAGCGTGTGTTGCAGTGGAAACGTTGACCCACGTAGTCAAACAAATGAATCCATGCGCCGCGTGTCCGTGCACAGCGTGCGCTGCGGTGGGTCCGAGCCTTTATGCCGCTCTCCCCTTCCGTGACTGGCCCACGCTACGCTGCGCTTCGTTCGGAAAAAAAATAACTTAACCTTACCAACAGTAAGGATTTTTTATGCTGACCGATTGTATAATTCTGCTGACCAAATAAAATTTTGCTGACCAAATATTTATGATGTTGACCAAATATTTATTCTATAATACAAATAAATTATTTCCCTTTTATAAATACTTAATTCAGCTTAAGTAATAATAAATAATAAATAAAATAAAATACAAGTACTTTTTACTTGGTAGACAAATGGTGTTACCTGACTTTTCGCCTAGGCTTATGCCGAATGCTGTTCGCCAAGTGCCACTTGTACCGGTACGCGTCTGGGTATCTTTTATCGCATTCAACGCAGTACGCCGCCGCCGCCGGGGGACCATGCCTCACTTTGTTGTGTAACCATAGACCGTTGTAGCGAGCAAAGCGTTTGTTACAGGGCTTGCATTCAAATGGCGAGTGCTTTTTCCTAAACAAAAACAATACAGAACTATGTGACCCAGTAGTGCCCAGTACATCCTAGCGCAGGTTCTGCTCTCTCACAACGTCTACGCACAGACGCACGCCTGCGCATTAACCTATCGAAAACTGTCAAATTTCTTCTATAAATAATCAACCATATTTCATCCAAGTACAGTTCAAATTCTATAGAGGTAATTTGACAGTTTGTGGTAGGTTTACAAACATTACAGGAAGACATTACATTATTGATGAATCTTTGGTACCATTTCGAGGACGAATAGTTTTCCGCCAATACATAAAGTTGAAGAGACACAAATATGGCATCAAGTTATTTAAATTATGTTCCAATCTAGGATACACACTAAAACTTCAAGTTTATTGCGGAAAAAAGGACGAGACTGAACACACAACGCCCAATAATGTTGTTATGTCTCTTATAAAAGGTTATCTGAGAAAAAGACACTTTTTACTGACAACTGGTACACAAGTGTAGATTTGGGGAAAAAAACTTTTAGCAGAAGATACTCATCTTGTAGGAACGTTACGGAAGAACAGAAAAAATTTGCCGAAAGTGTTATAACAGGAAGCCTGAAGAAGGGAGAGTTTCGAGCAAAGAAAAATGAAGACAAAATGACTTGTATGAAATGGAAAGATAAGCGTGACGTTTATTTGCTATCGACAAAACACGGTGTTGCTTTTTCAAGAACGGTCAAAAGAGGCAAAGAAATCATAAAACCGAAAATCGTGGTGGATTATAATAGTGCCAAATCAGCTGTGGATCTTTCGGATCAAATGATTGCCTATTCGACACCGCTTCGCAAAACCATCAAATGGCATAGAAAATTAGCTGTGGAATTGCTATTAAATACAGCTTTGCTCAATTCCTACATAATCTATAAAGAAACAACTAAATCCAAAATAGGCATAGTAGATTATAGGAAGATATTGTGCAAATATTTTACACAATCAGGCAAAGAAAATTGCGAGCCAGAAGTGTCATTCACTCGTAACAAGAGGCAGAAGCACGAGTTGGCTAGAAAAGAAGGAGCAGTAAAGAAAGCACGAAAATACTGTTCAAGATGTTATAAAATAAATGTAGAAAACGTGGACAGAGTATTCGCTAGAAAAAAAAAAAAGATAAGTAGTTACATACTGCCACCAATGCCCAAACCAACCTCATTTTTGCATAGAAGTTTTAATTTTGAACATAAATAATTTTGTAATTAAACTATATAATATTATGTTCTCTTCTGTAGTATTTTTCCTATAATTTGTTATTGCTTTTGTCAAAAAATAAAATAATTTTAAAAAGATCATTGTGTTTCATTAAGTTTTTCATTAAAATGTATGAAAAATAATTTTCAAGGATTCCAAGTCGCAGGCCACTCCGAACATACTTTGCTTGGGGCCGCGTCAGTTATTTCTGATAATCTCAAAATCAAGTCTAAAAGCGTGCCAGATGGCTCACTGGTCTCATTTAAAGTTGACACTACAATGTCAGGCACCAATGACTGACGTGTGTTATATAATCACCACGCCGCATCAAGATGACGAAGCCAAGACCACCCCTTGAGATGACGCCACCATGTCCATCCCACGGGCACTCAGACACCGATAACAAACAACGCATCATACCATTCCCTGGCGCCTTATAACGTTGTCTCTGCGAACCCTCGCACAATAGCAAACTGTATCTTTATAGCAACTTATCTATCTACTATTGTATTACTTTAGCATAGTCGTAATTGTAAACTATCTCTTAAGTGCTTCCCTTTTAACTATTCACTCACTATCTTCCGTTATGAATCCTTTGTCTAAGATAACCATTTCTCGAAGATTCGTCATTTCTTTTTATGTTAAACTGTTAGTTAAAAGTAGCTGGACACGCCAGACGAGATCATTCTACATTGTAAACTCGTAAGGACAAGAGTTCCTAATAAAGTTGAGCTTATATCCAAGTCTCGCCTTTTACTTGTAACAATTTGGCGCAGTCGGTAGGAATAGGGGGTCCGCTGTGCGACGAGACTAACGCGTACAAGTATCGCAACTGGGACAAACATCGCCCAAGTGAAAAAGTAACGTGGTAGCTGAAGGCTTTTAACCGTCTCGCCGAACTATGTTCCCGCTCCTCATAATATTCTGGTAAGTGGCTAAACTTGTTGCTCAACTCCGAAACTCTATCCTTTCATATTCATCCAATCCTTTCTAAATCATTTTTATTTTATTTTTTCCATTTCATTATACTTACTATTTTGTTGCACTCTTTCATTCTAAATCGTACAAAATCGTGTTATAAATAATTAACTTCACGCATAGTGTTTTAATGAGCTTACAAATAAAACACGAAACATCAGCCATGGCATCAGTCGATCTAGGCACACTAATTAATCTAATTCCATCAATTTGACACTACTCAACCTGACCAGATCTACCGGTTTGTCCGATCTGGTGACGCAGCGTTTGGGTTAGCGAGTGAAGACAAAAAAGAAATCCTCCTTGTATACGCGCTTAATAAAATTGTAGGGTTAGGCGCACCGGACGTGCATAGTAGGCAGTACTCCGATTGGGATAAGCTTAAAACATATTTAATAAGTAAATTTTCCAATGTAAAAACTATTTCCCACTTAATGCTAGAACTGCAATCGCTTTTTCAAAAACATAACGAGTCCCTTACGGATTATTATTATAGGGTCGATTTGTGTCGTAGCAAAATAATAGAAAAATTAAATACCGAAATAACGGACAGTAGCTTAAAAGGCAGAATTGACACCACTGAAGAAACCGCCTTAAGCGTGTTTATTAACGGTCTCAACACGGACATCGGTACAATGCTCCGTACAAAGGAATTTAGCGACCTAGGGGCAGCAGGCAAATTCGCCCTTCAGGAGGACAAAATAAGAGCTATGAATAATACTAGACAGACGCTATATAGAGCCCATCCCAGTCCAAGACCGCTTTCTGTACCTAACCTAAGACCTAAGACTTACCAAGCCAGACCCGCAATCGCGTATCCTAATAAACCTAACTTTAATAACCATTCAAATCCACCAACAATATGTAGTTACTGCAAAAACCCGGGCCATCACATTTCCGAATGTAGGAAGAGAAACTTTAATAATAACCTATGTAATAATAACAATAATGGTCAATATCGTCGAGCTCTTCCCGCACCTCCTGCCGCGGTAAATAATTTAAACTGCGAAGCGGCCACCGAGTCGAGCAACTCGATGGAAACCGCATCCAGCTCAACAACCGACGAACAAATAGCACAGAGACTAGGTGTAGACGTAGAATCTCTACAACTACAATGGTAACACAAAATTGCGATATTTTACAAAAGCACGCACCTGACGTGTGTAACCAAATTTCTAATTCTTCCAAATCTAGCTCTGAATCAATAAACACACGCGATGTGTGTACGCAAATTTCTAATCCTTCTAAATCTAGCACTGAATCAATAAACACACGCGATGTGTGTACTCAAATTTCAAATTCCCCTAAATCTTGCACCGGATCAATAGTCACACGTGATGCGTGTACGCAAACTACTAACTCCATAACCCACGGCCAGGGTAATCGGCCCCAAAATCTCGGTTATAATAACAGCTCAATTACTAAATCAAAATCCAAATCTCCCAAATCTAAAACTACTAAATCGAAATCTACTAAATCAAAAATTAAATCTAATAAACCAAAATCGACAGCTGTCGAACAAACAAAAGAATTTACAATATCTTCATTAAATGATATACCTCCAGACAACTTACTACACTAGGTAAAAAACTTAACTAAGTCACCTGTTGTATGTGTGAGTAATGTGTGCGAATAGACATTCTATTTTTCAAATTTGAAAAATATGGTATGGTTTGCAAACTCATTATTTGCATAACTTTCAAGTTTGATTATTCCTATCCACTTATGATTACATTGTCACGATAAGATATAAATAGTTGTCAATGTCAAGTAATTGTCTTCGTATTTTTGCATCGTTCATGAATAAACAATACAGTTTACCACAGGAGCAAATTGTAAAACCTCGATTTTGAATTCAGCTTGGCAAATTAATATGGCACCATTTCCTGAAATTGGTAGAGGACAACCACTGTATGTTCAAACGAAAAGAGTTTTGTGTAATATGTACAAACATTTTAAGGAGGTTTGCGATAAAGACTTAAGTTGTTTATCAACACCAAAACAATTGGTCATTAAAATATCTGGTGTACCGAAAAAACTGGTTCTCAACACATTAAAAGAATTTGAAAGTATGCATTTAAATCAAAAATTTAAAAGACCCATAAAGAAATCAAACCGAAAATCACGCATTGCTGTTGACGAATTCGATCAAGAAGTGATAAGGAGAACAATTCATAATTTTCATATCACCAATAAAGAGACACCCACGTTAAAACTGGTCCTTGAAAAATTAAAAAATGATATTGATTATCGAGGTAGCATCACTACATTAAGGAAACACCTGTCTTTATTGGGGTTCAAATGGTAGAAAACTGAAGACAACAGAAGACTCCTGATGGAAAAACATGAAATTCGCTATTTACGTATCAATTTTCTATGCAAAATTAACGAATACCGTGCACAAGGGCGGCCGATCGTATTCACTGATGAGACATACATTGACACATCACACTCCACACAAAAATCATGGTCTGATGGAAGTACTAACGGTATGAAGCAGCCAGTTTCAAAGGGTAAACGTCTCATAATAGTCCATGCAGGCGGAATGGAGGGATTCATTCCAAACGCATTATCAATATATGAAGCCCATAAAAAAACCGGTGACTATCATGATAACATGAATTTCGACAATTATTCCAAATGGATTGAAACTCAATTAATACCAAATCTAAAACCAAACAGTGTTGTCGTTTTGGATAATGCATGTTACCATAATTCGCTTCAAAATCCGGCACCGAATTCGAACTCGCGAAAGCAAGTCATGATAGATTGGCTCACTCACCGAAATATTGACCATTCCCCTACTATGTAACGGGTGGTTAAATTGTAAGGGCCGATGTTGAATGTGAACCACACCTAAACGCCAAGTTTTTTTCCGAATTTAATTTGACATTTCTCTATTTCAGACTTACTCAATTTGAACCATGGAGAGATACACAATCCAACAACGTGTTAAAGTTATCCAGACTTATTATGAAAATGGGCGTTCAAATCAAAATGCATATCGTGCACTTCGTGATTTTTTTGGTCAATTTGATCGTCCAAATGTGCGTACAATCGCAAAAATCGTGGAAAAATTCGAGCAAACCGGGTCTGTAGAAGATGTGAGAACACCAGTGCATGCTCGTACAGCTCGTACTGCAGAAAATATTGCTGCTGTTCGCGATAGTGTGGCTGAAGAGCCGTCCACCTCAACTCGTCGTCGTGCCCAACAATTGCACCTCTCACGCTCGTCGTTGATGAACATTATGCATAAAGACTTGCATTTACACGCTTACAAGGTGCAATTGGCTCAAGAACTAAAGCCTCTTGACCATTCCAAACGTCGTGAATGGGCAGAATGGTTCCAAGAAATGGCAACAGTGGATGATCAATTTTCGAAGAAAATCATCTTCAGTGATGAGGCACATTTTCACCTCAGTGGATTCGTCAATAAACAGAATTGCCGCATTTGGGCGAATGAGAATCCAAGAGTGATTGTCGAAAAACCAATGCACCCACAAAGAGTGACTGTTTGGTGCGGTTTATGGGCTGGCGGCATCATCGGGCCGTATTTTTTCCAAAATGAGGCCGGTCAGGCAGTTACTGTGAATGGTGTTCGCTATCGTGAGATGATAACGAACTTTTTATGGCCACAATTGGAAGATATGGATGTGGACGATATGTGGTTTCAGCAGGACGGTGCCACTTGCCACACAGCTAACGAAACAATGGCTCTTTTGCGCAACAAATTCAATGGCCGTGTTATCTCACATAATGGCGATGTCAATTGGCCCCCAAGATCATGTGATTTGACACCGTTGGACTTTTTTCTTTGGGGTTATTTGAAAGAAAAGGTGTACGTCGATAAGCCAGCAACAATTCAAACGCTAAAGGATGAGATAATTCGGCACATTAACGGCATAGAACCTCCATTATGCCTCAGCGTCATCGAAAATTTGGACCATCGTATGGAGGTGTGCCGCCGAGGTCGCGGCGCTCATTTGGCCGATATTTTGTTCCATACATAATTGAGTAATACCAATATATCATAATAAAATAAAATTACAATAATTTCCTAAATAGTTTGTGTTTTATTCAAAATCAACATCGGCCCTTGAAATTTAACCACCCTTTATAAGACACAACTATACGATCTTGTACTCAAAAATAAGCAAAGATTCCTGGAATACAAAATTGATACAATTTTAAGTCAACACGGACGTACGGCACTTCGCTTACCACCATATCATCCCCAATTCAATCCGATTGAAAACATTTGGGGAATAGTCAAAGGATATGTTGCCAAAAAAAACGTTTCAATGAATATGGAGTCTATTAAAAATTTAGCAAAGGAAAAAATTAGTAGAATAACTCAGGAAGAATGGAAAAATGTATGCTTACATACAATGAAGGAAGAGCAAAAGTATCAATGTCAAGAATCACAAATGGATGCAATTTCGGAGAGTTTCATTATAAGAGTTTCCTCAGAAGATAATGACAGTGACATTGCTTCTGTACAGTCCACTGATGAAAATGAGGATGACGAAATGGAGAGTGTTTGAGGTAAAAAATGTACAGTATGTTATTAATAATAATAATAATAAAGTTTATTGCTTTAAATAGTACATGTAAACGTTATTAAGTTATCTCGCAGTATCCCAAACTGAGTCAAGCTCGTATTTAATATTAAATTATATATTATATATTATTATTATATTTATTATTATTTAGCTTGTATTAAATATTTATATAATTTATTATGCTTATGCGTTTTTTTGCAAACTGTACACAACTACATACAACAGGTGACTTAGTTAAGTTTTTTACCTATACCTTTCATATAGAAGGCGAACCAGTAACACTTTTAATTGATACAGGAGCCGGCATATCGATAATTAATAAGAGCAAAATAGGTTCCAACGCAGTAAATGAAAACGACAAAGTTTCCATTGTGGGAGTCTCAAACTCCCAAACAACAATTCGCAGTTTTGGTAGTGCAAATATACCATTAGACGACCTTCCTAAATTTAAATTCTACGTCGCTAACTTAAACATCAAAGCAGACGGAATATTAGGCAATGACTATATGTCTAAATTCGACGCACGCATATTTATACAATCAAAAACCCTGCGAATTCGTAATAAAACTTATCGACTTCATTACCTCTCCGATATGACAAAGCCTAACCTCGATACAAACGAGCAAACCATCTATGGCCGCTCCGAGACCGTAATTACATGCCAAACCGACTCTATCGAAACCGGAACAGCCATCATTAACAAACAAATATTACATGAAGGTATCATCATACCCCACGCTCTAATAGACGTGAAAGATAATTCATTTCTAATCACGTGTATAAATACTAACGAATCTAATATCACTATTTCCACTCCTAATCTCGTTGTCGAACCATATAAAATTTAACAAATAAGATGTGTCAATCCACCATTGGCACTGTGTCACTCACAATAATGGCATGTAATGAGATGTTGTCAATAACTAGTATTCAGGATGCTGCACATGCATGTTCTTACTTGGAAACATGCTCAACTCATCCTAAAGAGTGGAAGTGCTTGGTAGGTGGGCATCCAATTGACTGCTATCACTGCATACATCGAACACACGTCGCTAAATTCAAAAAGTCCTTTGAAGACATGGAAAAAATAGGATGGACAAACAAAGAGACAAAACCAGCCCCTCCTAAACAAAAAGGAACAACAGAAGTAGAAGCTAATGAAGTCATGGTCTTACTATTTGGAGTAGTGGGGTTACTAGCCTCCATGTTTCTAATGGTCAGGATATATAGAGGAGGTTCAGTGAAACCAGTAATACCTTCGATATTGCTGTTCTCAGTTTCTCTAGTGGCCTCTGTGAACATGGTTATTGATTTGGTGGATTGAAACTGTCTCTCTCGTTATGTGAACACTTAAATGAAGAGGAAAAAGCATCAGTAGACAAAGTGGTCTCCGAATACTCCGACATATTTTATACAGAAGGTGAACCCCTGACTTTTAGTAATCACACCAAACATTCAATTCCAACTACATCTAATATTCCAATACATTCAAAAACCTATAGATTTCCTCAAGTTCACGAACAAGAAGTCAAATCTCAAGTTCAAAAACTGTTGGATCAAAATATTATCCGTCCTAGCTCTTCCCCGTGGAGTAGCCCCATATGGGTCGTTCCTAAGAAAGCAGATGCGTCTGGTAAACAAAAATGGCGGCTTGTCATCGACTACAGAAAACTTAACGAAGTAACTATCGGCGATAGTTACCCCTTGCCTAATATAAGCGACATTCTTGATAAGTTAGGACATTCCGAATACTTCACGACACTAGACCTAGCTTCTGGTTTTCATCAAATCGAATTAGAATCTACAGATATACCGAAGACAGCATTCAACACCCCTTATGGACATTACGAGTTTCTTAGAATGCCCTTTGGCTTGAAGAATGCACCAGCGACATTCCAGAGAGCAATGGACAGTGTTCTATACGGTCTACAAGGCGACCGGTGTTTCGTTTATTTAGATGATATTGTAGTTTTCGCGTCTAGTTTACAAGAACACGAACAGAAATTAAGAGAAGTTTTTGATAGACTTCGCAAAAATGGTCTAAAAATACAACCTGACAAGTGCGAGTTCTTACGTAAGGAAGTGGCCTATCTAGGTCACATAATTTCAAACGAAGGCGTAAAACCTAATCCAGACAAAGTAAAAGCAGTTAAAGAATTCCCCGTTCCAAGAAACTGCAAAGATATAAAATCATTTCTAGGTCTTGCAGGATACTATCGTAGATTCATTCCTAATTTCAGCAATATAACAAAACCACTAACAGGGCTCCTTAAAAAGGATGTAGTATTCTCATGGACCGACAAGCAACAAAACTCTTTCGATGTATGTAAAAACATTTTAACCGAATTTCCTATCTTACAGTACCCTGACTTCTCCAAAGAATTCGTTCTCACCACAGATGCTTCAATGTACGCAATAGGAGCAATCTTATCGCAAGGTGAAATAGGAAAGGACCTTCCAATTGCCTATGCCTCGCGAACGCTCAACAAAGCAGAATGCAATTACTCAACAGTCGAACGCGAATTATTAGCAATAGTCTGGGCTGTCAAACACTTTCGACCCTACCTTTTCGGTCGTAAATTTACCATTGTAACCGACCACAAACCTCTTACTTGGCTGTTTTCAATTAAAGACCCCGGCAGTCGCTTAGTTCGTTGGAGATTAAAATTAGAAGAATTCGATTACCGCATCATTTACAAACAAGGAAAAAATAATACCAACGCAGACGCACTCTCTAGGCCTCCTGTAATGAATACAAATCAAATTCAATTACCACGCGACAATCCTAATTCAGACTTATTCCAATTAGACTATGAAGAATATGTTCAAAATCGTGATCAGTCTTTTAATACTCCACTTTTCAAAGTCACATCTGATTATCTATTCAACGAACGTCATAAAGAAATCTTCATTCCAATCTCGATCAAATTATCTGAACATAACTACTTTTCCACAGAATCTTTAAACCTATGCCCAGAAACTGAAACCTTTATTAACAAAACTAAAGAACTCTATGAAGTAGGTACAATAAAAACTACCAAAAATCAAGACCTACACCTTGGTGTAACTCGAACTGATCATTTTAACTCTTGGGATTCTGAAAACTATTTTAAATGTCTCTTGTCTTGTCTCCGTAGTCGTAAGCTTAATCATTTGTATATTCCGGACCTGAAATACGATCGTACTTGCAAAATGCAAGGTAACGAACAATATCGCATATCCGCCTTCTTAGCAAATAAATTTAATACAAATATAATAATCTGCGATAATAAAATAACAACACCCGACTCTGAAGAAATACCTATAATTATAAAAAATAATCATTCGGAACCATTGTCTGGTCATCGCGGTATCATCGAGACCACGCGAAAAATAAAAAATGAATATTATTGGAAGGGTATGACTAGCGATATAAAAAACTTCATAGATTCGTGCCTAATCTGTCAACGCAATAAAATACAACGCAAAACATTCCAAGCACCCATGGTAATAACCTCTCAGTCAACTGAACCATTTGAGCGAGTCTCGATGGATCTTGTCTCGTACTCGGACATCACACGAGATTCTAATAAATATATCCTCACCTTACAAGATGAGCTAACTAGGTTCGTACAAGCATATTCCATTCCCGATAAGGAAGCTCTAACAGTAGCAAAACAGTTATTACACTTCTGCCAACATTATGGCATTCCAAAAAGGTTTCACTCGGACCAGGGCACCGAGTTTATGAATCAAGTAATTAAACAATTGGTTAAATTCTTCGGCACTAGCCAGTCATTCAACACCGCGTATCACCCTCAAACGAATGGGGCATTAGAAAGATTCCATGGCACGCTCGGAGAACACATCCGTATGTACCATAATAAGAAAATGAAAAATTGGGATAACATAATACCATTCGCAGTTATCTGTCATAATACTTCCGTCAACCAATCCACCGGTTACACTCCTCACGAATTACTCTACGGTTATAAACCCCGTCCCTTCTATTCAATGAAGTTAATTCCCAAATACACAGCATGCGAATATTTGAAAGATCTCAACGACTGACTGAGAATCTCCCGAGACGCCGCTCTGAGTAACATAGAGAAAATGAAAGAAAAGGCGAAAATCAGATACGACAGCAATATCAAAAATCCAGCCAGATATACATTAGGAAACAAAGTCATGTTAAAAGTACCCAACCCCAACAATCTAGACCCTAAGTGGGAGGGACCATACGAAATATTAAGAGTAGGTTTTAACGAAAACTATGTAGTGAAAAGGGCCGGAAAGAATAAACTAGTGCATGCAAATAGATTAAGACCATTCTTAGGAAACGATATCATAAGTTAGATTAAATAAATTACTAATATCTATCTTATATTCTATTTTATTTTAATTACAGGGCTGCCCACAGGGCTAATGCTCAAGACACATCTTCTTACCTATCCTTTACAATGAATAATCCATATATTAGTTTCGTAATTTGTTCAATAATAAAACTAATATTTTATATAATACTTTATAAGTTATACGTCTTTGTTAAAACATCATGTCAAAGAAACATGAATCGTCAAATCGAAACCGTCGTCTAATTAGATAAACACTTAATTGCAGGTACGCCGTAGTCTCTACGGTCGGGACCTTAGTAGAGCCAATACCATCGAAATCAGGACTTTTCTTCGAAAATGACGGAGAAATATTTATATCACAAGGTTCGTGGAAACTATTGGTGTATAGAAACTTAGAAACCTTGACAATCGCGAAAGATTCACTAAAACGATTAATTCAAACTTATCGAACGACAGTGTCTAACAAAACCCTGACTCCTGACATAGCCACCACCAGTTCCTTTCTCGATATAAACTTAGAGCGCATCGATAGCAGGATTTCCGAAATAAAATTCTACAGCAATCGACGATCTAAAAGAGAACTATTAGATGGACTTAGTTCAGTACTTAAATGGCTTATTGGTACTCCTGATGCAAAAGACGCTAAGCATTACGAAGAATGTATCAATCTGTTAGAAAAACAAGAATTAGACACTTATCATCTTTTAAAACAACAGTTACAAATTATCTCTTCAACTGTCACAAACTTCAATGAAACAATACATAAAATCTCATACGATGAAAATGTTATTAACGAAAATCTTCTTAGAATCAGCAATTATCTTAATGGAAGCAATCAAATCATATTTGATTTAGAAATAAGCGAAAGAATTTCAAAAATATCAATTCAATTACTAGAATCGGTCGTATCACTAGAACAAGAAATCGACGACATTCTTGCAAGTATACTATTTATCAAATCTGGCGCGATTCACCCTTCAATTATATCTTCCGAGCGTCTATACAAGGAACTTCTAACCTCCTCGCATACTAGAACGGACACAACTCTAGTAGCTCCAGTTACAATAAATAACATACACGAAATCCTAGAATCTGCAACAATCACATCTTATATTTATTTAAACAAATTAGTGTATATAATCGATTTTCCTTTAATAAAAAACGAACGATTTGATCTATACCACATTTATCCTATTCCTATAAAACAACACAATCCCAACCTCTATTCCACTATCTTTCCTGAGCATACATACTTAGCCACGAGTACCACTCGACAACATTATGTCATCACCGACTCAGTGGAGAAATGTAAAGCCTTCGGACCAAGCAAGAAAATCTGCAAAGAATTACCAATCTATAATTATAACACCAGACCCACCTGCGAGATGGCAATACTACTGAACAACGACAAAGAAGTACCCAGTTCCTGCGAAATAACGTCGTTTTCAGCATATATAAACACATTCCAACCAATCAAAAACAACCGATGGATCTTCATCCTACAACATAAAACACCGTGTGTTCTACAGTGCGGCGATTCTTCAACACATCACGATCTCGAAGGATCCGGCATCATCAGATTAGAAAAAGGGTGCAAGGCTTATACTAGTCTACTCACCTTGGCAGCATCAGAAGAAACTATGACAAACATCAGTCACCCTATCGTCACCGCTGATATCTCACTAATTATGAAACTAATTACACTAATCTCACTAACTATAACACACTATAACACACTATATAACACACTATAACACTAATCTCACTAATTATGAAAAATCAAGCCCACCAGACGTCATACCATTGAAATTAAATCACATTCGCCTTGACTCCCTCAAGACACTCAAAGATGAGCTAAACCAGTACTCCGAACGACTCAATGCAAGTAAGAAGCCTTTCCTGGGAGAACATCAAAATACATTTTCTGTAATGAGCTACTCAATCAGTTTCTTACTATTAGCATACATATTATACAAACTATGCCGCTGCTGCCTCTGGAAATTATGTTCCACTCGCCATCGTAACCAAGAAGATCACAACAGCGGATGTATTCAAATTTTTAACAACTGCTTCGACCGATCCCAACGCCAACAACAAGTTCTTCCTCTCGAAGCACTAACACGACATAGAGAAACCTCGTGCGTGACCGATGACGACTCCGAAATCAGCAGCCCAACAACTTCCCAAAAATTGCGCACCGCGCAATCTTTATTCTAAGGGGGGAGGTGTTATATAATCACCACGCCGCATCAAGATGACGAAGCCAAGACCACCCCTTGAGATGACGCCACCATGTCCATCCCACGGGCACTCAGACACCGATAACAAACAACGCATCATACCATTCCCTGGCGCCTTATAACGTTGTCTCTGCGAACCCTCGCACAATAGCAAACTGTATCTTTATAGCAACTTATCTATCTACTATTGTATTACTTTAGCATAGTCGTAATTGTAAACTATCTCTTAAGTGCTTCCCTTTTAACTATTCACTCACTATCTTCCGTTACGAATCCTTTGTCTAAGATAACCATTTCTCGAAGATTCGTCATTTCTTTTTATGTTAAACTGTTAGTTAAAAGTAGCTGGACACGCCAGACGAGATCATTCTACATTGTAAACTCGTAAGGACAAGAGTTCCTAATAAAGTTGAGCTTATATCCAAGTCTCGCCTTTTACTTGTAACACGTGGCTCAAACAGGTTACGTACCTGTCAGTCCTCGGTGACTGACATGGCAGTGAACGTGTTAAAAAAGCACCCTTTTAAAGACAAATATTATTTTTTTTATTTTTTGATCACAAAAACGGCTTGACCGCTTTCAATCATTTTTATTTTGTTTTGTTCGCTCTAACACAATGATGGTTCGGATTTAGAACAAAAATTAACGGTAAACTCAAAATAACAGCTGAGAAATTGAAAAAATTAAAATTGGTAATTTTGTAAGGGAATCGCCACTTTGGATTACTCTCAATAGATCGCGTTCGTGGCACATAGTTATCAAAACTTTATGTATATAGCTTAGGGTTGAACATTAATAGAAGAAATTGGGTAATTGACTGGCTTGTCCATAGAGAAAATTTTAGCAACTGTCAAAGCGATTTTATTTAATAGAAATCGTATTGGCAAACTATGACGTCACAATTTGGTTCCGTCAATTGAGTGTTCATTTCTAACTTTTTAGGTTACAGGAATTCATGTTTAGGACAAATAAAAATAGGTTAATGTTTTAAAGAACTGTTATATGTTTTTATTTATACGTTTAATGTTCTGAAATTAATTGAAATATGTTAAATAACATCAATGTTTGTATCATTGTTGTGTTCCGGCAGCTAGAGATAAGATAGCCAGTGCCTCACTAGTTGAGGATCCCGGGTGAAGTGCGCTTCCATCATTGGCCTTATCATCACTTCACATCAGGTGAGATCAAGGCACTGTGTATAACCGTAAAAATATATTTAAAAAAAAATTACCTGATATGATCCTTAATACAGTATTTCATTTTGAATGTGATGCCACAATAATCGCAAGTAAACTTTTCGTGCCACTCTTTGAAATGTTGATAAAAATCGACGCGAGATCTAAAACATTAAAGATTATTTATATTTAATAACTAATTATAAATAAATAAATACAGTCAATTATAATTAATCAATAGTTGGATAATAATCGCCCTAACAGGGTTCATGTAAGTGTTGCGTCGTGGGAGCGGAGAAATAATAGGCTTCGTTGTCGGTGCAGAAAAAGGATTTATTTGGTCTTACATTGGTTTATAAGCTGTGGCTCAGCGCCTCTATAGTAGACAGAATGTACTAACCTACAAGATATTGCTATTTCGATCTATGCTATTTATGATATGTTGCTTATAGCATACCATTTGGTTATTAGTGTGCCTCCCTGGCGGCAGAGGGCGCCGCTTGTGAAATCCGTGATGCAACATGCTGCCACCTCAGCCTCGGGTGTGCGTTTACATAATCGGTAGGCCGGTAGGCGTATACGGTTGGTAGGCGTATACGGTTGGCAGGCCTATCCGAGGTGATTCATACCTATTTCAACGTAGTTAGTGTTGAAATAAATATGACTCGAATCGTTAGGTAACGAATTTGGTAATATGAATTTAGATTAAATTAATTTGACCTTTCCCTTGTTAAGTGGTGGGATTAAATAGGTAAGATTACTAATTTAAATGAATTTGATTTCTACTTAATTAAATAGCCACTCCCACGACGCAACATTGGGATAAGTCAAATAGTTATGTACTAGACAATCTGCTAGGTTACAGGAAAACACAAACAATAAAAACGTTTATTTTACATTTTAAAGAAGTAGACTTAGGTATTTAGGTATGTGAAATTAGCTAACTTATATCTGTCTTATATCTATTGTATTTTACATCGTAGACTTAGGTATTTAGGTTAAGTTATACATCTATTGCGTTTGTTGGTAACGGGCAAATGTTGTTGAAGGCTCGCTTGATGATCCCGCTTGACGTGAAGATCTCCGCCACTCTCGCTATGCCGTCGCGACCGGGAAGACAGGCGACGATCCGTCCCATCTTCCACAGGCACGGGGGTAGGTGTCCATCGCGTACCAGCACGACGTCGCCCACTTGCAGACTTCGCCCCTTCGGACTTCGCCACTTTGTACGCTCCTGCAACAGGCCTATGTAATCTCTTGACCATCGGTTCCAAAAATTTTGTTGTAGTTGCTGTAATTGTTGGTACACAGTGAGTCGGTTTATAGGTATATCTTTATAGTCGTAATCGGGTAATGAGTGAGGCGTTCTACTAAGCAAGAAGTGGGCTGGCGTTAAACATGAGATTTCATCAGTATTTGAATTTGGAATTGGGCATAATGGACGTGAATTTAAAATTCCTTCAACTTGTACAAGTATAGTCATAAACTCCTCATAGGTTAATAGTGCTTGACCCAAAACACGTTTAAGATGAAATTTACATTGTTTGATGGCTGATTCATGGAGCCCTCCCATGTGGGGGGTATATGGTACAAGAAATCTCCATTGGATTCTCTCATTTGCACAAAAAGTTTCCAGCTCATTGGAATTGTTGGTTAAAAATTTGTAAAGTTCTACTAGGTTATTATAAGCACCACGGAAGGTAGTACCATTATCGGTCAGCATTTCCTTTGGTCTCCCTCGCCTCGCAATGAAGCGTCTGAAAGCCGAAAGAAATGCATCAGATTGCAGCCCTGAAATTAATTCTATGTGAACTGCCTTAGTTGTCATACATACAAATATTGCAATGTAACATTTATAGGTTTTGTAACCGCGGCCCCTCCTGTCTCTGACCAAATATGGCCCACCATAGTCCAAGCTTGTAAATAGGAAAGGTGCCGTGGGGGTAACCCTAGCCAGTGGTAAGTTCCCCATTATTGGAGTGTGGGACTTCGGTTTGGCTCTGAAGCAGGTCACACATTCTCGTACTATTTGGTTAGCCAGACTCTTACCGTTAATCGGCCAGAACCTTTCTCGAACACTCGACAGCAGCAGCTGCGGCCCCGCATGCAGCTGTCTGGTGTGTACATCACGCATGATGAGCTGGGTTATTGTGTGTTTGTGTGGTAGAATTACAGGGTGTTTTTTATTATAGGTATAAAGCGATAAGGCTAAACGGCCTCCTAATCGTATTAGTCCATTTTCCATAAATGGATTCAATGGCAATAAATTGGATGATTTTGGTAATAGTTTTTTGTTTTTAAGTAAATTATATTCTATTGGAAACCTTTCGACTTGGGAAATTTCGATTAATTTATTTAACGCGCATTTTAATTCGTTAACCGAAAATGGACCTGTAAGTTTGTTATTGTGATTTAAACAATTGTGACTGAATCTAAATATAAACGCAACACTACGTGTTAGCTTGTTTATATCGGACCATCTTTGAATTAGGTCATTCAAACATGAGGTTGACTGTACGTTAGTAATAACATTACATTGTGTCTCGGTTTCGGTATTTTCTGACAAGGGTGTGGGTTGATTTCTAGGCCACACGTCACTTGGTTTACTCAGCCATGAGGGACCCTGCCACCAAAGTGTGCAGGTAGCCAACTTGTCAGCCGGCAATCCTTTTGTTAACAAATCGGAAGGATTATCACTAGAAGGTACCCAATGCCAATCGTTTGTATTGGTTAATGTTTGAATTTTTATCACTCTATGCTTCACGAAACAATCGAGATTATTTGGTTGTTGTGATTTAAGCCATGCTAATGCCACCTGTGAATCCGACCAAAAATACTTTTCCGTGAAGTTACACTTCAAGGCATTGTTTACCTTAGTGTACAACTGCGCGAGTAACAATGCAGCGCATGTTTCAAGTTTTGGTATCGTTTTATTACAAGCTAATTTGGACTTAGAACACAGTAAGCGAGTTGCGATATTCCCTTTCGCATCTGACGCTCGTAGGTATATCGCGCAGCCAAGTGCTACAAGCGAACTATCGGCAAACCCATGCAGCTGCAAGTTGACGTAATTATCTATAAACACATATCTAGGTATTACAATTGAATTAAACTCGATCAGTTTGGAATAAAAGTTATTCCATTCTTTTATTATATCGGCTGGTAACGGTTGATCCCAGTCGATTTTGTTTCTCCATAATCGCTGGATAATAAGTTTGGCAATGACTAAAGTGGGGCTAAGATGGCCCAATGGATCGAATGTGGCTGAGGCTAATGATAACATTTTTCGTTTAGTTAAACGGTTTGGCATTGTGTCACCTTTAAATTGGTAAATTAAAGTATCGCTAGTACTACACCATGCAAGGCCCAGTACCTTTTCAGGGGAGTCGTGTGTCAATGAGGTCGGCAGTGTATTAGGAATGTTTTTATGTTCGGTATTACTTACAGTTTTTAGTACGTTGGCGGAATTAGACCTCCACTTGCGCAGGTTAAAGTTTGCCTTACGCAAGGTTGACTTCACCCGGACTACTGTCTCTGCTAGCCGCTCCTCATCCTGGTCTCCAAGGAGCATGTCATCCATGAAAAAATTGTGTAATATCGCGTCCGCGGCTAGCGGGTATTGCCCTTGAATTGACTCCGCTAAGTGTTGTAGGCACCTAGTTGCTATGTGTGGCGCGCTCCTTAACCCAAAACTCAGAGTGCGTAAAGCGTACGTAAGTAAAGGGTCCGTTGGATTTTCTCGCCACATAATGCATTGTAATAATTGTTGGCTACTATTAATAATTATCCTTGTATACATACGTTCTATATCTGCGCAGATTACGTATTTATGTATTCGGAATCTAAGTAAAATATCTATTAACTCATCTTGGTTTATTGTACCTTTAAATTGGATATCGTTAATTGACTTTCCGTTACTTGTCTTAAATGCACAGTCCATGACTACCCGTAAAGGTGTGGTCACCTTATGCGGTGTCAACACTGCGTGAATTGGTATGTAATTGCAGTGGCCAGTGTCTTGGACCTGTACCATGTGCCCTGCACCTTTGAAATCGTTCATAAATTGAACAAATTTTTGTTTAAATTCGGTATCTCGCGCAAACTTTGATTCTAATGCTTTGAACCTTTTATAAGTTACGGATCGTGATTGGCCCAGACATGTCACCGGTTCTTTTAGTGGTAATTTTACCACAAAGTTTCCATCAGAATTTCTATAGTGCTCACTGAATACTTTCTCGCACTGTAAGTGTTCATCATTTGGTATCGAAGATCTAGAATGGCATTTGTCCGAATTCCAGTCTTGGGTGAGGACTTTTGTTTGTACAAAGTTACATCTCACCTTAGTTGACATGTCTGTCGAGAATGGCCCCGCTATTATCCATCCTAATCGCGTTCTTTGTAAAATAGGTAATCCATTTCCTAGTCTGTATTGACCAATACACAGTAAGTTATAAAATTGTTCCGCGCCCAAAATTAGGTCAACTTCTCCCCCTTCGTGAAACAATTCATCTGCTAATTTAAATCGTTTCGGTATATTGAATTGTTGCACCTTTATCGCGTAGGTGGGTAAGTTGCATATGTTAGGTACAATGAAACAAGATAATTTGGTTGAAAAGGAGTCATCTTTTGACTGAATTGTGATATTGCATAACTGATTTATTTTGGTTACATTTTCGTTAAACCCTAAAACTTCTAAATTTATTGGTTGAGTCGGTAATTTTAATTTTTGGTAAGCATTTTCGGTAATAAAATTCGAGGTCGCGCCTGAATCCAATAGTATTCGTAAAATAATAGACTTATTATTCAAATCGTGCACCTTAACGCGTGCAGTGGACAAAAGGACACCTTTTTGAATTTTATTTGGTGTCAATGTCTTGGTTTTGCCATTTAGGCCCGAATTTGAAAATCGTTGGTTAACAATTAGATTGACTGGCTGTGATTCTACAGGCAAAGTCTGATTGGTATCGCCGTAAAGCGTCGATGAACGTGGACGCGATTCATCACTTTCGGTAGGTGAAACGTGTAATAATGTATGGTGCTTACCTTTGCAGTTTCTGCACGTGCTCGAGCGACAGTTTGGTAAAAGGTGTCCGGAACCCAGACAGTTCAGACACAAGCCTAGCTTCCTTATGACCCTTATGCGTGTTGCTGCATTCAGAGCCAAGAACCTCGGGCATTGGTTAATGAAATGCGCTTCCTTACAATTTGGACAGTGGTTACGACCGGTAACAATATGTTTAGGTATTACCTTACTGTTGGTTTGAGACGGAGGGCACGTGGTTACCATTGACCTTCTCGGATGAAGGTCGCGCCGTCCGAGCGTCTGTGGCTCGGCCGCCACGTGAGTCACCGCCTCCCTCATCTCTGCCTGAGACCGCAGGAAGGACTTGAAATCCTGTAATGTAGGTAGTTCACGAGAATTATTCCGTTCCTCCCATTTATGTTGTAAGGGTTTCTCGAGTTTCGAACTAAGGAAAAATATTATTAGCAGATCCCAACCATCCGTAGGTATCTGTATTGATCTAAGAATTCGCAAATGTTTGGAAATATTATCATGTAATAATCTAAGGGCTGTGGCTGTGCTAGGTACAGTGTCTACGTTAAATAGCGCTCTTAGATGGGTATAAACCAGGATTTTCGGGCTATTGTACCGTTCGCACAACAACTTCCATGCTATGGCGTGGCTTTCCTCAGCATACTCCAATGAGCTGATAACTTCAAGTGCGCTATCGGTTAGACAAGTCTTCAAATATTTGAATTTTTGTATCGGTTTCAAACTTGTTTGGTTAATTAATGCATCAAATGTATCTCTAAAGCTAATCCAATCGGCCACGTTGCCATTAAATGATGGTAAAGCTAATTCTGGGTACCTAATGTGGTCCTGGTCGCGTGTCCCGTGACACGTGGTCACCTCGTGGCCTTTGGCCCCCGAAGACACTGCTCCCGAACCGCCGTCTCGCGCTAGGTAATTTTTGCTTTCAGAAATACACTTATAAAAGGAGTTTTCAAAGGTTTCTCGTTCTAACAAATGCTCATCTACAACTTCGCAAATTGTTTCAATACGATCCTGAATTTTTTCGAATTCTTTGAAAACTCCGTCTATGCGGGCCGTACGCAGCTCCAAATCTATCAATTGCTCAGCAGTTAAAGGCGGCTTAAGTGTAACTAAATGTTTTTTAAATAGCGTTAACTTCCCTTTAACCACACCTCGTTTTTTAACTAATTGCTTTAGCTTTTTATCACCTATGACTGTCGCGTCACTGCCGCTATCTGAAGACGACATGGTGATTTTTATGTACTTTATTATTTTTTATTAAAAAAATCAAAATATTAAGTAAAATTGGGAAAAATTGATAGATTTAGTACCGTTACGCACGCTTACACAAGGAAACAATGACACTTAATCACTTATACAGGATAGGTCATGTGACTATTGAAAATTGAAGGAATTTAAAAAAAAAGTACCCTAAGAATAAAAAAAAAAAATATGCTATTTCTACGTTTTGCCAGCCACTTACTTGGTAATATAGCCTACTCAGTCTCTTTTGTTGTCCCACGACTCTTATTGCCTCTTCTTTCCGGATTCCGGTTCGCCTCACCGCGCCACGCGGTCTGTGCGCCGCCTCGTGATGACCAAATGATGCGTCAAACCAAATGATGCGTCGCTTCGCTCGGCTCGGACCTGAAGATGGCTTGGAAAATCTGCTCCTTGTCTGCGTCTTCGGTATGTCGAGAGAATCTTCTCGACCGGCGTCCTCGATGTGGTCGCCGTCGTCGGGGTCACCAAATGTTGCGTCGTGGGAGCGGAGAAATAATAGGCTTCGTTGTCGGTGCAGAAAGAGGATTTATTTGGTCTTACATTGGTTTATAAGCTGTGGCTCAGCGCCTCTATAGTAGACAGAATGTACTAACCTACAAGATATTGCTATTTCGATCTATGCTATTTATGATATGTTGCTTATAGCATACCATTTGGTTATTAGTGTGCCTCCCTGGCGGCAGAGGGCGCCGCTTGTGAAATCCGTGATGCAACAGTAAGCTACTGGGTTGGTGATCACAAACTGCATCGAAAAATTCGTAACACACTTTGCCCGACCTGGGAATTGAACGTAGGACCTTGGGGTATCGAGCCGTGCGCTTTGCCTCTCGGCCAGACCGAGGCGTTTATTACCGTTCAATACCTGAATTGGTAGTAGGTAAAAAAATGTTCGGACGATTTAAAAGTATTAATGAGTTATTTTTCAGTTTCTTTCATCACCATCATCATCATCATCAGCTCATTTTTATGTCCCCACAGCTGCGGCACGAGCCTTCCCTATGGATGGAAACACCGCAGGGAGAACGGGCCATAAACCACCACACGGGCCCAGTGCGGTGCGGTGGTTGTCAACGACTGCTAATGCAGCCGGGACCAACGGTTTTACATGCTTCTCCGAAGCAAGGAGGAGCTCTAGATAATTAATTTTTGGTCACCCATCTAATGACCGGCCTTTTCGAAGGTTGGCTAAACTGTACATTAGCGTAACCAAAGTCGAATGTTCGTAATTTTTTTATTGAAAAGGTCTTAAAGAAGTCATTTTTAATAAAATTACTTAAAACAGATCACAAACAATATCTCATAATTCAAAAAAATATGCGTACTTATGTTAAAGTATTAAAACGATATTGGGCAAATTTTTTATAGTAAAATTGTGTTTGTCGGTTTTACTGCGGTATAACAAAACGCAAATACGACGACATTTTGCTGCCAACTGTCAGCCGGCAGTCACTGTTTATTCGTCTTGCAGTTGATATCGTTTTACGTACTCCTGTTTAAGCAATACAACATTGTGGCTTCCATGCATGGCGTCTTCGAAGTCCGAGTGCTCGGATTTCGCTGAAGAAGTGCAAGTTTTGGACTCAAATGAGCCGCTTGATGCGGCCTCTTCTTCAGTGCCCAGTAGTGCCCAAGTGATAGACTCAAGTGAGCCGCTTGTGCCTACATCTACGCGAGCGCAAGTGTTGCACTCTTCCAATACAGAAATCCTTACAAAAAGATTGTTCGTGACTGGCTGCAGCCACTACAAGTCGGCCGTTGTGCTTCGATGTGGACTGTATTAAAACTCGGTTCTTGATTATTGCTTCTTTATTCTTCTTAAGGTGGGTCTGGAGAGCTTACAAAATTCTGCTCTGACCGGCCGTGACTTATACATATATTAGGTCGGGAACTAGCGACGTTATGGTACAGCTGCCGGCCCATGTAGGTATTTTTACATTTTACCCTGGGTGGGTACCCCAAACCCCCCAATTTTGGTTACGCTAATGTACAGTTTTACCCGAAGGTTGCTTAACCTCAGCAATCCCAGACCGAGCGCGATAACCACCCGAGTAGTTTATTTGAATAAACCAAAATGAACTTAGTTTTTAAGGCTAATGTCAATTCAAAGAAATACTCACGGGAATTTCAACTCACACTTGATACACTGGAATACTTGTTGATGCATTTTCATTAAATGCTTTCGTCTTTGATTACCATTTTTACTAACATAACCGCACAAAGTACATGTGTATTGGTCGCTGTGCGCTTTCATATGGGACATAAGGATAGATTTGTCTGGCAGCATTGCTAAACAGACATCACAAAAATAATCCTGTAACAAAAAGCTTGTTAAAGCAAACAGTATTAAAATCAAATCAAAAAATCATAAATCGTTTGTTACAGGGTCAACGTAATTTAATTTAGCCATAGCCATGCAACCAAGTATAAATAACACCGAGGTAACAAGCAAAATTATATTTATGAAAATTTTCTTTTCAATACAAAAACTAAAATTTATTCACATTATTTTTGTTCAACTCTGACATTTTTTGACTTCTGTTTTGTTTGGATCATGAGGTTGACGAACAAGAACAACGTATCAGGCTTGTCGCTTTACAATTATACTTAGTAACAAACAACCTTAATATCTCGCTTTTCTAGTATGTTTATAATTCTCCAGGGTCGTAGTCGTAGTCGTGGTCGTAGTGGTCGGGTCGTAGAACGACCGATGCCCTATCTGCCATATTCGGGACTATACAGCTATTACCTTAAACACCGTGTATTACCATCGCTACGTACTTTTTTTTTTATACACAGTCAGGTCATAAGTATTGTCACACAGTAAAAACTTTTCTTTTAGAATGCTGGCCACAAAAATGTTTATTCAATTCGAATTTCGAATTGTTCATGAAAATAAAAATGTATACATTTTAGAATTTTACTCATTTTTAAAAATGGAGTGGACGCTTAAAGAAGACCGCGTTGCAGTTATTGCGTTGCATCGTTGCGGTTACGCGCCAATTCAAATTTTTGACATACTGAATAATTTGAATTCAACCAAAAGATTCGTTTATCGTACCATCAAACGATACAATGAAGACTCTAGTGTAGATGACAGGTCAAGAAGTGGTCTCGCCCTCGGTCTGTTAGGTGATAAAAGCTGTGAAGGCGCGAATTCAAAGAAATCACAAATGTAAGCAGAAACTGTTGGCCCTTCAGATGGGGTTAAGCAGAACCACGGTGAAAAGGGTGTTAAATGAAGACTAAGGGCTTCGGGCATATCGAAGAAAAACAGGACATCGTTTGAATGCTCGTCTAATGGACCTGAGACTGAAGATATGCCGCGTTTTGTTGAAGCGGTACGCGGGAAAAAAACATCGGGAAATTCTTTTTTTGGATGAAAAAATTTTTACCGTAGAAGAGAGCTACAACAAACAAAATGATAAGGTGTATGCACACAGTAGTAAAGAAGCGAGCAACCGTATTCCGCGTGTCCAACGAGGTCATTTTCCATCCTCGCTCATGGTATGGTTGGGAGTTTCTTATTGGGGCTTAACAGAGGTACATTTTTGTGAGAAAGGTGTAAATACGAATGCAGTTGTGTATTAAAATACAGTCCTGACGAACCTTTTGGAATCTGTTTCTCATACCATGTCCAATAACAGGCACTGGGTATTCCAACAAGATTCGGCGCCAGCTCATAGAGCGAAGAGCACACAACACTGGCTGGCGGCGCGTGAAATCGACTTCATCTGGCACGAAGACTGGCGCTCCTCCAGTCCAGATTTGAGTCCGTTAGATTACAAGATATGGCAACACTTGGAGGAAAAGGCGTGCTCAAAGCCTCATCCCAATTTGGAGTCACTCAAGACATCCTTGATTAAGGCAGCCGCCGATATTGACATGGACCTCGTTCGTGCTGCGATAGACGACTGGCCGCGCAGATTGAAGGCCTGTATTCAAAATCACGGAGGTCATTTTGAATAAACTTTATTGTCATAAGAATCTATGTTTTGTTAAGTTCATTTTGGTATATATGTAAAGAAAAAATATAATTTTCTTTAATTTGAATTTGCCCGCGCATCATACGTCATCGAACGCGCAGTGACAGTAACATGACGAATGAAGTTTTTAAGCTATGGAAAACATAACCTTTAGGCGTGTTACGTGCCTACTCTACGTGCGTTCCGCCGATGTTGCAGTTTACACCAAAACACCTATTTCAATATCGCATGGGCTAGTTACAGCCACGAGGTGCTGACAACGCACAACGTGACCCCGTGCGGCGCATCGCAACCGCGGCCGGAATGACATCACTCTCTATTCATACATCGAACGATTGTCATCTAATTTTAGTTAATTAAATATTCATTGTAATTTCTTTTATTGAAATTAAATTAGTGTTAAAAAAATTGTCTTTTTTTAAATCCTACGGCCGCAGCCTTCGTAATTGGCGTCTCGTGATTGTTATGAGAAAACAATAACTTATAATATTAATTCCATTGATAAAGTATTCTAATTGTGATTTAGGAACTTAAATTGTTAATAATAACATTAAATGTCGTTTCTTTTCTTACAGGTATGTAAGTTCTTGTAAAGTATTAAGTAAATACTTACACACTTTTAGTTCATGTAATATAAAATAACCAATAAATCTTTTCTTACAGAGAAACTCAATTGTGTTTGACTGACTGTGTCGTCCTAATCACGAAAATATTAGAAATTATTTTATATATAAATGGTTACATAATGAATAAATATTGTCTCAATTATTTTATATTAAACATGTGACAGAATTTATGACCTGACTGTGTACATGTACTTTTTATTTTTTTTAGTAAATGTACATGGTCTTGGCATTAAATTAAACATCTTCTTTTACCTTTTAAAATATATAGCATTGTGAATGCTAAATTCAAAATAGTATTATTAACATACCTTTTTATGTGCTTCATTGAAATGATTAATTATCCGATCTTCTTTCGCAAACCGTAAATCACAGTTGATACATTCCAATTTTCTGATAGTATGTTTTATATTATCTACTTTTCTAAATACAGCATCCACAATCAAGTCGTCAGCTTTCAAAATCTTAAATTTGGGCTTTCTATTCTGCATGGCACGTTTTTGGGCCCATTTACTACTGCATTTTGTTGATTCTTTACTTTTAGGTAATTTGATTTCATGTTTCATTTTAGTAATGCCATTATTTTCTTTCGGTAATGTTTCATTATTGTGTTCATCATAGTCTTCTTCTTGATGTAGTGAATCTAAATCTCCATTTCCAGAATAACGATTGTCTATATCTTCATTTTTAATGGCAACGTTTGTTGCGTTAGAGGATACCGCAATTTGGTCATTACTTTTAACTACTGACGTCAAAAATGATAATGTTCCAGAAATGTGACTCTGTAATTAAAATTTTTTATTTTTTTTATGACATTTCTTTATAGAAACCTATAACTTTTATTAGCTTCATTTATGTAGTGTTAAGTTGTTTATAAAACACAATTTCAGTGATATTAAGATTGATACAGTGACCCGAATTCTTTGATCACGAGTGTATTTTTTTGACCATAATGCGGAACCGCTCAATGATTTTTTGTTTAATATCCTAAATAGAGTTATTTCTATTTTATCAATTTATACTACCCGTAAACATGATATTCCTTTCTCATATAGAAAATCACATCACATCACTCACTAGTCACTCGAAACATGCACAGATTTCCATTTCAATATCAAGTTAGGTAGCTTTCGAAGTGAGTTCTCTGTCATTTAAGTGAATTCTATTTCGTGTTCTGATTTTACAGAATCACTCTACAGATCGTAATTTAAAATTATGTACATATAACTAGTAGTTTATAACGTGACATACCTGACCATTTTTAATAAGACTGTGGGCTTTTTGGACTTGGCTCTGAAATTTGGCAACACGTCGCAACAAGGAGAGGCACTCCCAACAAAGTTCGGTCTTCTCAATAGGCTGGAGACCCTAGAGAAATATAACATAATTAATTTAGTTTGGTTAACGAATTTTCTGAGGATGTCTGAGGCTAGTAAAGCAAATGATTACAATCCGTGGTAACCTCTGGTCAGCTCGACCCACTGGCCCTTCGGAGAGACGTTGCGTCTCTCTGTATGTTTTATCGCCTTTATCATGGGGAGGGCTCTGAGTTATTGTTCGGTATAATCAATGCTGCTGATTTCCTTTACTGCACTACACGCAATCGACTGTCTTTCCATCCACACCGGCGGATGGCGGTCTGCTACTGTGCGTTTCTCATGTAATTTTTTACCACAAACTATAGTGCTGTGAAACCAGCTCTCAGCGGCGGTATTACCGGACCATTACGACTTAGGGATCTTCAAGAAATGACCCAATTCCTTCCTTAAAGGCCGGCATCTGCATCTGCACGCATCTGCAATTCCCCCGGTTTTGCGGGTGTCCATGGGCGGCGGTGATTGCTTCCCATCAGGTGACCCACCTGCTTATTTGCCTCCTTCTAATATAAAAAAAATCAAAGAGGGCTGGTTGATAAGTATCCGCAATAAGGCATTAATAGAGCAAGCGTTTCACCATGGTTTAAAGTTTAAACTTTAAAAAATCACTAGACTACACGAAATCTTGACTTTTTGGCAATTTACGTGTTGAAAATCTGGTTTCTTTTGTGTTCAACTTTTGAATTTATCCAATAAAAAATGATGTTGTAATCTTGAAAGGGTCGCTTTAGTGTTAAAATAGCTGCAGAAAGAATACTTTTAAGAGATTGCTATTGGTCGCAGGTAGCCTTGAAAGCGTAGCCGGACTTTTGTAGACGGCGATAAACTTAAAAGAGTTCCTCAAGACTTGTAATCGCCATCTGCGACATCTTCAGGTTTAGCATTACGCAAGCGTGTCCATGTCGGGATAACTACTTGAGTGGGAAAGCAGTTTCATCGAAATTTGTTAAAATTTTTCAACATTCTCTATACTGCGACGACGCTTTGTTAAAACCACCAATCTACACTGGGCCCGCGTGGTGGTTTATAGCCCGTTCATCCATAGCGAAGACTCGGCGCAAAAAAACAGAACTTAATATTAGATACAGGATTTATTACTATGTGTTCACTAATGTGTATGTGTAATTTGTATATTATGAGGGCTGAAATAATAAAAGCAAAAATTTTTAAAAGTTTTAATAAATCTATCATAAATTATCAGCCTTTTCCACAGCTTGCACACACAAGGTTTAACAAAATATGAAGTAAAACTCTTACAATGATTAAGTTTCTGATAACTAGGTATGTTGATGCACAATGGTTTTAAGGGATAATATACAAATGAATATTAATTATATATAATGTTGGTATCTACATGTTTATAACTACCAACTCGAATCGCTATTAAAACAAATGTTTTAATACAATAAATTCTATCAATTTGGCTTTGCCAACGGAAACTCACGCAAACACATTAAACAACAATACAAATACAATACAAAGGTAATCGCCAATTTCGGCCTGGTTTGAACAAGTTGCTCAGTAAAAAGTATTGTTACGAATAAATATAATGAATTCGTTAATAATTATTAACGCAACACTCATCGCAGGAAAGTGTTCTGTAAAGAAAAGTTATAATAATAAGTATTCTCGCTGATTGCATGAACAAAGCGCCGCCATTTTTTAGTTGCAACCTTGCAGGATCAATTTTGGGTTACCACATGAATGCTAATACGATAACATTCGTTTTATAAATGAATAATCGATTTCTGGTACTTGAATCAGAAAACTTTTTTTTTGTTAAGAACGTTCACTGATCAAGTGGTTTGGTTTGGTTGGTTACAGAGTTTATAATAATTTCACTGTAATTAGTTTAACCCTTTCAGACCTGGCGTCCACAAATTAGGAGATAAAACATTTTAAAATATTTAAGTACTAATATTAAAGTTTTTACATTTGAAAACAGTTGGGTTCATTTGTACACATAATAAACTTGCTAAAACAATACCACTAACGCCATCTCTTCTCGTTCTTAAGTACTATTTCGTCCGTTCACTAGCAGTGTACGAACGACATTTGAACTGTGTGGGTAAGCTGTTTTTTTTATTTGCTAAAAATATGATAAAGCTAAAATTACTGATTTAAAAAATATACTACTCAAAACAAAATAAGGGCCACGAGGTATTTTTTCATTTTGGTGTAAATTATTAAACATTTACATATTGAAAGTAGTAAAATATTGAGTATACAAACTCTTTGATACCTAAACTTTTTAATATTGTAGTATTCATCTAATGCTGGCAACAATTTTAAATAAAATTTGATTTAAAATTATTTTTGAAAATTTTAATTCCATTTTCTTTGACGTTTTGCTTTCCTTAGCTTCTTGATTTATTAGAAATTATCAGAGTTCATTGATATCTCGAGTCAGAAACATCTTTTGCAATATGCCACAAGCACGCAGGCGTCATATGGACTCGCTGACAGCAACCAGAGCCGTTACAATGATTGAAGAAGGTCATTCGCAGCGATCTGTGGGTTTGCAATTGGGATTTTCTCGAAGAGCTATTCAAAATCTATGGAATCGTTTCCAAGAGACCGGCAGTGTTAGAAGAAGACCTGGTTCGGGCAGAGTTCGCATTACAACAGCTCAAGAGGATCGTTACATTCGATTAAGTGCGCGCCGAGATCGCACAACGACGGCCCGCAAGCTGCAAAATCGTTTACGGCTCACAACGGGTACTCGTGTCAGTGACCAAACTATTCGTAATCGATTGCATGAACACCAGCAGGCATCAAGAAGGCGAGTTGTCCGTATTCCATTAACCAGAAGTCATCGTGCAAATCGTTTAAGATTTTCCCGTCAACATTTGGACTGGGACATAAACCAATGGGGCATGGTGCTCTTCACAGACGAATGCAAAGTTAAATTTTTTAACGACGATCGGCGTATTAGAGTATGGAGAAGACGCGGCGAGAGATTTTCAGAAGCCTGCATCCATGAAGTCGATCGTTTTGGTGGTCCAAATGTAATGATTTGGGGCGGGATAAGCTTACACGGCAAAACTGAGCTCGCTATTTTAAATGAGGGTACTGTTACTGCTCAGCGGTATATTGAGGAAGTCGTCAGACCACATGTGATCCCATTTGCCCAGCGAGCGGGTCCTGGATTCATCTTGATGCAAGACAATGCTCGTGCACACACGGCTCAAGCGACTCGGTTTGTACTGGAAGCGTCTCAAATTCAAGTCTTGCCGTGGCCGGCGAACAGTCCGGACTTAAATCCAATAGAGCACATGTGGGATCAGTTGAAACGAAGAGTTAGAGACGGTGATCAGGAAATCCACAACCAACAGCAACTCATCAACACTGTTAAAAGGGCCTGGGAAGAGATTCCAATGGAAAATGTCAGGCATTTGATTGAGAGCATGCACTCCAGGCTTCAGGAGTGCGTAACGAAACGAGGGGGGCATACCCGTTACTAAAAGATGAGCATGGAGTATTTTCTTTTGTTTTCAGTAACTTTACATTGTTTTTATTTTTAACCTTAAATGTGTTTTTTCTTTCAAAAGCAAATAAACTTTTTAATCATTATTATTGGAATAAATTTATTGGTCTACACGGTAAAAACAACATTAGTTTTCGTTATGGAGACAAAAAAATTAATATTGGTTTTATTATTTTCATGGTACAGACAAAATACCTCGTGGCCCTTATTTTGTTTTGAGTAGTATATGAGTTGATTAGTTTGAACTACTAATAACCTGTAAAACATGTTTTTTTGTGTTTTTATTGATTACTTACACTATTTCTTAGGTTTTTTCGATATGTCCTCAATTGTTCCCAATAGGTATCAATTGATGTTTTACGTGATGTTCAAACTATGTAACGGCTTAGCAAATCTTTCGCAATTAATTATTCAAATAGACTAGTTATGATGTTTTTGCATTATTTTTATATTGTAACAAGTATCTGACATGTAAGTTTATTTATTTCAGATAATAACTCTTGATAATAATGTTCTCACGAGATGCGTGGAATCTTCTAGTGGATGGAAATCTGTCCGACTTAGAGTTATCTTCCGAAGACGATGAGCAGTATGGGAGAAGTCTCGATCTGGAACCACGGTCTGTTCGAGTCGGTGCAAACATTATACGACCAAACCAGAGGGAGATATTACCACCAGAATCGGATGATGAAGAAATACCTATCATCTCACAGGAACCAGGTACATCAGCTGATGTTCTTTCTGAAATGCCAAGCGACACACAAGAACTTCATCATATCTCAACTGACGACTCTTTTACGAATCTAACGCCTAAAAATAGGATTAAATGGAGGCACAGAGATATCGAAAATACTATACCACCCGATTGGTTACCACCAGTAGCAATAGACCCTCAAGTTTTAGCTCCTGTTGATTACTATTACAGATATGTTACTAAATCTTTATTTACCGTTATGGCAGAAATGACAAACTTATACGCTGTTCAGTCACAAAGAACAAGATTCAAACCCTGTAGTCCTGAAGAGTTAGAAGTTTTGTTCGGGTTGCATTTAGCTACTGGGGTGTTTAGTTATCCTTGTCTAAAAATGTACTGGGAAACGACTATCAGTATTCCGTTGTTTGCAGAAAATATGTCGAGAGATAGGTTTTTTGAACTACGCAATAACTTGCATCTTGTCGACAATACAAATATACCTACTGAGTGTAATGATGTTTTCCACAAAGTCCGACCGATCTACGATACTTTTAGGAGCCGATGTTTGGAACTACCACTTGAGAAAGAACTTTGTGTGGATGAACAAATAGTTCCTTTCACTGGAAAACATGCCGCTAAACAGTATATAAAAGGAAAACCTTGTCCATGGGGTCTGAAACTTTTCTTTTTATGTGGTAAGCATGGTCAGGCATATGATTTTATTCTTTATCAGAGCTCATCTCCAGAGCTAAGCGATAATATAAAAAAAATTGGTTACGGCGCGTCTGTGGTCCTACATCTTACAAAGCGTATTGGTGAAAGCACTGGTCACGAGCTATACTTCGACAACTACTTTTCGTCTTATCATTTGCTTCAAATATTGAAACAAAAAGGAATAATGTCCGCCTGCACAGCCCGTATCAACAGATTTTCTAACCTCTCTTTGCTCAGCGACAAAGAAACTCTCAAAAAACCAAGGGGTTTTGCTCAAGAAGTAACCAGCACTGATGGTGATGTTACTATTATCAAGTGGTTGGATAATAAAATTACCCACCTGGCTTCAAACTTTGTCGGTATAGGTGAAAAAGATATAGTAAGGAGGTGGTCTAAAAAAGAGAAGAGATTTATAGAAGTTGAAAGACCTCAAATAGTGAAAAGGTATAATCACGCAATGGGAGGCGTCGATTTGCTGGATCAACTTATGAGCTACTATAGGACATTTATAAAATCAAAAAAATGGACTCTCCGTATGATTTTTCACGCATCGGATCTAGCAGTTGTTCAGGCTTTTCGGTATCAAATTGATAGCGAACTGCTTCGTGTGCCTAAAAACAAACAGCTCACTTTGCTCCACTTCCGCCGCCGACTAGCTGAAAGCTTAGTTCTTCGAAATAAAATGTTTGCTGCTAAAAGAGGCCGTCCAAGTAGAAGTCCACTGCCTCAAGTCATTCCCAGAAAACCGGGAGAAGTTCGTCCGGCAAATGAAGTAGCTCGTGATGGTGTGGGACACTTTCCTGCACACGATGATGGGGCTGGAACCCGTTGCAAATTGGTAGGTTGTAAGGGGAAGTCACGTATAAAATGCATAAAGTGCAAAGTCCATTTATGCCTGACCAAAGATAAAAATTGTTTTTTAGCTTTTCATACATAACTCGAATATGAGTGCTTTTTAGTTTTTGTTCATTGATTCACTAATGGTTCCTATTTTGTTGTGATTATTGTATGTTTTTGCTAAAGTAAGGTAATTTAATTTTGTTATTTAGTTTAAATGTTTTTATAAATACAAATATTGATAAATAACAAGCATTTTGTTTTTATGATAAACACCGCATACATTCATTCAAACATCGCTTAGGACGGGTGACCGCATTTGTGCACATAAAGAAAAATTCATTTTTCTCAGTAAGGCAACAGAGGATTTTTTTTTAATTATTTTTTACGAAACCTCCGCAGTCTTTTTAAGCATATAAAAAAATTGGAAGCAGTTACGAGAAAAAAAAATAATTCAGGTCTGAAAGGGTTAAACAAACAAAAACATTGTTTTTTTTTCTATTTAACCCTTAATTACTCGCGTGGGGTATATTTAACCCCACGGCGTATTTGAAGCGTCGTATCTTCGCCATGTTTAAAGCTACCTTCATGGCGTTCTTAGTAGCTGCCTAAATACCTCCCCCCGCCGCGAATCAGTCGCGAGCGCCGCTCCGTGTCGTGTGGTTGTGTCAGGAGATCGCGTCTGGGGTATATATTGCCCCACGCGAGTATTAGTGCAACTTTTTTGTGAGTAGTGAGTATTTTTATTTTCATTTTTTAATGTGCATTACAGATACTAAATGGTTCGTTTTTTTACTTATCTTTATTTTCTGTTTTTTTTTAGGTTAAAACGCCTAAAATGGCAAGTAAGCGTCTTGCTGACTACCAGATTGTCGAGCGTCTATTAGAAGACGACGAAGAAAGCATCATAGATAGTCCCGATGAAGATGAGGGAGACGCTGAAGTGATCCAGAGTGACCACAACTCAGAATCTCAAGAAAGTGCCAATGACACCGACTCCGAATGGAGTGATGACGATAATGAACCGCTGAGTAGACACGCAAGTGAAGATTCTGATAGCTTTTATTTATCAAAAAATAAATGCACAAAGTGGGCAAAAGAACCGCCGCGTACTAGCGTTCGAGTTCGTAGACACAATATTATGAGGGAAACAACAGGACCTAAGGGAACAGCCAAGGAGATACATACAATGTCAGAAGCATTCTTTTGTATGTTTTCAATAGATACTGTCAATTTAGTACTGCAACAGACCAACGATTACATAAAATCAATACAAGAAAAGTTTCAACGCGAACGTGATTGCAAATTCCTAGAATACGAAGAACTTTTGGCTTACCTAGGTCTGCTTTACATGTCTGGCGTGCTGCGTTCATCTCACTTGAACTTCAAAGATCTGTGGGCTACCGATGGAACAGGCATCGAGTTTTTTCAAAACACAATGTCATTCAACAGATTTCTTTTTATATCAAGATGTGTTCGTTTTGATGACAAAAATACCAGATTTGAAAGACAAATAACAGACAAACTAGCAGCAGTCAGAGAGTTCACTGATTTGATGAATATTTCATCAATAATTACTCTGCGTCTGAAAATGTCACCCTAGATGAACAATTACCTGCCTTTCGAGGAAGATTTTCTGGTGTTGTTTATATGCCCAACAAACCCACGAAGTACGGCATAAAACATTATGCACTCGTAGACTCGGCAACATATTATTTACTAAAATTTGAGATTTATCCTGGAGTACAACCTGAGGGTCCGTATCGAATGCCTAATGATACAGTAAGTTTGGTAAAGCGCATGACAGAACCCATTTGGGGTACTGGTCGAAACGTTACGATGGACAACTGGTTCACTAGCGTCCCTCTTGCAAATACGCTTCTAAAAGATCACCAGCTTACTATGGTTGGAACTATTCGCAAGAATAAGCTGGAAATTCCAACTTGCTTCCAGCCCAAACGAACACGAGCTGAGCATTCCAGTCTGTTTGGTTTCCAAGAAGACGTAACACTTTGCTCTTACGTTCCAAAGAAATCTAAAGCTGTACTGCTGATTTCGACAATGCATCATGACAATACAATAGTCGAAAGTGAAAAGAAGAAACCGGAAATTATTTTGTACTACAATCGCACGAAAGGTGGTGTAGATACCAACGACCAAATGTGTGCTAACTATAACGTCGGCAGACGTACAAAGAGATGGCCTATGGTTATATTTTATCACCTTCTCAACGTTGCTGGTATCAATGCTTATGTCATTTATAAAAATAAAATTGACCACGGAATATCAAGAAGGGAGTTTTTGAAGCATCTTGCAGTTGATTTGGTAAAGGCTCACCAACAAACTCGATCAACTATACCACAACTGCCTAGAGCCATACAAAAACGGCTAAAAAGAAATGCTCAAGTTCAAGATCCTGGCCCCACTTCCAGAGGTGGTCCATCGACAACTTATAAAAGGTGCCATATTTGCCCAAGGTCGAAGGATAAAAAAATAAGATTTATGTGTGCCAAATGCCACCAGCAAGTCTGTCACGACCATTCTACTATGATATGTGATAAATGTATTGATTAAAAAGTTCCTAAATTTAAAATTTCATATCTTTAAAAGTTTATAATAATGTTGATTATGGATACTATTACAATTTAAAACAATGTTGTCTTTTTATAATTTTTATAATAAAAATAAAAGTATGTCATTAAAAATATGTTTTATTGTACCTTTAAAATTGGGGTTATATATTCCCCACGCGAGTGTAAGTGTAACTATATGGACGCGAGTAATTAAGGGTTAAACTATTTTACTCAGATTATCGATTTGATTATCAACAATATAAATCGATCGATATCAAAAATATGTTTATTACCTAGTTATGTCGTCACACCCCTTATCACGTACAGTGGAAGTACAACCCTAAAATAGGTATTGCTTAATAGATATAATTTGATACATTGTAACGATGCTTTTCCCAGAAGAGATAAAGTAATCGCTAATTAAAACAGTTATAACATCCTGTGTACCAGAAAGAAAGACAATGAACACTCAGCTCATGCGTGGGTGGCAGAGTACATAAATAGCTGATACACAAATATTGATAATTCAATTGTTGTAATCACTTAGAGTTAGTTAGCTCTTAGGCTCGATCATGAGCACTAGTCTGTAAGATTATATTGTGATATTTTAATTAATAAATATTTTTTATGAAGACCTCTGGCCGTCCAAACTTGACTACCTGGCAACACTGACAGAATCAGCTGTCAACAACAACAACTGGATAATATTATCTATTCGCTTTGCTTCCTTGTATTGTGAATGCTGTCTTGTGTCTTAGTATTATTCCGAAAGTCGTTTGTTTCTGTTAAAATGTACTCCGATACCGCACCTCACGATGACCCGGCCTTACTCTCGGACACCGACTCTACTTCTAACGACGACCCTGGCGCTATTTTTGACCTCGAACCCGCTTCTAACGTTGATTCTGGCGCTATTTTGGACTCTCCTACTTATCGTCTTGTTTCATCTAGTAAAAATGAGGGCGAACTTGTGCGATGTCTCAATTGTGGTGTCGATGTTTTGCATCGCAGAAGACGCACTTTAGAACTCCTTGAAGTACGAGCTGTGATTCGACAATGGACTGCACCCCAAGTCGTAAGTCTATTTTATAAAGTCAATAATTTATATTACAAATAGCTTTTCACAAACTCTTCAATATCAGTGTATAGGTACATTAGCCTTGAGTAAATGACCGTTCAGAAACATCTGAAAAGTCTAATAAATGGTTTTTATTTTGATTTTTTTGAAGATTGTTTGATTTTTGTGTTATCACGTAAGTACGGTGTTGGGGTACTGTTATATCGTAGTTAGCATTATTAGCTATACAAAATTAAATCGCTGAGTTTCCCATTGCATTTACGTCAATGCAATAGGAAAACAGAAGCATAATTATGGCTTTAGTAATTTTCCACATTAGATTGGATTGGACCTCCGTCGGGCATAGAGTTGTCCATTTTTAAGTAATAAATAACGTGTTAATAAAAGAGTTTTTTTTTTTTAAAAAGCTTTTCCTGACCCGCCCCGTAACAGTACCATACAGACAGTAACACTAAAAGTCCGCATACAACAGCCGAGCCTTATTTGGGGAGCTACATTATCATGTCAACTATTTATTGTTTTTAAGATTGTTGTCTATTGTCTATACATAAAAATAAAAATGCTTGTGTTATTTACAGGTTACAGCCCAGAACTTAGTGTGCCATTCATGTTGGATGTTGACGACATCAGTACGAGAAAATGAACAGAGCACAAGTAGTGGACATAGTCGACAACTGTGTGTTAATTGTCAATGTTCCATACTGCGTACCAGATCTCATGTTCTGTGTACAAATACTAAGAGAGAATCGCATATCAGAAACGTTATAAGTGAGTGTGGATAGCACCACGGCAGGTGAACACAGATTAAACTCTTTTGAATAAATAATAAAATATTTACTTAAAATTAAATAAATAGGAAGCAGTCAGTTCGGCCTCTAACTTACTATTGTTTTGTTTAAGGTGCATGGATGTGATCGCATCTGCCATCCGTGTTGGCAGCGTGCTGATAGAGTAAGAGTTCCAACTCTGGCAGCTGCAAATGTACCGGCATTAACAGGAACAATTACCCTTCCGGATTATACAAGAGCAGCAGATACGCAAAACAATGTTTTTGTCCGGATTGTGATTCGCTAGAGCGACTAACTGTTGCATTATGGCTCAGGGTAAAGTTATTTACAGATTTTAATTATTATGTCCCTAAAAACTGCAGAATATGCAGGTTTCATTTGCAAAATAATGACTGGGATCAACTTTTATCCAACATTTTAAGCCCTAACTCCACCTTTACTGTAGACCATTTTCAGGACTTTGCTACATTTGTTAAAGAAAGAAATCATACATTTCACTTTCATAATATTGAAGCAATGGCCGATGACATGGTCCATTTCTGGATAGGATGGTCCATCTCTCTAAAAACCAATTCATTGAATTAAAATCAGCTCTTCCAAGATTATCTGGGATGCGCAACGGTACATTGGCTCTCACTGCATATGTAACTAAACCGGACCGGAAGATGCCCGAGAAGAAGCAGGCCACCGGCGATCAAACCATCACAGGCTGCATCAAGGTGTTGCAGTCTGTCCTCCAAGCCATCCAGCAGGGACTGAACCCAGTCCCGATCATCCTGAGGGCCTTAGCAGACCTGTACGCCGGGGACGCATAAGCCACTCGGGGTGACGAACACTGAAGACGACAACATTGAAGACGTCGCTGGCTCGTAGGTCGCTCGCTGGGCCTCCAGCCAACTGGAACCACCCGGCGGGTTCGTACCTCGTCAGCGGCAAGAAAACAAGACGACCACGACAGTCTCCCCAGCGACCCAGCCGTGTTCGCGGCTGGCGATAAGAGATCCACCGCGAGGGGCCGTTGCCCCGTTGGGCTTCCCCGACCCCATGCGGGGTCGAGACGACATTCACGTAGCAAGCCAGTCGACCCCTGGGAGTCGACTCAATAGGACCGATCCTCCAATTGTCCGAACTAGCTTGGCTATAATAATAGCTGATAGTTATAATTCACTAAGTGAATTATTGTAATTGGTATTCTTGCGCTAACATAGAAAAGGGACCGATCATTTATGATTGTCCCTTGACCTTTGTCCTGCTACTGTATAGTTCGCCTATGCTGTTAGCAGAATAGTTAAAATTCACTGAATGAATTGTGGTCGATGTTAGCGAAAGATTACAAATTAAATGTAATTATAATTGGTTTTCTTGAGCTAACATAAAAAGAGGGACCGATCACTTTTCATTGTACCTTGACCTCTGTACTGCTACTGTATAGTTCGCCTACGCTGTTAGCAGAATAGTTAAAATTCACTGGGTGAATTGTGGTCGGTGTTAGCCAAAGATTACGAATTAATGTTTAGGTTAGATAAATAATTAGTGTTTCCCAATTATTGGAATTTCTTGGTTACTGTAATAATTTTAAGTTAATTTAAGTCGATTATAATTAGTAGGACTCTTTTATTATAAAACTAATACTAAAACCGGTACATCTTATTTCTTACACTCGGCCCATTCCATTGCTCGCTCAGATCATTAAATTAATATGGAATCAAATAAAACCAATCCGATAGACTCTTTACATAGTGATGATCTCACATCAGAAGTGGGATTGCAACCCTTGCGATCCTCTATTTCAGAACCTCCAGCAACAACTGGAGTTAGCCTGGCTACGATGCCACCTGTATTTTTTTACTCAAATGATGGCTATGATGCAGCAGATGGCTGAAAAGCTTTCTTTGCCTGTTGCGCCAGCCAGAGCACGTATAAATGATATTTACCTACCTAGCTATGATCCAGACGGTGATGTTAACATTTGGGATTGGTGTACCCACATTTTGGCAGCCATAAATAAGTATAGTCTTGAAGACTATGACGTCCGAATAAAGGTCACGAATTTACTCAAGGGTCGTGCTATGCATTGGGCAGATCAATGGCTTGTCACTACTTCTTCTTGGGAGGAACTTAAACAAAATTTGATTTTAACTTTTGAACCGGAGAGCAGGTATTCCCGCGATGTAGTTAAATTCAGGGAACATTACGATCATCTAAAGAAATTTCTGAATATCTATCAACCTCATGGTTTCTTTCGACGACGTCACTAACTGTCGCTATAGAATGTTTTCTAATAACCAATCTTTTTCTTCTGATGATAACAATCGGAATCCACTTCAACAATCTCAACCATCATCCTCTTCGGGTACAAATAACGGACGAACATTAAAAAAATGCTCGTTTTGCCATGGGGTAGGACATACTTATAAAACAAGTTTTAAAAGAGAAAAAGTTATTTCAAATGTTAATCTCGTGGGCAATTCCAAATTAACTTTATTTCAGGTACCAATTACAACAACCAATTACAATTTACAGCCTTGTTTGACAGCGGTGCTGACTGCTCAGTTATCCGTGAGTAAATTGCTTCCAAATTGCCTGGGAAAAGACATTATTCTGCACATTATTTAAAGGGTATTGGTTTACCCGTTCTTTCGATACAGTCAATAGACACCGTTTGCCAAATTAACAATATAACTGTAGAAATAAAATTTCACATACTTCCTGATTCTGACCTTTCTGTAACTTGCTAATTGGGACAAATTTATTACAAGATACTGGTTTGGCAGTGGTCGTTAATAATACCGGTGCAACACTAATTCAACAAGCAAATGTAATGCACATTCAACTTAAACACCCTGAATTTGATAAGTTAGACACAGATTTAACTAGTGAGGTCGAAATAGATCAATTAAAGATTCTCCTGAACAAATTGTCACATATTTTTATTAATGGCTTCCCTAAAACGCGCGTCAATACCGGACAGCTTGAGATTCGTCTTAAAAACCCTGATAAATATGTAGAACGCCGCCCTTATCGTCTAAATTTATTTGAACGCATGTGAGGGTGTCTATACTATACTACTCAAAACAAAATACGGGCCACGAGGTATTTTTTCATTTTGGTGTAAATTATTAAACATTTACATATTGAAAGTAGTAAAATATTGAGTATACAAACTCTTTGATACCTAAACTTTTTAATATTGTAGTATTCATCTAATGCTGGCAACAATTTTAAATAAAATTTGATTTAAAATTATTTTTGAAATATTTGTTTCCATTTTCTTTGACGTTTTGCTTTCCTTAGCTTCTTGGTTTATTAGAAATTATCAGAGTTCATTGATATCTCGAGTCAGAAACATCTTTTGCAATATGCCACAAGCACGCAGGCGTCATATGGACTCGCTGACAGCAACCAGAGCCGTTACAATGATTGAAGAAGGTCATTCGCAGCGATCTGTGGGTTTGCAATTGGGATTTTCTCGAAGAGCTATTCAAAATCTATGGAATCGTTTCCAAGAGACCGGCAGTGTTAGAAGAAGACCTGGTTCGGGCAGAGTTCGCATTACAACAGCTCAAGAGGATCGTTACATTCGATTAAGTGCGCGCCGAGATCGCACAACGACGGCCCGCAAGCTGCAAAATCGTTTACGGCTCTCAACGGGTACTCGTGTCAGTGACCAAACTATTCGTAATCGATTGCATGAAGACCAGCAGGCATCAAGAAGGCGAGTTGTCCGTATTCCATTAACCAGAAATCATCGTGCAAATCGTTTAAGATTTTCCCGTCAACATTTGGACTGGGACATAAACCAATGGGGCATGGTGCTCTTCACAGACGAATGCAAAGTTAAATTTTTTAACGACGATCGGCGTATTAGAGTATGGAGAAGACGCGGCGAGAGATTTTCAGAAGCCTGCATCCATGAAGTCGATCGTTTTGGTGGTCCAAATGTAATGATTTGGGGCGGGATAAGCTTACACGGCAAAACTGAGCTCGCTATTTTAAATGAGGGTACTGTTACTGCTCAGCGGTATATTGAGGAAGTCGTCAGACCACATGTGATCCCATTTGCCCAACGAGCGGGTCCTGGATTAATCTTGATGCAAGACAATGCTCGTGCACACACGGCTCAAGCGACTCGGTTTGTACTGGAAGCGTCTCAAATTCAAGTCTTGCCGTGGCCGGCGAACAGTCCGGACTTAAATCCAATAGAGCACATGTGGGATCAGTTGAAACGAAGAGTTAGAGACGGTGATCAGGAAATCCACAACCAACAGCAACTCATCAACGCTGTTAAAAGGGCCTGGGAAGAGATTCCAATGGAAAATGTCAGGCATTTGATTGAGAGCATGCACTCCAGGCTTCAGGAGTGCGTAACGAAACGAGGGGGGCATACCCGTTACTAAAAGATGAGCATGGAGTATTTTCTTTTGTTTTCAGTAACTTTACATTGTTTTTATTTTTAACCTTAAATGTGTTTTTTCTTTCAAAAGCAAATAAACTTTTTAATCATTATTATTGGAATAAATTTATTGGTCTACACGGTAAAAACAACATTAGTTTTCGTTATGGAGACAAAAAAATTAATATTGGTTTTATTATTTTCATGGTACAGACAAAATACCTCGTGGCCCTTATTTTGTTTTGAGTAGTATATATCTGTGTACTCATGTATGCAATGCTTAATAATATATAACCACTTTTATTATTGGAATACAGACAGTTATAATCGAGACCTGAGTGGTATAATTTCGGCTCCTTATCCCAACCTCATATGGCGACCCTGCCACTGGGTTTCGGGTAGCGGCCGGCCGGCGCCGACCGATTTCCGTACAAGGCGTAAGAAGTATAAACAATATACCGTGTCAAGATGAGTTTCGTGGACTTTTACACAGTGCAATTAGTGGCTAATTATAGAACACTTATCGGAGTGCAGTTGTTAATAAGTTTAGTCGCGGGCGTTCACCAGATATTTTCTATTAAAAATGGGAAAATCACAATCAGAATGCTGGCCACAAAAAAGTTTATTGAATTCGAATTTCGAATTGTTCATGAAAATAAAAATGTATACATTTTAGAATTTTACTCATTTTTAAATATGGAGTGGACGCTTAAAGAAGAACGTGTTGCAGTTATTGCGTTGCATCGTAGCGGTTACGCGCCAATTCAAATTTTTGACATACTGAAAAATTTGAATTTAACCAAAAGTTTCGTTTATCGTACCATCAAACGATACAATGAAAACTCTAGTGTAGATGACAGGTCAAGAAGTGGTCGCCCTCGGTCTGTTAGGACTCCAGCAGTGATAAAAGCTGTGAAGGCGCGAATTCAAAGAAATCCTAAACGTAAGCAGAAACTGTTGGCCCTTCAGATCTAGGGGAGCCTGGGGATGAGATTGCCAACATGAACTCAGCTCGACGCAAGCTAACTGGTATTTTACAGGAGAGAATACCATCTAAAGCAGAAGTGGAGGCTGTATTCCAGAAATTATGGAAACATTGCATGCAGACTGAACAAGATAGAGTGATCAAGTGTTCTAGCATCCCTGGTCTATCAGATGTTTTGGGATGTCATCCAGAAGTCCAAATCAATGCTGCTAAGTATAAAGTCTGGAGTTTAGGAGGTCACTTCTTTTTTTTTTTTTTTTTTTTTTTTAATAAATTCATTTATTCAGGCAACATAGACCCACACAAGAAATAATTACAATTATTATGTAGGAAGCCTGTGGTAGGATGGTGCGCCACAATGAGGAAAGACAAAGGGAAGATCTTCCTCCGAGCTGGGTGGTATAGCTCGGGGACCGAGGTCCAATGGATGTTAGTTGGAGGTGCTATATATAGCGAAGGAGATGGTGAAACTTCACTACCGCGATGCAGGCTTTCCATACAATTTATCGTCGTAGTATGGCGACGTCGTTGGTATGCGTTTGTAGCGCCATCTGTTGACTGAGAAGGTGTTTTTTTGCTTCGTGTCGATTAATGTGCGGCGTATGCGGTAGGTGACGCCGCCACAGGGTTAAGCAGAACCACGGTGAAAAGGGTGTTAAAGGTTAGGGCTTCGGGCATATCGACAAAAAAACAGAACATCGTTTGAATGCTTCGTCTAATGGACCTGAGACTGAAGAGATGCCGCGCTTTGTTGAAGCGGTACGCGGGAAAAAATATCGGGAAATTCTTTTTTCGGATGAAAAATTTTTTACCGTAGAAGAGAGCTACATCAAACAAAATGATAAGGTGTATGCACACAATAGTGAAGAAGCGAACAACCGTATTCCGCGAGTCCAACGAGGTCATTTTCCATCCTCGCTCATGGTATGGTTGGGAGTTTCTTATTGGGCCTTAACAGAGGTACATTTTTGTGAGAAAGGTGTAAAAACGAATGCAGTTGTGTATCAAAATACAGTCCTGACGAACCTTGTGGAACCTGTTTCTCATACCATGTTCAATAACAAGCACTGGGTATTCTAACAAGATTCGGCGCCAGCTCATAGAGCGAAGAGCACACAAGACTGGCTGGCGGCGCGTGAAATCGACTTCATCCGGCACGAAGACTGGCCCTCCTCCAGTCCAGATTTGAGTCCGTTAGATTACAAGATATGGCAACACTTGGAGGAAAAGGCGAGCTCAAAGCCTCATCCCAATTTGGAGTCACTCAAGACATCCTTGATTAAGGCAGCCGCCGATATTGACATGGACCTCGTTCGTGCTGCGATAGACGACTGGCCGCGCAGATTGAAGGCCTGTATTCAAAATCACGGAGATCATTTTGAATAAACTTTATTGTCATAAGAATCTATGTTTTGTTAAGTTCATTTTGGTATATAAATGGTTACATAATGAATAAACTTGTCTCAATTATTTTATATTAAACATGTGACAGAATTTATGACCTGACTGTGTAGTTATTTCATTAAAATAACGAATTGGCTAATGTTTATGTGTCAATAATTCATTATGATATGGAAAATATATTAAATCGCATTACAGTATTGTAAAAAAAGTAGTCGGATCTGTATGGAACTATGTATGTTACGTATGGACTCGAAAGTCTACAATACAAGTTTAGACCTCTTGTTACCCGTCCCGGCCGGCCATACTTTCTCTTTCTAGTTTACATTAATGAGTTATGTCTTCACACTACCGTTAATGGTAAGGTTTTTACCTTTGCAGATGACACTGCTTTTGTATATTATGGTGATACTTGGAATGAGGCTCGTAAACATGCTGAGCAAGGTCCAAGGGCAGTGATCGCCTGGCTGAACAGAACTTGTTGTCACTTTATGTCGGAAAAACTAAATATATAACCTTTTCCATCAATAGTAGGTCCCAACTAGGGTTGCCACCCGTTTTTTTTATGCTATGTACTTAATTTTTGTTCTAACAAAATGAAAAAATACTTTATTCATTCTAAAAAGGTGGCACCCTAGTCCCAACCTAAAACATCTTTTGGTATTCGGGAACGTACATGAGATGGTTCTCCGTCTAAATCATGTACATGTACTGATATAGTAGCATGTATGACTACCTGAAATCATGGATGGAGCCATTCAATGATTTTAAGATTTTTGAGTGGACGGATCTAGGAAAAATAGGTTAGTCTAGATGTTTTCTTTCATTCAGTACAGTACGCAAAATAGTAATGAAATCACACAAATTTAGTTATGTATACTAACGTTTTCTCAATTTCAGACAAGTACGAATGGTCGAGCATTGAACCGTCTATAATATTCATTCAAGAACGAGGCGTCCTTCTAGATCTAGACGATTCGAAACTCTTCAACGAATGGGTGAATTTAAAAACATTTGCAACAAATCTGACCGACGAGGAGAGGAAATTAAGAACTCACAAACTCTGGACGAAATACATGAATCAATGTCTAGCTTAGAATTGTATGAACAGCTGTTGAAAATAGCAGAATTTTTCTTCTGTCTCCCGGCTCACAATGCCAATGTAGAACGCGTGTTTTCACTCATCAAAGCACAGTGGACCGATGAGAGGAACTAGTTGGCAATAAAAACTGTCTCAAGCATTATCCTTACAAAATATAATTTTAAAAAGTACAACTGTGTACAGTTTTATAACTACTTATTTGGACAAGGAGAAATTTTGAGCAAAATTGGCAATAGTGATAAATATACAAGCACTGTACTTAGCCTAGCTAGTGCCTAGGACATCATTCGGTTGCTACATTATGTAGCTTAGCACACATGACATATAAAACTCAGGTTTAAGTTACTTAATAAAAAATTTTAAATATTAAATCCTCGCACATGGATGAAAATATATGCCACTACTGGACAGGAGAGTCTTTTGCTCTAACCGCGAGCATTTTCCAAATAACGACCTCTGTTGTTCGAATTTATATAAAAAAGCAAGAAATTGCCTGACATCTGTTTATGTACCGTTACATCTATAGATATCATGGATGGAACATACATTTATGTCTAAAAATCTTCAAATTACTTATTCCAAAAAAACCTACAGCCTTCACAACTACCGTAATTTAGTAAAACCATTTTTGATTGTAGCTACTGACGGTAATATTGTAGATGCATACGGACCTTACCCAGCAACCACTAATTGATGCTGACATTATGAAGCAATTATTTCAAAATGAGAATTCAGACCTTAGGAGCTACTTTACCCAAAACGATGTTTTCATACTAGATCGTGGATTTAGAGGTGTTTAGGTAGTTTGGTATATAAACCAGAGACACGTTCGGAAAATGAAGGACCACAGCTCTCGACCATTAAAGCCAATAAATCAAGATTAGTGACAATGTGCATGTGGGTAGTGCAAGTTGTAAACGGTCGGTTGAAACGGCATTATAAAATATTTAGATCCAATTATTTTAAAAAAATGAGTGAGCATTTAATGGTTTTAGAATTAGATTTTAGAATCTCTGCAGCATTAATAAATCATTTTCATCCCGTGATAACTGACCGGCCTGATGCTGAGCCTATTTTACATAGAGCCTTCTAAGGCTTTTTGTAAAATTTTTCTAAAAATAAATATGCCTTATCATCTAGCATTCTAGCTCATCATGTTCAACAGCTGCATTTAAACAGGCGCAGGGCTAATTTCTTTAGAATAGATGGCCAGGTACCTCAATTGGATATGTTCCCTGAGATGCACATTAGGGTGGATCGCCATTGTATGGTATTTTTTTTTATTTATCAATCAGATTTCGCGGGGTGCGGAATAGATGCTCTAGGTACATACAATTAAGCATACAAAATATCATTTTAAAATTTTGATAACATGTATTGCCCCAAAGCAGTTGAAATATTCAAAATCTTGTAAAAAAATGTCTCTTTATAAAACAGTTTTCTGTCAACACTTATAGTTTAATTTATACTTTTACAGTTCATAATCAATTCAAAATAGCCGCGCTTTAAATAATAATAATAATAATAATATTAATAACAGATATTAACATTTATTTTCCCGCTAAAATTTGTCAATCTGCTGAACGCTGTTGGCGCCTCGCTCGCGCCCCGCGCTTGCCGCACAACTCACGCGCGGGGTCGCGGGGGCGTCACACGCGTTGTTGCAATCAGTAAACAATTGTAATTAGCGTTGAGAGCACGCCCATTTGACTAGAGTTTACAATTATTATTTCAAGTTCAGGTTAAACAAAATAACAATGAGTTTACGCAGCGGTGCCAAAAACTGTCCTTTGTTTGGTTGTGGTGCGGAATTATCAGCTTGTGTGTTACCAACTTATGAAGATATGATGAAATATTTTATTTACGCCTCGCAGAGCACAGAAAAACGATTCCAGGATTTGGTAAGAGATACTAGTGAAATTGTTGCTATTGAAATAGAAAATATTTGGAAACGAGCGTCTTTACCGATCGTGGAACATCGTACAATTTTGGCGCGAATAAAGGACTATCATGAAAAATATCGGGCGATTCTTAAACCATACAAAGGTAGAAAGCATAGTGAGAGTTACCTTAAAAAACTGGATGATTTCAAAAGACGCAGCAAGAATTTATTTGATATTGCTACTTGCAAATGTAGTTCGTTTGAAAATTGTTTTTGTGCGCAAGATCGAAAAGTACCTATTAAAGAAAGACATTTTTTGATAGATCATAGAGGCGACAGAAAAATGATGATTGGTTCTTTAGATAGAAAAACTACTAAGCAAAATGAGAATAATATGTTAAGAAAAGTAAAGCGCAAACTATACCAAGAAACACAACACACATCTTTAGATCAACTGTCCACATCTCGCAGTACAGTTTTGAGTTTTAATAACGCTGATCTTCCAACTGACCAAGAATACTTTGCTTCTACTTCTTCTTCTTTTTCTGTAATAAATCCAACGGACAGTCAACTATCTGTTGTATCCAGAACATTGGATCGATACGGTATTTCTGATCGGGCAGGTGCTGCCATCGTCTGTGCTACGTTGCAAGATATTGGATTAGTGACAACAGACAATCTAATAAACGTGATCGATCGCAATAAGATTCGACGAGCTCGTGCCAAAACTAGGACCACACTGACTGCCACCAATCAGCCCCATTTTGATTCGTGCATTTGCATATCGTTTGACGGCCGAAAGGATAAAACATTAATCATGGAGGATGGACGCAGAAAAGTTGTGATAGAAGAACATATCAGTCTTTTGAAAGAACCTGGCTCACAATACATAGGCCACATAGGTGTTAAGTCCGGTGATGCTAAAACAATAGCTAACAAATTGTTTGCATATTTTGTGGCAAAATCCATTGATATCGCGTGCATCGTGGCTATCGGATGTGACGGAACGGCAGTTAATACTGGAACTAAGTCTGGCATCATCCGACTTCTTGAAGGAAAGCTCCATCGACCAGTTCAGTGGTTGGTCTGTCAGTTGCATGCTAACGAATTAAGTTTGAGACACCTTTTCGAACACCTTGATGGAACGACAACAGGTCCTAGAAGCTTTAGCGGCCAACTAGGAAAGTTGCTCAAAAACTGCGAACATCTTCCTGTGGTAGAATTTCAAGCAATAGAATGCAACTTACCGGACATAACAAAATCCCGTGACGACCTTAGCACAGACCAGTTATATTTATTGGAAATGTGTCGAGCAATCGCCGAAGGACACTGTAACGAAAACTTAGCGAAAAGAAACCCGGGTAAAATCTGTCATTCGCGTTGGTTAACAACAGCCAATAATATACTCAGACTTTACATTTCAACCAAGAATCCGACAGAAAATCAGCTGATATTAACTGAATTTGTGCTAAGAGTGTATGATCCGATGTGGTTTAAAATAAAAACACAGCCTTTGTGTGTTTACGGGGCGAGACACCTTCACGAAACCATAAAATTGTCTCGTTACCTTCCAGAGCATTTGAAAAAGGTGGTAGATCCTGTAATCCAACGCAATAGGTATTTTGGCCACAGCGAAAACATACTTATATGCTAAACGACGAACGAAGACACATTAGAGAGTTGGCTCTGAGACGGATTCTAAGCATCCGAGAACGTATGTCAGGGTTCTCTCCAATAAGAGTATTTAAGCTACCTATTTTTAATTTCAACGCAGCAGATTATATTGACTTGATCGACTGGGATAAACCATCAGAATCACCCCTTACAAAACTGATATCAAGCGAGACAATAATTGATGCCATCGCAGACCACGAAATTATCGAAACCAACATTTTGCCTAAGTTCCGATTAATGCCCTGTCACACGCAAGCCACGGAAAGATGCATCAAAGTGGTAACGGCATCATGCTCTGCTGTTTGTGGCCCTGAAAGACGTGAAGGGTGGATACGAAACAAGATAGAGTCTTGTCGTATAATGCCAGTATTCAATTCGAAGAAGGACTATAAAACACAATAACTTTTTATGATTTTCGATTTTATTTTTAACCTTTTTTGTGAATATTTTGTGTAGCAGTGGTAGGTACTTTTATTGATTTCTCATTAGTAGATAATATTATTATTCAATAAAATGTTATTCAATATAATTTTTTTTTTTTACATTTTAACCACTTTTATTGAACAAAGATCAAAACCTAGTTTTTCGCTGTTTTTTTTAAATTTAAATTGACTTGGGGCAGTACTTGCACTCGAAATATCTTAATGCAGTCATAATGACTTTTAAAAGTATCCCCATAGAGCATCAATTCCACACCCCGCAACTAAGAAAAACGAAAAGAAAAAAATTTGATCCACCCTAATGTATATCCACCATGTCACGAGAGAGGTTCCATTTTTTACTGTGAAATTTGCGTTTCGACGATATTCAAACAAGGGTTGAAAGAAGACAAAGTGATAAACTAGCGCCCTTTCGAGAGATTTTCCAAGAGATCAATGACAATTTCAAAAAATATTACGCCGTTGGAAACGACGTAACGATTGATGAAAAGTTGGAGAAGACGCGTGGTCGTTGCCCATTCAGGCAATATATACCCAGCAAGCCAGGTAAATATGGCATAAAAATTTTAGTGATTACTGACGCGCGAACCTTTTATACCAATAACATGGAAGTCTACGTTGGAAAAAATGGCGGTCCATACGATCACAGCAATTCACCAAGAGATCTTGTCAAGCGTTTGGTAGAACCTATAAAGAACAGCCACCGAAACGTTGTAATGGATAACTGGTTTACCAGTTTTCCCCTATTGAGTGACTTGCTCAATGAATATGGATTGACAGCACTCGGCACTTTGAGGAAGAATAAAGCTGAAATCTCACCTGTTTTTACGGCAACTAAGGGCCGAGAAATTCACAGTTCCCTTTTTGACTTTCAAAAAGACTATACTGTAGTCTCGTATGTCCCAAAGAAAAATAAAGTAGTGCTCTTGGCTTCAACTATGCACCATGACGGCAAGAAAAGTTCTGAAGAAAACAAAAAGCCGGAAATGATTATGGACTACAACAGAACAAAATGTGGTGTCGATGTTGTAGATGAGATGTGTGCTACCTACTCAGTGTCACGGGCAACCAAAAGATGGCCATTGGTACTCTTCTATGGTCTTCTGAACGTCAGTGGCATCAATGCGTACGTTATAGTAAATGCAAATAAAGAACATACCGGAGCGGTCATGGTCCAGAGAAGAATTGCCTTGAAAGATCTGGCTTCGAGTCTTGTGATGCCGCAGATAAAAAAGCGATCTTCGGTACCTAATTTGTCATCATATATAAAAAATAAAATAAAGTTCACGATCAGTGACGGCTCGAATGACGAAAACGCATCCGCCAATGCCAACTCATCCAGGTCGCGTCCGCCCGTATCTTCTTCTCGCTGTGCTGTTTGTGAATGGAAAAAGGATCGGAAAACGAAGGCGGTTTGTGAATTGTGCTTCAAAAAGATATGCCGCGAGCATACAACGCCAATATGTGAGGATTGCTATGATAGAGTGAAGTAGTTTCGTTTTCATGAAGACATTAATTTGGAACAGTTTGTTTAGTGTTGATTATCTCAATGTTCACTCAGTATAAAGGTATCATTATTTTTTAGTATTTTACGAGTGTACCTAGTTTATTTTTGATATCGATCTCAATTTTGCCAAATTTGTAAGAAAAAAAAATATTATTGTTGATTTTGAAAGATTACTAAGAAAAAAAAAGTATTTTTTGTTATTTTTTTGGGATAAGCTCTCAGTACAAATAAATAAACATTAATAATTGCATTTGTAGTTTTATTTATGGACAATAGTACCAATTACACAAATACATTGTCAAACATTAAAACTCAAACGTCTTTTCGAAAATAACGGCAAGTAAAGCCTGTGGTATTTATTACCCGGTAGCGAGTGTTCATGTCCGTAAATACCTAGCGAGTACCGCCGGGTTAAAGTTGATTCGGATGGAAATGTTGCAACTATTCGAAACAACAACAACGCTTTCTTTCCGACTATTTCGGATGAAAAAACAAGAGTTTGTAAATTGTTCTCCAAAAACACTTTGGGGATTAATAATCGACCCATAGAAACAGCTTTCAAAAAGAAAAATAGCACACTAATATTTCTTCCATGAAAGATAAACGAGGTACTCATTCAAACCATTATTCAGTGGACGAAAGCATTAAAAATTGGCAAAAACCGAAGATTGAGTCACACTACATTCGGGCTAACTCAAAACGACATTATATTGATGGTAGCAAAGCTGTCACAGATCTTCATAAAGATTATGTGGAAAAATGCAAAACTCAAAACGTCCCTTATGGAACCTACATACGTTTTATCGTATTTTCACATAAGATTTTAACGGGTTATTGTACATTGACCACAAAGTAAACTCGCCACATTTTATAAACTCCATACATTGAAAGTAAACTCACCACATGCATTAAAAATATGTGTAAGTTAGTCACAGGCGGGTAAGGTTTGTTGTAAATTCGCAACAAATCCTCAGTTCACATATTTTTTGCTTAAAGTAGCGATAGCAAGCAATCTTTTGATTTTTTTTAGAGAATAATTATATTGATAAAATTAAGAGAGTATAAGTTAATATCCAATGAAAACTAATAAGAAATTAAGAATTAACAGTAAGCACAACTTTCTTTTCTCCTGCGCTTTTGCACACTCTATCACGCGCTCGCTCACTCGCTGTATCTATCTCTTTCTGTCTGACCGTATCGGTCAATGCATCAAACAACTTATCAGTGCAGTGACTCCCTTGACCTTGTCGATGCGCGTGTGGTTATTTGTTCTGTTAAATGTAACCTGTTGGATAACAGTCAGACCAACCAGTCGATTGGTATATATCCAAAATAATGGATCCCAATCAACCAGGCCCTAGTTCCAGTGGACATGGTGTAAGTACTTATTTTACATTACAATCAATTATTATAGAAAAAATACTACTTACATATATTTTATTATCTGACCTCCTGATTTTTCCCATATCGATTCCCTATAAATTAAAATTATTTTGCGAATTTGGGATAAAATGTAAGTATATTTTTTTTAATAAATAATGCTCTTGTATGGCTGCGGTACTCACGACAATCATGCTTAAGAAACGTTAAACAAAATGGCGGACGGCACGCGCTGTGGCGCATAAGTTGAACTTATTCATTGGTGAAAAATAGATAGACATATATTTTTGATTATTTTTTCTGTTTTTTTACTGGAATATCACAGAGAAACATCACTTAGTACAAACTTTCATACTTTGAGCGAAAACTTTTTGTTAGTAAAGCAAAGTTATAGTTTATAATTATTTTATTTTTTTCGCATCATTTTTAATTAAATTAGGTACGTATGATCTTTTCAGATCACATTTGCCAGAACTGAAAGAGGACGCCGGATGCTTCTGAGACATGGCTATATGTACACTTTTCATCGGGAAACTAAATTTGGAACTGATTGGAGATGTACTAATCATTCATGTCGTGCAACTATTAAAATTTCGGAGAATCATGCCATCAGAATTTTGCATGAACCAGTCCACAAGTGTCAACCAAGTACAGTAAAAACTGAAATTATAAAGATAAAAAATCTTTGTAAGGAAGCAGCAGCGAACACGAGCACACCTATGCCTCAATTGTATGAAGAGGCTTTTCAAGCAGCTAAGGATGCGGGTTACGAGTTATTAAATGCCATACCCAAATTTACAAACATTTCACGAACACTTTACAATGTGAGGAACCGTGAGCTAAAGGTGCCCAAAACACATTTTTCGAGATGCAAAGATGTCATCATCCCAGAAAAATATAAAATCTTTTTTTTATTATTTGACGATGACAGTGAGCCTGAAAACAGAATAATAGCTTTCTGCACTGAGGCAGCTCGTGAAGTCATACCAAATCTACAAACATTCTTTTTGGATGGCACATTTTCAAGCTGCTGTACACCATTCTATCAGCTGTATTGCATACATGGAGACGTGAATAGCGACGACCATTTCTCGAATATAGTCCCACTTATCTACGTCCTCATGCCTAATAAGCAGGAACGGTCTTATGAACGACTTTTCATATCACTGATGCAAAATTTACCTGATTGGACACCGCGTAGAATGATTGTTGACTTTGAGATTGCTGTGATAAATGTCATAAGAAAAGTATTTCCTGATGTTGAACTACAAGGATGTAACTTTCATTTTAAGCAAGCTCTGGCCAAAAAAGCTCATGCCTTACAATTGAATGACATCGAAGAGAAGAGACACTTAGCCATGTGTGCTGCATTAGCCCATGTAAAGAAACATGATATTGAAGACGCATGGTTGCATATCATGGAAGATGCACCACAGAACGAAGCAGTTACAAAATTCAACGATTATTTTGTAGCCCAGTGGTTAGAAAACACTAGTATACATTTTATGTGGAATGTACATGGGGTGCGTCACAGGACAATAAATCTAGCAGAAGCATGGCATAAACGTTTAAACAATAAGATGAACAAAAAAAAACCAAAAATGCTTCACTTTCTTGATACACTAAAACAGGAGGCTGAACATATCGACTGGAAATTGAAGAATTTCCAATTCAATATTCCCTTAAACTTGAGAACACGTCGATCTATTGCATATGACAAAGAATTGAAAAAAATTTTGGACAATTACGATAACATGTCCCTGGCTGAAGTTCTTAAAAAACTTTCTGTTATGCAACATTTTAGAAACTTGTAACATATTATGACCAATGAATCTATTGCAAAAAGCATTATGTAGGTCTTTTTTTACATAGTTCTAGGTAAATCGGCCACTTGAAATCTGTGATTTTTATTTAGATGTAAGGTTAATTTTAAAGAAAATGTGATTTTTATTGTGATTTAATTATATTTCTATACTCAATAGTATTGAGTATAAGTAATTAATATTTAAGTATTTTTATATAGTTTTAGGTAAATCGGCCACTTGAAATTTGTGATTTTTATGTAGATATAAGGGTAAATTTAAAGAAAATGTGATTATTACTGTGATTTAATTATATTTCTATAGTTTCTCTAGTAATTGTAATGTTGTGGGCAAATCAGCCGCATGAGAACTGTAATTTTTTCAAGTAGATGTAAGTTTAAAAGTTGAAATTGCTGTGTTTATGAAAAATAAATAATGTTTTTATTCTACTTATTGTTTGATTTTTCTGCAGACTTTTCACAAAAAGCAATGGTGGTGAGTTTACAATAACCAAAATTAATAATAAACAATTTACTTCATAAAAATAGAACTGTGGTGAGTTTACACTTACTTTTTTCTGTGGCGAGTTTACTTTGTGGTCAATGTACAAAAACCCATTTTAACATTTCGTTTTTCACTCCTAAAAAGGATTTATGCTATGTATATGTATGCGAACCCTATAAAACCAGCCCAGATGAAGAGAAAGAATCTAAGAAACAAGATTATGAATTACATATTAAAGAAAAGAATTGGTCTCGTATTGAAAAAAAAAAGATAAGAACAACAAAAATATTTTAGTAGCGGTCTATGATCTTCAAGCAGTGTTCCAATGCCCCAAAGGAGACGTCTCAGTTTTTTACTAAAAGTCTAAACTAAATGTACTTAATTTAACTATCTATAACTTACAAAATAATTCAGTTGCGAGTTATGTATGGGATGAGTCTAACGCCAATAGAGGTGTCAACGAAATTGGTATCTGTGTTTACAAACACCTGGAGAAAATTTCCGCAACGGCTGAAGACCTTGATGTTGTCTTTTATTCAGACAATTGTGCCGGACAGCAAAAAAATAAGTTTATGATGTCAATGTACACTTCGCAGTTAAAACTCCAAATCTCAAATCAATCACACATAAACACCTCATTAAAGGACATACGCAGAACGAGAGCGATTCAGCTCACTCTCAAATCGAGAGAGACGTTAAAAGGCAACTGAGATCAGGACCAATGTATACACCTGACGCATTTATCGGGGCTATAAATGCAGCACGGAAAAAAAGTGAGCCATTTCATGTTAATGAAATTTGCTTTGATGATTTTTTTGATTGGAAAAGTATATGCACTCAAATGAACTTTGCAATAACGAAAAATGAAGACAATAAAACTGGCTGGACTAAAAATGATAAAAGTTCAAAGGTCTGATCCCGATGCCATATTTTTCAAAGAATCATACGCTGATGAATTATTCAAGAAAGCTATAGTGGTGAAGAAAAAGTGAAATCATAATAGCCAAAGCATTATTTTAGATTTGCAAAAAGCCTATCTTCAGAAACTTGGACTAGCCGAGAGAAAAAAAGCTGACCTCATGGATTTGGTCAATAAAAACCTCATTCCTAGATACCACAAGCCATTTTACGAATCATTGTAATAAGACTGATTAAGCATAAAGATTTTTGAATTGTATTTTTTAGAAATATTATTATTTAATTGCTACATTTAAAATGATACTGTTATTATTGGAGTTAAAAGAATTTATGATTCTATGTTTATGAAGGGTGATGGCAATGTTCCTATTTTGAATTTCTAATACTATAAAACTCGGTGCCATAATTGTGTTAGAAATCATTTATTTCTATTAGATAACTTTAAGTACAGTTAAATTTTTGATTTTTTATTTGTATGAAAGTAAATTTTTAGTTATTTTATAATTTTAATTAAAGCGAGTACTTAGTACTATGTGATTGACTGTGATCTCTTGTTGATTATTGTGCCTTAAACTAATTTCATGGTGTAAGAAAGCCATTGTTTTGGTAAATTTGTATTTTTTTAAATACAATATCTTTATTTTGACAGTGTGTTTTATTTAACTATCACACAGCTTTACACCTATATTTAACAGCTTCAATGTGATATTTCAATATGTTACAAGCATTTTGTGATATTTTCATTAAAAACGTGACATGTGTTTCTGTGTTTTTTTTAAACCAGTTTTTTTACTTATTTCATATTGAACTGGGATTTCTTTTTCTTATTTTTAGAAAGAACATTAATAACTGCAACAATTTAATTGTTTTCCTACAATAAAATTATCAATATTTTAGAATTTATCAACACTTAAATGTTTAAAATTGCTCTCCTGTAAAGTTGTGGTTTAAAAAATACCATGTTATTCTTGTAAAGAGGCGATTATGTGTGATACGTGTTCTGCACACGTTTTACAAGACGTCTTATGCGGAAGAAAATTTTGAAGAAATTAAACTGCAACCAAATAGAATAGAAACCCATAGACAGCATACAGAAATTTCACAATCCAGTGCTTGTCAACAATTGAAACCTCTTTACAAGGCCAAACTTCCATTGCAAGAAAGAAGGAAAAACAATATTAAATCATTAATTGACCAAGGTCTCATTCCTAAGTACTATGTATCCAATTACTATGATTATATTGTTTAGATCATTATGAAAAATAAAAGATTGTTTTGAATTGATTCAATTGATCTCAATGTTATTTTGTTAAATTTTTTTTTTGTAAAGTAGGTATTGCAAAGGTATTAATATTACGAACTATTTTTAAAATACATTAATGTTTAACTAAACAAGGGTGCTTAAGTGGCCAGTTACTAGGTGGTTTACCCTATTAGCTCTAACAAAATATCCTATCTTATATTGTTTTATATACAATAAGTCCTATATGTCCTATTTCGATTAGAGAGTGATTTGGAGTTTTGCCAGTTCACAGACGATAATTGGTATTAAGTATGTACCTACCTACATCTTATTATTAGGACGTTAATAATTATTGTGAAAATTTCTTGTAGGTACCTCGGTTGTTGTAATAGGTCCTAAAGCAACACAAATAAATGACACTGACCAAATGAAAAGATGGTCAGTGTTCAGAGTGACAAGAAAAACAACTGCCCTGTAGATACGCCTTAGCAAACGAAAAATTCAACTTCAACTTCAACTTTTGTTCATGGCAACCGGGTCACTTTTAGGTTAGCGTCCATTACTGTCAATGACTCCTGAAAATAGCACTTACCTGATTAAAACCATCGGGCATCAATATTAAATAGACACATGAATAACTACCAATTGATGACAATCTACGACCAACACTGAGGCAAGTGGTACACTGCGAACGATTATTAGGATGTAGTTTAATTTCTAAGTCTGTTTTGAACATTTTTCACGAGTTAAAATAATCACTAAACAAGGGTCCGTATAAACAATTTACTTTGACTTTGTGCGTATCTCTACCTAGTTTGTGCGTTACTGCGTAACGTACGTAAGCCCCACCGTCCTCCCTCCCACAATACCTACAATTTTCTTTATGCTCCCACACTAGTGTTGTTGATCGATAGTCGGCTATAGATGATTAATCGATAGTCAATCGATAGCCAACCAATCGTAAGACTATCGATAGCACAGAACAAGGCAATACTATCGGATGAGTGAAATACTATCGATACTATCGATAATATTGTAGTTTGTTAATAACAAACTATCGATAGTATCACTTTTGCACACACACACACACGGTTGCACTTTTTGTATGAAATTAGCAACATAGTTTATTTGTCGTCCTTAGTTAACGAGGGTAGTATAAAAAAACAAGTAAGAATATTATTCTTTGGGTTTAGTGGTCTGTTTATTAGTGTAACAAGATTAAATTAACAGTATCGATAGTATCGATACTATCAATAGTTTGTTATTAACGAACTACAATATTATCAATAGGCCTATCGATAGGGTACATGATTTTGATGTAAACTATCGATAGTTTTAATATCGATAGTTCGGCAACACTATCCCACACCGTCACACTGAGCTAGTAATCACTCACTACGTTTTACGTCACGTCAGCCGAATCGAATCACGAATGTGAATTTTACCAAACCGATTACCTATGTATGTACCGAATGCAAATAAATAATAAGTAGGCACCTAGGTACCTACCTACCTACCTAACTTCCTACCTACTGTCGTCTTCGTCCGTCGTCGGAAAGCTTCGTTTTTTTTCCCTTTAGTTGATGGCTTCGTGCAATTAGCACATTTAGCCAGTGTCAAAGTAATTTTTCTTACAAGTAAAACATAAATAAGCAATATTTCCTTTCTTCCTTTTCTTTTTCCTTTTTTATGACGATGAAGAATTATAAAAAATTTGAGAAGTGAGAAATGATATACCACTCAATCCCTCAAGTATCTCAGTAAAGATATGAGGCTTTATTAAGTCCTCACGCGGACTTCTTGAGAGAATTTGAAAAGTGACATTGCACTCATGCACTCTTAACACGAACACTTAACTGCTAATAATCCACCATTATATCATATTAATATTCGACATAGCAAATAATTTTAGAAAATAAAACTAAACCGCAGACAAGACTCTTCACTTTCCCGCCAAGAAGTCCGGAAAACTTCGTTACCTACCTAGTTAGTTAATTAGTGTTGCCGAACAATCGATAGTGTGTCGATTATTCATCGATTGTGCAAATGAGGCCCAAAATAACTAAATAATCTATGTTTAATCGGAATGGATGCAATTGTTTCTGCCCGATCCTCTAAATGCCACAACTGGCTACTACACATTTACAGAGTACACTAAACATGAACAATAATTTAGGCCCAATACAGGTAGGTATTCGTAGAACAAGGGTACGACGAACCGGTTCACACGCGCTCTACACCAGACACACACATGTACAGACATGTACACACGGCGGCAGATCAAGTTCCCCCCCCTATATAATTATAGCTACGCTACACACGACACAGAGAATCGTAGGATAAGGACTTCCGTGCGGCATGTTGGCCAATCACGATGCGCTAGCGTTTGTGTAGTAACAAGCGCTTACGAAGCTTTGTTTTGATTTTACGGCACTTTGGACCTTATTTCAACAGAATAAAAATAAGGGATGGATTGGTTTTTTAAATGATCCTTAATACATTGCAATAAGATGTATTTTCACACTACGGTTTCACACACCTCACACCCTGCGTTTGCGCACGCACACAGATGTCTTTTCAATCGTTTCTTGTTTTTTGAACTTTTTTTGGCATGAGGCCGGGGCCAGCCAGTAGTCAAATGTCATCTTACGCCTTGCGTTGCGTTTGCGTGCTGTGATTTTGCGAAGTGCGAGACTCTATCAGCAGAGTTGGTGATTGTTGTGATAATGGCGCTACAACTAACTCCTGAGCAGCGGCAACTCATAGTCGTGTTGAGAGAAGCCTATAAAAGATATAGAAAGAAGGACTGGGATAACAGTGAGTATTGCTTTTATGTCAAGTTTTTATGGGTTTTATGGGTGGTTGTGGTACCGTCGTTGTTTTTTGATTTCCATGAAACGAGTGCTTTAGCTACTTACCTTGGGATCAGAACAATGTATGTGATGTTGTCTAAATATTTATTTATTATATTTTATTAAGTGTTAAGGGGTTTTCTTAGAGACAAAGACAAGACAAAGTAGGTAAGTATAGTTAGGTAATGATTACAGATCATAGTGAAAGTTTAGTGATTCTCGAAACAAATTGAATTTCTCTATATTTTTGACACTAAATTTATATTGTCATTTTTAAAAACGATGTGGAAAGTAGAGTCCATTTCATCTCATAGTTCCATTGCTCTTTCTGTTGGCAGCACATTTCAGTGGATCTTTATTTCTGTAAGGCTAAGGTTGCTTTTGCAACGAATTTAATTTTACTGATAACGTTCAATATATTTTTTTGCAATAACGTGCGACTAGCTGAAGCGCAATATTCTATTTTTGTATTTTGTTTTCATGTTATTAGCCACAAATGGGTTTTGATTTCTGTTTCTAAAGAATAAATACCTACCTATCGACTTTTTTTGTCTAGATTGTAAGATCCCCCACTATTAAGGGAACAGATCTCTTCTTCCCTCTAGTGACTAGTGTTACTAAAATATTTTAAGAAATTACAAACTAGGTGTTTTTTCTCAGATATCAACCTCAACGATACGTCGAAGGCTGAAGGACGGCAAAGAAGGATAGCGGGGACGAGAGCTCCAGAAAAAAACAAAATTTTTTTCCCTGCCCATGCCGAAGCCAGGGTGGAATTAGGAGTATGTGATTATAAAGACTGATTGTTATTACCTATATTTTTACTTTGATGATTGATACTAAATCCTAAATACTCGTAAATCAACATCTCATCCTTAGTGTTATTATAAAAGTATGCCTACTTATTTTATTTTTTAAATGTTATTTTACATTTATGCATTTGTGCAAATTACAAATATTTTTATTGTAACTTCCTAACCACTTAATGTGTTGTAAACCTATTTAAGATTTTTCAATATTGAGATAAGGTAATTTCTACGAAATGCTTTTACACTTTATTTCATTTATTGTTGTTGATTATTACTTTATAATATTTATTAACACTCTTTAAATTTTTATTTTTATCTGATAAGATGAGAAACTTTGATTAAAAAATAAAGATAAAAATATTATTTTTTTAAGTGCTAAGTTTTAAATGGTATTATTATAAAAGTATTACCGTTGTCTAATTCTTACACACTAATACTTGCTTTAAGATTGTATTACTCGTGTATACTAGTAAACTATTTGACTTAAGTGTTGTTAGTTTATTTAGATTATTTTAAGAAAGTAAGTTCTTATCTATGTTGTTGATATGATCATAATGTTAACTTGTTGATATTAAGCCGTCTTTATGTCATTTTTATTGCAAATAAAAAAAAATTATACCTTGAAAATGGTTTTGTTTCCACTCAATATCATAATTATCATGTCTTGAATGTCCAGGTTATGAATTTAATTACTCGCGAGCATGAGATTTTTTCGAAATTCCTACTCAAATGTGCCGCCGTCCAGTGAAATCAGTAGAATTCTATTTAAATAGCTATAAGGTTGTGATTGCAACTTATTTATAAAATTTGTTGCTATAACAACCTTAACGTCATAGAAATAGAGTTTCAGTGAAATGTGCTGGTAATTTAACGATACTTATTTATACGTATTCGATAAAAGAAATAGTAAAATTCTTGCCAAATTTCCAGTTAAGTCCGGTTTTAATATTTATTAATAAATTTTACGTTAGAGTTGTTTGTTCTAATTTTTTTTCATACAAGAATAATGTTGCATAAACATCCTTAGTGCTATAGAAAAAAAAAAGATGACAAGTGCTGCTAACGTAGCAGCAAAGTAGAAATAAATTCTTAAAAAAACATGTCGACTATGTGTTTTTTTTATTTAGAGAACCCGTTTAATTCTATTTGTTGTTGCGCCCTTTAACATGATGCTTCGAGTATTATACATTACCTACCTAAGTATGTGCAATTTCAAATAGGTATCATGATTAATGGTGGTCTCCAAAATTTAAACAAACAGTATAAAATCGCTTTAGGTATACTGTTTACTTACCTACTTTAATTATCTTCGTCGAAGACAAAACAATTCAGGTGAGTTCGTTTGCTCAGGTAAAATATCAGAATCTCAATAGATAAGTATCACAGCAGGGTTCGATTCAACAATTTTATACCTGTTATTGTTTGTAAAGATTTAGTAGGTATGTGTGCAGAAATAACATTAAAAGTTAAACCTATTTATAAGTTATTTATAATTATTTAATTAAAACCGATGACATAGTTGTTTACTACACGAGTAGATATTAATCTGAACGCGTTGCACCCTTGCACTGCACCGCAGCGTCCACAGTAAAACAGAAATTCTTGAAACAATATTTTGGCGCGCAGGCAAGGTGTGGATTGTGGTATGTGCGCGAGCGCGCGGTGATGTGCAGTCGTAGTAGTGTAGTGACGTCACGGCCGGCGCGGTCCGAGCGCACGAGTGAGACGAAGTAACAAAAATATACTGAACCCTCTCGCACGATTCTCCGCGTACGACTTCAAACGGTTCAAAGTCCATTAAGGGTAGCTTGAAGTGACGCCGAGTGTACCTGGGCGCTTCTCTCCTCCACCACGGCCCGGTCAACCCGAGCCGAGAACTTTAGAGGCGCCCCGACCCGATCAGAACTCATCGGAGAATCTAGTAGGGCACGGGAAGGGGGACACGCCTTAGTGCGTGATGCCGTTCCCTCTAGAAAACCTCCGAAGGTGATTCGTTTCACAAGGTTTGAGGAACCCATTGAGTTTCTCGCCGACCCCAAAAAAACCATGGTTGAGATGAAAATGCCGTCTGAGGCAATCAGCAATCTCTCTCCAAAAAAAATTTTATTGAATCGGTTTTTTAATACAATCGATTATATTTGATTAATCGATTATATTGCATAATCTATACAATATGTCGATAGTATCGATAGCATACTTTGATACAATACTATCGATCTAATCGATAATATCGATATAATCGGAAGACATAACATTAATGATAATTATATCTAAAAAATAATTTATAGAAACGATTTCAGCAATATAATCGATGTAATCGATAGAACTGTATTAATTTAAGTATCGATTAAATCGATTAAATCGATAGTATTGTATACCTAGATAGTTGTAATTATCCAGTTAGTTATAGTTTTTATATATTATAATCGATAAAGCAATACTATTGTCAATAAATTAATATCGATACTATTGATTAGTTCGATATTATTGATCTATCGATAGTCCAATCGATGTTTAGATTGTTTGGGGGTCGATACTCGATTCATCGATAATCGATTTTTTGGAAACACTAATTTGAATTCGTCTTCTTTTGTATTTTGTTTGTTTGACGTAAAGGAACGACGTAGGAAGGACGAAGGAAGGACGTAGAGGAACGTAAAGGGTCCCCCTTTACGTTCCTCGCCGCCCCCAAAAAAGTCCGGTGAAGCTGAAAATGCCGTAGAGGCAATCAGCAATCTCTCTCAAAAAAAAAAAAAAAATTGATCAGGATTCAGGTCACGTTAACCAACTACTGACTGAGATATATTTATATGTCTTGCACTGGCTTACTTCAAAAATAAGGAGACTGCTGAAGGTAAGCTTCATACAAATGCATGTCACACTGTTACTTTTTCTACGAAATCACTCCCACATATTGTATATACAGGATGGAAAGATCAAATGCCGCATGGATGGCCACTACCTTAAATATTGGAAATATCACGTTCTGTGTTAAATAGACTTTCCTTTATTTTAAAAAAAACAATAATATTAGTATTTATGGATTTTTGAAAAATCATCTATTAACAAACAAACAAAATTTTGTAATAAAATAATAGTTAATGTTACTTTTCTTGTAAAAATGTTATTTTTTGAACCGTCTCGTCTTGTGTTACATTTGACTATCGGCCACTGGCAACACTGCTTATATCTGACAGTGAGTGCTGTGAGTGACATGACCAAAGACTTCTTGGCGGGAAAGTGAAGAGTCATGTCTGCGGTTTTGCTTTATTTTCTAAAATTTGTGCTATGCCGAATATTAATGTGAAATAATGGGGAATTTCTATTATCATTCATCATCATCATCATACAGGAAATAAGACAGGAGAAGTAACAAAGAAGTAACTAATGAAATTAAGAAACTAATGACATGGCAGCATTGTTTATGACCTTAGCCGGTTCCTCAGGGAACGAACTACACTTAAAAAAAAACATGACAGTTTATTTCAGAGAAAGTTGAAAGCGGACTTCTTGGCGGGAAAGTGAAGAGTCATGTCTGCGGTTTTGTATTATTTTCTAAAATTTGTGTTATGTCGAATATTAATGTGAAATAATGGTGGATTATTAACCGTTAAGTGTTCGTGAGTGTGCATGAGTGTTGGCAAATGAAACAAAACAGCGTAATGTTACTTTTCAAATTCTCACAAGAAGTCTGCGTGAGGACTTAGTAAAGCCCCACATCTTTACTGAGATACTCGAGGGGTTGGGGGGTAATATCATTTCTCACTTCCCATTTCTATTATCATTCATCATCATCAATATAATATTGTTTATTTATGTATTACAATGAAATTAAGAAACTAATGACATGGCAGCATGGTCTATGACCTTAGCCGGTTCCTTAAGGAACAAACTAAACTTAAAAAAAAAAAAAAAAAAAAAAGTTGAAAGCATAGAGTAATTTAATGTTCGTTCACTGAGTTCACAGTGCAAAAAAAAACAAATAAAATATTTTATCGTTGTAGAAGTACTCAAAATATTTTTTTATTCATCCTGAAATGTTGTGGTCTAAGCCATGTATACAATAGGTTCCGTAAAATTTGAGTGCAATATGAAACTGTCTATATGTCGAGGATGTCTTACGTCAAATAGAAGAGTTCAGTTGGTGGAAAACCAAGTCGATCTATTTTTCTCACTTTTGGGACCGCAGCCAGACGTCAACGTAAGTTTGTGCAATAATACGGCAAAGTTTATATTAAAACGTGTTTTTTAGCGCAATGCAAAGAAATATGTTTTAAATCGAAGCACTTTAAAACTGTTACAAAAAGACAATTTTCTTCCATTCCGTTAGGAATTTAGTCTAATAAAACTAATAAGACGTTTAATTGTTAGTAAATTAGCATACTTAAACCACTATTTTAACTCTGCATTCAACATATTTAGGGATACGTAATTTTCGTATTCACGAAATAGGCGCGAGTAAATTTGCCGATAAATGCGATTTTTTATGTTTTAGTAGGTAGCCGCGAAATTTCTTTTATTTACATTATTAAAGCGAAAAGGTCAAGAATGTTTACGCGCCTACTGTGTTAATTACCTACCTACCTTACCTAATGATAATAATCAAGAAACATCTGGTGATGTCGTACAAATTTTAGTAGCTAAAAAGTGTTGCTACCCTGGCTTTGCAAAGGCAGCTATTCAAAGCCTCTTTACTCCAGTAAATAGTGTAGATGGAGAGAGATATTTTAGTATTTACAACATAGTTGTAAATGACCGGAGGGAAAGGCTGAAGGAGGAAACTATCAAGACCACTACAATGCTAGCCTTTTATTAAGTACCTACTTATGCTAGTTATGCTAAATGAAACATATAATGAAGAATATTGATTTTGATTTTTTAATAATATAAATTCGAAAAATTTGGATTTGTTTTTTTTTATGCAAAATTTAAATTTTTTGTTTGCAAAAATTACGTACGTATCCCTAAACATATTATATTTCTAAGGCTGCTAATTGCCACCTCTGTTTAGACCACTGGTTTAGACCACTGGTTTAGACCCATAGGTACGTTCAATTCCCAGGTGGTAAGCGTCTTGTAAAAGGTAGGTTATGATCTGTATGGTTATAATTTGATTATGAATATAATTTATTTATTAAAAGTATTGTACAAAAATTAATAACCAAATTTTTTTCGGATGGTTATTGGCATAATCTCCACGCTTGCCAAATATGGGTTTTTACATATGCGAATGCATGTTTTTAAAATACTACTTTGGTAAAATTATTAACTGATATTATAAATTATTAAAATTAACGGTTAAAAATATTTTTCATTAAATTTTAACAAATATATATTTTTAACCATGAATGCCATCCCAATTCTATCAACAAATATTATAACATTAATCATCATCATCATCATTATCAGCTCATTTATGTCCCCACTGCTGGGGCACGAGCCTTCCCTATGGATGGATAAGAGAACGGGCCATAAACCACCACGCGGGCCCAGTGCAGATTGGTAGTTATTAACGACTGCTAATGCAGCCGGAACCATTAGCTTTACGTGCCTTTCGAAGCACGGAGGAGCTCGAGATCACTCATCCGATGACCGGCCTTTGCAAGATGCATTACTTCAGAAATCGCAGACCAAGCGCGTTAACCACTGTGTCACGCACGCCACGCCATCGAGCTCCTTAGTGAGTTATTGTATTGCGAATCCGAATGTGCAAAACTGACCGCTTCATTTTAGAAAAGCGACGTTGCCAACCGGCAACCGTATATCGTGGGGTGTTGTGTTGTGGTGGTGTGTAAAAGTTGTTTCATTTCAATGTGTAGTGTTCGCTTAAACTTTAGAAAACAATATGTGGTGTTACAAGTTAAGCAATATTCACCCCTATCTATAGACAATAGAGCTTAAACTTCTAAATGCTTATAGAAAAAGAGACATTGCCAAGCCGTGCTATGTAGTGAAACGTCTTTAGTTATACAATATTCATCCATTTGTCTATAAGATAAAGTTCTACTTATTGTTTTTTTTACTATGCAAATGCGCGGCGTTGGCGTTTGCCAAAAATGTCACTTGATTTAATTACTTATTAATTTAAAATAAAGGTAACTCTTTTTCGCTTAATATTATGATATGACATGAAATTAATTCTTCCGTTTTTATGTGGTTGCTCAGAGAATTTCATAAAATTCTAATTTATTTATTCTATACCTAGGTAGTTTTAAAAAAGTACAAAAAAAAAAAATCTTTGATTAATTATCAATGAATAGTAGGTGTTATGGTTTGTGGTTATGTAAATATGTCGCCATAACATCAATGTTAGCAGCATTGTTGTGTTCCGAGTTAAGAGATAAGATTAGGATTCCGGGTGAAGTGCGCTTCCACATGTAGCCTTTATCATCCATTATCGTCAGGTGCTTACCCGTAGAACAATATAAAAAAATTCTATATTATTTATACCTAATTCAAACGAATCCGTAAAAATAGCAATACTTCACTATTTGATATGAATACTGATCATTCATGTTCACACAAAATATAAACTTTAGAAAATTGACTTGGCAGATTTGGTTGAAAGCAAAAATGAATGAACAGAGCTCACGCACACATGGCAAAGGAGGGCGTGGCTTATATCAAAAGCGACCGACGCGGTGCGCAGGATTTTCGCCTTAAGACTGGTAAAGCGTTCGAGACCGCCATAGTACATAAACCCGTTTTCAGTAAAAAAATAAATGGTCACGTTATTCTTGCTATACCAAATAGTGCGTGCTGAGATCGCTGAAGGGTTGTTTTCTTCAAAATGTGCTTAATATTTGGAGTCGTTACATACATATTAAACTGCTTCACAGCATGGTAAACCATTGTTTTCGAACGATGCAGATGATCGATCAGCCATCTTTTTGTACGACCAATTCTTTTCACGAAGTTTTATTATGACTTCCCTAGTAAATTTGTCGCAACTTTTATTTTTCCCCATTGTTATTTTACGAAAAAGTATCGTTTCAATAATATTAATTAACTAAATGGCGCCAATATTATACTAGAAGTGACATAGACACAGTGCTCGATGTTTAAATTTCAATAACAAAGAATGTTGTAATCAGCGTAAAGTTTATTCTGCCCTACTAAGCGCAAAAGCGGTATCTAAATGAAAGCGAGTTTCGAGATAATTGAAGTTATGTAGAAATAGGTTTTATTCACTTTGTAAATTAACTTTTTTTGCTTTTTCAATATAATATAATTTAATTATTAAATATAATTTTAAATAGATATGCCTTATTCATGAGATACTGCTACACTGCTTAGTAAATAGAAAAATAAAATTTGAGTTACAACTTTTTCGTTAGCTCCTTTCATACATGTCTGTATATAAAAAAATAAGAATTTTCTGTTTAATAAAATGTGTATAAATATGTAAAAAAAACAATCAAAGTATATTTATAAAATGAACAATATTTGAAGAAAAATTCTATGAAATCTAGTCAAAAGTAGGGAGTTCTCTCCAAAAGGACATTCTATTTTGAGGTATAATATTTTCAAAATGTTTCAAAATATTTTCTTTTTTGTTTTTTGAAATTTTCTTTGTAGCTTTCTTCTTCGGTGGTGGCAAAACTAGATTTTTCAGAAACTTATTTCCGATTATGCTTGCTGTTTGCCTACGTAATATTGATATACCTCTAAAACCCTTAGTGATTTGAGGTAAAACTGAGATAGGTAAATCATGTTAAGGTTGTTTTCATATGTTTTGAACAAGATACCGCTAAAATGTTTAGTTCATAAGTTGCGTATTTTTAAAAGCTATCCGATGGCATAAAAGTCAAATTTACGTTTTTTTTTGAGATACCGCTTTTGCGCTTAGTAGGGCAGTATTGGATGTATAAAATTTATCCGTTTTGTTTTTTAATTAGTCACGTGTGTAAATGAATATATCGATAGTATGAAAACATTTTGCAATAGCACAAAAATTAATAAAACATGTGTAAGGAGGAATTATGCAAGTATGTTTGAAAAAATCGACACTTACGACGTTTTTGTCACTGTAAGCGATCTAGTGCAGCATGTTAATTGTTTGGTTAGACGACACAGCTAATATTTTAGCGCTGCAGCTATATCAAAAATTTGATATATATCTGATATTTATAATAAATATCAGATATTTTCGAACACTGGAAGTTAACATTAGGAGAGATAAAGGCCAAGTGCTTACTCGTAAGATATAACAATAAAACAACAAATTGTATGTTTCCGTAGAATGTTTTTTTATTAAGCCGTTGTCTGTTGTCTACTAGTCGCACACACCCAAACATTGTGTTTACATTTTTTTTTAGTCTTAAATCTGATACCCTTGAAATGAAAACAGAAAAAAAAGAGTATAAATAAACTTTCCTACACTCACACCAATTTTCTAGCCCAAGAGAAGCTTCGTTATGAAACTCGTTAAATGGTTACTAGACAACGGATAAACATACTTAAAATACTTAAATACATACTTATTATACATAGAAAAACACCCAGACCATAGAGCCGACCGAGGATCGAACCCGTGACCTCAGAGATGGCGACACCATAAAAGCCGGTGTACAAACCACTCGACCATGGAGGTCGTCCCACTCGACCAAGGAGGTCGTCGAGTATACAAACTCTCAGTTTTATATGCGGTGTCAAAATAACAATAACACGAAAAGTATGTGATTAAATTGGCCCTCGTGACCCAACTCTTGTTTATGACCTTCAGAGACGTGGATGAGGTTGAAAATCAGTGCTGTCCGGGATCATAATATGTCAGAAGAGCCACTGCTAGTTGCTTTTGTCCTTAATGTGTATTGTACTGTTTAATTTGTGTCCGTGATTTGTAATAAAAGGTTAAAAAAGTTTCACAAGCGGGATTCGAACCCGGATCCTGGTCAAGTGCACTATCAACTACGCTAAAGTGGCTCGGTCCAACCCGCCAAAATTAACACTATCTACTCTTACTTTGTAAGCCAGAGTAGTATCTGGTGTCTTAAGTTTTTTGAAAGCAATAAATGTTTTAAAATTTAAAGCTTGTTTGGGTACTTGCAACTGCAGTTAGAGCTGGTTTAATATTTTTATTGTTTATCATCATCACAGCTCATTTTTATGTCCCCACTGATGGGGTACGTGCCTTCCCTATGAATGGATAGGGAGAACGGGCCATAAACCACCGTCAGGATAAACATTAATTAAATTAATGTATAAAATAAACGCGAGTAGATCCGTGAAAGATGTTTCATTTCAATGTGTAGTGTTCGATGATGAGTTTTTTTATTTCTATTTTGTTTCAGGAGACACATGTGATACTGTGTTGGGAGTGTATTGCCAACCTAAAGAAAATACGAACGTTCCAGACCCGAATACAGCATGCACAATTCAAATTACAAAAATCTCTGTATGAGTTGGTGAGTTTAAGTTTTAATTTGCGATGTTACAAGTTTTGATAAAAAACTCAAGGCATACAAAAAACTTGAACTAATTCATGATGTAGCACTTTGTAGATAATTAATATAACTAGTGGTCGCCTTAGGACGGAGTAAGTTCATATGCGGAGGCGGTAGAAGGCAGGCCCGACTAACCATCGGTGCCTTGACAGGGCACTATGCCACAAAACAAACGCTTCACAGAATGCACCTTTCACCAAATAGTTTGTGTAGGGCGTGTGGAGAGGAAAAACGGAGAGGAATCGATGCAGCACCTACTGTGTGACTGCGACTCTCTGGCTAGGAAAAGAATGGGACTCCTGGGGTCGGCCTATCCGAAACCGGAGGACTTCAGGCTCTTCGCTCTTAAAGACGTTCCAAACTTATGGCCTCTATCTTTACGGAGGAGGAAGAGTGAAAGGTTGGTGTTGCACAAAAGATCCCGATGGGTCGAGGTGTTACTGCAAGAGGGAAACCTCGGCAGGCCCCACTAAACATAAGATAAGATAAGATAACTAGTGGTCTCCCAGTAATTTTATTAAGGCTGTACGGATTGTATCTTAAGCAATGAAAAATGAAAAAAGATAAAATGTTAGTTTGAATTGGCATTGACAGATTTCGGCGGTTCCTCTTCCATTTTTGAAATTTTTGAAAAATTTATGAAACAATGTTTATTTAATTTAATGTATTTTTTATGCTTTTTTAAAAAATATATATATCAGCATTTTGCACTCCTTCTCTATATAATCTATAAGTGTGCAAAATTTCATACTCCTTCGTCCGCGCAATTTTCGTAAAAAGGGGTACAAAGTTTTTGCTTCACGTATTAATATATAGATTCATAATGTCTTGTTTATATATAAATTACCTGTTTCCCGACCCACCGCGTCGCACCGCGTCGCGCCGCGTCGCCCGAACGCGCACGCGTTAAATAATCTATAGCATTCCACAAAAATAGGGTTGTCAAATGCAAAAACAAAAATGTTCAAATCCAACCGGTAGTTCTAGAGATTAGCGCTTTTAAAAAAACAAATTTTTCATCTTTTCTTCATTTTTGTTCATATTCAAATGATTTTAACTATACATAATGTTTGCTTTTCTTGGTGAATTCGAGTGAAATTGCATTATTTCTCCAACGGTTTTAAAAATAAATTGCCATTGATTCATTTGTCCCATATAAGACAGGCGAACCCATAAGAATTTAGTCGAAACTAGTATTGGTAGACAAATATATTAAAGGAAAAACTATTAAAAGCTAATATTTGTACAAATGTATGGAAATATAAATAGTCTTACTTAATCTTTATTAGTTTAGTCATCATCAAATAAACCATAAACTAACTATAAACTACCATAAAATAACTAACTACAAAGATTAATTGGAAAGTTTTTCAAAAATATACTGAATACGTTAAGGAAATTGGTAGAAAACGTCCCAAGGTCTAACTAGTTTTGGAACAAGCATTTGGCAAAGATGCACACTAACATATGCTAACGAATCGACCCTTTCGGCAAATACGTGGTAGGATAATCTTCTAAAATGCATTAGGGAAATCAGAAAATTCTAATTTCGCATCGATAATTTCTTATTGGAGCTAAAGCAGATTTTGAGAAGTGTTCCACAACAAGGCACAGTTCTAACTCCACATTTGTGTAAAGTTTTCATTATATAATTTTTTCATACGTAATTACACTTTATTCTAGGAAGATGAACCGATCACACCACTTTCGACTTTATCCCCAGTCAGTAAGGACTTCTATGACTATACAATTAATTTTGATGCAACTGTCGAAGAGAAAGTTATACCAACGAAAGAAATTGAGGTTACCATTGTCAAACTGGAAAATAACGACAATGATAATTGCCAAGAAATCGATGAAGACAATTTAAGCGATGATGACTTATTAAATCTAGATCTGAACGATTTGGAAGGTATCGTAGAGGGACCTATTAAGTCAGAACCGGGTACTGAGATAAAGAGACAGAGCATAAGGAGGTATGAATGTAAAGCGACTGTTAAGAAGCTGGACGTTGACATTAATGAATTGAAGAAACGTTGCACGAAAGTGAAGCTTACTGAGAAAGAGATAGAAGAGTTATTAGTTAGAGACAAGCACAGTTTGGGTTTAAACAAATTGCCGAACCGGTGTAAGGAATGCAAGAACTCCTATAGGAGGGCTATTGATCTCAAAAGACATTTGACCTTCAATCATGTAATGGTAAGTTAGTCATATACTAGTTTATACAACGTGTAACAGAAAGGTGTAAAAATGCAAAGATCCTGTATGTGTTGTTACTAAGACATAATTATTAACTTTAATTTGTCATGCAATTTTTAATTAAATATTTCTATTGTGACGACACATTAAAATAAACAAGTCACAGCCCTAGTAGTTTAGTGGTGTATATACCGGCATAGGCCTCTAAAGTTGAGAGCTTTATTACAATGCTTTGTGCATTGGGCTATGCATTGCGAAATCTGAAACTCTGCCCATTCCTAATTGGCCATTATGGACAGGGACAAGGGTACGACGAACCGGTTCACACGCGCTCTATACCAGGTACAGACATGCACCTGGACGCTTCTCTTCACTACCACCCACGGTCCGGTCAACCCGAGCCGAGGTCTGAGCCTTTAGAGGCGCCCTCGGGTTGTTCCGAACCATTCGGAGAATCTAGTTGGGCACGAGGACACGCACTAGTGCGTGATGCCGTTCCCTCTAGAAAAACTCGGAAGGTGATTTGTTTCAAACGGCTTGCGGAACCCTTTAAGTTTCTCGCCGCACCCAAAAAACTCTCAAAAAAGCCGGTATGTATATTTCGACGACCTCGTAGTCGAGTGGCTTGCACGCCGGACTTTGGGTGGCGTTAACTCTGAGGTCCCGGGTTCGATTCCCGGTCGGGTCAATATAGAAAACGAACTTTTGATATTTTTTCAGGTATACAACGTTAGTCGGAACGAGGCGGGGGTACTAAGCCGAAAGGAGGGTAAGTATACATGATAGTGAATAACTTTTTTGTTTTTTTTTCCTTTTTTTTCTTTTTTAATATTTTTATTTACATTTGTTTGGTCTACAAAAATCTAGTAGGCTACGGTTTTGACGTAGGTTCTCAGCAAATAGGTTTACCTCTAATGTCAATGTACGGGCATTGTAAAGAGTCGAGTTTTCTCTCCATAATTGGACTAATGTATCCAATAGTATTAACTTTTAATTTGTTTTTTTTTATGACCACCAGGGCTACCACAGCGAAATTTCTTTTGAAATCTTAAAAAGCTGTTAATCTAAAATTATTCATTTTTTAGGAAAAGTTCTTAGACAAAAGTTATTCACTATCATGTATACTTTACCCTCCTTACGGCTTAGTACTCCCGTTCCGACTAAATTTTTTATAATAATATTCAAATTTTAAATAATGCAATAAAACATATATTTCATAACGTATTTCATGTTACTTTTATCTTGAGATCTGACTGTTGCTTAGCATCGGGTAAAGTAAGTTCATTTAACAACTCTACGATAAAAAAAATTACATGTTTCAGCATTCCTTCCCGACGAAATGTACGGAGTGTGACGCGATCGTGACGTCACAGGACTCCCTCGAGCAACACTGGGACAAACACAATGTGTACTACAAGTGTGAGTTGTGCGGGTGGCTGTCACATTCGTTGCCATCCATCACTAGACACCATCTCAAAGCACACACCAGCTTGTACTGCTGCAATACGTGTGACGTCACTTGCCGGTGAGTTCGACGAACGCATGAATGAAAGAGTGAATGATTGATAGAACGAACGAACGATTAAATAAGTGAATATTTATTTATTTAGGTCCACTTACAGTCTATGTGTTATATCTTGAAACATTATAATAATTAATTATATATAATCTAAATTCAAAAAATAATTATAAGTAGTAACATATTGTTTTTAATGTACCTTATAAGGTCGCTATGTATTTGTTATAACGAATGTTGGATAGATAGATAATACTTTTATTGCAAAACTATAAGCTCGATGGCGCAGTGGTTAACGCGCCCGGTCTGCGAGTGCTGAGGTTAAGCAACTTTCGCAAAGGCCGGTCGTCGGATGGGTGACCAAAAATTTATCATCTCCAGCTCCTCCGTGCTCCGGAAGGCACGTAAAGCCGTTGGTCCCGGCTGCATTAGCAGCGGTTAACAACCACCAATCCGCACTCGGCCCGCGTGGTGGTTTATGCGGCAATGGCGACAGCAAATGTGATGATGGGAATAACAAAAAAAATCTCTTCCTTTGGTTAACTGTTTTCGAACGATGAAGGTGTATTACCACACACGTACGCATGAGCTTGTTTCTGATCTCGAGCTTGATGATAAAATACTTTCGAACACACATAATATAATGTACTATGGCAGCGACAAACGCTTTACCGGTCCTAAGGCGAAAATCCTGTGCACCGCGTCGCTCGCTTTTATCGGGGCGTGACCGGTGCGGCGGCGATGCGCGTGCACACGAATATTTGTTCAAACCGGTAAAGCCTTCGAGACCCCCACCGTACATGTTGTTACAATCGCTCGAATTATTATCCATTTCTTCATCACCATCATCGGCCAACACATGTCATTCATTTCTTATTTTTTTATAAATAATTCACCAAATAATATGAATAACACTCAATTAATTATCCGATAATTATGAAGCTGTGTTATTATCCTGATAATTTCGAAGCCGCTCTTAAATCCAGTACTTTTGCAGGACTTTACGAGAATTCAGCAATCACTACAAAGAGATGCATGAGAGGATAATATGTGACGATTGCGGAAAAAGTTTCATCAAAAAGCGTAGACTCGAAGTTCACATCAGGTAAGTGATTGTATGTATGTGAAGTTGTATTCTTATTTTCATCCTTCAGTCCGAAGCGAACGCCTCGCCTCTAGTAAGGGATGGGGGCGCGCTTGTGTGATGGCATCCCCTCTAAAAAACTTTTAAGGGGGCTTCGATCATACGGATTGAGTTTTTACCTTTAAGTTTCTCGCTTAACAAATAAGCGAGAAACTTAAAGGTTCAGTCCGGTGACGCTGTAAAGTCCGTATAAGTAAATGGTCTATAATTTTCCCACTGCTGGGCAAAGGTGTCCATCATTGAAATCAAGTCATCGCTACAATTGATGGGTAATGGTTTAATCGCCACGCTTGCCAAATGCGGGTTGGTGATCACAAAACCTGGGCTATGCATTGATAAATCCGAAATACACTCTGCCCAACCTGGGAATAGAACCCGGGACCTTCGGGTATCGGGCCGAGCGCTCTGCCACTCAGCCACCGAGGCGTTAAGGCCGTATAAGGCCAATTAAATCTCCAAAAACACCCAGTTTAATTAATACGAACAATAATTAACATTCTTTTTACTAATCAATATCTCATTCATAGATCTTTGTTTTTTCAAATCAATTAGATAATTTATGTGATACTTTCTATGCTTAAGGAGAACACAAAGATCTATGTAGTTATTAGAAGACTTTAAAAAAAAATATATTGATACTGAATTTATGCAGTCCACTATGGAAAGTGTCAGTTCTCCTCCCCCGTGCTTCGTCGTGCACGTCGTACCGTCGGTCCGGGCTGCATTAGCCGTCGTTGACAACCACCGGAGAAAAGAGCTGGACACTTGCTGGTTTTCTTGCCGGTTCTTCTCAGTACAAGATCTCCCGCCCAGAGTAGACTTACGAACCGATGGCATAGTGACATTCACAAGAGCTACTTGTAGCCTAAACTGAATAAATGATTTTGAATTTTGAATTTTGAATTTTTTTGAATTGACCGTCCGCACTGGGCCCGCGTGGTGGTATACGGCCCGTTCTCCCTGTGGTGTAAACATCCATAGGAAAGGCTCGTGCCCCAGCAGTGGGGACATACAATGAGCTGGTATGGTGTGTGATGGATGAAATGCGTTGTCGTTTATTGTTAACCGTCTCCATTATCAACTATTACCATTCACCATCTCATATTTATGACCAACGGCTTTACGTGCCTTCCAAAGCACGGTTACGCTTACGTCAAACCGGACGCGTTAACTGCGCCATCGAACTCCTAAAGTGTTTGAATAAAGCAGTCAAAAATCAAAAGCAATGAAAAAATTCAGTGCTTACGTCCGTCAGCCTTCCCGGTAGCATAATGGTCGGTGCAGCCGCCCGGATTGCGGCAGTCCCAGGTTCGATTCCTGGCTGGGTCGGGTGGGCATTAAATCTCTTCACTGTATTTTCATATTTAATTCAGCACAAGTGTAGCAATTAGTACTTAAAAATGAAAAGTAAAATTTATTTGAATATAAAAGGGGTATAATTTAAACGCTCATCAGAAATGTTTTTTAGACCCTAAGCCTAAGTACTAAATAAATTTAATGACTCCAAAAAAAATTAAATGCCTTTATAAAAAGGGTCCTAAAATATACCATATTATGGTCCAAAATAAATAAACACACATCACAATAATTTCATATATTGTACAAATATTCTTTTTGCATACTAAAATGGATAAATGATCGATCACCAAATATTTATACTATTATCCTAATGACTGAGGATACTAGCTGCCCTACTCCTGTAGGTCACGTGATAGGTTAGAAATTTCGAGGTTATTTTTTTTATTAGACAACAGCAAGCAAAAACTACCAAATTGAAACTCGAGGCATAAAATATTGGTATATTATCTATTTGGTGACAATATTAGGTCTGAAACGCAGTCAAAAGGTATTAATATATTTTTGAGGCATTTAATAAAAATATAAATTTTATCCTTTTTATAATAATAATATATAATTTGGTGATCATTTATCCGTTTTGGTAAGCGTTTCTAGTTTTGTTGGTAGTAAAATTGATACATTTTTGGTAGGCGTTTAAACACAAGCCATTGTTAAATAATGTTTTAATCGTCTCAGGCGTCACCACGCGGCCGCCACGTGCATTGAGTGCGATCGAACCTACTCACACTACCATGTGCTCGAGAATCACTATAGGATGTACCATCCGCACCTGATTCGAGCTGACACTAGGACGGAGCTCGCGTACTGCGTTGAGTGTGATAAGCAGTTTCAAAGCGTCTACAAGTATAGGCGACATTTGGCCACTGCCGCTAAGCATACGCCGCCTAAACGAGTCAGGTTAGTTAAAAACTGTTAAAATATATCTTATCTTATCTTAGTGGGGCCTGCTTAGGATTCCCTCTCGCAGTAACACTTCGACCCATCGGGATCTTTTGTGCAACCCCATCCTTTCGCTCTTCTCTTCCTATGTAAAGATCGATGCCGTATGTTTGGCAACGTCCAAGCGAAAAGCCTGAAGTCCTCCGGGTACGGATATAATGTTAAAATATAAAATAATTGTTTAATCTATCTATTTCGTTCTGGGACCTTGCCATGAGCTTTGTTTTGATTCACTGCGGGTTACCACTTAACCATAATATTACCTGATAGTGTAGCTAGCCAGGCGGACTAACAAGCCCTACTACCAACCAAGCAGAGTAAAATAACTTGTACCCCCGCTGGGAATCGAACCCGGTACCTAGGTCTGAGACCGGTGGTCTTAACCACTAGACCACAGAGGCGGTCTATAAATCTTCATATTAGATCTAATCACAAAGCAAAAAAAATTGCCTATATCTGTCCCACTGCTGGGCAAAGGTTGTTGGAATAAAGCTTGCCAAATGCGGGTTAATGATTACAAACCCGGGCTATGCATCGAAAAATCCGGAACGCCCTTTGCCCGACCTGGGAATTGAACCCGGGACCTTCGAGTATCCGACCGACCGCTTTGCCACTGCCATCGAGGAGATCCAACCATCATCATCTTCATCAGCTTATAGTCGTCCATTGCCTCGAAAAGATAAAAATAAAATAAGATAAATAATTGACGGAAGACCAGCGCTAACCTCATGGCTAGCATTTTGCTGAGTCGGAACCGTTTTGGGACTCTCTTTTTTTCTTTCTTTTTATTTTTATCTGTATGTTTGAACTGCTCTGTTCCAAATAAATTTATTTACATTAATTTCATTTCATTAATAAATTAAGCAAATTCTCGACTTCTTGGCGGGAAAGTGAAGAGTCATGTCTGCGGTTTTGTTTTATTTTCAAAAAATTGTGTTATGTCGAATATTAATGTGAAATAATGGTGGATTATTAACCGTTAAGTGTTCGTAAGTGTGCATGAGTGTTGGCAAATGAAACAAAACAGTGCAACTATACTTTTCAAATTCTCTCAAGAAGTCCGCCGAGGAATTAGTAAAGCCCCACATCTTTACTGAGGTACTCAAGGGGTTGGGGGGTATATCACTTCTCATTTTTATTATCATTCATCATCATTTATCATCATACTGACTGGAAGGAAATATTGTATATTTATGTATTACTTGTAAGAAAAATTACTTTGACACTGGCTAAATGTGCTAATCGCACGAAGCCATCAACTAAAAGAAAGAAAAAAGCAAATTCTCATCACTGTTTGTTATTAACTTCGATCAATAATGTACTAGACCTATATAAAGAATCCGGAGCACAAATGCGTCTCGTAAGCGGTCCTGTTTGCTCATACCTATACATTTAAATTTCGAATAGCAAAATCTGAAAAAACATTGTGTAACACTTTCGCCGATTCAACCTTAGGAAGTACTTACCGGTTGCCATGCAAATTGAATCATACGTTTAACAATAACCTACCTATATACAATAAATAGATAAGAACAAAAACCTTAACCCATGCAATTTAAACAAACGGAACTAGGTGTTTTTTTTTGTTTATTGTTTTACGGCTCCGGATGAAATTCATCAAGCCTATTCATTCGTTCTATCTTCATATTATTATGTAGTACATAAACAAACAATATTGATGATGATGAATGATAATAGCAATGGGAAGTGAGAAATTATATTACTCCCCCAAACCCCTCGAGTATCTCAGTAAAGATGTGGGGCTTTACTAAGTCCTAACGCAGACTTCTTGTGAGAATTTGAAAAGTAACGTTGCACTGTTTTGTTTCATTTGAAAGAAAGAAAGAAAGAAGAAAGAAATTATTTATTGACGATCACACAGACATAACAGAAAAAAAAACAATGAATATGAGAACATTACAAAAAAAAAATAACATTAAGACTAATACAAAAATAATAATTATATAACAAAGAGTGTGTGTGAAAGCCAACTAGGACCCTGCCTCAGCTTTGTGTCGTTGCGGTGCTGAGAAACAAACACCACCACAATGACGCTGGTATTCTGACAGGGCCTATGGTGAGTGTTGTGGTGGTATTGTGTGTGTGCGTGTACATATAAAAATGATATAATATAAAACATAGTTACATACATATATAATATAAATGTTTATAAAAAAAAAGTTTAATACATAAAGATACTGTAAGAAATATTATATATATTGAAATACAACAAAAAATAAAATATCAAATAAATAAATGAATGAGTAAGGCTCGATGCGCTAAATGCCTTCGCTACTCCGGATTTAAAAAAAAAAAACAGTAAAAGTCTGTGAAACTTGTCTATTCGGCTTTTTTGCCAACACTCATGCACACTCACGAACACTTAACGGCTAATAATCCACCATTATTTCACATTAATATTCGACATAACACAAATTTTAGAAAATAAAACAAAACCGCAGACATGACTTCACTTTCCCGCCAAGAAGTCCGGAACTAGGTGACAGACGCGTTTGACAGTCAATTCGTTCGGAAACGGAACGTTCCACGTTTCGTTCAGCAATATCTCTTACCAAAGTACTGTAATAAATTCCGAATGTATCGATTCACGAAATATGTAATAAAATAAATAATATAACAATAACAGGGTGGGGGGGAAGTACTTAATAAATACACTGTTCCTTTTTGTATTAATTAAAGTAAATGTATTTGTGGTTGATGAGTGAAGCCATAGATTATTTGGTTCACTCTTTTTGTCCGGGGCAAGGAGTTTTTTCGGCTATGTGCAGTGCTGGTTGTTTCGAGAACGAACTACTGGTTTAATTTTTGAAAATTAGAATCGACAACTTCAGCTTACTGTAAACCTTAAATCTTAAACATAAAGATTAATTAAGGTTGCAAAATATTTGTGCTTAATATTTACTGTCATCGCATGTTTTTTTTTCATAGAATATAATTTTATTAACTATACTATACACACAACAATATAATACATTTTATCTAAATCAATTACGAATAGCTAATTACATATCTGATATATAAGGTTAAGAATAAGGGATTCATATTGATTGTTAGATCGATTGTGTTTATCTTATGTTGTAATGTTTTTGTTTTGTTTATATAATTTTAACGCAATTATTTGTTGCGAAACAAATTACAAAAACACAAATGTTGAAAAAATTTCCATAAGCAGGATTTGAACCTGCACCCTTCTGACATGCCGGGTCAGGTGCTCTTCCAATTGAGCTATCGTGGTTCTAACCGGCGCGCCGAAATTATTCAACACTATTTTCTTTTTTACTTTGAAAGCCAAAGGCGCCAATTCAATGTCAACGTCAATGACGGTAGTTGTTCATCCGGAGCCGTAAAACAATCAATAAACAAAAAAAAAATCACCTAGTTCCGTTTGATTACATTGCATGGGTTAAGGTTTTTGTTCTTATCTATTTATTGTATATAGGTAATTATTGTTAAACGTATGAGTCCTGCTCGTGAAAATTTTTTCAACATTTGTGTTTTTGTAATGTTGTAATGTTATTTTTCTGTTGCGCTTTAGAATACCGTGTCCAGAATGTGATAAAGTGTTCGCTCGCAAAATACGTATGACCAACCACTACAACTCGGTCCATAGGAACACGACGAAGCATCGCTGCGACATATGCAACAAGGTAAGCCAATAATTGTTTACACTTGAATTTTTTCACCGCTTTGATTGTAACTGCTTTTCACCGGCAGTAGTGCCGCGGCCCACAGCGGGCGGTGGTTGTTAACGACTGCTAATGCAACTGGAACCGACGGCAAGACGTGTCAACGAAGCACGGAAGAGCTCGAGGTGATAAACTTTTGGTCACCCATCCGGTGACCGGCCTTTTCAAAAGTTGCTTAACCTCAGCACTCGCAGACCGGGCGCGTTAACCACTGAGCCATCGAGCTCCTCTTATAAATAAACTAGTATAATTATCAACTTTATTGTTCTTGTTATAAAGGCTATTTTTGATTGTTTTTAGACGTTTTGCTCGGCGTTTTCGGCGCGTACGCATCGACAACACGTCCACGAGAAAATACCGATGCCCAAGAATAAGATGTGCGATATATGCGGCAGAGGATTTAGCGTAAGTACAAACAATTTTTTTTTTTTTAATTTTTATAAATGATTGTTTAAGGCGACATTTTTTTTATATATCTTACGAGTAAGAAGCACAGTGCCTTCAACTCACCGCATTTCACCCGGGATCCTCAACTAACGAGGTACTGGCTATCTTATCTCTACTAGCTGCCGGAACACAACAATGCTACAAACATTGATGTTATGGCGACATATTTAGATAAGATGGTGGTAGCTAACCAGGCGGACAAACAAGCCCTACCACCCACTAATCCAAGTACATGTACCTGTGACATGTAAACTGGTACCCCCCATCGAACACAGGGCTTCTAGGTCTGAGACCGGTGGTCTTAACCACTAGACCACAGAGGCGGTTAACAAAATTCAAAAAAATTCAAAATTCAAAATCGTTTATTCAGTTTAGGCTACAAGTAGCTCTTGTGAATGTCACTATGCCATCGGTTCGTAAGTCTACTCTGGGCGGGAGATCTTGTACTGAGAAGAACCGGCAACAAACTCAGCTAGTGTCCAGCTCTTTTCTCCCCTACAGCGTCAAAAATATTGGAAAATGCCCTATCATAGCAGGACACTTTCCATTACAAATAAACACAAAAAATATAGAAGACAACCACAACATGTAAAAAAAACAAAATAAAAAACCCTCGCCTCGAAACTGACGCGAAGTAAGTATGGAACGATAGTTTGATGTTCATTGCCCGTTTACACAATACACTAGCCACATGTATAGAGCTAAGTAAAGCCGCAATGTATGAAGAACATGCGACATACTCTACATTTTCTCAAAACTATCATAAAATCAAAATAAATAATTTTAAAATTAATTACGAATGTTTGTATCATAAAATTACTTTCCGGCGGAAAGTGTTCTACTTATTGGCTACTTACAGATGAAGTGTTTTCACAACTTATAACAGAACATTGAGGCAGTTTTTTTGTTTTTGTAAGATGTCTCCCTGGTTAAATGTCGATCGCGGTCAGTTGAGCACAGATGGGCTGGCTTATTTGAAGCGGTGTTATTTATGCTTGGCGGCATGACTTTGTTTCGGGATTATATGCATGTAGGGTCGGAAGGATTTAGACCGCCTTCAGACATTATTGTAGGAATCGTGCAATGAGAAGACGTTTTGTTCTAACACTATTTTATTATTGGTTAACGGTTACAAATTACTACTTGCTATTTACTTGAATTGAAAGTATGGCACTAGCGAAACGTGGGACAGTTTCGTGACGACTGCTTCTCTCTGTGGTGACCCGATCGAACATAAGCTCGCTCCTGTCCGCCCCTAACGTCACGACTCCGTCGAAGCGCGCCAAAACTTAGTTCTGTTGAATCGCCGCTTGGGGCGCGCTTACGTTTCGTTTGGTGTCAATACTCATGACCGACTACGACATGCATATTACCAAACAACCTGTATATTAACAAAAATCAATTGCCACATGTATGCCAGCGCACCACTTGAGAACGGCTCGACCGATTTGGCTGATTTATTTTAATGTTGTATTTGTAATTGTCACGAAAATTGTTGTTATAAAAAAAAATCTACGTGATACCGGTATTCACTGTAGCTGAAGTCGCGAGCGGGCCGCTAGTTATTACAGTTATACAGTTATAATTACATAATTTTTGTTTGGATGACGAACAAGTGTTTTTTTGTTTTGTTTTTGATGTGTGACATCTTTGCGCTCGCTTTTTATATAAGATCTTTATCTTATATTTTATATAAATAAGTACCAGGTGTGAAATATGCTTTGCAGGTAGGTAATTTAAAAGTAGATAAATAACATTATAAAAAACTACAATCCTGTGGTTAATTGACGATGACTGTGATGTTGCTTAGTAAAAGCAAAACAGCGCTACCAAAGCAATAAAGTATACCCCAATTGCAATAAAATATATATAGCAATTTGTGGGAATGACTTCGTGAAATGGGACGGAAACACTGCTGAAAGTCTCAGTAATTTTCAGCAGTTTCATCAAGTCGTGGCGGTTTGGTGCAAATAACTTGAGGTCATCCATGTACAACAAATGCGATATAACTTCACCCCCTCTCCGCAGTCGACAGCCTAACCTTGAATTTCTTAATAAAGTACTGAGAGAATTCAAAGCTAGACAAAACCATAAAGAACTCAGACTGTCGCCCTGGAATATGCCACGCTCTATCCTTATAAAATCCTGCGTTGCAGAAACACTATCTCGACATCCTGGTTGACACAAGACCGTGGTCCACTGCCGCATACATGACATCAAAAATGATTTTAAAGTTATATCAATTTTATATCATCATCATATTACTCTAAAATCCTTACCAGCCATGAATGCGGCACCGAATCATAGGCCTTCTAATAGTCAATCCAGGCTGTGGAGAGAGTCCCTCTGCCTCGCCGAATCTTCTGGCATATGGTCATGTCAATGAGGAGAAGCTCCTTAGTACCACGGGACCCAACCCTACATCCATTCTAATCATGTCCAAAATATTGTTTGCAACAATGTGCGAGTTAATTTTTGTTCTCAGAATGGATGTAAGGAGCTAATATAAAGTTGGTAAGCACGTGATGTGTCTATAATTTTTCGGTTCCGTGGTACTACCTGATTTATGGAGCAGAAAAGTGACACCAGTAGTCAACAAACTTGGGAGTGAGCTCTATGGCTTCTTGGAATTGCGTTGCCAGTAACTCGTGTGAACATCGAAACCATTTGATCCAAAAGTTATGCCATGCGTCCGGTTCTAGGCATTTCTTTTCTTTTCTTTCTTTTAGTTGATGGCTTTGTGCGATTAGCACATTTAGCCAGTGTCAAAGTAATTTTTCTTACAAGTAATACATAAATATATAATATGATGATGATGAATGATAATAGAAATGAAGTGAGAAATGATATACCCCCCAACCCCTCGAGTATCTCAGTAAAGATGTGGGGCTTTACTAAGTCCTCACGCAGACTTCTTGAGAGAATTTGAAAAGTGACGTTGCACTATTTTGTTTCATTTACCAACACTTATGCACACTCACGAACACTTAACGGTTAATAATCCACCAATATTTCACATTAATATTCGACATAACACAAGTTTTAGAAAATAAAACAAAACCGCAGACATGATTCTTCACTTTCTCGCCAAGAAGTCCCTGGGCATTTCCAATTTTAATATTATTATTATATGTGACATATTGTGTCATTTGACTATCAAACGTCATTTTGATATGTCAAATGTCTTCTAATGAGTATTTACTGCATTTATTTTATAGTTTTAAAATGATGTAATACCTGACCAATTTTTTTCAGAATATAATGTTAAAATTGCTTATTATTAAGGTGAGATGTCAAATGTTACAAATCATATGCGACTGCTGTAAGGCTCGCTCGTTTTTTTATGCCATTTCTCACACGCGGTGACGCCTACACATACACTACCACAAACTGTCAAATTTTCTCAATACACTTTGCACCTTATTGTTAAGGCATATGGTTGAATATATATTGAACAGATTTGAATAGGTTGATGTGCAATCAGGCGTCTGTACAAAGTCTTTTCTTCGCGTTTTAATATGTAGATTGATTGTTTTCAGACAAACCGAATACTGACAAATCACCGGCGAACGCATACTGGCGAGCGTCCATACAATTGTACCCACTGCCCAGCTACATTTGCCCAGCGTACGGCTATGAAGACCCACGAGCGAACCCAGCATAAGTCCCAGCAGTGGGACTCGCCGGCCGAACTCACTGCCGCCGCTACTCTACTAGAGTTGTGCGACAAGAATTGTTAGGTACTTCACTGTCGAAGTTTGTTAGATAGTTTTGTCGCTCGATATAGAAATAAAGAAATTGCGATATAAATTGTAAGATAGTGTTGACGCACGATAAAATGAAAAATGTTTATTTTACCGCAGGTACTAGATAAAATACAAGGTATTAAAAAAAAACAATTGAAAGTGTCTATACCTACTCTCTATCGATAGTTAAAAAACAATAATATCGATACTATTGTGTATAATAATAATTACTAATTTAAATAATTGCTGTAATAAAAAAATATTCCATATAAATATGCCCACTGCCCAGCTACATTTTTCCAGCGTATGGCTATGAAGACCCACAAAGGAACCAAGCACGATTCCCACCACTACTCTACTAGAGTTGGGCGATACGAATTGTTAGGGAGTGTTGTTAGTCGATAGAACCAAAATTGTAAGATGGTGTTGACGTACGATAAAAAGAAAACGTTTATTATAACACAGACACTAGATAAAAATACAAGGTATTTACAAAAAAAACAATTGAACAATTGTCTCTATCGATAGTATAATAAATTCAAAATCATTTATTCAGTTTAGGCTACGAGTAGCTCTTGTGAATGTCACTATGCCATCGGTTCGTAAGTCTACACAGGTCGGGAGTCCTTGTACTAAGATGAACCGGCAACAAACTCAGCAAGTGTCAAGCTCTTTTCTCCCTTACAAATAAAACAATTTGTATCGGTACTATTGTTTTGTAAATTACTTAGAAAATTGATGTAGTTTTTCCTTCTTTAAAATTTACACAAACTCTCCACATTTGCATGCCGTGGCGGTCAATAATAGAAGGCTGTACTTGCATTTAAGATATTATTGTATGTTACATAGTTTTTTGATGTGTTTCATCTTTCCGCTTGCCTTCTATAGGTATATACAATTTGTGGGAGCGATTTCGTAGAAATGGGACGGAAGTGTGTAACAGGAAGTGGAAGAAGCGCGCAAGCGCGCGCCATTTTGTAAATTTTAAATCGATATATGAACATGACTTATTACTATTCAATGTGACATACTGTGTCATCATTTTGATATGTCAAATGTCTTCTAATGAGTATTTACTGCATTCTCTTTATGATTTTTAAAAAAATATACGTCGTTGTTAATTCTATATTCTATTTACTATTGTAATATTGATTTCAAAAGGTGATATGTCAAGTGTTACACATCATATGCAAGCCTCGTTCGTTTTTTTATTTATTACAAGTTTTCACTGACTTTCCTTAGTATATAAATAAATAAATAAATAAATAGATATTCAGTAAATGTTTCTGGTAAACAGCTATATGCACTTAAAAGTAAGCGTCAACCTAGGAAATTATTAGTATTGAATGTGATAATTAAATACCTATATATTTTGATTTGACTGATTATGGAGTTGAATTGTGCTTTGGTTAACGTTATAAATTAGGTAACGTCCTATTTCCTCAATAGACATTGAACTTATTTATATGGCATGTGGTTGATGTGCAGGCATCTGTACACAGATAACATTTATAGCAAAGGTGAAATATTGTACACACTGTAAGGGTCCGAAGACAAATAAAAGGCGGACTGTAAAACACAGGGGTTGGTTTAATGCCAACAAATTACAGAAAGGTAGTTCCCGGACAAACAGAATAAGGTGCTTTAAGAGAGTCGCGCGTGCTGTCCGATAGCCGAGTGTCGTCCGGTCTGTAGTCGGTGCCGGTCGGGGACAGGCAGTGGGGGGCGCCCGCGGCAACCGGTTCGATGCTCGCCGCGATGATGTCACGCCCTCCTCCCTCGCGTCTCCCGTGCGTATGTGGGCATCAACACACACCTTTGTGGCGAATATATAGGTTTAAGTTTAAAGATCTTTATTCTCATACGCAATTACATTTCACTTGTAATGAAATATAAACAATACATAAAACACAGTATAGAAATTGTCACGCTGTGGTACTCGTTGCGATATGCAGTTTAAGTTTACTTTTAAACCTCCACTATTTCGGTTAAAATTTAAATTCAATTAATTTAATTTCACTGTTCAAATTTTATGTTATGTAGGTACATCTTGTTGTTAGTGTTCCAATAGTTAAATATATAAAGGTAATGTTATGATTGGAACCGTTGCCTGGATGGTTTTTAATCGGTAAACAAATTAATCTTTGTATGTGGATTGACAAAAGCGCATTAGGTAACGAAAAAAAGTAGGTTACTAAATAACGTTATACACGTTACCGCTACCGGTTTTCTTTAAAGAAATATCGTTACTTGAAGATACATATAGTGCGTTTATCATGCTCTGGTTGAATAAAAATATTCAACAATTGACAGTATCTATAGTAAGTATGACTTTTTAGATTAAAATTAAATCTATATAAAAATAAATATCGATATTTCAGCATCACTATTCTTAGATATTCAAACCGACCTCCTCGAAGAATCTAGTATGGGATGGAGACATTCTGCGTGATGCTATCCCCTCTAGAAAACCTCGTAAAGTGTTTCGATCCTGACACTTTTAGCTCAAATATTACGCTGTTAAGACCAGTTGCAGTGAATACCAATCTTTATCCAAAAAATATAATAGATACTTAGAAAAAACTAAAATATAAAAATTTTAAAATTTTAATTGTTGTTATTGATATACCTGCCTATGTAGTGTAGTATGAACACCGGTTTCAGCACCAGAGGTCCCGAGTTCGATTCCCAGCAGGGGTGCGGTCAGCCAATTTTATTGAAACTTTTTATTTGCTATAATCATAGAAAGTTTCGTTAGTATCGGCTTAATGGTTGGAGAGGCTTATAGATTTACCCCCCTTACAAATAAACAGAGAATAAGCTCAAAATAGTTATTCCCTGTTTTGTTCCCGTCATGTAAACGTCATTTCAAATTAGAGATTAACCGCCTCTGTGGTCTAGGTCAATTGATAATAATCAAACTTTTTTTTAAATATATGTAACGGGTAAGCACAGTGCCTTGATCTCGCCTGACAAGTGAAGATAAGGCCGAAGGTGGAAGCGCACTTCAGCCGGGATCCTCAACTAGTGAATCTCTGGCTATGATATCTCGCTGCCGGAAACCAACAATGCTACAAACATTGATTTTATGGCGACATATTTAGATAGGACGATAAGACGTAGCTAGCTAGGCAGACAAAGAAGCCCAACCACCGAGTACACAAACACGTACTCCCCGCTGGGAATCGAACCCTGGACCTCAGGGTCTAAACCGGTGGTCTTATTTACCACTAGACCACAAGAGGCGGTTAAACTCTCCTCCTTTCGAACTCTGGATACTAAAATGCGACAGGTAAAAATGAAACATTCAATACAACTTAATACATTATTTTATTCAATTTTTCAAAATAATTAAAATTATATGTAATAATTCAGCCTTATTTATGATCTATACTATATCAATACAATAAAATAAGGTATGAATACTTAGTTACTTTTTTTATTAAATTACATAATTCTATATATAAACCTATAACAAATACTTTCTCAATGCAGTACACCAGTGTGGATATGGACGCAGAAGCGAATTGAGACAAAAGACTGAAAATAGATTTTTCAACACACTTGCTCGTAAAGCTGATGTAATTCCACCGGTTTTAAATATGTAAAGCGGGTCATAAAGAACGCGTGTGTTACCAAAGCAAATAGTTAAGTTATAGTCCATACAAATTCCATAACAGTATTATTTGCCATTTCAAATATGGAACTGATCGCCGCCGCACGACTCCAGCTAGTGAGCAGCGCGCTGTTGCTATTCAAATTTCGAACTAATCGCCGCGCGGTGCCAGTCAGTAGGCAGCGCTAGCGCGCTGTTAAAATGGCGGGAAAGCAACAGTGTGCATTCACAGATTGAGTTTATTTAAAAATAAAAAAAACAGTTTATTCGGTAATTTAAAAACTTGGCTGCATGCTCTAGCGTCTTTACCAACATTTTCACGCAGCCACGGCAGAAAATAATCCTCGCGCCATTTTTCTTAATTTTTCTTTTCAACTTTCAATAATGAAGATGAGCAATATATTACTTCAACTCCACCGGATATACTAACAGAAGCGCGAACCGCATGCGACAGCTTGCTGCCGTCAATATCCAAGGACAGATACATAACCACGTATGAAAATTTCTTGAAGTGGAAAAACATGAAAAATGCCAAGTCATTTTCCGAAAATGTAGTTTTGGCGTATTTTTTCTGTTTCCTCGCAAATGTGTTAAAAAACGTCGTACGATATACGTGCGTATTGGTTATAACATGCTCGGCTCAATTACGCCCTCGCCTTCGGCTCGGGCTGAAATTCCGCCTCGCATGTTATAACCATCTTAACGCACTAATATCGTAATGTACTATTTCAACACACTTGCACGTAAAGTAAACCTTATTACCAACCTATTACATAGTTTTTCCCCCCTATATTTAATGGATTCGTGCGATTAGCACATTTAGCCAGTGTCAAAGTAATGCCTCTTCACGTTCCTGCCAAGAAGTCCTACATCATTCTTAGGGCCATAAACCTATCTATAACACACGTGCATTAATATTACACACTTATGCATAATAGAATTATCCCTAAAAAGTTAAGTTAGTACATTACATTACATTTATGCAAGTAAACAGAGCATTTTCAATTTAACCGGGTAATACAGTTTTTTTTGTAACAACGAGGTTTTATGCCGCTGAAAATCCATTTACATTTTTGGAATAAATAATTGTGTCCCTAATTAAGACGAAAGAACATTTATTATTAAAATAAAACACAAATGTTGAAAAAATTTCCACAAGCAGGATTTGAACCTGCACCCTTCTGACATACCGGGTCAGGTGCTCTTCCAATTGAGCTATCGTGGTTCTAACCAGCCCGCAGAAATTATTCAACACTTTACTTTTTACTTTGAAAGCCAAAGGCGCCTATTCAATGTCAACAACTACCGTCATTAACATCTGATCATAATATTTTTACAAATACTAAAGATCAGTTAAGAAGTAGGCAAGCTATTTATAAAATGTTTTTGCTTTGTTTATATAATTTTAACGCAAATTTTGTTGCGAAAGAAATTACAAAAACAAATGTTGAAAAAATTAGCTTGTGGAAATTTTTTCAACATTTGTGTTTTTGTAATTTGTTTCGCAACAAAATTTAAAATTATATAAACAAAACAAAAACATTTTACATTTATTATTATCAAATTATTTAGAATTCACAATAATTTGTTGTAAATATTCGCATTTTATCACTAAAATTATAATTTTGCAGTAGGCTGTATGGCTATATGTAATCAATCAACAACTGGCGCGTGCAAAAAAAAAACTTGCGCGCCGTTTTCCATAATTTTCATATTTTGTTTGTATCGCATTTGTTGCCTGTGTGGTCAATAATTGTGATTTATGCAATACATGTTTGTTTTTTCCTCGCAAGTGTGTTGAAAAAGTGCGTATGAAACTCGTGAACAACTTGCTCACCAGACACTCGGTTGATTTACGCCCTCGCTTGCGGCTCGGGCTGCAAGTGCTGCAACCCACAGCCTCGTGTATGAGCAACTTAGCTCACTTGTATCATAATATACTATAAAAACACTACCTACATGAATAAACATATGTACATTTTACTAACAAGAATTCTATTATTATTTACTTAATTTCTAATGTTGAAGTTGCGAGAATAAACTACCTACTGAGTTTCTTGCCAGCTCTTCTTGGTCCAAAGCACCAACCTGCATTTGGCAAGCGTGTTAAACTAATACCCTTCAATTGTAGTGATGACTTAATTTCAATTATGAAGGTATTTGCCCAGCAGTGGGACGGTATGTACACAAATTATATTAATTATTTCAATATAATATAATGACTTCAATTCAATTCAAACTAAAAAATCTACCTTTAGAGTGCGAATGTTAGCTTGTATCAATTTGTTACTAAAGTAGAAAAAAGTTTATTGGCAGTGAGGTCATGTGTGATGGATGACACCGATGCCTGTAAAGGTATTAATTATTTGATTTTAATTCATTCCATTTTGTGTTAATAAGGGTATGCTAGCTAACTTTATAGATGACTAACACCTGTCTCCCTGTGACCACGGACCCAATAGTTGGTACTAAACGTCAGGATAAACATTTAATCAAATTAATGTGTAAAATAAACGCGAGTAGATCCGTAAAAGTAGTTTCATTTCAATGTGTCGTGTCCCTTTCAAAGCTTTGTCTCAATCAACCTCTATACATCTATACACATCTACAAGATGTTTGGTAATACCTATATAATCCTGAATATGGGAGATAGCGTACCGTTCATAGAAACCTGGAAAATTATGAACATAACGGAAAAGTAAAATAAATTTAGTTTTTTTATGGAAAAGTATATTTACGTAAATATGATTTAGCTTGTTATCACAGTGTGCTTTATACTTGGTTGCATGGCTATGTTTCGGGAATATATACTTACTACCAAACACCTGTATACACCCGGTACCTATATTCACAATAACAAATTGTGTTTTTCAAATACACATCTGCATTTGGATAACACTAGGGCAGACTTAAGCCATTAGGCACTGTAGCATAAAGGCGTTGCCGTGCCCTGTACGCTAAAGCTTTGGTCTCTTGATCGTAACGCACAACGCTGCGGCATGCGGCTCAACGCAGCGTCAACGACGCAGCGTTTACCGTCTCTGCGGAGAAGTGGTCAGTTGATTTTGCCGCAGCTACCAAAGTAGACGTGTCGACATGAACAATACTATTGAAATTTGTGCTTTGCTTGAGGAGGAAGAGGAAGAAGAATTTCTACTGCTTCTGAAAAGACAAAGAAGCAGTCCGAGAAATATGTTTTTACAACGGAGGGGTGAAGGTTGTTTTGAAACTTTAATAAAAAGGCATTTAATTGATTGTGAAGAAAAGTTCATGGGTTACTTTCGGGTTTCAAGGGATATTTGCGGATTAATTATATCAAATTATCTTCAAACAAATCCATTGTCAACCCGCGACGCACACCGCAGCGAATGAACGAGAACGACGCAGCGCTGTGCGGCGTACCCGCCCCCACTTCACCGCGCCTGCCCCTCGCCGCTGACGCATACTGCGACGGAACAAGAGACCATTCTAGACGTTTTTCATATGATTAAGTGTCGGGCACCGCATGCCTCATGCCGCGGCGTTGTGCGTTACGATCAAGAGACCAAAGCTTAAGCATTCAAATTCAGAGTAAAAACTAGCAACGACAAACATGGATACCAAAATTTCCAAATACATTTGTTTTGTTTTTGTAAACTGTAGGTATTTTCGTTTATTGCCGTCGTTGGCGGTTGTTTTTAACTAAGTTCGACATTCCTTTGCAATTATTCTAAAATTATTAACATTGATTTGTATTTACAAATCGTACACCACTTTCTATTAAGTGTCTGATATCTTATTCATATAATAATATAGAGTTTAATACAAATAGTAGATTACAAAAACACATATGTTGAAAAAATTTCCACGAGCAGGATTTGAACCTGCACCCTTTTGACATACCGGGTCAGGTGCTCTTCCAATTGAGCTATCGTGGTTCTAACCAGCCCGTCGAAATTATTCAACACTATTTACTTTTTTACTTTGAAAGCCAAAGGCGCCTATTCAATGTCAACAACTACCGTCATGAACATCTGATCATAATATTTGTACAAATATGTAAAATTAAAATGCAGCTGAAACTTATATCACTGGTTTTATTACTAAAATTAATTAATTTGTTAGGACACAACTTGCACGTATTATCACCATAATGGGAGAGAAAAAAAAAAAGGTTGCCAGCACAGAAAATAATTTTAGTGTGGCCACATGAAACTATCATGTTTAATAAAATTATTAAACATAGTTGGGCCGGGCCAGGTTATACAATTTTAATATTTAAACATAAAAACTAAAATAGATTACTTAAGTAACAATTTTTAAATTTTGTAAACATTGCTTAAACCTTATGTAACTAAAGCTTATAAGCTTAAAGTAAGTAACAGTTTCTAATTATTGTTTTCAAAGTTTCTTATACACATATACTAATTCAAATCGGCAATGGGCACAATTTTCTAAAAGATCTTACATATTTTTTATTATTAGACATTTTTATTTCAGCTACCCTCACCCTTCCATCCGGACCAGGGATGGTCTTAACTATTCTAGCCATAGGCCAGCTTAAAGGTGCAGAATTATCATAGCGAACAATTACTAAATCTCCTTCTTTTAAATTAGTATGTGATTGTTTCCATTTAGGTCTACTTTGTAATTGTGTAAGATAATCCCTTGACCAGACCTTCCATAAATCTTGTTTGATTTTGGACAACATTTGCCAAAACTTTAATCTGTCAATATTTTTACTACAGAGATCTATTTCTGGGTAATTCATCATAGGCGTGCCTATGAGGAAGTGCCCAGGCGTAAGGTAATCATAACTAGAAATATCTGAGCTTGTGGGGAGCAGAGGCCTGGAATTAAGTATTGCTTCAATTTCTGTAATAACTGTATATAGACCTTCAAATGTTAAAGTAATGTTTCCCACTATCCTTTTAAAGTGATATTTAAAACTTTTAACCCCTGCTTCCCACAAGCCCCCAAACTCAGGTGAGTATGCAGGTATGAATTTAAATTCTACATAATTAGATACACAATAATTTTCCACATTGTCTACATGAGACTGTGATGCAAACAGTTCATAAAGCTTATTTAATTCATTCTGTGCCCCTTTGAATGTTTTGGCATTGTCACAATAAATTCTAACAGGCATTCCCGTCCTTGAGAAGAACCGCTTGAGGCATGCCAAAAATGCGTCAGTAGTTAAATCGCTGACAAGCTCCATGTGTATGGCCTTCGTTGAAAAACAAACAAAGATTGCAATGTAGCCCTTGGTAACAATAGGTTTTCTAATTCTTGATACCTTTACATTGAACGGACCACAAAGTCAACCCCTGTCACTTGAAAAGGTCTTGTGGGAGTTACTCTATCTATAGGTAGAGAACCCATAAGTTGCATAGAAGCTGCAGCCTTAAGCTTAGCACATTTAATACATTTGTTGACCACTTTCTTGACTTCCCGTATGCCACTTATAAGCCAAAATCGTTGCGATAGGGAGCTAAGAACTAATTTAGCGCCAGCATGGAGGAGGCGCATGTGCTCCTTGTGAATCATTCTATATGTAAAGTGAGATGCCTTTGGCAGTATTATTGGATGAATTTTTTCATAAGAAATGTTTTCAGCATTTTGAAGGCGGCCTCCAACACGAAGGACACCATATTTATCTACAAAAGGATAGAGACTAGACAAATTTGTTTTAATTGCCGAACCTCTCTTAACAGATTCTATTTCATATTCAAAATGAAATCTTTGAACACCGTTTATAAGTACAGTCATGGCATTATTGAGCTCAGCTGGTGTCAAAGAACCAATTATTTTCTTATTTACAGGTTTAGTGTTATTGTAAAAACGCAACAAGTAACCTAGAACTCTTTGGAGCCTAATGATATTAGAAAATCTTTTAATAAGTTTTATCACAAAGTTTTCAGTAGTGTCTTCACTAATGTCACATTTCATTACACCACAAAATGAATCAGCTCCCTCACTGTCACCGGGTAAAAGTAAAGGCTTCTCAATATTAGCTGCGGAGTGTTCAAATCCCGGATCAGATAGCTCCCGAGGGCCTTGCCACCATAGCTCATTGCATTTCAATTTTTGAGGAAGACAGCCTCTCGATAACAAGTCAGCGGGATTACTTTTCGTGTTAACATGTGTCCAAACAAATTCTTTTGTTAAGTTATTTATCTGCTGAACTCTGCTTGAAACATATGAATTTAACTTTATATTATCGGATGCTATCCATGCCAAAACAATCCGCGAGTCACTGTAAAGCCAAACCTTTAAGTTTTTGAATTTATGTTTATATATATTATGTACTCTATTAGCAACTTGTGACAAAAGTAAAGCACTATTTAATTCCAAGCGTGGTATCGTTACAGTCTTTTTAAGAGGAGCTACTTTTGATTTGGAGCATAGCAACTTATTAGAAACTGTTCCATCAGAATTATGGATTCGTAAATATAAACAGCATCCTAAAGCCTTTATAGAAGCATCTGCATACCCCACTAGTTCAATAGAAAATATTGTATTTGAACTTACTTCCCTTGGAATGGTTATATTGCCCATTTCCTTTAGATTAATTAAAAAATGTTGCCAAACCTTTAAGTGGTCTTGGGTCAATATAGTGTCCCAGTTTACATTCATAGACCACAAAGTTTGCATAAACAACTTAGCAATAACTATTATTGGTCCAATGAGACCTAATGGGTCAAAAATTTTCCCTATATAGCTTAATATTTTTCGTTTAGTATTAATTTCATAAACATCTGTATCTGGACCCTCAAATATCAGCTGATCCCTTAACACATCACATTGCAAACCTAAAGTTTTTACTATGTTATCCCCACTCATATCAAGGTTTTCAAAATATTTTTTACTATCAGGTAAGTCATCAAGAATTGGCATGTAGTTTGATGCCCACTTATGTAGTGAAAACCCACCTTTAAGGAGCAAGTTGATGAGTTCAAATTTTAACTGTTCTAGTTGATCTTTCCTGTCAGTTCCACAAATAATATCATCCGTATATGTACTGGTAAGCATAGCGTTGGCTGCAAGTGGATAATTCTCCCTATAGCGAAGAGCCAGCTCTATTAAGCAACGAGTGGCCAAGAAAGTGGAAGCCCTTAAGCCATATGTGACTGTTTGTAATTGTAAACAGCTTAGGCCTTTATTAGGATGATCGCGCCAGAGAATATTTTGTAAACTAGTTTGTGATGGATTTATGTTAATGCAACGAAACATCTTAGCAATATCACATGTTAATGTATACATAAAGGTTCTCCACAAAATAAGAATGTCAAAAAGCTCACCCTGTACTACTGGGCCGTTCAACATAAGGTCATTTAATGACTTTCCTTCTAACGATTTCATTCCACCATCAAAGATTACACGCAATTTTGTTGTAGGGCTTTTATCATTTAACACAGCATGATGAGCCAAGAAATAAACAGTTCCATTTTGGATATCATACTCACCAATGTCCACAGCCTTGGCATGCCCCAGCGATATGTACTCATCTATAAACTTTTTATACTGTTCCAAATACAGAGGATTTTGTTTAAATTTCTTCTCTAAAGAGAGAAATCTTTGAAAGGCAACTGAAAATGAATCCCCAATCTGTAAATCATTTAAGTTATCAGCTAATGGTATATCAACTTGAAATTTATTTTCATTAAGTATCATTGTATTTTGAAAAATTTCTTCAACTTTTTGATGTTCTATAGGTATTTTAGTAACAGGTTGAGGGGGAGCCTCAGCTAGCCAAAATTGTTCCATTACATCCTCTAACTTCTTATGGTCATTTATTGCAAAGTTTGTCACCAAGTCATTTGGCTGTGACATATTGTTCATTTTAAAATTACCACGGACATATACGCTCAATAAGAATACCCATTAATCAGATAATTTTTTAATTTTATATAGTTTCTTTGTTTTCAGATTCATTATAATTCAAGATGAGTGGTCCTTTTGGCTCTTCCAAACCTAATCCCGCCGTTGGAACTATCAAGGTGGTACCTCTCCAGGAACTACAAGCTTTGAGGGACGAGATTGATAGGGCTGAGACTGGTTCCGAGAAAACTCATCGTAACGCAAAATTAGTATTCAAGTTGGTTAGAGATGGGAAAGAAGTTCCAACAAGCTTCGCAACGATCTATAACAACCTAACGAGTGTCCATTTTATATCAACAGACCAACTAAAGGGGCTATCCATCGGGAACTATACTAATGCCATCTGTAAATCTTGTCCCACATTATGGAGCACCATATCCCGTGTCATTCCCGAGCCGACTCCGATTCCATTCACTCAACAAGCAACCAAACCAATTATGGTGCCATTAAATAAGGAAGTGTCAGCTGGGATCATACTAGCATTTTTTGATACCCAGAATGATCCCTTACTCAAAATTGACCAATTATTCAGAGGGGATAGTGAGGACTATACATCATACAAGGGGAGGATCCTTACCACATACTATCTAAGCTGCATTCAGTACATAACGAGCTTAGACTTGTTTGACATTTTAGGAACTGACCCCGGAATTGAGTACACAATTGATGACCTTGCAATAGTGCCCGCTCCATCTAGAAAGCAATACATGGCACTGAAATCTACTAACAGGGACATCCCAAAATCAATGGTTGCTTTTCATGCTCTCTTCGGTGCATATGTCATGTGTAGGCCGGTTGCAACTAAGAGGGATTTTAAAGTCTGGGTTACTAAGCGTTATTCATCTTTCATGTCATCGATAGGAATCACGGCAGAACCATCTGTGAGATTAACCTTGAGTGCAGGTGGAACTGCTGTGAATGGCACAGTGTTGGGGAGAGCAATCCTCCGATTGGTTGTCTACACGCTGGCAAAACTCAATACCCATGATACTGTTGCTTCAGCATTAGCAACACATGTAAGGTTTTTGACGGCTCTCTCAGAAATGACAACCTACACGTTGATTCAGAGAGTCATCCTGAAAGGTGGAGCGGTCGTTGCTTTAAGTCCTATTCCTGATCAGTTAAGGCGATATAAGATCGAAAAGGCAGAGGCCGAACAACTTCTAATCAACGCAAAAGTCCCAACCGAAGACATTATCTATATGCACCTGATCCTTCCATCCCACCAATGCTTTACAGCCTCTAATTATCCGGACATTGTCAAAGTGGCAAAGATCATGGACCAATTAGAGCACCCTGGAGACAAGACTCTCGAGAATTTCCAGGCAAACGTACAGGGTGCAATAATAGATGAAGCCAAGGTCCGCCAGTTCCTCAGGACCCAGAGTAGAACGTCTGGACTACAGGTAGGAGGGTCCTGCACCGACGACCTGGTACAAATCCTTGGAACAGGGGCAGAAAAATATTGGACCGAAGCAAATAAAATAATCAATATGATGATCAAACAGTCCGCTCATGAGGCTGATTAGATTTAAGACCTCTATAGTTCTTAAGCCCATTAAGAATAACATATTTACTCTACTTTAAGTTTAGAAAAATTTCTTCAACTTTTTGATGTTCTATAGGTATTTTAGTAACAGGTTGAGGGGGAGCCTCAGCTAGCCAAAATTGTTCCATTACATCCTCTAACTTCTTATGGTCATTTATTGCAAAGTTTGTCACCAAGTCATTTGGCTGTGACATATTGTTCATTTTAAAATTACCACGGACATATACGCTCAATAAGAATACCCATTAATCAGATAATTTTTTAATTTTATATAGTTTCTTTGTTTTCAGATTCATTATAATTCAAGATGAGTGGTCCTTTTGGCTCTTCCAAACCTAATCCCGCCGTTGGAACTATCAAGGTGGTACCTCTCCAGGAACTACAAGCTTTGAGGGACGAGATTGATAGGGCTGAGACTGGTTCCGAGAAAACTCATCGTAACGCAAAATTAGTATTCAAGTTGGTTAGAGATGGGAAAGAAGTTCCAACAAGCTTCGCAACGATCTATAACAACCTAACGAGTGTCCATTTTATATCAACAGACCAACTAAAGGGGCTATCCATCGGGAACTATACTAATGCCATCTGTAAATCTTGTCCCACATTATGGAGCACCATATCCCGTGTCATTCCCGAGCCGACTCCGATTCCATTCACTCAACAAGCAACCAAACCAATTATGGTGCCATTAAATAAGGAAGTGTCAGCTGGGATCATACTAGCATTTTTTGATACCCAGAATGATCCCTTACTCAAAATTGACCAATTATTCAGAGGGGATAGTGAGGACTATACATCATACAAGGGGAGGATCCTTACCACATACTATCTAAGCTGCATTCAGTACATAACGAGCTTAGACTTGTTTGACATTTTAGGAACTGACCCCGGAATTGAGTACACAATTGATGACCTTGCAATAGTGCCCGCTCCATCTAGAAAGCAATACATGGCACTGAAATCTACTAACAGGGACATCCCAAAATCAATGGTTGCTTTTCATGCTCTCTTCGGTGCATATGTCATGTGTAGGCCGGTTGCAACTAAGAGGGATTTTAAAGTCTGGGTTACTAAGCGTTATTCATCTTTCATGTCATCGATAGGAATCACGGCAGAACCATCTGTGAGATTAACCTTGAGTGCAGGTGGAACTGCTGTGAATGGCACAGTGTTGGGGAGAGCAATCCTCCGATTGGTTGTCTACACGCTGGCAAAACTCAATACCCATGATACTGTTGCTTCAGCATTAGCAACACATGTAAGGTTTTTGACGGCTCTCTCAGAAATGACAACCTACACGTTGATTCAGAGAGTCATCCTGAAAGGTGGAGCGGTCGTTGCTTTAAGTCCTATTCCTGATCAGTTAAGGCGATATAAGATCGAAAAGGCAGAGGCCGAACAACTTCTAATCAACGCAAAAGTCCCAACCGAAGACATTATCTATATGCACCTGATCCTTCCATCCCACCAATGCTTTACAGCCTCTAATTATCCGGACATTGTCAAAGTGGCAAAGATCATGGACCAATTAGAGCACCCTGGAGACAAGACTCTCGAGAATTTCCAGGCAAACGTACAGGGTGCAATAATAGATGAAGCCAAGGTCCGCCAGTTCCTCAGGACCCAGAGTAGAACGTCTGGACTACAGGTAGGAGGGTCCTGCACCGACGACCTGGTACAAATCCTTGGAACAGGGGCAGAAAAATATTGGACCGAAGCAAATAAAATAATCAATATGATGATCAAACAGTCCGCTCATGAGGCTGATTAGATTTAAGACCTCTATAGTTCTTAAGCCCATTAAGAATAACATATTTACTCTACTTTAAGTTTAGAAAAATTTCTTCAACTTTTTGATGTTCTATAGGTATTTTAGTAACAGGTTGAGGGGGAGCCTCAGCTAGCCAAAATTGTTCCATTACATCCTCTAACTTCTTATGGTCATTTATTGCAAAGTTTGTCACCAAGTCATTTGGCTGTGACATATTGTTCATTTTAAAATTACCACCTATAATATACCCAAACATAGTGTTCTGTAGTACTAGACCATTTTGAAGTTTCAAATGTCCATCAAGTAAAATGTTAAAATAGAAGTCTGCACCAAACAGAAGTGATATTTCAGACGGAGTATTGAAGTCACCGTCAGCAAGCTTTATGTGAAGAGGAATATTTAAATTTGAAATATCAATCTCATTCTGCGGCAGGCGGGATGTAATGGAATGAACAACATTGCATTTAACATTTAATTGCACATTGTTACAGGGGGAATGCACTGTGATGTTTACATATTTATTTATTTTATTGTTTTTATTACCAATGCTTATAATATTAGAATTTTGACATTTTGGTTTTATGCTTAACCTTTCAATCAATTGGTTGGTTGCAAAGGAAGCTTGACTGCCCGTATCAAGAAGAGCCTTGACAACAATATCACGGCCATGATTATCCACCAATTTTACCTTTATAGTAGGCAACAAAATATTTATAGAAGTGGTATTTGAATGCATAGCCACTGCTGGCTCTGTGGTCTCAATACTTTCTTTATGGAGCAGAGTATTATGCCTTTCCTTGCACACCTTACATAAAAAGTTAAATTTACACTTACTAGTGTGAGTTTTTAAACAAATACTGCAGATGTTATGCTTCTTCACAAACCCAATACGGTCATCTATAGGTGCCGTTTTGAATGTTGGGCATCCATAAATAGCATGGCTGGAAGAATTACAATAGATACATGAAAAATTTTTTGCAGCAAAATTAGTTACTTTATTGGCATAAGGCCTTTTTACTTCTGTATTGCTAGTGTGACTATCTTCAAGTGCTATAGCGCGCTTTTCCAAAAATGATATGAATTCCTCTATAGTAGGGAGTGAATCCGAATCACGATCTAATTGATATGCTCTGTTAGTATATTGATCTAACTTCTTTTGTAAAATAGAAATGAGTAGCATGTCCCATTTATTTATAGGTTGTTGTAAATTCTTGAGTGCATATAATTGTTGTTGCACCTCAGAAATGAACGTCCTTATAGAGGCCGCTGTACCTTTTTGCATTGAAGGCAGCTCTAAAATTTTATTTATATGATGAGTGATAATCCGTGCTTTGTTGTCAAATCTCTTCTTTAGTAAATCAAGCGCCTCCCTGTAAGATTCATTAACAATAGGTAAGTTAATTATAACAGATAAAGCTTCACCAACTAAAAATTTTCTTAAATAGAATAGTCTTTGAACATCTGAGAGTGAATTATTGTTGTGTATAACAGCAGTAAACAAATCCATAAATGGAGTATATTCAGTAAAGTTCTTACCATCAAAGGTTGGTACCTCTATATTTGGTAATTTAGATGTTGCAACGTTACTACACTGCTTTTTCTCGTGTGCATTACAATTCTTGAGGGTGATGTTTAATTTGGAAATAACATTGAAATATTTTTCTTCGAGGATGGACATATTTTCAGAATCCGTTTCATCGAGAGCCAAAATATCGAGCTGAATTTGTTCGTACGACTTAAAGGTGTCGATTAGCTTTTCTTTCCGCGCCTCTAGCATCTCGGTGTTTGCGGTTGTCAAGTTGATAGGATCACTGACGTAATTTTCAATCCGAGTAACCATACCCTTAAGCTGCGAGCGTGATAAACGCAACTTTTTCAACTTTTCTTTGTCCTCCTCCTTCGTCATCGTCATTTCTTTTTCCACCATCGGCGGCGCCATCTTATCTTATTGAAGAACAATAGGCACCAGGTACCTACTACGCACTTGTACTTGATTGAGTGAATTGGAGTGATTTTTCACGCTATAGCCGTGAAATAAGGTAGTGTAAGATAGGAGTAAAATCTGGAATGCACTAATAATAAACTACACTTCCACAAATTAATCTGCCGCTATTGCCGGCATATTCACCTCGTGGAAATTGTGTTCGTGACAACACTTGCGTGCGAGCCGACCACAGACAAAAAAAAAAGACCAACCGGCAACCTTGCGCAGCTATGGATGCTACGATGTGCCTGCGCTACACGCGCGCCAGCCAAAATCATAGGAAGCGAGTTGCGCTGCGCAGCCGTTATGTTGGCAGCAGTACAGGTCTGTCACTGTCAAATCACTTGCGCCCGCCGAAATGACGTTTCCCGCGTCTCGCGTTGTTTCCGGATAGGTAGAACGATGAATTGCAGATTCCCGAAATCACAAAATAACACACTACACTCGCTGATTCTTAATGTTCTCGAAGGACCACCAAGCTACATGTAAAATTAAAATGCAGCTGAAACTTATATCACTGGTTTTATTACTAAAATTAATTAATTTGTTAGGACACAACTTGCACGTATTATCACCATAATGGGAGAGAAAAAAAAAAGGTTGCCAGCACAGAAAATAATTTTAGTGTGGCCACATGAAACTATCATGTTTAATAAAATTATTAAACAAAATACTAAAAATCAGTTAAGATTTAGGCAAGCTATTTATAAAATGATTTTGTTTTTGCGCGACCTTTTGTTCGCTACAGTCGGTTATAATCGACAAGCGATAGCGTGTTCTGTACTCCAGGGACGGCAATAATCAACATTAATGGTAAAAAAATTCACAAAAAAAGATATTCACCCGAATTCTTATACTTTTGCAAGTTTTTACTCAGTATTATGCTTGGCATACAGGGGCTTTACCATCATCATCATCATCATCAGCCTATATGTATGTCCAGCAGTGGACGTGTATATAGGCCCTATACATGTCCAATGCTGGACATACACCTCTCCAAGAGCACGATCCGCGGCTATTTTCATCCAACTCTTAAAGCAGTATAATTGCAGTTGCGAAAGCGAGTCGCGTGTAGCGGCGTATATACACGCGTCTCGTTTTCACAACTGCAATAAATCAAATCAAAAATATTTATACAGTTTTAAATAAATTACAGAAGTGAAACCGTAAAGGAACCCCACTCGAAAACAAAGTTTTTTTGTGGCAACATTTTTACTCTCCTCGTTTTCCACTATAAGAAGGCTCTTCTTCAGTGCCATAAATTTTTTGGTTTTCGTTACCGTGATAAAATGGCCAATGAAACTAGGCATCATGGTGACGAGGGGTAGCTGCTTTAATTCTATTAAAAAATCTCGTTATCCTTTTAACTGCTACAGCATAAATGCGACGCATGTACAACTATTCAATTCAGACTATTATCTTTATATTAAATTTTTGTAAATCGTTGCTAACAATGGCATACCGCTATCGCTTGTCGTTTATAGCCGACTGTGGCAATCAAAAGGTTAACGTGATCCAAAGACAAATAAAACACGTACTAGGTAGCCTGGTGTCAAAAACTGCTATACAGCACCAGTGTCGAGAACAAGTGTCAATGTTTGACTAAGTTAAAGTTAACTGCGAAATCTGAGCCAAGGTACATAGAGTTTGGTAATAGGTGTATAATCTCAAAACATAGCCATGCAACAAGGTTTAAATTAAAAAAACACTGTGATATAATACAAAATCATATTATGTAGATTTTCCATACAAAAACATTTTATTTTAAATTTTATTAGTTTTGCTTAACTCTGACATTTTTGTCTTCTGTTTTTGTTGGACCATGAGGTTGACAACCAAGAACAATGTATTAGCTGGACCTAGGGTTTTCACTTTGCAATTTTACTTAGTAACAAACAATATCTCGGCCATATGGTGTTTTTCAGGTATTGTTTTATAATTTTTTTTTGTTTTATGTATATCTACTATATTCGGGATTGTACAGGAATTACCAACAAATACCCTGTGTAAAACGCTTCTTTGCAATCTTTGATAACAATTCTAAGATTTTAATATAAAGTCTGGTAGACTTAAGAAAATTAGTTCTCAAACCTATTTTGTTTTCCCAAAAACAGAGAATTGATAAGCATAAATTAGTCCAGCTAATTTGAAATCAATATACTAAATCGACATGATAATTCCAACTCAGGTATATACTTATATAACCTTATCGTTTCTATATCAAGTATTTACACTAGACCCTCAGAGAAAACTATCACACACATTTAAATATACAGAGTGAGGATTGCGGATTATTGTTAAAAATTTACTTATAAGTAATCAAATTGATAACAAAAGACTACATAACAGTAATTAACGGGTTTATCATCAGATTATTGTCATTTCATCATGTTAAAAAGTTGCCGACCACTGCCCGATACATATAACAATGTGATCATTAAACGAGGATATACTGTAAATACTTACACACATTTTAGTGCCATTCTTTATGTATAAAAACATTTCAATACGACACTGGCACCTGTGGCATCATATTATTATGCGAGTACACAACACAATGATTCTCCATCGTTTTCATTGGTTGCATTTGTTGATGCGGTTGCATTACGTTAGGTATCTGTTGCTGGGGCGGCGGTTGATTCTGCTCTGGTGGCTTTTTATTTTTCTTTTCGCACTTCTTAAACTTAATACCGAGTTTATTCAACAATATTAACCTTAGAGACTCCTTACCTCCTTTGAAGTTTAACTCGTGTTTGGCTGAAGTTAATATTTTGCCCAATGTGGGAACTTCTTTTCTAACTGAGTAGCCATTTACAATGCCTCTTAGAGCGCACAACTGGAAATAATCAAGTTGCACTTTAGTTTTGCGCACACGTTTCTTTTTAGGACCCGTCATTTTAGTCTGTGTAGCTTCGGCGTGCAGACCATCCCTTTTAATCCTCTTAATAGTACTCTCAGACAGTCCAGTCGCAGCACACGCGCGCTTAACAACATTCTCGACGGGAAACGCGTAGCCTCTATTCTGTTTTTCGCTCTCGAAAAACTTTATCACCTTAAAAATAATCTCTTTCGCCTGACCGTCGATCGCTTCTTTCTTCTTCTTGTCATTCTTCGGTTTCTTATTCTCCGATTTAACTTGTATCTGCTCCTGTTGGACTACTGGAGGCTCTGGCGGGCCGAGTTGTGTGAGAACTGTATGGTTATGGTGTTGTTGTTGTTGTTGTTGTTGTTGATGGGGCTGCATAGGCACTAGCAAATTTAATACAGGTACATCATGTACCAATGATTGCGACTGGTGTATTAATTCGTGTGTCATTTTGTTTGTTTACGACTTTTGTTACTTATTTTATAGTAGGATACGTGCTAATATGGCAGTTGAACAATCTTAATGAAAGTAATTGGACATGTTTACGATTAAAAATACAATAGAACAGCAGTCAACAATGCAATAATTGGGCCGCCATTTGACTTTTCTTATTTTTTTTCTTGATATAGGAGGGCTATAGGATTTACCCCGTACAGCAAAGTACTTCAAATTTTATTTTGGTAAATGATGATGGATAATGATGATGATAATAATTTATGTATGATTAATTAATGAAAAAGGATTTCACTCAAAAGTAGTCATCACACTTTAAGAAGAAGAAGACAATCTTTAGACACATTTTAATAAGTAAAGAGAAAATAAAACGCAAATATACATCAGAACAAGTTTTCAGCAAAACGCCGTTTTGACACTTGTTTGCATTTTTTTTTGCAATTTCTTGCACTTTGTTTGATTTTGGGAATGTAAATAAATAATCATAAAAATAATGTCAATTTCCTATAAATTGTACATAACTGTATGTTGGTTTAAATAGGTATTTTTGAATGCAGACATGTACAAGTGCTAGTTTTGTTGATATGATAGAAACAGATTGGTATAATAATATTATCATTCATCCAATCTTTAACTTAACAATTTGTTTTCAAACAACATTCAAATATGTAATAATATAGGTATTACGTAAAAAGTGTTACAAAAACATCAATATGGCAGTTTTCAAATAATGCAAACTTTTGTTTCTTTTTAGTTTACTATCAGTACCTCTATTTATTATTTATAATTTTGCATTCACAATGCTATAAAAAACCAACTAGACTCAGGAAACTCGAATGGGAATCGAACCCACAACCTTTGGATAACCGGTCCAATGCTCTGACCGCTGAGGCCCCGGAAAACTTTTCTAGTTGTTGGTGATTTACTCCGCAAGCCAGCAGTATTACGTCACTGTGAAGTTACTACGCTCACACCTATTCACTAAGATTATGGATGACTGCCCTGAGATGGTGTTGAAAAAGCTTTGCTGTACCTGCCTCAGCAGGGACCGCAAACTGTCACAGTTGTGTAGGCTAAAGGAGGGAATAAATAATCTATATTTATTACTTTCCTATGACTCCGAGGCATACAGGGTAAGTTCCAGTTTGTCAATGCAAATTTCCATTTTATATTTCATTCCAACTGTAATTTAAATTGTCAGTACAGTTTTAGTATACTTAATTACTTACTGTTTTGCGAGATCTCTTGCCAGTCATTGGTTTCCAGGAGCTCATGTAGTTTTAGTAAATTATACTACGAGTTTAGTATGAAAACCTGCTTCATACTACAAGTTTATTGTTAAAGCTTGCATTACAATACAAGTTCCTTATAATCATTTGCTAGTATAGTATAAAAACTTACACTACTAGGTCTGTATAAAAACTTGCTAATATAGTATAAAAACTTGCTTTTATACTACAAGTTTAGTATAAAAGCTTGCGTAATACTACAAGTACTACTTTTCGAAGTCAGCTACTAATTAAAGTAATATAATTTTTTTTTTTAGGAAGGTTTTTATAAAGATACAGCCAATTGGTACATATGTTGGGAGTGTTGGGCTCTCATGGGGAGAATCAGTAAGTTTCGGAGTCAGGCCTGTTTGGCACAGAGACAGCTGTCAGACATTGTGGAAGGGAGAACTGATGTGAGTACAAAAATAAAAAGTAAAAATAAAAGTCTATTTGCTGACTTTACATGAAAACATAAATAGTAAAACAAAAAATTTTAACGAGAATTAACATATACTACTTAGTAAAAGGTATAATTAAAAAAAAATTACTACTACTACTTTTAAAAATTTACTATAGCATTGTGTTATCAAATTTGTGGTATTTCATTTGCATAGCCATCGGTTGCAATAACCGTTGGATAGATGGCGCTCAGTGCTGCTAAAAAAAAGCACAATAAAACATTAGAAAGCAACAAAATGCAGCGCTTACGTCAGCCTTCCCGGTAGCATAGCGGTCAGTGCAGCCGCCCGGATTGCGGAAGACCCAGGTTCGATTCCTGGCTGGGTCGGGTGAGCGTTTAATTTTTTCACTGTATTTTATAAATATTAAGCTATATTATAGATGTTATAGATGGGGTTGATCACAGGATGGGAACTGGAGACATATAAATACGCTGGTGGTTATGAAATACATAAATAAATAGGTATCAAAATCAAGAGGTATATTTATTTACAGTTAACACTACTGAACGCATGTCTTTCCCGCCTCACGCGCAACCACAAAACTGACTTTGATATATGCGTTCTCGAGTCTGATGGAGCAGTTGCGGACAATTTCATAGACTGCGGACGAGACGTAAAAACAGAGAGTGATGAAGATATACCGCTGTCCTTGTTACACAACGACTTTGATACAAACGATAGAATGTGTACTGACGAAGAAGTATCACAGATTGATGATGTAAGAGTGAATAATAAGTCTGTTCTTAAAAATAAATGCAAAGAAAAAACAAAAGACGATTTAAAGAAAAAGAAGAAAGTGTTAAACAAAAATAGACTTACAGATGATACAAATAAGAAGTACTTTAGAACAGTTCGTATGGAAGAAGACGAAATGCGTGAGAGTAGAGAGAAGAGAAAATTGTCTGTGATATATACTGACGCGTCGTTCAAATGTGACTCTTGTGTGGAAGGGTATAAGAGCCAAAGTGATATAGATAAACATGTTCTGGATTGCCATGTAGAGGTAAGTTAGGTTTCACTTATTATCTCTACATTTGTAGACTTACTTGCTATTCTGCGACGTGAAAAAAACGTATCAGCTGCCTAAATTCCCGCGCATGTCGTAAGAGCCGACTAAGGGACAAGGGTTCCAAGATGCTCGCACATCAGGCGATCGGCTAGCAACCCATCACTGATGTTATCTATTTCACCTCGGTCGGAGCCCTACTTTGATTATGCTAAATGTAGCTTCGAGGTCACAATGGAGAGTTTTCTCAAAATTGGTGATTTTGATGCTCTGATGTTTACCCCTTTTTGGGAGACGTACGTAACACTATGTATGTATGTATATTTGAAGTTAACATAAGGAGGCAAAAAATACAAAATGTAATGAATGAATAAAATAAATAAATGAATGAATGAATGAATGAATGAATGAATGAATGAAAAATTTATTCGGAGCAATAACATTTAAACTTAAACATACTAAACGGACACAACTAGATGCTACCGAAATGGTCGCCACTCAGCAGTAATATAATATGTGTTACTTGTACTAAATTTGTGACTTTACCAACGTACACGCCTTCACATCATTACAATACTGTAATGTAATTTAATATATTTTCCACATCATATTGAATTATTGTCACATAAATATAAGCCAACTCGTTATTTTAATAAAATAACTACAAGTGAATCAATTATATTTTGATAAATCGATTTGCTTGTTGCAAAATGGCAACACCGAGGAGACAATGACAACTCAACATGTCAAAATATCAAATTAAATGGAAGTGGTTTTAATTACTAAATAATATGGGGATTTCTCGTCGGAGAAGTTAAGGCAAATTATATAACAGTGTTTTATGAAAATAAAAAACTTGATTTTTGATATAAATTAGGTGGGAGGTACAATTCGAACAAGGGTGATACCAAGAATGGACATTCTCCTTTGACAGTTTCGCTAATGTGCAGGCGTCTGCTCTATAAAACATATTGTAGGTATAATGATAATAGGTACATTTAGTGCGTCCACTAGTTACTATAATTTAATCTTTTTTTATTTCATTTTTATTTTCTAAATGTCTTACGTGTAACTGTTTGTTTCAGAAAGACAAACGCGTTCTATGCGATATTTGTCAAGTATTCTTCAAGAAGTCTGTGTTACCTGACCATAGAGATAATCATTATTTGAAACATGAATGTCTGTTTTGTGATGTCGTTGTTTATGGTTTGGCGGACATTTTGAATCATTTGAAAAGTGGACATGCTATACAGAATTTGGAGGTTCCGGTTAAAAGGAAAAAGGTTAGTGTTATCACCGGCACAGTTATGTCCCCACTGCTGGGGCAGGAGCCTTCCCTATGGATGTTCACATCACAGGGAGAACGGGCCGAGAACCACCATGCGGTCCAGTGTCGAACTCCTTACAACTCATGCTAGCCTGGTACCTCGACCACCTCACGGCCTAATTTAGTGTTGCCGAAATATCGACAGTTTGAATCGATATTCAGCTACTCCATCGATAGTACTATCGCTAGCGCGGTTAACGTTAATACTATTAATGTACAGCAATAGTATCGAAAATATTAGACACCAATAGTGACTAAGTAGCGATAGTACCGATATTATCGTTTTATCGTTTTTCATAACTTTTCAAACAATACTATTGAACATTGCGAACTATGATTCTCCAAAACAATAGATAGTATCGATTACTGCAATAGTATTGCATTTCTGGATATAGATACTATCGTAGTATCGATAGTATGCACTCTGTCAATAGTATTGTCACTTTCTGAGCTATCGGTAGTCTCGATACTATCGATAGTACAATCGATATTTGACTATCGATCGGCAACACTGGTCTAATGACCTTCTTGTGGGTTATGATAACCTGATATTTTGGATTCTCTTTCTAGCTAATTTTATGGTTCACACTGCTGGGGCTCAAACCTTCCCTATGGATGTTTACACCACAGGGAGAACAGGCCATAAGCCAATGCGCGGGCCCAGTGCGGGCCGTGGTTGTTAACCACTGCTAATGCAGCCGGGACCAACAGCATGACGTGCACGACGAAGCACGGAGGAACGAGTGATGATACATTGGTCCCCCATCCGATGACAGGCCTTTGTGAAAGTTGCTTAACATAAGTGAAATTTGTACAAGTTGTGTCAAGTTGCTGGTTTCTGCAACTAGCAAACACTGACCTGGTGACTATGGATTTCAAAAGTTAAAGATGTGTTTCAATACTTTTTTAAAAAGGAGTAAAAAGTAAAAAGCCTATAACTGTCCCACAGCTGGGCAAAGGCCTCCATCATTGAAATCAAGTCATCGCTACAATTGATGGGTAATGGCCTAATCACCGCGCTTGCCAGATGCGGGTTGTTAACCACAAACCCTGGGTAGGCATCGAAATATCCGAAACACACTTTGCCCGACTTGGGGATTGAACGCGGGACCTTAGGGTATCGGGCCGACCACTTTGCCACTAAGTCTCCAAATCGTTAAAAAAATGTTGCTATATTTTTAGGGGCAACGTAGAACGCCTGTAGTCCTAAAACCTGGGTCTAAGCCCCGACAAAATCCAGCTATGAGAGACAAAAGAACGCCGTTCGGATTCTTGTGTACGGAGTGTAATAAATACTTTGAGTAAGTATAATGTATGGATGATTTAAAAGCACATTTCTTAAGTGTATTTAAAAAAAAAATACTTTGATTTTGATTTTACAAAAAAAAAATTAAAAAAAAAAATTTTAAATGTGGCAACACTATTAACGTAGTGCAAAAGAAATATTATAAGTTAAAATGTGGCAACACTATTAATATAGCGCAACAAAAGTATATGCAGGGTGTTTGGTAATACCCAAATTATTCTGAATGTCAGATAGGGCACCGTGCATAGTACCCTGAATAGCACAAATATAGCCGAGATACCTATTGTTTTCTTCGATTTTTTTTATCAACATTTTTGTTATTAGTAATGCGTCATAGTTTAAATCTGTTGGCACTAATTGCAAAGCCAATTATTTTAGTAGCAAATAAAATTCTGGAATTCGATTTTCGATTTCTTCTTTTCAAACCCTAAATGGTTACTGAGAAATGTATATTTTATTTTTATTTTTTGGCAATAAAAAGTTATCTTATCTTATTACAGCAATAAAAATCAAAGATGGAAGCATGTACAAAGGCATCACAAGGAAGGTTACAGGTGCACTACGTGTGGGAAAAGATTCGCATTCAAAAACAACTTGAATAGGCATGAGCAGTGAGTACTCTCATTTAATTGTACTAGTGCAGTGGTGTCACACTATGGTTTTTTATCGATATTAATATTTTGAACTATTTATGTAATTAAGGTACACAAACGAAATATCATCAGGTCATGGCATAATAAATCAAACTAGCGTCACCAACACTATTATGAGATCTGCCCGATATAAATAATAATATTTATTATTGTTATATAAAAATATTAACATTATATAGGCTGGAGAGTAGTCCACAATTAGTGTACACAACTGTCTGACAGTTAAATTATAATTTTATATATAAAAACATTAAATTATAGTTTTTTTTTTCAAATATATGTTATCACAAAAAAAGACCTAATGGTCTCTAAAACATTTTCCAAACCCCTGTGGTTTCGGACTTTCACATTCTGTCTCAGTTAAAAAAAAACACTCTATGGATCAATATTTGTATACTTGTCAATTGTTTTGTAAAATTGGAAGGAAATTTAAATACTTACTTGTGATCACCAACCCGCATTAGGCATGCGTGGTGATTAAGCTTATTACCCATCGACTGTGGTGATGACTTGATTTCAAAGATGGAGGCCTTTGTTCAAGCAACGGCCGGTAACCGGCTTTGTGGTCTAGTGGTTAAGTGGTTTAGACCCAGCGGTCCCAGGTTTGATTCCCATCTGGAGGGTGAATGTTTGTACTTGTACTCCCAACCATCTTATCTAAATATTAAATTAAATTTCAAAATATATTAAAATTGTTTATTACTAACAAAAATATTTTGCCATAACACCAATGTTGGTAGCATTGTTGTGTTCCGGCAGCTAGAGATAAGATAGCCAGTGCCTCAGTAGTTGAGGATCACTTAACATCAGGTGAGATGAAGGCACTGTGCTTACCCGAAAAAAAACATTGAGTGCCTTACAAATAAACAAAGAATAAGGTCCGAATAGTTATTCCGTGTTTTGTCTCTTTCACTCTAATTTGAAATGACGTTTACATGACGGGAACAAAACACGGAATAACTATTCGGACCTTAGTCTTTGTTTTTTTGTAAGGCACTCAAAGAAAAGCAGTTGGACAGCCGTAGGTTATTTACTTAACTTAACTTGAATTACTATTTGTAGAATGCATCAAGGGCCGCCTCCCCGTCAAGAATGTCCTGTTTGCCAAAAGATGATTCGTGTTGATTTGTTAAAGACACATTCCAGGATACACACAAACAGAGACAGGTGACAATTTTTTTCGAAATTTTAAATTATGAATTAAAAATATGAAAAAATATTTTTTTATGATATATTATTATTAAGCCTTTATTAAGTGCATTTGTGGACTTTATTCTCAATTACAATATTTTGTGTAAAACAAAACGTTATGTACAGACGCCCCACATCAACTTACGCAAAACTGTCAAATTTCTTCAATAAATGGTCAACCATATGCCTTAAACATAAAGTTCAAAGTCTATTGAGGAAATTTGTCAGTTTGTGACGTGTGTCTGATGTAGAGGCGTGTGTACTACGAGCAAAAATATATTTTTATCGCACCATCTTAAATGTTTTTCTTAAAACAGTTTTTGGTAATTTCAATTTACTGAAAAGCTTGGATGCTTGAGTAGTACTATTTCGAAGCATATTTGAGAAATAAGATTTCTACACATGTTTGAGAAATAAGATTTGTCTACGCTTGTTTGAAAAATAAGATGTCTATGCATGTTTGAGAAATAAGATGTCTATGCATGTTTGAGAAATAAGATGTCTATGCATATTTGAGAAATAAGATGTCTATGCATGTTTGAGAAATAATATGTCTGTGCATGTTTGAGAGATAAGATTCCTACGCATGTTTGAGAAATAAGATTTCTATGCATGTTTGAGAAATCAGATTTCTATGCATGTTTGATAGATAAGATGTCTACGCACGATTGAGAAATAAAATTTCTACGCATGTTTGAGCAATAAGATGTCTATGCATGTTTGAGCAATAAGATGTCTATGCATGTTTGAGAAATAAACAGTGAAAAAACTGTTGGTTTTAGGTACAGATGTGCGGAATGTGATAAATGCTTCGTGAGTCGAGCGTCATATGAGCACCATTTGAAATATACGCAGGCGCATGCATCCGTCGATATACTCAAGTGAGTGAACTTCATCACCAGCTATCAATTGCAAACACAACAAAAAAATAAATCAGCCAAATCGGTCGCATGAAGCTGTAGATATAACATCGCTCGAGCCGTTCTCAAGTCAATCAAACAAACAGATGTCAGAGAAACAGACCTCTGACATCTGTTCCTCAGATGTCAGAAACAGATGTCTCATCTCAGATGTCTCAACAGATGTCAACAGATGTCTCAGAAACAGATCCTCTGAATCACATGCGGCAGGCAATGAGGCGGGAAAAGATTTTTTTATTTTTTTTTAAGTTCTTGAACTTTCAACTTATGGCATTATTTTTTTTCTGTAGCACTGCTAATAACTTCACAATAGTTTTTCAAAGATTCACCCGATCACTCACAACGAAGTGACGCATACCAAAATAACCAAATTAATAAGTAGGTATTATTATAACTTTGTTAATACTTATCGTGTCGAAATGAAATAAAAGCTATTGGTTTTATAATAATGAGATCTACAATTGTATAGGGTAAAAATAAACTTTTTTTTTCCATCGTTTCCAAGCTCATTAATTTTTTTATTTTTTTTATTTTATTATATAACTTAATTGTAGTACATTTGTTTTATAAACCTGACCTTGAACTTTGAACTTGACCTTTAAGTTTATAACGGCGTGCTGTAGTAAGTTCGTTGCGGAATCATGACTGTGATTGCAAGTGCAATTTTTTTTCTAATTGATAAGTAAATACAGGCATATCTGTAGGTACTCCTATATAGTAATTCAATGTGTCTTGCAATCACAGACATAGATTTGGCGCTGCGTTACAAGTTTACAATTATAGAACGGTATGCGGACTAAGATTTACAACTAACACAATACTTTTTAGAAATTTTTTTTTTGAAAAATGAAAAAGTGTTGAAAAAATTCTACGAGTGGGATTCAAACCCGCCCCCTATGACATGCCGGGTCAGGTGCACTACCAACTATGCTATTGTGGCTCAATCCAACTCGGCGAAATTAATGAACACTATCTACTCAGGAAGCCAAAGGAGCCCTATTAAAATAAAAATAATAGATATAAAATAATAAATAACTGTTTGTTTTTAGATATAAATGTTCTATGTGCGATAAGGGTTATCGCTCGCGGGGAGAGTTAAGGGACCATGAGAACTATCAACATATGGACAAGACGCGACACAAGTGCCCGATCTGTGGGAAGGTAGGACCAGTTTTTTTTTTCCTTGTTAGCTTCGTGCGATTAGCACATTTAGCCAGTGTCAAGTAATTTTTCTTACAAGTTGTACATATAAATAAACTATTTCCTTCCTGTATTATGATGAATGATTGATTATAAAAATGAAAACTGAGAAATGATAATACCCCCCAACCCCTTGAGTGTCTCAGTAACGATGTGGCGCTATACTAAGTCCTCACGCGGACTTCTTGAGAGAATTTGAAAAGTGACGTTGCACTGTTTTGTTTCATTTGCCAACACGCATGCACGCTCACGAACACTTAACGGTTAATAATCCACCATTATTTCACATTAATATTCGACTCTTCACTTTTCCGCCAAGATGTAAAACACGTATACCTATCGTAATACCTTTCATTTTGACGTTTGAAAGCTATTCACAAGTTAGTGTTGGTGATTGCAATCGCGACGCGTTTTTGAATGATGTTGAATGAACGACATCCTCAATTTGACATTTAATTTGGAATCGTCTATGCAAAATGACAAGCGTAAACACCATTGAAAGGTATCGCGATAGGGGTTGAAATTAGACAATAAGCCCCCAGTTCTTATAAGCTTCTTCAAATGTATCAACACCAACTCATTATGTCCCCACTGCTGGGGTTCGAGCCTTCCCTATGGATGTATATGTTACAGTCAAAACTCAACCGATCAAAAGTACTTTTGACCGATGCCCTTTGTTTGTTCGTCGTTTAGGCGCGCAAAAATAGAGCTTCCGGCGCTTCGCCGGCCGCTGCACGCGAGCTTCGCGCGCTCGGCTCGCGCGTTACGGTCGCAATCTGTATTATAACTTGACACCATCACACTGAGAAATGCAGTCGAAAGTACTTTTGACCAACTATAACCGGTTGCAAAAACACAAATGTTGAAAAAATTTCCATGAGCAGGACTTGAACCTGCACCCTTCCGACATACCGGGTCAGGTGCTCTTCCAATTGAGCTATCGTGGTTCTAACCAGCCCGCCGAAATTATTCTATTCGAAATTGTTATATTTATTTGTTTCGCAACAAAATTTGCGTAAAAATTATATAAACAAAACAAAAACATTTTATAACCGGTTGGTTATACCATGAGTTTAGACTGTAACATATACTCCACAGGAAGAACGGGCCATTGACGGCATAGCGTGCCCCACAAGCTTATGGCCGATCTTTAAGTGACAGTCGCATTCGCAACAATTTACAATTGATCGCTACCAAAACACATATTCGTATTACGGACCGTAGAACGCTGCGATAGCTTTCCCACTATCAAAGACTTTATCAAGGACGTTTCCATACGTTACTTTGATAACGCCCCCCACCACTAACTCGCTTGTTGTGGCGGCCGCCAACTAAAATGTTGGAAGCCACCACCAAAACGGTTCATGTCTAGACGGTTTTGACGCAGATCGTCATTTTCGCAAATGGTCATCACGAAAAATTTGGTCACTTTCGCAGCATGTCATTTTCGCAACTGGTCACTTTCGCAGAATGTCATTTTCGCAAATGGTCACTTTCTCAAAAGGTCACTTTCGCAAAACGTCACTTTCGCAAAATGTCATTCACAATTTTTTCTTTTTTTTCTCCTATATATTCTTTATACAGACGACAGCATATCAAGCTAAACACCGCGGCACCGTATTTAGTTATAATTATAATAGGTGTGAATTTGGCATAAAAAATATAGTCTGATGTGATAGTCTGTGATGTGAAATTAATGCGTAAAATAATTTTTTTGACACTTTATAGATAAAAAGAATATTTTGAATCACGTTTACATATATTATTGAGTTGATTATTGATCTTGTTAAAATTAAAAAAGAAATTTACTAAATATTTGTGTTAAGTAGATTATTTATTTCGTTAAAATTGAAAAAGAATTGTATTTTCCTATTTTTATACTAAAAGTAGTACCATCTTAAACATAATTAGTGCCACTACATACCGTAATAAAGATTTGATGATAAATATTTGTTTTTTATTGTTACCCTATTTGGTTGTTAGAATTTCCTTTACTTCAATGTACAGTAGACGGCACATCACACTATATTTTTTATGCCAAATTCACACCTATTATAATTATAACTAAATACGGTGCCGCGGTGTTTAGCTTGATATGCTGTCGTCTGTATAAAGAATATATAGGAGAAAAAAAAGAAAAAATTGTGAATGACATTTTGCGAAAGTGACGTTTTGCGAAAGTGGCCTTTTGAGAAAGTGACCATTTGCGAAAATGACATTCTGCGAAAGTGACCAGTTGCGAAAATGACATGCTGCGAAAGTGACCAAATTTTTCGTGATGACCATTTGCGAAAATGACGATCTGCGTCAAAACCGTCTAGACGTCCTAAGCACGTCCTAGATGACCCCGACGATCCCATAACAATTGCGAACGCCCACCCGCTTGGTCCTCTAAATGACAGCACACATTTACAGAATACACTAAACATGCACACCAGTTTAGGCCCAAGAAACCGTACTCGTAGAACAAGGGTACGAAGAACCAGTTCACACTCGCTCTACACCAGGTACAGGCATGTACCTGGGCGCTTCTCCTCCTCCACGGCCCGGTCAACCCGAGCCGAGGTCCCTGCCTTTAGAGGCGCCCTCGGGTTGCTCCGCTCCCCGATCCGATCCGAACCCTTCGGAGAATCTAGTAGGGCACGGGGACGCGCACTAGTGCGCGATGCCGTTCCCTCTAGATAACCTCCGAAGGTGATTCGTTTCACACGGCTTGAGGGACCCTTTACGTTCCTCGCCGCCCCCAAAAAAGCCCGGTGAAGCTGAAAATGCCGTAGAGGCAATCAGCAAAAAAAAAAAAGCTGCGATAGCGCCACCAGCGAGCGATTGACGAACTAAAAGTGCATGACGGTCTATTGTAGCAACCCCAACTAGTAGCAGTCGCGTTGCCATTGTGCAATTAGCAACTGGTTACTTTTTTTTGGGTAATGAGCCTGCCGTACGCTTGTCGATTATATCCGACTGTATTGTTATCCTTTTTGCTTTGCTATACACTTTTTTTTTTCATTTTATTATTTAAATTTTTGCATCCACAAAGCTATATGTAGTTACAAGACAAAAAATTACTAGGAAAAAAAAACAACCAGTCTCAAGAAGCTCAAGTGGGAATCGAACCCGCGACCCTTGGATTACCGGTCCAATGCTCTGAACAATGAGATACCGAAACCCATCTCACCCCGAGATTGACAATATTTTATTATTTTTTTTATGAAAAAAAATTGCTTTGATGTCTGAATGGTATAGCTTTCGTCCCGATACCCGAGGTCCAGGGTTCAATTCCCAGATCGGACAAAGTGTGTTTTGGATTGTCCGATGCGTACTTCGGGTTTGTGATCGCCAACCCATGATTGGCCATTGGCGTGATTAAGCCATTACCCACCAATTGTAGTGATTTTTTATTTTATTTTTATTTATTATTAAGGAATATTACACAGCACATTTAAAACTAGCTTACAATATTGAAATTTACAATTTGAAGGCCAATTATGACTACCCACATTTTACATTTTCCATAATACGTAGGCGAACATTGACATTTGCAAAACATGATCTGACCTTATAATGACAGAACTTTTTCTAATTATGGAAGTAAAGCGGACAAATTATAAACAGAATATATAAGTTTTAAATAAATATGTATCATAAATACTTGAATATCTATACATACATAGATACATACAATGCAAAAATAAACATAGAATACTGCTAAAATATGCTAAAAAAACATATAAAGATATACATAAATAAGAAAAAAAAAAACAAAACAATGGCTATTGATTATAGACTTATAAGTAGTATCCATTAGTTATGATGACTCACAATCGTTGATATCATGGTAGATGACTTGATTTCAATGATGGAGGCATTTGCCCAGCAGTGGGACAGTAATTATATTACTATATTCACTTTACTTACCTACAGGCTCTTGCGACGCGCCGTTGTATAACCAGGCATGTGCGAAGAGCACACGACGGTGTGAAAGAGAACGCAAGAGATAAGATATGCCAGCAATGTGGGAAGGCGTTCAGGGTATGTCATGACTATTTAAAAAAAAATATATATATACGGGTAAGCACTTGGCCTTCGTCTCATCTGTTGTTAAGTGATGATAAGGCCGAAGGTGGAAGCGCACTTCACCCGGAACCCTCAACTACTGAGGCACTGGCTATCTTATCTCTAGCTGCCGGAACACAACAATGCTACAAACATTGATGTAATGGCGACAAATTTAGATAAGATTGTGGTAGCTACCCGAGCAGATTAAAAATAAGCCCTACCACCAACCAAACCGAGTACACAAACATTTTCCACTAGACCACAGAGGCGGTTTAATATTACAATGCTTACATCTTATGTTATTTCCCCTTAAATATTCATAAAATTTTATAATATACAGTGAAAAAATTAAACGCCCACCCGACCCAGCCAGGAATCGAACCTGGGTCTTCCGCAATCCGGGCGGCTGCACTGACCGCTATGCTACCGGGAAGGCTGACGTAAGCGCTGAATTTTGTCACTGCTATTTTAATGTTTCTGAGTGCTTTTAAGCAGGCACTAGCGCCATCTATCTAAACGGTTGTTGCAACCGATGGCCATGCAGATTCATCTTTGCAGATGAAATACCACAAATTTGATAACACAACGCTATAGTAAATTTTACTTTTTTTGCTGCACTGAAGCTAAATTAAATATTCATAAAATTTTATAAAATACAGTGAAAAAATTAAACGCCCACCCGACCCAGCCAGGAATCGAACCTGGGTCTTCCGTAATCCGGGCGGCGGTTCGATTCCTGGCTGGGTCGGGTGGGCGTTTAATTTTTTCACTGTATTTTATAAAATTTTATGAAAATTTAATTTAGCTTCAGTGCAGCAATATTTATTTCCCCTTAGTTAATGGCCTCGTGCGGTTGGCACATATAGCCAGTGTCAAAGTATTATTATTCTTGAAAGTTAAATAAATATGAGACAACTTCACATACATTGTTCTGATCCCAAGGTAAGTAGCTAAAGCACTCGTTTCATGGAAATCAGACACAACGACGGTACACAACCACCCAGACCCGACACAATGTCGAAAAGTTAGTTTTCGACATTGACCCAACCGGGAATCGAACCCGGGACCTCGGGAGTTAGCGCCGCCCAAAGTCCGGCGTGCAAGCCACTCGGCTACGGTGGTCGTCGTAAAGTTATATAACTAATCATTATTATTAGTTAATTGATGATAATGAATGATAATGGAAATGAGTAAGTAGTGATAAATGACATACCCCCCAACCCCTCGAGTACCTCAGTAAAGATGTGGGGCTTTACTAATTCTTCGGCGGACTTCTTGAGAGAATTTGAAAAGTAAAGTTGCACTGTTTTGTTTCATTTGCCAACACTCATGCACACTCACGAACATTTAACGGTTAATAATCCACCATTATTTCACATTAATATTCGACATAACACAAATTTTAGTAATTAAAACAAAACCGCAGACATGACTCTTCACTTTCCCGCCAAGAAGTCCGTTAAAGTATTGAATTATATTAAATTAATTTGTTGTTTTTTTTTTGCACAGGATAAAAAGAGTTTACGGGAACATGAGTTTATACATACCGGAGAGAGGCCCCTCTCTTGCGAAATATGTGGATGCACCTTTAGACAAAGCGCTTCTCTGTATGCACACAAGAAACGAGTTCACAAGATATTTCCGAGCAGAAAGAATGTCACTTTGGTTGAGACTGACGCTAAGTAGCGACAAAGAGTAAAGAGATAAAGGTAAAGATATTTTATTTGTAAGAACATGTGTGTCATTCGTTACATGGAACTTTGGTAGAAAAAAACATTTTATTAGTGGCAACATGTCTTGCCTTGCCAGGCGTACAATATAAAAATGTACATTTATGATACAAATTTCAGAAAGTTTTAAATAATTATCATGTCTATAAAAAAATCATTACTACATTATTCAATTAATTATTACATATTAACTATTTAATTACATATCATTTTCAACATTAACAACAATACAATACTTACAGTAAACTTTTAAATTCAAAAAGATAAAAACAAGAAAATAAAAATTTTATATTATAAAACCACAAACTATTGTCACAAATAAAATCGTTGACGTTATAATAACACTTGCCAATTAACAAGGATTTCAATATATTCTTAAACATGTTTATATTGCATTCTTTAATGGTGTTAGGGATTTTATTATATAGTTTTGGGCCCATGCAAAAAATTCTTTTTCCTAAAGACTAGTCTTAAGTTTTAGTGACTGAAGTCTATGATTGTCGCGCCTATTGCGAATAACATCATCTGACAGATGTGGGAATAAACGTAGATTCGACTTTACAAACACAACCACTACGAAAATGTATAAAGACGGAAGTGATAGAATTTTATGATTTATAAAATAAGGTAAGCAACTGTCAGTAGTTTTTAGCCCAAATATTGATCTTAAACGTCGTTTTTGCATTTTAAATGCTAATTCTCTGTTGGTGGAGTACTTTCTTCATCATCGTCATCGTGATGGAAAAGGGCAGTTTTGAGGGATTTGGAAATCTTAATATGGATATACACGAATACTTTTTATCAGTGATCAGCCCCCCGACCGCCTAACTCGATTGCTTTCGATTGCTTTGGCTACGTGTATAGTTTATGACGTCATCTTTGTCATTTAGCTATATGACGTTTAGCTTTATCATCTTGGCTATAGCTTTCGATATTGCTTTCATAGGCGGTACGAAATGACAAGATGACGTCATAAACTATACACGTAGCCAAAGCAATCGAAAGCAATCGAGTTAGGCGGTCGGCCCCCTGGACCTACTGATTCCGACTAAGTAAATGATAACCATTGCAATAATAATACAAGTTACATGTCAGCGTTCCATTTTTATTTTGTTTGTCTGGGAAGTAAAGTTAATAACTATGGATATTAAAAGCTTGGTCATCCTACTCCTCCTTGTTACAAACACAACATCTTCTTAGGTACAAGGTAGGCAGACAACGATAAATACTTATTTCCAAAACATCTCTCACAAATAAATTATTAAAATAGTCTTATATGAGAATTTTGAGTTTTTAACACTAATGAACACTAATGAATTTTGAGTTTTTAACACAGACGCAAATGGCATTGTTTATATCTATTTATGTTAAATGTATCCTATAGTAAATAAATCAGAAGAGAAACAACAAAAACAAAAAACTAAATCATGTGAACATTATATGAAATGTAAGCAGTCTACCGCCTATCTATCGCTTCGCTCTCGCTATCGTGCTCTATAGTTTATGGCGTCATCTTGTCATTTCATATTGCTTTCATATCGCTTTCGAAATCACAAGATGACGCCATAAACTATAGAGCGCTATAGCGAGAGCGATTGCGATAGAGTTAGGCGGTCGAGGGCCTGGATATTAAACCCAAGACCTCTGGATATCGGGCCGAGTGATTAGCCACTCGGCCTAAGTGCACATATCTAGTTCTAAGCTGTATATTTTTTAATTTGTATAGAAACGCGGATATTATTGTTTCAGCAGATCTTATTAATTTAAGTTTATTTATACTTAAATGTTTAAAATAATACGATAATAAGTTTACTTTTGCTCATTTTACAAGCAAACTTTTTTTATGAAGAAAAGCTTTAATTTTTATCCATTATGTATAATAAAGGTATTTTTACAGATAATTATGTATTTTATTTACCTTCCTTTCTTCTACATATACAGGATGTTTGGTAATAATACTCCCGAAACATAGCCATGCAACAAAGTATAAAGAACACTGTGATTGCTATTCATATTTACGTAGATATACTTTTCCATAAAAAAAACTAAACTTTATTTAATATTTTTTTTCTTGTTTATTCCTGCAATGTTTCGACTTCTGTATATCAGCTTGACCTAGGGTTGTCACAGTTTTACTTAGTTACAAAGAACTTCAATATCTCGGCAATGTGGTGCTTTTTAGTTATGTTCATAATTTTCCAGGATTCTATGAACGGTACCGACGGTACGGAAAAATAGATGTGGCGTCTGATCACAACACCGCGCAACTAGGTCTAACAAATGAAACATGATTAGTTTTAGGCACTCGTCAAGCTTTATTGTGTTAACAAACATCATTCACATTGAGCCCGGCAGGCTTACTACCAAAAATATAAACCAGAGCGTAATACCAATTTATCAAACGCATCTAGAGCAGTCGCGTTGCAATTGTACAATTAACAACTGGATGCTTTGCATTCTTTGCTATTTTTTTCTAATATCGCGATAGGTAGTGCTATATTTTGCGGCCCGATCCGATCCGAACCCTTCGGAGAATCTAGTAGGGCACGGGGACGCGCACTTGTGCGCGATGCCGTTCCCTCTAGATAACCTCTGAAGGTGATTCGTTTCACACGGCTTGAGGGACCCTTTACGTTCCTCGCCGCCCCCAAAAAAGCCCGGTGAAGCTGAAAATGCCGCAGCGGCAATCAGCAATCTCTCTCAAAAAAAAAAAAATATTTTGCGGGATTACTGAACGTAATCTTAACATGGATATGCCTTGGGAATTCCGAATTTTAATGTAACGACATTATAAATAAACACCGTTTTAGAAATTAGTAATTTACAAACAGATTAGTGTTTGGAAAGCACCCAGACCCCAACATTTCGATTTTTCTGTCGATCGGTCCTGTAACAAAAATGTTGTAAATGGCGGCGACTTTTCCAATTACAATTACTCGCCCGTACGCGTATCTAGTAATACCTACCTAATTAAGTAGGTTCCTAGTTTCACGTGATTTGGTCGATTGAACACACAGACTTTTTGTGTAAACAATTGCTTCTAATATAGTAATAGGGTGTATAATAGGTAATTATTCTAATAAATATACTTAGGCACTCATCCACATTAATTAACAATTATATATTAAAAAGAAAAACCAATTACATGACAATGTAAAAACTTCAATACCGCCGTACCAATTCAGAGCGGCACAGCTCCATCTTTTACGAGTTAATAGAACTAATTGACATTAGATCGGTGTTGGCCCATGAAGCTGTAGAATAACCTCAGAACAATTACTAAAGCTATAGACGTAAGGTTAAAATAAAAAAGAAAAAAAAACTTTTTAAAAACAAGCTTTTATTATTGTTTATAAAGATTTTTTTTTCTTATTATTAAATTTAATTAAAGGTTTAAATTATTTTTAACTTTTTAGTTCCTTTTTTTATTAACAAGTAATAAAAGCTTGTTTTTAAAAAGTTTTTTTTCTTTAAATTTTATTTTCAACTTTTTTTTTTGTAGGGGGTAAGGGTTTTAGTACAACAGGGTTCGCCCTGGTACCCTGAGGCGCAACGTTAACGATATGACATATTTATACACCCTCATACCATTCAGTTCTCGGCACGTGCTCACCACGGCATTGAGTCATCCATCTAATCCATCTAATCAAAGACAGATCCACATTCATAACAAACGGAACGAACGAACGAACTTATTTTCCCAAGTTCCTATCCTGGTTACCATCTAGCACCAAAGTACTCGTCGAGATGAATCATACGAGCCCAAACTCGATGGGGTTGTGTCGTTTAATTACCGAGTTTCTATGGCCATCTTCCAGCTCCATCATCAGACTCTGGTTACCATCTAACACCAAAGTACTCGTCAAGACGGATCAAACGAGTCCAAACTCGATGGAGTTGTATCGTTTAATTACGAGTTCCTATGGGCATCTTTCAGCTCCATCATCAGACCCTGGTTACTATCTAGCACCAAAATACTCGTCAAGACGAATCAAACGAGTCCAAACTCGATGGGGTTGTGTCGTTTAACAACCGAGTTCCTATGGCCACCTTCCGGTTTCATCATCAGATCAGCTCCATGTCATAATAATTTTGCATTGTCATCCGATTTACACATGCATGCAAAATTTCAGCTCAATCGGTAACCGGGAAGTGGATCAAATTTAACTTGCAAGATTTGATCACAAACATCGGGACAGGTGAAACTTAATAACAAACATGCATTGTGCATGCTTGTAAAAGTCAGTAGAGTGGGTTTTGTTGGGTATAAGTTTTGATCACATTACTGTTTAGAATAATATAAACATAAATGGCAATAATAGCCTAAATAAAAATTATTTAATTTTAGTGCTTGCAACACTGATATTTAAAACTACAAAGTTAACAAGTTTCCACGCATTTTATTTCGTACATGCGTTGGTGGTCCTTCGAAAAGTGTTTTAGAGTCAGTGCCGAACAGCTTCGCAAATTTTTGTGGAGATATTGTGTTCGACGAAGCCGGCTTGCCATAGAAGTCGGCTGTTGCCGGGTTGCAGTGCGAGGCCCGCAACTTCGTTCTATTCTATAATAGAACGAGAACAACAAAGCATCATCAAGACAAAGGCATCATATCATCGAGATATCGTATGATTCACGATTTTGGACATCGAGTTTTGGCTTTTCCAAAACACCCACATTTTATTTTGAGAGTGGTGAAGTTCGTGCAAGACGAGTGTGTTGGCAGCATTGAGAAGCGGTCCAAATCCGCTGGCGGCCATATTGCGCGTAAGTGTCTGTCATTCACTCACCTGTCAGTGTCATCGGTTTGTTTGTAAACAAACATCTTCGCGCCGGGCTCCGAGTCAATAAAGTTAAAAGTTCGTATTCTATACACAGTGCGACTTAGATAAAAAAGTGCGCGGAGTGTTCGTAATTCGTAGAATAAAGCGTTTCGTCCTGCATACGTTCTATCATGGCGGAATCCAAGGAAACTTTGCGTAAACATCGGCTTCTTCATGGCCAGTGCAAGGCTACCATTACGCGTATTGAGTTGTTCGTAAAAGACCCCTGATGGGGTCCAAACGGATGTTTTGCGTCTGCGACCGTGGACATACTGGAGGCACGCAAGGAGAAGCTAATTTCAGCGCTCAAGAGCTATGAAGCAGTGCAATTGGACATACTAAGTATTGACGAAAACGACTGCGAACAGGTTGGTCCATTAGAAGAAAAGTATTATTCTGTGTTAGCTAAAATTAATGTCTCTCTAAAACAAATAGGTAAAAAATCAGTTTCAGAATGTCACAATGTTTCAACTTGCAAACTACCAACTATTGATATAACCCCCTATGATGGGAAAGACTTCACAAAATTCAAGCCATTCTTTGATTTATTTATGGCTGTTATCGATAATAACAGATCATTGTCAGATGTCCAGAAGTTGTTCTATTTAAGAAAGTATGTAATAGATGATGCTTTGGCAGTCATTGTCAATTTGCCGTTAGTAAATCAGTCTTACAGGGAAGCACTAAGCTTGTTGGAGAAGCATTTTGATAACAAAACACGGTTAATAGGAAATCATATTAGCATTCTATTGGATTTACCTACAATGCAAAAAAGCACTGCAGCCTCTATAAGGTCTTTTGTGTCAAATGTGCAGCAACAATTGCATGCATTGAGGAACCTAGAACAGCCCATCGATGCATGGGACATGTTGCTAATTTCCATTTTAACAAGAAAATTAGATCAATTAACAAATAGAGCTTATCAATTAGATAGGAATTTAGAAAAACTGCCTTCGATAGCAGACTTTTTGAGCTTTCTTGAAAAGCACGCTACAGCGTTAGAAAATAGCTTACCCCCTAATTGTACTTGCTCCCCCTAATAGTACTTGCTCCCCCCTAATAGTACTTGCTCCCCCCTAATAGTACTTGCTCCCCCCTAATAGTACTTGCTCCCCCCTAATAGTGCTTGCTCTCCCCTAATAGTACTTGCTCCCCCCTAATAGTACTTGCTCCCCCTAATGTTGCCTCGCATGTAAAAAAAATGTGTAAACACTGTAACAAAAGTGAACATCCTCTTTTCAGCTGTTCGGAGTACAAAACGGCAGCACAAGAGGCCAATCATTTGTGCGGGACCATGATTTATGTACCACAAGTCTAAAAACACACAGTGGAAAATGTAAGTTTAATTTTAAATGTCAAATATGTAAACCAGGGCACAATACTTTATTACACGAAGAAAAAGCTGCTCCTATTGAGCCTGCAGTGACTTTATTGTCGAACCCTGTTTCCAACATTTTGCTTCCCACTGTAAAGGTTAATTTACTAAATTAACATGGTGAAAAGCTTTCTGTTCGAGCTTTGCTTGACACAGGTAGCCAGGCATCTTTTGTTACAACCAGCCTTGTAAACAAGCTTGGGTTGATTGCTAAAATTCCAATTGGTAGAGCTCCTCAAGTTAGGTAGTTTTTCTCTACACAAATGGTGCTCAAATGCTCATGAGGTTCTAGACGGTAGTCCAGAGGAGAAAACACAATTTGAACAGGTAGACATGAGTGGGGATAAGTTAGTCAAGACTCTAGGTTTAATGAATGATATAACTTCAGATACATTCACTTTTTCAAGTCCCAATATTGATGAGGAGCATAATTTAAATGCAAAAAGAAAAATTCTGAGCTTTATAGGGAAGGTGTTTGATCCTCTCGGCTTAGTAGGCCCAATTATAGTGGCAGCCAAAATATTCATGCAAGAGTTATGGTCTTTGCAATTAGGATGGGACTCAATAGTACCCAATGACCAGTTTTTACACTGGAATAATTTCCTAAACAATTTAAAGTTAATGGGCAAAATAAAAATAAATAGGTGTGTCAATAGTAAAGATGTTTCTTCGGTAGAGTTGATAGGGTATTCTGATGCATCAATAAAAGCATTTGGCTGCTGTCTTTATCTTAGAATTTTAAAGAAAGATGGTTCAGTACAAACAGATCTACTCTGCTCCGAATCCCGTGTTGCTCCTTTAAATAGAAATCTGACAATTCCCCAGCTTGAGCTCAATGGTGCTCTGTAGTAGGTAGTACTACTGTAGTAGTAGAGTAGTAGGAAGCCAATGTCTAACCTATAAAGAGCTCAATACAGTCATTGTACAAATTGAAGGAATTTTAAACTCTAGGCCTCTACTCTCCGCAAATTCAAGTGACTATCATAATTTAACTCCTGCACATTTTCTAATTGGAACAGCTCTGGCTAGCTATTCTGAAGTTGATTTAACAGATGTTTCAGTTAATTGTTTAAAGTTTTGGAATCTGTGTACCAAATTGAAACAAGATTTTTGGAAAGTATGGCATAATGATTATTTAACACAGCTTCAAAGCCGTCCTAAGTGGAAATATCCGCAAACAAACATTAAAGAAGGTGATTTAGTTATTGTAAAAGATTTAAACTCTAGTCCATTAAATTATAATATGGCTCGTGTTGTGAAAACGTACCCAGGTCGAGACAATGTAGTACGAGCGGCCGATATAAAATTTAATAACAAAGTGTATAGGTCAGTGAAACGACTATGTCAACTACCTGTAGAGTAGCTTACTGCCGGCCCCAATTATGTTTAGAACAATATAAACATATAAATGGCAATAATAGCCTAAATAGACATTTAATTTTAGTGCTTGCAACACTGATATTTAATTGTTGTCTGTGTTGTGGCAATGATTTCAAGCTTCTTTCCTGTCTGCCCAGCTAATGCTAACGGTTGTGTCTCCGACTGTTTTTCTTTAATTTACAATAAACTACAAAGTTAACATGTTTCCACGCATTTTATTTCGTACATTACTTTTATTTGTAATAAAAAATAATGTAATTTCTGGATATTATACCGATGGATATTTTTGAGACACGGCCGTACATCTTTCCAAATTAATTAATGAATTGGAAAGTTCCTTGACATCTTGCTCAATTATCTCGCACCGAAGTCCTGTAAGTTACCTATTTATTTAAAAAAAAATATGATTTATATTTTGAACCTATAAAACATTTGTCATAATGTGAAATTATTTTTTTGCAGAAATCCTTGGCCTGTGCCAGGGATTTACATGACAAGTAGAACATATTCAGAACTTGACTATAGAAATCAATTAATTTTGAGATTGTTGTTATTATTTACGAATTTATATTTTTAATAACAAATTCTGTTAGATTAATTGCTATAAATCTTATTGTTTTTTAATTATGATTTAACCTTTCTCCTGTATATATAGGTACTAGCCCTCCCTCTTGTTTAATTATTTTTTAAAGTTTATTTAAATTAAGTTAATTTGTTTCGACCAAAAATTAAATGTTAAAACTAAATACGAGATTCATTAATATTGTTTATTTTCAATGAGTTCGCTGTTAGATAGTGCAATTGATTGTTTGGGTTCCATTATTGTCAATTTAAAATGTATTTTTAATAAATATAGTGACAAAAAAGTACTATATTGTTGTTTTCAATTATTTTTATCAAAACTATATAAAACTACTAGCTGCCCCCGGCGGACTTCGTACCGCTTTGACAGTTTCCATGACAACACTACAAACAAATCATTTTGTATTGGAAAAATTTCAAAAATCAAAAAAAATTTAGGGGTGGACCACCCTTAACATTTAGGGGGATGAAAAATAGATGTTGGCCGATTCTCATAGATACCGGATAAGCACAAAAAATTTCATCAAAATCGGTCAAGCCGTTTCAGAGGAGTATGGCAACGAAAACTGTGACACGAGAATTTTATATATTAGAAGATATATGTACAGATAAGTGAGGAGGCGGACTGTGAACTCATTCCAAGGGACATTAATGCCATACTTAAGTGGAAAGTGGATACTTAACGAAAACGGCTTGGAGTTCAATAATGGTAAGTGCTCTGTTATGTCTTAGTCGACAGCATAGTCCCACCCAGTACAATTATAAGCTGGACAGTGACGCTATACGTCGCACAGACTCAATGAAATACCTAGGCGTTCCTTTAAAGCCAAATATGTCTGAATGCTGGAAAAGATTCAGAAAGCTTTTCTTCGTTATTACTATAAGCGGATGTATAGATACTTTCCCTTTATATATCCTACTAAGTTTTTACTAGGTATGTTGGGCATGAACTCTTTAGAATGCAGGAGAGCTCGTGTGGACATTGCAACGGCTATGGCGATCTCGCGCGCGGGGAGTTATGGATTCGCCTGAATGTGTTGAACAGTTGTGTCGCCTTTATGTTCCGGATAACTATTTACGAATACGTTCGGGTCGTAGACATCGGCTATTCGCGCCTCCGCCGTGTCGTGCGGTGGCGCGCGCGCAGTCTCCATTGCGTCGCATGCACGAAGCACTAAACGCGCTCCTGGTAACTTTTCCAGAAATTGATATATTTTTTGACAATCCAAAAAGAATAACGAATCGAATTTAACCACCAAATTTTATCTCACTTTTTAGTTTTTACAAATGCAAATCATGTACCTAGGTTTAAGATAATTATGTAATTGGGTTTATATCCGTTTAATTATGTTTAATAAATAAATAAATATCTTAGTATTTGTGTTGCTATTTTAGTCCGGTTTCTATAGCTTTAGTTATTGTTCTGAGTTTAAAACAGTTTCATGGATTTGCCAATAGCCTAATATTTTACCGCTTGTTCGTTGTTTTGTGTGTAGATATAGAGTGGATTCTATTGAATCTCAATAGGTGCGTTCAGAAACAGACTTTTAATGTTTTTTGTTCTGTCTGTCGGGGTTGTGCAGCAGCTTGTTGTGCGTGTACAGAGCGGCGGAGTGCGCGAAGCTCGCGGCGCAGTGTTCGCAGCGCAGCGGACGCTCGCCCGTGTGCGTTCGGACGTGGCATCGTAAGATGGCCAGCGTCTGCGACACAATAGGAAAGTTGAAAACAACAATAATTAATTCCAGAACATTAAGTGCCTCACAAATAAACAAAGAATAAGGTCCGAACAGTTATTCCGTGGTTTGTCTCTTTTGCTCTAATTTGAAATGACGTTTACACGACAGGAACAAAACACGAAATAACTATTCAGAGCTTATTCTATGTTTATTATTTGCCTGGAAAACAGGAATATCCTAGTGCAGGCACATTGTGTTATTTGTTCTCTATTAATACGTTAGTATTTACTTATTATATTGTAAAATAAGTTTATTCAATAAAGATTTGAAAATATTAATATTTCAATATGTTTATAAAGATTTAACTTACAAGAAACATAACATAACTAACTACATTAAATAAATAAAAATTAAGATAACTAAAGACAAAATTAAACCTATAAATAAAAAATGTCCTGTACAAATGACGTCACGTAACAGTTTATTAAAACATTAAACTTTTGTTGTATTTGACCTACGCATGAATTTCAGAAACTTAAAAGGTTTAAAATAAATATTCAATTGAAAGAAGAAATATATTTAAGAATAAGAATAATTATTTAAGAACTATATTGTACACAGTTATAAAATAAAGAATTTCTATTTCTATTTGACAGAACACAATAGTGACGTCATAGTTTGCCATTTCTATACAATTTCTATTAAAGTACCTACCTAAATCGTTTTGACAGCTGCTAAAAAGTTGCACTATCGACTAACCAGTCAACTAGGTACCCAATTAAACATTAATAATGATCTTCTACAAAAAATAAGTTAGTTTAAAACGAACACGTAACGACCTCCCGAATCACATGCACACACACAGCCACGCGCGCGCAAGCGCACACACAATTTTCTTTTTATTAATTAAAATATCACTCCATGCGGACAATGTCGCGAGTAAAGAGCTAATAATTAATATAAAGTTTTAGTTAGACTCACAGTGAAACCGCGTCCGCAGTGGTCGCATATCTTGTTCCGTGGCGGTCTGAGCTTCTTGTGGACATAGTTCTCGTGCTTCTTCAACGCTGACCCATTCTTGAACACCTTTACAAAACAATTACTATTTAAAATCAGACGACTTTTATCATAATACTTACCTACTATTTAGTAAATAACATATGACTGTCCCACAGCTGGGCAAAGGACTACATCATTGAAAACAAGTCATCATTACAATTGATGGGTAATTTAATCACCAAGCTTGCCTAATGCAGGTTGGTGATCACAAACCAGGGCTATGAATCAAAAAATTCGATACATACTTTGCCCTACCTGGGAATTGAATCCCGATCCGAACCCAATATAGTAGGGAGCACAAGTGCGTGATGCCGTTCCCTCTAGAAAACCTCCGAACGTGCTTCGTTTCACACGGCTTGAGGAACCCTTTAAGTTTCACGCCGCCCCCATAAAAGTCCGGTGAAGCTGAAAATACCGTCTGAGGCAATTGGTAAACTCTCTTCGAAACAAAAAATGGAAATTGAACCCGGGACCTTCGGGTATCGGTCCGAGCGCGTTGCCACTCAGCTAGTGAGGCGTTGACCTACTTCTTAAAATTATCATATTTTACCCATGCTGGTCTGGGACGTGAAAATACTGATCAGCTACCTAACTTCGTCGTAAGAGCCGACCAAGGGTCTAGAGTTCCAAGATGCTCGCACACCAGGCGATCGGCTAGCAACCCATCACTGAGATGTTATCTGTTCCACTTCGGAGCCCTATTTTGATTATGCCAAATGCCTACATAGCAACCACGTCGCAACCACAACGCAACCACCAGCGGCGCCGCGAACTAGCGGCCGGCCATATCGCAAACCTTTTGTAGGCAACACAATGCGGTTGCATTGTGCAAGAAGCCGCAGCGACACTATTCACACGTAACCACGGCTTGACCACCTTTTGTCGCGACGAGACAGACGGTGTGGTGTGGTTGTGGTACGTGTGAAATAAGCCTAACAATCCCTTATTGTTTTGTTGGATTCAAAAATGCTCCACGAACTACTAGCTAGCCGATTCAAATCTTTATGATAGACTTTTAGATATTAGTAGTTTAATATGGTAGCAATGAGACTGGCGTTGTAATATTGTGTTGATATAAGTCCCAAAAAACATAATTTAAATAATCACATAAAATTTAAGCAAGTATTACAAAGGGTTTAGATGTTTCCTCGTAATAAAAAGTAACTGAAAATGATCACGCGTACGTGCCCCGACCGCGAGCTGATAGCTTAACTTAGCTTTTTGAATGTTTAATGTTTAATTTGATTTATTTTGCTTGATTGTGTGTTAAATGTAATAGATTTATGTCGTTTTTATCACAATAAATAAATAAATAAATAAATAAATTAACATTAGCGATCGATCTAACAAACTGACTTACCTTTCGGCATCTTGCGCACTCATGCTTGCTGCTCTTAAGGTGGACGAAGTTTATGTGCTCCTGCAGAGATCCTTTCGTCAAGAACTTCACTCCGCACTCGTCACAAATAAACCTGAAAAGTTTAATAATTTGTTCAACCTTTCTACCACCACTGTCGGATTTAATCGACAAGCTATAGTGTGCCCTAAGCCTGTCACAGTTGGCTTAAATCGTTAAACGATAGCTTGCCCTATACCCGTCACAGATGGCTATAACCTTCAAGCGACAGCGTGCCCTGTACCGGCTATATCGACAATTTTTTTTTTTTTTTTTGAGAGAGATTGCTGATTGCCGCTGCGGCATTTTCAGCTTCACCGGGCTTTTTTGAGGGCAGCGAGGAACGTAAAGGGTCCCTCAAGCCGTGTGAAACGAATCACCTTCAGAGGTTATCTAGAGGGAACGGCATCGCGCACTAGTGCGCGTCCCCGTGCCCTACTAGATTCTCCGAAGGGTTCGGATCGGATCGGGGAGTAATCGACAAAGGCAATGGTCGACAATACCTAAATTTTACTTTTTTATTTTTAAGTGCTAACTGCTGCACTGATTTCACCTGTAAAGATAAATCCGCATAGCCGATCGGTTGCAATAACCGTTGGATAACAAACATCCATCCATACTTACAAACTTTCGCGTTTATAATATTAGTAGGATGTAGGATAGTTTACCTTTTGTCCGTATCGCTGACGTGTGCAGAATGCGTCCTCAGATGATGCGTCAGATTGTGCTGAGTCTTGAAGTGCGTTCTGCACGGGGCACAGTAGGCGCCGCCTCGCGAGCCAGAGTGAGCGGACGCGAAGTGAGCGACCAAACCCGACTTGGCGTTGTATACTTTGTTGCATTGCTCGCAAGAGTATACGCGGTTGGACTTCTTGTGAACTGTGCTGAGAGGAGAACGCACTTAAGTCAAGAGGTAAAAGTAAATCAGATTAAAACACTATTCCAATGCTGAACAAAAGCGTCCATCATTGAAATCAAGTGCACCAGAAGGGCAGGGTAAATACCTGTATTTTCCATTTCCATCCATCAATTCCATTCTTGAATGAGCACCGGTATTGTACCTCAAAAATACCGGTACCTACCTGCGACGTTGCCAGTCCGTTTGTCGCGTGATATGCAGAGCACTGCGGCCGCGCGAAATGAACATAAACTGGCAAACTAACGAGACGAGAGCGCAACGCGTGCAGTTAGCCAATCCAAGCGCCACTCATTTATCTACTAACTAGCTGACCCGGCGGACTTCGTGCCGCTTTGACAGTTTCCATGACAACGAAACAAACAAATAATTTTGTATTGGAAAAATAAATTGTCGTTTTTAGTATTTTCCGTTACTTATTATTTATGTTTCTCACCGTTTAAACCTTCCCTGAACTTCCACAAATATTTCAAAATCAAAATTAGCCAAATCGGTCCAGCCATTCTCGAGTTTTAGCAAGACAAACGGACAGCAATTGATTTTTATATATATAGATAGAGCACTAATAAATTTGGTTACCCGGTACCGGTATTAGTACCGGTACGCCGGTACAATACTACTTACCGGTACTCATCGGTTAACCTGTATTATTAATAACGGTATCAATCGTTACCGGTACTTTATTAGTCAAAGATACCGGTTATTGAAAATACCGGTATTCCAAGCCCTGGTCACGTGCTATAATTGATGGGTATTGGCTTAGTCGCCACGCTTGCCGAATAAAGGTTGGTGATCACAAATCCTTGCTATGCATCGCACAATACGAAACACACTTTGCCCGACCTGGGAATTGAACCCGGGACCTTTGGGTAACGGGCCGAGCGCTTTGCCACTTCGCTACCGAGGCATTTAAGTAAGCATGAATAATTATTGAATTTTAGAAAAACCACAAGCAAGCCACAAGCACAAGAATAAATTTAAGTAGGTACGAAACATATGTTTTCCGTCCGACGGTTAGAGATAAGATAGCCAGTGCCTCATTAGTTGGGGATTCTGGATGAAGTGCGCTTCTATCTTCAGCCTTACTATAATTAAAAATGTTATTATCTAAGCCAAAATTGTTTAACGTATTTCCAAAGGGATAAGAGCTTTTTTTTTTTTTTTTGAGAGTGATTGCTGATTGCCTCTACGGCATTTTCAGCTTCACCGGGCTTTTTTGGGGGCGGCGAGGAACGTAAAGGATAAGAGCTAAGTATAGCTATAAGATCAAATGAAAAAGAAAACTTTACCAAACATTAATTAAATCAAGAAAATTTACGAAAATTAAGTTAATGTCCGTCTTCCAAACGTTACATATAATTTATTTTTTTATCTTATCTTATCTACTTACAACAGGTGCACCCTCAGCCCGGCGTTGTTGACAAAGGTGCTTTCGCAGAAAGGGCACTGTGGCTTCTGCTTTATATTGTGCTTGATGTCTCGGTGATATCGGAAGCTGCGATGGGAGCTGTAAACCAGATCTTAGATTTAAGATGGAGATAAACATGAATGTAGGCGACGCTCCGTTTAGTTTTAATTATTCGTGTTTTATTTTTTTTAATTTTTATTTGTAAGGCAGTTGCAAAAATGTTTGTTAGCGGCCGGGCGCGGCTGCGTCCTTGCGGATACAAAACGAACATTTTTTGAATCTGACCAGTAGTAGCCACTAGCACCGCAAGAAACGCCCGCGTCCTCTCGCTACTAAAATTTTATTGTCCCGCGTCTTACTGTTTTATCCATAATTTTTTATCATTTAATATAAAATAGTTTGCTCGTATTGTGCTGTTTTATTGCTGTCGAGACCTGAAGAACCTACAATGAACAAAAAATAATCTTAGCCAGTTCAAAATCATATAAATTTTAAAATGTGGAATTTGGTATAGATGTAAAATACAATAATACGAGTACTAATTGAAAACAGTTTGTTGATTGAGGCATCCGTTTGTGAACTATTAAGCTTTAAAGTGCAAAATTTTGTTAGAGTCAAGTGTCCCCCCCCCCCTGCCAGCCAAATGGTTGTTTTTGGATACGTGAAAAAATTCACGGTAATTGTATATTATGACGAAGTTAAAAGGAAAACTATCACAGCTAAGTAGGCTTTACAAGTATACGAGTAACAGTCGACCAACTTATAAAATGTACTTGGCGCAGTACATGACATTTTTACTTGGATTTTAAGGGCCATAGCGTGATGTTAAATAGCCTATAGCCTTCCACAAAAATTGGGCTATCAAATGCAAAAATATTTTTTCAAATCCGTCGGGTAGTCCTAGAGATTAGCGCGTTCAAACAAAAAAAAAACTCTTCAGCTTTATTATATTATTATTAATATAGTTAAAGGAACAGTGGGCTTAGCCAAAGTAGCATTAAGAAAACGATAGCGATAGAACAAAATGTATGGCATTGACATAAGATTGACCACGCGATTTAGCGCGGCTTATGTCAGTCCCATACATTTTATTATTTTCGAACTTCGCTATCGTTTTCTTAATGTTACTTTGGCTAAGCCTAAATTACTGACTTAGTCGTAAACTCGCAATCCCAGCAGCTGTATTGTGTTTCAATAGTGCCATGCTCTTCGTTGTAATGTTTGATCACAGAATATACATTATTATTTCGCTTACCGCATGCTTGACATTCGTATCTGAAATAAATAAATAAATAAAAAATAATGTCATCCAAACACACGAAGACTTTTTATCGGTGAACGGGACCTCTTGATACCGACCATTGCAACAATAATAAAACTTACATGTCAGCGTTCCATTTTTTCTTTTTTTGTCTGGGAAGTAAAGTTAATAACTATGAATATTAAAATAATGGTCACCCTACTCCTCCTTGTTACAAATAAAACCTCTTCTTAGGTACGATGATAACAAACCTCATTGAAGATTTAATAGTAGTAAACTGTCAAATGGCAGACAACGTAAAAAAGTCACTTCAATCATCACTTCATAAAAATGTAGGAATACCATACATTCTAATTAATTTTGGTTGCCTAATTAAAAATACAAAATTTAATTTATAAAACAAAACATGTAACTACTATTATTATTACAAAAACATTAATGTTGAAAAAATTTCCACGAGCAGGATTTGAATAGAGAATTGATAGAATTAGAGGTATGTCAGAAGGGTGCAGGTTCAAATCCTGCTCGTGGATTTTTTTTCAACATTAGTGTTTTTGTAATTTGTATCGCAACAAAATTTGCGTTAAAATTATATAAACAAAACAAAAACATTTTACTATTATTATTGCAATGGGCATCATTTACTTAGTCGGAATCAGTAGGTCCTGATCACCGATAAAAAGTGTTCGTGTATAAATATTTTATTACTCTGTAAGCCACAGGAGCCCCATTCAATGTCGACACCTACGTCAGTAGTTAGATAGTGTTGATTAATTTTCGAGTTGGATTGAACCACGATAGCATAGTTGGTAGTGCACCTGACCCGGCATGTCATGGGGTGCGGGTTCGAATCCCGCTCGCGGAATTTTTTCAACACTTTGTCCTTTTTCAAATTGTAATTTGTTCGCAACAATATTTGCGTAAAATTATATGTAAAATCAAAAATAATAATTAATGATATTAATAATATCTGAAATTAAAATACATTTATCGTATAGGCTCATTGGCGTTGTTCCACATTCGTCATAGTAGAATCTCATCACACCTAAACATTACCCGCCCGATCCTCTAAATGCCACTACACATTTACAGAATATAAACTAAAACTACTAAACATGCACACTAGCTTAGGCCCAAAACACCGTACTCTTAGAACAAGGGTACGACGAGCCGGTTCACACGCGCTCTATACCAGGTACACACATGTACCTACGCGCTTCTCCCCACCACCACGGCCCGGTCAACCCGAGCCGAGGTCCAGCCTTTAGAGGCGCACTAGTGCGTGATGCCGTACCCTCTAGAAAACCCCCTAAGGCGCTTCGTTTCACACGGCTTGAGGAACCCTTTAAGATTCTCGCCGCCCGCAAAAAAAGCCTGGTGAAGTTGAAAATGCCGTTTGAGGCAACACTCTACAAAAAAAACCTAAAAATGAGTCGAAATTCGTCGCACTTTTTTAAATTTTGTATAACAAAAGATGACAATGAATACAAATATTATAATATCTACATTTCTATTTGACATGAGATGGAGTAATTTGGCGATGTTACTTTTTTAAATTTACTTAAGCACTTTGCCTTGATCTCACCTGATGTTAAGTGATGATAAGGCCAATGGTGGAAGCGCACTTCACCCGGAATCGTCAACTACTGAGGCACTGGCTATCTTATATCTAGCTGCCGGAACCCAACAATGCTACAAACATTGATTTTATGGCGACATGTTTAGATAAGATAGTGGTAGCTAGCCAGGCGGACAAACAAGCCCTACCACCAACCAAATCAAGTAGGTACCTACAAAAACATGTACCACCCACTGGGAATGGAACCCAAGACCTAAGACCGGTGATTTTAACCACTAGGCCACAAAGGCTAGCAAAGGCTAGCTCGCATCCAGCGGCTACCCACGACTTTCGCCAGATCGTTGGTCTACCTAGTTGAAGGTCTGCCAAGTCACTACACTGCGTCTCGGTACCGAGTGGCAAAGCGCTCGCTCGGCCCGATATCCGAAGATCCCGGGTTAAATTCCCAAGTTGGTCAGTGTCTCGGATTTTTTGATGCATACCCGGGTTTGTGATCACAAGGTCGGAATCTGCCGGTTATTCCAGGTCCGCATCCAAGTGCTGATTGGGGGGTATTTTTTTAAGCTGTGAAGGAAATCGACTGACTTTGCTTACACTCTCATAATAAAAAGTGGGTGTTAGTGTACCAAAATTCAAATTGAACACTGAAATCGGAAACAACATTTTAGTGAAATTCTCTTGAGCTTTTTTAAGCAAAAAGTTTGCATTGTGTTTAAATAGATAATTCAGAAAAAAAATAGCTTTATAAATAGAACCATGTATGACATAGTTTTCACTATAATATTTATAATATTTTGAGACACTAAGTAAAGACTATCTACAGTAGTTTTCTTTCATTATCACATCTAAATTAAAAAGAGGGTCCCCCAATCAACCCTTGAATGCAGACCTGGTATGACCGGCAGATTCCAACCTCGGAGTCACCAACCCGCATTTGGCAAGCGTGCAATTGTAGTGATTATTTGATTTCAATTATAGAGGCCCTTGCCCAGCAGTGGGACTGTTACTATTACTACTATTGTAAATGCGAAAGTGAGTTTGTTTGTTTGTTGTTTGATACGCTTTCACGCGTGAATTATTCAACCGACCATCATGAAATTTTGTACACATATTCTCAAGAGTATAATCAAAGTCGTAGGACACTTATTATTTAAAAAAAATAAGAATTTGCTTGTTTGTTAGATACGCTTTCGCGCGTAAACTATTTAACGATTTGTTTGTTTTGTTGTCATAGAAACTATCAAAACGGTACGAAGTCCGCCGGGTCAGCTATAGTTTGTTCACTATAGCTTGATACCTGTGACAGAAGTCATCAAAATCGAAGACGTGACTTTGTAAAAGCGTATTAAATTATTTGACTATAATAAAATAAGATTATTATTTATAATCCATCACATAATATACTACAATTACTTTTGTGATTCTATTTTATATGTTAGATTAGATTTATCTCAATAAACTTTTGCATAACACACATTTATCATAATTTTAAAACATTACAATAAAATAAACGTACTCCTTTACAAGGTCATTTCATTACAAATAAAAACTTGTGTTGGGATAGTACACCAAGTGAAGTTCAATTGATATTCAATCCAACCGATTAAATTTAACTTCATAATTTTCATCCTAGCTGTATTCATTAATTTGTTAGTCTTTATTTATTTTTCTTGAGTTTAAGACGTTTTTCCAGAACTTCAAAAAAATAGAAAAGAAAATCAATTGGCACATTAGATAGGAACAGTACTTCATTAGAATAATGATATTCAATTGATAACTTCAATAATCATTTGATTCAATTATCTCAGTATTGTCTCAACCCTAGGCATGCCAATTTGACATCCGCCATGGGTATCAATCAAGCTTTAATGAACAGACTATGAGACTATAGTGGGACTTCTTGGCGGGAAAGTGAAGAGTCATGTCTGCGGTTTTGTTTTATTTTCTAAAATTTGTGTTATGTCGAATATTAATGTGAAATAATTGTGGATTATTAACCGTTAAGTGTTCGTGAGTGTGCATGAGTGTAGGCAAATGAAACAAAATAGTGCAACGTCACTTTTCAAATTCTCTCAAGAAGTCTGCGTGAGGACTTGGTTAAAGCCGCACATCTTTACTGAGATACTCGAGGGGTTGGGGTGTAATATCATTTCTCACTTCCCATTTCTATTATCATTCATCATCAATATATCAATATTGTTTATTTATGTATTACATTAGAAGATAGAAAGAACGAATAGACTTGATGGATTTCATCCAGAGCCGTAAAAATAAATAAATATAAATATATAAATATAAATATGAGACAACATCACACACATTGTTCTGATCCCAAGGTAAGTAGCTACAGCACTCGTTTCATGGAAATCAGAAACAACGACGGCACCACAACCACCCAGACCCGACACAATATCGAAAAGTTCGTTTTCGAAATTGACCCGACCGGGAATCGAACCCGGGACCTCAGAGTTAGCGCCGCCCAAAGTCCGGCGTGCAAGCCACTCGGCTACGGAGGTCGTCGAAAACAATACAGAAAAAAAAACCGACTATGGTAGTATTATTTATTGTTACACTTACCTTCTCGTGTGTCTCTTGGCGTGTTCCTTGTAAGAAGACTCCGTGCTCAGAACAGATTTACATATGTCGCAAGAGTAACCTCCTTTCTTCTAAAATAAAAAATAAATAAAGAAATTAGAATAAAATTGTATTACCTAAATTTCGACTACAGAAATGTATGGATCGTTCATGGGACAAGGTGTCACTAATAGCCTGGGATAAAATATAAAATATATATAAAATATTAAATGCCAGCCCCAACATACTGCCAGACCAAAACATACTGTAAGCTCTTTCTGCGTAAAACAGAACGCACCTGATTAAATTAAAATGAGGGTATACAAAACAACTAATTATGAGACAACCAACACCTCCGTCTCCCTGTGACCACGGACCCTGCAAAGGGTTCGAAACGTCAGGATAAACACTATTTAAAACTAATGTATACAATAAACGCGAGTAGATACAATATTTAAACAATATAAAATATAGTATGTTTTGTGAACTGTTGTCCGAGCGAATTATATCGATTACTGGCCGGAACCGAAGACGATTAATTTTTTTTTTTTTTGCCCAGTGAAAAATCTGCACGCAGATTCCGTAGATCCGGGGATTGCCTTGTCCTTTTTCTAAAAAAGGATTAAGACATACCCGGTAAAAAACCCTGGGGTTCGCCTTTAGCCTTAAAAAAAGCTGCGAAGTAATTTATTAATTTCATTATGTATATATAATAAATTAAAAATGACTAAAATTATGTTGGTTTTTTTTGGAAATTTATAAAAGTACTTACGTATTTTACGAGATGATTAAAATTACCGAAAATTTTCGAAAATATGTATTCATTCGATTACATATTACCAAAAATTTTCGATAATCTGTATTCATTCGATTACATTTGCGAAAACGAGAATTTGTATGGCAAATTAAAAAAAAAAACTCTTCTCGTGTTTATTAGAGTACTGTAGTGGTACTGTATGACATTGTGAAAATTGAAACTTTTACCTGAGGTAAATTTGTTAATTTAGATTTTTAATTTTGTTTTTTTTTTACATGTGGTTGTCCTGCTGTGATAGGGCATTTTCCAATATTTTTGACGCTGTAAGGGAGAAAAGAGCTGGACACTTGCTGAGTTTCTTGCCGATTCTTCTCATTACAAGATCTCCCGCCCAGAGTAGACTTACGAACCGATGGCGTAGTGACATTCACAAGAGCTACTTGTAGCCTAAACTGAATAAATGATTATTGAATTGAATTGAATTGAATTGTATGCCGCCAGGAGGCACTGCTTCAATGCCATACTAATTCTCGTTTTCGTTAACGTGATCGAATGTCAAAAAAAACACACAGGCACCCTGAACACTTTGAAATATTGTAACTCGCATGTGTTCATAACAAGTACCCAATTTCGGCGATTGCCAGAAACTTTCAGATCCGGTTAAAACTTCGACTCATTTCGACCGAAACGAAGCCGAAAGTTTGACCGAAGCCGAAACCGAATGTTCGGTCGGACACTAGACTGATCGATCACAAACCAGGGCTTTGCATAGAAAAAAATCAAAATACACTACCCGATCTGGGAATCACACCCAGAACCTCTGGATATCGGGCCGAGGCGTTAATTTGACATATTGCATAAGTAGGTATCAATTTAGTGCTTCGGAAGGCTGTGTTGCCGTTGGTCCCGGCTGCATGAGCAGTCGTTAACAACCACAGCCCGCACTGGGCCCGCGTGGTGGTTTATGGCCGTCTCACTATCCATCCATAAGGAAAGCTGTTGCCCCAGAAGTGGGGACATCAAATGATCTGGATGAACGATCGAAACCCCTCGGAGAATCTAGTAGGAAACGGGGACACGCACTAGTGCGTGATGCCGTTCCCTCTAGAAAACCTCTGACGGGGTTTCTTTTCACAGGGATTGAGGAACCCTTAAAGTTTCTCGTCGTCCCCTAAAGATTGCGGTGACGCTGGAAACGCCGCCTGAGCCAATCAACAAACGCTCTCTAAAAAAATTGAGATGAAGAAGTATCTCTGAAAGAAATTGCTTTTTCAATACTTACTGGAGCATGTCTCTTATCCATATGATCCTGCAAAGTTAATTCGTGGTCGAAACCTGTGATACAACTGTCGCATTTATAAGGCAGATTCAAATAGGATTCCTTTTTCGCATCTCTATCTCTTTCTAACAACATCTCTTCCATGCTCAGACTGATTATTGCAATTTTGCCATCATACAGTGACGAACTCCTTTGTGATCTCACTGGCTGTTCAGACGATTCAAAACTCCTTTGTGATTGAACTAAAACCTCTTTGGGTGTTGTGACTTTTTTCTTTTTCTTTTTCACCTTTTTTATTTCTTTTTTTAACACTGACAGCGGTAAGTCAATTTCAAAATCGGAATTACTGTCGTGTTCTATCTTAATATCTGTGGTGACTTCGTCATAGTGGTCTTGAACTGAACTGGCCAGTTCCTCTAAAGATTCATCTTTAACATTTTCTTCCTTGTATGAGAAAACATTTGTTGTTGAACGTTGTAGGTGTTGAAAAATTATTTTACATGCTTTTAACCTTGGAATCTGGAAGACAAACGTTTTGTAATAATCATTATTACCATCATTATCCTATATCCTATATAGGCCTTAGCAGTGTTTTTTTTTTAACTGGGACAGTGAGGAAGTCCGAAACCATAAGAGATACAGAGAAAGTGCGTTATGAACTAATAAGTATTTTTTGTGAAAACAATTTTGATCGTTATTTTAATGCGGATCGTCTCTGTTTCACGTTCTCTGATCATCATCTGTTTCATGATCTGAATCATGAAACTTCTGCATACTGTCATAGTTAGAAAAAACACGCTGTATTTTGAATGAATGCATAGGAACATTGTAGTTTTTGAACCGCCTCTGTGGTCATGTATCACAATGAGAGGTCCGGTCCCAGGTTTGTTTACCGCCTTAATCTCCCCTGATGTTAAGTGACGATAAGGCCGAAGGTCCTGCGCTCAATTCCCAGCTCGGGCAAAGTATGTTGTTTCGGACTTTTTGATGCATACATAAGCCCGGGTTTATGATCACCAACCCGCAATTGGCAATGGTGGTGATTATGAAATGAAATGAAATGAAATAATTTGATCACTGAAAATAGAGTAGGTACAAAAGATGGTAATACATATTAGGGTTCGTCTATTTTGCCAACGCAGGGCATGTGAATAGAGATAATTAAACAAACAAAAAAAAAAGTTAGAGAAATAAAATAATTAATTAAGTACCTATACATTAAGGCCAAATAGCCAATTTACATTATATTGAATAATACGTCACATTATACCAAACAAGATTAAATGATAATAATAATTAAGTACTTATATTGTATTATATTCGTTGTATTAAATTACATTATATACTACAATATGTCAATATTACAATTTTAAAATCTTTAATAGAGTAGAGACATTTTATTTTAAGCCAGTTAGATAGTTTTCTTCTAAAAGTACTTATATTCATTTCGGTTTAAGGAGTGAGGTAACTTATTATATATTTTTACACAACTGGGATAACAATTTCTCTTAAGCCAATTATACAGATTAAGCCAATACCCATCAAATGTAGCAATGATTCCTTGATTTCGGTGATGGAGGCATTTGCTCAGCAAAGTATTTGCGGTGGAGAAAACCGGTCTATGGTAGCGGGAAGCAAAGAAGCTTGTTAAGGAGTTTAACCACCTCTATGGTCTAGTGGTTAAGACCGCCGGTTTAGACCCAGAGGTCCCGGGTACGATTCCCAGCGGGGGGTACATGTTTGTGTACTCGGTTTGGTTGGTGGTAGGGCTTGTTTGTCCGCCTGGCTAGCTGCCACCATCTTATCTAAATGTGTTGCCATAACATAAATGTTTGTACTGTAGCATTGTTCTGTTCCGGCAGCTAAAGATAAGATAGTAGTTGAGGATTCCGGATGAAGTGCGCTTCTAACTTTGACCTCATCATACATCACTTAACTTTAGGTGAGATGAAGGCCAAGTGCTTACCCGTAAAATATACATTTAAAAAAAGTTAAGTGTTTGCTTTATTGAGCCTTCGTTAGCAAGAAAGATGGCAGCCACCTCTGCTATCTTATTAATTAGCCTGGCAATCCAGATAGGTAATGTTGCCAGCATTCTGAAGACTATTCCTATAAGTCCATTATACGAGGATATTATTTAGTTCAAGCTAGGTTTTTAATTTAAATGTGTTTTTTTTATTGTTGTGTTAATTTAAGTTAGGTTTCAGTTTTTTTTTCAGTTATTACTACTTTAAACCTAATTACCTGTTTGTTTAGTAAGGCAAGACTTAGTTCAACCTGCATCTTAAATAGTTCTACCTTCTTGAGGAAATTATGGCAATGAACACATATCACTGAAGTCTGAAATTCCTGCAAAAAAAAATACACAAATTTTATACATTAGCAACAAACTCACATAAATTCAGATAAAAAAAACTATATAATCTATTTAATCTAATCACAAACTTTTTTTTTTTAATGATTTAACTGAAATTATTTATATAGGACAGCTAAAGTATGTACCAAGAACATACACTAAGCACAATGAATTGACACACTTCAAGATTTAAATTATTAGTTATTTTTATTAATAAATATATAATTAATAATTTATTGATATTAACTTAATGAATTGGATTCTCTCGCATGTTTGTAACCGTTTTCATGTTGAAACTTTGCTTATTTGTGTTTTATGTAGGTAGGTATACTATGAAACTTTTATATGTTATGTAATTGATTTTTTCCAAATGAATATTAAATAAATTAAAACATGATACAGACTAGACCAGTTGTCTCAACGGCTTATCTTTTTAATAATAATAATTATTATTTTTATTATATCAGCCATAAATGTCCCACTCCTGGGTAAAGGCCTTCCCACACTTTCTGGTCCTGGTTCCTGCAATATCATATTGTCATAATAATAAATAATAATAATAACTTAAAAACCCGGCCGCTCGCCATCTTAAAAAGTTGACATGACGCCAATCTAAAGCGGTGTTACTATAATTGTTTGTTCAAAGTCATACATTACATAAATATGACAAAAGTACCTTTAATTCTGTTAATGAATTGATAATTAAACATTCACTTGCCTTGTACTTGCAAAAAAACTCGAATAAACTAGTATGTTCACATGTTGAGAGGGGAACAAATGTCGCATTTACTTTACGACAACTGATGCAGATGTTTCGCGAACATGTGGGTTTTGTGATATCCTCATCCAACTCATTGAATTCTGGCATATTGAGATGTAAAAATTGAGTCATTTTTATTTATTTGAAGAACAGTCCAATGCGAAATCGAGCAACTATACATGTATTGCGTTCCATTACACGTCAATATCTGTCAAACATATCAAACTTCTATAGGAATTAAGGAACGTTCATCCATTGAAGTTTCCGTATAAAATGTTGCGTGAACAGGAACCTTTTAGGAACGTTTTGCGGTTTTGATTCCGATTAATAAATTAAAACTGAATAATGTAAGATAAAATCAATATAACATAGTTACTTATTATTTAATAGATATGAATATATAATCTATAACACCTTTCTAACTTTTGTTATTATTATCAATCATGAACATAACAGCCTTAATTAACTAAGTTATTGTATTGACTTACAAAACGCTTTTGACATTTACTGTCGAAAAAACTATTAAAAAAGTCGTGCGTACGGGTTTCGGCTTTTCACGCACTTTCGTTCCAAATAAATAGATTTTGCGATTAATATTATTTATTACGAACGATAAAAAGTGTATTACAATTTTACAAACGTGTATTTTAAATTCTAATTCATAATGGAGGCGGTTAACAATGTTTTATGCTGTGGTTGCTTGTGCAGTGGTCGCAAAATGAAATTGCTTGAAAACTTCGCGAAAAGACAATGTTTCTTGCAAATAATCAATGAAATACCGGTAAGTTTCAATCCAAAATAAAAGGAAAGTTTTATACGTATATGACAAAAATCTTTCACTGTCGAATTGTTTAATCTTACACGCTATTCAATTATTAGTAAGATAAGTAATACTTTAGTGTAAATTTCTTAAATTTTTTACTTAGATGTCGATTTGTGACACCGACCCTATGTCAATTTGCTGGGAATGTGATGCACTGATCAACCGTTTCATTGGATTCAAGCAACAAGTAAAGAAATGCTTCAAAAACCTTAGTGAAATAGCAAAACAGGTGAGATTACATATAGGTACTATTTGTATTTAGTAAAATTAAGAAATTAATATTTATTTAGTTCTAAACTAGATTTAAATCGACACTCATGTAGTCACATGCTAATGTGTACAATCCCCTAATAATAATAAGATAATGATAAATTTAAGTAATTACATGAAAGCGTGTCCTCACATTTCCGGGTCAGGGCTATCCGAGTTCCGAGTTGTTCGTTTCAGTGTTCCTGTCAGTCATCCGTCACAAGTGTTTACACATATCAGGGAAATCGGTATCAGTGGCAGATACGCACAGAACCGGATATCTTTTCTTTTACACAGAAGAATTGGCAATGATTGCAATAGTTCTATTGACCTTTCTGTGTTCATGTTGCACATGCACAAAATGTCGTCCGGTACACGTAGATAAAAATCAGATAGCACTGTCAGAGCGTCTGTGTGTCCGAGCGTGCTCCAGAACACTGACGATCTGAATCCTCCTGATACGGAGATGTGTGAACAAGTTTGCACAAATCGTATGTAGCCAATTATTTCTCTGTCCCTGCCGTGTTCAGTCAGGGACAGGAACTCGGAAACGTATGGACATCACTTTAGAAACATATCACTACAAAAGTTGAGAATAATTTGTAATGCAAATATTAAAGTAATATAAGTTTAGTTGAGTCTGATTATTTAAATCTGTGCTAGAATTCTACCACCTCACTAAGTTTTATTATAATTGTATTACTCTATTGCAGAATTTAAATGTATCACACATACAATCATCTTCCAAGTTAGACACACAAAAAGTTATAAATCTCTATATAGGGCCACAAGTCAACAAATACGAAGTGACTGTTGAAATTGTAAAACAAGAGAATGTTATCAAAGATGAAACAATCCCAGAGATTAAAGAGGAAAGGAAGGAGGAAGACAATGTATCTACTTTGTCCGATAACTTTGATGATGACACGGTGTTAATAGAATACAGTAATAAAAAGAAGAAAAAGAAAATTAAAGAACGGAAGAGCAGGAAAAAGAAGACTGAGGATACAGATGTAGTTAAAGAAGTAGAGTTGTCTAAAGAAGAGTTAGTTGAAGAACGTAGATTGCTTTTGGAGAGAGAGGAGTATGTGATAGCGATGTTCCGTTGTGAAAAATGTATAGTAACGTTTCCTAATGTTGATGATTTGAATGACCATTTGAAGTTCAAACATGATAATGTAAGTCATACTTTTTATTCTGCAGTAGGAGATCATTTCGCGTTCATCTTTTATGATGATAAGTGAGGGTAAAGCCAAAGGCCGTCACCACTGAGAAACTACTAACCCTATCTCCATATACTGTTAAAACCAGACTAATTTACTAAGATTGTTGTTATGGGGCTATACCAGAAGTAAGACAAAAACGGTTTCTTGTTTGCCGACCAAATACTGCTCAGCAAAACCATAGTGCCATGAAATGAGTCTGCTAATATAAAGATAAAGATTAAGAAAGCCTTTATTACTAAGGATTACACCTTTTTTACTTAAAACTAGTTATATTATTATTTATTATTATTATATCTAATCAGTAACCTCAGTTTGGCCTCGGACATAGGCCTCCTTTAAGATTTTCCTCTGTATTCTGTCTTTCGATTTCCTTGACAACATTCGCCAGCTTCTGCCTTGAGGTTGTCTTCCCATCGACGAAATTGTCTTCCCCTTTTTCTTTGTTCACTTCGGTATGTCACCTGTTTTGTACCCTTAGCATATGCCCACTCGATGCTTATTAAAATTTTCTTGCTTGCTTAAAAAAATGGGAACAATCTTTGTTTTTTTATCTTATATTTATTCTGTTAGTTTTATTTTATCTTTTAGCTTTATGTTTAAGATTGATCTTTGCATGCCATTTTGAGAAACTTCTAGTTTTTTCATGTGTTGAAATAAAATTTATTCTTATCCTTATTTCAGAGTAATTCGAAGTTGAGATGTGACGTATGCCAATGTACGTTCGCTACGGAGGTGTCATACAACTACCATACAAGCAGACATTCACGCAGATATCAGTGTATGGTATGTAGGGAGAGGTTTAACAGTAAGCGGGCAGGCACCAAGCATTACGAGTTGAAGCACTGCCATGGGTGAGAATTACACAATTTAATCCTCTAACGATTTATTTGAAAAGGTATTTTCAAAAGGCACCAGTTTTCGACAGGTACAACTAACTAATCACTTTTAATATTTTAATAATGTTTTATTTTGACTTAATCATGAATCAATAAAATAATTATCATATCAATTTATTAATTATAAAATACACACCTTTCTATAGCTAGACCGCTTAACCCCTAGAATACGCGAGGCTATTGAATTAAAATGTATACATCCAAACTAGTTATGTTAAAAAAACATGAAGAGCGGATTTTTACATTCTAACTGACGAAATTCAGATTTAATTCACACTTCTAAACTTTTGCAATTTAATTGTGAATAAAAGGTTAAACGGATTATCTGAGTCCTCGCCTGCGGTAGGTACGCGGGGCGGGAGGTACGTAGGGCCTCTGCCACGAATACGAGCGTTATGCGACGCGGCGAACGGATGAAATCCGTTCGGCGAGGACTCAGTTAAGCGGTCTAGCTATGTATGTTTTAATATTCACTCTCCATCCGACTAGTTGTCTGGAAGAAATCGCCTAAAAGCGATAAGACTGCCACATTGTAACTTTGTAAATTATTTAATTTTTTATGGTCATTTTTATGTGTCATAGTGTTTTTAAAAAAATAATAATAATACAATTAAAATCAAGTCTCTTCTAGTAAAACAGTGAGCGTAGTTGGTACGTACGTCTTTGATCGTTGTTTTTTGTGTTCACAGTACATCTACGTCCGAGACGCTGTGACTGTTTTAATTTAAATTTTTCTACCCCCGAGTTCTGCGCTTTTCCGATATTGTTTTACTATACATTTTTATGTTCTCATGATAAGCGGATTGTTGTAATTCTCAATGAGAATAAAGATCTTAAACCTTAAAAATATGGGTCACCAATAATTTTAGTCTGTAGCAACAACTGTCTGCCGGAGACTTATTTGCCACTGGTCCCTGCTCACCTTAATACAATCTGTCCGAGGCAGTAGTAATCAAGCTTTAAGAGTGTGATCTATGGATAATTTTATCGATAAAAATACCTCAAATCAGGGCTCTGACCCGCCTCTTACCTTTAAGTTTTTCTTTACCTCTTCCTTTAATAAAAGCGATGGCATGGGCACCTTGACACTGATAAGCAAATATTTGGTATCTTTCGATAGCTAACAAGATTACCTGTTCGTAGAAATAGCTAACACATACGGGCCCCATACATTTTAAGAGAGTACGGATTGATTTAAGTAAAAAAAATAGAGGAAAGAAAAGAACTAGGGTAAATTTAATACTCTTTTTATTATTATTATTATTTCTTGTGGGGACGTCGCCAGCCGAACGGACGATCCACCCGCGCTATCTGCGGGCCATTTCATCCTTTTCCCGTTCTCTCCTTTGAGGGAGTTAAGGTTCATCCAGCTTTCACGGCGCCCCGTCGAATCTTTTGGTCTATTTGGTAAATCTTGCTATCTGTTCCACCTTCAGATCCTTAAGGTCTTCTATGTCTAGTGTGTCCGACACCCAGAGCTCACATCTTATCAGTGAGTACATCGGGCACTCAGCTAGTAGGTGGAGGCTGGTCTCCTCTGTTTCCGTGCACTCCGGGCATATGGGGTCGGTTTTCACTCCTATCACTGTCAGACGTCTGTTCAGTCGACAGTGTCCTGTTATGATCTCTATGACTAGCCTCATGTTCTCTCTGGAGAGTCCCATCAGTTCGCTAGTCTTTTTCTTGTCCATTCCCTTGATGAAGATCTTCGATTGTCTCATACCAGTCGAGGACCTCCATCTTCGGTTGGTTTCTGCTGTGATACTGTTAGTGACTGATTACTCCCTTGGTGATATTGTGCGCTATTGGCAGCCGTGGCTCCGGTCCCATCAAGCTTTCCTCTGCTCCCTTTCAGGCTAGTTCGTCGGCCTGTTCGTTTCCCGTGTTTCCCTCGTGTCCGGGGACCCATTCTACCGTCAGGTCCGCTCTCTCGGCCAGCCTTTTTAATGATTCCTTGCATTCTTTGACAATTGCTGATGTGGTTTCTACTCTGCCTAGTGCCTTCAGCGCCTCCTGGCTGTCACTGTAGATGGCCATTTTCCCTGTAATTTTAAAATTTAAAATTTAATACTCAGTCAGAACCCTGATTTGAGGTATTTTTATCGATAAAATTGCTCATAGTTCACGCTCTTAAAGTTTCACTACTACTTCCCTGGACAGATTGTGTTTGTATGCTTTTATTAAAACCCTTAACTATGTAACAGTGTGTAGAAAAAGAAAAGTAAAATCCTTTCAGTACTTACCTAATATGAGTTGCCATTTATTTTCCCAGAACTGATGTAGATTATCAAGACAATGGTATGACGAGATACGTAAACGGGCATACTGAGTTGAGCCTTAAACAAGAATTTAGTGAGAGGTAAGATAAGCGCATTATTTTAGTAAGTTTGTTGATTGCATTTTCAGCATTTCCGGGTTTTTTTTGGGGTGCCGAGAAACCTAAAGGGTTCCTCATACCGTGTGAAACGAATCATCGTCAGAGGTTTTCTAGACGGAACGGCATCACGCGCTAGTGCGTGCACCCCGTGTCCTATTAGATTCTCCGAAGGGTTCGGATCGGATCGGGGAGCGGATAAACCCGAAGGCGCCTCTAAAGGCTCGGACCTTGGCTCGGGTTGACCGGGCCGTGGTTGTGGGGAGAAGCGCCCAAGTACATGTATGTACCTGGTATAAAGCGCGTGTGAACCGGGTTAGCGTGTGTAGTGTATTCTGTAAATGTGTAGTATATATATATAGTATATATCTGTACATATAAAAAGTTTATAGACTGAAAATTTCTTTTTTTTTTCACTTCTAGTACTAAGCAGGATGAGGTGATGTTTCCATGTGAGTTTTGCGCGAAGACGTTTAGATGGAAAACGTCTCTGAGAAAGCATTTGGAGACGCACAGGATCGAGACGGGCCAGAAACGGAAGCCTTACTGCGAACCGTGCAGGTATTCGTTAATTAATTTATACTAGTGGTCGCCCAGTGGTCGAAATTCGACCGTAGTTTTTTTATTAAGGCTGCACGGATTGTATGAAAAATTAAAAAGATAGAATGTGAGTCTGGATTGGCGTTGACAGATTTCGGCCGCTCCTCTTGAAATTTTCGAAAAATGTATGAAACAATGCTTTTTTAATTTAATGTATTTTTTATGCATAATAAAAAAAAACATTAGCATTCTGCACTCCTTCTCTATATAAACTATAAGTGTGCGAAAGGAGATTGGCAAACTGGGAACCACCTATTCAAATTCATAAAAGTTATCATGCCCAAATCTGACTATATGAAATTTAAAGGTCGTAATGAGTTAGTTATTTTTTAATTTAGAATGTTTTTATGGAAGCTGGACATAGTTGGAAAAACATGATTGCATTAGGTATCTTCTTTTTTCCCTGAAACGAAACGCTTATCATATAGTCTATTTTGCAAAAACAAAACGTTGTTTCCATGTCAATCATCTTGATAAATCGATTATTCTGATTTAGAGAAGACCTAAAATACAATTTGTTAGGTATGTATTAATAATAAAGGTGGTCTAAATAATTAAATCCAATAAAAAAAAGTCAAAAACCGGTATTTTTATTTCGATTCCATTTTGCGCAATATCTAGGTATATTGATTTTTTTAACCGTTCGATTATGATAATGATTTCGAACTTTTAATCGATTATCATTTCGTTTCAAACTGGAAACCCAAAAAAATAATTGTTGACAGTTCCACAAGATTAGCATCATTTCGTAACTTGAGATATGCCGGTTAGCCGCCGAAATTATTCAACACTATTTACTTTTTTTTTACTTTGAAAGCCAAAGGCGCCAATTCAATGTCAATATGTTATCAGATGTTAATGACGGTAGGTCATTAACATCTGATCATAATATTTTTACAAATACTAAAGATCAGTTAAGAAGTAGGCAAGCTATTTATAAAATGTTTTTAATTTGTTTATATAATTTTAACGCTAATTTGGTTGCAAAACAAATTACAAAAACACAATGTTGAAAAAATTTTTTTCACGAGCAGGATTTGAACCTGCACCCTTCTGACATACCGGGTCAGGTGCTCTTCCAATTGAGCTATCGTGGGTTCGCGTATTTGTGCCGTTTGCGATTTTAAATTAATTTCAATCAATGTATTATATAATAAATAATAGTTTTACTAGAAAAAAATCAGCCAGCCTCAGGAAACTCAAGTCTCGGTAGCTCAGTGGTCAGAGCATTGGACTGGTTATTCAAAGGTCGTGGGTTCGATTCCCACTCAAGCTTTTTGAGACCGTCTGATCAGCTCATTTTTATGTCCCCACTGCTGGGGCACGAGCCTTCCCTATGGATGGATAGGGAGAAAGGGCCGTAAACCACCACGAGGGCCCAGTGCGGATCGGTGGTTGTTAACGACTGCTAATGCAGCCGGGACCAACGGCTTTACGTACCTTCCGAAGCACGGTCCTCCGTGCTCGAGCTCCCGCTCGAGGTGATACATTTTTGGTCACCCATCCGATGACCGGCCTTTGCGAAAGTTGCTTAACCTCAGCACTCGCAGACCGGGCGCGTTATCCCCTGCGCCATCGAGCTCCTCACAGTAGAACTGTCAGAGGCCTGAAGCCCAGTAAACAATACCTCATCAGGCCTCCGCGTTTCCATGTTTTTAATGTAAATTTTGTATTGTTTCAATAAAGATTTATTATTGTCTTTAGAATTTATTAAGGGACTAAACTTTGTTTTCTTTTTTTATAGAATATCTTTCACGACAACGTCTAACCTCCAGAAGCATGTCAAAACCAGCTCAAAGCATCAGATACAGTTGAAACTTTGGTAAGTTGATTTAATTTTTTTTTAACCGCCTCTGTGGTCTAGTGGCTACACCACCGGTTTAGACCCAGAGGTCACGGGTTCGATTCCCAGCGGGGGGTACATGTTTGTGTACTCGGTTTGGTTGGTGGTAGGGCTTGTTTGTCCGCCTGGCTAGCTACCACCATCTTATCTAAATATGTCGCCATAACATCAATGTTTGTAGCATTGTTGTGTTCCGGCAGCTAGAGATAAGATAGCCAGTGCCTCACTAGTTGAGGATCCCGGGTGAAGTGCGCTTCCATCATTGGCCTTATCATCACTTAGCATCAAGCGAGATCAAGGCACTGTGCTTACCCGTTAATATAAAAAAATAAATTTAAAGTTACTAACATTGTTATGATTATCTTTATATATATAATCTTCTGTGCGTGTGTTTGTAATTTAACTCCTTCTAAACGGCTGGACCGATTTTGATGAAATTTTTTGTGTGCGTTCAAGTGGATTCGAGAATGGTTTAGATTTACAATTGGACCCGGTAGGTGGCGCTGCAATAGGGGTCCATCATGGGGTACGGGTGTTTTCAAGCGGACGAAGTAGCGTATTTTGTTGCTGTTGTTGCTGTTGTTTGTTGCGTTGTTGTTTTGTTGTTTACGCGAATTTTGTTGCGAACAAATTACGATTTGATAAAAGACAAAGTGTTGGAACAAATTCCACGAGCGGGATTCGAACCCGCACCGCATGGCATGCCGGGTCAGGTGCACTAACCAACCAACTATGTAAAATTTTAAGTCTTCTCGTTTGCCGCCAAGAGGCGCTGCTAAAATGCCATACAAATTTTCGTATAGTAAACGAAACAGTGTAAGTTTCGTTACAGTTCTTTAACAAATTTTTAATTTGACCTAAGCATGAATTTCTGTAACCTAAAAAGTTATTAATAAACACTCAATTGACGGGACAAAATAAGTGACGTTTTAGTTTCCTAATACCATACAATTTCTATTAAAAATAATCGTTTTGACAGTTGTTAAAAAGTTTCTAAATTGACTAATCAGTCAACTACCCAACCACGAGTGCTCCTTTTTCACATTAGGGTCATTGGTAACTTAAATTTTATAATCTTAATAATGCACCAAATATTTGATTACATAGTGTGTTTAATTTGACTTCAAATTTACCGGTGAGTAAACATGAGATAGGACTTTTTGGTGGGAAAGTGAATAGACACAACTGCGGTTTTGTTTTATTTTCCAAAATGTTATGTCGAATATTAATGTGAAACAATGGTGGATTATTAACTTTTAAGTTGTCGTGAACGCGCATGAGTGTTGGCAAATGAAACAAAACAGTGCAACGTCACTTTTCAAATTCTCTCAAAAAGTCCGCATGAGCTAGGTCTCGTGAAGCCCCACATCTTTACTGAGCTACTCGAGGTGTTAGGGGGTATATCATTTCTCACTTTTCATTTTTATTATCATTCATCATCATCATACAGGGAGGAAATATTGTTTATTTATATGTATAACTTGTAAGAAAAAGTTACTTTGACACTGGCTAAATGTGCCAATCGCACGAAGCCATCAACAAAGGAGAAAAAAAAGATGAGATAGATGTCTGATCTGTTTTGTTAATTTCTCTGTTCACTTAGGAAGTTGAAAGAGTCCCAACCGGACGCGTCGGGTAGCGTTGACAGACATGTGCGCGCGGAGCAGATCGCGCGCTCGGTGAACATTGCGCGCACGCAGTACCCGTGCGCGCAGTGCGGGCGCAGCTTCCAGTGGCGCGGCAACCTGAGGCGGCACGTGCGGAGCCACCGGGCCAGGTCGGTACCGGGTGGGGTATGTCACACACAACACACGCAAATATACATAAATAACACCACGCGAATAAAGGATCCATAGACAGCTGCCTGGAACTGGACTGAACTTCAGGAGTCACCTGAGCAGCGAGCGGGCTAGGTCGTTACAACGATAAGCGGATGTGAGCCAGATTATTATTTCTTGTGGGGACGTCGCCAGCCGAACGGACGATCCACCCGCGCTATCTGCAGGCCACTTCATCCTCTTTCAAAGGGGAGAACGGCTCCCCTTTGAGAGAGCTAAGGTTGATCCAGCTTCCACGGCGCCCCGTCGAATCTTTTGGTCTCTTTGGTAAATCTTGCTGTCTGCTCCACCTTCAGATACTTCAGGTCCTCTATGTCTAATGTATCCGACCCCCAGAGCTCCCATCATCTTATCAGTGAGTACATAGGGCACTCAGCTAGTAGGTGGAGGCTGGTCTCCTCAATTTCCGTGCACTCCGGGCATATGGGGTCGGTTTTCACTCCTATCACTGTCAGACGTCTCAGATAGTCACACATATACACATCACGCATTCACATTACACGCATCACGCATTCACATTACACACACGAACAAACACACATGCGCTTAAGCATACAAGCACGCTCTTACACATTTGAAATCACGCACTAGTGCGTGATGCCGTTACCTCTAGAAAACCACCGAAGGTGCTTCCTGGATAAAGCTAGATAGAGAATCCGGAACACAAATGCATGCAACTCGAAAGTGGTCCTGGGGCTTTATTTTTGATTCCTTCGCCTCGAGTCGAGCGCTTGGTTTCTACTGATTTTGGTTTGACATTTGACTTTCCATATTTTTGAATCGCTCGACCGCAACGAGTGCCCTTACCCACTCGTTGTAGTCGAGCGACACAAAGCGATTGATAGAGTAACCGTCAAAATCAATGCGTTACATGTCATGTCACTCCTTCGTTAGTGTCATTGATAGTCTTTTCTATTAAAAAGCAAAGGTTTAACAGCCAATAGAAACATGGGCCAGCCATATTACGTTCCGTTTTCATTGCGGTTGTTGCCGGTTTTCTCTAAATTCTGCGTGGAGATAACATCCAACATTTCGTATTAAATTGGCAGCACCGGAAACGAACGATTCAAAAACACGGAAAATCGGCGTCATGCGACCTGGATGACGAGTGTGACTTATGTCGCATGCGACAACACAATGTCGTACGTGCGATTCAAAAATAGATCCCCTGTTTGCTCATACCTATACATTTAAATTTCGAATAAAAATATCTGAAAAAACATTGGATAGCATCAACAACTTCAGCTTACTGTGGACCTTAAATCTTAAACGTAAAGGTTAATTAAGGTTGCAAGGTTGCAAAATATTTATACTTAATATTTAGTGTCATCGCCACAAACGTCGTTGTGGGTCCGTGGCCCCAAAGTCGCGTACCGTTTTTCAAACGCTCATCGGGAATCTAGACCATTATTGATCGAAGTTTATTATTAATTAAATACAATTTTCTTATTAAAATGATTATATTTTACTCTTACGTATTTTCAAGGTTAATTGTTACTAACAAAAAAAAATTCTCGTGTTATCTACACTCGGCGTCAAAAAAATCGCACCTTTTAAAAATCATCTTTAAAAATTCTTAAACCTTATGTAGAGGATAGTGTTGGGTATCATTAGAAAGGTAACAAAAAGGAGTATCAAAAAACAATTAAATTTAACTTTCTGTTTAATTATAATTATACAAACAACATTAAAATTAATAAAATAATAAAAATCCTTAATTAAGTCCTAATTAACAACAGATAATTTACAAAGAAAAATGTACAAAAAGTGTCTTAAAATTAACTTAAAATCTAGTGTTACCCCCCCTTGCCCTGATCACGGCTTCCATACGGTCCCTCATGGACCTCACCAACTTCAGGAGCTCTTCTTGAGGGATAAGCCCCCATTCTTCAATCACCGCGTCTTGGAGCTCCTGTAGAGTCGAAGGAGCTGGATCCCGAGATCGAACCTTACGTTTAAGATGGTCCCAGAGGTGCTCTATAGGATTCAGATCCGGACTTCGCGCTGGCCACTGCATCACAGAGATTTGGGACCTCTGCAAGAAGTCGCTCACGATGCCTGCAGTGTGAGCGCGAGCGTTGTCGTGCATTAATGTGAACCCCTCGCCAAAAGATTCGGCAAAGGGGACCACATGCACTTCCAGGACCTCAGTGACATAGCGGCGAGCAGTCAGCGACCCTTGTCCGCGAGCACCTCCAGTCCGGGAGACGCAGACAAGGTCGGTTTTGCCGGCAGCAGACATACCGCCCCAGAACATGCAGGATCCGCCACCATATTCCACCGTCTCCTGGATGCAGGCTTGGGCGAAACGTTCACCCTGCCTCCGGTATACTCTTCTCCGTCGGTCGTTGCAGAAAAGACACACTCGCGTCTCGTCTGAGAAGAGAACAGCTCTCCACTGCTCAAGGGTCCAATCGACGTGGTCACGAGCAAACTGCAAGCGGGCTCGCCGATGCGCTGCAGTCAATTTTGGACCCGTAGCAGCTCTGTGGGCCGCTATCTTCTTCTCCTTCAATCTTCTTCTAACCGTAGATACGCTTACGGTGCGTCTGCGAACTGCCTGGAGCTGCTGTTGCAACTCAACAGCGTTGGAGAAACGATTTCTCAAAGAGTTCGACACAACGAACCGGTCGTCTCTTTCCGAAGTGCAGCGACGTCTACCCGAACCGTGTCTGCGGATATAGCCACCGGTCTCTATGAAGCGCTGGTACACTCTTCGAACGGAATAACGGCTCAGGTTCAGTTGCCGGGCGACATCACACTGCCGCACCCCTGATTGCAGTAGTGCAACCACTTGAGCGGCTTTATCAGCTGTGGTATCCATCAAAATCTGTGCGTGTGTCCTCTTCAACGGTTGAATAGCGAATGACCCACATTGAACCCGTGTTGACCGTTTTATACCCACAAAGGAAGCGCAACTAGCAACTCTCACGGGTAGCAAAATTTGCATCGAATTTTTGTGACACTTTATTTGTTGCATTAGGTTTTATTTGATAATGAAAAGTAATGTTTTTTATTAAGTTAATTAAGTAACCTTGTAAATAAAATCATAATTAATGCGACTGCATGTGCATATCAAGAGTAAATGACATTTGAAAGTGATTTTCTAAGAGGTGCGATTTTTTTGACGCCGAGTGTATATAAAAATAAATATTTTAATCAACGCCTCGGTGGTCGAGTGGTAAAGCGCTCGGCCCGATACCCGAAGGTCCCGGGTTCAATTGCCAGGTGTGTTTCGTTATCGATGCATAGGTTTGTGATCACCAACTCGCATTTGGCAAGCGTGGCGATTAAGCCATTACCCATAAATTGTAGCGATGACTTGGTTTCAACGATGGAGGCCTTTGCCCAGCAGTGGGACAGTCATAGGCTATTTCCTTTACTTTTTACACACACTCTCTCTCTCGTTTAATCGTGTACCTCTGTGTCCCTCGCAGGGCCAATGGCGAGTTGGTATGCGAGCCATGCAACAGAACTTTCTCGTCAATAGCCACGTACAAGCAGCATATGAAGATTAGCAAGAAACATGTCTCTGAGAGCGATTTCAAGTAAGTCTCTCTCTCTCTCTCTCTCTCTCTCTCTCTCTCTCTCTCTCTCTCTCTCTCTCTCTCTCATAATAATAACAGTAAATTTAAAAAGTAAATAATGTTGTACAATTTCGGCGGGCTGGTTAGAACCACGATAGCTTAATTGGGAGAGCACCTGACCCGGTATGTCAGAAGGGTGCAGGTTCAAATCCTGCTCGTGGAAATTTTTTCAACATTTGTGTTTTTGTGATTTGTTTCGCTACAAAATTTGCGTTTATAAATTATATAAGTAAACAAAACAAAAACATTTTATTTAATAATAAATTATTTATTTGCATCAAACTTAGCATAAAAGATGACAAGTTTGAAGCAATACAGGGTGTTTGGTAATACCTGTATAATCCAAAAAAATGTAATTTAGATAATATGCAGTGTTAATTCCGCTAACTCACTCGTTTATCCAGCTTGGATGCAGCACGCATGCACCGCGCTCCCGCCCGCGAAAAGTATGCAACACATACATTTTTTTTTAAATTTTTTGTACCATGGATTTCCGTAAAATAACGCCTGATTCCATTAATACCTGTATAATCCCCTATATGGCAGATAGGGTACCGTGCGTAGAACCCCGGAAAATTACGATTCTACCTGAACAACACCATATGGCCGAGATATTGAAGTTTTTTGTTACTAAGTATAATAAAATACAAATTAGAGTAAAGTAAAATTGCAAAGTTACAACCCTAGGTTCAGCTGATCATTGTTCTTGGTCGTTAGCCTCATGGTCCAAACGAAACAGAACTCAAAACAGAGTTAATAAAAAAAAAAAATATATATATTGAGAAATTCTATGGAAAAGTAGAACTTCGTAAATATGAATTAGCATATTAGCACGGTGTTATTTATAATTTGTTGCATGGCTATGTTTCGGGATTGTACACATATTACCAAACACCCTGTATATTAATACGTGAAGAAATCACTTTGTATCCCTTTTTAAGCACATTGCGAGAGTGAGTGTGAGATCTGGCATATTTAAAGCTAATTATTTATAAAATTTATAAAATACAGTGAAAAAATTAAACGCCTACCCGACCCAGCCAGGAATCGAACCTGGGTCTTGGTGATTTTTATAAATATTTAATTTAGCTTCAGTGCAGCAATTAGCACTTAAAAAATAAAAACTAAAAATATTTAAAGCTCATATTGAGAAGGAGTGCAGGAAGTTTTTTGTCTAGCCGGTGGTTGAACGAAATTCGACCGTCTCATTATAAATAAATGTAACATATTAAGTTACGGCCAGGAATTATATTTAAAAAATATATTTATTTATTAAAATTATAAGTATATTCGTATGCTGTTATTACAAAACTGATTAAATACAGTGAAAAATAGCATAATGGTCAGTGCAGCCACCCTGATTGCAGAAGACCCAGTTTCAATTCCTGGCTGGGGCGGGTGGGCATTTAGTTTTTACACTTTATTTTATAAATATATTATATTTATGTTTATTATAAATATATATGTTTGATGACCACCGTAGCCGAGTGGCTTGCACGCCGGACTTTGGGCGGCGCTAACTCTTGAGGTCCGATTTCGATTCCCGGTCGGGTCAATGTCGAAAACGAACTTTTCGATATTGTGTCGGGTCTGGGTGGTTGTGGTACCGTCGTTGTATCTGATTTCATCATGAAACGAGCGTTTTAGCTACTTACCTTGGGATCAGAACAATGTGTGTGAAGTTGTCTCATATTTATCAAGATTTCATATTATTCATATTTTTTCTGTCGGATTTTGTTCTGGAGGATTCCCTCCTTATAAACTTTAACTATGAACTTCTTGGCGGGAAAGTGAAGAGTCATGTCTGCAGTTTTGTTTTAATTACTAAAATTTGTGTTATGTCGAATGTTAATGTGAAATAATGGTGGATTATTAACCGTTAAATGTTCGTAAGTGTGCATGAGTATTGGCAAATGAAACAGAACAGTGCAACTTTACTTCAAATTCTCTCAAGAAGTCTGCGTGAGGACTTAGTAAAGCCCCACATCTTCATCTCATCATCATCATCTTTACTGAGATACTCGAAGGGTTGGGGGGTATATCATTTCTCACTTCTCATTTTTATTATCATTCATCATCATACTGACTGGAAGGAAATATTGTATATTTATGTATTACTTGTAAGAAAAATTACTTTGACACTGGCTAAAAGTGCTAATCGCACGAAGCCATCAACGAAAAGAAAGAAAGTAAGAACTTTAACTATACTAAATCTCACACTCTGTGGGACGTGAAAATATGTATCAGCTGGTTAACTCCCCGTGCATGCCGTAAGAGCCCACTAGGGGGAATAATTGTTCCAAGATCAGGCGATCGGCCAGCAACCCATCACTGATGCTGTCCATTCCACCTCGGTGCCCTTTATGCTAAGTGGCGTCAAAGCCACTTTGAGCGCCACCGACGCGACACCGACGAAAGTGTCTAACCCCCTTATTCAAACAAAACAATATATAACTAAATAATGCTCAAAAAGTGTTTTATGAATAAGGGGGTAGTTAGTTAAATATTGTTTTTTTGTCAACGTTACACAAACGTCATCTTGAATATGAGAAAAAGAGACAAAACAATGATTAACTGAATAATGCTTAAATAATTTTTATGAATATGGGGGTAAATAATTACTAACATAGACTTAAGTTTTATATTACCAACAAAGATTGTATATGGGTATGTATATGTTTGTTTACATGGGTCTGTTATATTGTAACTTTATATTGTTGCCTGAAAACAAACGAATTTACTATTATTATTATTATTCTCTTTATTAAATATATATGTTAAGAATTTTTTTTTTACAGTATTTTATATAAAACATATTTACAATATAAAATATTATGAAAAACTTAACCTAGGTTGCCACCGCACCGGCAGCGGGGATAGACCCAAGCTACCGGTGGTCAGGGCTGCAGAGTGAGTAACCTCCTGACAATACGTGCCGTGACAAGGAGTACTGCCTTTTGCATCTGACCCTTACCCAACCTTTCAGCGAGAGCCAGCCTCTCTAGGTGTTGATCGAGGCTCTTGGCTCAAAGACCGTTTGCCGAAACGACTATTGGTACAATAATGGTTGTTTCCACATCCTACATGACGGTAACCTCGTGAGCCAAGTCAATGTACTTACTGAGCTTGTCCTTCTCGGCTTTCACGAGGTTCTCATCATGAGGTATGGTGATATCAACCAGTATTGCCCGGCGCTGGGATCGGTCGACCACCACGTTATCAGGCTTATTGGCGACAATAGTCCTGTCCGTAATGATAGAGCGATCCCAGTAGAGCGTTGCATGACCATTTTCGAGTACTGGCGCAGGTGCGTATTTATAGTACGGCACCTCCGATTCAATAAGGCAATATCCAAGAGCAAGTTGCTGGTGAATTATTTTGACTACTTGGTTGTGTCTGTGCAAATACTCTCCGTTAGCAAGATGAGAGCAACCAGAAATAATATGTCGGAGTGATTCTCCTGGACGGCGGCATGCCCGACAGATGTCGACCGTATATATTATTATTATTATTATTATTACTAACGTGATAGAATGTATGTATGTATGTGTTACATGGTAATTATTATAGGTATTAATTAGTAAAATATTAATTTGCAAAATAAATTGTCGTCGTTGGCGTACAGGGCCGCCATTGCTTGTCGGTTATAGCCGACTGGGGCTTTCAAAAGGTCTTATTACTTGTTACTTATTGAAAAGCACTTTTCTTAAGTTTATTTTGAATAAAAATAAATTGATTATGACCATGACTACTTCTAAAGGCATATGTGCAGCGACTGCGGCAAACGGTTCGCGAACAAAACACGTCTAAAAGACCACGTGAACTGGGAACATCTTAAGAACTTCGTGCATACATGCAATACATGCCAGAAGGTACGTTTTTCAACTGGGACAGTATGGGACAGTCCGAAACCTTATGAGATACAGAGAAACTGCCTCTCACGCCATTCTACAAATGTATTGATATGACATAAAATACAATAATTATTTGATGAGCTCAGCGGTTAGCGGTTACAAAATTAACACATGACGAAATCGTCCTACCTTCGAGGGCACGTAAAAGAACCTTAAGAACCTTTAGAAGTCTTTTGTGAAAACAGTTTTAGTAAATGAAAACTGTTTAAGTCAAGTGTGAGCTGTGCATAAAAGTTACTTAACTTGTTTAAATATTCTTCTATTGGTGTCAGAGGGCCTAGTGTGAGTTTCATTCGTCATTCGATCACGTTAACGAAAACGAAAATTTGTATGGCAAAGTTTTAACTCTTCTCGTATTTATAAAATTTGTAAAATACAGTGAAAAAATGAAACGCTCACCCGACCCAGCCAGGAATTGAACCTGGGTCTTCCGCGATCCGGGCGGCTACACTGACCGCTATGCTAGCGGGACGGCTGACGTAAGCGCTGAATTTTGTCACTGCTTTTTAATTTTTGAGTGCTAACAGCGGCACAGTGCGCCATCTATCCAACGGTCATTGCAACCGATGGCCATGCGGATTCACCTTTGCAGATGAAATACCACAAATTTGATAACACAATGTAGGTAGGTAAAAAGCGGTGACAAAATTCAGCGCTTACGTCAGCCGTCTCGCTAGCATAGCGGTCAGTGCAGCCGCCCGGATTGCGGAAGACCCAGGTTCAATTCCTGGCTGGGTCGGGTGGGCGTTTAATTTTTTCACTGTATTTTATAAATTTTATAAATACGCAGCAAGATTAAGGCCGTTCTAAACACCTATTGCATTAGTTTTATTAACCTATAGGTACAGATTATGTATTATATGAGAAAACATTAGAAATTGTAAACAATATTCAGTATTCAAACTTGTTAGCAAGTTAGCAAGCATGTTGTGATTTACCAGACGAACCCATTCGATCTAAACTGCTTCGAACTATGAGTATAAATAAAAAAAAATACCCCAGATCATCTCCATCAGGCGGAGTACCCAGCAAGCTAGAAGCATTCGCTGGTTAAGTTTTAAATTAGTCCTCACTTTGATTTGAATCTCTTGGAACGCAACGAGTCGTAGGTACTCATGCAAAGAAATACACTTCATCAATTCCATCAATACTTGTTCATACCCGATGCTTCAGTATTTAAATTAAATTTGACTTTGATTTCAGTAATTAAATTATATTTGACCAACTTCTGCTGCTCAGAATGTTTTCGTCCTGTATAATGAAAAAATCCCAACATATGACTTAACATTCTATGCCAAATTGTTTTCACAAAAAAAGACATGATGGTTTCTATGACAGTTTCTATGTATCTCTAATGGTTTCGGACTTTCTCTTTCTCATACGGCCAAGGTAACGGTTACAGATATTCAAAACTATATATTTTTTTTGTAACAGGTATTCAAAAGTCACACGTCTCTTTACCTTCACAAGCAAGTGGTCCATAAGAAGAATAGCGCGGAACATCTCTGCGACCACTGCGGAAAACACTTTCCGGTGAGCTATCTTATCTTATCTTATCTTATCTTATCTTATCTTAGTTAGTTACCGACCGTGTCCAACTGAGCCACAGATCTCTTTCAACTGTACCACTAAACTTCTAACTATGTCTCTGAGCTCGTCCAACTGAGCCACAGATCTCTCCAACCGAGCCACTAGACCTTCAACTGAGTTACTGAGCTTGTCCAACTGAGCCACAGATATCTTTAACTGAGCCACTAAAGTTCCAATTAAGTTACCGAGCTCGTCCAACTGAGCCACTTAGATTCCAACTGAGTTACCAAGGTCGCCCAACTGAGCCACAGACCTCTTCAATTGAGCCACGTAACTTACAATTGAGCCGCAGATCCCAATTAACTGAGCCACGCAACTTTCAACTGAGTTACTGAGCTCGTTCAACTGGGCTGCAGATATCTTCAGTTGAGCCACATATTTCTTTCAAATGAGCCACGAAACTTACGGTATAACAGTTAAGTGTAAGGTCAAGGTTAATCGAGTCTGATGTCAAAATCAGTTGAATCTGAGGTTAGTCAGTTAAGTCTGGGGTTGAGGTCAGTTGATTACAAAGTCAAGGTCAGTTTAGTCCAAGGTCGAGGTCAGTTAATAGTCAAAGAAAAATCACTAGGCTTACTCTGGCGGAGCACTTCTGCGTCAAGGAGGGGCAGGACATGCTGCTGGTTTTCGACAACATAATCCAGTTCACGCAAACTGGCTCCGAGGTCAAAGTCGGTTTGGTCTTAGGTTGAAGTCACTTTCGAGGCCGAGTTCGAGGTCAGTTGAACACAAAGTTGAGGTTAGTGTAATCTGAGGTTAAAGACATTCGCGGCTGAGGTCGAGGTCAGTTAAGTCTAGGGTCATGGTCAGTTGTGTCTGGTGTTGAGGTCACTAGATTTCAAGGTCAAGGTCAGTTGAGTCTGAGTCTGCCAAAGACTGTTGGCAGATAAAGATCGCTCACTGGACTCACGCTGACGGAGCACTTCTGCGATAAGGAGAGCCACTAGACTTTCAATTAAGTGACAGAGCTCGTCCAACTGAGCCACAGATCTCTTCAACTAAGCCACGAAACATCCAACAGAGTTACCGAGGTTGTCAAACTGAGCCACCAAACATTTAACGCTCTCAACTGAGCCGACCTTGTGGTAGATTCCGTAGATTAGTTCAAACAAAATGTAAATGAGTGCCTATCAAGGCTTTTATTGAATAAATTTATTTTTTTCATTTTTGAACAAAAACCATAGCTGTTAAAGAAATATAAATGATTTGACTTTTGAATAAATATTTATTTCTACCAGAATCGCGCGAAGCTTCGCAGCCACGTGGTGGCGCTCCACTCGGGCTCCGCCCCGTTTGCGTGCGCTCGCTGCCCGGCGCGCTTCAGCTGGCGATCGTGTTTGTCAAGGCATTCTAGGAGGGTGCACAGACAGGATGCGGCTTGAAGAGACACTCTGAGAGATTTTAAAATATGGCGAAGACTTTGATGGAAATGTGAAGCCCTTAGCCTAACAAAGGGATCTATCTCATGCAGCCTAGTTACTAGCAGAAAGAGGAATAGTGAAGAGATTATTGTATTTATTTTTATTAACTTGCGGCGAACGTAATTTTGTGTAAGTGCTGTAAATTCTTCTCAATATTATAAAAAAAATAAAAAATGATTTGTATCGTTTGATGGACTGTGTTCTAATGATCTCACATTAAACATAATTTACGATTAAGTATTTTTATATTTAAAATGATTGTATGTAGTTCAGGACTTCTTGGCGGGAAAGTGAAGAGTCATGTCTGCGGTTTTGTTTTATTTTCTAAAATTTGTGTTATGTCGAATATCAATGTGTATTATTAACCGTTAAGTGTTCGTGAGTGTGCATGAGTGTTGGCAAATGAAATAAAACAGCGTAACGTCGCTTTTTCGCAAATTCTCTCAAGAAGTCTGCGTGAGGACTTAGTAAAGCCCCACATCTTTACTGCGATACTCGAGGGGTTGGGGGGTATATCATTTCTCACTTCTCATTTTTATTATCATTCATCATCATCATACTGACTGGAAGGAAATATTGTATATTTATGTATTACTTGTAAGAAAAATTACTTTGACACTGGCTAAATGTGCTAATCGCACGAAGCCATCAACTAAAAGAAAGAAAAGTATGTAGTTCATTCAATTTTTTTTCTAAAATTTACGCAATCGCCAATCAACCAGTAACCACTGAAACGTGAAAAAGAATAAAAAAAGTGTTGAAAAGATTTCCACATCATTAGAAGTAGGGGCCAGTTATGCAACGCGTAACAGAAAGGTGTGGTCAAAATTAATAGATCCAAAGTGTAACCGATCTAGTTCTTGTATGCAGAGTTACAGGGACATAATTATTAACTTTATGTTATGCAATTTTTAATTAAATATTGTCTAAAATGTTTTTGTTTTGTTTATATAAATTTTTAACGCAAATTTTGTTGCGAAACAAATTACAAAAACACAAATGTTGAAAAAATTTCCATTTTTTTTTTAATATTATCTATTTTGACGTCGCATCAAAATAAACAAGTCACAGCCCTAATGGTTTAGTAACCTTTTTTTTTTTTTTTTTGCCCAGGAAATATCTGCACGCAGATTCCGTAGATCCGGGGATTGCCTTGTCCTTTTTCTAAAAAAGGATTAAGACAGACCCGGTAAAAAACCTGGGGTTCGCCTTTAGCCTTAAAAAAAGCTGCGAAGGCTGCCGGAACGCACGCCCCCCGATGGTCGAGGGGCGCAAGGTTTAGTAACCTCTGTGTGCTTACATTTATAATTACTGTTAGTTGGTTATCCGCGACAGTAAGTTCATATGCGGAGACGGTAGAAGGCAGGCCCGACTAACCGGAGCCTTGACAGGGCACTATGCCACAAAACAAATGCTCCACAGAATGCACATTTCAACAAATAGTTTGTGTAGGGCGTGTGGAGAGGAAACGGCGTCAATGCAGCACCTACTGTGCGACTGTGACTCTCTGGCTAGGAAAACAATGAGACTCCTGGGGTCGGCCCATCCGAAACCGGAGGACTTCAGGCTCTTCGCCCTTAAGGACGTTGCCAAACTTATGGCATCTATCTTTACAGAGGAAGAAGAGTGAAAGGATGGGGTTGCACAAAAGATCCCGATGGGTCGAAGTGTTACTGCAAGAGAGAAACCTCAGCAGGCCCCACTAAGATAAGATAAGATAAGATATGCACGCCTGACGCGTATGAATTCACTAATATAAATATTGGATTTACAATTGCATGTCAAATTAAAGTTAATAATTGTCTTAGTAACAACACATATACAAGATCTTGATCGGATTCGTTTTGACCACACCTTTCTGTTACACGTTGTAGATTTACTTTAGCAATAATTGGATACAAAACTATCCTTTGATTAAAATAACCTATTAATTAACAAGAACACAATGTTGAAAAAAAATTTTTTTTCAACATTAATTTGTTTCGCAACAAAATTTGCGTTAAAATTATATAAACAAAAACAAAAACATTTTATAAATAGCTTGCCTACTTCTTAACTGATCTTTAGTATTTGTAAAAATATTATGATCGGGTGTTAATGACGGTAGTTGTTGACATTGAATGGGTGCCTTTGGCTTTCAAAGTAAAAAGTAAATAGTGTTGAATAATTTCGGCGGGCTGGTTAGAACCACGATAGCTCAATTGGAAGAGCACCTGACCCGGTATGTCAGAAGGGTGCAGGTTCAAATCCTGCTCGGAATTTTTTTCAACATTGTGTTCTTGTAACCTATTAATAATTATTATAATATTTCTAGGCAGGCATGTTCCATCCTCGACCGCACCGTCACATAACATCAGGTGAGGTGTGGCCAAATGGCTGCCTATAACCAATATTAAAAAAAAAACTCGATTTGATATTTTGCATTGTAGTGGCACCATACTTCGACACAGTTTTCGTCGCCAAAAAAAAAATAGATTTTCAAGTGGATGACCTTTAGGCAGTAGGTGGTCTGTATTCATTTGTTGCTAAGAACTAAAATCAGTTCATCATCATCGTCATCAGCTCATTTTATGTCCCCACTGCTGGGGCACGAGCCTTCCCTATGGATGGATAGGGACTACAAGCCATAAACCAGCACGCGGGCCCAGTGCGGGCGGTGGTTGATAACGACTGCTAATGCAGTCGGGACCAACGGCTTAACGTGCCTTCCGAAGCACGGAGAAGTTAGAGATTTTTGGTAACCCATCCATTGACTGGCCTTTGCGAAAGTTGCTTTACTTCAGCAATCGCAGATCGAGCGTGTCAATCACTACGTACGTTATCGAGCTTCCAAAAAATCAGTTGGTCAGCAACTATTTTTAATGATTAAAAAAAAAAAGTCGATCATTGGTTCTTGTCGAAGACTGGTACCACTACCCTTCCATTTTAAAGTTTTTTATTTTTTGTTTTGTAAACAATTTGAAATAAAACAGTATTATTGCGTGTAGCTATATAAAAGTATGTTTTAGGAGAAATATATTTATTAATGAACAATTTTTATACGAATAAATTTACTATTTGTCAGTATACATCGTTTTTTCATTTACAAATATAATTATGACCTTGCACACTCAGTGTCAAAGTGATCTGTGCATTTAATCCTATCCCTACCCTTGGTAGAGTTTTTTTGTGGAATGATATATATTTTTTGTATAAAATTAGTTCTTTTTTCACTACTCGAAATTTTTTGTAAATTACTTAATTTACAAAAAATTTCGAGTAGTGAAAAAAGAACACTTAACACAGTAGTGAGAAAAGGACACTTGTCCTAACTACCAAAATATCTAAACTTTTGACAAAAAACAACCTAATGTCAATAAAAGACGAGTACACTTTTGATTGTCGCCGAGAACATAATATATATTAGCGTATTATTAATCTTATTATTATATTGTTTTTGTTTCTAATTAATTAATTTGTTATAAATATTTAATGTAATTAACTTTTTTTTTTTGTTTTTATAAAAAGTTTAATTGGTAATTATATTTGCATGCCAGTTGTAACTTGGTGAAACATGTTTGTACTCATAATGAATATTATTGTCATCTTATTTACCATGTTTGAAGCAAATAAGGAATTTATTTATTTATTTATTTAAAAGTGCATCATTAAACTTTACGCAAATTTTGTAGCGAACAAATTACAATTTGAATGAAGACAAAATTCCCCGAGTGGGATTTGAACCCGCACCCTATTACATGCCGGGTCAGGTGTACTACCAACTATGCTATCGTGACTGAATCCAACTCGCGTTGATCAACACTATCTATTAATTTGCGTAAAATTATTTATAACCATAAACATACACATAGCTTGCCTAATTCTTAACTGATCTTTAAATTTTTATAAATTATTAAGATCGGATGTTGATGACGTAGTTGTCGACATTGAATAGGGATCCTTTGGCTTGCAGAGTAAGAGAAGATAGTGTTGATTAATTTCGGCGAGTTGGTTAGAGCCACGATAGCATAGTCGGTAGTGCACCTGACCCGGCATGTCATGGGGTGCGGGTTCGAATCCCGCTCGTGGATTTTTTTCAAAACTTTGTCTTTTTTCAAAGTGGAACTTTAGATGCAGAAACTAACAACTTTTAAAAAGTTTTCGCTAAAGGTTTCAAGTTGCAGCAACAGTTTACGGTTGCCGCAATCCTAAATAAACTTTTCTGGGTGCCAAGTGCGAGTTTCGTTCGCTATTCGATCACGTTGACGAAAACGAGAATTTTTATGGCAAAATGTTAACTCTTCACGTATGCCGCCGGGAGGCGCTGCTTCAATGCCATACTAATTTTCGTTATCGTAAACGTGATCGAATGAATACCGATAGGGAACAAAAGACACACTAGGCACCCAGAACCATAGTCAACATTCAGTGTTTGCCAGTTGGGAGTCGAGAACCTTGTCTTTACAATTTTCAATTTTGTTAAGCGATGATAAAGCCAATGGTGGAAGCGCACTTCACCCGGGATCCTCAACTAAGGTACTGGCTATCTCATGTCTAGCTGCCGGAACAGAACAATGCTACAAACATTTATGTTATGGCGACATATTTTAGATAAGATGATGGTAGCTAGCCATGCGGACAAACAAGACGTACCACCTACTAGAGTTGCTATGTCTGCGCAGTAGTATCTTTAGATAGAAACAGTTATTTGCGAGTTGCCTGTTGCCGCAACACGGAACTCATAGTGGTTCTGATTTCGGAACGCCACATGCGCGCGTGGTGGTTTACGGCCCGTTCTGCATGTAGTGTAACCATCCATAGAGAAGGTTCGTGCCCCAGCAGTGGGAACAATGAGCAGGTGATGATGACCTGGGTTTGTGATCACCTGATTCGTCTGCCAACTCGATCCATTGGCCCTTCGGAGAGACGTTGCGTCTCTGTATATTTGACCGCCTTTGTCATGGGGAGTGCTCTGAGGAATTGTTCGGTTTGATCCCTGCCGCTGATTTCCTGCACCGCACCGCACGCAATCGACTGTCTTTCCATCCTCACCATCTTGATGGATGGCGGTCTACTACTGTGCGTTTCTCGTGCATATTTTTTTACCACGAACAGTGCTGTGGAACCAGCTCTCGGCGGCGGTATTGCCGGACCATTACGACTTAGGGATCTTCAAGAAACGAGCCTATTCCTACCGTAAAGGCCGGCAACGCATCTGCGATTCTTCTGGTTTTGTGGGTGTCCATGGGCGGCGGTGATTGCTTCCCATCAGGTGACCCGCCTGCTCGTTTGCCTCCTTTTAATATTAAAAAAAAACAATCTGACAACTTTATTTAAATGAAGGAGGTTTTTGCGTAGTAGTAGGAAAGTGTCACACATCTCATCATCACTTGCTTATTTTATTATCCCACTGCTGGGGCACGAGCCGACCCCATGGATGGATAGGGAGAACCACCCCGCGGGGTCGCGGGCCCAGTGCGGTGCGGTGGTTGTTAACGACAGCTAATGCACCCGGGACCAACGTTTACGGCTTTACGTTCCTTCCGAAGCATGAACGAGCTCGAGATAATAAATTTTTTGTCACCCATCCGATGACCGGCCATTGCGAAAGTTGCTTAACCTTAGCAATCGCACACCTTAGAAACCACTGCGTCATCGAGCTCCTCTAACAGGACAGTATACCTATAGGCTATTTACTACTTAGGTATATTATTCATTTCTACTACGATTTATTTTGTTTATTCACCGACCCGGACACTCGGTATTGTGATAGTTGCTTAGCTGGCACGATTGCAACCCGACTACGCCATTTTGGAAAGATTTTATTACGTACCTAAATAAAAAGCTATTTTACGACATTGTAAAAAATAAACATTTATTTTATAACTTTCGTAGGTACTTATTTATAAGTGGTTGTTATTTTTCTATAGATGGAATATAATCGAGAAAAACATGTTTATATTTCTACTGTTACCTTTAATAATAGGTAAGTTTTAAAATATGTTTCAATCATTTCTTTGCCACCCTTCGATCAATTATGTTAGTTTCCCGATGAGCGCTGTAAAAACGGTACGCGACTAAATGGGGGCACGGAGCCACAATGACGTTTGTGGCGATGACAGTCAATATTAAGTACTTACAATTATAATTTAATCTTTATTTTTAAGACTTAAAAAAGGTTCACAGTAAACTGTAGTTGTTGATGCTATCCGATGTTTTTTCAGATTTTGTTATTCGAAATTAAATGTTGGTATAGGTAAGAGCTAACAGGACCACTTTTCGATACGAATTTTTGGTCCGGATCAAATGATCCGGATAATAAAATATAAAATAATGATAAATATCTAGTAGGTACACACGCCTGCAGATCAACCTATCCAAAACTGTAAATTTTCTTCAATACATTGTCGACCATTGAGGAAATTTGACAGTTTGTTGTAGGTTGATGTGCTGGCGTCTGTACATAATTGATCGAAGGTTGCACATCGAAAAAATAAATGCTCTCCCAGCATACGTATTCCCCTCCTTGTTGTAGGACAACATGGGGTCCTTTAAACGAGGTGTCTCATTGCAACTTGCGGGTCGGCAAGGTGAGGACTGTTAGTAGTGAGCCACAATCCTGCTCCACTAGCTGTGGAGCATCTGGACTACATGAGTAAATACCCGAACAGTCCAAGCTTCTTTAGAAAGCGCGCTGCGTCAGTTATTAACACTACTATTAGCACGTTTATTTATGTATGCGTGACCTCTCACCGACGACGGGTTCACGTACTCGCCGCGAACCGGTTTACTCCGGCACAGCCAGCGGACAATCTCACACGCGTTGTTTCGTGTTGTGAACTGTCATCGCTTGGCGCTCATAAAATATTGTAATTAATTGAGGTTTTGTTATATTTGATTTAAATAAGAGTGGTTTACTGTAAAATATTAATTACTGTACAGTGTGTATGAACAATGCCAGAAATATAAAAAATATTGCCTATTTCACGTAGTTTCGCAAACACTTAAATATTGGCACTGAAATCTTAGAACGTGTATACGTGTGTGTGTGTGTGTATACGTGCAAAGCCAAAGACTTTCTCAAATCGTGTGAAAAGAAGAACCTTCGGAGGTTTTCAAAAGGGAACGGCATCACTAGTGCGTGTCTCCGTGCCCTACTAGATTCTCCGAGGGGTTCGGATCGGATCGGGGAGGTTTACATGATCGAATGATGAATAGGCATATGGTGAAAACAATTTCTGACACTAATTATATTATATGCAAAGCTCGAAAGGATACTAATTATCAATGACATTTACCTATCATGATAATAATTACGATAATAACATCTGGATAATGCCACTTGGCCCGACAGAGGGCTATAAAACCTCTAACAGTATTATATAGATAGAGTAATTATTAACGGGATTCTTACCATGTCTATTATTTGTGAGTATCCGATATTTCGGCACAGTTGCATGCGCCATGACCACGGAATTACGGATTGAGTAATACTCACAAATAATAAACATGGTAACAATCCCGTTAATAATTATTCTATTGCAAGTGACCATGATAGTTTAAATAGTTATATTATATAGATGTACCCTAATATAATACCTTAAGAGGTTTACAACAACACACAAACGCCTGGTCGGGATTAATATGATAATATCCAAAAAATGAGAAATTTTTTGGCCCTAGCAGTGGAGCACGATTTCTTCAACGCTAACTCTCGCAAGAACCAAAGTGTAGATCTAGATGTGTAGATTCTACATAATATAATCAAGAGACTTAGTAAACGGGGCATAAACCAACACGCGTTTAGTTGGTTGATAACGACTGCTAATGCAGCCGGGACCAACGGCTTTACGTGCCTTCCGAAGCAAGGAGGAGCTCGAAATGATACAAAAAATATATTATATACCTAAAAATAATGATAGATGTTCTATTTCAGATTCGGTGATATGCAATAACCCCAAAAGCGTGAATTTGGAATTTGAAACGTCAATTCACTTGGACCCCACAGACCTATTGCAACCCAAAACTTACTTAAGGACAGCACAAGATGTGTGGGATAGTCTACGAGATTCACTTACACTACGATCAAATGACAATGAAAATGTTGCAATACTGCCGGAAGCATTTAAAAATGTTCTCAACAGTAAATATTTTCTAAGGACAGCCACAAAGTTTTGGAATACCTTTAATACCAAATTTGGTACGGAAAAACTTCTTATTAGGAATGGGGATGATAGAGAACGCAACAATATCGGGGATATACTGAAGAATAAGTTAATATTGAGAACCGCTCAGAACATTTGGAACTCGTTAAAAAATACTATTGGTTCTACAAGTAATGGCGAAACGGCGAGCGGCAGTCCAAATTTATTGCGAACAGCGCAAAGTTTTTGGGATAAGTTTCATATGAAATATGCACTGAGACACAGTAATAAAGGAGATGGTGAAAGCGTTGGTTTGGCAGACGTACTAGACGGTAGTAACTTTCTAAGATCTACCCATAACGTAATTAAGTCACTCCAAAATGCTATACTACCGACAATAGGTGACAGACCAGAAATAAAAATCCAAACACTGAATGATGATGAAACCACTGATAATGACAGAGTATTTACAAAGTTCCTCCTAGATTTAGGCATGGTGCTATTGAAATATGACAATAACGCCCTAAAGGATTTGATTAACGTTCTACACAAAGAAGCGAGACGTTATTACAAGAACGGACCGTTCAACCCGGTGCTTTTTAATCCGAAACTAAAAGATTTGGTCATGAAAACATTAAGGGAATGGGCGATGAACGAACCGGCCGAATTGAAAGCGAAATCTAAACATTTCATGTCGCATACAAAGAACTCACTCAAATCGCATTTTGTGAAAACGATGAACCAATTCTTCAATGCCAGGGACTCGGAGGAACTGGACAGTATAATAAACAGACTTGGTAAAAACTCTAAGCAAGCAAACAAAGCGGAGCTAACGGATATAGTTAAAGATGCCTTAAGAGTCCTGATGTTGGATAAGTACGATAATATGAATGAGAAGACAAAAGCCAAATTCGGTAATAAATTGATCAAAATGTCCGAAAAAATATCACAGAGCGAAGTGGATGTGCTAAATGTTTTCAAGAAAGCTGTTGATCACACTTTCCGACGATTGATGCAGGAGTTGATAGCTAACCACTCCTTCGCTGACAACTCTCAATCCTCACAAAATCCTCTGAATGACACAGCTCCTGTTGAAATAAACAGTTCAGCTATCCCTCCAATTAAGAACCCGACACAACAGAAAGATCAGAATAAAACAATTGTTACTGAAATGAATATACATGATGGGGCAGAAAAGTTCGTAAAGAGTATGACTAGCAAACCAGAGAAATCACACTCAACACCTTATGTAGAATTCTATTGATACCGTAATCATCATACCTGTAGATAAGGGTTTCTTCAAGTGGGGTCCACGGATCCCTTAGGGGTCCGTACCACGTGTATCAGGGGTCCGCAGTAGCTCAGTAAACTCTTAACACATCAAAATGTGCAGTTAACTCAGCATTTCTAAGTTAAGCCTCGCACTCGCAGTGGCGATGGCGCATCATCGTCGTCACGCACGTCACAAGCAGCATCCTTCTCATTAACTTAGTAGTAAGTAAAACTACCAATAAAAGAGTTTTCTTTTCCTAAAATAATCTGTGAAAGAGGTCCGCGGAATTGTTTAAATTGTGAAAGTGGTCCGTGACTGCAAAATGTTTAAGAAACCCTGCTGTAGATGATACATCATAGATAAATAAAAATATTTATATTATATTGTTATTTGTTATGAAGTTGTGGCGGCGTCACCTACCGCATACGCCGCACATTAATCGACACGAAGCAAACACCTTCTCAACCGTGTCAACAGATGGCGACACAAACGCATACCAACGACGACGTTGCCATACTACGACGTACTACGACGTTACTACTAGTATGGGAAGCCTGCATCGCGGTAGCGAAGTTTCACCATCTCCTTCGCTATATATAGCACCTCCAACTAACATCCGTTCGACCTCGGTCCCCGAGCTATACCACCCAGCTCGGAGGAAGATCTTCCCTTTGGCCTTCCTCAATGTGGCATTTTCCCTACCATGGGCTTCCTACAAAGTCAATATTTATTTGTTTATTGATACACAAAACAGAGTATTGAAGTGAAACAACTTTTACGGATCTACTCGCGTTTATTTTACACATTAGTAGATCCGTAAAAGTTGTTTCATTTCAATGTGTAGTGTTCCCGTAAACTTTAGAAAACAAAACAGAATACCTACAGTTATTTTAAACAAAATAAATTGAGGTTACAGAAGTGTTCTAGACTATATCCCAAAGCATGTGTACACAATATTATGGTTATTACAAAAGCAGAATATTCAAATAAAATAAAATTAAAAAAATATAATTTAATGAAACGCTGGGGTGCTAGGCACCACCAGTTCCAGAAAAGAAAAAAAAATTATAGAGGTTAATCTGGTGGTTTATGGCCCGTTCTCCCTATCCATCCATAGGGAAGGCTCGTGCCCCAGCAGTAGGGACATAAAAATAAGCTGATTATGGTGGTGAATACAGACCACCTGCTTCTTAGCGGTCATCTAGTCTGTTCGCCAAGAAAACACTTAATTTACTTTTACTTAATAATATTAATTTATTGGTTAAACGTAATTATTTATTATAAAAAAAGTTTGGAACACGTGGCTGCCAGGGGAAGCACGTGTGCTTACCCTGGCATTGGGTCATCCATCTAATCCAATCTATCGAATCAAAGACAGAATCCACATTCATAACCAACGGAACGAACGAACTTATTATCCCGAGTTCCTATGGCCATCTTCCAGCTCCATCATCAGACCCTGGTTACCATCTAGCACCAAAGTACTCGTCAAGACGGATCAAACGAGCCCAAATTCGATGGGGTTGTGTCTTTAATTACCGAGTTCCTGTGGCCATCTTCCAGCTCCATCATCATACCCTGGTCTAGCACCAAAGTACTCGTCAAGACGAATCATATTATGAGCCCAAACTCGATGGGGTTGTGACGTTTAACTACCGAGTTCCTATGGCCATCATCAGATCAGCTCCATATCATAATAATTTTGCATTGTCATCCGATTTACACATGCATGCAAAATTTCAGCTCAATCGGTAACCGGGAAGTGGATCAAATTTAACTTGCAAGATTTGATCACAAACAAACATTGAGACAGGTGAAACTAAATAAAAGCTTGTAATAAAATAAGATAAATAAAATAAAAAATAAATTAACTTTTGGAACGGTTAAATTTATTACATCTGTACAAATAATATACTTAGTTACACCAACGAGTACCAGTTATTGAGACAGATAAAAATATACATATATTTTACGAAATTTTGTTTTCAAATTACAAAATTGAAAAAAGGGTTAAACTTTTTTTTTACGAACGGCATTCGAACGCGCACCCATGACGTACCGGTCTATGCTATCGTGGCTGTCTGACCCGCCGAAATTTATTTACAATATCAGCAGTTACTTTGTAAGTTAAAGGAGCCTTATTCAATGTCGACAACTACTTCATCAACATCCGATCTTTATATTTTTAAAATGTTTTATTTTACAAAAACACAAATGTTGAAAAAATTTCCACGAGCAGGATTTGAACCTGCACCCTTCTGACCTTCTCAACTGATCTTTAGTATTTGTAAAAATATTATGATTAGATGTTAATGACGGTAGTTGTTGACATTGACTGCCCGGAATTGGTGGCTCAAGTGGTGAGACTATCCGTTCCCGAAGTACCCAGATACTCTCTAAGACCCCGTAGTCACACCCTACTAGCTGTGCCCCGGGCGCGCACTGTGGCACACACTAACTCTCCTCTCATTCGAGCATTAAAATTGTTAAATGAGCTGGTATCATCACCATTGTGCGATCTGTTTGCTGACAGATGGAGTGAAGTGTGCAGAGAGTGTCTGAGGTATTGTGAGATGATTGATGGTGTCGGAAATAGTACTATTTGTAAGTTAAGTAATACTTTATTAATATTATTATTGTTTGTAATTTTCTTTTTTCTTTTGAAACTTGAACTTATCTCTTTTTGTATAACATAGCGTATTGGTGTCACACTGTGATGTTATGTTATTATTTTACATAAATAAATAAATAAATAAATAAATAATTGAATTGGCGTAAATCATAAAGAAGACAAACGAAACATATAAATATGTTTTAAAATAATTTTAACACATATTTCTTAATTAAATAATTAATCCTTTTGAACAATTCAGTATCTCATACAAACTTTCAATTTCAATATTTCTTAAACCGATCAGTAAAACTGAAACAATGAATTAATAGTGGTATATAAATAAAATGCAATTATATAAAATTTCAATGTTGTCTATCTGTCAATATCGCTGTATTCTTAAGCATAGAAAGTTTTATTAATTTAATAAACTACCGAAATGAAAGTGTCTGCGGGTGCGGAGCGTCTTAAGCACGATACTTTTTTTTTTGATGGTTTCGTGCGGTTTGCGCATAGCCAATGTCAAAGTTAGGAGAACGATACTTATTACTTTAAAACGTTCGTGTTACCCTTCAAAAACTTCTGACCTTCTCAACTGATCTTTAGTATTTGTAAAAATATTATGATTAGATGTTAATGACGGTAGTTGTTGACATTGAATTGGCGCCTTTGGCTTTCAAAGTAAAAAAGTAAATAGTGTTGAATAATTTCGGCGGGTTGGTTAGAACCACGATAGCTCAATTGGAAGAGCACCTGACCCGGTATGTCAGAAGGGTGCAGGTTCAGCTTCAGTCCGGTTCAGCCCGGTGAAGCTGAAAATGCCGTAGAGGCAATCAGCAATTTCTCTCAAAAAAAAAAAAAACTTAGTTCCCTTGTAACTATATTTGTGTCCTGCTTGGAGCTGCATCGCCACTGTTTTTATTAACCAAAGTCAAATATTCTTTGACAACTTTTCTCCTTACTGCACTACTTCGAACTCTCAATTTCCAAAATTATCGCATCATTTTCCAGCGTAAAAGCAACAAAATACACAATAATTACGGTCGCATTGATCGATCTCTATGCGTGAACATAAATGGCTGCGTTTGTGGGTTCAAACACTTTTAACGTGTCTCGCATTGATTCTTTTAGCTGTAAAATATTTCAAAGATGCACTGATAAAAGGTAAACGACATTAATTGGGTACACAAATATTAGCACTCTTGGGATTAGTATTGCATCATGTGAATTATGTGATCATAGGACTGCTTAACATATTGGAAATTAACGTAAAATACAGCCTAAAGTGTTAAAAAGCATCATCAAATCATTATATAGTTGTTAACTTTACAAAAAAAAACATTAACTTTCTTATAATTATCCCTTTATATGGGTACACAAAGACGTTCTTATACAGTCAATGACATTAATATGATTCACTTTGACACTTAAATACTGCCAACGATGTATCTTACTCCTAGTATAATGCTTTTGTAGAAGGGACTATAAGAGCGTACAAACATACCCTACTTACGCCAAAAGTTTTACTAGGGTTATATTTTCCCCCATTAAACGGCCTTTTTACAGTCTTAAGTGTTTATATGTCCTATTAAACAGCGAAAAGTTCAAGAGTGTATCGAAATAACTCTCTACAAATGACATAAGTTCAAAAAAAGACAATGTGGCTAATTGTAACGCTTCTGTGTTTATTGGGTGATACAGTTTTCCGAGTGCCCCGAAACATTTACCTATCTTATTACGGACGTGGTGCTCAAACCTTAAATTTTCGTCAATTAATAATCCGAGATTGCGCACACAACCCTCGCTAGGTACTATAGTGTCGCACACCTTAATAACCGGGCTGGCATTTTTTATTTTCTGTACCTGATTTTTTGTCCCAAGCGTTATGGTGACACTTTTCTTCGGGTTTATAACAAGACCGTGTCTCAAGGACCAATCCATAATGGCATCTAAGTGAGTGCCGAGTGTGAGCTGGAACACATTTTTTAGTTATGACTTTTTTTTACATAAGTTTATACTCACTGTGTTCTAATAAATGTACTTTATTTGATTTATTTTTTTTCATTTAAAAAAAATATTAAAAATTATATTATGAATTACAAAAATTAATTCCAGAATATTAAACGTATAAATTAAATCACGTAACAGTTCCTTAAATCATTGACCTATTTTTATAATTAATCTGAGCATGAATTTCTGTAACCTAAAAAGTTATAGATAAGTAAACAAAATAGTGACTTCATACTGCGTCACGTGCAAAAACCAGTTACGTAATTGCCATCAAAATGTTTAATAGGCTACATGATGACATGAAGGTGATGCCAATAACTGTGTTTAAGGAAAAACTAAAGAAATGACTAATTGCTAACTGCTTTTATTCTTACATACTACTGACACTTTAGCCCTCAGCTCTTTAGATCATTACTGTAACTCGGGTCTTTCCCTTACTATTGTATAGTTTTTAAATTTTTAAAGGTAGCAATAGAAACGTTACTTGGGTGGAATTTTCACCGGTAAGTTAATTAGCCGCTCTACGAAGATTGTCTTAGTAAAGCGCACTAGGTAACAAAAAAACGTGACGGTTCTTGACAACTTACCAACCTGCATAACCGCTACAATTTTAGACTTTTTTTTACATTTTTGCGTACCAGCTTCTGGTGAAATATGTGAACGATATATATATATATATATATATATATATATAACTAACACCACTAATGTACCATATTTCAAGCGGAATAAAAAGTCTTTGTCTTCGTCTTTATAGTTTTATTCCTACACAAATGCTATGAAAAAACAGTTTTGACAGTTGCTGAAAATATTCTCAATTGACTAACCAGGGTGCCTAGTGTAAGTTTTGTTTACTATACGTATTCATTCGATTACGAAAACGAAAACGAAAACGTTTATTAGTATGGCATTGTAGCAGCGCCTCCTGGCGACATACGAAAAGAGTTAAGATTTTGCCTTACAAATTCTGAATGGTGAATGAAACTCACACTTGGCACTATGGCGTTGAACACTGGGTTGGGTCACTGTGTCAAACTGATGTGCTGACGTGTGTTTACAGATTAAGTAACACATAGTAAATCATAAAGAAGACGAACGAAACATATAAATATGTTTTAAAATTATTTTAACACATCGCTTATTTGCTACAAGGCCGTCATATTTCAAAATTGGCGATTTTTTTAGTTAACAATATAGTTATATAGACAAAATAGAGCTCCGTTTACTGTAAAAACGCCATTTCTCTAAACTCTATAGTAAGAGAGAGAGAGAGCAACTTTTCACAGTTGTGCTGTTATAGCACTGTCTCTTTCGTTCTGACTGACTCGCGGCAACAACGACATTATTTAGTTGCGATGTAACAGTGCGAGCGGTATGTTGTACTTGTGCTCTTTAAAAACGTTATTTTTTAAGTACCAACGCTCTTACAGGTAAGTTAACTACAATTTCTTTTAATATTTTTTCAATAATAACGTGTTAAGTGTACATGTGTCTTTAATGCAGATAATATTTGAAAAAATCAGTACACGCATATTTCATTTTAAGACGATTTTGCAGAGAAAATCAACAACTATTAGAGTATTATTACCAATTATGACGATGTTGTCAACAAATAAAATGATGAATTAATATTACGAGAAAAACTATCTACACTTATGTCATTACACTTAAAAATAATTAGCGATATTTGTGGCAAAATATTGCAACATTTTGTGATAAATCGTTTAAGGCAATAATTCAAGACACGTTTTCTTACTTATGTATTTTTAATAATTTATAACTTTTTAGCATTTTAGGTGACAATGGAGTTCCCACGTGCTTCCAGAGGCAAACAAAATTTAGCAATGATTGACAATCATAATAACTCGCCCAATGAAGAGGTTACGTCCAATGAAACTAGTATATACAACTTTTATTTCTTTTCTAATTATAAATATTTTATCCTCAAGTATTTATAGAGAACTAACCTATATACAACTTTTCAGGCAGTGAAAAAGCTAATCAAATTACACATGAGATGAGATCTTTATCCAATGAGAGTAGTTCATCTTCCAGCTCGTCATCTGATTCGGATTCATCAGATGACACGTTAAAATTCATTATTCATTGTTATATATAACATATTATTCTTAAATTTCATATAATATTATATTTATATTTCTTTTACAGTGACTATAGTGACGATTCTGTCAAAGATCCAATGTACATTCCACCTGAAGAACTTCTTGAGAAGAATAGTGCTGAGTTAATAGAGACAATTGACTATTCAAATCCAGTACCATCTACTTCAACGGCAGATAAAACCAGGACTACTTCCAAACCCTCTCTTCAGCAGCGCAGTTCTGAGTTACCAGCTGAAGAAACAAATGAAAATTCGATTGCAAATAACAATTTTGATAGTACGATTCCATGTGAAACTTCATCAGAAAATAGATCCATAATTTCGTTTTCTGCAAGTCCGAAGGCAAAAGAAATGAAGCAAATTGGAACAGAAATGTAAAAAATGCTACGGAATTCTGGAAAAGTGTATGTAACTGCTAGCAAGAAAATAAAAGAAGAGAGAAAAATGAGGGAGCCATGCGGGGATAAATGTCGGTTAAAATGTCAATCTAAACTATCTGAAGATGAAAGGAAGTTATTATTTAAGAATTTCTGGTCATTAGGAGATAACAAAAAACAATGGGAATACCTTTCAAAAAGTATGACGATCATCACACCAAAATATCGTTACATTCGTGAAGAAGGGATTCGTTTTATAAGGTTGAAAAAGATAAGCCACGCGTATTAATTTACAAGAACTCTTACGGAGAAGAAGAATTTAAAAGAGCAGAAATTATCAGAAAGAAGAAAAGGATTAATGTAAACGTCAAGAAAGCTTATGATCGTAAACCAGGCATATCGTACAGAAAGAAAGCAGATTTGCTAGAATTGTTAAACAAAAACCTAATTCCACAGTTCTATGCTCCATTTTACAATTGTTTTAAGATATTGTTTTTACCGTTATTTTGAATTTTATGTTAATTTACTTTAAAAACGAATTTCATTATTGATACTTATTTTGTGGTAAAATTTTATCTTATAACTTAGTTCTCAAAAGTAAGTAAGTGAGAATTTAATTATGAATTTGTGATATTTTTTTCTATAAAGATAATTTTAAATAATGTGGAAGGGTTGGTTTATAAGACTGTTGGTTGGTTTATTAGATGTAAGTGCAATACCTTTTGTTGATTTTATAATTATAAAGATGTTAATGTGACTATGTTGTAATTCACTTTTGATTCCTATATTAATAAAAAACAATTTCAAAATCGACATATTTTGTAATTTTAACATTAAGTTTATCTTAAACTTAAAATATTTATTGAGAGTAACGTCATTAATCAAAATACTACAAAAATGTGTATATTATTTATCAGCAACAATGACATAAGTGTTTCCTTGCTGTGAAAAGACTATCACAGGATAGCATGTGTACTTTATACGCAAGTTTAAATACTTTAACACATAAGTATATCAATCATACAACATTATTTGTCTAAATAAGTTTTCTAAAAAATTAACGCTTACGGTATAATTTCAACTTGATACTTTAAAATTGGTCTCCTGTAAAATTATACTTTTTGATAAATGTCGACCTTGTTGCAAATGAGCGACATGTTTCTTAATTACATAATTAATCCTTTTAAACAATTCAGTATCTCGTACAAACTTTCAATTTCAATATTTCTTAAACCGATCAGTAAAACTGAAATAATGAATTAATAGTGGTATATAAATAAAATGCAATTATATAAAATTTCAATGTTTTCTATATGTCAACATCGCTGTATTCTTAAGCATAGAAAGTTGTACAAAAACACAATGTTGAAAAAATTTTTTTTGTTTTGAACCACGATAGCTCAATTGGAAGAGCACCTGACCCGGTATGTCAGAAGGGTGCAGGTACAAATCCTGCTGGTGGAAATTTTTTCAACATTGTGTTTTTGTAATTTGTATCGCAACAAAATTTGCGTTAAAATTATATAAACAAAACAAAAACATTTTATAGAAAGTTTTGTTAATTTAATAAACTACCGAAATGTGAAATGAAAGTGTCTGCGGGTGCGGAGTGTCTTAAGAACGATACTTTTTTTTTTTTGATGGCTTCGTGCGGTTTGCACATAGCCAAAGTCAAAGTTAGGAGAACGATACTTATTACTTTAAAACGTTCGTGTTACCCTTCAAAAACTCTGCTATTTCTAGAAAAGTCTTGTCTTTGGTCTCTGGCAGATGTTTATACAAAGCCATCAAACTAACAGCCAATGATAAACCATAAAACAAAAAGGCACCATGCATGCCCCAGTTCCTAAAGATAGATGGTGAAATCTTAAAAACAGTCGATTGCGCTATTACAAATGTCAAACCTACAATCACAACACTTTCACTCTTATAGTTACTAGGCAGCATTTCTGCATATAGTGAAAATGAGATTAGATAAGGGCCTATACAAATAGCTATAGAAAAACCAGCTAACAATGATATAGTTATATACGTGTTACCTTCTATCAAAGACAATTTAATTAAGTAGCAATGCAAAGACGAAGCTAACATGAACATGACTGACAATGCACCGAAACCGAAAAACAATGTCCTCCTTTTCACATAGCTCGCTACATAACATCCAACATACATTATCACAACAGATACACCGTCCAAAATCAACATACCGTTGTATGCAGCGGTTTCATTACCTGTTATGTCTTTGAGGATATCTATAGCATACATATTGCATGCCTGTTTACCAGAAAATACGTACGCGACCATTAATATACAATTTAGTAAGACGGGCTTATAAAACTCTTTTGTTTTAAACATATTCCAAAGAGTTCGCAACACTTTTTCATCTTTATTAGCTTGTTTGTGTCTTCGAATTTCGATTTGTGATTTGATGACGCTCTCCAACTCTCTCTCTGCCATTTCGTCAGTGCCTTTCAACCATTTGTGTGTGGTTCTGCACTCTTCATACCGTCCTTTAGATGCTAACCAGTACGGTGATTCTGACCAAGCTAAAACAGTAAGAGTGTAAAGAGATGTCACAAAACCTAAATAGGCGAAGTACTTCCATGGGAAGTAAGTACCGATTGCGTTGGTAACCCATACGCCCCAAAAGAATGTAGGCGCTTTTAAATTGAGGAATGAACTACGGTATTTAGGTGATGTGTATTCCACTGCGGTAACTAGAGTTATGCAGAGAATAGCGCCATGCGGTATCCCTACTAATACTTCCATAATTAACAGTTGTGTTGGGGTCTCACTAAAAATGAAGCCAACGAAGACTCCTATCATACATAAGGATACAAACGTGAAAGTGTTCTTTCGTCCGATGTGGAAAAACATGATTGGTAGTATGATAATCCAAGGGACCGAAGCGTAGCCTGTGACAGACGCTGTGGAAGAAAGAAAAGGAAAGATTAAAAAATAACAATATAATATTCATAACTATATTTACTACTGACAATGACTAGATGGATGATCAAGTTCATACTACTTACAACGGATTACAATAAGGCGTTTGACCGAATTGACCATGTTTTTCTACTCGCAAAATTGCAATCTCTCGATACTTAAGGTTACTTATTTCGTTGGTTTACCTCGTACGTTAGGAACATATCTCAGGCAATCATCTTTAATGGTTTCTCCTCCTCTTGGTTGGATGTGCCGTCTGGCGTACCTCAGGGGGGACCACTCTTATTCGTGTTGTTTGTCAACGACATTCATTAATGTTTTCATAATTCTACCCCATATTCAACCCATATTATGATATACTAGATCAACTTACGTTATCTCTATCATACTAAGATATCTAACGTTAAAAGGTAGCAATGGAAACGTTACTTGGGTGGAATTTTCACCGGTAAGTTAATTAGCAATTTCAAGTGTTTTTATTATAGTAGTAAGGGTACAATTTGTACGGTAAATAGAAATTAAAATGGAGTCTCACAACACGTGTTATTACGGGAAGAACTTGGGTGAAACTCCCAGTGGTTTGTATTCAATTGTTGATAAATACTAAGCCAGTGGCTGACTCTTATGTTTCATGGTAAAAGGAAAAAAATGACAATAACTAGGTCCTGTCAAACACCGGTGCTACTCTACTTACAAATCCATGCTGCCATCTCGGCAGAAACTGCTTCGGTGGAGTTTGCTGCTTTTCTCAGTTGCGGAATGATGATTGTGGGCGCGCCCAAGCACATGCCGTTACAGAAATAAGGGGTCATAATACTACTGAGTACTAGCAGCTGAAATTAAAAGAACTGAGTTACACGTTGTTTATTCGTGTACACGAATATACAACGTGTAACAGAAAGGTGTATTGTAAAAATTAAAAGATCAAAAGTGTATCCAATCTATATCTTGTATGTGGAGTACTACTTCTGACATAATTATTAAGTTTTACTTTGTTATGCATAGTTTTATTAAATATTTCTGTTGTGACGTCACACCAAAATAAACACGACACAGCCCTAGTGGTTGATATGATCCCTGCTGCTTGCTTATGCGCGCCTGACTCGCATGACTTTACTATGAAAAATAAAAAATAAATCGCCATCGCAAATAAATTCTGCAGAACCAGAATGGGTCGCAGCTTGCCGGTGAGACGCTTAAGTCGTCTGTACAACATTTTATCCAAAGGGCTTCCGGAGCTCGATATCCATTTCAAAGTCTTCCCGGGTTTCTTAAAATACTTAAAAATAATGACATGCCTCAGTAGTACTTTAATTGTGGCATGTGGCAATTTAATTTAGTGGTAAATTGGAAAGGTTAAATGATTTGTTAAATGATTTAAAAATGTTTATGTTAAGTTTTGGAATGTAGTACTTTGATTATTATTTTTTGTAAAATGTTAATTTTTGTGCAAGCTGTGATTACTTATAAATTTAAGAACAGTAAGTAAACAACCCTAATATAAATATTAAATTGTAATGCTGTATCTTATGTTGGCGATCCAATAAATAAATTATTAAATTAATTAATTAATTAATTTAAAATATTTAATTTAAAATTGCATGACAAATTAAAGATAATAATTATGTGTTAGTAACATTAACTAGATCTTTTTATTTTTTTTTCATTTTTTCGAAAAATGTATGAAGCAATCATTTAAAAAAAATATTTAGCTGTCTGCACTCCTTCTGTATATAAACTATAAGTGTGCGAAAATACTCCTCCGTCCGCGCAATTTTCGTAAAAAGGGGTACCTACAAAGTTTTTGCTTCACGTATTAATATATATAAATTACCTTCTCTATCTTCTTATTTACAGCGTAGCTTAGACAATAGTTGTAATGTTTAGTTTATAGTTTTCTTTTTGGTTCAAGGATATGTACAAATCTCTTTTTTTAATACAGAATACTCTTTACTTATTATAATACTACTACATATAATAATTATAATTATACAAAAAACAAATTACCTGTCTCAAAAATGGTTTGCAAGAGTCATTGGTGTCTTCCTTTTGTAACTCCGCTTCTTTGATTTCACTGGCTACCGGTGTGTACTGGCAAGTCTCCATTCTTGTTACAAATTCATATATCTGTTTTTGACATTGTTCTTTAATATATTTGTTACTGTTTTCTATAGTTTACACGAATGCTGTAATGAAATGAAATGAAATGAAATGAAATGAAATATATTTAATTTGCGCTTGAAAAAGGTACATTTTTGGTCTTAATCTATTTTTCTTCTCTATCTCAGCTGACCATGTAGCATGCAAATATCTTTTACCTTTTTAATTTTATAAATAACAATGACTATTCCAATTACATACATATAACACTACAAAATTAACACTCCAAACTGTCAAAAACCAATTAAATTACATTACAATAAAAATACAAAATTAATATACTATACTAATACTAATATACTACAGTATACAGTATATAGTATAGTTACTAATATACTATACTATATATATTCAAAACATATAAACATATATATATACATTAAAAACTCGCGTTTATTGTACAATATTATTATAGGTGCCTAGTACGGAATTTTATTTGGGATTCGACGACGATGCCGAGGAGATTGATGGCGCGGTGGTTAACGCGCCCGGTATGCGATTGCTTAGGTTAAGCAACTTTCGCAAGGGCCGGCTATCGGATGATTGGTCAAAAGTTTATCATGTCGAGCTCCTCCGTGCTTCGTAATGCACGTAAAGCCGATGATTAGCAGTCGCTAACAACCACCAGTCCGCACTGGGCCCGCGTGGTGGCTTATGGCATTCTCCCTATCCGTTTATAGTAAAGGCTCGTGGTCGTGCCCAACAATGGGGGCATAAAATGAACTAGTGATGGGTGATGATGAATACGAAAACAATAATTTGTACGTATTGCAAAATAGTAGCTCCAATTTGTTTGTCGCTACGAGGCGCCGCTTCAAATGCAATAAAAGGGCAAACCACACCGAAGTGTCAGCGGTTGGCAGCACAGCGGCCGGTAATTTCATGGTTCACGGTCAAACCATTTTAAGCTTTATCTAGGTATAAAATGTTTTTGTTTTGTTTATATAATTTTAACGCAAATTTTGTTGCGAAACAAATTACAAAAACACAATGTTGAAAAAATTTCCACGAGCAGGATGACGATGAGAATGACGAGGATGAGGGTGTTAATGACGGTAGTTGTTGACATTGAATGGGCGCCTTTGGCTTTCAAAGTAAAAAAGTAAATAGTGTTGAATAATTTCGGCGGGCTGGTTAGAATCACGATAGCTCAATTGGAAGAGCACCTGACCCGGTATGTCAGAAGGGTGCAGGTTCAAATCCTGCTCGTGGAAATTTTTTCAACATTGTGTTTTTGTAATTTATCTAGGTATCTCTCATAACGCATAGTGTCGCTTGAAAGCAGTCGCCCACCATTCTTTTGGCGGCTGCGTGTCCAACCCGACTCTTTCAAGCGACACAAAAATTTAAAATGGTTTTAAGGGCGAAACTGCCGGCCGTTGCCACTTCGGTGTGAACTGAGTGCCTATGTAAGTTTTGTTTCTATTCGTATTCATTCGATTACGTTAACGAAAACGAAAAAAAAAAAATATTTGTATGGCAAAATCTTGATTCTTCTCGTATGTCGCCAGGTGGCGCTGCTCAAATGCCATACTAATTTTCGTATTCGCTAACGTGACCGAATGTCAAATGAAACTCTCACTAAACCCTGACACTGTCTTAGTTCTTGTGTTTCGTTAACGTAATCGAATGGTTAATAAAACTCGCGACAGGCACCCAGTTTTCAAATAAATGTTGTGTAACTAGTTACAGTACAGTAGGATAAGATAGTTATTAAAGATCTAAATATTGTCTAAAACTAAAAACACTTTAAACGACACTATATACACAGTCGGGTCATAAGTATTGTCACACAATAAAAACTTTTCTTTTAGAATGCTGGCCACAAAAAAGTTTATTGAATTCGAATTTCGAATTGTTCATGAAAATAAAAATGTATACTTTTTAGAATTTTACTCATTTTTAAATATGGAGTGGACGCTTAAAGAAGACCGTGTTGCAGTTATTGCGTTGCATCGTTGCGGTTACGCGCCTATTCAAATTTTTGACATACTGAAAAATTTGAATTTAACCAAATGATTCGTATATCGTACCATCAAACGATACAATGAAGACTCTAGTGTAGATGACAGGTCAAGAAGTGGTCCCCCTCGGTCTGTGAGGACTCCAGCAGTGATAAAAGCTGTGAAGGCGCGAATTCAAAGAAATCCCAAACGTAAGCAGAAACTGTTGGCCCTTCAGATGGGGTTAAGCAGAACCACGGTGAAAAGGGTGTTAAATGAAGACTTAGGGCTTCGGGCATATCGAAGAAAAACAGGACATCGTTTGAATGCTCATCTAATGGACGTGAGGCTGAAGAGATGCCGCGCTTTGTTGAAGCGGTACGCGAGAAAAAAATATCGGGAAATTCTTTTGTCGGATGAAAAAATTTTTACCGTAGAAGAGTGCTACAACAAACAAAATGATAAGGTATATGCACACAGTAGTGAAGAAGCGAGCAACCGTATTCCGCGTGTCCAACGAGGTCATTTTCCACCCTCGCTCATGGTATGGTTGGGAGTTTCTTATTGGGGCTTAACAGAGGTACATTTTTGTGAGAAAGGTGTAAAAACGAATGCAGTTGTGTATCAAAATACAGTCCTGACGAACCTTGCGGAACCTGTTTCTCATACCATGTTCAATAACAGGCACTGGGTATTCCAACAAGATTCGGCGCCAGCTCATAGAGCGAAGAGCACACAAGACTGGCTGGCGGCGCGTGAAATCGACTTCATCCGGCACGAAGACTGGCCCTCCTCCAGTCCAGATTTGAGTCCGTTAGATTACAAGATATGGCAACACTTGGAGGAAAAGGCGTGCTCAAAGCCTCATCCCAATTTGGAGTCACTCAAGACATCCTTGATTAAGGCAGCCGCCGATATTGACATGGACCTCGTTCGTGCTGCGATAGAAGACTGGCCGCGCAGATTGAAGGCCTGTATTCAAAATCACGGAGGTCATTTTGAATAAACTTTATTGTCATAAGAATCTATGTTTTGTTAAGTTCATTTTGGTATATAAATGGTTACATAATGAATAAACTTGTCTCAATTATTTTATATTAAACATGTGACAGAATTTATGACCTGACTGTGTATATTGTATTGACGCCTCGGTGGCCGAGCGCTTTGCCACTCGTTTTTTCGAGGCGTTTTTTTTCTTTAACCATTAAAAATATACTGATTTTTCATCGCAATTTCATTTTCATGTCATCCAGTACAATTTCAATGGAATTCTATAAGTATTAATTTATTGGTTAGAAAACAGTTGCCAACACTGGGTAACTTGCCACTACCCGACTTAGTGTACTAAAAAGTGATGACTGAAATCAATTCAGTAGCTGATTTTTAGCAAACTATTTTTAGTGTCGGATAATGGCACCAGGTGTTCGACACTTTAAGCACAGTGTACTTACTACAGTTTTCGTCGCCAAAAATAACATAGCTTTTTATTGATTAGAATTTTAATGGGGATTTTCATAAAAAAAAATAAAGAAATTCACAACGAATTAATAAAATTGCAATTATATTATGCTATCATATTTTTCTAAAACCTGTCATATACCTGCTGGCCACTATTTTAATGATTAAAGAAAAAACTAGGTCCTGCATACAGCTTCAGGAGTTCCTGTCGAGCACTGGCACATCAACCTATCCAAAACTGTCAAATTTCTCTAATCGATATTGACATTTATACCCAAACCCTAAAGGTTCAAAATGTATTAAAGAAATTTGACATTTTGTGGTAGGTCGATCTGCTGCCGTCTGTACCATTAAACAACGAAAAAATAATCACAAAAAAAATACCACTATTTCCTTCCCACCTTTCGCGAGTTACACGTGCACACTTAGCCACATTTATCTTACTTGTATTGTATGTGTTAAAAACGTGAACAAATTGTACCTACGTCATTAGTATTTGGTTTAAGTTGCAGTCAAAACCTAATATGAGGCAGATGTAGTTATGTCTAGCTAGACGAAGATATTGGCTTGTGCGAGTTTTTGGGAGTCGAGAAAACAAGACTCTGTATGGCAATGTTCTCGAAACAGTGTGAGCGCAGCTGTTGCGGGATTCCGTGGCCGGTGAGGTTGTTTATGTGCGTTCCTCGAACGTATTTGTATGAACCCCATCCGATCCGAACCCCGAGAATCTAGTAGGGCACGGGGACACGCCTTAGTGTGTAATGCCGTTCCCTCTAGAAAACCTCCGAAGGTGTTTCGTTTCACACGGCTTGAGGTACCCTTTAAGTTTCTCGCCGCCCTCATAAAAGCCCGGTGAAGCTGATAATGCCGTTTGAGGCAATCAGCAAACTCACCAATAATAAAGCGTTTGTATGAAGCTTAAGTTCTACCCCCGCCGGTCCGATCCGAACCCCTCGGAGAATCTAGTAGGGCACGAGGACACGCCGTTCTCTCTAGAAAACCTATAAAGGTGCTTTGTTTTTACACGGCTTGAGGAACCCTTTACGTTTCTCGCTGCTCCCAAAAAAGGCCGATGAAGATGAAAATGCCCAGTGGAAAGCAGCGAATTCTCTTCAAAGCAAATAAAAAATAAATAACTTCTGCAGTCACCTTATTTTGTAAAGGAGTGCAGAAAGATAAAATTTCTGTGTTTGTTATAAATTATAATACCTACATTGTATTTTGTGTGAATTACGTTCGAATTTGAGCCACTTGGCAACCACTATTTAAATGAAGCTTTCTTAGACAGATACCTACTGAACCAAAATTCCAGCGTAATTAGGTAGGATATAACGAATGCAATTCTTATTTTTTCAATTGTTTCAAATAAAACATCTGTACAAATAATACTTAGTAGACACTGCTGTTAGTACAAATAAAATATTGCCAAAAATGACTGTAGAACATTCGCAATAATTAATTAACAGCCAGATGATAATTGCTGGGTTTAATCAGTCAGGTAGGTACAGTTTCGGGTACAGGGTACAAAGTACGGCACAAAAAAAGGATCCAGCTTTTAGGGTAGGTACTGTTTCACACAACGACACAACCGCTTCCCAGAAAGGAAGGAGGCGGCGGATGCAGAACGTAGTCAATGCTTAGTTCTTGATCAAGAGCGTAGGGAGTTCCAAGTAGCCGTTCCCAATAGGACGCGACCGCCAGATGCACACTAGCAACTATATCCTCGAAGTAGCTTACATGTTTCCCATTTTTTTTTTTTTTGAGAGAGATTGCTGATTGCCGCTGCGGCATTTTCAGCTTCACCGGGCATTTTTGGGGGCGGCGAGGAACGTAAAGGGTCCCTCAAGCCGTGTGAAACGAATCATCTTCAGAGGTTACCTAGAGGGAACGGCATCGCGCACAAGTGCGCGTCCCCGTGCCCTACTAGATTCTCCGAAGGGTTCGGATCGGATCGGGGAGCGGAGCAACCCGAGGGCGCCTCTAAAGGCACGGACCTCGGCTCGGGTTGACCGGGCCGTGGAGGAGGAGAGAAGCGCCCAGGTACATGTCTGCACCTGGTGTAGAGCGAGTGTGAACCGGTTCTTCGTACCCTTGTTCTACGAGTACGGTGTCTTGGGCCTAAACTGATGTGCATGTTTAGTGTATTCTGTAAATGTGTGCTGTCATTTAGAGGATCGGGCGTGGGGGAGAGGATCGGGCGGGGGGGACATGTTTCCCAAATCTCATTCGCTCATTTTATGTCCCCACTGCTAGGGCACCGAGCCTTCCCTATAGATATACAGGATGTTTGGTTATATGTATATATTCCCAAAACGTACCCATGTCAACATGTCTATATAATACTGTGCCAACGTCAGAAAATAGGAATTGCAAAAAAAAATTTTCGACTCTCCATACAAAATGACCCATCAGCTGATCGAGTTAATATGGAAAGTCGAATTTTTTTTTTACAATTTCCATTTTCTTACGTTGGCATAGTATTATAAAGCCATGTTTACATGGGTACGTTTCGGGAATATATACATATTACCAAACATCAGGAAGAACGGGCCATAAACCACCACTCGGGCACAGTGCGGATTGAATGCTAATGCAGCCGGGACCATCGGCTTTACGTGCCTTCCGAAGCACTGAAAAGCCGAGTTGACAAAATTTTTGGTCACCCATCCGATGACCGGCATTTGCAAAAGTTGCTTAACCTCTCAGACGGTATTTTCAGCTTCACCTGGCTTGTTTGGGGGCGGCGAGGAACGTAAAGGGTCCCTCAAGCCGTGTGAAACGAATCACCTTCGGAGGTTTCGGAGGACCTTCGGGTATCGGGTCGAGCGCTTTGCTACTCGACCACCGACGCAAGTTTGTGTGCGAAGCGTTTTTTCATATTTAATTTAAAAAAAAACTTGTACATCTGATGTTAAGTGATGATATACCCGAAAGTGGAAGCGCACTTCACCCGGAATCCTCATCTACTGAGGCACTGGCTATCTTATATCTAGCTGCCGGAACACAACAATGCTACCAACATTGTTATGGTGACATTTAGATAAGGTGGTAGCTAAGCTAGACAAGCCCTACCACCAACAAAACCGAGATAACCATAACTCTTCTGGGCACATTGAGTAAAATTATCATTATCAACAGCTCATCAAGGACGTGCCTTCCCTATAGATGACCACCACTACACTACACGATTTTAAGTTTATACTGACACCCCCTACCAAACCAAAGTAGGTGTGTGTAGGGTTACAAAGTAGGTGTCAGACAACCTTGCGCAAGCACAAGAGACAATCTGCGTCAGGTCATAACGCCGGATCAGGACACGCCGAAGCGCATTCTTCATCCGGTACTTTTAAGACTACGAGTTGCCCCGTGAACACGTATAGTCCACTACCTAATATCCAGATAGGTTATATTATCCTATAGATGGATAGATCCAGTGCGGGCTGTGGTTAGACTGCTGATGCAGCCGGGACCAGCGGCTTGATGCGCCTTCCGGAGCACGGAAGATCTCGAAATGAAAAATTATTGGTCACCCATCCGATGGCCGACCTTTGCGCAAGTTGCATAATCCTTCAGCAATCACAGACCGAGCGCGTCAACTGCTGCGCCATCGAGCTCCTCAGCTCTTTAAGCTAGCTACTTCACTATTTTTTTGCCAGGGTTTCTTGAAAAAATATCTCTATATAATATATAGATATGCTAAGACCATACCTACTCTAAAATGTTCCAAATTTCCAGGGTCTGCTTTAGTAGGTACAAACTAATAAAATAAATGGGACAGCATTATTGTTCATAATTTATTTATTTTCTCTTACAATTCACTTCCATACAAAACATCCAGGCTTATATTCAACATTCGATCACGTTAACGAAAACGTGAATACGGAATTTGACAACAACAATAAACAAATGTTATTAGTGGCACCAACGTCTGACACAGTAACCCTGTGTTGGACACCAGTTTTTGTCTACCCCAACGACCCTGTCAACCCGAGCCGAGGTCCTAGCTTTAAGCCGTTTCCTCTAAAATCCCCTCCGCCTGAGGTACCTAATCAGCAAAGTCTCCAAAAAAAAAGCTAGTTTAAAATAATACAGAATTTCATTGTTGCTAAAGGATAAAATCAGTTGCTGGCTCCCATTTTAAATTATTAAAGGAAAACAAAACAACACGTATGCGAATAGCTCAAAACAGAAGGGATTGGCGCAACATGGAGGAGGCCCACGGATGAAGGTCATTATGCCCAGCAGTTGGTAGATACGGGCTGAAAATTATGATGATGATGATGAAAGGAAAAAAGGGTCACTGGTGCCAGTACCCTATTCACATACACAATACAAAAATCAGTCATTTTAATACTTACTAAACCACTTATTCATAAAAACTATATAAGCATTATTTAGTTAATCATTGTTTTGTCTCTTTTTTTACCCGACTGCGTCAGGAGGGTTATGTTTTTCGAGTGCATGTATGTATGTATGTATGTGTGTATGTATGTATGTATGTGTGTATGTATGTATGTATGTATGTATGTATGTATGTATGTATGTATGTATGTATGTATGTATGTATGTATGTATGTATGTATGTATGTATGTATGTATGTATGTATGTATGTATGTATGTATGTATGTATGTATGTATGTATGTATGTATGTATGTATGTATGTACATACATACAAAAATGCGGGTTTGTGGAGACAGTTTTTTGATTGAGGCATCCGTTTGTGAACTATTAAGCTTTAAAGTGCAAAATTTTGTTAGAGTCAAGTGTCCGCCCCTCCCCTGCCAGCCAAATGGTTGTTTTTGGATACGTGAAAAAATTCACGGTAGTTGTATATATGACGAAGTTAAAAGGAAACTATCACAGCTAAGTAGACTTTACAAGTTTACAAATAACAGTTGACCAACTTGTCAAAAATGTACTTGGCGCAGTACAAATTCCTCATTGGGAACTACTTAAATAACGTTGTGAGGTGTGCGAAACCGGTAGTATCTACGTTAAATAAATGTTCATAAAAGCCCTCTTCTAGAGTCCGCATTATTGATATGGGCTACGGAACCCTACACTGCGCGTGGCCCGGCACGCACTTGGCCGGTTTTTTATATAGTTGTTTTAGCAGTCGGGTTTGTTGTTTTATTTTAATAATTTGGTTTTTCTCAAATTCAAAATGACGTTTGTGTGACGTTAACAAAACAATATTTAACTAAATAATGCTCAAATAGTTTTTATGTACAAGGGGGTTAACTTATATGGTAATCATAATACATTTTGAGCTTAATACTAATGTTTTTACGAAGTAACTATTAGATAACGGTAATTAGTTAGTTACCGGTTATCAGATCAGTTTATAAATCAGCAGTCATATTGCACAATGATTCTTATCCCCCCCCCCCCCCTATTTTGCTATCTCCCTCTCTCTTTTACAATGGCCGAATGGCATATCTCTCGATCGATCTCGATCTCGATCTTTAAAACAGTAGCCAAATTTTCAGGAACGGCCCAGAATGGGTAAGTTAACAACTTTCTCTTAGTAATATGGGTCGAAATAGGTTAACATAATTTTGGAGTCTTCATAGAAATCTGGCTGATCATATGCTCACTTTAGCCAGGCCTGGCTCACTCCGCGCGGTACGTCCGTTAAATAACGTAAATACGCACAGCGAATGGCCCGGTCCACTGTACTCGAATCAGTCGAGTGTCACGCGCGCGCACTTCGGGACGCTCGCATTGCACAGTGCCTACTTATTATATCATCGCGCTCGCTAATTTAATTATTTAAAAATGGGCAAAAAACGATATTGTGTGGCGTTCGGGTGTTTAAATTCGAATAGAAAACTACCGGATTTATCCAGCTATGTTCCCGCTTCCCACTTGATAATTATTTGAAACTTTTTGTAAGCCTACGTGTTAATGACTTATATTTACCAAATATTAATAATGCCCTGTATCACAAGAGTGCCTATGTAACTGGTATCCAAATATTTAATCATCTGCCCACAGATCAAAAAGCCTCAGTAAAAGTATGCTGTTTTAAAATTAAATTAAAAATATGGCTTATAGATAAGGCGTTCTACAGTTTGACTGAATATTTCGGTACAAAAACAGCATAGTGGCTGTTTCTATGTAACATATACCTACCCACTAAAAATTGCATGCCCGACTAGGGTAAATTGTTTGTTCCCAATTATGCTTAACACCTGCTATGTATTTGCACAATTTTATGGCAATAAGAATTTATCTTATCTTATCTTATCTAATGCCACACTGAGATTTAATAACCGTTGCTTTAAGGCTGGTAAGAAAACAATAATTAAATTTTGTGATTATTTTACAGGTTTGGACTATAAGTACTAATTAATTAATTTTAAATATAATTTATGACATTTTATGAATTTTATCGTTTTCTTACAATTACAAATAAGTAGATTAATTATTCTTCACTAGACAGAAGCCATAACAGCGTAAGAAGAGATAAGAGGCACGCGATAGAAAGAGACAAAACTTGTAGGTGTATAAAATTGCAAGTACGTAGTGCTGTGCGAGCTGAATTCCACTGTACCTTCTTGCGGAGTGATTCTATTGTACCCGGGTACTATTAATTACTCTGTGCTTTAGTATGGGAAGTCCAAACATTTAAGTCATAGTTTGAAAAAAGACAGTGTTTAACCTGCACCCCATGACATGCCGGGTAAGGTGCACTACCAACTATGCTATCGTGGCTCTAACCAACTCGCCGAAATTAATCAACACTATCTTCTCTTACTCTGCAAGCCAAAGGAGCCCTATTCAATGTCGACAACTACGTCATCGACATCCGATCTTAATAATATACAAAAATTGAAAGATCAGTTAAGAATTAGGCAAGCTATGTGTATGTTTATGATTATAAATATATAATTTTACGCAAATTTTGTTGCGAACAAATTACAATTTGAAAAATATGAGACAACATCACACACATTGTTCTGATCCCAAGGTAAGTAGCTAAAGCGCTCGTTTCATGATGAAATCAGAAACAACGACGGTACCACAACCACCCAGACCCGGCACAATATCGAAAAGTTCGTTTTCGACATTGACCCGACCGGGAATCGAATCCGGGACCTCAGAGTTGGCGCCGCCCAAAGTACGGCGTGCAAGCCACTCGGCTACGGAGGTCGTCAAAAAGACAAACTGTTGAAAAAATCGCACGAGCGGGATTCGAACCCGCAACCATGACCTGCCGGGTTTTTTTCGCAACAAGATTTGAGTAAAATTATATATAACCATGTCGGCGACATGGCGCTAGCATCGCTTAGAAACGACAAGTATAGTCTATACTTAGTGTGGTCTGCGCAGCCTACGCTCTATGGTGCGCGAAACGTCAACGGCAGTTGGCTTGGCGCGACAACGGACTGGACACATTTGAACGAGAGCGGTCGGAGCGCACGCACGCGCAGTACTCACTTCGTTTCAAAAATCCATTTGCATCGGGCAACTGTTTCTAAATAATTTAATTGTGATATTAAAATAACATTAAAGTGACTGTAAGGAATACGACTGCGTCTTTATTTTGAAGATCCAAGATGAACGGTGTTATCGGCGAATCAGAGTTTGCTCGACCGTCCTACCTAAACAAACCTCTCCCCGCTGCCGACAACCATAACCAGTTTTTTCATATTTCGACCCATGTTACTAGGAGAAAGTTGTTTACTTACCCATTCTGAGGTGCTCCTGAATAGTTGGCTAATATAAAAATCGTTTGTATACAGTTAGCATTTAGCAAGGGCAATTTTTTGTTGTTATCATGATAATTTTTAACCCTGTAGTCAACTTTTTTTTGTAATACGGACTACATAACAAAGCCTCTATCTGGGGAGTAGTGTAATACCGCGACTGGGCGGTAAGGGTCTAAAGGCGGGGATGACTGGGGGTCAACGGGTTTATCTTCTTTCCTCTTCTTACACATCGGATATCTCTTGGTTTTTATGTTTAGGTGTACCTGTAAAGATAAAATGTAATAAGATTCAAATATGATAAATATAAGATTAGATAACGATAAGATAAAATAATATTTATTTGTATAAACATGGCGCGACCGTCGCAATTATTACAACTTACCTAAATGGCCTTTAGTGGCATACAAATCTTATAAGATAACAAAAAATAGAACCTACACACAAAAATAATACAAATATTTAGGAATATACACAGTCAGGTCATAAATTCTGTCACATGTTTAATATAAAATAATTGAGACAAGTTTATTCATTATGTAACCATTTATATACCAAAATGAACTTAACAAAACATAGATTCTTATGACAATAAAGTTTATTCAAAATGACCTCCGTGATTTTGAATACAGGCCTTCAATCTGCGCGGCCAGTCGTCTATCGCAGCACGAACGAGGTCCATGTCAATATCGGCGGCTGCCTTAATCAAGGATGTCTTGAGTGACTCCAAATTGGGATGAGGCTTTGAGCACGCCTTTTCCTCCAAGTGTTGCCATATCTTGTAATCTAACGGACTCAAATCTGGACTGGAGGAGGGCCAGTCTTCGTGCCGGATGAAGTCGATTTCACGCGCCGCCAGCCAGTCTTGTGTGCTCTTCGCTCTATGAGCTGGCGCCGAATCTTGTTGGAATACCCAGTGCCTGTTATTGAACATGGTATGAGAAACAGGTTCCGCAAGGTTCGTCAGGACTGTATTTTGATACACAACTGCATTCGTTTTTACACCTTTCTCACAAAAATGTACCTCTGTTAAGCCCCAATAAGAAACTCCCAACCATACCATGAGCGAGGATGGAAAATGACCTCGTTGGACACGCGGAATACGGTTGCTCGCTTCTTCACTACTGTGTGCATACACCTTATCATTTTGTTTGTTGTAGCACTCTTCTACGGTAAACATTTTTTCATCCGAATAAAGAATATCCCGATATTTTTTTCCCGCGTACCGCTTCAACAAAGCGCGGCATCTCTTCAGTCTCAGGTCCATTAGACGAGCATTCAAACGATGTCCTGTTTTTCTTCGCTTTCACAGCTTTTATCACTGCTGGAGTCCTAACAGACCGAGGGCGACCACTTCTTGACCCGTCATCTACACTAGAGTCTTCATTGTATCGTTTGATGGTACGATAAACGAATCTTTTGGTAAAATTCAAATTTTTCAGTATGTCAAAAATTTTAATTGGCGCGTAACCGCAACGATGCAACGCAATAACTGCAACACGGTCTTCTTTAAGCGTCCACTCCATATTTAAAAATGAGTAAAATTCTAAAAAGTATACATTTTTATTTTCATGAACAATTCGAAATTCGAATTCAATAAACTTTTTTGTGGCCAGCATTCTAAAAGAAAAGTTTTTACTGTGTGACAATACTTATGACCTGACTGTAATGCAAGTAGGTAAATTTTTACAGCAATACAAATATGTCAAACAATAATAAAATAACTATGTATTAATAACAGAATAAAACAATTAATATCAATAAATAAATTGTAGTAATTACTATTATCTGTTATGTAGCTTATTTCATTTAAATAAAAGAAAACAAATTATTTAATGACTCTCATTGTTTACTTAACAATTGAGCAAGGTTTTTTTTTTACTTTAAAAAAAAATTAATAAGTTATCATTTATCAATGTTATTACTCTGACATCATTATCATCATCACCATCAGCTTATTTTTGTCCCCACTGCTGGGGCACGAGCCTTCCCTATGGATGGAAAGGGACAACGGGCCATAAACCAGCACGCGGGCCCAGTGTGGATTGGTGGATGTTAACGACTTATTTACTTAGTCTGACATACATTAATGTTATTAAATACAATCTAAAAAAACGACTGACCCACAAAATAGTATTTTATTTATCTATGCTATATGTAAAAAAAACCCTGTCCGATCGCGAAGGGGTACATAACACAACAAAAAAAAAATAAACACATATGTTTCAGTATATGTTCATATGTTCTCAGAGGTGAAAACTTCTAAGATTGATGAAGCAATGTTGACTAAAAAACATAAGCATCAAGCACTGAAAAATTTCGACGGGTGAAAGCCAGACCTCGGTAGCCAAGTGGTTAAGGCAGCCGCCCGGAATGCGGAAGGTGCGTGGTTCGATTCCCGCCTGAGGTTGTCGTCTTTTTTCAGTGTTTAAATTTTACTTACATATGTTTCATGAAAATAAAAGAGTTATCGTAATTTAAAACGCAACTTTCTGTACTGAAATTGCTCAAATTAACCCCCAAAATCTAGCTAATATTATAAATGTGACATGACACACTTTCCATCAATGGCGGCGGTGCCAAAGGTCCTACCTACCGAAGTGCCAACAAAAGTATTGCCATGTAGGTTTTGTCATTTAACAAAAATTTTATCGGGGACAAATTTTTTCACTTATTTTTTTAAAATTTATTACGTATAGAACTGCATGTCGATACCTAATAACACCGGCACCGTAACGGATCGGACAGGTTTTTTTTTTACATATTGTAATATACCTATTTATTTACTATTCATTCTATTATAATGTTAATGACTATGGGTATACAGCGTGTGTATTCCATACGATCCTTAATTTTAACATACGATAGATTTAAGCAGTATTAAGACTGTACTGTACAGTAATCAATTTTAACAAATACTTTCAATAATAAATTTTTAAGTTTTCCCGGCCAGCAAAGTAATGCAAATATTGAGTTGACAATTTTGACACTTTTATTAAAGTGCTTACGTAGACGGACTTGGTTATTTGAATACATTGCCGAATTAATTTGTATGAAAAAAAAAATGTTTTCAATTTGTTAACTTAATGTACCAATTTACGTTAATTACGGTCTTATCTAACTGCCCTTAAAATATAGGATCGTATGGAATACACACGCTGTATATAATTTTACGCAAATTTTGTTGTGAACAAATTACAATTTCAAAAAGTCATAGTGTTGAAAAAGTTCCATATATCATAGTTGGCAGTGCACCTGTCCCGGCATGTCATGGGGTGCGGGTTCGAATTTCGCCATTAATATTATTACTTTGACATACATTACTCTGTCATTACATACATTCTACAAAAACTACAGATCCACAAAATAGTATTTAATTATATATCTATATGAATTTTGTAGTATTTAAGTTCAGGTACCCACGGAAGACCAGGGTCGAGGTGTCACTCCGGTACCTCGACATTATGCTGAGCGGGAGCCATTTCAGGGCCACTAGTTTTAAGTTTCTCTTTGTTACTTACTGTTTTCTTTGTGTGGCAATGAATTATAATACTTTAATTATGTTTTTTATTATTATTAGCAATAAGGTCCAAATTCTACATTACCTGTCTATTGTGCTTGTAGAGATTGGATTGTTGCGAGAAAGTGGTGGGGCAGAACTCGCATATGAACGGCCTCTCCCCAGTGTGCGTACGAATATGGGATTCCAACTGTACTTTAGTCTGTAAACGATACACGCAAATCAATACAAAAATTAAAAGACTTTTTTTTTTCTATTTGTGTTTTTAATTTTTTATTACTCTAAATTTTTGATATGTCTGTGTAATTTTTTTTAGTGGAAACTTTACTGATTTATGTGAAATCTTATTAAATTTATTGTTTAAAAAAACTAAAGGACTTCTTGGCGGGAAAAGTGAAGAATCACGTCTGCGGTTTTGTTTTAATTCCTAAAATTTGTGTTAATATTAATTTGAAATAACGGTGGATTATTAACCGTTAAGTGTTTGTGAACGTACATGAGTGTGTTGGCAAATGAAACAAAACAGTGCAACGGCACTTTTCAAATTCTCGCAAGAAGTCCGCGTGAGGACTTAGTACCACATCTCTACTGAGATGCTGAAGGAGTTGGGGGTATATCATTTAACACTAATCATATGTATTATCGTTAATAATCATCTATTAACAAAAAATAATGTATGTTTATTTATATAACTTGTTAGAACAATTACTTTGATACTGGCTAAATGTGCTAACCGCACAAAGCAATAAATTAAGAAAAATAAATCAATACAAAATTTAAACTAAACTCAACATAATTTATTTATATAATTTGAAAAAGTGTCGAAAACACTTCCGACGAGCGGGATTCGAACCAAATGTGGGTGCCATTTGGGAGGGTGTTTAAGTTTCTGTATGGAAAAGTGAATCTTCGCGAATATGATTTTGAATGTTATCATGTATTAAGTATAGCGTTCTTTATATTATAGTTGCATGATAAACACCTATTATCGTAACAACCGCCTCTGTGGTCTAGTGGTTAAGACCACCGGTCTCAGACCCAGAGGTCCCGAGTTCGATTCCCAGCACACACACGCCTGCACATCAACCTACCTGTTAGCGATGCGAATGTTATTTATTTGTTTAATTTTATATATATATTTTATGTCATTAACGGTAGCTATTTAAACTTACGAAAGTGTTTGCAATATGGAAAAAGTTTGTAAAAAGGCCGCGCGACAGCGCGGCGGTCTTACTTGATGTACTTCTATGCTTTAGGAGGCGCGCGACGTATGACGTGCGGGGTTCGATCCTCGCTCCATTTTGAGACAGTACACTCACAGCTCCACGTACATCGCACGGCTCCTATGCTCACAAATTTTTTACTGTATCGAAGTACCTACATTTTGGAAATAAACTCTTTTGGTGCAATTTTGGATTTTTACTCGAAATAGTTTCACCGTGACCCCCTACACTACCACAAACTGTCAAATTTCCTTAATAGACTTTGAACTGTATGTCTATGTAATATGGTTGACATTGTATTGAAGAAATTTGTCAATTTTGGATAGGTTAATGAGCAGGCGTTCTGTATATGTTTGTGTACTCGGTTTGGTTGGTGGTAGGGCTTGTTCGTCCGCCTAGTTACCACCATCTTATCTAAATATGTCGCCATAACATCAATGTTGGTAGCGTTGTTGTGTTCCGGCAGCTTGAGATAAGATAGCCAGTGCCTCAGTGGTTGAGGATTCCGGGTGAAGTGCGTTTCAACCTTCAGCCTCATCATCACTAAACATCAGGTGAGATGAAAGCCTCCTGACTTGACGACCTCCGTAGCCGAGTGGCTAGCACGCTAGACTTTGGGCGGCGCTAACTCTGAAGTTCAATTCCCGGTCTGATCCATTGATCAAAACGAAATTTTCGATATTGTGTCGGGTCTGGCGGGTAGGTGTGGTACCGTCGTTGATTCTGATTTCCATAATACAAGTGCTTTAGCTACTTACTTGGGATCGGAACAATGTATGTGATGTTTTTTTTTAAATTTGTAGCCAATTGCTTATTTGTGAAGAATAAAAAAACGCTCACCGGAAATCCCTTTCCACAATGGTGACACATCTTGTTGTTAGGCCTGCCTTTATGGACGTTCCTTATGTGCTGGTCTAGACCCACGCGATTTTTAGAAGGCTGAAAACAAATTGATATTATCTCAATGGTATTTATTCATCATCAGCTCATTTTATGTCACATTAAATAAGTACACATATATTTACTAAATATTTATATAATTTATAAAATACAGTGACAAAATTAAACGCCCACCCGACCCAGCCAGGAATCGAACCTGGGTCTTCCGCAATCCGGGCGGCTGCACTGACCGCTATGCTACCGGGACGGCTGACGTGAGCGCTGAATTTTGTCACTGCTTTTTAATTTTTGAATGCTAATAGCGGCACAGTGCGCCATCTATCCAACGATCGTTCGCCGCCCCCTAAAAAGCCCGATGAAGCTGAAAACGCCGTCTGAAGCAAACCAGCAACCTCTCAAAACAAAATCAATGATATTTTAAATATAATATTATATGTACTACCTACTGCCCGCTCGCGACTTCGTCCGCTTGAGAGAACACCCGTATCCTATAGAACCCTATAGCAGCGCCACCTACCGAGTCCAATTATATACATGAATTATACACATAAACCTTCCTCTTGAATCACTGTCAATGGCTGACACTGCATTAAAATCCGTTGCGTAGTTCAAAAGATCTAAGCGTACAGACAGCGGGAGCGACTTTGTTTTATACTATGCGTAAAGATTTATTTATTTATTTAAACTTTTGCAACATAAATATTACATGGCGGACTTAATGCCTGAGGCATTCTCTACCAGTCAACCATAGGGTGGTGCAGAGATAACATTGGTAGGTGCAATTATGATATATGATTGTAAGTAAGTAACTATGTAATACATACATAAATATTATTATATATACATAAACATACACAAAATACATAATTCTAATAGGACGTTATTGAGATGATTCTGCCATGGTTCCATCAAACAAGAGCTCACGGACTTTCTTTTTAAAAGCATCACGACTCGTAGCCATCCTGATTTCGAGAGGCAGCGCGTTCCACAGGAGAATGGATTGAATGGATGAAGATTATATTATTGATAGTGTTTTCTTGCAACAATTTTTTTTACATGCTTTGCGACCGCATTCATAACGAACGAAGTGAGCTTTATTTTATATATTTAAAACTTAAGTTTGCTGCTGCTCTGCTCAAAGTTTTAAATGGGGTTTATATAGAGTTGACCAAACCACCTTTCCAAAACCATTCCCGCCCCCCGACCGCCTAACCGATTGCTTTGGCTACGTGTATAGTTTATGACGTCAGCATGTCATCTAGCTAATGGGTATAGGCATATATCTATAGCTATAGCCTATAGCTTTCGATATTGCTTTCATAGGCGGTACGAAAAGACAAGATGCCGTCATAAACTATACACGAAGCCAAAGCGATCGGTTAGGCGGTCGGGGGGCCGGTAAATATCCGGTATCGGTAAACATACAAATATCGGTAAATAACATTCAACATAGCGTCATAGATACAATATTAATTTGTGCTTTCGAGAATGTATTTAAAATGTTTGAGGTCAACGGTAATTTCAGATATTAGTTTAACCAAAAAAAAAAAAAGAAAAAAGTTTTTTATTTAGAAAAAATCCTTACAATTTGTTGACGGGGCTTCCCGGTTAGTAATCAGAGATACTGGTGCAGGTTATCTATTTATACGAATATCATATCTTTTTATATTTATTTATTTGTTTGTTTATTCATCGGATGCACAAAACGGGTTACAGCCACAAAAATAATGAACATAGGTAAATACAATTAAAACTTAAAGGCTAGGTCGAAACCCTTAATCTTAAGCCAAGTCGAGCAAATCATCGGATCATCCTTTTCTCGAAACAGTTCAGGCCATTTTCGACCTTATACACCTATAACTTCGTTGTGGATAAGACTAGAAGCCCGAATTTTCAGTAACCAAGCAGGCATTGTACAAACACGGTATATTTCAAATTTCATTCAACTTGAACCAGTTTAAGAATTGTAGCTAGTCAAAGTTTCTTAATTTTGTCACTCACTCACTCACTGACTGAGTGACTGACTGACTGACCGATCATCAAAACTCTAAGGCACTTCTAGCAGACATAGAAGCTTCAAATTTAGAATACAATTAGTCTTTAGTGTATAAATCAAGGAAAAACTAAAATATTTTGCAATTTCCGTCCAGTTTTCTAGATACGCCAACCGCATAAAAATCCTTTGTAATCCCATATAAATAAGGTATAGGGACCTTCTGTCTTAAGTTATTACGTAATTAGCTAACCTAACAACATCATATACTGACCATAATATATCAATATTAAAAATACACAATACATACTACTAAACATACTACGAACAGAAAATAAAAATATACTTTATTATACATAATATTTTATTTTATTTTCTTAGGCTCTCTTAGGTGAATCAACAGTAACAAAGCAATAGTAGATATATTATTACATACATAAATTGTACCTGATATGTTGATTTAGTTATTTCATTTGATTTATGTCATTCAACATTTATTTTACAATAACATAAAATTAACAATATAATAAATATATAACTAGTACATTTACCGGTATTGTTTTAAAAAGGTGGTTGTATCAGCTCTATAGAAGATCCCTTTAATAACAGTCTCTTATTGTTATTGTTCATAACTGTTAACAAAAATCTGACCTTCATACATATGTGGCATTGGTACGTCTTGTGCAAGTGTTTCTCTTCAATGTGATCTCTGAGTTTGGTTTTGTCGGCGAACCGTCGTTTGCAATGGTCACAAATAAATCTGAAAAAAAAGAAAAAAAAAGTTAAAACATTATTTTATACAAAAAAAATAAAGCTATATTGCTTACTAGCTGTACCTCGACCCATCGCGTCTATTGCGCCAGTACGTCGTATTCGCTTAGCGTTTTTCAGACTTTTCTAACGGTCATAGCGTAATGTTAAAAAAGTCTTCCACAAAAATTGGGCTATCAAATGCAAAAATATTTTTTCAAATCCGACAGCTAGTTCTATAAACGGTTTTCAGAAAAGTAGTGGTTATACCAACTCTATATTGATGACCTTACCTTGGGATCAGAACAATGTATGTGATGTTTATTTATTTATTATTCATATTAGATCTCGTTTGTAACTTGAGGCCCTACATATTTCTATTACTCATATATGAGCGAGTTACTTCCTTACCTCAGCTGTTCTGGCGTTACATGCCTGAGACTGTTCCTCATGTGTCTTTGGTACGAGCATACTGATGAGAAGGTCACCCCACAGGTCGCGCAGTATGCGGCGGTGGGAGACTTGTCCTTGACACAGATAAGATAAGATAAGATAAGATACGACAAGATAAGATAAGATAAGATCAGTAAGATAATTTAATTGTAAACTACAAAACATTTTTATCCCACGCTGGTCTAGGATGTGAAAATAATGTATCTGGCTAACTTCCCGTGCAAGACGTAAGCGCCGACTAAGGGACAAGGGCTCCAAGACGCACGCATCAGACGATCGCAACCCATCACTGATGGTATCTGTTCCACCTCGGAGCCCTACTTTGGTTATGCTTAATGTGGCCCAAGGCGAGTTTGCTTAAAATTGTTGATTTCGATGCTCTACGTCCACCCCCTTTTTGAGAGAAAAACGTGAGTGTATGTATGTATTATATTTTTTCTTTATTCCACTCTTTTGATGACAAGCAAAGTCCAGATGCTCCACAGCTAGTGGAAATCATAGTAAAGAAATCTGAACAAACTTATATTCTGTAAGATATCTTATTCAATTAACAACCCAAAGATAGACAGTACTTGATGATTTTAGTGGTTAGTAGTTTGATGATGGCATAGTGACATTCACAAGAGCTACTTGTAGCCTAAACTGAATAAATGATTTTTGAATTTGAATTTGAATTTGAATTTTGGTTATACAGGTTGACTTTTTTATCACCGTCCAAACCTTCTAAGACGACTTCCGTGATACGAACGAGCAACTTTTACTATTGGATTGGATCGCACACAAATCATCGATATTCATTCGACCAAAATAAGACCTTATTAGACTTGTCTTAAAATTTTGCATGCGACCTGAGAAAATATCAATTTTGCATTGTTTTAAAAAAAAGTGTTGCAAGATTTCCTACGAGCGGGATTCGAACTCTTACCCCTTGACATACCGGCCCCCCGACCGCCTAACTCTATCGCCATCACTCTCGCTATCGCGCTCTATAGTTTATAGCGTAATTTTGTCATTTCGAAAGCGATATGAAAGCGAGATCGCGAGATCGAGAGCGATAGAGTTAGGCGGTAGGCCCCCGGGTCAGGTGCACTATCAACTATGCTATCGTGGCTCAGCCCAACCCGCTGAAATGTATCAACACTATCTACTACTACTTTGTAAGACAAAGGAGCCTTTATCAATGTCGACAACTACGTCATCAACATCCGATTCTAAAATATTGATTTCAGCGATTTGGATGTAACCACGATAGCATAGTTGGTACCAACTACCATACATCATAGAAATAGCAGTTAATTTTACACGATCGAATAGTTTGAAGAAGTCGCGTCTAACTATCTGCTAGGCTAATACGAAATTATACTAAAAACCCTTATATCGTAAGAAATAAGGGTGAGATTACCTTAACATCGTGCTTCTCCACGTGTCTCCTGAGGCTGGTCTTCCATCTAAACACCTTGTCGCATATGGTGCATGGAAACGCGCTTTTTAGCTCGTGGACTGATCTGTACCGAAGAGATAAGATAAGATAAGATAAAACAAAAATCGGATTGCCTGAATATAATATATATATATATATATTTTATTCTATGGTAGATTTATAACTATTTAACCAGATTAGTTTAGTCAGGTAAACATATTACTAGATTGTGACCGTAAGATAGTAATGTATCGCTTTCGTATAACTATATTACGGTATATAATTATATCCCTAGGGATATAACTATATTACGGCTTTATCTATCATACTGCGACATATATATATGTATAAATTAAGACTGTAACGCACCCAATATGGCATACCTAGAGTTTAATACACCATCTCACCAGTTAGTTACCCAGAGCTATCCTACGGGAATGCACGCGTCATCCGCGCCGCCGGCCGGTCGACAATTGTAAACGACTTACCAAAACGCTATAAGACGTTAAATTTTGTATAACAAATTACTTAATAATTAGTATATGTCGCATTGCATGTGTGCCGTAAGATTTTGCAGTGCCCTTGCAGGGTTCTTGTCTGGACTGTGTTTTAGTTAGTAGGAGCAATTATTGTACAACAAGAAAGTTAATAAATAAATAACAATTTTTTTTTTTACATTTTTCTATTTTTTTATATACCGAAATTTTATTCATTAAAAGTTTTTATACATTTCGGTATTTTAAACAAAACTTTTTAAAGTTCCAATTCTTTACCTATAAGCCATTTTTTTTGAGAATTTACCGTTGGCCTCATTCGGCTTTTACAATGTCACCAGACTTGTTTGGGGGCGGCGAGTAACTCAATCGATACAAAAACAAAAGAAAAACCAAGCAAAAAAAAACAACAAAAAACGTGTAATCGAACCACCGTTAGACGGTTTCTAGAGGGAATGGCATCACGTAAGCCGGTACCCTAACTTCCTTTCTAGATTCTCCGAGAGGTTCGGATCGGATAAGCCCATTTTAATGAAGCTTTGTAAGTCCGCCTAGCTAGCTACCACCATCTTATCTAAATATGTTAGTAGCATTGTTGTGTTTAGGCAGCTAGAGATAAGATAGCCAGTGCCTCAGTAGTTGAGGATTCCGGGTGAAGTGCCTTATCATCACTTAACAACAGATGAGACATATGCCAATAATATATTTTTTCTTTAAATTGCTCAAATAAAATAAAAAATATTGATGATGGTACTTACTGTCTATGGTTCATGAGCCCCGCTCTGTGCGTAAAAGTCTTGTCGCATTCAGTGCACTGCACTCTAGCTTTGTGCGAGTCTTTATGGTATCTGTGGCTGTCTATGGAACTGGAAAAAAAGGATACGTACCATGAACGGAAGAAAATGGGAGTTTAAAAATATTTTTCATATACTTTCCCATTCAATTTTTATTATTAGGTATATGTTTAAACCTTATTTATCCTTTTGTAACCTGTTCGACACCAGTTTTCGTCAAATAAGATGGAATAACATTGAAATTTCACTGTATAACAGTTAGGAAGCAAGTGATCTGTATATTTTTTTTTAGGTCGATATTATTTTTTTCTTCCGTTTGCGGTGGAAACAATGGGTCCATGGGGGCCAGAGGCATAGCAGCTTGTTAAAGAGTTAAGTGCTCGCCTTATTGGGGCCTCCGGTGACAAGAAGGCTGGCAGCTACCTCTGCCAGCGTATTAGTTTGGGAATCCAAAGGGGCAATGTTGCCAGCACTCTTGGGACCGTTCCCATGAGCCTCTTCTCACGGGTGTAACTTCCGCATAGCTACTGCTCCGATGTCCTAGTTAAAATGCCTGAGGTTTTAGTTTTAAATTTTTTAATTATGTTTCTCTGTTTTTTTTTTAAGTTAAGTAAAGTAAGGTTTCTTTGTTGTGTATATAAATAGTGGACGAAGCGAAACAAGTATGTAAGGATCGTAGCAAGTGGAAAGAAGTGGTCTCTGCCTACCCCTACGGGAAAGAGGCGTGATTATATGTATGTATGTATGTATGTATGTATGTATGTATATAAATACAAAACACTGCAATGTCTAAAAAAAAATATTTTTAACAATATCGAAATTATTTTAAATATTTTTGTTAAAGTCTAATCTCTCTATCAGTCACTGACAATTGGGTAGTTGACAACAACAACAATTAATTCCAGAACAATAAACGTATGAATGAGATCACGTAAAAGTACTTTATACCATTAACCAATTTTAATTTGACCTAAGCATGAATTTATGTTACCTAAAAAGTCATTAATAAACACTCAATTGACGGGAAAAAATAGTGACGTCATAGTTTGCTAACCACATACAATTTCTATTAAAAATAATCGTTTTGACAGTTGTTAAAAAGTTTCTATATTGACTAACCAGTCAACTACCCAATTATGATTAAAGGAAAAAAAAATTTATGACTGGTTCCTGTCGGTCACTGGTCAAATTTTTTAAATCACCTACATAAAACAACAGATTTTGTGTATTTGTGTTTATTCAATATAATGAAAACAAAATTTTTAATTGTTGTTCAAAGATGAATTTTCAGCAAGTATTTTTTTTAAATGAATCCGTAAAACCCACAGTGGAGACCCTGTACCGTGAAGGAGCCGCAATCATTTAAGTGCACACGCCCGCACATCAACCTACCACAAACTGGCAAATTTCCTCAATAGACTTTGAACTTTATGCTTAAGGTATACGGTTGAAAATGTATTGAAGTAATTTGACAGTTTTGTATAAGCAGTATTTTGCAGGCGTCTGTACAACTCTGTGCGTATCATCAATAAGTCCGACTCACTTTGATATTTTTCCGCACAAATCGCATTTATACTGCTTTAGCGATATCTCGTGGCTGGTGTAGTAATGTTGTTGCATCACCTTTAGGTCCATCGTCCGCTTCTGGCAGATGGTGCATTCGTACCTGTTCACGGAATATTCGAGATTTATACAACGGAGGGGCTTATGTCCAGCAGTGGGCTAATATAGGCTGATGATACAATGTGTAACAGAAAGGTGCGGTAAAAATTAAAAGATCAGAATGAATTAACTTTAACAATAAATTTAGACCTTAGTAGTTAATAAATATAATATTTTAACCGCCATTGTGCTCTAGTGGTTAAGACCACCGGTTTAGTCCCAGAGGTCCCGGGTTCGATTCCCAGCGGGGGGTACATGTTTGTGCTCTCGCTTCGCTTGTTCGTTCGCCTGGTTAGCTACCATCTTATCTTAATATATCGCCATAACATCAATGTTAATAGCATTGTAGTGTTCCTGAGAGGTAAGATAGCCAGTGCCTCACTAGTTGAGGATTCCGGGTGAAGTGCGCTTCCACCTTCGGCCTTATCGTCACTTTACATCAGGTGAGACGAAGGACAAGTGCTTAACCGTAATATAAAAAAAAATCATTTTCATTTTTTTTAATATTTTATATTATATTATTATTTTTATATTTTATATTAACCCTTAATTTTAACATGATACGGTTCATATTGTAACAACGTACCTTCTCACATGCCTTTTATGATGTGCAGTGAATGACTCCACAGATGATATAATAGTTTTGCATATGGGGCATGTATAATCACCTCTGTCCTGAAACAAGACATATTTTTTTATTTTTGGAACACGAAAAAATTCTTAAAATAGAAAATAAAAATATTTGTTAAAAAACCAAAAAAAAAATGTGTTTCACTATTATCTTAATGTGAAGTAATGGTGTATTTCCTACAATAAAAAAAACTTCAAAGTACTATTTTTTTTTAAACAATTAGTTATATAAAAGACTAGCGGCCCGTCCCTGACTCGCACGGGTGGACTTTTTTTTAATTTTTTTTTTTTAAATATAGCCAATGTTACTAAGCGCTAATGTAGCATTCTAATGGTGAAAGAATTTTTAAATCGGTCCAGTAGTTTTTGAGTTTATTCGTTACAAACATACATACATACAAAAATACAAAAGTTTTCTCTTTATAATATTAGTATAGACAAGTCAAGAGAAAACGGTTAACAAAAATCAAGTCAATTGAATTTATGCGATTTGGAATTATCTTTAGTGAACTTTATTCGCTTATAGTACACCGATTACCAAAAATCAAGCCGACCGGAAGAGATCACTCTTAGTAATAAGTCCGCCCTTTGTACATTTACTTATATGTATTTTTATTTTATTTTAGGTGTACAATGAAGTATATTTATCTTATCTTATCTTAATATAGAGGAATTATTAACGGGATGCTTACCATGTTTATTATTTCGGCACAGTTGCATGCGCCATGACCACGGAATTACTAGGCATTTGTAATAGAACTAGGAATTACATGGCGCATGCGCAACTGTGGCGAATATCATCGGATACTCACAAATAATAAACATGGTAAGAATCCCCTTAATAATTACTCTATTTTTTTTCTCTTTTTTTTTTCTATTCTATTTTCTCTATTGCAAGTGACCATGATAGTTCAAATAGTTGTATAATCTTAACATCTCTCACCGGTGAATGTTTCGCTGAAATATGCGCCTTCAACGAATTCTTATAGTTGAATCCTATAATACATGTCTCACACTTATATGCAGCTTTGACATAGCTGTCTCGTTCTAACTCTCTGTCCCTCTCTACCAGCATCTCTTCATAAGACAACTCTATGGTTCTTATCTTTGGGCGTTCCACTTTTTTTGTGGGTTTCGTTGTCTGTAATAAAAAACACGATGTGTATTAATATATAATTAGCATTAATTATAATTTATTTGCTAAATGCAAGATTTTCAGTTTGCTAGCGCGGCTGTCTTCGTGACCCATGTTTTAAAAAAAAATCGTAGAACCTTATTGCAGCGCCATCTACCGGGTCCAATTGTGAATCTACACTATCCAGGTACCTACTCAAACACACACAATTTTTTTATTAAAATAGGTCCAATCGTTTTGCAGGAGTTCAGTGTCACGTACGGAAGAATATACTCGTTTATTCAGAGAAGCTTCAAACGGTTTCCATTATAAACCGGTAACCTCTTTAAACGGTTTCCGACACGAACCGGTAACATCACAAACCGTTTCCAGCACGAACCGGTAACAGCTCCAATCGGTTTTTGTAAGAACCGGTAACATCACCAACCGGTAACCGGTACGAACCGGTTCTCCCACCCCACTAAGAAACTAATACTAAAATATAAATAATAGGTACCTTCAATTGGCTTTCCAGCCTCTTGACCAACTTCTTAGACTGCTTGATTTTGTTGCCGACTTTACACCTCTTCTTGTGTTTGACTTTTGACACAAGCTTTTCTATTTCCACATCCAAATTAACATCAGCATTGTTATCTGATGGTAGACTGTCTGGTAAATAAAGGGATCTCGATTTTAATATCTCTAGTTTAATCATTACATAGTATAAAACAAAGTCGCTTCCTCTGTCTGTACGCTTAGATCTTTTAAACTACGCAACGGATTTTAAAGCAATAGATAGAGTGATTTATGAGGAAGATTTATGTAAAATCATCATCATTCGCTCATTTTATGTCCCCACTGCTGGGGCACGAGCCTTCCTATGGATGGATAGGAGAACGGGCCATAAACCACCACGCGAGCCCAGTGCGGATTGGTGGTTGTTAACGACTGCTAATGCGGCCGGGACCAAGGGCTTTACGTGCCTTCCGAAGCACGGAGGTGCTCGAGATGATACATTTTTGGTCACCCATCCGATGACCGGCCTATGCGAAAGTTGCTTAACCTCAGCACTCGCAGACCGGGCGCGTTATCCACTGCGCCATCGAGCTCCTAATAATGTATTATTTGATTATAATAATCATAGCGTGAGAAATAAGTTACCGGTTCAAAAACCGCCCCTGCTGATCGAGAGGGCATTTTGAAGGTCGCGATGAGGTACTCATTCCTGGCTTATCACTGGTTGGTAACTCAAAGTCACAGTCAATTAATTTTAATTCAAATACACTTTAAAAAGTGCTTTTGCATCGTTTATTTTAATTCAAATACACTTTAAAAAGTGCTTTTGCATCGTTTAAACGTAAAGAATTTTACTTTTAACTTTCAAGTTCTTATTGCTGCACTGAAGCTAAATTAAATATTTATAACATTTTATAAAAAAACAGTGAAAAAATTAAACGCCCACCCGACCCAGCCAGGAATCGAACCTGGGTCTTCGCGATCCGGGCGGCTGCACTGACCGCTATGCTACTGGGGAGGCTGACGTAAGCACACTGTGCCTGAGGTGGGAAAATTTTACAAACGTAAAGACTTACCTTTCTCCCATTCAATTTTCAACTGATCTTTGACCAGTTCAGTTCCCTTCAGTGTATCAGCGGTAAGCTCCTCAATATTATTATGGGGAAAATCCGACCGATTTTGTGACTTAGAAATCGTATCTGACAGCGGACATCTTTCGAGATTCTGTAAGTGACAAAAATTATCATCACCTGTGGTCTACTGGTTAAGACCACCCGGTCTCAGAGGGCCCGAGTTCAATTCCCAGTGAGGGAGACACATGTTTGTGTACTCGATTTGGTTGGTGGTAGGCCTTGTTTGTCCGCCTGGCTAGCTACCACCATCTTATCTAAATATGTCGACATAACAACAATGTTGGTAGCATTGTTGTGTTCCGGCAGCTAGAGGTAAGATAGCCAGAGCCTCAGCAGTTGAGGGTTCCGGGTGAACTGATTACACCTCCAGCCTTATTATCACTTAACATCTTCAATTAATAATAGTACTACATTAAGGATCCGAAACAACAATGCATCACGAAAATGGCCGCGTTTGCTCACCTAAACTTAAACTAAACACCAAGCTGAGACAGGGTCCTAGTTGGCCTTCACACACACTCGTTGTTATATAATTATTATTTTTTTATTAGTTTTTTTTTTTAATGTTTTCTTATTCATTGTTTTTTTTCTGTTATGTCTGTGTGATCGTCAATAAATATTTTTTTTCTTTCTTTCTTTTTTTAAATGTCGACAAATATTGCGTAATGTAAAGAAAAAAAAAAGATTTATAAAATCAACAGCTTATTATAAAATATCTATACTTTGTAATCAACCATCCTTATTTAAAACTAACACATTGACCATGACTTCGCCCGCGTTGTATTCATACAAAAATTTGCTATTCTTTTTTTAATCAAAATTCAAGACTCGAAATCATTTATTCAGTTTAGGCTACAAATTAGTTCTTATGAATGTTCTATATTAATTATATTATAGTTCTATCTATGCCATCGATTCGTAAGTCTACTCTGGGCGGGAGACCTTGTACTGAGAAGAACCGGCAACAAACTCAGCAAGGGAATTTCTTTCACTTACAGCGTCATACAATTATGTATGACGCTGTAAGTGACAAACATGCAAGACAGACAGACAGACAAGTTACCTATGTTACCCGCTAGGACCATTTCATTCTAAAAAGAAAGAATTTTTGAAATTGGACCAGTAGCTCTAGAGATTACCTACCTCAAACAAACAAATAAACAAATAAACTTTACCTCTTCACAAATAGTAAAGACTAGCGGCCCGTCCCGGCTTCGCACGGGTGGACATTTCTTTTTTATATAGCCTATGTTACTCAGCGATAATGTAGCATTCTAATGGTGAAAGAATTTTTTAAATCGGTCCACTAGTTTTTGAGTTTATTTGTTGCAAACATACAAAATACAAAACTACAAAGCTTTTTTCATTATAATATTAGTATAGATATAGTTTAGTCCACAAAATACTTTGGTCTTATTTCTCGGACCACTTTTGAAGTGCTTATCCGATATATAGTACTATTATTGATTGAAGCTAAACATCAGGTTACGTGTACTATACAGGCTGTTTATTAATACCTGTATAATCCCGAATATGGCAAATAGGGCACAGAGCATAGCATCTTGGAAAATTATAAACATGCCCAAAAAGCATCATACGGCAGAGATATTAAGGTTGTTTGTTACTTAGTAAAATTGCTCTTGGTCAACAACCTCATGGTCCAAACAGATGGAACAAAAATAATGTAATAAATTTGTGTTTTTGCATGGAAAAGTAAATCTTTATAAATTCGATTTTGTATGTTACGGTGTCACGGTGCTTTTTATAATAGGTTGCATGACTATGTTTCGAGATTATACACATATTACCAAGCACCATGTATAAAAGTATTATAAAATGCACTCAATTGCTCTTGTACCTTCAATCCGTTTAAAAGTATTTTACTCTTGTGAGTCTTTCTAACTTTCTTTGAGACATTGCTTTTATTTTGCTTCTCTTTCGTCTTCGAGAGCAAAGTCTCAAGTTCTGCACCCAGAGCGTCATCGGTATCTGATGGTAGACTATTCTCTGTATCACTTAAGTGTATCGAATCTGCAACAAGTTTATATGATAAAACGTGTAACAAATTAAACGTACACACGCCTGCATGTCAACCTATCCAAAACTTGAATAAATTCCACGAGCGGGACTCGACCCGCACCCCATGACATGCCGGGTCAGGTCTTTTGTCTTTTTACCAGACTGCGTCGGAAGGAGGGTTATGTTTTTTTCAAATTGTAATTTGTTCGCAACAATATTTGCGTAAAATTATATGTAAACTATCCAAAACTGTCATATTTCTTCAATACATTTTCAACTATATCATTGAGGCATAAAGTTCGAAGTCTATTGAGGAAATTTGACAGTATGTGGTGATACCCTAAGGTCCCGGGTTTAATTCCCAGGTCGGGCAAAGTGTGTTTCGGATTTTTTCGATGCATAGCCCGGGTTTGTGATCACCAACCCGCATTTGGCAAGTGTGGTGATTAAGCCATTACCCATCAGCTGCATATAATGAATAATAAAATCTTTTAAAAATATTTAAAAAACATTAGTTTTGAGATATGTATCTTTTGCAACCGTATGTGCCCTATAGCAAGTTAAACGATTATCTTACCTCCATCATCCAGTTCAACCTTCACCTCATTACATTCTTCATTGTATCCCTCTATCTTGTCAGGGACCTTTTCAGGAGTGATTGACAACGGCAAAAGCGTCCGTTGTTTCAAACGGGGCGGTCTAACTACGTCTGTTAGAAGGCACTCGTGTAGGTTCTGTAAAAATATATATATATATAACTTATCTTATGTCCTCCTATGGATGGAAAGAGAGAACGAGCCATAATCCACCAGGCGGGTCCAGTGCGGATTGGTGGTGTTAACGACTACTAATGCAGCCAGGACCAACAGCTTTTTACGTGCCTTCCGAAGCACGGAAGATCTCGAGATAATACATTTTTTTTGGTCACCTATCCGATGACCGGCCCTTGCGAAAGTTGCTTAATCTCAGTACTCACAGACCTGTTTGTTTGCATGGAGAAAAATTAACTAATATTCATACAATAGCATAAAAAGATTAAGAATTTAACTTACCTCCCTTGGATAGGTCAGGAATATTCTGTAAGAGTCCTGGATTTGTTCCCTGAAGGATACTACCTTCTTGATAACAGTCTCGCATTCCCAACAAAAGTAGGGACTTATAATGGGTATGTTGTTAAGCTGCAAACAAGTACCATCATGGTCAAATATTATAATACGCTAATATTATTATTATACTAGCTGTACCCCGACCTACGTGCGCGTCGCCCAAATGCGCTAGTACTTCGTATTTGCTTAGCTTTTATTCTGACATTTTAAAGGGTCATAGTGTGATGTTAAATAGTAGCCTTCTACAAAAATTGGGCTTTCAAAGGCAAAAATATTTTTTCGAATCCGACTGGTAGTTCTAAAGATTAGCGCGTTCAAACAAAAAACAAACTCGTTCAACTTTACTAGTATAGATACTGGCTGTTGTCCACAACTTTAACTTAACCGTTCTATGTGGATTGACTAAAGCGCATTAGGTACGAATAAAGTAATGATACTTGTACTAGATACGACTACCAGTTAAACTTTATCTTTAATTTACTTACAGGTATTTCGTTAATAGTGTCCATGTAGAAACGTTTCAATTTCTCATTGGAAAGTACGCGTAAATTGCGCCCGACGCACAAACACGACATACACAGTAGTTTTATGGGTATTTCATCTTTTTCATCCATTTTCACAGTTTATTATTTCCAAGTTTAAAGTTGTAAATAACACAAGATCAGTATTGTCGTTATGTTAAAGAAGTAGGACGTAAGTAGGTGGATAATAAATAACTATGGGTATTGATCTGAAATATGTGGTAGGTCTGTACATATTTAATAACTTTAACAAGAAACTTTCACGAATATAATTTTTAAACCTATCATCGGACCGGTTTTGTAGAAAATGTTACATTGTAAAGTCTTCTTTAAAAATGAATTTTTGATAATTCATATTAGAACGTAGCCTAAAATCATAGCTATTAGAATAAATTTAGAGGTACATTTATTAATTTAATGAAAATAACAATTTAACAAATTCAACACAACAATCTGCAGCCATGTATTTTGATTACTTTTACTCTATCTGCTTTATGGAAAAATATCTGACGTAGAGTGATGGGAAAATACTCAATTAATCAATAGTTGAGAGTACCGGTATTTAAAGCGGAACCGGTTCGATTTTGTCACTATTTCTAAATCATTTACATTCTATCGCTATAAAAGTTGCTAGCTCATGATTAGTAAAACCTTCTACACATTTTTTTAAAAGTACGAGTGCACAATTAAATTTTTCGCATAAACAATATGAAAAATGAGGTTAAAACTGTCTTTTCGTCATTACAGAAAGCACTGATGACCGTCCCTAAAATTTAATAGCTAGCTGTCCTAATTTTAAAAACGGCTTTGATATAATGTTATAGTCTTTTTTATAATTATTTACATATAATTTTACGCAAATATTGTTGCGAACAAATTACAATTTAAAAAAAGACAAAGTGTTGAAAAAACTCCACGAGCGGGATTCGAAATCGCACCCCATGACACGCCGGGTCAGGTGCACTTACTACTGCACGCTTGTGGATTTTTTTCAACACTTTGTCTTTTTCTCTTCTTTATAATTATACCTTAGGCAGATATTGATTGCAAAATAACGGAAATCCATTTATTCCTTAAAAACCCCATAAGAAAAAATAAAACTGATGAACAATGCTCTAAGAAGAATAAGGTAGGAAGGCTAGTAATTTGGACGAGGTTATGTATTGCCCATTTTAAAGTTCAAAATTAAAAATGGAGCAAATTCGTACAGAGGTGATAATTAATTCCTTATACTTCTTTTACCTGCTATCTGATACACTAATTATATTCACTAGCTGACATATGCGCATATACACATACATACATACATATTCTAATTTCAGGTAATTTACCTTTACACAACGGCTCCGACTATTAGTTACAGTTATTAAAATCGCAAATGCAAGTAACTTGTTTACAAAGTATACATTTATTGCTCTCCCACCTTGTTGCAAACTTTTTTCTAAAGTTATTTATTAAACATAATTATACTTAATATAGTTGTAGATTTTCTATAGCATCGGTAGATTAAGTGTTTGCATTGATTACTCCATATTTATCCATAAAAGGAAACATAGTAACCTCTCCCACAAGTACCTCCACAATTCCAATAAGGTTTCTATTGTTTACTTCCAGTCTATAACAACAAAAGTACAAGATTTTATAAAATAATCAATAAAACATACACTGCAAAAAAATACCGGTAATTTGTTAAACGATCATCTAAGCCATCTTTCTTTCCATTCGTCGACACCTGCTCTTTATCAGCCTTGTTTTAACTGGGTTAAACTCCACGTCGAATACATAATTGATATTTTCTTAGCAAATAACTCTAAAGCGACAAGAAATTTAAAAAAAAACGAGCAAGGCTTACAGTAGTCGCATATGATGTGAATTGATGTGTAACATTTGATATCTCACCTTAGTAAAAAGCAATTTTAACATTATATTCTAAAAAAAATGGGTCAATTATTTTTAATGAAAATTGTATTTTATTTAATTGACACTAAGAGTAATGCAATACTGCGCGCTCATTCGTCAAATGAGCTTGCGCGCTTTCCCGTGGCGCTTCCCCGACTTCCTGTTACACACTTCCGTCCCATTTCACGAAATGACTCCCACAAATTGCAAGAAAGCGAGAGGAAAGATGTACATCAAAAATAGCGATTGTTTCACACCCAACTCACTCTACTACAAGCTTTAAAATTAACCCCAAAGGGCAATACCAAATAAACCAATAGTTGTATTCAAACTGTTGTGATTGTGTAGTAGGTTTTATTTAAAATTACTTTATTTATAAAAGTTAATAATAAATAACTGAGTAGGCTATCGTACCATTAAACATATAGTAATGTAGGTAGGTATTTACGCTTTGAAAGTATAATAAACTACTCTTACAATGAGTATTTTTGGTTAGGGCAGCTCTGGCCTATGGGTAAAGCAGCCATTTTGTGGTGTCGTAAACGAGTCGTATTTCCTTCATCAAATTTCGTCTATTTTACATGGAAGTGTTACTTTTTGTTGTGATTTGAACATTACCAAAACAAAATTTTGCACTCAATAAAACTTTTTTATTTCGATATAAACAGTGGAATGGTGTTTTTAACTTAACGATTATGTACCAATTAATTTATCCTTAAACTTTTTTGTTGATTTAAACGTTGTACTACTAGAATTTCGTCCTTTTTACATAAGTTTGTTTTATATTGCAAGTTTTCAAGTTAAATTCATTATGGAGATAGAACATGATGTGCACACAGTTTGTTGCACTTGTTTAAGCAGTGATAGAGATTTGTTCTCCCTAAATGGGTTGAATTCGTTATACCAAATATTCCGTCTTCTAATTTACGACTACACAGGCGACAGAGTAAGTAAACTCTTCATAATATTTTTTACCAACAATTTTTATATTTCCCTCTCTTTATGGTAGGGGACCATAAATAGAGGGATGTTAGATTTTTATGAACGTTATAAATAAGTCGTATAAAGCTAAATATTGTAAACTGTAATATATTCTGAGGTATTTTATTAATTTGCATGCATATTAATTTAGTTTTGTCTCTGTGCTCTTGTGTATAATTAGTTTGTCTGATTTAAAATGAGTTTTTACTGTAGGAGCTCGGTTCTTGTCTTGTTCTTTGATAATTTATTCCTATCTTGCACTACATAGTTGCAAGCCAAAGACCAGGGAATTGAACCCGGGACCTTTGGATATCAGGTTGAGCGTTTTGCCACTTGGCCAACGAGGCATGTAATGGCTGTATTTCATACAAATTAAACTTAAGGTTTGCAAAAAATCTAAATATAATACAAGATAAAAAAAAAGTTTTTTTTGGTCCTCGGTAGCTCAGTATTTAAAGCATTGAACCAGTCATCCAAAAGTCGTAAGTTTGATTCCCACTCGAGCTTCTGGAGGCTGGTTGATTTTTTCTAGTAAAATTTTATCTTTTAACTAAATTAGCATTGTAAATGAAAAAATCAGCAAAAATGTAGCAAAAAAATTAAATATCTAAATGTTATAGTTACAACTAATTTCATGCAAATTCTGTTGCAAACAAATTAAAAAATTGAAAAAATTAAAAAAGAAATGTTCATTGCGCAGGATTCAAACCCATCAATCAGTTTAGGCAACCGTAATTGAACTCTTATATATCTTATAAATGTCATCAGTTTTTAACTTTTTTCTATTCTATAGTGGGAGACCTTGTACATAGAAAAACTGATAACAATCCCAGTAATTTTCTAGCAACTATCCAGCTCATGTACATATATTTTTGTTCATTCCGATTTGTATATTCATTTGTTACAGTATGGTGAATCCACAATGGATGTAGAAAACTTGGTTTGCTGGGAGTGCCTTGCACTCATGAAACGGTTTAACCGTTTCAAGAGCCAGGTGCAAAATGCACAAGAGCATTTGCGCATTTTGGCAATGAGCCAGACGCAAGAGGTACTCAAAATATACAATATATTCTTTTTATATATTTCTCGTACTATGTATACAACAGGGAAGGCTCTTGCCCCAGCAGTGGGGACATAAATGAGCTGATGATGATGATGTATACAACAATTATAATATACTTTATATGTATATAATTCTTCTGTACGTATGTTGGTCACCTAACTCCTCCTAAATGGCTGGACCGATTTGGATGAAATTTTGTGTGTATATTTCAATGGGTTCCTAGATGGTTTGAAAACACAATTGGACCCGGTAGGTGGCACTGCAATAGGGGTCCATCATGGGGTACAGGTATTTCAACAGACGAACTTGCGAGCGGGCCACTAGTAATATACATTATTGACACTTATATATTGGACAATTACCAAAGTATTGCATTTGCATACCATTGTAAATTAGAGAAATTTGTTTCTTATCATTTCAGAGCGTAGACCATACATACATGTCGCAGTCCCTATCTTCGCTAGAAGCTTCTACCAAGACTGAGTACGACAAGATCTACCTGTATTACACTCAAGACGAGTGGCCTCAATCTTTCATAGTTGATGAGGATGTTAAAAATGAAGAGTTTGATGTGGCGCAGACGGCCAGAGAAAATATAACTCTGGATATTGATGATCATATGCTGGAAGGTAAAAAATAAAATATTATTTGGATATAGGAGAATGCTTGTGACTTGTCTGTTATCTTGACATTTGATCATGGTGATGATAACGAAAGTTTGTGTGGAAGTGCTGCTTGAATGTTTACAAATTTTCATTTTCGTTAGCAGGATCCAATTCGCAGTAAACGCCTTGTAATTTTACGATACATTAAATTACCTATATGGTTTTGCAGTACGAGGAAAGATTGAAGGAAAGATTGTGTGAAAAGTGGGCAGATATGATGAAGTAAATAGCCTATATTCTATCCCACTGCTGGGCAAAGGCCTCCATCATTGAAATCAAGTCATCACTACAATTGATGGGTATTGGCTTAATCATCGCGCTTGCCAAATGCGGGTTGGTGATAACAATCCCCGGGCTATGCATCGAAATATCCGAAACGCACTTTGCCCGACCTGGGAATTGAACCCGGGACCTTCGGGTATCGGGCCGAGCGCTTTGCCACTCGGCCACCGTGGCGTTATAGGAGGATATGATAAAAATATTCAAAATTCTTACTGGTCAATATGACATACAGAGCTTTTGACAAACTCAAAAACCTACATTTAGAGGACACAGTCGTAAACTCACTAAAATAATTACTCACAACAACCTACATAAGCACTTTGAGCAACAGAGTGTAGTGGTTAAGACCACCGGTCTCAGACCCTGAGGTCCCGGGTTGGATTCCTAGTGGGGGTACATGTTTGTGGTTGGTACTCTGTTTGGTTGGTGGTAAGGTTTTGTTATCCGTCTGGCTAGCTGCCACCATCTTATCTAAATATGTCAAAACCTATAAAACTGTCGACTGCGGAGAGGGGGTGAAGTTATGTCGCATTATTCGTACATGGATGACCTCAAGTTATTCGCACCAAACCGCCAAGACTTGATGAAACTGCTGAAAATTACTGAGACTTTCTTGCTATCAAGATGGAGTTTGGGGTGGATAAGTGTGCGGTTACGCATGTACAGCGTGGGAAAGTAGTAAATTCAACCAATTTATAACTCTCCGATACGATAAACTTCAGATCTCTCTCTGAAGTTGAAACATATAAATATCTTAGTATGTCACAGTCTTTGGGTGTTGATGACGGGGACATAAAACAGTCATTACGGGAGCGATTCTTTTGCCGCCTGAGAAAAGTTGTTAAGTACTTCGGGTGGCAATAAGACGCGTGCCTTTAATGGCTGGGTTATGCTTCTGCTCACATACTCCTTTGGCATATTAAGATGGACTCAGACCGAATTGGACGCCTTAGATAAAAGAGTCCGTCAAATGCTCACGACTTCCAGAATGCTACACCCGCGCTCATCTGTTATGAGGCTGTACATCCCGCGGTGATATGGTGGTCGCGGCTTTTTAAACGCCAAGGACCTACATAACCGTGAGGTGTGCAGTCTCAGGGATTATTTACCTAACAGTGAGTGCAGGATGCATTGGGATGTCGTGGCAGTTGATAGACACTTTACGCCGCTCTCCTTGGCAACAGAAAACTGGCGCAAACCAGTGGTGCTAAGCACTCTCGATCGCAGGGACATATGGAAGAGCAAGGTGCTACACGGGCGCTACTATCGGGCTCTAACTGGGCCGATGTAGATTTGACTGCCTCGGTGAACTGGCTACGTTTCGGTGACCTTTTGGGGAAACCGAAGGTTTTGTCTGTGCCATTGAAGGTGAAGTTATCAAGACGAATAACTACCGGAAATATATTATGAGGGACGGTACGGTCGACATCTGTCGGGCATGCCGCCGTCCAGGAGAATCATTGCGACATATTATTTCTGGTTGTTCTCATCTTGCTAACAGAGAGTATTTGCACAGACATAACCAAGTAGCCAGAATAATTCACCAGCAACTTGCTCTTGGATATGGCCTTGTTGAATCGAAGGTGCCGTACTATAAATACGCACCTGCGCCAGTACTCGAAAATGGTCAAGCAACGCTCTACTGGGATCGTTTTATCATTACGGACAGGACTATTGTCGCCAATAAGCCTGATATCGTGGTAGTCGACCGATCCCAGTGCCGGGCAATACTGGTTGATATCACCATACCTCATGATGAGAACCTCGTGAAAACCGAGAAGGACAAGCTCAGTAAGTACCTTGACTTGGCTCACGAGGTTACCGTCATGTGAGGATGTGGATTCAACCATTATTGTACCAATAGTCGTTTCGGCAAACGGTCTTTTAGGCAAGAGACTCGATCAACACCTAGAGAGGCTCTTGCTGAAAGGTTGGGTCAAGGGTCAGATGCAAAAGGCAGTACTCCTTGACAGGAGGTTACTCACTCTGCAGCCCTAACCACCGATAGCTTGGGTCAATCCCGGCTGCCGGTGGCAACCTAGGTTAAGTTTTCATTATATTTTATATTGTAAATATGTTTTTATATAAAATATTGTAAAAAAAATTTCTTAACATATATACTTAATAAAAAGAATAATAATCATAATAATGGTCCTTCGAGCCGGATGATGTCCATGGTGGGCGTAATGTTTAATGTAGTAGTTTGTAGTTTTTATTATTTGTTACAGACATATAAATTTAGGATTCGTTTGACAGGAGAAAATATTAGTTCGAAATATTGTTACTAGATGGCGCTAGTGTGCGCAAACTAAATGCGGTATCGCTTTGTTTTAACCAAGCATATATTATAAGTAGTGATAGGATAATCGGATGCATATTTATTTTATAAAGTTGAGGTGTTAGCTGTTATGGAATGCACTTATTTATCTAAAATAATCCCGGGAGTTCGGAATCGACAAATTTAGTGTTTTGATTATAAAATCAAATTGCGTGTAGGTATATTTACTTATGTTCAGGAGTTGGCTAATATGGAATGCACTTTTTTAATAAAAAAAATCTTTAGAAATAATAACTTCCTTACAATTTTTAATTTCTTTAACTACTTCTTCAAGTTTCAAAACATATCTCATACGAATAAGAAATTACAAAGAATTCAAAATTTAAAATTTAAAATCATCTATTCAGTTTAGGCTACAAGTAGCTCTTGTGAATGTCACTATGCTATCGGTTCGTAATTCTACTCTGGGCGGGAGAAGAACCGGCAAGTATCACACACAAGCACATATCACAGCGTCAAAAATATTGGAAAATGCCCTATCATAGCAGGACACTTTCCATTACAAATAAATACAAAAAATATAGAAGACAACCACAACATGTAAAAAAAAACAAAATAAAAATCTAAGTTAACAAATTTACATCAGGTAAAAGTTTCAATTTTCACAATGTCATACAGTATCACTACAGTACTCTAGTAAAAGTAAAAAATTGTTTAAGAAAAACAAAGTCAAACTATTAGTGAATAATACTAAAAATAAGATAAGTATGCAAGAGCACACCAGCCTCCACAGGCGGCACCCGTTCACGAGTATGACATATGAATCAGCCATCGCTTCGCTCAACCATATTTTAGGTGACGACCGGGACGCACACGCCACCAACGCAGAGACAATAAAGAGCATGACACAAGAAAAGAAAAACAAATTATTGATTATTAACGTGAAACAGCATCACCAACAAACTCCCGCGCTCAACTGACAGTATCGTATTAAACGACTAAGTTGAAAGTTAGTTACAGAACATTTTTGCATTCCCGAACTTTCTGGAATCCCGGGATTTATATTTAAAAAAACATGTTTTAAGAAGCCGCTTCCATAATTTCCTAGCCAAAAATTAATTTTAGGTAAATATGCATACGATTATCCGAAAACTGATTATAAGGCTAACAAAAATATTAAATTATAGTTCCGCATCTAGCTCTAGAGAAAAAAAAAACATTCTTACAATTAATAACAATATGATTCACTTTCAGTGCCAGAAATGGTCCTTGAAAATCCAGTGACCGGGGTTATGTCTCATATAGTGGTTGGTACAGACGCGTTAGTCTCACCCGCTGAAACTTACAAAGGGGACCTGAATGTCACGTAAGTTGTTAAAAAGTTTTGGTATGCCATGTGGAGATAAAACGGAGCTGTGGTTATACCACCGGGTTCTATTCCCAGTGGAGGAAAATTGTTTGATGATGATAATGAACTCAATGGCGCAATAGAATAGAATAGTTGTTAGCAACGGTTAACGCGCCCGGTCTGCGAGTGCTTAGGTTAAGTAACTTTCGCAGAGGCCGGTCATCGGATGGGTGACCAAAAATTTATCACCTTTAGCTCCTCTGTGATTTAGAAGGCACGTAATGCCGTTGGTCCCGGCTGCATTAGCAGTGGTTAACAACCACCAATCCGCACTGGACCCGCGTGGTGGTTTATGGTTTATGGTTTTTTTTTTTTATTTTTATTTTTTTTATTGCCGTGTTATTTAATTAAATAAACAAATAAATAAATAAATAAATAAATGGCCCGTTCTCCTTATCCATCCATAGACAAGGCTCGTGCCTCAGCAGTGGGGACATGAAAGGAGCTGGTGATGATGATGATGATGATGATGATGATGATGCAATAAAGTGTATTTATCTTATCTTATCTTATCATTGTTGAGAAGTAAATAGCCAGTTCCGGTGGTCTTGGGTTCAATTCCCAGGACGGGTAAAGTGTACTTGACTTCAATGATGGGGGCCTTGAATGTTTATTAATAACTAAGGTTGCAGAAGTTCATGCTTAATGACCTAAGGCCTACCTAATAAAAAATAGGTACCTAAATGTTTTAAAGAACTGTTACTTGATTTCATTTAGGTATATGTTTAATGTTCTGGAACAAAATATTATTGTTGTTGTTTAAATTTTTATAGTAATATATTTTTTTTAGTTCGATAGACAATCCCAAAATTGAAGTACTTAGTCACAAGAAATTAAAAAACGACATCACAAACATATCAGACTATGTAACAGACTACGTAGCCGACAGAGAAATGATTTTGGAAATGGCTGTCAAGTAAGTGGGGTTGCAAATCCATTTGTAGTTTTATTAATCACCGGGGTTCGAAATTATCAAGATAATTTAAAGGGTTAGACATACTAAGTAGTATTTCTTTTTTGTAACTAATTGTTTTGCAACATTTACCCATCAATTGTAGTGATGGCTTAATTTCAATGATGGATGCCTCTGCCCAGCAGTGGGACAATTATATAGGCTATTTATTTTACAATTTTTTTTGTAGCAATGTGGAAGAAAAAGTGGAACTGAAATACTGTCTGAACACTGACTCTACAAACAAAAATGCAACTTCCGACAAGACTTGCGGCTATATAACAGATTATATGACGGAAAGTGAACTCACCGCATACAGGTAAGTTATGTTATCTAAACTAGCTTATGGCCGCGACTTCGTTAGCGAGATATACACTATTATTTTATCGGTCGTATATATCCGACAACCGTTTATTATACACTCGCGAGCAATTGACCGGAATCGCTTTGCCGCTGATGTTCTAGACAAAATTTTACAGTTTCTATGCAATGAACTATACGTTGTGGTATATGATTTCAACCTCTTTCAATGTCACAGACAATGATTATTTCCCTTACGTTATGAAACGTAAAAGCAAAAAACATAAATTTTTACAACAATATACTGCTTTGTTTTGAAGTTCTGAAACACTATACTCACTTTTTGTGAGCATCCCTGAAAATTGGTCATCAGTCCTATATTTCACGTCACTGGGAACACTTAATCTGAAAGAAAATGGCGTTATATTGCTCGACAGCTTCATCTAAGCCAATCTTGTGTCTCGAAGGTGTACAGAAGGTTCAGGGAGACTTGGAAACTTTTTCCGGTGACCAGGATCTGAAAGACAGCGTTGCACTTCGGTGAAAGATGACCGATTCATTGTCACCACTTCTCTCCGAAATCGACACCTAACCGGCGCGGACGTGGACGTCCAACGGCTGCCCAGAGAAGTTCGAGAGAGGGCTGTTAGCGAGTGGACAGTGAGGCGAAGACTTAACACCTTAAACGCCATTTGACCGACAAACAATTGAATTTCTATTGTGTCTGGGCCCGACAGCGGTCCACCTGTTAAAGAAGCGAATTTGACCCCAAGAAGGCCAGCTACGGGGCCCAAATTGTCTCCAGCCCACCGAGAAGCCCGGCGTCAGTTTGCTCGCGATCACTTAGATTGGGATATAAATCAATGGAGTCCAGTACTGTTCTCGGACGAAACAAGGATGTGCCTGCATGGTAGCGACCGTCGACAGAGAGTATAGAAGACCGAGGGAGCGATTTGCACAATGCTGTTTTGCGGAAACAGTGGCATACGGGGGCGGGGATTTCTATAGAAGCAAAGACGGAGCTGGCATTTGTACCTGATGGTGGTCGGGGAGGGGGCCTAACTGCGGAAAGATACATCAACGACATTCTGCTAAGCCCGTACGCGGGGTTTATTGGCGAACATTTCCTGCTAATGCACGATAACGCCCGCTGCCACACCGCTGCAATGACTAGACAGTACCTGGAAGAAGTCAGTATTCCCATCTTAGACTGGCCAGCCCTCAGTCCTGAGTTGAACCCTATTGAACATGTGTGGGACGAGCTGAAAAGACGGGTGCGACGAAGATATCCAGCTCCGGCGACGATAGGAAATCTGAAAACTGCTTTGCTCATTCCGCTTCTTGCCGTCATTGGCATGCTGGGTACGCTATCGCTTGTCGACTAAAGCCGACTATGGCGGTCAAAAAATTAACTACTATTTTAATTTCCAGAGAGCAATTGAAAGAGAAGATTCAGTACGCGAGCTCTGTGTACAAATGCGAATTGTGCATCATTGGTTTCTACACTCAGCAGCAGGTCGAAGATCACTTCCTGTCTGAACATCGGGCGGTGAGTGACTGTGACATTACATAATAAGAGATACATGATAATAAATACTAGTGGTCACTATTGGTAAAAAATTGGTTTGAAAATAGGCAATGGGCATTGGGCATTTTTTTACCTTTCATACAAATGAAAGGTAAAAAAATTGAGAATTTCTAGACGAACAATAATTGCTATGACATTTTAGCTCGACACCGTAGTCTTTCGGAGATATGAGCGAATCTGAACTGGATGTATTCTAAGTAAATAACTGTTTTTACTAATTAAAAAGTAAAAAAATCCTTTTTTCCTTTAGTTCGACATTCTTATAAGCGACACTATCAGCTGGTGTAATAAACGAGGGTGTTTTTTTTTTTAAACAATAGTTTGAATTCCTGGACAGGATATTGTTTTTTCTAAAATCCAATAATGTATTATTATTTTGTATTAAAATCGACCCCGAGACACCATTGAACGTTTTTCGCAATTTCTGATACTTTCTGATTTTCGATCATTTCTGGTCTGGTCGCGTTAACCACTGCGCCAACGATCTCCTAAAATTATAATGTGTTCATATTAATCAATCATCATCGTCATCATCAGCTCATTTTATGTATGTGCCCACTGCTGGGCACGAGCCTTCCCCATGGAAGGACAGGGAGAACGAACCACAAACCACGTGCGGATTGATCGTTGTTAACGACTGCTTATGCAGCCGGGACCAATGGCTTTACGTGCCTTGTACGGGCTAGCCGCACATTTTTATATTGACCTAGATTTTAATTAGGTAGTCTAAGCATTACTTCGCTAATTACTTTATAATTGTGCAATATGGTGGAAGCAATAAAGTTAGTGTATATTCGTCACTCGTCGGGTTCGGTGGTTTTAGCTCTCTTCGGAGTCACCGCCCTTCAGCATCCCTTAGCGTTTATTAGTGTGTGGTTACTACCATTACATGCTTTAGGTTATTCATTTTCGGTCACCCATCCGATGACCGGCTTTTGCGAAAGTTGCATGACCTCAGCACTCGCAGTCTGGTCGCGTTAACCACTGCGCCATCGAACTCCTAATATGATTGATAATTGTGTTTATATTCAATCAATGTGTAAAATGTAAAAGATTCGTACAAGTTGTTTTATCTAAACAGAAAACACGATAAAGAAATCCCGTTAACAAACCATCACCCTCTCAATACCAACAGAAACCTGGTCGGACCGCGTGCAAAGTATGCTACGTATACGTGGAGGACGCCGCGCTCCCCCGACACACCGGCGCGCACTACACGCGGCACACGTGCAAGCTGTGCGGCCACCGGGAGCACAGCGCGCCGCTCATCGCGATACATGCGCGCGCGCACCTGCGGGACCGCGCGCCCGCCAGCCTCATACGCATCGGCGACGCGCCCAAGGTGCGGCCGGGTATTATATACGACTTAGCAAGTGCATGTATACACTCTATATACTAAGTTTCTTTACACGATTTTGGCAGCCAGAAAGTAGTATAGTTGCTTTTATAGGGCTACGTCTTCTAAATAGTGGCTGTCACTAGAAGGTAAGTGCGTATACAGACGACATCATTATGTTCCTGGCGTCATGGTACGCATGCGCGCGCGCCCGCCAGCCTCATACGCATCGGCGACGCGCCCAAGGTGCGGTCGGGTATTATATACGACTTAGCAAGTGCATGTATACACTCTATATATTAAATTTCTTTACACGATTTTGGCAGCGAGAAAGTAGTATAGTTGCTTTTATAGGGCTACCGTCTTCTAAATAGTGGCTGTCACTAGAAGGTAAGTGCGTATACAGACGACATCATTATGTTCCTGGCGTCATGGTACGCATGCGCGCGCGCATGCGGGACCGCGCGCCCGCCAGCCAGAACCCTCTCAAAAATTACTCGGGAGCTACACCTGTACAAGTAGTACTACAGGGTGTCAAAATGAGTCATCTTCAATCACCAAACAGTGGTTGTACTGACTTTTACCACATTTACGTCGGGTTGATTAAAATTACATTAAAATCTCAATTTTTATCAACAGAGTAAAAAGAAATCTGAAAAATCGTCAACCAAGCCGCCGCCCAAGAGTGGCGATTTGAGGAAACTGTTGTCCAAGACCACCATAGAAGGGTACCAGTGTTTGGAGTGCGACATGTTCTTCAAGTATGTGCTTGTACAATGAGATTATTTTCATCTTATATCCATATTTTACTAGAAATAGGTATTTTGATAGTTTCAGTTATAGTTTTTACTGAAGGTATTTATTAGAATATTTATTTCAGGCAACAAAAGTACAAGATGGTAAAATACAAAGAGGCCGATAGAATAGATACCTTACAGACTAACATACATACAAATAATATTTATTAAAAACACAAATGTTAAAAAAAATCTACGAGCAGGATTCGAACCGGCACCTTTCTGACATACCGGGTCAGGTGCTCCCTCAATTGATTTGATTATCGTGGTTCTAACCAGCCCGCCGAAATTATTCAACACTATTCACTTTTTACTTTGAAAGCCAAAGGAGCCCATTCAATGTCAACAACTACCGTCATTAACATCCGATCATAATATTTTTACAAATACTAAGGTTCAGCTAAGCAAGCTATTTATAAAATATTTTTGTTTTCGTTATTTTTTTGTTATTTTTGTTTTTGTTTCGCAACAAAAGTTTGCGTTAAAATTATATAAACAAAACAAAAACATTTTATAAAATATATATATAAATTAAAAACTATGCTACACGTAAAGACGGCGTTGCGTTGACGTGCGACGCAGCGTGGTGTCCGGTAGCCTGCCTCGGAACCGCGGAGCATGACACCTTTCGGCCAATAGTCCTCTTTCATGAAGGTCGACAGATGGTCGGTCGGTACTCTCACCACAAATGAAATAAAATTCCCATTGTGGAAGGACTCCAACCGCTCGACCCTCAGAGTGGCGTTGGACTTCACTCGCATGTACGCTATGAGCTCTTCCGCCTTCGTAGAGTAATGAAGTCGGGACACGTACAGCAGTGTAATAAAAGGGCGTGCAAATAGTTTTTATTCAAGTAAACTTATTAGATGAGATGAGGGCTTTTGATGAGGGAGCTCGATGGCGCAGTGGATAACGCCCACTCACCCGCTGAAACTTACAAAGGGGACCTGCCCCCCAACCGCCTAACTCTATCGACATCGCTCTCGCTATCGCGCTCTATAGTTTATGGCGTCATTTTGGAATTTCTAAAGCGATATGAAAGCATTAAGAAAGCAATATCGAAAGCTATAGCCTATAGCTTTCGATATTGCTTTTATATAGCTTTCGAAATGGCAAGATTACGCCATAAACTATAGAGCGCGATAGCGAGAGCGATATCAATAGAGTTAGGCGGTAGGCCCCCTGAATGTCACGTAAGTTGTTAAAAAGTTTTGGTATGCCATGTGGAGATAAAACGGAGCTGTGGTTATTTATACCACCGGGTTCTATTCCCAGTGGAGGGAAATTGTTTGATGATGATAATGAACTCAATGGCGCAATAGAATATAGAATAGTTGTTAGCAACGGTTAACGCGCCCGGTCTGCGAGTGCTGTGGTTAAGCAACTTTCGCAGAGGCCGGTCATCGGATGAGTGACCAAAAAATGATCATCTCGAGCTCCTCCGTGCTTCGGAAGGCACGTAAAGCCGTTGGTCCCGGCCGCATCAGCAGTCGTTAACAACCACCAATCCGCACTGGGCCCGCGTGGTGGCCCGTTCTTCCTGTCCGTCCATAGGAAAGGCTCGTGCCCCAGCAGCGGGGACATAGAAATGAGCTGATGATGATGATGAGGGCTTTTGAATCGTCTCAAGATATTTCCCCTACCTACCACCCATTCAGGACGTCTTTTAGCTGTGCAGAAAAACAGGATTTCTATAGAAGTTACAACATTTTATGCCGTATTATAGCTCATGTTGTGGTTGTCTATTACAGATTGTACAATTACATCATTATTAACTAACTATTTATAACTAGTGGCCCGCTCGCGACTTCGTCCGCTTGAAAACACCCGTACCCCATAATGGACCCATATAGCAGTCGCCACCCACCGCGTCCAATTGTATGGGCCAGTTGTTATATTCTATTATTATTGATTGATTGATGAGTGATTGTTTTTTTTTTTAGATTTGATTGTGATTCATATGTATTACTTAATAATGTTTTTATTCACTATGTAAGTATAAAAAAACTACAATTTAAAGAAAATCTACACCGTTGTTTACCACTTTCTTAGAAATAAATGGATTTGAATTTGAATTTGTAAATCTAAACCATTCTCGAATCCACTAAACGCACACAAAAAATTTCATCCAAATCGGTCCAGCCGTTTAGAAGGAGTTCAATAACATACACACGCACAGAAGATTTATATGTATGTATGTCAGAGACATGGCGTTAGCATCGCTTAGAAACGACAAGTATAGTCTATACTTGAGTGTGGTCTGCGCAGCCTATGCTCTATGGTACGCGAAACGTCATCGTCAGTTGGCGCGACAACGGACTGAGGACATTTGAACGGGAGCGATCGGAGAGTACGCACGCGCAGAACTCACTTCGTTTCATAAAACCATTTGCATCGAGCAACTGTTTCTAAATAATTTAATTGTGATGTTAAAATAACATTAAAGTGACTGTAAGGAATAGAATTTTTATATATATATATATATATATATAAAAATAATTTTATCGCGCACGCTGACCTCAAATAAAATTGGGAACCTTTACTAGTGGTTTATGAAAAGGTGTCTATAATTAGACAAATAAACAGTGTATTACATAAACATGTTATTCTCGTTTGTTACAGAAACTCCCGCGCACGCAAGAATCACGTCGCAAGAATCCATAGAGAAGGCTTGCAATGTGATCATTGTAAAAAAAGATTCGTCAACAGGACTACACTGGCAACACATCTTAGGTGAGTGGTGGTAGTAATTAACCTATATACGGCAATATAAAGGTTGTTACTTTGGTTAAGGCAAAATAACATCCTGTATATACCTATTTACTGCTTTGGATACTAACTAGCTTCGGTCACTTTTCGGCAATATCATATCTTCATCATCATCAGCTTTTTATGTCCCCACTACTGGGGCACGAGCCTTCCCTGGATAGATAGGGAGAAAGGGCCATGAACCACCACGCGCGCCCATTGCGGGTTGGTGGTTGTTAACGACTGCTAATGCAGCCGGGACCAACGGCTTTACGTGCCTTCCGAAACACGGAGGAGCTCGAGATGATACATTTTTGGTCACCCATCCGATGACCGGCCTTTGCGAAAGTTGCTTAACCTCAGCACTCGCAGACCGGGCGCGTTAACCACTGCGCCATCGAGCTCCTCATATGCAATCATCAATGCCTCAAAGGCAATGTCATATCTTAAAAATTTGTTAAAGTTTTGCCACGAGTAGGATTCGAACCCACACTTGACATACCTAGTCAGTGGCACTACTAACTGTGCTATCGTGGCTCTGTTCAACCAGTGTTTTTTCAACACTATCTACTCTTATTTTGTAAGCAAAAGGAGCCCTTTTCACTACGTTATTAATCAATATTTTTTTTTATTATTATTTAGAAATAATAAAAATAAACACTATGTATATAATAATGTTATATCCAACGATTGGGAGAATTGAAATAAAGACGTAATTTTGCGTTTCTCTGTATTAATACAGTTTTATTCACAAAACGTGAATTTACATTTCACTAATTACACTTTGCGATAACAAAATATTCACTCACCCACCTGTAATAATAATAAAAAACAATACATAAAGCCTTCAGGTCTTTTAATGTTTAAATCTAGATAAGTTTATTGCTAACTAAAATATCATAATGACAATCTATAGTCTTTGTCGATAGTGCGGCAAGGACAGACTTAAGAGAAGCGATCGTATACCGTTGAAGAGGTTTTCTTTACATGTATAACTATAGTTATCGTCTATCTATACTACTAATAAAGATCTGTTCACTGTAGTGACTTTGTTTGTTTGTATGTCGGGGCTAATCTCTGAAACTACTGGTTGAATTCCAAAACACTAATAGAATGCTATATAACTTGTGGGTTTTATTATACTCTTTTATTTATTTTCTTTCTTAAAACTAGATTTTTACAATATTTTAATATAAAAACAATAAAACATTATAACATTTATTATTATTATTATACTCTTTATTTATTTTCTTTCTTAAGACTAGATTTTTATAATATTTTAATATAAAAACAATAAAACATTATAAAAACCTAATTCTAGAGTAGCACCAGCAGCGGGGCAGGGCCCAAGCTACCGGTCGTCAGGGCTGCAGAGTGACCTCCTGACAATACGTGCCGTGTCAAGGAGTACTGCCTACTGCCTTCTGAATTTGACCCTTGATCCAACCATCAAGGGAGAGCCTCTTAAGATGTTATTATTATTATTATTATTATTTCTTGTGGGGACGTCGCCAGCCGAACGGACGATCCACCCGCGCTTTCTGCGGGCCACTTCATCCTTTTCCCGTTCTCCCCTTTGAGGGAGTTAAGGTTCATCCAGCTTTCACGGCGCCCCGTCGAATCTTTTGGTCTCTTTGGTAAATCTCGCTATCTGCTCCACCTTCAGATCCTTCAAGTCCTCTATGTCTAGTGTATCCGACCCCCAGAGCTCCCATCTTATCAGTGAGTACATCGGGCACTCAGCTAGTAGGTGGAGGCTGGTCTCTGTTTCCGTGCACTCCGGGCATATGGGGTCGGTTTTCGCTCCTATCACTGTCAGACGTCTGTTCAGTCGACAGTGTCCTGTTATGATCTCTATGACTAGCCTCATGTTCTCTCTGGAGAGTCCCATCAGTTTGCTAGTCTTTTTCTTGTCCATTCCCTTGATGAAGATCTTCGACTGTGTCATACCAGTCGAGGACCTCCATCTTCGGTTGGTTTCTGCTGTGATACTGTGGCTGATTACTCCCTTGGTGATATTGTGCGCTATTGGCAGCCGGGGTTCCGGTCCCACCAAGCTTTCGTCGGCCTAGTACCTTGTGGATAACATAGGCTATTATCTATTTTGAAATAAAAATATGTTTTTTTTTTATTGAATTTTGTATGTACAATACGAAATCCACGTGGACGAAGTCGCGGGATAAGTGCTAGTATATTATATTACTGATAAAAGTTTTAAATTAACTGAACTAGCTGTTATCCTATCAACAGGTTACAACACGAAGGTCCTATACCTCGCGAAGAATGTCCAATCTGCCACAAAATGGTGCGCGTCATACAGCTCAAGTACCACGTGCAGAGGCATGAGAACAAGAAGACCTATCTGTGCGTGGACTGTAACAAGACCTTCTCGCATCTGGCGACGTATCAGGCGCACCTCAAGTACAGCCGCGCGCACGCGACGGAGAGCGTTTTCAAGTGAGCGTTGTGTATTATAACTGTGACTTATAAAATGGATAAAACATTCAAAATGGCAAAGAAAAAATTATTTCGGTCCTAAAATTATCCAAATTGGTGCATAGATATAGGTAATATGAGCGAAATTTGGAAAAAAAAAACACGACTTAATAATAATAAACTTTAATTGCACACAAAAGAAGACTTACTGACAGCCTCCTCCTTTTTTGTAGACGGGTTTAACCGACTTATAAAACACTTATTTTAATATGTTTATACCAACATCAAACAGACATATATACTTATTTGTTTTTAAAATGTTTTTTTTTCAACAATTTTGTTTTTCCCAAACTTAGTAATGCTTTTTTTAATAATTTTTAAATTTGCGTATACTTTTAAGTTAATTGTTATATGATTATTTTATTGGTTTTGTCGTAGGTTCCCTTGCCCTATGTGCCAAAAGGGGTACCCGAGTAAAGAGGCGATGCAAGACCACTTCAACTACCAACACCTGGGGAAAACTTCGCACAAGTGTTCCATTTGCGATAAGGTAAATGGTTTTTATTCATATTTTTTTTTAAGATAACATTAAGTAGGTAAGTTTGTTTATTTGACAAGTGGTTACAAATATATATGGAAAATCCATTTTTGGTAAGTAACAATATAATAAGACTATATTAATAATTATTAAAATTATACCCCTCAAATTATGACACATTCATTGGAATTATTAAAATTAAAATAAAATTATTAAAATGATGCAAAAAATATAAACAAGATATGAGAGAGGGGAAAAGAGAGGGAGAGGGCGCGTGCGTGCGTGTGTGTCTCTAGCTTCCAAGTAACGAGACAATAATAGTAGATTGTATGACAAGGGAGCAAAATAGTATTTTTACGGCAAGCGCGCTATTTTGAACCACGAGCCAAGAGTACATCGCCCGAGAGAAAAATAATTAGCTCTCGGGTCATATAAGTACTCTACTTTTCATCCCCTTTCTATGAGAAAATACTTTTGGTTTCTTTGGTTTGTGTCCTTCGGATAAGCTAGTAATTTTGAGTAGGTATCAATTTTAATACTTTTATTGGTATTTACTGTGGATTTGAAGCATTGAGTATATACTCCAAAGGGTAGAAGGTTGCTTAGTTTTGGACAATTCTTGGAAACAGATCAAAAACACATTTTCCGAAAACGTTTTCGCTCCTTCTCTGTTTAACCATAGAATTTGCCATAGGCCCTTAAATATATCTCCCGGGATATCGTGGATAATAAGTTTGGTGCGACGTTGTTAGCTTCTATAGTTATTGTTTCAGGTGTTAATGCATTATCACTTTCATAACTCGACGTAGAACTCGTTATTTTTGCAAAATACAATAAAATATGTATTGACTACAAAAACAGAGACGTCATTCGCGCGCTTTTTTTTTTTTTTTTGTTAGCGTGGGTCCCCGCACCCTCAGCCAACACGTACCAGCGTTAAGGTAGATTTATATATATCTGACGTGACAACAAGTGTCTCTTTTTTTTTTGTTTATTGTTTTACGGCTCCGGATGAAATCCATCAAGCCTAATCGTTCGTTCTTTCTTCTCAAGTAATACATAAATAATCAATATTAATAAGAAATGATATACCCCCCCAACCCCTCGAGTATCTCAGTAAAGATGTGGGGCTTTACTAAGCCCTCACGCAGACTTCTTGAGAGAATTTGCGAAAAAGCGACGTTGCGCTGTTTTATTTCATTTGCCAACACTCATGCACACTCACGAACACTTAACGGTTAATAATCCACCATTATTTCACATTAATATTCGACATAACACAAATTTTAGAAAATAAAACAAAACCGCAGACATGACTCTTCACTTTCCCGCCAAGAAGCCGAATCGGAATCGTTTCTGATGCGACACGTCAGAAGCGATTACGACACGCCACAACACTCTAGTACAAACGTTGCCATTCTAAATGTTTGAAACCGATTCCGTTCTGATGCATCACGTCACGACACGTCAGACAAATATAAATCCACCTTAATTCATACAATTTGCGTTCGATTTCTATGAATTAGCCGCTAAAAAGTTCCTAGCTATTTTGCTCCCACTTATAGAGGAACAAAGCGACACTTTTCGAATAGAAGGTATGAAAATGCATTTTTTTTACCCATCAATAGTTTGATTGATGACTTGATTTCGATGATGAGGCCTTTGCCCATCTGTGGGACAGTAGAGGCCTTAAGCATATTATCTATATACTTACATTTCCTATTGAATTTATAGCCAATAGCATCTCGGGTGAACGTCGAAAAGCATATGATGAGGATGCATGGACAGAAAAAGGAGAAACCTAAGAACCACGTGTGCCAGACGTGCGGCAAGGGATTCACGGTGAGTTTACTATCTTATCTTATCTAATCTTAGTGAGACCTACCGAGGCTTCCCTCTCCCAGTAGTACAATATATGTAATTGTGATAGATCTCAGTGTACAAAGTTTCATTACAAGTTTGTTTTTATTTATTTATTTATTTATTTATTTATTTATTTATTTATTTATTTATTAGACATAGATACCAACAGTTTGTGTTAACTAAGACCGAAATGTCGATCCTTAATTCCTAAGACTGTTCACGTTTGCCATACAAAATCTTTGAAATTAATATATTATTATAAATAAGTTTAATTTTACAAGATCAAATTTTACTAGACAAAATTAACCAGCCTCAGGAAGCTCGAGTGGGAATCGAACCCATGACCTTTGGATAACCGGTCCAATGTGTACGTAACTATAGCATTGTGGATGAAAAATTCAAAAATAATAAAAGTAAAATGTTTTTGATTTGTTTATATAATTTTAACGCAAATTTTGTTGCGAAACAAATTACAAAAACACAATGTTGAAAAAATTTCCACGAGCACGATTTGAACCTGCACACTTCTGACATACCGGGTCAGGTGCTCTTCCAATTGAGCTATCGTGGTGGTGGTTAATGACGGTAGTTGTTGACATTGAATTGGCGCCTTTGGCTTGCAAAGTAAAAAAGTAAATAGTGTTGAATAATTTCGGCGGGCTGGTTAGAACCACGATAGCTAAATGAAAGAGCACCTGACCCGGTATGTCAGAAGGGTGCAGGTTCAAATCCTGCTCGTGGAAATTTTTTCAACATTGTGTTTTTATAATAAAAGTAGTTTTATTTTATTTCTTTTTTTTTATATTTTTTTTGCGTTGTAACTTATTAATGTAATAGTAATTGATAAGACACTTTTTTTTTTTTTACTAAAATCGTATCCTGTTTATTTAAAGCGCGGATTACCAATGGTCAGAATCGGTTTCTCAGGGGTCGACATAAACGAAAACTGATGTTGGGGGTCGACGAGGTCTTAAAATCGACACTCTAATATTAATTAACACAACTTTTTATTTGAAACTTGTTACAAGAATGACTGATATGTTAGTAGGAAATATAAGTTTACTTAATCAACTACAAAGTTTTTAAATTGCTAAGTATTTTGTATCAATAGAAAAAAAACTAGAGATAAAATTTTTAATGTAATTTGGGTATGGGCGTCTGAGGTATCAGTTCATTTTGGAAAAGGGGTCTCTTGCCCAAAATAGTTGGGAATCCTTGATCTAAAGGTAGTTTCGTAGAGATCACTTTTAGCTACATGTCCGCCGACGTTTGTACGTCTCTACGCTTCAATGTATTGTGGTGTTATAGTGAACTATTTGAGAAACACAACTTACAAAAAATTTCGTGTAGTGAAAAAAGAACACATTTTATACAAAAAATCTATGTAATTAATACGTGAAGCAAAAATTTTGTACCCCTTTTTACGAAAATTTCGCACACTTATAGTTTATATATAGAGGAATGCAGAATGCAAATTTTTTTTTTTAATTATGCATAAAAAATACATTAAATCAAATAAACATTGTTTCATACATATTTCAAAAATTTCAAAAATGGAGCGGCCTAAATCTGTCAATGGCAATTTTTAAATTTTTCATTGCTTAGGATACAATCCGTGCAGCCTTAATGAAATTACGGTCGAATTTCGACCACTGGGCGACCACTATAGTATATATAATTGCACAAAAAAAAATCTGGTTAAAATCCTTAATCAATGTAATTAGTGGATTGAAACCGTGTTAATTGTAAACATAAGCATTTTGTAGTGTACAATTATCTTATCTTATCTTTCTTATGTGTGTAGGATAAGAAAGCTTTGAACCAACACGAAGTAATCCACTCCGGTGAGCGGCCGCTCACATGCGATATATGCCAACAGACATTTAAGCAGAAAGCATCTCTCTACACACACAGGTCAGTGGAATGCTTGTTGACAAGTGTTATTATATATTCTATCAATAATGTACTAGACAAAGGATCTGGAACAAAAATACATCTCGAAAGTGGTCCTTTTTTTATAGAGAGTGTGCAGATTGCCTCAGACGGCATTTTCAGCGTCACCGGGCTTGAAGGAAAGTGGTCCTGTCTGCTCATACCTATACATTTAAATTGCATCAACAACTCCAGCTTAATGTGAACCTTAAACCTTAAACATAGAGATTAATTACATACTGTTTAGGTTAAACTAGTATTTCCAGTATGTATTTTTATTATTGTTGCTTTAGCTAGGTAGGCTTCTAGGAAAGGCCCCGCGGCCTTCACCTGTTTTCGGAGTTTGGTCCCCCAGAGTTTTAGTGGGTATCCCCCTCCGTCTCACCCTTCCTGGTCTTGGGCTTCTCCCTTGACAGCCGACTGGAGACAATGGCGTCTTCGGATAGTCGGTGGGTTGTGGAAAGACGGACGGGCGAGTCCCACATAACCGCCAAGCCTCCTCAAGGTCGGGTACTCGTAATGAGTTCTTCTGGGTTAAAAAAAAAAGAAAAAAAAAGGTAGGCTTAAACCATGCTTTACATATATACGTTTAAGATGCTTTACGTACTTACTCTCAAATTAGCATGCGTTCCAGCAATGCTTAAGAAATAGCAGTGCTTGGTCGGTGTTCGCATGGATGCTATTTGTGTTATTGCTTTAGTTCATAAGTTTATTGATAGATGGCGTTGCATCGTTTCGGTCTGAATCGCGCTATTGAAAGTTTTGCTGATTTAATGACTATGAGCGAATTATTGCAATAAGTTATCCTCGTCGCCCTCCTATTTGTATCGATTACAAACCCTCCAAAACCGTTTCATGCGTGGTGCCACGGGTTGCCCGTGGTACTATCGCAACGTAGATCTCCAGCGCGATCTTGATCTTCCCACTATCAAAGATTTTATCAAGGACGTTTCCATACGTTACTTTGATAACGCCCCCCACCACCCTAACCCGCTTGTTGTGGCGGCCGCCAACTATAATGTTGGAAGCCTTCCACCAACAAAACGGTTCATGTCTAGGCGTCCTAAGCACGTCCTAGATGACCCCGACGATCCCATAACGGTTGCGAACGCCCCCCCGCCCGATCCTCTAAATGACAGCACACATTTACAGAATACACTAAACATGCACACCAGTTTAGGCCCAAGACACCGTACTCGTAGGACAAGGGTACGAAGAACCGGTTCACACGCGCTCTACACCAGGTACAGACATGTACCTGGGCGGTTCTCTCCTCCTCCACGGCCCGGTCAACCCGAGCCGAGGTCCGTGCCTTTAGAGGCGCCCTCGGGTTGCTCCGCTCCCCGATCCGATCCGAACCCTTCGGAGAATCTAGTAGGGCACGGGGACGCGCGCTTGTGCGCGATGCCGTTCCCTCTAGATAACCTCTGAAGGTGATTCGTTTCACACGGCTTGAGGGACCCTTTACGTTCCTCGCCGCCCCCAAAAAGCCCGGTGAAGCTGAAAATGCCGCAGCGGCAATCAGCAATCTCTCTCCAAAAAAAAAAAAAAAGTTATCCTCGATCTGCCCCCCATACGCCATAAACTATAGAGCGCGATAGCGAGAGCGATGGCGATAGAGTTAGGCGGTAGGCCCCCGGACCAGGTGTTTTCTTTCATACCTTGCAAGAAATACCCTAGGGACTGTATTTTGGGACTATTGTTCACATACATACATACATACATACATACATACATACATACATACATACATACATACATACATATAATCACGCCTCTTTCCCGTAGGGGTAGGCAGAGACCACTTCTTTCTTTACAGATTAATTAATTAAGGTAAAATATTAGTACTTGATATTTACTGGCATCGGCACAAACGTCGTTGTGCCTTCTCATCGGGAATCTAGTGTATTATTGATCGAAGCTTAAGTTAGACAATGCTGTCACTTTTTAGATAATATTTTTAGACAGAGACACAATATTTTAAACACTTATTTCGCCATTGTCAAACACTGTTTTGTAGTAACAAGTGAGATAGTTTCATTAAAATCGGTTTGAGAGAATGGCTTTGAAGTTTGGTTTGGACTAAAATGTTTCTACACGGTTATTTAATATTTAACCTGTAATTAAAATTGTTGATGAAAATAACACGAGCGGGGGCTTCGAACCCGCACCCTCCGACAAATCGGGGCAGGTGCACCACCAACTATGATATCGTGGTTCTGTCCAGCCCGCTGTTTATCAACACTATCTTCCCTTACTCTGTAAGCCAAAGGAGCCCTATACAATGTCGACAACTACCTACGTCATCAACATCCGATCCTAATCAATCATATATCTATGTTATTTATTATGTTAATTTAACAATTATATAACTTTATTATTTATTATGTAGACTCAATAGCGCATCGGTAAGAAAGTTATTATATTCATGTCAATAAAAAAATATTTTTTTTTCTTGTATTTTATAGGAAACGGGTTCACAAAGTGTATCCGCCCAAACGGTTGCTGCAATACGTTGAGCCCACTACCCAGTAGCACAACGCTGGGACAGAAATCAACAATATCCCAGAACCCCTCGGAGAATCTAGTGTGGAACGGGGACTTGCGTGATTCATGCTAACCTTTTGACGGTGTTTTGATCGGCTTCAGGAGCCCTTTAAGTTTCTCACCGCCCCCAAATAAGTCCGGTGTAAGGGCCGCGTAAGGCCAATAAGCAAACTCAATAAAAAAAATCGGAATATGACTTGAAGATAATGTGATATTGTTAAATTCGCTTCGTATACAGGGTGTTTGGTAATACCTGTATAATCCCGAATTAGGCGGTTAGGGTACCGTGCATAGACATGCCTGAAAAGCACCATATGGCCGAGATATTGAGATTGTTTGTTACAAAGGATAATGGTAAATTGACAACCTTACGTCCAGCTGAAGCGTTGTTCTTGATCGTCAACCTCGTGGTTGAATGGAATTTATGGAATAATACATTTTTGTATTTTTTTTTTTGTATAGAAAAGTAAATCTATCATCATCATCATCATCTATCGACAGGAACCAGCGATCAACCTATTTTTCCTTACCTATGGTCTGTCTGAATACCAGACACAATGGAATTTCAATTGTTTGGCGCCGCGCCGTAGATCCACGTTCCGACATACCAAAGCTTAATCTTCTATACAAGGGGAAAGCTTTGTATTTTTGTATGTTTGTAGCGAATAAACTCAAAAACTACTGGAGCGATTTAAAAAAATCTTTCACCATTAGAATGCTACATTAGCGCTGAGTAACATAGGCTATATAAAAAAGAAATGTCCACCCGTGCGAAGCCGGGACGGGCCGCTAGTTTTAAATAAAGGGGAGCAACTGATTTTACTCTTTAAGTCTTTAATCGCCGTGGTGGTCACCGGTGACCGACAAACAATAAATTTTCTATTGTGTCCGGTTTTGCGGCAGTCAACGTGTTAACAACAATTGAATATAGATCACTTGCTGCCTAGCTGTGGTCCCGTCAAATTTAAATGAAAATCGATGTTAATTTTTTGGCAAGGAAAATTGCGTCGGCTTAAAATGTCGAACGGTGTTCTTTGTATATGGTTGCATGGCTACATTTCTGGGTTTTATACACCTATTACCAAACATGCAGTATATTTTAATGGACTTAATTTTTAAGTCTATAATAGTATGCTAGGTATATCTAGTTATTGCTTGTATTTGTGTATGTCTTGTTGGTTGTCTTGAAAAATATAATAAATAAATGGACTGTAAAGAGCTGTGGGCCAAGCACGAACAACTGTCAATGCAATTTATTTATTTGTACTAATACTTATTTAACACTATTTATGGAGCCCTAAAAGGGTTAAAGTATGCAGGGTTCGGAATTATCAAGATAAAGAGATCGATAATACAGCTTGATAATTTATTATCGGATAATTATGGACAGTTACAAAAACACAAATGTTGAAAAAATTTCCACGAGCAGGATTTGAACCTGCACCCTTCTGACATACCGGGTCAGGTGCTCTTCCAATTGAGCTATCGTGGTCGGAATTATCAAGATAAAGGGATCAATAATACAGCTTGATAATTTATTATCGGATAATTATGGACAGTTACAAAAACACATATGTTGAAAAAATTTCCACGCGCAGGATTTGAACCTGCAATTGAGCTATCGTGGTTCTAACCAGCCCGCCGAAATTATTCAACACTATTTACTTTTTTACTTTGAAAGCCAAAGGCGCCAATTCAATGTCAAAAACTACCGTCATTAACAAATTAAATTAATTTGTATTAAATTAAATTAAATTTGTTTCGCAACAAAATTTGCGTTAAAATTATATAAACAAAACAAAAAACATTTTAATTATGGACAGTGTTAGTCGTATTATTTAAATTCTTTATAACAAATAAAGAAATTCATAGTAATGTGCGTAATGGCGCGCATATATTGCATCACTTATTTAGAGAAGGTTTGGTAAAATAAACTATTAAGTTCAGTTCACGAGTATAAACGATATTGTCTGAATTACACATACAGTTATTACAAAAATAAATTTGCCCGGAAGCATAACGCTGATTTTCAGCCACAACCACTAGGACAGTGCGAAGACAGTAATACCAGCTCCACCATCAAATTGAAACTTTACAGCACCAATTGCTAATATATACATGAAATACATAATAGGATAGAATTATATTAGGTTGCATAAAACTACAGATTAAATGTCTAGACTCTAGACCATGGATGTTGCGGATGCCGATTTTTTCATATCCGCAGATGCGATAAGATCTTATATAAATATAATATATGAATGAAGAATTAAAACAATGATAAAGTGATTATTAACATATTTATTAATTAAATATTAACATTTGTATTAAGTATAATGCTCCTACGAAACTTTGTTGGTAACAACCCTACAGTAATTCGAGCGAATGTAACACAATAAATCCGATTTGTAGGAAATAAAGTTTTTTTTTTCATATTTGTTGTATTTTGTGTTTCGCAAGTATTACTATTTTATTACTTTGACAACTTTGAATATTTTGCGAGAAGTACAGGGACACGCGTGTGAGTGTGGTATTACATCTTCGTCGTTCGAATACATTGAATATAAGTAAGGGCATTTTTTTGTTATTAACAATTGACAGTCGGCTATAATCGACAAGCGATAGCGTGCTCTGTACGCCACCGACGGCATTGATCGACATTACCTATAGTTAACAAAACACAAAATAATGATGTTTGAAAATGGAATCCCTAGTTACAAGTTTTTACTCTGAATTGAATGCTTGGCGTACATGACACGACATTTAAGCTGCGGTGGTCAAAAGGTTAATAAAAAAATAAAAAACAAATAAATATTGATAATTTGTTTTTTCGAACCCTGAATATACATACTGGACAACAACATACATAATGGAAACAATACAACAATAAACACGCTATTTCATAGATTGTATGACGTTAACACGTTTCAAAGTATACGTAAATATTTTTAAAGTAGTTCGTGCTAGGCCTACGTTTCGCGATTGTGATTGCTAAGCCACTTGCTTTTTGCGTGGTTTTTAAAATATGTGGGATTTTTTTTTGTGTGAGATGAAAGTGTCTTGCTTTAATATTGCATGTCGTTTTGACTGTCAGCATCAAAATGATCGAATCGTCGTCGGTCGTTAACCGAGCGGATAGATGCTCGGGTTGTAAGCGAGTAACCGTGACTCAATCCCCATAGCTCCGTTAGTACTGGTGAACCCATGCCTGACACGAGCGTATTAGCTTTCCACGTGGGTTCACAGGACTGTTGTTAATGTGTTAATATCGCATTTTTAAATAATACTTTAAAAATGTAAGCATTAAAGATATTGAATATTAAAAATGAGAATTTGAGTTTTTTTTTGCTAAATTTTCACATAAATTAGTTTATCAAGCATTTTTGAAACGTAGTGACAAATACGAAGTTGTTATTGGCATAATACATCTCACCCAAAACAGATTGTAAAAGCCGTTATTTAAAATAAAAAATATGAAAAAGGCAGTGCTATAAACCCGCATGCCGGGTCAGGTCGCCGAAATAAATCAACTTAAGCCAAAGGAATTGGGTACGGGTTCGAATCCCGCTTCGTGGACTTTTTTTCAACACTGTCTTTTTCAAGTTGTAATTTGTTCGCAACAAAATTTGCGTAAAATTATATATACTACTCAAAACAAAATAAGGGCCACGAGGTATTTTTTCATTTTGGTGTAAATTATTAAACATTTACATATTGAAAGTAGTAAAATATTGAGTATACAAACTCTTTGATACCTAAACTTTTTAATATTGTAGTATTCATCTAATGCTGGCAACAATTTTAAATAAAATTTGATTTAAAATTATTTTTGAAAATTTTGATTCCATTTTCTTTGACGTTTTGCTTTCCTTAGCTTCTTGGTTTATTAGAAATTATCAGAGTTCATTGATATCTCGAGTCAGAAACATCTTTTGCAATATGCCACAAGCACGCAGGCGTCATATGGACTCGCTGACAGCAACCAGAGCCGTTACAATGATTGAAGAAGGTCATTCGCAGCGATCTGTGGGTTTGCAATTGGGATTTTCTCGAAGAGCTATTCAAAATCTATGGAATCGTTTCCAAGAGACCGGCAGTGTTAGAAGAAGACCTGGTTCGGGCAGAGTTCGCTTTACAACAGCTCAAGAGGATCGTTACATTCGATTAAATGCGCGCCGAGATCGCACAACAACGGCCCGCAAGCTGCAAAATCGTTTACGGCTCACAACGGGTAATCGTGTCAGTGACCAAACTATTCGTAATCGATTGCATGAAGACCAGCAGGCATCAAGAAGGCGAGTTGTCCGTATTCCATTAACCAGAAATCATCGTGCAAATCGTTTAAGATTTTCCCGTCAACATTTGGACTGGGACATAAACCAATGGGGCATGGTGCTCTTCACAGACGAATGCAAAGTTAAATTTTTTAACGACGATCGGCGTATTAGAGTATGGAGAAGACGCGGCGAGAGATTTTCAGAAGCCTGCATCCATGAAGTCGATTGTTTTGGTGGTCCAAATGTAATGATTTGGGGCGGGATAAGCTTACACGGCAAAACTGAGCTCGCTATTTTAAATGAGGGTACTGTTACTGCTCAGCGGTATATTGAGGAAGTCGTCAGACCATGTGACATGTGATCCCATTTGCCCAGCGAGCGGGTCCTGGATTCATCTTGATGCAAGACAATGCTCGTGCACACACGGCTCAAGCGACTCGGTTTGTACTGGAAGCGTCTCAAATTCAAGTCTTGCCGTGGCCGGCGAACAGTCCGGACTTAAATCCAATAGAGCACATGTGGGATCAGTTGAAACGAAGAGTTAGAGACGGTGATCAGGAAATCCACAACCAACAGCAACTCATCAACGCTGTTAAAAGGGCCTGGGAAGAGATTCCAATGGAAAATGTCAGGCATTTGATTGAGAGCATGCACTCCAGGCTTCAGGAGTGCGTAACGAAACGAGGGGGGCATACCCGTTACTAAAAGATGAGCATGGAGTATTTTCTTTTGTTTTCAGTAACTTTACAATGTTTTTATTTTTAACCTTAAATGTGTTTTTTCTTTCAAAAGCAAATAAACTTTTTAATCATTATTATTGGAATAAATTTATTGGTCTACACGGTAAAAACAACATTAGTTTTCGTTATGGAGACAAAAAAATTAATATTGGTTTTATTATTTTCATGGTACAGACAAAATACCTCGTGGCCCTTATTTTGTTTTGAGTAGTATATAAACATAATTATAATAAATATAATTATATATACTCTATACAAAAAATATGATTCGATCATTTTAATGCTGATGGACTTAGTTAGGTACTCATAACTTTATACAAGACCCGACATTCGTTCAGATTGAATACTATCTATAGTTTTATTTCAATATGTAACGTTCGTGTCAACTTTGAGGTTTAAAATACATACTAATGTTTGTTAATGTTATAAATTATCTCAATTTACACTTTACTAAGAAACAGAGTATAAACTTCGAACAGTTATTCCGTGTTTTGTCTCTTTTACTCTTGTTGACAACAACAATAATTAATTCCATATAAATGATATCACGTATGTAACAGTTCTTTAAAACTTTATTTGACCTTAGCATGAATTTCTGTAAACTAAAAAGTTTTTAATAAACACTTTATTGACGGAACATAATGTGACGTCATAGTTTGCTAATCCCATACAATTTCTATTTAATAAGGGCTTGTGTTTAAACGCCTACCAAAAATGTATCAATTTTACTACCAATAAAATTCAAAACGCTTTCCAAAATGGATAAATGATCACTAAGTTGTGATTCCTAAAATATTATAAAAAGAATACAATTTATATTTTTATTAAATGCCTTAAAAATATATTTATACCTTTTAACTGCATTTCAGACCAAATATGTTATATTGTCACCAAATAGATAATACCAATATTTTATGCCTCGAGTTTCAATTTGGTAAATTTTGCTTCCTGTTGTCTAATAAAAAAAATAACCTCGAAATTTAAGATCTAATTTCTAACCTATCACGTGACCTACAGGAGTAGGGCAGCTAGTATCCTCAATCATTTGAATAATAGTGTAAAAATTGTTGGTATCAATGTTACTGTTTCAGTCAAACAATATTTGGTGAGCATTAATCCATTCTGACAAGCAAAAAGAACATACATACAAAACTTACAATTATTCTGATGTGTGTATATTAGGGTATAAAAATTATTTTGGTGAGCACTTAAAATGTACCCTATAATAAAATAGGTTTGACAGTTGTTTAAAAGTTTCTCTATTGACTAACCAGTCATCTACCCAATTTGATATTATGTTTATAATACTAGCAACACGGAATATTTGTTCCAAGCATAGGCTTGATTTGTTATTAGTATATGCGTAAGTAAATTGACGTATTAAATATTATGTGATATTTATTTATGATTGCAATAAACTTAATATAATCGCATAATATTAGTAGTTTTTACTATATTATACAGTTTTACGTTTTATCCCTAGATATATCGTTGCAATGTCAGTAATGTATTAAATTGTTAGAATAGCTGTTAAATTGTATTAATTAATGTTAATAAACACTAACAGACTAACTCGCTATAAGAAAAGAATGAATACTATTAATGTTGCAGCATTTATTTCAATTATTATTAACAATGTTAAAATTTATGTAATTAAATTGTAATTATAGTTATATTTTATACATAAATATGACTTAAACTTAACTGTGCTGTTGTACTCATTTCTCCCTTCTAATGTCAAGACACGTCATCACCATCATCAGCTCATTTTGTCCCATTTTGTTGTTTGTGCCCCAGCACGAGCCTTCCCTATGGATGTTTACACCACAGGAAGAACGGGTCGTAAAGTGCGGTGCAGTGGTTGTTAATGACTGTTAATGCAGAAAAAATATTATATTTAACTATCTGACCGGCGGACTTCGTACCGCTTTGACAGTTTCCATGACAACAAAACAAACAAATCATTCGTCCGCTTAAGACCACCCGTATCCCATGATGGACCCCTATAGCAGCGCCACCTACCGGGTCCAATTGTAAATCTAAACCATTCTCGAATCCATTTCAACACACTCAGAAAATTTCATCTAAATCCAGCCGTTTAGAAGGAGTTCAGTGACATACACACGCACAGAAGATTTATATATGTTACGGCTAATAGCCGTAAAGATAATAATAATAATAATTATAATTATATTAGCCATAACTGTCCCACTCCTGGGCAAAGTCTCCCCACACTTATTCCACACCTTTCGGTCCCCTGCAATTAATTTATTATAGTAAAATAAAATCACGCAAATCAATAAATTGAATAATTTATTACAATTCTAGAAATAAAATATCGTGTGTACAAACATTTGAACATCGTAAAAGTCTTACTATAATAATTACTTACTATAATACAAACTGCTTACTTATATAATACTATAATTATCATTTGAACAACATTTTATTGAACTTCACAAATATAGTTTAATAATGTAAATAAATGAAATAAAATAAAAGCACACACTTATTATTTATTACATGTTAAAATTAGGGATACTTTTTGTAATTATTATGAAAGCGCTTTTCATAACAATTATTTATCTAAAATTGGAAATTTAAAAAGCTTAGCTAGCTTATATTGCAACATTTACTTATTCAATGTGGTCCGAAAATTGAGCTGCCGACTTCAAACTTATGTCAAGTAACTAGGTTTCAGATACATAAATAATTCAAGAAAAAAAAACGAAAATGCTAAAAAAAGTACTTCTATACACCCAAAAATAGCAGTTAATTTTGTGGACGAAAGACCATTTATAACCAAATTATACGTAAATCAGGCTAAACGTTTATCAACAAAGTTTGACCGACAACGCAACCTTGTGGCACGCCGCACCACTATCAATTGCGAACATATTACATTGTAGAAAAGTGTTGAAATTTTTTCCAACAGCGAGATCCGAACTCGCACTCATACTAAGCTATCGTGTATCGTGATGCTATAATTGGGTAGTTGACAACAACAACAAATAATTCCAGAACAATAAACGTATAAATGAAATCACGTAACAGTTCTATATAACATTGACCCATTTTTTATTTGACCTAAGCATGCATTTCTGTAACCTAAAAAAAGTTATTAATAAACACTCAATTGACGGAAAGAAATAGTGACGTCATAGTTTGCTAACCCCATACAATTTCTATTAAAAATAATCGTTTTGAGTTGTTAAAAAGTTTCTATATTGACTAACCAGTCAGCTACCCAATTGGTAGTACACCTGACTCGGTATAAAGCTGGTTTGAATCCCGCTTGTAGACTTTTTTCAACACATCCAAATCTTATTTGTTTGCAACAAAATTAGAATAAAACTATATATCTAGTGGCACCATAGTTCGACACTTTAAGCCTAGTGTTCCACACAGTTTTTTTCATCTAAAATTACATAGATTTTCATTGAAACACGGGTGACCGCTAAAAAGCAGGTGGAGGTGGTGAAGCAGGTGGTGGTGGACCCCCATTTTTTAATGATAAAAGGTTGAGGGTCGATTTCCCGATGGGTCGAAGCGTTACTGCAAGAGAAAACCTCGGCAGGCCCCACTAAGATAAGATAAGTGTCGAATAATGGTGCCCCTACCCTATATCCAACATTATTCTTAGGGTCTTCCAAATAAACAAAGAATAAGGTCCGAATAGTTATTCAGTGTTTTGTCTCTTTTACTCTAATTTGAAATGACGTTTACGTGACAATAACAAAACACGGAATAACTATTCGAACCTTATTCTTTGTTTATTTGTAAGGCACTTGGGGTTTTGCGTTATTATATATATTATAATTTGCAATACACTAAAACAAGCTACACTTTCTAAAGACAATAAGATGGTAAGGCACAAATTGACATTGCTATTTGTAGAATAATATCACATGTATGTAACAAAATGCACTTTTTGAATGGGACATTCTTTCTTTTAGTTGATGGCTTCGTGCGATTAGCACATTTAGCCAGTGTCAAAGTAATTTTTCTTACAAGTAATACATAAATATACAATATTTCCTTCCAGTCAGTATGATGATGATGAATGATAATAAAAATGAGAAGTGAGAAATGATATACCCCCCAACCCCTCGAGTATCTCAGTAAAGATGTGGGGCTTTACTAAGCCCTCACGCAGACTTCTTGAGAGAATTTGAAAAGTGACGTTGCACTGTTTTGTTTCGTTTGCCAACACTCATGCACGCTCACGAACACTTAACGATTAATAATCCACCATTATTTCACATTAATATTCGACATTAACACAAATTTTAGAAAATAAAACAAAATCGCAGACATGACTCTTCACTTTCCCGCCAAGAAACCGAATGGGACATTTAAGTTTAGGTATGTAATGTCTAACTTTCTTGCTGTCATAACTGCTTACATGAGCAGAGACTATTCGACTCTATAATAATTTTAAGGAAGGCTACCAAACTTTGTTTATGACACTTCGCCACTTAAAAAAAAAAAGTTACCCCAATGGAACCTTTTTATATTCAGAGCGCACTTAAGATGCGTTTACATATACGCACGCATCCAAACTGATCCACAATTTGATCATCATCATCACCAACAAACCCAAATTACTTCCACAGCTGGACGTCTGCCCCAAGGATTTCCACAACGACCGGTTTTGTGCTGCTCGCATCCAGCGGCTTCCCGCGACCTTCACCAGCCCCCCGACCGCCTAACTCTATCGCCATCGCTCTCGCTATAGCGCTCTATAGTTTATGGCGTCATCTTGTAATTTCTAAAGCGATATGAAAGAATTAAGAATGCAATATCGAAAGCTATAGCCTATAGCTTTCGATATTGCTTTTATATCGCTTTCAAAATGACAAGATTACACCATAAACTATAGAGCGCAATAGCGAAAGCGATAGCAATAGAGTTAGGCGGTAGGCCCCCAGCCCCCCGACCGCCTAACCGATTGCTTTGGCTACGTGTATAATTTATGACGTCATCTTGTCATTTCGTACCGCCTATGACAGCAATATCGAAAGCTATAGGCTATAGCTTCAGATATACGCTTATACCTATTAGCTAGATGACAAGATGACGTCATAAACTATACACGTAGCCAAAGCAATCGGTTAGGCGGTCGGGCCCCTGATCGTCGGTCCACCTTGTCTTCTGGTACAATGGATCACCATGTGATCGCGTCAACGTAAACGAAAATTTGTATGGTTTTTTTTTAGAGCCTCTTGGTGACGATCTTGGATACGAGGATTGCAATGTTGGCATACAATACAAATTCTCGTTATCTTAAAACTCGTAATAGGCACCCTGGTGTTTGTTTTCCCGGCAGGCTTATTATTACCGATCTTTAAGTGACTAAATGCAAACATACATATAGTTTTGTGGGCATCGAACCCGGGACCCCTGGGTCTGAGACCGATGGTTTAACCACTATACCACAGAGGCGGTTAAAACTATACAGTTACATAACACAAACTTATTAAAATAACAATAACAGTGACATAAAAAGCACCATAGTTAGTGACAAGTTATTGAAAATACAGAAAAAAATGTTGGAAAAATTCCCAGTTAAGCGAAATGTTACCACACCTCCTGTGTATAATTTGCTATTATGAATATCACTATGCCATCGGGTAGTGCCAACCGGCAACAAACTCAGCAAGGCCATTTCTTTTCGCCCTTACAGCGTTACATACATTGGAAAATGTCTTCCCTGTCTTACAACACTTTCAATCACAACATGCACACAAAACAAAGATACTGCAGAACTCGAACACACATAGACAACCTCTCACGGACACGAAATCGCGCAACACACAGCTACGCTCGGACTGTTCGAGCTGTTGCGAGATTCCGCAAGCTTATTATCGACCTTTAAGTGGCAGTCGCAATTGCAACAATTTGCAATTTATCGTCACCAAAACACATTATGTCGTGTTACGGAGCGCAGAACGCTACGATAGCGCCACGAGCGAGCGATTGACCATCTAAAAGTGCATGACGGCGCGCCGCTCTAAAATAAACCGAACGATTGTAGCAACCGCAACTTTCAAATTCAAATTCAAAAATCATTTATTCAGTTTAGGCTACAAGTAGCTCTTATGAATGTCTATGCCCTAGGTCACTATGCACTAACTAGGTAGTAGCAGTCGCGTTGCCATTGTGCAATTAGCAACTGGTTGCGTTTTTCGGTAATAAGCCTGCCGTGTCGTGATAGGATGTAGCTGGGTGCCTAGTGTGCGTTATGTTTACAGCCCTATTCATTAGATAACGTCACCTAACGAAAACGAAAATTAGTATGGCATTGAAGCAGCGCCTCCTGGCGACATACGATTGTAGTTAAAATTTTGCCATACAAATTCTCGTTTTCGTTAACGTGATCGAATGGCGAATGAAACACGCCCTACGATTTAAGCTATCACGATTTATTCATCACCCTCATCGTAGCCGAGAGACATCCACTGCTGGAAAAAGGCCTGTTATAAGTCTGTATCCAACTCATGCAAACTCAAGTCTGACAATGCATAACAGTGACACAGTAATTACAGTGTCCAACACCAGTTTTATCATCGTCAAAAAATAATTTAGAACTTTATTGAAACTAGTGGTCGCCCAGTGGTCGAAATTTGACCGTAATTTTATTAAGGCTGCGCGGATTGTATCCTAAGGCCGTATACAGAAAGAAAGCATGCAGCCTGCGCCGATCTACCAGCGCTTATCGGAACCGGCCTGCGCGGGTAATCTGCGCAGGCAATAGGCGCCGAGTTTCTATACAATGCACAAAACCAGTACCGATAAGCGCCGAACGTCTCCGACAGATTCCAACGAGCTTCGACACGCGCAGGTCAGCGCTGGCACCGCCATAACCGCCATTTCAGGCCATTTGTTCTAAACTACGTACAACACGCATATTTTTTTTGTATAAAATAATGAGATAGTGACGTGTTGATTTCCTTAGTATTCAGTAAACCACCTGTGTGGGACAAAATGGATAAAAGACATCAAAAAAAAATTGTCCCTGCTTCAACCTACTTGCTTTATGTAGCTGTTATCTCAGTGTACCAGCGTCGACAAGCGCTGGTAGATCGGCGCAGGCTGCCTGCTTTCTTTCTGTATACGGCCTAAGCAATGAAAAAGGAAATAAGTGTCCATCATCGGTTCCTGTCGTACATTGGTGCTTACTTGAGGATTTAAATCCCGCTACTACAAATTTTTTCAAGTTTCTTCTGAATAAAATGTTTTAATTGGTCCACAATTATTACATTTACGTAAAAAATTATTACATATAAGTATTATTTAGTGTTTAAGTTAGTTACAATAATATCATTTTTCTTATCAAGTGACATATTTAAATCAGCACTACACTCGAGCATCAATCAACTTTCGCAAAGGCCGGTCATCGGATGGGGTCAAAGAGTTATCATCCCTTGCTCCTTCGTGCTTCGTGCTTCGTCGTGCGCATGTTGCCGTTGGTATCGGCTGCATCAGCAGTCGTTAACAACCACCGCCCGTTCTGGGCCAGCATGATGGTTTACGGCCCGTTCTCCCTGTGGTGTAAACATCCATAGGGAAGGCTCGTGCCCCAGCAGTGGGGACGTACAATAAGCTGGTGATGACTTTCAAGCATCAGACAGTAAAATTTTTGACGGGACCGATCTAAACATGCCTTCTGTGGCACGGAGGTAGGTCGAAACCAATATTTTCACCGTCACCCATCCGATTACAAACCATATTTGATGTAACTTAACATTAGCGATCAAAACTGATCTTCTCTAATATTTTATATCTATTAATAGTAATTAGTTGAAATAAACTTCAAAATGCTTTCTTCTATATACTAAAATCAACTTATATTACATAAACGTACAAAGAACATACGTAAAATAATACAAGAACTTAACTTAACTTGGAACACACAAAAGTAAACCTTAATACAATAACGATTAATTTCAATTTTGTACTCAATGAAAAATACAAGTTTAAATGCACCAATATGAATTGTGCTCACAAGTGTATTGAAAAGTTAATTATATTATAATGTAATAAAAAAATTTAAATGAAATAAAATTAATAAACATTTTAATACATGAAATCAATTAGAATCTTTGGAAAAGTGTGAGTATATTAATTATGTATGGTACCTATATACTTTTCCAAAAAGTCTAATAAAGATAAAGAATTATTTTTTAAATATTCTTGGATATACCCTGTGTATTATAAGGGATAATATTATACTCAAAAGTGCTTTCCAAATGATATGTCATCTATGTTAATCAAACTAGTAATAAGTCAAACTTTTAACAACAACAAACCACAAATGTATGCAGACTTAGAATGGGACATGTTTGCACAGGTATTTCAACAGAAACATTCCATAGCTAGTTATATATCTTCAAAATAATAGCAATAGAATTAAAGATAAGACCAGTGACTGTTATTAAATTATTTGCCCAAACATACATTATTGAACCATAGTAACAATTATTTAGAAATTATTAATTTGTACTTACACTTACAATCGTGGTGTTTCGGATTTTTTTATGATAAACCCAGGTTTGTGACCACCAACCCGCATTTAGCAAACGTGGTGATCAATCCACCCATCATTTGTCGAGATAACTTGATTTTAATAAAGGTTTTCAACTCCACTTCACTTACACAGAATTAACAGCATTATTTGTACTACAATTAGGGCAGTTTTTCGCTTGCATCTCTAATTGACCAACTCGCTTCTGTAAATGCATAATGGTCGCGTCTTTCTGCTTCAACTGCATCTTCAGCGTCGTAATTGAGTCTTCTAAAGCACCATACACCGCCTGAATCTCCGGTTGATAGCTAAAAACTTGTGGTGGTTCATCCAAGCAAAAAAACTCTCTAACAACATGGTGGTTAGGTAACTTATTCAGTACCGCGTTCACGAATATCTGTAGACCTCTCACACGGTCTTCTAGGAACGCCGGTTCAAAGTTATCTCTGAACCAACGTTTGCCAGGGAGAGGTAAGACTACATTAGGCAGTTCTGCTTTAATTCTTGAGTAGAGTCTCACAAAGTCTGTATATCTTCGGAACACAAGCCAGGATTCATCACGTTTATCATCCTCAACTTTTAACTTGTATATAGTGAAGCGTGCCCGTTCTTCCATAACTTCGTACCCTACTATCGGTACTTGTAGTGTGTCAAATTTCTTTATCTCCCCATGGTGAAGACTTAAGTCAACATTGCTAATGCTATTCTGTACTCTGTTCAGATAGATGTTGTGGTCGCTTTTCAAATTCTCGTGGATGTTTCCCATGCTTTTGTAGTGGCCTCTTGGTGGTCGTTTAGGCTCTATCTCGTTGTCTGATGCAGATTCTGTATAACGGGTTTTGTAGAAGTTATTGAATTTTGATGTGTTGTCTCCGTGCGCGTTGCTGGATGTTGATGATACCTCATTGTTCATGTCATCTCTGTGGACAGTGTCTGTGCCGTTGGTACCGCTTGAATGTGGGTTTTGTATGACTTCCATTTTTGGTTTTTGTACTACTCAATCAGTGTGGGTGGGTGGCTGTGGATAAAAACAAAAAAAAGATAAAAATTTTAGTTGACAAAAGATATAAAGTCAAGTTTTATTTTGTAACTACATAAAGCATTGCGTATGCAAAAATTTAAATAATAAAAGAAACTGTAAGGGTCTTGCAAATAAACAAAGAATAAGGTCGGAATAGTTATTCCGTGTTTTATCTCTTTTACTCTAATTTGAAATGACATTAACATGACAGGAACAAAACACGGAATAACTATTCAGACCTTATTCTTTGTTAATTTGGGGTTGGTCATTTGACAATCTCAATGATTTTTAAAAACAAGAACCAGGTTAAGGAATCGCTCAAAACATAAATATGTATATATAATGTACTTATTACATACAATTTTTATTATGATTTAATATGCTGTGTTTCTCTCTTTTACATAAAGTAACTGGATGACCAAGCTCTGCTAGTTATTTTTTTTATAATGTTTTCTAAAAATGAAACCTAGCTAGATCGATTTATTGCCCCCGAAACCCCCTGCATACTAAATTTCATGAAAATCGTTGGAGCCGTTTCCGAGATTCAGATTATATATATACATACAAGAATTGCTTGTTTAAAGGTATTAAATACAAACTAACAAAAACAGAAGTTTGTTTATTTTCTACAAAATGCTTTGTATGACGTCCGCATAGTATGACGTGTTTATTATTTCCCTCCGATGTCATTATAAAAAGATTCCACTGCATGTGTCCGCAATGGGAATCAAATTGGGACCTCTGAGTTTAAGACCTGAGGTAAACCGTTAGACCAGAGAAGCGATAATATCTATGTTAATTTAGTGAAATTTTAAGCACTTCTGTGTTGTTTTAAGTGTGATGCCTAAATTACACGGTTCTCAACTCTCAAATTAAATTTATTTCACTTCTGAAATCACTCACATGTGTTTAAAGCAAATTAATGCAAACAACCAAATAACTGTACTGGTTTCTAGTAAAAAAAATATTATAGCACTTGCTTGCTGTCTGTGATCACTTTAATGCTGACCCACTTTGTAGCAGGTTCAAGTTTTGCTCACACATAATAATAATACTTACAGTAGTTTACAATAAATCTATTTTTATTAGTATGCATCATTAAAGTTTCTCAAAAGTTTATTTTTTAATTGTAGTGGGAAATATAAAATCATTCAGAAACAGCATCAGACATATTAAAAGTAGATACAAAAGAAAATCATATAGCAATGTACCTATAAAATATACAATACAAACGCTTATTCAATGTGCCTAAGGCGTAAACCTTCGCAATCAATTAGGGATGACAATACATTTTACAAAATAGAATGTAGCTTTAGTTATCAAAAAATTTACCTTTGTATAACTATAAAAATGTCGTCAGAGCTGGGACATGTACGCGCCGACTTAACAGCATAATGGAGCACATTAAAGATCCAATTGGAGCACCAATATTATTTTAACTGCATCACAATATGCCACAACACAAACAGCCGAAGTCTTTGTGACTGAAATTACAACTTATTTGTACATGACGGAGTTTTAGCACCATTTATGGCAGTAAATCTACTATATATAGAGTATTATAATGCAACGCAACTGTAGTATTGTTGTTTTGTATAAAATTAAAGCGGAATATTACGATAATTTACAAATGAAAAACAAGCAAAACTTGCGATGATATTTTGACTTAAGATTTTATTTTCGTTTCCCGTTATTGATAAGACAAAGGACTTAGTACGTACATCCAAATTTTTAGTAACTTTTTTACTTGGTATGATCCGAATACCTCCGAATACCTTTGACTTTCAGTATAAATGAATATAGTTCCAATCTTGGTTATAAATATAACTTATTTTTTTTCTCTTTCTATGCTACCGGGAAGGCTGACATAAGACCCAGGATGGCAAAAGACCCAGGGTTCGATCCTGGCTGGGTCGGATGGGCGTTTAATTTTTTCACTGTATTTTATAAATTTTTAATTTAGCTTCAGTGCAGCAATTAGCACTTGAAAATAAAAAGTAAAATTTACTATAGCGTTGTGTTATCAAATTTGTGGTATTTCATCAGCAAAGGTGAATCTGCATGGCCATCGGTTGCAACGACCGTTGCATAGATGGCACTGTGCCGCTATTAGCACTCAAAAATTAAAAAGCAGTGACAAAATTCAGCACTTACGTCAGCCTTCCCGGTAGCATAGCGGTCAGTGCAGCTGCCCGGATTGCGGAAGACCCAGGTTCGATTCCTGGCTGGGTCGGGTGGGCGTTTAATTTTTTCACTGTATTTTATAAATTTTTAATTTAGCTTCAGTGCAGCAATTAGCACTTGCAAATAAAAAGTAAAATTTAGTATAGCGTTGTGTTATCAAATTTGTGGTATTTCATCTGCAAAGGTGAATCTGCATGGCCATCGGTTGCAACGACCGTTGGATAGATGGCACTGTGCCGCTATTAGCACTCAAAAATGAAAAAACAGTGACAAAATTCAGCACTTACGTCAGCCTTCCCGGTAGTATAGCGATCAGTGCAGCCGCCCGGATTGCGGAAGACCCAGGTTCGATTCCTGGCTGGGTCGGGTGGGTGTTTAATTTTTTCACTGTTTTTTATAAATTTTATAAATATTTAATTTAGCTTCAGAGCAGCAATTAGCACTTGAAAATAAAAAGTAAAAAAAAATAATAGAAATGGAAAAATACTTACCAGACATCTATTGACCTAAAAATTTTGGTTTGACAAATTTTTTTAGTCTACTTTTGTTTTATAAGTTAAATATTGAGTTCAGGCGTATCAGTTGATTTGTTGGCAGTCATAACCATATTTCTAATAATATACTGATTTAGTTTTTACTAATTTGAGTGTTTTCGATATTATAGGTTTTACTTTATTATAAGACGAGACGATTAATGTTGATAAGTTCTAATTTCAATCTATTCTATTCTCTATAATGTTACTCATTCAAGAGTTTTGTGATGCTAAATTGCTATACTCAACTATTCGTATAATTCGTTAATTAATTGTTTTCGTATCCCAAAGTTTATTATTTGAATTTTATTTCATTATAATTTTTCTTTTAGCAATATCAGCTCAAGAGTTATCCTTCTCTCTTAAAGAGGAACGATACTGATTTAGAGATAAAATCCGTTACAAATGCTGTTGAATCTTCAAACATCTTTGAAGACCAAACTCAGGTATTCAAACAGCAAACACTCGAGAAGTGTAAATGATTTTTCTGGAACTGGTGATAACAATCAATACGTGCCTAGCTCAGATACATCATCTAGCTCAGATAGCAGTAGCGGCTCAGATAGTAGTAACAGCTTAGAAAGTGACAACGAAAGTTCTTCATCTTCAAATCCTGACCAAGGAACACTCACCATTGAAAATATGAATCCAGAGCCAAAACGTAGCCGTAAACGTACACGTAATCCAAGTAAATGGAAAAGAAACATTGCCAAAAAGCTAAAAAACTCTGGTCAGCGATAAAGTTCTTTAAAAACTGGTAAAGATAAAGCAGCTAAAACAATGGGCCCCACATGTTTAGAAAAATGCAGACTGGCTTGCTCATCAAATTTTTCGATAAAATAGAGGACTAAGTTATTTGATTCTTATTTTAAGTTAGGACTCTTACAAAGACAGAGAGATTACTTGGGAGCTTGTGTTATTGATTTATTGGGGGCTTATGAAACCAGCACATCGTATAATAAAAGATACACGTATATATAATCCTAGGAAACCTAACACTGTTTTTTATTTGCGCAATGAAGGAAGTGAAATTAGAGTCTGCAAGACGTTTCTTATAAATACTTTGGGGATCACCGAAAGATATTTTACGTACAGTTATAGATTGCAAGCATGATGACGAAAATACCAGTATTATTAAAGAAGACGGAAGAGGGAAACATGGAAACCAGAAAAAAAAATAGATGACGAAACAAGGCAATCGGTGAAGGGTCATACAAACTCGATCCCAAGAATCGAAAGCCATTACCTAAGAGCTAATACAAGTAGAGAGTTTATAGAGGGAGACTTAACGATAAAAGAAATGCATTGAAATTACACAAAAAAGCGTGAGGAAGCAAATAAACCAGCGGCCGGTTACGATTTCGAATTTTTAACACAGAATTCAATATAGGGTTTTTTATTCCAAAAAAAGACACCTGTGATGACTGTGAAGGTTATAAAAATGCGTCAGATGAAAAAAAAGCAAAATTGCAAACTTCTTCAAATAAGACCAGGATATGGAGAAATGTACATTGGAGAGTAGTACTTGTATTTAGATTAGATTATCATTAATGAAAATTGTGATTAATGTAAGAGTAGTTAAGCACAAAGTGCAATGACAAATATACCTTAAGAATATTACAAAATAGTACAAGTATGTAATAATTAGCTAAGCATGTTATTAAAAAACCAATGATTGTTTGTTTGTTAAGCAAGTTAAGAATTTAAGTTCCTTTACAAAAGTCCGATATTATGGATAAGTAAGCATATAATGTATAGTTATTGAGATTTTTCAGCGCCATAAATATAAGATGATATTATTTGTTTTTGTAATTAATGAAAAATATTAATGCAAGTGCTACTTCTTTAATTTCTGTGGTTGATTTGTTTTTTTGTTAGGCATTAATGTCGCTATTGCACAAAAAGTGCCACATTTTATATAACTGTGCAACAGTGTCATAAGTGTAGGTTTTCTTACGGTAAATAAATAAAAATTATCTTTTAAATACTTACCTTTTTTATTTCTGATATGATTCTAACAGTAAATTATAGATTATAAGGAATAGTTTTGTAATCGATATAACTAGTCAATTTTAAATCGATCTCCTGAAAAAAACCTCAACTGTTAGTTATGACATGACGTTCTTGCACCAGAGGTGCGAAATGTACAATGTCGTTCTTCCTTACTGATACACTGTCAATACTAGACTTGCCTAACCGATAACCGACCGAAAATCAAGTTTCGTTGACTGTCTAAGCGCGGGGAAATACCAAGCTCCGATTGGTCGACGCTGTAACCAATCAGAGCGCTGGAAATCGACCCGCCATAAATCCAATGTAGCCATTTGTAAAATATAACAGGTAATTGTAATAATGTACTTAAAATAATAATATAGTAATACATTATGGTATTAAATCTGAACAAGATAACAATTGTTTCACAACCATTACAAATTTAAGGTCAAACCAGTTGCCAAAGTTTAATTTGGCAATGGTATGATACCATCAGCGAACTTAACAAGAATCATGACACAATATTATTAATAGTTATTATTAACTACCTAACTTATGTATAAAAAAAATATCTAGGTAAGACTGTTGTTACAATTTTACCTTTCATACTCAATTAAATCTCTTTTTTTTAAATACTGTAGTTAAGTTAAATATTTACCTATTTAAGTATTTTGTACGCATATTTATCGATATTTAGTATTTGTTTAGGGAAAAAGGCTTACATAGGTACCTAATATGTGGATATCGGTTTGATATGATTTTATTAATTCGGTACTGAATGATATTTAGATACTTAATTAAATTAAACACTTACCCCTCATTCATAAAAACTATTTATGGTTTAAATAGTTAAATATTGTTTTGTCAACGTCACACAAACGTCATTTTGAATTTGAGAAAAAGAGACAAAACAATGATTAACTAAATAATGCTTACGAATAAGGGGGTAAGTACCTACTTACTTTCGGGGTTGTCCAAAATTACAATGTACTTTTGTAAAATTTTGTTTTGATAGCACCGTTAATTGTGTTATTACGTATTTTATTTATAAACCTTAGAATTATTACGGTAAGTATATAAAGTAAGTCCGCGCGCCCATTTTGAAGCACCTTTTTTAGAGCCAGACATGGCTCCAAACGCCGAGTTTTCAATGTACACTACGACTGACTGAAACAGGCTGCCAGGATCTAGACACCTACAAAGCTAAAAAGTAAGAAATACTTTCATACAAGCTAGTTTGTAGGTATAGAAAGTTTGAGAAACATAATTTCTTCATTTGTCGTTATGTGGGGGAAGATCAGACTATTAATATTTTTAAAAAAATTGTGTCTGTCATATGTACCCAAACTACTTATCTTTTAAAAAAATCCTTTAGTATATTAATAAAACGAAAAAAACAACGGAAACAGATATTTCTCTAATGAAACCTAACATGTTAAGCCACACAGTAGCTTTTAGAAAGTAGTTCGTACTTACCCCGCTTTGGTCTAGTCTTTACCTGCTATTTGGATTAGTAAACCTAATCTTCACAAAGGTGTAACTTGGCAACTGTTTAACTAAAAGAAACTACAAAAATACTGATTGATTGTAAATTTTATCGCTTAGCAACGAAAGTTCAATTACATTTGAAAATCTTATATAAGAAATGAGGGAAAAAACATTTGCTAGAACCTCTTCAACTAACCGAAAAACAGTTTGGCCTTACCCCAACGCACCTTAAAACCCAAATTTTTTATTATTTCATAAGTCAAATGTACATAGTAGCTTGGGATTTATTTGGCAGTAACGCGTATAACACGGGTACTATATTTGTTGAGTCTGTGTCAGAATTTAGGTCTATGTGGAGAGTAAAAAGTTGATAGAATGGCTTGGGAACACTTTTTTAAATGTTACATCACCAAAGCACAACCTAGCTTGTATAAACATGGAAATACAAAACTAATTTAGTGTCCTTATTACATATTTTATTGAACAACACATCACTCTTCCATGATCTTTGCTCCCCACAGTTTAATCTCATCATCAGAAGCAGTCAACAAACAGTTTTCAGTTGGATGATGGTTTAATGACACAACCGCTCTTCCTTTACTGTGAACCAACTTCATAGTACAATTACTGCTTATTAAATCCCAATACAATATCTCACCGGTAGCTGAACCAGAAATTATATGACTATCTTTCTCATTCACAGCGTTTTCTAGCATGAAGTCCCTGCATTCATGTCCTGTAAATGTGTTAAGGATTTCCCCTGAATCTTTGTCGAACAACTTAACAGTCCCGTCCGTACAACTCAGTATATAACACTGTCCATCATGCGTCATACTTCCGTATGTAATTATGTAACCTATGTAATCGGAAATCATTTTTCCAACTCTTATATCGTACAACCGGACATGACTGTCCACAGAGCACGTCATAATTTCGTGGTCAGACACTTGTAAAGAGGTTATAGTGTCCTTTGCATCTTTTAAAACTTGCACCGGCTCTCGTCTTTGGCTGATTATGTCCCAAAAGGCTACTGTATTGTCCACAGAGCCTGATATAGCCATCGTTGACATTTCATTGAATTTAACGCATGTTACGGAGCTCGCATGGCCTCTGTACCGCCTAAGAGGTTGTCCTGTGGTGACATCCCAGAGAATTACGGATTTATCGCTACTACAGGATACTACGTGGCTGCTGTCACAAGAACCGGCAGCGTCAAGCACCTCGTTTGCATGGCCACCGTAGGTTTTTAAAAGAAGCTCTCTATGCGGGTTCCATAGCTTGATTTTCTTGTCAGCGCCACAGGTAAGGCAGTACGTGCCGTCTACGTTGAAACGGACCGCGCGCACTTGCTGCTGCTTACATTTAATGGTGACTATAGTTGATAATTCGTTCATTTTATTCGATAAATCATTACGTTTGAGAAATGTTTACCAAAATCGGCATTTTGTAAACACAAGATGACATTGACAATGACAAGACTTTTTAACTTTCGTTTCGGCTCCTGTTTAAGGAAGCAAAGGAATCTAGTACATGAAACCTCATCTTTAACATTACTTTTCTTTAATTATTATTGTTTAAAAACTTCCCTACACTTCAAGTAGAACTCTACTGAGATTTTTTTTTATATATTTAAAGGAGGTAAACGAGCAAGTAGGCGGGTCACCTGATGGAAAGTAATCACCGCCACCCATGGACACCCGCGAAACCAAAGAAAAATTTTATGCCAAGGACAAGGGCGAATCCAGGATTTTTTTCTGGGAGGGGCGGGCACAAGGGGCGGACAGGCAAAAAAATCAACATTATCTAAAAGTTCAAGTAAATGAATGAAAGTGTCAAAACAATATCGAAAAATAAATTGAAATGAAACAACTTTTACGGATCTACTCGCGTTTATTTTACACATTCATTACTTTTAAATAATGTTTATCCTGACGTTTCGAACTCTTTGCAGGGTCCGTGGCTACAGGGAGACCGAGGTGTTGGTCGTCTCTTATTTAGTTATTAACTTGGCTTGTATACCCTTATTTAAATTTAATCAGATGCGTTCCGTTTAACGCAGAAAGAGCTTACAGTATCTTTTGGAAATAGCCAACAAAGTGCGCCGGTTGGAAGATCTGAAAACTAAGCGCACAAAAAAAGATGAAATAATGAAAAGTTACATCTTTGATTTCTTAAAGAGATGTTGCTACCAAGATCTCATCCCAGCGTGGGTCAAGATATCGCCCAAGAAAGATATACGCGGGAGCGCCAAGATCTTACATTACTACAACAGGCCAGCCAAAAATTGCTTCGTCACCTCATCTATCAACATAGTTCTGAGCTAAGTACAATTAATAATAAGATCGAAAGTTTGTCCAGTGTGCTAAAGTTACATTAGTCCAATCAGATTTAATAATTGCATTAAACGCGAAACATCTAAATATAATGAATCCAAACATAGACAAATAGATAAATTCCAAACGTTAGTATCGAATTTAAATAAAAAGTTTGTGAAATGGAACACAACTAACAGTAGACCATCAAACAGCCACAAACGTCAAAATCAAAACTAATAGATGATCGCACAAATTATTGCCAGGGATGAACAATACCATTCTTAATTCGATGCTAGTACTCGAAAGTACTATCGAATCAGAGTATCGATACTTGTGAGTACTCAATATTTTTTTTAAAAACATTAAATAAATTCATAATAATGTCTGATATTATACATAATAGAGAAGCAGAACAAAATGAAAAAGTAGACTTTAGACAATGGAGGCGGCATTTTTTCTATTTCGTAAACACTGTACGTAGTATGAGAACTCAAATTTAAACTGTCTGTAATGTACAGATGCCTACACATCAACCTATCCAAAATTGACAATTTTCTTCAATACATTTTCAACCATATATATGGTTTAGGCGTCTATTGAGGAAATTTGACTGTTTGTGGTAGGTTGATGTGCAGGCGTGTGTACTTTATGTTATGACTAAATTGACTAACGCCAAATGACAATTAGATTGAAATTGAACCAACTAAAATACCGTTACCAGCGCGTCCTCCCCGCGCCCGCGTCACGCGTACCCGTGCACCAGCGCCACTATATAGCCAACCGACTGCAGTCGGTTGACTCTTGGTTGGTCTTTGACCAAAAGCACCGGCCCGGGCGGGGGTGACAACGATACCATTGTTTTCATTCGATACCAGTACTCAGTATCTAATGTTGAAGTTATGTAAGTAGTAGTATCAAATGAGAAGTAATGATACCATATGAGTACTCGATAATATCGATTCATCCCTAACAATTGCTAATTTATCAAAACAAAAACAAAAAATGCCCAAAGAAAATGGGGTGTATATTGTCATTCGGACTTGTTTGGATCTTTTGGATGAGGAGATTGTAAATTATTGTGGGTGCAGTGCTAAGTCATTTGTTTCATACAGTTGTCTACCTACATATGTGCCTGGGTCAGCCTGTTTAGCTTCATCATTGTTTGGTTGGGAGGGCCGTGATTGTGATACTGAGATAGGAGTTACTTCCGGCGACTTAAAAACTTTAGGTTGAATTTGAATTCGATTCGCATTGGCAATCACTTTCACAAAGAACGACAGAAGACAACTTATGACGCCTCCGTTTTTTGTTACAGTGCCTACATATTTTACGAGATATTGTACGTTTTCTTTTAGAATTACATACTACAATTGATTTTACTCTCGTAAGCATCCGTATCCAAGAGAGAGCCCTCCGTATCCATCTCCAAACAATAATGAGGTACAATCACGACCAGAGCTACTTGAGAAGGTGTCATCCATCATCATCGTCCATCATCATCTGGGTCATCTGGTTCGTCGTCCATCAGAAAAGACAAAAAACTTACCTACGGTCTGCAAATATAAACAGATAACACTAAATAAACTTAATTTTAAACACTACCACACTTAATGATCCTATTATTTGTTTCCCGCGCTTTTCAACGGTGGGCTTGTCCAGTGTTTTTTTTTATTAATGGCTTCGTGTGATTAGCTCATTTAGCCAGTGTCAAAGTAATTTTTCTTAATTTCCTTCCTGTATGATGATGATGAATGATAATACAAATGGGAAGTGACGAATAATATATCCGCCCAACCCTTCGTGTATCTCAGTAAAGATGTGGGGCTTTACTAAGTCCTCACGCGGACTTCTTGAGAGAATTTGAAAAGTGACGTTGCACAGTTTTGTTTCATTTGCCAACACTCATGCACACTCACAAACACAACGGTTAATAATCCACCATTATTTCACATTAATATTCGACATAACAAAAATTTAAGAAAATAAAATAAAACCGCAGACATGACTCTTCACTTTCCCGCCAAGAAGTTTTTTCTTGTTCAGTGTTTGTTTATTTTGTTAAATTAGCAATTGTTAGGGATGAATCGATACTATCGAGTACTCACATGATATCGATACTACTCATTCGATACTAATACTAGTAGTACAGACGCCTGCACATCAACCTATCCAAAACTGTCAAATTTCTTCAGTACATTTTCAACCGTATTCTTTAGGTTTAAAGTTAAGTCTACTGAGGAAATTTGTCAGTTTGTGGTAGGTTGATGTGCAGGCGTGTGTATAATAACATCAACATTCGATACTAAATACTGGTATCGAATGAAAACAATGGTATCTACCGCAGTCGGTTGACTGTTCTGTGGACTCGATTGACCAATAGCGGCGCTGGTGCACATGATGCTGGTACGCATGACGCGGGCGCGGGGAGGACGCGCTGGCAACGGTATTTTGGTCGCTTAATTGCTGTAGTACCATTGGATAGTACCATCAATGGTACTAGTGACACACTTCTATATCGCTAGTTCCTTTAAAAACATACATTGGTTGGTTCAATTTCTATCTAATTTCTTAAATTTTTGTCGTCGAAAATGTCGAAAGTTAATGTGAAATAATGGTGGATTATTAACCGTTAAGTGTTCGTAAGTGCGCTTAAGTGTTGGCAAATGAAACAAAACAGTGTAACTTCACTTTTCAAAATCTATCAAGTCCGCCCGAGGAATTAGTAAAGCCCCACATCTTTACTGAGATACTCGAGAAGTTGGGAGGTATATCATTTCTCACTTCTCATTTCTATTATCATTCATCATCATCATACTGGAAAGAAATATTGTATATTTATGTATTACTTGTAAGAAAAATTACTTTGACACTAGGTTGGACACTAATCACCGGTGTCCCTGCTACCGGTCGGGACCAACGGCTTTTCGTGTTTTCCTAAACGACTATACAATAAAGGTCTTAATTAACAAACAAAACGTGCCTTCCGAAGTACGGATGAGCTCGACGTGATAAAATTTTGGTCACCCATCCGATGACGGCCTTTGCGAAAGTTGCTTAACCTCAGCAATCGCAGACCGGGCGCGTTAACCATTGCGCCGTCGGGCTCTTCCGAACCGAATATTTTACGTAAAGGGAATAATATAATAGTAAATAATCATCGCACTTAGACCTTATAATATTTATTATCGATTACAATATTCAGTTTATCTAAAAAACAGTCTTTTGATTCATTAAATAAATGGTAACAATTCAAATTTATCACCTACACTACGAGTATAGAGATTAACACATATTAAACAATATTTTAACAATATGTAACAAATGTAGAATATAGTAAAAAACAAAAAAATAGTAACAAAATTAAATATCACAAGTTAACAAAAAACGCCGGTAACTAATCATATAAGTAAAAACAATATTAATGCCACTATTGATAATGGTTGTGCTTAACTTTATTGAATCATCATGATCGCAATCTAAACACGTCCACTGCCGGACAAAGGCCCCCCCAAGGATCTCCACGACCGGATATTTTTCCACTTTACTTTATGCTTAAGAATAAATATTTCGGTTTCCATTGTTATAATGTAACTTAAGTATTCTATTAATTTAATTTAAGTACACAAGGTCATAACTACATGGCGATTATGCCATGTATGACCATGCCAATATTTATATTAATAAAAGTTATGAACGTAATTTTAGGCTAGACATAAGTCGATATTACCATACTGCCGCGCTTATGAAAAACGCATTAACTACCTTTGGTCAACTTCTGAGAAAAACGCGTTCAAAGTTTTTTTTTCTTATTTTACTTGTATCTCCGGAACTAAGGCAAACTTTGATGTGAAACTTGCACTAGGAGACGCAGCAAAACGTAAGCTACACTGTCTTTGTTATTAAAATTATTAAAATATTTAAATTATGCGTAAAATTAAAAAAGGGTACTTATTGCTAACAATTATTATTGTTTTATCCAATTTAAACTAATCATAAAGGCATCAACTATAGTACATAATGCAATTATGCTTAGCAAAACATTTCAATGCGCTTTTCATTAAAACGATTTTTACTGGTTTGTGTACTTATACTTACAATAAGAGTCTGCACTAAGTATAGATGATGCGTTTTGGTAAGTATAACCTTTTTTATTTACAAGTTAATGCGTTTATTACAACTGAAAAAGCGGGATTTACTGAAAATATTAATATGGTCTCTATGGGAAAGTTATAGAGCTCGTTTTCCTGATTTCAGATATGTATATAACTCAATTTTGACATAATCGAACTTAGTGCGTTTTTCGTAAGCACGGCAGCATACTAAAGACAGTTAACGTTAAACAACACATAGAAGTACAATGTATGTTCAACTTCAACTTTTGTTTGTGTTAGGCTAGGTAGGCCAAACCAACGCGTTCAGCTCGCGTCCGCGTTGGCATGCACGGTGGCGATTACTGCGCGTGCAAAAGTTGTGCACACTGTCGCGATTGTTGTGCAGTGCGAATCATGAGCGCAAGTTCTATAAGTTAACCGTTGTGTCACGAGAACGTCAACTTTGGAATCAAATGAATTAAAGAATACTTTTTTTTTTTTTGGAGAGAGATTGCTGATTGCCGCTGCGGCATTTTCAGCTTCACCGGGCTTTTTGGGGGCGGCGAGGAACGTAAAGGGTCCCTCAAGCCGTGTGAAACGAATCACCTTCAGAGGTTGTCTAGAGGGAATGGCATCGCGCACTAGTGCGCGTCCCCGTGCCCTACTAGATTCTGCGAAGGGTTCGGATCGGATCGGGATTCGGATCGGATCGGCCGATGCCGTTCCCTCTAGATAACCTCTGAAGGTGATTCGTTTCACACGGCTTGAGGGACCCTTTACGTTCCTCGCCGCCCCCAAAAAGCCCGGTGAAGCTGAAAATGCCGCAGCGGCAATCAGCAATCTCTCTCCAAAAAAAAAAAAAAGTATTCTTTAATTCATTTGATTCCAAAGTTGACGTTCTCGTGACACAACGGTTAACTTATAGAACTTGCGCTCATGATTCGCACTGCACAACAATCGCGACAGTGTGCACAACTTTTGCACGCGCAGTAATCGCCACCGTGCATGCCAACGCGGACGCGAGCTGAACGCGATCTTTGAGATTGTTTTTCATTATATTTACCAGTTTGGTCATTTGTAGTAAAAAAAGAAAATTGTTTACTTTATGATAAGAATAATATGAACCTAAGTTGTTTAAAGTTGCTTGAAAATTAAAATGTAAAACCTAACAGTTCTAAAGTGTATGTTGTTTACTAATAAGTTTTATAGTTTCATGATGTTGATGTTGTTATAAGTTTTGTAATGATCTGCTAATGTGTGATGAAAAGGGGATGAATGTCTGAGGACAGACAGCTGCAGGATGGCCGAATGTGGGAATGGTATGTATCGGAACGGATAAAAAGGTTAAAATAAAAAAAACGGCGATAAAAAGGACGGCGATTGAGGGAGTTCCGAGTTCCGCTGACCGGCTGCAAACGATGCGTGTGCGCTCCGGAAGTAAGTATATTCTTCAATATACGATTTTAAACAGTTCCTGGTTTGATTTCCCGGCCCTTATATATGCACATGTATTGCCATATATTCATCGGTTGCAATAACCGTTGCATAGATGGCACTGCTGCCGCCATAAAGCAGTCAAACAAAGCAGTAAAAAATTCAGTGCTAACGTCACGTCAGCCTTCCCGGTAGCGTAATGGTCAGTGCAGCCGCCCGGATTGCGGAAGACCAGATTCGGTTCCTGGCTGGGTAGGGTAGGCATTTTTTTTTTACTGTATTTTATAAATAGTTATAATATTAATAATTCAGTCATAAACCTTCTTCTACTTGACAACATTTCATGAAGTCATATTATATGGTGCCCTTCGGTTCGCCTAAAAATTTTAGTCTTAGTGTTACATGGCCAAACCATATTGGCCTAAACTTAAAATGAACAATTATTGTTTCGCCTATCAATTGTTTTGCCACCATTATAATTTGGTCTAAGAATTAAAAGCCCTAATTTTAGGATCTATAATGTAAAATATCCTAAAATATATTGGCATAACGTTATTTTGGCATTACGACGATTTCGCTTCATATATAAAAGCTCGAATTTTAGCATAGTATTATCTAATATTAAATGTGCCAAAATATATAAAATATAACACAATAATTATTATTGTTCAGTTTCAAAAATACTAGCTGCCCTACTCCTGTAGGTCACGTGATAGGTTAGAAATTTTCTCGAGGTTATTTTTTTTTTATTAGACTACAGAAATCTAGCTCCATATTTTTTTTTTTTGCCCTTGGGAAAATCTGCACGCAGATTCCGTAGATCCGGGGATTGCCTTGTCCTTTTCTAAAAAGGATTAAGACAGACCCGTTAAAATCCCCTGTGGTTCGCCTTTAGCCTTTAAAAGGGCTGCGAAGGCTACGCACGCCCCCCGAAGGTCGAGAGGCGCGGTAAAAATATCTTTTTTTATAGCTCTTGTTCGGGGGAAGGAGTGGGGGGGGGGGTTCCGCCCCAAGTTACTTTGCCTTATTAAAATGAGTAGGCGTTTTATACTTTGTGATTTTTAATTTTGTGTGTTTTAATATTTAGTAATTGCAAACTTTAGGGATTACGAACTGTTCCGCCAAATGTCGCATTTGGAAAATAACAATATGCCGATAAAAAGTTAGGCGAAGTGAAATTAGACCAAACACGATTATGAAGCGTGAAATTATGCGAAAAAAATTTAGGCTAACCATTTGTGTGGCATTGCCAATTAGAAATTAGGCGACCCGATATATACACCATATACCATCTTACTGCTGATATGGTAAGTTACCCAAGAGTAGGAAACGTCACACTGGTAAAAAAACCCAAAGTAGTGATGTAAAAGACCTAGTCTTTTAAAACGTCTCAAGCTATATTTAACACCTCACTACTTAAGTCTTGACGGCGTCTTTAACTATTCCAAAGTGTTCATTTGTAAATCCTCGTCGTCAGACAACTTCCCCAAAGTCGAGGCATTGATGACATTCTTCTTCGAGCCGTACGTATGATCATTGACAGACGCTTTCCTCGTTCTAATATTCGTAGCCCATCTATCTAAAACCTGCACACCGGGCAATGGATAATGCAATTGATAACGCAAGTAGTTATAACACCGTTTGCTAAAGTATTTTAAGCCGTACGCTTTAGCCAAATCCTCTTTACTCCAGTGCGCTACAGTTTTCTTTTTAAGCAGGATCTCCACTTGATTTGCTGTAAATATATGTTTCAATGCTTGCTTCACTTTTCCCTCAAATAAAGCTTCGTGATTAAGCTCCAAATCAATTATTCTTTGACGCATTACACTGATAGTATTCTCTAAGCTTGCTACTCTGTGTTTTAACTTTTCATTTTCTGTATTCAAAGACTCTTGAGAAACAACTGTATCGTTGACATTCGTTTTTTCCCCGTCATCTACAGCATCAGTAATAGCTTCAGCAATTATGGCATCAATTAGCGATTTCCTCTTTTGCAGTTTGGTCTGTTTTGATTCCTCGATTATGTAGTCTCCCGTAGGCATAAATAATGTTGGTATTGCTGTAAAATGAGATGAGATAGTGTATTATGCTGAGATGGCCGAACACCTTACTATTACAGGAAAAATGGCCATCTACAGCGACAGCCAGGCGGCGCTGAAGGCAGAGAAGAGACGACATCAGCAATCGTCAAAGAATGCAATCATTAAAAAGTCTGGCCGAGAGAGCGGACCTGACGATAGCTTGGGTCCCCGGATACGAGGGAAACACGGGAAACGAACATTTCGACGAACTAGCCAGAAAGGGAGCAGAGGAAAGCTTGATGGGACCGGAGCCACAGTTGCCAGTAGCGCACAATATCACCAAGGGAGTAATCAGCCACAGTATCACAGCAGATACAAACCGAAGATGGAGATCCTTGACTGGTGTGAGCCAGTTGAAGATCTTCATCCAGGGAATGGACAAGAAAAAGACTAGCAAACTGACGGGACTCTCCAGAGAGATCATAACAGGACACTGTCGACTGAACAGACATCAGACAGTGATAGGAGTGAAAACCGACCCCATATGCCCGGAGTGCATGGAAAGTGAGGAGACCAGCCTCCACCTATTAGCCGAGTGCCCTATGTACTCACTGATAAGATATGGGAGCAGGGGGGGGGGTCGGACACATTAGACATAGAGGACCTGAAGGATCTGAAAGTGCAGCACATATAGCAAGATTTACCAAAGAGACTAAAAGATTCGACGGGGCCCGTGAATGCTGGATCAACCTTAGCTCCCTCAATGGGGAGAATGGGGAAAGGATGAAGTGGTAACGTTAATAATTATATTATTTTTGACCTTCCTGATATACACAGTGAGATTTCTACTCATTATTTATGCTTGTATCTTTTATCTTTATAGTAGGTATACAAAAATATTTTTTTCATTAAGACACTGTATTTTATCATCATACAAAGGATTGACGAAGTACTGGAACCGACAACCAGGGGGCCTACCGCCTAACTCTATCGACATGGCTCTCGCTATCGCGCTCTATAGTTTATGGTGTCATTTTGTAATTTCTAAAGCGATATGAAAGAATTAAGAAAGCAATATCGAAAGCTATAGCCTATAGCTTTCGATATTGCTTTTATATAGCTTTCGAAATGGCAAGATTACGCCATAAACTATAGAGCGCGATAGCGAGAGCGATATCAATAGAGTTAGGCGGTTGGGGGGCAGGTCTGTTGAGGGTGGTTTACATTCTAAAATAACAATAAGTATATATCTCAAACTAGAGTGGAACGGTGACTATTTTAGCTAGTCAATCTGACTAAAGTTTGGCTTATAAACCGTTCAAGATATATCGAAGTATTGTATATGAGAAATGTAAAGACTAAAATCATCAACATAATAGTCTATGGCAGAATATGTCTGTTTAATGAATAGCTTACACTAATTGCTTTTACGCTAATATGAACAAATAAAATAGAAAGACTCACCGTCTTTCTTAAGTTTCTTCGGTGCTATATTCAAAAGTCTGGCTTTCAGATGGTCTTCGAAGTCTTCAGCTTTAAAATGCACACTGCAAATGCGCTTGTGTTTCGGTTTCCACTTGCCAACTCCGGTTTTACGGCGACATTGTTCTTTCCATTTATTACTTAGCTCAGGATCTTTCGGGAAACCAAAAAACTTCAGATGTTTACCGTCCTCTTTGCACTGTATTGATTTGTTCTTGCATGTGGTTATGCAGCAACCGTAGTAGCCTTTGGGCATGTTAATTATTATCACCTGTACCTGTAACACTTAAAAAAAGATAAATTACAATTAAATCGTTTGAAGAAGTGTTAATTTTATGTTATTTGGGATAAATCGTACCTATCATTAACTATTCTGCTTGACCACAACAACAAACAAAACAAAGAAAAAACAATTTTTGGGAAAGGCAAAGCAAGGCAAAGGGATATTATAGTCCACGAGCCAAGTCTTAACTTCTGACACAACCTACCTGTCTCAGAAAAATAACTAGGATATGTAGATTTTTTAGAAAAGATTTCATATCCTGATCAAAATCATTTTAGTTACTAGGTACCTATAGTAAATAAATAAAATAAAAAATAAAATGTTTTTTTATTCAGAAAAATCCTTACAATTTGTTGACGGGGCTTCCCGGATAGTAATCAGAGATACTGGTGCAAGGAATGCCTCGCTTTTCATCCATTGGTTTATTTCTAAGATTTTAGTGTACAGCTTTACAGCTAATGTAACCAAACTGATTAATTAAGCTAGCATAACTTCAACAAACAATATATTAAATTTGAAAATTTTCTTAAACTAGGTGTAAATTTCTTTCGAGTGTTTTTAATCGATTTAATAGTTTTTGTCATTCTTTGGTATAAATCAGCTACTTCGGCTTTTGAACCAAATTCTCGAAACTAGTCTTCTGAAACATTAAACTTTTTTTTTAAATTTTGCGCTGTTCGTTTTAAAGAAATAGATTTTTCTTTAAGTCGTTTATTTTCCTTCTTAAATTTTTATTTTTCATGAAAAGTTTATTTTTGGCCATACAAATTTTACGAAGTCTTCTTTTTAGATAAGCTTTCCTCGGGGAATCGAAAATAGAATCTAAATCAGATATGTCAACATTTTAAATTGAGTTAGGTGAGTGGCTGTTTCACTGTAACACCTACTTCCGTGTGTGCGTGTGTGTGTTAGGGCCACAACAATAACTTTTTTGGTCTGAGGTTATTTGCATAAGAAAATTATTAAAAATCAAACTAAACTGCTACAGTGGAACAATTAAACTGAAAAAACTTAACTGAAGAATGACGATGTTAATAAAAAAATTGTTATGACTTACGATTAGGCTGAATGGGCTGCATACCTTTGCCTTCCCATAATGAAATGAACAAATAAAATTAAAAAACTAAATAAAGCGCGTCTCGTCTTGTGGATGGTGGTGTGGATGCGTGCATTGTGCGAGTGCGACTATTTATTTTAATACCTCATAATCTGTGGTGCCCTGCCATTTGCGCTTTTGCACTGTTTTCTTGCATTTTAGCCTAAATTAAACTCAGTGCTGCAACTAAATGTTATCGAAATGGGTGCAAAAGCACCTTCTAAGCTGAAATTGCGACGGCCAATGTACAAATGCGACGTCTGTGACAGAAAATTCCTTAGTGCACAAGCCTTGAAAAGCCATAAGATTTGCATGCACGAAATGAAAACCAAAAGGAGAGGGAGACCCATGAAAGATAAAGCTAAGTTGAATAACTTACTTGGCAAAGCTGTAAAAAAACCAAGCGAGCCTTTAGGGACGACCTCTAGAATGTCTAACGAAAGAGTTCAGAGGCAATCTCCTGATGCTGATGTCGAGAAGAGTAAAAAATTCTGCGAAAGAATGATAAAATTCGAGTGTCCACAATGTTTGCATCTGTTCGACGCGTATTGTACGGCGTACAGGCACATACAGAAGAATCACTGTATCAATGATAAAGGGAAAAAAGTGTAAGTACTTCAAATGATCCTTTAAGTAAAAACACACATCAATAACCTTCATTAACTAGGGTTATGTGCAACAGTAAACAGTAAATTTATGAAGTAGTATTATAAACAGTAGTGTCTGAAATGTAACAACTTTTACAGATCTACTCGCGTTTATTTTACACATTAGTATTAATTAATGTGTATCCTGACGTTTCGAACCCTTTGCAGGGTCCGTGGTCACAGGGAGACTGAGTAGTGTCTGGTTTTCGGCCTGACTTGTGTATTTGTCTTTGAGAATGTGATCTTTCTAAACACTTTCCTACTACATTCCCATTTCTGAGGGTTGTTGTGTATTAAAGATATGTGTATTCAGGTGTAGAATGGAAACATTAATTGATGTTACAATAGTACGAAATGTTAGGTTATTAATTGTTAGGCACTACAAGCTGGATGGGAATAACACAAAACTGTAGGCTTATATTGTTTTCCAACGTCTAACGTTTTTGCGTTTATTTTACACATTTTGCCCTGACGTTTTGAACCCTGGCAGGGTATGTGGTCACAAAGAGATTTATGAGTTGTTTGTCTCATAATAAACGCAAGTAAATGCGTAAAATTGTTTTATTTAAGTATTATTTTATATATTAAATTTTGTATTTTGGTTGTTTCAGATTATCAAATGCAGCGGATCTAATAAAGCCGGTGCGCATTGAAAGCTGTTTGAACTGTGATATGCGAGTGCGCCCCAACACCATACATCTGTGCTCCGAGAGATATGTGTTTCCTAACATACAAGCGCTAACATATGTGTGTGCGGGGTGCAAGCAGAGGTTCACGAGCATTCAGCTGTTCGATCTGCATGTGTCAGGGGTGCACTGTGATGGCATTGAGAGCTATTTCTTTCCAACTTTGACGGGTGAGACAGTTAATTATTATACTATATACTATATAATTTTAATTTGCAGCAGCCTTAGAAAAATGGTTCATATAGAGCACAAGGCCCCTGAAAACCACCAATACCAAGAATGGGCATTCTCCTTTATCCACCACTCTGCTAATAGTCTTCTCGGTAGGACGATTTTGCCGACCGTAAAATGGACGAAGCGCGCGGTACGTTGCCCGAACAGGACACCCATTTTGATAAAACAATTTTTTAATTTGCACGTGTTGTTAAATGCTATATCCGTCCATGGTGATTTGGCAAAACAGACTGATTAAACAACAACTAATTAGATGTAATCAGATGTAGCTTCAACAGGATGGCCGCTATCAACTGTTGATAGTTCGGAAGTCCCTATTATTATTTTATTATAGGTAATAATATATTATAGAAAAGGGCCTATTATAATTATGCTAGAGGCAGCTATACGAGAAACAGCCATCCTTCAATTAAGCAATCAAAAAATATTTACTAACATAGTATTACCTAATTTTCAGAGTTCATATCGTGGAAAGAATGTTTGGAGGCAGCAACTGACACCAAATACCTAGTACTTGGCCAATGTTCTACCAAGCAGATGTACCGATGCACACACCTGGCTCCGATGAGAAAGGACAATGACAAAGTGGCCTATTTCTGTCCAGCCACCATAGTCACACGAGAGTACTCCAAAGGCATACAGATACACTTCTACAAACAGCACCACGGTCATCAAAGCAAAGAGTATAATGTACCTGAGGAATTCAAGAAATACACAATAACCACACTTATGCAGAACACCAAATTAGCCATTGAAGTAAAGAGAGATAAAGGACCAAGCGTTGTTATGGAAGAAAACGAAAAAGAAGATAGTTTCAAAGATCCGTTGAGAGATGACACTGATCTGTATGTACAATTTAAAACGTTGATGGACTCTTTAGTGATAGACGCTGCCAAAATGAATATTCAAACGTTAAAAGTGTTAATAAGTAAAGCCCTTGAGATGTCAACGGTTGTTAGTCAGTATGTAGAAGATGAAGAGCTCGGTGACGTTCCTAAGCCGACGTATTTGAACAAGAATATGAGTGACAATGAAATTGTTAATGCTTTAGAGTGCTTTAAAAAGAATATGAAGATGAAACAGGGTAGTCCCGCATTGGATATGAAAAATAATGAAGTTGATAACAGTGAGCCGTCTAAAATACCGAAGATTGTGAACACTTTCTCTTTGGCTGAAGAGGGTAATGATACAACAAAAACTCGTGCTAAAAATAAAGTTTTAGGTGATATGAAACATTTGATTTACAGTTCGGAGAAGGATAGTCCGAAATTACATAGCAGAGACAAGGTAAACACAAAAAAATCTCTTCAGGTCGACAAGCCAGACATTAGCACCTTTAAACGGAAAAACATTCAAAATGTAAACGATTTACCCGACAGAAACGTGAAGAGAAGAATTAGTGTTAGAAAGGATATTACGGCAGAGATCAATGATACGTCTAAATCTATCATGGCTGTCGTCGATTCGCCTATACCTAATAAGGCAATAGTTGATTCGCCTAAAACTATCAAGGCAGTTGTTGAATCGCCCAACTCCATATCGTCGTTTAATGATTCGTACAAAGATTTTGTAGTGAAAAATTTTAAGCCTAAAAATAAACTAGAAGAGGTCATTTCTAATAATAATATAGTCCCAACTACGCCAAAAGTTAAAACGGTCACTAGAGCAGTTTTAGTTAAGAGTGACACTACTGTTCCTATCGTTCAAAATCAGAACAAGTCTACAATTGAGAATAAAGTTACCACCAAGAAACTGACTCCTTTAAACAGAAATATTAGCCAACCCGTTGTTCAAGTTAGTAAAACGAACAGTCGTAGTAGAAAAAGCAAGATGATTAGTAAAAAGAAAGTCATGAAGACAAAAATTGGACAGTACAAGCCAAGTTTGTCTCCGACAAAAACTGAGCCAGTAAAAGTGATCAAAAGTCCGTATAGTACACGGAAAATAAAGCCTGATTTCGAATATGAAGTTAAGAAGCAAGAGAACGATTGTAACATACTGATTTTGAAGTTTTGAAATTACCAGTTTCAATGTGAACACATATCTAAGTTTTGGAGTTGACTTAACAAATGAAATCGCTGCAACGTGTTAGTGAAATTGTGCAAAGGAAACTGACAAAATAGTGTGTGCTAGAACATATATGAGGTTAAATTGGCTTCCTGGTAGAGAATCTCTACTCGGACCAAATTGGACGTGAAATGTTTATAAACAATGTATTCACTCATACTTTATTACCTGCATGATCATAGGGCATACAACTGTGTCGAAATATCGGAAAGTTGCTGACAAAACAAATATATAGAGGTAATTTGTGTTGCTAACAGCAATCCCTATAAACATTTTATACGCAACAGAGTGGTTCAAGCTCCCAGATGATGTCTTAGCCTCTATCATCAACCAATTTAAAAATAGACTAGTTCAGGGCTTCCCTAACTATGGGTCGCGACCAACTGGTGGGTTGCGAGCGAATATTAAGTGGGCCCTGCCTGTAGAACGACACCAAACCACCGAGCCAATGGCCGGGCGGTTGGTGTGTTTTTATTTGAAAACTTTCATATTGGTAACGGTTAAATTGCCTAGATGCCCACCTCACAGAAACCCGGGACCCATCCCGGGTTTGTAAACTTGTATTTGATGGGTCGTAGCCCAGACAACTGGGAACCCCTGGACTAGATAGATATTACGAAAACACAATGTTCAAAAAATTTTATTTAATTCAAAGTAAAAAAAGTAAATAGTGTTAAATAATTTCGGCGGGCTGGTTAGAACCACGATAGCTCAATTGGAAGAGCACCTGACCCGGTATGTCTGAAGGGTGCAGGTTCAAATCCTGCTCGTGGAAATTTTTTCAACATTGTGTTTTTGTAATTTGTTTCGCAACAAAATTTGCGTTAAAATTATATAAACAAAAAACAAAAACATTTTATGAATAGATATTTAAAAAACAATGATACTACAGTATGTTACGATGATCAGGATACAGGCACTATCAGTTGTGGCAACTGCTTGCCTGTCAAAATTATAATAACAATAATAATTTACCTAAAATTGCCAAGAGTATAAATGGCACAGAGTGGTTAAAACAACCGAAAAATTATTGTTGCTCATCTCTACCTAGCTAGATAGATCGATTAAATACTTCATTACACATTCTATAACACAAGCAATATTTTGTTTATATAAATTTGGGCAAAGGCGATCTTATCGCTCAAAGCGATCTCTTCCAGACAACGTATGAGTATTAAGACAACTGAGAGGAAAAAGAAAGACAATGCACCGGTAATAAGAAAAAATATAAATTAAAAAAATATTGTAGACGGTTGCATGTTGCAATAAAAGTCTTGCAATATCTTCTAAGCACGGGGAATGTACAATCCAGAGCTTTGAATTAGCGGTGGGCGATTATTACTAAAACTAATCGAATTAGTCGATTGTTCAGTTTAGTCGATAAAAGTCGATAACAATCGACTAACATGACGGCGAGCAGCGGGTGACAACGCCTAACACAGTTAACGTGTCAACTTTAACTGCTAATTTGTTAGTTAATTAAGTAAGGAAAATAAATAGTTGTAACGCAAAATTATTATTTGGTCAGCAGAATTATACAATCGGTCAGCATAAGAAATCCTTACTGTTGGTTAGGTCAAGTTAATTTTATTTTCCACGAAGCGCAGCGTAGCGAGGTCCAGTCACGGAAGGGGGAGCGGCGTATGACTGCTGTTCAGAATTATATAAGTTGCAGACTGATTTAGAAATATTTGCTGCCCAACTAGCTGTTTTAGCTATCCGATAACATTTTTTTGCTAATAATAATACGAATACTTTGCTAACCGTTTAAATAACACCTATTAAGTAATTACAAAAGATGTGCACCGCACGCGCACTGCCTGCCGCATACATAGCAAATTGCAGTGTAGTGTAGTACGTACAGTTAGTAGTTCAGTCAGTAGTTTGTCGATTGTTATTCGAATAATCATCGTTAGGAACTACTAAATCGATAATCGAATGCGCAATTGCATAATTTCCGATTCAGTCGATTGTTTTTATTGCTACTATCGCCCATCGCTACGTTAAAAATTGGTAATGATACTACTGTCAAACGAAGATATCGGTAAAAAAGTACCGATATGCTTGTTATCGTTACCTTTACCGGTAGTCAATAACCGCTCTAAACGGATTGGCAAAAGCGCATTAGGTACCGTAAAATGTAGCGATACTCTTCTAGATGTGATACCGGCATCAAGGTCTGGTACAATCTGTTTTTTTTTAAAGTTAAAAAAAAGAATGGAATTTTGGTGGCTTTAACCACTCTGTGTCATATCCTCCCGCAAACTTACGATAATTTAGCTCCACCTATTCCAATTACTACAGAACACGCTGCACATCAACTTGTCTAAAACTGAAATTTTCAACCATATGGCGTTCTCATAAAGCTCACAGTCTATTGAGGAGATTTGACAATTTGTGTAAGTCCGACGTGCAGGCGTGTGGACAATGTCTAAAGGTGTATAAAGATTTAGGTTACATTAGTTTTATTGACATGTAAATTTGTAAGTCAATTTAAATATTATCGTTTTTTAGTTGAAACTGATATATCGCTTTAAATCCCTATTTAAGACCTTTCAACAAACTATGTGTTCTTAAGACAACAGTTGGCGTGTCACATAAATGTTAGCAGCTTGTTGTGTTCCGGCAGCTAGAGATAAGATAGCCAGTGCCTCAGTAGTTGAGGATTCCGGGTGAAGAGCGCTTCCACCTTCGGCCTTATCATCACTTTACATCAGGTGAGAATAAGGCGAAATGCGGTTTGCTATATACACTTTTAAGCTTTCGCGTTCCATAAATAGTAATCCAAGAATTCAAGTGCGTGTCGGACCATGCGCAGTGTAGGGTTCCGTAGCCCATCTCAATAATGCGGACTCTTGAGGAGAGGGCTTTTATGAACATTTATTTAACGATGGCTCATATACTTAAATGTAGATACTACCGGTTTCAAACACCTGACAATGTTATTTAAGTAGTTCCCAATGAGGAAATTGTACTGCGCCAAGTAAATTTTATAAGTTGGTCGACTGTTACTCGCAAACTTGTAAGGTCTACTTAGCTGTGATAGTTTTCCTTTTAACTTCGTCATATATACAACTACCGTGAATTTTTTCACGTATCCAAAAACAACCATTTGGCTGGCAGGGGAGGGGGACACTTGACTCTAACAAAATTTTGTACTTTAAAGCTTAATAGCTCACAAATGGATGGCTCATTCAAAAAACTGTTTTTACAAACCCCCTATATTTTTGAAATTGCTGTCCAACGACACCCAACACTTAGGGGTAAACATGAAAAAAAAAATTACATCCCCACTTCACGTGTAGGAGAGAGGAAACCTAAAAAAAAATATTTTTCAAAATTTTGCTTCACCACTTTGTCGGCGTGATTAATATGTATATCCATGCCAAATTACAGCTTTCTAGTACTAAGAGTCTATGAGCTAGACTGGGGTCAGACAGACAGTCAGCCAGTCGGACATGGCGAAACTATAAGAGTTCCTGGTTGACTGTCGTATTAGCTTTCTACATATAGTTAATATTTTATTATTTACTATGTTGTGTACCCACATACATGTTAAATTCACTTCACCTAAATTTCACATGCCCTGCGCTGGCAAGATAGACGAACTATACCCATCCCTGTCCATCCTATTGTCTCTATTTTATGTAAATAAATTATAAATAAATTAAAAATTAAATAATGTTCTACGAGCTCGATGGCTACGATTGCTAAGGTTAAGCAACTTTCGCAAAGGCCGGTCATCGGATGGGTGACCAAAAATTTATCATCGCTTGCTTCTCGGAAGGCACGTCTTGACGTCGGTCCCGGCTGCATTAGCAGTCTTTCACAACCACCGCCCGCACTGGACCCGCGTGGTGGTTTACGGCCCGTTCTCCTGTGGTGCTTCCATCCATAGGGAAGGCTCGTGCCCCAGCAGTGGGGACATAATGGGCTGGTAATGTGATGAATAATCTTTATTTATTGAAAATCAAACTCAAATTATTGCTTTGGGCGTTAATTGTAGTCTAATGAAGACTAGTTATTTAATTGTAGTCTATTGAAGACTAATTGAAAATTAGTTGTTATGTTGGGAATAAGTAAACCATTTTTAAATTATGTTTTAATAACATTATAGATTCAACATTCATTTGTAATATAAAGTTACTCGGTTTCCTGCGAATGTGTACGCTGTACACATGTTATGTGTTTAGTGTATGGTGTAACGTTCGCAACATACCCGAATTTACTGTACAGACGCCTGCACACACCAACCTATCCAAAACTGACAAATATCTGCAATAAATGTTCAACCGTATGCAGTCTGACGTGGAGGCGTGTGTACGAATAGGTATTTACCTAGTACCAAAATGGTTTGTTAAAGTATTATAATATATATTGTTTACGAATTGATTCGTGTTTTTGCCACAATACGACGATTTCCTCTTTCGGATAGCTTAACTGGAAGTACAGCATTTGTCATTATGGAGATAGTATAATTTATTATTAGTCTGATATTGAGGCCAATAAATTTTTAAATCGTTAGTTCCTTTTTTCACTAGAATTAGTTGTAATATAAGTTGTGAGGTTTACTTCTCTTTTGTCATAGAGTACCTACTACCAGTGGTCGACAGGGACCAGTCATTGACACTTTCCTATAATCATAATAAATAGGGGTCAGTAATAGGGGCCACCTGCTTCCTCATCGTCACCCAGTAAAATTTAAATTAAATACTTTTATTTTTTGGCGACGAAAACTGATGTTGAACCTTGATCGTCACCAGTGTGACGCAATGATACTTTCTGTAAGTGAATTCATTATATTATAATGTACCTACTAGTTGTTGCCCGCGACTTCGCTCGCGAAGACTACAGTAAAAAAAAAAGAAAAAGTATCCTATATGCTGGTCTGGGTCATGGTCTGTATATGAGGAAAGTTTCATTAAAATCCATTCAGTAGTTTTTACGTGAAAGAGTAACAAACATCAACATACTTACAAACTTTCGCGTGTATAATATTAGTAGGATGAAATATCTCTGTTATGCATTTGTTTCATAGGTAATATGTGAAATTTTCAGTTTTATTTAATTGTCAATAAAGTGTATTTTCCATACCAGTAACTTCTCCTTTCTTATCTATTGTCTATGTAATGTATTATTATTAAATTATAAAAAGGAGACTGTCGCCCCCATTTTATTTGTGATTGCAAAAATAACGAAGTATCTGAACGTTTGACAAAAATGTACCTTTTTACAAGGCATGGTGGGGTGTATCCCACTATTTCCATTTTCCACTGCAGTAGAAATAGTGGGACAAATGTTTTTTCCAAATTATATCCCATTATTTCCATTGCGACAAAAAAACGCATAAGGGCGCGTAAAGACGAACGCCGCTCGAGCGGCGGCGTCGTGTACACAGGCTCTAATATTTATGGCGGATTTATATAAAATAAGAGATATTGAGAATTAGATCATTTTTTATTGATAAATTAAACACCACTTCTTGTTAGTGAAGAAAAAATTAAGAAAATTTTTAATAATTTTCCTTTTTGGTGAACAATTGTACACAACATACTTTACAATACAAAATGCATTTCCACAATGTATTATTATTTTTGTACACTACGTGCCTAGTGTATTCGTAGCCATCGTACACACGCCTGCACATCAACCTACCAAATTTCTTCAATACATTGTCAACCTTAAGCCTTAAACATAAAGTCTATTCATTTCTATTATCATTCATCATCATCAATATAATATTGTTTATTTATGTATTACAATGAAATTAAGAAACTAATGACATGGCAGCATGGTCTATGACCTTAGCCGGTTCCATAAGGAACAAACTAAACTGTGCAGTATATTTCACAAAACCCTTACCGTGTATTGGCTACCTACGTGACATTGGCGGAATTGTGTTCGGCACACTGACCTAGGTCAGTGGTTCGGCAGTTGACACAGAACATGCCATAAACAAAGAAGAAGAAGACAGAGATTCAATAAGTTTTATCTAAAGAGGCTCGTGCACGTCGTCATAACATAAGCGTCATAGCGTCATAAGTCTCTCATTATAGTGTCTTATCTATTGTCATAAGGAGGTGATGCAGCGGTTTTTTTTGTGGAGACGTGTAGTAGGTCTATCAGCACCTACCTCCCTTGCCAGGTCCTCGTCCATGATTGTGATGGTAGCACCCTCGTCGAACAGCGCGAACGTCTCGGGATCCTCGCTTACCAGTCACGACCACCGGACATATTTTCAGCTTTACATCACCGCAGATGGCTGCGGGTTGTCACGGTGGCAGTCTCCTTGGGACCTTTTTCCTAGGCCTCGATGTGCAGCAGAGCGCGATGCGGTCAATTGCACCCTCGTACTCCACACGGTTTCTGACGGCATTTGAATCTTCTGTGTCGCCAGGAGATACACTTAAAACAGAGCCACGCGTTCTTCACTACTTCCCAGTGTTCATTAGGCTGCAACTGTTTAAACTTCTGGCAGTCGGGGAGGTGATGGCTTCTTTTACACGACGGGCATAGTTCAGTTGCTTCAGTTGTTTATAGTAATTGCTAAATGCAATAGAATACGCCGCAGCAACGAAATTAAGACCTTATATAATTAATTTATTACTGGAAATTAGCGAAAATTACGTATACATTGACTCGAATCATTTAAAATAAACACTTACTACCTACATGTCTTATTATTAGTACACACGCCTGCACATCAACCTACCACAAACTGTCAAATTTCCTCAATAGACTTTGAATTTTATTACTAAGGTATACGGTTGAAAATGTATTGAAAAAATTTGACAGTTTTGGATAGGTTGATGTGCAGGCGTCTGTACTTACCTTTCATTTCTATTTAGGTATTTCACAATAGCAACACACAAATCACTAGACAACGAATTTTAAAAACTTTTGAGTAGGCCGCGACGTAACTATCTATTAATTCATACGCACTGATCGCAATCCGTTAAATCAAAATCCACACCGAGCGCCACCCCGGACTCGATTACTATGCTCTTTCGCTCGCACTTATGAAAACGCCTATTTGCTCTCGGTATTAGAACACCCACATTATGCCGGTATAATACCGATATCAAACGGTCAATACCTGTTTAATAACTGTATCAAGTTAATTGGAACCGGTATCTGTAAAGTACCGTTGGTACCGGTACTATATCCAGGTCTGTATTACCGGTATCTGAAAATACCGGTATTCCAAGCCCTAGTTCTAGGAGTACCTACCCTGCACTTCACCAATAGTATATATTTTTCCATCCATGTAGCTACATACATTCCAACAAAGACAAAGTACTGTAAGTTATTACGAAATTATAGTAAATTAAAAAAACGATTAAATTTAAAACACTCAGTACGCGCACGTGGCTGCCCTTCACGGTAGCTCCCACAAACTGCGCTTGTTTGTGGGACACACACACATACTGGCCGCAGCGACGGCTTCCCCTCTCTTGCTCTGCGAAAGTACCTTCGATGCCCAGCCCAACTGTATGCTTTTAAAACTGTGGTATGGGCTAGTCATATAAGCCGCAGGACTGATTACCGTTGGGGTAGACGTGTTCTAGAGTGGAGACTGCGACTTGGCAGACGTAGTGTAGGACGCCCTCTGGCGCGGTGGAGCGTCGATATACGCAAAGTGGCTGGCAGCGGTTGGATGAGAATAGCCGAAGATCCTCAGTGGTGTGCATTGAGAGAGGCCTATGTCCAGCAGTGGACTGATTATGATGATGATGATGATCATAAAGGACGCTTATGACCTTGACAGCGTCACTGGCGCTCAATCCGTGGTGTTCGAACATCCTCACAGGGTTTTTAGAGGGGATGGCATTACGCCACGCAAGTGTGTCCCCGTCCACGTCTACTTCTATATAGGAAAATGAATTTCAAAGTTTACAGTATTATATTTATTTCCCTTGAATACTCTTTCGGCCTCAGAACAATAACTAAAGTTTGGTGCTTTAGCAAATTCCCTTTCCGACGAGCGAATTACAAGGTAAATGTTAAAAACCTATAAGCGGGGGAACGCTCACTATGGGGTTCTAAACAGGGAAACGAAGGTGGCTGACAAAAAGGTTTATTTTAACTCGGGTTGACCGTTGAACACATAAGTAAGTTACAGTATAATCAGCGCGGGCGCGGGAGTTCGGGACACGCGTGCCTTGTTCTTCGCGGTCTCTCAGCGAACTGGTGCTCGATGCGCGTACGGAAAGTTACGGAACTAATATCCGTTCCGAATCATGACACTAGTGTATACGGCGACAAGCTATAAACCTAGATTTGGCATCAAAATTAAAACTTTTTCACGATATATTTACAAAATTTTTTTGACTGAATCTACAAACTGTTTTGTTTTTAGCAAAATCCGTAACTTTCATGCATTAAACATGATTTTACGTTACTATAAGAGTCTTTTTTACTATTTAGTATGTAAGCTTCCATCAAATTATTGCGTAAGTACTTTACAAACATACTTTCCAGTATAATGAATTACATCAAATAAATAAAAAATACTTAAAATAACACTGACTGGGTTTGATCTTTTTGCCGTCCCAAAATGGAACACTAAGTAAAAAAGCTGGCTATGTGCAAACCGCACGAAGCCATCAAAAAAAAAAGTAAAAAAGCTGCAACGGTTTTATTGATTGACAGTTGTTGACAGCCACTCGCCACTGTCAAATTCAAATTCGATATGTTTTGTTTGTTTGCCGTCGGTCCTACTTTTCCTAATTTATTTTAAAGTTAATAAATACGATAATGTGCTAAACGACACAGTTAAATTAAAGTATAATAATCATCCGTGTGTTACTGTTCTTACAAAGCCAGTGATAACAAGTTTTCATTTTATTTAGAGACAAAATGGAAAACTACACTCGAGCTCCTTCGAAAGTCAGTAAGTATATCAGAATTAATTAACAGTTTATTTTAAAGTAGCGTTGAAGTACAAATAATTTTATACAGTCGCTTCGCAACGTTTTCTTCTCAACCTCTGAGTCCTCTGACCTAAATTAGCCTTGCACTTCTTCATGGGCCATCTCTTATCGGAGATAAGCTTTCATTATGCCCACTCTTGGGCCCGTGATGTTGCGGCTCGGAAAAGCTCTGAAGTACTCAGGTTGTACCACTCGCCGAGGTTCTGTAGCCATTGCTTTTTTCTAAGGCCTGATGTGGCCTTGTATTTTTCCTTGTATGAGCTGTAGGAGACTACTTATTGCTGCGTCTTCCACAGTAATGTAGTTCTTTATATAATTAATTTACTTTATTAGTGATATTATTATACATTTGTCAATTTTTTATTGTGGAAATACAGCACAAAGTGAACCTAACGACCAGTCAACCAGCGAGAATGTTATCAAAATAATATGTTATTTTTCAATTTTTCAGAAATGGCTGAGCTTCAGTCCATTATGACAAAGATGCCGTTGGAAGTGTGCTGTGTTACAGCTTTGCCAGAGTTTGGGGTAATTGTTCAATGTTTTCAAATTGATCAGTTTAAACTTTAAAGTACTAACAAGATATATTACTAAATACTTATGGTAGTGCATCTGACCATACTCTTAATAAGAGAAGTCAATCACTGCTTCTTGTAAAACAGTTTTGGTATAGAGTAATAAATGATTTAGTTTTTTATGTATTTTTTTAAAGTATGATAGGAGTTAAACTGAGTGACAGGATAAGAAATAGTGAGATAAGGAAACGTGGTCTGAAAGAGATGTAGTGACAAAAATTGAGAAAGGCATGCTGATATGGTTTGGCCGTGTTGAGAGAATGAATGAAGAACGATTGACGAAAAAAGTGTATAAGGCGAGTGTGAATGAAAGTGTTGGTAGGGGTAGACCTAGGCGGACGTTTCGAGATCAAACCAATAAGGCCAGGTCAAGAGTACCCTAAACCGAAGAGCATGTATGAAGGGAATAATGAAAGTGGACAAAGTATGTAAGGATCATAGCAAGTGGAAAGAAGTGGTCTCTGCCTACCCCTACGGGAAAGAGGCGTGATTATATGTATGTATGTATGTATGTATGTCTTTGAAGATCGTACAACACCATAAGCACCACGTGACCTACAGACAATTGAATTTTAATTGTGTCTGTCCCACTGATAGGCAAACGCAGGTTGGTGATCACAAACCCAGGCTAACACCAGGACATAATTGTGCTGAGCAGAAACCAATTTGGTTTAAGCAAAAGCGATGTTCCTGTGTTTTGTATGTGTATGTGTACCGAATAAAGTTTTTTTTTCTATTTCAATTTCTATGCATCGAAATCTAAAACACACTGCCCAACCTAGGAAATGAATCCGGGACCTTGAGGTGTCAAGCCAAGCGCTTTGCCACTCGCCAACCATGACTTTGACAATAGTAACTAATAATACATTTGTAATAAAGTCATCGTCAAAATCATTCGTCATCACTACAATTGATGGGTAATGACTTCATCATATTAATGATAATATATTTGATTTATTTATTGTTAAAGAGTTTCATCAACTTTTCTTTTTTTGCAATGCTATATCAGCCCTTTCCTTCACAAGGTGCGATGGAAGGAGGTGTCCCGCGCTGTTCGCAACGCTCGCCTCCCGATGACGTCGGCTAGCATCGCGCGCGTGATCTGTCTGCACGTGGCGAGATCGCTGCAGGCGGATGAGGTAGAGGATATAGTGGCAAGGCTGCGGTTGAAGCGTGAGTGACATAAACTAATTAACTAGGTTTGCACAGCGACCCATAGTGTCTTGGCCTCCGAAAGGACATGCAAGGCAAGCGGGACAGACCAAGTGGCACATACATGCATAGATATTTATTTCTTTGCTACATAAACACATTATCATTACGCAAAGCAGAATGTTTACAATGATTTTCGCAGAGGCCGGTCATCGGATGGGTGACCAAAAATGTATCATCTCGATGCTCCTCCGTGCTTCGGAAGGCATGTAAAGCCTTTAACAACCACCAACCCGCACTGGGCCCGTGTGGTGGTTTATGGCCCGTTCTCCCTATCGATCCATAGGAAAGGCTCGTGCCCCAGCAGTGGGGACATACAACGAGCTGTTGATAACGAACCCGCGCGATCTTCAAATGTCACAATACACATTCTCATAATACACTAATGATGCACACTAGCTAAACCCAAGACACCGTATTCGTAAAACAAGGGTACGACGATTCGGTTCACACGCACTCTATACCCGGTACAGACATGTACCTGGGCGCTTCTCCCCACCACCACGGCCCGGTCAACCCGAGCCGAGGTCCGAGCCTTTAGAGGCTGCCTCGGGTTGTTCCGCTCCCCGATCCAATTCAAACCCTTTGGAGAATCTAGTAATGAATGTGTGTCGTTCAAGTGTGTCGTGGGGACACGACACACTTGAATTTCGCCATTCCGTCTAGAAACCCTCTGACGGTTTTGATCTGACAGTTTGAGGAACCCTTTAAGTTTCTCGCTGCCCCCAAAAAAACAGTAACCGCCTCTGTGGTTAAGACCACTGGTTTAGACCTATAGGTCCCGGGTTCGATTCACAGCGAGGGGTACATGTTTGTGTACTCGGTTTATTTATTTATTTGGTTGGTGGTAGGGCTGGTTTGTCCGCCTGGCTAGCTATCTTGTATAAATATATATATACATAACATCAATTTTTAGCATTGTTGTGTTCCGGCAGCTAGAGATAAGATAGCCAGTGCCTAAGTAGTTGAGGATCCCGGGTGAAGTGCGTTTCCACCATTGGCTTTATATCACCTAACATCAGGGAGATCAAGGTACGGTGCTTACCGTAAAATATAAAAAAAGGCCGGCAACTCTCAAAAAACTACCTAGCGATTTATGAAGACTTCCTTTTTCTTTTCACAGTGGTTGCAACACAAAGTCGCACATGGCATTTGATAAGACTGTCCGAGAAAGAGACAGAGGAATCGGTGGCGCTCCTCACTCGCTGTTTGCCAGCTAGAGTGCGCCAAGCGTTGAAGACCAGCCGCAGGCCAGGAAGACCAGAGGTTGGTTGAGGTGTTTAAATCTTTTTTTTTTCTATACCTAGGTAAATTTTATTTATTTATTTATTGAAGACTAACACTTTATTCGCGACTTCGTCCGCGTGGGTTTAAGATTTTAGAAGTATTTTTTTTACAAATAAAATGTAGCCTATGTTACTCGCAAAGAATGTAGTTTTCTATTAATGAAAGAATTTTTGGAATTGGACCTGTAGCTTCTATATACAAACACAAAGTTACAAATGTTACCTCTGTTATAATAATAATAATAATATAGTCTCGATCAACACCTAGAGAGGCTTTCGCTGAAAGGTTGGGTCAAGGGTCAGATACAAAAGGCAGTACTCCTTGACACGGCACGTATTGTCAGGAGGTTACTCACTCTGCAGCCCTGACCACCGGTAGCTTGGGCCCTGCCCCGCTGCTGGCGGTACTAGGTTTTTATAATGTTTTATTGTTTTTACATTAAAATATTCTAAAAATCTATAGAAAGAAAATAAATAAAGGGTATAATAATAATAATAATAAACTATCCTACACTCACACCAATTATCTAGCCCAAAAGAAGCTTTGTTATGAAACTCGTTAAATGGTTACTAGACAACGCTTAAAATAGTTAAATACATACTTATTATACATAGAAAACACCCAGACCCGAGACAATTTAGAAAAACAATATATTCTAAATTGCCCCCCAACCGATTAACTCTATCGCCATCGCTCTCGCTATCGCGCTTTATAATTTATGGCGTTATCTTGTCATTTCGAAAGTGATATGAAAGCAATACGAAAGTAATATCAAAAGCTATAGCCTATAGCTTTCGATATTGCTTTTATATAGCTTTCAAAATGACAAGATGACGCCATAAACTATAGAGCGTGATAACGAGAGCGATAGCGATAGAGTTAGGCGGTAGGCCCCCCGGCGTGGATCGAACTTGGACCTCAGATATGGCGATACCATGATAACCGGTGTACAAACCACTAGACCAAGGAGGTCGTCTAATCTAGTAGAATAGAATAGAAAAACATTTATTCAGTATCACAAAACAACATTGAAACAAGTAAAACATTTGAATTGTGTGAGGTACGTACATGGTATATGCTATTGAAAAGGCATCTTCTCAGCATGTGTCGTAGCACTTTAGTAAAGCTACGATGCTGGTCTTATAGCCATATATATCGAAAGCTATAGCCTATAGCTTTCGATATTGCTTTTATATAGCTTTCAAAATGACAAGATGACGCCATAAACTATAGAGCGTGATAACGAGAGCGATAGCGATAGAGTTAGGCGGTAGGCCCCCCGGCGTGGATCGAACTTGGACCTCAGATATGGCGATACCATGATAACCGGTGTACAAACCACTAGACCAAGGAGGTCGTCTAATCTAGTAGAATAGAATAGAAAAACATTTATTCAGTATCACAAAACAACATTGAAACAAGTAAAACATTTGAATTGTGTGAGGTACGTACATGGTATATGCTATTGAAAAGGCATCTTCTCAGCATGTGTCGTAGCACTTTAGTAAAGCTACGATGCTGGTCTTCCGAATCCACGCGCTAGTGCGTGATGTCGTTCCCACTAGAAAACCTCCAAAGGTGATTCGTTTCACACGGCTTTTAACAGGTTGACCGTTCGTCGGGCCCAGACACAATAGAAATTCAATTGTTTGTCGGTCAAATGGAGTTTAATGTGTTAAGTTTCTCGCCGCCACAAAAACCGGTGAAGCTAAACATGCCGTTAAACACTCACAATATATATATATATATATTATTGATTTGCAGGTCCAAACAGCCATGCTAGGCGACTTACTGTACATGAGCATCCAAATGATGAGCGATAAGAAGGAGGGCTCAGTATTGTACGTAGCAACGCCACCGGGACAAGATGTGGCACTCGTGAGTACTGTGGGGATGAACACACTCGTTCGAGCTGCGGTGCAAGGTAACTATAGATACGGTTTTTTAATATAAACAAGCAGAACTAACGGGAAGCACTCGAAAAAAACAAAATTAACCTTGTGACAGCTACAGTCGGCTATAACCGACAGGCGATAGAGAGAGCGAGAGAAAATTATTGACACACAAATAAAATTATTGTCAATCAGGACCCCGCCTCAGCTGTAGCGTGCCCTGTACGCCAACGACGGTAATTATCAAAACACAAAATAAATAAAATTTTGGAATCACTATTATTCTATGTTTTTGCTTCAAGCATTCAGCTTGGCGTACAGAGCACGGTGGTCCATATTGTCTTGGTTTTTCCAACAGATTTTTGGGTGGCCGAATGTCTAAACATGGCCGGATAATCGTAGGTCCTGGGTTCAATTCTCAGGGCATGTGGCTCATGTTGCGTTATCCGGTTTATAGCCAGACTGTGAATGCCAACCCGCATTTGGCAAGTACAGTGTGTGATAAACCCTGTTCTTAGCAGAGTTTTTTTTGTGACTTATATATATTTTTTGTATGAAATGTGTCCTTTTTTCACAACTCGAAATGTCTAAGTTAAGTGTCTCAAATAATCCACTATGCCAAGAATAGGGTTAAGCCAACGCCCATCGATTGTAGCGATGATAACTTAATTAATGTTCAGCTGCGGGACATACGTGTAACAGAAAGGTGTGGTTAAAATGAAAAAATCCAAAGTGAATCTGATCTAGGTCTTGAATGCAGTTACTAACACATAATTATTAACTTTAATTTGTTAAATATTTACAAAATTTATAAAATACAGCGAAAAAATTAAATGACCACCCGACCCAGCCAGGAATTGAACCTGGGTCTTCCGCAATCTGGGGTGGGCGTTTAAATTTTTCACTGTATTTTATAAATTTTGTAAATATTTAATTTGGCTTCAGTGCAGAAAGCACTGAAAAAAAATAAAATTTACTATAGCATATTGTTTTCTAAAGTACGCGAACACTACACATTGAAATGAAACAACTTTTACGTTCACGAAACATCAACGTAGAAACGAAACGTCAGGATAAACATTAATTAAAACTAATGTGTAAAATAAACGCGAGTAGATCCGTAAAAGTTGTTTAATTTCAATTTACTATAGCGTTGTGTTATAAAATTTGTGATATTTCATCTGCAAATATGAATCTGCATAGCCATCGGTTGCAATAACCGTTGGATAGATGGCGCACTGTCCTGCTATTAGCACTCAAAAAATTAAAAGCAGTGATAAAATTCAGCGCTTACGTCAGCCTTCCCGGTAGCATAGCGGTCCGTGCAGCCGCCCGGATTGCGGAAGACCCAGGTTCATTTCCTGGCTGGGTCGGGTGGGCGTTTAATTTTTTTTTACCTGTATTTTAAAAATAATATAAAAATATTATAAAAAATAATATAACTGATAGATAATGCTTCGGGTATTAAGTCCGCCATGCAATTTAATGTTTCTGTACTTTCTTTACTTTTCACAGGCCTAGGCTACAAAGAGTATACCAACGCCAATCTCTTCGGGCGAGATGTAAAATCCTTACTGCGAATTAACGATAGAGCATGGAACGAAAATGTCGATCACCTGAACGAACTACCTCCCTACGAACCGACGCCTGTAATAACTAACAACGGCATTGATTATACAAACAAATCTTACGATGAGAACTACGTTGACGAGTTGATTGGACCGAATCCACCATTACTGACAGATCTTAAGATCAATACGACGAAAGCTTTTTTTGATCCATCGCGTTTGCATAAGCAGATCAATGTGAATGTCCATTTGAAGAGTGATGATGTAGCGAAGACACTTAAGTCTTGGGTGGTGAAAGGAGCTTTGGCGCCGACTTCGGATTTCTTCCAGATCTTTCATAAGATTAAGTCAAATAAGATAACTTATATGCATGAGGATAGTGATTAAAGTTTTTTTTAATAAATGTTTTATTTTTATTTATAACTACCTGTTGCTATTAATATTCATCATCGTCATCATCATCATCGTCTCGGCCAAAAGACGTCCTCTGCCGGACGTGTACCTCCCCCAAGGATATCCACGACTGGTTTTGTGCTGCTCGCATCCAACGGCTGCCCGCGACCTTCACCAGATCGTCGGTCTACCTTGATGGAGGCTTGCCCACACTGCGCTTTCCGGTACGCGGTCGCCACTCGAGGACTGTTCCGCCCCATCGGCCATTAGTCCTGCGATGTGCCCTGCCCACTTGAGCTTAGCAACTCTTCGGGCTATGTCGGTAACCTTTCTAAAATCTAAAGAGCACGATAAATAAAAGGCGCAGTAAAATTTTCATAAATCGCATTTTTTTAATTCTCAATCACAATCAAAAAATGGTTTTAGAACCGTTGTTGTACATTCACTTAACAATTTTAAAGGGCTTGGCCGAATTTCATCTTAACTTTTAAGTCTTTTGAACAAGGAATTCTAATAAGAGAAAAAAATAACAACCTGGCTTAGCACAAACGACTACCTTCGTATCGTAGCGTAAAACAGTAATAAGGAAATTGGTACAGCGCCACAACGTCCGTAAATGGAAATAACAATTGACAATTCATAAATAACAAAGAATTTAAACGAGGATCAACGCAAACTAATTAGTAAAAGGCATCATACCTTCTTTATTAATTTCATCCCCGTTCAAATTCCTTAATAATATGGAACGAGAAAGTTTAAAAGTCATTTCATAGATAAGTAACGATTCCTATAGATTTGCTAGTTGTAGGGAAAAACGACAAAACAAATGGTAATAGTTCCGCCTTTCATAAAATATTTTAATAGATCAGTTACAAACTTAGAAAAAAGGTTTTACCGCAGTCCCCATTGTTCGATACAAATTTTCTTTCACGGCTAACCCAGATTAATTTTTCTTAAACATTTGAACGCCACAGTCGGTTATATCCGACAAGCGATGGCATGCCTTGTACGCCAACGACGGCAATGATCGACAAACCTATATATAGTTTACAAAAACACAAAATAAAAATATTTTTGTAAATTTTGGAATCCCTGTTGCAAGTTTTTACACTGAATCGAATGCTTGGCGTACAGGACACGGCGACGCATTATGCTGTGGCGGTCAAAAAGTTAAATTTTGTATTTCTTATTCAAAAGACGATCTTAACCAACCTTAAATCTAATAAAATATGGAAAACAGCAAGTTACATAACTAAGTTTCAAATACCTATCTAACGGTTGGAGAATTACTTTACTTGAGCTTGCAACGCGTTCATAAAAGCTATTTCACATTTCGGTTTCTCGTACAAACATCAGATAAATAAGATAAGATAAAATAAGTTTTTATTAACTAATAGGGATGTTGACAACAACAATTAATTCCAGAAAATCACCTAACAATTTTTTAAAACAGTAATTTTTTTTTACCTTAGCATGAATTTCTGTAAAAGACCTGAATAGGTGACAAGGTATTTATGTGACAATTCAAAAGTGCTCATTTAGTAAGTTAACTTGAAAAAGATTTATTTAATTTAATTTCATAGAAAGTTTACTTATTGGTATATAAGAATTTAAATGTTAAGGTTTGTATGGGATATCGATATTTAAAATGGCTTTTAAACACTCAATCTACTATTCAGTTTAGCGCATTGAGGGATTTGTTATAAATAAAACATATAAAATGCGTAGGAACATTTTAAGAGTTTAGTTTACAGATTTAAACATTATAATTGTCTATGGAACATGATGGCCCGTTTTGTCTTTATTATCTATAGAGCGAGAGTTTATCGTCTAGAATCTGCTATTTCTAGCCTTTTGACTGTACCGGTCGACTATAACTGACCGTTGTCGGTTATAAGCGACAAACGATAAATGCCTTGTACGCCAGCGACGACTTTGACAATAAATAAAGATACCTACTCCTATTCCCCCTTTTTTTGTTACAAGTTTTTATTCTGAATTAAATGCTTGGCGTACAAGCACGGCGACTTTTTATGCTGTGGCGGCCAAAAGGTTAAACGCCCCTCGCTGTTACAAAAAAAGATTACCTAATTGAACAATAGCACTAAGAAAAGTTGTTTAAAAACTTTCTTTGATTATCTAGTGCTCAAATCGTGACCTAACCTAACAAAAAAAAAACATAACCTATCCCTTTATCTACAAGAACTAAAAATTTAGACTAGAATATATTTAAAAAAAAACAGTAACCAATTGAAATTGCATACTTATAGATAACTTACATTACAACATTAGATGTAAATTTTTTAAACAAAAAAAGACGTTTGTCAATCCATAACAAAAAATATAGTATGTACATACATACAAAATGTATATAATAATATAATTGCATAATTCTTATTTAATATGAACTTTACACTGAGTTTTCGTAAACAAACAGTGTATTAAATTTTTATAACTATTATTACATAAATCTATCAAATTAGTTGAAATCATAATGTGTCAATGTCGTTCATTGTACAACCTTAGAATAATCATATTGCAAAGAAAAAATAAAATAAGATAATCATTTACTTATCAATGTAAAAGAAAAAATAAATAATATATAATTTTCACGATTCTTATTGCGAACCAACTATAAATCAATAAAGTGCTTTTAAATATTTATAATTGTTTTTTTTTTTTTTTTCAGAAAAATAATTTCATTCATCCGAAACGCTTTTAGCAGATCTAACCTAGTAGTGGACATATAGGCAGTAGAAACTCTCAAGAGAGATCAACGCGAAATATTGATTGCTTTAATGTGGCGACTGACCAGAGCATTACGCCGTAACGTAACATGTTCGATGCGAGCATTGTTATGGTCAGTGCAGGGAGCCCTGTTATCAATAAATCAGCAATGACGTAACAAGCTCGCTGCGAATAGTACAAACGCCAGCACATCAGACTACCACAACCCGCCAAATTTCCTCAATATCTTCGAACTTTATGTTGAAGACATATGGTTGAAAATTGATTGAAGAAATGTGACAGTTTTGTTTAGGGTAGTGGCACCAGAGTTCGACAGGAACCAGTTATTGACATTTTTTCCGTTTAATATTTAAAAATGGTGAACTGGTTTTAGTCTTTAGCAACATTTGAATACAGAACACTTGCTTCCTAGCTATCATCCCGTTAATCATTAAGTTAATGTTATTATTAACGGGATTCTTACCATGTTTATTAATTGTGAGTATCTGATATCTGATGTCTGGAATCCAGTGATCAGTCTCTTTAAAAACCGCAAAAACAACAAGAAAGCCGTTTCGCGATCCGATACTGTGAGTGTAGTGTGTCGTGAGCAATTTCGAGCGAACAGTGACTTAGAAATCGGTGGTACGGTCATCGAGCGCAAAAAACGACTAAGGAAGAGGGTAGATCGTTTTGTCTGCTCATAAAAAACTCACCCGCATTAACTTCAGTAGTTCCGTGATCCTGGCGCATGCAACTGTGCCGGAATGTCGGATATTCACAAACAATAAACATGGTAACAATCCCGTCAATAATTACTCATTGCAAGTGACCATGATAGTTTAAATAATTATGTGTTATTGTGTCGAAAACTGGTCTTAAAGTGTCGAACAATGGTGCCACTGCCCTACGTTACGACAATACGCTTTGGTCAGTCGCCACCATTACATTAAAGTTATAAGTGACTTAACTTTTCCAATAAAAAAAAAACGAAAAATAATAACAATTTCAATAAGAATTATAAACAAATATACCTAAGCTGTTTTGTTTAAATCAATTTCAATTCTAAATACAGCTTCTAAATGTTGCTTATATTGGTGATCTCTTTATAACACTCTTTTATTAACATAATGTGCCTTACAAATAAACAAAGAATAAGCTTCGAATTGTTATTCAGTGTTTTGTTCCCGTCATGTAGACGTCATCGTCATTTCAAATTAGAGTAAAAGAGACAAAACACGGAATAACTATTCGAAGCTTACTCTCAGCTTATTTGTAAGACCCAAAGCCCCTTACAAATAAACAAAGAATAAGGTCCGAATAGTTATTCCGTGTTTTGTCTCTTTTACTCTCATTTGAAATGACATTTACATGACGGGAACAAAACACGGAATAACTATTCCGTCCTTATTCTTTGTTTATTTGTAATGGGCATAGAGTTTAACATAGAAAAGTATTGTTACAAACTAACATAAGATATATTTCTAATGTCCTACCTATGGCAAAGTATCAATTGCAAATCAACTGGTGACTACACGTCTTCGTAGAGATCATTTCTTTGACAATAGAAAGTTTTAATTCTTTTTAATAGGTGGTTGCAGGGCTATGAATAACGTTAAAATAGAAAACGTGACTTTTGTAACGTTAATAGCAAAGATAACGTTATGCTTGGTAACGTTACCTAGGTGGCATTCTTAACGGTATTAAATAACCGATCTACGCGGATTGGCTTAAGTCTCGTAAAGTAACTAAAAAGTAACGATACCCGGGTGCCTAGTGTGAGTTTCTTTTGACATTCGATCACGTTTACGAAAACGCAAATTAGTTTGGCATTGAAGCAGCGCCTAATTACGACACACGAGAGTCCAAATTTTGCCATACAAATTTTCGTTTTTGTAAATGTAATTGAATGAATACGGATAGTTAACAAAACTCAACCAGGGTGCCTACGCCTAGTGTGAGTTTCGGGGTCCTGCTGTTTGACCAAAAGTCATTTGGCAAAATTACACTTGACAATACGTTTGGCAAAAAAATGGTTTCGTCGGTTGATCATTTTACTACTAATCATTATTTTTTTATTAGACAACAGAAAGAGTTTCTTTTTGGTAATTTTTGTCTTGAATTTCGAGATTGAAATGAAAAAAGGTCAATTGACATTTTAATATTTAACACATTTAACAAGTGTAGTGTTTGCTAATGAATCATTTACTAAGTGAGTTTTTGTAAGATGATACTTTTGTCAAATGTCTCGTTTGCCAAATGAACATTTGGTGAAACGTTGTTTGTCGAATGACCATTTGTCAATAATTTTTTGGTCAAACGTTAGTAATCCGTGAGTTTCATTTGACGAAAATTAGTATGGCATTGAAGCATCGCCTCCTGGCGACAAACAAGAAGAAAAAAAATGTTGATGACGTAATCGAATGAATACAATACACACTAGGCACTCCGTACTAGATAAAGTTACCTGCATATACCGTTACCAGTTTAACTTTACAGAAATAACGTTATTTAACGATACTTGTAGTATGAATTTGGTAACGTTAGCCCTGTGTTATCAAAACCACCTATTGCTTATCAAAACATTATTAAAACGAAAGAATAGATGAAGATGGCGTAAATTCGTATCACGAATCAAAAAATATTACTAATTAACGAACTGTTTTTTTTTACAGTCATATAAAAAAATAAAGATACATCAAAGGATTATTTTTTGAACTAGCTAAAACATTATTTATTATTAATATACAAATTAATGTCTAATTTAGTGGAAAACACAATATTAGAATTGTTTTATTGCACGTTGTCAATTTAAACGGATTTGACGACGGTTTGTTTTCGGTAACACATACAAAATTGTAAGTTCCAATTTGTTCAAACCAGTAAACCAAATTTAACGAAACTGTCTGTGCTTTAGCGAAATACAGAGATCTTAACAGATAAAAGAGAAAATTAAAAAAAAATGTAGTCAAGTGTAAAGTGTAAAGTCAACTGTATTTATAAGACTTTCTATAGTGGCTTTAAATCGTAATAAATTCAGTTGTAAACTTTAGAGCACCTGTGTTCGACAGGAACCAATTGTCGACATTTTTGTCCTTTGATCATCAATAGGTCTAAAAATAGGGGCCAGCAACCGATTTTAGTCTTTAACAACAATTGAAAACAGACCAGCCGCTTCCTAGACGTTTTCCAGTAATATACAATATGTAAAAAAACTCTGTCCGATCCGTATAGGTGTTATTAGGTATCGACATGCAGTTCAATTTACGTAATCATTTTTAAAAAGTCAAAAAAATGTATCCCGATAAAAACTTCGTTAAATGACAAAACTTGCATGGCAATACTTTTGTCGGCACTTCGGTAGGTAGGGCTTAGCGGCAAATCGGCCACGAAAATACTGAACCTTGTCCGAATTTCCCCTTTTTAAAATTCAATACGTAGGCTTTTCGGGCAATGTTGCTGGGCGTGTAGCCGAGTTTACAACTCACAATAACTGATGCCAATAAATTCGGCCAAAATTCTGATGTACTAGAATTATGCAATATTTATTGGAAAAATTATTAATATTTCAGTGATTAATTGAAATTTTGATGTTTATTTAATAAATATTTACAACTGAATCAAGAATACACTATAAAATTTTAATTATTAGTAATCATTATATATGTTTGTTTTTTGTTTGTTTTATAATTTTAACACAAATTTGGTTGCGAACAAACTATACTACAAAAGAGATTCATTTTAACGTGAGTTGCTTGATAATGAAATATCGATAGGTCACTGCATAGACAAATCAGCACTTTGTATATGTTAAAAATATTATGATGTTCTATTTACTACTAATTATTTCAACCTAAATATTATTCGAGAAAAACGAATAATGCCTTAGAAACGTAGAATTTATATAAATTTATAATGATTTATTCATAATCAACTGATAAATTTTTTAATCATAAAAATATTTACATAATTTAACCAAGCTATTGTTTTTGTAAATACATAATCAAAATAGTGAAATCTTTTACTTTTTATTTTTTATGTAACGGTGCTCTGTTAAATGAAACATGGTTATGCGTCACCAACATAGTTTTATTATTTAATGTTGATTACCTTATTGATTCAGTTGTAAATATTTATTAAATAAATATCAAAATTTCAACCAATCACTGAAATATAAATTATTTTTCCATTAAATATTGCATAATTTTTTTTGGCCGAATTTACTACATCAATTATTGTGAGTTGTAAACTCGGCTACACGCCCAGCAACATTGCCCGAAAAGCCTAGGTAGGACCTTTGGCGCCGCCACCATTGATGGAAAGTGTGGTCAAATTTATAAAATTAGCTAGATTTTGGGGTAATTTGAGCAATTCCGGTACAAAAAACTTGCGTTTTAAATTACGGTAACTCTTTTATTTTCATGAATAATATTTTTTTGTTATTGTTATTTGTATACCTATGTACCCCTTTGCGATCGGACAGGTTTTTTTTTACATATTGTTAAAATCCACGTTATTTATTTAAACGACGGAAAATCTGTCAAACACTGGGCCTAAAGTGTCGAACACTAAAGCTATATATACCCTACCTATACCCTATGTATTTTCCTCATGCAAAGAAAATTTAATTAAAATTGGCTTGAAAAAATTGAACTTTTTTGTATGGGGTATCAAAATGTATGAACGCTTATAACCTACCTAAGTCACTTAACTTCAATGTCATTACGAATGAAACGGTTATGATAACGATTCTGTTCATAGTTCATCCTATTTATCGATACACATTACAGTCCAATAATATACAGGATGTTTGGTAATAGGTGTATAATCCCGCATGCTTAAAACCGCAGCCAGTTGTTAATTGTACAATTGCAACGCAAAAAATTCAATATTGCCGACACAACTCGCTCAACGTATGTAAACTATTTACATTTTAATCGCAAATGCACTAAGCGAGCGATCATTGAAAAAAATGTGTCCGTAATAACTATGTATTTATTTATCAGAAGCAACTAGAGCAGTCGCGTTGCAATTGTACAAATAACAGCTGGTTGCTGTTTTCGGTAATTAGGCTGGCGTATATGGCAGAAAGGACACTGTGCTTAGAACCCCGGAAAATTAAAAACATGCCTGAAAAACAACATATACAAAAACACAATGTTGAAAAAATTTCCACGAGCAGGATTTGAACCTGCACCCTTCTGACATACCGGGTCAGGTGCTCTTCCAATTGAGCTATCGTGGTTCTAACCAGCCCGCCGAAATTATTCAACACTATTTACTTTTTTACTTTGAAAGCCAAAGGCGCCAATTCAATGTCAACAACTACCGTCATTAACCACCACCACGATAGCTCAATTGGAAGAGCACCTGACCCGGTATGTCAGAAGTGTGCAGGTTCAAATCCTGCTCGTGGCAATTTTTTCAACATTGTGTTTTTGTAATTTGTTTCGCAACAAAATTTGCGTTAAAATTATATAAACAAATCAAAAACATTTTACTTTTATTATTTTTGAATTTTTCATCCACAATGCTATAAATAGTTACACATTGGACCGGTTATCCAAAGGTCGTGGGTTCGATTCCCACTCGAGCTTCCTAAGGCTCGTTGATTTTGTCTAGTAAAATTACTACCGTCATTAACACCAACAACAACATATAGTCAGGATATCGAGGTTGCCTTGCCACAAGGTAAAATACCCTACGTCCAGTTGACAAATTGTTCTCGGTCGTCAACCTTATACAGCGTGTGTATTCAATACGATCCTAAATTTTAACATACGATAGATTTAAGCAGTATTAAGAGGTACAGTAATAAATTTTAACAAATACTTTCAATAATCAAGCGTAATTATTTTTTTTAAGTTTTCCCGGCCAGCAATGTAATGCAAATATTGAGTTGACAATTTTGACACTTTTATTAAAGTGCTTACAAAAATGTTTTCTTTTGTTAACTTATGCCTGATTTCACCATTGACCCTTAAGTTTTAGGTGACCCCTAAGCCATTTTAGGTGACGGTTTTGCTCCAACAACCGTCACTTAACATGGCTTAAGGGACGCCTAAAACTTAGGGGTCAATGGTGAAATCAGGCATTAATGTACCAATTTACGTTAATTAGGGTCTTATCTATCTGCCCTTAAAATATAGGATCGTATGGAATACACAAAAACAGAAGTTAAAACATGTTGTTGTCATTGTGGGTTGAACAAAAATTATGTGATAAAGTGTTTTTTTTGTACAGTTAATGTAAGTAAATATGATTTTGCATGTTATCACGGTGTTGTCATACTCGGCTGCAGGCTACGTTTCGGGATTATACATCTACAAGCTGTTCCTGTACCCATCACGTCGCCCGAATGCGCTAGTACTTCGTATTCGTTTAGCGTTTTTTCTGACATCTTTTTAAGGGTCATAGCGTGATGTTAAATAGCCTATATATAGCCTTCCACAAAAATAGGGGCTGTGAAATGCAAAAAGATTTTTTCAAATCCGACAGGTAGTTCTAGAGATTAGCGCGTTCAAACTAAACAAAAAAACTCTTCAGCTTTATTATACATACATATTAGTATATAGATTACCAAACATCCTGTATAAACGAGTTTCATTTTCACAAAATAATGCGATAACATTGCAGTGAAAACTGCTTCGAGAGCTAATAGTACAATCCCAAGGCCTCAATTCTGCTATTTTAAAACGTTTACAATCTTGCGTCAGTAGTAGCCAGATTTTGACCACTTTCCCATAGTCCTCAAATGTCAAATTCAGGCTACCGTTATCCTTTTGAGACGTTATAGATTTAACAGACTTGAGACCAAGATCGTATGACAGAATCGACATCGAAGATTTTCTTATATATTTATTATCTTGTAATTTATGTTGCAAAAACCATTATTCATGTTATAAAAACGTTCAACTACTGACTAGCTTAGTTAAAATGGCTTAAACAGTGTCTCGTTCTTAAATAAACATAACATACTCATTAATAAATACTATTAATGATAATAACCGTCCAATTCGGACCCCCAAATATATATAAATCCATTTAAAAACTTATAATTACAATATAGGTCATAATATTTTATTTTTGCTGAATCATTTTGAATAATTTGTAGTCATTTAACAAATTAACAATTTATTTTAATATACTTTAGTCATATAACAATCGAAACAAAAAAGATTTATAATAAATGTCATGTAGATTCATATTAGATTTTGTTAAATAGATAGTATAGCACACGGGCTTGATTTAAATCGATCATTAGATTATAATCGATACTATTACCAAACGCCTTGAAACTAATCAATACTATCGATAGACTTATCGATTTTCGGATTGTTTTTGGTGGACTTTATCGATTCATTGATAATCGATTGTTCGGCAATACTACTTGGTACTGAATATTATTCAAAACGATTCAGAACGGAGCACCTTAAATGAATGAAAATACCACAAACTACAACAATACTTTTTTCCCCATACAGCAACATCTTAACCATAGACGTCGTCTTAACTTTTTTATACCATAAACAACATCGACAGTGGACGTTAAAATTTAAAAATCGAATTAGAGAACTACCTACTATTTGGTAATTAATTTAATAATTAATTTCTAACAAACTTTTTTTTTTTCAAATACGAATTTTGTACTCATAAAACGATCGAACAACGTTTATTTAAATTTTAATACTCTAGCTTTTCAATAGACAATATTCTCTTTAGTCATAAATAAAGTTTAAAAAGAAAACGTTCGTCTGTATAGCACTTTCCTTTTAGCTTATTCTACAATCACATTTCCTTTCCGATCACAGTTTTCAACCCTGAGTCTTACGACGATAACTACTGTCGTGTTGTATCAAAATTTGTTTTACACAAAAAGTTGCGATAAGCCAAAAGCTTTACTATAACAGAAACAAATACGTATTTTTGAAATTGAAACATATAACTTAACGCAAATTTTGTTGCGAACAAAAGAAGACAGTGTTTTTTTTCTTGTCTTTTTAAAAAAAAAAACAATTATCAATGCTATGGAAACTTACAAAATGTTTAAACATTCCTTCTTATTAGTGCTTTTTGCTAGATAAGCTATATAACTTTTTCTTTTTACAAATGACATGTAAAATATGTCCAAAAAATATCACATTTATGATAGAAATCTCGTAAATGACTATTTAATTTGTATTAATTGTTAAAAAAACCAAATCAATTGACATTTCGATGACAACACAACAGTAACTATCTTACGGAAGCCACGGATATGACGTCATAATCATTTTTAACATTTTGCATCTGCCCTGTTTTAGCGTAAAACCTTTTTCTTCAAATTCCTGACACAAAAGCGTTGGTACCCGAACAGATAAGGCGCTCGGGTTAAATGCAAGAAACCGCTCAATCCCCATAGCTTTATTACACAACTGACGTGAACCCATGCCTGACACAAGCGTATGAATAAATATAGCCTATGACCTTCCAACTGCTGGGGAGAAGCCTCTGTCATTGGGATCTGGTCATCACTCCAATTAATGGGTAATGCCTTAATCACCACGCTTGCCACCACTCAAAAGAATCATAGAAAAGATAAGAAATTTATAAAATGCTTAAACAGTCGCAATATTTATCACTTACACATCACACTTTTTGACAACACATACTCAAATAAACCTCACAAGCATCCATCCATCCCAGAGATCCAGCACCTTGATGAGACTAGTACCCTTTGTTTGCTTACAAATACACAATATTTTTAGTTATGCCTATTTAAGTTTAGTTTTCAAAAAAAAACTGAAGATCTAGTTTTTTTTGTAGCAATAAATTATTCATATATTTTTTTATATCTCATTAGCTTTTTGGATGCTTTCTACATGGGTTCACAAGACTGGGTCTAGCACGATCTTTTATCAAAATCATATCAGTTTCAAGTAAATAGTAATTTGAACTAACAAGTACCGGCCGTCTATTCATAGATTTTATGTCATTAACGCCACGGTGGCCGAGTGTTTAAGTGCTCGGCTCGATACCCGAAGGTCCCAGGTTCAATTCCCAGATTGGGCAAAGTGTATTTCGGATTGTTCGATGCATAGCCAGGGTTTGTGATCACCAACCCGCATTTGGCAAGCTATACAAAGAAAATTAGACAACATCACATACATTGTTCTGATCCCAAGGTGAGTAGCTTAAGGACTCGTTTCATGGAAATCAGAAACAACGACGGTACCACAACCACCCAGACCCGACACAATATCGAAAATATCGTTTTCGACATTGACCCGACCGGGAATCGAACCCGGGATCTCAGAGTTACTGCCGCCCAAAGTCCAGCGTGCAAGCCACTCATCTACGGTGGTGATTACGCCATTACCCATAAATTGTAGTGATGACCTGATTTCAATGAAAGAGGCTTTTGCCCAGCAGTGGGACCTGTCCCACCATACCATACCTGTATAGGCTATTTACTACTTTTAGTTCTATGTTCATTATTATGTCTTAAAAAATTAGATTACGACAAAAAAAATCGTTAACATGACTGTTATTAATGTATAAATAGCGCATTAATTTGAAACTTTGTTAAAAAAACGTGATGTTACAGATTCGTGACGTCATATCCGTGGACGCGTAGCACTAGACTTTTTTTAACTTCAATACCAAAATCTATTCCAAAAATGGCCGAACCACACCGCACAATACAGAGATCTAACTACACACTGGTATCGAGCGAAACATTTTAATATTCAAAGACATTTTGGCTGAAACATCAGAAGAGCTAAGCCCACAGACATGGCAGGCCTTTCACATTTCATACTTAACTATAAAAGGAATAAGACGCAATTTCCAATGCAAAAGAAATGATCTTGCTAAGTTTCTAGCCGATTCTTCTTTGTAAGTCTCTCGCCCTGCGTAGACTTACGAACATAATATGATCTAGTGACATTTTTAAGAGCAAATTATTGTCCAATCCGATCCGAAACCGTCAGAGAACCTAGTAGGGCACGGGGACATGCACCAGCGCGTGATGCCGTTCCCTCTAGAAAACCTCCGAAGGTGATTCGTTTTGCACGGCTTGAGGAACACTTTAAGTTTCTCGCCGCCCGCGCCCCCAAAAAAGCCCGGTGAAGTTGAAAATGCCGTCCGAGACAAACAGCAAAGTCTCTCCAAAGAAAAAAATTTTTTTAGCCTAAACAATTTTTTTTTTAATTTTGAAAACGTAAAACACTTAAATCTTCGACATTGCACTTCATTTATTAGTTTAGTATGAAATTTGAATCAGACGGCTACGTCATATCTGTGGACTTAAGGTTATTCTACGTGAAGCAACATGTTATGTAGGTAACTTATGTTATATACCATGTTATGTAAGTATTGGTTTTTACTCTTATCGTCCACACTAATATAATAAAACACTACATAATTATGCTATATAACATGTTATGTCATGTAGTCTGGAGCACCTTTAGGCAATATTTCGCATTGCCACCGTTGTAACTACAAATATACGAACATTTCAAACTCTACCGTATTGTGATAGCAGCACGGTTTAATCTCAATTTTTCAGTATATTTTGAGTAACAACAGTATGGCAGTGAAAGTGCGATTTGAGTTATACATACAAATATGACAGTACAATGAAACTCACACCCAAATTGAACTACGTCCCAAATTAAACCAGTGTTCAAAGGTAAACAATGGCTAAATAAGTGTTTGAAATATTGCGTCTCTGTCTAAAAAAGTATTAGCTAAAAAGTGACAGCATCTGTCATTAACCATTGTCTAACTTAGCCATCGTTTTGTGGTAAACCAGCGTAAGTTTCATTCAGTAATCAACTACTACCATAATGATATTTTTAATTCGTTAGTAAAAAATGCAAAAAAAATGAAAAAGGTGCGAATTTTTATTCGGCAATCGATTACGTTAACGAAAACGAAAATATGCATGAAGCAGCGCCTTCTTGTGACCTACGACGAGGAGAAACCATATTTCCCGTTTCGGTTTTCGTTAACGAATGCCAAATAAAACTCGCACCAGGCACTAAGAGTGCAAGTTCTTTACACTATTAAAATAATCCGCACGACACCCATTCGCAATACTTGCCTAAACATTATTTAACAAAATAGTTAACTCCACTTAAAAATCTTCTTTCTTCGATCTGTGACACCTAAAAAAGGAAGCAAACAAATATATAATATAAATAATATGCAAATTTTGTTCCAAAAAAATAACAAAGCGTTTTAACCACTATCAGGATTCGAACCCGGGTCAGGTGCACTACCAACTATGCTATCATGGCTCTGTCCAACCCGCTGAAATCTATTAACACCATCTACTCTTACCGTGTAAGCTAAAGGAGTCTTATTGTAAGTCGAATAACAATAGAAAAATTGTTTTAAAATTATTAGCCTAGTTTAATATTTGTGACTACATACGACATTTATATATATATATATATATATATATATATATAAATAACCTTATTAATTAAGTTTTTAACGAAACTAAAATGTTCAGCGACTTTCGTTGCTGACCACACATGTTTTTCTAGACTGTCCAATAAACAAATAAATCAGAAATCATTTTATATAACTCACCACTTTACACCGGTTTTTCCTTTTCGCCTTCATGTCTGATCTTTATATCAGATATTGAATGAGACATAGTCATATGACGCCTGAAAAAAAAATTGTATATTAAAATCTGTAACTAACTTTCGCTATGAAAATATATCCTTTAAAATATATCCTATATAATATATCCTTTGTATACATTTTTTTTTAAATTTATTTATTTGGTACAGAATTGTATACAGGGTTATTCGAAATACGTAGCGATCCCTTTAAGGGGTGATAGTAAAGATCATTAGCTATCAATTTGCCCTCGGTAAGATGGGTAAACTTGTACCGATTTAAAAATAAATAAATATTAATTATATATATTAAAGAAAAGTGGGTCACGCTACTTTAAAGTGAATTTAATAAAAGAACTTACGTATTTAATGGTTATTTTTGGTGTTTTTAGTTTGCTAACACTAATACGTAATTACGTTTATTTTTTTTCAAGAAAAAAAGAAAAGAGAAAAAGAATTTTATTTCGAAATCGGTACATTTTTGCCTCATCTACCCTAACTCATAGAAATGTTGAACATCAAATCATGCATGTCATACATGGTTCTATTTATAAAGCTATTTTTTTTCTGAATTATCTATTTACACACAATGCAAACTTTTTGCTAGAAAAGTTCAAGAGCATTTCACTAAAATGTTGTTGCCGATTTCAGTGGTCAATTTGAGTTTTGGTACACTAATACCCACTTTTTATTTTGAGAGTGTAAGCAAAGTCAGTCAATTTCCTTCATAGCTTAACAAAATATAAAAAGGGGCCCCCAACCAACACTTGAATGCGGACCTGGAATGACCGGCAGATTCCGACCGCGACCTCTGAATTCATAACTTACCTGTGATAGATTTTAAGTACTAAAGTATTATTTTATGTATGAAAATTAAACATTTGTGATTGAAATAAAATATATCTTAACTGAATAGGCCGAACACCGAATAGTAGCCGAATATTCGAGGCATTTCTAGATTAAACCATTACCCATCAATTATTTAAAAAAAAAAGACTTAAAAGGCTTAAGACGTTTAAAATAACACTGCATATATGGTAATACTAACCTGAATCCTCTCTCACCGCGAAACGACAAACTACACATAGGACAGTTCTTCATCTCAACGGGAGACGTCTTGACCTCTTTCATAGGCGAATCGGTTAATTCCTTCTCCTTCCCTTTCTTATCTACGGATTTGGATATATCCTTCCCTTTCTTGCTTTCCGGTTTTACAGACTTATCGTTAGTCTCTTTCGAGTCTTTTTTAGATAGTTTCTTGTCTTGCTGCAGTTTTGATTTCAAATCTGAAACAATTTTATTTTTATTTATTTTTCGTTGTGAAAACAACAAAATATATATTTTTAATGTAATATTGTTCATAATGGCTGATAATAATAATAAAAACAATATTGTTTGTTACGTAGAACAACTTAATCTCAACTTTTAGATAGATAATGCTTTTATTGCAACACTAAAAAAAAACAAAAAATTTACAAAGTTACAATTTTGAGGTCTTAACGCTTTCAAGCGATTTCTTCCAGACAACCAGACACTTTTGTGCGAAAATTTTTCTTTCTGTAATTTAAAAAGTCAGAACAAAAGTGGTATAGAATGGGTTTAGAATCTGAGTGAATACATGGTAAAGAGACTCTTGATGCCATCATCAGCTCATTATGTTAGGAGCTCAAGATGGTAAATACTTATTTACCTATCCAATCTCCGGCCTTTGCAAAAGTAGCTTAATTTCAGCAATCACAGACCTACTGCGTAGGCGACTACGCCATCGAGCATCTGCGCCTCTTTAATTTTTATAGAAATATAATTTTGAATAAAATTTAACTGGAAAAAAACCCCTTGGATTACCGGGTGCCGCCTGTGGAGGATGGTCTGCTCTTGCTTACTTATCTTATTTTTATTATTATTATACTCGTATACTTTAACTTTGTTTTCTTTTGACTTATATTAGTACTGTATGACATTGTGTAAATTGAAATTGGTACCTGATGTAATTTTTGCAAACTTAGATGTTTTTTTTATTTTGTTGTTGTTTTGTGTGTTGTGATTGTCGTTTATTTTTTTGTGTGTTTATTTGTGATGGAAAGTGTCCTTTTATGATCATTTTCCAATATTTTTGACGCTGTAAGGGAGAAAAGGCCTTGACACTTTCCTGAGGCCGAGTTTCTTGCCGATGGCATAATGACGTACATATTTCTCTGACCGCTGAACTACCGAGACGTGGAAAATATTTTTTAGTAAAGTAAATAGCCTAGATACTGTCCCACTGCTGGGAAAAGGCCTCCATCATTGAAATCAAATCATCGCTACAATTGATGGGCTTAATCACCACGCTTGCCAAATGCGAGTTGGTGATCACAAACTCGGGCTATGCATTGAAAAATTCAAAACACACTTTGCCCGACCTGGGAATTGAACCCGGGACACGGCCACCAAGGCGTTGTAATAGTATCAACACTTTATTATTGTTTATTATTTTCAGACAATACTTTCCCACTGCAGGGAAAGGCCTCGCCTCCCTCCTTCAATTTTATCAACACTTTATCCATATAAAAATACATAACATGTTAAAACATACCTTTAGCTAGTATCAGTATATTAGGCACCCCCATAACGTTGTCGGGCGACACCTGCCCCTCACTAGCACATTTATCTATATCGATATCGACAATCCGACTCAGAGGCAAGGCTTCGTCGCTAGAGCCGTCAGACTCCGACTGATGTTTGGACTGACGCTTCTTGACTCTCTTGCGGAAACTGTTAGACATATTTATTATTGTGCTATTTAGCTGCTTACTTGGGATCAGAACAACGTATGTGATGTCGGGTTACTCTAATACGTAATAATAATACAAAAAAGAACAGAAAAAAAGAAAAGAGAAAAATAATTTTATTTCGAAATCGGTACATTTTTGCCCCATCTACCCATACAATATGTTCCGTTTCCGACCTCGGATACTTTAAGGGTTGATTTTTTAGGTTACAGTAATTTTCTGCTTAGGTCCAATAAAAAATAAAATGAGGTTTTAAAGAACTGTAATATGATTTCATTTATATGTTCTGGAAATAATTATTGTCATCATCATCAGCTCATTTAATGTCCCCGCTGGGCACGAGCCTTCCCCTATGGACGGATAGGAAGAACGGGCCATAAACCACTACGCGGGCCCAGTGCGGATTGGTGGTTGTTAACGACTGCTAATGCGGCCGGGACCAACGACTTTACGTGCCTCCCGAAGCACGGAGGAGCTCGTGATGATAAATTTTGGTCACCCGGGCGGGCTCGTTAACCACTGCGCCATCGAGCTCCTCTGTTGTTGTCAATAATAATTATAAAATTTATTACCGTTTCCTAGGTCTCTTGTGGACGACTGCGGGCCGGGGCTTCTCTTCATTGTTGTTGATGTTGATGTACTTAGCGGGAGCCGGTTTGACCGCCTCCTCACTGCTGGAGATGCTGCTCTTGTCGCATGCAAACAGGTCCGTCTCGTTGCTGAGTTCATTGCTGTCTATTTGGTCGCTGTAACGTATATTGGTAAATACATAATTTTAGGTACTAAAATAATTTTTTACACAAACAAATGAAACAAAAAAGAATAAAAATGTTTGAAAATTTTCAAATATTTTTTATTCATTTTTTTTATATAAACTTTTGCAATATAAATATTACATGGCGGACTTAATGCCTGAGGCATTCACTACCAGTCAACCAAAGGGTGGAGCAGAGATAAAATTGGGAGGTGTAATTAAGATATATTATAAATAATTTGTTTAAACTTTTTCCAACTATGCTAGACAAGCCTATAATAGAATGTTCCAAAAAATAGTATTAATTTTATATTCAATAGGTACCTTTGAAAATTAAGGCATAAAACTTTGTTGACTATTTGTTTAGTTTTTTTTCTTTTAGTTCAAAATATAAAAAGGGGATAAAATGTACATTATAGCTCCTATAGTCTCCTCTTTTGTGCCTTTGTGTAGTGTGGAAGTGATAGACTCTAGTGAGCCACTTGTGCCTACCAAAGTTTCGCGAGTGCGAGTGGTGCAGGGGGGGGGCTTGCTCCCCTGCTGGGAGGGGGGGGCTTGATCCTTTGCTGGGAGGGGGGGGCTTGATCCCCTGCTGGGAGGGGGGGTGGCGCATGTAAGAAAACACCACTAGACAGGAATACAGATGTAGGTTAGGTTAGGTTAGAACGTAGAAACAGCCCAAGCGCAGCGAGCAAGCATCGAAATAGTTACTAAACCCTAAATTTAAGAAAAAACTTGGTGGTTTTGGAACCCCCCACGCCACAAGGAGAGGTGGCGGAGTTCGGCCACCCTTCTAGGGAGCTTGGGTGACAAAATATTCATTGTTGGTGGTTGCAAAGTGTTGCAGTTACCTCACTGGCACCCAACCTAACAAAAAACATTTTTAAAAAAACGGGGGTCTCCGAGCTCTTCCCTTTGAACGGGGGTTTCCCCTCCCTCCTCTCACAACTCTTATGTCGATAGGCTATAATGTACATTTTTACCATATTGTTTTATTTTTGATTACCCTAATATAAACTTCAGCGTATGAAATAAGATGAGTGTTGGCCTTGAGCTTAATTCTTAGTCTTACACCTTCTTGCCATTTAATATTAATGAAATTGAAAACCCTTTTAATTTGATATGTAGGTCACTTGCTCACCATCAAAGTAAAATAAGTTGTTATCATCCAAAGCAACAGCGAGAGAACTCTAAAACAAGCTATGTTAACAGTGTATGTATTGTCAATGCAGTTAATAATTTATTTACCTCAAGTCCGAAACATCACTCTGGGTCGCTGTCTCAAGCTTTTTAATTTGAAATGTAATGTTGATTCTTTTGTATATTTCCTCGGTGATGTTAAGACATTTCTCATACTTTGAATTAACATTTTCATTCACAGACCACACCGTCTGGCTGTCTTGAACTGTGGACATCTTATTGGAATCCTATTGGATATTCGTGACTTCTATAAAGCGATTTAATAGACTTTTGAGCGCAACCGCTTTGAACAACACTGCCATTTTCAACAAAGAATTTTCTATAAACAAAATTGGCAATAACACTGGCAGAACAAAGAGTATTTTGCGTATTTCTAAGCTGAGATCGCGAAGGTCGCTCTAGATACTCCGTCTTTACACGTTTAACACTCACAATAACCAACTAAAACTCAAGGAAACACAATTTTTAATAACAAAGGATCGTCAAATTGATATTTTATGGCACAATCAAAGTCACCGCTACAGACAGCAAGCGATGTACTATACAGGACTAGATTAAACTATGGTTGTAGTACCCAACTACTGTTTTAACACTAATTAATTAAAACAAATAACAATAAAAATAAATTAAAACTAAGTAGCCGATGCGGCTTTTTTGAGTTTTTTTGACGTTTCTAATTTAGTGTTGCACTGTTGCTTCGCTAATTGGTCATAATTCTTATTCAAAAAAATACTTATTGTCCATAGACAAACCAACCAAGGCTGCATACACAATTTTATTCATTTTCCGGTTTTTCCGGTTCTACATTAAAGTAAGGTTAATAAAATACCTTCGTATATAAATGACGACTTTACTTTGAGATTATTTACCTACAATAATAATAACAACGTAATAGAAAATATTTAATTAAAATTACTACTTTTGAACAGTTACGTGTCAATAAAATGTATTTTTTTTTAAATCCTTAATTCCCATTTATATCGTATGCATTTAATTAATAAATATACTTTTATGCTAATATGAACTGCAAGACAAAATAATACAATAAGTGTAAATTATTTTTTAATCGTATTAAAACTCTTTTATTATATATCTATGGGTTGTTGAACGAACGAAAGAGAAAATTCCCGCCACCTATTCACTATTTGACAGCCAATTAAACTGTTTTGGTTATTGACAGATAGTTACGAGGTCTTTTCTAGGCTTCATTAAATTCTAGAGAAAAAGCTATTAATGTGTTTTTATTGATTAAAAATGTTTTCTATTACATTATAACTAAAGGGTTTAAGCTAAGTTACAAATGAAGTTATTGTATGAGTCGTGTTAACCCACAATTTAAATATAAAAATGGGTAAAAGAAGTGCAAAAGATAGGCACAGATTTCTGGCGAAGCTTGTGACTGAAAACAGGACTCCCTGTGCCTTTTGCCAACGCGAAGTGGACGAGGAGACTACATATGGAAAACTTTATGCCATTGGCGACATACAATGTCATTACTTTTGCGTTGTAAGTACAATTTTTACTAATGATTGAATGCCCAATCTAACTTTTTTAAGTTAACTACTGGTTCCAATCTAAGTTTCTGCTCCTATCTCTCCCATTGGAAGCAATTTATTGGCTTAATTCGTCAATAGAACAAATTATAATATAGAGTATTGACAATTGCCAACATTTTTAACACAGCAACAGGAAATAATGATAACTACATCTGATGGAAGTGCTAATAAGGCTTTATTTATTTATTTAGACACACCAACAGAACAGACATTATACACTTTAATAAAATTAGCAAAAACAGCAGATATCTGCTCCAATTACAGGCACGTACAACATTGACAAATTATAAAACTAAACTAAAAATTAAAATTAAATATTAAAAAGACACGTTTGAATAAAATAATTACAATATTGACAAAATTTAAACATTAATAAAAACAAAATATAAATTCATGATTTAATTATTAGAATGCTTAAAATAAATGAAATGAAATTAAGTAAATGAAACTAATTCATAAATACATAGGTAGCTAAATTACAGGGCTAAGGATTGAACATGAAGACCACTACACCCAGACTCATCAACCATTGAGGAACATAAATGCATAAAAGTAAATCCACCTTAAGGCGCTGTGCCCACCTAAGCTACGTGGCACGTGATCTGACAAGTGAACTGGCATGTAACTTGTCACTAGCATCAACATTCAAAGGAAATATATGGGCTAGCACCCATTCGCGTGGCGTAGCACGATCTGACATGTTACTCAGCGTGCTACTAGTGACACAATCAAGTGACGCGCAACATGTAACATGTCAGTTAAAATGAAGAACGATTTATACTTCAATATGAAGTTTATTCAAATAATTCAAGAAAGACCGTGTCTATATGAATATAATAGCTTATAACTCGTTACAAGCAAGCTTACTGGTTCCCTAAATCTGGTCCACTGTTTACGTAGCTAAATGAGGTCTCTATTTTTCTAGTATAATAAAATAAGTTTCTTTCTTCATTCTATATAATGTCTTAAACCTATCAGGGTATCTATTTAATTCCTTCATAACAACTTGATAACAACGTATGTGCCACCAGTTTTTATTTGTTTTTTCTACATGGGATGCGTGGGATGCACCCAGAAGCGTCTTTGTCCGTTTTGAATATTTAAAATTTGTAGATAATAAGCAAGAGCATCTTGATCTTCATCAGACAACGACATTGTCTCGAATGCCTTTTTACTCTGGCATGTCACCCTAGTGGGTTCATTGAATGTCATGCCAGAGTCATGCTACATGCCAGTGGACAATCACGTTTCTGTCATGTTCCTTAGGTGGGCACAGCGCCAAAGATAAAAAAAAATTGTATAAAAATCTTTATTCTGAGTTACGTACACTGTCAATAGTATCTCTTAGTTTTTTGTGCTTTTTGTCATTTGTTGGGTTGAAACAGTCCATTTAATTTAATTATTTAATGTTTTATTTGTATGTCATTTTATGAGTTGAGAGTAGCTGCAGATCACTAATGCGAAGCGAAGCTCAGTGGTGTGCACTTGCTTATGTCCAGCAATGGACCAGTATAGTACTTAGTAATACAGTTTTTAATTATTTCAATCTTGATAGGACCACCAATATGCACTCTGTCCATGTGTTGGTTTAGAAGCCCTAGCAGTGAGGACATAGTGCTGTAACGTTGTTGTTGCGATTTACTCTACGTTATATTTTTATGCTAGGCATTTTATAGCCTCCTTGGTAGTTTTAAAAACTATCTGTCAAAATATGTACGGTTCTGCAAAAAGAATATTTTGAATGTCATGTCATTCTCATGGAATTTTATTAAATTTTAATACAATCAGTCTGTAGTGATTACTTGCTCAGTGATCAGTCCCTCAAAATTCTTCAGTAAATAACATTGTTTTGTAATAATTGTGCAATTTAAAATGTAATTGTGAAAAAACCTGTATCTATAATCAGGTTTTTTCTGCTTATTTAACTTAATATTTAATAAAACTTTATCTAATTAAATATTTGCCTGGGGATCTCCTGAATTTTTAATGGCCACCAGGCTACAGTGCTACAGGGAGAGGGGAACATGACAGGCCCCACTAAAAATCAGTAACCGTCATTGTTATTTCCAGCTGCTATCATGTTGTTTAGTGCAAAAAGGCAAGGACGAGGAGGGTCTGTTCGGTTTCCTCTATCAAGACATCCTGGCTGAGCTGGAAAGGAGCAAGAGACATGTAAGCTACATTTATCAAAGTCAAAATATATTTTTTTAATTATTATTATCTTTATTTATTTTATTTCTTAGCCTAGGTTTATTATAATATTAATATAAAAGTGAAATAAATTAATATCATCATACAATAATGTATTTATTGACGTAGTAAATAAGTAACAATGACAATGTCACAACCATAGAGCCAGGTATATAGCAAAAAGCAAAATACAAAAGCACATACAAAACATAAAAATATAATAAAAAACCTAGCCAAGGGTGCCGCCGGCAACGGGGCAGGGCTCAAGCTACCGGTGGTTAGGGCTGCAGAGACCCTTCAACCTTCGGACCTTCGGACTATCCGCGCCGTGTCCAAGAGTACCGCCTTCTATATCTGACCCTTGATCCAACCATTGAGCGAGAGTCTCTTAAGGTGTTGGTCGAGACTCTTCGCTACCAGACCGTTCGCAAACACGACTATCGACTATTATTATTATTATTATTATATAGGTTATAGGTAATTCAGGCAGGCAGTGGGAACAATTACTGATAGTTTCCTGTATCCAATGTAAAATCGAATTATTTCTTTCTTATTTCATTTTGTTGTAGTATAGGTCTAGTCTATTCTTAAACTGGTTGACACTTTGTGCTGTTATGAATTCTTTGGGCAGTTCATTCCAGGCATCAACCACTCTGTTGCTCAAAAAACGCTTATGTGGGTTGTGGGAAATTATTTCAGTGGGTTTACGACTGTGTCCTCTCAGATGCGTTATTTCTGTTTGTCCTTTCAAAGCTCACTATGACAGTGACCAGTTAGAATTCTGAAACTTTCTATCATATCTCGCCGTTCTCTTCTATCCTTTAGGCTGGTAATTTTTAGGAACTTTAACCTTTCCTCATACTGCATGTTCTAAGGTTGTCTTTGTATTTTTGTAACCGCACACTGCACATTCTCAAGCAAGTCAATGTCTTTAATGAAATAGGGGTTCCAGACTTGGAAGGCATATTTAAACAATAGAAGTAATAATATGATCTTTTGTAATTAGTTCTGACATCTTTATTTAAACCTTTACAATCTGATGCTAACATGTGAAAACTATTGTACTTTCGCAAACCTACAATAATGTACATTCCTTTGTTCCACTACGGGTCACTGAGCCAGAGAAGTAAGTAAGTACATTAATGTACACACCTGCACCTCAGACTACCAAAAACTGTCTATTTTCCATGATAGACTTTGAACTTTATGGTCTATTAACCTATGACAATCTCTGTAGCCGAGTGGCTTGCACGCCGGACTTTGGGCTGAGCTAACTCTGAGGTCCCGGGTTCGATTCCCGGTCGGGTCAATGTCGAAAATGATCTTTTTAATATTGTGTCGGGTCTGGGTGGATTTGTTGTGATATATACCTCGGGATCAGAACAATGTATGTGATGTTGTCTAATATTTATTTATATAATTATATATTAAGGCGAATAAATGATTATTGATTACTGATTTCGTTCCCCAGAGATGTTCGTACTGCAGTAAAGAGGGGGCCACACTTGGCTGCACCATCAGCCAATGTCGTAAGCAGTTCCATTTACCATGTGGGAGGGAGAGGAACGCTGTCTCCCTCTTCTACGGCAACTACAAGTGAGTTTATTGTACAATTGAAAATCTATAGATTTTATACAATTTTGATGTATGTCGAAGCACAAATGCAAGACATACACAGTTACATTGTAAAAAGTAAACTAATATATTTATTCAGTTGAGGCTAAAAATTAAGAGAAACTAAAACTAAACTAAAGGAAATAGAAATATACACATAATTTTTACAAATAAAAAAGGGACTCCACATCGCTTCCAAGCGGGAGAGTGCCCAGGACGCTGGCGGCGTTGCCTATTTGGATGACCAAACTTAGGCGTTGGCATCTATCAAAGATGAGTAATGGATGGGGTTGCACAAAAGATCCCGATGGGTCGAAGTGTTACTGCGAGACGGAAACTTCAGCAGGCCCCACTAATATAAGATAAGAAGATAAGACACGGGTTGGCCAAAATACGCGCCAGCTCGAGGGTCACCAGTGGTCTCTATAAGGAAATAACTAATATTAACTAAAGGTATACATTAGTGCAACAAAAGGCGCTGAGTCAACCAAAGAGCCGTTTTTTATTTTATATTATCTTATCTTATCTGATTTTACTGGGTCCTGTTGAGTTTTCCCCTTTCCGTGAAAGAACCATCGGATTTTTTGTGCAACCCCATCCTTTCACCCTTCTTCAACTGTAAAAATAGATGCCATAAGTTTGGCAACACATAGCGTATATATGTACTAAGTTTAATTCAGATTTTATCTTTTAATTTTTTTTACGTAATATTAGTAATTACCCTATATACTATCCCACTGCTGGGCAAAGGCCCTCACCGTTGAAATTAATCTCCTTTAATCTCTACAATTAATGGGTATTGGCTTTATCACCATGCCTGCCAAATGTGGGTTGGTGATCATTAACCTGGGCTATGTATTGAAATATTGGAAACACATTTGCCATTCAGCCTTTTAACAGTTTAACAGTATTCAATATACTTTCATATCTGTATCTCTATTTCGTTATCCATTTTTTTCAAAGTTTGGACGCCTCTGTGGTGTAGTGGCTAAGACCATCGGTTTAGACCCTGAGGTCCCGGGTTCGATTCCCAGCGGGGGGTACATTTTTGTGTACTCTTGTTTGGTTGGTGGTAGGGCTTGTTTGTCCGCCTGGCTAGCTACCAACATCTTATCTTAATTTTGAATTTGCAATTATTAAAGTCATTTTTTTGATTAATTTTGAAATAGTGTTTTATACTCGATTCTTTTTTACCGTTAGTGGTAGGGATTCAGATTATACAGCCATAATTTTTTTAATCTTCTATTTTTGATACAGACGTTACGGCTGCAATTTTTGTTTTTATGTTTTTTTAATTTTATTTTGCACTTGCATTTTTTTTTGTGTTACGGTTGTGTTGCTATCGCAGCATCACCTAAACCGGTTCCGACGGAAGATCAGCGCTAACCTCAAGGCTAGCATTTTGCTGAGTCGGAACCGTTTTGGGACTCCTATGTTTTTTTTTAAATTTCCTTTTGTATCTATATGTTTGAACTGTTCTGTCCCAAATAAAATTTATTTTCATTTCATAAAATGTTTTTGTTTTGTTTATATAATTTTAACGCAAATTTTCGAAACAAATACAAATCACAAATGTTGAAAAAATTTCCACAAGCAGGATTTGAACCTGCACCCTACTAACATACCGGGTCAGGTGCTCTCCCAATTGAGCCATCATAGTTCTAACCAGCCCGCCGAAATTATTCAACGCTATTTACTTTTTTACTTTGGAAGCCAAAAGCGCCAATTCAATGTCAACAACCACAGTCATTAACATGAATGACAATGTTCAATGCACCTGACCCGGTATGTCAGTAGGGTGGAAAGTTTTTCAACATTTGTGCTTTTGTATTCACTTCATTTCATTTCTTTTTGATCTCGATGTGTTTTATGCATGCTGTATGCACACACCATAGAAGTGCAGTCTAGCAATGTTTGAACAAGCAGAAAATGACTGTGTAAACGCTGTAATACCGTTTTGTGTAGCTAATAAAATAAATATGTAAATAAAAATCTAAATATGTCGCCATAACATCAACGTTTGTAGCATTGTTGTGTTCAGGCAGCTAGAGATAAGATGACCAGTGCTTCACTAGTTGAGGATCCCAGGTGTGGTGCGCTTCTATAATTTACCTTATGGTCAAGACAAGGCCGCACGGACCGGCTCCGCGGCCGCGGAAGAGGCGCGCGGGGGAACGCGGGCTTAACGCTACGCCGCGCCTCCACCGCAACGGCGCGCGGCGCACAGATCGATTCGGCCCCCACCACTTCAACGACGCACCAGCCACTCGAGCGCACGTCACACCGCGGTCGCTTTGATTTGTCGGGTCGAATTGTACGTTTGCGAATTAAACCAGCGCTTTAATATACAGTCCACTTGCCTTTTACTGGTTAATTATCCCAAGCTGCATAGTTAGGGCCTTGGTCAGTACACCTTATCACTTAACATCAGGTGAGATCAAGGCACTGTGCATGAAAGAATGAAAATAAAGTTTTATTTCTACTGCTACTTTCCTACTTAGTTTAAGATACAAACTTTGTAATGTATTTTTTTATAAATACAATAAAGCTATAAAAAAAAACACAAATGTTTAAAAAAATTCCACGAGCAGGATTTGAACCTGCACCCTTCTGCACACTAAAGCTATATACAATTTCAGATCGTTTTGCCAGCTGCATGCGCCGAAACAGAAAATACCGGATGTCATTATGAGCAAAGCCAGAGTGAGGATGCAGGACAAGAAAAGATTGTTGAAAGACAATCGGAACAAATTAGATGTTCCAGCAAAAGCTAATGATTCTATAGGTATGATATATATACTAGTTGTTGCCCGCGACTTCGTTCGCGAAGATTACAGTAAAAAAAAAGTATCCTATATGCTGGCCCGGGTCATGTTCTGTATATGAGGAAAGTTTCATTAAAATCCATTCAGTAGTTTTTACGTGTTGCTCCTGCAAGTGCATACTTTTTTCGAGCGGGAGGGCGGTGCATGCGTACTGCATCCAAGCTGGATAAACGAGTGAGTTAGCGGAATTAACACTACATATTATTTAAATTACATTTTTTTGTAATATACTATTATTAAAGAGGTAAAGTTTGTAACTTTGTTTGAAGAGTGTAATCTCTGGGAACTGCATGTCCAATTCTGAAAATTGTTTCACTGACACAATGCGACATTCCTTGCGTGTAATCTGTACAATTTTAATTACAGATTCTCTAAAAACTGAGTGTGTATGCGTAATTTGTTATGAGGAAGTAGACGCATTTCCCACTCTGCAGACCTTCTGGCCTCCTTGCTGTGCGAGAGACGCGTGGTTCCATAGGTCGTGTTTGCAGGTCAGTCATTTATTGTTATAAAGCCTGTCCCACTGCTGGGCAAATTAAAGGATAATTAATACTAGGAAAAAACGTGCACCGGCGCAAATGAAAAAATACCTCATAATAGAATAGAATATTAATTTATATTCTTAGTAAAAATTACTCATTTTTACTAGGAATCTAAATTAATATTTTATGTTCTGTATGTTTTAATAATATTAAAGGAGTACATTTTAAGTGCTCACCAAAATAATGTTTATACCCTAATATACACACATCAGAATAATTGTATGTTTTGTACATATATTCTTTTTGCTTGCCAAAATGGATTAATGCTCACCAAATATTGTTTGACTGAAACAGTAACATTGATACCAACCATTTTTACACTATTATTCAAATGATTGAGGGTACTAGCTGCCCTACTCCTGTAGGTCACGTGGTAGGTTATTTCTTTTTATTAGACAACATCAAGCAAAATTTACCAAATTGAAACTCGAGGCATAAAATATTAGTATTATCTATTTGGTGACAATATAACATATTTGGTCGAAAATGCAGTTAAAAGGTATTCATATATTTTTAAGGCATTTAATAAAAATATAAATTGTATTATTTTTATAATATTTTAGGAAACACAATTTGGTGATCATTTATCAATTTTGGTAAGCGTTTTGAATTTTATTGGTAGTAAAATTGATACATTTTTGGTAGGCGTTTAAACACAAGCCATATAAAAGTAGTTGATTATTACTAGAGGTGTTTTAAGTCGAGTTCGCTAACAATCGCGGACTCCATGCAAACCTCAATGCCGTCCACCAACATCTTGAGATGGCACGGCCAGCAATGTTGTTTTTGACGGAGACGCAAATAATCTGTCCGACCGACACCAGCTACCTGCATTATCCGGGCTTTGTTCTTGAAGAATCCTTCAAAGCCAAAGCCGTAGTTTGCTTATTCGTTCGGACGAATGTTTGCTGTCGCCGTCTGCGCTGTCTGGAGGACCGTTCCTTTTCCCTCCTTGTGGTACACGTCGACTTGGGCTCTCATAGCCGTGTCTACGTCTGCGTCTACTTATAGAACATCTTAGTCGGGAAACAGATGATGCGCAGGAGCGGAATCCCATCGGCGGAATTGGTGTTTTGGGGGACTTCAATGCTCACCACGAGTTGTGGTTAAGTTCCTCCAAAACTTACCATGCTGGTAGAACTGCCCACGCATTAGCTCTCACGCACGACCTGACTCAACTGGTGAACCAACCCACCAGGATCCCAGATATAGTCGGTCACGCGCCCTCTTTGTTGGACCTTATACTGACTAGTCGCCCAGCTGGTTACCTGGTGGAGGTTCAAGCTCCTTTAGGATCTTCGGATCACTGCTTGGTATCCAGTAAAGTGCCTCTGGCCCCGCTACCGCCTTCAGCGGTATCGAAACGCCAGATTTGGCACTACTCGTCTCCAGATTGGGATGGTATGTGGGACTATTTCGCATCCGTTCCTTGGGGGCAGCGCTGCTTCAGTGGGAAGGACCCGACAGCGAGTGCCGATGAGATATTTTTAGGGATGGAATACTATATTCCGCACTCCTATCTCATCAGCAAAGGCAGGCGCAACCGATGGTTCAACCGCGAGTGTGCCAACGCTGTTGATAACAAGCAGGCGGCATACCGCGTAAGCTCCGGTAAGTACCGGTAAAGCTCTTGGGGATCCCGACACCCGCTCGCTGAAAGCAGCCAATAATAATGCTACCAAGTCCTGAAAAGAGCTTACATTAGATCGCTGAGCTTACATTAGCTCGCTGCCAACATTGAGATAACCTGACGGAACTTTAGCTCACAAGCCGCAGGAGAAGGTCGATCTACTAGCCAAACTCTTTGCGGCTAACTCCCGAGTCGATGACTGCAATGCACAGCCACCTACTATTTCTCACTGTGGCCACACAATGCCCGATTTTAAAATCAGGCAGTGTGATGTCCGTGCGGAGCTGCTGCAGTCAATCGATGTCCGGAAAGCTAATGGCCCTGATGGCTCCAATAGTCCTAAAAATGTGTGCAGCGGAGTTGTCCCCGTGTTAACGCGCCTTTACCGTCTCTCGCTCTCTTCAGGTTGTGTGCCGGAATCTTGGAGAGAGGGTAATGTGCAACCGGTCCCCAAAAAAGGAGATCGGTCAGATCCATCGAATTACCGCCCCATAGCCGTAACTTCAGTTTTGTGCAAAGTAATGGAGCGCATTTAAATAAACAACTTGTCCACTACCTAGAAGAACGCTCCATAATTCACGATCGCCAATACGGGTTTCGGCCGAAACTGTCAACGGGTGATCTTATAGCGTACGTTGCACATCTATGGGTTGAGGCTATTGACAAGCGTGGTGAGTGGGTGGCTGTTAGCCTTGACATAGCCAAGGCTTTTGATCGGGTCTGGCACATAGCTTTCCTCTCCAAGCTCCCGGCATATGGTCTGCCTGCTCAGTTCTGCAACTGGGTCGCTGGCTTCCTGCATGAGCGCAGAATCCGTGTTCTATCTGATGGATGCGCTTCGCGGCTCATGTCAGTGAACGCTGGGGTCCCTCAAGGCTCCGTTATGTCCCCCACGCTGTTCCTTCTGCATATCAATGATATGCTTCCACTTGGAAATATTCATTGCTATGCAGATGATAGCACGGTGCATGGGGAATATAACGGTCACCCAGCGGCAGGGTGGGTCGAAACCGAAGTGAATCGAGTGAATCTTGTCATTGAGCTCAATCAGGTATTGGACCTCATATCTAATTGAGGCTCCAACAATCTGGTTGAGTTCATTGCCAAGAAAATGTATGTGCGTTCACGGCAAAAAAGTCACCATTCCTTCCCCTTCTAACTCTTCATGGTACATCTCTAAGCCTGCAGAGCAGTATCAACATGCTCGGTATGACGATACGCTGCGATCTGAACCAAAGGGACTACATCGAAACCGTGAACACCGAAAGCACACATCACGGGCTCCTCTGAAAATCAGCGTTGCAGTTTCTTGAAGCTGCAACTTATGCTGAGAGGAGTCCAGTTCGTCGTAGCTTTTTAATTTGAATATTTTGTATTAGTTTTATTGTTAGAACCTAAGCCTGCTACGCCGAATAAATTTTTTGAATTTGAATTTGAATTTGAACAAAGCAGCCTCACGAAAACTCGGTATTCTGAACAGAGTGCGGCGATTCTTTACGCCGGACCAGTTGTGCCTTTTGTACAAGACACAGGTACAGTCTTGCGTGGAGTATTGGGACGCACATCTGGGACGGTTCCGCAAAGTACCTTCTCGATGCCTTGGACAGATTGCAGCGTCGCGCTGAACGCATTATCGACAATGCAGAAGTGGCAAATACTCTTGAGTCGCAATTGCGTAGAGATGTTGCGTCACTCAGCGTGGTTCACACCATGGCGAGTGCTCTGAAGAGCTCTGACCTCATTCCACCTTCTCCCTTCCTTCATAGGAGTACAAGTGCTGCTCTTCGGTGTCACCGCTTCACTGTCTCAATCCATCCATACTTACAAACTTTGGCGTTTATAATATTAGTAGAATGTTTTTTTATTTTCTTTTTAATTTTTTTTTTTCAGCGCATGGCTTTGAGCGCCGGTATGCATTATTTAAAATGCCCGTTGTGTAATGATAAAGAGAATTTCTACCAAGCTGTAGTCAGTCAAGGTTTTTATGTGCCTGATAGGTGAGTTTATGGTGTTTTTTTTTAATAGGAGTTTACCATAGTAAATTTTTAATCATTATTATTTTAATCTTTTAACCGCCTCTGTGGTCTGGTGTTCGCCGGTCTTAGGTCCTAGTGGGTGGTACCAATGTTTGCGTACTCGGTTTGGTTGGTGGTGGGGCTTGTTGTCCGCCTGGGTAGCTACAACCATCTTATCTAAATGTGTCGCCATAACATCAATGATTGTAGCATTGTTGTGTTCCAGCCAGTGCCTCAGTAGTTGAGGATTCCGGTTGAAGTGCGCTTCGTGCGCAAAAATCAACCATTCAGCTGCCGAGACCAGATCAGCGGTCAGAGTATTGGACCGGAAATCCAAGGGCCGTCGTCGGTTCGACTCCCATTCGAGCTTCCTGCGGCTGGTTGATTTTTTCCAGTATAAATTTATTATAATAGCATTGTGAATGGACTTAATAAAAATAATAAAAATATAAATATATATTTTTTGTTTTTTTTTTTGTTTTTTTTTTCTGTAGGGACGCGGCCTGGGAGCTAGAACAGAACGCGTATGCGGAGATATACGAGCGACCGTTGGTATGCAGCGTGGACAAATGCGAGTGTCCCATGGGACGGAACCACGATTCAGATGCAGGGTGTGTTCTATAGTTATTTTTTGAAGTCCCCTTAGGAAATTTAAATTTTATTATTTTGTTAAGAACATTAAGTATTATTTTGCTATGCCCTAATTGGGCGCATTATGTTCTGCACATCTCATAGATTATAAGTAAGCGTAAGTTATTTTAGCGCCATAAATTGCAAACACCCTTGCAGGGTGTCTCATGCTCACATATTGGTATCGTTGTCATCTTTTGTTTTTAACTATGAGACCATGCAATAAATGAATTTGAATTTGAAACATTTTTCAATTTTGGTTTTTGTTAAAATTCTAAATTCTAAATCGTTTATACAGATAAGGCTACAAATAGCTCTCATGAAGGTTCATGAGTCTCTTTTTTTGCCGGGTTCGATTCCCGGTTGGGTCAATGTTGAAAACGATCTTTTCTATATGGTGTTAGGTCTGAGTGGTTGTGGTACGTCGTTGTTTCCGATTTCCATAAAAGGAGTCCTTTAGCTACTTACCTTAGGATCAGAACAATGTATGTGATGTTGTCTAATATTTAAATATATATATAATATAACATGTTTTATCATAATATAGTCTCGACGCACCTTAGGTTTGTAATAATTGTGTGTTCTAATAAATATATTTAATTTCATTCACATAATTTCATATCATTTTTATAGTAATTTTTATTTTTATAGTAGTAGTTCGTCCTCGTGGAATAGTGATCCCCTATTTTTACCCCCTTTAGGGTAAAATTTTCAAACTTTTAATGTCGTATTTATTTATATCTAATCAAAAGCTTAGAAAATAAGTTTCAAGCTTCTAGCTTCAAAAATGACTATGTCTATGTCCTTTTTCAGGCTCTAGACTGTCTCTGTACCATTTCATTTAAATCGGTTCAGCAGTTTAGGCGTGATTGCGAACACAGACAGACATACCCCGCTCCGATCAGAATCCCGAGAATCTAGTAGGCCACGGGGACACGCACTAGTGCGCGATGTCGTTCCCTCTAGAAAACCTCCGAAGGTGATTCGTTTCACACGGCTTGCGGAACCCTTTTTCTTGCCGCCCACAAACAAGCCCGGTGAAGCTGAAAATGCCGTCTGAGGCAATCGGCAATATCTATAAAAAAACAGACAGAGTTACTTTCGCATTTATAGTACTTATTATTATTAGTAAGGATTATTTCTTTGTTACACCACCAAACAAATGGAATCCCCTCTCAGCCAACATATTTGCGTTTATTTTAATGTGTTTATTTTATTGTACAGACGCCTGGACATCAACCTACCCAAATCTGTCAAATTCAAATTCAAATTCAAATTCAAAAATCATTTATTCAGTTTAGGCTACAAGTAGCTCTTGTGAATGTCACTATGCCATCGGTTCGTAAGTCTACTCTGGGCGGGAGATCTTGTACTGAGAAGAACCGGCAAGAAACTCAACAATTGTCCAGCTCTTTTCTCCCTTACAGCGTCAAAAATATTGGAAAATGCCCTATTTTAGCAGGACACTTTCCATCACAAATAAACACATAAAAATAAAAAAAAATATAGAAGACAACCACATGTGAAAAAACAAAATTAAAAATCTAAATTAACAAATTTACCTCAGGTAAAAATTCCAATTTCCACAATGTCATACAGTACCACTACAGTACTCTAATAAAAGTCAAAAATTGTTTAAGAAAAACAAAGTCAAATTATAGTAAGTAATATTAAAAATAAGATAAGTATGCAAGAGCAGACCAGCCTCCACAGGCTAATAATAGGTAAAAATAATAGGTAAAATTACTTCAATACATTTTCAACCATTTACCTTAACAGTAAGGTTCAAAGTCCATTGAGGAAATTCGACAGTTTGTGGTAGTCTGATGCGCAGGCGTGTGTTCGATAAACTGTTCTATTCTATTCTAAGACGTTTCGACTGAGATACGTTTAAATCTTTAGTGGGGATGTTCTGACGCAATGTCCTATCCCCGCCCGATCCTCTAAATGCCACAACAGATTTACAGAATACACCAAACATGCACACTAGTTTAGGCCCAAGACAACGTACTCGTAGAACAAGGGTACGAAGAACCGGTTCACACCCGCTCTATACCAGGTACAGACATGTACCTGGGCGCTTCTCTCCTCCACCACGGCCCGGTCGACCCGAGCCGAGGTCCGAGCCTTTAGAGGCGCGCTCGGGTTGTTCCGCTCCCCGATCCGATCCGATCCGAACCCTTCGGAGAATCTAGTAGGGCACGGGGACACGCACCAGTGCGTGATGCCGTTCCCTCTAGAAAATCTCCAAAGGTGATTCGTTTCACACGGCTTGAGGAACCCTTTAAGTCTCGTCGTCCCCAAACAAGCCCAGTGAAGATGAAAATGCCGTATGAGGCAATCGGCAATCTAACCCATAAAAAAAATGTCCTATAATTGGCTTTTTTTATTCTAGATTGTGGGACATAAAGCTCTGCCTCCTCTGTGGTAGCGTGGGCGCCCACTCCCACTGTTTATCAGCGGTGGGACGCGACGACCGGTACATATGCGCTGTGTGCGAGCCCGCGGCGCCGCAAGACGTAGAGGGACTGGCTAGGGCTCTGGATAAAGGTGAATGGTGGCGAATATATAGCGTATAAATGGTTATTTTTATTTTTTTAATGTATGTATATTAATACGTAATTCGTTAAGAAATAATTATAAAAAAATCATTAAAATTGGTGTATACAGGTGTCCCAAAATTAGCACGTCACACTGACACCGGAGGTAGATGGGACTCAGATAAAGTATATTTTCATGAGGTTAGAGATGTGACCAATTTCCACCAGACCAGTTCCGCTGACATGTAAGTTTCATCATTATTGCAATGGCTATCATTAACTTTGTCGGAATCAGAAGGTGCTGATCACCGATAAAAAGTCACCGTGTATATAAAGATAGTGAGAAAAGCAGTCAAAATCAAAGTAGTGAAGAAATACAGTGCTTACGTCAGCCTTCTCGGTAGCATAATAATGGTCAGTGCATAACCCAGGTTCGATTCCTGGCTGGGTCGGGTAGGCATTTAATTTGTTCCCTATATTTTATAATTATGAAATGTGTAAAAGGTGTGTGTTACAAATATAAACTGTCAATGTCAAAATTATTATTTTTTAATAAATATCTGGAGCTGAGCCCTTTTACTGGTTCAACTGAACTGGGGCCCGACCGCCTAACCGATTGCTTTGGCTACGTGTATAGTTTATGACGTCATCTAGTCATCTAGCTAATAGGTATAGGCATATATCAAAAGCTATAGCCTATAGCTTTCGATATTGCTGTCATAGGCGGTACGAAATGACAAGATGACGTCATAAACTATACACTTAGTCAAAGCGATCGGTTAGGCGGTCGGGGGGCTGGTCATTCGCATTATAATTATTGTTGTTATTTCTCAGTGGTGGCTATGGAACAGTCGCGACAGGCCTCCCGGCACGGACCAAGGATGCCTAGTAGGATGTCGCTGAGACGCACCAAGCAGCCAATCGGGTGAGTTGATAACAATATAAAGACAGGGTGACTGGCACATGACCCGCCATAGTCAATTACCATATGGAGGAGGTAATTTACTAACTATTGATACTTACTTTCATTAACTGAAGTTTTACAGTTTTGGAGATGGTCCATTTTTATACTTTTATACACTAAAAAGCAGTTAAAAATCAAAAAGCAGTGAAAAAATTCATTGCTTACTTCAGCCTTCCCGGTAGCATAATGGTCAGTGCAGCCGGCCGGATTGCAGAAGACCCAGGTTCGGTTCCTGGCTGGGTCGGGTTATTCATTTAATTTTTTCACTGTATTTTTACTTTTATAAGATTTTCTCAAAGGATGATGGGCAAATTTCTATGAAACTTGGGCGCAAGACCAACAGTAATGTAACTAGGGCCAGTTGTTAGGACTTGATATAGTTATTATATTTTCAATAATAATACTACCAATGTCCCCTGGGTTGGCATGTTTTTTTCAAGTGTAGTGGAATAAAACCCAAAAAATCAAAAAGTCAAATCTAGTCCCACGACTTGCAGCTTTTTGAAAAATATTACAGACATCGGTAAAATGAGCTGCATTAAACTCGTGCGACACGTCACAATGATTAATTAGTGCATTCCATTCATTAGATTCCAAATGTTCCCGACATGTGTTGGCTTCTCCGGGGATACCGTCACCGTTATATAAAAGTGTGTAAGCACTTTTATTTCGGGGAAAGGGCACTGCAGCTTCCATCACAATTATTAATATCAACAAGCAATCTAATCCAATAAATAACATGCACACGGTAGTCAATAAACGTTAGCAGGGGTCAAAATGAACTGATGATAGCGAAAAATGAAGATTTCGTACGCGAAACAACAAGTGAGCAACGAACAAAGTAGCGAAGGGTACCGGCGCTGACGCAGTTTCGAGAAAAATACACCTACCCCCACCCTGAACGTATTTTGTGACTACCTGACGAATGGTTCGTGACGTGAATTAGTCGATAAACGAAATCATACATTTTATATGCATATTTTAACGTTACTTTTAACGTTTTAACGTTTACTTAAAAAACGTTGAATAATCGTCGAAATATTGAGAGATTTTTCGATTACCAATATCTCAATTCTCCGGTGACTTTGACACTTATTTTCAAAGTATTATTTTATGTATTATTATTAAGCTTTCTTTTGAAAGCAAAGCTAACCCTGTGGGACTTACGCCCATTTTGACTCGTCATTCTTTTGACCTTAAAGCTGTCGGTAACTTTTTTTTACAACATCCTGATGAATTTTCTTGTTTTTGGGAGCACATACACACTTGTGATCAAATTACGTCGCAACTTTGCTCAATCAAGAATTTAAAAAGATTTTACCCTAAAAAAAAAGAAATCCTATCTCCTAAACTATATTTAGGAAAACTAAGCTACAAGTCAGCGAATGAGCTCTTCCATATGTGATTTTGCTGAGGCGGGTCGTGTACCAGCCACCCTGTATAACAAGTAACAATATGCAACATGTAGATGAATGTAGCGTATAACAATATACACTATGCAGGGTTCGTAAAAATTAGATATTTATAATAACTATCTCTATTCTCAATTGGAAGAGCACCTGACCCTGTTTGTCAGAAGGGTGCAGGTTCAAATCCTGCTTGTGGAAAAATTTTTTCAACATGTGTTTTTGTAATATTTTTTTAAGTTTCATTAATAAGTCATTTATTACAGCTTTCTCAGCTTCCACCATTCCAGAAATGGGAAATTTCCAAAGCTACTATAATATTGCCACTTTGGTAAAATTTATTTCAAGTGTTGCAAGCTAGCGACGATAAATATCACTGATATATTGTATCAATATAAATATCAATTGATCATGATATATATCAGCAAAACCCAACAACATGTAACGCAACGCAATATGCAATGTGTAACAGTGTTATATTTAGTTATATATTTAATTGTAAATTTAAATAGAACTGTGTACAGTCACCAGCTTTAACAAGTACACAATGTAGGTAACTCTTAATTCACGCTAACTAATGAATTGGATTGTAATAATATTGTTTCTATTTTACAGTGCGTCCAGTTCATTTCAATTTAATGCGGCTGGTACTGGTAAGTGTATTGGTCTTTTGTAGTACTTTTTCTATGTCAGTATGTTAGAGAGTGCAGGTTCGAATTCCGCGTATGAGTTTATGGGTTATGAATAAAACCACTTTGTTTACTTGGTGACTTGACAAAATCAAATAAAAATAAAGATGACGCCGCTACCGTATAATATGACTACTATACCAATTTAATTTAATTTTTTCATTTCTAAAAGAAATATTGCCAGCCACTGATTATTTGTTGCAAATTAAATTATTTAAAATCGACATGCAACAATTTTTTTCAACATTTTCGAATTGTTAGACAAATATCTTCCCAATAACAAATATAATAACTGTACAACACTAACAGTATACAGTCATTTACCAGTAGTTTCAACTGGGCTTCCAATCCTGCAGCCTATATTAAATTTTTCCGAAAATGCTAAAACACGTTATTCTTTATTTTTATTGAAAAATCTAAAGATCGATTAAATTATTAATTTTTATACTTCTTTCTTACTTTAAAAATATTGATTTGCCCAAAAGACTTTTTTCCCTTTTTTACTTCTTACAAGGAAAATAAACAAAATTCCTAAGACACGTTTTTCTTTATTTCTTTTCAAAAAGCCAAATACCAACTTTCATGTAATTTACTTAAACACTGACGGACTTTCATACAAACTTTCACCCCCTATTTGACCCCCCTTAGGGTATGATTTCCGTAAAATCCTTTGTTATTGACTGGTTATGGTGGTGGACTGGTGGAATTGAGTGACGTCACTCAATTAACCTACAGTCCAAATTCCATCTAATTAGCTTCAGCGGTTTAGGCTCGGCGATGATGAGTCAGTCAGTCATAACAAGTCATAGATGTATAACAATTTTACTTATAAAAAATATATTCGTTGAATTTAAGTATTTATAAAATACAGTGAAAAAATTAAATGCCTACCCGACCCAGCCAGGAATCGAACCTGGGTCTTCCGTAATAACCATTATGCTACCGGGAAGGCTGACGTAAGCACTGAATTTTTTGACTGCTTTTTAGCGGCAGCAGTGCCATCTATCCAACGGTTATTGCAACCGATGGCCATGCAGATTCATCTTTACAGATGAAATACCACAAGTTTGATAATAACACAACGCTATAATAAATTTTACTTTTTATTTGTAATTGCTGCAAAAAATAAAAAAGTAGTGAAAAAATTTCGGAATACCCAGGTTCGATTCCTGGTCGGGTCGGGTAGGCATTCAATTTTTTCAGTGCAATTAGCACTTAAAATAAAAAGTTAAAAAACAAAATGTTTCATATGTTTCAGTGATAATTTCAAACACCGTAGCAAGTCGTCAAGATCTCAACATAAGGACACCAAAAAAACAAATTAAACAGGAAAAGCTGGAGCTCCTCAAACCGGTTGAGAACACATTCCTATCGCCTGTCAAACTGTTTGAGCAATCTCTCAAGGAGAAAACTAGGAAGATGGGTGCGAAAGAGACGGAGAATATAGTTTTGGACGAAGAACTGATGGCGAGACTGCGACTGAAGATAGGCAAGCCGAGACCTTTATGTGTGAAGAAGAAAATCCTAGAGTGAGTATTATTTTAATGTAAATAATATTAAATTACTTAACTTTATTCTTGGCATAGTGGATTGTTTGAGACATTCATCTTTGAAAAAAAATTCGAGTAGTGAAAAAAGAACACATTTTATACAGAAAATATATAATTCCACAAAAAAAACTCTACCAACAAAAACAAAAATGCCGATTAAATGCATTTATTTTTAATATAAGAGTTATATTATTTTTTTATCTCCCAGTGACTCCATATGGAGCCATAGAACAATTGAATTTCTATTGTGTCTAGTTTTATGGATAACGAGCGGTTAAAAATAAATATTTTTATTTAAAAGAAAATGAAACAAATTTAACTTATGTTTCAGTGGTCTACTAGATGACTTATTGAAGAATATGGATAAAGGAAAATGGAAAGTCAAAGATCGGAAGGAGTGGTACTCTCCCAAGAAAAGCATTGGTAATGAGACTATCGCTGTGGTAAGACAATTGTTTATATACACTGTAAATTTTACTTTTTATTTTTAAGTGCTAATTGCTACACTTATGCTGAATTAAATATTTATAAAATACAGTGAAAAAAATTAAATGCCTACCCGACCCAGCCAGGAATCGAACCTGGGTATTCCGCAATCCGGGCGACTGCACTGACCATTATGCTACCGGGAAGGCTGACGTAAGCACTGAATTTTTTGACTGCTTTTTAGCGGCAGCAGTGCCATCTATCCAACGGTTATTGCAACCGATGGCCATGCAGATTCATTTTTACAGATGAAATACCACAAATTTGATAACATAGTATATTTATTATAGTAAATTTTACTTTTTATTTTTAAGTGTTAATAGCTACAAAAAATTAAATGCTTACCCGACCCAGCCAGGAGTCGAACCATTGCATAGCCATCGGTTGCAATAACCGTTGGATAGATGGCAATTCTGCCGCTAAAAAGAAGTGAAAAAATTCAGTGATTACGTCAGCCTTCCCGGTAGCATAATGGTCAGTGCAGCCGGCCAGATTGCGAAAGACCCAGGTTCGATTCCTGGCTGGGTCGGGTAGGCATTTAATTTATTCACTGTATTTTATAAATATATACACTGTGTTTGGTTATACCTGTATAATCACTGATATTATCTATTCCACCTCGGAGCGCTACTTTGATTCCGTTAAAAGTGTGGTCGAGGTCACCGACGGCAAGTTTACTCAAAATTGGTGATTTTATGCTTTTTCTACTTCTTTTTAAGAGAAGTACGTTAGAGTATGTTTGTTTGTATGTATGTATGTATGTATGTATGTATGTATGTATGTATGTATGTATGTTAGCTTCGATCATTTATGTATTTTATGATTCCCGATGAGCGCTTGAAAAACGGTACGCGACTTTAGTGCACAATTACGTTTGTGGCGATGACAGTAAACATTAAGTACAAATATTTTGCAACCTTAAGATATAGCCCCTTACAAATAAACAAAGAATAAGGTCCGAATAGTTATTCCGTGTTTTGTTCCTGTCATGTAAACGTCATTTCAAATTAGAGTAAAAGAGACAGAACACGGAATAACTATTCGGACCTTATTCTTCGTTTATTTGTAAGGCACTTGGTTCACAGTAAGCTGTAGTTGTTGATGCTATCCAATGTTTTTGCAGATTTTGTTATTCGAAATTTAAATGTATAGGTTTTTCACAGGACCTTTCGAGATGCGTTTTTGTTCCAGATCCTTTATCTAGTACATAAGATAGTAAATATGATTGGTGACCGGATGGACTCGGCACTTTTCGGACGATTCACTGTACATACATGTTTTCAAACGTGTGCATCAGTGAATCGTCCATCATGACGATTTATTTATATTTATTTTTAATTTTTTGATTTATTTATTGTTACTAACATAGTTTTAAGTCTCAATTGTTACTAACCCATGGATCCAATGGTCTAAAATAAATGATTTTATTATTATTATAATTAATCGGAGTATGTTACACTCATACCCCCGTATTAATAAACAAAGTGTAAGCTTGGAGTAGTTACTCCGCGTTTTGTTCCCGTCATGTAAACTTCATTTCATATTAGAGTAAAAGATTATATTTCTATACTATTCTAATCTGCAATACCTGTTTATAGCATCACACCGAGGCACCAGTACCAGCCAATCACGACACATCCGACGATGACGTCATCATAATAACAGACGAATCAACAACCATGGATTTGGATGACGTCACCACATATAACAATAACACAGTACCAACGCCACCAAGCAATGTCACAAATACCCTCCCTCCTATTTTGGATACGCCTAAAAAAACGAAAACAGTCGAAATCCAAAAAGATTCCAGCATGGAAATATCGGAAGATAACAATGTCATCAATATAGATTTAGTTAAAATCGAGAATGCGGAGAAACAAGATTTCATGCGGTATCTCGATCTAACGAGCCCAGATAAAAAAGAACGATGCCTCCTTAAATTCAGTCCGAAAGAGAAAGAAAAAGTTAGCATAGACATAGAAAGTTTCAAGAATCAGTACCTAAATGAGGTCGGTAGGGATTTCAACTGCACATTCAGTCATAAGCATGACAATAAAACGGAAACTACAAAACTGCGTACAGCCATAGACTTCGCTATAGACGCTGCTGCCAAAGAGAATAGGAAACAGAAGTTGAAAAGGAAGAAGTCGGCGTCTAAAAACAGGAAGTTATCCCAATTGGTGTTACAATACGTATCGGATAATGGGGAAAAGAAAAAAAAGAAAAGAAACAACAAAAAGAAATTAAAGACAAGTTTGTCTATTACCAATGATAATATGCAAGTGAAAATAAGCCTTAAAAAGGAGAAGTTTAGGTTGAAAATTATGCAGTCTAGGAACGAGAGTACACCGAAAAATCTTAAACAATATGTTTTGAAATATTCAGCGGGTACAACGAAGGAAGTGATTGAGAAGCCCGAGAAAGACGTCACCCCTATTAAGAGGAAGTATGTGAAATTGGATAAGTCACCTGATAATTATAAGCAGACCTCTTTGCATAGCTTTTTTAAAACAAAATCACCGAAAAAATAAACATTTCCTTTGGTAGAAAAGTATAGTAGCAATCAGTAATAGAAATAAATGTATCTTTAAAAACTGTCTGAATAAAAATTGTTATACCTCTGTGTTGGAATTATATCAGCCATTAAAATTTCGAAAAAAGTATTTAAAATCAGTTGAACAAACTTTTTTCTTTAATATCTTCTTTTCTCTGCCGTTTTACGGGTATTGTACAATCTTTTGTAATAGTTGACATGAATGAAAGAACTGAACTGAACTATAGACATTTAAATGACCTAAATTAATTAATGTGGCGTAAAAATGCTTAAAAGACAATACTGTACGCGCTTGCTCGTACAGCCGTCATTGCTTTACTTTTAAGCCTAAAGAGCTTAATTAAACTCGGCTTAGTAGTTTTGCAGAATTAAAACTTTGATTTTATTATGGGATATAGAAATTTAAAATGGTTAATAATTTGATTAATAATAATACGTAACTATTTAAATAGAAAAATATATTTACCACACAATTTACTCAAATATGATTTAAGTTAAAATTACCCAACCTATTAATTTCTTAATAAAATATCAGACTTTAACAACTTCATGTGCTACCTCTCTCTAACTTAACCCTTTCAATGCCAAGTCTGATATATTGATATATGAGACAGCTCATTTTCATGCCCTACCCCGCCAATAACATATACATTTTGTCAAATAGATGGGGCACGAAAATTAGTTGTCTGATATCTGATATGACTTGGCGTTGAAAAGGTTAAAAGTATTTATAATCAACTTATTCCGATTGCTGGTGTTGACTGTTATGCAACAGTGCATTTAGTTTAGTCAAATAAATAGTTTGACGATAAAAAAAAGCTTGACGTCATCCCGCCTGATATTAAGTGATGAAGGCCGAAGGTGAAAGCATTTCACCCGGAATCCTCAACTACAGAGGAACTGGCTATCTTATCTCTAACTTTCGGAACACAACAAATACCTACTAACATTGTTGTTAAGGCGACAAAATCATATAAATGGTAGTTGTCAGGCGGACTGAGAATATACCACCAACTAAACCGATGCATTTAAAAATATTGTCTAAGTTTAAATAAGTTTAAATACTTTGAGACGTAAACCCACTTAATATGTATATGAATAACATGTTTCAATATTCGTGATAAATGAGACCTTGAAACTGTTAAGTATATACTTTTATAGCAATGTTATTTATTTCCTCTGGTTCTACGAAATTTTACGGGGTACTAAATTTTCCCGCCCATTGTTGGTATTGCCAGTCTGCAGTTTGAATTATTGTTTTAGTAGATTTTTTATTATTTTTGTACAAGCCTATTAGGGTCTTACAACTAAACAAAGAATAAGGTACGAATAGTTATTCCGTGTTTTGTCTCTTTTACAATTTGAAATGACGTTTACATGACAGGAACTAAACACGGAATACCTATTCGGACCTTATTCTTTGTTTATTTGTAAGGGGCTTGAGTGTTTTACTAATAATAATTAATGCAACAATAACCATTATAATATGTTTATTGTTACATTATATGTTTGTTACAAACAGTTTTAAATCACAGTCGTAAGCTTTTATGCCTAACAACATCTCGTATACTATTGGAGACAGAAAACTGTCTGCATGCGTAGTACTCATGAGCATGTCGTATTTATGGATTTAATTTAGATGTATAAATAAACTTTTGGTAATATTTTCATTGAAATTATTGTATATCATAATTTTGGTAGTACTCAATATTTAATAACTACTGCTGTATGTAGGCGACGCAAGTTTATTTTATTTTATTATCGCCGCATGATATATCGCCTAAGTTATTGAGTGTCTTAAATTTTTAGAATGCAGTTTTATTCTATTTTCGTTACCATTTATTCAAAATAATGAATCAACATAGAAGTAGCGATAATTATATTGCTCTTAGTTATTTTGTTATTGAATTTATGAAAAGCAAATCGATCTTCTCAAATCTTATTTACTTAGTAATTATAATAAAATATAATTAAAGAGATCTAACAAGATTGTTCAACTTTTCTGTAAATTACAACAGACCAACATTCATGTGTGTTCATAGAATATTATGTATATCAATAAACATAGTAGTAATTAATTAGTTTAACACAAAACTATTAGGGAGTACGCTTGTGCTCGGCTATTAACAGGCTGATACTGTAACTTGGATTTTTAAGTCAGCTGGATTGTCACTGCATTATCAGATTGCTTTTTTGTTTAGTACAGACGCCTGCACTGCACGTCACACTATCGTCGTACTTCGACAATAAATAGTAAAACCATCTTCTCAGCCGTTCTCAATCCTGTGGATGTAGGCCTCCATCAAATTTGGCAGGCTCTGCAGTGTTGATTGCCGACTGTTGGCAGGTCACAAAAAAGCCGTTGAGCGCCAAATGCCGATAGTCGGCAGATTGGGTTACATTTTACTGATTTTTTTTTTTCAAAATTTTTTTTTAAGTTTCTTAAAATATATAGCATGTCTAAGTTTCAATAATAATAAATAAATATTTATGAAAAACCAAAATCAATTCGCGCAGAATACCGCGACGCTCAACGGGGGTAGGCCGTTACCAGCCACGACGCTAGAGAAGTGTGCATGTCATGTCATGCACACAAATGTTGAATATGCGTTTCTTGCGCCCATTCTTCTCCACAGCCAAAAAATAGACGTCCTAAATGGGTAGTAGTTAAAAAAGTTATGATCGATTCAAAAGTTTTTTTTTAAAGTTTATTTGAATTAAAAAAAAATACTTGACTTTGTCATTATTGTAGACTTTAATGTTCAAAGTCAATAGAGGCAATTTGACAGTTTGTGGCAGACGTGTGTGTAATGTGAAGGCGTGTGTACTTTAATTCCGTTCAGTTTTTGGTTTGTTTCGCTATGTTTAACATTTCAAAGCATCTTGAAGTGGATTATGTGATCTCTCCCTCCACATTTTTTTACATGATTATTATTAATACAATATTGTATATTTTATAGAGTAGACTTTAATATTATGTTAGTAATACTTTAAACGACATTTACAATACTGTTTGTTTTAATTTAAAAACCTTATTATATAATTAAAATTAGCTAGCCTCACTAAATAATACTAACTAACTAGAATGGCGCAACGATCCAAAGTGAGTCTTGGCCTCCGATAATAAGAGTCGCCATCTGGGTCTGTCCTGCGCCACCTGGTGCCAGTCATCCGCGTTGAGCGCAAGTCCTTACAGACCTCGTCCTCCCAGCGGCAGCGGTACCTGAGTCGTCCAACCGGTCGTCGGCCAGTGCCACTAGACAAAATAAAAAAAAACGAATTAAAAAATAAAATAATACGATCATTTTAATTATGCATCAAGTAATTAGGCTCTGAATCTCAATGCAGTACAGCGGCCAAGGTTTGTATAGTACAGACTCTTGCACATCAATCCATACAAAACTCGAATTTTGTTCAATAAATATGCCAATAACCATATGCCATATGATAACGCATATACTAACGTTAAGTTCAAAGTCTATTGAAGTGACAGTTTGTGATAGTCTGATGTGCAGACGTGTGTACTTTTCTCAACTAATGCGCGAAAATCATCAATTAAAAATCTTAGATAATAAATAATTAAAGCTTTATTTTTTCGAGAGTTTTTAAGACATTGATATTCATAATAATTTATTGTCTGATAAACAAACACGACATGTGGATTTTTATACTGACTTTGCCGGCCGCTGCTGCTTTCTTATATTTGACGAAGAAAAAGGCTGTCCAAATAGTCTAATATCCGAGCATATTTGAGAAAAATGAAGTAGATACCGAAATTAATATAACACATTATAAAAAAAAAATATTGTTTGAAAGATTACGCCATTAAAGTAAACAATCATTGTATATAAAAACACTTGACAATTAATTAATATTTGCCAGCATTAACATTTTAATAAAATAAGTTACCAATTAACGGAGCGTTTATATTACAGGCACGTACCGTTTGGGTGTACTTATATTTTTTTTATGGTAACACTGGTCTGGTACTCTTTGTTTACAACGCGAAGGCAGGCAACAACAAAACAACTTCAAATCAATCGAATCCAGTTTTGTTCAGTAATTTTGTGGCTCTTGAAGATATTTCTGTAATTTGTGTTAGTAAAGTAATTAGGTAGTTGTTCCTTTGACATTAACATCGTTATTTTGTTTTTGTTTTACAAGGATTAACTTCAGTAAACGTTATTATTTTATTAACTCTTAGCTGTCCTTTGTCTTCGAGAACAGTACAACGCGACGTTGCCGTACTTACAATCAAGTTTTCATTTCTAAGTTCGTACATTAAGTAAATCGAGTCGGAAACTGCTTATTATAACATTTTCTGGTTAAATAAATTAGTGAATCAATAACAAAGTTATGATTAAGTGTTCTGAAATGTGTGTGATTCAACGATTCTCAGTTTCTGACGCAATAGCAATTTGGCAACAGCGCACGGAGTCCGAGTGAAGTTTGGACTTTCTGATGTATTACTAAATCTCATCAAACATCATCAGATAATATCCCACATTCATCTTTTCTATGAGGTATGTTTGTGTTTATATTTTTATTAGAACATAGGTTAGACTACAATGTGGTAAAAAAAAACTCATTTTAAATTTTCCCGCGGAATGACGTAATTAGGCGGCCGCTCGGCCATCTTTTAAACCTGTACAATCAGTCATCTGTCAGTTGTTTTATAAAGTCGTGTTGAAGTGCAAAAGAAAATCTTTATACACAGGGCGGTTTTTGTCAAAAAATCACCACGGAAGCATCCGGGTATGTGTAAAAATGCTATTTTCATTACATTTACTAACAAATTACGTGATTATAGGGGTAAAAAGATGATCAGTCATAACCTAATGGTGATACATTTTGAGGTCAACCAGTGTCTTCTATATGGCGAAATACTGTATTTGAGTTGTTTTATTTGCATATTTGACGACACATTTACCATATAAGCAAGTGAAATCATGTTTACAGCACATTTTCTTGCGTATGTCGTACTAGAAAGTTCCGTGGAAGTTCCAAACTAGTATCTATCTGACTGACTATCAAATTATCCTTTTTATATCAGACTGTTGGCTAAATTAACATTTTAATTACGAGTTTTTAATTTTTTTTGTCTACTAACAGTGATGAAGGGTCAACAACCCCCTTGTTAGGTAGCTACTTACTATATCAAGACTTTTACAAACACACTTCTTTGTATCAATACTTCAGTCCTAAATAGTAATACGAATTAAACTATTGAAGAACAGAACGAGTCAGGTTTTTTTAAATTAGTAAACAAGTTGATACTTGATTTACTTGTAAATTACATGATTGCATGTCATTGTTGGGGGTTGTGAAATATGTATCAGTCATTGCCTTTTTATAAGTTTTTTTTAGTGTTATCATTATATATTAGGGTCAAAATATGATAAATAAACTATAGAAGTATCATTAACACTTTAATACTATGATAATCATGACTAGTATATTTTGTATGTCACATGTAAGAACTAAACATCCATTTAAATAATTTATTAAAGTACCCACAGTTTTATAACATCACAACGAGTTAAGAAATTTTTTAACTTTTACTTCTAATAACATAAATCCTTGTTTTGGATACCTACAACAATATTGTATGTGTATTGTGATGCAAACAAGGCTACCATTATAGTACCAATTACCACAAAACAGATCTTTAGGCCGTTTAACACTTATTGATATAACCTAAATACTATATTGTTTGTTAACCTTCTTTTTGGTCTAGTGGTTAAGATCACCGGTCTCAGACCCAGAGGTCTCGGGTTCAATACCCAGCAGGGGTTAACACCAGAGATTTTAGGATATAATATTTTTACAAATACTGAAGATCAGTTAAGAAGTATGCAATCTATTTATGAAATGTTTTTGTTTAGTTTATATAATTTTAAGGCAAATTTTTTTTTTTAATAAACATAAATATCAAGGTAGGTTGTTGTACTCGGGTTTGGTTGGTGGTATGGTAGGGCTTGTTTGTCCGCCTGGCTAGCTACCACCATCTTATCTTAATATGTCGCCATAACAACATCAATGTTTGTGGAATTGTTGTGTTCTGGCAGCTAGAGATGAGATAGTATCTGAGGATTCCGGGTGAAGTTTTCTTCCACCTTTGGCCTTAACATCACTTAACATCAGGTGAAATTAATGCCAAGTGCTTACCCATAAGATATAAAGAAAAAAAAACAAGCGATTTAATAAACTCACAATTGATGACGCACAGCAGTGACCTCATCTCATTATCCTTAAAGGTTATTTTTTATGAAAGAGCTTTGTTTTCACAGGTGCAAAATTTTCACAATTCACTAATCATGAGTGCATAAAAATTTTTTGTTTTTTCTAGGTTCTGATTAGTACACTATCAGTAACAATGGTTACTATTGTGATGATGTCCATGATTGTAGTTCTACAGATGCCAGCACATCTGACTATGCAAAATTGTCATATTACTTAAATAAATTTTCAGCTGTATAACGTTAACATAATGTTAAAAGCACCAATCCGGACTGGGCCCGCAAGGTGGTTAACGGCCCATGCATCCATAGGGAAGGCTTGTGTTGAGCTGATGATGATGGCGAATTTTCAAAGTCTATTGAGGAAATTGTACAGTTTGTGGGGGTTGACTGTAGATTTGGGGGGTGACAAATATTGCATTGGTCGATCTGTTCTTCCATATGATACTTTCCTTAGCCTACTTATTACTTATTTTTTAATAAAATGTTTTTTTAACAGGCTATTGAAGTCCCTACTTGTACAAAGATAGGGCCAATATATTTTACATACTTTTAACATAGATTTTTTATCTCTGTAACTATGCACCTCTGTGAGGGAGAGTGGTACCAGGCAGGTTCTATTACAATTTATATACTCGCTCCATTTTGCAGGCTTGCACAGTGTGAGATTTTGGATGAGTCGCGGACAGCCTAGTTTTAGATTTTATATTTATACAATAAATCTGAGTAAAACGGTAAGTTCAGTTACCGATTAATTATGTTATTGAATTTTGGATATTGAGTTTTTTTCTGTGAGGAGGCAATACTTTGCCTCCGCAGCCCTACTGGCCGCCATGAGTCTTTAACGGGTCCATGACGCCTCACCCCCGCTTCTCTAGACATCTTGTATAGACATTGGGTTTCAGCAAATGCTTGACATGGGCGGACCCCTTCCCAATACCACATGATGTCCTTCATCATAGATTCTAGAGGCCTTATCACCTACACTATGGGAAGAAGCATTTCCCTATTAAAGTCCCTTTTAGCTACTTCCTAATATGAAATAAAAAAAATGTTATGCCTATGTAGGTACTTGCAACTGTCAGCTTGAACGACAAAAGGTTATTTTACTTGTATCTTAACAACGTTTACACAGTTGCTTCCTCGACTACGCAGTATTTATGTAACAAGGACAGGCAGCCAGGCAAGACAATGCCACAAGTTGAATACAGGTTTTGCAAAATTCAATATTGACTTAGCAAAGCACACAATCAGTAGAAAGTTAAAAGTATTGAGGTTTACTACACAATTGATTGGTAAACTTAAGTGGTGTTTAATTATAAATGATATCCGGAGGTCCTGGGTTCAACTACCAGGTCAGACAAAGTATGATTCGGATTTTACAATGACTGGATTCGTGAACACCAACCTGCATTGAGCAAACCTCAAGCACAAATTAAAGACTAAGCTTGAGCAATGCACACATAGATAACTTCTCACGGACACGGATCCTACTAATATTATAAACGCGAAAGTTTTTGAAGTAAGGATGGATGTTTTTTACTCTTTGATGTAAAAACTACTATTTAATTGAAACTTTCCTCATATACAGACCATGACCCAGACCAGCTTATAGGATACTTTTTTTTTCTTTTTTATTGTAGTCTTCGCGAACGAAGTCGCGGGCAACAACTAGTATGATATATTTGTACTACATTTAATTGGCTGTCGCACATATACTAGTGGTCACCAGCGCTTTGCTGTGCGAATTTAATGGATCAATGAATGCTAATCAAAATAATTATTAGGTTTACTAACATCATATATATATATATATATATATATATATATATCATTTGCACAATCTCATGTTCTTACTACTTACAAATTTTCATCAAGACCCGTCACCCGCTAAACTGTTTTATTTTTTATATAGCCTATCATTTGCACAATCGCATGTTCTTACTACATACAAATTTTCATCACGATCGGTCAATCGGTATTAGGCGTTCTTGAGTTAAAAGTGGACATACAGATAGACAAAAATTTCAAAAATCGTAGAATTGATGTCAGTGAGTTATAAAATGAATATTTATCCCAAATTTTGTCAGAAAATTGCTAGTACACACAAAGCCAGACAGATTTATATAGTAGTATTGATAGATTAAAATATAAACAAAAGCCCATCAAACATCCTTCTCTCCCCTAATTCTTGCTGTCCCGACAGCGACGGGGTCCAATTTATCTTGACATTATTTTAAGATCCTTGTTATTCATATGGAAAAGGAATAAATAATTGAAATAGAAATCTTACATTGATTTGAACAACTTGAAGATACTATCATACTTCATATAAAACATTGTAGGTATATATCTTTTCAAGGTGATATTGTATGGATAGAAAAACTTGATCACCTTGCAACTTTTTACATAACTTGTCAAGAGCTACAATATGTAGGCTTAGTAGATGTTCGATGTTCAACTTTTTACCATTTTTCACTATAAGGGCGGCCATACACGGGCAGCTTAAAGCAGTTAGGTTGCGACTGCATAGTGAACTACAGTCTTCTATTCAAATCATACATGGAACCGCTCATGCAGATGCCGTGTATTGTGCCTTTAGTTTTCTTGACAGGACTGTTATTATAACTACCGTGTGTAAAGCACATTTATAAAAACCACAGTGAAAATAATTCACCAAATACTTAATCTTTCTGCACTCCTTCATGAACAGTAACTACTTATGCCAAATCTCACACTTCTCTTTGCGCGCAATGTGCTAAAAAAAAGGTACATAGTTTTTTCTTTACATATTATTATATACTATAGATATTTATAAAAATATATAGGTAGGTCTACAGATTTTTGCTGATAGTTTCGGGTAGACAATGACTTAGCAAGTATTATGACACCTTACCATACACGGTTTAAACATAAGAGAGGTCTTATTCAATACGTGATCGTCAGCACATGCCTATTACGGCAAAGCAATAAGGTCACATCTCGCGCAACACCCGGTGTACATATGACCTAATTAAATCGCGTCGCAATATGTATTCTGTGTCTCTACTCAGGATCATATATACCTACTCTATCACGGATGGAGTACGTGTTGAAATGACGCGATACGCGAGTTTGTGTTCCGTTGTGACGCTAATATCACAGAATACATAACACCGGCGGGCGCCGCGCTGGCACATCAACCTATCCAGAACTGTAAAATTTCTGCAATACATATTCAATTCAATTTCAATTCATATGACATCTATACATATAATAAGTCTGTATAAAAGTCGATTCTGTAAATACTGTATTTTTACGAAATAACGTACAAAAACTACAAAGTAATTTGTTTCGCAACAAAATTTGCGTTAAAATTATATAAACAAAACAAAAACATTTTACGAAATAACGTGTTTAGGGCATATAAACGATACGGGAGTGTAGTAAATGATTTAAAAAAAAAGTCTGTCTGTCTGTCGTCTGCCAGAGGGTTTCTAGAAGGCATGGATGGCATCGCGCAAGCTGGTCTTCTTGCCCTACCAAATTCTTCGAAGGATTTGGATCGGATCGGGAGTCGGGACACAGAAATGATGGAAGCGTCGAACCGATTGAATAGATGATAGAGTTGAATGCGAGAAATCTTGTTTTTTTTTATTTTTGAGAGGGTTTGCTGATTGCCTCTGGGCATTTTCAGCTTCACCGGGCTTTTTTGGGGGCGGCGAGAAACTTAAAGGGTTCCTCAAGCTGTGTGAAACGTCACCGGGCTTTTTTGGGGGCGGCGAGAAACTTAAAGGGTTCCTCAAGCTGTGTGAAACGAATTACCGTCAGGGGTTACGGCATCTCGCACTAGTGCGTGTCCTCGTGCCCTACTAGATTCTCCGATGGGTTCGAATCGCATTGGGAGCGTTGATTTAAGATATTTATTCTCATTAAGAATTAAGCGTTACACTACTGACCTGAACCCATGACTAACACAAGCGTATTAGCTTTTTTGGTTACACAATATAGTTAATACAAAGGACTCGAGACGTGTAATCGAAACACCGTCAAAGGGTTTCTAAATGGAATCTCATTACGCAAGCGTCCCCTTTCCATACTAGGTTCTCCGAGAGACTAAACTCGTTGGATTTTTATTGGATTGGGAGTTTGTCTATTTTATTTGTTTGGAAGGTTGACGATTCCGGGTGGAGTGCGCTTCCACTTTCGGCTTTATTATCTTAGCATCAAGCAAGACGAAGGCCAAACGTTTTCCCTTTAAAAAAAATCTCTGATCTAGTATCTTAGATGAGAGAATATACTTATTTATAACGGTTGACTAACAAAGTGTCTTTGTCCATAACGATTATGCAACATTGTATTGAAACTGAAACTCTTTATTTACGGTTTGAAAACATGTAAATAACTAGTCGTTGTTGAATAACAGGAGCCAACTGTTTCTCATTAGAATGTTGTGCTCTAGTCTATGCCAAATCGTTTTGTTTATGTTTTTGCATACATTGAACTGTTGTGTTGCATAGATAACAGTTATTGCAATGTGTCGTGATAAATAATATTTTGTGACGGTTCGTTATTCGTTAATGTTCGGTCATTGGTCTTTGCTATCTTAGAAATAACCCTCAATTTTGGAGGCGGTTCATTAAAGTACTAAATAATAATAAAAAAAACTATTCTCGCTTAATTTTGTGACATTAACTGTCGTTTGATCTCTGTCAAATACTATAAAGATTTTTCTACCAAAATATTTTTGTGTTATATCAGATTTAAAAAGCTTACGTGTATAAAATTATGAATGTGGTATGCACATATATATTTTTTTTAACAATTGTTAATTAAGCCATCGATGTAGTCTAGTGTTAAGACCTTTGTTTGATCTCAGACTTTAGTCTCGGATTCGAGTGCCAGTCCCCGTGCGACGAACAGTCACAGGCACAGTAACGTTTACAAACACGTTTTATTTTCGGACAATCTCCCTGAGACCACGGATCCTGTGAAGAGTACGAAAGGTTAGAATGGAATCAAGTTTAAAAATAAAGATTTCTTAACGATTTTTAACTCAATTTGTACTTTTGGCGGAATTTTAGAAAAAGTTTATTCAAAATCTTATAATGTTTGCCGTGACTTCGTAAATATATAAAAAAGAGTAATTTTTCTTGGCTTTTTTTTATTCCTTATGTGAAGCACTTGGTTTGTCCTTCATTGCACCTGATGTTCGGTGATGATAATGCTACAGATGGAAACTATATTATTATATTTAACACGGAATCTTAAACTTCTGAGGGACTGGCTATATCTTATCTCTAATGCTACTATACATACATACATACATATAATCACGCCTCTTTCCCGTAGGGGTAGGCAGAGACCACTTCTTTCCACTTGCTACGATCCTTACATACTTGTTTCGCTTCGTCCACTTTCATTATTCCCTTCATACATGCTCTTCGGTTTAGGGTACTCTTGACCTGGCCTTTTTTCAAGACGTCCCTGATTTGATCTCGAAACGTCCGCCTAGGTCTACCCCTACCAACACTTTCATTCACACTCGCCTTATACACTTTTTTCGTCAGTCGTTCTTCATCCATTCTCTCGACATGGCCATACTAGCATTGTTATTAAATACTTTGATAGGATGATGGTAGCTAGCCAGGCGGACTTAAAAAAAAAGCCCTACCACCAACCATAATGATTGTGTGCAATTATGTACACACGCCTGCACATGAACCTATCTAAAACTGTCAAATTTCTTTAATACATTGTGATCTATATTATATATATATAGTATATAATAATAATAAATAAATAATAATATATTAATATTAGTATATTATCGTATATTATGTTCTACATTCTATAGAGGAGCTCGGGCTAGTTAATTTTGGTGCATTAAGTATACCTATGATTTGAACGGGTCGCACGTGGTTATGGTACTTGTAAAGTAAGTTCTCCTTTGGTCGAGTAGTAATATCATGTAAGCTGTAGCTTGACAGTTCCAAAGACTTAAGAAAATCGACAATAATAAGTTTCCTTCCATACATTGCATATGTAAAAAAATATATTTTTCAGTAACAGATACGCGAAACCAAACGAAATTTCTATATTTATTAATATAATGAAAAGCGTTAGATAAACGTTAAGTAAGTAAGTTAAACGTAAAGATAAACGTTAGAAAAGTTTAAGTAAAAACGAAGTTGAATATAAAAAAAAATCCTATGTCTATGAAACATAATTTTCAGACCACTGTGCGGCGCTCTAAAATAAACCGACCGATTGTAGCAACCGCACCTAGTAGTAGCAGTCGCGTTGCCATTGTACAATTAGCAACTGGTTGCTTTTTTTCGGTAATAATAAACCTGCCGATCGGAATCAAAAAGATATACCCGTTACATACAAACAAATTGTACCTTTCTTTAATCCGGACTAAACAGATCAAAACGTCATAGACCATCACCAGAAATAGACATACACGTAGTTTAGTAGGTTCTAGAATTGATTCAATGCCAATTTTGTGTGTCGAGGTTTTTTTTTTAGCCTACGTAATGTGATGTAACTGAAAGGTCGGTTTATTAATAACGGTCAAGTTTACCTATATGTAGAGAGGTCATTAGTTTCATTTTCCTTTAAATTTATATTGGGTTGGTCTGGATATGGATATTATAAATGGATTAAATTAATTTGTCCTAATTATTATTTAAGTTGGTTTATTTTTGGTTTAGATATTACTTTAGGCACTTTAGGTATAAAATGTTTTTGTTTTGTTTATATAATTTTAACGCAAATTTTGTTGCGAAACAAATTACAAAAACACAAATAATTTCGGCGGGCTGGTTAGAACCACGATAGCTCAAATTGAAGAGCACCTGACCCGGTATGTCAGAAGGGTGCAGATTCAAATCCTGCTCGTGGAAATTTTTCAACATTTGTGTTTTTGCACTTTAGGTATGATAGTGGCGATGATGTGACGTGATTAAATGACATCTACTACTTGATGGCGAATGAAACTGATAGATGCTCGGGTTGAATGCGAGAAATCATAGTTCAATCCCCTCTATCGCCGTTACATTACCTTTTTTTGGAATTGTTAAGTCTATATTATAATATTATTGATTAGCACTTAACCTACGACTTGTTGTATGTGATGTTGTCTAATATATATATATATATATATATATATATATATATATATATATTATTTTAAATAGGTATGTTCTTTAAAACATCATTTTTTTTTTCAAAGCATGATTTCTCTAACCTAAATAGTTTTTAATAAACTCTCAACTGACGGAACACAATAGTGACGTGTCATAGTTTGCCAAGCCCATACAATTACTACAAGAAAAATCGTATTGACAGTTGCTAAAAAAGACCTCTGTTGCCTCACAAGTCCCTATTTGCGTAGCATAATTCTGTTCCGTTCCAAGAGATAAAATAAAAGCGGAAAAAATCTTCTCAGTCGAAGGGTCTCTCAAAATTCTATTCAATGGTAGATTACTAAATTTTATGAGAGGCCTGTGCCCACCATGGGATCAAGAAAGTCTGATGATGATGAATTTGTTGCCTATAAAGGCATTATACATATCAAATAAATGATATAAAAGCCAACTTTAAAAGCCAACAGTTTAGAAAACAAATTAATTTATTAAATAAATGGTTATTGCTAACGGTTTTGTTAACCAATTCTAACAGTTGACGCATTATACGCATAATTCATGAATACCCAAAATGGCGCCATGTTCAATCTATGCGTTCCAATTTCGAATGACTATTTCTGTCGTTTATTGGCGCGAAAGTGGGACGTCTGTTAGGCGGTTTGTTATGCCCATTCTGGCCGTTATATATACTTGTAGGTAGGTATACAACCGTCTTGGATTGTTTGTTTTTTTCCTTTAGTTGATGGCTTCTTGCGATTAACACATTTAGCCAGTGTCAAAGTAATTTTTCTTACAAGTAATACATAAATAAACAATATTTCCCTTCCTGTAAATGATGATGATGATGATGGTGAATGATAAAATAAATTATATACCCGGACCTCCCAACCCCTCGAGTATCTCAGTAAAGATGTGGGGCTTTTACTTTTTGGGGGAATTTGAAAAGTGACGTTGCACTGTTTTGTTTCATTTGCCAACACTCATGCACGCTCACGAACACTTAACGGTTAATAATCCACCATTATTTCATATTATTGTTTGACATAACACAAATTTTAGAAAATAAAACAAAACCACCTTGTTTGGATTGTTATCTGTACTTCTATACTAATATTATAAAGAGGAAAGCTTTGTATTTCTGTATGTTTGCAACGAATACACTCAAAAACTACTGGATCGATTTAAAAAAAATCTTTTACCATTAGAATAGCTACATAAGCGCTGAGTAACATAATAGGCTATATAAAAAATAAATTAATGTCCACCCGTGCGAAGCCAGGACAGGCCGCTAGTTTGTTCATAAAGTTGTCGTAGGATGTCAAAAGAGTACGTTTACAAGGAGTCTCGGTCGAGCTGGGGCACGATCCTTCTGCTAATGCAGCCGGGTCCATAGGCTTTACGTGCCTTCCGAACTACGGAGTAGTTCAAGATAAGTTTTTACTTACCCCTCCAATGGTATTGTGAAAGTAAACAACTTCAGACCGAGCGCGTTTGCCACTGTGCCATCGAGCTCCTTTTCAAATATGTTTCATCACCACCAGCTCATTTTATGTCCCCACTGCTGGGGCACGATCCTAATGCTAATGCAGACGGGACCATAGGCTTACTGCCTTCCGAAGCACGGAGGAGTACGATACTATTGCGAAATTAAACAACTTCAGACCGAGCGCGTTTACCACTGTACCATCGAGCTCCTTTTCAAATATGTTTCATCACCATCAGCTCGTTTATGTCCCCACTGCTGGGGCACGAGCCTTCCCCTATGGAAAAACGACCAGTACGGGTTGGTTAACCCGCCGGCCGTCTGCTGTGAGTACAGACAGACAATAGAATTTGAATTGTTTGTACGACGTATCTGGCACATATTTAGATAAGATGGTGGTAGCTAACCAGGCGGGCAAACAAGCCCTACCACCAACCAAACCGAGTACACAAACATGTACCCCACTGGGAATCGAACCCGGGACATCTACCACCTAACCTTAACCACTAGACCACAGGCGATTAGCCTATAAACTTTCCCATCGCTGAGCACAAGTATCCATCATTAAACACTTTTCCTAGCTTCAAACAAACTTAATTGGGTCAAAAGAGTTTCAACTCCAAACTCCAAAAGTTATCAATTATACACTGAAACGCGAAATGTTAACTAATCTTAACGCGGTCAAGGTAACGCGACCGGTTATTTTTAACCGCCAATCCGATTTGAACTCTTTATACGGGCCTCACGGCTTGTCAGCGATGGTTTGGATGTAACGCTGACTGAACGGTGACACTTGGTGGTTTAATTATAGTATGTGTTAACTGCTTTTTTTTTTAGGTTGATAAAATAATTAATTTAAGTATGCACGTATATGTAGGAGCTCGTTGTCGCAGAGTGGTTAGCGCGCCCGGTCTGCGAGTGTTGAGGTTAAGCAACTGTCGCAAAGGCCGGTCATCGGATGGGCGACCAAAAATTTATAATCTCGAGCTCCTCCATGCTTTGGAAGGCACGTTAAGCCGTTGGTCCCGGCTGCATTATCAATCGTTAACAGCCGCCAATCCGCACTGGGCCCTCGTGGTGGTTTATGGCCCGTTCTCCCTATCATTCATACGGGAGGTTCGTGCCCCAATGGCAATATAAAATGAGCTGATGATTATGATGTACATATCAGCAATAATAATTGTAGAATAATCTTGCAGACTTTTAACCGCCTCTGTGGTCTAGTGGCTAAGACCACCGGTTTAGGCCCAGAGGTCCCGGGTTCGATTCCCAGCGGGGGGTGCATGTTTGTGTACTCGGATTGGTTGGTGGTAGGGCTTGTTTGTCCGCCTGGCTAGCTACCACCATCTTATCTAAATATGTCGCCATAACATCAATGTTTGTAGCATTGTTGTGTTCCGGCAGCTAGAGATAAGATAGCCAGTACCTCACTAGTTGAGGATCCCGGGAGAAGTGCGCTTCCATCATTGGCCTTATCATCATATAACATCAGGTGAGATCAAGGCAATGTGCTTACCCGTTAATATAAAAAAAAATTTGGTCACCCATCCGATGACCGGCCTTTGAGAAAGCTGCTTAACTTTTCTTTCACAGTCAGGGATGCATATTCCCACCAAAGGACATCATTCACCGTTCATACATTTTTGGGCTAATTCTGAAAGTGCCGGCCAATCAAAAACATTATTATATTTCATTATTCTATTCATTTGTTACTATGGAACCCAATCTGTTGGATAATTTTTTGTATTGTTAAATGAGGTTCAAAAATAATAATTTTACATAGTTTATAACCCCGATCCGATCCGAACCCTTCGGAGAATCTAGTAGGGCACGGGGATACGCCTTAGTGCGTGATGCCGTTCCCTCTAGAAAACCTCCGAAGGTGATTGATTCGTTTCACACGGCTTGAAGAACCCTTTAAGTTTCTCGCCGCCCCCAAACAAGCCCGGTGAAGCTGAAAATGACGTTAAAGGCAACCGGCAATCTCAGCAAAAAAAAAACAAAATAGTTTGTAAAAGCGTTTTTTTTTTTTTTTTTTTATATATTTTAGCGTTTTATTAACGCTTAAATATACTTAAGTAAAATTTAAACACTGAAAAAAGACGACAACCTCAGGCGGGAATCGAACCACGCACCTTCCGCATTCCGGGCGGCTGCCTTAACCACTTGGCTACCGAGGTCTGGCTTTCACCCGTCGAAATTTTTCAGTGCTTGATGCTTATGTTTTTTAGTCAACATTGCTTCATCAATCTCAATTCGGTAATGCGGAAGGTGCGTGGTTCGATTCCCGCCTGAGGTTGTCGTCTTTTTTCAGTGTTTAAATTTTAGTTTGTAAAAGTATTTAAATGCGTTCAATCTTATCACACACAATGATATAAAGTTCAAAAGGACATCATTCTTATTGGGCTAAATATGAAAGCAGGTGTACTAACGTCTCGTACCAAGTGCTGTACGAGTTCTTATACACAATTGGGTAGTTGACAACAAAAACAATTAATTCCAGAACAATAAACGTATAAATGAAATCACATAACAGTTCTTTAAAACATTAGCCAATTTTTTATTTGACCTAAGCATGCATTTCTGTTACCTAAAAAGTTATTAATAAACACTTAATTGACGGAAAAAAAATAGTGACGTCATAGTTTGCTAATCCCATACAATTTCTATTAAAAATAATCGTTTTGACAGTTGTTAAAAAGTTTCTATATTGATTAACTTCGTCAATCGTAGACCGAGCGCGTTAACCATTGCGCCATCGAGCTCATAGTAATTTGTCGGCTCAGCAACATAAAAAACAAAAATTTAAACTAAAAAAACGACTAAAAAAATTTACTGATAAAATTGCACTAAACATTTAAAAAAAATTGCGTATTTTGTTCGTTAAAATTACTCTATTATATAACCTTTATTATACTCAATCTTATATTCTTAAAAACAATGCGACTTCCATAAATACTTAACTTCACATCTAACAGAACACATGACAAACAAGCAAATATACAAAATATTTACTTGCAATCCACTTAAAGAAACAAACAAAAAATATATTTTTAGACTGCTTAAATAGACAATAATTTTATTAGGAAAATATATAGGTATAATTATTGTTATTTTTGGAGCACCAGCTTTCAAATAAAGAAAGAATCCTCAAAATCGGTTCCTTTTTTTTTTGAAGTCTGTTAAGTACTCCACTGTCAATAACGTATAACTTTTTTTTTTGAGTGAGATTGCTGATTGCCTCTTCGGCATTTTCAGCTTCACCGGGCTTTTTTGTGGGCGGCGAGGAACGTAAAGGGTCCCTCAAGCCGTGTGAAACGAATCACCTTCGGAGGTTATCTAGAGGGAACGGCATCGCGCACTAGTGCGCGTCCCCGTGCCCTACTACATTCTCCGAAGGGTTCGGATCGGATCGGTTAACGTATGACAATGGTTAAATCAATTGTTAGCCACCGGTGGCCGGTCGTTCGACAGTGGAGGGGTAAAACCGACTGAAACTCTTGAGCATTGTATATTTACGCATCAAATAGTATATTGTTCTAGCTATGTGTTTAGAAAGCATACATTGTCTCACGATTAGTGCGTGAGATCGTTTCATAAGACGCAGCGCATACACATAGCGAGGACTCGCAGAATGCAAGCTTCGTACACACCGCTCTCGAGCAACGCACACGTAGATTCTCTCGCGGACACGGATCTGGAACAGTCCGAGCGCCAGCTGTTGCGAGATTCCGTGTCCCTGAAATTTTATCGTATACTAGTTGTTGCCCGCGACTTCGACGCGTTCGCGAAGACTACAGCAAAAAAAAAAAGTATCCTATATGCTGGTCTGGGTCATGGTCTGTATATGAGGGAAGTTTCTTTAAAATCCATTCAGTAGTTTTTACGTGAAAGAGTAACAAACATCCATCCATACTTATAAACTTTCGCGTTTATAATATTAGTGAGATTTAAATGAAACAACTTTTGCGGATCTACTCGCGTTTATTTTAATTAATGTTTATCCTGACTATAAATAGATGCAATAGACGCGAGTAGACCCGTAAAAGTTGTTTCATTTCAATGTGTAGTGTTCGCGTACACTTTAGAAAACAATATTTTATCGTATGTTCTTTTTAGAGAGTTAGCCTCCACCGGCGTTTTCAGCTTCACCTAGCTTATTTGGCGGCAAGAAACTTAAAAGGGTTCTCAAGCCGTGTGAAACGAAGCACCGTCAGAGGTTTTCTAGATAGTGCGTATCTCTGCGCCCTACTGCATTTTTCGAGGGGTTCTGATCGGATCGCTCGAGCGCGTCTGTATGAAGCTTACTTTCTGCAGTCTCCTTGTTGTGTGACGCTGCGCATATAAATGGTCGGTTAGTTCAGCTGTGGCCGAATAGTGGCGTAACACTAGTGGTTAGATAAACAGTTTACGCGTACGCCTATAGGTATTCCGATGGGATGACCGCCTCTGTGGTATAGTAGCTCCGATCCGATCCGAACCCTTCGGAGAATCTAGTAGGGCGCGGGGACGCGCACTAGTGCGCGATGCCGTTCCCTCTAGAAAACCTCCGAAGATGTTTCGTTTCACACGGCTTGAGGGACCCTTTACGTTCCTCGCCGCCCCCAAAAAAGCCCGGTGAAGCTGAAAATGCAGTCTGAGGCAATCAGCAATCTCTCAAAAAAAAAAAAAAAGTATAGTAGTTAAAGTCACCGTTTCCATACCCAGAAGTACCGGGCTCGAATCCCAGGAGGTACATGTTAGCCGGTGGTAATGTACTTTTAACGTCACATCTGCGGCGAGCACTAATCAGTGCCCTAAACAAGTGTGTATTGGTGGTTGTTAACAACTGCAAATGCAGCCGGGGCGATCTGTTCTACGTGCCTTCCGAAGCACGGAGGAGCGAGAGATGATAAACTTTTGGTCACCCATCCGATGACCGGCGTTTGCGAAAGTTGCTTAACCTCGGCACTCGCAGACCGCCTCGAACTCCCCCAGCTGTTATAAGTAGAAGCTAATACGCACACGCTAAGCGGTTTCTTAGCATTCCATATATTTAACGAGCCGTTGAGTTTGCAATGAAAGTAGCGAATCGCGTTAATGATTAGCGAGTACACCAGTTTCCCACGATCTGGAGTTATTGATGCGTTGTTTCTTATACTCGTTGTTGCTACTGATCAGCGATGCGTTTATAGCACTCATTGCTTAAAGGAGCTAGCGTGAGTTTTGAAACTGGTCTAGTAGTTAAGTCCGCCGGCCAAGTACTTAGCCGTAAAGATAAAATGTCTAAATTATTCAGGAGCTCGACGGCGCAGTCGTTGTCGCGCCCGGTCTGCGAGGGCTGAAAGCAACTTTCGCAAATACCGTTAATCGGATGGGTGACCGAAAATGTATCATCTTGAACTCTTCTGTGCTCCGGAAGACACGTAAAGCCGTTGGTCCCGGCTGCATTAGCAGACGTTAACAACCACCTACGCGGGAACGCGTGGTGGTTTATGGCCCGTTCTCTCTATCCGTCCATAGGGAAGGCTCGTGCCCCAGCAGTAAGGGCATACAAAATGAGCCAATAATAATGATGAAACGATTCAGCTGCCGATTTTCAAAATACTTTGAGGGTGTGCGTTACATGTTGTATATAAATACTATTTACCAGTACTTAATAATTTCCATGTCAACGACCTGATAGGTTTACGCTTACGTAAAGCGTCGATCGAGGCGTGCGCGCAAGCTGCACGCGTGTTAATGATAAACATGCTACGGATTTAGTTTGATTTACCATTCGAAAACAAACTACAGACATTGTTGTGAAGTAAACAATAGCTAAATTAAAACAAGCCCTACCATCAACCGAACTGGGTTGCTGGACTGTCCCATTCTTGTTTTGTTTTGTAGGAGTTGACTAGTGAAGTGAAATCGGCTTGGGTTGATGCGAGTCGTGGGTTAAGTGAAAACGATAATCTCATAATTCAGAGTGTCATGCTCATGAAATACACGTGAAAGTTTACGCATTATTCACGATTTGATAATAAGGATACAAAACATTTGACAATTTTCAGTATCAATTAATTGATGTCCTAGCTACCGGGGGATTAAGTACTGGTTCACAAATGCCTAAAGGGCGCCAGACATGTCTTTTTCTTTCTTTTAGTTGATGGCATCGTGCGATTAGCACATTTAGCCAGTGTCAAAGTAATTTTTCTTGCAAGTAATATATAAATATACAATATTTCCTTCCAGTCAGTATGATGATGAGATGAATGATAATAAAAATGAGAAATGAGAAATGATATACCCCCCAACCCCTCGAGTATCTCGGTAAAGATGTGGGGCTTTACTAATTCCTCGGCGGACTTCTTGAGAGAATTTGAAAAGTAAAGTTGCATTGTTTTGTTTCATTTGCCAACACTCATGCACACTTACGAACACTTAACGGTTAATAATCCACCATTATTTCACATTAATATTCGACATAACACAAATTTTAGAAAATAAAACAAAACCGCAGACATGACTCTTCACTTTCCCGCCAAGAAGTCGCCAGACATGTCTGTATGTGACAACTGTGGCATAGAACGCGTGTGAACCTGATACAAGTACTCATGTTCTACGACATTCCCTCCTTCCTACAATAAGGGTAGGCCCCTTGAAAGAGGTGTAAAAAAGCAACTTGCGGGTCGGCAAGGAGAGGACGGTTAGTAGTGAGCCACAATCCTGCGCCACTAGCTGTGGAGCATCTGGACTCCGTTTCTTAGACGCACCGCCAAAAGATGGAATAGTCTACCAGCACACGTTCTCCCTCCTTCCTACAACATGGGGTCCTTTAAACGTGGCGTGTAGAAGCAACTTGCGGGACGGCTAGTGAGCACAATCCTGGTCCACTAGCAGTCTTCGCAACTGGATTCCCCTTCTGCTTAACATCAGGTGGATTTTAAGTAAATAATAACTATTGTAAGATTCATTTGCTTAATCTTTAGATATATAAACTAGGACTAGGACTTCGTCCGCTTGAAAACACCCGTACCCCACGATGAACCCCTATTGCAGCGCCACCTACCGGATCCAATTGTAAATCTGAACCATTCTCGATTACAAACACACGCACAGTAGATCTTTATATTTATATATAAATCTTCTGTGACGCACAGTAGATCTTTATATTTATATATAAATCTTCTGTGCGTGTGTTTGTAATCGAGAATGGTTCAGATCTTTATATTTATATATAAATCTTCTGTGCGTGTGTATGTCACTGAACTCCTAAACGGCTGGACCGATTCGGATGAAAGTTTTTGTGTGGATTGGTTTAGAATTTTAGATTTACAATTGGACCCGGTACGTGGCGCTGCTATAAGGGTCCATCATGGGATACGGATGTTCTTAAGCGGACGAATGATTTGTTTGTTGTGTTGTCATGGAAACTGTCAAAGCTGTACGAAGTCCGCCGGTCAGCTAGTCGGCTATAAGAAACAAATCTCTAGGTCGCCTCTAAAGGCTAGGACCTCGGGTCAGGTGTTCTCACCAATAAACTGCGGTTTATAAAAAGAAGTTTAAAAATAATATTATGTGTACACACGCCTACTCACCAGATTATACAAAACTGTCAAATTTCCTCAATAGACTTGGCACTTAATACCCATCGCGTAAGGTTGAACATATATTGAAGAAGTTCAGTTCAGCTTCAGTCATTTATTATTAAATAAATGCCTTGGAGTATAAATAGAATAGTGTTGTTTACAACTAATGCTGCGTTATGCCACTGCCCATTAAACTGGACGAGAATCACCTTCTCTCGTGAAGTAATGGTCTCAATGACCCTATTTCTCTTGGCACTGTGTGAAGCTGGTTTACCCAACATGGAATGGTTTACTTTTGATGATAAAGGTTTGTTGTGTCAGTGTTTCATATTTTAAATATTAAATTTTTTTTTTAGTAAGTATTTTTGGAACAAATGTCGCTCTCGAAATTCTTGGCAGAGCAGTCTTGGTTGCATAGAGAGCGGGGTAGGCAAATGACGATGAGTCTACTAGCATTAACTCATTGGGACACTGCATCATAATCAGCCCACATCAGTACATTGCTGGACATTTTTCTTCATGCCACATAGGCCTCTCCCAATGCATGCCCGATTTTCGGCTGTTCTCATCCAACTACTGCCATCCACTTTGCGTATGTCGTCGCTTATTTATACCTTATTTGTAGACTTATCTTATACTTCAAAGACCTTGTTAGCACAGTTCATTTTGTTGCTGTAAGTATTTTATTTTAATATTCTATTGACGACCTCCGTAGCCGAGTGGCTTGCACGCCGGACTTTGGGCGGCGCTAACTCTGAGGTCCCGGGTTCGAATCCCGGTCGGGTCAATGTCGAAAACGAACTTTTCGATATTGTGTCGGGTCTGGGTGGTTGTGGTCATTGTTTCTGATTTCCATAAAACGAGTGTTTTATCTACTTACCTTGGAATCAGAACAATGTATGTGGTGTTGTCTCATATTTATATTATTATTTAAATGTTTTTTTATTTTTTTTATTACGGGTAGCACTTGGCTGTCATCTCACCAGATATCGGGCGATGATAAAAAAGAAGGTGGAAGCGCGCTTCACCCGAAATCCTCAACTACTGAGGAACTGGCTACCTTATCTCGCAACTGTCGGAACACAACTATACTACTAACATTAAAATGTTTTTGTTTTGTTTATATAATTTTAATGCAAATTTTGTTGCGAAACAAATTACAAAAACACAAATGTTAGAATCACGCGGGCTGGTTAGAACCACGATAGCTCAATTGGAAGAGCACCTGGCACGGTATGTCAGAAGGGTGCAGGTTCAAACCCTGCTCTTGGAAATTTTTTCAACATTTGTGTTTTTGTAACTACTAACATTGATTCATTTAGGACATAAGACAACGCCGACCCACGAACCGAACTTCGCAAGAGTTCACAAGAGCTGCTTGAAGTCTAAACGGAATAAATTATTTTGAATTTTGAAACTGAGCACAAACATATATCATGTAATTCGTTGTATGTTTGGTCACCTAACCCTTACCGGCCAATAGTAACGTCGCATGACATTTGCGATTGTACAACACGCGAATCGCCGGCAGTAACGATTTCAGTTATCTACACAGATGTGTTACGACAGTGTGGGCTAGTTTCACGAACAATTTCACCTTGATGAAAGTGAGACCAGTAATAATATGATTATTATAATGATTTATGCAATTTCAAATAAGTAGTCTTAAGTTTCATTTGAAGTGTGCATTTTTAGAAGTTGTAGCTAGATATGTTTTAAAGGGAATCTTAAAAGATGTTTCAATATTATATAAAACCTTACTCAAATTTTTGTTGTGAGCAAGTTACCAGTTGCGGTAGTATTCAAACCCCAAATATAGCTTTCCAAATTTTCAACTGATCTCAATATCTGTAATAATATTAAAATCGTATGTTGATGACGTGTAGTTGTCGACAATTGATAAGGCTTTGGCTTACAAAGTAATAGTAGATAGCGTTGATTAATTTGGGTGGGTTGGACTGAGATACCATAGCTTAGTTGGTAATGCACCTGACCCGGCATGTCATGAGGGTGCGAGTTTTTTTTATCTATCTATCCCGTGAAATGTTTTGATTTCTGTTTTGTTGGAACATGATGTTTACTTCCAAGAACAATCGGCTGGACCCAGGGTTGCTAGTTTGCAATTTTCCTTTGTAACAAAAAATATCAAAATCTCGTCCATGTCATATGGTGCTTTTCAGGCATGTTCATAGTTTTCCAAAGTTCTATGCACACATGCACAGTAGTTCACAGTACGCTATCTGCCATATTCGGGATTATATAGGTGTTACCAAAAATCCTATATAGATTATTAACAAAGGCCGTCAACCTTTGTACTAGTTGCATGTCAATGTAATGATTTTGTGTAAGATAACATGGTTGCAATTGAAAATATCTAATAACAACATTGTAATCTTTAATCAAGCTATCGGTCTAAATCTTTTTGGCGTAATTTGATGGGATTAAATATATACTTTCATCGTTGTATTACGTCGTAGACAGTATGTTTTTGCACTAGCCACAGCGCGCCGTTTGAGTTTTTATTCAGATTATTTAAACGCCTCAGTGGTGAATACTGCGTCCAATTACCAGGTCAGATTTATAATCACCTCTGTGGTTTACTGGTTAAGTCCACCGGTTTAGACCCAGAGGTCCCGAGTTCGATTTCCAACGGGGGATATTTGTTTGTGTACTCGGTTTGGTTGGTTTTATGGCTTGTTTGCCCGGCTGGCTATTTACCATCATCTTATAAATAAGATAATAAATATCACCTAAATATGTCGCCATAACATCAATATTTATAGTATTGTAGTGTTCCGGCAGCTAGAGATAAGTCGATTAGATAGCCAGTGCCTCAGTATTTGAGGAGTCCGGGTGAAGTGCGCTTCCACCATCGGCCATAAATCATCACTTAACATCAGGTGAGCTGAAGGACAAGTGCATACTAGTGAGGTACTGGCTATCTCATCTCTAGCTGTTATGTTATGGCGACATATTTAGATAAGATGGTGGTAGCTAGCCAGGCGGAGAAACAAGCCCTACCACCAACCAAACCGAGTACACAAACATGTAGCCCCCGCTGGGAATCGATTCAGGGACCTCTGGGTCTAAACCGGTGGTCTTAGCCACTAGACCACAGAGGCGAGTATATCCGCTCAGCATGATGTCAGGTCACCTAAAAGAGTAACCTGACGCTGCTACATCATATATATCATCAGAGATATATTGCATATTATGTTACAGATAGACAAAATTATAAACAATAACGAATAATACCGTGCAACTACGCCGTAACACGAAGCGAAATACAAAATGTCACGCTGGTCTCGTCTGTTTTTTACGTCAGCCAGATAAAACCGGAGCTATTGCCTGGCAAACAACGTGTGCAAAATATTTACCAAACACCTAGTTTGTAACACTTAAAAAGTTTAACTAGCAGATAATCTAATAATACAGTGCTCCTACATAATTCATTGTTTACGAGAAGCTCGATGGCGCAGTGGTAAACGCACTCTGTCTGTAATTGCTAATGTTAAGCATCTTTCCACCAAAGAATACAATCTTGAGGTCCTCGGTGCTTCGGAAGGCACGTAAAGCCGTTGGTCCCGGCTGACTAGCGTCAAGTTAGCAGCCTCACCACGGAATTAGATGGCTTTGACTACGTCAATAAATTGTGAATAAATAGTGATAAATAGTGACGTTTAGCACATAAATAGTGATACTATAATATAATAATAATAAATCATTTATTTCAGGCAACACACAATGTACAAGATGGTAAAAACACAAAGGGGCCCATATAATAAATACCTTACAGACTAACATACAATATAAAACAATTTTTGTTAGTAGATATAACTTAGGTATAACTATGTTAGTATATTAATGTTACGTTACTATGGTTCAAAAGATATTTAAGTATCTTGGTAAGGCTGCTAAATTGACGTCAAGCTAACAGGGCCCTTAAGAAATACAGTTCGTATCAATGTGATTTATATGTCAAAAAACTGTGCATAAATAGTGACTCGTATACACAACATTTCAATAATAGTACTTCAATACAAGCCGAGATATTACGGTCTTTAAGTGGGCTGCTAGCTTGACGTTTCTTGCGATGGCGATTCCATAGAAACGGGTACAAGTTTTAATCAAATAAATACATGAAAAAATTGTGCGTGAAATTGTGAATCTTAGGATATAAGTAAAAAAAGTATTCTTCTTTGCTATTTACCAAAAATCTAATGTAAACTTCTCCATTTCTCCATACACAATTTTTTGACGTAGTCAAAACCATCTAATTCCGTGGTGAGGCTGCTAACTTGACGCTACTCCCGGCTGCATTAGCAGTTAACAAACAAATCCGCACTGGTCGTTTATGGCCTGTTCTCCCTGTTGTGTTCCCATTCATAGGGAAGGCTCGTGCTCCAGCAGAGGGGACATAATATTAGCTGGTGGTGGTTACCCAAACATTTTGTTTCTAAGGTTCACGTGAACACTAATTGATTTTACAGATTTATTTTACTGATAATCTCATTGTGTAACCACGGAATATATTTTTTCCTTAAAAGGACGACTTGTTCATATTCAATGCCTTGCTGCAAACATTGAATAGTTAATTTAAGGTCAGCCTATCCTACACATTCACCATGAAATTCCAATGACCTTCATTCACTCACGTTCAAATTGAGTTGCTGAATGGATATGTGAGGCTAAATGCAATAAATAAATAAACTTTCCTACACTCACACCAATTATCTAGCCCAAGAGAAGCTTCGTTATGAAACTCGTTTAATGTTTTTCGTCAGACCCATTTTGACTTAAAATACCCTAATACTTTTATTATACAGATACGTGTCTTCACATATATAAATCTTCTGTGCGTGTGTATGTCACTAAACTCCTTCTAAACGGCTGGACCGATTTGGATGAAATTTTTTGTGTGTGTTTAAGTGGATTCGAGAATGGTTTAGATTTACAATTGGACCCGGTAGGTGGCGCTGCTATATTGGTCCATCATGGGATACGGGTGTTCTTAAGCGGACGAATGATTTGTTTGTTTTGTTTCCATGGAAACTTGTCAACGTTTTGTTTGTTTTGTTGTCATGGAAACTGTCACAGCGGTACGAAGTCCGCCGGTCAGCTAGTACCTAAGTCTATAAAACAGAGTCTATCTACATATATGTAGAATAGGTTTAAACAAGAAATCACGTACGTAACTTATATTTTTAGAATTGGCTGATATACTTCCATACCGCATATTACTAATAGATACGTAGATTTTGTGTGCATTTTACAATATTCTACCAAGGGACTGAATAGCGATTTTTATTGACACTGTTGCATATAGGCATAATAACTAAAGCTTCAGGGTCATAACGTGCAGGTAATACTCTTGTTGTTGCAAGCACCATGAAGTGAGGTGGTCGCTTTCCATCAGGCGTGCTCGTTGACCGGTTTGGTTATATAAAATATAATAATAATAATAATAATTAAACCGTCAATAATAACAAAAAAACTGTCACGACTTTAGTATGGCTAGGTTATTTTATTTTTTTCGTACGGATAAGCACTTGGCCTTTGTCTCACCTGGTGTTAAGTGATGATAAAAGGCCGAAGGTGGAAGCGCACTTACCGGAATCCTCAAATTGAAGACTTATCGTTAATTTATTGTTGGTGTAATGTTCAGATTCAGAAACATCTTGTAATTTTAATTATTTTGTATTAGCAGTTAGTAGATTTTGATTAAAACCACTACTGACATAGGAGAGGAAGACATTACTTACAACGATATTTCTTATATCGGTTGGATGGCAAAAAAAAAAAAATATTTTGTGGTAAAAATATGAAGTTCATAAAACAAAACAGAATGAAGGTCGTGCATTGATAACGGTCGCGTAGATATTCAAATTTTTTATTTGTTGTTTAACGAGTGACGAGACGAATGAAGGTTGTTCGTTTCCATTGTTTACTATTTGCTGATCGTTTATATGCGTCGTATTTTATATAATCATTAATCGATCGATACGTAGGAGGTGCCCCGATAGAAATATGATGTTTCGTTTATTGATTTAAAAGGCAGTGCGGAATGTAACAATATACTTAATAATTTTATAACCGTAACGAATACTGGGCTTCTGTACAATAGGGATATTGAAAACAATAACAGTTAAAACATACAAAGGTATTTCATTCTACAGAATTTGTATTTAGTAAGTAATTTATTTTTAACATCGAATTCTTTAAGGTATTCCACAAAAGTAGTCGTATTAACCACAAAAATATGCAGTTATATGGATTTTAAATATAATTCTTCCTGGCTTTCCGTATTTATATTGTAATGTCGTATGTAGGGCGTTCAACATTTCTGACACTGCTAACACAGATAAGATAACCGTTTATCTAATTTTAGCCCAAAATATCGTATAGGACTAGTTCAGGTAAGCTGATAACAAATCCTACTCCGTTATGAACAGAAATGTATTGATATTTTTATCTTATTGTTCATGTATTAGTTTGTTTGCTAGTAGAAGACACTGGTTGGTATGGTAACCTCCATGTATTATGTATTTTGTTTATGTTCTTTAAATGAAATTGAGTGCTGTACAAAGTCCAGAGGTTGCGCACATGACATTAATCAGAATGTGTTTTAAACACATGGCATGAGTTTCTTGTTTGAACTACAATTATGCCTACCAATCTTAATTCTTAGACAATGATAAGAAACACAACACTGCTTTACTGGTTATGTCTGATATCTGAATAACTGTAAGATTTTTACTAAATAACTATATATTTTTGAAAACAATATGATAATTTTACAGGTAACTGACATTGTTTATGTTAAATTGTTGTTTTCCCTGTGAAGAGACCCGTCTCGCTTGCTGCGAGGAACTTTCGAGAGTTCATATAAATATAGTATTAAGGGTGCTACACCCGGTGTATACTAACGGGTCAAGGGATCTGACCGTGGCATTGTTTCAAAGTTCCAAGCTTTAGTGTCTCTGCGTATCGCTTCTGTGAGCGCAGTGTACTAGCCCTACAGTAGTGCTCAACCACTGCTGTACGTATCTGACTTGATCCATTGAGAGACGCGAAGGCGGCTGTGCAATTGTCTTTCAACAAGGCATTGACCTCAGTAACCTTTTGAGCTGTATCCTTTCCTTGTCCTAGAAGATTAGGAGTAAGCGTTCTACCAAATCCAATTATCACAATTTCTAGTCCTTATCCGACTTAAATAGCTTTATTATCTAAATCTTGTAATTTATATTTGTATATTTTGGAATACAATTTCTCCGTATCACAATCCTATTTTAATTTATATAACAAACAAGCCATTCAATCCGTAACTCCTTATCTAGACGATTGTCTAGTTTCCTCCAACCCCAAACCTCAAATCGAACGCTCTGCGGCCTATCTTGGCTGCAGTGTGTTGCAAAGCGCTCTCTTGTGGTCAGGTACTAGGGCCTTCGCGCCCGGTCGCTCAAACCGTCGGGTCGACGAGCCGAGGGGGGATCGGCGCGAGCACATCAACGACACACAGCCGCTGCTTGCTCCTGCGCACGCTTAGGTGAGAACTTTCAAATCAAACCTTATGTTGATAATTTGATATCTATAAATCTGAAGACGAATAAGTCCTGCTAGGTTTTTTGCGGGCTTTACTTTGCAAACTTTGCACTTTTATTTGCTTGGTGGTAAAGTTTTGCCCATATTTCGATTGGATGGCAACTACTTTGATATCTGTTTCTGCCCCTAAGCAGTATTGTTTTACATTGCAGTGTTCCAATTTGAAGAGTATTTATTAGAACCCGGTGACAAGAACTCAAGCTTCAGGAAGGACAACGCGCGCTGAATTTCCTTTTTACAACTAATAAATGATCGTGGGTGCTAAGTAATCTTATTACCGCTAATTGTCGTTTCTGAGTGCGGTAGTAAGCTCAGCAATTTTACTGGATCATCTACTCTTCAAATAGGAACACATATTGGCTACCATAAGCTCTAAAGCAGTACTGTAACAGTGTTGATGCTGTTGAGAAAACAAGATTCGAGTAGCGGCGTATATACACACGCGTCTCGTTTTCACAACTGCGATAATACTGCTTTAAGATCTAATTGTAAAACCCCGGGACACTACTGTTTGGCGCCAGAAATATAGAAATATGATGGTACTTACTAATACCTATTTCTGTTGACATCCTATAGCCATCCAGGTGGGCCCTGTTTATCATCATCATAAAATGACTCCGTAAACTTAACAGCAGTTCCTTGCGGCGCTAACTCTGAGGTCTCGGGTTCGATTCCCGGTTGCGGGGCAATGTCGAAAACTAACTTCCATATTGTGTCGGGTCTGGATGGTTGTAGTACCGTCGTTGCTTCTGATTTCCATAAAACGAGTGCTTTAGCCCTAGCTTTAGCTGGGATCAGAACAATGTATGTGATGTTGTCTAACATTTTATTTTATTTTACCGTTCAGGTGCCGATTCACCCGCCGCTCGCACCAAAAGCCCGATCATGTTGAGAGCGGGCGCGAGGCACCCGGATGCTGACGAGCGTCCGCCGGTCGCGTCCACGTCCGGCCGCAGCCGCGAGCCGGACGCCGCGCCGGACATCGAGCAACTGTACGCTACGCTCAACGAGTACCTGCTGCTGGAGCCCAAGTTCCAGCCGAGATTGTGCCTGCCTGCTGAGTCTGAGGTAAGGGGCAATCCGGGCGCAATCCGGTCGGCTGCACTGACCGCTATGCTACCGGGAAGCCTTCCTGGTCGGGTCGGGTGGGCGTTTAATTTTTTCACTGTATTTTATAAATTTTATAAATATTTAGTTTAGAATCGGTGCAGCAAGCACTAAAAATTTAAAAAGTAATAATTCAGTAGTTTTGTTTAAAACTAAATATTGGCTCTTTGACGTTGGTGTCTAGCTTGTAAGTAGCACAGTCTAAAATTATTTACATGTAAATAATCTAAAAACACAGCAGTCCCGAGTTCCGATTCGATCCAAACCCTTCGGCGAATCTAGTAGAAGTAGTTGTGGTTTCTCGGTGCCCCCCAAATAGTCTGGAGGTTAAGAACACCGGTCTCAGACTCAGAGGTCCCGGGTTCTATTCTCAGTGGGGGTTGTGTACTCGGTTTGGTTGGTGGTAGGGCTTGTTTGTCCGCCTGGCTAGCTACCACCGTCTTATCTACATGACGCCTTAACATCAATGTTTGTAGCATTGTTGCGTTCTGATTCCGACAGCTAGAGATAAGATAGCCAGTGCCTCAGTAGTTGAGGATCCCTTATCTTCACTTGACATCAGGTGAGATGAAGGCACTTGCTTACCTGTAATTTTTTATTTAATTTTTTTATTAAACCAATATCCATAACTTGATTTCATTGATGGAAGCCCTTATCCAGCAATACGACCGTATAATATACTGTTACTTACATAAATACTTATTTATTTACTTACTCATAGAATGGTGAGGTGACGATAGGCGCCCGCGACGGCGCTGCTCACGTGCTTCGCTGCTTGAAGGTGTGGTTTGACCTGCCGGCCAGCGTGCTCATACACGCCATCAACCTCTTCGACAGGTACGTCATCACCATCAACATCAGCATCATCATTCCCCGATCCGATCCGAACCCTTCGTAGAATCTAGTAGGGCACGGGGACACGCACTAGCGCGTGATGCCGTTCCCTCTAGAAAACCTCCGAAGGTGATTCGTTTCACACGGCTTAAGGATCAAGTTTCTCGCCGCCCCCAAAAAAGTCCGGTGAAGCTGAAAATGTCGTCCAAGGCAGTCAAGGAGTGGACCGACGATCTATTGAAGGTCGCGGGTGCAGCACAAAACAGCTCGTTGTGGAGATCCTTAGAGGACACAGACGTCCAGCAGTGGACGTCTTTTGGCTGAGATGATGATATTTATGTCCCCAATTAGTAATTCAGTAGATTCCAATACAATTAAACATAAAAACATTTGAACCTGACTGTACTTAAAAATATGATATAATTAAATTAAATGCACGGAGGAGCTCCAGATGGTACATTTACGGTCACCCATCCGATGACCGGCCTTTAAGAAAGTTGCAAGCGCGTTAACCAGTTTGTTTACGAACAAGGTCACATTTTATGAACCGCAAATATTTTGAGGATAAATTCAACAACAGTTTACCCGGCACGTGAAGCGCCATAATCATAACTGAACTGTGTTGTTATTTCAGTACACAGACCTTGACCGACTGTTTCTTTCCATTTAAAAATAAATTGGTTTTCGACTTTTATTCCAATGATGTCATTATCCGTCCTTTTGTCAGATTAAAACCGGTAGATACCGATTTTTCTTGAAACCCCTTTATTGTGGTTAGATTTTGAAACTGCTATTTAAATAAACTATTTTTATGAAAAAAAAAACATAAATTTTTATACGCTAGTTTTCAAGAAAAACGTCAAAAGACATTTCGATTAATAAATAAAATAAAAAGCAACGCTCTTTCGGTAGTTTCAATTCAAAGGAGCCGACAGAGAGGCCGCTCTTAAAAATATTACAATTTTTGTGTTAGGAAAAGTAAAAATAAAAACTAGCCTGAATTATTTTTAAATGATAGGGCCTTATTTCTCTGATATAATTAGATGTTTTGTCAAAACATTTGCGGTTGATAAAATGTGACGTTATAATATAGTATCTGTAATAAAAAAATAAAGATTTTGAATTTGAAGAGTTTTCTAAAGGTGTCTGCCCACTCCGACAGGTTCCTGAGCAAGATGAAAGTGCGTCCCTGCCACGTGCCTTGCATCACTGTCTCCTGTATGAACATAGCGTTGGACGAGCTAGCTGAACTCAGCACGCCGCGACACGTTCTGTTGGAAGAGCTGGGTGAGTGCAGAGATTTTGTCATCATCGTCATCATCAATCATCACTAGCTTATTGTATGTCATTGTATGCTGGGGCACGAGCCTTCTCTATGGATGTTTACACCACAGGGAGAACAGGCCGTAAACCATCACGCGGGCCCAGTGTGGATGGTAATTTATTTATTTATTTATTCACTAGCGGCCCGTCCCGGCTCCGCACGGGTGGATTTTTTTTAATATAACCTATGTTACTCAGCGCTAATGTAGCATTTTAATGGTGAAAGAATTTTTAAATCAGTCCACTAGTTTTTGAGTTTATTTGTTACAAACATAAATACAAAGCTTTCCTCTTTATAATATTAGTATGATGAAGGACAACCAACAAATGTTACACAATAATATTCTTAAGAACTAACCCCCTTATTCATAAACACTATTTAAGATTATTTAGTTAATCATTGTTTTGTCTCTTCTTCTCAAATTCAAAATATTTAACTAATTAATGCTTAAATAGTTTTTATGAATAAGGGGTTAGTGTCAATTGGAAGGCGGTTATAGTGGGGTTTCAACTTTATGGTCGTTATTGTGGAAGTGCCATTTTAAGGTGGTTATAGTGGGGGCGACTTTATAGTGGTTTTATTGAGGTGCATTCTCCAGTCGGCGATAGAGGAGGCGACTGTAGTATGTAATCATTGTAGTATATAAGCAATCATTTATTCAATAATAAACAGTATGATATCGGCATCCGTCTGCATCATTCCTCTCTCCAAACACCACCTTTACATGGCGACCCTGCCAGGATCATGATGATAATGATTTTAGTAGGTTGTATACTTTATGTAGGTTCTAGTGGGGTGCTGACTATAACGGTTATAGCAAAGGCCAGTATTATAGTGGTTATAGTAAGAAGTCGATTTGATGGCGGTTATAGTAGGGCGCCAATTTTATGGCTATTGATTTATGCTAAATGTGGCGTCGAGGTCACTAACGAGGCGAATTTACTCAAAATTTGCAATTTTGGCCCTTTTTAAGAGTGAAAGTATGTTTGTATGTATGTACACTCGGCGTCAAAAAAATCGCACCTTTTAAAAATCATCTTTAAAAATTCTTAAACCTTATGTAGAGGATAGTGTTGGGTATCATTAGAAAGGTAACAAAAAGGAGTATCAAAAAACAATTAAATTTAACTTTCTGTTTAATTATAATTATACAAACAACATTAAAATTAATAAAATAATAAAAATCCTTAATTAAGTCCTAATTAACAACAGATAATTTACAAAGAAAAATGTACAAAAAGTGTCTTAAAATTAACTTAAAATCTAGTGTTACCCCCCCTTGCCCTGATCACGGCTTCCATACGGTCCCTCATGGACCTCACCAACTTCAGGAGCTCTTCTTGAGGGATAAGCCCCCATTCTTCAATCACCGCGTCTTGGAGCTCCTGTAGAGTCGAAGGAGCTGGATCCCGAGATCGAACCTTACGTTTAAGATGGTCCCAGAGGTGCTCTATAGGATTCAGATCCGGACTTCGCGCTGGCCACTGCATCACAGAGATTTGGGACCTCTGCAAGAAGTCGCTCACGATGCCTGCAGTGTGAGCGCGAGCGTTGTCGTGCATTAATGTGAACCCCTCGCCAAAAGATTCGGCAAAGGGGACCACATGCACTTCCAGGACCTCAGTGACATAGCGGCGAGCAGTCAGCGACCCTTGTCCGCGAGCACCTCCAGTCCGGGAGACGCAGACAAGGTCGGTTTTGCCGGCAGCAGACATACCGCCCCAGAACATGCAGGATCCGCCACCATATTCCACCGTCTCCTGGATGCAGGCTTGGGCGAAACGTTCACCCTGCCTCCGGTATACTCTTCTCCGTCGGTCGTTGCAGAAAAGACACACTCGCGTCTCGTCTGAGAAGAGAACAGCTCTCCACTGCTCAAGGGTCCAATCGACGTGGTCACGAGCAAACTGCAAGCGGGCTCGCCGATGCGCTGCAGTCAATTTTGGACCCGTAGCAGCTCTGTGGGCCGCTATCTTCTTCTCCTTCAATCTTCTTCTAACCGTAGATACGCTTACGGTGCGTCTGCGAACTGCCTGGAGCTGCTGTTGCAACTCAACAGCGTTGGAGAAACGATTTCTCAAAGAGTTCGACACAACGAACCGGTCGTCTCTTTCCGAAGTGCAGCGACGTCTACCCGAACCGTGTCTGCGGATATAGCCACCGGTCTCTATGAAGCGCTGGTACACTCTTCGAACGGAATAACGGCTCAGGTTCAGTTGCCGGGCGACATCACACTGCCGCACCCCTGATTGCAGTAGTGCAACCACTTGAGCGGCTTTATCAGCTGTGGTATCCATCAAAATCTGTGCGTGTGTCCTCTTCAACGGTTGAATAGCGAATGACCCACATTGAACCCGTGTTGACCGTTTTATACCCACAAAGGAAGCGCAACTAGCAACTCTCACGGGTAGCAAAATTTGCATCGAATTTTTGTGACACTTTATTTGTTGCATTAAGTTTTATTTGATAATGAAAAGTAATGTTTTTTATTAAGTTAATTAAGTAACCTTGTAAATAAAATCATAATTAATGCGACTGCATGTGCATATCAAGAGTAAATGACATTTGAAAGTGATTTTCTAAGAGGTGCGATTTTTTTGACGCCGAGTGTATGTATGTTATATATTGATGTTTGTCTCGTTATCTCCAGTCTCGGTCTCCCAGTCCGCTTGCACCGCGGGCGACGTGGCTCGCATGTCGCGCGTCATTGTGGACAAGCTGGCGCTGGCCAAGGGCTGTCGCAGTGTGACCGCGCTGGACTGGCTGCGGCTGCTGAGGCGGCTGGTGGCGGCGGCGGCGCAACAGCTGCGTGTGGGGGTGCCGGCGTGTCAGGTGAGAGCAAAGGGTTTTTTTTTACTTTTTTTTAAAGAAAGGAAAAAGTTTTCATTGCGTTTTTTAATTTTTAATTTTTTATTGGATTTTTTTGTTTACTTTTTTTGAAGAAAGGAGGAAGTACTCATTGTATGTTCACGCAAATAGTTTAATTGGGTAGTTGACAACAACAACAATTAATTCCAGAACAATAAACGTATAAATGAAATCATGTAACAGTTCTTTAAAACATTAGCCAGTTTTTTATTTGACCTAGGCATGCATTTATGTTACCTAAAAAGTTATTAATAAACTCAATTGACGGAGATAAATAGTGACGTCATAGTTTGCTAATCCCATTCAATTTCTGAATGTAATCGTTTTGACAGTTGTTAAAAAGTTTCTATATTGACTAACCAGTCAACTACCCAATCGTTTTTGTATTCGTCATATCACTATGCACCGATTTGGATGATTCTTTGTTTTTATTTAAAATATTTTTGTTTTTATCCCTTTCATTACATACATCCCTTTCATTTTATTGCATACTTATCTTATTTTTAGTATTATTCACTGTAGTTAGACTTTGTTTTTCTTAAAAACAATTTTTGACTTTTACAAAATGGAAATGGAAATTGAATCTTTTACCTGATGTAAATTTGTTAACTTAGTTTTTTTTGTGTTTTTTTTACATGTTGTGGTTGTCTTCTATATTTTTTGTGTTTATTTGTAATGGAAAGTGTCCTGCTATGACAGGGCATTTTCCAATATTTTTGACGCTGTAAGGGAGTTAAAATTATATAAACAAAACAAAAACATTTTATAAATAGCTTGCCTACTTCTTAACTGATCTTTAGTATTTGTAAAAATAATTATGATCAGATGTTAATGACGGTAGTTATTGACATTGAATAGGCGCCTTTGGCTTTCAAAGTAAAAAAGTCAATAGTGTTGAATAGTTTCGGCGGGCTGGTTAGTATCACGATAGCTCAATTGGAAGAGCACCTGACCCGGTATGTCTGAAGGGTGCAGGTTCAAATCCTGCTCTTGGAAATGTTTTCAACATTTGTGTTTTTGTTATTTAGTGTTGATTTCGTTGAACTCTTAATCAACTTTAATTGAATATGAGTGATGGTTTTTTTGCAAATAAAACATTAGGCAATATTCAGGCCGAATTAGTGGGAACGGGGGGGACGTTGTTCCGTAAATTTGCTTATGAACTGTGTGTAAAACATAGAACCATTTAAATTGCACAATTTGCTAGTTTGCTGGATTTTTGCAAAGTAATATTCGATTCCATATTTATTATGAATTTTTCAAACATTGCGTAACTTTGTTTTAAATAAATTTGAATAATAAATCCTACTTGCCTTATATAGTAAACCTAAAATACATCTCGTCCATTGCTTATTTATTTTTTATGGAATATTAAATCACTTTTGGTGATACGGCCGACCTTTGTATTAGTTTCTTGGTATCCAATGAATTACCTTTATCTTATCCTATCTTATCTTATCTTATCTACAGGAGAGCGAGCTGGTGAACCTGCTAGAGATAGTGGTGTGCGATGCGGCTGCAGCTAACGCGCGTACCAGCGAACTAGCGCTGGTACTCATCTATCATCAGCTAGGTAAGGAGCCCACAAATAACCCTAGAAATCATAATTACTAAAATTTTTGTTATGTCGAAAGTTAATGTGAAATAATGGTAGATTATTAACCGTTAAGTGTTCGTGAGCGTGCATGAGTGTTGGCAAACGAAACAAAACAGCGCAACGTCACTTTTCAAATTCTCTCAAGAAGTCTGCGTGAGGACTTAGTAAAGCCCCACAACCTTACTGATACTCAAATGGTGGAGGGGATATCATTTATCACTACTCAATACACTATTATCATTAATCATCATCATATATTAACAGGAAAAAATATTGTTATTAGGTATATAATAATAATATAACTTGGAAGAAAAATTAATTAATTATTAAACTATTAAAAAAAATATTAATATGTATATTTTTTTATTTAATAATAATTAATTTATTAATAAAAAATATCAAAATAATGAATCGTTCCCAATAACAAATTTACATAATAACAATATTAATAGTGAAACTTAATTTTATTTAACCGTTTTGTTATTTTGAATTTTGCATTCACAATGTTATTTAAACTATTACTAGATACAATTTTATTAGAAAAAAATGTCAGTTATATAGGGTACAAAATATTATTCAATAAAATTCATACAATTTAAATTTAAAAAAAAATAAGTAAGTTCCCTTTTGTCATTAAAGCATGTTTCTAATAAGAAGCACTTATCTAACCATAATGTACTTCATCAGCTCATTTTATGTCCCCACTGCTGGGGCAAGAGCCTTCCCTATAGATGGATAGGTAGAACGAGCCGTAAACCAGCACGCGGGCCCATTGCGGTGCGGTGGTTGTTAACGACTGCTAATGCAGCCGGGACCGACGGCTTTACGTGCATTCCTCCGAAGTACGGACGAGCTCAAGATGATACATTTTTAGTCACCCACCTGATGACTGGCCTTTGATAATGTTGCTTACCCTCAGCAACCTCAGACCGGGCGCGTTAACCACTGCGCCCCATCGAACCCCTCCACTGGTCATAATGTAAAATGACTTGACGTAGTATAAAATTAAGACTAATAAGTACAATTTGAAAATTAGTAATAAGAGTTTAGTAAAAAAAAAAACATGTATGTTAACTTTTTATTATTATAAATAAATAAATATATATATGAGACAACATCACACACATTGTTCTGATCCCAAGGTAAGTAGCTAAAGCACTCGTTTCATGATGAAATCGGAAACAACGACGGTACCACAACCACACAGACCCGACACAATATCGAAAAGTTCGTTTTCGACATTGACCCGACCGGGAATCGAACCCGGGACCTCAGAGTTAGCGCCGCCCAAAGTCCGGCGTGCAAACCACTCGCCTACGGAGGTCCTAAATAAATAAATAAATAAGACAACATCACATACATTGTTCTGATCCCAAGGTAAGTAGCTAAAAGCACTCGTTTCATGGAAATCAGATACAACGCGGTACCACCACCACCCAGACCCGACAAAATATCGAAAAGTTCGTTTTCGACATTGACCCGACCGGGAATCGAACCCGGGACCTCACCGCCCAAAGTCCGGCGCACAAGCCACTCGGCTACGGAGGTCGTCAAAATTAAAATACACACTTAGTAATGCCGAGCGTTGCCTCCTGAAACAGGCGATACAATAAGCCTAAAAGGATGCTCCGTTAACTAGATAATAATTTCTAAATCTTTTAAAGAAATAAAGAATTTTTGATTTCTTTTTTAATTTTGAATTGTTTTTGATTGCAATCTAATACAATAACGTTGTTGTGTGTGGTTTGCAGAACAACAGCTGGTGGAGTTGGCGCGGCGGGATGGCGGTTCGGTTCCCGAGTCGGCCTATTTGCTGTACGACTACGCCGCGCAGCTGCAGGCGCACTGCCATGTGAGTTGGTTTTTTTTAAAATATATACTTGAAGGAGTGGAGGGAGGCCTTTGTCCAGCAGTGGGACAGTGAGTGCTAATAATAAAAATATACAGCGTGTTTTTTATAATTTAGAAAAAGATAATTAAATGCTTTTTTTTTTTAACACCATGATGGTTGAATTATTAAGTCGGGCAAAATGTTTTGGTTTTTTTTTATATATATAGTCCGGGATATCTGTTGATGAGTAAATAGTAACCTTAAAGTATTTATAAAATGTTTGTTTTGTTTATATAATTTTAACGCAAATTTTGTTGTTTGTTCGGCGGGCTGGCTAGAACCACGGTAGCTCAATTGGAAGAGCACCTGACCCGGTATGTCAGAAGGGTGCAGGTTCAAGTCCTGCTCGTGGAAATTTTTTCAACATTGTGTTTTTGTAACTTAAAGTATTTGTAACAGTTAAATAATGATAGTTTTGGATATCGCTCTGTAAACTTGCATGACAGTGAAATAAATATACAAATACTTACATACGTGATGTTGTTATTGTCACATGAATATAACTTTGCCAACTACTGCTGGGAAAGGTTAAGCTAATGTGCTAACACATATTATAATAAATTTTACTTTTTTATTTTCAAGTGCTAATTGCTGCACTGAAGCTAAATTAAATATTTATAACTTTTTATAAAATGCAGTGAACTAAAATGCAGTGACAAAATTCAGCGCCTACGTCAGCCGTCCCGGTAGCATAGCGGTCAGTGCAGCCGCCCGGATTGCGGCTAACCCAGGTTCGATTCCTGGCTGGGTCGGGTGGGCGTTTAACTTTTTCCACTGTATTTTATAAAATTTTATAAATATTGTAATATTAAGATTATGTTATTTAAGAAAGATGTTGTTTCCTGAACAAGTGACCGAATTTGACCGGCAGTCGTATAAGGTCAAAATGTTCGTTAAGAGCGCCTGTCACAGTGTGGTTGTATGAAGCTTTGGATTAAACAGCTTATATGTTAAAGATTCATCATGGAGCAATTTTTTTTATTACAATATTATAGTAACTAATAACTAGACGACTTTGTGTCTTTTAATAAATATTAATTAGTAATATTAATTATCTGTGTTTCCTAGTAATAATGGTTAGGATTAGTAGTTAAACGGGAATGTGTGAGTCAATTTGACTGAAATTGTCAATAAATTACCATAGAGGACTATGGTTTTTGACCATCGTCGTGACTGGTCAGATTCTGTCATTTTAGATCTCTATTCCCGAATAAAGAGAATATTCGTATTTTGTCATCTCTCTGTTATGCTCTTTAAATAATAAACCAGTATCTTAAACCCAAGAAATAAGAAAAAAATCATTGACTTGTTCAGCCTTTATTCACCATCAACTTTATTAAAAAACATTTGGTAAAATACAGAAATTATATTTTTCTGTTTTCATGCTCTATCGAATTGAGTTTAAATAATTTTTTCTGTCTGTCTCATTTCCAGATGTCGGATGCGTGCTTAGCTTCCTGCTTATCCCGAGTGCGTCAAGTGATCTCTCGGTACGAAGCTCGCTGCGCCGCGCCGCACAAACAGCGGCTGGTTTGGCGGCTTTCCGAGAGGACGCTTAAGGTACCACGCCACTACACTAGAAATGTATTATAGTGTACTGACGCGGCGGACTTCGTACCGCTTTGACAGTTTCTATGACAACAAAACAAACAAATCGTTAAATAGTTGCCACTTTTTTTTAAATAATAAGTATCCTACTTCTTTGATTATACTCTTGAGAGTATGTGTACAAAATTTAATGATGATCGGTTGATTAGTTTATACGCGTGAAAGCGTTGCAAACAACAAACAAACAAACAAACTCCCTTTCGCATTTATAATATTAGTTAAGATAAAATGTTTTGTTTCGTTTATATAATTTTTAACGCAAATTTTGTTGCGAAACAAATTACAAAAAACTCAAATGTTGAAAGAGTTTCCACGAGCAGGATTTGACCCTGCACCCTTCTGACATACCGGGTCAGGTTATCTCCCATTTGAGCTAACGTGGCTCTGAAATTTTTTCAACATTTGTGTTTTTTTTGTAATTAGTTGGGATTCCATCTTATTTAATATCAAACGTCTCCATCCCTAGGTTGCCTGGAAGATATCGCTTTTAGTGATAGGCTGCCCTTTGTACGACTCAAATTTTAATTGTGTTTTAATTCAGGTGTTACGACCCACTGATCGCTTGACTTCTTTGCTGCCGACCATCGAAGAGCAACATCTCACCGCCGAGGCCTCGCCGCCCAGGAAAAGGTACGCATCATCTTCATCATCACCATCATCAGCCATCATGTTGGGCTAAAGTTATTGCGACATTTTTTTCTAGTACACACCTCCTTTCCTTTCCTCAATAGACTTTGAATTTTATCTATATTTTATTTTAATTTTTAAATATTTATTTTTTTATAGTTTTCGGGTAAGCTCACCTTGATCTCACCTGATGTGAAGTGATGATAAGGCCAATGATGGAAGCGCATTTCACCCGGGATCCTCAACTAGTGAGGCACTGGCTATCTTATCTCTAGCTGCCGGAACACAACAATGCTACAAACATTGATGTTATGGCGACATATTTAGATAAGATGGTGGTAGCTAGCCAGGCGGACAAACAAGCCCTACCACCAACCAAACCGAGTACACAAACATCGCTGGGAATCGAACCCGAAACCTCCGGGTCTAGACCGGTGGTCTTAGAAACTAGACCACAGAGGCGGTTAAATTGTATAGGTTGATTTGTAGGCGTCTGTCTGTACTTTAATATATGAACCTTGCCTTGTCTTTATTTTTATTGAATCAAATCAAATCATATCAATTGTTTATTTGCTAGAATACATACATAGATTAAAGTTCTTAAAATTAAATGCAAGACAATGTATTCAGCCTGCACGCAGGCGGTATTATTGTTATTATTGATTTATACAGATTGACTTTTTTATCACCGTCCAAACCTTCTGAGATCCCGAGACTCCCGTGATACAAAACATCATTCGACCAAAATGTTTGGAACAGCTAATTTCTATATAAAAAAATTACAAAAACACAATGTTGAAAAGAATTGGCGCCTTTGGCTTTCAAAGTAAAAAAGTAAATAGTGTTGAATAATTTCGGCGGGCTGGTTAGAACCACGATAGCTCAATTGGAAGAGCGCCTGACCCGGTATGTCAGAAGGGTGCAGGTTCAAATCCTGCTCGTGGAATTTTTTTCAACATTGTGTTTTTGTAATTTGTATCGCAACAAAATTTGCGTTAAAATTATATAAACAAAACAAAAACATTTTAATTTCTATATATTTATATATATTGTCCCACAGTTGGGCAAAGGCCTCTATCATTGAAATCAAGTCATCACTACAATTGATATGTAAGGGATCTTCGGATATCATGCCGACCGCTTTGTTACTCTACCACAGAAGCCCGATCCGATCCGAACCGAGTAGGGCACGGGGACACGCACTAGTGCGTGATGCCGTTCCCTCCAGTTCGTTTCACGCGGCTTGGGGAACCCTTTAAGCCTTCTCGCCGCCCCCAAAAAAGTCCGGTCACGTTGAAAATACCGCCACATGCAATCTGCAAACTCCAAATAAAAAAACCAACTATTTAATTTATTCTAAAACAAAGTGTAATAAGAAAAAAAATCTTTATAACCGTTTTCCGTTTCAGGTCGGGCAGCGAGAGTAGCGAGTCCGAAGACATGTCCGATTGGCCCACCAGTCCCATCCTGCCCGTCTACTGCGACAACTGACTACCCGCAATCACGATCGCACCACCACACACCACATATGGGTTTTATTCACTTTGAAACTACATTTTCTATACAATATTGAGTAAAAAAGTATCGAGAGACAAATTATATTTTATAAAGATCTTTCGTGATCTGTAAAAGCTTCGATTACAGAGATGTTTTGTTTTTTTTATTAAAAAAAGAATCTCTGTTGCTCATTGTTCAATGTGGGTTTTTTTTCTTATTCGACACACAATATTGGGTAAGAAAGTATCTAGAAAATCAAATTATCAGCAATATGTAAAGTTCTGTCATAATCTTCAAAGCTTTGGATACAGAGATGTTTGTTTTTAATGTTAAAAAAATATCTCTCTTGCCCAGTGTTAAACGTGTATGTGTTGTAGTTTACTTATTACTATTTTTAATAGTAAAAATTGTAGCTTTTGCTAGCGAGTCGCGCTGAAACGGTTGTTTTATACAATATTGTATGGAAATGTAGTTTCTGAAGGTATTCAGTGATTTGGGTGTTTTGCGTCCCGATATGCAGCTAATATGTTCGAAGCCAGTAAAAGGAGGACCTTTCACGGTATTTTGATAACACTCAAAAGTAGGTACTTTTGAGTGTTATCGAAATATCGTGAAGCAACATTTTATTTATTTCCTATCTTTCAACTCGAAACATGAATCTGTAAACATATCTTATTATTATTATTATCATCATGAAAAACTTGAAAAACTTGAAAAAATTTGAAAAACTTGAAAATCGCATTTGCTCATCCGATTTATATTTAAATAATTAAATGACATGCATACAAAATAATTATAATAGTATAGTTTTGTACCAGATTGTGAGTCTACTCTAATTATTTCATTTTTTAAATAATAACTTCAAAAAGATTTGGAATTGCGATTTTCCATAGTTTTAACTCAGATAAGTATTTAATTTTCACTCTTGTGCGAAAGTTATTTCAGACGGGCGGGGCATGTTTTTTAGTATAGTTCAAAAATGTATGTGTAATAAAGAAAACGACTAGAAAAAAATAAACAAAAATGAAAGGTGCAATTTTTCGAAATACAGAAAACGAAAAAAAAAATTCTATCGAAGTTAAGTTCTTATAATATTTTTTTCTGTGTTTAGACGGGTAATGCATTCGCGGTAATAAATGGATAAAATTTTCTTTACAAATTAATATTGAAATAACTAGGTACTTATTACATAATTATTTAGTTATAATAGCTGAAAAAAAAAATCTTTTATATATCCATTTATTATCATTTTAGTTATGGTAATAGTGTCATAAGCTCTAGTAGGCATATTATTATTATTATAATCTGTTATTCGTCTAAACACTGCTTTAAATGTTGTGTACTGCATCGAGTCGCATTCATTCGTACCTTTATTCGATATAGCAATTATATATACAGAAAGTTTGGTAGTGTAGGCGACGCGCCACACACAAATATTTTCCATAACTCTGTGTAATAATAAACAAAATGTAATTGAATATTAAAGTATGGCGCGCGACCAGCGAGCGCAAGCGTACCAACACAACGACGCCCGCATGGTAATCCAGCCCAATGAGACATTGGAAAACATGTACGTCATAAGTTGCCCTTTCTTGTAACACTCTATGACTCTATGACGACCTCCGTGGCCGAGTGGCTTGCACGCCGGACTTTAGGCGGCGCTAACTCTGAGGTCCCGGGTTCGATTCCCGGTCGGGTCAACGTCGAAAACGAACTTCGATATTGTGTCGGGTCTGGGTGGTTGTGGTACCGTCGTTGTTTCTGATTTCCATGAAACGAGTGCTTGAGCTACTTACCTTGGGATCAGAACAATGTGTGTGATGTTGTCTAAATATTTATTTATATTTATATTTATTATTTATTTAATTTTTAACACTTGGATTTCTAAGGAATCAGTAATATTTGTTTTATAGTCAGGACATGGATCTGTATCTAATAGTGATATAGTTGTCACATTCAGATCTTTTGATGCATAATCATATGCAATCATCCCGTATGCTGGCTGATACATGACTATAAAGTAGATGAGCGCAATTATAAGAGGATAGATCTCCATCCTGAATTGTTCTGAGAAGCGTATCAGTAGGTAGAATTACCACACACACAAACGAGAAAAGTAAGATACGAAATAAGAAGGAATTGTTATAATTTTGAGGAGATAATAATTTGTTGTATAATATTGTAACAAATAAAGTTTATTATTATTATTTTCATTACTGATTCTGGACTCTTCTTCCAGCTCTATATTAGTAAATTTTTCAACAGTTCTCACTGTTCAATAAACGCCTGCTATTTTCCAGACTATCTGTCAGAGAAAACATTGTTTTACAGTTGCAATGCAACATTTGCTTAATAAGTTAAAAAAACTGATATGTTTTACGTAATATAAAATGAATTTGAATTAAAGGACACCAACATTTTTATGCAAAAAAGAAGTGATAGATTTCAACCAAAGTATCAAAATCAAATTGCCATAGTAACTTAATACAACAACAGACTAATAAAAATGGAACTTATCTATAGTATAAAATGTCATTGGTGTAGGTACTGACGTACCTACCACCGTAATTGATCAATATTGAAAACGAGAGTTTCTATAGGTCACTAGTAATTGAATCATTATGGTCTCAACCACAGACCAAATATCTAGACAGACGCCGCAGTGCATGTGTCACGATTTGTATGAAAATCACGAAGCGATAACAGTTTTTTGAACGCTACGCTCTTCGGTCGCTCCCATTTTTTCTAATCAAAAAGTGCAGTCTTTTTCTTTTCCCATAGTCTACAAAACTGGATTGATTGTAATACCTGTATAATCCCGAATATGGCAGATAGAGTACTGTACAAAACCTCGGAACTTTTAAACATACCTGAAAGCACCATATGGCTGAGATAATGAGGTTGTTTGTTAGTAAGGGATATTGTAAAGTGACAACCCCAGGTCCAGCTGATACATTGTTCTTGGTCGTCAACATCGTGGTCCAAGAAAAACAGAAACTTGTAGCAGATTTGTAATCCATTTATTTTAGACATAAAAGTTTCAAACATATCTGTTTTAGGTTTTTTGTAGTTGCTTGCATAAACATTCAAAATTGCTTTTGTATTCAAAGACTTAAAATGTATTTATGAAAATATTTGTTATACCTATTCAAATGTCTTTATCAATTATCTTAAAAATATTTATAATATTCGTTTGCAATAGTTTCATTACAAATTTGCTTTTGCATTTAATGTCGATATGGTACGAATGAATGCGAGCTCGCGTACTTATGCGATTTGTAGCTACTGAAGGGCATTGTTTCTTCCAAATCTTATATTATAATATGTTATATATTATGTCAAGTCCTTATTGTATTTTATCTATTATTTAAGCTTAATTATTGTTTTATGATTTTCCATTGTAATGGGAAAAGGCAGTGTCCTTAAGCTCGTGCAGTAATAATTTTCTCGTTTAAGAAGAAATTTGAAAAAAATAACGAAAAAAAATTCCATATTTGTTTAGTGTTTAAGCCCAGTTTCGTGAAACGAGTCGTCACAGAATAGTGGAAATAGTCGCTAGTTTGTGCCGACGACTGTTTCTTGCTTTTATATATCGAAAAATATTGAAGTATTTCCACCGAAAATGTTTTTTTTAACGTACATCTGTAAACTTAAGTATTATTGTAATATAAATTTTTTTATTAATATATTTTTTCTCTCCTTTACAATTTGACTAACTCCCAACTAGAGTTTCTTTTTCCAAAATTTTCTTTATCAATTTTTTTTTATTAATTAATATACAATTTTGGCCTTATTATCATTTCTTATTATTTCTTAGTTATAATTCTATAATATTTGATACTTAGTTATAAACAAAGAAATGACAAAAAAAATACAAATCTTATTGAAAAAAACCGAAAAAAATGATCTCATAAACATCCGAAAAAAATTTTTTCATAGTCGCGATAATACATACAAACTATATATATAAAAAAAGTATTTTTCAATAGTGTTTTTGAAGTAATATTTTCTAATTGCTTAGGAACGTATGTGTGTTTTCTGATATTAATTTGCATTTCCTTGTATTTTATTTATTTCTCTCCTTATTATGGGAATACATACATACTAAAGAAAGAGTCGTTTTAAAGATTTTTTTTTAAACGGTCAACTGTGAAGCGCATGTGTGTTCAATAATAATTAAAATAAAATATCTCTGTGATACATAATTATCTTATATAAACATAAACATCATTGTGTGTCATCCAAAATATTTTGTGAGAGTGTATAATATAGTATGTTTTTCTATAATCACTTGTTAGCGTGTAAAACCGGAAATGGCAATAGTTAAATTTACGTGACAATGTTATTATAGTTGTACTAGAAATTAAATTTACCAAGAATCGTTCAGTTTCCGTTTTACACGTCTCAGTGGTAATTTTTTCTGTGTAAATTTTTGAAATTTTTTCTCGCGGCGTTTGTTTAATGGTCACAAAATAATCAGTTATAGGCGGTTTGCTGCACAAAAGTCTTCATAATATAAATAATAAGTAAATATTATACTGTTTTTAACAAGAGTTTTTCGAATAACATTTTTTTTCTGTCAAAGTCGCAAACCTAATAGTAATTTTTAACAGGATTATAAACATGTTTCTCGTTATTTTTGAGTATTAATAAAAAGACAAAAACATGGATATAATATCTCTATATGGTTATTAATTACTCTTACGTTTACGTTTGTTATAGTAAATTTATTGTAATTAGAACATTAACGAAATTATACATAAACATATAACTTCTTAATTTTTATTATCGATTCTAAAAACCAAGTAAAATGTAAAAGTGTAGTTTATAAAATGACAGTTTAAGTATACAAACAATATTAATTTAAAAATGTCAGTTATCTTTTCATGTTTGTGTCGGCAAGCAGTCGCGTGCACTATGCATTTAATGTCCCTGTGTGCCGCAAAGTATTGTGTATTTGTGACGTATAGAGCTTGTATGTATGTATGAGTGACAAAAAAACCATCTCGAATCTAAGAGAATAAAGAATTGGACTCTTACTTCTTTGCAGTTTTATTTACTATCCTCTTAAGCCTACAAAATATGAACTCAAGGGTTATTCCTGTTCGTCCCACCAGTAGGGAATTCTATAAATAAATTAATTTTTATTCTCGTTCGTCCCACCATCAATATTGGTGGGACGAACGGGAAGGATATTTTATTCGATTCCCGCGCTTAGAACCAGTTTACCAGATTCTCAATTCGCCCGATTCGCAACTAACCAGATTTTGTACGCAATTTGTAACTATGATTGATAAAGGAATCACGATTTTATATTTAGTTATATATTCACTTTAAAACAAATAATGAAATTAAAACAAAATAAATATTTAAGGGGACTCCCATACAACAAACGTGTTTTTTCCGATTTTTTCTCGGTCTTAATAACGATAACAGGTAGAAACTTGAAATGATTTTATAGGTAGGTACGGAACCTTTCGTGCGTGAGTCCGTCTCGCACTTGGCCGGTTTTTTGTTTTTCTAGTAATATTCTAGCTTTGTTAAACTTAAAAAATGTTTTGTTTTGTTTATATAATTTTAACGCAAATTTTGTTGCGAAACAAATTACAAAAACACAATGTTGAAAAAATTTCCACGAGCAGGATTTGAACCTGCACCATTCTGACATACCGGGTCAGGTGCTCTTCCAATTGAGCTATCGTGGTTCTAACCAGCCCGCCGAAATTATTCAACATTATTTACTTTTTACTTTAAACAAAACAAAACAAAACATTATATAAACAAAACAAAAACAATTTATAAATAGCTTGCCTACTTCTTAACTGATTTTTAGTATTTGTAAAAATATTATGATCGGGTGTTAATGACGGTAGTTGTTGACATTGAATGGGTGCCTTTGGCTTTCAAAGTAAAAAGTAAATAATTTTGAATAATTTCGGCGGGCTGGTTAGAACCACGATAGCTCAATTGGAAGAGCACCTGACCCGGTATGTCAGAAGGGTGCAGGTTCAAATCCTGCTCGTGGAAATTTTTTCAACATTGTGTTTTTATAATTTGTATCGCAACAAAATTTGCGTTAAAATTATATAAACAAAACAAAAACAATTTATAAATAGCTTGCCTACTTCTTAACTGATTTTTAGTATTTGTAAAAATATTATGATCGGGTGTTAATGACGGTAGTTGTTGACATTGAATGGGTGCCTTTGGCTTTCAAAGTAAAAAGTAAATAATTTTGAATAATTTCGGCGGGCTGGTTAGAACCACGATAGCTCAATTGGAAGAGCACCTGACCCGGTATGTCAGAAGGGTGCAGGTTCAAATCCTGCTCTTGGAAATTTTTTCAACATTGTGTTTTTGTTTTTGTTAAACTTATCAAAAAAAGTGCGGATATTTGGTATTTGCACTTTTTTTAATAAGTTTAACAAATATTTACCTAGATTAAGTAAATAATTAGTAAAAAACTGTTTTGTCGATTTCTTTTCTGCTCTCTGTTCTCGTTTTCATCAAAGTGATCGAATGGTGAATGAAACTAGCTCAAGAAACCCTTTGACGGTGTTTCGATCACACGGCTTGAGGAACCCTTTAAGTTTCTCGCGGTCCATCCCCAAAAAAGTCCGGTGCCGCTAAAAAGGCCGCCTGAAGCAATCTACCTCTCAAAAAAAAATGTTCAGTTCAGGGAGTCGAAAATCAATAAAAAAAAAAATTTTAAACATTACAACAAAATTTATTGCCAAACAAAAAATTCTTACAAATGTAATGGTTTGCATAATGGTATACAACAACTGTATGTGTTACAAAATCTACAATATGTTTCTGAAAATACAACTGTTCCCGACTTGTAAAAAGGTATCGAGTGTAAGAAACAAGAGACATTATTATAAAAATTATCATAATAATATAAAAATACATTATACTAAATCCTTAGTAAAACAAAGTTACATATTACATTTCAAAGTTGGCAAAATAACGTTATTATTACGCAAAGAAAAAACTTATTTTTTATTAAGAAACTTGACGTTTCAAGTGCGCAAAACATAACTGTTTGATTATTTTAACCGTCACAGTAGCTTTTTAAAAACATTAAAATAAGTTTTTTTTTTATTGTAAGGTGGGCATGCTCTTGGCCTCATTCTAAAAAAAAATGTCATTTATGCACTGATATCATAGAAATGAAGATATGTTATTGTATCAGTTATTCTGCCAATAACTACCAAAAATGCACAAGCACATACATAAAATCGTTAAAACTACATATATAAAATTCATGTCATTTCCTTAAAGCTAGCGTTAAATCTTTAATTAATTATACAACTAATTATTAAATGACTAACAAAAATATTTTTGTGTTATTATAAAAAATAACACATATTTAAATATACTTATTATCTTCAACATTGTCCATGCTAGACATTATTATTATGCGTAATGCAGAATTCCGTTATCTAAAACACAATCTGAAGACGACGACGTTTAGCAAGAACTTACTTCTAAGCAATTTTACATTTCGTCACAGCTTTATTTCTATTAATCTAATAACCCAATTTATAATAACACTATCTATGCTTAACACGAAATAAATGTTTACAGTAAATTAAACCAAAACATATTTAAAAAAAAAAAGTTTATATAAATACATTTATTTGTCAACTATGAAAAATTTCAAATCTCATAAAATCAGTTACACAAAAGTTTTTTTTAAAGTTCTCTATTCTCCCAACATAGAGATGTTGAAAATGAAACTTTCTATGCTTTAAGGAAATACAGAGGTATTTCCTTAAAGCATAGAAAGTTTCATTAAAATTGGTACAACGAATTGGAGCTTTGAAGTTGGTATGTAAACTATAAAATGGTTCTTCATAGAGACAGGTATTGATCAGAGTCGCTATGTCTCTTTCTACAAAATGGTCGATTTTGTGATTGTTTTAGCCATTTATATGGATAAAGATTTTCTTAAAAAACTCAGGAGTATAAAGAAATAGAAAAAGTGATTTAATTAATTTTTTTTTACTTAAAAAACACCAAAGCAATTCAATCAGATCGATAAACTATTTAAGAGATCAAATATTTTAAGCATTATTATGTTTTTTTTATTTAATAAATTTTACATTACATTAAATTAAATGAAATTAACAATCGCATTTACGTAATTATTTATAACTAGCTGACCCGGCGGACATCGTACCGCTTTGACAGTTTCCATGACAACAAAACAAACAAATAATTTTGTATTGGAAAATTAAATTGTCGTTTTTACTATTTTCCGTTACTATAATTTATGTTTCTCGTTTAAACCGTTTAAACCTTTCCTGAACTTCCACAAATATTTCAAAATCAAATTAGCCAAATCGGTCCAGCCATTCTCGAGTTAAAAATCGAGACAAACGAACAGCAATCGATTTTTATATATATTATATTAGATATAGTAAAAATTACATCGTTAGCAACATAAATAATTATATTTTCAATAATTTCTGTTATTGTTTAAACAAAATACATTTTTATTATAATTAAATCTAGTGTGTTCATTGATTTATCTACGTATTGTTTGTAAATTTGTTCATGAAATATAATCTCGAGTTTAAGGCACTATATTACATAATAATAATTTATTATAATTATGCAGGATGTAAAACGGTAATGCCACTATAAAAGAAACAATTATAAATATTGGAAATTTCAACTTTTACTCAGGGAGACAAAAAAATAATGCATTTCTAGGTTTTGGTAAAAGAAAAGTGCTAAAATATGATGATACGAGTGTAAATTTTTTTTTTGCAGAAAACTGACTTTAGATATATTTTTGCGATATTAATAAATGTCTCTTCTTAGTAAAATTTATCCATTATTTATATTTGAAACAACATATAGCATTATCTCTTTCCATCTCATACATAAATAAACTGGTCAAACTTCACAACTAACTGTTCAATTATTTATTAAAACTATATCAGTTTGTACGTACATATAAAAAAAACAAAAATATTATTAATCGTTTCTTACAATTACACATCTTAATATTAATGTACTATTCTATTATCGTATTTAAAAATATATTTCTGTCTCTTTTAACTTCAAACAAACGAGAGAGATGCTATCATAATTTCAAAGACAATATGAAATACTTTATACGGATCTACTAATACCTATACAATATGTAAAACAAACCTTATCCGATCTCAAAGGGGATCTCTCAAACAATAATAATAATAATAATAATAACATCATTTATAATAGCTTTCATGAGAACCTCGTGAAAGCCGAGAAGGACAAGCTCAGTAAGTACCTTGACTTAGCTCACGAGGTGACCGCCATGTGGGATGTTGATTCAACCATTATTGTCCCGATAGTCGTTTCAGCGAACGGTCTGATAGCGAAGAGCCTCGACCAACATCTTAAGAGGCTCTCGCTTGATGGTTGGATCAAGGGTCAGATTCAGAAGGCAGTACTCCTTGACACGGCACGTATTGTCAGGAGGTTCCTCACTCTGCAGCCCTGACCACCGGTAGCTTGGGCCCTGCCCCGTTGCCGGCGGCACCCTAGGCTAGGTTTTTTATAATATTTTTATGTTTTGTATGTACTTTTGTATTTTACTTTTATATTAATATTATAACAAACCTAGGCTAAGAAAGAAAATAAATAAAGAGTATAATAATAATATTATATATTCTTTTATTTTCTAATTATCTTTGTTTTTTTTTTTAAGTTAAGTAAGATTTCTTGTATTAATAAATCGTGTCGGTTATCAATATATATATATATATGTATATATATATATACTCTTTAGAGATTTGAATGTTTTTAATAACAATAACAAAAAAATAATAAACAAATACTATTCATGAAAATAAAAGAGTTATCGTAATTTAAAACGCAAGTTTTTTGTACCGAAATTGCTCAAATTACCCCAAAATGTAGCTAATATTATAAATGTGACAACACATTCCATCAATGGCGGTGGCGTCAAAGGGTCTACCTACCTACTGAAGTGCCGACAAAAATATTGCCATGTAAGTGTTGTCATTTAACAAAGTATTTTTCACTTATTTTTTTAAACGATTGCGTAAACAGCACTGAACCTCGATACCTAATAAAACCTTAACGTATTTTGAAGTGGTCACAGGGAGACCGAGATGTTGGTCGTCTCAAATTTAATTTGTAATTTGAATACTGGCAGTTATTTTAAATAGGGTGCGTTCCGTTTTACGCAAAAAAGATTACAGTATGACTCGGTCTTTCAGTATGATGTTGGGGCTGGGATTTAACGAACCATATGATTTAATTTGAATAAACACGAGTAGATCCGTATAAAGTAATTCATTTAAATATATCGTCTCTGCCTAAATTTTAGAAAACAACACTGTTAGCAAGTTCCTTGGAAAAAATCTTAATACATATTTAAAAACTACAACATTTTTATTTAGAGTAACTTATTAAAATTAAAAGGCGCGAATACAAAATAAAAAGAAATATATTTACAGCATATTAAGGCATTGCATTCGTAACTGAATTTTCTTAAGATTAAAGAAAATGTTGAATGTCAATTTTCGTTATCATTAATTACTCGAACAAATATTTGCATTCGTTCTAAATCTATATATTATACAAAATAAGACACAATTTTAATTTTGCACACACATTATCTGACAGGCAATTGCAATGAAGAATTTTAATGAATCTACAAAGTTTCATGAATACAAAAAAAAACATTTGTATAACTGAATTTATGCGATTTAAAAATCACTATATAAATTATCAGTTGAACAAAAAAATTTTTTTAATGGTCAACATGTCTGCATTTCTTTAAAGCGTAAAAGGTTTCATTAAAATCATCTTAAATCAGGTTTTATGGTATACGAAAATATTATAAGATTCTCAATAACAATATTTTCGAAGTAACAAATGTGTAACAATAATCGAAAACGTGTTCGTGTCTCATCAAACATAAAAATAAAATTGGAAAAAAAGCTAACCCACACAGAATACGAACCTGAGACGCTGTTTTTCGTTTTTTTATTGCGTATTTCTTTGATCAACGGCATTTCTTCAAGAACTCTAGGACTTCGGAGGGGTACCCCTCTCGCGTCTGCGACTTCATAGCTGACCGTGCGTATTCTAATGGAGTTGTAGAGCTGGATCAAAAAAAGGAAAGTTAAGTAAACAGCCTATACCTGTCCCACTGCTGGGGCAAAGGCTTCCAAATCAAGTCATCACTACAATAGATGGATCCATATCCATACCCGATATTGATACCCGCAGGTCCCGGGTTCAATTCCCAGGTCGGGCTTATTGTGTTTCGCATGGTGATTAACATGGGTTAATCACCATGCTTGCCAAAGGCGGGTTGGTGATCAAAAAACTTGCACAACAACGAGCAACACAAGCATGGTGACTAACATTGATTATATGACCACCACTGTATACATGTTTACGATCCCAAATTCACGCGGACGAAGTCGCGAGTAAAGTGCTAGTTGTAAACACAATTAGTTTATAAAAACACAATGTTGAAAAAATTTCCACGAGCAGGATTTGAACCTGCACCCTTCTGATGGTCAATGTTAATGACGGTAGTTGTCGACATTGAATTGGCGCCTTTGGCTTTCAAAGTAATAAAGTAAATAATGTTGAATAATTTCGGCGGGCTGGTTAGAACCACGATAGCTCAATTGGAAGAGCACCTGACCCGGTATGTCAGAAGGGTGCAGGTTCAAATCCTGCTCGTGGAATTTTTTTCAACATTGTGTCTTTGTAATAGGCTATACACAATTTTAATAATACAAAAACAGAACAAAAACAAAAATTTCATAAAGGATTTTATTTTGTTTTATTTCATTTCAAAGGGAGGCTCCAGCCACTACCAAAGTATGCCCCCCCGCCCGATCCTCTAAATGACAGCACACATTTACAGAATACACTAAACATGCACACCAGTTTAGGCCCAAGACACCGTACTCGTAGAACAAGGGTACGTAGAACCGGTTCACACGCGCTCTACACCAGGTACAGACATGTACCTGGGCGGTTCTCTCCTCCTCCACGGCCCGGTCAACCCGAGCCGAGGTCCGTGCCTTTAGAGGCGCCCTCGGGTTGCTCCGCTCCCCGATCCGATCCGAACCCTTCGGAGAATCTAGTAGGGCACGGGGACGCGCACTTGTGCGCGATGCCGTTCCCTCTAGATAACCTCTGAAGGTGATTCGTTTCACACGGCTTGAGGGACCCTTTACGTTCCTCGCCGCCCCCAAAAAGCCCGGTGAAGCTGAAAATGCCGCAGCGGCAATCAGCAATCTCTCTCCAAAAAAAAAAAAAAAAACCAAAGTATGTCGTGCTTTAGATGAATAAAAAAATTATTTTTTTTTATTTGTCATTTTTACACTCACCACATGTTGGGCGCGTGGGCCAGCTTCTTCCACGCCTTCCTGTCCAAGTGCTGGAAGATCACCATGATCAGACGCAAGTCACAAGAACGCGAGTTCACTGCCATGTGGAGTGCAGTGTCGCCGGCTTTCGCATCCTGGATAGACATATAATGTCACTATTATGTCAGTAAAAATGTATATGTCTATGTAACATACATGCAACATTACAAAAACGCAAATGTTGAAAAAATTTCCACGAGCAGGATTTGAACCTGCACCCTTCTGACATACCGGGTCAGGTGCTCTTCCAATTGAGCTATCGTGGTTCTAACCAGCCCGCCGAAATTATTCAACACTATTTACTTTTTTACTTTGAAAGCCAAAGGCGCCAATTCAATGTCAACAACTACCGTCATTAACATCTGATCATAATATTTTTACAAATACTAAAGATCGCCAACCCCAAACGTGGCGATTATGTCAACTACCCCTCAAAATTATTTTATCCTTGAGGGAGGCCTTTGTCCAGCAGTGGACGTCTTTTTGGCTGAGATGATGATGATGATGAAGTCCCTACTTCATTAAATAGTCGTAACAAACGAAATTTAAATTTAAATTTTAAAGTAATTAATAAAAGATAAAAAAATTATGTACTGTATTCTATTGTAACTAACTACATAATTATAGCATAGTGAACTAAAAATTGCAATTATTATGTTAATTTTTTTATTTAATTATTAAAGTGTACATGGCGGACTTAATGCCTGAGGCATTCTCCACCAGTCAACCATAAGGTGGTGCAGATACATGGTAAGTGCAATAAGGTTAAGACAAAAAAAATTGTGATAAAAATAACACATTAAAAAACGCACAATTTAAACCTACATAATATTATACAATTAATAAACTACTATTATTAACACTTTTTTATAAATGTAAGTATAAAAAAGTCTAGTAACATACCCCTTGCCATAAGTCCGCGCCGGCGTGCTCCAGCAGTATATGTGTACAGTGCAAGCGAGGCGACGCCGCGCTATGTTCGCTGCAAGCCATGTGGAGAGCAGACGCGCCTGATGACAACAAAAAAAATCATTCTCATTATCTGCTGGGGCACGAGCCTTCCCTATGGATGGATAGGGAGAACGGGCCATAAACCACCACGCGGGCCCATTGCGGTGCGGTGGTTGTTAACGACTGCTAATGCAGCCGGGACCAACGGCTTTACGTGCCTTCCGAAGCACGCAGGTACTCGAGATGATAAATTGGTCACAAAAAATAAATAAAAAAATGATTATTTTTAATAAGAACGAGTGGTTAGAGAGAACATAAAAAGATTCAGCTTACCATCCGCGTTGACATGGTTGACCCTGAACAGAGGCAGTTCTTCGGGCTCGCGACGAGCGATCTCCGCTAGAGCGTCCGCACAAGCGTCGCCGCGACGAGCGCAAGCGATCACCAGCGTGTCGCCTAGCGCGTCCACCTAGGGACAATAGACAATGAGTACATATAATAGAAAAATGTATTGCGTACCTGTTACATTGTATAATTACAAGATGAAAATTGTAATTGTTCGTCTAACTGCCGTACACAGAGACGTCAATTAAGTTTTAATGACAATTGAATGTCTTTCCTTCTCTATTTAGCACTATACATAAGAAAGTGACAGCAAGAGACTTAATTGTCATTAAAACTTAATTGACGTCTCTGAGTACGGCAGTTAAACTCTTAAACTAAGTGTAACAACATTAACTATACATTTTAGTAATTGTTTAATTTAAATTTGATAATTATTTTATTACTTTTATTAATATTATTATTTTGTTAAAACAATTCTTTTGTTACATTTAATTACAATAACAATAATGATACAATATGTAACATACGTAACAAACAATATCCAACAACTATACTAGTTGTTACACACTTATCCAAATTGTAATTTGTACGCCAAAATATGCGTATAATTAATTATGTATACAGGGTTATTGGTAATACGTAGCGATGATCATTAGCTATCAATTTGCCCTCGGGCAGATGGGGCAAAAATGTACCGATTTAAAAATGGCCATCATTTACTTAGTCGGAATCAGGAGGTCCTTATCACCGATAAAAAGTCTTCGTGTATATTTCCAACATGTATCGTAACAAGTAGCCACTGTGGTCTAGCTAGTGGTTAAGACCACCGGTCTCAGATCTAGAGGTCCCTGGTTCGATTCCCAGCGGGAGGCACATTTTTATACTCTTATTGGTTGGTAGGGCGTCTGTAAATATGTCGCTATAACATCAATGGTAGCATTGCTGTGTTCCAACAGTCAGATAAGATAGTCAGTGCCTCAGTAGTTAGGATACCGGGTGAAATGCGCTTCCAACTTCCAACTATCATTACTTAACATCAGGTGGGCTGAAGGCCAAGTGCTTACCCGACAAATAATAAAGTTGAAATAAAAAATAAAAAATAAAAAAACATTCTGCAACAAATTTTATGTATTTTTTATTTTATTTTTTTGCATCTAATCAATTATGGTTTAATCATTTCGAGAAGATGTTCGAAATCACTTTTCAACATTCTCGTAAAGTTAATAAATGATCCATCTGTCATTCTGAGGTCACCCATCAAAATTTCTCTTTGCAGGAGAGATAGTTTTGCACGCACCATTTTTTTTTATTAGAAGTTCTATACATCAGACACAGAGAACACAACAACACTACTTTCTCGGGCAACATTTTAACGCAGACTGGCGTGTGGACAACCGTATATTGATTTAAACAAAGTTTCCAGAATGTCTCGCCGCTCATCAACATTGTTGATCAACTGTTGCTAAACAAATGTTTACGATGAATACGAGGCTTTATTCTACCAGGCAACAATACACTACACTTTCCATCAAGATGTCAAACCTATGACAGAAAATAAGGAGACTGCAGAATGTAAGCTTCATAGACACGCGCTAGAGCAACGCACGCAAACAACCTCTCACGGACACGATCTGGAAAAAGCTGCGCTCGGCAGGCTTAGGTACAACCGAAAAAGAAGCAACCAGTTGCTAATTGCACAATGGCAACGCGACTGCTTTTTTATGCCATATTATAAGACAGCTCTTGTCCTCGATCTCGCCTAATGGTGAGCGTAGATGAGGTCTACGGTAGAGCGAGCTGCCCCAGGAGGTGCCTATGAACTCTCGGCTTTCAGGTTTTTGGGAACACAGACGATGGCAGAGGACTTCACTCCTTGCCTTCCTTCCTTGCTAATATGATACTTTTAAAGTTTCATTTACAAACGCTTGGTCGGTTTAAATGGGTGAGTTATTTTATGCCGTCGACTTGAATATTAATCGTTGTCGCGTGTCTATAGCTATTAATATAGCTGGACCCAATTTAGACCTCACATTGCGATGACGTAATATTAATTTGTTATACGGGAAATCCAAAGAACAACATTTTCTTGGAGGCTTACACCATTGCTTATAATAAATTGCTGTTCGTTTGAATGGCTAAAACTCGAGAATGGCTGGACCGATTCGGCTAATTTTGATTTTGAAATATTTGTGGAAGCTCAGGGAAGGTTTAAACGGTGAGAAACATAAATAATAAGTAACAGAATATACCGAAAACGGCAATTTAATTTTCCGATACAAAATCATTTGTTCGTTTTGTTGTCATGGAAACTGTCAAAGCGGTACGAAGTACGAATATAATAGACAGTTTTATTTGTTTCCAAAAACATCGATGTTTTAGACATGTCGATGTTTTTCTATCGATATTTATCGTACATCGATACTTTTGATTCGATGTTAACATCGATGTCAACATCGATGTTTTTCTAATATCGATCATCCTGTTGCGAGATTGCGAGCCCGATATTTGTTTATCAAGTGATACAAGGGTAGAAAAATACATACACCAGTGTGAAAAGTCGACTTGCTCAGACTCAATCAAGCTTCTATCGGCGTTCCTGACGTCTCTTACCCATCTGCGAGCTACAGGCTTCTGTGTCGTTCTGAATAATTAACATCTGTCTCCCTTCTCCGTCCCATTATGGAGACCTTCAGAAAATCGACTTCGTAAGGTGTCCTTATCCATAGGGAAGGCTCGTGCCCCAGCAGTGGGGACATAAAAATGAGCTGATGATGATGATCTGGTGTACTGGATATGTAATTACCTCATGGAACACCGACTCCCTGCCTTGTACTAGGGTGGAGTCGCTTCGGACTGCGTTCCTGACGCATTGCACCAGATAACGGGTGAGGGCCGGCCGGTGCGCGCAACGGAGCGCCGCAGACTTTAGCAAGTTGAGACCTGAGATAAGATAAAATAAGATAATTTATTTATTTTTACTTTATGTACACGAGTGGCAAAGCACTCGGCCCGATACCCGAAGGTCCCGGGTTCAATGCCAAGGTCAGACGAAGTGTGTTTCGGATTTTTCGCTATGCGCTAGTACTTCGTATTTGCTTAGCGTTTTTTCTGATTTTTTTAAGGGTCATAGCGTGATGTTAAATAGCCTATACAACAAACACTGGGCTGTCAAATGCAAAAAGTTTTTTAAATCCGACAGACAGTTCTAGACATCATCATCGCTTCAAACAAACAAAAACATAGGATACACGATTTCACTTCAACTGGGGCATAGTGAAATGACTTACCGAAGTCGCTGACGAACCACGCGGGCTTCTGGGCCAGAACGCGCTCGTTGATCAGACAGAAGAGGGACATCTGCACGTCCTCCATCTCAGAGCCCTGAGACAAGCTGATCAGCATGTTCTGTAAGACCCTGCAAATCAATTTCTCACTTATAATAATAATAATAAACTTTATTTGCACACAAAAAATACAGATACAGACAAATAATTTCAAAAAAGAGTACACAGACGGCCTTGTTGCTAACAAGCAATCTCTTCCATGCAACCTTGGGCGAAAAATAATAAAATTAATAAAATAAAAATGGGTGCAAGTACATAAAAAAGGGAAATAAATATATAAAACAGAGTTTATGCAATATAAATTATAAAATAAATAAATATAGCTAAGGTGAAATTGAAATATGACTCCGAACCTGACCCTTGAACGACTCCAACGAGCACTTCTGATGCTCTCAGGCCAAGAATTCCGTAACCGGACAGCATGCACAGAAAAAGAGTAGGAAACGAAATTAGTGGAATGAAGGGGAGTCACAAGAGCTAGGTTAAACGCAGAACGCAAGGTATGGCTTGAGACAGTCGAACGGAAGGAGAAGCAATTTTGAAGATATGAAGGTGAAGTGGGTAGAAAGAGGACAGTATACAGAAAGGAAAGAACGTGTAAGTCTCTACGCCGGCGAATTGGCAGCCATTTAAGCCGAGCTCGAAAAATCGAGACATGGTCATACTTCCTCAAGTTATAAATAAGCCGAATACAGAGATTCTGCAAACGCTCCAGTTTATTAAGAAGTTCCTCCGAAAGATCAGTCTGAGTCGAAGAAGAGTCTGCGCCAGAGTGATCTTTGTGCTAATCGGTAAGAAGTTACGAACACGATTGATTGAACTGTACGCAGCAATGACTCTTCTCCGAACAGCATCAACTTGCGAATGCCAAGTGAGACACTGGTCAAAAACAACACCCAAGTTTACATACATACATAAAAGCAGTGCCCCAACGTTTAAGTAGTCCATCAGTTCCTAATCAAGGCGCTCACGAAAAATTCTTCCGTGCTTCGGAAGGCACAATCCGCCAATCCGCACTGGGCCCGCGTGGTGGTATGACCCGTTCACCCTATCCATCCATAGGGAAGGCTCGTGCCCCTCATAAAAATGAGCTGATAATGTCCGCGTCCTATCTCCAAAACGGAACGAAATCACCAGTTTTGAATACACTCACCGTTAGTGACCCGACGCCACATTCAGCATAATCAAAGTAGGGCTCCGAGGTGGATTAGATATCATCAGTGATGGGTTGCAGCCGATCGCCTGATGTGCGAGCATCTTGGAGCCCTTGCCCCTTAGTCGGCTCTTGCGACATGCGCGGGGAGTTAAGCAGCTGACACATTATTTTCACGTCCCAGACCAGCGTGCAAGCAAAAAGGGTGCCATTATAATGTTTAGCGTTTTAATTTAATAGAGAAACGAACAGACATAATCGAAGACTTCATCATCATAATCATCAGCTCATTTTATGTCCCCATTGCTGGGGCACGAGCCTTCCCTATGGATAGGAGAACGGGCCATAAACCACCACGCAGGTCCACTGCGGGTTGGTGGTTGTTAACGACTGCTAATGCAGCCGGGACCAACGGCTTTACGTGCCTTCCGAAGCAGGGAGGAGCTCGAGATAATATTTTTTGGTCACCCATCCGATGACCGGCCTTTGCGAAAACTGCTTAACCTCAGCACTCGCAGACCGGGCGCGTTAACCACTGCGCCAATAAACGACTGCTACAAACAGCAATTGCGCAGTTAACTACTCAACAGCTAGAGAAGTTCCATGTATGTTTGTAAATAGACGAGTACATATGAAATGTTTTTGTTTTGTTTATATAATTTTAACGCAAATTTTGTTGCGATACAAATTATAAAAACACAATGTTGAAAAAATTTCCACGAGCAGGATTTGAACCTGCACCCTTCTGACATACCGGGTCAGGTGCTCTTCCAATTGAGCTATCGTGGTTCTAACCAGCCCGCCGAAATTATTCAACACTATTTACTTTTTTACTTTGAAAGCCAAAGGCGCCAATTCAATGTCAACAACTACCGTCATTAACATCTGATCATAATATTTTTACAAATACTAAAAATCAGTTAAGAAGTAGGCAAGCTATTTATAAAATGTTTTTGTTTTGTTTATATAATTTTAACGCAAATTTTGTTGCGATACAAATTATAAAAACACAATGTTGAAAAAAATTCCACGAGCAGGATTTGAACCTGCACCCTTTTGACATACCGGGTCAGGTGCTCTTCCAATTGAGGTATCGTGGTTCTAACCAGGCCGCCGAAATTATTCAACACAAAATTCAAAATATTATGATCAGATGTTAATGACGGTAGTTGTTGACATTGAATTGGCGCCTTTGGCTTTCAAAGTAAAAAAGTAAATAGTGTTGAATAATTTCGGCGGGCTGGTTAGAACCACGATAGCTCAATTGGAAGAGCACCTGACCCGGTATGTCAGAAGGGTGCAGGTTCAAATCCTGCTCGTGGAAATTTTTTCAACATTGTGTTTTTGTAACGAGTACATATAGTTCACTATGCAGTTGCAGCTAGAAGCAGTCGCTTCAAACTGATACATGGGCGTACAATCGTACTCGAACACATGATTATAATCAAGTTAACTTTTGAGGTGACTCGTAAATTACAGACAGGCAGCTAAATGATCAAAACTTACACCACAAACTTGATAATTTTTTTTTTTTAAGTTTAGTTTGTTCCTTAAGGAACCGGCTAAGGTCATAGACCATGCTGCCATGTCATTAGTTTCTTAATTTCATTGTAATACATAAATAAACAATATTATATTGATGATGATGAATGATAATAGAAATGGGAAGTGAGAAATGATATTACCCCCCAACCTCTCGAGTATCTCAGTAAAGATGTGGGGCTTTACTAAGTCCTCACGCAGACTTCTTGTGAGAATTTGAAAAGTAACATTGCACTGTTTTGTTTCATTTGCCAACACTCATGCGCACTCACGAACACTTAACGGTTAATAATCCACCATTATTTCACATTAATATTCGACATAACACAAATTTTAGAAAATAAAACAAAACCGCAGACATGACTCTTCACTTTCCCGCCAAGAAGTCCACAAACTTGATAAGTAAGTTTGTCCACTTCACATTGACAAGCGGCACAGGATATGAGCAAACTAGTTTCTGAACGACATGCGAAGCAATTATAATGTAAAGACTTGAAATAAAACTCTTTATAAGTAAAACTCGGCTGTAATAGATTAATTAATTTAAAAAATAAAAACGAAAAAAAAAGTACTCAATAAAAACTAAATAATATATGTTTTTTTAGGACTTCTTGGCGGGAAAGTGAAGAGTCATGTCTGCGGTTATGTTTTATTTTCTAAAATTTGTGATAAGTCAAAATTAATGTGAGATAATGGTGGATTATTAACCGTTAAGTGTTCGTGAGTGCGCATGAGTGTTGGCAAATGAAATAAAACGATGCAACTTCACTTTTCAAATTCTCTCAAGAAGTCCGCCGAGGAATTAGTAAAGCTCCACATCTTTACTGAGATACTCGAGGTGTTGGGGGTTATATCATTTCTCACTTCTCATTTCTATTATCATTCATCATCATACTGGAAGAAAAATTGTATATTTATGTATTACTTGTAAGAAAAATTACTTTGACACTGGCTAAATGTGCTAATAGCACGAAGCCATCAATTAAAGGAAAAAAAATATATATATATATGTTTTATCGCTTAAAAAACTTGTTCCCTTGATCGCTTCATCTCTGTCCGAATTATAATTTTTAATAATTTCACCCAAAATAAAATAAAAAAAAATCTGAAAAACCAGATGAAGAAATAATCGAATCGAAATATTTGAAACAGCTTGGAACAGGCCGAGCGCAGTTGCGTGACTCCGTGTCTTTGAGAGGTTGTCTGTGTGCGTTTTTTTCTTGGGAGAATTTGCTGATTTCTTCAACCGTAATTTTTAGCCAGACTTTTTGGGGGCGGCGAGACACTTCAAGGATTCCTCAAGCCGAGTGAAACGAAGCACTGTCAGAGGTTTTCTAGAGGGAACGGCATCACGCACTAGTGTAAGTCCTAGCTCCCTACTAGATTCTCCGAGGGCTTCGGATCGGCACGGGGAGCGGAACAACCCGAGGGCGCCCCTAAAGGCTCGGACTTCGGCTCGGGTTGACCGGGCCGTGGTGGTGGAGAGAAGCGCCCAGGTACTGCCTGTACCTGGTATAGAGCGAGTGTGAACCGGCTCGTCGTACCCGTGTTCTACGAGTACGGTGTCTTGGGCCTAAACTAGTGTGCATGTTCGGTGGACTTAACCTGTAAATGTGTAGTGGCAATTATGTACTAGCTAGATAAGGAATCTGTAACAAAAATGCATCTCTCGAAAGTGGTACAGTTTGCTCATACCTACATTTAAATTTCGAATAACAAAATCTGAAAGAACATCGGATAGCATCAACAACTTCAGCCTACCGTGAACCTTAAATCTTAAAACATAAAGATTAAATTAAGGTTGAAAAAATATTTGTGCTTAATATTGACTGTCGTCGCCACAAACGTCATTGTGGCTCCGGGAATCTAGTACAGACGCCTGCACATCAACCTATCGAAAACTGTCAAATTTCTTCAATACATTTTCAACAATAAACATAAGGCATAAAGTTCAAAGTCTATTAAAGAAATTTGACAGTTTGTGGTAGGTTAACGTGCAGGGGCCCGACCGCCTAACCGATCGCTTTGGCTACGTGTATAGTTTATGACGTCATCTTGTTATCTAGCTAATAGGTATAGGCATATATCGAAAGCTATAGCCTATAGCTATAGATATTGCTTTTATAGGCGGTATGAAATGACAAGATGACGTCATAAACTATACACGTAGCCAAAGCAATCGGTTAGGCGGTCGGGGGGCAGGCGTGTGTACATTATTGATCGAAGATTGGAATTCAGATGAACTATGTGCGCGTTGCTCGAGCGCGTTTGTATGAAGCTTTACCTTCTCTGAGTCTCGTTATTTTGTGCTAGTAGCAACGCACGGTCGCGGCTAGGCCGTGATGCGTCAAACATATACCATTAGCTGATTAATGAAGTGAAAACGCAAACACAATTCATACGATAAAAGGTATGATCTAATTGAAACCAAACTGTATGAGTAACAGTTTGTTATGACGTTAATACATCACACCCATCTGTTGATCGAAGCACCCATCCCATTCTTAGCACCGTAATTGGAGCGAGACACAGCGACAGTTTGTTTATTATGGCTGTCTCATCACTATCGGTTAAAAGTTGTAAATGGCATAAGAAAAATTAACTTTACAAAAACATATTTTTGTGGTCAACATTATCTCTCGAGTTTCGTATGCGTTGTCTTTATTAAATAAGTTAAAATACTATTTAACTGTGTCTTCATTCTTCATTGCAACACGCGCCAGATGAGAAAGTTGAAAATCTTATTTATTTGATTATCGCAGACTTCTCGATAGCGCCTGCGGAATGATTGAATCCTGAATATTGAATTATTTTTGGGGAGAGTATGCTGATATCTTTAGGCGGCATTTTTAGCGTCCCGGACTATTTTAGGGGCGACGAGAAACTTAAAGGGTTCCCCAACCTAAAGCCGTGTGAAACGAAACTCAGTCAGACGTTTTCTAGAGGGAATTGTATCACGCACTAGCGTAAGGCCCAGTTCCCTAATAGATGCTCCGAGGGGTTCGTCTCGGATCGGGAGCGGAACAACCGTAGGGCCCTAAAAGGCCTCTAAAAGCTAGGACCTCGGCTCGGGTTGACCGGATCGTGGGGGTAGGGAGGAATATTTAACTGCTTCTGTCATCTAAGACCACCGGTCTCAAATCCAGAGGTCCCAGGTTCGATTCCCAGCGGCGGGGTAGATATCTGTACTCGGTCTAGTTGGTCGTAGAGCTTGTTTCAAGTCCGCCTGGCTTATTGCCACCATCTTGTTTAAATATGTCGCCATAACATCAATGTTAGTAGTATTGGTTGTGTTTTTTCGACAGTAGTTGAGGATTCCGGGTAAAGTGCGCTCCAACCATTGGCTTTATCATCGCTTAACATGAGGTTTATGAGATTACTCGTAAGGAATACAATCTATCTATAAAAATAAGAATGAAATGCTGTTGGGTGGTGTGCGAATCACTTGAGAACGGATTAGTACATAAGATTCTTTTTATTCCTGTAACAGATTCCTGTGAGATCCTCGGGAACAAAGTCGCAGGCCACCTAGTAAATACCTAGTAAATAAATAAAAAATCTTCCGAGATAGACGTGTGCGAAGTAACTGCAGAAAAAGATTAGGAAGCCATAACATTGAAAACATATCGTCAACTTACCCATAAGCATCTTTCAAATCCAAACTAGCCACCTTGAAACATAAACTCTTACGATCCTTACTATCCAATCGTTGCAAATACTCCTGGAATATCTGTTTGCAAGTCTTTCGCGAGAGAGCACAGCACTCCTTCTTAGAGAAGGACAACGATATCTCCTTCTGGAGATCCTTGTACTGCTTCATTGTCATCGAGGTGTTCGAGTCTTTCCTCTCCCGACATTTCTTCTCACTAGTCACTGTTGGTAAGTCATCATAAGGCACTATTTCTTGAAACTTCTCGTAATCACTGTTGCATATCGGCGAAGACCGTTCAGGTGATAACGTCGAAGATCTCTCTGGGGAATATGTGTACTCAGAATTTCGGTACGACGCCGAATCTGACATAGGACTGCATGCATTGATCGAATGTGGGGGAGTCGGGAAGTACTGAGGGTTCTTCTCAGCTGGCGGTTCAGCCAAATCGTTAAGAGTCGTCAAGTCTGTGAGATCCCCGAACATTTCGTACTGTATATGGTTGGAGAACTCCTCAATTGCGTTCGGCTCGCTCTTCTCCAGCGGTTGGTGGGGTGGTGTAAGTATGACGCTCTCATTTTGCATTTCGTGCGTTTGCAGGAACTCGGATAGTATGTCCTCGACTGACAGAGACTTGGTGGAGTCCTCCTGTATGAATTCCGTGACGATGTTGAGCCAATCGCCACCATGTTCGTGTTGTGAGTACTGTGATGATTGCTGGACCTGTTTGAATGCGTTGTCAAATTCCAAAGAGTCTGGTTGCCTGGTTGGGTTGACGATAACCTGGCCGCCTGTGAAAGTGTGCTTGTTGATCTGGATCTGAGGAAAGAGAACAAGGATTGAGTTTTATGTGTAATCTTCATTTACATAATGGGAGAAAGTTGATATCGGGACATTTTGGTGAAACATTAGTCTTGTTATTCGATAGTGAATCTTTTAAGCACCTGTCATTTTGTAAAAATTTCAAGCAAGTTTGTTCGTTCGAGGTTTTATTACTTTTATTTACATATTCCATTATTGAATTGTGTGTGAATAGCTAACTAATGACGTCCTTGCAATTTCCTTGATTAAATGTTCATTAACCCCTTTTTAGGTAACAGAAATTCGTGGTTAAGTCATGTCATACATAATTATCAGTAAATTATTAATGTTTTGGAGAACTATTGTCGATATCGAGTTTATGAATTAAATGTAGTTGTTTTTTTTATTTTTTTATTACCTACCTACATATATGACTTGAAACGGTTTGCATATTCGTCATAACGTTTTAAATATTTAATAAACAGATTGATTGAAATCTAGTCATCGCTAAAATTAAGGAGCTCGATGGCGCAGTGGTAAACGAGCCCGTCGTAACTTTGGCAAAGGCCGGTCATCGAATATGTGACCAAAAATGAATCATCTTGAGCTCCTCCCTGCTTCAGAAGGCACGTAAAGCCGTTGGTCCCGGCTGCATTAGCAATCAACAACCACCAATCCGTACTGCGCCTGCGTGGTGGTTTATGGCCCGTTCTCCCTATCCACAGGGAAGGCTCGTGCCCGTATTGGCGTGGTTTCATAACACAGTCAGTCAATTTTATTATACATTAGCAGTAATGTAGACATCAGTAAAGCAATGACAGATCCATAGTAGTAAGATACTAACAAAAGCGTTGATCAAACAAAATACAATACATCAATTACTCCAGTAGGTATTCAACTGAGATTGAAATGTATGACAATGACAAGTGTATGTGTGTGTATGATCAGTACTGTATGATATTGTAGAACTATTAATTGGTACCCGATTTGCCTCGGTGGCCGAGTGGCAGAGCGCTCGGTCCGACACCCGAAGGTCCCGGGTTCCTGTCCCAGGTCGGGCAAAGTGTGTTTCGGATTTTTCGATGCATAGCCTGGATGCATGTTTGTGACCACCAACCTGCACTTGGCAAGCGTGGTGATTAAGCCCTTACCCATCAATTGTAGCGATGACTTGATTTCAATGATGGAGGCCTTTGCCCAGCAGTGGGACAGTTATAGGCTTTTTCTTTTCTTTTAGTTGATGGCTTCGTGCGATTAGCACATTTAGCCAGTGTCAAAGTAATTTTTCTTACAAGTAATACATAAATATACAATATTTCCTTCCAGTATGATGATGATGAATGATAATAGAAATGAGAAGTGAGAAATGATATACCTCCCAACCCCTCGAGCATCTCAGTAAAGAAGATGTGGGGCTTTACTAATTCCACGGGCGGACTTCTTGAGAGAATTTGAAGAGTGAAGCTGCACTGTTTTCTTTCATATGCCAACACTCATTATTTCACATTAATATTCTACATAACACAAATTTTAGAAATTAAAACATAACTGCAGACATGACTCTTCACTTTCCCGCCAAGAAGTCGTTATAGGCTTCTTACGATTAGCAATATTATTATTTTGTGATTTGACCCCCTTAGGGTGTGATTTCCGAAAAATCCTTTCTTAGTGGCTGGTCTATCTTATCTAATTAGCTTTAGCGGTTTAGGCTCGGCGATGATGAGTCAGTCAGTCAGGACAAGTCATTAATTCATATGTGTTGCAAATAAACAGGCATTTATTTTGTTGGAAGTAAAACTTTGATTTGTATTATGGACGGATCGATTCGGGAATCGATTATCGATCTTCAATTTGTTTAGTGGCATAATGGCCCCATCACTAGTTGTCTTTTTTTTCTACCTACTTGTTTCGGGAAAACATTTATGGCGGGTTGATATTGTATCGTGTGTGAATAATTAAATAGATTTGAAGTAGTAATAAGGGCATTTGGAGCCGCGTTATTCCAATTAAGTGTACTGTGCTATCTGGGTTTTGTGTGTGTGTAACGAATCGCATCGGGAGCGAAATTCGACATTCCATAGTCGAATGTTGGCGTCTTCGCTGCTGGAGAAAACAGGTATTTCCTCGGGGGAAAGTGCACTTCGGGATAGGTTGGGTGTGATTAGGGAGCTCAGGAGGGACCCGGCCTTGGATTCAGGCCCATACGGACATTTGGAGCCCGTAGAACCGGACGGGGATAGCATAGACTGTAAGTGAATTTTTAGTTATAACCTAATTTTAAGTGGTAGCAGATGTAATAGTAATTACTGCACAAGCTTGAGTAGTAATACGAATCATTTTTGGTAGCAGAGCGTGGTTAATACCGAACCTCTAGGTTAATCGGTGTAATTTTGTGTATTTTGTTAGTTCGTAATTAGGTTAAGTTCATTTCGTGTAAAATCGCACTTCCGGTACAGGTGCGGTTAAGTTGTAAGGTTGGTAGTACCGTTGTATTGTATTGGGCTGGGACATTTCTCGGTACGTTAATTGATATTCAATTAAAAGTATCGATTAAAATAATCGATTCCGGGTTTTTTATTTATTCGATTTTTAATTTTGTGTTTAGGTTTGTTTTAGTTTTAAATATATTTGATATTAACATGACATCGTCACGACAGGAGTTGGCTCAGCAGCTCCGGTGGTTCACCGGGCTGCTTGGGTTAATCGATCGGCCTAACCGGGAGGACGCTTTGGAGGCGCGTTCTAAGGAAATGCAGGCTCGTTTTTTGTTGGCCGAGCGGTCGGTAACCGCCTTGTTGTCAACGGACCCGGTCGGGGAGAAGGAGGTAGAACTCCATACGCAGTATGTCAAGGACCTGGAGCACATCCAAGACATATACGATGAGGTCCTTCAGCGGGTTAAGGACTTCGAGCGATTGCGGGAGGGGAAGCCTATCGCGCGCCCCGCTTCGCTCCACACCCCTGGACCCAGCGCCATGGGAAGATTGGGTGCCCTGGAGGTCCCGCATTTCACCGGATGTATGCGGGACTGGGCTGGATTCCGGAACATGTTTGTGGCCTTGGTAGATACTCGGAAGGATTTCACCAAGGCCGAAAAGCTGGCATATCTCCGTTTCTTCCTAGACGGAGAACCCAGACAGCTCGTACAGCATCTGGAGCTGCAGGATGCGAGCTATGATACCGCAATGCAGCTGCTGGAGAGGCGGTACCAAAAACCGCGTCTACAGGCGGACGCGCACGTGACGCACCTGCTGGGCCTGCCGAAGGTCAACCACAGGGCACATCTGAGGGCGCAGCTAATCACCCCCCTCACAGTATCCTTAAACGGGTTACGGACGCTCGGACTGCCCGTGGGCCAGTGGTCCTTTCTGCTTCTGCACATCGTCCTGGCAAAGTTGTCGCAGGAGATGAGGGACGAGTTCGAGCGGCAGCGACTGGTCAACAAGGAGCTCAGCAACGTCCTGCCTACTCTGGAAGAACTTCTGGAGTTCCTGGAAGAAGAGGCTGGCCTGCTGGAAAACCAGCAAGCCACCCAGGAGGCTCCGAGAAGTACGCCGGCCCGCACTTCCGGAGTCTACGGCGCCCAGCCACCACGCACCCCGGGGAAGGGTCGCGGCCGGCTGGTGGCTGCGGCCGCCATCAACCCCGGTTCTGGATGCCGGGTTTGCGGACAGCAGCACCTGGAGCAGCAATGTCCAGGAATTATCGGCATCCCGATAAAGGACCGCCGAAACCTCGTTCGGACACGAGGGTTGTGTTACGCCTGCCTTGGAGGACATCGGTACAACGACTGTCCCCAAGCGAGGCCATGCGATGCGTGCGGCGGACCGCATCATCGATTACTGTGCACCCGTTATGGTGAGGGGTCAGCACCGGCTCGGGAGAGGAGATCTCCCACGGGTGGCGGATTGGGTCCTGGGACAACTCCGCCTCTGGAAAGACGGAGTCCGCCACGACCGCCACACCACACCGCACCATACACCCCGGCTCAGGTAAGTTGGGGACCGCCGGAACGGAGTCAGGTTCTGGCTACAACCGGGCACTCGGCGCGACCAGCACCAGGAGTTGGTGCCACCAGGGGCCACTGGGCACAGGGAGCCCCACCTCCGGACCCAACACCCGGATACTCGTACGCGTATCCTCCGCCGCCGTTACCGGAACAACGACGACCTGAGAACCGTCAACAGTTCTCACCGGTACTGCACGAGTACCCGAGGTTGGAATACCACCCACCCTATCACCGGTATGGTAGGGCAGCTGGATACGCACCACCCCGGATGGTGGCCTGCACGCGTCCGACTTACTGGCCGAGTCATCATGGTTCGACAGGGTCGGCTGCTGGCTCTGACGCGTGACTAGCCTGTGGTCGGGCTACGTCGGAACCGAGGACGGTTCTTTTGCCCATCGCGCAGGTACGCGTTTGGGGACCTAGGGGGGACTTCGTCCGGATACGAGCCCTCCTGGACACTGGGGCACAGGGCTGCTTAATTACTACGAGGGTAGCGAGGCGCCTACGTCTGGAGTGCGCGCCTCCCTCAGCTCCGATTCGGGGAGTCGGAGATACAGAAGTGGGGGGTCTGTCCGGTCAGACCCATATTCTCTTCTCTCCTGTGCATTCCGCTTCGATACAGATTGCGGCAGTCGCGACCGTACTCGACAATCTGCTGGGTTGGCATCCACCGACAGACATTCCGCGGGACGCAATGTCTGACACATCAGGTCTCATGCTGGCAGATCCTCATTTCAAGGAGCCGGCTCCGGTGGACCTCATATTGGGAGCGGATGTACTGGGCTGGATCCTTTTAGGGCCTCAGCGGATTCTGGGCCGCTCTTCGTTGGTAGCTATACCTACCATCTTTGGACACGTTTTAATGGGACCGGTTTTCGACCAGGAGACGCGGGATGTCTCACCTGTCGTCGCTACTACCTCCATCGCTAGGACGATGCAAAAATTCTGGGAACTGGAAGAGCCTCCCATGGTCTCCCGTCTGGATCCGGAGCATGTGGAGTGCGAAACCTTTTATAAGGATCACACACGTCGGATGGCGTCGGGTAGGATCGAAACTCGACTGCCCTTCATCGACTGTCCCCCTCTCTTGGGAAAATCGAGGGCGTTGGCAGAGAAACGACTCTTGTCCACGGAGCGTCGTATGTCTCGCGATCCGGTACTTCGGGAAAAGTATATCGAGTTCATGCGAGAATACGAGGCCTTGGGACATATGTCGCGGGCGACTGTCGACTGGACAACGACAGATCATTTTTTCTTGCCTCACCACGCGGTGTTGAAGGCCTCATCTGGAAAACTGCGGACAGTTTTCGACGGATCGGCACCGTCGTCGACTGGAGTTTCATTGAACCAATGTCTCCATTCTGGTCCGAAGTTACATCGGGACATTGTCGACATCATTTTAAATTTCCGAAGACACCAGGTGGTGATCGGTGCGGACATCCGGATGATGTTCCGCCAAACAGTAATACATCCTGCGGACAGGAGGTTTCAATTAATAATCTGGAGGGAACATACGGAGGATCCCATCACCGTCTACGAGCTCAACACCAACACGTACGGCCTGAAGTCGAGTCCCTTCATTGCCATCCGTTCCCTGCTGGAACTGGCGGAGCAGGAACGGGCTCGCTTTCCCCGGGCAGCCGCTGTACTGACACGTGACGTGTTCGTAGATGATATCTGCACAGGGGCAGCCTCTCTGGAGGAGGCGCTCATCATCAGGAATGAGCTGATCGGACTCCTCGCGGCTGGTGGTTATGAGTTGAGAAAATGGTTATCCAACGAGCCACTGCTTCTGGTTGGGATTCCGGAAGATCACCAACAGAATCCTCAGCTATTCGAAGACGCAGGGGACCCGAACTCTATCGCCGTCTTGGGAATTAAATATCAGCCGGTTCAAGATATTTTCACATTCCAACTGGGCCTGGAAACGTCAAGAGTTTGGTCGAAAAGGACGGTCCTTTCCACCATCGCTCGAATGTTTGATCCAAGTGGATGGATCAGCCCGTGCATTTTTTTGGCAAAGTGTTTATTACAAACGCTGTGGACACTCGGGGTCTCGTGGGATGAGCCACTAGTAGGGCCTCCCCTCGACACTTGGCTCGCTTTGATATCTACGATCGAGGCGATCAGTCAGGTTGCGTTACCGCGGCGGATCTTGCCGCGGGGCAAATACAGGGCAAGCCTACATGGCTTCTGTGATGCGTCAGAACGAGGGTATGCCGCAGTAGTGTATCTGCGAACGGTGGATTCGAAGGGTCGAGTCACCATCTCCTTGCTTCTGGCTAAAAGCAAGGTGGCACCCCTCAAAACTCGGCTGACAGTCCCGAAGCTGGAACTTTGTGGGGCGCATCTACTGGCCAAACTGTTGTGCCACGTACACAAAGAACTGTCGTTTACGGTGGACATCCGGACTGTCTACGCCTGGTCCGACAGTCAGGTAGCTCTGGCATGGCTACGCGCGGCACCTCACGTACTGGAAACATTTGTGGCCAATCGGGTATCTCAGGTACAGAACTCGGGTATCGAAATTTGTTGGAGGCACGTTCCCGGCACCTGGAATCCTGCCGATTGTGCCTCTCGGGGCTGCACCGCGCCGGAATTGGTGCAGCATGCCCTCTGGTGGGGTCCAGAGTGGTTAAAGGAGGGTGAGTCATCATGGCCGGTCACCATGATCGATGGCTCTCTAGGGCTGCTCCCTGGAATAAAAGTTTTGGCGACAACAAACGAATTAAAGCCAGATCCAAATTGGTTGACGGCTCGATACAGCAAACTGGATAAGCTGCTAGGTGTAACTTGCTGGATCCGGAGATTTATACATAACTGCCGCCATCCAGACAAGAGGCAGTTATCACCCGTGGCGGGTGCTGAGGAACGCAGGAGTTCACTATTGGCCCTGATACGGCTGGTTCAAGCTGACCGGTTCGAGGACGAACTGAAGATTTTGCGCGTCGGTCGCGCAAAGCTCAAGGGAGCGATCTCCCGGCTCAACCCATTTCTGAATACGGATGGACTGTTACGCGTTGGAGGTCGCCTCAAAAATGCCGACCTGCCCTTCGGTAGCCGTCATCCTCTGTTACTACCCAAAGGAGGACCCTTGGTAGAGCTAGTGGTCTCGGATAGACACCTGAAAAACGCTCACGCGGGTTGTAATGCGTTACTGGCGATACTGCAACGGGAATTTTGGATTTTGTCCTCCCGGAGAGTGGTTCGCAGCATTCTATTTAAGTGTGGCTTGTTATCGGGTGAAGGCCTCCACTATGCAGCCGCAGATGGGGGATCTCCCTTCTGACCGGGTTTGTCAGACTACTAGGCCGTTCGACGGGGTCGGTACGGATTTTGCTGGACCTTTTTTGGTTAAAACCACAGCCTATCGTAACACTAGGGTCACGAAGACGTACTTGTGTGTTTTTGTCTGTCTGGCTACTAAGGCCGTCCACCTGGAAGTGGTTTCGGCTCTCTCTACGGAAGCCTTTGTCGCCGCGCTGGATCGCTTTGTTTCGCGACGAGGTTTACCTTCTCTCATTCGGTCCGACAATGGTACCAACTACAGGGGCACTGCCAACTACTTGAAAGATGTGAACGATTTTCTGGATAAAAATTGTAATAGCATAAGCCAAGCTCTCGCACAGCGGGGAATCACATGGCGATTTAGTGTGCCAGCCTGTCCCCACTGGGGCGGGATATTTGAAGCCGCGGTAAAATCGGCAAAAACCCACTTGCGCCGGGTAGTCGGGGAAACTACCCTCACTTATGAGGAACTTACAACTGTTTTTTGTAAGGTTGAGGCGGTGCTCAACTCGCGTCCGCTTTGTCCACTCTCCTCTGACGCAAATGACATGGAAGTCCTGACCCCTGGTCATTTTTTGGTCGGTCAGCCACTCACTGCCCTGCCTGAGTATCCTTGGAAGGATGAACGCAGACACCGGATGTCTCGTTTTCAAATGATACAACAAATGAGTCAGGACTTGTGGCGTCGTTGGTCACTGGAGTATCTGCATTTGTTGCAGCAGCGTGTAAAGTGGAAAGACCGGACGTCGCCCCCTTCGGAGGGGGATCTGGTTTTATTAAAGGAGGCTAATTTGCCATCGTTATTTTGGAGGCGAGGTCGCATTTTAAAGTTAATTTGGGGCGCGGACGGGACTCCGCGCGTGGCGCAAGTGTTGGTTGATGGATCGGTGCTAAATCGCGCAGTCGCGACCTTAGCTCGATTACCGGTTGACTAGTTTAAGATTTCAGGCTAGAAAGCGGTACGTCTGCTTTGGGTGGCGGGATGTTGCAAATAAACAGGCATTTATTTTGTTGGAAGTAAAACTTTGATTTGTATTATGGACGGATCGATTCGGGAATCGATTATCGATCTTCAATTTGTTTAGTGGCATAATGGCCCCATCACTAGTTGTCTTTTTTTTCTACCTACTTGTTTCGGGAAAACATTTATGGCGGGTTGATATTGTATCGTGTGTGAATAATTAAATAGATTTGAAGTAGTAATAAGGGCATTTGGAGCCGCGTTATTCCAATTAAGTGTACTGTGCTATCTGGGTTTTGTGTGTGTGTAACGAATCGCATCGGGAGCGAAATTCGACATTCCATAGTCGAATGTTGGCGTCTTCGCTGCTGGAGAAAACAGGTATTTCCTCGGGGGAAAGTGCACTTCGGGATAGGTTGGGTGTGATTAGGGAGCTCAGGAGGGACCCGGCCTTGGATTCAGGCCCATACGGACATTTGGAGCCCGTAGAACCGGACGGGGATAGCATAGACTGTAAGTGAATTTTTAGTTATAACCTAATTTTAAGTGGTAGCAGATGTAATAGTAATTACTGCACAAGCTTGAGTAGTAATACGAATCAATATGTATATAAATAATTTTAAGAGAGTTTGTTGATTTCCTCAGGCAGAATTTTCAGCATCACCATTTTTTTTTTGGGAGCGGCGAGAAACTTATAATTTTTATTCCCAAGCCGTGTATTCCCTATTCGAATCTCCAAGGAGTTCGGATCAGCACGGAAGCGAAACAACCCGAGGGCGCCTCTAAAGGCTAGGACCTCGGCTCAAGCTGACCAGGTCGTGGGGGTGAGGATAAACACCCAGGTACAAGCCCATAACCTTGTTCTACGAGTACGGTGCCAATGCGAGAGTGTATGTGTAGTGTATCATGTGAATATGTAGTAGCATTTTGAGGATTGAGGATCGGGCGGAGAGTATATACATCGGTTCGAGCGCTTTGTTAAGCCATCCAAGATGTCGCGTCGCTTATACGTGTACAATTTAATTAATACACAACAGATAATAATGAACGATGGAAAATACCAGAGATTGCGAACAGTTTCCTGGTTACCTATATAATAATATATACTATTATATATTACGTACGGCTATGACCTTGTCATTAGTTAGAAGGCTGGGGTACTATTCTTGAATCGGTGATAGATAAGTTCTTACAGTATTTCAATATTCTGTCGCGAACGAAGAAATTTGGTGAATCATTACTTCGTCGCACCACCAAAAAAATGGGATTCGTTCCCAGCACACGTATTACAACATGGGGACCTTTGAAAGAGGTGTGGATAAGCAACTTGCGGGGCGGCAAGGTGAGGACGGCTTCACTTCATCAGCTCATTATGTCGCCACTGCTGGGGCACGAGCCTTGTCTATTGATGGACAAGGAGATAACGGGCCATAAACCACAACGCGAGCCCAGTGCGGATTGGTGCGTTAACAATAACGACTGCTAATGCAGCCGGGACCAACGGCTTTACGTGCCTTCCGAAGCAAAGAGGAGTTCAAGATGATAAATTTTTAGTCACCCAGCCGATGACTGGCCTTTGCTAAAATTGCTTAAACTCAGCAATCTCAGACTGGGCGCGTTGACCACTGCGCCATCGAGCTCCTCTGAGGACGGCTAACGAGGCCCAATCCTGCACCACTAGCTGTGGAGCATTTGGACTCCATTTCTTAGACGCACCTCCAAAAGATGGAATAGTCTACCAGCACACGTTCTCCCTACTTCCTACAACATGGGGTCCTTTAAACGTGGCGTGGAGAAGCAACTTGCGGGTCGGCAAGGTGAGGACGGTTAGTAGTGAGCCATAAACCTGCTCCACTAGCTGTGAAGCATCTGGACTCCGTTTCTGCTTAACATCAGATAGACCGGAGTCGTTTGCATTTTTTGATAAAAAAATCATCATCAACATCAGCTCATTTTACGTCCCCACTGCTGGGGTAGGAGCCTTCCATAAAGATGGATGGGAAGAAAGAGTCATAAACCACCACGCGTTCCCAGTGTGGTGTTTTGTTTGTTAACGACTGCTAATGCAGCCGGGACCAACGGCTTTCCATGCTAAATGAGATGATAAACTGTTGATCACCCACCCATCCGATGACAGGTATTTGCGAAAGTTGCTTAACCTTAACAATCGCAGACGGCTGCGAACACTCGTAATCGATATCATAGTGTGAGAATAACACTCAGCTGATCATAACAGGTAGATAAGGAAGGATATAATAATAATAGAGAGAGATACATTGTTTATTTTGTTGATATCACATTCATACTTGTACATAAGAGCATTAATAAGTTTATTAAATTAGAAAAAAAAAAGTTTGATAATTTTTTTGTAAAGTTGATAAAACTTTTTTTTGGACACACTGTTTTTGGAGACCGTCGTCCGTCGGCCTCAGACGGTGTTTGACAGTGTTTCACAGCCACCGCCGCCGGCGAGAAACTCGACTCGCCGTGTTTAAAACACCGTCAGAAGGTTTCTAGAGGGAACGGCATACGGCACTAATGCGTGTGTGTCCCCGTTCCCTACTAGATTTACCGAGGTTCGGATCGGGGGCCCGACCGCCTAACGGATCGCTTTGGCTACGTGTATAGTTTATGACGTCATCTTGTCATTTCGTACCCCCTATGAAATCAATATCGAAAGCTATAGGCTATAGCTTTCGATATATGCCTATACGTATTAGCTAGATGACAAGATGACGTCATAAACTATACACGTAGCCAAAGCGATCGGTTAGGCGGTCGGGGGGCTGAGCGGGAGCGGAACAACCCGAGGGCACACAATCAGGAGACTGCAGACAGGGCTTGCAACCGGTACCGAAAATACAGGTATCATATCGGTAAATACCTGTATTTTCCATTTCTGGATAGCGATTCTTCAATGAGTACCGGTATTGTACCTCAAAAAACCGGTACCTACTACCTCCGACATTGCCAGTCTGTTTATACGTAGCACTGCGGCCACGCTAAATGAACATAAACAAGCAAATCCAAGCGCCACTTATCTCTACTAATAATCACTAATAACTTTGGTTATCCGGTACCGGTATTAGTACCTATATTATGGTGTACCGGTATACCGGTACAATACTAGGTACTTACCGGTATTCATCGGTTAACCTGTATTATTAATACCGGTATCAAATCATTACCGGTACTTTACTAGAGTCAAAGATACCGGTTATTGAAAATACCGATATTCCAAGCCCTGACTGTAGAGGGTAAACTTCAGGCACTGTCGAGCTGTACCCAGGCCGCTTCAGGCTAGTATACCGATGACTCTTCATCGCCCCGAAGATCAAAATTATCATCGTGACCTGGATTGCCTACTTGCGGCACAGGACTCACTTACTTAAGTCAGCCGACATAGGCAGCATCACTACAGTACAGACTGAGTGCCGACTTCACAACGGCGCCAGCGGCGGCGTGCGCTCTAAAATTGAGTATGCCAACTAATCCTATGAACCCCTTATAAGGCTATAGGCAACCCAAGGGGGTGTTTAGTCAGTAGGAGTTTGACATAGTATATCTCAACCGCTTGAGTTATTCATGCAATGCAGAATTCACCTTCTCCCACCGCCGGGTGAGTCTAAAGGTGGGTTTGCCCTTCTAAGGGCACAAAATATATACCCTCTCACGGAATCACTGAACATCTCGAACCAGTCCGAGCGCTGTTGTTGCGGGGCTCCGTGTCCATGACAGGTTGTCTATGTGTGCGTTGCTCGAGCGCGTTTGTATGAAGCTTACCCCTCCCCTTATTTTGTGCTGATAGGAACTACTACATACTGGAGGAGACCCTAATGACGCAGACTAAAATCGATTCACTTACGTTTTAAAATAAATCATTGTAGTTACAGCATAATATTTTCCGTAAGCTTCATATAAATAACAAACGCTATTTTCCGCATTAAATGAAGCGATATGGCCGATATGTTATATATTTATATTGGTTATTAATATTTGGTAATGAATTATTCTTATTTTACTATTCTCTAAATCAGTTGTGAAAATCAATCATAATTTAAGTGAATAGTCGTTAAATGCAAACTTCGAAAATACGCTTGCCATATGCGGGTTGGTGATCGATCACAAACCCGGGCTATGCTTTCATAAATCTGAAGCACACTTTGCCTGACCCAGGAATGCACCCAGGACCTTCGGACATCTCACCGAGGCAACAATACATCATCGTCATCACCAGCTATTTTATGTCCCTTCTGCTGGGGCAACAACTGTTAATGCAACCGGGACCAACGGCTTTACGTGCTTTCCTAAACGACTAAACAATAAAGGTCTTCATTAACAAAACTCACCTGACGACAATTATCCGTTTGTTGTAAATAATAAGGTCCAATTTGCTTGTCATCATTCTTCCTCCTTATAGGTCCACGAGTCAAGAGTACAGTCTTGACTTTCTTCTCTTTCTTAACATCCTCGATGTTCAACTTTTTGAAGGAGTCTATGACGTCATCGTCGCGTTCTTTCTCATCGTCGGAGTCGGGCACATACTTTTCCGAGTAGCCGCTGTCTTCTGAAGAGTGGGACTCTGATCTGTCAGCTCTGACGTCATCTTTCACTTGTTTGAAGGAGAAGTTTAATAGCTCATCCTCGCCTTCGTGATCACTAACCTCTTTCTTAATGTCTAACTTTTTAATTTTCTCGAGGATGTTCTCGACGGTCTGCGCGGAGGTCTGTTTCGGATCGAATGTGTCCTCCTTGGGCCGTTCCTTCTTCTTGTCCTTCTTGAAGAAGACTTTGAGCAGTTTTTTTAATGATTTCCGGTCCGACTCGGCCATCGCTACCTGTGGTTTGGCGTTCGACACTTTTGCACTTCCCATATTTACTTATCAGGATTTGGCTTTCGGCATTCTGTAACAACAAAAGATTCATATTAATTAAAAAAAAATCACGCATCATTATTAGCATTATAATCAGTCCATCAGTCAGGAAAGTGAAGAATCATGTCTGCGGTTTTGTTTTATTTTCTAAAATTTGTGTTATGTCGAATATTAATGTGAAATATTGGTGGATTATTAACCGTTAAGTGTTCGTGAGTGTGCATAAGTGTTGGTAAATGAAACAAAACAGTGCAACGTCACTTTTCAAATTCTCTCAAGAAGTCTGCATGAGGACTTAGTAAAACCCCACATCTTTACTGAGATACCGAGGGGTTGGGGGGTATATCATTTCTCACTTCATTTCTATTATCATTCATCATCATCATATTGTATATTTATGTATTACTTGTAAGAAAAAATACTTAGACACTGGCTAAATGTGCTAATCGCACGAAGCCATCAACTAAAAGAAAGAAAAGAATCAGTCCACCGCTGGAAAAAAGATTTTTTAAGTGCACGCCATTGAGCAGGATGAGCCGAAACCGCTGGATTAGATTAGATGAAATTTGGACTGTAGGTTAATTGAGTGACGTAACCAGCCACTAAGAAAGGATTTTACCGAAATCATACCCTAAGGGGGTCAAATAGGGGGTTGTTAAGACACAGAAGCTCCTGACGTCTTCAAGCAGCGGGTGCCGACACACAAGATTATTGCTGTTAAATATTAGTAGGCGCTTACTAAGACGGGTGGCAAACGGTTACCCTCAATATGTTGGAGGGTGTGTTTTTTTTTTGACGTCACCGTTGGCGACATTAACAAACGGACTTTTCTTTGATTCGAATCTTGGACTCACACTAGGCAGCAACCGCTATTTGTAAAATTTGTAAAATTGTAATTCGTATTAAATAATTGTATTGGAACCAAGTCGTTTCAATCAACTTCGCATCACAAACATAATTTGGACCTTCGATCCGGGATCTTCAAGAAGAACTAGAATAGCGGTAAGACGTGCCAGCCAAGATAACCCAAAACCTCCCGCTTCACTTGTGTTAATATCGTATTTCGTATCAATTCCAGTGTCATCCTTTTCGCGCAGCTCCAGACTAGGGTCAGTGCTGACTATCTGTGGATTCGCAAAACGTGAGTACCCCAGCCTTTTACTTACCACCCCAAAATGATTGACCCCAGTGCTGCTAATCTAGTGATTCCCAGTAGATCTCCAAGTAAATCTCCCGCAAAAATAAGTGGCGATCAGTGTAGTATCCTTAATCGTAAAAGGGGAGTTATTAAAGGCCGATTAACTAAGCTGCAAAAATATGTTGAATCATTTATCCAACAACCGTCCTCAAATTTAGAAAACGAATTTAAATTGCGCATTAACGGGGCGGCTAGCCTATTATCTGAATTTAACGACTTACAGTCGAAAATAGAAGAGTGTAGTGATAATATTGATGAGCAATTGGATTATAGGGAAGATTTCGAGTCAAATTACTACAGTGTCATCGCTAAAGCGCAGGGTATTCTATCTGATGGCAAGATTACTGAAAGCTCTAACACATCTCCCTTACAGCTAGTAAAATTACCCACCATTTCGTTGCCAAGCTTTGATGGTTCCTACGAGAACTGGTTAGAGTTTCGAGACACTTTTCTGTCCCTGGTTCATAATTCCACACAAATAAGCTCAATACAGAAATTCCATTATCTTAAGTCTTCGTTAAAGGGTAGTGCGGAATTAGTTATCGATTCACTTGAATTTTCGGCTTCAAACTATAACGTTGCATGGGAGTTACTCATTAATAGGTATGACAATTGTAGACTATTGGTGCATAACCACGTAAAAGCTTTGTTTTCCATTCAACCTTTGACCAAAGAATCGCCTATTTTATTACGAAAGCTCATTGATATTATTTTGAAAAATTTACGCGCTTTAAAAATTCTCGGTGAGCCAACTGAACACTGGGATACGCTTGTTATATACATGACTGTTTCAAAATTAGATTTTACTACCGAAAGAGCATGGGAACAGCACAAAAGCATTATTTTAACTTCGAGTAAAAGCGGTGATTTAAAGTCAGTGTTGAAGGTAGGCGACTTGCTCGATTTTATCGGACGTAGGGCGGACATGCTAGAAACACTAATGGTCACTCATAGTAAAAGCACACACGACATTACAAAGCGAAACGCTAACTCGTCACAAGTAAACACCAACACGAGGGTACACTGTAACGTTTCTTCGTCAAACTCCAATAAAGCGCTTCAGAACAAGAACGTACATCAGAAGCTTTGCCCTATGTGTAACTTGAATCATCCAATATATTCATGCTATAAATTCTTGGATTTGTCTATTAATGACAAACATAACTTCATCACGCACAACAAGTTATGTATTAATTGCATGCGCGCTGGACACGCAGCCACTGACTGTCGTTTCGGGCCTTGCAAAAAATGTTCGAAAAAACACAATACGCTATTACATCGCGACGAGTCTAATGTAAGCACACAAAACAACGCTTTAGCGTTGTTCACATTAGGCAGAAATTCGCAGTCGCCGGCACACATCGATATGCATGCACCCAACGCATCTTGCGACACATTCAACACACACATTCCCGTCATTGAACCGGTTTTGTTGTCGACCGCATTGATTGAGGTCGGCGACGCTCATAATAACTATCACATAGCACGCGCACTCCTAGACAATGGGAGTCAGCGATGTTTTATAACAAAATCTTTATGCGATAAACTTCACACGCCACTTGTACAGTCCACTCATAAAGTTAAAGGTGTAGGTAATTTAGTTACACAATGCACGCAGAGCTGTGACGTCACAATTAGGTCGTTATCTAGGTCCTACACTGCGCATATTCGGTGTTTAGTGCTACCAAAAATCACGTCAAATATGCCATCTAATTTTACACATAAGGCCAGCTTCCAACTTCCTTGTCACATTCAGTTAGCCGACCCACAGTACTTAGAATCACGCCCTGTAGATATTTTGATAGGTGCCGATCACTTCTGGGATCTTCTCGCTGAAGGCAGAATCCGTTTGTCAAATGGCCCATTCTTACAAAACACGAAATTAGGTTGGATAATGTCGGGCCCTATTTATACAAATACTAGTCGAGATTCCCAAGTTTTATGTAATTTTACAGAATCTATAGAATCACAGCTTCAAAAATTCTGGGAACTTGAGGAAGTATCTGGGCTACCAGATATGCACAGTAACGAGGAAAAGGCTTGTGAGGAACATTTTATTAAAACTACAACTCGTACCTCAGAAGGTAGGTTTTGTGTGCGCGTACCTTTAAAGTCAAGCCTTGACGAGTTAGGTGAATCATACTCTCAGGCCATACGCAGATTTAACGCGCTTGAAAATCGGTTAAGCAAGGCACCTATCTACAAAAAATTATACACAGATTTTATCAAAGAATATGTCAATTTGGGTCATATGTCTCCGGTTAATACAGTGGGTACACCACATTATTTTATGCCGCATCATGGTGTTTTTCGCGAGCATAGTACTACTACTAAGCTGCGAGTTGTATTCGATGCGAGTGCAAGTACTACCACCGGCAAGTCCCTTAACGACTTACAATTAGTAGGCGCAGCTATACAAGGTGACCTTTTGTCAATTCTCTTACGCTTCAGACAACACCGGTGGGTCGCTTGCGCAGACATCGAAAAAATGTATAGGCAGGTATTAGTAGCGAGTGACCAGCGAAACCTACAATTTATACTGTGGCGAAACAACCCTTCTGATACATTGCAAGTATATCAACTTAACACGGTTACATATGGAACCGCGTCAGCTCCATTTCTTAGTGTCAGATGTTTAAAGCAGCTAGCGAATGAGTGTTCAGATCAAGAAGTTAGTCGAACTATAAATAATGATTTTTATGTGGATGATTTGATCACGGGTTGCGATGATAAGGATAGGTTGTTACGCATCTGTAATGAAACAGCTAAGATACTTATGTCAGGTTGTTTTACACTGAGAAAGTGGATATTCAATTTTGACAGAGAAAACGTTATAACTCAGTCTAAAGCTTCTAAAGAATTATTTCTCGATGAAAACACGCACCAAAAGACGTTAGGACTAGGCTGGTTTAATCAATCTGATACACTACATTTTGAGACCGAATTCAAGAAGGATTATGAACATTTAACTAAACGCGTTATTCTGTCAAAGGTTTCAAAAATATTTGACCCTTTAGGGTTACTTAGTCCTTTTATCATGACTGCAAAGGTTATGTTACAGAGACTGTGGTTACTGAAGATTAGCTGGGACGATCCACTACCCGATGATGTCACACGCACTTGGGAGCGGTTCGTTAAAAACATTCCATTGCTAAGCAATATACGAGTACCCCGTCATGTAATGGGCAATAATGCTGCACGTGTCGAACTGCACATCTTTACAGACGCGTCACAGGTAGCATACGGTGCCTGTGCTTATGTTCGTACCATCATCTGTGAGGACTCAGTAACTGTCAGGTTATTATGCTCTAAGGGGAGGGTGGCCCCCATAAAACCAATTAGTATACCACGTCTAGAATTGTGCGGTGCTTTGTTAGGCGCTAGGCTTTTCACTACTATCAAACAATCTCTTTTATTGCAATTTAATAGCGTTACTTTCTGGACGGATTCCACTATTGTGATTGGTTGGTTACGCATGAATCCGAACCTCTTAAAAACTTTTGTACAGAGTAGAACCGCTGAGATACTCGAGTTGACGCGCGACCTTCCATGGCAACACATAGCTGGAAAGCAAAATCCAGCAGACCTGGTATCCCGCGGAGCTAATCTAGACGTTCTTCATGATAGTAGGCTGTGGTGGGACGGCCCATCCTTTTTATCGGACACATTTTTTGAAATAACTGATCATCTACAATATTGTTCACAAGATCTTCCGGAAACTAAATTACACGTAACACACACTAATTGTGTATCAGATGAAAAATGCAATTGGTTTCCTTTTCACAGATTTTCTCAGTTTCACCGAATGAGCCGTGCCTGTGCTTATATGTTAAGATTTATACATAACACACGCTACGCACACAATAAGCTAACGGGCCCGTTGAGTGTCGATGAGTTGAGTGAATCAATAAATCTGTTAGTTAAACTATCACAATATGAATCGTTTCCCGATGTCTATAGTAGTTTGTTTAAAAGTGAAAAGTTAAAAAAATCACACAATTTAATTAAATTAAACCCGTTCCTCGACGAAAACAGGCTCATTAGAGTTGGCGGGAGACTTAGTAATTCACTCGAATTTTCCTATGGTAAAAAACATCCGATTTTAACATCAAACAAACATCACTTTACAGTTTTACTGTTCCGCACCGAGCACCAGCGGCTACTGCACGCCGCGCCACAGGCCCTATTGTATGCGCTCCGGGAGACGTGGTGGCCGATAGGTGGGAGAAACATTGCAAAAAAAACTGTTTACGAATGCGCTCGGTGTTCGCGTCTGCGCGCAAAACCTGTCGCGCCTATTATGGGGAATCTTCCTATGCAACGTTTGATTCCGGGTTTTGCTTTCATGCACTCTGGAGTGGACTACATGGGTCCTGTAAATGTTTTGAACCGCAAGGGCAGAGGTGCTCGAACTGTTAAAGCTTATGTTTGCATTTTTATATGTTTTTCAACACGCGCAGTCAGTTTGGAGCTAGTAGGTGATTTGTCGTCAGATGCGTACCTATTAGCGCTGAAGCGGTTTATTTCGCGCCGGGGTAAGCCGGCTATTATTTATTCCGATAACGGAAAGAATTTTGTGGGGCTCATGAAAGAGTTTGCAAAGTTGCTGTCAAATTGTTCATCACATATTTTACATTACGCTACAACTCAAAATATAAAATTTAAGTTTATCCCTCCTTATTCGCCTCATTTTGGTGGTTTGTGGGAAGCTGGGGTAAAGTCATGCAAATACCATTTGCGACGGGTCGTAGGGAATTCTAATTTAACGTACGAGGAGTTCAATACGGTATTAGCACAAGTCGAAGCCGTCTTGAACTCCCGTCCCCTTAGTCCTATGTCTACAGATCCTCACGACTACCAGCCCCTTAGCCCCGCTCACTTCTTAGTTGGCCGTCCGCTGACCGCTCCGCCGTGCACAGACTTCAATGACGTCGCGACACATCGCCTTACACGGTACCAGCGAGTGGAGCAGATCCGCCAGCACTTCTGGACTCGCTGGTCAAAGGAATATATCTCCGAGATGCAGACAAGACACAAGTGGACATCTAGCCAAGCTGATTTGAAACCCGACACTTTGGTTTTGATCAAGGATGATCATCTACCACCTTTGAACTGGCGCTTGGGGCGGATTGTAACGACTTTTCCGGGCAGAGATGGAATATCCAGGGTGGCTGACATCAGGACCGAAGCGGGTGTTATACGGCGAACATTTTCAAAGATTTGTCCACTGTGGGGAGAAGATGATTTATAGGCATCGCATACCTATTTTGAAAGTCTCTTCTTTCAAGGCCGGGGGCATGTTAAGACACAGAAGCTCCTGACGTCTTCAAGCAGCGGGTGCCGACACACAAGATTATTGCTGTTAAATATTAGTAGGCGCTTACTAAGACGGGTGGCAAACGGTTACCCTCAATATGTTGGAGGGTGTGTTTTTTTTTTGACGTCACCGTTGGCGACATTAACAAACGGACTTTTCTTTGATTCGAATCTTGGACTCACACTAGGCAGCAACCGCTATTTGTAAAATTTGTAAAATTGTAATTCGTATTAAATAATTGTATTGGAACCAAGTCGTTTCAATCAACTTCGCATCACAAACAGGGGTTTAAAGTTTGTGTGAAAGTCCGTCAGTTTTGGATTAAAATACATGAAAATGGTATTTGGATTTTTGAAAAGAAATAAAGAATGACATGTCTCAGGAATTTTGTTTATTTTCCTATAAAGGAGTAAAAAAGGGATAAGTTTTTTTTGGGGAAATTGTTATTTTTAAAGTATTATCTTTAAAAATTAATAATGTAATCGACCTATGTATATATTTTTCAATAAAAATAAAGAATGACGTGTGTTTCTCTCTCGGAATCTCTCTAGGATCTCCAAAACAAGTTTTATTTGTCATGTCTATAATAGATTGGTATTGCAAGAAATAACTATTCGCGCAGACGTAACTGCGTAATTGCGCAAGCGCAGATTTTAGCAGTTGCCGCAAGCTGTGTAGGCGGGTATCAAACAGCGTGTGACGTCATCATTACAGAGAGAAGATCATAAATATATCACTACATTAGTGACAAATCGACAATTAAGATAATCAAAACAGTATACGCTCGGGTTGAAATATTAAATGCGCGTAACCGTGATTCAATACCCGTATCTCCGTTACTACTGACGTGAACCCACGCCTGACACGAGCGTATTAGCTTTCTTCGTAGGTTAATAGGACCTCTGACTGCTGGACAAAGGCCTTCCCCAAGGATTTCCACAAGGACCAGTTTTGTGCTGCTCGCATCCAGCGGCTTCCTGCGACCTTCACCAGATCGTCGGTCCACCTTGTTGGAGGTCTGCCCACACTGCGCTTTCCGCAGTCGCCACCCAAGGACAGGATTTGGGTCAGGTGCTCTTCCAATTGAGCTATCGGACCCGGTAAGTCAGAAGGGTGCAGGTTCGTGGAAATTTTTCAACATTTGTGTTTTCGAAATAGACCGCTAAAAATAGTACTAAAGTCAATGTCTAGGTCGTCTACAGATAAACGTCTCATTCACATTTCCAGGTATAGTTTAGTTAGATCTAATAAATTTGCAAAATTAGACATTGTAGTTTTATTTTGCACAATTTAGTTATCCAAATTAATCTAATAATTTTTAATTTTAATTTCATCACTATATATATATATATATATATATATATATATAAAGATGATTAGATGATTATTTTGTTGTCATGGAAACTGTCAAAGCGATACGAAATCCGCCAGTCAGCTAGTTTTATATATATTTTGAAATTTTCTCGTCTTTTCGTAATGTGGTGTTGGACTTCTTGGCGGGAAAGTGAAGAGTCATGTCTGCGGTTTTGTTTTATTTTCTAAAATTTGTGTTATATCGAATATTAATGTGAAATAATGGTGGATTATTAACCGTTAAGTGTTCGTGAGCGTGCATGAGTGTTGGCAAATGAACAAAACAGCGCAACGTCACTTTTTAAATTCTCTCAAGAAGTCTGCGTGAGGACTTAGTAAAGCCCCACATCTTTACCGAGATACACGTACTCGAGGGGTCGGGGGGTATATCATTTCTCACTTCCCATTTCTATTATCCATTCATCGACATCGTATACGAAGGAAATATTGTTTATTTATGCATTACTTTTAAGAAAAAATACTTTTTCATTGGCTAAATGCTTGTGCAAAACCATAAAAAAAAAATGTGTTGTTAAACATATTTTTATTTGTATTTGTAATGTCATGTTTTTTAATAATTTTAAATAATGAATTTGTCAGTTATACTATTACTGTGCCTTATTCAATAAGATTTTTAAATATTTGACGCTGTACACACGCCTGCACATCAACTTACCACAAACTGTAAAATTTCCTCAATAGAATTTGAACTTTATTACTCAGATATATAATTGAAAATGTATTAAAGAAATTTGACAGTTTTGGATAGGATGATGTGCAGTCGTCTGTACAATGGAGCAAAAAAAAATGCCCTCACATCCATTACCCGGCCATACGAAAGCTGTTTATCATTCACGATAACCAAAACGCGTCACCAACGAGCTACTGGCCTACGACTACCGTATTTTGTATGGTACTTCCCCAAGCCTCACTGATTATGCTAAATAGGTGATTCGTATGCATCTTACGTTCTTAGTTCTTTAGACATGTAAATAAAACAAGCAAATTTAGCTCTTATCACAATGTGAAAAGAGTACGATGCCAAGAGTAACTAGACATATAGTACACCTGTACACACGTCTACACATCAGACTACCACAAACTGTCAAATGTCCTCAATAGACTTTGAATTTTATGTATATGGCATTTATGGTTGTACATTTATTGAAGACATTTGACAGTTATGGACAGGTTGATGAGCAAGCGTCTTCTGTACATTATAAAGTGCCTAGTATTAACTAGTCAACATTAGTCAATTGATGGTTTGTTTTGGTGATGCAGGCCACAGTCTAGCAGAGTCGCAGACTGACAATAACTTTGTTTTCATTAGGAAAGAAGTGACGCCGGTGGCCGAGTGGCTCTCTTTCGGCTTCTTTCGCTGTAAAAGATAAAGAAGGCCAAAAGCAAATGACGGGTGGGGCAATAGTAATGGCACAATTTAAATGTGCCAGTATTTTTGCAGATCGCCAGATATGACGGCGCCAGACTTCTTTCTTTGGGGCTTTTTGAAATCTCGCGTTAACCGCAACAAGCCACATACTTTCATACCGATTTGGGGCCAGATGTCTTGCGAGCAACTATGCAAAATGCCATAAAACGAGCACGAATGTGCATTAACTCTGGAGGTGGTCATTTGACCGACTTAATTTTTAAAACTTAATGACATCAATTTTACACCTTTAAATAAACTTTTTGTAAAAATAGAGTGCATTTTTTTCATTTTGTACAAAATGGCAACCAATTCTTATTATGACTTTACTTTTGCCCCACCTGTTATTTGCATCTAGCACTTCACTCCGACTTCATTCGCGTGAATTTGGGAATTTTAAACGAATCCCTTATTTAAATAAAATATAGCCTGTGTTACCCTCGTTCTGACGCAGTCGGGCAATTACAAAAAATCTTATACTTAACATTTAGTACGTGACACTATTATGTATTATTCCTGCTGTATATTTGGCAGTGTGCCTGCTTGCCAATCTTGATACTTTCATTAAACTTTTAGAGCAAATGTCGGCCATTTATGTTTTTCCGAGAAATGGTGGGCATTCGAATTGATAATGTTTTTTTTAGATTGGCTATATGTGTTCCTATTTATTTTGAGAAGCTCGACGGTGCAGTGGTTAAACGCGGCCGGTATGCGATTGCTAAGGTTCAGCAACTTACACAAAGGCCGGTCATCGGATGGGTGACCAAACATTTATCATCTTGTGCTCCGCCGTGCTTCGGAAGGCACGTTTTCGCGTTGGTTCCGTCTGCATTAGCAGTCGTCATCATCATCAGCTCATTTTATGTCCTCACTGCTGGAGCACGAGCCTCCCCTCTGGATGGATAGGGAGAACGGGCCAAAAACCACCACGCGGGCCCAGTGCGGTGCGGTGGTTGTTAACGACTTCTAATGTAGCCGGCCCCCCGACCGCCTAAATCTATCGCCATCACTCTCGCTATCGCACTCTATAGTTTATGGCGTAATTTTGTCATTTCGAAAGCGATATGAAAGCAATATGAAAGCAATATCAAAAGCTATAGCCTATAGCTTTCGTTCTTGCTATTACATCGCTTTCGAAATGACAAGATGACGCCATAAACTACAGAGCGCGATAGCGAGATCGATAGCGATAGAGTTAGGCGGTAGGCCCCCGGGACCGACGGCTTTACGTGCTCAGCACTCGCAGACCGGGCGCGTGAACCACTGCGCCATCGAGCTCCTAGCAGTCGTTAACAACCACCAATCAGCACTGGGCCTTCATCGTACCTGATGTTCAGTAATGATAAGGCTGATGGTGAAAGCGCACTTCACCCGAAAAACACAACTACTGAGGAATCAGGCTATCATCTAATCTCTAAATGACGGAACAATGCTACTAACATTAATATATGGCGTTTGTTGTTATATAAAAAAAATATTAAGATCATATTCTCTTTATGTAAACAATATAACTTCGTAGGCTATATATTTCTGAGTTTATTATTGAGTTGAATAGTTTTTAATTGATTATGGTCGATAAAAAAAAGTATTTATACATATATATGCCCTTAATAAACGACCAACCGGTTACATGGGTACTTTACCCAACATATTATAATTATGCAGGCCTGACCGACAACATTGGGTTGCCAAACTAAACTAAGACCTAACTGATATATCCAATAGAGGTTAATTTACTTTGTTTACATGAATAACAACTTTCTGTATCGCATTCTAAATATAGGAATTGCATTGACGTAAATGTGAACGTCCGCCATTTTGAATTATCTGTCAAACGAGAAACGCGTAGGTACGTAGTGTTGTAAGGGATTCGGTGTTTGCATCTTATGCCTGATTTACAAAATTATTTATAGTAAAAAAGGTACAAACGTTACTGGCGCCCCAAAGACCAACCGAACAAAAGAAGGCAACTGTAATTTGAGAACACAACGCTATAGTAGATTTATAAAATTTTATAAATATTTAATTTAGCTTCAGTGCAGCAATTAGCACTTGAAAATAAAAAGTAAAAATTTACTATAGCGTTGTGTTGTCAAATTTGTGGTATTTCATCTGCAAAGATGAATCTGCATAGCCATCGGTTGCAACGACCGTTGGATAGATGACGATGTGCTGCTGTAAAAGCACTCTAAAAACATTAAAAAGCAGTGACAAAATTCAGCGCTTACGTCAGCCTTCCCGGTAGCATAGCGGTCAGTGCAGCCGCCCGGATTGCGGAAGACCCAAATTCGATTCCTGGCTGGGTCGGGTGGGCGTTTAATTTATTCACTGTGTTTTATAAAATTTTATAAATATTTAATTTAGCTTCAGTGCAGCAATTAGCATGTGAAAATAAAAAGTAAATACATAGTACATAGTGTCATGCATGTTGCATGACGTCATACTGTAGGTAAGATCGTAATATAGAACATACGTTTTATTTATAATATATGACAATCTATATATTAATACGTGAAGCAAAAACTTTGTGCCCCTTTTTACGAAAATTGCGCGGACGGAGGAGTATGACATTTTATAGTATATATATAAAAAAAGGAGTGCAGACTGCTAATATTTTTTTTTTATTATGCACAAAAAAAAACATTTTTTTAAAATTTCAAAAATGGAAGAGGTGCGTCTGAAATCTGTCAATGCTAATACAAACTCACATTCTATCTTCTTTGATTTTTCATTGCTTAGAATACAATACAATTCATGCAGCCTTATTAAAATATTGTTTCAAAAATAGAATCAGATGAAACTAAAATTACGGTCGAATTTCGACCACTGGGCGACCACTAGTAATAAATAAATAAATAAATAAATAAATAAATAAATAAATAAATAAAACACCCTTTACGGATCGAATTGCGTTTTCTTTTGCATTAAACAAAACTATTAAATCCCACCCCCAACACCATACTGCCAGACCAAAAAATACTTGAGTGGCTACTCAACTATCTGTGCCGGTCAACGACCTTCGCCAAATACCTATTGTCAATATAAAAAAAACAGCCTCAACACCCAGCAAGACACGTTCAAACTTTTTATTACTGTCTGAAATGAGAGCAAAAAAATTTTGCAGACAGCCATTTTGAGTTACTAACACGAAAAAGATAAATAAAATACGGAGGTTGTAATGTTTTCTGCTATTAGACCATCTATGGCTTCGTTCACCGCAACATTTTTTTCATTTCGGATCGGATCGGCTACAAAGCAAAATGTTCATAAATGCTTTTGGTCTTCTCAAGCAAAAGGTATATCCATCTAGATATATCCAATCTTGACCACATGAAGAGATTGTCCTGGGAGCAAATCGTCCAAGATTTATTTATGTCCATAAGTCAAATAGTCTATAAACTAAAACTGCCTGAATAAAAATCGTTCATGATGCATTATGTTAGCATTAGTTCCTACAGACTAATAAAGAAGGATATTTAATAGATAAATATGTGCATACATCCTTCCTGTTATAATTTAATATAATTGATACATCATGACGACCTCCTTGGTCGAGTGGTTTGTACACCGGTTTTCGTGGTGTCGCCATCTCTGAGGTCCCGGGTTCGATCACCGGTCGTGTCAATTTAGAAATTATTTTTTCTCTAAATTGTCTCGGGTCTGGGTGTTTTCGATGTATAATAAGTATTTTAAGTATGTTTATCCGTTGTCTAGTAACCATTTAACGAGTTTCATAACGAAGCTTCTCTTGGGCTAGATAATTGGTGTGAGTGTGGGAAAGTTTATTTTTTTTAGTTTACTTTTACGTCATGCAACAGAACTCTTTCGTTTGTATTAAAGGTCTGCAAACGAGCATGCAGGCCGGCTGATAATCCTGATATTAAGCGTTCACCGCCTCACAAAGACCATCAGCATCAACAGAGGTGTTACCGAACTAAGACAGTGACAGGCAAACAGTGACAGCCGTCGCGCAAACAATTGGCTCCGTTTATTTTGCTTTTAAAAAACATATCTAAGTGTCTTTGCTACAATAATAGTGTTTAAAAACCATTTGCAACAATAAATAAACCTAAACAAATGATATAAAACGTGAAGTCAAAGTGCAAAGTAAGAAAATACAGTGAAATTAAAAGTGACTACAACACAAACAAAAACTAACTTCCAACTTAACAACGTATAAATAAAAACAAGTGAAGTACATGGGATTATCAATCTGTGAATTTCATAAGTGCGCTATTATCAATACGAACAATTGTAGAACAATTACAAAATAATAACCTAAAAGTAAAAACTACACAAATTAGTCTATTCATCTTCCACATTACAAACAGAGCATATACTGCCATCTGTGGTGCACAACGCAAACAAACCACTTTGAGTCAACATACACCTCAGCAAAGCAACATCCCGAGCGCGCTTTAAGCCTCTGCCTGACGCAAACCACTGCTCACTAGAAAATTATACTTAGTAGTTCCTAATCTATCCGCAAGATGGTTTCCTGTGCAGGATGTAACGGAGAGATAACAAGCAGACGATTTCTTACATGTGCGCTTTGTAAACAAGTATATGACCTTGATTGCGCAAATGTAGCTGAGAAGCTCTTTTATAATATAATGTCAACTGAGAGTAAAAGTAACTGGATTTGCCAAACATGTCGGTGCAAAATGCCAAAAACTAATAATTCAAATACACCAGTGCGACAGGCACAATCAAGCCTGGGCACTGAAAATGAAACGAACATTGCAAACATAACTATTAGGAAAAAAACAGCCGTAGTAGAACATAAACAACTGATGCTCGATATGTCAGTTGATGATCAAATCCTAGAAGAACAATCTATATTAGGTGATACTATAAGCTTGCAGGGCTCCCCAAAAAAATGCGAAAAAAAATGCGAAGAAAAAATTTGTCTTGATCAATTTAAAGAGCTACTAAATGAAAACCGAAGAACAATAATATCTGAAATGAAATTAACATTACAGCATGAAATATCCATTGCTATTTCAAAGTTAAAACTAGAAATGACCAACAGCTTAGACACCTTAACTTCCGAGCAAGCTATTGTAAAAAATGATTTAATAGAAATAAACAAAAAAATACATAAAATAGAAATTGAAAATAATATATTGCAAAAAGAATTGAGAGAACTACAAAAAAAAATACCTAACGGCATACAAACAATTCAACAAAATGACACCACTAAGAAAATTGTATTTTATGGTCTCGAAGAACTTTATGGGGAAACTGAATATGATGTCCACAATAGGGTGATACGAATTTTTCAAGAGATTTTACATGTAGACCTAATGGGATATATAGAAGAACTAGTCAGAATTGGGAGACGAGGCTATAGGAGACCACTTGTCATTGAACTTATCAGCAAGAAAATGACTAAACATATATTACAGCACTGTAGATATTTCAAAGATTCCGGTTATTATATTACAGATTTCATGGACGAGCAAGCTTTAAGGAAGCGAAGGGAAATGAGAGAGACTTTATTGGAAGCACGTAAAAAAGGAAGCCACGCTATTATACAGAATAACAAACTATTTGTAAACGGAAAGGAAATAAACAACGAAGTTTCATTTTCAAATCAATCTTACAACCACAAACATCATTCACCAGAACACATACAATCCATGAATGTCTCCAATAGTAGTAATAGCCAGCCAACCCAGAACACGAAACAAAATGATTCGAAGAGTTTATTTCGTGGATAAATTTAAGATCCTTTTTCAAAATACCCAAAGTTTAAAAACAAAAACCCATATTGTCGAACAATATTTATTGGAACAGAATTTTCATGCAGCATGTATAACGGAAACTTGGTTATTAGAAAGACAAAAGAATGTTACTAATATAAGCGGTTACGAGTTCGCGGCGGCCTACTACAGAAGTAAACACAGAGGAGGCGGAGTGGCGATTCTACTACAAAACGGAACGAATTATATCGAACGGAACGATATTGCTAAACTCTCAGTTGAATGTGTAGTAGAATTGTGTGCAATTGAGTTACCAATGTTTAATGTTATTTTAATTAATGTTTATCGAGCGGACCGTGAAATTGAAATATTTTTTGACACTATAAATAAGCTCTTAGAAAAAATAAAACATCAATATCTCAAAAAAAATTTAATCATAGGCGGTGATTTAAATATTGATATGACAAAAGGCTCAAAAGACTGCCATAGGCTGAAGAGCATAATGTTAACTTACAATCTACACCAAATAGTAAACCAACCTACGCGAGTAACAAATCATTCATCAACTCTTATTGATATAATCTTCACAAATAATAAATCTCAAAATAATATAATAGTGCAAGATCAGGGTATTTCCGATCACAAGAGTCTTATATACACAATAAATACTCAAAATCAAAAGCAGTCACAAAGTCAATTTACTTTCAAAAAAAGATTATTTACAAATAAAAACGTTATCGCTTTTAAAGAATCACTATTAGAATTAAATTGGAATAATATAATTACGGATACTAAAAACGTAAATGAAAATTATGAACTTTTTGAACAAACACTTACAACTATGTTAAAAAAATATATTCCGGAAAAAAATATAAAAATAAATAATAACAAAAATACAGCACAAAATAAATGGTTAACAATAGGAATAAAACGATCGTGTAAACATAAAAGAATGTTAAAAATATTATGTAATCAAACAAATAATACCATACTAAACACTCATTACAGACTTTATGACAAACTTTTAAAAAAATGTGTAAAATTATCTAGAAAGCTTTTATATATAGATGAAATGAAAAAATCTGATAATAAGACTAAAAAAATGTGGAATATTATAAAAAACATTACAAAAAACCACCCCAAAAGACAACCAACTAATATCAAATTGAAAACCCACGACACAGTTGTAGAATCACCCGGCAGCGTGGCAAACACCTTTAATGACTATTTTGCATCGGTAGGTGAATCACAGTCGCAACGGCCGCCGCAGTCGGGTGCGAGCGCGCTCGGAGCTCAAAACACATTAAATTCACTGTACTTGCGGCCCGTTACCGAAAAGGAAATAAAATCTATCATACGCAATATAAAAAGAAAACACGCGCACGGAATGGATGGTATACCAACGACCCTTATTAAATCTTGCGTAGACGAACTAACATACCCTCTCACTAAACTAGTGAATATCTCATTTGGTGAAGGCTGTTTTCCAGACCAGCTAAAAGTGGCTAAAATCAAACCCATACTTAAAAAAGGCGGACAATCGACCGACCCTAGTCAATATAGGCCAATATCAATCTTACCTTCCATGTCTAAGATTTTTGAAAAAGCGATGTCAAATAGGATTTACGATTTTCTTGAGAGATTTAAAATAATAGATAGCTCCCAACATGGCTTTAGAAAAAATCATTCGACCACCCTAGCCGTCTATAGATATATACAGGAGATTATGAATTATATCAATGATAAAAAATATGCTGTAGGTCTGCTCCTAGACATGTCCAAGGCATATGACAGAGTTTCACATGATATACTTTTAAATAAAATATACCAATCAGGGATCCGTGGAAATGCATATATGTGGCTAAAATCATTTTTATGTAATCGAAAACAATACACCAACATAGAATATCATGATGAAGAAACACATACAATAAAAAATATTAGCTCAAAATTAAAAACAATAAATAGTTCCATTCCACAAGGGAGTGTCTTAGGATGCGTCTTGTTTTTAATATATATAAACGACCTTCCAAAAATATTAGATAATAAATGCATTTTATTCGCAGACGATGTCTCCGTACTTATTAAAACTCCAGATAGTCTAAACTGTCAAACTCAATTAACAAATACATTACATTCTATTTTGTCATGGCTACATGCCCATAACCTTCAAATAAATATTAAAAAAACAAACATTATGCAATTTAAACCTTATCAAAAACAGCCCCTTAACTTAAACATAGAAATTGAAAAAGAAAAAATTTGTGTTGCTAAAGAATTTACATTATTAGGAATTACAATTGATTCAAATTTAAACTGGAAGGCCCACATTCAAAAAATTAAATCTAAAATTTCGCAATTTGTTTACGCACTGGGTATATTAAAAAGGAATACAGATTTTAAAACGGCATTATCGGCATATTATGCGTATGTATACTCATGGCTCTGCTATGGCGTGGTACTATGGGGCCATAGTACAGAGGCAGGCGACCTGCTCATAATGCAGAAAAAATGCATACGAATACTTAACAATATTAAGCCAAGGCGAAGCTGTAAACCATACTTCATTAAAAATTCAATGTTAACATTACCCTCAATATACATTTTGGAAGTAGCTAAATTTACTAGAAAATACCTACACTTTTTTAAAAAAGCCCAAGATACGCATAACTTAAATACAAGACACAAAAATAGATTATGGCTACCCCCCCCTAAATTGTCTATTTTTAAAGCAAGCCCTGATTTCCGGTTTGTAAAAATTTATAACAAAATTCCAACTGCTATAAAATTAATAGAATCAGATTCCATCTATGAAAATAAAATTAAAGAAATACTAATAAATAAATGTTACTATACTGTTCAGGATTTCATGGATGATCGATTTATTGGCATCTAAAAAGTACCTCATAATCTATACATGAATTGTTTTCTGGGGTTTTACGCGGGCACTGCACATTGAAATATAACAATGTTTTTGCGGATCTAATTTGTAAAAACTACTACATTTAAATTTCAATCTCACGGTTTTGGTTTGTGTTATGAGTATGAATATTAAAATGATAATAATGGTAAAATTTTAGTTAGGGTTCATGTTTGACTAAAATGCATGTTTTTAAGAATAATGTTAATTTTAATTTTTTAATTTTAATTTTATAATGATTAATTTTATAATGATTTAATGAAATGTAATAATTTAATGTTTTTATCTAATGTGATTTAAAAATAACATAAAAATTTATATAAAAATTAATGTAATAATAAGTAATTAAAATAAATGTTAAATATTGTAGTGCCCTAACAGGGTTCATGTCATGCCTATAATGTACCTATAAGTTAATATCTGTACACCTGACGTGAGACAATAAAATTATGAATATGAATATGAATAAGAAATAGTAGATTATTAACCAAGGGGATAAAGCAGTGTCTTCTGCCGCGGGTGACGATTTAAATCGCGAGCGTAACGAAGGGCTCGAGGTTTACTCCCGAGCGCAGCGAGGGTGTTAAAAACTTAAATCACGAGCGAAGCGAGGGATTTAAGACGAGTCCTGAGTGTAGCGAGGGATTTAAGTGCACCCAAGACTAAGACACCTTTATCACCGAGGAAAATACTCTACTTTTCGTACCATTTGCGAAAAAATTAACACAATAATAATATGAGATAAGCCTTTATTAAATATTATGACAATTAAAAGTAAAAGTTAACATTCGAAACATTGGTCCAATTATTGATGGAGAGAGTAACATTTTTGTTTGGTACATTTATTGTTGATGAGTTGATTTGAGTATTTATATACAAACTCAATGGTGTAAACACAGATGTAGTTCACTATAAATTTCGGTAAGTATTCCAAATTTAAATCACATTCTCCCCCTAGAGGATGAATGAAATTCAGTACAATTTTCTTTCCCTGTTTTTAACAGATTAAAAATGACTATTGGTATGTTCGCTATTTGTGGCACAGAATGTCACTTTTTTGAGCAAGTGGTACGAAAAACCTGTTTACACCCTTTTTGAAAGAGTCCATGTCGTAGCTCAATGGAAAATCCTCGGGTGCCTCTGTGGTTAAGTTAACCACTGATCTCGGTGTCAGACGTCACAGAGGTTAGATTAGTTTTTTATTTTTATTTATTTATTTATTTATTTAGACACACCAACAGAACAGACATTATACACTTTAATAAAAGTAGCAAAAACATAGCAGATATCTGCTCCAATTACAGGCGCGTACAACATTGACAAATTATAAAACTAAACTAAAAATTAAAATTAAATATTAAAAATTTTAAAGACACGTTTGAATAAAATAATTAAAATATTGACAAAATTTAAACATTAATAAAAACAAAATATAAATTCATGATTTAATTATTAGAATGCTTAAAATAAATGAAATGAAATTAATTCATAAATACATAGGTAGCTAAATTATTAATAAAGTTTTTCCCTCCTTTCTATGACATGGGGTCTTTCAAACGAGAGGCTCCACCAGTTGTCTTCGCGTCTGTCATCATCATCTACCGCCTCAGTGGTCTAGTGGTTTAGACTAACGGTTCCAGACTCGCGAGGTCGCGGGTCCGATTCCCAGCGGGTACATGTTTGTGTGCTCGGGTCGGTTGGTAGGGTAGGGAGGGCCTGCTTGTCCGCCTGGCTAGCTACCAACATCTTATCTAAATGTATCGCCATAACATCAATATTTGTACCATTGTTGTGTACCGGCAGCTAGAGATAAGATAGCCAGTGCCTCAGTGCAACTTGCGGGTAAGCAAGATGAGTACGACTAGTAATGCAGAATCCTGCTTTAAAAGCTGTCCTCGCATCTGGACTTCTGCTTAATATTAGGCAGAGCCGTAATTTGCCTAAATTTCTATTTAAAAAAATGTGGACATTTGCCAAACAAACTATAAAATAAAAATCCAGCTGAAGTTCCAGGTTTACACTCGGTTCGGTTGGTGGTAGGACTTGCTTTCAGTCCACGTGGCTATGGTCAGGCACTAGCTACCACTATTTCAACTAAGTCTATCGCCATAATAACAATGTTAGTTGGTTGCAGAATAAAACTAAAAAAAAAACTGAATGCTTTCTTTTTTATAAAACGATTATATCTCGGAACAATAACTATAGCAGTATTTTTCCGAGGATGAGACGCAGACATTTTTTATTTCTTTTATTCCAAAACGGGTTAACGAGAATTCATCTCACCCGATTGATTGTAAGCGAAGATAAAAGACAAGGCCGGACAAGAAAGCCCACTTCACCCAGAATCCCCAACTACCTAACAATACACAAGCATACTAACATATGCCAAAGACACCGTACTCGAAGAACAAGGGTACTCATACCCGCCCCCCGACCGCCTAACTCGATCGCTTTCGATCGCTTTGAAAGCGAGGCGAGAGGGAGGCGTCATCTTGTTATTTCGAAAGCAAGATGAAAGCAATATCGGAAGCTAAAGCTATCGAGTTAGGCGGTCGGCCCCCCGGTTCATACGCGCTCTCTATACCAGCTACAGACATGTACCTAGGCGCTTCTCCCCACCCCCCACGACCGGCAGGCTTATTTTAACAAAAAAAAAGCAACCAGCCCCCCGACCGCCTAACTCGATCGCTTTCGATCGCTTTAAAGGCGAGGCGAGGAGGAGACGTCATCTTGTTATTTCGAAAGCAAGATGAAAGCAATATCGGAAGCTAAAGCTATCGAGTTAGGCGGTCGGCCCCCCGGTTCATACGCGCTCTCTATACCAGCTACAGACATGTACCTAGGCGCTTCTCCCCACCCCACGAACGGCAGGTTAAATTTAACAAAAAAAAAAGCAAGCAGTTCCTAATTGCACAATGGCAACGCGACTGCTAGTTGCGGCTGCTACAATCGGTCGGTTTAAAACGCCGGCCGTCATGGCCGTCATGCGAGCGAGCGACTATCGTAGCGTTGTACGTTCCGTAATGCGAATATACGTTTTGGTAGCGATAAATTGTAAATTGTCGCGATTGCGACTGTCGCTTAAAGATCGGTAATAATAAGCCTACGAACGTGGGTCATGCTAAAATAAATATGTGACCGGTTGCAAGCGTTTGAGAGGCGGACTCTACGCATGATGTTCAAGACACCATGGACTAGTTTCACCTCAAACGCCAAGGTACTTGAGAAGGCCAACTGCAGAAGAGAGCTGATGTCTACAGTCGTGAGACGCAGGTCGCCTTTTTCGGATACACGCAGATAGGATTCTTATACGAGTTCCCACGGCTAATCCTCGAAGGCAAAATTCCGGGAAAGCGAGCTCCGGGACGTCCGCGACGCAAATGGCTGGACGACATCAAAAAGTGAACTGGATTTAGTTATCGCCAATTAAAACAAGCTTTATGGGATCGCAAAAAAAATTGTATACTGATCTCCAAACTTCAGTATCAAGATGATACTGATGGTGCTGATGGCTGCCGGACAACACGAGCCGAGGTCCTAGAATTTAGAGGCGCCCTCGGGTTGTTCCACTTTCAATTTTGATCCGAACGCCTCGGAGTCTAGTAGGCGACGGGGACGCGATTGTGTGACGCTATCCCCTCTAGAAACTTTGAGGAGGTACGATTATCACGGCTTGGGGAAAGTTTCTAGCCGTCCCTAGAAGTCCGGTACCATAGGCCATAGTCTTTTAAAAGTAGACAAAAGGACTGTCGAGGAGCTCGATGGCGCGGTGGTTAATGCGCCCGGTCTGCGAGTGCTGAGGTTAAGCAACTTTCGCAAAGGTCGGTCATCGGATGGGTGATCAAAAATGTATCGTAAAGGCAGTTAAAGGTCCCGGCTGCATTAGCAGTCGTTAACAACCACCAATCCGTACTGGGCCTGCGTGGTGGTTTATGGCCCGTTCTCCCTATCCATCCATAGGGAAGGCTCGTGCCCCAGCAGTGGGGACAGAAAATGAGCTGATGATGATGATGATGATGAAGGGACTGGCTCATGGAAACTTATCTTATACTGTTGGAACACAACAATGCTACCAACATATTTGCTCTCTGTGGCTATCTATATATAACCAATGCGGTTGTTGTATCTGTCACTTAATAAGGTGACTGCGAAGGTAAGCTTCTTACGAACGGATCTCGGAACAGCTCAAAACAGTCCTAGTGTAGCTGTTCCGAGATTCCGTGTCCGTGAGAGGTTGTCTATGTGTGAATTGCTCGAGCGCGGTATGTCTGGGTCTCTTTATTTTGTGTGTCTGTTTAGAAAGGCAATTAATGTTTTTTTTTTATAAAGCTTTAATAGCGCATTTCGCTACCTACATGTATTGTGCGTAAAAGAAGAAAAAAGCAAACACGAATTGGGCGCTTCAAGGTAGCTTTCTTCTAGGCATATTATAAGTGATTGCGTTGTTATTTGAAAATAGCTTTACTATTAATGTGATAAGAGTTATTTTCATCTACAAAAGTTAGGCAAGAGGGATTAACCTTTTTCTTTAGCTGTGTAATCGCGATTCTTAAGCGACGTTAGGTTCGGATCGGTGACCGGTAATATCTCGGTATCCTCCGTACTTCGGTACGCACATTAAGCCATGGCATAACAGTATAATTATAGGTAGGTGTGAATGACAACATAGAGTTGCTATAACATGATTAATAATTTTTTTTTAAATAATTTATTAAAAAACCAATAAAAAAATTTAAAAACACTTTAGTTCTCACTTCTGTTTTGATTGTAACATTCATTTGGTATATAGTATAATTAAATAGGTATATAGGTATTAAGTACTCATATTTTATTTTATTTTAAAATTCTGGGTAATAAATGATATTTCATTACCACACTGTAAAAGGTTATTGATCTAATCTGCTACTTAATAAAAACTACATAAATTATACATAAAAAAAAGTTCAAATTAATTATATTCTTCGTGTGACCTACATAGATATTAAAAGTTCCCCGGCATTAAACAAAAACAAATTAATTAAAATATCTGGTGGTTTTAACAACTTCATGTTATACCTTTTCACCAGCTTTAAGCAGATTAACCATATACCTATCACTGGTAATTAGATAATAATCGGAGACGTATCAAAGTGTATTTGTCCAGAGGCATTCATAAAAAAAAAAGTTAATGCCCTCAATAGGTATTTCGCGGTCAATGACCACTTGGCTTGACTATTTCAACTCACTACAATGGCACAGGCCATAATGCGATAAGGACAAAAAGAAAAGTAAAAACATTCAAACTGTTTGGTTCTTACCAAAAGATCTACTACTATGGTACACGAGGGATATTATTACCCAAATTAAAAATAAAGCTATACTTCATAAGAAATTTAAGAAAACTAAGCTGAATAGTGATTACAGGGAATTTGCTAAATGTAGAACCAGTATTAAAAAAGCCATAGAAATTGCACACATTGAACACAAAAATAAAATTCAAATACTGTTTGCTAAAGACCCGAAATCTTTTTGGCAATATTTTAAATCTAAAAAAAGTAGAATTAATAGGATTAGTATTTTAAAGGATGGAAAGCCTGTCAGGGATGAGGAGTGTGCTAGTCACTTTGCCGATTTTTTTGAATCTGTGTACAATGTAAGCCAACCGCGATTGGACGCCCAGGCGGCGGCAGCGCAGAAAGGCGCTGCTACCAGTGCACGTGTGCATATAGACAGTTTAAGTCTTCGGGAGGTTGAGGAGGCGCTCGTTCGGCTCAAACCAAAACGGTCGTCTGGCCCGGATGGTATACCAGCGTTTCTTTTTAGAGATTGTAGTAAAATATTAGCAGAACCACTACATCATATTTTTAGCATCTGTTTAAGGCACGCCACTTTCCCGGCTAGGTGGAAGATTACACGAGTCGTTCCTGTCCCGAAGGGTAAAGCTGGTCCTGACGTTAGTAGCTATAGACCGGTGGCTATCCTGTCGACGGCGGCGAAAGTGTTCGAGGCCACCATCCAGCGGCGCATCCGGGCGCAGGTGCGCGCGCAGCTGTCGGACGCGCAGCATGGGTTCAGGCCGGGTCGCAGCACCGCCACCAACCTTTTAAACTTTATGGGGCTGGTGGTACCGGCAGTGGATGCTGGGGTGCAGGTGGACGCGGCGTACTTTGATTTTAGAAAAGCATTTGACACCGTAGATAATGATGTCTTGTTAAGAAAGTTGGCTAAAATTGGATGTACGCCGCATATGCTTCAGTTTTTCGTCAGCTACATGAAGGGCCGACAACAGTATGTGGAGTACAATGGGTACGAATCGGAGCTGTACTATACCAGATCCGGTGTGAGCCAGGGCAGCAATTTGGGGCCTCTCAAATTTATTATAATGATAAATGACCTACCGGAAGTCGTCAGGCATAGTACATGTTTATTGTTTGCCGATGACCTTAAGTTGCTGCTCCAGGTTGGGGATGCGTCTGATTGTAAGCGCCTGCAGGATGACATTAACAGAGTGGTAGAGTGGAGCCACCACAACAAATTATATTTTAATGTGTCCAAGTGCTCGGTTATGTCATTCACCCGCGCGCGGACCCCGGTGAATGGCGACTATGAGTTGGAGGCGAAGCCGTTGGAGCGAGTGTTTCAGGTGCGAGATCTCGGAGTGCATTTAACTCCCGATTTAACTTTTCGCGAGCACATAATTAAAGTTTGTAAGAAGGCGTATCGGAACCTCGGGTTTGTTCTAAGGCAGTCACGGGGGTTCACAAATATTACAACACTGAAGGTGTTGTATGATGCTCTGGTCAGAAGTCACATGGAGTATGGGGCAGTCATATGGGCTCCGCACGAACAGAAGTACAGTACAATGTTAGAACGCGTCCAAAACAAATTCATGAGGCACTTGTACTTCAAGCTGTATGGCGTGTATCCGTTGTACCCGCTAATGTACCCTACACTGTTCGTGCTCGGTATGGTCGGATACAACGAGCTGAGAGTGCGACGGGAGTTTGCGCTCGCCGCGTATGTGTTGAAGCTGCTGCGTGGAGTGGAGCACAACCCGGGCGTATTAGGCCGGCTGCGGCTGAGGGCGCCGGACGGGTACGTGTGGAGGCGACGCAGCCCGCAGCTGCTGGCCGTGCCGGTGGCCAGGACCAACCTCCTCGCGAAAACGCCCTTTGTACGGGCGATCCTCATAGTGAACAAAGTTCATGAGAGATTTGATGTATTTTCGGGTAATTTGAGTGAACTCGCAAAGTTAATTTTATACGTAGTCTGTTATGTGGATTAATAAATAATGATAATGTATGAAATGCAATTGTAATGTGTAATATAATATATAAATAATAATTAATAATAAAATTGTATAAATGTGTAAAATTTAATTAGTACATAATATATTTAGTAAATAAAGTAGATAAGCAACTATCGCATTGGATTAGTCTGTAAGGATAGTTGTGTATTGAAATATAATAAATAAATAAATAAATAAATCTCGCGTTGCACGAAAGTGTCTTTGCACGTGCTATCAGCTATTTAGAGTCAAGTAAACAGCCTATAACTGTCCCACTGCTGGACAAAGGCCTTCATCGTTGAAATCAAGTCATCGTTACAATTGATGGGTCACCTTAATCACCACGCTTGCCAAATGCGGGTTGGTGACCGCAAGCCCGGGCTATGCATCGAAAAATCCGAAATACATTTTGCCCGACCTGGGAATTCAACCCGGGACCTTCGGGTATCGGGCCGAGTTCTATGCCACCCGGCCACCGAGGCGAGGCTATCTATATAAGCAGCCCAATATTTTTCATATACAATTTCAAAACAGTACTGGTACTGGTCATTACAGTCATCATCATCAGCTCAATGTCCCCTCTGCTGGGGCACGAACTTCCCCATTGATGAATAGGGAGAACGGGCTGTAACACCACCACACCACGCGGGCCCAGTGCGGATTAGTGGTTGTTAACGACTGCTAATGCAGCCGGGACCAACGGCTTAACGTGCCTTCCGAAGCACGTAGGATATCGAGATGATAAATTTTTGGTCACCCATCCGATGACAGGCCTTTGCGAAAGTTGCTTAACCTTAGCACTCGCAGGCCGGCGGGCGCGTTAACCACTGCGCCATCGAGCTCCTTACAGTCATTAGTAATAGTCGTTTATTCAGTTTTAGAGGGAATGGCTGTGGCACGACGGACGCAAACGTTTCCCCATTCCCTACTAGAGAGGTTCCGATCAGATCTGGAGCGGAACAACCCAAGGGCGCTTCTGATTGAATGGCAATAGAAGTCCCACTGGGTATTTTGTATGACATTGTAGAAATTTTGATAGGTACCTGATGTGATTTTCATCAGCTCATGTCTTATGTCCCCATTGCTTTCTTATTTTGTTTTTTCACATTTTGCTGATTGTCACCGGGCTTTTTAGGGGCAGCGAGAAACTTAAAGGGTTCCTCAAGCCGTGTCAAACGAATCACCGTCAGAGGTTTTCTAGAGGGAACGGCATCACGCTCCAGTATGTGTTCCCGTGCCTTACCTACCAGGGGCCCGACCGCCTAACTCGATTGCTTTGGCTACGTGTATAGTTTATGACTTTCGATATTGCTTTCATAGGCGGTACGAATTGACGTCATAAACGATACACGTAGGTCGGGGGGCAGATTCTCCCGAGGGGTTCAGATCGGATCGAGGGGTCCCCACTGCTGGGGCACGAACCTTCCCTATGGATGGATAAGGAGAATTTCCTATATTTGACGGAGTAAAAGTGAGAAACCCAGCGAGGGTACATCTTTGCGTACTCTGTTTGGTTGGTGGTAGGGCTTGTTGGTCCGCCTGGCTAGCTACCACCATCTTATCTAAATATGTCGCCGTAACATCAATATTAGCAGCATTGTGCCGACACCTAGAGATATGATAGCCAGTGCGTCAGTAGTTAAGTATTTCGGGCGAATTGCGCATCCACCTTCGGCCTCATCATCACTTAACATCAGGTGAGATGCTGGCCCGTAAGTAATAATTATAAATAAATGCTATGGCGGTCTACCTCTGTCGACATTAAGGTTTAATTGTATGGAAAAACACTGAAGCATATTATTTTGGGATACGGTCCATTACACAGTTGTAATGAAACAAAGAGACCCACAGTAGGTAAGCTTCATATATATAACGCGCTCGAGCAACGCACACATAGACCATCTCAAGGACACAAATCTTGGAACAGCTCGCGACAGTCAGAGTGCAGGTGTTGCGAGATTCCGTGTCCTTGAGAGGTTGTCTATGTGTGCGTTGCTCCCCGCCCGATACTCTAAATGCCACTACACATATACCGCAACACTAAACAAACACACTAGTTTACTGTTAACGACGGTAGTTGTTGACATTGAATTGGCGCCTTCGGCTTTCAAAGTAAAAAAGTAAATAGTGTTGAATAATTTCGGCGGGCTGGTTAGAACCACGATAGCTCAATCGGAAGAGCACCTGACCCGGTATGTTAGAAGGGTGCAGGTTCAAATCCGGCTCGTGGAACATTTTTCAAAATTTACGTTTTTGTAATTTGTTTCGCAACAAAATTTGCGTTAAAATTATATAAACAAAACAAAAACATTTTATAAATAGCTTGCCTAATTCTTAACTGATCTTTAGTATTTGTAAAAATATTATGATCAGATGTTAACGACGGTAGTTACATTGAATTGGCGTCTTTGGCTTTCAAAGTGAAAAAGTAATATCGGCGGGCTGGTTAGAACCACGATAGCTCAATTGGAAGAGCACCTGACCCGGTATGTCAGAAGGGTGCAGGTCCAAATTCTGCTCGTGGATATTTTTTCAACATTTATGTTTTTGTAACACTAGTTTAGGCCCAAGACACCGTACTCGTAGAACAAGGTTACGCCGGTTCACACGCGCTCTATACCAGGTACAGACATGTACCTGGGCGCTTCTTCATACCACCACGGCCCGGTCAACCCGAGCCGAGGTCAGAGTCATTAGAGCGTAGCTGTTGCGATTGCGAAGTTCCGTGTCCTTGAGAGGTTGTCTATGTGTGCGTTGCTCGAGCGCGTTTGTATGAAGCTTAGAAGTGTGACTCTTTATTTTGTGATTGTATCGACAAAAATATGAACATCAATCAACCAGTATAGTATTGTTTTCGTGGCGTATTAAAGTGTGTTGGTTGCAAACAAATATGTTGAGAACTTGATGATGTATCAACTTCAAATAGAACTATCTCAAACGTGACGTTACTTTACTCGTAAATAAACTTTGTTCAAAAATACAAAACATACATCAATTGGACGAATCACAGAATGAATATTAACATAGTTTGGGACGAAAGACTGAACGACTCATAAATAATAATAAGACATAATTTGCTATGAAACGAAATGTTTCTAAAATTTTTGTTTATGTATAACATTTTCTTTGTATACGCTTTGGTGGCCGAGTGGCAACAATATCCCAATATCCGGAGGACCTGGGTTTAATCCCGGGTTCATCCTTAACTTTCGATGCATATGCATCTCCTATTTGCCGTGCCCTACAGGGTCCATAAATGTGCCTACTTATATTTATAACATCTTTGTAACTTATGGAGTGCAATAAAGATATGAATATGAATATGAATATGAATATGAATATGAATATGCCGCATTTGGCAAGCGTAGTGATTAAGTCAATCATAGCGAACACTACACATTGAAATGAAACAACTTTTACGGATCTACTCGCGTTTATTTTACACATTAGTTTTAATTAATGTTTATCCTGACGTTTCGAACCCTTTGCAGGGTCCGTGGTCACAGGGAGACTGAGGTGTTGGTCGTCTCATAATTAGTTAGTAGCTTGTATACCCTCATTTAAATTTAATTAGGTGCGTTCCGTTTTACGCAGAAAGAGCTTACACTATCTTTTGGTCTGGCAGTATGGTGCTATTTAAAACATAAAATTTTCTTCAATAAATAATTAAACCGTATGCCATATTCATAAAGTTGAAAAGTCTAATGAAGAAATTTGACCGTTTGTGGTAGTCTGATGTGCGGTGTGTACTTCACAATAAAAGTTATAAAGCAAAATCACTGTACCTCAAATTAGAGTGTTTTGAGCTTGGGCCTGCTGACATAAAAAGTTTTAGGCATAAGAATAAATTATTATGCATTAGGTACTAATTGTATAATAGATAATAAATAACTCAGACCTATATTTGGTCTGTGGGAAATAATGGATAATGAGTGATAGATGACCGATGATAAAAAGTCCATGGAAAGAGTGGAATTTGAAACCCGGGATGTATATATCAAATTCTAAGGATTATAGCCTAAATAGGCTGATGGTGTCAAAGTCGGTGAATTTATTTATAAAACTGATCGGTGCTTGGCCAACCCGATTATACATGGTATGTTTTTTAACTTGTGTCTGGCATTCAACAGCGGTCTGCTTTGAAAAGCAGTGCGTCACGCCAATAACGAAACTATGCACTGTCAAATCAAACAGTTTATTAATTTCGGTAGCTTTTTAATAATATATAACCTTTTTTCTTACATACAAGAAGAGTTGGCAAATGGCTCCACTCTTCCTGATGTTAAGCAGAAGTGAAGACTCGAACCGATCCGAACCCCTTTTGAGAAACCCCTCTAGAAAACCTTTGACGGTGCCTTGTTTCACCTTGTTCTGCCTTGGCTTCCAAAACCAACCAACCAACCAACTCAAAGGGTTCCCAAAACCCTTTGAGTTTTATTTCTATATAGATATGATCATAATACAAAATTGAAATGTTAGACAGTCGTGTGTGAGCGTGCCGTTTGTATTAATATTCATCATCATCACCAGCTCATTTTGATGTCCCCACTGTTGGGGCACGAGCCTTACTAATGGATGGATAGAGAGCACGGGCTATAAACCACCACGCGGACCCAGTCGGATTAGTAGTTGTAAACGACTGCTAATGCAGCCGGGACCAGACTTTACGTACCCTACCGGAGCAGCTCGAGCTGATACATTTTGGTCACCCATCCAATGAACGGCCTTTGCGATAGTTGCTTGACCTCAGCAATCCCAGACCGGGCGCGTTAACCACTGCGCCATCGAGCTTCTCAGTATTATTATTGTTACAACTTTATTATCATCAATACAATGAATCATAAATAGAACAGTCGATCCTCGCAAAGCTCCCTATCTCGAGCGAGACTTGAACCCAGGCTGTCTGATTATCAGGGTCAAGAGCATTGCCAATTAGGCTATCGCGACCCGCAGCCGCATTATAAGTAAATGAGTGTGTTGTGATACATTTTAATTTTTCTTTAATACACGTGGAGTCTGGGCATGAAACAAAATAGCAAAGGAAGATATGAAGGAAGCGTTGAAAGATCTTTGCCCAGCAGTGGGAGACTAACGGCAAATATGATTACCTATAAACAGCAAGTGCAACAAATGCAGTATCATCAATCATCAAAAGCCTAAATTAGTCCACAGCTGGGCATAGGACGCAGCACGCCATTGAGCACGATCCGCGGCTACTCTCATCCGGCTTTTGCCAGCCACCTTGCGAAAATCATCGCTTCACTTAGGAGTCTGCCGATACGCGAACGCAGAGAGAAAGTGCTCGAGTGATTTCTGGGTATGCCTCCTTTCTCCCCTTTCCTGTCGAGCACTGGGACTGGGTACGGCATGGGTAGCTAGGGAGAGGTGTCCCACAAAGCCATTTGCTTCTTTCCAACAAGGGAACATCATCATCATCAGTTCATTTTATGTCCTAACTGCTGGGGCACGAGGCTTCTCTATGGATGGATAGGGAGAACGGGCCGTAAACCACCAAGCGGGCACAGTGCGGATTGGTAGTTAATTAAGGCAGCCGGGACCAAACAGCTTAACGTGCCTTCCGAAGCACGAAAAAGGGCACAAAACGCAGTAAAATAATAAAATTTATACAATCCTCAAGGGAATAATTTAACACGGTTTTATAAAGCGGGACCGTAGGTATACGAGACTTGTTTTCCTGTATCCAAATCCGAAATACTTATTTATTTACCCCAAAGCGGTGTCTGACGTCAGCCGTTAGATAAAGTCGCCATTTTGAATCGGACGGCAGACACGACGAGATGTGGACAAAGAATTTCAGAATAAACAGTTGAAATGCAAATCGGGATTCTTTAACGTTGTCCTGGTAGATATTTGAAGCGTTCGTAGCCGATCGGATAGATACTAGGGTTGAATGCGAGAAATCGTGATCCACCCAATGATATTTTATGTTTCCTGGCCTCCATAGTGGCTAGCACAAATTAAGGTAATTGCCTGAAGTTCACTCAGTCACACGTCAGTCAGTGTCACGTTAATACGTTTGTGCCTTCTATAAGTTTTTTGTTGTTTATTAGATAAAATGCCTTCCTGTGTATACAGGAATTGCAGAAACTATAATGCAACCGTAAGAGACAAGAAAAGGTGGGCATAACAAGGTGCGATTGATCTGGGTCCCAATTCATATGGGAATCCACGGCAACGAGATGGCGGATGCACTTGCCAGGGAGGGCTCAGAGACCCAGCTTATTGGTCCTGAGCCGTTCGTGGCACTTGCACAAAGTACCATTACCAAGGCCTTAAAAGATAACATCGAAAACAGGCACGGCATCGAATGGAAAGAGCAGCCGGGTATGAAACACTCCAAATCCTTCCTTGGCGAAAACGCCTTAGGACGGAGTAAGTTCATATGCGGAGGCAGCAGAAGGCAGGCCCGGTTAACCATCTCGGTGCCTTGACTATGCCACAAAACAAATGCTTCACAATTCTGTGTTCACAATTTGTTGAAAGGTGCATTCGCACCTTTCAACAAATAGTTTGTGTAGGGCGTGTGGAGAGGAAACGGAGTCAATGCAGCACCCACTGTGTGACTGCGACTCTCTGGCTAGGAAAACAATGGGACTCCTGGGGTCGGCCTATCCGCAGCCGGAAGACTTCAGGCTCTTGTTAAAGTGATTTCGTATGAGAATAAAGATCTTTAAACCTAATATATAGGGAGGTATGCATTAGCAGTCGTTCACAACCACCGCACCGCACTGGGCCCGCGCCGCGTGGTGGTTTATAGGGAAGGCTCGTGCCCCAGCAGTGGGACATAAAATGAGCTGATGATAATAATGATGATGAATGGCGGAAAGCACCCCAAGCACTACTCAAACGGTCAACTATATTGCGCCGCCGCCTGTGACAGTGTGTGTAGGAGCAAATTTGGATTTGCCTCACATGTCCGTGCGCATGCTCGGGGGGCCTACCCCCTAACTCTATAGTTTATGGCGTCATCATGGCTATAGGCTATAGCTTTCCATATTGCTTTGATATCGCTTTTGAAATGACAAGATGACGCCATAAACTATAGACTACTACCACTATAACTATAGAACTATAGAGCGCGATAGCGGGAGCGATGGCGATCGAGTTAGGCGGTCGGGGGGCGGGTCTGAAGTTTATTTGCCGGGGTGTCGCCGTCGACGAAATCGTTTTGCAGGACGTCATCATCATATTTTGTGAATGACTGTCAAACTTCGACCAATGGGCGACCAACTAGTATAGTTATTACTCTAATACATTTGGATGTTGAACAGCAATCATTTGTTGCTATGTCCAAAACTATACTGCCGTGCTTACGAAAAACGCACTAAGTACGATTATGTCAAAATTGATTTATAATCATATCTGAAATCAGGAAAACGAGCTCTATAACTTTCCCATAGAGACCATTTTAATATTTTCAGTAAATCCCGCTTTTTCAGTTGTAATAAACGCATTAACTTGTAAATAAAAAAGGTTATACTTACCAAAAACGCATCATCTATACTTAGTGCAGACTCTTATTGTGAGTATAAGTAAACAAACCAGTAAAAATCGTTTTAATGAAAAGCGCATTGAAATGTTTTGCTAAGCATAATTGCATTATGTATTATAGTTGATGCCTTTATGATTAGTTTAAATTGGATAAAACAATAATAATTGCTAGCACTAAGAGTAACCTTTTTTTAATTTTACGCATAATTTAAATATTTTAATAATTTTAATAACAAAGAGAGTGTAGCTTACGTTTTGCTGCGTCTCCTAGTGAATGTTTCACATCAAAGTTTGCCTTAGTTCCGGAGATACAAGTAAAATAAGAAAAAAAAAACTTAGAACGCGTTTTTCTCAGAAGTTGACCAAAGGTAGTTAATGCGTTTTTCATAAGCGCGGCAGTATAGCGTTCCAATAAGATAACGCTTCTGTTACCATTACCTGCTTATCGTTGATTATCTTATCAGGTATATAGAATGCATGATGCACGTCACATATACAGATTGACTGATCACCGTCCAAACCGTCTGAGATGACTCCCGTGACGCAAACGAACCATTCTTACTATTGGACCAACTCCCTAACTCGAGAATAAAAAACAGCTGTTGCATACAAAATATCAATATTCATTCGACCAAAACGTATGTGTAAGTGGAAATGTTAAGTATGTATTAAAAAAAAAATTACTTTGAATTTGGATCGAATCATCCTCAAGAGGGTGTCTAAAGGGGCATGGCATCACGCTAGCTTGCCCGTTACTAGATTCTCCGAGGCGTTTTCACACACCGGCACAAAGTACACACGCCTGCACATAAACCTATCCAAAACTGTAAAAATTTTTCAATAATTATTCAACCATGTGCCATATACATAAAGTTCAAAGTCTATCGAGGAAAGACAGTTTGTGGTAGTCTGACGTGATGCGCAGGCGTGTGTGTGTACTTTGATAATTGATATTGTTACTAACCTATAAGCTTATCACTTGCTGACACTATCCATTTTTTTTTCTGTTCATTGGGATGACAATTTTTTTAAATTTCCTATCTTCTTCAATCTTTATTAAGTTTTTATAGTGATAGTTACCGGATATCCGTTTTATATCTGGTATATATTACATACTAGCTGTTCCCCGACCCATCGCGTCGCGTCGCTCAATGCGCTAGTACTTCGTAGGTATTCGCTTAGCGTTTTTTTTTTTCGACTTTTTAAGGATCATCATAGCCTTCCACAAAAATTTGGCTATTAAATGAAAAATATTTTTTTCATATCCGACTGGTACTTCTAGAGATTAGCGCGTACAAACAAAAAAACATACTCTTCAGCTTTATCATATATATATTAAGTATATACAGTAATTCGGACAATGCCTAACATACGAGTACCGAGAAAAAAATTTATTAAATCAAGTACAATCGACCACACAGTAAAAGTTACGTTTGTTACGCAAAAATAGCCACTGTCCTCAAAGTAAGAGGGTTCATTCATATACTGTCACTCGCGTAAATACTAGTAGGTACAAGCTTTTTTTGTAGTGATTTCGTGAATTAACCGGTGCTACGTCGAGATAATTGGCCGATTTCTCGATGCCAGTCCGATACTATTATCGTATTATAATACGGCCATGTTTTAAAGCGCTACGTCATTTCCTGTCTTTTCTTTTATTTCTTTGGTTAATCGCTTCGTGGCGTTAGCACATTAAGCCAGTGCAGTGTAGTGTAGTGTTTTATTTTGTTAGATGAATCAATAGTAGCTATACCGTTATACATCGGAAAACCAATGACAGATTCAGACCAGTAGACTTAAAATAGCAATATTATTGAGCAAACTGAATACAACATAATATTTAGATTTAACTTTTTATTTTCAAGTGCTAATTGCTACATTATCATCATCAGCCCACATCAGTCCACAGCTGGACATAGCCTTCTCCCAATGCATGCCACTGAGCCCGATCTTCGGCTATTCTATTATAATTTTTTTTTATAAAAAGAAGGAGGCAAACGAGCAGGCGGGTCACCTGATGGAGAGTAATCATGCAAACATTGCTAGCCACTTTGCGTATATCGTCGCTTCACCGAGATACATTTTAATTATTCGCAATCATCATCATCATCATCATCAGCTCATTTTATGTCCCCACTGGTGGAGCACGAGCCTTCCCTATGGATGGATAGGGAGAACGGGCCGTAAACCACCACGCGGGCCCAGTGCGGATTGGTGGTTGTTAACGACTGCCAATGCAGCCGGGACCAACGGCTTTACGCGCCTTCCGGACACGGATTCGCAATCGCACAGACCAAATCTTAGATCAGCGATTAGTCGTGTCACGTAGAAGATAAAAATAAAATGAATCTCAAAAGTTTTCCTATCGTGTTGGCTAAATAAATTATTGATTTACTGTTTATATTGAATGCTGCTTTTATCAGATAAATATTATATTTTAAATGGAAAATGTCTCCTCATGTACATACAAAGTTTATCGATAAAACTATCGTATGACAAATTTTATAACCACAAGGAAGTTACGATTGGCCCTTATCTCGTCTGGAGTTAGTGACGATTAGGCCGACGATTGAAGCACTTCACCCGAACTCAACTATTGAGGAACTGGCTATCTTAATCTCTAACTGTCGGACGGAACACAACTATTGACATTACAGACTAAGTAATTCTAAGATTGATGAAGCAATGTTGACTAAAAAACATAAGCATCAAGCACTGAAAAATTTCGACGGGTGAAAGCCAGACCTCGGTAGCCAAGTGGTTAAGGCAGCCGCCCGGAATGCGGAAGGTGCGTGGTTCGATTCCCGCCTGAGGTTGTCGTCTTTTTTCAGTGTTTAAATTTTACTTAAATTTTATTACAGACTAACATAACATGGTGGTAATCAGGCGGTATTATAATTCCCACCAATTGAACCCGTGACCGCTAGACTTTTTAAACTAATCTAGCAAATGTATGCATGCAACAGTTTTTGTGCGTTCGCGTTCGGATTAAAAAGTGTTACAATAACAAAAACTAAGCCACCAAAGACGACTAAACTATTACAGAGTCATCGGTTACCCATCTATTGGCACACCACGATGTAGAATGCCCCCGCAACAAGATTACGTATCAAAAGTAACTCCATAACATGTTTGCAAATGAAACTGACCACGCCATGGACGCGTGCGCATAACATTTATCAGATGACCTTGAGCGAGACATAATTGCTACACCTATATCCGTCTCGCTCACTCCAATACCTGAGCCAGACCTGCTTCACTCTATCACAGTGGTTGTCAATCTTTAACGACGTTAGATAAAGTGGACCACAATGCGTTTTTTTTTAATAATAGCACGGCAAATTACTCCAATCCACCTGACGTTAAGTTGAAATGAAGTCCAGTCGCGAAGACAACTGGTGCAGCGTAAACATCGCAGCATCAGTCACCCTCACCCTGCCGATGCCGGCTTACAAGGTGCCTCTTCACGCTTCGTTTGAAGGACCCCATGCCATAGGAAGGAGGGAATTGGTGGCTGATGATGACTGGATTGAATCGCGGTCCATCCCGTACCAGTCTGGGCGCAGCTGTTGCGAGACTCAGTGTCCGTGAAACGTTGTCTATCTATGCGCTGCTCATAGCAAACCTTGTGTTGTTGTATTTTGTTACGTATGTTTGGTCACGTGGATCACTACCGAAGTTCTCACGGTCCAAAAGTTGGGAACCACTGTTCTGTCAGCTCCGCTGTAAGGAATAACCAACTCGAGAGAGAATTGCACAGTGGGCTTTTGCGCGTATATACCAGATCTACATACATGACGTGGTATGAATGGCGGCATAGACTATCAAGATCTGAATCTTATAAGAAGGTAACTGTTGGAGTGAGACAGTAAACGCTATGTGGCGAGTGTGAGCGCGACAGCAACCAAACAAGTATAAATCATAGTTTTTATTTTTATTTTTATTCCTTCAGCAAATTTTTTTTAGACTTTTTTTTAAACCAGTTAGGATACGCGGAGTTTTTTTATGGTCAATAAAGAAACGCACAAATTACATACTTGTGTATTAGTTAAGCCGCTGGTATATTTTCCTAGATTCTCCGAAGCGAGGCGAGTTGTGGGGGGAATCTATAGGTTTGATGGAGGTTCAAGCGCCTCTGTGGTCTAGTGATTAAGACCACCGGTTCAGACCCAAAGGTCCCGGGCTCGATTCCCAGCGCACATGTTTGTGTACTCGGTTTGGTTGGTGGTAGAGCCTGTTTGTCCGCCTGGCTAGCTACCACCATCTTATCTAAATATGTCGCCATAACATCAATGTTTGTAGCATTGTTGTGTTCCGGCAGCTAGAGATAAGATAGCCAGTACCTCACTAGTTGAGGATCCCGGGTGAAGTGCGCTTCCATCACTGGCTTTATCATCACTTAACATGAGGTGAGATCAAGGCACTGTGCTTACCCGTAAAATATTTTAAAAAAAAAGGACAAGCGATTGTACAAATATAAAAGAAAAAAACAGACATTTTTCGAGTCGTGGAAGGAACCTACAGGGCTACAGGTGATATGAAGGCCAAGTGTTTGTACGAATAAAAGAAGAGACTACAACCAAAACAAAGTAAAAACATTTTTCGTGTTTCCCTCCCACATATTTTTACCCGACTGCGTCAGAAGGAAGGTTATATTTTTCGAGTGTATGCATTTTGTCATACATTTATCAGTTTCATTTTTATTACAAGCAAGGTTGGTAACCTACCGGTTAGGGTCACCTTTGAATTACGTTCTTTTTATAAACTAATTTAAAATAATTATTAATGAAACACATTGGGATTGAACTCACAAATTTAAGTAAAAGAAATATAGTAAAAAAGAACAGGAAAAATTATTATTGCATTGCCCCACAGCTGGGCCAAGAGCTTTCCACCATTGAAATCACGTCGCTACAATTGGGAAGTTGACAAGAACAGTAAATTATTCCAAAACTTTAAGTTTAACAGGAACAACCTGTCATGTAAACGTCACTTCAAATTAGAGTAAAAGAGACAAAACACGGAAAAACTATTCATAGCATATTCTATGTTTATTTGTAAGGCACTAAACGTATGTGAAATTATGTTTACAATACTTTTTTTTTTTATTTAAACTTTTGCAACATAAATATTACATGGCGGACTTAATGCCTGAGGCATTCTCTACCAGTCAACCATAGGGTGGTGCAGAGATAACATTGGTAGGTGCAATTATGATATATGATTGTAAGTAACTATGTAATACATACATAAATATTATTATATATACATAAACATACACAAAATACATAATTCTAATAGGACGTTATTGAGATGATTCTGCCATGGTTCCATCAAACAAGAGCTCACGGACTTTCTTTTTAAAAGTATCACGACTCGTAGCCATCCTGATTTCGAGAGGCAGCGCGTTCCACAGGAGAATGGATTGAATGTGAAAGGAAGAATGAACAAAACCAGATGTATGAGAGGGACAGAGAAGGAGAAGATTATTTGAGGACCGGAGATTTTCACTATGAGAGGAGCAAAGGTACTGAAAATGGGGAGCAAGATAAGAAGGAGCATTTAAAGAATTTAGAAGCGAAAACAGTGTGGTCAGGGCCCGTAAACTTTAACAGCAGTTACCAATTTTTTATTTGACTTAAGCCTGAATTTCTGTATTCTAAAAACTTAAAAAAAAAAGCCCTAATTTGACGCAACAGAATAGCGACGTCATACTAAAACAATTCATATTATTCAAAAACATCGTTTTCACTGTTGCTAAAAAACCCGAAACACGAAGTTTGAATCAATGAATACGAATAGTAAACAAAGTGTGAACGGATGAGCCGTTCACTCGATTACGTTTACGAAAACGAAAATTAGTATGGCATTGAAGCAGCGCCTCCTGGCGACATACGAGAAGAGTTAACATTTTGCCATACAAATTCTCGTTTTCGTTAACGTGATCGAATGGCGAATGAAACTCGCACTTGGCACCCTGGTCATTGGCATAGCCGCTTAACTGGTGCTGTCGTGTTTTTGCCAATGCCATCATTATCTTTCCGCATCAGTATTCGCCTCTCAAAAGCCCCAGTGTTGTCAAGACAAATGCCAACGGGAAATAATAGTTGTACAACATACTCGGACTTCACAAACTTGATACTTAATATTGAGGTATTTTATCCTGTTCGCTGAGGAGCTCGATGGCGCAGTGGTTAATGCGCCCGGTCTGCGAGTGCTAAGGCCGGTCATCATGGGTGACCAAAAATGTATCATGTCGAACTCCTCCGTGTTTCGGAAGGCATGGAAAGGCCGTTGGTCCCGGCTGAACAATCGTTAACAATCACTAATCCGCACTGGGCCCGCGTGGTCATCGAAATATATCATAGTGCCGACCGAACTCTGCGAGCCATAACAATTCATCATCATCATAACCTGGTCATTTTATGTCCCCACAGCTGGGGCACGAGCTTTCCCTATGAATGGAAACACCACAGGGAGAACGGGTCATAAGCCGCCACGCGCGCCCAGTGCGGTGCGGTGGTTGGAAACGACCGCTAATGCATCCGGGACCGACGGCTTTACTTGCTTTCCGAAGCGGCTAAACAATGAAGGTCTTAATAAACACAACTCACCTGACGACAATTATACGTTTGCTGTAAATAATAAGGTCCAATTTGCTTGTCATCATTCTTCCTCCCTTTTTTAGTGGTGGTGGCTCTGGTGCTCTTTCATACACAATACCAAATCCCCATTGATGTAGACCTTTCATCAAAGTTCACACGCAAATATTTATCGTGTACCGTTATGATTTATGACGTAACAACAACAAGTAAAGAATAAATTAGAAATGAAAGGGAATAAAAATCGCAGTAGAACTAATAGTTTCCTCGATCAAAATAGAAATAAAATATAAAATAGAACATGATACATAAATATTCATAAATTTTTTTATAAAATACAGTGAAAAAATTAAACGCCCACCCGACCCAGCCAGGAATCGAACCTGGGTCTTCCGCAATCCTGCCTGCCTGGGCTGACGTAAGCGCTGAATTTTGTCACTGCTATTTTAATATTTTGAGTGCTGTAAGCGGCACTAGCGCCATCTATCCAAACGGTTGTTGCAACCGATGGCCATGCAGATTCATCTTTGCAGATGAAATACCACAAATTTGATAACACAACGCTACAGTAAATTTTACTTTTTTTTTTTTTATTTTTTTTCACTGTATTTTATAAAAAAATTTATGAATATTTAATTTAGCTTCAGTGCAGCAATTAGCACTTGAAAATAAAAAAAAAAGTAAAATTTAAGATACATAAACTTAATATATCAGCCTCCTAGCCATAAATATATATGACAAAAATGTTTTTAATATGTGTATTTTAATTTTTACCAAAAATAACTAATTAGTATAAATAAATTTAGAAGTGTATTAACAAAATGGCTATTAGGACATTGCTTTTATAGTGTTAATGAATTCTTAAACCATAAAATAAAACCATAATTTTGTCACAATAATTAAGATTTTTGCACGCCTGCTTGCAGGTTGAACACAATTGTACTAAATTTTATAAAATGTAACATCCTAATTTACTGTGTTCTAGCAAATAAATTTATTATCTTATCTTATCTTATCTTATCTTATCATGATGAGCGCATGAAAACGGTACGCGACTTTGGTGCTGCGGCCTAAAGCCCGGTGAAGCTGAAAATGCCGCAGCGGCAATCAGCAATCTCTCTCCAAAAAAAAAAAAAAAAAATGGTGCTGCGGAGTCACGTAGCCACAATGACGTTTGTGGTGATGGCATGACATGGCATATTAAGTAGGTACAAATATTCATTTTGGAGGGTGACTGATGCTGCGTTGTTTTCACGCTGCACCAGTTGCCGTCGCATCTGAACACCACATTCACTTACCACCAGGTGAAATGGAGTCATTTGCCGTGCTATGTATAAAAAAAGAAGGGAGGTAACATACCCGCTGAACACAGGTTCAAAGCCGATCGCATGTGGCGGGTTGTAAGAAATCGACTAGCAAAGGCAGATAAAACGGCCCTGAAACCTATCGAGGGAGTGGGAAATAAATTTTAAAAATAAAATATCGTGACAAATTGAAGTTACATTTAGAGAGTGATAGAGCTGTTCGGTCTATTTCTAATTGCCTAATATAATTGCGAAAGTGTGTCCGTTGTACGTTTGTACGTTGTTGTCGTCAAAACGTACAGTGCATCTATTTTCTTAATGTCTCTTGGGCAAACTTCGTGTTTCGGCTTTTTAAATTCCAGCCGGCTTACCTTCTGGCAAAAGCTTGGGAGCTCATGATAATAAAAAAAACTGTAAAAGTTGATTAATCTTAGCAATTGTAGACCGAGCACGTTTACCACTGCGCCATCGAGCTCTTGAACGAATAGGTACCGTATAAATTGTATGAACAAGAACAAACGATAAATAAAATTAAAATAACACTTACAATTTAAAATCGATTCAAAACATTATTATATCTATATGAAAGAGGTGAAGTTTGTGACTGTTTGTTTGGTAAAAATTCTTTAAATTTAACATTAAATTTTAATTACTTAAATTATTAGATAATTTAAACAATTGAAGTTGATAAAAAAAATAATGAATGAAAATGAATTAACTCTTGTACAATACTAAAAATACTAAAAATCGTGGACAAAGTTGCGGGCAAAGTGTTAGTATGTAAAATAGTTGACCCGGCGGACTTAGTACCGCTTTGACAGTATCTATGGAGTATCGGGATAAAAAAAACTATCCGATGTGTTAACACAGGTTATAAACTAATCTGTATGCCGAATGTCATCCAAATCCATCAACCCGTTGCAGCGAGCGTGAAGAAGCAACAAATATACACACACAAACTTTCGCATTTATAATATTAGTGTGATAATAGGTAAATTAAACTAGTTTAATTTCAATATAATATATAATGTTTTGTTCAAACTTGCGATGAGGAACACTTTGAGCAATTAACAAGAGGCATAACACATCATTAGTGCCCTGAAAAGGCTGATATTTAATTGGCTTTGTAAGAGGTAAAATAATTAATCAAATATATTGAGCACATGTATAGTTGGGCCTCGATCCGATCCGAACCCTTCGGAGAATCTAGTAGGGCACGGGGACGCGCACTAGTGCGCGATGCCGTTCCCTCTAGATAACCTCCGAAGGCGATTCGTTTCACACGGCTTGAGGGACCCTTTACGTTCATCGCCGCCCCTAAACAAGCCCGGTGAAGCTGAAAATGTCTCATGAGCAATCAGAAATCTCTCTCAAAAAAAAAACCAGCATACACCAAGTGTGTCAGATCATTTATAGTATGTAAGCACCTATGTACAAGTATTAACAAGATAAGGGATTTTGTATGTATTTATAAATAGATGTATGGTAACATGGTTAAGGCGACACTTGAAAAAAATACATCAACTTTCATCGAAAGTTGACAAGACCAACGAATCTGAAATTTTGATATAGATAACTTCATGCCTTTGGCTTTAAAAACACTTGCTTAAAAACACGATTGTGCAATTTTGGCTCGATCGTAATTCTTTACGAAGACACCTCTAATGAAATGACTTAATCATGTTTTGAAATCACTCAAATATATTGATAACATCAATATTCGCAATTGCTGCATATTTTGATAACTAAAACCAGTGATTTAAAAATATTAAAAATATTTTTTTGTCTTTGCGGTCTAAATTGTCGCAGGCGCTACGTATAACAGAATCTAAAGAAATATTAATATAAAATTACTGGTTTTAGTTATCAAAATATGCAGCAACAAAATTACGAATTTGATGTTATCAATATATTTGAGTGATTTGAAAACATATAGATTAAATAATTCCATTGTAATTTTAGCATTAATGATTTTTTAGAGGTGTTTTCGTAAAGAATTACGATCGAGCCAAAATTGCACAATCGTGTTTTTGAGCAAGGGTTTCTAAAGACAAAGGCATGAAGTTATCTAGGTATATCAAAATTTCAAAGTTGATGTATTTTTTTTCAAGTGTCGCCTTAAGGAGACAGCGCAAACGCGCTCGAGCAACGCACACCTTTCGTGTCCGTGAAAAAAAAGGTGTGAGCAGGCCCTTCTTTACCATTGGGCACTCTGGGCAAGTACCCAGGGCCCCCCCGCAATCGGTGGTGCTCCCTTGTGCCTGCCAGATCACTAACCGATATTACCAATAAATAAATTTGTTTTGCGAAACAAAAATTACCTACTAACTTATTGACTTTATTTGCTTTTTAATTCAAATAAACCAGGGGCCTTACACTGGGAACTCTATCTGGCTGCAAATAAATAAAAATATCAGATTAATAAATCTAGTATTTTGCTTATGTACACCTTTTGCCTGTTTTATTAAAATCTAGCGTAGCATAAGGATACCATTATCCTACAGGTCCCAGGGCCTCCAATACGGGACAGGCCGAGCGCTGCTGTTGCGAGGTTCCCTCTCCGTGAGAGGTTGTCTATGCGTGCGTTGCTCGAGCGCGGTATGTGTTGAGGTGAGGGTATAAACAAATAACTATTTTCAATCAATATTGTCAATCGAGCCGAATTTATTAAACTCGTACTCGTAGTACGAGTTTCACTCGCCATTGAATCACGTTAACGAAAATGAGAATTTGTATGGTAAAGCTTTACTCTTCTCGTATGTCGCCAGGTGGCGTTGCTTCAATGCCATCCTAAAAACTTTTTTAAAAAACCTAATTTGACGCAACAAAATAAACATCGTTTTCACAGTTGTTAAACTGAAGTGTCTGACCCTAAAGAACTACCTTCATTAAATATAACAATGTAAAAGGATTTATCCAATTTGAATAAATTACCATAGAATCTATATTCTAGTAAATAGCCTATATAATGTCCCACTGCTGGGCAACACTCGCAGACCGGGCGCGTTAACCACTACGTCATCGAGTACCTCGAGAAAATAAATATAGTCCTAGAATTTTTGCTGACAAAAATAAGTTAACAAGGCTTCCATCATTGAAATCAAGTCATTACTACAGTTGATGGGTAGTGGACTAGTGGCTTCATCCCCATGCTTACCAAGTGTGGGTGGTAATTACAAACCTAGGCTATGTTTCGAAAAATCTGAATAGCCTAAATACTAAAATGTTTTTTTTAATTTTAATGCAAATTTTGTTGCGAAACAAATTACAAAAACACAAAGGCTGAAAAAATTTCCACAAGCAGAATTTGAATCGGCACCCTTCTGACATACCGGGTCAGGTGCTCTTCCAATTGATTTTCGGCGGGCTGGTTAGAACCACGATAGCTCAATTGGAAGAGCACCTGACCCGGTATGTCAGAAGGGTGCCGGTTCAGACTCGCCAAATGTGGGTTGGTGATTCCAAACCCGGGCTATGCATTGATATATCTGAAACACAATTTGCCTGCACTGAGAAATGAAACCAGGATCTTTGGGTATCAAACTGAGCTCTTTACTACTCGGCCACTGAGGGGTTAATAATGGCCAGTATTTAAAACATGTTACATTAAGCCCTGTCGTCCCAGGAAATCTAGCCGCAATAGAAAATATTGCTTACTGCACTTAATATTGAGTCATTAGAATGTGAGTGGTTAAATGCCAGTTTCACAGCTATTATTACTTTATCCATCTCTGTGGTCAAGGTTAGGCTCGAGTCCCAGACCCAGAAGCCCCGGGTTAGAGTACCAGCACAAAGTTACAAAATTAAGCTCACTTAAATTGGTGGTAGTACTTGCCTTAATCCTAGCTAGCTAACACTATCTTATCTATGACTGACAGCATAACAAAAATGTTAGTGGCATTGTTGTGTTCCGTCCGACAGGAGATAATAGCCAGTGTCTTTGTAGTTAGGAGTTAGGGTGACATGCTCTTGCACTTAAAGTTTTTTGTTGTGTTGTATAAAACAAATTAACGTCATATAACAGCCAAACCAAAAAGGTTTTAACTGTTTCTAAATTATATTGTATGTACTCTAGCGACTTCCCAAAACATTACCTACATCACATAAAGTCAAATCATTTATTCAACGTAAGCCTTCATAGGCACTTATTGATGTCAAAACTATAAAATCCAACTAATAATTAAATTTGTTTGGATTAAACTACTGAATCTCTACCACCAGTTCCGATTTTGGGAGAGCCTTCGACCGAGATGAGCTGGCAAGAAACTCGGGAGGCTTATATCTTTTTCTCCATCTTTTCAACCAAATTACAATCATGTAATATATAAACAAAATTTGTACAATTGCAGTCGACTTAATTCCACACGCATTAATACCCACATCCTGTGATGAAGAGGGAGTTATATCAACACTAAGTTATTGAAAGATGTCTTTAACTTACATAAGCATAAATTATTATGTTTATTATGTATATTTTGTTTATGCAAAGTTTTCTATAAAAAGTTTTATTTTTCTAAGGAACCTACTTGATAATTTTCAAGTTTCCTAAAGAATTCAATAAAGAATTCCTAAGAATTCTCTTGTGATTATACGTCTGTGTATGATATCTATTCACTTTTATATAATCAAGATTGTAGACATAAAACTTATAAATCTAAATATAGATAGCAGATATGAAACTTATGTAGTTGTAGGCTATCTGACACATAAAGAACTAGTTAAAACTGACCCTTTTCCCTTTTAATTACTTATTGTGTCAAATCACAATAATAATAACCTTTAAATGTTTGTTACAAACTTTTCAGAAACACCAGCTACAATATACAATTGCTTCGCCACATAGTCAAGTATTCACACAGCCAATACATAATAAATAAATTAAGCGCAATGACGACAGACATACCTTTATAACCGAAGTAGCATAATCCAGTGAATGCAAAGAAAAAACTTGAACACTAACACTGAAATCCAATGTAAACACCAACTAAACACAACACACTAAAGTGTAGCAGATCCTAACACTGATTACACAATATTCCTGGAAATCCAAATTATTTGTGGCGCCGCGACGTTTGTGTTAATTAATTCATCTAGTATTATAGTGTTATTTTCGCTCTCACGGCATGAGCAACCAACCAACGCGTACGATTCACGAGAATTAGTGTTAAAAAAAAGTAAAAAAGTCATTGATCGACTCATCGACAAAATACGAGCGTCAGCAGTCAGTTGGATAAACAGAGACGAATATATTTACTATACACAATGTTATTATTGCAGTGGCGGTATTGAGAACTAAGTTATTGTACAAGCTTACAAAGACACTAGCGCCAGCGGAACGGTCTTTCCAATTTAGCCAGGTTAATGAAAAGAAAGAGATACAAGATGTTTACTAGCAACTGGTTATGACGTCAAGTGTCACTGTCTTACTTTTTCACAGATAACTAAAACAAAATAAGAACCGTTAGTGTTGTACGAGTTAAAAAACAATTTAACACTTAATGGGATATTATATTTCAGTTGATAAAACAAGAATTTTCTAACTTGTAGCGTTTTAAATGGTTATAACTTTAAAAAATATGATTTATGTAAAGAATTTGAAGTAATAAAACTTTTCTGTACCTAAAAAAATACTAATATTTGTTTGGCTAATTTTATAAAATAATAACGTAAGTTTAAGTAAATACGTACCCAAGTTGTAAAAAAGTAATACTGACTATCAATATTTATTTTTATTTCATTATCATTATCATCATCATCAGCCTACACTAGTCCAATGACATGGGTTATCAATCCAGCGTCAGGATTGATAACCCACTAAGGTGAAAATCGTGGACTAGAATATAAAACACTTACAGAATACACTTAACATGCACACTAGGTTAGGCCCAAGACACCGTACTCGTAGAACAAGGATACGACGATCCGGTTCACACGCGCTCTATACCAGGCACAGACATTGTTTAGGCTATCATCGCCTTCAGCTTTCACCGATCAATGTTATCGTTTTGCTAACGACGTCCAATGACAGCGTGGCAGGACAAATTTGGCTTTAATATTTTAAATACCGTTTATAAAATTGACACTTTTCTATTCAAAATTCACACACGAACGTTTTCACTCCGTTGTAATAATCGCAAAAGTCAATACAAATCGCATCTATCAAGAAAACGAGTTTTAAATTTTTAAAACTCCATTGAGTTGAGTTTATAAGGCTCCATTGTGTTCACGACCAAACATACCTGGGCGCTTCTCCCCACTGCCACGATCCGGTCAACCCGCGCCGTGGTCCGAGTCTTTATAGGCGCCCTCTATAGATGTGAAGCGTCCCGATCCGATCCGAACCCTTCGGAGAATCTAGTAGGGCACGTGGACGCGCACTTGTGCGCGATGCCGTTCCCTCTAGATAACCTCTGAAGGTGATTCGTTTCACACGGCTTGAGGGACCCTTTACGTTCCTCGCCGCCCCCAAAAAAGCCCGGTGAAGCTGAAAATGACGCAGCGGCAATCAGCAATCTCTCTCCAAAAAAAAAAATGTGAAGCGTCTACAGTACAGTGTACAGTGTCTAACATAACTGAAGCTAAATTCAAAATTTATAAAATACAGTAAAAAAATTAAATGCATACCCGACCCAGCCAGGAATCGAATCTGGGTTTTGCGCAATCCGGGTGGCTGCACTGACCATTATGCTACCGGGAAAGCTGACGTAAGCACTGATTTTTTTTACACTGTTTTTAAATTTTTTAATGCTAATAGCGGCACAGTGCCATCTATCCAACGGTCATTGCAACCGATGGCTTTGGTTTTTTTTCACTGTATTTTATAGATATTTAATTTAGGTTCAGCGCAGCAATTATCGCTTAAAAATAAAAAGTAAAATTGACTAATATAGCGTTGTTATATCAAAGTTGTGGTATTTCATCTGCAAAGATGAATCTGCATTGTTATACGTTTATTGTTCTGGAATTAATTGTTGTTAACTACCCAATTGAAGGTCCACAGTAAGCTGAAGTTATGCTATCCAATGTTTTTTCAGATTTTGTTATTCGAAATTTAAATGTATAGGTATGAGCACACAGGACCACTTTCGAGGTGCATTTTTGTTCCAGATCTTTTTAAAAGTATTGTTGATTGAAGACTGCGAACATTTTAACCGCCTCTGTGGTCTAGTGGCTAAGACCACCGGTTTAGACCCAGAGGTCCCGGGTTCGACTCCCGGCGGGGGGTACATGTTTGTGTACTCGGTTTGGTTGGTAGTAGGGCTTGTTTGTCCGCCTGGCTAGCTACCACCATCTTATCTAAATATGTCGCCATAACATCAATGTTTGTAGCATTGTTGTGTTCCGGCAGCCAGATAAGATAGCCAGTACCTCACTAGTTGAGGATCCCGGGTGAAGTGCACTTCCATCACTGGCCTTATCACTTAACATCAGGTGAGATCAAGGCACTGTGCTTAACCGTAAATATTAAAAAAAAAACATTAAAATTATTATTAATTATTTTACTCGTTTTACTCGCTGAAAAATCGGCTCTTTAAAAATCTGTTCATACATTTTATTTATTTTTTACACATTGATTCAGTTTATTTTTGGTTATGTTTGGTTTACTAAAATATGACTACTAGCGACATTTAATTACTTCAAATAATTGTGGTAGAAGATTTAAAATTGAACATACGTACTAGACGTATTAAATTGAACAAAGCAATGAGTTACATCACTATACGAGTACACTTCATCAGCGACGATGACTTTAATTACTGGCGGGAAAACGAAAAGTTCATCACCCGAATTCGATTGATAAATCGTGGTCGAATGGCAATTAAACCTCACATGAGGCATTCGGTTCTCCAAAACAATATTCTTTTTTTATTCGACTTTATCAATAAGTTCTGTAAGCTCGATGGAACCATGAACTTAAAATAATATTGACGTTATGGCAATAGCACAGAATAGTCCTAATTCGCTCTTCCCACACAAAAAAAGGAATATTGTTAAGAAAAACCAACAAAGTCAACTTCTTTACAGAATTATCAGTAGTGTACCTATATAAAATAAAATGGGTCACGGACTTTCAAGGAGGCGAGGATCTTTGCAATTTAAATTAAGAATATTCTCCGCAAGACACGGACCATCGTTTCACATCTCATAATCTCGTGTGGAGGAAAACGTTTGTTTGCTTTTTACCGTTTTGCAGGTAGGCACCTAACTACTGTAGTATTCGTTTTGTTTTACACATTAAATAATTAGAAATATAAAACAAAAAAAAAATCTCTCTCAAATGAGAACTGGTTGTTGATTCAGTAGTCTAGTCTAAACTAATTTTTTAGTTTTTTGATCCATAGTTTTGACGTCAATTAAATGCCTGTGAGGGCTTATGTTGAAGAAAATGGATTTGACTTTGACTTTGAAAGGTCTGATAGAATCGCTTATAAATATGAAGTTATTTAATTTTGCTGGTTTCATCTACCAATGTCCGTAGCCGAACGCGCTAGCTGATGCGCTATCGAGCCTATTTCCACTTAGTTAGGTTTTCATTACAGATGTAGTAGGTACTAATTTCATTTTTCGGTATTTTTTTTCCTTTAGTTTATGGCTTTGTGCGATTAGCACATTTAGCCGGTGTCAAAGTAATTTTTCTTACAAGTAATAAATAAATATACAATATTTCCATCTAGTATGATGATGATGAATGATAATAGTAATGAGAAGTGAGAAATGATATACCCCCAAAGCCCTCGAGTATCTCAGTAAAGATGTGGGGCTTTACTAATTCTTCGGGCGGACTTCTTGAGAGAATTTGAAAAGTTAAGTTGCACTGTTTCGTTACATTTGCCAACACTCATGCGCACTTAGGAACACTTAACGGTTAATAATCCACCATTATTTCACATTAATATTCCATTTATCACAAATTTTAGAAAACAAAACAAAACCGCAGAACCTGACTCTTCACTTTCCCGCCAAGAAGTCGTGGCGTGGCGTGAAGGCGTGTCATAAATAAATAGTTTATGTACTAAAAATTAATGTGCTTTTTTAATGAAATTTCTGTTGGCCTTCTATGATTTTTATAGCGCTACTGGATGATTCGTGGCCGACGAGAAACTTAAAGGGTACCTCAAGCCGCGTGATCGAATTATGCTCAGAGGGTTTTTTGAGGGGTTAGATCACGCAAGCGCGTCCCCGTTATCTACTAGATTCTCCAAGGTGTTCGGATCGTATCGATACAACCCGAGGGCGTCTCTAAAGGCTAGGAGCACGGCTCGGGTTGACCGGGTCGTGGGGGTGGAGAAAGTGCCCGGGTACATGTCTCCCGGTATATAGCGCATGTGAACCGGGTCTTCGTACACTTGTTCTAGTACGTTGTCTTGGGCCTGTTCTAGTCTGCATTTGTTGCCACACTCAGCCGCCGAGTCGAGTGAATATGAGTATTGTTTATTTATTTATTTCTCCACACTTGCATTTATTTTTACAGACAAAGGCCCTACTAATACAATTGAGTAACTTTTTTATGATTTTAATTTAAGTACCTACAAGAAAAAAAATTACTAGAAAAAAATCAGTAGTCTCTGACCCTACCACAGGCATCCTACAAAGTGATATTTAAATGACTTACAAAAACACAAATGTTGAATTAAGCTCGAGTGTGAATCGAACCCACGACCCTTGGATAGCCGGTCCAATGCTCTGACCGCTGAGCTACCGAGTCCCGTGTTATTACCGAGTTAATTTACGTAACTTATTACAAACAGAGTTAGACGAGTAACGTTTTTGTCACTAGTCACCTAGCCACGAAATTTTTTCTCATTCAATATGGCTCCTACGCTAAAATTGCGGTGACAAGAAAGACGCAGCTATGAGTGATTGCTCTAACATAACTTTCAGGCGTTTCAATTTATTTTTAATTTTAAAATACAAATGCTGAGTAGAATCCTTGTAGAACACACTTTTTAATATAACTATTTAAACTATCATGGTCACTTGCAATAGAGTAATTATTAACGGGATTCTTACCATGTTTATTATTTGTGAGTATACGATGATATTCGGCACAGTTGCATGCGCCATGACCACGGAATTACTGAAGTTAATGCGGGTTTGTTTATTATGAGCAAACAAAACAATCTACCCTCTTCCTTAGTCGATTTTTGCGCTCGATGCCCGTACCACCGGTTTCTAAGTCAGTATTCACTCGAAATTGCTCACGACACACTACACTCACAGTATCGGAACGCGAAACGGCTTTATTGTTGTTTTTGCGGTTTTTAACAAGACTTACCACCGGATTCCAGACACGCGACCGTTTGAATCCATCTTCACGATTGAAATTTTTGTATTTCGTAATTTCAATCGCTTCTCTCACCAATCTAGGTACGTAGTGGCGTTCTGTCGAAATTATCTGTGCCGAAATATCATAAGACAACATTATAGCTTGTAATTTTGAAGTGTATCAACGCATTTATTTGGTGTATGTTCTTGCTAGCTGTCCTTAAATAACTATATAAATAAGTTTATATTGTTTTCTTATAAATATATTTATTCTAATAAAACTGAGTGAAGTTTATAATGAGTTACAGTTTGGCAGTATTCGAATAGCAATATAACGGCAGAGATAGAAAGAAAATAAAAAAATATTTGATATTGTTTTTTAAAGTTTTCGCGTACACTAACACTCTAGTAGACTCTATCTCTCAAGATCTCTATCTCTATCTCTCATCTCTCACTCAAGACAAGTAGGAAGCAGATAGCCTGTATTCAATTGTTGATAAAGACAAACAATCAGTTGCTGATCAGTTATTTCTTTCTATTAATACGTAAAAAAGTGTCAATCAATGGTTCCTGTCGAACACCCAATAATGATTCATTCATATCAAAATACAACTACCAAATTCATTAAATAGGTACCTATTTATAAAAATACAGTGAAAAAATTAAATGCCTACCCGACCCAGCCAGGAACTTTTTCACTGTATTTTTATAAATAGCAAACAGCACTTAAAAAAAAATTACCAAACTCATCCTTAAACAGGTAATTTCCTTCTCTGCCTAAGGTCGTTTGCAACCTCACAATAATAAGTAAAGCTATTATCGTTCTGAGTTTGAAACTGTAGATCTAAAAATATAAGTAGCATTTTCTGAAACTAACGAGTAACAATTGTAAGCAAACAGTTTTATTGTGCACGACAATAACCATGGTATTACAATTTTCTCAACTGTTCAAACACATCATTCACTTGCATAAAATAATAATAATAAAAAAAACCACATTACTTTAACCGTGATGTTTATTTGTGTTTAGGTTACATGATACATCACATTACATAGTTGATTATTAAATTATAGCGTGTCTATGGTAAAGTGGTTAGATCATCGGTCTTAGAGCCGAAGGGCTTGGTTTCGATTCGATTATGGTAGGTTTTTAAGCGTTAGCGGGCTTTGATCAACTGTTATTGATCAAAATTGAAGTGTCAGCACTTGGTCAGCCAAGATGCCTGATGCTAAATGATGATAAGGCTGAAGGTGGAAGCGCTCTTCACCCGGAATCCTCAACTACTGAGGCACTGGCTATCTTATCCCTAGCGCCGGACCGGAACACAACAGTGCTACAGACATTGATGTTATGGCGACATATTTAGATAAGATGGTGGTAGCTAGCCAGGCGGACTTAAAGCAAGCCCTACCACCGACCAAACTTAATGCTTACTCACGGAGACATAAAAATATATCATTGTTGACACCACGTCATTCATTCCACATCGTAAACAAACATTGGAAACCATTATATCAAGCGGTTAGAAGTAGGTAACAAATGTTATTTCTTTGAATGTTAGTATAGAGCTAACGTAACAAAAAGTCTAACTACCATTGTGGCACCATTGTTTGACACAGTGGCCCAGTATTCAACACAGTAATTGTTCGACACCAGTTTTCGTCACCCAAAAAAAATAAATTATAATTTATTGAAATTTTACTCGATTACAGCTAGAGATGTAAAGATCTCGAGTCTTTGAGTCCTAAATTTTAAGCTCGGCTGACAAATTGCACGACTCGATTCCTAAAAACAAGACTCCAAGACTAGACAACTAAAGTCTATATTGAGCTCTTGATGGCAACATGAAACTCGAGTCTTCTTTAGCGCTGGAGTCGTTTTTACGCGGCGAGTCGCGCTCGAGTTCTTTTCCATTTTGAAGTCTTCTTTTTTAAAGCAGGCAATAAAAGGTTACTTTTGTGAGATATATGTGTTACCAGAAGGGTATGTTAAAACATAAAAGTTTTAGTTATTTACTATGTTACTATTATTCCAAAAATAGTAGTCATCTTAAAAAAATCTGACGAACTCGTAAATATCTTTGTTAAACCTTTGGATTACCCTGTACCTATGTTTTTTAACATTATGTAACCCTGATACGCTTAAGAAATAATGTTGTTGTTATATTGTGGTTTTATAAGTGTATTCTAAATGAATCACTGTGTGATACACAGCATTTCGAAGAAGACTCGAAGTCTTTTAATACTCGAGCTCTTTTAAGAGTCGAGCTCTTTGTAAGACTCGAGCTCTTTTTAAAACTTGAGCTCTTTTTAAGACTCGAGTTCAACTTTGGCGCTCAAGTCTTCGTGAAAGGACTAAAGCTCGGCTCGACTCAAGACTCCGAGTTTAGTTAGTTCACTGAGTCTTGTAAAATTGAGCCGAGTCTATCGAATTTAAGACTAAAAGACTCGAGTTCTGTACAACACTAATTACAGCTAGGAAGCAGGTGGTATTTATTTAATTTTAATTACACGGACAGAATACAATCATGTCTCTTCTCCGTCTCTCTTCTTCTTAGCCATTATCAACCAACATGTTGGTGTAGGCCTCCATCTACTGCCGCCATTCGTCAAGGTTTTGTGCAACCCGCATCCGGTTCGATTTCGATCTCGCCACCTTCGATTCGATCTTGACGTCATCCTTCCAGCGCATCTGCCTGCGGTCGTCCTCTGCGGCTGTATATTTAAGTATGTTGTTAGTTTGTTAATTTAGATTAAGAGCTGTGAATTTTGTAATGTAATAAATTTTAAAAAAAAATTTTGTATGTTTATTTAACACTAGTTGTTGCCCGCGACTTCGTACGCGAAGACTACAGTAAAAGAAAAAAAAAAAGTAAAAAAAAAAGTATCCTATATGCTGGTCTGGGTCATGGTCTGTATATGAGGAAAGTTTCATTAAAATCCATTCAGTAGTTTTTACGTGAAAGAGTAACAAACATCCTTCCATACTTACAAACTTTCGCGTTTGAATTTTGAAATTGAAACTCGTTGAATTTTTCTAGTAGTTTGTGATTTACGCTGTAAGCCAGCGGGTATTACGTCGCTGCGAAGTTACTACCCTCACAGTCAAAAGAAAGACTTTTGCAAGTTTAGGATTTTAACAATCGATAAAGACTCAGACATAGAGGTTCCTAGCAGTAGGTAGGTATGTTATGTATTTGTATTCTATATATATATAGTACTAGTGACCCGCCCCGGCTTCGCACGGGTGCAAACCTCTAAAATTATCAGTGTTTCTCTACTATATTATGCATCCTACTAATATTATAAACGCGAAAGTTTGTAAGTATGGATGGATGTTTGTTACTCTTTCACGTAAAAACAACTGAATGGATTTTAATGAAACTTTCCGAAGTCGCGGGCAACAACTAGTGTATTTATACATATAAACCTTCCTCTTGAATCACTCTATCTATTAAAAATCCGTTGCGTAGTTTTAAAGATCTAAGCATACATACATAGGGACAGACAGACAGCGGGAAGCGACTTTGTTTTATACTATGTAGTGATACGTTATTGCAAAATGTTTTTGTTTTTGTTTATATATAATTTTAACGCAATGCGAAACAAATTACAAAAACACAAATGTTGAAAAAAATAAATGTCAATGTGTTCTGTTTGGTGAATCTTTATTCAAGTAAACATATTAGATAAGCGCTTTTGAATCGTCTCCAAGTATTTTGACTACCACCATTAACGACGTCTTTTAGCTGTGCAGAAGAACGGCCGCAAGAAATTTCACAGTTTTACATAGAAGTATTCGATTTATTAGAAAATTTATTAGAAAAAATTGTTGGTGTGTATATTTATCTATTTCGTTGGTGTGTATGGAGTATTTCAAACCCAAGCTGTTTTGTCTTCTGTTCATGCAATGTTAATCAACGTCAAAGTCGAAATTTTTTTATTCAAATAAACTTACGAAAAGTGCTTTTGAAACGTCCATACATTTTTTACCTATTACCCATTCAGGACGTCTATTTTTTAGCTATGGAGAAGAATAATATATATTGGGTAGTTGACTGGTTAGTCAATATAGAAACTTTTTAACAAATGTCAAAACGATTATTTTTAATAGAAATTGTATGGGATTAGCAAACTATGAGGTCACTATTTTTTCCGTCAATTGAGTGTTTATTAATTACTTTTTAGGTTACAGAAATTCATGCTTAGGTCAAATAAAATATGGTTAATGTTTTAAAGAACTGTTACGTGATTTAATTTATACGTTTATTATTCTGGAATTAATTGTTTTTGTTGTCAACTACCCAATTATATAAGAATAATGATACACAAAACCTGACAACCGTTGATTCATTTTCGCAAACAATAACAATTAAAATCATCTCGATCTTTCCTAAACTTACTAACGGGTTTAAATTCGTTCACGAAAACGTACACTATTAGCTTTTATTGATATACACTTCACAATAAATATATATGAGTATGACTATGACACTATCTGCCGAGATCGCATTCTTACTTTGTTCGGGTATTTGGCACGCTGTGAACCAAATAACTTAGAAAAGCGTATAATGACGGGAAAAGTGGAGGGCAGGAGAGCTCGAGACAGACCGCCTGCTGGATGGGCTGCTACCATCACCAAGACCAGTCAAAATCGGCTACTTGAATTCATCCATATCGCGTTTAACAGGGCCAGATGGAGAGCGCTTGTCACCATCAACGGACGTGACTGTCATGATCCTCAGCATTGAGACAACGACTGATTGGATTGGATGACACTAGCACATAGGGAGATCGAGCTCACGCTGATCAATGCGGATTGGTGGGTTAACAAATGCCATCTCACAACCACAAGGCTCAACGGAACGTCTCCCGAAGCATGAAGGAGAAGGGAGAATCAATCATTAGTTTTAATTGTAAATGATCCTCCAGTGTCACCGGACTTTTAGGGCGACGAGAAAAGAATAGAATAGGAATAAAATATAATAGAAACATCTTAAGAGGGTTTCTAGAGGGAATAGCATGACGCAAGCGTGTCCCCGAGGACCTATTGTAAAAAGTAACAAAGAAATAGAATTAAAGAGAAATCAAAAGTATTTTAATTCCTTTTTTGACGTCACATGCTTCTATATAAGTAATAAATTATTAAAATAGTTTAAACAATGTCATTTAACTATTTATTCAATTATTATTTATTGCTAAGCAAAAACAATAAGATTATTTACACAAGTGCTGTTGAAATATGTTTGCTGGATCAATACGTCGTCTAGGTAGAGGTATAAAAGCTGGCGATCCAGATCTATAGGACACTGTCGTATTGACTTCGTTGGTCTAATAGGGACTCAGTTCCAAGACCGTAAAATGCAGTGTTTGACTACTTTAGTGTGCCTGTGTGCGCTCAGCGTGAGTACAACTTTGACTTTTTATTACTAACATATAAGGTGAAAAGCTCTTCTTATGTTTAGATCTTTAATCAAAAAATCAATTATTGTAACCATTTCAGAAAGCCTTAAAAGGTACTTTTGGCCGGTTTTAACATATTCCTATTAAGTGTCTGATATCATATACCGAGCTTTTTACTACTTATGTGTTTAACTTTTCCTTTAGCATTTTAAATATTTTTTTAACGTTAAAAGCCCTTTTACGGTTGGGTATATTATATAAACTTTTAAGTTTAATATAATCTTTCTTTGCTTTTTTTTATTTTTTAACAAACAATGAAGAATATTTATTATTAGGAAAACAGTAAAGCAAATATTACGTACTTAAATAATAAAACAAAAATAAATAAAAACAACCACTGCTCAATCAAATAACCCTCCATTCACTGCGCCATTCTAGGTGCAAAGGCGCCCAACACACTTGCCGCGTTTCCACGTTGAACAGCGATAGACAACCTTTGAATCAGGAATGATTCGGAGCGAGGGTCAAGACCCCTCTCTCGTAGAAAATACCGAAAAATAGAGATTTATTATAGACAACATTTTAAAAAGCGTTTATATATATTTTTTAGTTTTGTAAAGTTTACGCGAACACTACACATTGAAATGAAACAACTTTTACGGATCTATTCGCGTTTATTTTACACATTAGTTTTAATTAGCGTTTATATAAATAAAGTTTATTTAGATAACTAAATAAACTTTTTTTATGTTAGCCTTAGCATATAGCTATTCAAAAAAATTCTTAAGAAAGTTATTGGTTTTAAAATGTAACTTTTGAACGTTGCGGTATCGTGCAATTCGGAATTTCGGTATATCTACCGAAATGCATAAAAATTCCTACAATTGTTACTGGGTTTACGGGGGTAAGGTTTCTCAATCTGTAGGAACCAAACAGTCCTGAGAAATATTTCGATAGTTCAAGTCTGAAGATGAGAGTAGAAAACTCGAGAATGCCTCTAAAGTCTAGGTCTAGGTCTAGTCTTACCTTAATTTGGGTTGACCGGGTCATTGGGGTGGGTAGGGGTGGTGGTGGTGTACCCCCCGGTAGACTTAATTCACCTGGAGCAAATCACCTTTTTTTTTTTTGAGAGAGATTGCTGATTGCCGCTGCGGCATTTTCAGCTTCACCGGGCTTTTTTGGGGGCGGCGAGGAACGTAAAGGGTCCCTCAAGCCGTGTGAAACGAATCACCTTCAGAGGTTATCTAGCAAATCACCTGGGTGCATTAAGTGCTACGCACGGAAGACTTAAATGACCCTAGGTTAACTAATCATAGCTCTCAATAAACCCAAGGTAGACTTTATTCACACCGGGTAAAGAGAGCATGTGAATGGGGGTTTCGTGCTCTTTGGTAATGAGTACGGAATCTTTCACCTATGCTAGTGAGCATGTCCAGTTTATCTGGGCGTATAGTGGGGTTTTAAGTATCAGCGTATTTAATAATTAAATTAATCAATTTACAGATACTGAGTGCCCGAGCAGGTGTAGTCAGTAAGTATATCTATACATTGCCACTGTTCTTCAATAAACAAAAGAGTAGACCACCAGCAAATCACGCTATGTCGAAAAGAACCATAAAATCTTATTTAAATAAAACAATAACTACAATAATTAATACTAACTAACTACTACTACTTAATAAAATTTGAAAATTATCCTATTTGAAGTTATACGTAAAAAATGCATCTTTGCTATGTTTAACTTTTATATATGTAGTTTTCTCAAATAATTGCTGCGGACTACTCAATCAAAAACATTAAAAAAATATACAGCCTTATTGTTGGTATCTATAAGCCAAATATAAACATTGAATTAAGTTGTTTAATTTTGTTTGTTTAATATATTCATTAAACTGTCCGCATTGGTAAATGATACTCTCGTTATATTTACCAATAACACTGAAACAATATTTGTAATTGTAAAATTCTGCTTTTCAACGGTATTATATTATGTATCCAGCTCAAGACTATGAGACTACTACAGAGGCGTCGTCAGCATTGAAATCCAGCAAGGCAGCGTCATATCAATGTAAGTAATGTAAATGACTATATCTTATTATGCCTGGTTTAACGAATTAGGTATTTTTCGAGTAACTGGTCTAACCCGTGTCTTAGTAGTTAAGGATTCCGGGTGAAGTGCACTCAGCTTCGGCCTTATCGTCATTTAACATCAGGTGAGATAAAGGCCAAGTGCTTACCCGTATTATTAAAAAAATACCCTTAGTTCACTTGCGGGAAATAAAAAAGGATACATGAGGCATCATACTTTTCCTCCCTAAAATGAGAAGGATAGTATAAATAGCGTTTAAGAAAAAAAAAACAAATGTTGATTAAATTTCCACGAGACCTGTACCCTTCAGAAATAGCGGGTCAGGTGCTCTCCCAATTGAGCTATCGTGGTTCTAGGCACTAAGTATGTCAGAAGGGTGCAGGTTCAAATCCTGCTCGTGGAAATTTTTTCAACATTTGTCTTTTTGTAATTTGTTTCGCAATAAAATTTGCGTTAAATTATATAAAAGAAAAAACATTTTAGCGTTTAAGAAAGTTTAACAAAGGGTTTTCAATATTAGTAGATGTGATGTGACGCTATAAGTGGCGATAAGGCCTAAGGTAAAGGTTCAAGATCGATGATTTTTATGGCTCCGGGGTATGTTGGGTCAAGTGTCAGAATGTCCAGTGTGTCAAAATGACAAGTCAATAATTCATGTTACGCTATGTAGCTTATACGAACGTCACTACTCTATTAATCTGTTCGTAAGTCTTCGGCGGGAAGGAGACCTTTTTTTAAGAAAAACCCGGCAATATAATATAATAAGTACACACGCCTGCACATCAACCTACCACAAACTGTCAAATTTTCACAATGGACTTTGAACTTTATTACTAAGTCTTATAGTTGAAAATGTATTGAAGAAATTTGACAGTTTTGGATAGGTTGATGTGCAGGCATCTGCACCATTACTTTTCTCTCTTTCTTTACAGCGTCATATTGTTTTTATAAAGCTTTTATAAAATTAAGATTTAAACTAGCAATAACAAAACAGTATTTTTTATAATAAAAAAAATGCATTATGGTGCCTTCAGTCATAGTCATAGTTTAACTTGTGTATCAAATAAGTCCCTAAAACCAATTTCCTCGGTTCTCTTGGGGACATATTCGAATACGCAAGCAAAGTTGTCAAGTTTTGAGTAGGTCTAGAAATAATTATTGTACTCTTTCATAATCATAATAATTTATTCGCATTTATTTCATTTATTTATTTCATTCGCATTATGTCATCCTAAGCCATTGTATAATAGCATGCAAATTTATTTTCCTCACTATTAATCATATTCAAATAATTTAATATAAAACTGTCAATATCATATATTTAATTCATACCACTTTAGACGCGGACGATGGCACCTACATAGAACAAGAGACAGAAGGTGAGCAGCAGGCAGCTTCGCTAGCTGAGTCAGAGATACTCACCACCACGTCCGGTGGTGTCACCACGACCATAGAAGAGACCATTTCGGAGTCCGAAGCCGCTGCTCGTTCCCGATCATCGCTGAAGAGCGGTCAGTTCTAGATGTTTTTCTTTTTTTTTCCTTTAGTTGATGGCTTCGTGCTGATTAGCACATTTAGCCAGTGGCAAAGGAATTTTTCTTACAAGTAACACATAAATAAACAAAATTTCCTTCCATGATCTTCTTCGTATGATGATGATGAATGATAATAGAAATGAGAAGTGAGAAATGATGTACCCCTCGAGTATCTCAGTAAAGATGTGGGGCTTTACTAAGTCGTCACGCGGACTTCTTGAGAGAATTTGAAAAGTGACGTTGCACTGTTTTGTTACAATTGCCAACACTCATGCACACTCACGAACACTTAATGGTTATTTCACATTAATATTCGACATAGATAACACAAATTTTAGAAAATAAAACAGAACCGCAGACATGACTCTACGCTTTCCCGCCAAGAAGTCCTCAGTTCTAGAGTGGTTCTAGATATTGTCTCTTTCTATGGCTCAAACGCACAAAATGAAGACTCACAGAAGGTTAGCTTCATACAAACGCGCCTACCTCTCACGGACTTGGAATCTGCAGCAGCTGCGCTGGGACTGTTACGTGATTGATTGATTTTTTCTAGTAAAATTTTATCTTGTAACTATTGTAATAGCAACTAGCATGGTAAATGGAAAATTCCAAATAATAGAAGTATTTATATGGAATTTACGTCTTTATCGATCGATTATTAAATACTTGTAAAAGTGTTCTTTCGACTTTGAGGATAGTAACTTTACAGGGACACTAAATCACAAAGTACTAGAAAAATTCAACGAGCCTTATGGGGTCTCAATAGCTCAACGATTAGAGCATTGGACCGGTTATCCAAAGGTAGTGGGTTCGATTCCCACTAGAGCTTCTTGAGACTGCTTGATTTTTTCTAGTAAAATTTTATCTTGATAGAAGTAGATTAATGTTGATAAATTATCATGATACTTAGACACCATGACTTCTGGCTTCAATTCAACTTTTGAATTGTTAATTGTTAATTTTACAGGAAAGAAACACAAGCATTTCGACGTCGAAGTACCAGGTAAATTTCCATTAAATTTATTTAGCTTTTTACTTATCATTATGATACCGTTTAATCTGTTGATCGCTACAGTCGGCTATAAACGACAAGCGATAGCGTGTTCTGTACAGCACTTGGTGCTTAGTGAGTTTCATTTGACATTCGACCACGTTAATGAAATCGAAAATTAGTTTGGCAATCAGTATGGCATTGAAGCAGCGCCTCCTACAAGAAGCGACATACAAGAAGAGTTAAAATTTTGCCATTCGTTCTCGTAAACGTAATCGAATAAATAAATAAAATAAATAAATTCTTTATTTGCTTCAAACATGGTAAATAAGATGACAATAATATTCATTATGAGTACAAACATGTTTCACCAAGTTACAACTGGCATGCAAATATAATTACCATTTAAACTTTTTATAAAAACAAAAAAAAGTTAATTACATTAAATATTTATTATAAATTAATTAATTAGAAACAAAAACAATTAAGATAAATAAGATTAATAAGATTAATAATAGAATAATTACAACAATATTTATATCATGTCAAAAAACTCCTTGAGATTATAAAATTCGTGCTCAATTAACAATTTACGCAATTTTATTTTAAATAAATTTTATATTACATTCCTTTACTTCATTGGGTAATTTATACGAATGAATACGAAAAGCAAACTATACACACACTAGGTAGGCACTCTGTACTTGTACGCCAACGACGGTAATGATCGAAAGTTCTTTATTCGTGTTGCAAGTTTTTAATCTGAATTGAATTAGCAAGTGGAAGTGGCAGTGGGCCGGCCATATCTGGCGAAGAACCGACAACCGCTGGGGTAAACGTGTTCTTGAGTGGAGACCACGACTCGATAAACGTAGTGTAGGACGCCCTCCGGCCAGGCGGGATGATGACCTGCGAAAGACTGCAGGCAGATGCTGGATGCGTAAAGCTGAGGATAGGGCGCTATGGCGCTCATTAGGGGAGGCCTATGTCCAGCAGTGGACTAAGATAGGCCGATGATGATGATGATGAATCTGAATTGAAGGTTAAAGTTAACTTAAACGCCATCTAGGGAAAACGTAAGACACTAACATGTTCTGCTTTAACTCTATGCTGATTGTAATTTAACCGTTAATTCGAAGCCATGTCACATTATTTGTGCCAATGTGTGAGAAAAAAAAAACAAAAAAATATTGTTTATTTCACGGATCTACTCGCGTTTGTCCTGACGTTTCGAAACGTTGCAGGATCCGTGGTCGCAAGGAGACTCGTACAAAAATCTTTTATTTAATTGTGTAGTGTTCGCGTAAACTTTAGGAAACGATGTTATTAGTTAATAAACTTAGCCAAAAACAAAGAATCGACGAATTTGAAGGATAAAAGACTCAATGATATGAACACTGCTTGTTTTTTTTAGATAATAATTACGAAATTGTGACTATTGAAAGTACTGACGAGAATGGTAAAGCTATGGTAACGATGGAGGTCCTGCCAGTTAGTAAGTATGACATCACCGGGTCTGTCTCAGATGACTTTACGAAGTGAACTTCTCATTGTATAAAAAATACATTTTAAGAAATAACTACGTAGGTACTAATGACCCTTAGCGGCTCATCTATTATAAGCTTAATAGGGCCTTTGTTGAACGAATCTAAAGTAGTTCTAATGATTTTGAATTTTGGAAAATACAAACAATTAGAATTCACTTCGCAAACTTAGCTAAGGCAAACAGTGCAATGAATATCTTAAGTGCTATGCGTCACATAAGGAGTTTGAAAAATACGAACACAGAAAGCGAAATCACAAAACAACTGACCAATTATTGCATGATTGAAACAACAAACAAAATGGAAGAATTACAAAAACACAAATGTTGAAAAAATTTCCACGAGCAGGATTTGAACCTGCACCCTTCTGACATACCGGGTCAGGTGCTCTTCCAATTGAGCTATCGTGGTTCTAACCAGCCCGCCGAAATTATTCAACACTATTTACTTTTTACTTTGAAAGCCAAAGGCACCCATTCAATGTCAACAACTACCGTCATTAAAATGGAAGAAGAAACATTTACAGGAGCAGAAGACGATAGATCGAACACAAAATGAAAACGACCCAAGAAGTCATTGATACAGTGTTACGGATGATTTTTAAATCCTCACATAGCCCGACCACTTTGTATAACCCGGTCGAATTAAAACGTCACTTGTCATTATAAGAAAGCAACTGAAGGCAATAAATTTTCAAATTGACGGTATAATAATAACAGACCAAATTTATGATAGTGTGAGGATTCAAAAGTGTACTGTTAACTATAGAAAAGTTTTCCACATAGTAACTTACTAATAGGAGACCGTTTCTATATTTGCAGGCAAAGATGGCGATGACGAGGGCGATGATGGTAAATAGGCCTTTTCTTACTTACACATCACCATAATAGTTGCGTATCAGTCCACTGATAGAAAATAAGCCTCTAATGCATGCCACTGAGCCCGATCTTAGGCTCTTTTCATTGGGGGAGTGGGGGGGGGGGGAGGGGGGAGTTTCATAGTATGTCCCGCAGCCTGCTTCTGTCCAAGAAAGCACCTGACAGTAAATGACGATAAGCCGTAAAAAAAAACACCTCCTCCAAAATCAACTTTACTTCATCTCTAACTTTGGTTGGTGGTAGGGTTTTTTTTAGGTTTGGCTAGCTACCACTTCTTTATTCAGCAGTAGAGGATTCCGGGTGAAGTGCACTTCCAACTTCAGCCTTATCACCACTTAACATCAGCCGAGATAGGAGCCAAGTGCTTACACGTGCTTACACTTATACATACCTCTTTACATCCACAGATCTCGAGCCACTGCCGCTGCTTCCGACGCTTGCACCGCTCGCGCCGCTCTCTCCGCTCCCACCGCTCGCGCCGCTCGCTCCGCTGCCTCCGCTCACGCCGCCATGGCTCCCACCGGGTGCGCCACAGCCACGCCCTGGTCAATCACCGGTACCATGGCAACCGTGGCAGTCACCACCAAACTGGCAATGGCCGGTTTGGCAGCCATGGAACTACCCGTCGTCGTGGGGATCTCGGGGCGGGCAAGGATCGGGTAAGCATTTTTTCTATACTAGGCACGGTAATTGCAAATAATACGTTCAATTAAAGAGAGTTTGCTGTGGCGTTGGGCATTGAAAGGGTTCCTCAAGCCGTGTGAAACGAAGCAATGTCAGAGGTTTTGGGGAAACCGCATCACGCACTAGGTGTCTGTCCCCGTACCCTATTCGATTCTCCGAGGAACCCCTCGGATAGAGAGCGTAACAACCCGAGGGCGCGTTGGAAGGACTCAAAAATTTTTTTTGAGAGACATTGCTGATTGCCTCAGACGGCATTTTCAGCTTCACTGGGCTTTTTGGGGGCGGCGAGAAACTGAAAGGGTTCCTCAAGCCGTGTGAAACGAATCACCTTCGGAGGTTTTCTAGAGGGAACGGCATCACGCACTAAGGCGTGCCCCCGTTCCCTACTAGATTCTCCGAAGGGTTCTTTTTTATATTTTTACGGGTAAGCACAGTGCCTTGAGCTCACCTGATGTTAAGTGATGATAAGGCCAATGATGGAAGCGCACTTCACCCGGGATCCTCATCTAGTGAGGTACTGGCTGTCTTATCTCTAGCTGCCAGAACACAACAATGCTTTAAACATTGATGTTATGGCGACATATTAAGATAAGATGGTGTTAGGTAGCCAGGCGGACAAACAAGCCCTACCACCAACCAAACCGAGTACACAAACATGCACCCCCCGCTGGGAATCGAACCCGGGACCTCTGGGTCTAAAACGGTGATCTTAGCCACTAGACCACAGAGGCGGTTAATATCGCGGCGGTTCGGATCGGATCGGGCTCAGGTCGTGGGAACGAGACGCTCATAGAGTAAGCTTGATACATATCGCACTTAAGCAACGCACCTGTCTTCTCACAGGCACGGTATCTCGGAACACCTCTGAACAGTCAGAGCGTAGCTGTTGCGCGATTCCGTGTCCGTGAGAGGTGTCTATGTGAGCGTTGCTCTAACGCGTCTGTATGAAGCTGGCCTTTTGCAGTCACCTTATTCTGTGGCAAACGACTCCATTCCACCTAATGTTAAGTGGAAATGGAGTCCAAAAAAAAGACAACTGGTGTAGCGTATAAAAAAGCGCAGCTTCAGTCAGCCTCACTCTGTCGGCCCACAAGGTGCCTTATAAAGTAAATACTATTATTAAGTTTCCAGTTAATTATTGTGTTCTTCTGTTAGGCAAATCGAGTTATCCTATTAATATTATAAACGCGAAAGTTTGTAAGTATGGATGGATATTCGTTACTCTTTCACGAAAAAAGTACTGAATGGATTTTATTGAAACTTTCCTCATATACAGACCATGAGACCATGACCCAGGCCAGCATATAGAATACTTTTTTTTTTTTTTACTTTTTTTTTTACTGTAGTCTTCGCGAACGAAGTCGCGGGCAACAACTAGTTTAATATTATCTGTAAATTGTAACGTGAGAGATAAACGAAAAGTGTGAGATATGGTATAAGTGTTTTTTATATATTTTAGCGTTTTATTAACGCTTAAATATACTTAAGTAAAATTTAAACACTGAAAAAAGACGACAACCTCAGGCGGGAATCGAACCACGCACCTTCGCAATGTTGACTAAAAAACATAAGCATCAAGCACTGAAAAATTTCGACGGGTGAAAGCCAGACTTCGGTAGCCAAGTGGTTAAGGCAGCCGCCCGGAATGCGGAAGGTGCGTGGTTCGATTCCCGCCTGAGGTTGTCGTCTTTTTTCAGTGTTTAAATTTTACTTAGATATGGTATAGTTAAAGTTTATGTGCCTTACAAATAAACAAATAATATGCTCCGAATAATAATAATAATAATTCTGTGTTTTGTTCCTGTCATGTAAACGTCATTTCAAATTAGAGTGAAAGAGACAACACACGGAATAACTATACGATATACGGTATAGTAAGAGTCCCGAAAGCTACATTGTATGTGTATGTGTGTTTCTTTACATTGTGTAATAAACTTTGTACATTTGTGAATTACGGTCGAATTTCGACCACTACTGACCGCTAGTTCTTACTACTATCGAAACAGATAGAACCAGGAAGTACTTAGAGCGGTTGAAACCACCAAAGTTGATATTGTTTGTTCGATGATAACCAAACTCTCTGTTTATTAGAAATTGAGGATGAGAACGAAACTGAGATTGAAGCTGCCAACAGATTGAGGAAGACCATCAAATCAAGTCATCGCGGACATCACGGGCATCGCGGTGAGACATGTTTTTTTTTTGTTATTTGTTAAGGAGGTCGCATGCAGGTCTCCAACAAGGTGGACCGACGATCTGGTAATGGTCGCGGAAAGCCGCTGGATGCAAGCGGCACAAAACCGGTCGTTGTGAAGATCCTTGGGGGAGGCCTTTGTCCAGCAGTGGACGTCTTTTGGCCGAGATGATGATGATAATGATGAAGGAGTGTGCTGATTGCCTCAGACGGCATTGTCATCGTCGCCGGACGTTTAGGGGGGCGGCTAGAAACTTAAAGCATTCCTCAAGTCGTGTGAAACGAAGAACCGTCATGTTTTTTTAAGGGAATGGCGTCACGCACTATTGCGTGTTCCCGTTCCCTACTAGATTCTCTGAGGGGTTCGGAACGGGAGCGGAATAACCCGAGGGCGCATCTAAAGGCTAAGACCTCGGATCAGGTTGACCGGGTGGTTTATCTATCCTGGCATGATCACTATGTAAAGTGGTACAACTGGGAGAGAATTGACGAAACATGCGTACCTATTCTTTGGAGGAGCTCGATTTGGAGATCTGCAACTGCTATGTTGAAACAACTTTCGCATAAACCGGTCATTAGATGGATAACCAAACCAAAATAATAAATTTTCATCTCTCGCCCCTCCGTGCTTCGGAAGGCACGTAAAGCCGTTGGTCCCGGCAGTCGTTCACGACCACCAATCCGCATTGGGACCGCGTGGTGGTTTATGAACCGTTCTCCCTATTCATCTGTAAGGAAGGCTCGTGCCCCAGCAGTGGGGACATGGAATGAGCCGGTCATGAAACTTGAAAACAACTTCTTTGTTATTTGGGGACAAATTCGACCACGCAATTTAATTTTGTTACGAAAATACCTGCGCCAGCATTGGTGATGAGCTGGTGATGAAACATTCATTTATTCAACAGGTAAACATCACCGACACCACCAGAAGTCGCACCACCCACAGTACCCACAATACCCGCAGTACCCGCAATACCCAGGTAAGGTTTTCTTTCTTTTAGTTGATGGCTTCGTGCGATTAGCACATTTAGCCAGTGTCAAAGTAATTTTTCTTACAAGTAATACATAAATATACAATACTTCCTTCCAGTCAGTATGATGATGAATGATAATAAAAATGAGAAGTGAGAAATGATATACCCCCCAACCCCTCGAGTATCTCAGTAAAGATGTGGGGGGGCTTTACTAATTCCTCGGCGGACTTCTTGAGAGAATTTGAAAAATAAAGTTGCACTGTTTTGTTTCATTTGCCGACACTCATGCACACTTACGAACACTTAACGGTTAATAATCCACCATTATTTCACATTAATATTCGACATAACACAAATTTTAGAAAATAAAACAAAACCACAGACATGACTCTTCACTTCCCGCCAAGAAGTCCCCAGGTAAGGTTTCCCGTCTGACGACTTCAGGGTTTCTTTGTGATCTAATACATTCATAGATTTTTTAGTGTAACCATACAAAAAAAAAAGTCTTAACCACAACAATAATTAATTTCAGAATATAAAACGTATAAATTAAATGACGTAAAGTCCTTTTAAACAGTAAATTTTTTTTATTTCACTTGAGCCGATAGTCAACCAACCAATTTACTATGCAAAATGCAACTAAAAAAATATTTCCACAATAAAAATATTTTCAAAAACAAGGTTTTATTTGAATGAAAACGTAACCCGAAAGTTATTTCAATAAAAATAAAACATGAAAAAGAAAAAATAACGCGAAATAAAAAGAAATAAATAATTTTACGTCACATTTTTCATAATGTTGAACGTCTTTTTCATAATGTTAAATACCTTCGCCCACATTATCTATACCTACATCACCCTAAACAATGTATATTAAACGACTTTCCTAATATACATACAATTTTATGATAGGTAGATTCTAGGGACGGAAAACTTTTTTATTATAATAAAAATTACATATGTAATTTTTATTATAATTTATTCAAAAAACAGTCACTTACAAATAAGTCAAAACAGTACAATAAAGTATAGTATTTGGAGACTTAGAACTATAGCCATTATTATAGATAAGACAAATCCACTATTTAAGAGATAATAAAACCTTTGCTCACCATTGATTGTACAATATTTTATTTTTGTGTTTCTGTGTGTTTTATGTAATACAGATTATAATAAATAAATCATTTGCAATTTAACACAGGTTCGCCACAGCAGCCACCGCGGTATCCGCAGTATCCGCAGTATCCACAAGGACCCCAATACCCGCAACAACCGCAATACCCACAGTACCCCCAACAGCCGCAAGAGCCGCAAGAGCCGCAAGAGCCGCAAGAGCCGCAAGAGCCGCAAGAGCCGCAAGAGCCGCAAGAGCCAGAAGAGCCACAGCAGCCACAGCAGCCGCAAACCCCACAACAGCCACAACAGCCACAAACCCCACAACAGCCGCAGCAGCCGCAAACCCCACAACAGCCACAGCAGCCGCAGAATCCACAGCAGCCACAGCAGCCGCAGCAGCCGCAAACCCCACAACAGCCACAACAGCCACAAACCCCACAACAGCCGCAGCAGCCGCAAACCCCACAACAGCCACAGCAGCCGCAGAATCCACAACAGCCACAGCAGCCGCAGAATCCACAGCAGCCACAGCAGCCGCAGCAGCCGCAAACCCCACAACAGCCACAGCAGCCGCAAAACCCACAACAGCCGCAGCAGCCGCAGAATCCACAGCAGCCACAGCAGCCGCAGCAGCCGCAAAACCCACAGCAGCCACAGCAGCCGCAGAATCCACAGCAGCCACAGCAGCCGCAGCAGCCGCAAACCCCACAACAGCCACAGCAGCCGCAAAACCCACAACAGCCGCAGCAGCCGCAAACCCCACAGCAGCCGCAGCAGCCGCAAACCCCACAACAGCCACAACAGCCGCAGAACCCACAGCAGCCACAGCAGCCACAGCAGCCACAGGAGCCGCAAAACCCACAACAGCCACAGCAGCCGCAGAATCCACAGCAGCCACAGCAGCCGCAGCAGCCGCAAACCCCACAACAGCCACAGCAGCCGCAGAATCCACAGCAGCCACAGCAGCCGCAGCAGCCGCAAAACCCACAACAGCCACAGCAGCCGCAGAATCCACAGCAGCCACAGCAGCCGCAGCAGCCGCAAACCCCACAACAGCCACAGCAGCCGCAAAACCCACAACAGCCGCAGCAGCCGCAAACCCCACAACAGCCGCAGCAGCCGCAGAACCCACAGCAGCCACAGCAGCCGCAAACCCCTCAACAGCCACAGCAGCCGCAAAACCCACAACAGCCGCAGCAGCCGCAAACCCCACAGCAGCCGCAGCAGCCGCAAACCCCACAACAGCCACAGCAGCCGCAAACCCCACAGCAGCCACAGGAGCCGCAAAACCCACAACAGCCACAGCAGCCGCAGAATCCACAGCAGCCACAGCAGCCGCAGCAGCCGCAAACCCCACAACAACCACAGCAGCCGCAAAACCCACAACAGCCGCAGCAGCCGCAGAATCCACAGCAGCCACAGCAGCCGCAGCAGCCGCAAACCCCACAACAGCCACAGCAGCCGCAAAACCCACAACAGCCGCAGCAGCCGCAAACCCCACAGCAGCCACAGCAGCCGCAAACCCCACAACAGCCACAGCAGCCGCAAACCCCACAGCAGCCACAGGAGCCGCAAAACCCACAACAGCCACAGCAGCCGCAGAATCCACAGCAGCCACAGCAGCCGCAGCAGCCGCAAACCCCACAACAGCCGCAGCAGCCGCAGAACCCACAGCAGCCACAGCAGCCACAGCAGCCGCAAACCCCACAACAGCCACAGCAGCCGCAAAACCCACAACAGCCGCAGCAGCCGCAAACCCCACAGCAGCCGCAGCAGCCGCAAACCCCACAACAGCCACAGCAGCCGCAAAACCCACAACAGCCGCAGCAGCCGCAGAATCCACAGCAGCCACAGCAGCCGCAGCAGCCGCAAAACCCACAGCAGCCACAGCAGCCGCAGAATCCACAGCAGCCACAGCAGCCGCAGCAGCCGCAAACCCCACAACAGCCACAGCAGCCGCAAAACCCACAACAGCCGCAGCAGCCGCAAACCCCACAGCAGCCGCAGCAGCCGCAAACCCCACAACAGCCACAGCAGCCGCAGAATCCACAGCAGCCACAGCAGCCGCAGCAGCCGCAAACCCCACAACAGCCACAACAGCCGCAGAACCCACAGCAGCCACAGCAGCCACAGCAGCCACAGGAGCCGCAAAACCCACAACAGCCACAGCAGCCGCAGAATCCACAGCAGCCACAGCAGCCGCAGCAGCCGCAAAACCCACAACAGCCACAGCAGCCGCAGAATCCACAGCAGCCACAGCAGCCGCAGCAGCCGCAAACCCCACAACAGCCACAGCAGCCGCAAAACCCACAACAGCCGCAGCAGCCGCAAACCCCACAACAGCCGCAGCAGCCGCAGAACCCACAGCAGCCACAGCAGCCACAGCAGCCGCAAACCCCACAACAGCCACAGCAGCCGCAAAACCCACAACAGCCGCAGCAGCCGCAAACCCCACAGCAGCCGCAGCAGCCGCAAACCCCACAACAGCCACAGCAGCCGCAAACCCCACAGCAGCCACAGGAGCCGCAAAACCCACAACAGCCACAGCAGCCGCAGAATCCACAGCAGCCACAGCAGCCGCAGCAGCCGCAAACCCCACAACAACCACAGCAGCCGCAAAACCCACAACAGCCGCAGCAGCCGCAGAATCCACAGCAGCCACAGCAGCCGCAGCAGCCGCAAACCCCACAACAGCCACAGCAGCCGCAAAACCCACAACAGCCGCAGCAGCCGCAAACCCCACAGCAGCCACAGCAGCCGCAAACCCCACAACAGCCACAGCAGCCGCAAACCCCACAGCAGCCACAGGAGCCGCAAAACCCACAACAGCCACAGCAGCCGCAGAATCCACAGCAGCCACAGCAGCCGCAGCAGCCGCAAACCCCACAACAGCCGCAGCAGCCGCAGAACCCACAGCAGCCACAGCAGCCACAGCAGCCGCAAACCCCACAACAGCCACAGCAGCCGCAAAACCCACAACAGCCGCAGCAGCCGCAAACCCCACAGCAGCCGCAGCAGCCGCAAACCCCACAACAGCCACAGCAGCCGCAGAATCCACAGCAGCCACAGCAGCCGCAGCAGCCGCAAACCCCACAACAGCCACAACAGCCGCAGAATCCACAGCAGCCACAGCAGCCACAGCAGCCACAGGAGCCGCAAAACCCACAACAGCCACAGCAGCCGCAGAATCCACAGCAGCCACAGCAGCCGCAGCAGCCGCAAACCCCACAACAGCCGCAGCAGCCGCAGAACCCACAGCAGCCACAGCAGCCACAGCAGCCGCAGAATCCACAGCAGCCACAGCAGCCGCAGCAGCCGCAAACCCCACAACAGCCACAGCAGCCGCAAAACCCACAGCAGCCGCAAACCCCACAGCAGCCGCAGCAGCCGCAAACCCCACAACAGCCACAGCAGCCGCAAACCCCACAGCAGCCACAGGAGCCGCAAAACCCACAACAGCCACAGCAGCCGCAGAATCCACAGCAGCCACAGCAGCCGCAGCAGCCGCAAACCCCACAACAGCCGCAGCAGCCGCAGAACCCACAGCAGCCACAGCAGCCACAGCAGCCGCAAACCCCACAACAGCCACAGCAGCCGCAGAATCCACAGCAGCCACAGCAGCCGCAGCAGCCGCAAACCCCACAACAGCCACAACAGCCGCAGAATCCACAGCAGCCACAGCAGCCACAGCAGCCACAGGAGCCGCAAAACCCACAACAGCCACAGCAGCCGCAGAATCCACAGCAGCCACAGCAGCCGCAGCAGCCGCAAACCCCACAACAGCCGCAGCAGCCGCAGAACCCACAGCAGCCACAGCAGCCACAGCAGCCGCAGAATCCACAGCAGCCACAGCAGCCGCAGCAGCCGCAAACCCCACAACAGCCACAGCAGCCGCAAAACCCACAACAGCCGCAGCAGCCGCAAACCCCACAGCAGCCGCAGCAGCCGCAAACCCCACAACAGCCACAGCAGCCGCAAACCCCACAGCAGCCACAGGAGCCGCAAAACCCACAACAGCCACAGCAGCCGCAGAATCCACAGCAGCCACAGCAGCCGCAACAGCCGCAAACCCCACAACAGCCGCAGCAGCCGCAGAACCCACAGCAGCCACAGCAGCCACAGCAGCCGCAGAATCCACAGCAGCCACAGCAGCCGCAGCAGCCGCAAACCCCACAACAGCCACAGCAGCCGCAAAACCCACAACAGCCGCAGCAGCCGCAAACCCCACAGCAGCCGCAGCAGCCGCAAACCCCACAACAGCCACAGCAGCCGCAAACCCCACAGCAGCCACAGGAGCCGCAAAACCCACAACAGCCACAACAGCCGCAGAATCCGCAGCAGCCACAGCAGCCGCAGCAGCCGCAAACCCCACAACAGCCGCAGCAGCCGCAGAACCCACAGCAGCCACAGCAGCCACAGCAGCCGCAAACCCCACAACAGCCACAGCAGCCGCAAAACCCACAACAGCCGCAGCAGCCGCAGAACCCACAACAGCCGCAGGAGCCGCAAAACCCACAGCAGCCACAGGAGCCGCAAAACCCACAACAGCCACAGCAGCCGCAGAATCCACAGCAGCCACAGCAGCCGCAGCAGCCGCAAACCCCACAACAGCCGCAGCAGCCGCAGAACCCACAGCAGCCACAGCAGCCACAGCAGCCGCAGAATCCACAGCAGCCACAGCAGCCGCAGCAGCCGCAAACCCCACAACAGCCACAGCAGCCGCAAAACCCACAACAGCCGCAGCAGCCGCAAACCCCACAACAGCCACAGCAGCCGCAAACCCCACAGCAGCCACAGGAGCCGCAAAACCCACAACAGCCACAGCAGCCGCAGAATCCACAGCAGCCACAGCAGCCGCAGCAGCCGCAAACCCCACAACAGCCACAGCAGCCGCAAAACCCACAACAGCCGCAGCAGCCGCAGAACCCACAACAGCCGCAGGAGCCGCAAAACCCACAACAGCCGCAGCAGCCGCAGAACCCACAGCAGCCACAGCAGCCACAGCAGCCGCAAACCCCACAACAGCCACAGCAGCCGCAGCAGCCGCAAACCCCACAACAGCCACAGCAGCCGCAAAACCCACAACAGCCGCAGCAGCCGCAAACCCCACAACAGCCACAGCAGCCGCAAACCCCACAGCAGCCACAGGAGCCGCAAAACCCACAACAGCCACAGCAGCCGCAGAATCCACAGCAGCCACAGCAGCCGCAGCAGCCGCAAACCCCACAACAGCCGCAGCAGCCGCAGAACCCACAGCAGCCACAGCAGCCACAGCAGCCGCAAACCCCACAACAGCCACAGCAGCCGCAAAACCCACAACAGCCGCAGCAGCCGCAGAACCCACAACAGCCGCAGGAGCCGCAAAACCCACAACAGCCACAGCAGCCGCAGAATCCACAGCAGCCACAGCAGCCGCAGCAGCCGCAAACCCCACAACAGCCACAACAGCCGCAGAATCCACAGCAGCCACAGCAGCCACAGCAGCCACAGGAGCCGCAAAACCCACAACAGCCACAGCAGCCGCAGAATCCACAGCAGCCACAGCAGCCGCAGCAGCCGCAAACCCCACAACAGCCGCAGCAGCCGCAGAACCCACAGCAGCCACAGCAGCCACAGCAGCCGCAGAATCCACAGCAGCCACAGCAGCCGCAGCAGCCGCAAACCCCACAACAGCCACAGCAGCCGCAAAACCCACAACAGCCGCAAACCCCACAGCAGCCGCAGCAGCCGCAAACCCCACAACAGCCGCAGCAGCCGCAAACCCCACAGCAGCCGCAGCAGCCGCAGAACCCACAGCAGCCACAGCAGCCACAGCAGCCGCAGAATCCACAGCAGCCACAGCAGCCGCAGCAGCCGCAAACCCCACAACAGCCACAGCAGCCGCAAAACCCACAACAGCCGCAGCAGCCGCAAACCCCACAGCAGCCGCAGCAGCCGCAAACCCCACAACAGCCACAGCAGCCGCAAACCCCACAGCAGCCACAGGAGCCGCAAAACCCACAACAGCCACAGCAGCCGCAGAATCCACAGCAGCCACAGCAGCCGCAGCAGCCGCAAACCCCACAACAGCCGCAGCAGCCGCAGAACCCACAGCAGCCACAGCAGCCACAGCAGCCGCAGCAGCCGCAAAACCCACAACAACCGCAGCAGCCACAGAATCCACAGCAGCCACAGCAGCCACAGCAGCCGCAGCAGCCGCAAACCCCACAACAGCCACAACAGCCACAAACCCCACAACAGCCGCAAACCCCACAACAGCCACAACAGCCGCAGAATCCACAGCAGCCACAGACCCCACAACAGCCACAGCAGCCGCAAACCCCACAACAGCCACAGCAGCCGCAGAATCCACAGCAGCCACAGCAGCCACAGGAACCGCAAAACCCACAACAGCCGCAGGAGCCGCAAAACCCACAACAGCCGCAGGAGCCGCAGGAGCCACAGCAGCCGCAGAATCCACAGCAGCCACAGCAGCCGCAGCAGCCGCAAACCCCACAACAGCCACAGCAGCCGCAAAACCCACAACAGCCGCAGCAGCCGCAAACCCCACAGCAGCCGCAGCAGCCGCAAACCCCACAACAGCCACAGCAGCCGCAAACCCCACAGCAGCCACAGGAGCCGCAAAACCCACAACAGCCACAGCAGCCGCAGCAGCCGCAAACCCCACAACAGCCGCAGCAGCCGCAGAACCCACAGCAGCCACAGCAGCCACAGCAGCCGCAGCAGCCGCAGAACCCACAACAACCGCAGCAGCCACAGAATCCACAGCAGCCACAGCAGCCACAGCAGCCGCAGCAGCCGCAAACCCCACAACAGCCACAACAGCCACTAACCCCACAACAGCCGCAGCAGCCGCAAACCCCACAACAGCCACAACAGCCGCAGAATCCACAGCAGCCACAGACCCCACAACAGCCACAGCAGCCGCAAACCCCACAACAGCCGCAGCAGCCGCAAACCCCACAACAGCCACAGCAGCCGCAGAATCCACAGCAGCCACAGCAGCCACAGGAACCGCAAAACCCACAACAGCCGCAGGAGCCGCAAAACCCACAACAGCCGCAGGAGCCGCAGGAGCCACAGCAGCCGCAGAACCCACAACAACCGCAGCAGCCGCAAACCCCACAACAGCCGCAGCAGCCGCAGAACCCACAACAACCGCAGCAGCCACAGCAGCCGCAGAATCCACAGCAGCCACAGCAGCCACAAGAGCCGCAAAACCCACAACAGCCGCAGGAGCCGCAAAACCCACAACAGCCACAGCAACCGCAGAATCCACAGCAACCGCAGCAGCCACAGCAGCCGCAGCAGCCGCAAACCCCACAACAGCCGCAGCAACCACAGCAGCCACAGACCCCACAACAGCCACAGCAGCCGCAGAACCCACAGCAGCCACAGCAGCCGCAGCAGCCGCAAACCCCACAGCAGCCACAGGAGCCGCAAAACCCACAACAGCCGCAGCAACCGCAGCAGCCGCAAACCCCACAACAGCCGCAGCAACCGCAAAACCCACAACAGCCACAGCAGCCGCAACAACCAGGCCAGCCGCAACAGCCACAGCAGCCGCAGAACCCACAACAGCCGCAGCAACCACAGCAGCCGCAAAACCCACAGCAGCCGCAGCAGCCACAGCAGCCGCAGAATCCACAGCAGCCACAGCAGCCACAGGAGCCGCAAAACCCACAACAGCCACAGCAGCCGCAGAACCCACAGCAGCCACAGCAGCCGCAAACCCCACAGCAGCCACAGGAGCCGCAAAACCCACAACAGCCGCAGCAACCGCAGCAGCCGCAAACCCCACAACAGCCGCAGCAACCGCAAAACCCACAACAGCCACAGCAGCCGCAACAACCAGGCCAACCGCAACAGCCACAGCAGCCGCAGAACCCACAACAGCCGCAGCAACCACAGCAGCCGCAAAACCCACAGCAGCCGCAGCAGCCACAGCAGCCGCAGAACCCACAACAGCCACAGCAGCCGCAAGGACCACAGCAGCCTCAACAGCCACAAGAATCAGGATCTAGTGAGTTATTTACATATACAGACGCCTTTCAACTCTGTCAAATTTCTTTAATAAATAATCAACCGTAAGGCATCTACATAAGGTTCAAAATCCATTGAGGAAATTTGAAAGTTTTTGAGCTCGTGTTTTGGTGTTTCGATTTATTTTGCATGCTTTTAACACTCTATGAACAGATAAACATGCGAAATGATTTCTCGTAAAAAAGTAAAAGATAAATAATGATTATTGTGTGTTATCCCTAAGAGATAGACATTAACTATAGCGGACTTTTTTGTAGACCTTTTTCAGGTGTACAATACATTATTTTGATCTATCTCGTAGGGTGTAGCCAGCGTTTGCAATGTAAGCGCAAAAAAATGTTGACGACCTCCTTGGTCGAGTGGTTTGTACACCGGTTTTCATGGTGTCGCCATCTCTGAGGTCCCGGGTTCGATCCCCGGTCGGGTGAATTTAGAAATTATTGTTTTTCTAAATTGTCACGGGTCTGGGTGTTTTCTATGTATAATAACTATGTATTTAAGTATTTTAAGTATGTTTATCCGTTGTCTAGTAACCATTTAACGAGTTTCATAACGAAGCTTCTTTTGGGCTAGATAATTGGTGTAAGTGTAGGAAATTTTATTTTTTATTTTTAATGTGAATCCTCTTAAATCATCAGTGTTTCCCTACTATATTATGCATGTATTTATACATATAAACCTTCCTCTGAAATCTATCTATTAAAAAAAAACCTCATCAAAAAAAATCCGTTGCGTGGTTTTAAATATCTAAGCATACATACATACATACATACATACATACATACATACATACATAAGGACAGCGGGAAGCGACTTTGTTTTATACTATGTAATGATAAAGAACATCAAACATTGCAGGAATAGAAAAACAGTGATATGAACATGAGATACAACGTATGGCTCCGTATTCAGCCGTTGTGTGACACTTGGGCAAAAACGGCGTCATTTTTATTAATTTATATGTTCTAAAGAATTTTCAACAATTTCACCAGCTTCCAATATTAAACTGTTACGTGCCAAATAAAGTCAATGAAGTGCCATTGTCAAAATGTAAAATATTTATTTAAATAAACTCACTCTTACTTAAATAAAATCATCTCTCTTTAAATATTATGATCAGATGTCAATGACGATAGTTGTTGACGTTGAATCGGCGCCTTTGGCTTTCAAAGTAAAAAAGTAAATAGTGTTGAATAATTTCGGCGGGCTGGTTAGAACCACGATAGCTCAATTGGAAGAGCACCTGGCCCGGTATGTCAGAAGGGTGCAGGTTCAAATCCTGCTCGTGGAATTTTTTTCAACATTGTGTAAAAAAAAATAAACGTAAGAGTAAATAAACTCAATTTAATTGCACTTTGAAGTTAGCTGTGGAGAATGTTGTGTTCCGGCAGCTAGAGATAAGATAGCCAGCACCTCACAAGTTGAGGATCCCGGGTAAAGTGCGCTTCCATCATTGGCCTTATCATCACTTAACATCAGGTGAGATCAAGGCACCGTGCTTACCCGTAAATATTAAAAAAAAATGGGCGCGTAAACTGCACAGCTTTTATAGAAATAAACCTACATCAACAATACTATATACTGTAGGAATAAAGAAAAGGTAGCATATATTTACTTAATACAAGAAAATAACAAATTAAAAATAAATACCTATAAACACCGCCGCCTTGAACCGCCTCTGTGGTCTAGTGGCTAAGGCCACCGGTTTAGACGCAGAGGTCCCGGGTTCGATTCCCAGCGGGGGATACATGTTTGTGTACTCGGTTTGGTTGGAGGTAGGGCTTGTTTGTCCGCCTGGCTAGCTACCACCATCTTATCTAAATATATGTCGCCATAACATCAATGTTTGTAGCATTGTTGTGTTCCGGCAGCTAGAGATAAGATAGCCAGTACCTCACTAGTTGAGGATCCCGGGTGAAGTGCGCTTCCATCACTGGCTTTATCATCACTTAACATCAGGTGAGATCAAGGCACTGTGCTTACCCGTAAATATAAAAAAAACAATAGATTCCCTCCAAGTGTGGGGCGCATAGATACAAATAAATATTTTATTTAAGAAATTCCTATTTAAGCATTTGTGTAAAAAACTTACTTTAAGATTTAAGTTTTTGTTCTTAGTAATCAGTCACTTTATAATAAGCCTTTTAAAATTTGGTGTTAAAATAAAAGTTGACATAAAAATCATAACTGTGGCATTACAAACAAAAAAAAACAAATCAACTTTCTTTTTGACTAAAAAAAAGAAAAGTAACAAAAGTGTTTTTAATACCTGCTTTCAATTAATGATGACGACCAACTGTGGACATTACAACAATTCTCATCAAACCTATGTACGGATGCTATAATTAAATTAAATTTGTCGCAAAAGCTAATTATTCTAATCAGCATAAATTTTTCGAATACCTTGGATAATATGGGTATTAGAGTAATAGGTCGATAATAGTTGACATCAGATTTGTCACCTTTTTTGTGTAAAGGTTTGACGATTGATAATTTAAGTACTTCTGGAAAAACTCCAGAGGAAAATGACAAGTTGATAAGATACGTTAAGACGGGCATCAGTTCAGGCAGACATGCCATAATTATTTTGGTGTTGATGCCGTCATAGCCCTCAGAGCTAGTTTTGTTCTTTCTTTCTTTTAGTTGATGGCTTCGTGCGATTAGCACATTTAGCCAGTGTCAAAGTAATTTTTCTTACGAGTAATACATAAATATACAATATGATGATGATGAATGATAATAGAAATGAGTGAAAGTGAGAAATGATATACCCCTCGAGTATCTCAGTAAAGATGTGGGGCTTTACTAAGTCCTCACGCAGACTTCTTGAGGGCCACAGAAGAGCTGCTGCGATTCAGAAAATCGCAGTACCACATCATCAAGTGAGTTTTTGTAATAACATATCTCGAATAGAACCCTAGTTCACACAATCTTGTTCTTAGGTTTGGGTAGCTTGTGGGTCAAGCAGACGGTCAGTCACTATTCAAATTACTATTACTATTCGAATATTACGGAAAAGTATTGAAAGTCAGGACGCGTTGATAAGGTTAATGACAATAAGTAATGATAACTTAATGATACAAATATTAAAAAAACATTTAAGTATCTAAAAGGATATATTAAAAGTAGTTTAAAAAGTTTTTCCAACAAAATCGCAAGCAAATTTAAAAACCTTCAGAAATATATAAGCTTTTAGACTTTTATGTACTTTCAAATTCAAATTCAAATTCAAAAATCATTTATTCAGTTTAGGCTACAAGTAGCTCTTATGAATGTCACTATGCCATCGGTTCGTAAGTCTACTCTGGGCGGGAGATCTTGTACTGAGAAGAACCGGCAAGAAACTCAGCAAGTGTCCAGCTCTTTTCTCCCTTACAGCGTCAAAAATATTGGAAAATATTTTTGACGCCGCCCTATTTTAGCAGGACACTTTCCATCACAAATAAACACTTAAAAATAAAAAAAAATATAGAAGACCACATGTAAAAAAACAAAATTAAAAATCTAAATTAACAAATTTACCTCAGGTAAAAGTTCAAATTTCCACAATGTCATACAGTACCACTACAGTACTCTAATAAAAGTCAAAAATTGTTTAAGAAAAACAAAGTCAAATTATAGTAAGTAATATTAAAAATAAGATAAGTATGCAAGAGCAGACCAGCCTCCACAGGCGGCACCCGTTCACGAGTATGACATATGAATCAGCCATCGCTTCGCTCAACCATATTTTAGGGAACGTAACGACCCGACGCACACGCCACCACCGCAGAGACAATAAAGAGAGCATGACACACTCAAGATACTCTAAATAAAAGCCTAATGATCTATTTAACGCAATGCTGTTTGTTAACTGTAGGACACTGCTGATAAAGGCTATGATATCAGTTTAAAAATTATATAAATTAATATTCTTTGACTGTATAATAAATAATCTTTTATAATATAAAAGTGTAACTACTGACAATGTGAAATAACATGTGCAGGCGAGCAGACTAAGATGACCACACATTATTATCATTAAAATAATCATCAATTTTATAGTAGCCTTTTTTCATTAGATCTTGTTTTATTTCTGTCTTAAACTTGTGTAGTGGCAGTTCCGTTAGAGTGAAAGGCACTTTATTGTATATTTTTATACATTTCCCAACAAATGAATTACCGACCTTATTGAGTCTAAGTTTTGGAACAAACTACTAACAAATTATAAACTTCCTTTACTATAAAAAAACTTATTATACTCTTCTTTCAGGCGAATCATATGAAGACTGTTCATATGAACACCAGAACCCACAACTGCCACAGCAGCCGCAACAGCCGCAGAGCCCACAACAACCGCAGCAGCCACAGAACCCACAGCAGCCACAGCAGCCGCAGAACCCACAACAACCGCAGCAGCCACAGCAGCCGCAAAACCCACAACAGCCACAGCAGCCACAGAACCCACAACAACCGCAGCAGCCACAGCAGCCGCAAAACCCACAGCAGCCACAGCAGCCGCAACAGCCACAGAACCCACAGCAGCCACAGCAGCCGCAACAGCCGCAGAACCCACAGCAGCCACAGCAGCCGCAACAGCCGCAGAACCCACAACAACCGCAGCAGCCGCAACAGCCGCAGAACCCACAGCAGCCACAGCAGCCGCAACAGCCGCAGAACCCACAACAACCGCAGCAGCCACAGCAGCCACAAAACCCACAGCAGCCACAGCAGCCGCAACAGCCGCAGAACCCACAACAACCGCAGCAGCCACAGCAGCCGCAACAGCCGCAGAACCCACAACAACCGCAGCAGCCGCAACAGCCAGGCCAGCCGCAACAGCCGCAGCAGCCGCAAAACCCACAACAGCCACAGCAGCCACAGAACCCACAACAACCGCAGCAGCCACAGCAGCCGCAAAACCCACAACAGCCGCAGCAGCCGCAAAACCCACAACAGCCACAGCAGCCGCAGAACCCACAACAACCGCAGCAGCCACAGCAGCCACAGAACCCACAACAACCGCAGCAGCCACAGCAGCCGCAGAACCCACAACAACCGCAGCAGCCACAGCAGCCGCAAAACCCACAGCAGCCACAGCAGCCGCAACAGCCACAGAACCCACAGCAGCCACAGCAGCCGCAACAGCCGCAGAACCCACAACAACCGCAGCAGCCGCAACAGCCGCAGAACCCACAGCAGCCACAGCAGCCGCAACAGCCGCAGAACCCACAACAACCGCAGCAGCCACAGCAGCCACAAAACCCACAGCAGCCACAGCAGCCGCAACAGCCGCAGAACCCACAACAACCGCAGCAGCCGCAACAGCCAGGCCAGCCGCAACAGCCGCAGAACCCACAACAACCGCAGCAGCCACAGCAGCCACAGAACCCACAACAACCGCAGCAGCCACAGCAGCCGCAGAACCCACAACAACCGCAGCAGCCACAGCAGCCGCAAAACCCACAGCAGCCACAGCAGCCGCAACAGCCACAGAACCCACAGCAGCCACAGAACCCACAACAACCGCAGCAGCCACAGCAGCCACAGAACCCACAACAACCGCAGCAGCCACAGCAGCCGCAGAACCCACAACAACCGCAGCAGCCACAGCAGCCGCAAAACCCACAGCAGCCACAGCAGCCGCAACAGCCACAGAACCCACAGCAGCCACAGCAGCCGCAACAGCCGCAGAACCCACAACAACCGCAGCAGCCGCAACAGCCGCAGAACCCACAGCAGCCACAGCAGCCGCAACAGCCGCAGAACCCACAACAACCGCAGCAGCCACAGCAGCCACAAAACCCACAGCAGCCACAGAACCCACAACAACCGCAGCAGCCACAGCAGCCACAAAACCCACAACAGCCGCAGCAGCCGCAGAACCCACAACAACCGCAGCAGCCACAGCAGCCACAGAACCCACAACAACCGCAGCAGCCACAGCAGCCGCAGAACCCACAACAACCGCAGCAGCCACAGCAGCCGCAAAACCCACAGCAGCCACAGCAGCCGCAACAGCCACAGAACCCACAGCAGCCACAGCAGCCGCAACAGCCGCAGAACCCACAACAACCGCAGCAGCCGCAGAACCCACAGCAGCCACAGCAGCCGCAACAGCCGCAGAACCCACAACAACCGCAGCAGCCACAGCAGCCGCAAAACCCACAACAGCCACAGCAGCCACAGAACCCACAACAACCGCAGCAGCCACAGCAGCCGCAAAACCCACAGCAGCCACAGCAGCCGCAACAGCCACAGAACCCACAGCAGCCACAGCAGCCGCAACAGCCGCAGAACCCACAGCAGCCACAGCAGCCGCAACAGCCGCAGAACCCACAACAACCGCAGCAGCCGCAACAGCCGCAGAACCCACAGCAGCCACAGCAGCCGCAACAGCCGCAGAACCCACAACAACCGCAGCAGCCACAGCAGCCACAAAACCCACAGCAGCCACAGCAGCCGCAACAGCCGCAGAACCCACAACAACCGCAGCAGCCACAGCAGCCGCAGAACCCACAACAACCGCAGCAGCCACAGCAGCCGCAAAACCCACAGCAGCCACAGCAGCCGCAACAGCCACAGAACCCACAGCAGCCACAGCAGCCGCAACAGCCGCAGAACCCACAACAACCGCAGCAGCCGCAACAGCCGCAGAACCCACAGCAGCCACAGCAGCCGCAACAGCCGCAGAACCCACAACAACCGCAGCAACCACAGCAGCCACAAAACCCACAGCAGCCACAGCAGCCGCAACAGCCGCAGAACCCACAACAACCGCAGCAGCCGCAACAGCCAGGCCAGCCGCAACAGCCGCAGCAGCCGCAAAACCCACAACAGCCACAGCAGCCACAGAACCCACAACAACCGCAGCAGCCACAGCAGCCACAAAACCCACAACAGCCGCAGCAGCCGCAAAACCCACAACAGCCACAGCAGCCGCAGAACCCACAACAGCCACAGCAGCCACAGCAGCCGCAGAACCCACAACAACCGCAGCAGCCACAGCAGCCGCAAAACCCACAGCAGCCACAGCAGCCGCAACAGCCACAGAACCCACAGCAGCCGCAACAGCCGCAGAACCCACAACAACCGCAGCAGCCGCAACAGCCGCAGAACCCACAGCAGCCACAGCAGCCGCAACAGCCGCAGAACCCACAACAACCGCAGCAGCCACAGCAGCCGCAAAACCCACAACAGCCACAGCAGCCACAGAACCCACAACAACCGCAGCAGCCACAGCAGCCGCAAAACCCACAGCAGCCACAGCAGCCGCAACAGCCACAGAACCCACAGCAGCCACAGCAGCCGCAACAGCCGCAGAACCCACAGCAGCCACAGCAGCCGCAACAGCCGCAGAACCCACAACAACCGCAGCAGCCGCAACAGCCGCAGAACCCACAGCAGCCACAGCAGCCGCAACAGCCGCAGAACCCACAACAACCGCAGCAGCCACAGCAGCCACAAAACCCACAGCAGCCACAGCAGCCGCAACAGCCGCAGAACCCACAACAACCGCAGCAGCCGCAACAGCCAGGCCAGCCGCAACAGCCGCAGCAGCCGCAAAACCCACAACAGCCACAGCAGCCACAGAACCCACAACAACCGCAGCAGCCACAGCAGCCGCAAAACCCACAACAGCCGCAGCAGCCGCAAAACCCACAACAGCCACAGCAGCCGCAGAACCCACAACAACCGCAGCAGCCACAGCAGCCACAGAACCCACAACAACCGCAGCAGCCACAGCAGCCGCAGAACCCACAACAACCGCAGCAGCCACAGCAGCCGCAAAACCCACAGCAGCCACAGCAGCCGCAACAGCCACAGAACCCACAGCAGCCACAGCAGCCGCAACAGCCGCAGAACCCACAACAACCACAGCAGCCGCAACAGCCGCAGAACCCACAGCAGCCACAGCAGCCGCAACAGCCGCAGAACCCACAACAACCGCAGCAGCCGCAACAGCCGCAGAACCCACAGCAGCCACAGCAGCCGCAACAGCCGCAGAACCCACAACAACCGCAGCAGCCACAGCAGCCGCAAAACCCACAACAGCCACAGCAGCCGCAGAACCCACAACAACCGCAGCAGCCACAGCAGCCACAGAACCCACAACAACCGCAGCAGCCACAGCAGCCGCAGAACCCACAACAACCGCAGCAGCCACAGCAGCCGCAAAACCCACAGCAGCCACAGCAGCCGCAACAGCCACAGAACCCACAGCAGCCACAGCAGCCGCAACAGCCGCAGAACCCACAACAACCACAGCAGCCGCAGAACCCACAACAACCACAGCAGCCACAGCAGCCGCAAAACCCACAGCAGCCACAGCAGCCGCAACAGCCACAGAACCCACAGCAGCCACAGCAGCCGCAACAACCATGCCAGCCGCAACAGCCGCAGCAGCCGCAAAACCCACAAAACCCACAGCAGCCACAGCAGCCGCAACAGCCACAGAACCCACAGCAGCCACAGCAGCCGCAGAACCCACAGCAGCCACAGCAGCCGCAGCAGCCGCAAAACCCACAACAGCCACAGCAGCCACAGAACCCACAACAACCGCAGCAGCCACAGCAGCCACAGAACCCACAACAACCGCAGCAGCCACAGCAGCCGCAAAACCCACAACAGCCGCAGCAGCCGCAAAACCCACAACAGCCGCAGCAGCCGCAAAACCCACAACAACCGCAGCAGCCACAGCAGCCGCAAAACCCACAGCAGCCACAGCAGCCACAAAACCCACAACAGCCACAGCAGCCGCAGAACCCACAACAACCGCAGCAGCCACAGCAGCCACAGAACCCACAACAACCGCAGCAGCCACAGCAGCCGCAAAACCCACAACAGCCGCAGCAGCCGCAAAACCCACAGCAGCCACAGCAGCCGCAACAGCCACAGAACCCACAGCAGCCACAGCAGCCACAACAGCCGCAGAACCCACAGCAGCCACAGCAGCCGCAACAGCCGCAGAACCCACAACAACCGCAGCAGCCGCAACAGCCGCAGAACCCACAGCAGCCACAGCAGCCGCAACAGCCGCAGAACCCACAACAACCGCAGCAGCCACAGCAGCCACAAAACCCACAGCAGCCACAGCAGCCGCAACAGCCGCAGAACCCACAACAACCGCAGCAGCCGCAACAGCCAGGCCAGCCGCAACAGCCGCAGCAGCCGCAAAACCCACAACAGCCACAGCAGCCACAGAACCCACAACAACCGCAGCAGCCACAGCAGCCGCAAAACCCACAACAGCCGCAGCAGCCGCAAAACCCACAACAGCCACAGCAGCCGCAACAGCCACAGAACCCACAGCAGCCACAGCAGCCGCAACAGCCGCAGAACCCACAACAACCACAGCAGCCGCAACAGCCGCAGAACCCACAGCAGCCACAGCAGCCGCAACAGCCGCAGAACCCACAACAACCGCAGCAGCCACAGCAGCCGCAGAACCCACAGCAGCCACAGCAGCCGCAACAGCCGCAGAACCCACAACAACCACAGCAGCCACAGCAGCCGCAAAACCCACAGCAGCCACAGCAGCCGCAACAGCCGCAGAACCCACAACAACCGCAGCAGCCGCAGAACCCACAGCAGCCACAGCAGCCGCAACAGCCGCAACAGCCGCAGAACCCACAGCAGCCGCAACAGCCGCAGAACCCACAACAACCGCAGCAGCCACAGCAGCCACAGCAGCCGCAACAGCCGCAGAACCCACAACAACCGCAGCAGCCGCAACAGCCAGGCCAGCCGCAACAACCGCAGCAGCCGCAAAACCCACAACAGCCACAGCAGCCGCAGAACCCACAACAACCGCAGCAGCCACAGCAGCCGCAGAACCCACAGCAGCCACAGCAGCCGCAACAGCCGCAGAACCCACAACAACCACAGCAGCCGCAACAGCCGCAAAACCCACAACAACCGCAGCAGCCGCAGAACCCACAGCAGCCACAGCAGCCGCAACAGCCGCAGAACCCACAACAACCGCAGCAGCCACAGCAGCCGCAGAATCCACAACAACCGCAGCAGCCGCAACAGCCGCAGAACCCACAGCAGCCACAGCAGCCGCAACAGCCGCAGAACCCACAACAACCGCAGCAGCCACAGCAGCCGCAGAACCCACAGCAGCCACAGCAGCCGCAGCAGCCGCAAAACCCACAACAGCCACAGCAGCCACAGAACCCACAACAACCGCAGCAGCCGCAACAGCCGCAGAACCCACAGCAGCCACAGCAGCCGCAACAGCCGCAGAACCCACAACAACCGCAGCAGCCACAGCAGCCGCAGAACCCACAGCAGCCACAGCAGCCGCAGCAGCCGCAAAACCCACAACAGCCACAGCAGCCACAGAACCCACAACAACCGCAGCAGCCACAGCAGCCGCAAAACCCACAACAGCCACAGCAGCCGCAGAACCCACAACAACCGCAGCAGCCACAGCAGCCACAGAACCCACAACAACCGCAGCAGCCACAGCAGCCGCAAAACCCACAACAGCCGCAGCAGCCGCAAAACCCACAACAGCCACAGCAGCCGCAAAACCCACAACAGCCGCAGCAGCCGCAAAACCCACAACAACCGCAGCAGCCACAGCAGCCGCAAAACCCACAGCAGCCACAGCAGCCACAAAACCCACAACAGCCACAGCAGCCGCAGAACCCACAACAACCGCAGCAGCCACAGCAGCCACAGAACCCACAACAACCGCAGCAGCCACAGCAGCCGCAAAACCCACAACAGCCGCAGCAGCCGCAAAACCCGCAACAGCCACAGCAGCCGCAAAACCCACAGCAGCCACAAAACCCACAACAGCCACAGCAGCCGCAGAACCCACAACAACCGCAGCAGCCACAGCAGCCACAGAACCCACAACAACCGCAGCAGCCACAGCAGCCGCAAAACCCACAACAGCCGCAGCAGCCGCAAAACCCGCAACAGCCACAGCAGCCGCAGAACCCACAACAACCGCAGCAGCCGCAGTGCCCACAGCAGCCACAGCAGCCGCATCATCCGAAGAAGCCAAAGCACCCTAAGACACCAAAGCAGCTGCCTCACTACAACAAACCCAGGAAGGGCAAGTGCTGCGTCTGCTGGGACAAGATTGAAGATGTTCCAGAAAACGTACGCCGTTTAATCGGTCTTTAAAACGATTCGCGTATAGACGACCAGGCAGAAGCAACGAATGATGTTTACAACGACTTAACGATTACTATAAGTGTGTAATTTGATTTTCATTTACTCTTTTATTAACTGGGCAAATCAAAAACCTAAGCTTTGTTCATTAACATTGGCTTCGGACAAAAAAAAATACTAATAAACATAATTATTAAAAATATTTTTGTCATTTCATTTGATTTACACGCCATTATAACTAGATCATTTAGCTTCAAACTATTCAGTGTTGTAACTTGCATGTGTGTGTGCTACCTACATTTATATTAAACTAGTTGTCGCTTGTAGCCCGCGACTTCGTTCGCGAAGACTACACTCTCCCACAGGAACCTGTTACCGGGATAAAAAGTATCCTATATCCTAGTCCGGGTCATGGTCTGTCTATGTGCAAAGTTTGCAACTTTGCATACAAACTTTCGAACCCTTTAGCTTTATTTTATGTATACTAGACGTAGAAGTAACTAGATTTAAACATATTGTACAAATCGGAACGAAATCCCAGAAACCAGGAGTAAAATAATAATATCATAATTATTTGACTCCAGAACGAAGATATTTATTAAATGTTTGCATAGCCTATAAGTAATTGTGTAAACAACACGATAGCGCGATTCACAACATAGTGGTACAGCGCCATCTATCGGTGGCGACGCACACTTAACTGACTAACATTGTCATTTGATTAGACACATATACATATGCTACTTAATTACTTATATATACAAGCTGTTAGTTTTCCTAAAATTAATAAATAAATAAATAACTGTCCCACTGCTGGGCAAAGTCCTCCATCATTGAAATCAAGTCATCACTACAATTTATTGGGTAATGGCTTGATTAAATGGTAAAATATTTTTACATTATTTTTAACCCTTTCGAATTCCGCGTCTTTTGAGCCCTCATACGTCCTCGTGGCCTTAAACCTCAGGGTATCACGGGCGAGTCGCACTTTCAGCGAAAATGAGGCCCTACTGGAGCGAACGACAAAACATTTTCAATATTGCGCGGCTAACGTGTCAGAGATAAAGACTTTTGGAGTGATTACGTTAGAATTAAATTTAAGATTAAGAAAAGCATTGAAATGGAATTTTGTAATTGCAAATGTCAGCCAACCGATAATAGGGGCTGACTTTTTTAATCATTACATGTTAATAGTAGATATTAGTTCAAAAAAAATAATAGACAAAGTAACCGAACTTTCGACTAGGGGATCGATAATGTCATTGAAGGAAACGTCAATTAATACATATGATCAGAATAACCTTTGTTACAACATTCTGTCTGCACGGAGGAGCTCGAGATGTTAAATTTTTGGTCACCCATCCGATGATCGGCCATTGCGATAGTGGCTTAACTTCAGTAATCGCAGACCGAGCGCGTTAACCATTGCGCCATCGAGCTCCTCTATTTTCATTCTAATGAAAAAAATAAATGACAGAATACGTTTTCGTTCGAAAATCAGAGACTGTGAGCTCGGCCACAGAAGAAAGAATAAACAGAAAATGCACTACTTAGTAATCGAAGGTGTGCCGCCCGCGCCGTTTTAATAGCCTACAAAACCGCGTTCATTTTAAATCGCGCCTTAACCGCAAAAATGCGTTTATTCCAAAAGTAAATGTTAAGATCTCCGTAAGACTCCGTCTTTTCCTAAAGCACAGAAAATTTCATTAAAAGGGGAGAGCAATGAAATGAGTATTTATAAATACATTGAATATTAAGTTGTCGCAGGCGGGGCGAAATACATTGCTCAAATTGAATTCTGGGATCGTAGAGCTTGTTTTTTTCTTTTCAATTTTTTTTCTTTGCATTTATTTGTTATGTTAGTCCGGTTTTTACGAGTATATAATTGTTTTTTTATTTAGTTGTTTTAGCAGTCGGGTTTTTTGGTTTATTTGAACAATTTGGTATATTTCAAACTTTTCAGTTTTGTAAAGTAAATAACCAAGCATTTCAAAACCTACATCAAATAATTGCAAATAGCAAAGTCTAACTGCCGTACTCAGAGACGTCAATTAAGTTTTAATGACAATTGACTCTCTTGCTGTCACTTTCTTATGTAGAGTGCTAAATAGAGAAGGAAAGACATTTAATTGTCATTAAACTTAATTGACGTCTCTGAGTACGGCAGTTAGCGTTATTAAGTAACGCTGCTTCGGTAAATAGGTCACCCGATGCCTTTAATGTGAATGCACATCGCGGGGCGCAAAAAGCATCCATCGGCAGTTTTGAGTCGGCGCACATGGATGTGTCACCGGCCGCCGCCGCCGCCGCGTGCGCTGCGACGCGCCCTACTGCCCGCTCCTCCAATCAGCCCCCCAACCGCCTAACTCTATCGACATCGATCTCGCTATCGCGCTCTATAGTTTATGGCGTCATTTTGTAATTTCTAAGGCGATATGAAAGCATTAAGAAAGCAATATCGAAAGCTATAGCCTATAGCTTTCGATATTGCTTTTATATAGCTTTCGAAATGGCAAGATTACGCCATAAACTATAGAGCGCGATAGCGAGAGCGATATCAATAGAGTTAGGCGGTAGGCCCCCCGGGGCGGGGACGTCACCAAACAAGTCGACCCCTTGGCGTGCTTACGCCGTTGCCGCCGCTACGCAACCTGAGCTGCAATCAATTATAGGGGAAAAGAAGAATCGCCGTGACCCTGTCCTCGGAGCTCAGCTTCTGGTACCACGGCACGACCGGTGCGATGAGGAGGGCTTCGTCGAGGTGGAAAAGAAGAAGAAGCCAGCCTGTTGCAACCTGTGCGGCACCGCACCGGCGACGGGGCCGAGGCACCTGCTGCATCCAGCGATACCGACGACGCTGCTGTACGTGTCCCGACTTCATTACTCTACGAAGGCGGAAGAGCTCATAGAGTACATGCGAGTGAAGTCCAACGCCACTCTGAGGGTTGAGCGGTTGGAGTCCCGCCACAATGTGAACAATGTAAATTTTAATTCATTTGTGGTGAGAGTACCGACCGACCATCTGTCGACCTTCATGAAAGAGGCCGAAAGGTGTCACGCTCCGGCGGGCGGCGGTTCCGAGGCCGGCTACCGGACACCACGCTGCGTCACACGACGCCGTCTTTACGTGTAGCATAGTTTTTAATTTATATATATTATGTGTATGAATGTTAGTCTGTAAGGTATCTATTCTATGAGCCTCTTTGTATTTTACCATTAATGGACTTTGAACCATTTGAAGTCGTACGCGGAGAATCGTGCGAGAGGGTTCAGTATATTTTTGTTACTTCGTCTCACTCGTGCGCTCGGACCACGCCGGCCGTGACGTCACTACACTACTAAGACTGCACATCACCGCGCGCTCGCGCACATACCGCAATCCGCACCTTGCCTGCGCGCCAAAATATTGTTTCAAGAATTTCTGTTTTACTGTGGACGCTGCTGTGCAGTGCAAGGGTGCAACGCGTTCAGATTAATATCTACTCGTGTAGTAAACAACTATGTCATCGTTTTTAATTAAATAATTATAAATTACTTATAAATAGGTTTAGCTTTTAATGTTATTTCTGCACACATACCTACTAAATCTTTACAAACAATAACAGGTATAAAATTGTTGAATCGAACCCTGCTGTGATATTTTACCTGAGCAAACGGTCTCACCTGAATTGTTTTGTCTTCGACGAAGATAATTAAAGCAGGTAAGTGAACAGTATACCTAAAGCGATTTAATACTGTTTGTTTAAATCTTGGAGACCACCATTAATCATACCTACTTGAAATTGCACATAATTAGGTAGGTAATGTATAATACTCGAAGCATTATGTTAAAGGTTCTCTAAATAAAAAAAACACATAATCGACATGTTTTTTTAAGAATTTATTTCTACTTTGCCGCTACGTTAGCAGCACTTGTCATCTTTTTTTTTCTATAGCACTAAGGATGATTATGCAACTTTATTCTTGAATGAAACAAAAATTAGAACAAACAACTCTAACATATAATTTATTAATAAATATTAAAACCGGACTGGAAAATAACAATACTTACACACGTGCTGAATAACTTCTGATAATAACGCCCTAAATAAGTACTAAGAATACCTACTCGCAACGGGGTAGGTTTTATAACTAGAAATTTGGCAAGAATTTTACTATTTCTTTTATCGAATACGTATAAATATGTATCGTTAAATTACCAGCACATTTCACTGGAACTCTATTTCTATGACGTTAAGGTTATTATTATAGCAACAAATTTTATAAAAAAAGTTGCAATTACAACTTTATTGCTATTTAAATAGAATTCTACTGATTTCAATGAACGGCGGCACATTTGAGTAGGTATTTCGAAAAAATCTCATGCTCGCGAGTAATTAAATTCAGAACCTGGACATTCAAGACAGGATAATTATGATATTGAGTGGGAAAAAAAAACCATTTTCAAGGAATATTTTTTTTTTTAATTTGCTTTAAAAATGACATAAAGACGGCTTAATATCAACAAGTTAACATTATTATCATATCAACAACATAGATAAGAACTTACTTTCTTAAAATAATCTAAATAAACTAACAACACTTAAGACAAATAGTTTACTAGTATACACGAGTAATACAATCTTAAAGTAAGTATTAGTGTGTAAAAATTAGACAACGATAATATTGTTATAAGAATACTATTTAAAAATCAGCACTTAAAAAAATATTATTTTTATCTTTATTTTTTAATCAAGTTTCTCATCTTATCAGATAAAAATAAAAATCTGAGGAGTGTTAATAAATATTATAAAGTAATAATCAACAACAACAAATGAAATAAAGTGTAAAAGCATTTCGTAGAAATTACCTTATCTCTATATTGAAAAAATTGTTCCGTTAATAGTGGGGGGATCTTACAATCTAGACAAAAAAAGTCGATAAGTAGGTATTTATTCTTTAGAAACAGAAATCAAAAACCATTTGTGGCTAAAAACATGAAAACAAAATACAAAAATAGAATATTGCGCTTCAGCTAGTCGCACGTTATTGTAAAAAAATATCTTGAACTTTATCAGTAAAATTAAATTCGTTGCAAAAGCAACCTTAGCCTCACAGAAATAAAGATCCACTGAAATGTGCTGCCAACAGAAAGAGCAATGGAACTATGAGATGAAATGGACTCTACTTTCCACATCGTTTTTAAAAATGACAATATAAATTTAGTGTCAAAAATATAGAGAAATTCAATTCGATTCGAGAATCACTAAACTTTCACTATGATCTGTAATCACCTAACTATACCTACTTTGTCTTACAAATAAGACGATTGACTAAAGAAAACCCCTTAACACTTAATAAAATATAATAAATAAATATTTAGACAACATCACATACATTGTTCTGATCCCAACGTAATTAAAGCACTCGATTCATGGAAATCAGAAACAACGACGGTACCACAACCACCCATAAAACCCATAAAAACTTGACATAAAAGCAATACTCACTGTTATCCCAGTCCTTCTTTCTATATCTTTTATAGAATAGCCTTCTTCTCTCAACACCACTATTGAGTTGCCGCTGCTCAGGAGTTAGTTGTAGCGCCATTATCACAACAATCACCAACTCTGCCGATAGAGTCTCGCACTTCGCAAAATCGATTTATGCTTCGTTTGTCCCACTGAGACTCTTTCGTCCCAAAATATAATTTAAATTATTTTATTCTCGGTTCGTCCCATTTTATATTCCTTTTACGGCCCATATTTTTTATACATGCCAAACTTACTTTAATGTTATTGTATGTACACTCGGCGTCACTTCAAGCTACCCTTAATGGACTATGAACCGTTTCAAGTCGTACGCGGAGAATCGTGCGAGAGGGTTCAGTATATTTTTGTTACTTCGTCTCACTCGTGCGCTCGGACCGCGCCGGCCGTTACGTCACTACACTACTACGACTGCACAACACCGCGCGCTCGCGCACATACCACAATCCACACCTTGCCTGCGCGCCAAAATATTGTTTTAAGAATTTCTGTTTTACTGTGGACGCTGCGGTGCAGTGCCCTTGCACTGCACGTGCACCCTTGTGCAACGCGTTCAGATTAATATCTACTCGTGTAGTAAACAACTATGTCATCGTTTTTAATTAAATAATTATAAATTACTTATAAATAGGTTTAACTTTTAATGTTATTTCTGCACACATACCTACTAAATCTTTACAAACAATAACAGGTATAAAATTGTTGAATCGAACCCTGCTGTGATACTTATCTATTGAGATTCTGATATTTTACCTGAGCAAACGAACTCACCTGAATTGTTTTGTCTTCGACGAAGATAATTAAAGTAGGTAAGTAAACAGTATACCTAAAGCGATTTTATACTGTTTGTTTTATTTTGGAGACCACCATTAATCATGATACCTACACTCGGCGTCAAAAAAATCGCACCTTTTAAAAATCATCTTTAAAAATTCTTAAACCTTATGTAGAGGATAGTGTTGGGTATCATTAGAAAGGTAACAAAAAGGAGTATCAAAAAACAATTAAATTTAACTTTCTGTTTAATTATAATTATACAAACAACATTAAAATTAATAAAATAATAAAAATCCTTAATTAAGTCCTAATTAACAACAGATAATTTACAAAGAAAAATGTACAAAAAGTGTCTTAAAATTAACTTAAAATCTAGTGTTACCCCCCCTTGCCCTGATCACGGCTTCCATACGGTCCCTCATGGACCTCACCAACTTCAGGAGCTCTTCTTGAGGGATAAGCCCCCATTCTTCAATCACCGCGTCTTGGAGCTCCTGTAGAGTCGAAAGAGCTGGATCCCGAGATCGAACCTTACGTTTAAGATGGTCCCAGAGGTGCTCTATAGGATTCAGATCCGGACTTCGCGCTGGCCACTGCATCACAGAGATTTGGGACCTCTGCAAGAAGTCGCTCACGATGCCTGCAGTGTGAGCGCGAGCGTTGTCGTGCATTAATGTGAACCCCTCGCCAAAAGATTCGGCAAAGGGGACCACATGCACTTCCAGGACCTCAGTGACATAGCGGCGAGCAGTCAGCGACCCTTGTCCGCGAGCACCTACAGTCCGGGAGACGCAGACAAGGTCGGTTTTGCCGGCAGCAGACATACCGCCCCAGAACATGCAGGATCCGCCACCATATTCCACCGTCTCCTGGATGCAGGCTTGGGCGAAACGTTCACCCTGCCTCCGGTATACTCTTCTCCGTCGGTCGTTGCAGAAAAGACACACTCGCGTCTCGTCTGAGAAGAGAACAGCTCTCCACTGCTCAAGGGTCCAATCGACGTGGTCACGAGCAAACTGCAAGCGGGCTCGCCGATGCGCTGCAGTCAATTTTGGACCCGTAGCAGCTCTGTGGGCCGCTATCTTCTTCTCCTTCAATCTTCTTCTAACCGTAGATACGCTTACGGTGCGTCTGCGAACTGCCTGGAGCTGCTGTTGCAACTCAACAGCGTTGGAGAAACGATTTCTCAAAGAGTTCGACACAACGAACCGGTCGTCTCTTTCCGAAGTGCAGCGACGTCTACCCGAACCGTGTCTGCGGATATAGCCACCGGTCTCTATGAAGCGCTGGTACACTCTTCGAACGGAATAACGGCTCAGGTTCAGTTGCCGGGCGACATCACACTGCCGCACCCCTGATTGCAGTAGTGCAACCACTTGAGCGGCTTTATCAGCTGTGGTATCCATCAAAATCTGTGCGTGTGTCCTCTTCAACGGTTGAATAGCGAATGACCCACATTGATTTTTTTTTTTTTTTTTTTTTTTTTTTTGGAGAGAGATTGCTGATTGCCGCTGCGGCATTTTCAGCTTCACCGGGCTTTTTGGGGGCGGCGAGGAACGTAAAGGGTCCCTCAAGCCGTGTGAAACGAATCACCTTCAGAGGTTATCTAGAGGGAACGGCATCGCGCACAAGTGCGCGTCCCCGTACCCTACTAGATTCTCCGAAGGGTTCGGATCGGATCGGGGAGCGGAGCAACCCGAGGGCGCCTCTAAAGGCACGGACCTCGGCTCGGGTTGACCGGGCCGTGGAGGAGGAGAGAACCGACCAGGTACATGTCTGTACCTGGTGTAGAGCGAGTGTGAACCGGTTCTTCGTACCCTTGTTCTACGAGTACGGTGTCTTGGGCCTAAACTGGTGTGCATGTTTAGTGTATTCTGTAAATGTGTGCTGTCATTTAGAGGATCGGGCGGGGGGGCGTTCGCAACCGTTATGGGATCGTCGGGGTCATCTAGGACGTGCTTAGGACGCCTAGACATGAACCGTTTTGTTGGTGGAAGGCTTCCAACATTATAGTTGGCGGCCGCCACAACAAGCGGGTTAGGGTGGTGGGGGGCGTTATCAAAGTAACGTATGGAAACGTCCTTGATAAAGTCTTTGATAGTGGGAAGATCAAGATCGCGGTGGAGATCTACGTTGCGATAGTACCACGGGCAACCCGTGGCACCACGCATGAATCGGTTTTGTAGCGTTTGTAAACGATACAAATAGGAGGGCGCGCAGTGCGCGAAAACTACGCTAGTGTAAGTCATGACGGGGCGGATGCAAGCTTTGTAAATTGTCGTCTTATGTCTAAGAGACATTTTACTCCGCCTGCCTATAAGGTGGAATAATCGACCTAATATGAACGCGGCCCTGTTACGGACGATTTTAAGGTGAGGCGCAAACGTCATCCTTCTATCGAGGGTGACACCGAGATATTTCACCTGCTTTACCCAAGGGATAGCACGGTCAAATAAACGTATAGGAGGGCGACGATCGTCGTTACCTCGAGAAAAGAACACTGCGGCACTTTTCTCGGGGTTAACTTCAATCCGCCATTTGCGAAACCAAACGCCGAGGTTGTTGGCGGCCTTTTGGAGTCGGTTGGTAACCGCGACTTTATCTCTACCAGTGGAATATAGCGCGGTGTCATCCGCGAATAGAGCTAGCTCTACGCGTGGGGTCTTCGGAATATCGTTTGCGTAAAGCGCAAACAGGATTGGGGAGAGCACGGATCCCTGCGGAACACCGGCTCGAATGGGACGAGGGGCGGAGAGCGTTCCCTCGACGCGGAAGCGAAAGGAGCGATCCGACAAATAGTCTCGTAAGATGTGCACGAGTCTGTCTGGCACGCCAAATTGGTAAAGCTTATAAATTAAGCCGTTGTGCCAAACTTTGTCGAACGCTTTCGCAACGTCGAAGAAAAGAGCTCCGGTGCCCTTGGGACGGGCCCTTTTATTGAGGCCGGATAGAATATGCTCCGTGAGGCGGTGCAATTGATGGGTGCACGAGTGTTTGGGGCGAAACCCAAACTGCTCGTCTATGAGGATATTGTTAGAGGACACAAAGTCCTTTAAGCGGGATACTAGAACGCGTTCGTACAGTTTTCCCAGCGATTTGAGAAGACTGATGGGGCGATAACTAGAAGGGGCGTTACGCGGTTTACCGGGTTTATGGATACCTATGACAACCGCATCTTTCCACGCAGCGGGAAAGATTGCGTTTGACATGGCGCTATTGAAGATAGCTACTATTAAAAGGATAAGCTGAGCGGGTAAGATCTTAAGGATCTTATTTGAGATGCCGTCTGCCCCGGGGGCACTACGGGGTTTGAGTCGTCTAATGAGCGTTTGCACCTCATCCTCCGTAACAGGCGGGAGGGTTGCGGTTGGGGGGAGGGACGAGAGTCTATCTACTTCCCTATCGACCATGTCTACATGGTCCTGAGGGACTGGGAGAGTGCTAGGCGAGCATTGAGACTCGAGACTGTCGGCGAGGCATTCGGCTTTCTCGTCGTCGTCAAAGGCGATCGAGTTGTCGGGTTTGTTAAGCGGGGGCATAGAAGTGACTGTATCCGACTTAAAGGCTCTCGCCAACTTCCAATAAGCTTGGTGAGAGGGCGAGATCTCTTTAAGTAGGCCATCCCAATTCGTACCGCGGAGCTCTTGAATGCGCTCCTTAGCAGCGCGCTGCAAAGAGCGCATACGAACTCGGTTGTCCGAAGTGGGATAGGAGTCGTAAGCGCGCGTGGCGGCGTTCTTAGCCCTCAACAGTTGCCTCACATCGTCTGGCAGTTTGAAGCGATGGTCACCCGTCGCAACAACCCGCCGGGACGATTCGCTTATAGCGTTAGTGAGATGACTACTGAGGGCGTCGACCGCGGCCACTGTCTCGTGAGGCGAGACAATGCTATCGGGGATTTGGTTTAGTGACTCACTGGCGGTAGGCTCGAGTAATTTCTCAAGCTTATCCCAGTCAGTCACCACCTTAATAACGGGGGTGGGGTCGGTGGGGGGGCCTAACTGTAAAACCACCGGCCTATGGTCGGAGGAGAGCGCGTGGATCGTTTCTATGGAACGCAACCGTAAGGTTACGTTCCTTAGCAACGCCATATCTAACGGGTTAGGGGAGTGGTTGTCCACTAACGGATAGTGAGTGGCCTCCATAGGCACTACGATATCGAAGAGCATCGACTCAGCGAGGTGGCTCATCACCCGACCGTTACGGTTGGTTGAGTTGCAACTCCACTGAGCGTGTTTGCTATTGAAATCGCCGGCAATAATGACGGCGTTATCCATAGCAAACAGCGCCTCGAGATCGGGTTGCGTGAGAAGCTTATTAGGGGACAGATACGCGGACGCGATAGTGATAGACGGGTGGCCCGTCATGCCTAGCCGACAGACCGATACCTCCATATCGGATAGCTGCGGGGGATCGAGCGGGACACAATGAAGCGACCGCTTGTAATAGATAAGAGTGCCGCCACCGCGGCCGACTCTATCATTACGGACAAGGTTGTAGTTAGCCATGCGAGGGTCTCGGATGGATGGTTTTAGGAACGTTTCCTGTACTAGAAAAACGTCGACGGCGTGTTCGGTTAGAAAATCGGACACCTCGTCGCGTTGACTACTGAGACCGTTCGCGTTGAAAAACGCAACCGTTAGAGAGCGGGGCTTAATTCTTTGAGGGGGCGTATTATCCATTTATGATTCTTTAAGAGAGTCAAGAAGGGACGTGATCTTGTCCAACAGGGGACCGTGATCGTTAAAGATTGTCGCTATGATCATAGCGGGACAAGCGTCGGGGGAAGAGGCGGCTTCGCGCAACTTTCTTTCCACCTCTGCGATCTCGTCCTTGTAACGATAAATCTTTACAAGTTCGACAACCGTAGACATGGAAGAGAAGGTTACCGGAAGGGAACCTACAGTCGCGGCAAACGAATGTTGCGCGCGAGCTTTGGGTGACATGACTGCCTTAGGGGCGGGGGTTTGCCGTTTAGGCTTGGTGGGCTGGGCCTTAGGGGCCTTGGTTTTAGTGGCCTTGGCCTTAGGGGCCTTGGCCTTAGGGGCCTTGGCCTTTGGGGCTACGGCCTGAGGGGCCTCGGGAAGGCTTAGCTCCATTGGAGTTTCAGCCGGAGGTGGCGGTGGGACACGAGCCGGGCCAGTCGCGGGAAAGTCGACTAGCGAGTCTGACGCGGGGGCTACCGCCGCGGGCTGGGAAGCCCGCGGAGTGGCCCACGGATTGCGGGGCGGTGGTAAGGGGGCCGCGGGGCGGAGCGAGACTTTCGCGATCTGTGAAGGCGGCGGAGCTCGAGTCGCGGGGTTACGGCGCGGTCCCGACCCGCGGGTTGCGTTACTACGCGGAGCTCTGGGGCAGCCGCGATAATTCGCGGTGTGTCCCAAAGCGCTGCAGTTCACGCAACCGGGCGGGTCGACGGAGACCGGCGCCGGCGCTTTAGGCCTAGAGCACGCTTCCGTGGCGTGGTCGCCCAAGCACTTAACGCACCGGGGGCGGGCAAAGCAGTTACGGGCGGCATGCCCGTAACGTTGGCATTTGTGGCATTGACCAACAATGCCACGCTTGTGGGGGGTCTCAATCGAAAGGCGATCGAAGCCTACGATCGTCTTGACGTTGAAAATGGATTTACCCTCGGGGGTATTATCTAAATTTGCCTTTAGGAGGCTCAACGGAGATTTGTCCTTGCCGAGCATACGGGTCACGTCAAGGACGGGGTAGCCTTGCGACTTAAGGTCGTCAAGGACTATCTTTGGGTCCCAATCCGTGGGAAGGCCGCGGATTACAACTGATAGTACTCGCTCCTCGGGGAGCGAGTACGTATGGAACGGCACGTTGTTAGCGCGTAAAAACGCCGTGCATGAGCGGAAGTCGGCCACGGTAGCGAGCTCCACCTTGACCATCTCTGGGTCACCTTTAGCGCCTTTAATAAGGCGATTCCTTAATGGGATGACATTGTGTCGGGCCTTCAGAGATCGCATAATCTCGTTAAAATCTTTTGTCGTTTGGACAAAGATTGGAGGGATCTTTTTCTCCTTGCGCGGCTGGCTCGGCTCGGGCCTAGGGGAGCAAGGGCGGGAGGAAGGCGCGCTATTCGCTTTAGCGGCCTTAGGCGGAGGGACGGAGGCAGGGGCGGACTTGCGGGTCCGTTTCCCTTTACGGGTGACGGTCTCGAATTCCGAGTCCGATGTAACTACATCGGGATCGGAGTCCGAGACGGGAGGGCTATCTTGTCTCGCATTGGAGGTGGAGGGACAAACCTCCATCTCAAATTCGGGACCGGACGGGGACAAAGGTTGACCTAACCTAATGATAGGCCTAACTTCGGGACACGCGTTGGACGTGGGGGCTAAAGAAGCAGCGGGCGCTTGGGCGGGTTTCGCATAAGGCGAGTAACGCGGGGAGGGCGCGGGGGAGGACTTTTGTATATTATGCGCGATCTTAAGGACCTGCAACGCCTCGGGGTGATTTTGTCCTATCAAGGACTCGATCACCTCGAGCTCCATCCTAGCGCACGGTCTAAAACCATGCACTAGGATGCGTGAGTAGTGTCAGACCCTCCCCGTCACAGACAGGGAGGCGTGAGTAAGAAAAGGACCTACTGCCTGAATGGCCCTAGGTGTTGTCCTCCGGTGAAAATCAATTCACCGTAGGGTGTGTACCTAAATTGGTTAGTGTTAGAGAATAGTTCTGAGTTGACTAGGAGATCCCCCAAGGCCAACTTTGCCAGAACTCTTCCGGAGTGTTTTCCCCCCAGGAGGGTCAGGAGGGCAGCCGGGTCAGTGCCCCAACTGGCTTCGTTGGCACCGTTAAGTATCCACCAGTTGGCTACTAAGCGTAGTCTTCCAAGACAACTACCGTTGTGAAACAGTGAAAGAGCGCTCCCGCAATGAAAATTGCGTCGAGAGCGCTACACGCGACGTACTATGCACCGGAGCCGTACCGGTACACAGTAAAAGGAACCGAGACAAACAAACGGAACGCGGCCGAGCGCGCGAGAGAGCACGAGCGAGACGTGCGTCCTGCGCGGCGAGCGAAACGAGAATGAATGAAATTGACCCACATTGAACCCGTGTTGACCGTTTTATACCCACAAAGGAAGCGCAACTAGCAACTCTCACGGGTAGCAAAATTTGCATCGAATTTTTGTGACACTTTATTTGTTGCATTAGGTTTTATTTGATAATGAAAAGTAATGTTTTTTATTAAGTTAATTAAGTAACCTTGTAAATAAAATCATAATTAATGCGACTGCATGTGCATATCAAGAGTAAATGACATTTGAAAGTGATTTTCTAAGAGGTGCGATTTTTTTGACGCCGAGTGTATTTGAAATTGCACATACTTAGGTAGGTAATGTATAATACTCGAAGCATCATGTTAAAGGGCGCAACAACAAATAGAATTAAACTAGCAGCACTTGTCATCTTTTTTTTTCTATAGCACTAAGGATGTTTATGCAACATTATTCTTGTATGAAAAAAAAATTAGAACAAACAACTCTAACGTAAAATTTATTAATAAATATTAAAACCGGACTTAACTGGAAATTTGGCAAGTATTTTACTATTTCTTTTATCGAATACGTATAAATAAGTATCGTTAAATTACCAGCACATTTCACTGGAACTCTATTTCTATGACGTTAAGGTTGTTATAGCAACAAATTTTATAAATAAGTTGCAATCACAACCTTATAGCTATTTAAATAGAATTCTACTGATTTCAGTGGACGGCGGCACATTTGAGTAGGTATTTCGAAAAAATCTCATGCTCGCGAGTAATTAAATTGGACATTCAAGACATGATAATTATGATATTCAGTGGAAAAAAAACCATTTTCAAGGTATGATTTTTTTTATTTGCAATAAAAATGACATAAAGACGGCTTAATATCAACAAGTTAACATTATTATCATATCAACAGCATAGATAAGAACTTACTTTCTTAAAATAATCTAAATAAACTAACAACACTTAAGTCAAATAGTTTACTAGTATACACGAGTAATATAATCTTAAAGCAAGTAAAGGGTTTTCCAATAAGAGGTGTTATTTTGATATTCAAAGAAAAATGCTTTTTCTCGGTCGGATGTTTATTTCATTATAAAGAGGAAGGTATGCCGTTAATAGTGGAAAATAACATCAGGCAAATGACCACCACAACCACGCTTACAGGACCATATCCTTTTCATGAAATTTTCCATAACCAAATCGCAAAGTGGCTGCCCTATGTCCTCGATAGCCGCACGAATTCCATGTTTGAGGTCTTGAATCGACGCTGGGCTGTTGGCGTAGACCTTTTCTTTCACGTGGCCTCAAAGGAAGAAGTCACAAGGTGTTAAATCACAAGATCTCGGTGGCCAATTGTGAACACCTCTTCAAAAGATAACACGGTCCGGAAACTTTTCCCGTAAAAGATCAATGGTTTCGTTGCTAGTGTGGCACGTAGGGCCGTCTTGTTGAAAGTAAACGTTGTCCAGATCAATACCATCCAACTCCGGCCATAAAAAAACATTAATAATCTCTCGATAGCGCAATCCATTCACCGTAACTGTTGCTCTAGCCTCATTATCGAAAAAGTAAGGTCCAATGACTCCGCCGGACCTTAAACCGCACCATACAGTCACACGTTGAGGATAGAGAGGCTTTTCAACAATAACTCTTGGGTTTTCCGAGCCACAGATGCGACAATTTTGCTTGTTGACGAAGCCACTGAGGTGGAAATGGGCCTCATCACTCAAGATGATTTTTCGATGGAATTCCGGATCATTTTCATGCATTTCATGGACCCAATCAGTAAAGACACGGCGTTGTTGATGATCGGCCGGCTTTAGTTCTTGTGTTAACTGAACTTTATAAGCCTTAAGATCCAAATCTTTGTGCAAAATACGGTGTAATGACGTTTGTGGAATGCCTAATTCCAAAGAACGACGAGGAATGGACAAACCTGGGTTTTCTTCAACACTTTCGGCTACAGCAGCAATATTCTCGGCTGTTCTTGAGCGACGTACATGGGTTTTATTCTTCACATCACTAAGTTGTTCCAACAGCTCGAATTTTTCCACCAATTGTTGTATTGCGGTCCGACAAGGTGCTTCACGACGACCCAAAAATGTTCGAGTTTTACGAACCATCTCTGCCAAATTTTCACCATTTTTATAGTGAATTTTAATAATTTCAATGCGTTGTTGAAGCGTGTATCGTTCCTTTTTTATTAATGGCGTAGTTTCTACTTGTCAAATGTTAAAAAATGACAGCTTCAAAAGTGACATCTACCGAAATAGCGGGCTATTCAAAATAACACCTCTTATTGGAAAACCCTTTATTAGTGTGTAAAAATTAGACAACGGTAATATTTTTATAATAATACCATTTAAAAATTAGCACTTAAAAAAATATTTTTTTTATCTTTATTTTTTAATCAAAGTTTCTCATCTTATCAGATAAAAATAAAAATTTGAGGAGTGGTAATAAATATTATAAAGTAATAATCAACAACAATAAATAAAATAAAGTGTAAAAGCATTTCGTAGAAATTACCTTCTCAATATTGAAAAATCTTAAATAGGTTTACAACACATTAAGTAGTTAGGAAGTTACAATAAAAATATTTGTAATTTGCACAAATGCATAAATGTAACATAACATTTAAAAAATAAAATAAGTAGGCATACTTTTATAATAACACTAAGGATGAGATGTTGATTTACGAGTATTTAGGATTTAGTATCAATCATCAAAGTAAAAATATAGGTAATAACAATCAGTCTTTATAATCACATACTCCTAATTCCACCCTGGCTTCGGCATGGGCAGGGAAAAAAATTTTGTTTTTTTCTGGAGCTCTCGTCTCCGCCATCCTTCTTCGCCGTCCTTCAGTCTTCGACGTATCGTTGAGGTTGATATCTGAGAAAAAACACCTAGTTTGTAATTTCTTAAAATATTTTAGTAACACTAGTCACTAGAGGGAAGAAGAGATCTGTTCCCTTAATAGTGGGGGATCTTACAATCTAGACAAAAAAAGTCGATAGGTAGGTATTTATTCTTTAGAAACAGAAATCAAAACCCATTTGTGGCTAATAACATGAAAACAAAATACAAAAATAGAATATTGCGCATCAGCTAGTCGCACGTTATTGTAAAAAAATATATTGAACGTTATCAGTAAAATTAAATTCGTTGCAAAATCAACCTTAGCCTCACAGAAATAAAGATCCACTGAAATGTGCTGCCAACAGAAAGAGCAATGGAACTATGAGATGAAATGGACTCTACTTTCCACATCGTTTTTAAAAATGACAATATAAATTTAGTGTCAAAAATATAGAGAAATTCAATTCGATTCGAGAATCACTAAACTTTCACTATGATCTGTAATCATTACCTAACTATACCTACTTTGTCTTACAAATAAGACGATTGACTAAAGAAAACCCCTTAACACTTAATAAAATATAATAAATAAATATTTAGACAACATCACATACATTGTTCTGATCCCAACGTAATTAAAGCACTCGATTCATGGAAATCAGAAACAACGACGGTACCACAACCACCCATAAAACCCATAAAAACTTGACATAAAAGCAATACTCACTGTTATCCCAGTCCTTCTTTCTATATCTTTTATAGAATAGCCTTCTTCTCTCAACACCACTATTGAGTTGCCGCTGCTCAGGAGTTAATTGTAGCGCCATTATCACAACAATCACCAACTCTGCCGATAGAGTCTCGCACTTCGCAAAATCGATTTATGCTTCGTTTGTCCCACTGAGACTCTTTCGTCCCAAAATATAATTTAAATTATTTTATTCTCGGTTCGTCCCATTTTATATTCCTTTTACGGCCCATATTTTTTATACATGCCAAACTTACTTTAATGTTATTGTATGTACACTCGGCGTCACTTCAAGCTACCCTTAATGGACTATGAACCGTTTCAAGTCGTACGCGGAGAATCGTGCGAGAGGGTTCAGTATATTTTTGTTACTTCGTCTCACTCGTGCGCTCGGACCGCGCCGGCCGTTACGTCACTACACTACTACGACTGCACAACACCGCGCGCTCGCGCACATACCACAATCCACACCTTGCCTGCGCGCCAAAATATTGTTTTAAGAATTTCTGTTTTACTGTGGACGCTGCGGTGCAGTGCCCTTGCACTGCACGTGCACCCTTGTGCAACGCGTTCAGATTAATATCTACTCGTGTAGTAAACAACTATGTCATCGTTTTTAATTAAATAATTATAAATTACTTATAAATAGGTTTAACTTTTAATGTTATTTCTGCACACATACCTACTAAATCTTTACAAACAATAACAGGTATAAAATTGTTGAATCGAACCCTGCTGTGATACTTATCTATTGAGATTCTGATATTTTACCTGAGCAAACGAACTCACCTGAATTGTTTTGTCTTCGACGAAGATAATTAAAGTAGGTAAGTAAACAGTATACCTAAAGCGATTTTATACTGTTTGTTTAAATTTTGGAGACCACCATTAATCATGATACCTATTTGAAATTGCACATACTTAGGTAGGTAATGTATAATACTCGAAGCATCATGTTAAAGGGCGCAACAACAAATAGAATTAAACGGGTTCTCTAAATAAAAAAAACACAAAGTCGACATGTTTTTTTAAGAATTTATTTCTACTTTGCCGCTACGTTAGCAGCACTTGTCATCTTTTTTTTTCTATAGCACTAAGGATGTTTATGCAACATTATTCTTGTATGAAAAAAAATTAGAACAAACAACTCTAACGTAAAATTTATTAATAAATATTAAAACCGGACTTAACTAGAAATTTGGCAAGTATTTTACTATTTCTTTTATCGAATACGTATAAATAAGTATCGTTAAATTACCAGCACATTTCACTGGAACTCTATTTCTATGACGTTAAGGTTGTTATAGCAACAAATTTTATAAATAAGTTGCAATCACAACCTTATAGCTATTTAAATAGAATTCTACTGATTTCTACTGACTTTTGCAATTGTGTCTTAACAGTAACGAAACACTCTTCTTTTTTGTAAAATATACAAATGTCATCAACATAGACTGCTAGGATGACAGTTTCGTCACCAAACCTTTTTAAATAAACACATGATTCCGAAGAGGTTCGAATAAAACCTAAATAGGATAAGGTTTGATTTAATTTGTTATTCTAAGCTCGAGCTGCTTGTTTTAAACCATAAAGTGATTTTTTCAATAAGCAAACTTTATGTTCTTCGCCTCGCTTTATAAAGCCTTGAGGTTGTTGCATGTAGACTTCTTCTTCTAGGTCACCATTTAGGAACGCTGTATCTACGTCTAAGTGTTGCATTTTCAAATCCATTTCTGCCGCTAAAGCAATAAGTGTGCGCAGAGATGAATTTCGAACAACTGGTGAAAATGTTTCTTAGTAATCAACGCCTGAAACTTGGTTAAAACCTTTTGCAACAAGCCTTGCTTTGTACTTCACCACTTTGCCTTCGGCATCCTTTTTTATTTTGTATACCCATTTACATAGTATAACTTTCTTGTTGGGTTTTTCAACTAACGTCCAAGTCTTGTTTTTAGTCAATGAGTTAAACTCATCCTGCATAGCAGACTGCCAGTTTGCACAATCGTCTGCTTTGATAGCTTCAGCAAAGCTTTGGGGCTCATCAGGTTCATTAGTAATAGCAGCATTACAATCAAAATTATTTTGATTTTTCTTAAATAACCTACTTCAAAGTGGATACCGTTCTTCAGGCTCTTCCACAGTCTGTTCGGTTATATCTTCTTCATATGAAGCATCTTCGGTGCTACGAAATTCTGAAGTATTATGAACTTGATCTATTGGTACCTCCAAATCATTAGCTTCTTCTTCGTTTTCGACAGAGATCGTTTGACTGCTCTCTTTCGAAATCGAAGCAATTGACGGCATATGATTCTGCTCTCTCCTATGACCCAAAAACAAAATGGAGTCGTTGTGGTCAGTCAAAGGTTGATATGTCGTTTTCACCTTTATATCAGTGAAACGTTCTTCAAAAAATACCACGTCTCGTCCTTTCACTAACCTTCTTGGACAACTTGTTTCTCGAAACAAATAATTTTGTCGGTCGTCTGAATATCCGACGAAAATATGTTGCGCGGCTTTCGGATCCAACTTCTTCCTTAGTGGATCTGGAATCTTCACCATCGCGCGACAGCCAAAAACTTTTAAATGAGTCAAATTTGGTTTTTTATCATGCCATAATTCATACGGCGTCTTCCCGTCGAGAGCTCGGTGCGGACATCTGTTCTTTAAGAACACGGCAATTTCCACAGCATCATGCCAATAACCTTTTGATAAAGAACTGTCTGAAAGCATACAACGAGCCTTTTCTACTATGGATCTAAAAGTTCTCTCAGAGATACCATTCTGTTGTGCGTTATAGGGCACTGTGGTCTGATGCTTAATGCCTTCTTTGCCTAAGTATTCAGAAAACTCTTTATTTACATACTCAGTTCCATTATCGGATCGCAAAATTTTAACTTTTAAACCCGTTTGTCTCTCTACCATCGACTTAAACATGCAAAACCTACTAAAAACCTCATTCTTAGATGAAATAAAGTATATAAAAATCATACGACTAAAATCATCTATAAAAGTCAAAGCGTATTTATTTCCTTGAAAAGAATTTTCAGACATTGGACCACAGAGATCCGAATGTATAAGCTCCAATTTAGATGTTGTCTTTTTGTGCGATACAGATTTGAAAGGTTTTCTAGCCTGCTTACCTTCTATGCATGCGACGCAAGGGTCTTTATCAACGTCAGTGTACACTACGCCTAGATTATCCTTTTTAAGTTTGTCTAATCCTATACGGCACAAGTGACCAAATCGTTTATGCCATAAACGAAAACTTGTTACATCACTCTGTACTTTGAACGCTGATAAGGGTTTTGGGGTACTAACTGTACATTCTAGCGAATACAAACCACCACAACAGGACCCGTGTAAAACTGCATCACCTGTACAAGTAAAATTTTAAGAATTATAAAATGTACAACCTCTCGTATCAAAAACAACACTAAAACCATTCTCAATAGCTTTCTTAACAGAAATCAAATTAGTATTTAAACTAGGAACAAACACTACATTTGAAATCTTCGTAACTTTACAGTCACTTTCCGTTTTAAAGTTACTTAAAATAGGAACATCACCTATACATGCACTTGACAATATGTCTCCGTTAGCGATCTTTATCTTACCAGTTCTAAACTCTTTAGAATTCACTAACCAGTCCGATCGTCCAGACATATGTGCACTGGCTCCAGAATCTACGTACCATTTTTCAGACGTAATTTCTTCAGAACCCGCATTCAATGCTCCAAATAAACTTGAGAGTTTGTTTGTGTCTTTGCTTGAGCCATCGCCTTTGGACTTTCTGTTGAGTGGACAGTCCGGTTTGACATGTCCAGCCTTCTTGCAATTGTAGCAAACTACTCCTCTTTTCTTGCTATTTTTCTTGATCTGCACGCGCAAAGCTGTGTCTGAATTAGAACCTTCATCGTTTACAGTCGATCTCGAAAATTCGGTTAGAAGTTTCATTTTTACGAGCTCACTTGTGACGGTATTCGTAGAATTCTCCAGTGCCATTATTAGCGGATCGAAGTGCGGCGTCAAACCGCCTAAAAGAATAGCTGCGACAAAAGCATCTTCTATAATTTTGCCTATATCAGCCAGGTCTTGGACAGTTGACATCACGGCATTTATATACAACTCTATATTTTCAAAAACAGTCAGAGTGTACCTGTAGAGCTTGCGTTCCAGGGCTAAACGACGACCCATAGACTTATCTTCGTAAGCCGCTGCTAAAGTGTCCCACGCCTCTTTCGCCGACCTGCTGCTCCGAACGTGTGTTATTGCTGGTCCGTCTAAGGTTAAGCAAATCTTTGCTAAAGTGATTTCGTCATCTCTTTTCTTATTTTCAACGGAAGTCGAATCACTTCCTGGGTAGCCAGTTATGCTGTTCCACAGACCTTCATGTACTAGATACATTCTCATCTTAAACTTCCATGTCGGATAATCTTGCCTACCTTTTAAAAATATTCCAGCAAGCGAACGAAGATTCGATCCTTTATCTGACATCACGAAGTTTTCCGATAATTTTTCACTTTTAAATGGTGAAATTAATTTTAGACTTCACTCAAAATACACTAGATAAATACACAACTTATTATCCACTTTTAAACGAGCATTTCGTGCTGATAACGTGTTGAAAAATCTAGTAAATAATAAGTTTTTATGTTCATGTTGTGAGAAATTTTATTGAAGTGACACATATACTTGTTCTACGTATAAACAAAAATAATTTTCAAATATTGACATTGCAGATCACTAAAAAGGTAAAACTACAACAAGCATTACTTTGCGATATCAACAAAACGAGCTTCCGTGATGTGCACTTGCAAAGTGCATTCAAGTCATTCATCATTCAGTCAGAATCCCTTAAAAGTGAGTATAGTGAGTGTGTTGATCAAGTCTGTCATAGGTAAGTTAATAATTTTATATAGTTTAATATTATTTTTAAGTAAGGGAAAAAATGTGACTGCCGTTTTATATTATTTTTTCATCTGACAAAATATCTTTTAAGTTTATTGATTATCTTATATTAATTATTTGATAATTCTGATTTAGTAATTGCTCTTTGCGTTATGAAATATTTAATTTTTCATCATTTATAATTAGGAATTTAATTTGTTTAAATTATTTCAGTATTTACGTGTTACATACTTTTTGCCTTTAAAATGATTACCTCTTTGATAATTTATACACAATTCAGCTAAGATATTAGTTTACTTATATTAACATAGTATTCGTAACGATCTCGTGTAAAGTAGTATACATAGTTGATTTAAAAAAAACAGTTTAACGATTTTTTTTGTGGTTATAAATGTTTCTACCAGTCTAAAATGATAATTATCTTTTTCAAATAAATCAACTGATTTATTTGACTGTTCTGAGCTGGGCTGGTAAAAAGTATGAGTTTCGTATTACAGCAAATCAATGAATCAATATTATTTTACACAAGAACCATATACATAGTGTATATAACTTATTAAGTGGCGAGCTTTGGTGTACTGATAGTTTTTCTCCAATATTTCCCGCAGTACATAAGAAAACTTAGTAGCATGATAAATTGTTAAAGATACTATCACACTGAAACAATAAGGAATAGTAGAATTTTTCAAACTGTTGTTGTTTTATAAAAGAATATTTGTTTAAAAAAACTTATTTAAGTACTTACACTATTTTGATGACTTTACTTTTAACTATGTACTTGTAATTTGGGATGAAGCTTTGTTTTAATACATTCATTTAATTGTTCGGTAAATTCAGTAATTAAAATTATCACCTAGTGTCTTACATATTGACTGTTCTGTACACGTACGTAGCTTAGGTATTTAAACTGTATTTATAATAAGATGATAATATACAATTTCTGTGATTTTTGATTGTGATACTGGATAATAAAGGTGATTCATACCAACATGCTTAGAGTTGTTTTAATATTGAAATATTGTTTAAAAAAAAATAAAAAGTATTAACACTTTTTTTGTTGACTTTACCTTTAACTATCTACTTGTAATTTGGGACGAAACACCACTTCAATGGTGATATGGGACAAACTAAGAATTTTTTGGAATATGGGACGAAACTTCGGGACGAACCAATAATAAATCGCAAAATCACAGCACGCAAACGCAACGCAAGGCGTAAGACGACATTTGACTACTGTTTTTTTTTTGAGAGAGGTTGCTGATTGCCGCTGCAGCATTTTCAGCTTCACCGGGTTTTTTGGGGGCGGCGAGGAACGTAAAGGGTCCCTCAAGCCGTGTGAAACGAATCATCTTCAGAGGTTATCTAGAGGGAACGGCATCGCGCACAAGTCCGCGTCCCCGTGCCCTACTAGATTCTCCGAAGGGTTCGGATCGGATCGGGTTTGACTACTGGCTGGCCCCGGCCTCATGCCAAAATAAGTTCAAAAAACAAGAAACGATTAAAAGACATCTGTGTGCGTGCGCAAACGCAGGGTGTGAGGTGTGTGAAACCGTAGTGTGAAAATACATCTTATTGCAATGTATTAAGGATCATTTGAAAAACCAATCCATCCCTTATTTTTATTCTGTTGAAATAAGGTCCAAAGTGCCGTAAAATCTAAACAAAGCAAAAGCGTAACGAAATAGAGTTCCAGTGAAATGTGCTGGTAATTTAACGATACTTATTTATACGTATTCGATAAAAGAAATAGTAAAATTCTTGCCAAATTTCTAGTTATAAAACCTACCCCGTTGCGAGTAGGTATTCTTAGTACTTATTTAGGGCGTTATTATCAGAAGTTATTCAGCACGTGTGTAAATATTGTTATTTTCCAGTCCGGTTTTAATATTTATTAATAAATTTTACGTTAGAGTTGTTTGTTCTAATTTTTTTTTCATACAAGAATAAAGTTGCATAAACATCCTTAGTGCTATAGAAAAAAAAAGATGACAAGTGCTGCTAACGTAGCGGCAAAGTAGAAATAAATTCTTAAAAAAAACATGTCGATTATGTGTTTTTTTTTATTTAGAGAACCCGTTTAATTCTATTTGTTGTTGCGCCCTTTAACATGATGCTTCGAGTATTATATACTACTCAAAACAAAATAAGGGCCACGAGGTATTTTGTCTGTACCATGAAAATAATAAAACCAATATTAATTTTTTTGTCTCCATAACGAAAACTAATGTTGTTTTTACCGTGTAGACCAATAAATTTATTCCAATAATAATGATTAAAAAGTTTATTTGCTTTTGAAAGAAAAAACACATTTAAGGTTAAAAATAAAAACAATGTAAAGTTACTGAAAACAAAAGAAAATACTCCATGCTCATCTTTTAGTAACGGGTATGCCCCCCTCGTTTCGTTACGCACTCCTGAAGCCTGGAGTGCATGCTCTTAATCAAATGCCTGACATTTTCCATTGGAATCTCTTCCCAGGCCCTTTTAACAGCGTTGATGAGTTGCTGTTGGTTGTGGATTTCCTGATCACCGTCTCTAACTCTTCGTTTCAACTGATCCCACATGTGCTCTATTGGATTTAAGTCCGGACTGTTCGCCGGCCACGGCAAGACTTGAATTTGAGACGCTTCCAGTACAAACCGAGTCGCTTGAGCCGTGTGTGCACGAGCATTGTCTTGCATCAAGATGAATCCAGGACCTGCTCGCTGGGCAAATGGGATCACATGTGGTCTGACGACTTCCTCACTATACCGCTGAGCAGTAACAGTACCCTCATTTAAAATAGCGAGCTCAGTTTTGCCGTGTAAGCTTATCCCGCCCCAAATCAATACATTTGGACCACCAAAACGATCGACTTCATGGATGCAGGCTTCTGAAAATCTCTCGCCGCGTCTTCTCCATACTCTAATACGCCGATCGTCGTAAAAAAATTTAACTTTGCATTCGTCTGTGAAGAGCACCATGCCCCATTAGTTTATGTCCCAGTCCAAATGTTGACGGGAAAATCTTAAACGATTTGCACGATGATTTCTGGTTAATGGAATACGGACAACTCGCCTTCTTGATGCCTGCTGGTCTTCATGCAATCGATTACGAATAGTTTGGTCACTGACACGAGTACCCGTTGTGAGCCGTAAACGATTTTGCAGCTTGCGGGCCGTCGCGTCGTTGTGCGATCTCGGCGCGCACTTAATCGAATGTAACGATCCTCTTGAGCTGTTGTAATGCGAACTCTGCCCGAACCAGGTCTTCTTCTAACACTGCCGATCTCTTGGAAACGATTCCATAGATTTTGAATAGCTCTTCGAGAAAATCCCAATTGCAAACCCACAGATCGCTGCGAATGACCTTCTTCAATCATTGTAACGGCTCTGGTTGCTGTCAGCGAGTCCATATGACGCCTGCGTGCTTGTGGCATATTGCAAAAGATGTTTCTGACTCGAGATATCAATGAACTCTGATAATTTCTAATAAACCAAGAAGCTAAGGAAAGCAAAACGTCAAAGAAAATGGAATCAAAATTTTCAAAAATAATTTTAAATCAAATTTTATTTAAAATTATTGCCAGCATTAGATGAATACTACAATATTAAAAAGTTTCAGTATCAAAGAGTTTGTATACTCAATATTTTACTACTTTCAATATGTAAATGTTTAATAATTTACACCAAAATGAAAAAATACCTCGTGGCCCTTATTTTGTTTTGAGTAGTATACATTACCTACCTAAGTATGTGCAATTTCAAGTAGGTATCATGATTAATGGTGGTCTCCAAGATTTAAACAAACAGTATAAAATCGCTTTAGGTATTCAGGTGAGATCGTTTGCTCAGGTAAAATATTAGAATCTCAATAGATAAGTATCACAGCAGGGTTCGATTCAACAATTTTATACCTGTTATTGTTTGTAAAGATTTAGTAGGTATGTGTGCAGAAATTACATTAAAAGCTAAACCTATTTATAAGTAATTTATAATTATTTAATTAAAAACGATGACATAGTTGTTTACTACACGAGTAGATACTAAGGCGATTAGAGTATTTAATGACCTTGGACGTTTGAGCTCACCGCACGAAAACACCGGTCAAAGAATACACGGGCGTTGAATGTACAGAAGCGCACTCCATACATTACTGCCTATTACTTAAGTTTGAGTTGATGAATCTAACGAGGTACCTACTTCTAAAATGAAACATAAGATGTCGGTGTATGTAAGTAATTATTTTTTATTATTTATTATCGGAATCAAAGCATACATTATTTTTATGATATGGGGTACTAGTTAAACCTCTTGGGTTTGTGTGTAGTACCTAACAATAGTATTCTTCCACGTTATCAGAGATAAAGTAACCAAATACATTTATAATATTATAATTCTAAGAATCGACAATGTTCTGACAGTACGATCACATTTCCGAACACAACACAGAATTATTATTTTAACATTGACAAAAAATAACTTTTTACTTACTAGATTAGATACTTAGATTAGAGACTAGATTCTATACTTAAATAGAAGCCAAAAATATACTTTTTGTCTAAAGTGTCGCATTACCGACATAATTATATACAATTAAAAATTTACATTTCGACACGTCGCACAGTGGGAATGAGCTTGCGAAAAATATTGCTTATTGATTCGATAAGTGATCTAATGCTTATATTTTCATATTATTCTTGTATGTTTTTGAATGTTCTTGTTATTTAACGGTAATATCTATGTACTAAACCTATATAAAAAACTACCTTAAATACGGGTTTCTAGCTATATAAATGATATGTAATGTATGAAATGTAACAAATCTATAGTTTATAATATCATTGATATTAATGATATAATATCTCCCTAAACATTTGCATTATCGAAAGCAGCGATTTGCGAATGCCTAATGATCTCATCCAACCGATGTCGTGTCTTCAAAAGATTCTTTCTAAGCTTGGCCACTATGATCTGTGCAGTATCCTCGTTCACGTCAGGGAACTCTTGGACAATCTTCGTTTTAATATCTTGGAAGGTTGAGTTCTGCAAACCGTCTTCTGACAACGAAACATCGTTATTGACACCGTCAATCGTCTCTTTTAAATCTTTAGCGAACTCGTGTAAGAAATCTTCTAACGTCGTTCTAACTTTTTCCATTTCGTGCAAAGTCAGATCTTTGTATTGCGCATTGACGTATTCGGCCATGACAGTTTTGAAGTTTTGTATGTAGGACACCAAGTTGACATCTCTTTGGAGCTTGATAATATTTTGGGTGGTTATGTCATATATCGTGGTCTCTTCGTGTATTGGGTGGCAGGTGACATACGAAATGGTGATCAGTAGGATTTGGTACCCTGGAATACAAGTTTGTGTTAATTATTTATTTAGTTACTAGCTGACCGGCATACTTCGTACCGCTTTGACAGTTTCCATGACAACAAAACAAACAAATCATTCGTCCGCTTAAGAACGCCCCTAGGACTTCTTGGCGGGAAAGTGAAGAGTCATGTCTGCGTTTTTGTTTTATTTTCTAAAATTTGTGTTATATCGAATATTAATGTGAAATAATGGTGGATTATTAAACGTCAAGTGTTCGTAAGTGCGCATGACAAATGTAACAAAACAGTGCAACTTCACTTTTCAAATTCTCTAAAGAAGTTCGCCCGAGGAAATTAGTAAAGCCCACATCTTTACTGAGATTCTCGAGGGGTTGGGGGTATATCATTTCTCACTTCTCATTTCTATTATCATTCATCATCATCATACTGGAAGAAAATATTGTATTTATGTATTACTTGTAAGAAGAATTACTTTGACACTGGCTAAATGTGCTAATCGCACAAAGCCATAAACTAAAGGAAAAATAAAAAACAAAAAGAACATCCGTATCACATGATTTACCCCTATAGCAGCGCCACCTACCGGGTCCAATTGTAAATCTAAACCATTCTCGAATCCACTTGAACACACACCAAATGATTTCATCCAAATCGGTCCATCCGTTTAGAAGGAGTTCAGTGACATACACACGCACAGAAGATTTATGTATATAAAAATTTATTGCAAATGTTACATGTACATACCTAACACTTTCACATAATAGTTACATAACACTTGTACGGATTGACGTTTCAAACCCTTTGCAGGGTCCGTGGTCACAGGGAGACTGACTGGTCAAAAAAAAAAAATTTTTTTTTTAAATTATTAACTAACTACAAGTAGTTTTTTACAAATGTGTGACTGGTAATTTCATCATTAATAATTAGTAACATGTATACCCCAATTTTATTATTTATTCTGTGCGTTCCGTTTTATGCAGAAAGTGCTTATCGTATCTTTTAGTCAGGCAGTCCTAACAACAAACAAACCAACTCCCTTTTTTTAAATAATAAGTATCCTATATCTCTGATTATACTCTTGAGAATATGTGTACAAAATTTCATGATGATCGGTTGATTAGTTTATTTATACGCGTGAAAGCGTTGCAAACAACAAATAAACAAACTCACTTTCGCATTTATAATGTTACGACCCGCCCCGGCTTCGCACGGGTGCAAACCTCTAAAGTTATCTGTGTTTCTACTATATGTATTATACATGTCAATGTTATGTAATCACTCGTATCTATTAAAAAAAACCGCATCAAGATCCGTTGCGTAGTTCTCAAGGTCTAAGCGTACATACTAGGGACAGACGGGCAGCGGGTAGCGACTTTGTTTTAATACTATTGTAGTGATTTTGAATATTACTTAAGGTTTAAACATATTTTTTATTGGGTTGTTGTCTTTTTGTTACTTCGCCCAGTTAGGGTGAAGTAAATAACTAAATTACAAAAACACAATGTTGAAAAAATTTCCACGAGCAGGGTTTGAACCTGCACCCTTCTGACATACCGGGTCAGGTGCTCTTCCAATTGAGCTATCGTGGTTCTAACCAGCCCGCCGAAATTATTCAACACTATTTATTTTTTTACTTTGAAAGCCAAAGGCGCCAATTCAGGTTCAAATCCTGCTCGTGGAAATTTTTTCAACATTGTGTTTTTGTAATTTGTATCGCAACAAAATTTGCGTTAAAATTATATAAAACAAAACAAAAACATTTTATAAATAACTAAACCTAGAATTTTACAAGTTACTATTGAATTATTCTTGTAACAAGATTAAATTTTACAAGAAAAAATCATTCAGTCTCAGTGGCTCCAAAAAAGGTGCTGCAAAATGGGCGCGCGGACTTACTTTCTACACGTAATTATTCTAAGGTTATAGGCTTATCTTCGGGACTCCTTATTATGTGTCGTGGATCCATAAATAGTTTGTGTTAATTCCCGTTATTGAAACTTTGATTAAAACGGAAGGCGAGTCTAAAAGAGTAAATATAGGCGACTAAATACTCACTCATTTTGCTATTCCCTGTAGTTGCGTCCTTAAGCGTGGCTTAGCTCGGTCTGCAATGATGTTATCTCTCATATTGTAACTCTAAAACAAACCTACTTATGCAAGAATGAACCAACAGTACAATTGACTCATAGACACACGCCTACACTTCGGACTACCACAAACTGTCAAATTTCCTCAATAGACTTTGAACTTAATGTATATGGGATGGGATATGTTGAACATTTATTGAAGAAATTGGTTAGTTTTGGATAAGTTTATTTGCAGGCGTCAGTTACTTTAATGGCCGCGTCTGATAAGGAAAGGGAATGATTCAAAATGTTTTGTTATCTTTTTTTTTTTTCTTTTAGTTGATGGCTTCGTGCGATTAGCACATTTAGCCAGTGTCAAAGTAATTTTTCTTACAAGTAATACATAAATATACAATACTTCCTTCCAGTCAGTATGATGATGAATGATAATAAAAATGAGAAGTGAGAAATGATATACCCCCCAACCCCTCGAGTATCTCAGTAAAGATGTGGGGCTTTACTAATTCCTCGGCGGACTTCTTGAGAGAATTTGAAAAGTGACGTTGCACTGTTTTGTTTCATTTGCCAACACTCATGCACACTCACGAACACTTAACGGTTAATAATCCACCATTATTTCACATTAATATTCGACATAACACCAATTTTAGAAAATAAAACAAAACCGCAGACATGACTCTTCACTTTCCCGCCAAGAAGTCTTTCGTTATCTTTGTTGTTCGCCGTCTGTAAGTGACAAGTGTCATATATTTCATTTGAAATGTCTTCGTCCAAATTTATATGCTGCCGCGCGGCCATACTGATTTTGTGTGGGGGAATTTAACGTGTTAAAATGAAAAACAATAATTTAAATAACCGCTTGATAAATCGAAAATGTGAGACGGACGATTTGTAGTTGAGCCATTGGTGATTGTTTAGACAAAATCAGGGGTACAATAATTTAGATTAACTATAAGAAACGAACTAAACGCCGCCACTCGTTGTCATGATTTTTGCCCAACTTCAAATTATATTGTAGAAAAAACTATAGTGCGTTATAAATTTATCGTCATCATCATCAGCCTCATCAGCTAACCCTACACACGTCCACTGCTGGACATAGACCTATCCAAGTGCACGCCACTGAGCACGATCCGCAGTTACTCTATGAATTTATCGTTGTGGTCTGAAAGAAGATGTAGTGTTTGAGTACTCGGTTTGGTTGGTGGTAGGACTTGTTTGTCCGCCTGGCTAGCTACTACGATCTTATCTAAATATGTCGCCATAACATCAATGTTTGTAGCATTGTTGTGTTCCGGCAGCTAGAGATAAAATAGCCAGTGCCAGTAGTTGAGGATCCCGCCTCGGAGAATCTAGTATGGGACGGGGGATAGTATCACGCTTACGTGATACTCTAGAAAATCCGCGATGATGGTTCTTGCCTATGGCTTGAAGAATGCCTATGTTCTCGCCGCCCTTATAATCTGGGGGCTCATTGTCCAATTTCAACCTCTACCATGATGTGTACCTCTAAATTTGACATTTGAAAACTATTCAAGAAACAATTATAAAATATAGTGAAAAAGTTAAGCATAATTTTTTAATTCAGCTTTAGTGCAGCAATTGGCACTTAAAAAATAAAAACTAAAATTCGCTATAGCGTTGTGTTATCAAACTTGTGGTATTTCACCTGTAAAGGTGAATCTGCATAGCCATCGGTTGCAATAACCGTTGGATAGATGGCACTGCTGCCGTTAAAAAGCAGTCAGAATTAAAAAGTGAAAAAATTCAGTGCTTACGTCAGCCTTCCCGATAGCATAATGGTCAGTCCAGCCGGCCCGGATTGCGGAAGACCCAGGTTCGATCCTGGCTGGGTCGGGTAGGCATTTAATTTTATCACTATACTTTATAATTATTTATTCGGCTTTAGTGTCATTAGCACTTAAAAATAAAAAATAAAAGCTATTCAAGAACTTCAAACTGATTCGCAAGAGTGAAGCGATGGCGACGCGTTTTTGGACGATGTTGAATGAACGACATCGTCAATTTGACATTTATTCGGAATCGTCTATGCAGAATGACAAGCGTGAATACATTTGAAAGATACCGTGATAGAGGTTGAAATTAGACAATAAGCCCCTACTCTGTAAAAGCCATAAACAGCCCACACTAAAGTCTTTCGCAAATATAAACTATAAATTTTAATTAATTAAGACTATTTCCTTTCGGAGCGACGCAGTCGTTAATGACTTTAGATTCAAAGTGATTGATTCATCGTCGTGGGATGTTTTTAATTAACTATATATCGGGTCACAAAGTAACTACAATGTTGGTAGCATTGAATTGCGTACTTAAAGTTAGAAATCAACATAGCAAGGGTGCCTAGTGCCTAAATTACACACTATTCTAGTGTGTTTTGATCTTACAGTTTATTAGCTCTCTCCATCCGGCTGGTTGTCTGGAAGAAATCGCTTTAATGCGATAAGACCGCCAAATTGTGACTTTGTAAGTTATTTATATTTGTGTTCATGTTTATGTTTCATAGTGTTGCAATAAAAGTATTATCCTATCTATCTATTTATCTAATAAGGCTTTTTATAACCATATCAAAATTTTCTTCTAAGTTTGCAAAAGGACTCATTCTAGCATACATAACTGTACAAGTATTATTATTATCTATACTAATCTACATATACTAATATTATAAAGAAGCAACCCGTGCGAAGAAGTGACGGGCAGGCCGCTAGTAACTTATAAAATATGTATAATAAACAAAGTTTGACATCACAATCGTCTGAGGCACAGCAAACTGTCAAGAAAAAAAATACTACTAGATTCTATGACAACAGACCTTGTGATTTTAAATAAATGTTTTTCTGTCCTATTTTATTTTGAGTAGTTATCCAGCAGCGGTAGTATCGCATTAATTAATCGTATTGTAATCTTTTAAGATAAATATTTTACAGCAATTTAAATACTAAATATAATATAAAACCAATTTTTGAATGCCTCAGTCTTGCGTATTATACTTTTCGTGATGTCAGTATTGACCACAGGCTAAATAATCCGGTTTGCAACTAACAGTAGTACTTAGTAATAGTCTAGGTATATATTCCATCATTGAAATCAAGGCATCGCTACAATTGATAGGTTTAATCACCGCGCCTTTTAAATGCGGGTTGGTGAACAAAAGAAAAAAGACCAAAGAGGTTTAGGTATATAAAAACAAGAATTCTAATACAAGTATTCACAATACTATAAGTAGGTACTTCATAGGCCTCGCCTTGTGCACGCCACTAAGTACGATCAGCGGCTACTCCCATCCAGCTCTTGCCGGCCACCTTGCGAAGATCGTCGCTCCACTTAGTCTAAGGGAGGAGGAGGGAGGGTAGGTACTTACTACAAAGTAAAAATAAGTTAAAAGAAAGAAACATACTTAATTTATTGACATGAAACTACTTTTACTGATCTACTCGCGTTTGTTTTGTATTTTAGGTTTAATCAATGTTTATCTTGACGTTTCGAACCCTTAGCTTTTGCGAGCTCTTTCTGCGTAAAACGGAACTCACGTGATTAAATTGAAATGATATATTAATGGGTATACAAGCTAGAACTAATTATGAGACGATCAACACCTCAGTCTCCCTGTGACCACGGACCCTGCAAACGGTTCGAAACGTCAGGATAAACAATAATTAAACCTAATATACAAAATAAACGCGAGTAGCTCCGTAAAAGTAGTTTCATTTCCATATGTAGTGTTCACGAAAACTTTAGAAAATAATACTTAATTTAAATAAAGAACCTAATAAATAAAAGATGTCCTCCAACTGTGGGCTTATGGTAACGGTCACAAGAATGCTGGCAACACTTAGTATTTGGATTGCCAAGCTAATACGCTGGCCGAGGTAGCTGCCAGTAGCCAGCAGTGGTTGTGGGTTTCAGTTAAAGTGCGCTATTTTAAAAATTTGGTTTTAGCACAAGGTCACTCAGGTCAGGTCAGGTCACAAGGAAATAAAAGCGTTTTTTATCTTTTTTATGACATTGTGCGGCTAGCACATTTAGTTAGTATCAAAGTAATATTTCTTACAAGTTATAGTTTGCAAATAAATAATATGCAGTTTGTTATAGATAATAATGGATGATAATAACAGAAATGAGTAGTGATAAATGATATCCCCCAGCCCCTTGAGTATCAGTAAAGATGGGGGCTGTGGGGGACGTGGGGCTTTACTGAGAACTCACGCGGACTTCTGGAGAGAATTTAAAAAGTGACGTTGGACTGTTTTGTATCATTTGAAACACTCATGCACACTCACGAACACTTAACGGTTAATAAACCACCATTGTTCCACATAACACAAATTTTAGGATAATGAAACTAATCCGCAGACATGTCTCTTCACTTTCCCGCCAAGAAGTGTAATAAAATTGTTATTCAAAGTATTTTTGACAGTCTGCGCGCCTGCAGTCTGTGGTCAAGTCGTTTTAGCATCACTTGTCGTCTGTAAGGAGTTAATATTCGTTTTACGAACGCATTGTCAGTACCAGACGTAGAAGATTACACTTTGAACATATGTAAGTACCTACTATGATGATGTTACTACCAATATATCACTAGGAATGTTGTAAGATCAGGCCCATAAACAATAACAGATGTATGATGGGTGGCCGGAGAAAATATTGTTGATGTGTAACATCTTTCCGCTTGCTTTCTATATATACAATTTGCGGGAGTGATTTCGTGAAATGTGACGGAAGTATGTGTAACAGTGTGACAGGAAGTCGGGGAAGTGCGCAAGCGCGCGCCATTTTGTAAATTTAAAATCAACATTATGAACATGACTTATTATTGTTGGGTAGTTGACAACAACAACAATTAATTCCAGAACAATAAACGTATGAATAAAATCACGTAGCAGTTCTTTGTAACATTGACAAATTTTTTATTTGACCTAATCATGAATTTCTGTAACCTAAAAAGTTATTAATAAACACTCAATGACGGGAAAAAATAGTGACGTCATATTTTGCTAATCTAAAATTTTTTTTTTGAGAGAGATTGCTGATTGCCGCTGCGGCATTTTCAGCTTCACCGGGCTTTTTTGGGGGCGGCGAGGAACGTAAAGGGTCCCTCAAGCCGTGTGAAACGAATCACCTTCAGAGGTTATCTAGAGGGAACGGCATCGCGCACAAGTGCGCGTCCCCGTGCCCTACTAGATTCTCCGAAGGGTTCGGATCGGATCAGGGAGCGGAGCAACCCGAGGGCGCCTCTAAAGGCACGGACCTCGGCTCGGGTTGACCGGGCCGTGGAGGAGGAGAGAACCGCCCAGGTACATGTCTGTACCTGGTGTAGAGCGAGTGTGAACCGGTTCTTCGTACCCTTGTTCTACGAGTACGGTGTCTTGGGCCTAAACTGGTGTGCATGTTTAGTGTATTCTGTAAATGTGTGCTGTCATTTAGAGGATCGGGCGGGGATTGACTAACCAGTCAACTACCCAATTATATGTGACATATTGTGTCATTTGACTATCAAAGGTCATTTTGATATGTCAAATGTCGTCTAATGAGTATTTACTGCATTTATTTTATAGTTATAAAATGATGTAATACCTGATCCATTTTTTTCAGAATATAATGTTAAAATTGCTTATTACTAAGGTGAGATTTCGAATGTTACACATCATATGCGACTACTGTAAGACTCGCTGGTTGTTTTTATTTTTATTTATTACACTTACCTATGTATACAAGAACTTGTTATACAAATTAATACCTACGTGAAGAAAAATGTCTTATCCTCTGTTTAAGTAAATTGTGCGCATGGAAGACTGTGATATTTTGTATAGGTTGTTAAAGATTTGTGTGGTTCCGGTGTTCGACACATTAATTCATCATCATCATTATCATCAGCTCATTTTGTGTCCCCACTGCTGGGACACGAGCCTTCCCTACGGACGGATAGGGATAACCGGCTTTTAAACCACCACGCGGGCCCAGTGCGGATTGGTGGGTGTTAACGACTGCTAATGCAGCCGAGGCCAACGGCTTTACGTGCCTTCCGAAGCACGGAGGAGCTCGAGACGATACACTTTTGGTCACCCACCCGATGACCGGCCTTTGCGAAAGTTGCTTAACCTCAGCACTCGCAGACCGGGCGCGGTAACCACTGCGCCACCGAACTCCTTCACACATTAATTATCGTTGCCAAAACATGCAATCAATGTTACAAACTACAATGTTTGCAGCATTGTTGTGTTCCGGCAGCTAGAGATAAGATAACTCACTAGTTGAGGAATCCGGGTGAAGTGCACTTGCACCTTCGGCATTATCATCACTTAGCATCGTGTAAGATGAAGGCAAAAAAGCTTAAGCTCTTCTTAAGCTGGTTTGGGACGTGAAAATAAAGTATCAGCTGCTTATTTTTAAATCAAATCAAATTAAATCGTTAAAAGAGTGTTTTCATTGAGTCTTTAAAATATTTGAATGTATACTACAATTAACAACCGAAGAGCATGTATGAAGGGAATAATGAAAGTGGACGAAGCGAAACAAGTATGTAAGGATCGTAGCAAGTGGAATGAAGTGGTCTCTGCCTACCCCTACGGGAAAGAGGCGTGATTATATGTATGTATGTATGTACTACAATTAATAACCCACGGTCATAATCAATTCGAGCGTCCATGTAAACCAACCACAATGTTACACTCACACGCACTTATACACATCGACACAACACAATCAGATTCACACCTATTCTGTAAGTTATCTACCTACCTATTTTTTATTTTTAAACTACCTACCTGCGTTCATTAATTATGTCATCATTTTTTAGTAGCATAATATGTTTCTATAATTGGCTTATGTTTAAGTAACATCTTCTGTATTTTGTGTTTAGATAAATGCTGTTGAAACGTTGTTGAATATATAAATAAATAAATAAAATTTTTGCAATTTTTTTATAGGACCTAAAACTTAGTCGCCCATTTCGGGCACGGCTAATTAGTAAAAAGAATAACATAGATTTCCATTTAAAATGACACGGACGGAGTTATGCCAGTTATCAACAGGTTAGTCTGTATTCAATTGTTAAAGACTAAAAGTATTTTAACGAATAGAGGTAAAAATGTCGATCTCTGGATCCCGTTGAGCAATGGTGCCTACCCTACCTAATAGTTAAATTAATACGATACAATAATACGATACAGCTTTTTTTCTTGTTCCCCGCGATTATACCTACTTATGTATGCATTAAGCCTTTAAAAGGAATATAGGAAAAGAAGTCTAAATCTAATAATTGGACCGTTTTTTTGTAACGAACCATTTTCTTGCACGCCATTCTATTATTAGCAATCCATCTTGACAGATGGAATCCTACCAAGCTAATTCTTCACAGTGAAAAAGATTTGTCTCAATTTTCTCCTAATACTTTTTAAGGCGGGGGTGGGTTGGGCGAAAGTGGGTAGTGCGTTTTTATTCGCCGTTTGATCGCGTTAACAGCAATGAGGAGATCCACGTCTCGCAGTGGTAAACGCACTCTGTCTGCAATTGCTGAAGTTAAGCCGGTCATCGGATGGGTGACCAAAAAGTTGTCGTCTTAATCTCTTCTGCTATTCGGAAGGCACGTAAAACTGAATGGTTATAGTAATAGTAGTAATAATAGTAGTGAAGGATTCCTACCAATTTGTCAACGATATCAAAAACCTACATCTCGCTGACAATGAAACTATGGTTAGTTTTGATGTGCAGTCCTTATTTACATGCCTACCAGTACAGGATTGCATTGAAATTACCAAAAAAACGACTAGCAGAACAAGATATGTCTTATGAATATGCAGTACTATTAGAGCATTGTCTAACATCTGGCTACCTTTTGTGGAATGACATTTACTACCTGCAAGTAGAGGGTGTCGCCATGGGGTCCCCTGTTTCACCCGTCGTCGCCGATATCTTTATGGAACACTTCGAGGAGAGGGCCTTGAGCACAGCACCGGTAACCCCTAGGTTCTACAAGCGGTATGTAGATGATACCTTCACTATCTTACCAACTGATAAAGTATCTGCTTTTCTAGATCATCTTAACTCCATACATCCAAAAATACAATTCACAATGGAGTTAGAGGCAGACTGTAAGCTAGCTTTCTTGGACAGTTTAATCATCAGGAATCCGGACCATAGTTTGAGTCACACTGTGTATCGTAAAGTAACCCATACAGATAGGTACCTCAATGGTGATTCTCACCACCATCCTAGACAGTTGGCTACTGTAGGGAAATCTTTGTTTCAGAGAGCACGCGGTATCTGTGACACCCAACACCTGGCTGCTGAGCTTCAGCATGTCAAGCATGTACTACAGGATAATATTACGGCTTCGTCACAGAAAACGCAATAAACCAACCACAGTCGAGCGCCAACCTGCTGTACTTCCATATATGAAAGGTGTCACTGACAAGATTGGGCATATCTTAAAGCGAGCTTCAATCAATACTTACTTCAAGCCGCCGAAGAAGATCAACCAATTTTTACGACCTGTCAAGTGCAATATACCCCTTCAAGATGCAGGAGTGTACAAACTGGACTGCGACTATGGGCTCTCGTACATCGGGCAACAAAGAGAAGTGTAGGAACCCGGGTTAAAGAACATATAGCCGACGTCAAGCATAGGCGCGAAAATAAGTCTGCGGTATGCGAACATTCACTTGAGGGGCCCAACCATTACATCAGATTTGATAAACCACAAATACTCGCCAGAGAACAACGATTCATCCCTAGGATGATACGCGAGGCTATTGAAATTAAAAAACATCCTAATTTTAATAGAGAAGATGGTTGGAATCTACCACCAGCCTGGGATCCCATCATACAGAATATTAAATCCCAGCCCCAACACCATACTGCCAGACCAAAAGATACTGTAAGCTCTTTCTGCGTAAAACGGAATGCACCTGATTAATTTAAATGAGGGTATACAAGCTACTAACTAATTATGAGACGACCAACACCTCAGTCTCCCTGTGACCACGGACCCTGCAAAGGGTTCGAAACGTCAGGATAAACATTAATTAAAACTAATGTGTAAAATAAACGCGAGTAGATCCGTAAAAGTTGTTTCATTTCAATGGTTATAGTAATTCATCATCACCAGCTCATTTGATGTCCCCACTGCTGGGGCACGAGCCTTCCTTATAGATGGATAGAGAACGAGCCATAAACCACCACGAGGGCCGAGTGCAGATTGGTGGTTGTTAACGACTGTTACGTGCAGCCAGGACCATAGCTTTACGTGCCTTTCGAAGCACAGAGCAATTATTTAGTTAAAATAACTAAATATTTTTTACAAGATGCTATATACATTCGTAGCAGTTAGCAAATTAACTGATTCTCTTATTTTTGACTCATTTCAGAAATAAGTATGCATAATTGATACGTATACAGTAACAGTCCAGTACAAATTCGATGTTACTAAGAAAGTATTCGCCATTCTCTTTTTAAATATCTAGTATCAACTGTTTCTTGAGAGAAAGTCTATATTGTTCGTGGTTTTAATCTAATTCTCTAAACCCAGTTTAAACCTTTGTGGCAGTGGATATTTGCAATGAAAACATTGAAAAATGTGTTAACTTACAAACAGTCTACATTGAATTTGGCCTGAGTATATAGTGTTTTGTTAACAGCAATGTTTAGTTACTACAAAATGTTGCAATGTTCGTTTCCTAAGTAAAAAAAAAGAGCAAATCAGAAAGACTGCCATTCTCGCCCAACCTCCTCCCCTCATTAACATATATTTTCAATTTACTCCCTTATATAAGGGTTGTTTCACACCACCAGTAGTCAGTAGATAAGTTGTCTTACTAAAGCTTAAGACGTGTAACAAATAGGGAAGCCATGACAGTTTTCAATTTAAAAACTATTTTGTCATTTTTGATTTTGTGTCAGTATGCGTCGACTGCGGACGATATAAAGGTAATTTATATATACTTATTATATTATAAATAATTAAATAATAGTATTTAAGTAAAAAAAAAAAAAAAAGATTTTTATCGAATTTGTTCGTGGAGCTCGATGGCGCAGTGGTCAACGCGCCCGGTCTGCGGTTGCTAAGGATGCAACTTTCGCAAAGGCCGGTCATCGGATGGGTCACCAAAAAATTAGCTCCTCCATGCTTAGGAAGGCACGTAAAACCGTTGGTCCTGGCTGCATTAGCAGTCGTTAACAACCACCAACCCGCACTGGGCCCGCGTGATGGTTTATGGCCCGTTCTCCCTATCCATCCATAGGGAATGCTCGTGCCCCAGCAGTGGAGACATGATTTCTTATAGAAAGTTAAGTTAAGTTTAAGAGTTTTGCAACCAAATGGATTAATAAAGATTTATCTAATTATTTATTAAGTACTAGCGGCCCGTCCCGGCTTCGCACGGGTGAACATTTCTTTTATAATATAGCCTATATTACTCAGCGCTAATGTAGCATTCTAATGGTGAAATATTTTTTTAAATCGGTCTAGTAGTTTTTGAGTTTATTCGTTGCAAACATACAAAAATTCAAAGATCTCCTCTTTATAATATTAGTATAAATGAGTAATTCAAAATTAGTTATTCAGTTTAGGCTACAAGTTGCTCTTGTGAATGTCACTATGCCATCGGTTCGTAAGTCTACACAGGTCGGGAGACCTCGTACTGAGAAGAACCGGCAACAAACACAGCAATGGCGTTTCGTTTCTTCCACTATGCTTTTTTTCATGATGCGAGTGACAAAGGGGTATGCCACATACATCCTTTACTAAGGGAAAATATATGTGTATGTTGAAAAATTTGAACCTATCGATAACGCCCGCTGTCATCAACAGAAAACCCTAATCGAAATATTAATAATCTAAACCATATTAGAAAGCTATGCCCCAAAATAATTAATTTTAATAAAGTTTATTGACCTGTGATTAAAAATATATAACATAGTATCGATTTTTGTGTTTTCTTTTTTTACATGACTGCACTCATTTCAACTGAAAGTTTACTAAATGGGATGTTGTATCCCATGTCCGAGCCTTTAGAGGCGCCCCCGGGTTGTTTCGCTCCCCGATCCAATTCGAACTCTTCGCAGAATCTAGCAGGGCACCGGGACACGCACTAGTGCGTGATGCCGTTCCCTCTAGAAAACATTTGAAGGCGATTCGTTTGACACGGCTTGAACCCTTTAAGTTTCTCGCCGCCCCCAAAAAAGCCCGGGGAAGCTGAAAATGCCGTCTGAGGCATTCAGCAATCTCTCTCCAAAAAAAAAGATCAGGGCGAGTTTGAATCGCCATTCGATCATGGTAACGAAAACGAGAATATGTATGGCGAAATTTTGACTCTTCTCATACTCAAGCCATACTTAGGTACTAATTTTCGTTTTCGTTAACGTGATAGTAAATAAAACTAACACTAGGTACCCAATGTGTTGCCCCGAGCGAGTAGTACGAGTAATCGCCCATCACACAAGAACACTCGCTTATTTATAGCCCAGCGACAAAACTATAGGAACTACAACTCGCTTGTCGCTAAGTGCCCTTACTTAGTGTTATGAAGATTACGAGACAGGATAATACAGCGTTTAAAATTCATAACTCAATTGTTTGATTAAGCTTTTTTCGGATGCGGACAAATGATGCAGAGTAATTAATAAAAATAAATGCGTAACCTATTAGGAGAAACTTACCAAGTCAACAACCGAAGAACAAGGGCAACAAGCTTAAAACAAAACAGAACATACAACTGACACATTTAATAATTGAATGGTGCTTCTTTCTTTCTTTTAGTTGATGGCTTCGTGCGATTAGCACATTTAGCCAGTGTCAAAGTAATTTTTCTTACAAGTAATACAAAAATATACAATATTTCCTTCCAGTCAGTATGATGTTGAATGATGGTGAATGATAATAAAAATGAGAAGTGAGAAATGATATACCCCCCATCCCTTCGAGTATCTCAGTAAAGATGGTGGGGCTTCACTAATTCCTCGGCGGACTTCTTGAGAGAATTTGAAAAGTAAGGTTGCACTGTTTTGTTTCATTTCCCAACACTCATGCACACTCACGAACACTTAACGGTTAATATCCACCATTATTTCACATTAATATTTGACATAACACATTTTTTTGAAAATAAAACAAAACCGCAGACATGACTCTTCACTTTGCCACCAAGAAGTCCTAAGAGCTACTTGTAGCCTAAACTCAATAAATGTTTTTTTTTAAATTTTGTTTTTTTTTTTTTAATTTTTGGCGACGAAAACTGTGTTGAACTCTGGTGCACCTAATCCGCTTTTTTTAAAGAGTTCTTCAATGATTAACCGTTAAGTGTTCATAAGTGTGCATGAGTGTTGGCAAATGAAACAAAACAGTGCAACTTCACTTTTCAAATTCTCTCAAGAAGTCCGCCGAGGAATTAGTAAAGCCCCACATCTTTACTGAGATACTCGAGGGGTTGGGGGTATATCATTTCTCATTAAATATAAGAAAATAAAAATATAAGAAAGTAGATTTTCATTGAATTTAAACTAGATGACAGGTAGAAAATAGCCCCCCTCAACGATACGTATAAATGACGTTTATAAATGTCAATCCCGTACTATTATCATTCTATTTCATTTCTACTCTATTATCGTTATGCCACTTGTCTAGGGGGGCAGGTATTCAATTGTTGCTAAAGTAAAAAGTTAAATGTATTTTAATAAACATGTTAAACTCTCCCCCGCTTTTAAAAGTTTTGTCAGCATTCCTCACCTTAAATAATATAAAACTATAAGTACCTACTAACCTTGTGTGTGTCATGCATGTCTGTGTTGTCCTTGTTCTAGGTAAATCTGCTTAGAAACTTTTTTCTTTTAAAAACTAACAACACAAAAGTATATTTCACAAAACCCTTACCGTGTATTGGCTACCTACGTGACATTGGCGGAATTGTGTTCGGCAGTTGACACAGAACATGCCATAAACAAAGAAGAAGAAGAAAGTAAAAAATCTGTTGATATCGTCTATTTTAAAAACTAACTACTAAACTACTTTGTAATATTCACTGATCTGGTAACGATAACACAGGACGACACAGACCGCGGCGCCAGCGACCGTGGGACACTCTGGTTCGGTCCACGGCTGGGGAAGCGGTCTCTAAGGATATCCAATGAAGACAACAGGTTAGTATTGACAACACAACACCACTTTTTTATACAGGAGACATGGCACATACCACTGCACCCGGAGACGACCCAGAGGTCCCGGGATCGATTCTCAGTGGGGTTTGTGTGCTCGGTTTGGTTGGTGGTAGGGCTTGTTTGTAGGGCTTGCTTGTCCTAGCTAGCTAGCTAGCTACCACCATCTTATCTAAATATGTCGCCATTACATCAATGTTTGTAGCATTGTTTTGTTCCGGCAGCTAGAGATAAGATAGCCAGTGCCTCAGTAATTGAGGAGGTGACGTGCGCTTCCACTTTCGGCATTGTCATCACTAACATCAGGTGAGATTTAAAAAAAAATACTTCTGTAATTTCAGTCTGAAAGCACCCACTACTGGGTACAAGGCTCATGTTTAACACACCAACTTAGCAGGTCCCTTGCGACCTATGCCCATCTCTTTCCCCCGCAATGAGGATGGGATGGGGCATCTCTAGCCGTCATAAGCCTCAGGACGTTTGTTACACGCCTTACCACCCTCAGGCGGGCTTCCGCTGGACTGAATATCTGGGGCTGTTCCACATTCGTCATAGTAGAATCTCGTCACACCTAAAAATGAGTCGAATACCGTCACACCAATTTCAATTTGAAATATTACAAATAATGATAATTGATTATGACAATCAAATTTTTGATACAATTCTATTACAAGTCGAATCACGTCACACAATTTTATCGACAGTTTAAGTTGTGTCTGTATACGGGTTTAATATCCGCATCTTTTGAAGAGAGCTTGGCTGATTGCCGCTGGGTATTTTCAGCACCACTGGACTCAGAGGATTTCTAGAGGGAACGGCATCACTTACTGGGGCGTCTCCCCTTCCCCTTCTAGATTCTCCGAGGGATTCGGAACGGATCGGGAGTGGAACATCCCGGAACGCCTCTAAAGGCTAGGAGCTCAGCTCGGGTAGACCGGGTTCTGGGGGTGGGGAGAAGCGCCAAGGTACACGTCTGTACGATATAAAGCGCGTGTGAACCGGCTCGTCGTACCCTTGTTCTACGAGTACGATGTCTTGGGCCTAAACTAGTGTGCATGTTTAAAGTATTTTTTGTAATGTGTACTGGAGGATCGGCGTAACATCCGGAGATTGTCTAACCTAACCGATGGTCCCGGCAAGCGAGTGAATATGCTAGGGTTTTAAGTGGGGATGCCCCATATCTCCTGAATCGCGGGAGTTGGATAGTGAGCGGTACCTTCGTATAAGCCGAAAAGCCCAGCTTGCCCTAAGAAAAATTCAATTCTGCTACTGGTGAATCACACTTAATAACAATCACAAATTATATAATTAATTTTTTTTACGAATGTTAATTTTCCTTCTCAACAAAGTTTACTAGACTTTACAACAACAACTACTTTACTAGAAAAAAATCAACCTGTCTCAAAAAGCTCGAGTGGCTCGATTACCACTCGAGCTTCCTGAAACTGGTTGATTTAAAACAGTGGTTCCCAGACTTTTTTTTTTCTCATAGACCACTTTCAAAATTTTGCTGGTTGCGGTACATTTGTACCATATTCCCAAAACTCGACAAAAAAATGTGAAAATAGATCTAACTATGGAGATTTGCATTGCGGCCGAATTCCAACCACGAATTAACAGTTGTCGACAAAATAGTTAAAATGGATTGGTTAATTAATTAATTTATTGGAGTGGATGTCAAAAAAGCAGAGTTGGCCAATCAAAAAATGTGATTCCAGCCAACTTTACTTTTTTGACATCTACTCACAGCACAACAAACCAATCAATTCTCACTTCATCATCATCATCAGCTCACTTTATGTCCCCACTGCTGGGGCACGAGCCTTCCCTATGGATGGATAGGAAGAACGGGCAATAAACCGCCAAGCGGGCCCAGTGCGGATTGGTGGTTGTTAACGACTGCTAATGCAGCCGGGACCGACGGCTTTACGTGCCTTTCGAAGCACGGAATTCTCACTTATTTAAAAAACTCCCCATTCGGAGTGGTAAAAATAAAAAGAAAAATAGTGAATTTTCTTGTGTTGTGTAACTTCTACAATGACGATCACAAAATAGTTAATGATAAATCTTGACACATTGTTGTACTGAATATGGAATATGCAAGTTTTTACAAGTAACAGTCGCAGAACTTCTTAACAGATTATCTGCCTACATTGATAGGTAATGTCAAGCCAATATTTTAGTTCTTCACTATCGAAACAAGATAACGATAAATTTTCGTGGACCCCCGCTTACAAATTGTGAACCCCCATTTTTTTGTCACGCCAACGTAGTCCCCAGTCGAGTCTACCGTGGACCCCTGGGGGTCCACCTGGACCACTTTGGGAATCAATGATTTAAAATAATAAAATTAAACTATATAGAAAAATTTTATTCTTGTATCTATACATAATACAGCATTCTAAAAGCAAAAATTTTAATAATCAAACTCCTTGTCAACGTTCAAATCATCATCAGGTCACTTTTATGTCCCCACTGCTGGGGCACGAGCCTTCCCTATGGATGGATAGGGAGAACGGGCCATAAGCCACCACGCGGGCCTAGTGTGTATTGGTGGTTGTTAACGACTGCTAATGCAGACGGGACCAACGGCTTTACGTGCCTTCCGAAGCACGGAGGAGCTCTAGATGAAAAATTTTTGGTCACCCATTCGATGACCGGCCTTTGCGAAAGTTGCTTAACCTCAGCACTCGCAGACCGGACGCGTTAACCACAGCGCCAACGTTTAAATAATCTGGTGATAAAGAATAAACTGGTGACGGTGATGAATTTCAACTCTCTCTGTTGTAAATGCTTTAAAAGATCATGGTAAGGCCCTTGGACTACCATCTCTATTCTTTTGTTACAGGCAAACGTTTTTAAGGCTTTTAGAGGCTGCTGACGCCTTGAAATACTATTACGACCAGCTCCCGTACTACGAAGCGATGTCTGATGACCCGGAGACCAGAGGTAGGGATCTTGTTTTTAAGTTAATTTTAGTTTTTGATATGTAACATCTTTCCGCTCACCTTCTATACAGGATGTAATCGTTAAGTGTGACCAGGCGATTATTCCGTGACTATTACAGATATCAAAAAACTTTAAACTGATATCGAAAGTACGTTACCTAATGAGTAAAATGACATCAATAACTTTTTAAAAATCAAAGGAGAAGTATCCAAAATGTTGACATTAAACACTCCCATACATTTAGTATGAGATTAGTAGAAAGGTTTTAGTTTCCTTAATTTGTGGGAGTGATTTCGTAGAAAAGGGACGGAAGTAGGGTCGTAACAGTGTGATCCTGTAACTGTTACGTGTTAGTCGGGGAAGCCACCAGTGATCGAGACTTTAAGTCCAATGTCCGTTGTAGGTCGTAATATTTGTGGGAGTGATTTCGTAGAAATGTGACCGTAACAATGTGACAAGATAACAGTGTGACATTATCTTCTAATGAGTATTTACTGCATTCTCTTTATGATTTGTAAATCTATATTTTATTTTCTATTGTAATATTGATTTCAAAAGGTGAGATGTCAAAATGTTACACATCATATGCGACTACTGTAAGGCTCGTTCATTTTTTTTTCTTTGCTTTGTGGTAGTAGTGACTGTAAACAATCTAATCACAGAAAAAAAACCAGTGCTCGCTCATAGCGCCCCAGCGATTGCGGAGGGCACACGCACGGCGCGCCGCGGCGGCTGCTCCCCCGCTGACGCGCACGCAAACCGCTCATTTCGCTCCTACGACTCAAGCCATCAGGCTACTTAACGCCTTGATTGCTCAGGAGCCAGATCTAGACATCTTTAATATGAAATTGTATGTGTTCATTGATGTTTGTGTTAATTTTTTAGGTTGTTAATTTGATCTGTGCCTATGTATATATATATTTTATATTTTTAAATTGTAATGACCTGTTACACGTCTTGGCGTTGCTGTAAGTGTAGCAGGTATTTGTGTTTAAATAAATAACCCTACTGATAGTTTTGTAATTATTATTGAAGACATCTCAACAGTGACGAAGAAGGTAGTGTTCACTCCGAAGCTGGGTCGCAGTCTGAACAGCGTGTATCAGGACAAGAGGAGATTCGAGAACGTGGAGTTCACACCACGGCTTGGGAGGAGGCTGGCCGAGAATCTGGCGGTGACACAGCCGGACCAGGAGATGTGAGTACCATTAAAAAAATCTTTTTTTCTTTTATAAAAAAAAATATACCATGTTAAGTGACCGCGACTGTTTTTGACCGCCTCCGTGGTCTAGTGGTTAAGGCCACCGGTTTAGAGCTAGAGGTCCCGGGTTGGATTCCTAGCGGGGCGTATATGTTTGTGTGCTCGGTTTGGTTTACTTACCAGTGCGGATTGGTGGTTGTTAACGACTACTAATGCAACTGGGACCGACGACTTTACGTGCCTGCCGAAGCACGGAACAGCTCGATATGATAAATTTTTGGTCACTTACCCGACGACCGGTTTGCGAAACTTGCTTAACCGCAGCTCGCAGACCGGGCGCGTTGACCACTGCGCCATCGAGCTCCTCCAAACGCTGGGAATCATACCCGGGACCAAGCTTTTTGAATAATTAGTTGTTAACTTAAGGGGCAATAGAAAGTGTTTTTTCGTACCACTTGCTCAAAAAAGTGACATTCTATGCCACAAAAAGCGAACATAACAATAGTCATTTTTAATCTGTTAAAAACAGGGAAAGAAAATTGTACTGAATTTCATTCATCCTCTAGGGGGAGAATGTGATTTAAATTTGGAATACTTATCGAAATTTATACTGACCTACATCTGTGTTTACACCATTGAGTTTGTATATAAATACTCAAATCAACTCATCAACAATAAATGTACAAAACAAAAATGTAACTCTCTCCATCAATAATTGGACCAATGTTTCGAATGTTAACTTTTACTTTTAATTGTCATTATATTTAATAAAGGCTTATCTCATATTATTATTGTGTTAATTTCTTCGCAAATGGTACGAAAAGTAGAGTATTTTCCTCGGTGATAAAGGTGTCTTAGTCTTGGGTGAACTTAAATCCCTCGCTACACTCAGGACTCGTCTTAAATCCCTCGCTTCGCTCGTGATTTAAGTTTTTAACACCCTCGCTACGCTCGGGAGTAAACCTCGAGTCCTTCGTTGCGCTCGCGATTTAAATCGTCACCCGCGGCAGAAGACACTGCTTTATCCCCTTGGTTAATAATCTACTATTCTATGATAGGTCCAATATTCGACGCCGTAATAAAAAGGAGTGAAAGAAATGCCCTTGCTGAGTTTGTTGTAGGTTCTTCTAAGGATGAACCATGAAGGTATCGCTATATGTCCTTTAGAATAAACTTTCTTCTCAGATACAAGCCAGACCCGGATCAGATCGACAGACGTACCAAATTCTTCTCACCCCGGCTAGGCAGGAACATCAACTTCTCACCACGACTGGGCAGGGAGATTGCGTACGGTACGACAGCGATTTTTAATTCCGTTCAGAGTTGATGGCTTCGTGCGGTTATCACATTTCATCATCATCATCATCATCAGCTCATTTTAGGTCCCCACTGCTGGGGCACGAGCCTACCCTATGGATGGATAGGGAGAACGGGCCATAACCACCGAGCGGGCCCAGTGCGGATTGGTGGTAGTAGCCGTTAACGACTGCGAATGCACCCGGGACCAACTGTTTAACTTGCCTTTCGAAGTACTGAGGAGCTAGAGATGACAAAAATTTTTGGTTACCCATCCGGTGACCGGCCTTTGCGAAAGATGCTTAACCTCAGCACTCGCAGACCGGGCGCGTTAATTACTGCGCTATCGAGCTCCTCACACACATAGCGCATTTAGCCAGTGTCAAAGTAATTTTCTTTATATATAGACAATATTTATTTTGTTAATATATAATGATTATGAATGATATTAGAAATTAGAAGTGAGAAATGATATACCAACCCTTGAGTATCTTAGTAAAGATGTGGGTTCTTTTCATTTGCCAACACGCATGCACGCTCATGATCACTTAACGGTTAATAAACCACCATTATTTTACATTAACATTTGATAGTAACATAAATTTTAGAAAATAAAACAAAACCGCTGACATTATTCTTCACTATCCCGCCAAGAATCCTAAATATGGTATTAGCCATCTTTTTTTTTTCTTTAGTTGATAGCTTTGTGCGATTAGCACATTTAGCTAGTGTCAAAGTAATTTTTCTTACAAGTAATACATAAATAAACAATGTTTTCTTCCTGTATGATGATGATGAATGATAATAGAAATGGAAAGTGAGAAATGATATTACCCTCCAACCCCTCGAGTATCTCAGTAAAGATGTGGGGCTTTACTAAATCCTCACGCGGACTTCTTGAGAGAATTTGAAAAGTGACGTTGCACTGTTTTGTTTCATTTGCCAACACTCGTGCACGCTCACGAACACTTAACGGTTAATAATCCACCATTATTTCACATTAGTATTCGACATAAGACACAAATTTTAGAAAATAAAACAAAACCGCAAACATGACTCTTCACTTTCCCGCCAAGAACCCCCTTTAGCCATCTTGCCAGTCAGTTTACTTATAGTTTTTTTACAAGCGTTTTATTTAATGTCCATAAATTTTCTTTGCAGACATGTACCCTGAAAACACCAGGCTGACCAGAAGCACGAACGAAACGAAGGCTACATAATTCGACGTCATTCAGAAGCAATTTAATGATATTGTTTTTAATAAGGCTCTACGAACGTAAATATTGAGGAAACAAAAATTTTATATAATTAAAAAAGTTTGTGAAATGATAATGTACAGACTTTTTGGGAGATCTTTTTCTTTATGGTATTATTATACTTGTTATATTATCTGTGCGACAATTTAGGGCATCGCGACGATTAAAATAAAAATAGAGTTTATTGATTGATTAAGGAATACCAAATGTAGGTATTTTATATTGTTATAATATTAACATAATATTATACATTATAGGTACGCACTGATATCTATACCTATCATGATTCATTTGTCATTTGAGAGACTGACCTCAGAAAGGCTATTTACAAGTAATATGCGTGCCTCCACGACCCGGTCAACCCGAGCCGAGGTCCTAATAGCGTTTAGAGACTCACTCGGATTGTTCCACTCCCGATCGGTACATTCGCAAAATCTAGTAAGGGATGGGGATATGGATTGAGGAACGTCCACAAAACGTCCGGTTACAGCTCTATGAAGCCAACAGTCAATCTCACTCCAAAAACAAAATGGTGACAGAAATGTCTGGTATTTAATTCATTTGTTTTTGTTATTCCTCCTTTTCAATTCATTCATTCAAATGTCATTATTTTTTCAATATCTTGTCTCTTGGCAAACTTCGTGTTTCGGCTGTCGTCTTTTAGAGTACCTATAAAGAGTTGTTACTTCTCTTTTTACTTATTATTTCTCTATTATAAAGTGGAGGGAAAGACGTTTTGTGAGAAGAGAGGTTTTGTGTCACACGTAACTTGATTTACGTTTTACAGCTCTTTAAAATTCACACGGAAATTAAAGACAAAATAACAATAAAGTATCTATGTTGTTCTTTATTCAAACTATAGAACATGATAAATATAATTATAGATGGAAATACAAAAACACAAATGTTGAAAAAATTTCCACGAGCAGGATTTGAACCTGCACCCTTCTGGCATACCGGGTCAGGTGCTCTCCCAGTTGAGCTATCGTGGTTCTAACCATCCCGCCGAAATTATTCAACACTATTTACTTTTTTACTTTGAAAGCCAAAGGCCATTCAATGTCAACAACTAGGCAAGCTATTTACAAAATGTTTTTGTTTCGTTTATATAATTTTAACGCAAATGTAATTTGTAAATTATATTAATAAAACAAAAACATTTTATAAATAGCTTGCCCACTTCTTAACTGATCTTTAGTATTTGTAAAAATATTATGATCGGATGTTAACGACGGTAGTTGTTGACATTGAATGGGCGCCTTTGGCTTTCTAAGTAAAAAAGTAAATAGTGTTGAATAATTTCGGCGGGCTGGTTAGAACCACGATAGTTCAATTGGAAGAGCACCTGACCGGGTATGTCAGAAGGGTGCAGGTTCAAATCCTGCTCTTGGAAATTTTTTCAACATTTGTGTTTGTAATTTGTTTCGCAACAAAATTTGCGTTAAAATTATATAAACGAAACAAAAACATTTTGGAATTACAAATTAATATTCAATTGCTTTAGAAATGGAACGTGAACTAAGTATTCATTAATATAACTACAATTGTATGTAACCAAATAACTATTTAGAGTATTTTAATTAACTAATGTTTTGGACGGAAATCTTTATATTGTAAATTAATTTTAGTGATATTTGTAACGATTATGAAAACAAATAAAAAATGTTAATGAATTTTATTCGTTCCACTTTTATTTTCTTTTTTTATAATATTTTATTTATTTATTTATTTAAACTTTTGCAACTTAAATATTACATGGCGGACTTAATGCCTGATGCATTCTCTACCAGTCAACTATAGGGTGGTGCAGAGATAACATTGGTAGGTGCAATTAAGATATATGATTGTAGTACCTATGTAATTCATACATAAATATTATATATACATAAACATATGCAATAAATTAACATACATAAAATACATAATTCTAATAGGACGTCATTGAGATGATTCTACCATGGTTCTATCAAACAAGAGCTCACGGACTTTCTTTTTAAAAGCATCACGACTCGTAGCCATCCTGATTTCGAGAGGCAGCGCGTTCCACAGGAGAATGGATTGAATGAGATGGAAGTATGAGAGGGACAGAGAAGCAGAAGATTTTATTTAGATTTAAACATTTTAAGATTACCCCGTATGGAAATCGATACTATTTTCTTTATTATTTCATTATACGTAAATTCACCATCAGTGTGAGTAGTGTAGTGACTCCAGTGTTCGACAGGAACTAGAGAATGATAGTCCTTTTCTTTAATAATTAAAACAGGGCTTAGCATTTGATTTCCGTCTTTAGCAACAAATGAATAAAGACCAGCTGCTTTCTAGTTTTTTTCCAGTAAAATTTCAATTAAATTATGTATTTATTTTTGGCGAAGAAAACTATTAAAACTATTAAAGGCCGGCAACGCATCTGCGATTCCTATGGTTTTGCGGATGTCCATGGGCGGCGCTGATTGCTTCCCATCAGGTGACCCGCCTGCTCGTTTGCCTCCTTCTAATATAAAAAAAAAACTATGTCGAAAGGTACACTGGGCTCACTGTTTTGAACAAAGGCTGTGAGTTCGCCATTCATAATAAAAATAAAATTATTGAAACATTAAAACAACAATAATTATCATCATCAAAAACAAATTAAGTAGCTATCATAAACAACACTTAAGTCAGATAAAAGGAATAGGAAGTCCATGATATAGAATACAGTATATTAGGTTAGACTAGACAGTTTAACTAGCTTTCTATCTATGCCATAATGACGATGACGCCAAGACGCCAATACAATTTGTGTTGCAAGCAGAAGGAATGCTACTCTTCAAAAATCCAATTACAATATGAGGTAGGCACCTACATACACTCTTATATCCCAGCAGTGGGGACATAAAAAGAGCTGTTGATAATTTAAAAATGTCGTATTTCACTTTAAAATGCTGTGACATTTTTAATTGTATCGATGTTCGATCAGTTGGTAGCTGACTACAAACACAAACAAATGATTTCAATCACGCTTTGGAGAGAGTTTGCTCATTGTCTTTGACGACGGCATTTTCAGTGTTACTAGAATTTTAGCTGCGGCGAGAACCTTAAAGGGTTCCTAACGCTGTGTCATCGAAGCACTGTCAGAGAAATTCTGGAGAGAACGGTATCACGCACTAATGCGTGCCTCCGTTCCCTACTAGATTCTCCGAGGGGTACGGATCGGTTAGCCGCGTTCCAATAAAAATAAAAACTCGATAGAATTCAATAAAAAGCATGTTGTGAAAACATAAGCCACGGTAAGTATTTGGTGGCAATAAAACCTTATCTTGGTGAAGTAGGTAATGAAATAAAAATTAATTTGAAAAAAAAAAAATATGTACAGATTTATTTTTCCACTATTGCCGTGTAAGTATTTTGTGACATTGACCAAATACATTCACTAAATCTGCAATGTAAATAATAAATTATAATAGAATTATTTATTTTATTCGCTCCAAGAAAATTAGTTTAAGTGACATTTTTTTTATCAAAGAAAAGAAATGAGAAGTTCCTTATTCAATTTTGGTATGTACACTAGAGTGCTCATAAACGTCAAGTAAAAAATGACTTAAAAAAACATGTATTAGTATCAATGATAATATTATAGCTATCTAGTTTATCTTTTACTCTAATCAAAACAATGTTAAGTGATGGTAAGACAAAAGGTGGAAGCGCACTTCACCCGGAATCTTCAACTGCTGAGGCACTGGCTATCTTATCTCTAGCTGCCGGACACAAAAATGCTACAAATATTGATATTATAGCGACATATTTGGATAAGATGGTGGTAGATAGCCAGGAGGACAAACAAGCCCTACCACCAACCAAACCGAGTACGCAAACGTGTACGCTGGGAATCGAAGCCGGGACATCTGCGTCTAAGCCGGTGGTCTTAACCACTAGACTCTACGAGGTTACTGTTTAAATCGTCAACGAAATCGTTAGCCCTTGCAGAGTTTCTGACGGCTTCTTCTCGGTACAAGGTCTCTACCGTAGGGTTAACGTCATAGTCATGTCTTTGAATTGACGTTCAGAAAACACTTAAAAAGTTAAATTTAAATAAAAAACAATGAATTTTTAATTGAAATCTTAAATAACAAAACCTATCTTGTATTCCAGGCGCAACTCTACTAATGATAACGTGCACACAGAGCTACGTGCTTCTTGCAGCGAATTTGAACGATTTCAAGAAGTTAGCAAAAAAGTTTGTGCCCGAAGACTTAGCGTCACAAATAGCTGAAATGGCGGCCACATCCGTCACTCACTACACGCAGGATTATGAAAATTCGCCACAACGTGAAAGGTACCACGAAGAAGAAGGTGATGCTCTAAAAGAAGAGGCACCAGAACCTGACATGTATGAAAATCGAGACGATCAAATAAAGGCTTTACCGCAAAGGCGTGAAGTGACAAGATTGAACTTCGAAGATCTAGTACAAAAGGTGAAGGAAAGAATCGAAGCGGACATGATAAGGAAAAAAGTGCTGTACACGACGCCTGGTAATGTTAAAAGTTTCAAGTATCGCGGGCTCGCCGGCAGATTCTCGATCGCCGATAGAAAGGTTGATGACAAATATGAAGACGATAAACCAGACAATGGTTATCCGAACGAACATGCCAAAACAAAGCCATCCGATCACGATAAATATCACGGTTATAGACAGATTAAAAAACCGCACATAGTTAGACTAAAAGAAAGATTGGGTGACACTCATACTAATGCGAAATTCGTGAAAGAAGTCCATGTTACCGCTAAAGAAGACGACGGAAATGTCTATGCTGATAACCAACAAGCTTACGATACAACACCAATGAAGTACGCGAATGCGAAACAACCTCATGACATTTATGAGCATAATATAGAACAAAGTAAACCACACGGGGATTATGAGTATGAAGATGAAGAACCTAATGCTACTGGTCAGCTTAAATACAAACCTTCGCCGAAAGAGGAGGCAGGTGATTTACCATATTCCAAGGTGAACATGCTGAAAAATGACAGCTACGAGGACTACGTCACGCCAGAGAGAGAGAGAAACATATACTCGAGCAGAGAATCTGTCAAAAGTGATAACAAATTTGTCGCCACAAAGAGGAGTACTATTAGAACTTCCAGAATAGCGGTTATACCATTCGCCAATGCAAAGGGTAATATTAATGATGATTATAAAAGTGATGGAGTCAATTATTATGACAACGGTGAGGAGTTGAAAGCGAAAACGGAAAATTTGTCTTACGACGAGCAGGTTTATAATAATACAGAGAGTACCAAGCGGCTTCATTCTAATACCACACCGGTGCGCAACAAGAAAGTCGCTAAAGGCACTAACATACCAACACGGCATTACTACAAGATGAGTAGCCCTAACTATGTTAAGAAAATACCGGTTGTAGCTGAAAAGTATGATTTCAACGAACCGATACCGGAGAAAGATAGGGAACCGGAAAACTTGAAACCAATTCCTGCTCATCCGTCTGTTATTAATGGGAAAGTTAAATTAAATTAGTTATAAGTCGAGGCTTTTCTTTTTATAGCATTATTTATTACTTCGATCGATAATGTACTAGATTAAATATTTATAAAATTTTTATAAAATACAGTGAAAAAATTAAACGCCCACTCGACCCAGCCAGGAATCGAACCTGGGTCTTCCGCAATCCGGGCGGAGGCACTGACCGCTATGCTACCGGGAAGGCTGTTCGTAAGCGCTGAATTTTGTCACTGCTATGCTTTTTAGCGGCACTGAGCGCCATCTATCCAACGGTCGTTGCAACCGATGGCCGTGCAGATTCATCTTTGCAGATGGAATACACAATTGGATGGAATTTGATAACACAACGCTATAGTAAATTTTTACTTTTTTATTTTCAAGTGCTTATTGCTGCACTGAAGCTAAATTAAATATTTATAAAAATGTTATATAAAATACAGTGACTACTACTACTACTACATACTAGATTCCCGATGAGCGCTTGAAAAACGGTTGGCGACTTTGGGGCCAACGGACCTTTTTTTTTTTTGGAGAGAGATTGCTGATTGCCGCTGCGGCATTTTCAGCTTCACCGGGCTTTTTGGGGGCGGCGAGGAACGTAAAGGGTCCCTCAAGCCGTGTGAAACGAATCACCTTCAGAGGTTATCTAGAGGGAACGGCATCGCGCACAAGTGCGCGTCCCCGTGCCCTACTAGATTCTCCGAAGGGTTCGGATCGAATCGGGGAGCGGAGCAACCCGAGGGCGCCTCTAAAGGCACGGACCTCGGCTCGGGTTGACCGGGCCGTGGAGGAGGAGAGAACCGACCAGGTACATGTCTGTACCTGGTGTAGAGCGAGTGTGAACCGGTTCTTCGTATCCTTGTTCTACGAGTACGGTGCCTTGGGCCTAAACTGGTGTGCATGTTTAGTGTATTCTGTAAATGTGTGCTGTTATTTAGAGGATCGGGCGGGGGCCAACGGACCACAATGACAAGTAAAGAGTGCAAAATCCTCGGATAGTTTTAAGCAACAAGTTAAGGAGCACTATCTATCTTTGACACCTTAATGTTATTATACATTTCTTTATAATGTAATACTTTGTCCATATAATATGTATTTAGTTTATATATATGTATTAAATTTATATGGCTGTATGTAGGTATATGCATTGTATGTATGATAATTAAGTATTTTTATATTGTGTGTAATATTTCATACACCATTTACAGCTAGTTTCTTAACTTTTTTGTCCAGTTCAACACACGGTTGCCTGGAAGAAATTGCTTTTTAGCGATAACGCCGCCATTTGTACTTCTTCTTGTATTGTCCTCTCTAAGGGCCTGTTTCACAATCTACAAGTAAGTTCCCATTAGCGTTTACTTGACAGATAGTCCATACAAAACTGTCACTTTATCTGCCAAGTATCTCCTAATCAGACTTTGTGAAACAGGGGGCCTACCGCCTAACTCTATCGCCATCGCTCTCGCTATTGCGATTTAAAGTTTATGGCGTCATCTTGTCATTTCGAAAGAGATATAAATGCAATATCGAAAGCTATAGGCTATAGCTTTCGATATTGCTTTCATAATGCTTTCATATCTCTTTTGAAATGACAAGATGACGCCATAAACTATAGAGCGCGATGGCGAGAGCGATGGCGATAGAGTTAGGCGGTCGGGGGGCTGGCCCTAAGTGTTTTGTATCGTGTACAATAAAGAATATTTACATTACATTACATTAATGACGTTTTTGGCGATGACAGTCAATATTAAGTTCAAATATTTTGCAACATCAATTTAATCTTTATGTAAAGATTTAAGGTTGTGGATGCTGTCCAATGTTTTCTCAGATTTTGTTATTCGACATTCAAATGTATGTAATATATGAGCAAACAGGACCACTATCGAGATGTATTTTTGATTTGGACCCTTTACCTAACTAGTACATTATTGATCGAAGCATTATTAGTTATCCGCAAGGACTGTATCATTCTACAAGTATTTTTCAACACTTTGTCTTTTTTCAAATTTTAATTTGTTCGCAACAATATTGTCCAGAATTATATGTAAATAATCAGTGAAAGTATTTTGGTATTGGACCAGTAGTTCGAGAGATTAGCCCTGACAAACAAGTAAACGAGTTACCTCTTTAATACCTGGTATAGATGTATAGAATTCAACCTGATGATGATCCCGATCCGTCAGAGAATCTTATCGGTATGCCCTTCCAACCCCTTAAGTATGAGTCAGCGTGAATTCTCAGTAAAGCCCCAGTAAGATAGCCAGTGCCTCATTAGATGAGGATTCCGGGTGAAGTGCGCTTCCACGTTCAGCCTCATCATCACTTGACATCAGGCGAGATGAAAACCCGATCGGGAGAGGTGAGATATGAAAACCGTGACCCGTAAGATATGAAAAAAATCTTTAGTGAGAGCTGAAAAAAATGAGAGAGTTTTTAAAGTGACGCTGCACTGTTTTGTTTAATTTGATAATACTCATCTAACGTGCTTTCACGAACACTTAACGGTTAATAATCCACCATTACTTCACATTAATATTCGACGTATCACAAATTGTAGAAAACAAAACAAAACCGCAGACATTATTACTCTTCGCTTTCCCAAGAAGTCTTTATTTAACTGAATTTAAGTGATCTCTCTCATCCAATATGGAATGTTTCAAATAAACGTTTTTATAAAATTAGTGTTTTTTTTACTAACTTCGCTAGATCTCTGTATTTCTTTTAAGAATATTCGATAGAGTATGAATTTTTTTTTTTTTTTTTTTTATACTTAACACGGCAAATGACTCCACACCACCTGATGTTAAGTGGAAATGGAGTCCAGACGCGAAGACAACTGGTGCAGCGTGAAAACAACGCAGCATCAGTCAACCTCACTCTGCCGGCCCACAAGGTGCTTCTTCACGCCTCGTTTGAAGGACCCCATATCATAGGAAAGAGGGAAAACATGTGCTGGTAGACTATTCCATCTTTTGGAGGTGCGACAAAGAAACGAGTCACCAAATTTCTTTGTGCGCGATGGGATATGTGTGACAGTGAAGCGGTGACACCGGAGAGCAGCACGTGTACTCCTATGGAGGAAGGGAGAAGGTGGGATAAGGTCAAAGAGTTCTTCAGAGCACTCGCCGTGATATAAGCGATAGAAGACGCTGAGTGACGCTATATCTCTACGCAATTGCAGGTGTTCGAGAGTATTAGTTACCTCTGCATTGCCGATAATACGTACAGCGCGACGCTGCAATCCGTCTAAGGCATCGAGAAGATACTTTGCGGAACCGTCCCAGATGTGCGAGCAATACTCCACGCAAGACCGTACCTGTGTCTTGTACAAAAGACATAACTGGTCAGGCGTAAAGAATCGCCGCACTCAGTTCAGGACACCGAGTTTTCGTGAGGCTGTTTTGATCACGGCTTCGATATAGTCCTTTTGATTCAGATCGCAGCGAATCGTCATACCGAGCATGTTGATATTGTTCTGCAGGCTTAGAGATGTGCCCTGAAGAGTTGGAAGAGGAAGGAATGGTGACTTTTTGGCCGTAAACGCACACACCTGTGTTTTCTTGGCATTGAACTCAACCAGATTATTGGAGCCCCAATTAGATATGAGGTCCAATACCCGATTGAGCTCAATGACAAGATTCACTCGTTTCTCTTCAGTCTCGACTCGCCCAGCCGCAGGGTGACCGTTATACCCACCGTGCACTGTACTATCATCTGCATAGCAATGAATATTTCCAAGTGGAAGCATATCATTGATATGCAGAAGAAACAGCGTGGGGGACAGAACGGAACCTTGAGGGACACCAGCATTTACTGACATGAGCCGTGATGCGCATCCATCAGACAGGACACGGATTCTACGCTCATGCAGGAAGCCAGCGACCCAGTTGCAGAACTGAGCAGGCAGACCGTATGCCGGAAGCTTGGAGAGAAGAGCTTTGTGCCAGACCCGATCAAATGCCTTGGCTATGTCGAGGCTAACAGCCACCGACTCACCACGCTTGTCAATAGCCTCACCCCAGAGATGTGCAACGTACGCTAGAAGATCACCCGTTGACCGCTTCGGCCGAAACCCGTATTGGCGATCGTGAATTATGGAGTGTTCTTCTAGGTAGTGGACAAGTTGTTTATTTAAAATGCGCTCCATGACTTTGCACAAAACTGAAGTTACGGCTATGGGGCGGTAATTCGAAGGATCTGACCGATCTCCTTTTTTGGGGACCGGTTACACATTGGCCTCTCTCCAAGATTCCGGCACACAACCTGAAGAGAGCGAGAGACGGTATAGGCGCGTTAACACGGGGGACAACTCCGCTGCACACATTTTTAGGACTATTGGTGGGATGCCATCAGGGCCATTAGCTTTCCGGACATCGATTGACTGCAACTCCGCACGGACATCACACTGCCTGATTTTAAAATCGGGCATTGTGTGGCCACAGTGAGAAATTGTAGGTGGCTGTGCATTGCAGTCATCGATTCGGGAGTTAGCCGCAAAAAGTTTAGCCAGGAGATCGACCTTCTCTTGCGGCTTGTGAGCTAAAGTTCCGTCAGGACATCTCAGTGGTGGCAGCGAGGGTTGGCAGAAGTTTGACTGCACGGCTTTGGCCAGACGCCAGTAGCTACGGCTGCCCGTAGGATGCGTCAGCAGTTCTTGGCCGACCCGTGCAACGCGCTGGGCATCCGCTCTGATGTAGGCTCTTTTGCAGGACTTGGTGGCATTATTAAAGGCTGCTTTCAGCGCGCGGGTTTCGGGATCCCCAAGAGCTCTACCTCTGATCCAAGCGCGGTATGCCGCCTGCTTTTTATCAACAGCGTTGGCACACTCGCGGTTGAACCATCGGGTGCGCCTGCCTTTGCTGATGAGATAGGAGTGCGGAATATAGTATTCCATCCCTAAAACTATCTCATCAGCAACTGCAGTCGCACTAGCTGATGGGTCCTTCCCACTGAAGCAGCGTTGCCCCCAAGGAACGGATGCGAAATAGTCCCGCATACCATCCCAATCTGCCGACGAGTAGTGCCAAATCTGGCGTTTCGATACCGCTGAAGGCGGTAGCGGGGCCAGAGGCACCCTACTGGATACCAAGCAGTGATCCGAAGATCCTAAAGGAGCTCGAACCTCCACCAGGTAACCAGCAGGGCGACTCGTCAGCAGAAGGTCCAACAAAGAGGGCGCGTGACCGACTATATCTGGGATCCTGGTGGGCTGGTTCACCAGTTGAGTCAGGTCGTGCGTGAGAGCGAACGCGTGGGCAGTTCTACCAGCATGGTCAGTTTTGGAGGAACTTAACCACAACTCGTGGTGAGCATTGAAGTCCCCCAAAAACACCAATTCCACCGATGGAAACCGCTCCTGCGCTTCATCTGCCACCCGACTAAGGTGATCCATGAGTCGAGTTGTCTCCATGTCGCCATTATGGGATCGGTAGACGCAGACGTAGACACGAATGAATTGACATGAATGTCGAAATCTCAATCGAAAATATCGAATTATACGAGTTTTATTTTTTTTTCTTTTTTTCGGTTTAAAGAAAATTTATTACTCATAAAGAACAGAGCTCACTTATAATGAGCTTAAATAACATAAAATGTTTGAAATTTTAAGAATAGAAAACACACATATGAAGCTGCAGAACAGCTTCATGGGGATACCCACTTGAGTGCGAAAGCCGTTTCATCGAATTTTGTTTCTTCGAAAACCTGAGACATCTCAAGACATCTCTGTACTGCGACACGTTGTTAAATCGACTTCTTGTTACTGCGATGTTTCGTTACATCGAAACTGTCATACTACGAAACCTTGTTCAATCGACACAGCTTTCGAAACGAAACGGAAGGACTTACGCACTCAAGTAGGTATCCCATTGACGTGGGTCATCACCACACCTGACAAATGGGATTGATTACCCTTACGATAGCCACAATCCCATCCGAACAATCCTCAGAGGGTTACTACAGGGGATGGCATCACGAGTGTCTCCTACTAGATTCGTCGAGGCGTTCAGATTGGTTGACGAGAGCGAATTTTTCTTGGAGAGAGTTTGCAGATTGCCACTGGTTAATTTTAGCGTCACCGGACTTTTTTTGGGGGCAGCGAGAAACTTATGTATGCGTGTGAAAGGGATGGCGAGCGTAATTAAAGCAATAAGAACGAAGAAGACAGCTAGTGTTTGTTATTTAGCATTTTTCTAACGAAAACTGTATAAATCTAATTACGGGATTTTGGAACCGGAACTGTCAACTGGCTCAGTTGTCTGCTTATATTATGTGTATATAATCTAAGGTGGTATGTCTCCAGCTTCGAGAGCGACTGAGAACCTTCGATCAATTATTTACTAGATTCCCGATGAGCGCTTGAAAAAGGGTACGTGACTTTGGGGTCACGGAGCCATAATGACGTTTGTGGTGATGACAGTAAATTTTAAGCACAAATAGAGCCACGATAGCATAGTTGGCAGGGCACCTGACCCGGCGTGTCACGGGGAGCGGGTTCGGTTCCCGCTAGTGGAGTTTTTTCAACACTTTGTATTTCTAAAATGTTTTTGTTTTGTTTATATATTTTAACGCAAATTTTGTTGCGAAACAAATTAATTGTTTAAATCAACAATTGTTGACATTGAATGTGCGCCTTTAGCTTTCAAAGTAAAAAGTAAATAGTGTTGAATAATTTCGGCGGTCCTGTTAGAATCACGATAGCTCAATTGGGAGAGCACCTGACCTGGGGCCCAACCGCCTAACAGATTGCCTTGGCTACGTGTATAGTTTATGACGTCATCTTGTCATCTAGCTAATAGGTATAGGCATATATCGAAAGCTATAGCCTATACCTTTCGATATTGCTTTCATAGGCGGTACGAAATGGCAAGATGACTTTGTAAACTATACACGTAGCCAAAGCAATCGGTTAGGCGGTCGGGGGGCCGGTATGTCAGAAGGGTGCAGGCTCAAATCCTGCTCGTGGAAATTTTTTCAACATTTGTGTTTATTGTACTTTGTATTTCTTTTCTTTTTTTTTAAGTACAAATATCTTGCAACCCTAATTATTAATCGTTGTTTAAGATTTAAGGTTCCTGATAAACAGTAAGCTGAGTTGTTGATGCTATGATGGATCCTTTAGCTAGTACATCATTGATCGAGTCTGAGATCAAAATGATACGGCTGCCATCTTTTGCCTTTTTTACTTTTAATTTGACTAATATATTGGAATGAAACAACTTTTACGGATCTACTCGCGTTTATTTTACACATTAGTTTTAATTAATGTTTATCCGAGTAGATCCGTAAAAGTTGTTTCATTTCAATGTGTAGTGTTCGCGTAAACTTTAGAAAACAATATGTTGACTAATATAATTAAATTTTACTTTTTATTTTCAAGTGCTAATTGCTGCACTGAAGCTAAATTAAATATTTATATATTTTTTTAAATACAGTGAAAAAATTAAACGCCCAGTCGACCCAGCCATGAATCGAACCTGGGTCTTCCGCAATTCGGGCGGCTGCACTGACCTGATCGCTATGCTACCGGGAAGGCTGACGTAAGCGCTGAATTTTGTCACTGCTTTTTAATTTTTGAGTGCTAATAGCGGCACAGTGCGCCATCTATCCAACGGTCGTTGCAACCGATGGCCATGCAGATTCACCTTAGCAGATGAAATACCACAAATTTATATTTAATATCATTGAGTCAAATATTGTATTTATATCAGAGAATTTTAACTCTCCTCGTTTATCACCAGGGGGCTATACAATTATCGTGTAAGATATGTGATTGAATGGTAAATAACATTCGCAGTCATCATCATCATCACCAGCTCATTTTTATGTTCCCACTGCTGGGCACGAGCCTTCCCTGTGGATGGATAGGGAGAATGGACCATAAACCAGTGCGGATTGGTGGTTATTAACGACTGCTAATGCAGCCGGGACCAACGGCTCCACGTGCCTTCCTAAGTACAGAGGAGCTCGAGATGAAAATTTTTGGTCACCCATCTGATGACCGGTCATTGCGAAAGTTGCTTAACCTTAGCAATCGCAGACCTGCTGCGTTAACCACTGCGCCTTCGAGCTCCTCGATGGCTCAGAATAATCGCAGTAAGCACCCAATTTTAATCCGTATGTTTAAAAATGGTTGAGTAGAATTTTAATTACAGTTATCGATATCGAAACAGCTATGTTTGTCAATAACTTTTTTGGTCCTAGAAAAACTTCTATCGAAATGTTTATTGAACTGAAAGTTAACGTCATAAGTTGTATGCAATAATGACATATTATTATGTCAAAAATTAGTTACACTCACTGACAACATAATAATTAGATTTTCGTCTAATAAAGACGTTGATCAAACTTTTACGTCATAACTATTTTGCATTATAAAGTTGTTTTTTTTTTAATTTTCTGTAATGTCAACTTTAAATATTCCTAACTTATGTGTGTTCTTCATTATAGTTTTGGGTAAGTTATCTTTATTTATCATTATATAAATATAATTGTACACTTTAAATTGAACGAAATTAAACAGGTTTCTTTAAAAAATATTATTATTAAATGATAAATATTATTATTAAATAAATATTATTATGAATATTAACATATAATCGGGTTGTGCCGCTCTCGATCCGATCCGAACGCTTCGGAATATCTAGTAGAGGACGGTGGCGTTGCGTGGCGTGATGCCATACCCTATAGAAACCCTTTGAGCATGTTCGATCACATGGCTTGCCGCCGGCCGTCGTCAAGAAAGTCCATTAAAGGACTACAGAGGATAACATGGAACTAACTTCAAAAAAAATACTGGTGGTATGCCAGCATTATAATATTTTTTTTTTTAAACTTCCGTAGCGCCAAATGCATACCAGAATAAGGTCCCAGAACCCACACTGAGTGTGCAACAGAGATTGAAACTTTTGAAGTTCCAATTAGGGCAGCAAATCAAACTTAAGCAGATAAATACAGATCTCATCGCCCCGATAGATGATGATAACGAATATCAATACGTGGAGTTGGATGAAGGCCCGATAACACCGGTCAATGAGTTCGACAAGAGAAAGAAGGATGGCAAATATATGGTAGGCACGCCTGCACATCAGCCAACCACAAACTGTCAAATTTGCTCAATAGACTTTGAACTTTATGTGTAAAAGCGTGTGGTTGAGCATTTAATGAAGAAATTTGACAGATTTGGATAGGTTGATTGATGTCTGTACATTTTCATTATTTATTTAATAAATTTAAGTTTTCTGATGAGGTTGCTTACTATAAGTTATTGAAAGCAGTATAATGTAAATACTGTTTAAGACAGACTGTGTGTGTTAGAGAATGTTGTTAACAATACTGCCAGATTCTTAGCGAAGGTGGTTACTTGCGTTGCGCAAGACGCTTTAAAGCTGTTGCGGCTACAGCGCCTACTGTTTTTGCGTATGCAATAATTCTACAATACGACGACAACGACGATTTTAAAAGGCGCTTTTGGAACTTTAAAGCGTCTGGCACAATTTATTATAGTTTTTTACCAATTTTCTCTAAAATACGTATATGAAACCCAGCACTGAGATCTATAAGAAAGTGAAATAAATATTTATCAAAATACAGTGAAAAAAAAAACGGTTAGATGGCACTACTGCCGCTTAAAAGCAGTCAAAAATAGCTGGGTTTAATTTTTTCACTGTATTTTATAAATATTTAAAGTGAGTAATGTTTAAGCGTACCTTAAGCACCTTGTACCTGTAGATTGGTCGTTGACCAAAGCTTGCAGGTATGCATGTCCACAGGGCTGCACATCAGATTACCACAAACTGTCAAATTCCCTCAATAGACTTTGAGCTTCATGTATATGTTTGAATATTTATTGAAGAAAGGAGAATGCCTATACATAATCTCGCCTTTTGGGCTTTTGCGCCTTAACAAAACGAAAACGACTTCTTGGCGGGAAAGTGAAGAGTCATATTTCCATAACACAATTGCTTAGCTACTGTCTTGTCAGAGCAATGTGTGCTGTTGTCTAGTCAATACAGGATATATTTTTTTAACAGTGTGCAAATTTTCTGGAGCAACCCAGAATCGGTAAGTAAACATTTTTCTCATAGCAACATGAGTTGAAATATGTCAAAAATTTTGAGACTATTCATAGAAATCAGGCTTACAAGTGTTCGCTTAAGTATGGGAAGTCCAATAATTTTTGACATTTGTTTACTTACCGATTCTGAGTCGCTCCAGAAAATTTGCGCACTGGTAAAAAAATATCCCGTATTTATTTATTGTTATTGATCAGTTAAGACAGATAGTGACCACTAAATCTGCTATGGTCTCCGAAACTCCAGTATCAAGTATGAAGACAGTAAAAAGGATGAGGTCGGATAACACAAAACACTTAAAACAACCGGTGGAGACGTTCTACCGTCGCGGGCTGACCGAGGAGATGATGAGAGAGCCAATACCTTGGCTACATTGCCAGAATCTCGTCACGCCTTACCTTTCAGGTAAATAGAAAAAGAAATAGGAATAGAGATAGATATAGATATAGAAATAGATAGAGATCGAGATAGAGTTCGAGAGGGATCGAGATAGAGATATAGATCGAGATAGATAATGATATTGCGATCGAGATCGAGATAGAGAGAGAGAGAAAAAAAAATATTCGCTACAATACATCACACATATAAATTCAAAACACAGGAACATCACCTATGCATAGGTATTTTGTTAATACCAAATTGGTTTCCAAATACTGGTATTATTATTCTTCTTCTTCGTCTTTAAACATTTCGCAACTTCGCCTCGAACTCGTGGCCGAGTGGTAGAACGCTCAGGCTTATACCCGAAGGTCCCGGGTGTGTTTCGGATTGTTCGATGCATAGCCCGTTTTTTTTTTTTTTTATTGTTGATTGCCTCAGACGGCATTTTCAGCTTCACCGGGCTTGTTTGGGGGTGGCGAGGAACGTAAAGGGCCCCTCAAGCCGTGTGAAACGAATCACCTTCGGAGGTTTTCTAGAGGGAACGGCATCGCGCACTAGTGCGCGTCCCCGTGCCCTACTAGATTCTCCGAAGGGTTCGGATCGGATCGGGGAGCGGAGCAACCCGAGGGCGCCTCTAAAGGCACGGACCTCGGCTCGGGTTGACCGGGCCGTGGTGGAGGAGAGAAATGCATAGCCCGGGTTTGTATCCCAACCAACCCGCCAGCCCGCATTTGGCAAGGGTAGTGATTAAGCGTTAACCTATCAATTGTAATGATGACTTGATTTCAATAATGTTGGCCTACATTATTGAAACCCCGCAAACAACAATCCCACTGGATTGTTATATGATATTTACTTACTTTTACTAATTTATTTATTTTATGACCAGAGAAGCGAAGTTACATTTTATTACTAATATATATAACAATAACCACGAAGGTTTGTAACAATGCAATTAATTGCTTTTTCCAATTCTTACTTTCATAACTTACACCAGGGTGCCTAGTGTAAATTTTGTTCACTATCCGTATTCGTTCGATTACGTTACCGAAAACGAAAATTAGTATTATAGTATTAGTCTAATGTACGGTGATAAAAAATTACAAAAACACAAATGTTGAAAAAAAATCCACGAGCAGGCTCCGAACCTTCTGACATACCGGGTCAGGTGCTCTCCCAATTGAGCCATCGTGGTTCTAACCAGCCCGCTGAAATTATTCAACACTATTCATAAAATGTTTTTGTTTTGTTTATATAATTTTAACGCAAATTTTTGTTGCGAAACAAATTACAAAAACACAATTCTGAAAAAATTTCCACGAGCAGGATTTGAACCTGCACCCTTCTGACATACCGGGTCAATTGGAAGAGCACCTGACCCGAAAACAAAAATTTGAAAACAAAAATTTGCGTTAAAATTATATAAACAAAACAAAAACATTTTATTTTAATTTTATTTTTATTTTATAAATAGCTTGCCTACTTCTTAACTGATCTTTAGTATTTGTAAAAATATTATGATCGGGTGTTAATGACGGTAGTTGTTGACATTGAATGGGTGCCTTTGGCTTTCAAAGTAAAAAGTAAATAGTGTTGAATAATTTCGGCGGGCTGGTTAGAACCACGATAGCTCAATTGGAAGAGCACCTGACCCGGTATGTCAGAAGGGTGCAGGTTCAAATCCTGCTCGTGGAAATTTTTTCAGCATTATGTTTTTGTAACAACACTAAGGATCAGTTAAGAAGTAGGCAAGCTATTTATAAAATGTTTTTGTTTTGTCAATATAATTTTTAACGCAAATTTTGTTGCGAAACAAATTACAAAAACACAAACGTTGAAAAAAGTCAATCTGTATATTAATTTTTTTATCAGGTTACAAATATGACTTCGAGAAGTTGGACTTCGTAGGCCCTAATGATCCGTCTGTCGTAAGGTAAGACAAAGACAAAAGTAATTAGTGTAGTGTTCAGAATAATTTTGTTAATGTTCTGAGCTGTAGCGAGTGGCACCAGTTATCAACAAGAAAAAGTGATTGTCACTTTTTCCTTTAAACACTATAAATAGGAGTTAGCAACTGGTTTGTTTGCGACTTTAGAAACAATTGTATACAGGGTGCCAAGTGCGAGTTTCCATAGTAAATTAAAAATATATTTTTTTATGTGGCATTTCAATATATTTCGTAGATAAGATAAGATAACATAAGATAACTAAAAATAATAAATAAATAAATAAAGTTTTTTTTTTTAATTATTATTTTCTTAATTCTCTACTGATTCCAAATTAAAAATGTACTAAAATTTATGTTTCAGAGTTATGCAATTGCTTAGGCTAAACACGACTGGCCACACAAAAGAAGAAATATATTCTATACTATACCAAATGAGTAACATACAACTGAGATTGTTTACTTGGAACATAGCTGCGATACATAAACTTATTAGTTTTTTTGTGAATGGTGCGTTTGTATTTTCTTATTACATTTTACACATTGAAAAAAAAGACAAAGTGTTGAAGAAATTCCACGAGCGGGATTCCCGCACCCCATGACATGCCGGGTCAGGTGCACTACCAACTATGCTATCGTGGCTCAATCAAACTCGCCGAAATTAATCAACACTAAATATTTATAAAATACAGTGAAAAAATTAAACGCCCACCCGACCCAGCCAGGAATCGAACCTGGATCTTCCGCAATCCGGGCGGCTGCACTGACCGCTATGCTACCGGGAAGGCTGACGTAAGCGCTGAATTTTGTCACTGCTTTTAAATTTTTGAGTGCTAATAGCGGCACAGAGCGCCATCTATCCAACGGTCGTTGCAACCGATGGCCATGCAGATTCACCTTTTGCAGATGAAATACAAATGTAATAACACAACGCTATAGTAAATTTTACTTTTTATTTTCAAGTGCTAATTGCTGCACTGAAGCTAAATTAAATATTTATAAAATTTATAAAATACAGTAAAAAAAAAAAATTAAAAAAAATTAAGCAATTAGCACTTGAAAATAAAAAGTAAAATCAATCAACACTATCTACTCTTGCTCTGCAAGCCAAAGGAGCCCTATTCAATGTTAACAACAACTACATCATCTACATCCGATCTTAATATTTTTACAAATAATGAAAGATCAGTTAAGAATTAGGCAAGCTATGTGATTCGCCTTTGACCAACGAAGACGAAGAATACAAACCCATTCTCTCTTTTAAAAATGGCTCTGCCGGTGGCCTTGATGGTCTATCGCCGCAACATTTCAAAGATTTGGTTTCTGGTACCTCTGGAGACGCTGGCAGAGTCCTTCTCACCAAAATTACCCATCTTTGTAATGTAATGCTTGCCGGAAATGTTCCACAGGACATCACTGGTATACTCTATGGCGTTAACCTATGTGCTTTAAAAAAGAAAGACGGCGGAATAAGGCCAATCGCCGTAGGGTGTACCATCCAGCGCATTGTTTCCAAAATTTGTGTCAAGCACATCCTTTCAGACCTTTCTTCCAAATTTCAGCCAGTTCAGCTTGGGTTTGGCTCGAAAGGTGGCTGTGAGGCTGTCCACTCAGCTCGCACCTTCTTGCTGAATGATGGTGGTGTAGTGCTGTTGAAGGTGGATGTGAAGAATGCCTTTAACTCTGTGGACAGGGGTGCTCTGCTGGCGAAAGTAAAAAAGGGAATTGCCATGGTCTATAAATTTTTATGGCAATGTTACGGTGAACCAACAAATTTGATTCACCGTAACAATCTTCTACATTCCGCCGTTGGTTGCCAGCAGGGTGATCCTCTGGGACCTGCTATTTTCTCTTTAGCTATACACCAAATAATTTCGAATCTAAATTCTAAATTTAATGTCTGATACCTCGATGACGGCACTTTAGGGGGCGACTCGGGTTTAGTTCTCGAAGACCTTCAAAGCTTACTAAACCAATTTGGCACTATAGGATTGGAACTAAATTTTTCAAAGTGTGAATTATACATTTCAAATTCTGTGGCCCCGAACCGTAGAGCACAAATAATTACTGACTTCAGTCACCTGGCCCCCAACATTAAAATTCTCCACGATGACTCGTTAATTTTATTAGGCGCACCGCTTCTCGACGCTGCCATCCCGGCTTTCATAAACGAAGCGATTGCTAAATTCAATTTAACTTCAGACCGTTTATTCCAAATTAATCCACACATGGCCTTATTTGTAATCCGTTTTTGTTTTTTCGTTCCAAAATTTACTTATGTTCTTCGATGTTCCCAACTCTGGCTTTTTCCTGCTCTGTTATCCAATCTAGATAATTTAATTAAAAATACTCTTGTTCAAATTCTAAATTGTCAGATGAACGACCGCATGGCTACAGGCTTCACTTCCTGTACGATTCGGAGGCCTCGGTATTAGAAATTTTGTCCAGCGTGGCCCTGCCTGCGTTTTTGTCATCTGCTCATAGCACGAACAATCTCTACAGGAAGATTATCAACCCATCTTTGGGTTCCGTAGAGTTGTCGTGCAAGGCAGATGCGTGTAACGCTTGGTTATCCGCCTCTCAAAATTCAAATTTTCCTATTACTTCCACAATTGCAGAAGCAATGGGACGAGCCGTTATGCAAGCAAATTCTGGAGGGGCTTATAGCTCCATCGGCTGACACGGCCGAGCTCGCTCGTCTCACTGCCGTCTCCGAGAGAGAGTCAAGCCACTGGCTCCAGGCATTACCATCAGCCAATGTCGGTACCTTGTTGGACGAGCCGTCTCTCACTATAGCGGTCTGCCTCCGTTTAGGCGCCAGGTTAGTCCACCCTCACCGCTGTGTACGTGGGGAGGCTGTTGGCGACCTTGGCCACCATGGCCTCTCATGCGCTCGTAGTGCTGGTCGTATGTTACGCCACACATCTTTAAACAGCATCATCCGCAGTGCTTTTGCCACCGTTGGTATACCGGCTGTCTTAGAGCCAGCTGGTATCTCTCGCAGCGATGGCAAGAGACCTGACGGAATGACCATTGGGCCCTGGAAGCTTGGCAGGCCGTTGGTGTGGGATGCACCTGTGCTGACACCGTGGCTCCCTCGCATGTTCATGCCACTTCTCTTCATGTGGGGGCTGCTGCGGTAAGCGCTGAAAATCGCAAACGGCACAAATACGCGAACCTGGATCGTAATTATTTATCTGTTCCGGTTGAAACAATGGGTCCATGGGGGCCGGAGACAAGGCAGCTTGTCAAAAAGCTAAGTGCTCGCCTTATTGAGGCCACCGGTGACAAGAAAGCTGGTAGCTACCTCTGCCAGCGTATTAGCTTGGCAATTCAGAGGGGCAATGTTATTTTATTTATAGGTATTTAATTTTTAATTTTCAATTTTTTTCTCTGTTTTTTTTTAAGTTCACTTGATTTATGTTTTTTTTTGTTGTGTATATATTTCTTATATTAAATAAATAGTACTTATGTACTGTAAAAGTAAATAAAAAAAATAAATAAAAAATTAAATTAAGTTAAACGGTTTTATTGAAAATTGTACTAAAAGGTAGGCAGGTAAAAAATAAAATCGTTGGGCGTGTGAAATTTCTATCAAGCTATATCATAATAAAAAAATCTATTTATTTACATATTTACGCAGGTTACGTTCGACGAATGATTTTATTTTTTACCTGTAACTAGGACCTACCTTATTATTTTTCAGCTTTTTAGTACATTTTTTTAAGTTTAATATAATGTATGTGTATGTAATACTATACTATAACCCCCTTATTCATAAAAACTATTTATGCATTATTTAGTTAATCATTGTTTTGTCTCTTTTTCTCAAATTCAAAATGACGTTTGTGTGACGTTGACAAAACAATATATATCTAATTAATGCTCAAATAGTTTTTATGAATAAGGGGGTAGGTAATTTAATTTAGTTCTCATGTAATGTAAGTGGCTGTATGTATTGTCTACAATAAATTTCTTTAAACCTAAATATGCAAACATGACCCGGCTTATGTCACACCTGTGACAACGCGATAGCGCCATTTAGCAGCGTAATTAAGTGGCGCCATCTAGTAACAATATGCGGAACTAATGTTCACATTACGTTGTTTAATTTCTTATGATGTCACAATGCGTACATAATAATGATATTTTTTTTGATGACTTTTAAAAAAAAAATTTTTTTTTCAGGCAAACCACACACTTTTAGAAACATGATACGTGGTGTTAAAGTTTTATTGAAGAGTTGGCATTTAGATCTGACCAACACGAGCAGTTTGCTGAAGCAAGCGAAGATATTCAGGCCGCCATGTGTACAAACTTCGGAGTACGGAGGTATAGTGTTTATTATTATTTATTTAAAACTTTCCCAATACAATACATCCATGCATGGCGAACTTAATGCCTGAGGCTTTCTCTATCCGTTAACCATAGGGTGGTGCAGAGAATAATTTTTAATTTATTTATTTAATTCAGACATATGTCCATAGAATATGTTAGTAACAATGCACTTAAGAACTATGTTAGTAAAGTAGAATATAGGGCAACATAATTGCTGTAGATCCGGTACTTCATGCACCAAGGAAATGACATGAAGCCGGATCCAATGCTTCAGCATAGGGCAGTCTACTCGACCAGCCAGAACTCTTAGAAAGCTAAAAAGAATGGAAATGAAAAACTAAAATATCCCTTAATGGAAATTACATAATACTCCGTGTAAAAAGTACCGGGAATTCATAAATTACAAAACGCGCGGTATCGACCAATTTTTTTTTTTGGAAATAAATTATTTGTATTACAAAATAAATATTTGGTGAGTGTTAGTGCGGTGGGTAGTGCGTCTCTCGTGACGTTGCCGCAAAGCGCTTCGCAGGCTGCGTCGTTTACTCCATGTGTGGATAGATGGCGCTAGGCGCTAACAGTGAGCAAAATTATTATTCGGTCAGCAGAATTATAAAATCAGTCAGCATAAGAAATCTTTACTATTGGTTAGGTTAAGTTATTTGACGATATAAACTATACTTATTATGCCAGATTTTGCAGTGAATGCTCATTAATTAAATAAATTGAATAAATGCTTGTCAGTTAAATGAAATAATTGAGCACACGTCTTGTTTGGACGACTTCCGAAGACAAACCGTTAAAACAATAATCTATTTTTTATTTGACCTCAGCATGAATTTCTGTAACCTAAAAAGTTATTAAAAAAAAACATTTTGAGAGTTGCTAATAATTGTCTCTATGACTATTGACTAACCAGTGGACTTCTTGGCGGGAAAGTGAAGAGTCATGTCTGCAGTCTTGTTTTAATTTCTAAAATTTGTGTTATGTCTAATATTAGTGTGAAATAATGGTGGATTATTAACCGTTAAGTGTTCGTAAGTGCGCATGGGTGTGGCAACAGAAACAAAACAGTGCAACTTCACTTTTCAAATTCTCTCAAGAAGTCCGCCCGAGGAATTGTTAAAGCCCCACATCTTTACTGAGATACTCGAGGGGTTGGGAGGTATATCATTTCTCACTTCTCATTTCTATTATCATTCATCATCATCATACTGGAAGGAAATATTGTATATTTATATGTTACTTGTAAGAAAAATTACTTTGACACTGGCTAAATGTGCTAATCGCACGAAGCCATCAAATAAAAGAAAGAAAAGACTAACCAGTCAACAGGTCGATCGAAGGCTTTCTCAAAATCCGAACTGGTGGTTGATTAAATAATTGCCTGTAAAGACTTATGTTGAATAAATGATTACACTTTGATTTTGACTTTGAACAACCCAATTATAAAAATCAACTTTATGCAAATGTTTTCTTTTGGGCATAGACTTCTCTTTAGGTCGAGAGGGGCTGATGACGATGCTCATGATGTTTTCTTTTGATGCAGGCTCAACGAAGACTTCTTCAGGACTGATGTATAGCAAACTGACAAGCCCCAAAACCACGTGTGTGCCGAAACCGGGAGCCGAGTGTGGTGATGAGAGTGATTGAGTTATAAATAAAGTGCGTGTGTATAATGCGCGTTTCATTTGGACATGGGTAACTCAGCGAAATCCCTTGCGTCAACTCAATAACTCTGGCGCAGCTTACTGCGCCGGCTCATTGAGTTAACTCGAAAATGGAACGCGCCAAAAAGACGTGTCTCTTATTGGCATTGACCGATTTTTTCTTGGGTAAATCTGCTTTGGTAGAATGTTTTTTATATATAATTTTTTTTTGTTAGTTAGCTGGATTTTAGTGGAAATTCTTCTCTGGTCCTACTAATCTACTAACTAATTATTTGTTTTGCGCTAATACAAAAAATTAGTTTTTTCAGAAAAGAAATCATAAAAATATATTATAGTCTTTTAAAAACCTTCTTTGGTCAATCTTAAACAGAAACAAGAACAATTATGTTTTCATTTTAAAAGGGGGTTTTAAGTTTCCTTTTAAAATTGACACTACATTATAGCTATTATTATGAATTGTAGTTTGTGACATTTGAAGAAGTAAAGTTTACTACAGTAGTTTTGAAGTAGGGTAGTAGTGCCGCTACCCAACTTAAAAACTACTGTAGTTGACAGTGACAGTGTTCAACACTTTAACCCCGCCCGATCCTCTAAATGCCACTACACATTTACAGAATACACTAAACATGCACACTAGTTTAGGCCCAAGACACCGTACTCGTAGAACAAGGGTACGAAGAACCGGTTCACATGCGCTCTACACCAGGACATGAGCTCTACGACATGTACCTGGGCGCTTCTCTCCTCCACCACGGCCCGGTCAACCCGAGCCGAGGCCCGAGCCTTTAGAGGCGCCCACGGGTTGTTCCGCTCCCCGATCCGATCCGAACCATATCTCCAGCAGTCTCGTTATTCTGTGGCAAGGAGGAGCGAGAGACGATAAATTTTTGGTATACGTCGTCCGGTGACCTTTGCAAAAGTTGTTTAACTACGGCAATCGCTGACCGAGCTCGCTCACTACTGCGTTACAAAATTTGAAGAGCTACAGAACGCTCGAGCAACGCACACATAGATCCTCTCACGAATCTCGGACCGATCCGATCCGAACCGCTCGGAGAATCTAGTGGGGCATGGGGGCACGCACTAGTGCGTGATGCCGTTCCCTCTAGAAAACCTTCGAGGGTGATTCGTTTCACACGGCGTTAAGTTTCTCGCCGCGCGGGTCGGGTATAGAATACAAGCGCAGGCATTTCATATGTATGAGGGTTGGATTATGTAGGGGTTGGTGTAAATTCTCCAAAAACACAATTCTTTTCCAACGGAAACGCGTGGTTTTTTTTAAATTAAATTTTAAAAATACATGAAAAGGAACGCCACGATTGAAGTATTTCTGATTCATCTTAGGTCAAAATTAGTGACAGAATCGAATTAGTCAACCCTGACTCCACGTGGTACTAGTCTGCCCTACCCCTAGAGTGTTTATAAAGGCCCGGAGGCGCGGAGGAAGAGCAGCCCCCACCCGCTGTAGCAAACAGCAGGTACAGGTTGCCACAGGCGACCAAAAAGCCGAAGTTACGTAGGCGAGCATGGAGTGCCTGCGGGTTGTTACGCAAGGGCACTTCCCGCAGCGCCGGAGATGTTCGGAAGTCTTTAGTAACTATGCACCTCCGGTAGGAGGGAGTAGGGGGGTTAGGTAGGGCTTCCCCCTCCCCTCCCCCTCCCCTCCCCCTCCCCTCCCCCCTCCCTTAATGACAATTAAATGTATTTCCTTCTCTATTTAGTACTATACATAAGAAAGTGACAGTAAGAGACTTAATTGTCATTAAAACTTAATTGACGTCTCTGAGTACGACAGTAAGAGATGATGAATAATCCTTCATCCAATGATCGCGACTTTTGCAAAAGTTGGTTAACTACAGGAATCGCATACCAAGCGAGTCTACCACTGCGCTATCGAGCTCCTGACTTCGTACTACTTATAGTTTAATCGTAAAATTAACTTCTGTAGGTGTACAGACAAATTGGAAACACCATAGCTATTAAATAGTTGACACAGTTCAATTTGTTAATTAATTAAAAAATGCAATGACTCATGTCAATCGTAATAGACCGATAAAAGTTGAAATCAGTTTGTTAATCTTAGTTCCTTGTGTGCGATTGAAGATGGAAGTCAACTTATATATTTTAGCTTTCTTTATAAGCGTATGCTTGACGTTGGTTGAATGTTCTAGTAAGTATTATCGACGATATTATTATAATTGTTTTAATGTTAATAGGTACGTAAAGCGAAAACTTTTTGCGAAAATTTAAATAAAATAATTCTTCGGACCATAATAATACAGTCACTATAACCGTTAAAAATTAAGATTGCTACAAACTCCAGTTTAAAATTGAAATTAAATTATTTTACGTTATAATCCATAAGCATGTTTGTTATTGTTTGATCACTACTGGGTGCCTAGTGCGAGTCTCATTCGCCATTCGATCACGTTAACGAAAACGAGAATTTGTATGGCATCGTGTGTCGCCAGGAGGCTGCTTCAATATCACTACCTTACTTTCGTTTTCGTAAACGTATTCGAGTGGTTACGTTGTACTCGTACAACTCGAGTGGTACATTGACAAAAAGGTTAATTTATATTAGGTTGATTTTAAACAAATGCTGTTGATTTTTATACGCATGATGGACCCCTATTGCAGCGCCACCTACCGGGTCCAATTGTAAATCTAAACTATTCTCGAATACACTTGAAAAAAAAAATAAAAAAATCCATCCAAATCGGTCCAGTTTAGAAGGAGTTCAATTACAAACACACGCACAGAAGATTTATATATATATGAAGATGATTACGAGTATGTCCCACTGTTAAAAGTTTCATTTCATAACAGAATATAAAATATAGGTACATGATCTCTTTTATGAACAGTAAAAATAATGTATTAATAACAAAATATCAATAAACACTATCAGTGTTTTGGTCAGACCGTACAAAGCCAGGGTTTTCCTTTATAATTTCGACGTGGGTCGAGTAAGGAATACTTATGGGATGAGTAAGGAAAAATTTATTCGTAGGATGAGTCCTTGTGGGATGAATACGGAACAACCCCTGAAAGCGATATCTTCCAGGCAACCTAGGGATGGAGTGTTGATATTAAATAAGATGGAGGCGTTGAAAAAACAAGTGTACAGTATAATAATATATTACATAAACATAAATACACATAATTATACACACATACATACATACAACTATATAAATATGTCAAATATAAATGAATATTGAAATAAGTAGGATTACAATGACTTTGAGGAGTTTTTTAAAAGTTTGCAAAGATTTCGCACGTCTAACCGAATATTGCATGTAATCTATGCGTCTTAAGCTTGTTTCTCTAAATTTTCATACAAATTTGCGCCCGCCCACGTGTTGTGGTTGTGATTGTGGTGTGGTTGTGGTGTGGTTGTTGTACGTGTGAAACAAGCCTTCCAGACACAGGCAAGGGACTCCACAGATGAGCAGCGTGGACCGCAAAAGATTTGTCGCTGAATCTTGTTGAATGCATTGGAAACTGCAAACTCAAGTTCTCCTATGATCTAAAGAAGCCGCAATTATAATAATAATAATATATCTGATATCGTGGTGGTTGACCGATCCCAGCGCCGGGCAATACTGGTTGATATCACCATACCTCATGATGAGAACCTCGTGAAAGCCGAGAAGGACAAGCTCAGTAAGTACCTTGACTTGGCTCACGAGGTGACCGCCATGTGGGATGTGGATTCAACCATTATTGTCCCGATAGTCGTTTCAGCGAACGGTCTGATAGCGAAAAGCCTCGACCAACATCTTAAGAGGCTCTCGCTTGATGGTTCGATCAAGGGTCAGATTCAGAAAGCAGTACTCCTTGACACGGCACGTATTGTCAGGAGGTTCCTCTCTCTGCAGCCCTGACCGCCGGTAGCTTGGGCCCTGCCCCGCTGCTGGTGGTACTCTAGAATTAGGTTTTTATAATGTTTTATTGTTTTTATATTAAAATATTGTAAAAATCTAGTTTTAAGAAAGAAAATAAATACAGAGTATAATAATAATAATAGTAAATTTAAATTTAAATCAATGTAAATTTATATGAGAGAAAATAAATAAAGAAAATAATAATAGTAATAAATCTTTGTTTCACGCAACATACAATGTAATAGAAATTCTGTTACATTGTATATATAGTAAAAATACAGAGCGGCCCATATAATAAATACTAACAAACATACAAAATAACAAAAAGAGTTGTTAGTATATCAAATAACTTAATAACTATGTTAGCATTACAAAAACACAATGTTGAAAAAATTTCCACGAGCAGGGTTTGAACCTGCACCCTTCTGACATACCGGGTCAGGTGCTCTTCCAATTGAGCTATCGTGGTTCTAACCAGCCCGCCGAAAATTATATAAACAAAACAAAAACATTTTATAAACAGCTTGCCTACTTCTTAACTGATCTTTAGTACTTGTAAAAATATTATGATCAGATGTAGTTGTTGACATTGAATTGGCGCCTTTGGCTTTCAAAGTAAAAAAGTAAATAGTGTTGAATAATTTCGGCGGGCTGGTTAGAACCACGATAGCTCAATTGGAAGAGCACCTGACCCGTTATGTCAGAAGGGTGCAGGTTCAAACCCTGCTCGTGGAAAAATTTTTTCAACATTGTGTTTTTGTAATTTGTATCGCAACAAAATTTGCGTTAAAATTATATAAACAAAACAAAAACATTTTATGTTAGCATTATTTGATTGGCACCTACTGTGCCAACTTGGTAGCCACAGGCAACTTTCCATGGAAGCACCTTCGGCCAGAAGTCCTGAGAGTCAATGAGAGTCGTGCAAAAATTGGTAACGATCAAGTATTTAGAGAAGTTTTATAATTTTGATATAATTTGATTTTTTTTTTTTAATTATTGCAGGTTCAAAAAAGAAACCTATTCCCTACAATATGACTAAGTAAGTAATATGAGGTTTTGGGAATCAAATCCCGCATTATTTTTGTGGGGCTACACTTTCAACCGCCTCTGTGGTCTAGTGTTTAAGACCACAGGTTTAGACCCAGAGGCCCCGGGTACGATTCCCAGCGGGTACATGTTTGGGTACTCGGTTTGGTTGGTGGTAGGGCTTGTTTGCCCGCCTAGCTAATTACCACCATCTTATAATTTTGTCGCCAAAACATCAATGTTTGTAGCATTCCGGCAGCTAGAGATAAGATAGCCAGTGCCTCAGTAGTTGAGGATTCCAGGGAAGTGCGCTTCCACCTTCAGCCTTATCGTCACTTAACACCAGGTGAGATGAAGGCCAAGTATAAGACCCGTAAGATGATAAACTTGCGGGATCCGCGGGGTTGATGCCGAAGTCATCAATATCTCAGTCCCGCACGATTTTGCTGCGGCCCTATTGGGCCCGTGCCTTCCCACATTAATCCTGGCTTCAATACCCAGGTCGGGTCAAGTGTGTTTCAAATTTTTCGATGCATATCCAGGGTTTGTGATCGATCACCAACCCGCATTTGGCAAGCGTTAAGCCATTACCCATCAATTGTAGTGATGACTTGATTTCAATAATGGATGCCATTGCCCTACAGTGGTATGGAACTACCGATGAGCAAATAAACTGCATTTTTATTATTCCATATTATATATTGTATTAACGGGCCATAAACCACCACGCGGGCCCGGAGGGGATTGGTGGTTGTTAACGACTGCTAATGCGGCCGGGACCGACGGCTTTACGTGCCTTCCGAAGCACGGAGGAGCGAGAGATGATACATTTTTGGTCCCCCATCCGATGACCGGCCTTTGCGAAAGTTGCTTAACCTCAGCTCTCGCAGACCAGGCGCGTTAACCACTACATCATCGAGCCCCTCCTCTTTTTCTATATAGTTTTGTCATAATTACATGTTTGTTTTATAATTTTCTTTTAATTAAGTTTTATTTTTACAGAATATCACTACAATTCGATAATCCCGGTTTCATCAAAGACCGGAACAAATGTAAGCGTTTCACCATCATCACCAGCTCATTTTATGTCCCCACTGCTGGGGCACGAGCCTTCCCTATGGGTGGAAACACCACAGGGAGAACGGATCGTATCCATACTACTAAGGTCGACTGAATTGTAAAATATGTATTGTAAATTTGACGACCTCGTTGGTCGAGTGGTTTGTACACCGGTTTTCATGGTGTCGCCATCTCTGAGGTCCCGGGTTCGATCCCAGTCGGGTCAATTGAGAAATTGACCCGACTTTAGAGCTATAACAATTTTTTTTTTTTTGCCCTGGTAAAAATTTGCACGCAGATTCCGTAGATCCGGAGATTGCCTTGTCCTTTTTCTAAAAAGGATTAAGACAGACCCGGTAAAAAACCCTGGGGTTCGCCTTTAGCCTTTAAAATGGCTTTTTTTGGGGGCGGCGAGGAACGTAAAGGGTCCCTCAAGCCGTGTGAAACGAAGCACCGTCAGAGGTTTTCTAAAGGGAATTGCATCACGCACTATTGCGTGTCCCCGTTCCCTACTAGATTCTCCGAGGGTACGGATCGGATCCGGGTGGATTCCCGGTCAGGTCAATGTAGAAAAACGTACGTTTTCTATATTTCCTCTGGTCTGGGTGGTTGTGGTACCGTCGTTGTTCCTGATTTCCATAACGCAAGTGCTTAAGCTACTTTCTTTGGAGTCAGGAGTTAGGGCAATGTTAATTTCTGTGGATACTTGTAAATGGCCCTCAGTAATATAGTTACATGTTATACTTTTATTTAGCTGTAAGTTTTCTTTAATATGTATAAAATAAAAAATAAAAACAAAAAATGTATGCGATGTTGCTTTATATATATTTTCTATTGAGAATTTCCTACCTTCCTTACATTTCAGGGTTTACGAAGCCTCAAATGCCCGAATGGTGGGTGAATCGCCACAAGCACCCTTTCAACGCAGGCTGGATGGATTACTGCGACCCCTACCACTGTAATGATTATCACAAAACCGTTTGCGGTTTGAACCGGCACAAAATGAGGTTCAAATGGTTCCAGAGCGTGTGCCATCTAGCTTTACACAACCAGTGTGCGAAATACAGAGGATTCATAAGTAATTATAACCTAAAATGATTATATTACGTAACGTAGTGACAACAGTCGAGGTTTTTTTTTTATTATCGGAGTCAAAACATACAATTTAATTTGTAATATGTGGTACCACGTAAGCTTCTTGGGTTTGTGTGTAGCACACACGCCTGCACATCAACCTACCACAAACTGTCAAATTTTCTCAATAGACTTTGAACTCTATAAAGGTTAAAAATGTATTGAAGAAATTTGACAGATTTGGATAGGTTGAATTGTGCAGGCGTCCGTACCAGACAATAATATTCTTCCACGTTATCAGTAAATGGGATCAATTAATCAAATGTTGAAAAGAAGAACGACAGGTACCCAGTGTGATCAACACTTGTGTGAGTAAGCCTTTTAGTAGCCAAAAAAAAATCAAAGAAAAAAAAACCTTTCAAATACAAGCTTTTATGAAACAACTTTTACGGATCTACTCGCGTTTATTTTACACATTAATTTTAATTAATGTTTATCCTGACGTTTCGAACCCTTTGCAGGGTCCGTGGTCACAGGGAGACTGAGGTGTTGGTCGTCTCATAATTAGTTAGTAGCTTGTATACCCTCATCTAAATTTAATCAGGTGCGTTCCGTTTTACGCAGAAAGAGCTTACAGTATCTCTTGGATGAATCGTTGTTCTCTAGCGAGTATTTGTGGTTTATCAAATCTGATGTAATGGTTGGGCCCCTCTAGGGAATGTTCGCGTACTGCAGACTTATTTTCGCGCCTATCCTTGATATCTACTAATGTGTAATATAATCGCGAAAAGATCCGTAAAAGTTGTTTCATTTCAATGTGTAGTGTTCGCGTAAACTTTAGAAAACAAGCTTTTATTACTTTTAAAAAGAGAAATAAAAAGTTAAAAATAATTAAAACCTAATAATAAGAAAAAAAGTTTTTAAATTTTTTTTTTTTTAAAAACAAAAATAGATTAACAATTTTGACTTACTAAATAGTGTAGAATAGCTATTGGTATAATTCGTAGCAGCATCCCTTTTTGTAAATTTTGTTTAACTTATTAATTAAAGCCAACATTGCAGAGAAAGATTTTCATAAAATGCGCGAATACACTTTTTTGAGCTCCTAGATTAAACTACTGTTCTAAACAAATAATAAATAAAAAAATAAATAAAAATCTTTATTGCAGTAAAATACATGTTTTTACATTAAGTTGTTTTGGAGGTCTTCTTTTTGGTATGGAAATACCTGTAACAAAAGACCTCACTCTTCCATAGCCAGTATTTTTACTTAAATTATAAGTATTATTTAGGTGTCTTACAAAATTTGACAAGAGACAGATTTTATAGGTAAATAAAATTTAGTACAATTAACCTTAAAACGAATAGCAATAATGTGTTGTGTGTGTGTGAAAGTTTGTGTGTGTGTTTGTGTCAGTGAGTGAGTTTGTGTGTGAGTATGCGTGTGAGTGTGTGTGTGTATGTGTGAAGCCCTTGCGTGTGTGTTTGCGAGTGCATGTATGTGTATATGCGGTCGTGTGTTTATGTGAGAGAGAAAGAGAGGAGGTAAGTCTCTTAAACTATTATTTAATCTTACCTTATCATTGATAAGTATTTAATTATTGATTATTATTTTATTTTATTTTAATTTATTATAACAGTTATGATTTGACATGTTGAGTTTATATATTAATTTAGTTTTAATTAACAATTTAATAAGAAACGGGCTAAAAACTTCTAAACCAGTGGCTGAAGTAACTTCTCAGTTTCGTCGTAGGACAGATTCCTCAGCCATGACGTCAGAGTGCTTTTACAATTGTATAAGGTACTTTGAATAAGTGCAATATTTTTGTTAATCTTATTATAAAGACAAACACCAAGCGATGCACATTGGCGACTTGCAAAGGTTGTTTTAACGCTTTTCCTTGCGATGACAATGTTTCTTCTTCTTTTACTAAATGTCTCTGGCTTATAAGGCATAGTTTTATGTATCCTGAGGACAGTATTTAGAATAAAAAGTTGACGAACTGTTAAAATTCCACTCTCTTTGTATAGCACATCTGTGGGAGCACGAAACGGTTTAAAGAACATTGTCTTTAGGATAGCACGTTGACCTCTTTCTACGTCCAGGAACTTTGTCTTAGAGGCACCACCCCATATCGGATTACAATATTAAATACAATATTATTATTTATTATTTTATTTTTAAGTAAACTTACAGAACACAAGTGTCTCAGCGTTTTAAAGATCCAAATTAGTTTTCTAATACGTTCAGTCACAAGTTCGATTTGATCATGCCAACACAGCCGTTGATCCAGTATGATACCAAGGTATTTAGTTTTAGAAACCCTTTCGATGTTGGGACATGTACGACAGCAGTATCCACCGGCAACGTTAGGATTGCTACATTCGTGGATTTTGATGCTGTAATTGAAACTAGGTTGGCTACTGTTTTTTATGGAAAAGCAAATGTAATTTGTCTTTTGTGGGTTTAGCGTGAGCAAATTTAATCTTAACCACAATGCAATCTTAGCCAATCCCAATTCAGCATCTCTTTGGACGGCTTCCCAGCTATCACCAACAAACACCACAGCAGTGTCATCGGCGTAAGAGAAAATGCGTGCACCCCCTGCTCTCAATTCACACAGATCATTTATGTAGATTAAGAACAAGGTGGGCCCGAGTACGCTACCTTGTGGTACACCAAAAGATACAGCGGTGTCACTACTAATATGATCTCCTATCTTTACTTTTTGTGATCGCTCTGACAAGTAACTCTTAAATATTTCCAGAGGTACCCCTCTTACTCCTATGTGTTCCAGTTTCCTAATAAGAATAGGGAAAGATACCGTGTCAAAGGCCTTTTTTAGGTCAAGGAAGGCAGTTAGACATTTTTTTCCTTTATCCAGTTTTTCAGTAATAAGGGAAGTTATAGCTGCAACTGCATCTTCCGTTGATTTGCCCTGTCTGAAACCATATTGAGAGTCAGATAATATGTGGTATTTGTCCAAATAACTGAGGAGTCTTTTATTTAAGAGTTTTTCTAATATTTTAGAAATGGAAGGCAAGACTGAGATTGGCCTATAGTTGGTTATTTCATCTTTAGCCCCATTCTTATACACTGGTGTGATAATGGACTGTTTCAACAATGTTGGAAACACACCCCTTGTGAAGCACAAATTAGCCAAATGAACAATTACAGGAACAATTATGTTTCTAGCCAGTTTTAGAAAGCTATTGGGTACATTGTCCCAGCCCGGAGCACTATTATGTTTAAGATTCATAATTATATCATGTACCTCAACTGGATCCGCCTCTAACAGAACAAAAGATGTTAAATTAGGACAAGTTAATAAGGGGTTATTGATATCTACATTGTGTGTCTTCATGATATTACTCGCAAGCCGCTCACCCACGTGTGCGAAGAAACTGTTTGCATTGTTCACAGCTTCCGCTGGAGAAGACTCAGCTTCCAGAAGTTTTGTATTATCTGATTTAGAACCCTTAATGTGAGTTATGTTTTTAATATTATGCCACAGAGTTTTACTGTTTTTCGTCGACTTAGCCAATTTTTCTCTTTCATATTTTCTTTTAACTTTTTTTAAAATTTTAGTACAATAGAGCCTATATCTCTTAAAAGTAAGTTTTAAAATGACGTTTTGTGGGTCTTTTTTTAGGTCTTTTTGTAACTTATTTCTGTTTCTTATGCACCTTAATAGACCAGGTGTCATCCAGGGCTTTAGTGTCCGATTCTTTTTCGCTATGGTGGTAGTGTAAGTATTTTCTTGTAATGCTTCGGTGATATAGTTAATAAGGGAATATATAATAGCGTTTGGATCATCAGACATCAAAAGATCCCCTATATTCCTATCTGCCAAGATTTTAAGTGCTTTATCAAAGTCTGTAATAGTTTTTGTTTTAGAACATCTATGTGTTAGTTTGATTTTAGAAAGATTAAGGAATATTAAGGAGTGATCGGTTACAGTTGTTTTTAAGACCGCTATTTGAGCACTTAACTTGTCTTTTTTTATCTTTAACATAAAATGATCCAAACAATTATTTACGCGTGTCGGGAATGAGTGCCCAGTTAGAAGTCCATTTAGGCTTAACATAGATAAATAGTTATGTCTATTATTCCGTTCGTAAGGTTTTTCATTCTCAGTTGGTATTAAGTTTATATTTATATCCCCAGTTAATATTATACAGTCATAGGTACTAATAGTTTCCAGATATAAGTTTAGGGAGTTAATAAACCTATCAGCATTAGTGTTAGATGGTGAGCGGTAAGCACCTAAGATAATACTATTATTAATTTTGATTTCAAGGCAAGAAGCATCACTTAAAATTATTTCCTTTACATAAGATTTGATATTATTGGTGACATAAGCCACTACCCCATCATTTTTGTTAATATGATTTGTAGTATGAAATGTAGTATAATTTTGTAAATTAGGAATTGGCTTATCGAGGTTAAGTTGGCTTTCAGTTAAAATAAGTATATCTGGGGCATATTTTATACTACTTAGAGTTACTTGTAAATCGTCAAAATTGGTGTTATACACACTTCTTATATTTTGGCAGAAAATTTTAATATCTCGTTTTTGAACTTGTATGTGTTTATTTAATTCATTAGTATCGCAATGGTAGGCCCGAGCGATATTGGCATTGTCTATTTCTTTCAGAGTGGTAAGTTGATTATTCATTTAGCGATGAGATGAAGGTATCAAGTATTATTACTAGCCCGTGGCTGCATGCGGATGTTTTAGGCAAGTATAAAATAATATAAGATGTGGAGTTGGGTCAGTGTGTGAGAGAGTGTGTTAGTAGTTTGACCGCTGTTTGTGTATTGGTGTGTGATTGTTGTGTATTAGGGGTGAAAGTGGTATAGGGTAAGAGTGTGGGAGGGTATCTTATACATAAGGTTATTGTATGTGTATTGTTGCATATTTGCTGTATTGTTATGGTGTATGTGGAATAGTGTAAAAGAGTGAGAGAGTGTCTTAAAAATGTGTTTGTTGCTTGTGAAATGGTTCGTGTTTGATGTGAGTTAGTGGTGGAAAATGGAATGCAAGTGATATTATTAAGCTTTAGTGGTATTTTAGTGGTTTTGCAGTGTTGTAATTCGGTAGTTATTATGAAAACTAAGAATAAAGAAAGCATAAATAGTAGGTCCATAGGGGACCAGTTATATCGATTGAGAACGTATGAGCAGTGGTATTCCAGTCATGATTCTTGCGATAATTGATGAATTTGTGCTTCAGACTTGACAGTTATAATTGGAGAATGTTCATTCTTTCTTATATATATCTTTCCATAAGCCGTCCAGCAGAATGTGTATCTTTTGGCCTTAACAAGATCTCGCGCTAGGAAATAAAGGCGTGATCCCTTAGCAGTTAGCTGCTCCGACAAAAAGATAGGTGTATCCTCATTGGTTTTAAATCCGCAATGTTTGGCACATAATTTGCTTTTATGTCTATTGTTAAAGCTTTTGCACAACTTCAATAAATCGGTCTTTGCGAAGGTAGATGACATTTCAACTATGATTGGGGTGTTGAGTGATCCTTCCTTTCTACTTCTCACTCTGTATAAGTCCCTAATGTCCTTTTTCTCCAGTTCACAGCCCACAGTTTTAGACAAGCACAGTACAGCATTGATCAGGTCTTCTTTAGTTTCCCCGTTTAGTTTAGGTACGTTTTTTATTTCCAAATTCGCTTTGCGAGAAGACATCTGCATATCTTCTATTTTAGTTTCTAACAAGGTTATATGTTCCCTGTCGACTTTAGCTTGATTTTCTAATTTCTCGATCTTACACTTAAATTCTTCATTTTGGGCAACCAGAAAAGCCATTGAGCTCTCAATTTTTACATTTGTTTGCTGTAATTCAGTTAGTATCAATCCTATTTTTGAAATTTCCTGTTGTTGTGGGGTCAAAAAAGCAGACAACAAGTTCTTCATTTCGTCCTTAAGTACACTTACTTCAGAGATTTCCTCATCATCCCTTCTCCTTTTTGCCCGAGAGAAAACAAAATTTGGCGGGGTTTTTTCAAAATTCTCCATTTGACATAAGTCAGATTCTGAGAGTGATTTGTCAATTGGGTTGTTTGCCATATTATTAGAGCAGCAGAAGTGTAGTGGAGTTATTAATATTTTTTCATACACAGATAAATCACGTAATATTCAAGACAGAATCACAGATAGCAGGCGATAATGAGTGAGAAGGAGGTCGAGATAAACTCCTTTTGAACCTGGTGTCAATAGGCGTGACTAGCAAACGGGCTCCAGAGTTACCAGGTGCGCAGCGGTCGCGAGAGTTTAAATGAGACCCGCTCAATATGTTTGTGTGCGTTAGGTTCGCAGTAGCGGGCGTGCGGGGATGACTGGACCAAGACTGCTTGTAGCGATGCAAGTGAACATATGTTTGTCTCACCTATACAGATGCGCTCTTTCACTCCGCAGGCAATAGCAGTAGTCCTTCCGACTGCAGGTTGTTTTAGGCGTTGTTAAAGCGTCCAAAAGTACCAGGGTGATAGAAGCGTAGTGGCGGTATCGTTCCGATGCACATCAGTAGTAACGAGAGATGGCCGTAACGCAGTTCGTAGCAGCCTGCTACGTCAAATACCTGTAGGTCAGCTACGACGTGTGGTAGGTGAAGCGGAGCGGGGACTGGCTACCGCGAGTTATATCGATGTAACTTGACAGCGCAGCGTAACCTCCTGTTCTGTTATGCACTCCTAATTTATTCGCCGAATTAACTTGATAAAATTTAGATTATATGTTTTAAATAAAAATTAAACAAGTAGTCTTCGCGCACGTGCACTCAGAGAGCGATCCGGGGGGGAAGAGGACAAATGAAAAAAAAAAATTAGAATGTTATTTCTTATATAGTCGTATAGTTCGTAGCGGCCTCGGAATTTTTAGATATCATTGATTTAATATAGAAAAAAAAAGTTTTATTCTAAACCAAAAAACTTCGAAAATCGCTTTAAGTTAACTGTGAACTTCTCCTATCTACGATAATATTATTGAGCAAAATTTATACCAGATTAATTGTTAGAGGAATAAAGATTTTATAATTTTTTTAGCATGAATTTATATCGATAAAAACGATAAATACAACTGCAAAATTCGAACGATACCTATTCTCGCAGAGTGGAGATTTGTAATAGGGCTCTTAACGATTTGGTTTCAGTTCTAAACGACTGCCGACATGATTTTACTGGCAATTTACACAACATAATCTGACTGCAGAAAGTAAGCTTCATATATTCAACGCACATATTATAGACATTCTCTCAAAAGCACGAAATCTCGCAACAGCAGTGTGCGGATGATCCGTGATTCCGTGTCCGTAAAAGGATCTAGGAGTGCTTTGTTTAAGCGCGTTTGCAAGAAGCTTCTCGTTCTGCAGTCTCCTTATCCTGTGTCAACTGTTATTATAAAATATAAAGATATCTACCTAAAGCCGGGTCCAGACATGTATCATTTGCGCGATCCGATCACCGTATCCGTATCGTCGACGTGTATCATGATCGCATATGTGGACGGGTAATGATGCGCGTATCCATGATACGCGATCTCGATACGCCGTTATGATACGGCCCGTCCCTTGTCGTGTCGGTTTTTGTCCGATCATCAAAGGTGATACAGATACGGACGTGGGTCAGTCGGGACGCGTCACTCGCCACCGTCTCTGTTTTGGGTTTTTTGAGATTAGAATATTGTGAATGACAATAAAACAGGCACATGAAATTGCTAAATTCTCGTACACTACAACCAACTGCGACGACATGTTTGGTCGAGAGAGCAGAAACTGAACTGGGCAATTTGATACGCGATCATGACTATTGTGAGGATACTGATACGGAGCAAATCGGAGGCGTCCACAACTTGATACGGTGTTGATACAATACGCAGATACGGTGCGGTGATCGGATACGGTGATAGGACCGGCCAAATGATACATGTCTGGACCCGGCTTAATTTATTTCCGCAGAGTACGATCTAGTAGCGACGAAATTTTGCTACGCATACGTCATGTTCTTGCGTACCTCCTGCCCTTCAAGCTGTGAAGATGAGGAGAAAGCCCCAGTGTGTGGTGTAAGCGTCACCGATCGCCATGTCGTCATGTTCAACAACAAATGTGCTATGGATAAAGCCAATTGCAATATGGATACTCTGAACGGTAAACTTTAACCTATTTTAATGAATGAATGAATGAATGAATGAATGAATGAATGAATGAATGAATGAATGAATGAATGAATGAAAAGAATGAAATGAAATGAAATTTATTATTACTTTTTACACACACCAATCAAACAGTGTTTAACAAAAAAGAAAATAAGTAAACGTTATATACCCAAAGTAAAAAGGTAGTTGTGACCAAGTAAATTACAAACTAATTATTAACCTAACTTACGAGTACACGTAATGTCCGCGCCTTACAAAAACTAACAATACAATACTACTTCACCTAAGTATAACAATTTTAGAATTTAAGTGCTGCGTTTATCAAAAAGCCGAAGATATATTATATTTTTGTAACTTAAACATACCAATAATATATTTAGGGTAGTTCAATCGCGACATACTTTTCTTTTATTGTTAATCATGTTCACTCACTTCACTAGCTACCTACATACTGTACAAATACAAACATTTGAAACTATGTCTAACAATAAACTGTATTATCACTAATATGCCAAGAAATTACTGTGTATCAGATTTATTATAGATATTTAATAATGGTGGCATATTGAGAAAAGTGTTCATTACCTCCCGTGCAAGTCGAGACTGTGTGACGGCAAGGTAAGATTCTCACTCAAAATAATATCAATCTTTGCGCATTGGGCATAAGGTTCAATAATGGTTATATCCATGAATAGCCAAGAAAAATGCAGCGTATAAAAGATACGTAGACGAGTGCTGGGTTTAGCGAAGACAACACAGTACACGCAGGAATACCAGAAGCAGTTATTTTAGACATACTCCTAAATAAAACAAAAGAAATAAAAAAAACGCAAATAATGATAATATTCTTTGACTGTACCTATACAATTCGTAAAATTTTCACAAACTTGCCAGACACTAGAGTAAATTACGATTAGGATTATAATACATATTATTTTTTAAAAATGAATAAAGAAGTAAATAATGCATAGATACAAGTATACAATACACATAAGAAGTATTGTCAAATATATTAAAAAAATTAAAAATAATTAAATTATCTGATTCATTTTATAAGATCCTCAATTTGTTCATAACTCAATTTACTCAAAAACAAGGCCGGGCACTGGCCTATGCTACCAAAACTAGTCATACTATCAATAATAAATAAATAAAATAAAATAGTTTTTTATTTCCCAATAATACAGGTTGTGGTTTTGAACAGTCACCATATTGCCTATAAAAATATTTTTAAAAAAAATTACCTATTGGTTGGTGTCCTATATCTTTCGTAACATCTCACGTTTCTATTCGAAATTTACATGTACTACTCCGAGGTCAACGACCGTTAACTTAAACAAACATTGCTGTCGTGGCTATTTAACGCTACTACATCCTAGAAACTAAATAGGTACCTACGTTATTTAGTCTAGGTATGAATGTTACTTAGCCACTTCCTATTAAAAGTTTCTTGGTTCGATTCCCAGTTACTCGACTGAATTACTCGATTCAGAAAAATAATAAACTACGTACCTATGCCATTAGTATGTAGGTATGGAAATGAAATGAAATGAAAATGTGCTTAAGCAAAACTTTGACTTACCTATGTTACTCGTAACAAGTGTTCAAAATGTGCCCCATTACGAGCGATACACAAAGCAGCACGACGCCGAGAATTTTCTTTTAATTGGTTGAGAACGTAAATGTTTTCTCTCACCGTTTCAAAAGCGGACACCACTCGCGTACGCAATTGCACTACACTTGTAACCTCCTCAGAATACACTAGCCTTTTTACATCACCCCACAAATAAAAATCTAGCGGTGTTAGGTCCGGGGAGCGAGGAGGCCAAGACACTGGACCGCCACGTCCCACCCACTGCGATCCAAATGTATCGTTTAGGTAGCTGCGCACTACTTGTCCATAATGTGGTGGAGCACCATCCTGCTGGTAGAAGAAGTCTCTGTGGAATGCCAGTGGAATGTCCATCAACAGCTCATCTACAACGTGGTGCAGCAGATCTAGGTAGGTAAGGCTGTTGAGATGACCTTCAATGAAATAAGGCCCCAGTAAATAAGGGCCAATAATACCAGCCCAAACATTTCGGCTGAAACGTCTTTGGAAGGAGTCTTTTTTTGTGACATGAGGGTTCTGTTCTCTGTGTGCCCACCAATGCTCATTATGCACGTTGTAGACGCTGACCCTTGTGAACTGCGCCTCGTCAGTCCACAGAATATTAACGTGCTGATGTTCGAGGAGCCACGTACAAAACTCGACTCGGTTGGACTGGTCAGTGGGAAGCAAATCCTGAACTCGTCGAAAATGAAATGGGTGCTGCTGGTTCTTCTTCAACAAGCGCCAAACGATGGTGTGATCAAGGCCAAAGTGCCGCCCAGCATCACGTGTACTGGCGCGTGGCTCGTCGTCGAAGAACTGCAAGATCTGCTCCTGTAAGTCGACGGGCAGGCCCATGTTGCCTCGACCACTGGCGTGCGCTGGGATACTGAACTGCCCGTAATCCAGTAGGCGTTGTGTAGCAGCCAGCATCGTCGTTCGGGACTGCGTTGGTCGGTCTGGCCACCTCTCCGCGAACTTCTGCACTGCACCCCTCAAGCTGTTACCGGCGAGGGCATACATCCGCACCATTTCAACGTAGTCGTGATTAGAATAACGCGACATCGTACCTACGTTTGAAAACGGCCCGGATTTTTTTTTGTCAAACGTGTGCGCGCGCTCGCGGTGTCGCGGTTAGCGGGAGACTGAGCGAGCGGCGACCGTTGAATCGTCGTCGGTTCCCGCTTTGAGCGGGTGGCGGCTAGCCGACAAAAGCCGGCGCAAGCGGCGGCATTTGTATGCATTTGTTTTGCGCACCTAGCGCAGGGCCAAAGTAGTAGCACAGCGTAGTATATTCAAAAGAATGACATGCAACAGAAACAAAATCTTTTTCGTATTTTTTTTAATGGATTTATTATCAGTTACAATAACATAATCGCCTCCTTAAATTTGGCAACTGTTCAAAACCACAACCTGTATACTTAATATGTAGTGAGACAACCCCAGAGAGTAATGTAAATACTTGTGTTGGGGTGCCTATACTATGTAATCGATATTATGTAATTTATTAATGCGATTATACATGAATGAATAAATAAATGAAGGAATGAATGAATGAGCAAATAATTGAATGAGTGAATGAATGAATGAATGAATGAATGAATGAATGAATGAGTGAATGAATGTATGAACACACATTATTGGTAACACAGGGACAGGACACATGCTCAAAGTCACGACTCAAACGAATGATAAGTTAACAATATATTTGAGCGATTTCCAAGCATATAAATTGAGTAATTTTGTTGTAATTTCAACAATAGTGATTTTTAGTGGTGTTTCCGAAAATAATTATGATCGAGTCAAAATTATACAATCGTGTATTTGAGCAAGCAAATTCAAGATAAAGACATAAATTTACCTATATCAACATTTAAGATTCGTAAGTCATAATATTATAGTCTTAAACTATTCGACGAAAGTTGGTGCATTTTTTCAGTGTGTTGCCTTAACACGCCCGCAGGCTTCAGTTGCTAATTGCACAATGGCAACGCGACTGTTATGTTGTGGTTGCTACAATCGGTCGGTTTATTCTAGATAGAGCGTCGTCTTCGTCATGCATGCACTTTTAGTTCGACAAACGTTCGCTTGTGGCGCTAAGTATCGTAGCGTTTTACGTTCCGTAATAAGAATGTGTGAATAAAATTGTAAATTGTCGCGATTGCGACTGTCCTTCAAGATCCCCCTAGAGTCACTATCTACTGACCCTGATAGGTAGGGTATGGCAATTGAAACTACGGGTCCGGCTGTCTTTTCAAGGGTACCACGGGAGTTCGGATCCTGAGTCCCCTGCCGGTTATGCCTTCGCGGGCGTCTCCGGCAGGTCCCGGACATGGGTTGGACTCATGGTGGCTATGTGGTTAGCTGTAGAGGTGGGAATGTTCGTCCGTCTGGTTGAGGTCTTGCCAGCCCCCCGACCGCCTAACCGATTGCTTCGGCTACGTGTATAGTTTGTGAAGTCATCTTGCCATTTCGTACCGCCTATGAAAGCAATATCGAAAGGTATAGGCTACAGCTTTCGATATATGCCTATACCTATTAGCTAGATGATATGATGACGTCATAAACTATACACGTAGCCAAGGCAATCGGTTAGGCGGTTGGGCCCCAGGCTTCCATTTCGTGCACAGCGAGCGGGTCCGAGTAGCGGTCTTGGTGGGGCCCGAAGCAAAACGATTTGCGCGACACGTGAGTTGTCCATAGTTGGTTGGTTGTTCTGCTCGATGGTTTTTATTGAGTAGGTTTCCAACATCTCCGGCACCAGTCCGGATAACTAGTAGAGGCGCCCGCTAGATGCAATGTCTCCGGTTAAGTCAGCCGCGCAGGATTGTGGAACTGACGAGGTGCCTGGATGGGTACTGAGAAGTGAGTGAGCTTACAACTCCGCCACCAAAGACGACCCGAGCAGTGGAAACTGCGAGTTATACTCTTAGTGCAACGAGAAGTGAGCGAGTAGGTTAGTGGACTATACGTGTCCACGGGGCAACTCGCTCGAGACTAGGTATTATAGTCTTAAAAGTAGATATCGGATGAAGAATGCGCTTCGGCATGTCCTTATCTGGCGTTATGACCTGACGCATAGGACGTTCCGCGCAGCCCCTACTACGTCGGTCGTCGCCTACTTTTTTTTTTATATTTTCGGGTAATCACAGTGCCTTGATCTCACCTGATGTTAAGTGATGATAAGGCCAATGATGGAAACGCACTTCACCCGGGATCCTCAACTAGTGAGGTACTGGCTATCTTATCTCTAGCTGCCGGAACACAACAATTCTATAAACATTGATGTTATGGCGACATATTTAGATAAGATGGTGGTAGCTAGCCAGGCGTACAAACAAGTCCTACCACCAACCAAACCGAGTACACAAACATGTACCCCCCGCTGGGAATCGAACCCGGGACCTCTGGGTCTAAACCGGTGGTCTTAGCCACTAGACCAAAGAGGCGGTTAAAACCATATGCCTGAGACAAAGTTTAAAGTCTATTGAGAAAATTTGACAGTTTGTGGTAGACTGATGATGCAGGCGTGTGTAGGTACCTAGCAATATTTTTTTATTATTTTTCAGATTACGAAGAGGTTTTGATGAGCGTCTGCACATTCTACGAGCTATACAAAATAGCTGGATATACATAAATTATCAACTTTCATAATATTAACATTCAGTAGGTATTCTTATGTACCTACCTACAAATCCAATAAATACTTATTGTAAAACAAAAAGGTTTACGATCTTCTTTACTAAATCGCTAACATGCGCTTTATTTATTGTTTTCCAAAGTTTACGCGAACACTACACATTGAAATGAAACAACTTTTACGGATCTACTCGCGTTTATTTTACACATTAGTTTTAATTAATGTTTATCCTGACGTTTCGAACCATTTGCAGGGTCCGTGGTCACAGGGAGACTGAGGTGTTGGTCGTCTCATAATTAGTTAGTAGCTTGTATACCCTCATTTAAATTTAATCAGGTGCGTTTCGTTTTACGCAGAAACAGCGTACAGTATCTTTTGGTCTGGCAGTATGGTGTTGGGGCTGGGATCCCAGGCTGGTGGTAGATTCCAACCATCTTTATTAAAAATAGGATACTCTATTAAAATTAGGATGTTTTTTAATTTCAACAGCCTCGCGTATCATCCTAGGGATGAACTACCTATGAACATCCTAGAGAAGATGGTTGGAATCTACCACCAGCCTGGGATCCCATCATACAGAATATTAAATCCCAGCCCCAACACCATACTGCCAGACCAAAAGATACTGTAAGCTCTTTCTGCGTAAAACGGAACGCACCTGATTAAATTTAAATGAGGATATACAAGCTACTAACTAATTATGAGACGACCAACACCTCAGTCTCCCTGTGACCACGGACCCTGCAAAGGGTTCGAAACGTCAGGATAAACATTAATTAAAACTAATGTGTAAAATAAACGCGAGTAGATCCGTAGAAGTTGTTTCATTTCAAGTCCTTATATTATGAAGGTGAAAAAGTACAACCATTCTTTAAGCGATACATTACTTCTTCTTCCTTCTTGATGCGCTTCTTCGCATCGTTCTATGAATAAGACTTATGTAAAATAAAAATAACAATATTTTTGTGACTTACGTGTTTAAGTCTGTCGGCCCTAGAATTATCCTACTGTGAAATTTTTCTTTTATCATCTCAAGCGGCAGTAGTCATGGCACATCGCTCGGACTGATGGCCGCTGGGGCAGGACAGTTCTCGAGTGGCGACCGCGTGCCGGAAAACGCAGTGTGGGCAGACCTCCAACAAGGTGGACCGACGATCAGCCCCCCGACCGCCTAACCGATTGCTTTGGCTACGTTTATCGTTTATGACGTCATCTTGTCATTTCGTACCGCCTATGAAAGCAATATCGAAAGTTTTAGGCTATAGCTTTCGATATATGCCTATACCCATTAGCTAGATGACAAGATGACGTCATAAACTATACACGTATCCAAAGCAATCAGTTAGGCGGTCGGGGGGCTGGTGGTGGTCGCGGAAAGCCGCTGAATGCGAGCAGCACAAAACCGGTCCTTGTGGAGATCCTTGGGGGAGGCCTTTGTCCGGCAGTGGACGTCTTTTGGCTGAGATGACGAATGATACTGTTGGAGATATCGGCAGAGTTTTAACTCCTCCTAACAAAATAGACAACACTTTTATTTGTATAAGCATTTAATATTAACTTCTCACAAGAAAGAATTACAACCATTTTTCAATACATGTGCCGAACCAGAGAGCTTACTATAGAGGTGTAGACCACAAACTAGGTAGTGTAGATTATTACACATGTGCTTATCTCCGTCTAAAAATGTTTAAGAGTTCCCTGTAGTTACTGCATCCATTGTCAAAGTAATACAAAATATAAAAATACTTATATAAATATTAGACTACATTGCATACATTACTCTGATCGCAAAGTAAGTAGCTAATAAAGCACTCGTACTATACCTAGACCCAACACAATATCAAAAAGTTCGTCCAAAAGTCCAAAGTCCGGCGTGCAAGCCACTTCACTACGGAGGTCATCAAAAATATAGTTTTTATTTTGATTGTTTATTGTTTTTATTAGCTATTCATTTCTTAATTTATAAAAATATCTAAAAAAATATTACTAAATTAAGTTTATTGCCAATAAGGGTTAAAATTGCAGGTAGGGTTCTATTTAAATACTAGGGTCCTTAATACCCAGGTATTTGAAAAGTTGTCAAGTTTTAAACGAAACATACTGTGCCCAACCTGGGAATTAAACCTGGAACCTTCGGGTATCGAACCCTGCCTCTCCATCGCACGCTGAGCGACTTTGAACTGGTGGACCAGCCCTATCGTGAGTGTCCACGTTTCTGCCCCGTAGGTCATTACAGGCAGGACACACTGATTGAAAAGCTTCGTTTTCAAGCATTGGGGAATCGACGACTGAAAAATATTGCGTAGCTTCCTAAATGCCGCTCAGCCCAGACATATCCTCGTCCGCCTCTTTCTTGAAGCTGTCTACCCAGTTGTATAGTTTGGCCAAGATACATGTAATCTTGCACAACCTCAAGAGTAACGTCGCCTCCGACTACAGGTCTCGGGGATATGTGACCATTGACCATGACCTTGGTCTTGTCCAGGTTCATCTTGAGACCTACCTGTCGTCAAGACTGCTCAGCATTCCTTCCAGATCATGCAGATTCCGCCATAATGACAATCTGCAAATCGCAGGTGTGAGATGTATAATATTGATGCCCCGTCCATTCAAATAGTGTCTTGAAGACGTCCGCCAACGCGTTTGTAAACAGTTTCGGAGGGATTACATCTCCCTGTCTTACGCCTCGACGCAGTTGGATTGGCGCTGTGCTCTTTTCTTGTACTTGGGACGGTCATCGTTGCGACTTCGCAGAAACATCTCAACACCTCGATGTATCGACATCGAAAAAAACATTAGGTAAAATGAAATTAGCAATTCCAGTATGAAAATATATATTTCATTGGTGACAACAATTCATTGTAAGTTCTATTATCAACATTATTACATATATAATTATACAACATTACATTATACTGACCCGGTATGTCAGAAGGGTGCAGGTTCAAAGCCTGCTCGTGGAAATTTTTTCAACATTTGTGTTTTTGTAATTTGTTTCGCAACAAAATTTGCTTAAAACTATATAAACAAAACAAAAACATTTTATAAATAGCTTGCCTACTTCTTAACTGATCTTTAGTATTTGTAAAAATATTATGATCGGGTGTTAATGACGGCAGTTGTTGACATTGAATGGGTGCCTTTGGCTTTCAAAGTAAAAAGTAAATAGTGTTGAATAATTTCGGCGGGCTGGTTAGAACCACGATAGCTCAATTGGAAGAGCACCTGACCCGGTATGTCAGAAGGGTGCAGGTTCAAAGCCTGCTCGTGGATTTTTTTTCAACATTTGTGTTTTTGTAATTATTACATTATCACTTACAAACATTATTTTATTTCTTTGAGTTAACCTTTTCAACAACAAGTCACACAACCAAGTCAGAGATAAGTATAGGACAACTTATTCGTTCCTCATGCGCCATCTATCTCACAGATATAGTATCTGTAATTATACATACATACATACATACATACTCTCACGTTCTTCTCCCAGAACGGGGTAGACAAGACAGTGTCATCAAATTTTAAGTAAACTCGCCGTTAGTAACCTCGAAGCCACATTTAGTAAAATCCAAACAGGGCTCCGAGTTGGAATAGATAATATCTGTTATAGATTCCTAGCCGATCGCCTGATGTGCGAGCTTTTGGAACCCGTATATGACCCCTTTAGGAACCCTGTTCAAAAATGGAAGACACAAATATGTGTTGTTCCACATTTCAGACTTTGATGTTGAAAGGGTTAACATAATTTTTGTAACAAAACAATCATTGAATTACAAGCGATACTGAACCTTACAACTCTGTATTTAAAATTCATTGCCTATTATAATTTAATTACCATTAAATATCACAAAACACTAGAAACTAGCACCCAAAATGTTTGCCTCAAAACTTCAAAAGCTCAATAATGTACTAGATAGCATCTCGAAAGCGGTACTGTCATTTAAATTTCGAATAACAAAATGTGAAAAAACATTGGATAGCATCAACAACTTCAGCTTACTGTGGACCTTAAGTCTTAACACTTTCGTGGACACTGGACACGACACTACGTATCGAAATGTTTGAAAAGTGACACTAACACCCGTTTGCACTAAACTTATGAATCGCCTAAGTCTTTGCCTAACTATAACCCGCCCCCCGACCGCCTAACCGATCGCTTTGGCTACGTGTATAGTTTATGACGTCATCTTGTCATTTCGTACCGCCTATGAAAGCAATATCGAAAGCTATCGGCTATAGCTATAGATATATGCCTATACCTATTAGCTAGATGACAAGATGACGTCATAAACTATACACGTAGCCAAAGCAATTGGTTAGGCGGTGGGGCCCCCGGTCAAGTTAACTAGGCACCCGAGTGTAAGCGACGTTTTTGAGCCAAGTGCTGAGTTGCGTGTATAGTTTTATGACGTCATATTATGACGTCGATATTGCTGTCATAGGCGGTACGAAATGACAAGGTGACGTCATAAACTATACACGTAGCCAAAGCAATCGGTTAGGCGGTCGGGGGGCGGGTAGTAGTTAAACCAAGACTTAGGCGATTCATAAGTTTAGTGCAAACGGGTGTACGTCTTATGACGTTGTGTGTGGACACACAAAATTTCAATGTTAAAATTATTTCAATAATTGTAATAGCAACTACTAATACATATCGGTTTCATATGAGTATTATATCTATTTTAAAATAAGCTATTATTACTGTAGGTTGGATGTTGGTTTGTATGGGCTTAATGCGATTCCGCGTCGATATAAGTATGTAGGCAGTCCCTAACTCATACATAATGGAATCATTGCCTCTGTAGGTAAACGCCCCAGTGTGCCACTTTCCGTACAACGCCATACGGCCGGCGTTGTGTCGTGAAGCGCATCTAATCTAAACCACAATATGACACTACGTCAATAGGCGGGGGAAAAATGTGTATGGAATTTTTTACCGTCATTTTACGAACTCGCCACGTGGTTCTTGTGTCCACGAAAGTGTTAAACATAAAGATTTAATTATTTCCATTTTTGACTTCACATAATTGTAGCTACCATTTCATCTCTGCACATCTATGGTTGACTGGTAGAGAATGCCTCAGGCATTAAGTCCGCTATGTTATCCTCTCTCCCTATAAAACCTAATAGGACCGCATTGAAGACCCTAATTTTTAAAACATTTCTTACTATTACCTCTCTTATTATTACCATTTGAATTAAATTTCCTTTTAGACGGTTTAAAGACCACATCAAACGTTGTTTTGCAACTTTCAACCTTATACTCTTTGGGGAAACCCACAACTTGTTTTGGCGAAAAATGACTAACAAAACTGACCAACTCAGTATTACTACAGTGTGTAGGAAAGCACACATCGATTCTTTTCTCATTTCTTCGTTCAAAAGCGATTTTTTCAACATCAAAGTTGCACCATTTCATAGCGGATAGATGTATGAAAAGGTAGCTCTTATTACTAGTGTCGTAAGGTAGACATTTATGCTGATAATTCTCGTGGCGGTTCCTACATTTGTGTATTCTTGTGTGGGCCGAGTCGTTCGTCACTCCTGGCACGGAATCTTGGAAAGATCTAAAAAAGTTTTTTTTTTTATAATTTTTTAAATATATTTAACAGCACAGTGCCTTCATCTCACCTGATGTGGACTGATTTTTTTTTTAATATTGGAAGGATAAGGTTAATGGTGGAATCTCACTTCACCCAGAATCCTCATTTTACTGAGACCCTGTCCATCTTAGCTCTAGGTGCTTGTACAGAACAATGCTACAAACATTGATGTTATGGCGACATTAGATAAGATGGTGGTAGCTAGCCAGGCGGACAAACAAGCCCTACCATCAACCAACCGAACCGAGGACACAAACATGTACCCCCCACTGGGAATCGAACCTGGGAACTCTGGGTCAATGACCGGTGGTCTCAAATACTAAACCACAGAAGCAGATTTTTTTTATTAAAATTATGGTAAAATACTATTTTACGCAAATTTTGCTGAAACAAATAACAATCTGAAAAAGTGTTGCTACTTTAGCTTCAAAGTAAGAGCAGATAGTGTTGATAAATTTTGGCGGGTTAAATAGAGCCATTATAGCATGGTCGGTAGTGCACCTGATAGTTGATATGTAATGGGGTGCGGGTTTGAATCCTGCTCGTGGAAATTTGTTCAACACTTTTTTTTATTTGTTGTTTTAAACTTTTTTATACATGTTCACATACCTATAAAGATGCCAATCTTCTCCAATGTAGACTTTAACCCCCAACTTCTTATAGATCTCGTTAAAAACATTCTCATAACCAAACCTTGCTGATGGATGGATTGCAACAAAATTATCTTTACTTCCGTTCAACCATTTTCCAACTACAGCCATAACATAATCAACACATTCACTCCTCTTAGGAAAACTCTCATAGTTTAAACCCAAAAAGGTGGTATCCACATACATTTTGTCTAAGACGATAGGATCACCTTTCTTATCATGCAAATGGCCAAGTTTAGATATATCGTTAACATCGATTCTGAAGTCTCCGGTGAATAAAACAGTTTTGTGCGTTGTACGAAACAGAAACATTATGGAGCCGAAACAGTGGCCCGCTGGTATTGTTGTCACTTCGACATACAATTCTTGGTGTTCATTTGTTTTGTTCAGTTTTATTGTGGTTGTTGTGCCTAGAAACAGAAAAGTTTACTCTAAAATAATTTTTTTTTTTTAGGTACTTTAGGCTACAAATAGCTCTAATGAATGTTACTAGGCCAACGGTTCGTTAGTCTACACAGGACGGGAGACCTTGTACTTAGCAGAACCGGCAAGAAACTCAGCAAGGTCATTTCTATTCTCCGTTACAGCATCATTTTATTGGAAAAATGAAAAATGTCCTCCCTGTCACAGGGCATTATCCATCTATACTATTATTATTATTATTATTGTCACAGAGACCATAACAGGACACTGTCGACTGAACAGACATCTGACAGTGATAGGAGTGAAAACCGACCCCATATGCCCGGAGTGCACGGAAACAGAAGAGACCAGCCTCCACCTACTAGCTGAGTGCCCGATGTACACACTGGTAAGATGGGAGCTCTGGGGGTCGGACACACTAGACATAGAAGACCTTAAGGATCTGAAGGTGGAACAGATAGCAAGATTTACCAAAGAGACCAAAAGATTCGACGGGGCGCCGTGAAAGCTGGATTAACCTTGGCTCCCTCATAGGGAAGATCGGGAGAAAAGGATGAAGTGGCCCGCAGATAGCGCGGGTGGATCGTCCATTCGGCTGGCGACGTCCCCACAAGAAATAATAATCTATATTATTATTAAAGATGTAAAGTTTTTGACTTTGTTTGTTTGCGGAGGGTAATCTCTTGAACTACTAGTCCACTTTCCGGCATATGGACACGAATCCCTGCCATGTACAACGTCAAATTAAAAAAAAAAAAAAACTAGTCCACTTTCAAAAAATATTTCGCAGATAGAATGCTACACACCTGGCGGGTAACATAGGCTATATTTTATTTAAAAAAAAAGGTTTTTTTTAGTTTGGGAATCAAAGTATAGAATTTTGTATGTACCTACACACTGCGGCAGATCAACCTACCCAAAACTGTCAAATTTCTACAATCAATTTTGAACTTTATTGTTCAATTATAAGGATCAATATTCATTGGAGAAATTTGACAGGTTTGGGTAGGTTGATCTGCCGCCGTGTGTACAATACGAAATCCACGTGGACGAAGTCGCGGGAAAATTGCTAGTCATTAAATAAAACACAAAAAATGTATTAGAAAAACAATAATAAAATTGAAGGTTAATAATAGCACTACATACATTATTTATTTATTTATTACTAGTTGACCCGGACTTGCGGACTTCGTACCACTTGTATTGGAAAATTAAACTGTCGTTTTTAGTATTTTCCGTCACCGTTTAAACCTTCCCTGAACTTCCACAAATATTTCAAAATCAAAATTAGCCAAATCGATTTTAGTCACTCAAACAAACAGCAATTGACTTTTATTTAAAGACTAGTTGACCCGGCGGACTTCGTACCGCTTTGACAGTTTCCATGACAACAAAAAAAACAAATCATTTTGTACTGGAAAATTAAATTGTCGTTTTTAGTATTTCCCGTTATTTATTACTTATGTTTCTCACCGTTCAAACCATCCCTGAACTTCCACAAACATTTCAAAATCAAAATTAGCCAAATCGGTCCAGCCATTCGCGAGTTTTAGCCACTCAAACGAACTGCAATTGAATTTTATATATACCTACTAGCTGCCCCCGGCGGACTTCGTACCGCTTTGACAGTTTCCATGACAACACTACAAACAAATCATTTTGTATTGGAAAAATTTCAAAAATCAAAAAAAATTTAGGGGTGGACCACCCTTAACATTTAGGGGGATGAAAAATAGATGTTGGCCGATTCTCATAAATACCGGATAAGCACAAAAAATTTCATCAAAATCGGTCAAGCCGTTTCGGAGGAGTATGGCAACGAAAACTGTGACACGAGAATTTTATATATTAGATAGATTTAACAAATCATTTGAAAAAATGACAAATTTAAAAAAGAAATCCACATTTCATTTTGTTTTTATATTTGTCAGAAAATGTTCTTCCAGATAGGGCATTTTTAAGAGAAAAGGAGGCCGAGTTTCTTGCCGGTTCCTCTCAGTACAAGGTCTCTGGCCCTGTGTGGACCTACGAACCAACAGTGTAGTGACATTCATAAGAGCCATTTGTAGCCTTGTGAATAAACAATTTTAAACTTTGATTTCTTTTTTATTTTACACTGTAATTATAAAAAAGTATATTTTCAAATAAAAAAAATAAATCAAAATTCAAATTCAAAATCGTTTATTCAGTTTAGGCTACAAATAACTCTTAAACTGACGTTCATAATGATGGCATAATGACTTATGCCTGATGGCATATGAACTGGTGTTCGTAATTCTGCTCTGGGCGACAATACAAACTTACCAAGTTCTAACGTTATCACCCTGTCCTTTACTATAACAAAGTCTGACGTGGAGGCAATAATCGCTGCTGACACCTCAGACGTATATATAAACACATTATTATCATCCAGGTGTCTCTTCAAGACAAGGTTGGGTAGCCCCTGAGTATGATCACGGTGGCAATGGCTGAGGAAGTACGCTCTCTTGTCCGTACTTTCAAAGTTATCCACCGCAACACCAGGTAACTCCAGAACAACACCGTTGAATGAGCTGATACTCATACTACGAGTGAAATTTCATTAATAAAACCGTTTCAATTATATAATGCAAGTCTATTAATGTTAATAATATTATTAATATTACCAATTGTAGTACCTGCAAAGAATAGTTTAGTATTAAAACTTCATGTACCTAGTGTAAGATGTACATTTTGTGTCCTCACTGCTGGGGCAGCCTTTCCGGTGGAAACACCACGGAGAACGGACTAAACCTGTGCAGTGCTGTGCGGTGGTTGTTAGTAACCGTTATGCAAATGGGACCAACGGCTTTACGTGCCATTCGAAGCACGGAGGAGCTCGAGATCTTTATTTAGGTACTTGATAGAAACACTGATCGTAACAAAGATCTACACATTTAGTTTAAAAAGATAATATCACATCGAAATACAGTCGTTACTAAGGTTCATAATTTGTTTCATTGACGAATTTATTAGAACATATTTTGACAACTCATTGTGTCTTTCAATATGTAATGCATCCTCTTTATTAAAAGTAAATAGGTACCTACAATTTACCACATAATTATAAACACATTTCATTACTCATCATTACACAATTCAATTCAATTTCTTGTAAAATGGCTCTCGCTACGATTTAGCCAGTGTCTAGTTTTAGGGCAACTTAATAATTAAAACTAGGTAGAGATATAATTAACAAAATCAAGACAAAAACAATAACAATTAAAATTATTTTTTTTTTGTATTGTTTTACGGCTCCGGAATTCCGGATGAAATCAATCAAGCCTATTCGTCCGTTCTATCTTCACTCACTTTTTTTTTCCTTTAGTAGATGGCTTCGTGCGATTAGCTCATTTAGCCAGTGTCAAAGTAATTTTTCTTACTAGTAATACATAAATAAACAATATTTCCTTCCTGTATGATGACGATGAATGATAATAGAAATGAGAAGTGAGAAATGATAGACCCCCCAACCCCTTGAGTATCTCAGTAAAGATGTGGGGCTTTACTAAGTCGTCGGGCGGACTTCTTGAGAGAATTTGAAAGTGACGTTGCACTGTTTTGTTTCATTTGCCAACACTCATGCACACTCACGAACACTTAACGGTTAATAATCCACCATTATTTCACATTAATATTTGACATAACACAAATTTTAGAAAATAAAACAAAACCGCAGACTTCACTTTTCCGCCAAGAAGTCCAAAAGATCTTTTCATCTTTCTTACCCCAGTTCCCCAATCCCCTTTATGAATAAATCCATAAAGTATAATGATACTACGGATAATGCAAAGAGATTAAGCCTGACCTGTTTTTGGCATAGGTAGGTGTTCTGATTGGGCCGCACACGTCGCTGTGGACGATTTCTAGACGTTCAGTAGTTCGAGGAGTTGTTCGTTGTGGAGGGCTCGATACTCAAGTCATTTTTGCTTGAATGCAAATTTCACAGTCTGACAACGACAAAATCTCATTTTTATTAGCGCATTTCAATCACTATCTCGTTGTTGAGAGCCTGTTGGAGATCTTTGTAATTCATGTGCCCAAGTTTTCTGTGCCAGTTTTGTATGGAACCTTGTTTTGTGTTTGTCAAACCAGCTGCAGGTGTTGCTGCGAAGCTTTGTTCTGTAGTGTATTAGTCACTTGCCCCTTGATGTATCGTTAGGCATGACTTAATTAGTATTAAATCACACATCAAAGGCTACACTCACCCACATTGCATGGCGACCCTGCCAGTGCTGCCTGCCGGCGGCGCTGCGCGCAGATGGTTTTAGATTGAATATTGAATGGTGAAAAATTGTGATAAAAAAACCGTGATGACAAATGTGAAGAACTGAAAAGATCATTATAACTGAAAGTTATGTGAAGTGAAAAATGTTTGCTTTTCTTACATAGTAAAGACCATTGCTCGACTTCTCTGCAGACAGTAAAAGATCACCTGACTTGTTGCGAACTAAAGCACGGTTGTTGTCGAACGAGACGGTGGCTCCATGTGAAGTCATTTTAGATACCGATAGTAAATTGGTAGAAAGAGTGGGTACGTGTCGTCCTCGTTGTTGATCAGAAAATGTAATTCATCCTTCACTCAAAATTTCTGTAAAGTGATTTTCTGATGCAAAGTTGAGTTTTCTTGACACAGTCTTCATGTTTTTGAAGTCAAGTGGAGTTAAGACATACTTCCATAGCTTGCTTTTTACCAATACAGCTTCAGCCTGTATCGCCCAAGTGTCAAAGTTGTCCTTGTCAAGTGGATTAATATGATACGTTGCTTTTAGCATATTTATAGCAAAAAACTTACGTAAAAATTTACGCTATAATATTACGTCGTGACAACTTTTCACTAGGAACTTTGTTTTACGCTCTGTTACCATATGAAGATTTGTAATGTGGAAAAGTTCTAAGACGATAAAAATAATAAACAGCTTGGCTAAAGCAAATAAATCGTTGTTTTCATATAGTTTTAAGAATTACAAAATTAGCATTATAGGAAATATATTGACAGCATCTGAATAACTAAAAACAGTCACTATAGCCACTTAACCATAGATAGTGATACCAAAGAGACGACATCCATACAGTATACCTACAGTCTCTTTACATGAGTTAAATGACATTTGGTTTGAGTTTCCTAAAACCTTTCTACTAATCTCATACAAAATGTATGGAAGTGTTTGATGTCAAAATTTTGGATACTACTCGTTTGATTTTTAAAAAATTATTGATGTCATTTTACTCTTTAGGTAACGTACTTTCGATATCAGTTTAAAGTTTTTTGATATCTGTAGGTCACACACACTTAACGATTACATTCTGTATAGTATTACTTACAATATTACCTAGCTATTTGTCTGAGGGTGTTTGATACCGAACTCATGAGGTCTGTTTGCGTATCTGACTGGACAAAACACATAATACAGATCCAGGACTTCTTGGCGGGAACGAAAGTAAAAAGTCACGCATGTCTGCGGTTTTGTTTTATTTTCTAAAATGTGTGTTTTGTAGTATTCACATTAAATAATGGCGAATTATTAACCATAAAGTTTTCATGAACGTGTATGAGTGTTGGCAAATGAAACAAAATAGAAAAGCAGAGCAACGTCACTTTTTAAATTCTCTCAAGAAGTCGAATTTTATTGCGTTATCTACAAAGATTAAATTCGCTTGAAGCTAATTCCGATAGAATTTAATGGTGAATGTGTACTTAGACGCGCCGAATGCCGTCGATCGACGAGTCGTAATTGTAGTAGTCAATATTAACTCTATTGCAAAATGAAACATAGCTCAAATTTGTTTGTATGAATGAATGGACTGTATTAACCGACTACGTTAATGCGTCGTCGTCGCATTCCCAGTGATAATGATGTTGTGATTTGTGAACGTTTAGTTTAGCTGTCTAAGAATTCAACTAGTCGACGCGTGGATGATGGACCGTCGAGGCGTTGATTCTACGTGATTCTAACCGTCGAATCAACTGGTCCGTTCATACAACGCCCATCACTAGTGTGAACAGAGACAAGGGAAATCCCCAAAATAAGCAGGAGTTAATACAAACGTAAGAACGTAACTTTAACATACTGAATATTTTATAGTGTTATCTTTCATTTGAGTGACTATTTCCTATCGCTCTTTAATACTCTGACATCTGTGCATAAACCTTAGCAATCTGTGGCAGAGTGAGTCTGTGGTGCGTTAGTTTTATGAGTGACTTCTTGGCGGGAAAGTAAAGAGTCATGTCTGCGGTTTTGTTTTATTTTCTAAAATTTGTGTTATGTCGAATATTAATGTGAAATAATGGTGGATTATTAACCGTTAAGTGTTTGTGAGTGTGCATGAGTGTTGGCAAATTAAACAAAACAGTGCAACGTCACTTTTCAAATTCTCTCAAGAAGTCCGCCCAAGGACTTAGTAAAGCCCCACATCTTTACTGAGATACTCGAAGGGTTGGGGGTATATCATTTCTCACTTCTCATTTCTATTATCATTCATTATCATCATACTAGAAGGAAATATTGTATATTTATGTATTACTAGTAAGAAAAATTACTATGACACTGGCTAAATGTGCTAATCGCACAAAGCCAAACTAAAGGAAAAATAAATAAAAAAATTCAACTTCAAAGTTGAAGTTGAATTAACTCTCTATACTTATTGTCAAACTAAAAAGTAAAGTACCTAGTTTTAAAAGTTATATTTCCGCTATTGAAATATGTTTATGATTATTGTTGCGGCGTTATCTCTATATTTTTATCTTAATTGTCTATTCGAAGCTCTGACCAAAAGCAGTGAAAGGTAGGTAGTTATTATATTTTGTTGCTAGCATTTTATTTATTATATTTCCTACCTACATGGTTCAGTCAACACAGTGTGTTAAAAAGAATGCCAGTGGTAGTTTATAGAATAAACGTTACTTACATACACTTAGGTCTAAATAAATAAATTTTAAAGAAATAGAACAGTAAGTACCTGCCTACTTAACTTATTTTGAATAATAATGCCTGCTTTTAGTGTTAATTATATGGATTTAATCTGACGGCGTTCTAGGTTTAGGTTTTTATAAAAGTTTTGTATGATATTTTGTTATATTTTAGGTACTTTTTATATAATTTTTATAAAAAATTTATAAAACCTAAAACTAAGAGATTTGAAATAAATATAGAGTGAATAATAATAAGTAGCCAGAATAATTCACCAGCAACTTACTCTTGGATATGGCCTTGTTGAATCGGAGGTGCTGTACTATAAGTACGCACCTGCACCAGTACTTGAAAATGGTCATGCAACGCTCTATCATTACGGACAAGACTATTGTCGCCAATAAGCCTGATATCGTGGTGGTCGACCGATCCCAGCGCCGGGCAATACTGGTTCATATCACCATACCTCATGATACTGGTTCATATCACCATACCTCATAATACTGGTTCATATCACCATAGCTCATGATGAGAACCTCATGAAAGCCGAGGACAAGCTCAGTAAGTGCCTTGACTTGGCTCACGAGGTTACCACCATGTGGGATGTGGATTCAACTATTATTGTACCGATTGTCGTTTCGGCAAACAGTCTTTTAGCCAAGAGCCTCGATCCTTGACCCAACCTAACACCTAACACGAGAAGCTCTCGCTGAAAGGTAGTACTCCTTGACACGGCACGTATTGTCAGGAGGTTTCTCACTCTGCAGCCCTAACCACCGATAGCTTGGGTCTATCCCCGCTGCCGGTGGCAACCTAGGTTAAATTTTTTATAATATTCTATATTGTAAATATGTTTTTATATAAAATAATGTAAAAAATTTTCTTTTTAATAGGTAAAGAGGTAAAGTTTGTTACTTTGTCTGTTTGTTTGTGTAGGGTAATCTCTAGAACTACTGGTCCAATTCCAACAATTGGGTACTTGACTGGTTAGTCAATATAGAAACTTTTTAACAACTGTCAAAACGTTTATTTTAAATAAAAATTGTGTGGGATTAGCAAACTATGACGTCACTATTTAGTTTTGAGTGTTTATTAATATTATATTAATTTTTAGGTTACAGAAATTCATGCCTAGGTCAAATAAAAATTGGTTAATGTTTTAAAGAACTGTTATGTGATTTCATTTGAACATTTATTGTTCTGGAGTTAATTATTGTTGTTGTCAACTACCCAATTCTTTCACTGATAGAATACTACATTCTTTGATGAGGGTAACATAGACAAACAAACTATTTTATTTAAAAAATTGTTTATTTTTTTAATCTCAAATCCACGCAAACAAAGTAGCAAGCAAGTAAAATGTTAAGATATTTAAAAAAAATTGTCTCTTTGTTGTTTTAAAGTAGGTACTTACGTACTTTGAATGATAGCAGGAACATAATCAACCTAAATTTATTATTATTGGTCTATGCATTTTCATAGGTACAAAATTCTATCAATAAAAAATGTTGCTAAGCTTGAGATTATTAGTGTCAGTTAATAGTTGCAAGCAAAAGTATACTTTATCTTTAATGACCTGCAAACGAATTTAAACCTTAAAACGGTGATTAGACAATAGTATCTATTTAGTCTGTTGGTTAATTTATTTTTAATTACTTACCTACTGATAAAAATTAATGCATACATAGTTATGTATTTAAGCTTAGTTACTTAAGTACAAGCAAGTAGATTGGAATATAATTAACTAGGCAGTATACTAACATATTGATTGCAATAAGTTTGTGTGCACCAAAATCTTGACCAAGAGATTGATGAACTGTAATAACTGTTGATACTTTTTTAATAGTAGGTATAGTTGGTGTAGTTTTAAATTATATATTATGAATCAGTTTGTTATGTGCTTTTTTATCTACATAACTAGTTTAATAATTATAATATACAACAAATTATTTATAATTAGAATATGCATAATTATAATACTATATTTTGTTATGCATAGACAGTGTTACCTATAACAAACACGCAGCATTATTATTTAAAAAATTAACAAAATTATTACTAATTGTAGTTATTTAAATTTAAAATTGCAGAAATTTATGTTCCTTCTTAATTATTAATTGGTAAGAATTAGTGTTGCCGATCGATAGTTGACTATCGATGATTATTCGATAGTCTCGATAGCCAACCAATCGTAAAACTGTCGATCGGCCTATCGATAGTATCGATACTATCGATAGCACAGAACAAGGCAATACTATCGGATGAGTGAAATACTATCGATACTATCGATAGTATTGTAGTTCGTTAATAACAAACTATCGATAGTATCAATACTGTCGATTTTATTTATAACGATACTATCGATAGTATCGATACTATCGATTGTTTTGGACTATCGATATTTTAACAATTTGCAATAGTATTGTAACAATTTTCAGGTATAACAATCACAGTCAACTATTTCAAAACGCTGCTTCTTTTTCTTTTAAAATAGTAAAACTAGCACAACTCGATAGAAATGTTTATAAAAATAAACTCTAATGGTCCTCAATTACATTACTGTTTATTTTTATTATTATTTTTATTTATTTTTATTTTTTTTTTATTTTTTTATTTACACTTACTTCATATTCCTGCTTCAATAAATAGCTCAAAGTATTTTTTAAACATTTTTGATTACTTACATTTTAATGACAATAAATAAATTTTAGCCAATAAATAATTTTGATCGACTTTTTCGATCAAATACCCCTGTGCGACTGCTTATTCAGCCAGGACCAACGGGGATCCATTTTTGATCACCCATCCGATAACCGGCCTTTGCGAATGTTGCTTAACTTCAAACACCGCAGGCTGTGCTCCTTGTCTCCAAAAATAAATTGAATGAACATTTAGTTTAAAATACTTTTTTCTTCCTCCTCGGTGGCCGAGTGGCGAAGCGCTTGGCCCGATACCCGAAGGTCCAGGGTTCAAGTCCCAGGTCGGGCAAAGTGTGTTTCGGATTTTTTCGATGCATAGCCCGGGTTTATGCTCACCAACCCGCATTTGTCAAGCGTGGTGATGAAGCCAATACCCATCAATTGTAGTGATGATTTGATTTCAATGATGGAGGCCTTTTTCCCAGCAGTGGGTCAGTTATAGGCTATTTACTTTTCGTTTTGCTTATTCAGAAAAATGTCGGAAGATGTAACAGAAAATAACACGTCAGACAATTTGGTGCCATCAATTTTTGTTGACAAAAACCTTTTGGAATGTACTATCAGCTCTAATAAGGCGACAAGCAAATATTTCATCATAGGTGACAAGATATTTGAAGACGAACTCAAGATGCCAGACAATAATCATGTACAATTCCAAATGTTTGCTACGAAGAGATGCGAAATGGCCGAAAACTTTTTTGTTGGTGATCAGCATGATGACGAGTACTGTTGGACGCCAGATGAATCATCCGATGACGAAGGTAAGGTTATCAATTATCATACATACTACAATTCATTTTAATGGCTATGGTGTTATGACACATTTTATTAATTTATTACCTATAATTACTCATATGCTTCTAAAGTTCGTAATGCGCACAAAATGTAAAAAAGTAATTATATTAATTGTGTCCAGCACCAAATTGAAAGGCGTATCAAAACTGAAAATAGGACATGTAGATGACGTTGTAATGTTGAAGGATATTATTCGATTTCTCGAATTGCAAATACAGTGGCTCACGACATCATCCCCCTCCATACGACATCAGGCCCCTCCAACCATGTGAAAGCCACAAATTCCCCGATCCGATCCGAACCCTTCGGAGAATCTAGTAGGGCACGGGGACGCGCACTTGTGCGCGATGCCGTTCCCTCTAGAAAACCTCCGAAGGTGATTCGTTTCACACGGCTTGAGGGACCCTTTACGTTCCTCGCCGCCCCCAAACAAGCCCGGTGAAGCTGAAAATGCCGTCCAATGCAATCAGCAATCTCTAAAAAAAAAAAAAGAACGCCACTGAGTGTTGCATACCAAAAAAAATTGAAATTCAAAGACTGCTTGAAGTTTTACATGTTTATTGTCTGTCGTTTCTTTCTCGCTACCTTTGTATGTATTACCTATAGAAATTAACGCCATTATGCTTAAAATTGCCTCGGCTAAGATAGACTGTCCCCAACTTTTAGCTAAACTCTCGTTAAAAGTTCCTCAAAGAAATTTTAGGAGTAACCCTACCTTCTGTTTACCGAAAGCGAATACCAATTATAGGCAGAATAGTTACTTATGGCGTGCGCGTGACAAATTTAACTTACTTAGCAAGCAGTTTGAGCTGGACCTCTTCTATACCAGTGTACCATCAGCGAGGCGGATGTTGAGCGAGCGGTTCTTCGAACCCACATAATATTCTATACTAGATATTCTGTTGCGGTAATACCAACTCGTTAATAGTTTGAGCGAGGTTAATAATGCGTTGCTTAGTGCTTCTAGTTTTAATTATTATTAAGTAACTTCTATCGGTGAGAACCTATTAGTGGTTTTATGTGTATCACTTGATGACCCTATTTAAATTTTGTTAACCTTGGTTTTCCTAATATGATAAAATAAATAAATAAATAAATAAATAAAATGGACGTGGAAGCTTGTATTATGCCTAACTTCCACGTCCTCCAAAAAAGGGGTAGGCGGGCATCAAAATCACCAATTGTGAGTAAACTCGCTGTTAGTGACCTCGACGCCACGTTTAGCATAAACAAAGTAGGGTTCCGATGTGGAATGGATAACATCAGTGATGGGTTGCTAGCCGATCGCCTGATGTGCGAGCATCTTGGAACCCATATGTCCCTTAGTCGGCTCTTACGACATGCGCGGGAAGTTAGGCAGCCGACACATTATTTTACAAATTAAATTAAATTTTTTTTGCAGTTATAACAAACGAACCGGCACTAGACCTGCATATGCAGACGACATCGCATGGCGTGATTATAGATTCAAATGTGTACCTTACACACCACCAATGGAATACTATAATGATTGAAGATGATATTGCCCAATGTGTAATGTGCAATTTGTATATGGTGTTAGATGGAGTGCCAGAGCATTTGGCTTGCGGCGATCATAAAAGAAAACTGAATTGCTGTAAGCCGTTAGCAAAATTTGATTTGAGTGTTACGAGAAAGGTAAGTCTCACGAGTTAAAATTTTGCCATACAAATTCTCGTTTTCGATATCGTGATCGAATGGCGTAACAAACTTGCACTCGGCACCAAGTTCTTGTGTAAAATCTATGTAGTTAACTAGTGTTTTATAACAGAGCGGTGTCTCCTGGCATTTTTATGAGTTAAAGGATGCTTCGTCGACTAGATCTATTCTTTTAATATTGAACAGTTTTTTTTTTTATAATAATTGCAGATACGTAATTTGTACCACTGCGCAGTTTGCAACACAACTTTTGATTCGGACAATGTTAATTCTCATAACGATTCGGAAGGGCACACAAACAATCTGCTGTCTGCAATAAACAAAGTTTCCGACGTAATTAACATTATTCTTTTAATATTGAACAGTTTTTTTTATAATAATTGCAGATACGTAATTTGTACCACTGCGCAGTTTGCAACACAACTTTTGATTCGGACAATGTTAATTCTCATAACGATTCGGAAGGGCACACAAACAATCTGCTGTCTGCAATAAACAAAGTTTCCGACGTAACTAACATAGACAGCTTTCACAATAGCAACAATAACGACGACCAACGATACCGGAATAACAATAATATGCACAAAGATAATTATAGTTTAAACGAGATCAAGTTTATTGATAGCGATGATGGCGATAGCGAAGACAATTGCGATAACGACAGCAACAATCCGGAGTGGCCAGTGGATGACTTTCATATGCCAGGACCGTCGTATAGAGATATGGTCAAGAAACCGGCGCGACCACTCCCTGAGTATTTGGACATTGTCGTGAACAACCGAAGTGTTAAAGTGAAATTTGACTCTTGGCATATGCTGATCACTCCGAAGCAAAATAGATTTTACTGTATGCTATGCAAGGATTACGATTTTATATCGAGAAAAGCCCATCACTGCAGCGCACCCGATCATTTGGGTTACTTGAACAATAGCAAGGTGGTTGCAAAGTTTGAAAACCATCTCGTTCGACAAGTAAGTTGGTATATGTTTTTTTTTTAATATTGTATGGTTAAGCACTTGGCCTTTTATCTCACCTAATGATAAGTGACGATAAGGCCGAAGATGGAAGCGCACTTCACCCGGAATCCTCAACTAGTGAGGCTGGCCATCTTATCGCTAGTTGCCGGAACACGACAATGCTACAAACATTGATATTATGGCGACATATTTAGTCCCGATCCCGGGACCTCTGGGTCTAAACCGGTGGTCTTAACCACTAGTCACTAGACCGCAGAGGCGGTTAAATGTTTTTTTTTAGAAGTAAATTTATTTATTTATTTTAGCCTTGCTATTGACCATTACTACGATTGCGAGGACTATACTATACCAGAGGAACCTGTTACCGGGATAAGAAGTCTTATGTCCCAGTCCGGGTTATGGTTATCCGATCCGAACCCACCGGGGACACGCACTAGTGCGTGATGCCGTTCCCTCTAGAAAACGTTTGACGGTGCTTCGTTTCACACGGCTGGATCCTTTAAGTTTCTCGCCGCCCCCAAAGAGCCCAGTGAAGCTGAAAATGACTTCTTGGCGGGAAAGTGAAGAGTCATGTCTGCGGTTTTGTTTTATTTTCTAAAATTTGTGTTATGTCGAATATTAATGTGAAATAATGGTGGATTATTAACCGTTAAGTGTTCGTGAGTGTGCATGAGTGTTGGCAAATGAAACAAAACAGTGTAACGTCACTTTTCAAATTCTTTCAAGAAGTCTGCGTGAGGGCTTAGTAAAGCCCCACATCTTTACTGAGATACTCGAGGGGCTGGGGGGTATATCATTTCTCATTTCATTTTTATTATCATTCATCATCATCATACTGACTGGAAGGAAATATTGTATATTTATGTATTACTTGTAAGAAAAATTACTTTGACACTGGCTAAATGTGCTAATCGCACGAAGCCATCAACTAAAAGAAAGAAAGAAAAAAGAAGCTGAAAATGCCGTCTGAGGCAATCAGCAACTCTCACAAATAAAAGCGTCACCATGGTCTGTCTATGTGCAAAATGGCATCCATATCACAACACAGAACGCTCTGTTAATGTGTCTTGTGATTTGACTACCAATCTCGGAAGCAGACGTCCCAAACTCGATTCCCAGCGAGGGCAACATGTTAATGTACCCGGTGTGGTTGATAGCACCACTTCGTCAAATATGTCATCCAAAGTCTGTTCCCATTAGAACTGCTGCTGATAACATCAAATTGTGTTGCAATTGCATTGTTGTGTTTTGACAGTTAGAGGTAAAATAACCAGTTCCTTATTGATTCAGGACTCCGGACGAAGTGCGCTTCCAATGTCGGCGTTACCGAAACTTACGATTAGGTCCGCCATACGCTGCCTGCTTGTAAAATTTAAAAATCTCTTTATGTCATCTGTCTTGCATGTGTGAAAGTCTGAACACTGAGCCACAGACGATAGTGATGTTGAATTTCAGCTCCAAAGAAAGAGAGGAAGACAGAAATAAATTTATTGACCACACAAAGCGTTATAGCAGTGTGATAGTGAATAAAATAACATACATTTCCGGTAGCACAGCGGTCAGTGCAGCCGCCCGGATTGCGGAAGACCCAGGTTCGATTCCTGGCTGGGTGGGGTGGGCGTTTAATTTTTTTTGACGTGACAACGTCTTATAAATTGGTTTGCCGGGTGACACTTCAAGAAACTGCGTTACGCTCCGCTCACGTTATGCGCTCACAATGAGAGCGAGTGAGAGGCACGCGTCCCTTCCACTCGGGCATGGTTAGCCCGCCTAAGAGCGAGAGAGACAGACATAAAAAGTGAAAGGTAAATACGTATGTATGTGTAAAGGTAAAAATAAAATTTTGTTAATATGAAATTCAGTGCGAGATTCTTTGTATAAATTAATGTTTTAAATATAATTCTTTGTATAAATAAATGTTTTAATTTGTTACTATTATTTCATCCTTCTTCCTACTATACGAATGAATATTCACATTAAAATTATTTTACCACTCAAAGTCGTTGTCACGTAAAACTTTCGCCCGTATATCGACTTTACAGGCAACCAATTTTTTTTACTGTATTTTATAAATTTTATAAATATTTAATTTAGCTTCAGTGCAGCAATTAGCACTTGAAAATAAAAAGTAAAATTTACTATAGCGTTGTGTTATCAAATTTGTGGTATTCCATCTGCAAAAGTGAATCTGCATGGCCATCGGTTGCAACGACCGTTTGATAGATGGCGCACTGTGCCGCTATTAGCACTCAAAAATTAAAAAGCAGTGACAAAATTCAGCGCTCACGTCAGCCTTCCCGGTAGCATAGCGGTCAGTGCAGCCGCCCGGATTGCGGAAGACCCAGGTTCGATTCCTGGCTGAGTGGGGTGGGCGTTTAATTTTTTCACTGTGTTTTATAAATTTTTTAAATACATTTTCAGGTTGACAACCTCTTTCATTGCGGTCACTGCAACAGCTTGCAACACGCTCACCACATTGAAGATCATCTCGACTCAAAGCATCCACAAAAAACTCGAATGCTATCCGGGAGCTCCAATGCATCCGATCCTCAGAAAAAGGACGATGAGGATACGCTTACTAAAAACGTAGTTCAGCCTACGGCGACGCAAAGCAACGATTCTAATAGTAACGATAATATGCTCTCCAAGAGTGACGCTGCAAATAGATATAACGATACGAATGGAAACGGAAACAACGATCACCCAATAATGGGATTGCATATTGTGTTGAACATATTCAATTGCCAAATGAAAGTGCCTATATTGAATTATAATTTTATGCATTACAATGCTGGCAAATATTATTGTAGCTTGTGTAAATATGCGTGTCCGAAAGAATTGGTGGTGGCTCACATGCATAGTGTAATTCACATACAATTTATGCAAAGGGTTCCTTACATAAATCAATTCGTCTATAACTTAATAAGACCGGTGAATATTGTGTTAATTTTGTTTATTATAAACGTTTACTTTATTAGTATATTTTTTATAAATACACATATGTCATTTTGTTTTTCAGATTCGTGACTACATGCATTGTACTTTATGCAACATTTTTGTACCACCCACCATGATATATACACATGTACAAGAACCGAGCCACAGAAATCAACTGCACATAGCGTTACACGTGACCACAGCCACAGCGAATGGCAAAAATCATACAACGAGCACGGGTAACGAGGAAAATAGAAGTAACGAAAAACTGTCGACCCTCGGATATGGGAATAACGATATATCGCCGACTTGCAATAAAAACAACGATAATCCCGCAAGAACAAGTGACAGTGCCCTAGTGACAGATGCAAAATCGAACAAAGATTTATCCGCGTTGGACGCAAACGATGGCGCGACGGCAACTGAAGATATATTGAACGATTCCATCGAACCCATAATTGATATAGATAGTTATGTGTTTGTAAAAATTGCGAACGTCTATTTAAAAATAGACATTATGAGTCATAACACATTGGTGGTTGTAGGTGACGGTTGCAGCAGGTATTGTTTTGTGTGTTTAACTAAAATTGGATTTGAAGAACTGAAGAAGCATATTACAAGTCGTGGTCACAAGGAAAATTTAAGCGAATGCCGATATGTTGATCTCTACGAAGGAAGCTTGTTGAGACAGGTATGTAAATATATCCTATACAAAGTTCATAGTCGTTTTAGATTTAATTTGATTGAAACTTTCTATCATCATCATCGCTAGCTCATTTTATGTCCCCACTGCTGGGGCATGAGCCCACCCTATGGATAGATAGGAAGGACGGGCCATAAACCACGCGGGCTCATTTTGGATTGGTGGTTATTAACGACCGCTAATGCAGCCGGGGTCAACGGCTTTACCGGCCGAAGCACGGAGGTATTCGAGATGATACATTCTTGGTCACCCATCCGATGCCCGGCTTTTGCGAAAGTTGCTCAACCTTAGCCATCGCAGACTTGGCGCGTTAACCACTGTACCATCACCCCCTCATTGTTATTATTAATTGATAATATCGAGGTGTTGTTATCGCGATCATTTCATGATTTGTTGTTGAACTGAAACCAGCTATTCACATAGTTATTACAATTAAGTATAACACTATCACAAAATAATCAATTTATTTCGAACTCGACTCGAACTTTGCAATCATAACTTCATAACGCTTCCCGCGTCCAACCATAGAGTAAAAATAACTTGTTGATGGCTGGCACAGCAAGTTGTCATAAACATGAAGGTGTTTTTAATTTGTTTATATAATTTTAACGTCCGTCATTACTACCGTAACTAACTACCGTAACTACCGTCATTAACATCTAATCATAATATTTTTACAAATACTAAAGATCAGTTAAGAAGTAGGCTAGCTATTTTTAAAAATGTTTTTAATTTGTTTATATAATTTTAACGCAAATTTTGTTGCGAAACAAATTACAAAAACACAATGTTGAAAAAATTTCCACGAGCAGTGTGAAGGTGTGTTCATAACTTGCTTCAGTGGCGCCATCAAAGCTTGTATACCCTCATTTAACCTGATTAATTTAAATGAGGGTATACAAGCTACTAACTAATTATGAGACGACCAACACCTCAGTCTCCCTGTGACCACGGACCGTGCAAAGGGTTCGAAACGTCAGGATAAACATTAATTAAAACTAATGTGTAAAATAAACGCGAGTAGATCCGTAAAAGTTGTTTCATTTCAATGTGTAGTGTTCGCGTAAACTTTAGAAAACAATATATCAAATATTTTTATTCAAATAAACTTTAGAAAACTGCTTTTGAATCGTCCGAATATTTTTTTACCTGCTACCCATACAGGACGTCTATTTTTTAGCTGTGGAGAAGAATGGGCGCAAGAAACATTTTTCGAATTACGCTTTCAGAAACTCCTTGACTTCCAGCCTCCTTGCTGAGTATCGCAACAATGACGGCGATTGGCAACATTGATAATTATCCTTTCAAAACGGACTTCTTGGCGGGAAAGTGAAGAGTCATGTCTGCGGTTTTGTTTTATTTTCTAAAATTGTGTTATGTCGAATATTAATGTGAAATAATGGTGGATTATTAACCGTTAAGTGTTCGTGAGTGTGCATGAGTGTTGGCAAATGAAACAAAACAGTGCAATGTTACTTTTCAAATTGTCACAAGAAGTCTGCGTGAGGACTTAGTAAAGCCCCACATCTTTACTGAGATACCCGAGGGGTTGGGGGGGGTAATATCATTTCTCATTTCTATTATCATTCATTATCATCAATATTGTTTATTTATGTATTACAATGAAATTAAGAAACTATGTAAGATTTCGGCATATGGACACGAATCCCTGCCATGTACAACTTCAAATAAAAAAAAAAAAAAATCCTTTCAAAACCTGTTTCAGATGCACTCATTATACCACTGCGGTACATGCAACGTGTTGTTGACACGTAAAACTATGAAATATCACATAACTTGGTCGACGCATACAGAAGAAAGGGACACTGCTAAAAGCGTACCAAAGAATGCGAGAAAGAATGCCATCAAAAGCGGCATATCTCTAATCGTAGCAACACCACAAAAAGAAATTTTAAACTTACAAGAGGACCTGCCTAAATGCAGAGTACTGTACAAAGTGCGGGTCACGCGGAACGACCGTAAACACAAGATCGTTATGGTCAACGGTGATGTTTTTAAAATATCCTTTGACCATTGGCATGGCGTGGCTACCCGCGCGAAGACCGTTCTGACATGTGTCATCTGTCAAAGTGACATTACAGATGTGACAAGGCATACGGAAACGCGAAGCCATTTGGAGTGTATAAATAAACCTTTTAAGGTGGACTACTTGGGTGAACTATTGAGAGAGGTGAGTCTTTGTTTTTCATCATCATCATCATCATCATCATCAAAAAAGTCAAAGTCAAAGTCAAAGTAATTTTTTTATCCTAATTCGTGGTTCTTGCATCCCCAAAAGAGGAATTGCGTCATAAGCAGTGATGGGAATGCCCAACTATTCTCATCAAAAATATTTTTTTATTTTTTTATTTGTTCTCATCACTGCTCAAGACGCTATTTCTCAAGTATTATATTATATTATATGTCAAAAGTTTCAGATAGGGTCTAACAAAGAGCTGTAACCAATATATATACCAATATATATATTGTATATATATAACCAATTTTATGTTAATATATCCCGGTATTTTTAAATATACTAGAATATGTACAAAGTAAAATTTAAATAGTTATACTAATCTCAGTGATTGAGTATTCCGAGTGAAATGCGCTCCCAACTTCGGTTTCATCGTCACTTAACAAGTTAACAGGGCGCTTAGTGCGAGTCTCATTCGCCATTCGATCACGTTAACGAAAACGAGAATTCGTATGGCAACATTTAAACTCTTCTCGTATGTCGCCAGGAGGCGCTGCTTCGATGCCATACTAATTTTCGTTTTCGTGAACGTAAACGAATGAATACGGACAGTAAACAAACTCACTCTACGCACGGAGACGTTTAGAAGCTCACTACGATATTAAAATTACAGAGAAATGGTTAGTTTTAGTAACCTAATTATTGTTACGATGATTTTATAGAATTACGGTAATTACTAACTAATTGTAACATTTGAATAAGAATAAAAAAATATTTATTGACAACCACACATACATAACAGAAAAAAAACAATGAATAAGAATACATTTAAAAAAAAACTAATTTATCATATTATTTGGCCCATGTAATATGATAAAAAAATTGACATATATTTTTATTTAAAAAAAAAATATAATATAATAACTATCTAAAATATATTATTAAAAGGAGTCCCTTTAGACAAGGTTCCGAAGATACTGGCAGCGTTCCCCCTTTGAATAGCTAGACTAATTCTTTGTCCGAGGTAGCTGCCAGCTCTTCGGTCTCCTGTGATGTAGACTAACCTTTTTGCTATTTCTTTAAAAAGCTTTATAGCGCTAGGACCTATTTATATGATAAATGTATGGTTTTTATTTATGGCAAAATCCTAGACTTTCCGTAAATAAACGCGGTTAGTCAGTTGAGAAACTTAAACAACAATCAGTAGATATATTTTCAAAGAAATTGTATGGGAAATATTTGTATTTCCCATACAATTGTATATGTTATAGTTTGCTATAACGTCTCTATTGTATTCCGTCAATAACGGTGTTCATTAAAAACTTTTTTAGGTTACAGAAATTCATGCTTAGCTCAAATAGAATATAGGTTAATGTTTTAAATTAAAATTTAATGTTTTACCGCCTCTGTGGTCTAGTGGTTAAGACCACCGGTTTAGACCCAGAGGTCCCGGTTTCGATTCCCAGCGGGGGGTACATGTTTGTGTACTTGGTTTGGTTGGTGGTAGGACTTGTTTGTCCGTCTGGCTAGCTACCACGATCTTATCTAAATATGTCGCCTTAACATCAATGTTTGTAGCGTTGTTGTGTTCCGGCAGCTAGAGATAAGATAGCCAGTGCCTCACTAGTTGAGGATCCCGGGTGAAGTGCGCTTCCATCATTGGCCTTATCATCACTTAACATCAGGTGAGATCAAGGCACTGTGCTTACCCATAAAATATAAAAAAAATAAAGAACTGTTACATACGTGATTTCATTTATAAATATATGCATATAGTTTCCAAACAAATATTTTATCTGTATATCTATCTGTCCATACGTTTTAATGTTCTAGAATTAATTATTGTGAAGGATGTATTTATTTAGTATGTACTTACACAACAATAAAAAACAGCTTAACTTAACATAAAAAAAACAGAAAAATAAATAGCAAATTAAAAACTAAATACCTTTAAATAAAAGACGTCGTCCAACTGTGGGCTCATGAGAACGGTCCCAAGAATGCTGGCAACATTGCCGCTCTGGATTGCCAAGCTAATACGCTGGCAGAGGTAGCTGCCGTAAAGCGAGCACAACTCTTCAACAAGCTGCCTTGCATCCAGCCCCCAATAATTATTTTTGTTATCAATTTCCCTTTGATCAGGAGTGGGCATATTTTTAACCAACTATATTTGTTTGCAGATAAATAAAACTTCATTGCACTGCATTCCCTGTAATGTAGAAGTGGCGAATACAAATCATGTTGTTTTAAAACATGTAGGTGGTAAGAAACACAAAAAAATGTATCAAGCTATTAGAGAGTTCAGTACTAAGTCCGACAGCTATACCGACTGTGAAGATGACATTTTGCAATTGTAATTTTATGTGATTGTAATGCCCAAAAGTTTATTGATCTTATTCGATTTTTTATATTGTTTATTTTTAAATAATTTTGTAAGTTTTTTTTAATATGTTTTAAGTACAAATTAGTTAACCAATAATGTTAAATAACAAAACAAAATATATTGTATTATTTTTTTTATATTCTTAGTCATTAGAGAGATTTGAAAGATGATCTCAATAGTTTTCAATCAAATGGGGTGAATAACAACATTATTTGTAATTGACATATTCTTGTCAATTTGTATTGAATTTAAAAGATAATTCATAGATTACATGAGTTACCTCTATCGTATTTATTCACCCCAGAAGGAGTTATATTGAAATAAAGCAACTCTTTGTCTAAAATATTCCTTGTTGTGAATTACACCTCATACGGGGTCACTAGAAACGGTATATGGGGTGAAAAATAACACCTTTGAAATCAAAAGAGAATATTTATAGTTTAAACATTTTTAATTTATAAAAAGTAGAAATAACGTTATTTAGTCTTTTTTAAACATAACTAGAACTTCTAATTGAAATAGAATATTATCGCAATAAATCAACATTTATATTTAATAGGAACACAAATAGAGATCAGTAGGTATGATTCAGATTCAAATTACTAAATTATTATTCTGACGACAAACTTGCTACTAACCAGATTTCACTGGATTGTAGTCTTCATCTTCAGCACTGTCGTCACTATCAGCTTGAATACAACGCATGCATAGTTACAAAGTCTATTGGCAACACGTTACCTGCACAACTACGACAGATTTGTTGGTGACATGTGTTGCATCGTATCCAGGACTCATTTTTGTATTTTAAACAGTGACAAACTTGACATATCAGCAAATTTAAGGGACCTGCCTCTGGTCGAACATCATCAATTTTTTTAGTAAATTCTGTTTCAGTTTCATTATTCTTTTTTATTAATTCTAATTGTAACTTATTCTGCTCGTATTTTTTTTAAATCTCATTTTCTTTTTTAATAATGTTTACTTTCCTTTTTTTATTCTTGCTCTTAGGTTTGTCTTTCTTCTCTTCATTTTCTTCTAAAATCTCTTCGCCCATGCTTTTTCCTGGAGCGACATCAGCTTTTTTTTTATTGGTTGTTCTTCTTCACTGTATCTTAAAGATGTCAACGTAGCAATAACAGAAGCTTTTAATAACATTAACAGTCGTTGTTATTCACCCGGTTTTTAATAGAAAATATAACCTTAAATTACAAATGACCCACAACTAAATAATAATTGAAATAACGCTTACCTTAAAGCTGATTTTCTTAAAAAAGCCAGTAAAAAACACAAAGTAAAAAGTTTGTTTCCGTCATTTCTGTTGTAGATAATTGCAAAGTTATTCACCGGTCGACTGACTTTGACAGCAAAAATACCGCGAAAATGGCAACTGTCAAAGGGAAGCATTGCCAACTTTCAAAAAATTAAGTTCGTTCAAAAACATCAAATGAAATGAATAAGCGTGTTAAGAAAGGTCGTTCTAAATGGTTTTTTTTTTAATGTTGTAATTTTCCCCGCAGTTGCTTTTCACCCCAGATTACCGGTATATAAAAAAAACATTGTGTAGTTTGTAAAAAAATATTGTAAGTATAATCTATAGAAAAAAAATTGTTACCTATACATTTTTATAGTTTATTGAATTTATAATAATTGTCTTCCCTATATTTTTATGACAATTTTATTATACATAAAAGAACTGAATATAACACTATGGTTATTTAATACGGACTAGATTTCAGTTATAAAACTATAATGTGATTTTATGTGTGACTGATTACTGATTTGATTAAGTATAATATGTTTTTAACAACCATGCATTTCATTTAAAATCATCATATTGTAAGTTCCATACAAATCTTTATATCAAGTAAAGCTGTGCAGTTTCTTGAGCCCATTTGTCTCCGCAGATAAAAGACGTCCCGAGTGGTAAATAATTTAAAGTAAATAGCCAATAACTGTCCAACTGTCGTCACTCCAATTGATAGGTTAAGGTTTTACTACCACGCCTGCCAAATGCGGGTTGGTGACATCACAAACCCGGGCTATTCATCGAAAAATCCGAAACACACTTGGCCCGACCTGAGAATAGAACCCGGGACCTTCGGATATCGTGTCACTGAGGCGTTGAGTATTAACTTAACTTGAATAAAGATTATTTTCGTTTGTTGCAATATCAGAATCAAGCGGCGATTTAGCTAAGTATTTTAAATCGTGGGTACTCTGACACACGATCGAGACCCCTTAAAAAATGCCTACTGATTTCTTTTTTCAGAATAATGACTAAAATTAATAAAGGGACGTGATGCTAAAAATTCCGTTTGAGGCAATCAGCAAACCCTCTCCAAAAAAATCTCTGGCGGCATTTTCAGCGTTTAACCGGACTTTTGCCGTGTGAAACGAAACACGGTCAGACGTTTTCTAGAGGGAATGGCACCACGCCACGCACTAATGCGTGTCCCCGTTCCCTCTAAGATTCTCCGAGGGGTTCGTATCGGATCGGGAGCGGGACAACCCGAGGGCGCCGTGTGGGTGGGGAGAAGCGCCCAGGTACATGTCTGTTCCTGGTTTTTTTTTTTTTTTTGGAGAGAGATTGCTGATTGCCGCTGCGGCATTTTCAGCTTCACCGGGCTTTTTGGGGGCGGCGAGGAACGTAAAGGGTCCCTCAAGCCGTGTGAAACGAATCACCTTCAGAGGTTATCTAGAGGGAACGGCATCGCGCACAAGTGCGCGTCCCCGTGCCCTACTAGATTCTCCGAAGGGTTCGGATCGGATCGGGCTGTTCCTGGTATAGAGGGCGTGTGAACCGGCTCGTCATATCATTGTTTTACGAGTACGGTGTCTTGGGCCATGTTTAGTGTCTCGCGTAAATGTGTAGTGGCATTTAGAAGGCCGGGCGGCCCATAAGCTAACTGCACTAAGCCACAAAATCATCATCAACCATCATCATCAATCAAATCAGTCATCATCATCATCAGCTCATTTTTTTTATGTGCCCACTGCTGGGCCTCAAGCCTTCCTATGGATGGATAGGGAGAACGGGCCATAAACCACCACGCGGGCCCAGTGCGGATTGGTGATTGTTAACCCCCAAAAGAGCCACTCAATAATGAGCTTCATACATACCGCGCTCGTGCAACGCACACACAGACCCGCCCTCTCACGGACACGGATCTCGGAACAGGTCAGATCTGGGTGCCCAGCGTGAGTTTTGTTTACAATCCATATTCATTCGATTACGTTTACGAAGTTTAGTATAGTACTGCTCATATAAATTAGGCCGTTGTGCCAAACTTTGTCGAACGCTTTCGCTACGTCGAAGAAAAGAGCTCCGGTATGGATACAAAATACAATGCATTTTTTTTTTGAGAGTGATTGCTGATTGCCTCTAACGGCATTTTCAGCTTCACCGGGCTTTTTTGGGGGCGGCGAGGAACGTAAAGGGTCCCTTAAGCCGTGTGAAACGAATGAATCATCTTCGGAGGTTTTCTAGAGGGAACGGCATCGCGCACAAGTGCGCGTCCCCGTGCCCTACTAGATTCTCCGAAGGGTTCGGATCGGATCGGGGAGCGGAGCAACCCGAGGGCGCCTCTAAAGGCACGGACCTCGGCTCGGGTTGACCGGGCCGTGGAGGAGGAGAGAAGAGCCCAGGTACATGTCTGTACCTGGTGTAGAGCGCGTGTGAACCGGTTCTTCGTACCCTTGTTCTACGAGTACGGTGTATTGGGCCTAAACTAGTGTGCATGTTTAGTGTATTCTGTAAATGTGTAGCGGCATTTAGAGGATCGGGCGGGGTTACAATGCATACAAACTGCGCTACTTAAGTTCGTTTTGTACTTATGGCAACTAGCGACGTGCTGCCAGAGGTGACTTGACGATCGTTACACAATTTCATACTAAATCGATAAACAAATAAATGGACTTCAACGCGATTGGCTCATTCAAGCTATGACCTGTTCCGACAAGATCAAACCTAACTTTAACAAATCGTACCTAGCTACCGTTTTACGCGTACTTATTTCTGCATTGAGTTTACAAACAAAATAATCGAATATCTTTATTTACCCTAACTAGGCGCCCTCAACACTTACCTCAAGGTTAATTCGAACAAATCAGCGAAATATTCTTTCGTACATTCTCTATGAACGCATCCTCACTTGTCAGTGTCAATGACGACACAGTGCTCTCGGTGTTAGTGCCGCCGCCGGTAATCACGGAGGTATTCGTTGACAACGATATTCTTTGTCGGAGAACGGACGCCGCGGCATCAAAAACAAAATGGAGGAAGAGCGATTGATAGAATTGGTTCGTGAAAATAGGGATTTGTATGATTTGTCTCATGCAAAGTACGCATGGATTCGAAATACAAAACCAAGTTTTGGAACAAACTTCTGTCTCTCTCAATTGACATGCTTCATGCAGCCATTTTCTCTTTTCTCCTTGATGCTGCTTGTCTTCTTCATCTAAAAAGCAATAGCTATCATTGCTAGCTCCGTAGTACTGAACAGAGCCATAGCACCAATCACGATACTTGACGACGGCGACGGACACGTTTTCACTAAAGCTCCGTGAACTGAGTACGGACACGTGTGAATTGAATCACTGACGCAACACTGTAGCGCTGATATTGAACTGAGTTGACGGAACTGCGACTGCACTGATGTGTGAATCGACCTTTATGCAGTCTCCTTTTTTGTGACAGCAATTTAAACAAGGAAAACATGTTAAGAAACAACAAAATGATCATAGACTCTTTATTGATCTTTAATGCTTCTGTACACATACGCTGCTTGCTTCGCAACTTCGTCCGTATACTTCGCCACCATCGATGACGAGAGGAACTCCTTAATTGCCATTATTACTGTGTCGGAGTTGACGTTATACATCAAAGCAGGTTGGTTGCTTCGGAACTTGATCACTTCCGGCTCTGAAAACGAACAAAAAAAATACAGAAATACAACAAAAATATATCAGCTCATTTTATATACCCACTGCTGGAGGACGAGCCTACCACGTGGTCCCAGTGTGGATTGGTGGTTGTTGACGACTGCTAATGCAGTCGCTCGGGACCAACGGCTTTACGTGCCTTCCGAAGCACGGAGGAGCTCGAGATGATAAATTTTTGGTCACTCATCCTCGGCACTCGCAAACCGGGCGCGTTAACCACTGCGCCGTCGAGCTCGTCATGATAAAATGAAAACAATTAGGTAATTCGTTTTGGGTGCTATTTGAACAGTTAGCAAAGTATTATTCGTATTTTTGTTAGCAAAAAAATGCTAGTTGGGCAGCAACTTATGGTCAGCAAATAATTCTAAATTAGTCTGCAACTTATATAATTCTGAACAGCAGTCTTCCATGACTGGCCCTCGCTACGCTCAGGAAAAAAAAATGACTTAACCTAACCAACAGTAAGGATTTCATATGCTGACCGATTGTATAATTCTACTGACCAAATAATAATTTTGCTGACCAAATACTTATTTTGTAATACAAATAAATTATTTCCCATTAGTTTTATTTTAATTTGTGTTTTCTAAAAGTCCATTGCTGGACATAGGCCTTGCCAAGTATAGTCACACTACTAATATTATAAATGCGAAAGTTTGTGTGTATGTGTGTATATTTGTTGCTTCTTCACGCTGCAACGGATGGATGGATTTGGATGAAATTCGGCATACAGATAGTTTATAACCTGGATTAACACATAGGATTTGTCCCGATATTCCCACGGAAATGAAACTCATACCTTTTCTCTATTTTACTTATAGGTCTTGGATTTGATGTTGGGAATTTGTTAGTTTTGCTGTCATAGAAACTGTCAAAGCGGTACGAAGTCCCCGCCCGATCCTCTAAATGCCGCTACACATTTACAGAATACACTAAACATGCACACTAGTTTAGGCCCAAGACACCGTACTCGTAGAACAAGGGTACGAAGAACCGGTTCACACGCGCTCTACACCAGGTACAGACATGTACCTGGGCGCTTCTCTCCTCCTCCACGGCCCGGTCAACCCGAGCCGAGGTCCGAGCCTTTAGAGGCGCCCCTCGGGTTGCTCCACTCCCCGATCCGATCCGAACACATCGGAGAATCTAGTAGGGCACGGGGACGCGCTCTAGTGCGCGATGCCGTTCTCTCTAGAAAACCTCCGGAGGTGATTCGTTTCACACGGCTTGAGGGACCCTTTACGTTCCTCGCCGCCCCCAAACAAGCCCGGTGAAGCTGAAAATGCCGTCTGAGACAATCAACAATCTCTCACAAAAATTAAAAAGAAGGTATGAAGTCCGCCGGTACTGCTGCCAGCTAGTAGTATAGTATATGCAGTGAAATATTGTATCTCCCCTAGCACACCAGACAAATCTCAGTGATTTTTGGGTGTTTATAATGTTTTATTTTTGTTGAATAAATGTATAATAAAAAAATAAAACATACTTATCTCTATGTTTTTATGTCGTAACACCGGTTTCCGCTCAATGAACTCCTTAAAGTTGTGTTCGACGCCGCTGCCGCCAATTTGTGAGACCTGATCAACTCCGCCGTCCGACCTACAGTCACAGAAGAAAAGATTATCAACAGTGTTAAAAACACCGATCCGAACCGAACCCCTCGGAGAATCTAGTAGGGCACGGGGACACGCGTGATACCGTCCCCTCTAGAAAACCTCCGAAGGTGATTCTGAAAATTGGTTGAAGCTGAAAATGCTGTCTAGGGCAATCTAGGCAAACTCTCAGAAAAATAGTGTTTAAAACAACCGTTTAAAACTACAAAAGACTTCTAGGCGCAAATGTGAAGAGTCACGTCTGCGGTTTTGTTTTATTTTCTAAAATTTGTGATATGTCGAATATTAATAGTTATATAGCATGTTATGTTACATAGAAACAGCATAGTGGCTGTTTCTATGTAACATATACCTACCCACTAAAAATTGCATGCCCGACTAGGGTAAATTGTTTGTTCCCAATTATGCTTAACACCTGCTATGTATTTACACAATTTTATGGCAATAAAAATTTATCTTATCTTATCTTATCTTATCTTAATGTGAAATAATGATGGATTATTAACCGTTAAGGCGCTTTGCAGACGGCGGGGCTGGGCAGTCTTTTTGACCGCGAAGCAATAAAGACCGCGTCTGTCCGTCGATGCCCGCGGCTGCCCTCGCCGCGAACACAAAGCACACGAAGGACGGAGGCAGTTAGTTCCATAGATAAGAATAGGTTTGACTGCGCTAGACGCCTCCCGCCGCCGTCTGCGTTACTGCAATCAAACTGGTTTGTGTGATCCATGGCAGGCATCCACGGACATGCCGCGCCGCCACCAGTGCCCGCCGGGCACGGCCGGCGGCGTGGTCTTTTTGCCTTCTGTGTGCGTTGGTAGTATAGGATTCCCTTTGCGCTATCGTTCGCGGTCAAATTGGCCGTCTCTTCCCGCCCCGCGCCGTCTGCAAAGCGCCTAAGTGTTCGTGAGTGTGCATGAGTGTTGGCAAATGAAACAAAACAGTGCAACGTCACTTTTCTTCATACTGGAAAGAAATATTGTGTATTTATGTATTACTTGTAAGAAAAATTACTTTGACACTGGCCAAATGTGCTAATCGCACGAAGCCATCAACTAAAAGAAAGAAAGACTCTTCACTTTCCCGCCAAGAAGTCCAACTCTTCTAATTTAGCGACGGCTGTAGAGAGATTGGCGAGTGCCGAAAGTAAACTTCATACAAACGCGCTCGAGCAACGCACACATAGACGACCTCTTACGGACACGGAACCTCGGAACAACTGGGCATGGAGTGTTACGAGCGGTTTAAAATTCTGACTTGATGAATGCTGATTGATAAGACTACTGCAGCCTCCTTATTGCGTGCTCATGGTTGCTCACTTGAATTTCAAAAGGTCTTCGCCGTCCCTTCTGACCGAGGCCCGTTTCCCGGATAGCTTGGCGGCAAACTCTTCGAATTTCCCCGAAGGAACAACTTTGTGGATCAGAGCGTCGACATTGGAACGGTTCTGTTCATCCTTGCTGACTTGGAGAAGTACGTACGCTTGGGAGATGGACAGGAGACCTGGAATAATTATAGATTGATGACCGCATTAAAAAATATTTAATTAATCATCTTCATCAGCTCATTTTACACGAGCTTTCTCTTTTGTATGGATAGAACAGGCCATAAACCACCACGCGGGCCCAGTGCGGATTGGTGGTTGTTAACGACTGCTAGTGCAGCCGGGACCAGAGCAACGACTTTAAGTGCCTTCCGAAGTACGGAGGAGCTCGAGATAATATATGTTTAGTCACCCATCCAATGAAAGCCAAGCCATTGCGAAAGTTTCTTAAACTCAGCAATCACTGACTAGGCTCGTGAAGCACATCCATCTAGCTTCTATATCTAGCAATCTATATGACTAATTGTTACGTACATGCGCCTGTAAGGACATCAGACTGATGATGAATGCCACAAACTATCAAATTTCCTCAAATCTATGGCAAAAGGTTCAACATTGATTGAAGAAACTTGACTGTTTTGGATAGAAGGTGTCTGTACATCTCGCACTTGACCAAAAAGTTTGCTATGCCAAAATTGTTTTCACCAAAACATTCCTAATGGTTTCTACTTTCTACGACAGTTTCTCTGTATTTCTTATGGTTGCGGCCTCCTTAACTGGGATATCATGAATGTCCCAGTTAAAAAAAAAACCACTACAAATATACATAATTGTAAGTCTAAAAGGAGGCACCGTTAACCAGATAATTGAAGTAAGTCTTTTTAAAGAAATAAAGAATTTTGAATTGAATTTTTGAATTCCGAGCGCCTCGAAAATCCTAGTAGGGGACAGGGACACGCGTGAAGCCGTCCCCTCTAAAAACTCTTTTTTTTTATATATTAGAAGGAGGCAAACGAGCAGGCGGGTCACCTGATGGGAAGCAATCACCGCCGCCCATGGACACCCGCAAAACCAGAGGAATCACAGATGCGTTGCCGGCCTTTCAATCTCTGAGGATGTTTCAATCACACGTCCTGAGGAACTCTCGCCTGTAAACCGTCCGGTTACGCTGTAAAAGCCAGGCCATAGGCGGTCAACTCTCCATTAACATCGTAGTAGTAGCCGCCGCTTTCTAGATTCTCCGGGGTTACCTAAGAACAGGCATCAATCCTACCCATTAAATTTCATGGTAAATAAATACCTATAGAATAGACGACTGCCTGCCTCTCATAGTCGGGCCAAACATAAAGTGCACGCTATCGTATTGGAAGGTAAAAAGGAAAACCTGGTGAGGAGTGAAGGGGTCCTTCTTGAAAACAACCTGAGGTATTTATTTAAATTTATGTTTTTTTTTTGCAAACCGTCCAGTTACGCTGTAAATGCCAGGCCGTAGGCGGTCAACACTCCAATAACATCGTAGTAGTACCCGCGGCGTTCTATATTCTCCGGGGTTACCTAAGAACAGGCATCAATCCTACCCTTTTAACAAGATTCTTTGGTGTTATCTAAAGGTTAAAATCACTTCTAGTAGTAGCCCTTTAAGCACCCAGATTCTCCTCGGTTACCTTCTAACTGTCGTAACTCCGAAGTATTGTCCCCTACGGTAACTAGATTCTCTGGGGTTACCGAAGATCTGTCATAACTCCGTAATAGTGTCTTTGTAGGAAGCTAGATTCTCCGGGATCGCAAGGCGTCACTCCGTAGTCGTATCAACATACCCACCTATATTCCTCAACACGGTTCAGTTATAGAATTAATTAAAAAAAAAAAACGAGCCAACTTACCTAACACACTTAAATAGAAAACCATTTTCTCACTTATTAATAAAGAAAATTAAAAATGTAATTATTAGATTTTATAATTTTATTAACACTTTTTTTTATTGATGCCTACTTTAATAAAAAATTGTGAAAATCGTTTACTTTTATGGCTGTGATAAGGTTACGATTAAGCTATAAAACATTTTTCAATACCCATACACTATAGTTAAGCGTTATCGTTATGAAAAGCGCGATGGGCGCAGTGGTTAACGCGCCCGGTCTGCGATTGTTAAGGTTAAGCAGTTTTTGTAAAGGCCGGTCATCGGGTGGGTGACCAAAGTGCTGGTCAGCTCGAGCTCCTCCGTGCTTCGAAAGGCACGTGAAGCCGTTGGTCCCGGCTGCGTTAGCAGTCGTTAACAACCGCCAACCCGCACTGGGCACGCATGATGGTTTAAGAACTTTATTTTCTCATAAAGAATTACATATTCACTTACTGAGAAAACATAAACACTTTAACTTAAAATAAGAAAGCAAGACGTATTGAGCGTACACATTAAAAAACAAAATTAAATAAAAAAACAAAAATGTCAGCGACTGACGATTTTATGCACCGACAACCACGAATCTATAGCGCACAGAGCGTACTTGCATGATGGATGTGGCAAATCAATACAAATCAAATATATATATATGAGACAACATCACCAACCGCGCCTCTCGACCTTCGGGGGGCGTGCGTTCCGGCAGCTTTCGCAGCCTTTTTTAAGGCTAAAGGCGAACCCCAGGGTTTTTTACCGGGTCTGTCTTAATCCTTTTTTAGGAAAAGGACAAGGCAATCCCCCCGGTTCTAAGGAATCTGCGTGCAGATTTTTCCCTGCGCAATAAAAAAAACAACTGCACATACATTGTTCTGATCCCAAGGTAAGTAGCTAAAGCACTCGTTTCATGGAAATCAGAAACAACGACGGGGCCACAACCACCCAGACCCGACACAATATCGAAAAGTTCGTTTTCGACATTGACCCGACCGGGAAACGAACCCGGGACCTCAGTGTTAGCGCCGGCGCCGCCCAAAATCCGGCGTGCAAGCCACTCGGCTATGGAGGTGTTGCATCACGGATTTCACAAGCGGCGCCCTCTGTCGCCAGGGAGGCACACTAATAACCAAATTGTATGCTATAAGCAACATATCATAAATAGCATAGATCGAAATAGCAATATCTTGTAGGTTTAGTACATTCTGTCAACTATAGAGGCGCTGAGCCACTACTTATAAACCGATGTAAGACCAAATAAATTCTTTTTCTGCACCGACAACGAAGCCTATCATTTCTCCGCTCCCACGACGCAACAGGAGGTAAACGTAGTTATTCATTGTTTTGTCACTTTTCTCAAATTCAGAATGACGTTTGTGTGACGTTGACAAAACAATATTTAACTAAATAATGCTTAAATAGTTTTTATAAGTAAGGGGGTAACATTATTAAATGATTGAAAATATTATTTTATATTATTATGATTTCAGATGGTGTGTAAATGACTATAAATTAATATATTGTAGTTTTAATTCTTGTTTATTTATTAGTATTTTAGTGATTTTTATATTTCATCTCTAATAATTGAATTTTCTTTTTTAATCATTTTAAGTCGTCTTTTAAAACCATTTAGTGAACCATTGATTTCAGCAGGTAGTTCATTATACATTCGCACACCCTCATATTCGATATTATTTTTGCCGTTATTTTTGTTTTTTATTTTTATTTTTTATTTTTTATTTTTGTTTGTTATTTTTGTTCGTTCTTGGAGGGCGTGATATTAAATGATTTGCATTTCTTAATTTAATTTTTTGTAATTGATCTTTTAAGGGTTCCGTAGTCAACAAGGAACCCTTATAGTTTCGCCATGTCCGTCTGTCTGTCTGTCTGACCCCAGTCTAGCTCATAGACTCTTAGTACTAGAAAGCTGTAATTTGACATGGATATACATATTAATCACGCCGACAAAGTGGTAAAGTAAAATTTCGAAAAATATTTTTTTTAGGTTACCTCCCCTACACGTGAAGTGGGGATGTAATTTTCTTTTCTTGTTTACCCTAAGAGTGGGGTGGCGTTGGATAGCAATTTCAAAAATATAGCGGGTTTGTGGAAACAGTTTTTTGATTGAGGCATCCGTTTGTGAGTTATTAAGCTTTAAAGTGCAAAATTTTCTTTGATTCAAGTCCAAGATATGTCTCATGCGTTTTTTCTTTAAGTATTTCGTTATTTATTTTAAGTTGAACAATATCATTGATTGGTTTATTTTTGCGGCGATTATGACGAAATTTGTTTTACTTGTGTTGATTGTAAGTAAGTATTAAACTATATGGTTGAAAATGTATTGAAGAAATTTGACAGTTTTGGATAGTTTGATGTCCAGGCAGACGCCTGAAGCTTACGCTCAGGGGGGCTTTTTGAAACTTACCGGTCATATCGAAATTAACAGTGACATAAATACACCACGTAGTATAGGTAATAACGTTTGCATTAATAACAATTTCATTATTAAGATAAACGCCGTTCGAGAATTAGAATAAAAACGACCTATGCATTACACTTGCACTATACAATTTTCTATTTATTGTACACGCTGGGTTGCAAAATTTATTCGTTACGTAACTGTAATAAAAACACTTGCTATTATTTTACGACCGGGTTTGATTTTAATTTAATTTAAATATTTATTCGACGAAGCACAAATAAAACTAATACCTAAAATTAAAATGCTGTCGAATTGGGACACCTCTCAGTATAAATTGCATCTTCAAGAAACTGCAATGCTGATTTTCAGACGCCGTGGTGTGTGCGTCTACGATATTGTAATATTATAAAATGCTATTAATAGTAATAGATAAATTATAAAGTTTAAACTACAATTATAACAAATAAGTAGATGATAATAAAATATATATAATTATACATAAGTGTGTTGATATAAAATGTTTTTGTTTTGTTTATATAATTTTTTACGCAAAAAAACAAAAACATTTTATAAATAGCTTGCCTACTTCTTAACTAATCTTTAGTATTTGTAAAAAAATTATGATCGGATATTATAGTTGCTGATATTGAATTGAATTGAAGCCTTTGGCTTTCAAAGTAAAAAGTAAATAGCGGCGGGCTGGTTAGTACCACGATAGCTCAATTGGGAGAGCACCTGACCCGGTATGTCAGAAAGGTGCAGGTTCAAATCCTGCTCGTGGATTTTTTTTCAACATTTGTGTTTTTGTAATGCAATATATATTTTGATTTGATTTGATTTGTTGCAGTTTCGATTATATAATAACCTTTTTGCATATGAACATTAATATGATTGGTAACGCTTGCGCTGTAAGGGAGAACAGAAACACCCTTGCTGAGTTTTTTGCCGGTTCTTCTCAGTACAAGGTCTCCCGCCCAGAGTAGACTTACGAACCGATGGCATAGTGACATTGATAAGAGCTACTTAATTGTAGCCTAAACTGAATAAAAGACTTTGATTTTTGAATTTTGAATAACCATGTACTACAAAACAGTGTTGAAAGTGAAACAATGGCTAAATAAGGGTTTAAAATATTGTGTCCTTGTATAAGAATATTAATATTAGCTAAAAGTGACAATTTAGAATCTGTTTTAACCATTGTCTAACTTTAGCCGTTCGCTTTGTCGTAGGTAAAGCAGTTAATGTTCGAAATTAATGTTGGTGTGACATACTCGTATACTCGATTAATTGTTTAAAAAAAAAACAAAAATCTTTATTGAAAATGCAAGTGACCTTGATAGTTAAAAATCAAAATAATACTAAAAACACAATGTTGAAAAAATTTCCACGAGCAACATTTGAACCTGCACCCTTCTGACATACCGGGTCAGGTGCTCTTCCAATTGAGCTATCGTGGTTCTAACCAGCCCGCCGAAATTATTCAACATTATTTACTTTTTTACTTTGAAATCCAAAGGCGCCAATTCAATGTCAACAACTACCGTCATTAACATCTGATCATAATATTTTTACAAATACTAAAGATCGAAATATTATAAATCCTGCTCGTGGAAATTTTTTCAACATTGTGTTTTTGTAATTTGTTTCTCAACAACATTTGCGTTAAAATTATATAAACATATCAAAAACATTTCAAAATAATACTGTTAAGACGAAACCTCCACTTGTCGACGCCCGCCGACTGGCTTACCGGTACACATTGGGATAGAGATATGATTTCTCGGTGCAAATTAAGGGACAATAATAGCACGCGCGCCTAAATAAAATAACGTAAGCGACAAATTGAAAATTATTCTTTTCTTTCTTTTAGTTGATGGCTTCGTGCGATTAACACATTTAGCCAGTGTCAAAGTAATTTTTCTTACAATACATAAATATACAATATTTCCTTCCAGTCAGTATGATGATGATGAATGATAATAGAAATGAGAAGTGAGAAATGATAGACCCCCCAAACCCCTCAAGTATCTCAGTAAAGATGTGGGGCTTTACTAAGTCCTCGGGCAGACTTCTTGAGAGAATTTGAAAAGTGACGTTGCACTGTTTTGTTTCATTTGCCAACACTCATGCACACTCACGAACACTTAACGGTTAATAATCCACCATTATTTCACATTAATATTCGACATAATACAAATTTTAGAAAATAAAACAAAACCGCAGACATGACTCTTCACTTTCCCGCCAAGAAGTCTGGAAATTATTTATTAACTAAGAAACTAAATGCTTTTTGAAAAAGAAAAATTGGTAAGTGATTACAATAGTTTATTGCCTTTCTAATATAATTTATTTGGGTTTTAAATATTAAAAACAGTAATAGGACATATATGATTAAATCCTTGTTTAAAATGCGGAATATTCACGAGGCATCACCTTAAGTAAACAATAAAAAATTGTTCATTTCAAAATAGTCTTTATTCACATAATAAATCAGTACATTCGATTCTTTATTAGTATTCCAATTTTTCAAATAAACATAACAATATAACAATGTAAGTATCTCTCATGGTCAGATAGATGAATATTTCATAGCTCACAAAAACATGTCGACACAAAATACCGTATTCCATGATAATTTGACTTTTTCAACACCTACACAAAATAAAATAAATTTTCAATTATTTCAAATTGTGTAGTTGACTGGTTAGTCAATAGAGAAACTTTATATTAACTGTCAAAACGATTTTTTTATAGAGTTTGTATGCCTTCCGGACCCATGGGCACATGGGAATGGCAAACTATGACGTCACTGTTAAGGTCCGTCAATTGAGTGTTTATTAAAAACTTTTTAGGTTACAGAAAATCACGCTTAATCCAAATAAAAAAGATAAATGTTTTTAAAGAACAGTTACGTGTTATCAATTTTCATATTATAAATGGAACAATTTTGAAAAATTCTATTATTAAACACAACATTGTATCACTTATATGAAGTGAGCCCAATAAATCGTATATGCACAAAAAATGCATAAAAGTAAAATTACGCGCAAAAATTTTCAATTAAAAAAATATAAGTAGGTAAGTATTTAAAAAAATAAGAAAAAATATTTTCGATAACAAACAAAATTAAATTAAAGCATACAAAGCACCGTTCAACTTAAACTCTTAAGTATTATATTTACAAAGAGATTTAATTAATATCATAAATGTGTTGAAAAATCAACTCCAATCAAATCCATGAAACATTACGCCCTTTAAATAAACAATAAAACATTGATCATAGCATTAAGTTTATCGTAAGGAACGTTTACACATTTCGAAATACCAGGGTAGGGGTCACCAGCGTTCGACCGGAACCAGTGATGAAATGAAATGAAAAAATGAAATTAAAATGAATTTCAACCGCCTCTGTGGTCTAGTAAGACCACCGGTTTAGACCCAGAGGTCCCGGGTTCGATTCCCAGCGGGGGGTGCATGTTTGTGTACTCGGTTTGGTTGGTGGTAGGGCTTGTTTGTCCGCCTGGCTAGCTACCACCATCTTATCTAAATATGTCGCCATAACATCAATGTTTGTAGCATTGTTGTGTTCCGGCAGCTAGAGATAAGATAGCCAGTACCTCACTAGTTGAGGATCCCGGGTGAAGTGCGCTTCCATCATTGGCCTTATCATCACTTAACATCAGGTGAGATCAAGGCACTGTGCTTACCCGAAAATATAAAAAAAAATTAAATACATTTATTGGCACACACTACAAAATTACACGATGTTCACAATAACAATACAAAGCAAAAACAAAGGAAAAAGTGTGGCCAACTAGGCCCCAGCCTCAGCACGTGCTGCAGCGACCTGGAGCCGCTGCAACGCTGGTGTTCCGGAGGTGATCGACACCTTTGTCCTTAATCATTAAACATAGGGCTCAGCAATTGATTTTAGTCTTTACAATTAAATACAGACAACCTGCCTCCTATCTGTCATCCAGTAAAATTTCAATGATATTCTGTATATTACTTGGCGAAGAAAACTGGTGTTGAACACTGGGTAACTGTGTCGAAGATTGGTGCCACCCCGATAATAGATTTGAAAAAAATCGAACTTTAAAGGTTGTATGTAGGGTACTTTATTATAAAGTATTGAACGTTATTTTGGGTAACTGTACTCTAGAACGCGAATACTATATTCCACATATTTACACACACAAAAAAGTGTACAGTGATAATTATTTGTTAAAATCTGCTAAAAGCAATGAGAAGTATGTTTTCAAGCGACATAAGTAATCGTAATTTATTTTGACACACTGTCCTTTTTTCTACCTTTTATTAACCAATGTATTTTATTTACACACAAAAAAAAGGTGGCAATCCTAGTTGTATGGGATATCAAAGTCTAAAATAAGTGATTAGCATTCTAGTGCAGGTACTTTCAGGGTCACACCGCTATTGTACGTACGTCTGTACGCCAGCGCATAAACCTATCCAAAACTGTCCTTCTTCAATGAATAATCAACCATATGGCATGTACACCTAAAGTTCAAAGTATATTGAGGAAATTTGACAGTTTGTGGTAGCCTGACGTGCAGGCGTGTGTACAATATAATAGATTTTTTTTTTAAATCGTATATAAAACATGTATTCAAACAAGCCAGTAAAATAACACTTTCTCACGCTAAATATTAAAAAAAATATCATATCAGTACCAACTGGGATAATGTAGTAGCGCCAGCGTTCGATGCAAGCCACAGATCGACACTTTCTCCTTTAATCAATAAAAGTCAGGGGTCAGTAACTGATGTTTGTAGTTAGCAACAATTTGTTGAGGTAAAGTTTCCGAACGCAAATAAAAAGAAAAATTCCATGCCCATGATTAAGAATAATTGTCTGTGACTATTTATTTTTCTCTCTCCATGTACTTTGAGTTAAATACAAGGTGGTTATTTAACTCTGTTTGTTTTACAAAATTACAACTGCTAACAAACGCTTCCACTGCGCCACGCTAATATATAATAGCAGCAAGGTGGGTGAACAAGAAATGCTCCCAATACCCACACCACACAGACCACCTGCTTTCTACCCGACACCTATCCAGTAAAATTTCAATTAAATTGGCGAATTGAAAATTATTAATCAAAAAAATATTTATAAAAATACACCAAAATTTTTATTTTTATTGCGACTTAAAGCAAGTGTCGATCACTGGTCCAGTGTCGATCAATGGTTCCAGTGTCGGACAATGGTGCAACTGCATCACAATGTATTATTTTAAAATCATGTGACAGCTCACATTAAAATATTAAAGGTAAATAAATTAACGTTAATTATGGCAAAACGAAGAAAGTAGTAAGTATTACTTACAATATAATTTTGGTATTATTTACTTTCTGTTGTATTTATTACATTGTGCGCAGTCAAATTGCAAAATTAGCCATTTCATAAACTGCCTAGTTCTATTTATGGATTTTTTTATACCGGGCACGGCAAATGACTCCACTCCACCTGATGTTAAGTGGAAACGGAGCCCAGAGTCAAGGACAACTGGTGCAGCGTGTAAACAACGCAGCATCAGTCACCCTCACCCTGCCGGCCCACAAGGTGCCTCTTCACGCCTCGTTTGAAGGACCCCATGAAGCAGGGAGGGAGAAAACGTGTGCTGGTAGACTATTCCATATAGAATAGGGTAGTTGACAGGTTAAGACTTATTATCACCTGTCAAAACGAAATTTTTTTATAATTTGTATGTAATAATCTGATCATCATCATCACCAGCTCATCTGATGTCCCCACTGCTGGGGCACGAGCCTTCCCTATGGATGTTTACACCACAGGGAAAACGGGACATGAACCACCACGTGGGCCCAGTGCGGGCGGTGGTTGTTGACGACTGCTAATGCAGCCGGGACCAACGGTAACACTTGCACGACGAAGCATGAAGCCATCTATGAAGTCACCTATGTTCTATGAATTAAGCGTTTATTTACCTCGTTTTAGATTACACAAAATTGGGTAGGTGACTGGTTCGTCAATAGAGACCTTTAAGCAACTGTCAAATTGCATGGGTATGGCAAACTGTGACGTCACTACTTTGTTCCGTCAATTGAGTGTTTATTAATACCTTTTTAGGATACAGAAATTCATGCTTAGGTCAAATAAAAAATAGGTTTGATTGATTTGATTTATACGTTACTGTTCTGGAATTATTTATTGTTGTTGTCAACTACCCAACTGGTTAGTCAATATAGAAACTTTTTAACAACTGTTAAAACGATTATTTTTAATAGAAATCGTATGGGAATCAGCTCTGGAATTCTTTGCCGGCGCATGTGTTTCCCAGCTCCTGTAGCCCCGGGTCTTTTAAGCGGGGCGTGAAACGGCATTTATGCAGGCCGTCATGAATGGATGCGCTTGTTACCGTGCTTGAGGAGCGCTCTCATTATTTTGGACTGTATCGGCTGCTTACAAAAAAAAATGGTAAACTATCACGTCACTATTTTGTTCCGTCAATTAAGTGTTTAATAATATTTTTTTAAGTTCCAGCAATTCATGGTTGTGTCACTAGTAGTACTTGTACTTAGTTCTATATTTATAATGTCTAATTTGGCAAATAACTGCGACAATTACCTACACACACATACAGTAATTTATTAAACATAATTACAATTAATATTACTTTAAAAAGTAACTAAAATGACTGACATTCAACATTGGTCCAGGCTAATCCCAAAAAACAAGCGAAAATATAGATAATACTAAAATTACTTATTTTTAAACCTTATGACTATATCGATACAGCTGCTTTTATTCGAAAATAAAGCTTGCAAATGTTACCACATCGCACTAAATATTACAAACATAATATAACGTTAAAAGAAAATAACTTTGAATCAATATAAGTAACTTAAGTTTAAGATTTTTAAAACTATAATTGTATTTAAAAATACATTATTCATAATTAAAAGTACTTGATGGCAGCACCAATTAGGTATGTAAAAGAAAATAAATATAAGTACAATCAATAACAGGGGATGTCGATCCGAACACCTCGGAGAAACTAGTAGGGGGCGGGGAGAGGCTTGCGTGATGGCATCCCCCCTAGAAACTCCCTAAGGACGTTCAAACACCACAGATTGAGAAACGTTTAGTTTCTCAATCACTATATCCACTACCTATAGTAGATCCACTATAGTAGATCCACTATAGTAATAAGTGGATGATTGATCAAAAATAATTGTTTCATCAGCAAACATATTGCATTTCACACAATTCCAACACATTTCACGCATCTAAGTAAGTAAACGGCCCTCGACGACCCTATTATCTGATAAGGCTTAGATAATCGTAAAATTTTAGTCTACCTGAATGAGAGAAGTCCCGGTGTCGCTTTCCATCATTTAGTGGCTAGCTGTCGTATCTATTGTCTTTTTGTAGTGTAACGTATTTTTATTAGGTTAGGCGAAATGCATGCGCTTTGTCAAATTATTAAAAAAAAAAACCATGGCTTTAAGCACTGATGCCGCCATTCTCTCATAGCAGTGATAATAATATCATCTATAAAAACAAACTGATTAGCTTTTTCTATAATTCGATTAGGTTTCATTTAAATCGCCATATCATAACAAAAATCAATTAACGTCACCAAATGTTAAAGAAGCAGTATAAAAATCTGCTCGCTAAACATACAGATAAAAAAATAAATGAAATTATACTACGAGCTACATATGTGAATAATCTTTACTTACGTCTAAATTGAGATACGGTTGTAAACACGTCACATTTAAGTCAACTGAAATTGGATACACTAACAGATGCATATTTACAACTCTTTGATTTTTTAATTAGAAACTTCAACATTTTCAAAAAGTTTTTCTTTTTTGGTAAAACTAAACTAATCTTCACGCTAAAGGTTCATTGACACGATGTTCCACAAAATGGCGACTGCTGACAAAATGCCGGCCGCCGAGAGACCGGAAGCGTTACACTTCAAAATGTCGTTGGGATATAGATTCGGGGGCGGGGCCTCTTCACCCCCTTTGCAGTATTCGCCGCGACCCTGGAACGAAATCTACATGTTAGACAAATTATATTCACAACATTAAATATATTACTGCTGCTGCACTGCTGGGGCACGAGGCTCCCCAATGTATGTTTACACCACAGCAGGGAAAGGGGCCGTAAGCCACTTCGCGGACTGAACTCTTTTTACTCATGCTAGCCTGGTACTTCAACCACCTCACGACCTAGCCCCGTGTGTAGCTTCCTCCAGGTCACAGGGAGAAGGGACCATAAACCACCACGCGGGCCCAGTTCGGAAGGAGTTGTTGCACGCAGCCATGCAGCCGAAACCAACGTACGTACGTGCCTTCTAAAGCACGGAGGACCTCGGGACCTCTTTAGGTCGCCCATCCGATGACTTGTCTTTGCGAAAGTTGCTTATCTTTAGCAATTTACCACTGCTGACAGACTGAGAGCGTTTACTACTGCGCTATCAACCTCCGTCTCCTCCGACATTCCCGAATTCATAGTATAAAAATAAAATAATATTTAGACAACATCAGAAATCAGAACATCAGAAATCAGAAACAACGACGGTACCACAACCACCCAGCCCCGAAACAATATCGAAAAGTTTGTTTTCGACATTGACCCGACCGGGAATCGAACCCGGGACGTCAGAGTTAGCGCCGTCTAAAGCCCGGCGTGCAAGCCAATCGGCCACAGAGGTCGTGAAAGTCACTTTTTTATTAAAATAAACTTAAGTTAAAAATAAGTAATTTTGAATAGTCCAAATATTTTTACCCATTCAGGACGTCTATCTTTCAGCTATGGAGAAGAATGCCCAAGAAACTGCAAAGCTTTTATAGAAGTAACGACATTAAAACTTACAGAGAATTCGTCAGCGCACAGCTCCCTGCACGGGGGACAGACCACCCCCCCTTTGTGGAGCCAGCCTTTTTTGATGATCCTGACTTGCAATACTTGCCCGGCGAAGAAGCAGGTGTATGAGTAATTGCCAACCTTAAAAAAAAGAACATAGTTTAGAATGAATGAATGAATGAATGAATGAATGAATGAATTTATTTATTTTTTAAATACGATACAATAATAGGATGTTATAATATAGATATAGTAGTTCAGCGTATTTTGCCAGAAAGTGGGCGTAGAAACATTTCAGTACAATTATATATCAATTGTACAATATCAAAATTAAAAATAACAATACAATAATAACATTACAACTGACATGTACAAAATGAATCATAAATAAAAGACAGAATTAAATTAATAATAATTAATAATAGGATGATTAACATATTTTTTGTTGTTTGTGGGTATCCGATAAATGTTTCGGCTCAGTTGTATGCGATACGATCACGAAAGTATGGTAATAGTACCGTTAAAAATAATAATTCTAAATGATGATGATAAAGTGACCATGATTGTTTAAAAAGTTATAAGAACTAAACCTAAGTTCTTTTAAAACTTTTGAAATAAGTTTTTATTTATTAGTTTTAGTTGTAAAATTTATGAAACGGACCTTTTATGCTACCCCAGGTGACATGGGACCACGGCAGGAAGAATAAGAAGTAGTTTAATTTAGAAAAAGTACTAAAAAAATCCTTTTTTGTCCAATTTTCTTGAAACTTGAAACCTTCCAATCAGAGTTCTTGAATTATTAAGGTTGTATCCGACCAAAAATTTAATCCACAGCATCTACTAAGAATCGAGAATTGAAACATTTTAAAATACACCATTGTTCGAGACAGTTTGTCGTCGCCAAAAAATAATATAGAATTTCTATATTATTTTTCAGCTAGGAAGCAGGCGGTTATCACAAATCGGTTGCTGACCCTTATTTCTAATTATTAAAGGAAAACAGTGTCGATCTCTGGTTCCAGTCGAACACTGATGCAACTACACAAAAAAATTTTTTCTGACGAAACTTCTTAACTTTTCTCGCATGTTAGTTATTTTACTCACCATAATATGCAGCCTGCCGCTTTCACATTTGTATTTGTAGCATCCGGAGCCCCAATGTTGCCATTCTCTTATCTGAAATAAAACAAAAATAATTAATAACGGCCTGTGCTTTTTAAGACTTTCCTAACGATATTTTTTTTGTGCATATAAGACTACCACAAACTGTCTTTCCCCAATAGACTTTGATCTTTATATATATGGTATACGGTTGAATATTTATTGAGAAATTTTACAGTGTTAGATAGGTTGAGGTTGAAGTAAGTAAATTAGACTTCTTGGCGGGAAAGTGAAGAATCATGTGTGCGGTTTTGTTTTATTTTTTAAAATTTGTGTTATGTCGAATATTAATGTGAAATAATGGCGGATTATTAACCGTTAAGTGTTCGTGAGTGTGCATAAGTGTTGGTGCACAAAACAAAACAAAACAGTGCAACGTCACTTTTCAAATTCTCTCAAGAAGTCCGCGTGAGGACTTAGTAAAGCCCCACATCTTTACTGAGATACTCGAGGGGTTGGGGGTATATCATTTATCACTTCATTTCTATTATCATGAATGAAAGTGTTGGTAGGGGTAGACCTAGGCGGACGTTTCGAGATCAAATCAGGGACGTCTTGAAAAAAGGCCAGGTCAAGAGTACCCTAAACCGAAGAGCATGTATGAAGGGAATAATGAAAGTGGACGAAGCGAAACAAGTATGTAAGGATCGTAGCAAGTGGAAAGAAGTGGTCTCTGCCTACCCCTACGGGAAAGAGGCGTGATTATATGTATGTATGTATGTATTTCTATTATCATTCATCATCATCATATTGTATATTTATGTATTACTTGTAAGAAAAATTACTTTGACACTGGCTAATTGTGCTAATCGCACGAAGCCATCAACTAAAATAAATTATTTAGAATAAAGTGTAATGTTGTATAGAGGTAAGCATTATTTGTATAAACGGGCTCTTGAAAGGTTTTAAATGTAAATATTGTATGATTTGGGTAGCGACATAGTTTTTCTTTTTTTTAAATGTCGTTACTTCTATTAAAGCTGTGGAGTTTTGTGCGCCCATTCTTCTCGACAGCTAAAAAATAGACGCCCTGAATGGGTGGTAGATAAAAAATTTATGTAATCGTCCGATTCAAAAAGCACTTTTCGTAAGTTTGTTTTGACTTTGACTAAATAAATACCTGTCGACACGACTTCTGCTCCCACACTCTGTCGCTGTGATCGAAACACTTCGAGTGCTGCCCGTAATTCTCCAAAGCAAAGTTGACATCGGCCTCTGGAAATAACGGTTATTAAAAATTAGACAAACGTTGGAATTTAATTAGAAATGCAACAGATGGCGCTTTGTGTTACGCGTTATAAATTTAGTTATTTGTTGAATAATTCCGGCGGGCTGGTTAGAACCACGATAGCTCAATTGGAAGAGCACTTGTCCCGGTATGTCAGAAGGGTGCAGGTTCAAATCGTGCTCGTGGAAATTTTTTCAACATTTGTGTTTTTGTAATTTGTAACACATAGATTTTTTTAAATATCCTACATAGAACACAAATCAGCAATGTTTCCACATAAAAACAATTACAAACGTAAAAAATAACATGCACAAGAATTCAATAACATTTTTTAAAAAACATTAAAATTAACAAATTTAATAAAATGACATAACCTACATGACAATAAAGTTTAAATTAAATTAAATTATAAAATTTATAAATTAAACTTTAAATTAAATTCCCAGCGGGGAGTACATGTTTGTGTACTCGGTTTGGTTGGTGGTAGGGCTTGTTTGTCCGCCTGGCTAGCTACCACCATCTTATCTAAATGTGTCGCCGTAACATCAATGTTTGTAGCATTGTTGTGTTCCGGCAGCTAGAGGTAAGACAGCCAGTACCTCACTAGTTGAAGATCCCGGGTGAAGTGCGCTTCCATCATTGGCCTTATCATCACTTAACATCAGGTGAGATCAAGGCACTGTGCTTAACAGTTAGAATAAAAAAAAATAGTTACGTAGGGCCTCGCAATGAACTAGAAATCCGTTCGCCGCGTCGCAACACGCTCGTACTCGTGGCAGGGGCCCTACGTCCTCCCGCCCCGCGTGCGTACCGCAGGCGAATAGTTATACACTATTCCACTTACTTGGCGTGTTCTCTTCGTAGGAACAACGGCTTCCTCTGACTAGCACGCTTTTATGTCTCCAAGTGAACTCTTGCAAGTATGGACAGTAGTCTGCCAGCGAGACGGAACCCCCGTAGTGAGCTTCGTCGCCTGGAGGCACGTTGGGTAGTAGATCGAAGTGCTTGAAAACAAATGGTCTGTTAATTGAGTAGGTGACTCGTCAGTCAATAGAGAAATTTGTAAGCAAATGTCAAATATTTTTTTTTTTGCGTTCACAATGCCTATATGTAGTTATGCTATATGTAATTAACACCCGATCATAATATTTTTACAAATACTAAAGATCAGTTAAGAATATAGGGCAAGCTATTTATAAAATGTTTTTGTTTTGTTAACGACGGTAGTTGTTGACATTGAACGGGCGCCTTTGGCTTTCAAAGTAAAAAAGTGAATAGTGTTGAATAATTTCGGCGGGCTGGTTAGAACCACGATAGCTCAATTGGGAGAGCACCTGAAATGTCAGAAGGGTGCAGGTTGAAATCGTGCTTGTGGAAATTTTTTCAACATTTGTGTTTTTGTAATTTGTTTCGCAACCAAAATATGCGTTAAAATTATATAAACAACAACAAAAAACATTTTAATAAAATCCATAGGTCGCTGGTTCATCCGGCTCGAAGGACCAAAAAGCTGTAACGTTTAGCTACTTCAATGTCAATGTCAATGTATATGTAACAGTCAGATTGAGTGTCCCAAGGGGTAAAAGGTGTTGTCAAAATTAAACTCCCAAGTTACTAGATTGGTCTCTAATTGAACACTAACTGTAATTCCGTATGCATTCGGCAAGTTTAGCCTAATGTCATTGTACAAAAAGTAGGTCGCGACTCAAAGTGCAATATTGAATAGCGCCTACGTGATAGAAAAACTATGAACAAATCAAAAACCTAATTAACTAAAATCACGTACGTAACTCGTACAAATAAGTTATAACTTACCTGGTACATTCTCGGCAGTATAGTGTCATGCCTGACCAGGTTACAGAGAACGACCGCGTTTCTCCTCGGAGAGCACTCAGTCCTTAAAGGATTGCCTTTGATGCGTTCGCAGAATGGTGACGGGCTCTTACGTCTGGTGGTAGAAAGGTATCAGTATAAAATATGGTTTTTTTTTTGTGGAAACATAATATTTAATTTTTTTTTTTTTTAATTTGTAACAAAATTTGCGTAATATGGTTATTTGACAGGTAGTTGTGGAGATCCTTGGTGGACGCCTTTATCCAGTGGTCAAAGTAAAAGTCACTGTCAAAAACTTTTAATTCAAAAATAAACTTAAGAAAAGTGCTTTTGAATCGTCCATACATTTTTACCTACTACCCAATCAGGTCGTCTATATTTTAGCTGTGGAGAAGAATGGGCGCAAGGTACTCCACAGCTTTAACATAAGTGACGACATTTACAAAAAAAAACAGTATGTCGTTACCAAATCATTATAATATTTAATTTAATACATTTAACGGGTGGGGGCAAAAGGAAAGTCATAATGTGAATTGGCCGCCATTTTGTTCGAAATGAAAAAAAATGCGCTCTGTTTTTACAAAAAGTTCATTTAAAGTTGTAAAATTGATGTCATCAATAAAAGAAATAAAAAAAGTTTCCCACACACACCTCTTATCTAGCCCCAAGAAAAGTTTCCTTAAGAAACTCGATAAATGGTTAACTAGACAACGGATAAACATACTTAATGTACTTAAATACATACTTATTATACATAGCAAACACCCAGACCCGAGACAAATTATAAAAACAGGTATTTCTAAATTGATCCGACAGCGACACCATGAAAACCGGTGTGCAAGCCACTCGACCAAGGAGGTCGTCAAGTTTTAAAAATTAAATCGGTCAAATGACCACCTCCAGAGTTAATACACATTCGTGCTCGTTTTACGGCATTTTGCATAGTTGCTCGCAAGACATCTGGCCCCAAATTGGTAATTTCTTCTTCAATGTTGGTTTTCAAAACTTGCAATGTTCGTGGCTCGCTGCGGTAAACGCGAGATTTCAAAACGCCCCAAAGATAGAAGTCTGGCGCCGTCAGATCTGGCGATCTGATTGGCCAGTTCAAATCGCCAAAGCGGGAGATCACATGACCCGCAAATTGGTCAAATAGGCAGTGACAATAATTCCGCTTTCTTCAGGTGTGTATTTCTCCATTGCTTAGTGTCAATTAATTCTATATCTGTCTACAATATTAATGTCAAAGCGTAATGACATTTGACGCCATTTGCAAAAATACTGGCACATTTATATTATGACACAAAGTTTCATGAGCCCGGAATCACAAATAATGCTTACCTCTATGCATTTACACATTCCCCTCATCAGCTCATTTTTATGTCCCCACTACTGGGGCACGAGTTTTCCCTATGGATGGATAGGAAGAACGGGCCGTAAACCACCACGCGGGCCCAGTGCGGTGCGGTGGTTGTTAACGACTGCTAATGCAGCCGGGACCGACGGCTTTACGTGCCTTCCGAAGCACGGAAGAGCGAAAGATGATACACTTTTGGTCACCCATCCGATGACCGGCCTTTGCGAAAGTTGCTTAACCTCAGCACTCGCAGACCGGGCGCATAAACCACTGCGCCATCGAGCCAAGAGAATTTACACATTACACTTAACTAAATAAATACTATACTAATTATTATAAAGTACTCACTCTTCATCGGTGTCCGTCACGTTAGTTATGCTTGTAAATTAATTTAAGAAATTTTTATTTTATGCTGTACCTAGTAAGTAAATAATTTAAAACAGGCACAGAGGAAAATTATAACTACTACCTCCTAACACTCAATGATATCATCATCAGCTGATTTTTATGTCCCCACTGCTGGGGCACGAGCCTTCTCTATGGCCGGGACCAACGGCTTTACGTGCCTTCCGAAGCAAGGAAGAGCTTGAGATGTTTGGTCACCCATCCGGTGACCGGCCTTTGCGAAAGTTGCTTAAACTCAGCACTCGCAGACCGGGCGCGTTAACCACTGCGCTATCGAGCTCCTCATGATATATATATTATTAAGGTAGATATGTTATATGTATAGACTCGCAAAAAATTGCTTTGATTTACACATTTTTAATTACAACTAATATTTATTTAATTACTAGCTGACCCGGCGGACTTCGTACCACTTTGACAGTTTCCATGACAACAAAAGAAACAAATCGTGGAACATTTTGTATTGGAAAATTAAATTGTAAAAAAAATGTTTGGGGTTGACCACCCTTAACATTTAGGGGGATGAAAAATAGATGTTGTCCGATTCTCCACCCTAGCCGATATGCACGCTAAGATTCACGAAAATCGGTCGAGCCGTTTCAGAGGAGTTCAATAACGTACAGCGTGACACGAGAATTTTATATATTAAAAGAAGATATGTAAAAGGGATAGCGTAAATATAGCTTTAGTTTTTTTTTGAGGGAGATTGCTGATTGCCTCTGGGCATTTTCAGCTTCACCTGGCTTTTTTGGGGGCGGCGAGAAACTTTTCCTCAAAGCCGTGAGAAACGAATCACCTTCGGAGGTTTTCTAGAGGGAACGGCATCACGCACTAGCGCGTGTCCCCGTGCCCTACTAGATTCTCCGAGGGGTTCGGATCGGATCGGGGAGCGGAACAACCCGAGGGCGCCTCTAAAGGCTCGGACCTCGGCTCGGGTTGACCGGGCCGTGGAGAAGGAGAGAAGCGCCCAGGTACATGTCTGTACCTGGTGTAGAGCGCGTGTGAACCGGTTCTTCGTACCCTTGTTCTACGAGTACGGTGTCTTGGGCCTAAACTAGTGTGCAAGTTTAGTGTAGTAACGTGTCTATCTTTTTTATACAATATCATCGATAACTAATATAATACCGAACTATACCCATTGCAAATCATGATTCAGACGAATGAAACAAAACTCAATGCACTTACAAGTCCTCATTTTCCGATTGATTGCTTGAAATGAAAATAGACTTTATTATAACAACGTGTTATGAGTTTGATGGTAAAAACATATGAGATTAAGGCGATATAATAAGCATAATATTATAATTTATATTGGTATATAAATATTATTACAAAATTATTTTATATAGAGTACATTTTAAGTGCTCACCGAAATAATGTTTTTACCGTAATATACACACATCAGGATAATTGTACGTTTTGTATGTATATTCTTTTTGCTTGGCAAAATGGATTAATGCTCACTAAATATTTTTATTGTTGTAACATTGATACCAACAATTTTTACACTATTATTCAAATGATTGAGGATACTAGCTGCCCTACTCCTGTAGGTCACGTGATAGGTTACAAATTTTTTCGAGGTTATTTCTTTTTATTAGACAACAGTAAGCAAAATTTACCAAATTGAAACTCGAGGCATAAAATATTGGTATTATCTATTTGGTGACAATATTTGGTCTGAAATGCAGTTAAAAAGTATTCATATTTTAATAAAAATATATATTTTTTTTTATAATATTTTAAGAAACACAATTTGGTGATCATTTATCCATTTTGGTAAGCGTTTTAAATTTTATTGGTAGTAAAATCGATACATTTTTGGTAGGCGTTTAAACACAAGCCTTTTATAAATAAAAGCTCAGGAAACCAAAAGGGCAGTTCATCCAGCAGCAAACAGATACAGACTGATTATGATGGCGATGACCAAGGAATAATAATTTAGGACAGTACAGCGCCATCTTTCGCCAGCAGTGTGAATACGCAACGAACACTTCAGCGCCATCTATTGTCAGCTGTGACAACTACAAACTAAGTCGCTGCCATCTCTTGCGTGTCAACGGAAGCACGACTCAGCGCCATCTCCTGTCAGCATCGGGAACTAGCGACTAATGCGCTTCGGCGACATCTCTTGTCAACGGCGACATCTCTAGTTAGCTTTGAAAAATAACAACCAACGCGCCATCGATCAGAACCAACTTAATTCGCTATAATGCCTATATGAACTACAATGCCTATAATGACTATATGAATTACAAATTAATTCTACAGCGCCATATATTAACAAACAAACACGCCTCACCTCCATTTTTCGCCAGCGACGAGAACTTGCACCTAACACTGCCATCTAACTCTGAGATATACCAACTAATACTTTACAGCGCCATCTCTTGTCATCTGTGAGAACTACGTATTAACAAGTATCAACGGTAGCTTCAGCGCCATCTCTTGTCAGCTGCGAGAGCTAGCAAGCAACTACAACCGCCATCTCTCGTCAGCTGTCGAAACTAACGTGCCAAAAAGCTGCTAATATTACACCGTACCAAAGAAGTCGCTATATCTCGTCGGCCGCAAGAACTAACAAGCCAATGAGGTGAAATAGTCACTAAACACCGATAAGGTAACATATCGACCTGAACCTTTTTGTGTTGAGCCACTCCTTGCAGGAAGACATCGCGAACCAGCAGCCCAGTGGCCGAGCGTGTTCATACTCCGCCACGTACCAGTCAGTATCCTCCATCATCGCGAGGGTTATGCGGCCGAAGAGGGAGGCGGCTACCACGCTACTACTATATGCCATGCCTAGCCAGAGTTAGCTACCACGTTACAATGTTATTCCTTGTTAAACCATCGCGAGGGTTAAGACAAAGAATGATAGCACAATTTACCAACTGTTGCCCGCTGCTGTGAAAATTAGCAGCTAACGCAATGTAGCGCCATCTCTCGCATTTCGTAAGAATCACTGACTAGCAAGTGACGTCGGTAGCACGCCCCGGCGCCATCTCCCGCCACCTATGAGAATTATCAAGTAACTCACCATAACGCCATCTATTGTCATCTGTGAGAATCACCTTCTAACACTTTTCAGCGCCATCTCTCGCCATCAGCGAGTACTAGCAAGCAACTACCGCCATCTCTCGTCAGCTATCAGAAGTAGCGTGGCAGAGGTAAGGTATGGACCTGAACCTTCGTGCGTTGAGCCACTCCTTGCAGGAGCCCATCGCGAAGCGGCAGCCCAGCGCGCGCCCCCAGCGCAGCGGCTGCGCGCGCGCGTACGCCGCCGCGTACCAGCCCGTGTCCTCCATCGCCGCGAGCGTGATGCGGCTGAACACCGAGTTTTGGGTGTGAGTACCGGTCATCGCCTCGTTCTGAAATCACACATATTTACTTACACTACTTACTTACATACGATCTTCTAATATATAAAATTCTCGCGTCACGGTGTACGTTATTGAACTCCTCTGAAACGGCTCGACCGAATTTCGTGAATCTTAGCGTGCATATCGGCTAGGGTGGAGAATCGGACAACAACAGCCCGCCGAATTTATTCAACACTATTTACTTTTTACTTTTTACAAAAACATTTTTTAATAGCTTGCCCACTTCTTAACTGATCTTTAGTATTTGTAAAAATATTATGATCGGGTGTTAATGACGGTAGTTGTTGACATTGAATGGGTGCCTTTGGCTTTCAAAGTAAAAAGTAAATAGTGTTGAATAATTTCGGCGGGCTGGTTAGAACCACGATAGCTCAATTGGAAGAGCACCTGACCCGGTATGTCAGAAGGGTGCAGGTTCAAATCCTGCTCGTGGAACTTTTTTTCAACATTATATTTTTGTAATCGAATTAAATATTCATTTTGATAGTTATTACTTTAAAAAAAAACGATTTCTCCAAAAAAAAACCTTTTTCCCTTTTTTACTCATTTAAAGAAAAATAAACAAAATTCCTGAGACACGTCATTCTTTAATTCTTTTCGAGAACCCAAATATGAATTTTCATGTATTTAACTTCAAAACTGACGGACTTTCATACAGACTTTTACCCTGTATTTGTTATAATATATATGTTATAATGTTAGTATAAGGAGGAGTGTTAGAATATACAACTGGGCTGTATACCAACATTACCTTTGTCTTATATGTATTTCACTATGTATGACAGCTGTCACATCTTATTTTCTTTTTTTTTCTTTTTTGTGCATCGAACGATGTCGGATCGTTGCTTGCTCGTAATAACTAATCTGTTCAAATCCACTATTATACATGTTTAAATTAAGCTTGTTTATATTCATTGATGTGTTCAATAAATGGCGCAAGCTTCACAGCAGATATTTTGTTTTGTTCGTTGCTCAACCCTATAACCCCCCTCTTTTTCATGTACCACTTAGGCACTCTAATTACGCTCAAAATTCAATTGTTTGCCGTTCGCTTAATAGTTATATCAAAACCTTCTCATCCATCGATGTCTTTCATCTTAGTAAAGCGTCTTGCAAAAAACAAATTACATCTATACTCCTAAATTTATAGACTCACAGTAAACACTTTCCACAAATAGACTCCTAAATTATCCCCGCTGTCACACCGGTGACCAAGAACACCCACACACACACACACTCATACATCTATGCGCCCACATGCAACACATTTATTTATTTAATATCTAATTACACTACTCTCCTGGAACACACACACATACACACACACACACACACACACACCCCCACACACATACAAAAAATGCTGCCAATAGCGTACCACTACTTACTATTTTCTGTTTTTGTTACTTTTGAATTAACGTCCATATTGTTGTAATTATTGTGTTTTTCAAATTGTATTTTGACACTTTTAAATTATATTCTATTTTGTTATGTAATCCGTTTAAGCGACTTTATATTGAAAAATTGTTTTAAAAAGTAGGGATCTGTAATTGGTATTAGGATAAGCATACAATGTAATAACTAAATTTATAAAGTGCTGTTGATTCCATGATAATAAAAAAAAAAAAAAAAAAAAAATAACCACGCTCTGCGATTAACCTCTTCAATAGGATACGGAAATCACACCCCCTTAGGGTGTGATTTCCGTAAAATCTTTTCTTATTAACTGGTTACGTCGCTCAATTAGCCTACAGTCCAAATTTTATCTAATTAGCTTCAGCAGTTTAGGCTCGGCGATGATGAGTCAGTCAGGACAAGTCATTATATGTATACAGATTTATACTATAACTTGTAAGAAAACAATGTTTGACACTGGCTAAATGTGCTTACCGCACGAAGCCATCAACGTCAAGAAAAAAAAAAACATTAGTCATTACACTCACTTCGAACACTCGTTTCTCCCAGTGTGTGAGATGCGTTCCGTCCCCACCCTGATCTTCCAACTCGGCACCCTCCAGCTCTGAACAGTTGAAGTGTTCTCTGACCTGCAAAATTATACAATATAATCATCAATATCATCAGGATCAGGACTCATTGGATGTCCCCACAGCTGGGGCACGAGCCTTCCCAAGTGATGTTTGCAAAACAGAAGAAACGCGGCACCACGCGGGCGCAGTGCGGTGCGTTGTTAGCAACTGCAAATGCAGCCGGGACCAACGGCTTTACGTGCCTTCCGAAGCACGGAGGAGCTCCAGATGATACATTTTTGGTCACCCCATCCGATGACCGGCCATTGCGAAAGTTGTTTAACCTTTGCACAGACCGGGCGCGTAAACCAATGCGCCATCGAGTTCCTAATAAATAAATCACTACATTAATACAAATACTATCCTACTGCTGGTCAAAAACATCCTAGATCCTGATCAGTAATCGCTACAATTGATAGGTATTGGCTTAATCACACAATGCGACAGGCTTATTATCGATCTTTATGTGACAGTCGCGATCGCGACAATTTACAATTTATCGCTATCAAAACACATTATATCGTATTACGGAACGTAGAACGCTGCGATAGCGGCCACGAGCGAGCGATTGACGAACCAAAAGTGCATGACGGCGCTATAGAATGAACCGACCGACTGTAGCAACCGCTACTAGTAGCAGTCGCGTTGCCATTGTGCAATTAGCAACTGGTTGCTTGTTTCGGTTGGCGATAGATAACAAATCCGGGGTATGCGTCAAAAAATCCGAAACACTTTGCCCGACCTGGGAATTGAACCCAAAACCCTTGGCCACCGCGGCGTTGTACAAAAAAAATATAAATTAAATAAAAAAAAATTCTTTTGTTTATATAATTTTAAACGCAAATTTTGTTGCCAAACAAATTACAAAAACACAAATGTTGAAAAAAATCCACGAGCAGGATTTGATCCTGCACCCTTCCGACATACCGGGTCAGGTGCTCTCCCAATTGAAATCCTGCTCGTGGAAATTATTACAACATTCGTGTTTTTGTAAATTAAATTATGTCAAAATCAAAGCAGTGAAAGAATTCAGTGCTTACGTCAGCCACCCCGGTAGCATAGCGGTGAGTGCAGCCGCCCGGATTGCGGAAGACCCAAGTTCGATTCCTGGCTGGGTCGGGTAGCCATTTAATTTTTCCACTGTATTTTAAAAATAAAATTAGGTTTTACCTCTTTCACGACTCTTGGCGTGACCATCATGTGGAAGGTCCGTTCCATGTAGCCTCCTCTGATCATCCATTTCCTACGGGTCACATTCTTAACCACCCGGTCTGACCACTTGTGGATCTGTAATCTGAAACAATCAAATAAATAAACCTTTTAAAATGTTTTGTTTTGTTTATATAATTTTTAACGCAAATTTTGTTGCGATACAAATTACAAAAACACAATGTTGAAAAAATTTCCACGAGCAGGATTTGAACCTGCCCCTTCTGACATTCCGGGTCAGGTGCTCTTCCAATTGAGCTATCGTGGTTCTAACCAGCCCGCCGAAATTATTCAACACTATTTACTTTTTTTTCTCAGAATAATAACTTAGTTATTTTTCTGAGCCTTTTCCAGTGGCACCTGTAATACAAGTTGCTTTATGAATAGAATAGAACAGAATAGAATATAGAATAGAATACAGTATTTTTATTTTGCGTAAGAACAGGGTACATGGGCAGATGTAATAATGCTCATCCTAGTCAGCTAACTATGGTAGCACGCAAAAGTAAATTAGAAAAAAAAAATAAAAAAAATACAATAAAATTACAAACAAAACAAACGTAATTAATCAAAATTCAATTATAGCTCTATGGTTCTGTTTTGTATGCCTGTAATCGACACTTTATTTTTTTTTCTTTATTTGATGGCTTCGCGCGATGGCTTCGCGCGATGGCTTCGCGCGATTAGCACATTTAGCCAGTTTCAAAGTAATTTTCTTATTACAAGTTAAATAAATAACATGTCTTTGTTAATACATGATAATGATGATTGATAATAATGATAACGATAATGATAATGATAATGATGGTAGACCTAGGCGGACGTTTCGAGACCAAATCAGGGACGTCTTGAAAAAAGGCCAGGTCAAGAGTGCCCTAAACCGAAGAGCATGTATGAAGGGAATAATGAAAGTGGACGAAGCGAAACAAGTATGTAAGGATCGTAGCGAGTGGAAAGAAGTGGTCTCTGCCTACCCCTACGGGAAAGAGGCGTGATTATATGTATGTATGTATGTATAATAGCAATGAGAAGTAAGAAATGATAGAAATGAGAGAATTTGAAAAGTGACGTTGCACTGTTTTGTAATTTTTTCTTTGTTTTTTTTTACGGGTAAGCGCAGTGGCTTGATCTCACCTGATGTAAGGTGATGATAAGGCCAATGATGGAAGCGCACTTCACCCGGTATCCTCAACTAGTGAGGCACTGGCTATCTTACCTCTAGCTGCCGGAACACAACAATGCTACAAACATTGATGTTACGGCGACACATTTAGATAAGATGGTGGTAGCTAGCCAGGCGGACAAACAAGCCCTACCACCAACCAAACCGAGTACACAAACATTTACCCCCCGCTGGGAATCGAACCCGGGACTTCTGGGTCTGAACCGGTGGTTTTCTTAACCACTAGACCACAGAGGCGGTGTTTCACTTGCCAACACTCATGCACACTCACGAACACTTCCACCATTTTCATATTCCAAATACAAAGAGTTCAAAGTCTATTGAGGAAATTTTAAAGTTTGTGGTAGTCTGATGTGGAGACGTGTACCACCCCCCTACATACTTTTGGGAAAAGTGTTGAAAAATAATCAAAAAATATTTTTGTGTTTTTGTGACTTACTCTTCATCTAACGGTGGGTTTCCGGTGTCGGGACGTCTTTCAGTCAGCGGTTCACCATTTTCGTCTCTGAAAATTAATGAATATTAATGTATACGATTATACAAATACAAGCACTTTTCTCGTGACTTGTCCGCGTGGATTTGAGATTTAACAAAAAAAAAGAAACAAGGAATTTTTGGGACTGGACCTATAGTTGCAGAAATTTTCCTGCTCAAACAAACAATCAACAATTCAACAAACGAGAAGTGAGCGAGCTTACAGCTCCGATAACCTATCTGGATATTAGGTAGTGGACTATACGTGTCCACGGAGCATCTCGTTCGAGACACTAGTCTTAAAAGTACCGGATGAAGAATGCGCTTCGGTGCGTCCTGATCCGGCGTTATGACCTGACGCAGATGGTCCCATGTGCTTGCGTATGGATATCTGACACCTACTTTTGTAATCGCTAGGTTGGTAGGGGGTGTCAGTATAAACTTTAAAGTCGATAATAATGTGTCGGCTGCCTAACTCCCCGCGCATGTCGTAAGAGCCGTCTAAGGGTTCCGAGAGGGTATAACCGCCTCTGTGGTCTAGTGGCTAAGACCACCGGTTTAGACCCAGAGGTCCCGGGTTCGACTCCCAGCGGGGGTACATGTTTGTGTACTCAGTTTGGTTGGTGGTAGGGCTTGTTCGTCCGCCTGGCTAGCTACCACCATCTTATCTAAATATGTCGCCAAAGCATCAATGTTTGTAGCATTGTTGTGTTCCGGCAGCTAGAGATAAGATAGCCAGTACCTCACTAGTTGAGGATCCCGGGTGAAGTGCGCTTCCATCATTGGCCTTATCATCACTTAACATCAGGTGAGATCAAGGCACTGTGCTTACCCGTTAATATAAGAAAAAAAAGTCATCAACATTCGATCTTAATAATTAACAAAAATTGAAAGATCAGTTAAGAATTAGGCAAGCTGTATTGATTATTATTAACATATAATTTTAAGCAAAATTGGTTTGCCCTATCACCTGATTGAGTTGGTATCGCACTTGACCCGGCATGTCATGGGGTGCGGGATCGAATCCCGCTCGCGAGATTTTTTCAACACTTTGCCTTTGGAAATGAAACAACTTTTACGGATCTACTCGCGTTTATTTTACACATTCGTTTTAATTAATGTTTATCCTGACGTTTCAAACCCTTTGCAGGGTCCGTGGTCACAGGGAGTCTCCCTGCGAGTAGATCTGTAAAAGTTGTTTCATTTCAATGTGTAGTGTTCGCGTAAACTTTAGAAAACAATACTTTGTCTTTTTTCAAATTGTAATTTATTATATAGATGGATATAATAAACACCTGTAAAAAGCGAAGAGCGACACGCTGAATCCTAAGGCATGTAGCATTTCGTGCTTGACCGTTGACATCACAGAGGGCAGGTCCCGGTATTTGGTGGACAGCTCGCCGGGGCAGAAGTTAGCATGGCCGGCGACGGGGCTGCAATTATATAAACCAATTACAACGAATTGACACATTCAAAATTCAAAATTCAAAATCATTTATTCAGTTTAGGCTACAAGTAGCTCTTGTGAATGTCACTATGCCATCCGTTCGTAAGTCTACTTTGGGCGGGAGATCTTGTACTGAGAAGAACCGGCAAGAAACTCAGCAAGTGTCCAGCTCTTTTCTCTCTTACAGCGTCAAAAATATTGGTAAATGCCCTGTCATAGCAGAACACTTTCCATTACAAATAAACACGAAATTATAGAAGACAACTACAACATGTAAATAAAAAAAATATCACAAATTAAAAAAAACTAAGTTAACAAATTTACATCAGGTAAAAGTTTCAATTTCCACAATGGCATACATTATATAATTCATTTGACGACCTCCATGGTCGAGTGGCTTGCACATAAGTTTTCATGGTGTCGCCACCTCTGAGGTCCCGGGTTCGATCCCCGATCGGATCTATTTAGAAATAACTATTTTTCTAAATTGTTTCGGGTCTGGGTGTTTCCAAATACAATAAGTATGTGTTTATTTAAGTACTAGTTGACCCGGCGCGGACTTCGTACCGCTTTGACAGTTTCCATGACAACAAAACAAACAAATCATTTTGTATTGGAAACTTAACTTGTCGTTTTTAGTATTTTCCGTTATTATTTATGTTTCTCACCGCTTAAACCTTCCCTGAACTTTCACAAATATTTGGCTAATTTTGATTTATTAATATATATTATATATTAATAAATCAAAATTAGCCAAATCGGTCCAGCCATTCTCGTGTTTTAGCGAGACAAACGAACAGCAATTGATTTTTATATATATACTAGCTGCCCCCGGCGGACTTCGTACCGCTTTGACAGTTTCCATGACAACACTACAAACAAATCATTTTGTATTGGAAAAATTTCAAAAATCAAAAAAAATTTAGGGGTGGACCACCCTTAACATTTAGGGGGATGAAAAATAGATGTTGGCCGATTCTCATAGATACCGGATAAGCACAAAAAATTTCATCAAAATCGGTCAAGCCGTTTCGGAGGAGTATGGCAACGAAAACTGTGACACGAGAATTTTATATATTAGATAGATATTACGTATGTTTATCCGTTGTCTAGTTAACCATTTATCGAGTTTCTTAAAGAAGCTTTTCTTGGGGCTAGATAAATGGTGTGAGTGTTTTTTTTAATAATTATTGAATACATCGTGAAATTACATGGCGTAGTCTAAGACAGGTATAGTATACATCGCGCTCACGTATATACTCCACCGCTATTACGTATAGTCTCCACCACTCTCACGTATAGTCTCTAACGCACTTAAATACAAAAAGAAGTAAGTAAGTATCCACCGCGCTTTAATATAATCTCCACCGCAGTCACGCATAGTATCCACTGTGCTTACGTTTAGTCTCCATCGCTCTCACGTATACTCTTCACCGTACTCACGTATAGTACCACTCAACTCGCATTTAGTCTCCACCGCACCTAAGTATAGTCCCCACTGCACTAAAATACAAAAAACAAAATAATCTCACCGGTCTAAAGCCGACTCCTGCTGGAAATGCCACTGTAAGACCTCGCTTGCATCGCTCAGTCTCGACCATTATTATACATATACTATAGCGCTCACACTAACGTATAGTCTCCACTGCACTCACTCACGTATAGTCTGCACCGTGGTGGTCACGTATAGTCTCCACCGCACTTAAATACAAAGAACAAAAGTAACACTCACCGGTCTAAGGCCGACTCTTGCTGGCAATGCGATGCGTACGCCACAGTAAGTCCTCGCTTGCATCGCTCAGTCTCGACCATTCTTATACATATAGTATAGCGCTCACACTAACGTATAGTCTCCACTGCACTCACTCACGTATAGTCTGCACCGTGGTGGTCACGTATAGTCTCCACCGCACTTAAATACAAAGAACAAATGTAACACTCACCGGTCTAAGGCCGACTCTTGCTGGCAATGCGACGCGTACGCCACAGTAAGTCCTCGCTTGCATCGCTCAGTCTCCACCGCGCTCACGTATAGCACGAAGTCAGTGTCTTCGACACCGATATACTCCTCGTCACTATCCATAGGTCCTGGGCAATTAAGTTTTTCATTCATTAGATTAACTATAAAAACGGAGGAAGCTGCAGTATTTTGGGCACATTACCATCATCATCATCTCATGTCCCCACTGCTGGGGCACGAGCCTTCCCTATGGATGGATAGGGAGAACGGGCTATAAACCACCACGCGAGCCCAGTGCGGATTGGTGGTTGTTAACGACTGCTAATGCAGCCGGGACCGACGGCTTTACGTGCCTTCCGAAGCACGGAGGAGAGAGAGATGATAAATTTTGGCCAGCCATCCGATGACCAGCCTTTGAGGAAGTTGGCTAACCTCAACACTCGTAGACCGGGCGCGTTAACCACTGCGCTATCGAACTCCTCATAGGGCACATTATACGCAGCAATAAATACAGGCTGTGCAGGACAGCATACTGTAAGGAAAAGGCCAGAGACGACCAGGCCGTAGAAAGGTGCAATGGCTACAGAACCTCGCTGAGTGGTAGAATCTGAGTACTTCAGAGCTGTTCCAAGCTGCAACATCACGGGCCCAAGTGGACATAATGATAGCCGACCATAGGAGATGGCACATGACGAAGGAGATTCATTAGATCATATAAAAGGTTTGTAAGATTTAATATTTTGATGAGTTACGAGTGACTACTCGCTCAGAGGAGAAGGCTGACGTAAGCGCTGAATTTTGTCACTGATTTTTAATGTTTTTGAGTGCTTTTTAGCGGCACTGAGCGCCATCTATCCAACGGTCGTTGCAACCGATGGCCATGCAGATTCATCTTTGCAGATGAAATACCACAAATTTTATAACACAACGCTATAGTAAATTTTTTTACTTTTTATTTTCAAGTGCTAATTGCTGCACTGAAGCTAAATTATATATTTATAATTTTTTATAAAATACAGTGAAAAAATTAAACGCCCACCCGACCCAGCCATTATTCAGTGCAGCAATTAGCACTTGAAAATAAAAAGTAAAAAAAAAAATATTTATATATAACATTAAATCATTGATGAGTAAACATTTTATATAAACAAAAATTATAACGTTAAATTAATAACAATAAAAATATTAGACTTTAAAATACAATAAAAATGTCAAGAATTCCATTAAAAATAAAATTAATATTAGGTATTTAAAAAAAAACAAATATTAAAACAACATAGTAATCATAAATAAATTTGAGAGACATGCGATTATTAAATTATTAAAACAATAAATTACATTTAATGATCGAGTGATCAATTTACATTATTCTTAAGAGCTAATCCAAGAAAAATCAAATCAAATTTAATTAAAATTATATTTCAACCATTGAGCTATTATTACTACGTATAATAATAGCTCAATGTATTCAACTAGCTGACCCGGCGGACTTCGTACCGCTTTGACAGTTTCCATGACAACAAAACAAACAAATCATTTTGTATTTTTTTTTAAGTTAAGTTAGTTTAGGCTAAGGTCATAGACCATGCTGCCATGTCATTAGTTTCTTAATTTCATTGTAATACATAAATAAACAATATTGATGATGATGAATGATAATAGAAATGGGAAGCGAGAAATGATATTACCCCCCAACCCCTCGAGTATCTCAGTAAAGATGTGGGGCTTTACTAAGTCCTCACGCGGACTTCTTGAGAGAATTTGAAAAGTAACATTGCACTGTTTTGTTTCATTTGCCAACACTCATGCACACTCACGAACGCTTAACGGTTAATAATCCACCATTATTTCACATTGATATTCGACATAACACAAATTTTAGAAAATAAAACAAAACCGCAGACATGACTCTTCACTTTCCCGCCAAGAAGTCCAAATCATTTTGTATTGGAAAACAAATGTCAAAAATAGTGCAACTTTACTTTTCAAATTCTCTCAAGAAGTCCGCCGAAGAATTAGTAAAGCCCCACATCTTTACTGAGATACATCATTGATCAATCATCATACTGACTGGAAGGAAATATTGTATATTTATGTATTACTTGTAAGAAAAATTACTTTGACACTGGCTAAATGTGCTAATCGCACGAAGCCATCATCTAAAATAAAGAAAGAAAGAAATGTCAAAAAGAAAAAGTTTGGTGGACTTCTTGGCGGGAAAGTAAAGAGTCATGTCTGCGGTTTTGTTTTATGTTCTAAAATTTGTTTTATTATTTATTAGTTATTATTTGTGTTAGGTTATATTCCCAACATCAAATCAAAGACTAAGTAGTAAATTGTGGAACCAAATATAGAGAAAAGGTATGGGTTTCATTCCCGTGGGAATATCGGGATAAAAATCCTATGTGTTAATCTAGGTTATAAACTATCTGTATGCCGAGTTTCATCCAAATCCATCCATCCGTTGCAGCGTGAAGACGCAACAAATATACACACATACACACAAACTTTCGCATTTATAATATTATACATATAGTGTGATAAACAATTTTACTTACATTTATTTATTATTTATTTGTTTATTTTACTTTAATTAAAACGGTGTCAAAAAAAGACAAAGTAGTATCTCTTTTTTTTTGTGATATAATGTAATCCTATATACTTTTAAAAAAGTAGTTTTCCTTTATTTAATTGTAGAATTTGGTCAAATTGTGTAGTAAAAAAAAAAGTTAAATAAACTTTTGTTTTCGAAGCGAGTCGTCCAAATATTTTTTTACCTACTTCCACCCATTCAGGACGTCTCTACATGTGTACAAATTGTAATTAGGGGTTGCATTGCATCCCAGTTCAATATTTTTGATATAATTTTTTGTGATATATTTTTGGATGTGTACCTAAGTAAATAAATATTATTAAAAATTAAAAGAAGAAGGTGGCACTAGAGTTCGACAGGAACCAGTTATAGACATGTTTACCCTTTAACCATTAAAAATATGGGTCAGCAACTGTTTTTTTTTAATATTATATTTTAGAAGGAGGCAAACGAGCTGGCGGGTCACCTGATGGGAAGCAATCACCGCCGCCCATGGACACCCGCAAAACCAGAGGAATCACAGATGTGTTGCCGGCCTTTAAATCTATATAGATTTTAAATTTTTCCAACAATTTAATACCGGTCATCATCTGCATCCTTGCTGTCATGTCGTATATTTTAATTAAAATCTATGTTATTTTTTGGCGACGAAAATTGTGTCGAACAATGGGCTTACATGGTGAATACTGGCCACTATCCTACTTCTGAAAAACAAGTAGCAATGTTTTTTTTTTTAAATATTTTACGGGTAAGCACAGTGCCTTGATCTCATCTGATGTTAAGTGATGATAAGGCCAATGATGAAAGCACACTTCACCCGGGATCCTCAACTAGTGAGGTACTGGCTATCTTATCTCTAGCTGCCGGAACACAACAATGCTACAAACATTGATGTTATGGCGACATATTTATGTAAGATGGTGGTAGCTAGCCAGGCGGACAAACAAGACCTACCACCAACCAAACCGAGTACACAAACATGTACCCCCCGCTAGGAATCGAACCCGGGACCTCTGGGTCTAAACCGGTGGTCTTAGCCACTAGACCACAGAGGCGGTTAGGCTGCTGAAAAGTTGGTTATCCGTTTCTCCCCGTCCATTTAAGGGAAGGCTCGTGCCCCAGCAGTGGGGACATAAAATGACGACCTCCGTAGCCGAGTGGCTTGCACGCCGGACTTTGGGCGGCACTAACTCTGAGGTCCCGGGTTCGATTCCCGGTCGAGTCAATGTCGAAAACGAACTTTTCGATATTGTGTCGGGTCTGGGTGGTTGTGGTACCGTCATCGTTGTTTTTGATATCCATAAAAACGAGTGCTTTAGCTGCTTTTCCTACCTTGTGATCAGAAGAATGTATGTTGTCTAATATATTAAAAAAATGAGCTGACGATGATGATGAAAGCGTACAACAAAGAATATTAGCATTTCATTTCACCATTACCATTAGGGTCCAGTACATCTCCAAGGCTATCCATCTCTTCATCGTCAGGTCTGGTAGCTCTCGGCAGCGCGCGGCAGTTGTGGCCGGTGCTGTTGCATACGTAGCACGGCTGGAAAAAAAAATATTTATATTTAGTATTGTTTATAGTTTTTGTATGTTCAATTTTAAGTAGCCACTTGTGATTTGCTTTGTTGGTACTTGTATACTGGGTGTACGTACGGGTAACTATAAGACATACGAAGATCTGTTTCACAGGAACCATGTCATCGATTTTAGTAACAAGAAAAACTGCATTCATACATTTAAAAAAAAACATTGTACTCAGCTCGGGAATCGAACCCTGACATTTTGAAAAATAAAACTAACACTATTTCTATTTAGATAACGATTGTGTAGTTCTTAAGCAGCAAATGTTACTATGAAACATGATACCTATCTAAAATTAATTAAATGCATTGTTTTCATATCCTTTCAATACATGGAAATACAGAAAAAAATGGAAGTCATTTGGAACACCGACTAAAATAAATGAAAGGTTATGAAAACATTATGCAAAACAAGCCCTGTGTAATGAAATCATTCTGTATAAATGCTCAATTAGTTTTCGCCTTCGAAGATTCGATTACATTTATTATATAAAATCTGCTTCTTAACCGCCGGTCATAGGATGGGTGACCAAAAATTAGTCATCTCGAGTTCCAGCATGGTTCGGAAGGCACGTAAAGCCGTCGATCCCGGCTGCATCAGCAGTCGTTAACAACCACCGCACCGCACTGGGCCCGCGTGGTGGTTTGTGGCCCGTTCTCCTTATCCATCCATACGGAAGGCTCGTGCCCCAGCAGTGGGGACAAAAAAAAACCTGATGATGATGATGAATCTATTTGTGAACCATAATTAGAAAAAAACTATAGTTTTAATCTACTTTCGTGAATAACTGTACCAACATTGTTGCGACATAGCTCAAACGAGAACGCCATAAAAGATTTATGGTTTCGAAACCAATAAGTTTTAACACAAAAGTTTTTTTTTATTTCTTTAAAAAAGTCACTTTTCATTTCATATATGTAATTATGGTGTTTTCATCCAAAATGTTTTTGTTTGGTGAGTTGGTTTTCCTTGTGGACGCAACTGATGTAAAGAGTATGATAGATAACAGACCTATTATTTGATAAGTTACACGAAATATTGATAAGAGTAATGCTATCGTGCCATCAAAAGATGCTCGAGAGTAGGGAATTCAACCCCGCATCTTAATCTCAATCTCGCTAACGCGATCGAAGTCAGCAGTCTAGTCACGAGCATCCGCGGGATTTGCGGGACTGGAAAAATTTTCAATTTCTTGTTTAAGGTAGTTTTGTTTATGTATTTGTACGATTATTTACTATTTTTATCATTTGATTATTTTAAAAGTCCTTAGCCAGACGTTACTAACGTTTGATATACGGATCAATGGACAAAATAAAATTTTACACAAAATGTGGATAATCACCTTGGTTATTATTTTATTTTGTTCAATGATCCGTATATCAAACGTTACTAACATCTGGGCTAGACAGACAGATGTTTTCAACTGACGGTGTTTCGTTTCACACTGCTTGAGTAACTCTGAATGTTCCACGCCGCCCCCAAATTATCCGGAGACGCTAAAAATAAACGCCAGAGGGAATCAGTAAATTCTATTAAAAAAAAAAAGACGGTTCAGTTATCTAGTAAAAGGAGGCAATTTCATGAGTAAATTTCATAAAATGGTTGGTTGGTTCAATCACCTGTTAATGAGACAAGAACCGGGACGAATAAATAAATTTAAATCGACGACTGCACCCATTTTTCTTCGAACTCCATATCTTTTTCCGTCCCGCAAATCCCATGTAACCCGCACGGACAATCCCGCATTTCTGATCCCTAGTTTGCGAGATTAGATTTCCTACTCGAGAGTCTCAAGTCAGTTAGTTCAATAACATGTCGAAAGTCTGATTTAGATATTACGACTATGGGTAAGGCGCTTCGCAGACATAGCAACTTTGATCTCCGCATAATTGCGGCAACAGGCAACTTGCAATTAGCTATTACCGTACTGCGCAGACATAGCAACTCCAGTTACGAGTTGCGATGATCGACAACCATTTTCAGTAGCGGCACTCGAATGAATCAGTTTTAAATTGATGCAACTAGCCCATTATTTTTGTTATAGTTGTGTCAAGTTGCTGTTTATCCCAACTAGTAAACACTAATTGTTGAATATGGATTTGAACAGTCTCTGTGGTCTAGTGGTTACCACCACCGGTCTCAGACCCAGAAATCCCGGGTTCGATTCCCAGCGAGGAGTAAATAGTTGTGTACTCGATTTGGTTGGTGGGCATGTTTGTCCGCCTGGCTAGGTACCACCATCCTAACTAAATATGTCACCATAACATCAATGTTTGTAGCATTGTTGTTTTAATTTATTGCAATCAAGTGTTAACATAAAGATCTTACTGCCGCACTCAGAGACGTCAATTAAGTTTTAATGACATTAAATGTATTTCCTTCTCTATTTAACACTATACATAAGAAAATGACAGAAAGAGAATCAATTGTCATTATACTACTACTACTACATTATAAAACCTCATTGACGTCTCTGAGTACAGCAGTTAGACGATGTAGCTTAACTAAAAACTAAATTAGGGTGGTTACTTAAAGGAGTAAGTTGCTTAACCTTAGCAATCGCAGACGGGGCGCGCTAACTACTTCACCATCGAGTCCTCTATAGACTATTTACTCTATTTTTAATTTGTTTACAGCTTTACAGATGATAATTTTAATAAACATAGCACAGTCAGTTGTACTATTGACCGCTAATATGGACGATGTAAAAAAATTGGCCAAGAAATTCGTTTCGGAGTCGTTGGCCGATCAAATAGCCGATTTCATATATAAAGTGAGCAAGCAAAGGGACAAGGACAAACTATCCGAAGAGAACGAAAAGAGCCGTCTAAACCAAGTGTCCCGAGAAGACTTTTTAAAGGATATAATGCGACAGGGTACCTCGATCGCTAAGTCCCAGAGTCCCTTGCAACACCAGGTCAGCGCAAAGCCTAAACCGCCTGTAAAATTTGTCCCAATTAAGACCGAAAAGAATACTTATATTCCTAAAAAGCCAATTGGGCCGCACAAATCCATGTTCATCCAAGAGCAAGATTATGGAGACAAAGAATTCGTACCGATGACAACAATAAAAACAACACGTCGTCCAGAAAAACTAGTGAAAACTACTAAGTTGGATTTCGAATCAAAGATATCTGAAATTATGATGGTTGCTAGAGATAGCCGAAACACATACAAACAATATAATAGTCAACAGATAACTGACAATGTTAAGTCAACACACGGATACACAGAGGGACATCAACATTACAAAAGTCATTCACGAGGTCATCAAAAACTTAAGATGGTTAATTCAAATGTTGTAGAAATAAATGCAACCAATTCAGACCCACCAATTTCAAGATACTATCCTGGCTTAAACGTTGACAGAGCAATACTGGAACTCACATCAAGGAAAGCGAAATTAGAATTTGATCAATATGATAATTTGAAATATCCAAAGTCTGTATTCGTAGCTACAAGTGGTCCGGTGGCATTACCTAAGATTTCGTCATCGACTTGGTGGGACGTAAACGATTCAGAAAACATAAAGAGCAAAGAAGAAAGGAAAAAGGAAGTTTAGGGTACAGCAAACATGATTTGGATAACACTTCATTTGGATAACACTTAATTATAATCTTAATTTTATAAAGCATTTTATATTATTATCATTAGTACGCAGTTAGAGCTAGTCACCTTCATTTTCTCTTCATCGTTTACAAACTGCACTCCCGTCTTCTCAGTCGTTCGGACTCTCTTTAGTTCTTGCATTGCTTTTAGTAAGTCACGCAAAAGTTTAAGAAGGGCGGGCTGCGGATCATCGTCATCCTCTCCAAGTGAAAGCTACTGAGCACGATCCGTGGCTACTCTCACCCAGTTCTTGCCAGCCACCTTGCGAAGATAATCGCTCCACCTGTTCTGAGGACGGATGCCAGTATAGAACTGTTTCCGCGCCCCAACTTCAAAATGCTATTGTGAGCAGAAACTCATGTAACATTTAGAAGAGGAATCACATTAACCCAGCCGCTGCTGGGAATCCGTAGAGAATTTCATCATCATTATTATTATTATCACAGCCAAAAGACGTCTACTGCCAGATAAAGGCTTTCCCCAAGGATCTCCACAACGATCAGTTCTGTGCTGCTCGCATTCAGCGACTAACCGCGACATTCACCAGATCCTTGATCCACATTGTTGGAAGCCTACCAACTCTAGAAAACTGATCTGCCCCAGCCTTCAATTTTGCTCGGCCATTTGATCTTAGCAATTCTTCGGGATATGTCGGTAACTTTAGTTCTTGAGCGGATTTCCTCATTTCTAATTCGATCCAAGGAATTTCACAAGGACTACTAAGGTTAGTAAGAAGGACTCACGTTTAGATGATGCTCCGGCACCCTGACTTCACCACACATGGTCTCAGCGTTGCAAGAACCGATGCAATGTGATCTTCCACTACGCACGAATATCTGTCGCGTCGGGCATTTCCTGAAACGATACACAACTTATTTAATGTACATAAATTACAAAAAAACAAAATGTTGAAAAAATATTCCACGAGCAGGATTTGAACCTGCACCCTTCTGACATACCGGGTCAGGTGCTCTTCCAATTGAGCTATCGTGGTTCTAACCAGCCCGCCGAAAATATTCAACACTATTTACTTTTTACTTTGAAAGCCAAAGGCACCCATTCAATGTCAACAACTACCGTCATTAACACCTGATCATAATATTTTTACAAATACTAAAGATCAGTTAAGAAATAGGCAAGCTATTTATAAAATGTTTTTGTTTTGTTTATATAATTTTTAACGCAAATTTTGTTGCGAGTCAAATTACAAAAACACAAAATGTTGAAAAAAAAATTCCACGAGCAGGTTTTGAACCTGCACCCTTCTGACATACGTGCTCTTCCAATTGAGCTTTCGTGGTTCTAACCAGCGCGTCGAAATTATTCAACACTATTTACTTTTTACTTTGAAAGCCAAAGGCACCTACCCATTCAATGCACAAAATGTTGAAAAAATTTTCACGAGCAGGATTTGAACCTGCACCCTTCTGACATACCGGGTCAGGTGCTCTTCCAATTGAGCTATCGTGGTTCTAACCAGCCCGCCGAAATTATTCAACACTATTTACTTTTTACTTTGAAAGCCAAAGGCACCCATTTAATGTACATTGAACACAGCACATTGAATGGGTGCCTGTGGCTTTGCAGCACTGGTTGACTTGACGGCTGACGCGCACAAAATTCACCCCACTTCCCCGCCGGGCAGTCCGGGCACTTAGGTACCGTCTGCCCGCGTTCGTCCGTCCACCCGGGCCGCGCCCATACAATCGTTCGTTCGTTCGTCGGTTAATAAATTGGGACATAGGGGAGGGGGGGGGGCGCCGAAATCAACCTACTTATAATAATAATAGAGTCGGTGACCATCGCCCGAAAGTATAGCGAGTACACTATGCCGAAAGGTTGATTTCGCCCGTTGATACTTTAGTAGGGTTCCGAGGTGAATTAGATAACATCAGTAATGGTTGGTAGCCGATCGCCTGGTGTGCAAGCATATTAGAACCCTTACCCTTTAGTCGGCTCTTACGTCATAATACATTATTTTTACGTCCCAGACCAGCATGGGATTTCTTTACATATCTATACATATAAAATGCTTTGTCCTGAATGACTGACGGATCAACGCACAGTCTAAACCGCTGATCGTAGAGACCTGAAACTTGGAGGGTGTGTTCTTTGTACGACGTAAGCGTCCGATAAGAAAGGTTTTTCTGAAATTCTACCCCTAAGGGGGTTAAAAAGGGGGGGCAAAGTTTGTATGGGACAACGTGATTCCTTGGTCCAATCTACTTCAAACTTTGCATAAACCTTTTTTTACAGAATCGATGGAAGACATGTTTCGTATTTTATTGAAATTCATCCCCTAACATGGTTAAAAAGGGGTAGAAATTTATTTTGGCGGTGATTTGCTTCGAAGTTTTTTTTTTATATCTTTATTTTTAAGGGACTTTTGCCTTTTGGCATGTCAGTCCCATTATACCCAAACTATTGGCTTAACTCTATTAATATTGATATCAATACACCATAGTGCTTTTGATATAAATTAGGTGCATTTAATTTTGACACATGTTTGAAAACTCAATGCGATTTCAAAAAAGGTTGAACTCACTTAAAAACATAAACAATTAATACTCTTTAAAATTGGATTGTCTCGAAAGGTCACCGTACTATATACGTCATTTGAAGGTTTCTAAGCCTAAAGAGGTTATGCACTTTTAGGACACGGCCTCATAGGGACGTAGAGTTCGAATTGAAATGGTATAAAGATAGAATTTCGGAAAATCCATTTTTAGCGGATTAAGCTTAAATGAGAATGAATTTCAATAAAACTGTTCGTTTGTCTCGCTGAAACTCGAGAATGGCTGGACCGATTTGGCTAATTTGATTTTGAAATACTTGTGGAAGTTCCGGGAAGGTTTGAACGGTGAGAAGCATAAATAATAAGTAACGGAAAATACTAAAAACGATTTAAATTTTCCAATACAAAATGATTTGTTTGTTTTGTTGTCATGGAAACTCAAAGCGGTACGAAGTCCGCCGGGTCAGCTAGTAAATATATATAGTACCTAAGTAAGTAAATAGTCTATAACTGTCACATTGCAAGTCATCGCTACAATGGATGGGAATTGATCCCGGGACCTTTAGGTATCGGGCCGAGCGCTATTAATAATAGTGGTTGTTGATGAGGGAAGGAAATCAATAAGGCTCAGCGTCAGGAAACAAGAAATACAAAAATAAAGTAAATACAAACCAAACAGATCGAGAAGACAGCTACCGAAAAATAAAGTTATTATAAAACCATAGACCAAAAGCACCGGTCCGATGGCCAGTTCGTAACAATGGTAATTATTGGTAATTTACCTCAATTATGTACATAGGTATTTTATTTATTTATTTTAAAGTTTTGCAACAAAATATTACATGGCAGACTTAATGCCTGAGGCATTTTCTACTAGTCAACCATAGGGTGGTGCAGAAATGACCACGCATGGTGCATGAATGAGGTGCAAATTTTGATAGACAACCAAAGTAGAAAACAGCGTAACAAAAAGATTCAAACTTATAATACATATTCTATAAATTACAAATACATAAAATACTTTTAAAAGAATATATATAAATCGATCGTTACTGAGATGATTCTGCCAAGGTTTCATTAAGAAAATGCATGCGGACTTTCTTTTTAAACACATCGCGACTTTTAGCCATCCCGATATCGAGAGGCAGCGCGTACCACATGAGAATATAAGAAAGAATGTACAAATGCAGAAGTATGGGAAGGACAAAGAAGACGAAGATTATTAGAAGATCGGAGATTCTTGTTGTGGGAAGAGCAAAGGAACTGAAAATGGGGGGCAAGATAGGCAGGAGAGTTTGGAGAATTAAGAGCCCCCATTTTAGATGAGAAAATAGGCAGGAGAATTTGGAGAATTAAGAATCGAAAGCAGTGTAGTTAGGGCTCGTGAACTTCCTCGCTGACGAATGGGCAGCCGTTTCAGCTCGCACCTACACTGTGATATGTGGTCATATTTATAGAACTTTATAAGGTACAGTGAAAAAATTGAACGCCCACCCGACCCAGCCAGGAATCGAACCTGGGTCTTCCGCAATCCGGGCGGCTGCACTGACCGCTATGCTACCGGGAAGGCTGACACGTAAGCACTGAATTTTGAAGCTTTTTAATTTTTGAGTGCTGATTAGCGGTACTTATAAATATTTAATCAAGCTTCTGTACAGCAATTAGCAATTGAAGATAAAATTTAAAATAAAGTAAGATGTGGTCATATTTTTTTCAAATTATAAACGAATCTGATACTATTGTTTAGATCATAATAGCACACGTCACGTATTTTGAGGTGGCTCGATGGCGCAGTGGTTAACGCGCGCGGTTTATGAGTGTTAAGCAACTTTCGCAAAGGCCGCTCATCGGATAGGTGACCAAAAATGTATCATCTGGAGCTCCTACGCGCTTCGGAAGGCACGTAAAGCCGTTGGTCCCGGCTGCATTAACAGTCGTTAACAACCACCAATCCGCACTGGGCCCGCGTGGTAGCTAACGGCCCGTTCTGCCTATCCATCCATAGGGAAGGCTCGTGCCCCAGCAGTGGGGACATAAAATGAGCTGATGATATGATACGATATGATATGATATGTAGTTATTTTATCGTAGATATTAACAAATAGTATTTTTATGCATATATTTTGTTAGCTCTGATTTAATATATTGATTCGAGATGTTGGTAATTATAAATAATCTATTAGCACTATCTATATAATCAATCGTTACAATTCAATAAAAAAATCGTGAATTCAACAACACGTGAAGCATATAGTATGTTATTATTACTACAATTGTACTATAATTTCTATATGATTGTAATTTGGTTTAAAAGATATAAGCCTACCGAGTTTATTGCCAGCTCTTCTCGATCGAAGGCTCTCCCAAAGTCCGAACTGGTGGTCTCAGAAGTTTAATTTAAACTATTTCTTTATGGATGGATAGGGAGAACGGATCGTAAGCCACCACGCGGGCCCAGTGCGGATCGGTGGTTGTTAACCACTGCAAATGCAGCCGGGACCTTCCCGCCCGATCCTCTAAATGCCACTATACATTTACAGAATACACTAAACATGCACACTAATTTAAGCCCAAGACACCGTACTCGAACAAGGGTACGAAGAAACGGTTCACACGCGCTCTACACCAGGTACAGACATGTACCTGGGCGCTTCTCTCCTCCACCACGGCCCGGTCAAACCGAGCCGAGGTCCGAGCCTTTAGAAGCGCCCTCGGGTTGTTCCGCTCCCCGATCCGATCCGAACCCTTCGGAGAATCTATTAGGGCACGGGGACGCGCACTTGTGCGCGATGCCGTTCCCTCTAGAAAACCTCCGAAGGTGATTCGTTTCACACGGCTTGAGGGACCCTTTACGTTCCTCGCCGCCCCCAAACAAGCCCGGTGAAGCTGAAAATGCCGTCTGAGGCAATCAGCAATCTCTCTCCAAAAAAAAAGTCGGAACCAACGGCTTTACGTGCCTTCCGAAGCACGGAGGCATAAATGTATTCGATTATGTGTTTTGCATACAATAGCTCTAGCTGTATCTACTATTCAACGCTTGTAGATAGCGAAGTTATCTTATCTATATTAGTTCGACTGATAATGCTTTCAGACTTAGCACTTGTAGCAACAAACATTCCATTTTAATATTTCTGAAAACAACAAATTGTTCTTTAAAAATTGCATAGGAATGTCAGTGTTGTTCTGAAAGAGCGGTGTTGTTACGGTAGAAGGACTGTGATTTGTGTCACTTTTGGATTGATACGAAACTTTTAAAAGGTATGAAGTATGATGGTGTATATTGTACGAGAAGTCAATAGTGCGATATAATGACGTATTAGAAGTTAGCATTAATTTGTATTGGAACATTAAATAACTATAAATAGTGACATTGTGTTTTGTGTCCTATTTGGATTAAAACGTGTCGTTTTAAAACATAGGTACTATGACGTTTGAATTAATTAATACGTAACTTATTATTGTAGTCAACAGTGCCGATATTTATTATCCTTGCTGAGTTTCTTGCCGGTTCTTCTCAGTACAAGGTCTCCCGCCCTGTGTTGACTTACGAACCGCTGGCATAGTGACATTTTAAGAGCTATTTGTAGTAAAATTTTAAACACTGAAAAAAGACGACAACCTCAGGCGGGAATCGAACCACGCACCTTCCGCATTCCGGGCGGCTGCCTTAACCACTTGGCTACATATTTAATGGCTATGGCTATTGGCTATATTTAAGCGTTAATAAAACGCTAAAATATATAAAAAACACTTATCTATAACGCAGCTTCATCTTAACCGAATGTTCAAATATTTGTAAAAAATATTTCTTTCGGATCTCAGAGGTGAAAACTTCTAAGATTGATGAAGCAATGTTGACTAAAAAACATAAGCATCAAGCACTGAAAAATTTCGACGGGTGAAAGCCAGACCTCGGTAGCCAAGTGGTTAAGGCAGCCGCCCGGAATGCGGAAGGTGCGTGGTTCGATTCCCGCCTGAGGTTGTCGTCTTTTTTCAGTGTTTAAAATTTTACTTAAGTATATTTAAGCGTTAATAAAACGCTAAAATATATAAAAAACACTTATCTATAACGCAGCTTCATCTTAACCGAATGTTCAAATATTTGTAAAAAATATTTCTTTCGGATCTCAGAGGTGAAAACTTCTAAGATTGATGAAGCAATGTTGACTAAAAAACATAAGCATCAAGCACTGAAAAATTTCGACGGGTGAAAGCCAGACCTCGGTAGCCAAGTGGTTAAGGCAGCCGCCCGGAATGCGGAAGGTGCGTGGTTCGATTCCCGCCTGAGGTTGTCGTCTTTTTTCAGTGTTTAAAATTTTACTTAAGTATATTTAAGCGTTAATAAAACGCTAAAATATATAAAAAACACTTATCTATAACGCAGCTTCATCTTAACCGAATGTTCAAATATTTGTAAAAAATATTTCTTTCGGATCTCAGAGGTGAAAACTTCTAAGATTGATGAAGCAATGTTGACTAAAAAACATAAGCATCAAGCACTGAAAAATTTCGACGGGTGAAAGCCAGACCTCGGTAGCCAAGTGGTTAAGGCAGCCGCCCGGAATGCGGAAGGTGCGTGGTTCGATTCCCGCCTGAGGTTGTCGTCTTTTTTCAGTGTTTAAAATTTTACTTAAGTATATTTAAGCGTTAATAAAACGCTAAAATATATAAAAAACACTTAGCTATTTGTAGCTTAAACTGAATAAATGATTTAGAATTTTGTTTTTTTATTTAATTATGACGTATTAGAAACAGTTCGCTTTAGTGTTGCAATATAAAAATATTAGGGTAGTGGCACCAACTTTCGACAGGAACCAATGATCGACACTTTTTTTTTCAATCATTATAATTAGTCAGCAACTGATTTCAGTCTGTAGCGACAATTGAATACAGACCACCTGCCTATAGCTTTCATCCCGTAAAATTTTATTTTTTGGCGACGAAAACTGTGTCGAACAATTGACTCAAAATGTCGAACATTAGTACCACTACGATAGAAAACTTTATTAAAACTGGCTTATCGGTTTGAATGAATCCAAACTTCGTTTGTATGGGATATGAATTGCAAAATTTAATTTTTATTAAATTATTACCAACATCTATCATACAGAAATACACATGTATATACACAACAAAAAGAAATATTACTTAACTTATATTGAAAAAACAAAAAACAGAGAAAAACAATTAGAAAATTAAAAACTAAAGACCTATAAGTAAATGTTTTTGTTTGGTTATATAATTTTAACGCAAATTTTGTTGCGAAACAAATTACAAAAACACAAATGTTGAAAAAATTTCCACGAGCAGGATTTGAAGCTGCACCCTTCTGACATACCGGGTCAGGTGCCACGATAGCTCCATTGAAAGAGCACCTGTAGGCTTAGCCAAAGTAACATTAAGAGAACGATAGCGAAGTTCGAAAATAATAAAATGTATGGGACTGACATAAGCCGCGCTAAATCACGTGGTCAATCTTATGTCAATCCCATACATTTTGTTCTTTTCGAACTTCGCTATCGTTTTCTTAATGTTACTTTGGCTACCGCCCCTGACCCGGTATATCAGAAAGGTGCAGGTTGAAATCCAGCTCGCGGAAATTTTTTCAATATTTGTGTTTTTGTGACCTATAAGTAATTAAAAGATGTCCTCCAACTGTGAGTTTATGGGAACGGTCCCAAGAATGCTGGCAACATTTATTTATTTATATTATAAGCATGCGAATCTGTCTGCTGGTTTATAAAGCAGCACGGCTTGAAAAAAAAGGGGTGAATATTGAACCGGTGACTAATTCTCACGCTATGATATCATTACTAGTGCTCTTTTTTAAGTCACTGGTAACTTTTGACACCGATACTTCTTGAACATTATTTATCTTAACAATCAAATTGTATATAACGTAAATAATAACACTTCCTGTACATATTTCATTAAATAAATGCTTTATTATTATAGGAATTTAAATGTCGAAATCACCGCAGGCTTATTATCGATCTTTAAGTGACAGTCGCGACAATTTACAATTTATCGCTACCAAACACATATTCGCATTACGGAACGTAGAAGTCCGTAGAACGCTGCGATAGCGCCACGCACTAGCGAGCGATTGACGAACCAAATTGCATGATGGTGCTATAGAATAAACTGACCGACTGTAGCAACCGCTACTATATAGTAGCAGTCGCGTTGCTATTGTGCAATTAACAACTGTTTGCTTTTTACGGGAATAAGCCCGCCGGTAACTTTAAAAAATTGTCTCACTGGTGACAAAGGGAACGAGGTGCAAATGGCAATTTTTCTTGTCTTGAGCGCGATCGAATTGTGAGCTATCGAGATATTGGTTTCCCTGTCAAACTTTTCAAGTTCTCGCTTGCCGAATGCGGGTTGGTCATCACAAATCACAAGCCCGGGCTGTGCATCGAAAACCCCGAATCACTTTGCCCATCCTGGTAATTTAACCAGGGATCTCGGGTATCGGGCAGGCTTGTTACCAAAAAAAAGCAACCAGTTGCTAATTGTACAATGGCAACGCGACTGCTACTAGTAGCGGTTGCTACAATCGGTCGGTTTATTTTATTTATTTATTTATTTAAACGAGCACCAACATAGTGTACACCATTACAATTTTAAATAAAATACACACACAGAACGACACAAACCAAATGCCACTACAATTATAAGTGTGGACAGCATGCGATAAAAAATAAAAATAAAAATAGCGAGTAACAGGACAGACCACAATATTATACAAAATTGAGAAAAAACAATAACAATTAATCAATTTATGAACAAATTTAAATTTAAATTAAAATCAATTAAAAAAATAAATAATTAAATACAAAACCAAATTTTACTTTAAAACCAAAAACGGGAACAAAGTTAAAATAAAAAACATAAAATTAAGATTGAATTAATAGAAACCTAGATCAAGAAGCATTTTAAAACAATTTATCATCAATGAAACAGGCTTTGAGCTTCATGACATTGTCTGCAAACACGTCTATCGTTTCCGACTTAGAGAGAGCATTGTACTGCCTAACGAGTCTAGATATAGGTGCGTGGTATCCTAGACACGGTTTAGAGCGCCGTCATACGTTTTTAGTTCGTCGATCGCTCGCTCGTGGCGCTGTCGTAACGTCCTACGTTCCGTAATACGAAATATAAATTTTTGGTAGCGATAAATTGCAAATTGTTGCGATTGAGACTGTCAGGTCGGTTATAAGCCTGCCGAGCGCTTTGCCACTCTTCCACCGATGTGTTATAATGATAACTTGTTGTTTTCTAAAGTTTACGCGAACACTACACACAACTAATCTACCACCAGCCTGGGATCCCATCATACAAAATATTAAATCCCAGCCCCAACCCTATACTGCCAGACCAAAAGATACTTTCTACGTAAAACGGAACGCACCTGATTAAATTTAAATGAGGGTATACAAGCTACTAACTAATTATGAGACCAACACCTCAGTCTCCCTGTGACCACGGACCCTGCAAAGGGTTCGAAACGTCAGGATAAACATTAATTAAAACTAATGTGTAAATTAAACGCGAGTAGATCCGTAAAAGTTGTTTCATTTCAATGATAACTTGTGTCAAATCTTTCCAGCACTATGTACAACTATGGTGAAGGCATAGGTGGCAACAACCAAGGTCGTTCTTACCAAGGCTACCCTTACGCCAATCCCATGGTGATCGACGTGCCATCAATAGACGCAGCCACCGCAGCAAGATGGAAGGATTTACCCAGGAAACCGTTTGAAGGGAGGAGCGAAGACAGTCATGTGGTCTACATTGATATACCTAGCAATGTTGGGGGGCAGTCCGCTGTATCTCAGGTTAGTTACCTGTATTTTTCAATAATATTTTTGAGGAAACATTGCAATATTCAACCACCAGTATTGTAGGATCCAAATCCGAAGGACCAAAGCCTTTGGATATCCAAAGGTGGTTCGATTCCCACTCGAGCTTCCCGAGGATGGTTGATCTTTCCTAGTAAAAAATTATCTTATACTTATTTTAACTTTTTGAAATCATAATACTATTAGAAAAGTAAGAAATCATAAAAAATACTAGAAAAATCGAAGTATCAGGAGCATACTCTCAGTTTGTACGTTTATTACGTTATACATATGTTGTAAATCTATCTATAATATACTTTAATAATAAGGTGAAATTTGTGTCTTTGTTTGTTTGTTTGTTTGTTTGAAGAGGGTAATCTCTGGAACTACAGGTCCAATTTCAAAAATTATTTCACTGATAGAATGATACAGTTTTTGCGAGTAACATAGGCTATATTTTAATTTGATAAAAAATCAGTATTTAGAGTCTCAAATCCACGCGGACGAAGACGCGAGTAAGTGCTAGTATTATATAGATCTGTAGCCAATATCTCTGTATATTCAGCATCTTAATTAAATTGAACTAACAACTATAACCATTGTAGTTTGTAACACTGCCCAACAGCCAATCTCCACTCCAGAATCTTCGGAAGACCCAGAATCAACATCGAGAAAATTGGACCCTGATGACAACCCTGTGGTATACATCGACCTCCCTGAAAGTAATGGCAGCGATGTGTCAGACAGGAGAAGGGTAGTGGAAGAGTCATTTGTAGCGGTGAGTCAAGGTTCTTTAATGTTATCGCCTCCTGTGGTCTACTGATTACCAAGTCTCAGAACCGGAGTTCCCTGGTGTAATTTCATATTATTTCATACATCACTGTACTCGGTTTGGCTGGTGGTGTGGTGGTATGACTTGTTTGTCTGCTTGGCTAGCTACCAACATCTAATCCAAATATGTCGTTACAACATCAAAAATACTTAGTAGCATCGGGATCGTTGTTTTACGCCAGCTAGAGATTCGATAGCCAGATTAGATAGTCAGTGCAAGTAGTTGAGAATTCCGGGTAAAGTGCATCAACACTTTCGGCCTTGGAATCAAGCTCAATTGGAAGAGCACCTGACCCGGTATGTCAGAAGGGTTCAAAACCTGCTCGTGGAAATTTTTTCAACATTTGTGTTTTTGTAATTTGTTTCGCAACAAAATTTGCGTTAAAATTATATAAACAAAACCAAAAACATTTTATAAATAGCTTGCCTACTTCTTAACTGATCTTTAGTATTTGTAAAAATATTATGATCGGGTGTTAATGTCGGTAGTTGTTGACATTCAATGGGTGCCTTTGGCTTTCAAAGTAAAAAGTAAATAGTGTTGAATAATTTTGGCGGGCTGGTTAGAACCACGATAGCTCAATTGGAAGAGCAGCTGACCCGGTATGTCAGAAGGGTGCAGGTTCAAATCCTGCACGTGGAAATTTTTTCAACATGTTTTTGTAATTTGTTTCGCAACAAAATTTGCGTTAAAATTATATAAACAAAACAAAAACATTTCTAACATACTCTTCCTTCTCCCGAAAAGGAGTAAAGACCGGCCATCAAATCACCAACTTTAAGTATACTCGCTATTACTGACCCCTCGCCACATTACACATATAGAATAGTTCACCGAGGTGAATTAGATATCATCAGTGATGGGTTGCAGCCGATCGCCTGATGTGCGAGCATCTTGGAACCCATATGTCCCTTAGTCGGCTCTTACGACATACTTGGGAAGGTAGGCAGCTGATACGTTCTTCTAGAGTATCTAGAGCATACTCCTCAGTTGCCACGCAGCCGCATACCTAAGTAACTAAGATGTAGAATGCTGTAGTGTGTTTACAGTCCCCGCCCGATCCTCTAAATGACAGCACACATTTACAGAATACACTAAACATGCACACCAGTTTAGGCCCAGACACCGTACCCGTAGAACAAGGGTACGAAGAACCGGTTCACACGCGCTCTACACCAGGTACAGACATGTACCTGGGCGGTTTTCTCCTCCTCCACGGCCCGGTCAACCCGAGCCGAGGTCCGTGCCTTTAGAGGCGCCCTCGGGTTGCTCCGCTCCCCGATCCGATCCGAACCCTTCGGAGAATCTAGTAGGGCACGGGGACGCGCACTTGTGCGCGATGCCGTTCCCTCTAGATAACCTCTGAAGGTGATTCGTTTCACACGGCTTGAGGGACCCTTTACGTTCCTCGCCGCCCCCAAAAAAGCCCGGTAAAGCTGAAAATGCCGCAGTGACAATCAGCAATCTCTCTCAAAAAAAAAAAAAAGTGTTTACAGTTTAGAAGATGAGATGAGTGCGAATGATAAGGGAAGGTTAATGTACGAAACAAAACCAATGAAAGTCGTTCTAACACTGTTTTTATTTAAAATCAATTATAAAAACGTATGCATAAGCAGAAGAAGTACGGAAGTTATAATTGTGTGCGTAAATGGCCAATAACATTGTTTCTTAGTAACCTAAATTAGCGAGTTATTGACATTGCATAATTACTGTGCGCTAACCCGTACAAATGCTCTTAGCTCTCAGCTAATACAACATACTGGCTGTTTAACTCATCTTTCACGCTAGGAGCAAAATCTTTTTAACTGGATTTCTGTTACTACCTCAATTGATGTCATCAAAATGTTTCAGGAGACGATCTTCTACGACCCATTCAAGGACAGGCGGATAGAGATGGACCGTTCCGAATCTGGGTCGGGATCGGGAACGTCCAGCTCCGGAGCGTGTGGCTCCAGCGCTGTGTACATGAGGCCGAGACCGCCAAACACTCTGGACCTGGGGTCTTCGAGTCGTGGTAATTACAATAGATTAAGTGATGAGAGGCAACCACCAATGGGCTAGCGTGGTAGCTTATGGCCCGTTCTCCCTATTCATCTATAGGGAAGGCACGTACCCCAGCAGTGGAGACGCAAAATGAGCTGGTGATGATGAATTGATGAGAGGAGCTCGATGGCGCAGTGGTTAACGCTCTCGGTATGCGATTGCTGAAGTTCACAACTATTGCAAAGGCCGGTTATCGGAAGAATGACCAATAATTTTTCATCTTAAGCTCCGTGTCAGTCGTTAAAACCACCAATCCACACTGGGCCCGCGTGGTGGTTTATGGCCCGTTCTCCCTGTGGTGTAAACATCCATAGGGAGTGCTTGTGCTTCAGCGGTATGGACATATAACGCGCTGGCGATGATGACGGTGATGAAGTGATGACCTTTTACCCTTTTTTTGGATAGACTACGGGTTATGTGGGACTCTCCTTCTCTCTCAACGCCCTGTTTCAAAGAAGCAAGAGGCATACCTAAGTCACATCCCTTTTATGCCACGAAGATAGTTGGAGACTACCAACTTTCACACGGCAACAGCCCAAGATTGTTTGAGCCATAAATCACTAATTCCTCCTGAAACTCACAACTACTGAGGAACGGTCCCCCGTTGAGGATTCCATGTAAAGTGCGCTTCCACCTTCCGCCTTACGATCGCTTAACATTAGGTGAGACAAAGGCCAAGTTTCCTCGCAAGATATAAAAAAGACTCCTCCATTTACAGGATATCCCTCATCCAGTTACGAACACTCAATCATCCCCCAATCATTCTCCAAAGAGTCTTCAGTCTACGGAAACATTTCGGCACCGAACAGCGGTTACTCCAGACACGAAGACAGAGACTTTCCGGAACCACCACCAGCGTATACTGAAAACTATACACAGAGTACAACTCCTCAAGTGACGTCATCAAATGAAGAAGCACAAAGCTCCCCCCCTCCTGCGGTTGAAGGTCCAAGGACACAGGTCATCGTACCACCGGGTAAGCTATTTAGTATCTTAACATTTCTTGTTGAACGAATGCTTGAGTAAATGAACTTATTGAATGAATGAATAATTGTACTAACACATTTATGGATACAGAAATAATGTTTATTTCTTATTATAATTATTAAGTATTATGTCACAGAGGCGTTGTTCTTTTCAAAATTATACTATGAATTAAACTTTTAAAATGTTTTTGTATTTGTTTATATAATTTTAACGCAAATTTTGTTGCGAAACAAATTACAAAAACACAAATGTTGAAAAAATTTCCACGAGCAGGATTTGAACCGGGCAATTGAAATAGGCACCTTTGACTTTCAAAGTAAAAAAGTAAATAGTGTTGAATAATTTCGCCGGGCTGGTCAGAACCACGATAGCTCAATTGGAAGAGCACCTGACCCGGTATCCCAGAAGGGTGCAGGTTAAAATCCTGCTCGTGGAAATTTTTTCAACATTTGTGTTTTTGTAATTAAACTTTTATTATAAATTTGTTTAATTTGTTTTGTTATTTAGTCTAAATTAGTTTAAAAGGTGTTCTCTCTGTTTAAAATACTTCTTTCTACTTTTTAAATAATATTTTATTTTACATTTTTTTGTTTTTTTTTTTATTATTCTACAATTATATTTTATGATGGCGTTTTGAACCCTTTACAGGGTCCGCGGCCACAGAGCAGTCTCCCTGCGGGTGTTGTGCCGTCGCATAATTAATGTAGTATATATCTACCGTCAACTAATATTTTATATCTGGTGCGTTCCGTTTCATGCAAAGTGGGGCTTACAGAGTACTGAGGGCGAATTTTGTTTTCCATTCGATCACGTTGTTTTAACAAACACAGTATATAAACGTTTACCGGATAGATGCTCGGGTTATACGAGAAACCTTGGTATACCTTGGTGAAAACTGACGTGCCATGCCTGACACAAGCGTATTTTTTTATTATTATTTTTTATACGTAGCTCGGCAAATGACTCCACTCCATCTAATTTTAAGTGGAAACGGAGTCCAGACGCAAGGACAACTGGTGCAGCGTGAAAACAACGCAGTATCAGTCACCCTCATCGTTCCTCTTCACGCCTCGTTTGAAGGACCCCCATGTCATAAGAAGAAGGGAAAACGTGTGCTGGTAGACTATTCCATCTTTTGGAAGTGCGACAAAGAAACGAGTCACCAAATTTCTTTGTGCGCGATGGAATGTTCGAGACAGTACAGGGGTGACTCCGGAGAGCAGCACGCGTACTCCTATGGAGGAAGGGAAACCAAGGGAAGGGAAGGGAAAAGGGTGGTATTAGCTTTCTAGCGCGTTAATAATAATCTATTTTTAGGCTGAGGTGGAGGCCTGAGGCTGGTAGATATATTTTTTCAACTGAAATTTTATATATTTCCGATTTTTTGAAAGATATGTTGTACTAATCAAATACACGTGATTTTGGGCTCCCAATCATCCCCCCTCCCCCCACCCTAAATTGCCTTAAGAATTCTTCTTTTCAGTAATGTGATTGAATGGCAAATAAAACTCTAACACCTTTGTTTTTGTCAGTGTGGCGTTAAACTGTGTCGCTTATAAAATGTAATTAATTAATAATATAAAAAAGTATGTACTATTATTATAATTTTTTCTCATATAAATTTACATTTTTAAATATTAAACAAAATAAATAAAACATTTAAAAAAATATAAAAATAGGGGTTCGTCGGCAAGCTACTATTAATTTATTATTATTATTATTATTATATATATTATTTAATAGTTATAACGATTGAACATAAAATAAAAATATTAATAAAAAATTGATTTAGTAAAGTATAATTTAATTCAATTTAATTGCTGTGCACAAACTTTGCAAAAAAATTAATGCAACCCTTTACCTACCTAGGGTAATGGCAGGCACCAGTTTTTGACAAGAACCAATGATAGACATTTTTTTCCTTTAATCATTAAAAATAGGGGTCATCGACCGATTTTAGCCTTTATCAACAATTGAATACAGACCACAATTTCAATGAAAATGTATGCAATTTTTTTAGTGACGAAAATTGTGTCGAACGGTTGTGCCACTACCCTACTACATTAAAATGCATGTTTTTATATCAAGTCAAAATATATTTTTTTAATTTTTTTAAGTAATTTTTTAAGTCAAAATAGATTTTTTTTTAAGTCAAAATAATTTTGTCAATTTTTTTTTAAGTCAAATTTATTTGGTCCATTTTTTTTTAATCGTAATTTTTTTTTTTTTCAAAATTTTCCATTGCAGACACCAATCCGGACCGCAAGTTCATATACTGCATCTACTGCGGCACCCGCGCCCACACGCTGATAATCAAGCAGTCTGGCACCGCTACACACATTATCGCCTGGTGTTTCGCACTATTGGGGTAAGTATTCGAATACATTGAAATGAAACATCTTTTACGGATCTACTCGCGTTTATTTTATACATTACTTTTAATAAAACTTAACTGTTTTAATTCCAAATATGTCATAATACTGTACAATAGTGAAAACATTAATGATAACATTGAATCTAATAAGCTATTTCTTATAAAAAAATATAATATAATAACTATCTAAAATATATTATTAAAAGGAGTCCCTTTAGACAAGGTTCCGAAGATACTGGCAGCGTTCCCCCTTTGAATAGCTAGACTAATTCTTTGTCCGAGGTAGCTGCCAGCTCTTCGGTCTCCTGTGATGTCGACTAACCTTTTTGCTATTTCTTTAAAAAGCTTTATAGCGCTAGGACCCCACGGACCAAGGGTCTCGACACCGAATGGGATAAAATCATATTCGGAGCCTAGACCCCCGTATTTACATGTTTTAGCTTTTTCAGCCGCTTCACAAGCCGCACCAGCTCTATTATTGTTTTAATTAATTTTTATCCTGACGTTTCGAACCCTTAGCAGGGTCCAATGCAATGGTCACAGGGAGACTGAGGTGTTGTTCGTCTGATAAATAGTTGCTAGCTTGTATACCCTCATTTTAATTAAATCACGTGCGTGATTAAATTAAACCACCCTGTGACTACGGACCCTGCAAAGGGTTTGAAACGTTTTAGGATAAGCATTAATTAAAAATAATGTATAAAAAAAACGCGAGTAGATCCATAAAAGTTGTTTCAAACAATATTTGAATATACCTACAAACCCATATGCTGGTCTGGGACGTGAACAATATGTATCAGCCGCTTAACTCCTCGTGTATGTCGTAAGAGCTGACTAAGGGACAAGGGTTCCAAGATGCTCGCACATCAGGCGATCGGCTAGCAACCCATCACTGATGTTATCTATCCACGGAGCCCTTCTTTGTTTATGCTCGAGGTCAACGGCGAGTTTACTTAAAATTGAGATTTCGATGCTCTTGTCTAGGTAGCCCTTTTTGGGTGAACGACGTGAGAGTATTATATATGTATGTACAAATTCTATGTCTCTTACAACTTGGTAAGAGCACCGAGAGCCAGGATTTTAAATGCCATAAAAAAATATTATTTTGTTTTTGCATTTACAATGTAAGATAAAATTTTACGGAAAAAAAAGAACAACCAGCCTTAGGAATCCTCAAGTGGGAATCGATTCGATTACCACTCGAGCTTCCCAAAGCTGGTTGGTCTATTCTAGTAAAAATTTTACCGTTAAAAATTGGTGACGATACTTTTGTCAAACGAAGATACCGTTAAAAACAAAGGTAGCTAACGTTATGCTTGGTATTGTTACCTGAGTGGCACGTAGGAGTGTGAGATTTGACATAGTTAAAGTTTATTTGGAGAAGGAGTAAAGAATTATAAAATTCACGCACAATACGTGTTACAAAAGTATTTTTTCATGGCCATGGGTACAAACCTCATCAACAACCACCAACCCGCACTGGGCCCGTTCTCCCTATCCATCCATAGGGAAGGCTCGTATCCCAGCAGTGGGGACATAAAAATGAGCTAATGGTGATGATGGTGCCCCTTCAGCCGAAATGAGAATGTTTGATAAATTACGGTGGAATTTCGACCACTGGGCGTCGAGCCGATGACTATTAAATAAATAATACTAATATTTTTCTCTTGTTCTTTTCAGATTGTTCCCGTTCACAATATTTGTGTACTGCACAGATTTCTGCAAATACAAGAATCATTATTGTAAAAATTGTAATAAAAAATTGGCATATGAAGCCCCTATTATATGTAAGGATTTAACATACTATGTAGCGCAGTGACGAAATATTGGATCTCTAGATGGATTCAAAAGGTTCAATAAATTAAAAAAAGTTAAAAAAAGAAATTAAAAAAATTAAAATTTTTGGTAAATATTTCTTTATTTTAATAAATTTGTGTTATTTTAAACTTGTCACTAAGTAAATTTGTCATATTTTTGTAACATCCATACTTCGGAGGTAAACTCGTCACAGGCATATAAAAACAAAGTTGCTTATGATGACTAAAATAAAACTGTATAAATACATATATTAAAAATATATGCTTAAACATATATGCTTAAACATATATACTAAAATATAACGAGTTTAATGTACTTTTTTTTCTGAGTGACGAATTTAGATTGCGACGGTTTTACAGTATACACAAAAACAGGGTGTCTCGTTGGGTTCAAAATGTAGATCAGTATATAATAAATGAAAGTCAATGATAAAATTTCTTTATTTACAACGACAATTTTAGTTGTATAACCTCACGAAGTATAAACTTATTTCATTAGTGCTTTTGAATCGTCCAAAACATTTGTTTTTTTTACTACCCATTCAGGAAAAGGATTTTTGAACCGGTGACAAATTCTCACGCTATTTATTATAGGTATAAATCACGCGTGCTTCTTTTTCTCTTATTCAAAGCTACTGAACGGTACGAACGGTACATATCTTAATAATTAGATTGTAAATTTTTGAGATCTCCGGTGAGATAAAGAATTCACCCCTCCTGGATGTCTTTTAGCTGTGATATGAAGTTTCCCAAAGATAAAAAAATAGTCTATAACATTAATCGAACAATAGCTAACAGTGACTCTAAGTTGAACATCGAAACTTCGAAACCGAAGAGGAATGGTGTATGGAAATCGGTACAGCGCCACACAACGTCCGTATATTGAACTAACAATATTGTCAGACGTCATTTCATAGATTTTTATTATATTAGCATGACCATGGGCATGACATAACGTTTAGTATATGAATTCGATTGAATTGCTTGCTAGGACAAGTGGGTTAAAACTAATTCTGTTTTGCAGATTGCATAATTTAAGGAGTTTGTCGATATTTATTTTTATTTGCATATTCTTATGAATATAAATATCAAAGTTTTAAAAGATTAAACCCCGTAGATACTAATAAGCGAACCTATAAGCTTTGAATAGTTATTCCGTGTTTAGTGTCTTTTACTCAGATTTGAATCGAAGTTTTACATGACGGGAACAAAGCACGGAATATAATATTACAAGCATATAATCTGTTTATGTAAAAACGACAAAAGACCTGGTTAAGAATCCCATTAAGAATTACTCTAATATTTTTTAGTTCATAATAAAGTATGTATCATTAAAATCCATTATGTTTGTATAAATTATTGTATATAAAAAAATATGTTGTAATATATAAATATATTTATTATGTAAAGCATACTGTATAATTGAATTTCACTGTATATATAGAAATAAAGAGATATATTATGTGAATATTTTTATACTAGCCAGTCCACCTTAACCCAGAAAAAAAGATACATAGGTATTACCTAACATCTTTCATTTAATTTTAATTTCTATTCTTTTAACACTTCTAGGCTGGCACCAGAAGAGTTAAATTCAACAATTTCTATGGCGTTGGGGCAACGTCTCCCGTAGCAAACGAAGTGGGTTACAATTTCGCCACACAAATTCTCTTTTTCATTTACGTTTTCATTTGGTGCGTAGATCTCGCACCTAGATTCTATCTATCTATCTAGATTGTTAACGCAAGCTTTTAGTAGTAAGTATTTACCAAATAAACACACAATTAAGTCTTCAATCGCCGTGGTGGTCACCGGTGACCGACAAACAATAAATTTTGTATTGTCTCTGGTTTTGCGGCAGTCAACGTGTTAAAAGTTACTAATAGTATATTGCACAAGAGATCCCAATGGGTCGAAGTACTACTGCAAGAAAGAAACCTTAGTAGGTCCCAAAAAGATAAGATACTAATAGTATAAAAAATATATGACTTACCTTTTTAAAAAAAAGACAAAGTGTTGAAAATATAACTTACCTATTTAGTCTTATTGGACCTCCCGTTTTTCTTACTTTTAAAGCTTGCTCCCAGAACTTTACCGCTTCTGGTAAAATTGTATTCTGTGAAAAAAAAACAATTTTCAAGGCGAGAAGGAATAAGTTACCAAGGGTATTGTTAGTTAACAGGAGTTTAGACGACCTCCGTAGCCGAGTGGCTTGCACGCCGGACTTTGGGCGGCGCTAGCTCTGGAGGTCCCGGGTTCGATTCCCAGTCGGGCCAATGTCGAAAACGAACTTTTCGATATTGTGTCGGGACTCGGGTCTGGGTGGTTGTGGCACCGTCGTTGTTTCCGATTTCCATGAAATGAGTGCTTTAGCTACTTACCTTGGGATCAGAACAATGTATGTTATGTCGTCTAAATAAAAAAAAAATAAAAAAAAGAGATGATCGGCACTTTTATTCTCTTAATTATTAAAAACATGAGGCCAGAGACACATTTTTGACTTTAGTAACAATTTAATACAGACTACCTTGCCAGCTGCCATCCAGTAAAATGTCGATGTAATTCTTGTGGCGTGCGATCTTTGTTTTTGTATTTTAATCTTATTGTATTGTTTCATGTGTTAATGTTTGTAATGTTGTGTTTCAATAGTTTTTATTTATGTTTTGTGTTCCGTGTCGTCTCGACTCTAGGTCCCGCCTTAAATAAAATTTATATTTTTATATATATTTATATATTTATTTATTTAAGAGCTAAATTAAATATTTATAAAATTTATATTTTTATATATATTTATATATGTATTTATTTAAGAGCTAAATTAAATATTTATAATATTTATATATTTTATAAATATTTAATTTAGCTCTTAAAAAATAAAAAGTAAAAATTTACTATAACGTTGTGTTATCAAATTTGTGGAATTTCATCTGAAAAGATGAATCTGCATAGCCATCGGTTGCAATAACCGTCAGATAGATGGCACACTGTGTACAGTGAAAAAAAATTAAACACCCACCCGACCCAGGAATCGATAATTTAGCTTCAGTGCAGCAAGCACTTAAAAAAATAAAAAGGAAAAATGTGATATAGAAGTGTTTTTTATTTTATTTTTAATGGTATGCAAAAAAGCAAATAGTATGGCATGTGTTGTTCCTGATTCGTCATTATAAAAATCTCGTCACACCTAGAAACAAGTCTTATTTCGTCACAACTATTAAAATTATTAAATTAAATAGTAAATTAAAATATTAATAATACTATAATTATAATACTTATTTAAATTACATGCCTGAATGGTCGGAACTGGAACTGGCACAAGAGTCAAGACCAAACAAAATGGCGTACTTTAACTGCGGGTAGCTGAGCCAGCGATGTAAGTATTAAAATTATAAAATTATAATTTATAATTATCAACAATAAAATGTGTACTTACATTAATTAAATCGAATTTCTCAGCTTCTAATCTGTAACAAAAAAAATATATAAAATATAAATGTAATAAAAGATAAAATTTTACTAAAAACCAACCAGTCCTAAAAAGCTCGAGTGGGAAGTTGGGAATCGAACCCGCGACACACTACAATTACACATTACTACATGAAGCATTGTGAACGCAAACATTTAAATCATGAAAATATTAATGTTATCTATCACTAAATAACAATTTTATTTACGATCCGATCGACTTAATAAAAAATAATTGTATGACATTGAAGCAACATCTCTCGATCGTGACAAATAAATCTAATATATAAAATTCTCGTGTCACGGAGAACTCCTCTGAAACGACTCGACCGATTTTCGTGAATCTTAGCGTGCATATCGGCTAGGGTGGAGAATCGGACAACATCTATTTTTAATCCCCCTAAATGTTAAGGGTAGTCCACCCCTAATTTTTTTTTTATTTTTGTAATTTTTCCAATACAAAATGATTTGTTTGTAGTGTTGTCATGGTAACTGTCAAAGCGGTACGAAGTCCGCCGGGTCAGCTAGTAAACAAATAAATAAATATATGGGATGTACTGAGCTAGCTAGAGTGAATGTACAACTTTTGGTAGATGAAATAATAAAAATATATTTAATGGACCGACTGTTTTGAATACTTTTTATTGAAGTCCGATTAAAGCCCGGATTACGGAAACTTTTGACGCACACAAATTTGGTAGCCCATTATTTTGACCAAAGCGTTCTGTAGCATTTAAATTTTATCTATTATATTTTTTTTATATGAGGAGCTAGTCGTCGTCGTTAACGCGCCCGGTCTGCCAGTGCTAAGGTTCAGCAACTTTCGCAAAAGCCGATCATCGGATGGGTGACCAGAAACTTATCATCTCTCGCTCCTCCGTGCTTCGGAAGGCACGTAAAGCCGGGGTCCCAGCTGCATTAGCAGTCGTTAACAACCACCGCACCGCACTGGGCCCGCGTGGTTGTTTATCGTCCGCTCTTCCTATCCATCCCAATGTTGTGGACCCGTTGGGAATCAAAGTATGAACTTAATTTTTTTTTAAACAATAGAGTCATGGACCTTTACGAATAAGCCCTATAGGGAAGGCTTGTGCAGCAGTGGGGACATAAAAATGAGCTGATGACGTTATTTTTTTTCACAAGCGCTTTCAGCTCGGTCCTTTCACCTAACCAGTGTGCAAAGTCTTGCTTATTGATGAATTAAGTATATGTGGTGCGTAGTGGCAGGGTACATGCAAGCTGGACACTTGCTGAGTAGCTGGACACTTGCTGAGTTTCTTGCCGGTTCCTCTCAGTACAAGAACTCCCGCCCAGAGTGGACTTACGAACCGATGGCATAGTGACATTCACAAGAGCTACTTGTAGCCTAAACTGAATAAATTATTTTTGTATTTGAATTTGAATTTGAGTGTCATTCGCCATTCGATCACGTAAGACGACACCTCGATTTGTGAACATTAAAAAAGGCTGATCCTTACTAGATAATGTCCTTAATAATGTCCTTAATAAATTAATGTGGAAACATGTATGGCCTCTTGGCAAAAACTATTGGCAAACTCTTTTGACATCCCAGAGTACAGGGAGTGGCTGAAAAACAGCGTTGGTGAATGTCTAGACCTCAACTAACTTGGGCTGAGCCATTTCCTTTTGTCTTTTCAAAAAATTTTTTTTTAATAAAAATTTTATTTTTTTAAATAGATTTTTAATAATTAATTGCACTGTTTGTACTGTAGATTTTCTTATGTTTTGTATAAAAATGTAGAAAGACAATAAATATATTTCTATTTCTACTAGCGCTGACATAAGGTCGAGAATACGTAGCGCCTGCGACAATTGAGACCGCAAATTAACAGAATCTATAAAATATATATTTTTTTAAAATATTGGTTTTAGTTATCAAAATATGCATCTACTAAATGACCATTATTGATGTCATCAATGTATTTGAGCGGTTTCCAAGTATATAAATTAACTAGTTTTGTTGTAATTTCAACAATAGTGATTTTTTAGAGGTGTTTTCGAAAATAATTATGATGAGTCAAAATTATACAATCGTGTATTTGAGCTAGTCAATTAAGATAAAGACGTGATTTGACCTATATCAACATTTCAGATTCGTTAGTCAAATTATTATAGTTTTAAAATATGCGACGAAAGTTGGTGCATTTTTGTCTGTGTGTCTTAACAAAAACGAGCAATTGTATGGCAGAATTTTTATTCTCCTCGTTTCTCACCACGAGGCGCTGCTTCGTGCTAATTTTTGGGTAAGAAATAGTTATTACCTGTATACTGAGTGGTCATAAAAAATACTGATCCTTAGAGGCTGGTCTATGCTCCTCTTCTTGACTATGTGAGCTGGTTCTATATGGACACCTCTTACGACCTGAAACAAAGAAGCATCGTGTTAGCAACGTCATTTCATCAAACTCAAATTCAAATCGTTTTTTGTTTTAACAATATATATTGTTGCCCGCGACTTCTATCGCGAAGACTACAGTAAACAGAAAAAAAAAGTATCTCATGGTCTGTCTGTATATGAGGAAAGATTCATTAAAATCCATTCAGTAGTTTTTACGTGAAAGAGTAACAAACATCCATCCATACTTACAAACTTTCGCGTTTATAATATTAGTAGGATTTTAATACACATACAGAAACAGCTTTTCTGATAGAGAGGTTTTCGGTTTTCTATCTAATCATCATCATTTCAGCCAAAAGACGTACACTGCTGGGCAAAAGCCTCCCTAAGGAATATGAGGGGTATCCCGCCCGATCCTCTAAATGACAGCACACATTTACAGAATACACTAAACATGCACACCAGTTTAGGCCCAAGACACCGTACTCGTAGAACAAGGGTACGAAGAACCGGTTCACACTCGCTCTACACCAGGTACAGACATGTACCTGGTCGGTTCTCTCCTCCTCCACGGCCCGGTCAACCCGAGCCGAGGTCCGTGCCTTTAGAGGCGCCCTCGGGTTGCTCCGCTCCCCGATCCGATCCGAACCCTTCGGAGAATCTAGTAGGGCACGGGGACGCGCACTTGTGCGCGATGCCGTTCCCTCTAGATAACCTCTGAAGGTGATTCGTTTCACACGGCTTGAGGGACCCTTTACGTTCCTCGCCGCCCCCAAAAAGCCCGGTGAAGCTGAAAATGCCGCAGCGGCAATCAGCAATCTCTCTCCAAAAAAAAAAAAGTTTAGAATTTTTTATTTATAGGTTTTATTTTGTCTTTAGTTATCTTAATTTTTTTTTCTTTATTGTAGTTATGTTATGTTTCATATAATACAAGTTAAGGCTATCATATCAGTTTAGAGAACATAAGTTTGTAGGTATGTGTGATTGTACCAAATAAATATTTTTTCTATTTCTATTTTTTAATTATTGTGTCTCACGTGCAATTTAATAGTCTACGTTACGTTTTCCTCATTAGTTCAAACAGTCAGGGACTGTTGTCTTAAATAACGGAGTGATTGTTCAAATAATGGGAGCAGAGATCAAACCCAACAATTGAGAGGAGCATTTGTTTATTTATAAACGAGACGAACACACGTGATGGAGTATTAATTGCCGGCCGCCATTTAATTATGAAATAGTACTATGAAGTACAAGTTGCAAGGTCCTCATGTGATGATGTACGGTTGTTAGGTTCTTGAATCATCACCAGCTTATTTTAAATCTCCACTGCTGGGACACGAGCCTTCCAAGATGGATAGGAAAAACACGCCACGCGGGCCCAGTGCGGGCGGTGGTTGTTAACGTCTGCTAATGCAGCCGGGACCAACGGCCTTACCTGCCGTCCGAAACACGGAGGAGCCCAGGATAATAAGTGTTTGGTCACCCTTTAAAAAGTTCCTTAACCTCAACAATAGCAGACCGCGTTAACCACTGAATGAACACTTCGTATGGGCTCGAGAAATATACTCTGCACTGCCTGATGTTTGGCAGAAGCAGAGATTCGAGACAGCTGGTGATTGGATCATCGAGGATTGTACCTCACAAGCAAGGTGAGGACTCACCTTTCATGCATATTGAAAAAGTGCTTCTTCAGTACACACCTCCTTTAAAGTTAGCGCCATCTGGCACCGACAAAGGGAAACTAATTATCACTTATGAGTAGTTCCTATATTTCCCGCAAACAGCGACAGTCTGCCAATATATAAGAGCCTGCGCGCCCGCCACTCGTTCTTCCAACTATAAAAGACTTTATCAAGGACGTTTCTATACGTTACTTTGATAACGCCCCCCACCACCCTAACCCGCTTGTTGTGGCGGCCGCCAACTAAAATGTTGGAAGCCTTCCACCAACAAGACGGTTCACATCTAGGCGTCCTAAACACGTCCTAGATGACCCCGACGATCCCATAACAGTTGCGAACGCCCCCCCGCCCGATCCTCTAAATGCCACTACACGTTTACAGAATACAAAAACTTGCACACTAGTTTAGGCCCAATACACCGTACTCGTACAACAAGGGTACAAAGAACCGGTTCACAAGCGCTCTACACCAGGTACAGACATGTACCTGGGCGCTCCTCTCCCCCACCACGGCCCGGTCAACCCGAGCCGAGGTCCGAGCCTTTAGAGGCGCCCTCGTGTTGTTCCGCTCCCCGATCCGATCCGAACCCTTCGGAGAATCTAGTAGGGCACGGGTACGCGCACTAGTGCGCGATGCCGTTCCCTCTAGAAAACCTCCGAAGGTGATTCGTTTCACACGTTTCTCGCCGCCCCCAAACAAGCCCGTTGAAGCTGAAAATGCCGTCTAAGGCAATCAGCAATCTCTCTCCAAAAAAAAGAAGTCACTCGTTCTCTTTTCACGGCTGCAACAAGGTTGAGCACAATAAATATACCTTATTGTTACAGGTGGTTTCACTCGCTTAACGCTCCTGACGATATGGCGACATATTTAGGTAAGATCGAGGTAGCTAGCCAGGCGGACCAACCACTAAACCGAGTGCAAACATCTAGCTCTAGCTGAGAATCGAATCCGGGAGCTCTAGATCAGAGACCGGTGGTAACCACTAAACCACCGGGGCGGTTGAAGGGTTTTTTTAACCGGTCACCCATCCGATAAACCGGCATAGTGACAGTAGCTTAACTTGCACGATCGCTTGAACGCACAAGCCTATGCGCTATCGAGCTCAAGCTCCTCTAGATTAAATCGGTCGTTAAAATAATACAACTTTATTTTTGTGTTAACCATAATTTTATAGTGCACATAAAAATATGCATTTACATAGCCATTGTATTGTGTTAGCTGTGATTTTTGTGTGTGAGTAGTTATTCTACATTATATTTTTATTGTAACACGACATGCTGGTCTGGGACGTGATAAGAATGTATCGGCTTTTCGCCATGTCGTGAGAACCGATTAAGAGACAAGGGTTTTTCAAGATGCTCGCACATCAAGCGATCGGCTAGCAACCCATCACTGACGTCATCTACTCCACCTCGGAACCCTACTTCGTTTATGCTAAATGTGGCGTTTGATCACTAATGGCGAGTATATACAAAATTCGTGATTTCGATGACCTCAGGAGTTGGTGGAGAAAAGTGCACAGGTACACGTCTCTACCTGGTCTCTAGCACGTGTGAACCGGACCTTCGTACTCTTGTTCTACCAGTAGTTAATCGAAATATATGAGGGTGACAAAAGCCCCCAGCCAGGCGAACCTAAAACAAGTTCTAACTACCTACACTAACCTTACTAAAATACCTAAGCAACGAAGACATCGCTAATCTGTATAGTAACATTAAACAATAATATATTACTTTTGCAGATACATTCGCATATGAAAACTACTTCTCCAAAGACATAAATCAAAAAGAAAATAAATTATTCTACGCAAATCAATTCAAAAACATAGACAACAATGCCAATTATGAGTTCAAGCCTCGCTATAACGCAATTAATATTAATTACTTAAGCCACTTTGACGTACATAACAATATACACGACAGACTAATGAGCGAAAACGTCAAAAGAACGCTAGACGAATTCAAAATGGCGAAAAAGTTGACACATTTCAAATGGCCAGAGGAAGCGTCGCGTGTCAGCAACAAAAATAATGAAATAACAAAGGAAATACAAAGACATAAGAGGACAGTCGACAACGACATAGTCGAACCCCACAATAACAAAGTCGGAACCTACAATAACAAAGTCGAACCGCACAATAACAACGTCGAAAACTCATCACTAGATTTCTATAACGACCCCAAGTTGTTATACATAATACAGAAACAGAATGAGCTAATGAAAAAGCTATTGATAGTAATGGAATTCGACAAACAAAATCTCCGTACAGCTAACAGTGATTTCGAAGATATTGTCGCTGAAATAAGCAATAAGACAACGACTATAGACGATGGCGTGGACAAAGATAATAGAATCACTGGACCTTCAACACTATCTGTTACTACTACAACTACAACGACAATAATGCCAACAGTGATGTCGGTCATTGATGAGTCGGAGATCAGAGCGGCGTTGAAGAATGATCCTTTCGTCAATAGAATATTAAAGATGTTCAAGAGGAAGAAGAAAGAGTATATGGTAATGGCGGCAGCTTTGAAAAATGATTGGCAAGCTTAATATAGTAAAGTAATAAACGTTCTGTTTTTATTTTGATGTATTTTAATGACGTTGGTTGCCTTGCAAGTAATGAGATATATATATTATATACTAGTTTTTTTTTGAGAGAGATTACTGATTGCCGCTGCGGCATTTTCAGCTTCACCGGGCTTTTTTGGGGGCGGCGAGGAACGTAAAGGGTCCCTCAAGCCGTGTGAAACGAATCACCTTCAGAGGTTATCTAGAGGGAACGGCATCGCGCACAAGTGCGCGTCCCCGTGCCCTACTAGATTCTCCGAAGGGTTCGGATCGGATCGGGGAGCGGAGCAACCCGAGGGCGCCTCTAAAGGCACGGACCTCGGCTCGGGTTGACCGGGCCGTGGAGGAGGAGAGAACCGACCAGGTACATGTCTGTACCTGGTGTAGAGCGAGTGTGAACCGGTTCTTCGTACCCTTGTTCTACGAGTACGGTGTCTTGGGCCTAAACTGGTGTGCATGTTTAGTGTATTCTGTAAATGTGTGCTGTCATTTAGAGGATCGGGCGGGGTTATATACTAGTGGTCACCCGCCCGCTTCGCTGTGCGAATATAATGGATCAATGAATGCTAATAAAAATAATTATTAGGTTTACTAACATCATATATAGCCTACCATTTGCACAATCGCATGTTCTTACTACATACAAATTTTCATCAAGTTCGGTCAAGCCGTTCTTGAGTTAAAAGTGGACATACAGACAGACAGACAGACAGACAAAAAATTCAAAAATCGTAGATGTGGTGTCAGTTAGTCATAAAACGAATATTTATCCCAAAATTTGTCAGACAAATTGCAATGTTAGGTGACAGTTGTTGTAGCAAATCTGTCACCTAAAATGGCTTAGGGGTCACCTAAAACTTAGGGGTCAATGGTGAAATCAGGCTAATAATCTCTCTAGTTGCAAGGTGGAGTAGTGAGTGGCACTAGTATAAAGATATTTTAACCTGGTGCAAATATTTTTGTGTTTTTTTAATACATTTTTTTCTTCTTTTTTTATATTCTATATCTTATCTATACTATAAATCTGGCTCTGTGTGTACTTGCAATTTGTCTGACAAATTTTGGGATATAGATATCTTCGCAGACGAACCTAGAACGTGTACTAGATTTACCTTTAGATAAGTTTAAAAAACATGTGACGTCTTTATTACTGTATAGTAGTCAAAGAATATTTAGATGATAAAACAGCCTGGTTATAATGAAAAACACATACTCTATTTGAATTAATATAATAAAATTAATTTATATAATTTTTATACTGATATGATAGCCTTTATCAGCAGTGTCCTACAGATAACAAACAGCGTTGCGTTAAATAGATCATTAAGTTTTTATTTAGAGTATCTTGAGTATGTCATGCTCTCTTTATTTGTCTCTGCGGTGGTGGCGTGTGCGTCGGGTCGTTACGTTCCCTAAAATATGGTTGAGCGACACGATGGCTGATTCATATGTCATACTCGTGAACGGGTGCTGCCTGTGGTGGCTGGTCTGCTCTTGCATACTTATCTTATTTTTAATATTATTTACTGTAGTTTGACTTGGTTTTTCTTAACCAATTTTTTTAGAGTACTGTAGTGGTACTGTATGACATTGTGAAAATTTAAACTTTTACCTGATGTAAAATTGTTAACTTATTTTTTTTTATTTTGTGATATTTTTTTTTACATGTTGTGGTTGTCTTCTATAATTTTGTGATTTATTTGTGATGGAAAGTGTCCCCTTATGACAGGACATTTTCCAATATTTTTGACGCTGTAAGGGAGAAAAGAGCTGGACACTTGCTGAGTTTCTTGCCGGTTCTTCTCAGTACAAAACCTCCCGCCCAGAGTAGACTTACGAACCGATGGCATAATGACATTCATAAGAGCTATTTGTAGCCTAAACTGAATAAATGGTTTTGAATTTTGATTTTGAATTTTAAATTAAATTGTTGCTAAAGACTAAAATCAATTGATCCCTATTTTTAAGGACAAAAATGTCGATCTGGTTTCTGTCACGGAACACTGGAGTCTTGGTACCTGGTACCCTTCATAACATATGAAGGAAGGACAAATAAGCAAAATCCACAGCCAAAACTCAATTTTACATTCATAAAAGTGTAATTTTAATATTTACCAGACGTATACTATACGTATTTCGTCGGCATTGTTGCTTTTCTACGTAAAGTTTTTTGTTTGCTATAAAATTTTGTGCAGGCGTTTTGAAACTGTCGTCAACATTAAAAAAGTTGGGTTGCATTCTAAAAGTATGAGGTAATAATCCACTTTAAATACCCGCCTAAATAGCACCTGCACCTATAGCACCTGGCCTAGTCCACATTCAGCACCTATTGATATTTTTGGCAGGTGCTATTAGTGGATTCAAATGTATTTTTACATTTTTGTCCACGAACAGCACCTAAAATACAGCAGCATAGCGTTGACTGCTAGTGTTTGTTAGGCAAGACGTTATTAATAAGTGTTTTTTATATATTTTAGCGTTTTATTAACGCTTAAATATACTTAAGTAAAATTTAAACACTGAAAAAAGACGACAACCTCAGGCGGGAATCGAACCACGCACCTTCCGCATTCCGGGCGACTGCCTTAACCACTTGGCTACCGAGGTCTGGCTTTCACCCGTCGAAATTTTTCAGTGCTTGATGCTTATGTTTTTTAGTCAACATTGCTTCATCAATCTTAGAAGTTTTCACCTCTGAGATCCGAAAGAAATATTTTTACAAATATTTGAACATTCGGTTAAGATGAAGCTGCGTTATAGATAAGTGTTTTTTATATATTTTAGCGTTTTATTAACGCTTAAATATACTTAAGTAAAATTTAAACACTGAAAAAAGACGACAACCTCAGGCGGGAATTTCGACGGGTGAAAGCCAGACCTCGGTAGCCAAGTGGTTAAGGCAGCCGCCCGGAATGCGGAAGGTGCGTGGTTCGATTCCCGCCTGAGGTTGTCGTCTTTTTTCAGTGTTTAAATTTTACTTAAGACGTTATTAAATGAAAGATATCTATAAAAATCACTTGAACGTATATTCATTTCAAATACTTTTCTTCTTACATATATCATTGCGACATTTATAAAACTAAAAAACAATAAAACTCTCTGTAACAACTATTAATCTTACCTTATAATAACAATTTCTTATTTTTAATTTATCACCTTTATTGCATACCTAATCAGTTTTGGTGAAATCTTACCTAATAGTAACTCTTTTTATTGAAGTGAAAACTTCTTTAGCGGCATTGTACACTTTTTTTGTAATGGGTAAAAAATTCGCGTCAGGTCACGTGTCCTGATCGAAAATTCGTAAGACGGATGGAGAGTAGACAGCCGGCGCGGCGTAGGAGAGGAAGTTTCCCCCTCCCTTTCTACGGCGCGGTGAAAATGTATGCCTGCTGTTTCGTTTAGGCGGCGCAGGGCGCTTGCGCGAATGTTCGTATGTGTTTGTGTTACAGCGTGCCACGTGCATCCATGGATGGTGACAGCTGATGGCTCGACCGTCTGTGTAGTGGCCATACTGCTGTGTATTCGTAAAATTCATGTAAGTATATAAAGTGTTCTAAATATGGAAATTGAACAAAGTGCATCAGTGTTGATTTTTCTGAGAGATAAACTTTTTAATGTAATATAAATTGTCATGTTTGTGTACGATAGCGCAATAAATAAATATTGTATTCTACCACATTGATAGTACTTTTATACTGATAATTGAAGCAATTCGTGAAAAATTTTTCCCTAAACATTCCAAAATATCAAAAATGCACAACGTTAATATTCAAGTTTTCACTTCTGCCGGCACTCCCGGAGTGCAACCCGTCGTTTTTTTTATTATATACCTAGTATATAACAATTAGTCCCTGTATATCACATTCATTTCATAATCAGTCTTATTTAAATATTAACATAATAATATGTAGCTGTATGCACTTTTTCACTAACGTCAGATGACATCGCTTCACGCCCTGTGTATTTTATAGCATTGCTGTGTTCCATCAGTATTAGAGATAAGATAGCCAGTTTCTCAGTAGTAGATTTTTTTTTATTCATTTATTTGGGCAAAAAAATAGTGTAGCAATAAACATTTCTAGCTTAAAGAATACAAGCCACAGCAATGAAGTTGTGAAATTAATATCAGTGGTCGACCGTACGTAGTAAAGGATACCGGATGAAGTACGATTCCGTTCGGCCCTATCATCACTGAACATCAGGTGACATGAAGGCTACACCCGTAGTGTCTTACAAATAAACAAATAATAAGGTCCGAATAGTTATTCCGTGTTTTGTTCCTGTAATTTTTTTTTTGAGAGAGATTGCTGATTGCCTCTACGGCATTTTCAGCTTCACCGGGCTTTTTTGGGGGCGGCGAGGAACGTAAAGGGTCCCTCAAGCCGTGTGAAACGAATCACCTTCGGAGGTATTCTAGAGGGAACGGCATCGCGCACTAGTGTCCCCTAGCGTCCCCGTGCCCTACTAGATTCTCCGAAGGGTTCGGATCGGATCGGTGTTCCTGTCATGTAAACGTTATTTCAAAATAGAGTAAAAGAGAATGGAATAACTATTCGCACCTTATTCTTTGTTTATTTGTAAAGCACGTACGGTTTAACTATGGAAACCTGCGTCATTAGTAAATATAACATACATATTCCAAACGGGCAACAAAACATTTTGTACACTTTTTTGTTGCCTGAAATAAATAAATCTATAAATCTAAAACTAAAGGAAACAAGGTTACCAGTGCGCTTGCAAGCCCTCCATATATATTTCTATCTCTAAATATATATCTATGTCTATATCTATAAATCTAGATAAACGCGTTCAAAGTTCATTGAAACTTGAAAGTAGGTACAGTGATCTCAAAAGGTCGCCCTGTAATGTCCACGCCTTACGCTTACCCTGCGTACAGACAGGTGCAAATATAAGTGGCATTAAAATATTTTTGTTTTGTTTATATAATTTTAACGCAAATTTTGTTGCGTTACAAAAACTTAGTAAAATAGTGTTGAATAGATCTTTAGTATTTGTAAAAATATTATGATCAGATGTTAACGACGGTAGTTGTTGACATTGAATTGGCGCCTTTGGCTTTCAAAGTAAAAAAAAATAAATAGTGTTGAATAATTTTGGCGGGCTGGTTAGAACTATAGATGCTGGCGGGAAAAATTCCGAATCATTCTAGTCGGAAGTATTCCGAAATATTCCGAAACTTTGGGAATATTTCAACTGTCAAAAAAAATTGCGCTTGGAATTTGTAAACTATTTATCTTTAGTTGTGTTGTGAGCGGTAGGTATATTTGAGTTTATGGTTGTGACTTGAGTGCACGTCGCATCAAGCACACACAACGACGCGTATGGTCGCGGGCAGCGCGAGTGCGACTGAGAGCGGGGCGCGGGGGGCGCGGGGGGCCCGGCGCCGCCGGCCGTGCCGTTTGCGTATGCGTGTACAAAATACGGATTTACTTAACAGTAATAAAAACATAGAACCGACTTTAGTAAAGTCGTCAGAGCAACTCTTCAATAAAGTCTTCGCTTGGTGGCGGTTTGAGGTCAATTGAGGTGTTCCGGCTTCATTGAAGTCGGTTCTATCTTTTTACTTAAACATTATTTATTACAACATTTTTTTATGTCACGTATGTACATACAGCGTCATTTTTTTTATCACCGTCCAAATTTTTTCTATGCGTTAGGTATCATTAAAATAAACTTTTTATGCAAAAAAAAAAATGGAAAGTATTTTTTTTTAACATTCACACTATTTATCCTCAACCAAAATAAACACGCGTGGACAGACGCGACAGCTTTCATTAGATTTTTAATAAATGGACATACAAAAAATATCAACATATATACTTAATCAATCCCATTTATAATAAAATAAACATTTATATTTTACTTACGTATGTGCCACTGAACAAATAATTCACTCAACCACCACACACCACAAACAAACACGTATGTTCCCATTGAATTATTCCGGCGAAATATTCGGCGGAAACATTCGATTGCGGGGTACGAATCTTTCTCGCAGGGGGAAAACTTCTCCGGGGAGCATCTCCCCTCTTAGTCTTACCGCATCCCGCGCCGCCGTCGCCAGCACGCACGACTCGCTCGTGAGTCGTGGCAGTCGGCGCGCGCGACGCGGTGGCAGCGGCTGGCGCATAAAGGGCGGCGGCGATAGACGATTGATGCAAAATACGATTTTTCAGCAAAAATAAAAATCTTAATTAAATTCATTTTGAATAATTCTAATTTAAAGAAACTTTCCCAGAAGTATTCCGGAATTATTCGGAATTTTTCAGAAGTTTTGCAACTATAGTTAGAACCACGATAGCTCAATTGGAAGAGCACCTGACCCGGTATGTCAGAAGGGTGCAGGTTCACATCCTGCTCGTGGAAATTTTTTCAACATTTGTGTTTTTGTAATAAGTGGTATTGTTAATAAACGTATACATTATTAGCATTTAAAAATACAAAAATGCGCATAAAGGAGTACATTGCTTCAATTTTGTGAATGTCCTATCGGTAATCATCGCATTTCCGAATGCAATTGAATATTAATTTCCATGTCCATTAATTTATTACATTTACTAGTTGTCGCCCGCGACTTCGTTCGCGAAGACTACACTATCCCACAGGAACCTGTTACCGGGATAAAAAGCATCCTATGTCCTACTCCGGGTCATGGTCTGTCTGTGTGCAAAGTTTGCATAAAAATCCGTTCAGCCATTGTCACGTGATGCGCGGTCAAATAAACAGCCAAAAACTCTAAAAACTGTTGGAACGTGTTCTATTATCGATTCTAAGTATCCCCATTATTCGAATGTCTTCCATGTATGTACAGACTTACGACCCTCTTTAGCTTTATTATATATGTATGTATGTATAGATGTATAGATCATGGACGGACACACGCCTGCTCATCAGACTACCACAAACTGTAAAGTTAACAGCAAATACGATAACGAATGCATTACGATTATTTTATTAACATTTAATGAAACAAGTCAATTGAATAAAATCAACATTTATTTAAATTTTAAAATCAATTTCTTTTAAATTCTTATTTAAGAAAACATTTTTTTTTAATTATCTGGTTCAGTCTATTTCTTATAACCGTATGGAATAAACCAGCTGTGGAGAACAATCCATCGAATTTAAAGCTTTATTTTGTAACATTTTCCTAAAGGCCCACCTTTAGGAAAATGTTTCCATATCTCACTGTGTTCACGTGTCCATAAGGACACGTCTTGTTTGTATGGCTGCTTTCCATGAAACTTATAAACACTAATAAAATCTCTCATCTAGACTAAGAGCAGCCGTCCGTAAGGGCGAAGAGCCTGAAGTCCTCCGGTTTCGGATAGGCCGACCCCAGGAGTCCCATTGTTTTCCTAGCCAGAGAGTCGCAGTCACACAATGGGTGCTGCGTTGACTCCGTTTCCTCTCCACAAGCCCTACACAAACTATTTGTTGAAAGGTGCATTCTGTGAAGCATTTGTTTTGTGGCATAGTGCCCTGCCAAGGCACCGATGGTTAATCGGGCCTGCTTCAACTGTCTCCGCATATGATCTGACAGTTATTAGTTTACGTAAGATACGATAGTGTATTTTAATGTATAGTGATGGTTCGTTATATAATACTAAAACGCTTTTAAAGTTATTTATTCTTCGGTCATGCCAAAGGTTAAACTAACGTCGCGATGCACACTTTCACTAGCTTTAAAGATAGATATCTTTGTCACCTGTATTATAACGGATGAAGTAAAAAATATACTTTATTACGTGACAGATTATCATGTTGAAAATAATGAAAAGAAACTACACAAAGGTATTTTAATTATAATCATACAACGTGTAACAGGAAGGTGTGGTCAAATTGAAAAGATCCAAAGCGCATCCGATCCAGATCTTGTATGTCTTATTACTAAGACATTATTTGATATATTGTTTTCTAAAGTTTACGCGAACACTACACATTGAAATGAAACAACTTTTACGGATCTACTCGCGTTTATTTTACACATTCGTTTTAATTAATGTTTATCCTGACGTTTCGAACCCTTTGCAGGGTCCGTGGTCACAGGGAGACTGAGGTGTTTGGTCGTCTCATAATTAGTTAGTAGCTTGTATACCCTCAATTAAATTTAATCAGGTGCGTTCCGTTTTACGCAGAAAGAGCTCACAGTATCTTTTAGTCTGGCAGTATGGTTTGGAGCTGGGATTTAATATTTTGTATTATGGGATCCCAGGCTGGTGGTAGATTCCAATCATCTTCTTTATTGAAATTAGGATGTTTTTTTTAATTTAAATAACCTCGCGTATCATCCTAGGGACATTATTTGTTAACTTAATTTTTTCATGCAATTGTTAATAAATTATATTTAGCACCTGGATGACCGAGCTTTACTCGGTATTTTTTTTTTTGGTAAATCGTGGTTTTTTTTTGGAAATTATATTTAGACACGAGTTACGTACTGATGAAATATGAATTATATTTTTCGATCTTACCGAATAATAATAAAAAAATATTAATAATAAAAATTAAAACAATACATAATAATAAAATAATCATCTGGGCTCTATCTAAAAAATTAAAATAAACCGCATAAAAATCCGTTGCGTAGTTTTAAAGATCTAAGCATACAAACATACATACATAGGGACAGCGGGAAGCGAGTTTGTTTTATACTACTCGTATGCAGTGATTTGGCACTGTATGTCTTTAGTCTTAACATACAATAATTATCGTTAAATACTGTTTGTGAATATGATGCGATGAGTTTACTAAACGGAACTATAGGTCAGTATATTCTATGAATAAAACTTTTACCTGAAGTAAATTTTGTAATTTAGATTTTTAATTATGTTTTTTGTACATGTGGTTGTCTTCTATATTTTTTTGTGTTTATTTGTGATGGAAAGTGTCCTGCTATAATAGGGCATTTTCCAATATTATTGACGCTGTAAGGGAGAAAAGAGCTGGACACTTGCTGAGTTTCTTGCCGGTTCTTCTCAGTACAAGATCTCCCGCCCAGAGTAGACTTACGAACCGATGATGCCATCGGACAGGAGTGACATTCACAAGAGCTACTTGTAGCCTAAACTGAATAAATGATTTTTTGATTTTGATTTGAACCACTGACTCTCGCATTCAACCCGGCCAACGTTTCGTCTGCCGCGACGCTTCAAAGCTAGTAATTGCCTCTAAATACGAATTTACGTCAAGTTAATTGAACTGACAGCCATTGTACTATCAGAAATGTATCAAAAGACTGCCTTCAGGGTACAATCTACTCAAATTACATTTTGAAATGGGAAATTTTTATCAGGTTCATTAGAACGCCTCGGTAGCCTAGTGGCAAAGTGGCCCGATACCCGAAGGTCCCGGGTCCAATTCCCAGGAATTTTTGCGATGCATAGCCCGAAACAAGAACAAAACACGAAATAACTATTCAGAGCTTATTCTCTGTTTATTTTTTAGGCACAGAAAGTTCTTAATTGATTTTCTAAATACAGTTTTCCTTGATTACTTTAGTTGGTTATTGAGGAGCTCGATGGCGCTGAGAACGGGTTCGGTCTGCAATTGCTAAGGTAAGGCAACTTTCGCAACAGCCGTTCTTTTTTTTTTTTTTTTTTTGGAGAGAGATTGCTGATTGCCGCTGCGGCATTTTCAGCTTCACCGGGCTTTTTGGGGGCGGCGAGGAACGTAAAGGGTCCCTCAAGCCGTGTGAAACGAATCACCTTCAGAGGTTATCTAGAGGGAACGGCATCGCGCACAAGTGCGCGTCCCCGTGCCCTACTAGATTCTCCGAAGGGTTCGGATCGGATCGGGGAGCGGAGCAACCCGAGGGCGCCTCTAAAGGCACGGACCTCGGCTCGGGTTGACCGGGCCGTGGAGGAGGAGAGAACCGACCAGGTACATGTCTGTACCTGGTGTAGAGCGTGTGTGAACCGGTTCTTCGTACCCTTGTTCTACGAGTACGGTGTCTTGGGCCTAAACTGGTGTGCATGTTTAGTGTATTCTGTAAATGTGTGCTGTCATTTAGAGGATCGGGCGGGGGCAACAGCCGTTCATCGGATGGGGGACATGGAAATGTATCATCTCTCGCTACTCAGTGCTTCTAACGCACGTAAAGCCGTTGGTCTGCATTATTCGTCGTTAACAACCACCGCACCGCACTGGGCGCGCGTGGTGGTTATGGCCCGTTCTCCCTGTGGTGTTTCCATCCATAGGGAAGACTCGTGCCCCAGCAGTGGGGACATAAAATGAGCCGGTGATGCTGATGATAATGATGATGATGATGATGATGTCAATAATATATTATAATTTCCCCCTTGTTTACTATTGTTTTAAAAGGTATTAAAGATAGTCGTAACGTTTTCGGAAAGAAAAAACAACGTTTTTTTACTAGTGTTAAATATTCAGGGAAAACGGGGGAGAACGCGACTCTCGACTCGTTCGTGGTCTTGCAAACGGTGACGTCATTAATGGCAAATTATTATGATAATCGCAGCTGGGGGATACTATGTCGTGTCAAGTTGAAGGTAGGGTGACCATACGTACTGTAGTGTGGATGCGTACACAAATCGCACAACCTATAAATTAAACGGTATGCTTATTATAGATCTTTATGTGACAGTCGCAATCGCGACAATTTACAATTTATCGCTACTAGAACACATATTCGGAACGAAGAACACTACGAAAGCGCCACTAGCGAGCGATTGACGAACTAAAAGTGCGTGACGGCGCTATAGAATAAACCGACCGATTGTAGCAAAAGTCTTCTTTCAGTCAGTCTTTTTTTTTTGAGAGAGATTGCTGATTGCCTCGAACGATTTATGCTTCGTTCGTCCCACTTAGATTCGTCCCACATAAACGGCATTTTCAGCTTCACCGGGCTTTTTTTTTTTTGGGGGCGGCGAGGAACGTAAAGGCTCCCTCAAGCCGTGTGAAACGAATCACATTCGGAGGTTTTCTAGAGGGAACGGCATCGCGCACTAGTGCGCGTCCCCGTGCCCTACTAGATTCTCCGAAGGGTTCGGATCGGATCGGGGAGCGGAGCAACCCGAGGGCGCCTCTAAAGGTTCGGACCTCGGCTCGGGTTGACCGGGCCGTGGGGGAGGAGAGAAGCGCCCAGTTACATGTCTATACCTGGTGCAGAGCGCGTGTGAACCGGTTCTTCGTACCCTTGTTCTACGAGTACGGTGTCCTGGGCCTAAACTAGTGTGCATGTTTAGTGTATTCTGTAAATGTGTAGTGGCATTTAGAGGATCGGGCGGGGGGGAAGTAGCAGTCGCGTTGCCATTGTGCAAATTAGCAAATCGTTGTATTTTTCGGTAAAAAGTCTGCGGTACTGTTATTACTATAACAAAACCAGGCTTTCCGCGTCCTGTCTTATTTCATTACGCCTACCTATAAATATCGCCCTCCAGAGGCTGTAGACGCATATTAACTAAGTTTAAACGATTTAAAACCTTCCAAACCTAGTAGATTTAAAGATAAAAACTTAGTGCGTCTAATTGGTTCATTCATATGATACACTAAACAATGCACACTCACTGCACACTCGCTTGGACCCAAGACATCGTACTCGTAGAACAAGGGTACGACGACCCGGTTCACACGCGCTCTACACCAGGTACAGACATGTACCTGAGCGTTTCTCTCCACCTTCACGTCCCGATCAAACCGAGCCGAGGCCCTAGCCTTTAACGACACCCTAGAACGAGGAGACGCACTAGTGCAAGATGCCATTCCCTCTAGAAAACCTCCGAAGGTGTTTCGTTTCACACGGCTTGAGGAACCCTTTAAGTTTCTCTTGAAAAATCTCTCAGAAATTACCGTCCGAGGCAATCAGCAAACGCTCTCCAATAAAACCGAAATGCTCTAACTAACTAACAAGCTTGTTTATTAAGTTTTGCGGCACAAAGTCGGGAGACGGACTAAAAAATCTAACAGGACGCCGCGCCGGCCGGTAAAGCGCTTGTCAACGATTGTCTACGGAACTCAATTAAAGTCGTGTCAGTTTGAGTGACCAACTTTTATATAAAAAAAACTGCTATGGGTTTAAACACACTGCGTGTATTGGTAACTATCTCTAATCTGGCAAATTCTTTATGTCAAACTTTACAACAGGAAGTTTTCTTTGATTATATTGATTATATCTCTAACTTCTGTTTTACACATAGCAGGTTTTCGTTTGACAACGACGATATTATGTACCCTATGACTGATATATTATGTACTATCATCATCATCATCATCTCAGCTAAAAGACGTCCACTGCTGGACAAAGGCCTCCCCCAAGGATCTCCACGGCGACCGGTTTTGTGCTGCTCGCATCCAGCGGCTTCCCGCGACCTTCACTATGCACCTAGCTATTAAATGATGTACTATATTGCTGGTATATTAAGTAATATGATGCTAGTAAATTATATACCCTATAACTGGTATATTATATACGATCTAGCTGGTATATTATGTACCCTATAGCTGTTATATTATGTAATGTGTAACTGGTATGTTATGTACTCTGTAGCTGGTATATCATGCATCCTACATCTGCGATTGTTGAAGATAAGCACCTTTCGCATAGGCCCGTTATCGGATCGGTTAGTACATTTTATGCAATTTAAAACTTTCCATAGTGCGCTTTAAATCGGATACATTCAGTTACACAAACGTGATTTTATTTTATTTTAATTTAAACTACCTACTGCTATTACGTATATAAATTGTGAAAGTACCTAATTAAATATTAGCAAATAACAAGAATTCAAATTTATGAAATTACGTTTTATATTATTTTGTCGTGTCGTGGTCGTGATCAAATCTTTCAGAGTAAAAAAGTAAATAGTGTTGAATAATTTCGGCGGGCTGGTTAGAACCACGATAGCTCAATTGGAAGAGCACCTGACCCGGTATGTCAGAAGGGTGCAGGTTCAAATCCTGCTCGTGGAAATTTTTTCAACATTTGTGTTTTTGAAAATAATATATGTCATGTCTTTATCTTGAATTTGCTTGCTCAAATACACGATTGTATAATTTCGACTCGATCATAATTATTTTCGAAAATACCACAAAAAATCACTATTGTTGAAATTACAACAAAATTACTTAATTTATATGTTTGGGAACCACTCAAACACATTGATAACGCCGAAATTAATAGTGTTGAGCTACAATGGCATAGTTGGCAGTGCACCTGACCCGGCATGCTGGGGTGCGGGTACGAATCCCGCACGTGGGACCTTTTTAACACTATCTCTTTTTTCAAATTACATTGATAACAATATTTTTTAAATATTTTTTTTGGATTCTGTTAATTTGCGGTCTCAATTGTCGCAGGCGCTACGTGTTTTCGACCTTATGACAGCACCAGTAAGGATCAGTCTGTTTTAATGTTCACATATAGAATAGGTTTAATGACTCTAAAAGTCACCATTCCTTCCTCTTCCAACTCTTCAGGGCACATCTCTAAGCCTGCAGAACAATATCAACATGCTCGGTATGACGATTCGCTGCGATCTGAATCAAAAGGACTATATCGAAGCCGTGATCAAAACAGCCTCACAAAAACTCGGTGTCCTGAACAGAGTGCGGCGATTCTTTACGCCTGACCAGTTGTGTCTTTTGTACAAGACACAGGTACGGTCTTGCGTGGAGTATTGCTCGCACATCTGGGACGGTTCCGCAAAGTATCTTCTCGATGCCTTAGACCATGGATGCACAGACTTATTAAGACTAGGGGCCACTCGGGCAAATTATGAACTGATGGTGGGCCAAATTTCAAATTACTTTTCGAACATTTGTTATTGGTTTTATTCTGGAATAGAACTCAATATTTTCGAATGTACGAGAGTATTATTTTTGCTGTCGGCGGGCCACCAGTATTCGACCGGCGGGCCGCATGCGGCCCGCGGGCCGTAGTCTGTGCATCCCTGCCTTAGACGGATTGCAGCGTCTCGCTGTACGTATTATCGGCAATGCAGAGGTAACTAATACTCTCGAACACCTGCAATTGCGTAGAGATATAGCGTGCTCTGAAGAACTCTTTGACCGTATCCCACCTTCTCCCTTCCTTCATAGGAGTACACGTGCTGCTCTCCGGTGTCATTGCTTCACTGTCTCACACATCCCAACGCGCACAAAGAAATTTGGTGACTTGTTTCTTTGTCGCACCTCCAAAAGATGGAATAGTCTACCAGCACATGTTTTCCCTCTTTCCTATGATATGGGGTCCTTCAAACGAGGCGTGAAGAAGCACCTTGTGGGCCGGCAGAGTGAAGTTGACTGATGCTGCGTTGTTTTCACGCTGCACCAGTTGTCTTCGCGTCTAGACTCCATTTCCACTTAGCATCAGGTGGTGTGGATCATTTGCCGTGCTAAGTATAAAAAAAAAAGCTTGTCCCGATTTTCCCATTTTTAAAGATGGTCGCCTTACTAAGATAAACTCGGTGACTCAATCAACAGAGGCATCAATATAATTATTATTATACAGTTACAATGAACATTAACTGTTTGTTTGTATCGTGACCTGGTGTCACGCAGGATTTACTATGCTGATGTATTAAGTTTCTGTGGTTTATGCAAGGACGCGGGAATTAAAGATGGACGCGGGAATTAAAGATGGCCGCGACCTCGCATAAAAGTTTAGATTTTGGTCGTGAATCGAGATTTAATGTACACAGCGGACTTGATTGTTAATTTTAATATTATCACAGTAATTCCAATTGCAGTTTTTTTTTTCTACACGTGTAAGCGCTTGGTGTTTATCTCACCTGATGTTGAGTGATGATATGGCCGAAGGTGGAAGCGCACTTCAAATATGACAGTTTATTTATTTATTCATTAAGGACAGTCAGCGAAAACTTGTACTAAATAAAAAACTATTTAACATACTTACAATGAACATTCTATTATTGACAGCCACGGCATGCGTTTGTTGAGAGTTTGTGTAATTTTTAATGAAGGGAAAATTACATAGGTAAATCTTCCAAGCAATTAGTAATAACAAACTTAACTATATAAATAAGAGTAAAAAAAATATACAACTCATTTCAAATACTAGTAAGAATTACGTAGGGTTTACGTAGCTTTTTTCGGACATCAGTTTACTAAATTTGTGGACACTAAGATGAAATATGTCAATGTCAGTGTTGGATCGTGACAAAATATTATAATGTCGCTGCAGCCTATTAAGTGTTGAATGGTGACCCAAGTTGCTCTTAGAGAGCTGCTCCGAAAGTAGATTAAACCTACTGATGTGTGGCAATTTTCTTGGTGCGTTAATATTAATTTGTCCTAGGAGATTCAAACAATCGAGGTCACCACGCATCAACCTACATATTACAAAAACACAAATGTTGAAAAAATTTAGCGGGCTGGTCAGAATCACGATAGCTTAATTGGAAGAGCACCTGACCCGGTATGTCAGAAGGGTGCAGGTTCAAATCCTGCTCGTGGAAATTTTTTCAACATTTGTGTTTTTGTAATTTGTTTCGCAACAAAATTTGCGTTAAAATTTATAAAAACAAAAACATTTTATAACCTATATATTGTAATAGTCAGATGTGCAGGCGTGTCAAATCCTACTACTATTATAAAGGCGAAAGTTTGTAAGTATGGATGTATGGATGTTTGTTACTCTTTCACGTAAAAACTACTGAATGGATTTGAATGAAACTTTACCACAATATAGCTTATACATCAGAATAACACATAGGCTACAATTTTTGAGGTTTCTAATGTGAGGTCGTAAAAAAAACACATTTTTTGCGCTTACATTGCAAACGCTGACTGAATCCTACAAGATAGATCAAAACAATTTACTACAGTATTGTAAAACTTAAAAAGGTCTACAAAAAAGTCCGTGATGGTATATGTTTATCTCTTAGGAATAACCCACAATAACCATTATTTATCCTTTACTTTGTACGAGAAATAATGGCTTATTTACGAAGCGATTTTAAGCAATACAGTATTAATCCTTATCTAATTAAGTATCTTAAATACATTGTGCATTTAATAAAGATCAATATGGCTTTTTACAGCATGTAAATTAAATAAATATTTTTGAAGATATCACAGATTTAAAATGCAGAGTCATAGCAATTTCGGCGATAAATACCGTTTCGGTGATAAATACCGGCAGCGGTGCCAGGCGAACGGGGCGTGGGGGGAGCGGGGTAGGTGCGGTGGGGAAGAAGTGGCTCATCGCTGAGTGCGCGACCCGAACGCGGGCAGACGCGTGAGGGCAGACGTCGTTGACGGTTGTGTCCGTTTTGCGAATTTTCAAGACACTAGCGATTTGATAAAAACGTATGGTCGCCTACTTTAAGTAATATAGGCCTAAGGTTAGTTATTGCCAGGTTTCTTTTTGGTTAGGAGTTACACGTACAAAAAGATACTTCATTTTTACGAATTACTTCATTGATAATTCAATTACTATATAGATAGGTTACTTACAGTTAATTATAACAAATTATATAAATAGGTTAATTATAACGAATTACTTCATTAATATTATAAACGCGAAAGTTTGTAAGTATGGATGGATGTTTGTTACTCTTTCACGTAAAAACTACTGAATGGATTTTAATGAAACTTTCGTCATATACAGACCATGACCCAGACCAGCATATAGGATACTTTTTTTCTTTTTACTTTTTTTTTTATTAACTGTAGTCTTCGCGAACGAAGTCGCGGGCAACAACTAGTAAATGATAAATGTAATAATTAATTGTCATGGAAATTAACGTTCGTTTGCATTCGAAAATGCGATGATTACCGAGAGACTTTAAGAAAGAAAATAGAAGCGCTGTACCAGTGTGCCTGCATTATGCATTTCGCAACCGATTGGTGACAGAGTGCATACATTTGTGTTGGATGCTTGGATGATTTCCTAGTTGCACAACGGCGACACATGATTGACTACGGCGGTCGTGTTAAATCACAAAATAAAGATACTACAGATGGTCCCTAGCACGGAGTCTCGCAACAGCTGCTATCGTTTCAAGCCAAATCACTTTGGTATGAGCTATTGTTTTTTTTTCCTTTAGTTGATGGCTTCGTGCGATTAGCACATTTAGCCAGGGTCAAAGTGATTTTTCTTACAAGTAAGTATTACATTAATAAACAATATTTCCTTCCTGTATGATAACGATGAATGTTAATAAAAATGGGAAGTGAGAAATGATATAGCCCCCAACCCCTCGAGTATCTCAGTAAAGATGAGGGGCTTCACTAAGTCCTCACGCGGCGGACTTCTTGGGAGAAATTGAAAAGTAACGTTGCACTGTTTTGTTTCATTTGCCAAAACTCATGCATACTCACGAACACATAACGGTTAATAATCCACCATTATTTCACATTAATATTTGACATAACACAAATTTTAGAAAATAAAACAAAACCGGTGACATGATTCTTTCACTTTCGCCAAGAAGTCCTGACCTAGTGTTATTTTCGCTTTATATTTTTTTTTTAAAAACTATTATAAAGAGGTAAACAGTTAGTTACAGTTTAGTTAGGTACGGGAAGTACCATAAAAGACAGAAAACGAAAAGCAACAGAAATTAACCTCAAAATTAAAAAAAGCTAAATACTGAAATATATTATTCGAATATTTATTAATTATTACTTACTTGGATTTTATTGAGACTTAATTATTATGAACAGTAAATATTTAATAATATAGTTTAAAAGTCTATTACACACGACACGAAATGGTTGAAATCAATATTACTAAAGAATTAACAATTACGTATATTTTTTTTAAATCATAAAGAGAATGCAATGAGTAATGAGTATTTTCATTAGAAGACATTCGACATATCAAAATGAACTTTGATAGTCAAATGACACAATATGTCACATATAATAATACCTATGTCATGTCCATAATATCGATTTTAAATTTACAAAATGGCGCGCTTCCCCGACTTCCTGTCACACTGTTACACATAGATAGATAGATAGATAGATAAATACTTTATTGCTCACACAAATTAAAACAAAAAACAGGTACATACATAAAATCTTAAAGCTAGCATGGGCAAAGGCGGCCTTATCGCTTTAAGCGATCTCTTCCAGACAACCTTTGGTTTAGGAACCCAAGAGGGAGATAGAGGAAGTGCGCAAATACAGTAGAATACAATAGTAACATACTCGTATACCAGTACATAAAAAGACATATATAATAATAATATATAAATATAAATATAATATATAAATAATAAATACACATACATACATACATACATATAACACCAACAATAAAAACCTAAAACATGTTACTAGCACGGGACTGACGCAATAGATGTGTTTGTGTGTGTGATGTGTTTTCTGTGCAGTTTAGACTTAAAGGCGGAAAGGGTCTTAGAGTGACGAATTTCTGACGGTAGCTTATTCCAAAGACAAGTAGCTCGGACAGTAAAAGAATCCTTAAAATATCCCGACGGGTAAAGGGACACATACTTCCGTCACATTTCACGAAATCACTTCCACAAATTGTATAAATAGAAAGCGTGCGGAAAGATGTTTCACATCAAAAATACTCTTATTGTGCTTAAAAAACAAGATATATATCAAAAAACGCTGTAACTGAAATGAAAGTGTTTTGACACGAGCGCAGCAAGCGCTTGGAAAGTTGCAAGCAGTGGGGTAACCACGAACTCTTATAGCGGTGTTATTGCAGTTCGGAAAACGAGACGCGTGTAGCGGCGAATATATACGCGTCTCTTTTCCACAACTGCAATGACACTGCTATAAGAGCTCATTGTCAGGGTGCTGCTCTGAGATTCCAAATCGGTGAGGTTCTGTTTCTATAAACGATTCAGCTAACAATTGTGGATATGGTACAATTCTTTTCCGAACTCCACTGGTGCTGTGGTGTTTAATCAGCTCATGAACAGTTAACACTCTCTTGATCCTATTTACTGGAATACTTACCAGGCATAATACTCTTCCCAATTAAAAAAATAATGAAGACAATGTAATGGTACCGTGTGACAGAAAACGAAAAGCCATTATAAGGCTGTATGGACGTACTCCTCTGCCTCCCATGCACGGGCTTACTTAAAACAAACGAGCGAGCCTTACAGTAGTCGCATATGATGTGTAACATTTGACATCTCACCTTAGTAATAATAAGCAATTTTAACATTATATTCTGAAAAAAATGAGTCGGGTATGGCCGTTTTGACAACGGGCCGTTATTATAACGGGCCGTCTTCAGCACGGGGACATTTTGTGAAAGGGACATTACCGTCCGAATCGATTTTAAAAGTATAAAATAAATGCAGCTATGCGACACAAAATAAGGAGGACCCAGAAGACAAGCTTAATAGTTAATGCGCTGGAGCAACGCACAGATAGACGCTTGAGCGCGTTTGTATTTTTATTTATTTTCTTTCTTTCTTTCTTTCTTTCTTTCTTTCCACAGTACATAGTGTCTAAGTACTACACTTAAGTTAACTTATCTATATTTGTCCATTCACAATGTTTCGTAAAGTTAACGTCATTAACAATGATATATGGTAACATCCATCGGTAGAAAATATTGACAGCTACCCTCCGCGCTAGTTAAAAAACTGTTACGGCAGAGTAGTATCGTCGTCTACTAGTAGCTAACACAAGTTAACAGTATACGCAAAGTGAACAGATCAAATTAGCTTAACTAAACTCAACTTTCTAATATTAATGTGTCAACTTTCTACAATTTTTAATTTTAGTTTTTAAATGTTTATTTATTATGTTATATAATATGTAAATACTATATTTATAAATATTGTTTATTTATTTATATGATGATATGCACAAATACTTATACTTATTTAGAAAAATTCATGCATGAAGCTTACCTTCAGAGTAACTAGTGTGAGTCAAAGTCAAAATCAAAGTCAAAGTCAAAGTTGAACATTTATTGTGTGTATTTATATTTGAACAGCGACAATGTTGAGCAGGGTCAACAATATTCTGCCTTAATTTTGTAGGCATGCCAATGTCAATACAGTATAAAATTTTGTAAACAACATACCTACATAAATGTAATTTTTTTTATTTGCATAGTTATATGATTAAATAGAGTTTTGTTTACTATTCGTATTCATTCGATTACATTTACGGAAACGAACATTTGTATGTCAACATTTTAACTCTTCTCGCATGTCGCCAGGAGGCGCTCTGCTTCAGTGCCATACTAATTTTCGTTATCGTTAACATGATAGTATGTCAAATAAAACTTACTTTAGGCAAAAAAGACAAAGTGTTGAAAAAAAAAAACCACGAGCGGGATTCGAAACCGCACCAAGACATCCCGGGTCAGGTACACTGCCAACTATAATATCGTGGCTCTATCCAACTCGCCGAAATTGATCAACAGTATCCACGGAGGCGACCGTTCCGTCAGCTTATGAAGCCCTTCCAAGGTTTTACCAGATCGGCTTCGGCCTTCCCCGGATTAAGGTCCTCCGCGGAGCGCTATAGGTCCGCGGGGACCCACCCGTTTAATCGTGTTTCTCCTGGGTAATCAAAAAAAAATTCAATGTCGACAACCACGTCATCAACATCCGATCCTAATATTTTTACAAATATTGAAAGATCGATTAAGAATTAGGCAAGCCATATTTATGATTATTATGTACGCAAATATTGTTGCGAACAAATTACAATTTGAAAAAAAATACACGAGCGGGATTTGAACCCGCACCCTTTACTTTAGGCACCCTCCTTAATTTGTCAAAAAAAAAAATTCAAAATTCAAAATCATTTATGCAGTTTAGGCTACAAGTAGCTCTTGTGAATGTCACTATGCCATCCGTTCGTAAGTCTACTCTGGGCGGGAGATCTTGTACTGAGAAGGACCAGCAAGAAACTCAGCAAGTGTCCAGCTCTTTTCTCCCTTAGAGCGTCAATAATATTGGAAAATGCCCTATCATGCCCTGTCGTGCCCGTGAGAGGTCTATGTGTGCGTTGCTCGAGCGCGGTATGTATGCATACCTTCTGGAGTCCATATATTTTGTTTTGCGCTACAATGTTGCATCGCCACATAATCGTCCCGCGATTAATTTGCATGTCATAGTCTAATAGTCGGGTTAATTAAAACGAGCTGCTTCAATGCTGATCGATCATTTTGTGTCTAATCGGGTAGGTACGCTAGTTTTTTTTTTAATTTGTATAATTGTTGCGTTGCACCACCACTCTTAAATACGGTCATTATTTACTAGTGTTTTACTTTTTTATTTTCAAGTGCTAATTGCTGCACTGAAGCTGAATTAAATATTTATAAAATTTATAAAATACAGTGAAAAAATTAAAACAAAATCAAAAACATTAAAATAGCAGTGACAAAATTCAGCGCTTACGTCAGCCTTCCCGGTAGCTTAGCGGTCAGTGCAGCCGCCCGGATTGCGGAAGACCCAGGTTCGATTCCTGGCTGGGTCGGGTGAGCGTTTAATTTTTTCACTGTATCTTATAAATTTTATAAATATTTAATTTAGCTTCAGTGCAGCAATTAGCACTTGAAAATAAAAAAGTTAAATTTACTATAGCGTTGTGTTATCAAATTTGTGGTATTTCATCTGCGAAGATGAATCTGCATGGCCATCGCTTGCAACGACCGTTGGATAGATGGCGCTCGTGTCACTAAAAAGCACTCAAAAACATTAAAATAGCAGTTACAAAAACACAATGTTGAAAAAATTTCCATGAGCAGGATTTGAACCTGCACCCTTCTGACATACCGGGTCAGGTGCTCTTTCAATTGAGCTATCGTGGTTTTAACCAGCCCGCCGAAATTATTTAACACTATTTACTTTTTTACTTTGAAAGCCAAATGTATGTCAGAAGGGTGCAGGTTCAAATCCTGCTCGTGGAAATTTTTTCAACATTGTGTTTTTGAATTTGTTTCGCAACAAAATTTACGTTAAAATTATATTAAACAAATTTAAAACATTTTAAAATAGCAGTGACAACATTCAGCGCTTACGTCAGCCTTCCCGGTAGCATAGCGGTCAGTGCAGCCGCCAGGATTGCGGAAGACCCAGATTCGATTCCTGGCTGGGTCGGGTGAGCGTTTAATTTTTTCACTGTATTTTATAAATTTTATAAATACTAGTGTTTTTTTAACTGGGATATTTATTTACTAGCTGACCCGGCGGACTACTTATACCACTTTGACAGTTTCTATGACAACCAAACAAACAAACTCACTATTACATTTATAATACTAACTTAAGCTTCTTGGCGGTAAAGTGAAGAGTCGGGTCTGCGGTTTTGTTTTATTTTCTAAAATTTGTGTTATGTGGAATATTAATGTGAAATAATGGTGGATTATTAACCGTTAAGTGTTCGTGAGCGTGCATGAGAGTTGGCAAATAAAACAAAACAGTGCAACGTCACTTTTCAAATTCACACGAGAAGTCCGCGTGAGGACTTAGTAAAGCCCCACATGTTAACTGAGATACTCGAGGGCTTGGGGGGGGTATAACATTTGTCACTTCCCATTTCTATTGTTATTCATCATCATCATACAGAAAGGAAACATTATTTATTTATGTATTACTTGTAAGGAAAATTACTATGACACTGGCTAAATGTGCTAATCGCACGAAGCCATCAACTAAAAGAAAAAAAATGCCAAAATGATTTTGTTTGTTTGTTTGTAACGCTTTCACAAGTAAACTATTCTATCAATCATCATGAAATTTTGAGCACGTCATATTCTAAAGAGTATAATCAAATAATTAAGATACTTTAAAAAAAAGTGAGTTGTTTAAACGCTTTCACGCGTAAACTATATGACGATTTGTTTGTTTTGTTGCTTAGATTAAATCAAAATGATTTAATCTTAGTTTAAATCTTAGCTTATTCTTAGCTTCTCTTATCTTAGCTTAGATTAAATCAAAATGATTTAATATAAGTTTTGTTGTCATATAAGCTGTCAAAGCGGTACGAAGTCCGCCGGTATGTATCCTATGTATTGTATTCTTCAACCCATCTTGGGTTGGTTCGGGCCTCAAGATATTGGGCTCTTGCCCGGGCTGGTCCTCACGGCCGACATCAGTCGGACCGGATCTGTCTGGGTGGCATGGCAGGGGTACAGTCATGTATATTTTTACAGTTACTGTTTTTACTCTTTTTTTTTTGTATTTTTTTTTAAGTTTTGTGTTTTTTTCCCCTTCGCCGTGCCTCGAGCCGAAGCTCCATGGCTATGCTGGCCGCCTTTCCCTCCCCCTGCGAAGCCCTCGGCGCGGTCAGCCCCCCGGGTGAGACGGTTGGCCGAGGCGCGGTGAGCGCCAGCGAGCGGGCCGCGGCTTACGGGGTATAGTAGAGCGGACAGCAAAGACAAAGTCTTCGACTCAGTGTCGGCATTCTTGGGGGCCGACACAATGCGTATTTGATACGCGGGGCTTGTGGCGGTAGTTGAGGGTCCACCGCCTGTTGTAATGTCCGCCGGGTCAGCTAGTATTAGCACAGAATAACTAATAGTACTACCGTACAGAAGACTCACTCTCTAACAAAAGTCAAGTTTAGGTTCATATTCCGTTAGGCAACGCTGACTCGATATCGGTTTGACGTCAGGAGCGCAGGGTTCCCACTCATATCATAGCATATCAGTTATATAATAAACATAAGTCACCAACAAACCTAGGTGAGCGGTACCTACCTCTTTGTTAATCTTTAGTGATATTTTTATAAAGTGGGCATTATAAACTCTATGGATTTTTCGACCGACGACGACGCCCTGAATAAGGTAAGAAGAACATTGTCGCTAGAGGTAGAAATCAATTTGTTGAACCTTATTGTTTTTGATTATTAAAGGACAAAAATGACTAGTTGACAACAACAACAATTAAGTCCAGAACAATAAACGTATAAATGAAATCACGTAACAGTTCTTTATAACATTGACCTAAGCATGAATTTCTGTAACCTAAAAAGTTATTAATAAACACTCAATTGACGGAACAAAATAGTGACGTCATAGTTTGCTAATCCCATACAATTTCTATTAAAAATAATCGTTTTGACAGTTGTTAAAAAGTTTCTATATTGACTAACGAGTCAACTACCCAATTATTGGTTCCTGTCAAACACTCGTGCTACTATCCTATATAAGTCACAATTATTTTCCCCTAAACTGGATTTAGGTACAAGAATATAATTTGTTACCATTCAACTTTTTTCTGTACCATTAACATCTATTATTAATTACAAAAACACAGTGTTGAAAAAATTTAATGTTAATGACGGTAGTTGTTGACATTGAATTGGCGTCTTTGGCTTTCAAAGTAAAAAAGTAAATAGTGTTGAATAATTTCGCCGGGCTGGTTAGAACCACGATAGCTCAATTGGAAGAGCACCTGACCCGGTATGTCAGAAGGGTGCAGGTTCCAATCCTGCTCGTGGAAATTTTTTCAACATTGTGTTTTTGTAATTTGTATCGCAACAAAATTTGCGTTAACAAAAACAAAAAACATTTTATCTATTATTATATTAAACAAGGAAAATCTTATTTCCTTCTTCCTGAACTTTGACATTTGGCTCGGTCCAAGTCATTAGTGAATTTGAAGTATAATTGTGCTCTCTCACCAGGAGCGTTCGCCTGTAATGTAACGTTACAAATCCGAACATTACATCAGTAAGGGAAGAGAACCAAGTATTACAGCGCATACCTGAGTGCCTCGCGTGAGTTTTTGTTTACTATCCGTCTTCATTCGATTACGTTTACGAAAACGAAAATGAGTATGGCATTGAAGCAGCGCCTCCTGGCGGCATACGTGAAGAGTTAAAACTTTGCCATACAAATTCTCGTTTTTAACCGACTTCAAAAAAGGAGGTTTCTCAATTCGACCGTATATATATATTTTTTTTTATGTCTTCAATAGACCTTTAAACCTGATCGTATAGCGTATCTAGGTAATTAATAACATGATTTCAATATTATTTCTTGCTTTTTAGAGCTGTTTTTACTTTTTTTAGTTTCCTGTTTTTTGAAGTCGAGTTTTTTTTTGTTAAAATATATTTTTCGTTAACGTGATCAAATGGCGAATGAAACTTGCACTAGGCACCCTGTAATGTACCAGATTTGAGTGCATTGGTGAGTGAGGAGAACCGCTTATAAATAATAGGAATCCTAACTATACTAATTAATACCGGGGGGTGTCACTGCGCAGTTTTGGTACGTTCGCGCGGCCGGGGCGCGCCTCCCGTGTGTATGGCAGTAGGTTGCCCGCTCAGGGGCTCTATTTTGATTCCTTCGCCTCGAGTCGAGCGCTTGGTTTCTACTGATTTTCGTTCGACATTTGACTTTCCATATTTTTGAATCGCTCGACCGCAACGAGTGCCCTCACTCGTTGCAGTCGAGCGACACAAAGCGATTGATAGAATAACCGTTAAAATCAATGCGTTGTTTCAATATCATGTCACTCGTTTATTTGTGACATTGATAGCCTTTTCTATTAAAAAGCAAAGGTTTTTTTAACAGCCAATAGAAACATGGATATTACGTTACGTTTTCATTGCGGTTGTTACCGGTTTTCTAACATAACATAATATATAACATGCATCCAACATTTCGTATTATGTTGGCAGCAACCGGAAACGACTGATGCAAAAATACGGAAAATTGGCGTCATGCTACTTGGAAGACGAGTGTGACTTAAGTTGCGTGCGATTTAAAAATAGATCCCCAGCTCGCACGCTCCACGTCGCGCGTGTAAACGAACGATCACATTGTGATTGTTGTGCACCGAACAATGACTACTAAACGATCTTACAATCCGTATAAAAGATACTGCTGTGTTTACGGGCGTCTAAATAAAAGAAAGAACAATGCATCAAAATTAAATGAACTTACAATTCCGGAAGATATTGAAGGTAAGCAACTAAATAGTTATATATAAATCATCACATATCCAATTGTTTTGTATTATTGTACGATTAGTCGAGATTGTTATACTACATAGAAAAGCGGTTTAGGGCGTCTTCTGAAGCGAAATAAGTAGATATTAACTACTAGCTGACCCGGCGGACTTCGCACCGCTTAGACAGTTTTTTTTCCATGACAAAAAAACGAACAAATCATGTCAACAAAGACAAAATTTTAATAAAAAAGCATAAAAAACTACCAAATAGCTATTCCCAACATAAAATCCAAGACCTAAGTAGTAAATTGTGAAACCATTGGAATTATCCTATGCGTTAATCCAGGTTATAAACTATCTGAATGCCGAATTACATCAAAATTGCAAAATTTCGACGGGCTGGACAGAGCCACTGACTCGCTTTGTCAGAATGCGAGTTCGAATCCCGCTAGTGGCAGTTTTTCATCACTTCTTATAATTTCATAATCAATCTTAGAAACTGGACAGTAAGATGAATGCTATTATATATAATTTCCTCATATCAACCGAATGCACAAAGATAATATTTCAGAGACCGTTCATGTGATATGTTGACATATTCAGTCGGACAGAAGCGAAATAAGTACAATGATAAAAGCAGACGAGCGTCCACTACAAATATTCAAGCCTCGTAGAGTTGCACCGGAGTTCGAAACAGTTTTCGTCGGCAAAAAAATTATATACAATTTTATGTCATCGGATGGGTGACTAAAACTTAATCATCTCGACCTTCTTCGTGCTTCGGAAGGCACGTTCCGTTGGTCCCGGCTGCATTAGCAGTCGTTAACAACCACCAATCCGCACTGGGCCCGCGTGGTGGATTATGGTCGGTTCTCCCTGTGATGTTTACCCATGTGGAAAGCCCCAGCAGTGGGGACACAAAATGAGCTGATGATGATGTTCTGGAATTAATTAATTATCAGTTGGTGTCAACATAGATATTATGTAAAATCGGTCGTCTGCATACGCCTTAGCGAGTATTATTTTACCTGACGTGTTTAACTTGACATTGGAGTTCGATTGGAGCACAAACATTTCTCTTTGCCGGCACAAATCGATTTGCCGGTAAACACCGTTTGACGGTGGCGATAATCGGTCAATCGATAACCGATTTTAAAACTTAAAAAGTCAGTTGAGACCGTGAAACAACCACCAAGGTTAGAATTTAAACGGTGTTGTCTATGGTACAATGGTTTCACTTGTTTTCGCCGAAATGAAAACGTCGGCGTCGCTTCGTCATTAAAGAACCATAGACATTGAAAATAAACACGGAAGAAGAATTAACTTGTCAGTTGTACGTAACTATTAAGTAATCTGTGGTTTTACATACTGAAAAGACCCTAGGTCTCATAGATGTAGTAAGCATGTACACACGCCTGCACATCAACCTACCACAAACTGTTAAATTTCCTCAATACACTTTGAACTTTATTACTGGGACATATGGTTGAAAATTTATTGAGGAAATTTGTCAGTTTTGGATAAGTTGATGTGCAGGCGTCTGTACTATAATATCCGTTGTTCACATACTGGTACCTTCGTAGCTGTCAGCCCGTAACATTACAATAAAAATCTATGTTATTTTTTGGCGACAAAAACTGTTTCTAACAGCGGTTCCCTATATCATAAAAGAAGAACTCGCTTGGATACATTCAAAAGAATTAAAACAAAGTAATTTTACGGTTCAAGATCAAAGACTCTATCTGTGGTTCGTTTCGTTATGGTTGAGCGTAATAATTAGCATTTTCTAAAATAAGCTATACCATGTTTAAATGTCAAGCGTGAAACCACGCTTCTATAGTGATAGTTGGTTAATTTGAAAGATTTGTTGCTAAAATCCTCGTCTCCTATCCTATCCTATGAGGAGCTCAAGCGCCCGGTCTGCGAGTGCTGAGGTTAAGCAACTTTCGCAAAAGCCGGTTCATCGGATGGGTGACCAAAAATGTGTCATATCGAGCTCCTCCGTGCTTCGCAAGGCACGTAAAGTTGATCCCGGTTGCATTAGAACCCCTCGGAGAATCTGGTAGGGCACGGGGACACGCACTAGTGCGTGATGCCGTTCCCTCTAGAAAATCTCCGAAGGTGATTCGTTTCACACGGCTTGAGGGACCCTTTAAGTTTTTCGCCGCCCTCAAAAAGCCCGGTGAAGCTGTAAAAGCCGTCTGAGGCTATCAGCAAACTCTCTCCAAAAAAGAAGAAAGAAAAAAAGCTGTATATATTGATATAATAAGAGCTATTTATACAAAGAAGGTCAAAGACTTACAACAACGAATTAAATAAATATCTTAAAACAAAAAAAAAAACGAAAGGGCAAAGCCATGTCGAACATGGCGTCTTTGCTTGAAATCGGCTTACAAATCTTTATAAAGACACTGTAAGGATAAGGATACAAGCAAAAAGTATCGTAACTAATATTAAACATACCTACATAGAAATTGAGTTAGTTCGTATACGGTAAAAAAAATGTTTTGGCCAATTCAAAAGTGAAATAAAGTAGTACAGTAAATAGCCTATAACTGTCCCACACCTTGGCAAAGGCCTGTATAATTGAAATCAAGTCCGTATCACACTTTGCCCGACCTGGTAATTGAACCCGGGACCTTCGGGTATCAGGCCGAGCGCTCTGCCACTCGGTCGCCGAGGCGTCTCAAAATAATTACATTATTTAATTGAATAAATAAATTTCAACATTTGACTTTTGTTTTATTGATATAATTGGAAAGTCCAGAGTAGTGTGTGGATTTCGTCTCACCTGATGTTAAGTGACGATAAGGCTCGGTGGAAGGAACCTGCTATGTTAGATACCTCTATTGTCGGAACACAACAACCAACGCTACCAACATTCGCGGCAGCATAAGACAAGATTTAACTTTTAAAACTATCACAATCACTTCTACACTTTCGTGTCCCCTATGTCTCTGTTTTTGTGTACTGGGGTACGAGCCTTCCTTATAGATTGGGAACCATAGGGAAAACGGGCCATAAACCACCACGCGGGTCCAGTGCGGAACTCCTTATAACTCATGCTAGCATGGTACTTCAACCAGTCCAAGGTCTCGTTCCAAGTATGTAATCCTTTCAGGTATACCTCCTCGTGACTCATGCTAGCTTAGTACTTCAACCATTTCACGGCCTCACCCCAATTATGAAGCTGCCTCTAGGTATACCTCTTTGTCACGATAGCCTGGTATTATCTCTCTAGCTAATTTTATGTCTTCCACTGCTGCTGGAGCACGAGCCTTCCCTATATCACAGGGAGTACGTGACATAAACCACCACGCGGGCCCAGTCCCCAGAGCGGGGCGGTGGTGGTGGTTATCGACCAATGCAGCCGAGACCATAGGGTCCGTGCTAAAGAAGAAAGGAAACGGTTTTTTAAAACCACTAGACTAAATTACAAAAACATAAATGTTGAAAAAATTTCCACGAGCAAGATTTGAACCTGCACCCTTCTGACATACCGGGTCAGGTGCCCTTCCAATTGAGCTATCGTGGTTCTAACCAGCCCGCCGAAATTATTCAACACTATTTACTTTTTACATTGAAAGCCAAAGGCACCCATTCAATGTCAACAACTACCGTCATTAACATCAGTTAAGATCAATTAAGAAGTAGGCAAGCTATTTATAAAATGTTTTTCAAAATTTGTGGTTTTGTAATTTGTTTCGCAACAAAATTTGCGTTAAAATGATATTTAAACAAAACAAAAACACTAGACTAAAATTAAGGCAGGCGAAGACACGACGCGAGCTAGTATAGTTGTATTCAATACCTTTTTCTTTACGTTTTATTTTTATCCCTTAAAAAGGTTGCCTTTTGCACATAAACCTGTTTACTGAATTGATAGCGATGTCAAACTTTAACTTGTTTTTTTTCCTTTACTTGATGGCTTCGTGCGATTAGCACATTTAGCCAGTGTCAAAGTATTTTTTTTTACAATTAATACAGCCCCCCCCCCCAACCCCTCGAGTATCTCAGTAAAGATGTGGGGCTTTACTAATTCCTCGGGCGGACTTCTTGAGAGAATTTGAAAAGTGAAGTTAGTGCAACTTCACTTTTTTCACGTTTTGTTTCATTTACCAACACTCATGCGCACTTACGAACACTTAACGGTTAATAATGCACCATTATTTCTCATTAATATTTGACATAAGTAACACAAATTTTAGAAAATAAAACAAAACCGCAGACATGACTTCACTTTCCCTCCAAGAAGTTCAACCATCTTTTTTTTATTTACAAATCTTAAAACCAATATGGCGCTTCGTTCGTACGAGTATGTCAAATCGGGAATGAACGCACGGCCGATCGCGCGGTATTTCATGGAAACCAGCTCTTGCATGCATCACGGAGTAATGGATGAAAATCACGATTACACTTTTCAGATGGCGGGCGGGTAGAGAAACACAAAACTGGACAACAACAAAAACATTTTTTGAAGTACAATGAAAATATTCTTTATTGTACACCTAATTTCAAAGACATAAAGATGACAATACATGTTACAGACTTTTTGCATGTAACATGAATAAATATAAATAATTAAGAATTGATAATAGAATATTGTAGATACGAATATCTTAACGTTATAAGTTTTTTTTTATTTCAACAATAATACCGTTTGGTTTTAATGAACAAAGAAATTCATTTAGAGTGTTCATTCAATTTTAATATCATCTCATGTTTTTCTGTTTTATTTTACTTAGAACATATCCTTTTGTAATGTTTAACACTAGCCTGCTAGCATACGTGGGCTCCGTATCATTTTTCTATTGTAGAAATGTTTTGGTGGAATTTACACCATCTTAAATTTTTAGGAAAGAAAACCAAACGCGAATGTTTCCTACATGCATTTTAATGGCGTGTTACAACCTAAAGCCTTATTATTATTTAGCAGCTCCGCGACAATGCTTTTATATTCATTTGGTAGGTGATTTCCCAAAAACAAAACAAAACTGCAACACAAAAACTTAAAAACAAATCAAATAAATATGATCTGACAATCAGGGGTTTTTATTTTAATACCTAAATACTTATACATTTTATGTCAAAACAATAATAACAGAAAATAAACATAACAATCAGGGTACCTAGGTAGTTCTTTTGAGGAGTTCGATCTCGGTCTGCGAGTGCTGAGGTTAAGCAACTTTCGCATAGGCCAGTCATCAGATATGGGTGACCAAAAATTTATCATCTCGAGCTCCTCCCTGCTTCGGAAGGCACGTAAAGCCGCTGGTCCCGGCTGCATTAGCAGTCGTTAACAACCACCGCACCGCACTGGGCCCGCGTGGTGGTTTATGGCCCGTTCTCCCTATCCATCCATAGGGAAAGCTCGTGCCCCAGCAGTGGGGGCATAAAATTGAGCGGATGATGATGATGAAGCGCTAGTTGTCCAGTGTACTTAATTATTACATGTTATGTTTCAATAATCACATTAATGGCTGGCGTTATACAAATCTAAGGGTGAAAGTTTGAATGAAAGTCCGTCAGTTTTGAAGTAAAGTACATGAAAATTGGTATTTGGCTTTTTAAAAGAAATAAAGAATGATTTGTCTCAGGAATTTTGTTTATTTTCCTTTAAAGGAGTAAAAAAGAAAAAAAATTTTAGGACCTTGTACCTCAAAAGGAAAAAACGGAACCCTTATAGGATCATCATCACTTTGTTGTCCGTCTGTCTGTCTGTCTGTCAATACTCTTTATCTCGGGAACGCGTGGAGGTATCGAGTTGAAAAAAAAAACCATATACTCAGGTCTGCGGTTATTTGAAGCTGTGAAAAAAATGAAACTTCTAAGTTAACAAAAAAAATATATACGGCCGTTTATGTCGCAAAAAATGTATATTTACTTACGTATTTTAGTATCTCAGTTAAGATGTGGGGCTTTACTAAGTCCTCACGCGGACTTCTTGAGGGAATTGGAAAAGTGAAGTTGCACTGTTTTGTTTCATTTGCCAACACTCATGCACGCTCACGAACACTTAACGGTATTAACCGTTCCACAATTATTTCACATTAATATTCGACATAACACAAATTCTAGAAAATAAAATAAAACCGCAGACATGACTCTTCACTTTCCCGCCAAGAAGCACATTCCTGTGTTTATCTTTATACATATATTTCAGCTCATACTGGCCGTTGGTCGTTGACCACAGATCATAGATAATTGTATTTAAAAATAATGAGCGAGTTTGCCCAAGCGCCTACCTACTCTTTGTACAGATAGTGAGATAAAATCGATAGAAAACATAACTTTCATGTTTCGTAACCGGCCAGTGCGAACCAGTTAGATAATAAAGAATTAGAAATTGTTTTTTTTTTCTCGCGTTGTCATTGTCATTATAGCACAACCTAGCAAGTGACATTTCAGGTTGCACTTACATGAGGAATGGTAAATTTCATAAACGCACCTCAAACGGTTATTTAAATATTAACGTCCAAAAATCGTAATTTTTATCACTGACTGACTGATCTATAGATAGATCAAAACTCTAACCCAGTTCCAGACGACCTAGAAAGTTCAAATTTGGCATCCAGATAGGTAGTTGGGCGAATACAAAGGAATAAATCAGAAACTAGTAAATTTTTATCAATTTATTATATTTTTCAATTAATTGATTTTTTTAGGAACACTTACTTATAGATGCCTATAATGTAAGAATCAGCAATCAAAATTGATGACAGCCGGTTTTTAAGTGTACTTGAAGGTCTTCACGTGAATATAAGTGGAATACCACCCTTAATTTGTCAATGCCAATCCAAACATTGTTACAATCCGTGCAGCCTTAATAAAATTACGGTCGAATTTAGACCACTGGGCGACCACTAGTTCCAAAACTTCCAAAGTTAATCTGTGAATCTGTGTTATGTTTTGGCGACGGAAACCATGTCGATCATTGGGCTTAAAGTGTCGAACTCTGGCGCCACTAGCTAACTTGGTATAGTTGGTGTTAGTGTTTGTTGTAGTCTGGCTGGCTAGCCACGTAGCTACCAACATCTTATCTGAATAAGTCGCCATAATATCAACGTTAGCATCATTGTTGTGTTCTGGCAGCCAGAGATAAGATTGCCAGTGCCTGTAGACCCTGTAGTTGAGGATTCCGGGTGAAATTCGGCCTTATATCATCGGTAAACATGCAAATGCGTGAGATGCATGAGATTAAGGCCAAGTGCTTACCGTAAGACACAAATGCAGTTTGGTTAGAGTAAAATATAATGTTCTACCGATTATGGTTTCTTTTTCAGTTGGTCATATTTTCAAAACGTCAAAATTTTATTAATGTGAAACAAAACTATAGTGGATTATTTATTAACACGTTAAATGGTTAAATCATTAAAATGTTCGTGAACGTGTAGTACGTTTGTTGACAGATGAAATAAAACAGGGTAACGTCACTTTTTAAAAAGGTTCGAATACTTTCGTAATTGTCTATGGCAATCAAGAGACCTTGCGCTAAGAAGCACTGATAATAAACGCAGCAAGGTCGTTTGTTTACCCACTCTCTTTGTCCTTCGACCTTTAGCATAACAGATTGCATTGTTGAATTGCTATAGTTTTTTTCTATTAAGAAACCTAGCATTTGTTATGATTTTGTGATGTCTGTAGAAATCTGAAACCAATGAATGACGCCCAAAGTATTTCTTTTATATTGTATATTTGTAAATTAGTAACAGTCAAAATGCATTGTTAAGTAAACCCCTCCGCGAATTTGAAAAAAAAAGAATGTCAATTATAAAGCAGACAGACTTAAATTCCTTTGCACAATTAACATTCATAGACAAAAAAGAAGAAATTCCGTTTTTAGCGCGCGCAGGCGGGCGCGGGAACCATTTTTTTGCTATGCGCATTGTTTACTCACAGGTGCTACGACCTGTGGTTAGCGTCTGCGGTCTAGTTTTTTTTTATTCCGTTCATTTGATTATCAGTGATATGCGAAGGTCGGATTGCTTAACTGGAAAACGTGCAACAATGGAGCGAAACACCCATAGTGAATTTGCGATTCTGAAATATCTCTTTAGGAAGGTCAACCGCGGTCAAACGAAATGTTACGCAGATATTTTGTCAGCCATTTTGTTTTTAAACTGCCTATGGTACTTATTAAATACGTACCTACCTACAATACATTTTTATAATTAATTATAAATACCGCCTAGTAATTTATTTATAAATAATATATAATATAAGTAATGTAAAATAGCCTATATACTGTCCCACGGCTGGGCCTTTGCCTCCATTATTGAAATCAAGTCATCGCAATTGATGGGTATTTAGCCAAATGCGGGTTGGTGATCACAAACCGAGGCTATGCGTCGTAAAATCCAAAACACACTTTGCTGAACCCAGGTCCCTAGGGTATAGGGCCGAGCACTTTGCCACTCGGCCACCAAGGCGCTTTTAAATAACGTAATACTTTAAAAAAATATTTTGTTTTGTACCTTCATATTTTAGTTATTAGTTTATAAAACAACTTTTTTATATTGTAAATTGTTGATTATTAAATTTAATAAACTTAAGAATTTTATTGTTATAAAAACTTATAATGATTATAATTTTTCAATTCATAAATAAATGATAGTTACAAACAGTATGTTCTTAATTTTTCTTTCTGACAGCACTTTTTACCTTGTCGTGTCGAGTTGGGAGTTTTTGTTAGGTATTTATCTTGCGTGTCGAGTTGAGAACGTGCCGAGTTGGGCATAAGCCGATATTATTATAGTATCTTTAAATTATTGTAATTATTTACGAGATCTAAAATAATATATAAATATTATTATACACTTCTACATACGCTGTATATGGGAAAGATGTAAATACAATATCTTTATCATATATTTTGTAAAACGAAAATCTCTTGTACAATATATTTTTTTAAGAACTGTGGATTAATTCATGCTCTTCCCTATTTTTCAACGTGGGAGCGCTTCGAGGAATAAAATTTCAATATTTTTAATTGTGAAGCGCTCCTTTTATTAGCATATATTAAAAGGAACGCTTCGAGGAATAGTTTTGGGGCGCTTCGTTGGGAGCGCTCCAAAATGGGTGCGCTTCAAGGAATACCTCTTTTAATAATTATCAAATACAATCTACAATACAATAAAAAATACAACCGCCTCTGTGGTCTAGTGGCTAAGACCACCGGTTTAGACCCAGAGGTCCCGGGTTCGATTCCCAGCGGGGCTTGTTTGTCCGCCTGGCTAGCTACCACCATCTTATCTAAATATGTCGCCATAACATCAATGTTTGTAGCATTGTTGTGTTCCGGCAGCTAGAGATAAGATAGCCAGTAGGTACCTCACTAGTTGAGGATCCCGGGTGAAGTGCGCTTCCATCATTGGCCTTATCATCACTTAACATCAGGTGAGATCAAGGCACTATGCTTACCTATATAAAAAAAAAATCTACAATAACTGAAAAATCTATACCATGTTCTTGTTCTGGGTGCCTAGTGTGAGTTTGTGTTGCTATACGTACTCATTCGATTACGTTTACGAAAACGAAAATTAGTATGGCGTTAAAGCAGCGAGTCCTGGCGACATACGAGAAGTGCTAAAATTTTGCCATACAAATTCTCGTTTTCTTGAAATAGCTTGCCGCACGAATCCATTAATTACGAAAAAAAAAACTAATCGTCATGTTTTTCATCTTGTCCGTCAAATCCAAATGTCAGTCCAGTCTCTATTGGCCTTTGTGTATAAACGACCGGTCTACAAGTTCTAAACAGTTTCTTAAAACACAGTGAAGGTCGTATTGCAAATCTTTAGAATTATAGCAGGTCAAAACCTATTATTACAGATCTGTGCCTATAAATGGTAACAGACCAATAGTACAAGAGACTGCTTATACAGAATGATTAGTAATACTTGTACGTACGTCCAGGTGTCCCGATTTTCAGGGGTCTGGTGGCAGGTCCAGATTTAGCCTTGATCGGGACACCACATGTCCCGATTTTCACTAACCTACTTAGATTGACAATTTTGACAGCAATCATAAATTCTCGAGAAGTTTCTATGTAGTTTCAGTTTCATTGTTTTCGTTTTGCAAATAAATAAATGACGATTCACAAAAACCATGCATTTTTTCAAGCAAAAATAATCAAGCAATCAATCAATAATAAGCAATAATAAAAATAATCGGGATTTGGGATTTCAAATCGGGACAGCGACAATTGTGTGGCGCCATCTGTTGACATGGTTGAGAAGGTGTTTGCTTCGTGTCGATTATGTGCGGCGTATGCGGTCGGTGACGCCGCCACACAATTGTCGCTGTCCCGATTTGAAATCCCAAATCCCGATTATTTTTATAATACAATTTTTGTGTGGAAAAGTAAGTCATACATTTAGCATGTTATCGTGGTGTTATTTTCACATGATTGCATGGTTATGTAACAATATTATACACGTATCATCAATCCTGTATAGAAGCTAGACGCTTAACAAAATCGGTTTTGTTACCATATCATAATTATCAGCTCATTTTATGTATGACAATAATGATGATGAATTTGTTAGGAACAATAAGTAAAATTTAAACACTGAAAAAAAGACGACAACCTCAGGCGGGAATCGAACCACGCACCTTCCGCATTCCGGGCGGCTGCCTTAACCACTTGGCTACCGAGGTCTGGCTTTCACCCGTCGAAATTTTTCAGTGCTTGATGCTTATGTTTTTTAGTCAACATTGCTTCATCAATCTTAGAAGTTTTCACCTCTGAGATCCGAAAGAAATATTTTTACAAATATTTGAACATTCGGTTAAGATGAAGCTGCGTTATAGATAAGTGTTTTTTATGTGTTTGTGTGTTGACTTGTTGAAAACATAAGCATCAAGCACTGAAAAATTTCGACGGGTGAAAGCCAGACCTCGGTAGCCAAGTGGTTAAGGCAGCCGCCCGGAATGCGGAAGGTGCGTGGTTCGATTCCCGCCTGAGGTTGTCGTCTTTTTTTCAGTGTTTAAATTTTACTTAAGTATATTTAAGCGTTAATAAAACGCTAAAATATATAAAAAACACTTGTTAGGAACAATATTTGCGTAAAATTATTTATAATAATCATAAGTTAAGTAAGTACTGCAATTGAATTAACAATATTATATTTTTGAACACCAATTACCGAGAAGAAGGCACAAGAAACTCGGCTAGGGCTCTATATTTCTCCGGTTTTGATATACAATACAATACAAAACCAAATAATCATCATCATCATCATCAGCCTATACACGCCCACTGCTGGACATATTCTATACATGACACAGTATTTTTAGTACCTACAACCTAATAACAAGGCAGAACCCACCTAAGCCGTTTGCCTGCATGCCTATATAACAAAGTCATACACTGTAGTCTTTACACAACTGTCACTTCTGCCGCCAATAAATAACGCCGTTGGACTTCTTGGCGGGAAAGTGAGTCATGTCTGCGGTTTTGTTTGATTTTCTAAAATTTGTGTTATGTCGAATATTAATGTGAAATAATGGTGGATTATTAACCGTTAAGTGTTCGTGAGTGTGCATGAGTGTTGGCAAATGAAACAAAACAGTGCAACGTCACTTTTCAAATTCTCTCAAGAAGTCCGCGTGAGGACTTAGTAAAGCGCCACATCTTTACTGAGATGAAACAGGAAGGAAATATTGTTTATTGTTTATATATTTGACTTGTAAGATAAATTACTTTAACACTGGCCAAATGTGCTAATCACACGAGGCCATCAACTAAAGGAAAACACAAAAAAAACGTTGCTGTCCAAAGCAATAGTTTATTAAATTATGAAAGTAATCTCAGCATATTTTAACTATAACAGTATTACTACAAGACCACACAAGCAGTGAAATGCTAGTTTTTCTTAAAGTGGCTAAAACTTTTCCTTTCAGTTCAAAGACCATTGCCACAGGCTCCACGAGATAAACTGGTTCTAGGTACCACCGCACCAATTAAGCGTGTCATAGACAATTTCGCCAATTATACCACAGTGGAAATAAGGGTGTTTGTACACAGTTATGGCACAGGCTGATGGAAAAGAGCATTCTTTTAGTCTTATTTTTTTTTCTTTTCACTGACAATTGTGAAACAGCGCTCATTGTCGGTCTTATCACCATCTCGTTTTATGTCCCCACTGCTGAAGCACGAGCCTTCCCTATGGATGGATAGGTAGAACTGGACATTAACCACCACGCGGGCCCAGTGCGGTGCGGTGGTTGTTAACGATTGCTAATGCAGCCGGAGCCAACGGTTTAACGTGCCTTCCGAAGCACTGTGGAGCTCGAGATGATAATCAGCAAACAGTCAGCAAAATCTCTCAAAAAAGTTATTGTTATCAAAAGTGAACTAATCAGTGTGACATTGAATGTGTTCGTGCATTAAAGCATAAATAATTAATTAAAATAATCAAACGTAAATGAACCGTTTGTAACATGGTATAAGGCTGCGTTTCCATTAGGGCTGTGTGAGGTAGCTAATAAGCGATAAGCAAAGTTGAAGCTAACGACGACGACTTGACAATCTATCTTCTTTGACTTGACGAACTAAGCTCTATTATGTAAACAACACTTATAGTTTTATTTAAATTATTTATGTGGATAAGAATTTGAGAAAAAAGAAAGCAACTTATAGCAAGAACCGAAAAGAACTGAAAAACCGGGTTTTATGATTTGGGAACCGGTTCTCTTTTAGATATCCCAAGAACCGGATAAAACCTGATTTTTATTTTTGATTCGGGTAAAACCGGGTGCATGCTCTATTAACGGCTTCTAGTCGAGTGGCTCGCATACCGGATTCTGGTGCTGCCAACTCCCAGGACCCGGGATCACTTCCCGGTCAGGGCAATGTAGAAAAAATAACGTTTTCTATATTTTCTCGGTTCTGGGTGGATATGGTACCGTCGTTGTTCCTGATTTTCATAACACAAGTGCTTAAGCTACCTACTATCTTCGGAGTCAGAGCAATGTATGCGTAGTTGTCTAAGATTTTTAAGCTAATAACTATGTTATATTGGTGCCTGTGAGACAGGCTGACGCTCAGCTCAGACACCAGTCTCTCACAATCTCTATCAGTAACAAAACTTTGTCTTTGCATTAAAATATAAGTTTAAAATTGTGGAGAAACAATAAAGAACTACTTACTTACATTTTTTTAATATATTGCACGGAAAAAGAAAACCACTCCACCTGACTTCAAGTGAAAATGGAGCCCAGACGCGAAGACAACTGGTGCAGCGTGAAAACAACGCCCTCACCCTGCCGGCCCACAAGGTAAGGCACCTTCACGCCTCGTTTGGAACCCATAAGATAATTTCTATCAAAGCTAGGTAAGTGGTTTAATGTGCAAGGTATTAAGATGTGGGAGATGGCCTTGCGAGGAAGATCTCACTGGCTCCTGTCAGATCTTCAAAATGCCACTAACAATAGGTACAGAGATTTACTTGGGCGCTTCTCCCCACGCGCACGGCCCGGTCAACCCGAGCTACCGAGCCGACCCGAGATTTTAGTTCGTCACCAGCAGATTTTATGTGTTGGGGTACGAGCTTTCCCTATGGATGGATAGGGAAAACAGGCCATAAACCACCACGCGGCCGAGTGCAGATTGGTGGTTGTTAAGAACCTGCTATTGCAGCCGGGACCGACGGCTCTACGTGCCTTCCGAAGCACGGAGGAGCTCGAGATAACACATTTTTTGGCCACATATCCGATGGCCGGTCTTTGCGAAAGTTGTCTCACTTCAGCAATCGCAGTCCAACGGTAACCACTGTGCCATCGAGCTCCTCAAAATGTAGTTTGCAATTTAAAATCATTGTAAATATTTGATTTATGTATCAACACGCGTGCGGCGCACAAACCACAGAACACCAAATCAATATGAATATTATGGTTTGAAATAAAACAAAATATTCCGTTTTCATCCGCAGAAACTGAATATTCCAACACCGAATTATTATACAGCGTGTGTATTCCATACGATCCTATATTTTAAGGGCAGTTAGATAAGACCGTAATTAACGTAAATTGGTACATTAAGTTAACAAAAGAAAACTTTTTTTTTTATACAATTTAATTCGGCACGCAATGTATTCAAATAACCAAGTCGTTTACGTAAGCACTTTAATAAAATGTCCCGGCTGCATTAGCAGTTGTTAACAACCACCGCCCCGCACTGGGTCCGTGTGGTGGTTTATGTACCGTTTGGAGAGAATCCAAAATACCAAGCTGTCATAACCCACAAGGAGGTAATTAAATCGTGAAGTCTTTATGTACCAACCAGCTAGCATGAGTCACAAGGTATACCTATAGTGAGCTACATACTTGGGGGAGGCCGTGACGTGGTTGAAGTACCAGGCTAGCATGAGTTATAAAGAGTTCCGCACTGGGCCCGCGCCGCGTGGAGGTTTATGTCCAGTTCTCCCTGCGGTGTAAACATCCATAGGGAAGGCTCTTGCCCCAGCAGTGGGTACATAAAATTAACGAAACGAGGTTTTGTAAAAAGCTATGCTTATAAGCATGCATATAAAGTCTTGTCTTCGTTAACGAATGACGTAAAGTAAAGGTCAAGAAGTGAATAAAAAAGTTCATAGGTAGCATGATTATGTTAAAATTAATATTTACATGACAAGTTCATAAAATTTTATTTAATTAACATAACATGATCCCACGTGACACACGCGTCGCATCCACTTCACCAGTACATCACAGAAAACGTAATAAAGCAGATCGAATAGCTGGAAACGGTAAGGTCACACTAAAATAAAAATAAAAATCGAAAAGGGAATGGCCAATTTCGGCCTGGTTTGAACAAGTTGCTCAGTAAAAAGTATTGTTACGAATAAATATAATAAATTCGTTAATAATTATTGACGCAACACTCACCGCAGGAAAGTGTTCTGTTAAAAAAGATGTAATAATAAGTATTCTCGCCGATTGCATGAACAAAGCACCGCCATTTTTTAGTTGCAGGACTTAATTTTGGGTTACCACATGAACGCTAATATGATAACATTCGTTTTATAAATGAATAATCGAATTCTGGTACTTGAATTAGAAAACTTTTTTTTTTTATTCTATTTTTTTATTACCTGGCAACACTGACAAAATCAGCTCATAAGCCGAAAAATATATTTTATTTATATCTTATTTAATAATAATCAACAAGGCAGAGACGCAATTAATCAATATTGTTGCAATTTCCTGGTAGGCCGAAGAACGGTGGGTTGCTGTGCTCACGTTATGACAATAATGTGGTATTTAAGCTGGGCAAGGCATGAAAATAATATTACACCACCTGCCCAGTTTCTAGACAATATTTTGATTACATATGATTCTGAATAAAGCCATTATACGAAATAATGTTGTTTTATTTTATGCGCTAGTATTACACTCCCTGACATATTAAGATTTTTTTTTTCTTAGACACCCTTAAAATTACACTTACTTATAATATTCTATACCATAACGCATAAATAAGTAAATATCTTTAAAGTAAAGAATAATACTTATATTATTTTAGAAAGAGATAATATTTTTTTTATGAGTTTTAGTAACAAAATCATAATATTACGCATGCTACATTTGGCATGTTTTTTACGACTTGCTGCAACTTTGTTATGTTATTTAATTTCTTTTAGGTGTGAAATATTTAAATAGGAATTCATTTATTATTACAGTTAATGTCCACGCCAGGCCAAAGCACCCTAACAAACTGATCAATTCCCTTTATTTATTTTCCACCAAAACACTACATGTCTCACCTGTTGTAAGAACTTATACTATGAGCTTCTATACAAGAATAACAAAGTTAAGAATGTGAAGTGAAACATAATAAAATATATTGAAATATAAGTAAAACACGTAATATTTGGGAAGACTGGAGCCTAAGCTAGGATATTCCTGTATTTCAGGACTGAGATAGCTATAAAAAATAAAAATAAAAAAATAATTTGTTGTGAGAGAGTGTGAGTGTGTGCATGAGTGTATGAGAGTATGTGTGTATGTGGGTGTTTAGGCGTGTGTGCGTTGTAATGTATGTGTTGTGTTTCTTGTGGATGTTTACATTAGGTTAATAGAGATTCTGTATCGTCATAGTTTAGTTCCAACAAGCAGTTCTTAATGATACTTTTGCATTTATACAGTGTTTTAGGGTAAATATTTAGAGATAAATTTATTCCGTTGTATAAATGTTTGCCGAGAAAGGTAGTTTGACGACGAAAGAAGGCGGTAGAGTGCTTAATTATTTGGTATATTTTCGGTGGCCTACGACTGTGGGTCACACTCGCACAGTTCGAAATGCAAATTTTGAAATCTTTATTTAAATAAATCCTCTGAGCGTGTGTTTGTAATTGAACTCCTTCTAAACGGGTGGCCAGATTTTGATGAAGATTTTTGTGTGTGTTCAAGTGGGTTCGAGAATGGTTTAGATTTACAATTGGATCCGGTAGGTGGCGCTGCAATAGGGGTCACTAATAGGGTCACTACTAGGGGCCACTAATCTTGTATAATTTCTTCTTTGGTTTTGTTACGTACACGAACGAAGCTATAGATAAAAGTTGACATTATGCCGCTTGCTGTAGGCACGATGCAGGTTGTATGCTTCAATCATTAATGTAAGTACTAGATTCCCGATGAGCGCTTGAAAAATGGAACGCGACTTCGGTGCCCCGGAGCCACAACGACGTTTGTGGCGATGACAGTAAATATTAAGTATAAATATTTTGCAACCTTAATTAGTCTTTATGTCTAAGATTTAAGGTTCACAGTAAGCTGAAGTTGTTGATGCTACCCAATGTTTTTTTTCAGATTTTGTTATTCGAAATTTAAATGTACAGGAAATGAGCACACAGGACCGCATTCGAGATTCATTTTTGTTCCGGATCCTTCAGTACATTATTGAACGAAGGTTGTATGCTTGTTGTATGTATGTTATATGTTCATTTATTTTTATTAAGCCAAATGCTTAGTTTTTGTTTTATTTTGCAGTTTCGTTTTATTGTGAAATGTTGTGAAAGCGCCTATAATTATTACTAATTTTAATATGCAATTAGTTTCATAATTAAATTTTAATGTATATAGTGCAAAATTTCTTTGGCATTCTATCACGTCATGAAGAGTAATTTATATAACTTGCACTCGGCACTCCGAAATAGGTAGGATTTTTTTTCCTTTAGTTTTTCCTTCCTGTATGATGATGATGAATGATAATAGAAATGAGAAGTGAGAAATTATAGACCCCTCAACCCCTCGAGTATCTCAGTAAAGATGTGGGGCTTTACTAAGTCCTCGGGCGGACTTCTTGAGAGAATTTGAAAAGTGACGTTGCACTGTTTTGTTTCATTTGCCAACACTCATGCACACTCACGAACACTTAACGGTTAATAATCCACCATTATTTCACATTAATATTCGAGATAACACAAATTTTTGAAAATTAAACAAAACCGCAGACTTGACACTTCACTTTCCCGCCAAGAAGTCTAGAGGTAGTTTTTAAGATTTTTATAAGCTTTTTTTAATAAATAAAAATAATAGTGAACTCGCCACAGAGTACATAATAAAGTAAAAAAAGGAAACTATAAAAAGGTCACAGTTCAAAATGCAAATTCGAATTTCGAACATATTATCGGCACGCCAACATTAGCGCGCCAATAAAAACGATATCTCACTGATCTATTGCGCAATACCGTTACCAACGTAACAGAGCTAACTCGAGCGCAGATAGTGAAAGTCTATTCAACTGTTACAACTTGGAATTGGTACTTTTTAACGGCAAATACCTAAATTGACATTGAAGGAAAAGTATTTGCGGTCTAGTGGTTACCGGCATAAGCCTCCAGATCGATTACTTAGAACAACGTTTACTACAAATCAGGAATCGAGTCTCTTGACCTCTAAGATTGGAAACACTGGCAGACCGACAAAATGCGGTTAATTTTTTTTTCTAACCAATGAAAACACTATAACTCTAATCTTTACCAATATATGACACATTCAATTGCGGAAAATCGTAAAAGTACTGTTTCTTCTCGCAGACATATCTCTCAACAACAAGTTTTGCAAGATCTTTTTTGTAATTGTGCTGCTTTTGGAACGAATAAAGATATATTTCATTTTCACTTCATTTTTTCGATTATTATATTACTTAGCAAGGTAACGGCGGTGCCAGCAAAATTGTTTAAAAAAGTAAGTTTAAAAAGAACGATAAGAAAATAGAGCAGTGCGAAAAAAAAATTTTTTTTTTTTGGAATATTAAAGTGACATTGGTTTGAAAAGCGGCACCAGCTCTCGACAGGAACCAAAGATCGATATTTTTTTCCTTAATCTTGAAAAAGTTAATTAATTAATTATTTAAAAAAACTGAATATGGATACAAATCACCTGTTTGTTTCCTGTCTGTCATCCCGTACGTAACATTTCAATGAAAACCTGTTATTTTTTGGCCACGATAATTGTGTCAAACACTGGGCTTTAAGTGTCGACAACTGGTGCCATAATAGATTAGGGAATCTATTATTGAATGTTTATTTCAAAGTCAAAGTAAAAGTTAAAGTCAAAAATTTTTATTAAAATAAACTTTAAAAAAGTGCTTTTAAATCGTCCCGTCCATACATTTTTTACCTATTACCCATTCAGGACGTCTATTTTTTTTACTGTGGAGAAGAATGGGCGTAAGAAACTAAGCTATGGGTTTTTTCACATACAAACAAGCTCTCGCATTCATTCCACAAGAAGGCTGAAATAAAACTATAACTTAAAAAAAAAGAAAAAGAATTTACCAACTTGCTCTCAAATTCAATCCCAGGTATTGTTCGCTGGTTCGTGACCATGAGACAACGCAACACCAAATGTCATAGAGCGCTAATGCATTATGGTGCAACTACCATAGACTAACGTTAGTAATGCAAATAAAGTTTAGTTGTGTGCCACAGACAACTAGTTCATCTTTTAAGACAGAATCAATGATGTACTAGACTACTACCGTCTTATTAGTCTTATTTGTTAACTTAGTTTTTTTTTTTATTTTGTGATATTTTTGTTTTTTATTTACATGTTGTGGTTGTCTTCTATAATTTTGTGTTTATTTGTAATGGAAAGTGTCCTGCTATGATAGGGCATTTTCCAATATTTTTGACGCTGTAAGGGAGAAAAGAGCTGGACACTTGCTGAGTTTCTTGCCGGTTCTTCTCAGTACAAGACCTCCCGCCCAGTGTAGACTTACGAACCGATGGCATAGTGACATTCACAAGAGCTACTTGTAGCCTAAACTGAATAAATGATTTTGAATTTTGAATTTCGAATAACAAAATCGAAAAAAAAAAAAAAACCATTGACTAGCATCAACAACTTCAGCTTACTATGAACCTTAAATCTTAAAAAGATTAAATTAAACTTAATATTGACTGTCATCGCCACAAACGTCATTGTGTCTCCGCGGCCCCAAAGTCGCGTACCGTTTTTCAAACGCTCATCGGGAATCTAGTACATTATTGATCGAGTAGAACATCAACTAATTTAGTACTAGTTAACTATACCTATAAAGGTTTAACGGCTTTTTTTGGAAATTATTAGCTTTTGGCTGCCATTAGCGTTTACAACGTCACCAGTCACTTTGTAGGCGGCAAAAACCTTCCTCAAACCGTATGATCGAAACATCCTCAAATGGGTTCATCACCATTGCTGGGGCACGAGCCTTCCCTATGGATGTTTACACCACAGGGACAACGTCCTATAAGCCACCACGCGAGCTCAGTGCGGTGCGTTGTCAGCAACTGCTAAATGCAGCCTGGACCAACGGCTTTACTTGCCTTCCGAAGCACGAAGGAGCTTTTGCGAAACTTGATTAACTTTAGCATTCGTAGACCGAAGATCCTCTGTAGTTATAGCATACTTACCTAATCATTACCATCACAGCCAAAAGACGTCTACTGCTGGACGAAGGCTTCCTACAAGGATCGATATTAAATTTTCATTTCTTTAATTTCGTTTTTTTAAATTTTGTGGTTGTCTTGTATATTTTGTGTGTATTTTGTAATGGAAAGTGTCTTTCTATGAGGCGTTATCAAATATTTATGTTAGAAGGGAGAAAAGAAATGCCCTTGCCGAGTTTCTTGCCGGTTCTTCTCAGTACAAGGTCTCCTGCCTATAGTAGACTTACGAACCGATGGCGCAGTGACATTCACAAGAGCTAACTTGTTACATGATTTTGAATTTTGAATTTTTGATACAACGACCGGTTTTGTGCTCCTCGCAACCAGTGGCTATCCGCGACCTTCACCATAATAAGGTCGGTCCACCTTGTTTCGTTTTCTTGTGCGCGGTCACCACTCGAGAACTGTATCATCTGGGTGCCTGGTGTGAATTTTGTTTACTATACGTATTCATTAGATTACGTTTACGAAACGCCAGGAGGCGCTGCTTCAATGCCATACTAAATTTCGTTTTAGTTTTATTTTTTTTAAGTGTAGTTCGTTCCTTGAGGAACCGGCTAAGGTTATAGACCATGCTGCCATGTCATTAGTTTCTTAATTTCATTGTATTACATAAATAAACAATATTGATGATGATGAATGATAATAGAAATGGGAAGTGTGAAATGATATTACTCATCAGCCCCTCGAGTATCTCAGTAAAGATGTGGGGCTTTACTAAGTCCTCAAGCGGACTTCTTGTGAGAATTTGAAAAGTAACATTGCACTGTTTTGTTTCATTTGCCAACACTCATGCACACTCACGAACACTTAACGGTTAATAATCCACCATTATTTCACATTAATATTCGACATAACACAAATTTTAGAAAATAAAACCAAACCGCAGACATGACTCTTCACTTTCCCGCCAAGAAGTCCTTTCGTTTTCGTTAACGTGATATCGAATGTCAAATGTCACAGGCACCCTGTTGCATAGTAGAGTATAAATATTATCTAATCTGTGGTAGTCGTGATCGCGTGATAATCATTCTAGCTTTCACAGTTATAAGCCGCTGAGTGAAACACCGGAAGGATATGGAAATCTACGTCAAACAACGAACAAAACGCAACATTGTATAACCGAACCGCGTCTGTGGTCTAATGGTAAGAATGGCGGTGACAGACATAGAGGTTTTTGATTTGATTGCTAGCACTGTTCAATATATTGATTTTGTAGGTACTTTTGTTCGTTTCAGTTCAGCTCATAATGACAACTTCTCAAAATGACAATTACTTCCTCATCAATGCCATAGTTGTTCTTTTAACCGCGGGAACAGGTAGAAATCACTAGGCGCAAGGTCAGGTGAGCATGGAGGATGTTCCATCAATTTATATCCAGCATCTTGGATAGAAGTCATCGCAACTCGGGACTTGTGTGCGGGGGCGTTATCTTGGTGAAACAACAACTTTAGCAAGTTTGCCGCGGCGATTTTCGCGTATTTCCCGACGCACTTTTTTATTTGTTCTGCGTATAAGGCCCCCGTAATAGTGGCTCCATGATTGAGGTATTCAATCATTATCACCCCCTGGCTGTCCCAGAAATGTGAACCCATAATGTTACCGGCGGATGGAAATGCCTTAAACTTCTTTAGGCGTTGGAGATGACGGCCTCTTCCAAGTCATGGACTGTGGTTTCGTTTCAGGATCATAATGGTGGCGCCATGTTTTATCCATAGTTACGAAGCGAGCCAAAAAACGGTCAGGATCTTGTTGTAACAATTCCAAATTGATTTGAGAAATCCTCAGTCTTGTTTGTTTATTCTCGTCTGTAAGCATTCTAGGCACCCAGCGCGCTGATACTTTTTTCATGCAATTTCAATACATCCAAATGTTCATATAATAGTATGGATACTTCCTATAGAAATCTTTAGTTCTTCAGCTACAAAACGAATAATAGTAACACGACGATCTGCCAAAACAATTTTTTCAACTTTTTTTATCATTTGTTTGGTAACTGCCGTCGTAGGGCGTCCCGAGCGCGGGTCGTCTTTAGTTGAAGTTCTTCCTATCTTAAACACCACCGCGCAACCGTAGAATACGGAAGAGCATTAACACCTAATAATGTTCCTTTCAAGTCTAGACTTACTTGCTCAGTAGTAAATTTTTTCAGGCTGAGATATTTTATTAAGGCGCGAATTTCAATTTTATCAATTTTGCGTACATGCTCCGACACGACGAAAACAAATGGCTTCTATTTTTAAATTAAGAAAAGAAAATCAATAATCTTATTTTTTTTATGTCTGGGCTTTACCTGCCAGTATTTACTTTTTTGTTGTTCAAGGAGTTTATATTCCATTATTACTTTTTATTGAACACCACTCGTATATATACATATATATATTTTTTTTATATTAATGGGTAAGCACAGTGCCTTAATCTCACCCCAAGCCCGGTGAAGCTGAAAATGCCGTCTGAGGCAATCAGCAATCTCTCTCAAAAAAAAAAGATCTCACCTGATGTTAAGTGATGATAAGGCCAATGATGGAAGCGCACTTCACCCGGGAACCTCAACTAGTGAGGTACTGGCTATCTTATCTCTAGCTGCCGGAACACAACAATGCTACAAACATTGATGTTATGGCGACATATTTAGATAAGATGGTGGTAGCTAGCCAGGCGGACAAACAAGCCCTACCGCCAACCAAACCGAGTGCACAAACATGTACCCCCCGCTAGGAATCGAACCCGGGACCTCTGGGTCTATACCGGTGGTCACAGAGGCGGTTAAATATATATTCGGTAGGTCTGACAATCGGTCGTAATCTATTTTGTATACCCCTAAGTGATGATATAGGGTGGTCCACCTCAAACATTTTTTTTTACAATTTAATTTTCCAATACAAAATATTTCACGCTTTGTTTGTTTGTTGTCATAGAAACTGTCAAAGTGGTACGAAGTCCGCCGGGTCAGCTAGTGTATAATACTAGCTGACCCGGCGGACCCGGTTTCCATGACAACACTACAAACAAATCATTTTGTATTGGAAAAAATTCAAAAATCTAAAAAAAATTTAGGTGTGGCCCACCCTTAACATTTAGGGGGATGAAAAATAGATGTTGTCCGATTCTCCACCCTAGCCGATATGCACGCTAAGATTCACGAAAATCGGTCGAGCCGTTTCAGAGGAGTTCAATAACGTACACCGTGACACGAGAATTTTATATATTAGATAACTATTATTGTATTGAATAAAACATTCCTTTGTGATTTTTCGTTATCATCACTGCACGATATTATACATATTTATTATTATATATTTTATCACCCATTTACTGATGTTTTTCTTATAATTCAAACATTAAAGAGGTATGTAAGAATCGTAGCAGGTGGCTGGAAGTCTTAGACTTTAGAGCATTAATGCTATAAGCTGGATCTGGAGCTGCTGTCTGCGTCATTGTATGTATGTATGTATAAGGGAAGAACTGGACGGTGCAATGGTTGAAGCGCCCGGTTTGCGAATGCTAAGGTTAAGGCCGGTCATCGGATAGGTGACCAAAAATGTGTCATCTCGAGCTCCTCCGTGCTTCGGAAGGCACGTAAAGACGTTGCTCCCGGCTGCATTAGCAGTTGTTAACAACCACCAACCCACTGCACGGCACTGGGCCCGCGTGGTGGTCTATGGCCCGCTCTCCCTATCCATCCATAGGGAAAGCTCGTTTTTTTTTTGAGAGATTGCTGATTGCCGCTGCGGCATTTTCAGCTTCACCGGGCTTTTTTGGGGGCGGCGAGGAACGTAAAGGGTTCCTCAAGCCGTGTGAAACGAATCACCTTCAGAGGTTATCTAGAGGGAACGGCATCGCACACTAGTGCGCGTCTACCCTACTAGATTCTCCGAAGGGTTCGGATCGGATCGGGGGGGAAGGCTCGTGCCCCAGCAGTGGGGATATAACATGAGCTAGTGATAATGTATATGCAAAAAGTATACTAACTATCTTATCTTATAAACTACAAAATAAGCTATTTATCCTCTCAGCATGTTGGAGGCTGCGCCGATGTAAGGAAGCGGAGGTAACAAGACTGAACTTGCATTTCCGCAGATAATAAATGTGCCTCACTTATCGCGGGCGATCGACAATCGATCTTATCTATAAGGATATAAGAGGTTCATGTCGACTTAACTTTTCGCGGTTTATAAGTAAGGAAAGAATGTTTTATTAATTCAATATAATATAACAGATTAATCCCTAAATCTAGAAAAACATACTACACTATACTGAGTATATGGTTTTAATTTAAACTTAATATCTCTACGCGTTCTCGAGATAAAGGGTCTTGACAGACAGACAGACAGACGGACAACAAAGTGATCCTATAAGGGTTCGGTTTTTTCCTTTTGAGGTACGGAACCCTAAAAACACTTCAGGTATCCTGCGCCGCGCGGTGAAACGTCAGGCCAGTCAAAGAAGCGTTTGGATTCGGATACACGCACGATATCACACGCATACTTCGAAAATAAATGTCGTCATAAGTAATCACTAAATAATCGATATATTGTACGATTACGGTTAGTCGTGAAATATCAATAATCGACGATTACGATTAATCGAAATCGTAATCGTTTCATCACTACTGAAGTTTACTTTCGCAGTCTCCTTAATTTGTGATTATGGTAACTTCCTTGTTATACCACTTAGCGGTTAATCTTTGAAGGCTTTATTGGAAATCTTCTTAAGTGCTATTAAAGTCTCTACTGTAAACATAGAGTATTTAAATCTATGCTTATACATACAGGGTCTTACAAATAAACAAAGAATAAGCTCCGATAGTTATTGCGTGTTTTGTTCCTGTCATGTAAACGTCATTTCAAATTAGAGTAAGGGCAGATTTTTCAATTGACAGATAAAACCTATTCGTTTGATAAAGTATTAGATAACCATTTTAAAAATGTATTGTCATAACATGACGTTTCTTTTTAAACAGGTGACATTTTAGTTTGATCGCGTAATACTTTATCAGAAGGATCAGCCCTTAAAGAGACAAAACACGGAATAACTATTCGGCGCTTATTCTTTGTTTATTTGTAAGACACACAGGGTCTTTAAAGAAGAAAGAAAGAAAGAAAGAAAAACATTTATTGACACACACACACACACACACACACAAAATACAATACAGTCAAAACAAAGCAAGAACACAAACAACAAAAAAACAATTAAATGAAAATATAAACAAAAACCAGTGTGTGAGCCAACAAGGACCCTGTCTTTACCCCTACGACACTCGAAGATGGGCCGAGCACCGTAGGAGCGCTGTTATTCTGACAGGGCCGCCTGTGTGTCTTACAAATAAACAAAGTCATGTCAATACATTTTTAAAACGGTTATCTAATGCTTTATCAAACGAATAGGTTTTATCTGTCAATTGAAAAATCGACCCTTACTCTAATTTGAAATGACGTTTACATGACAGGAACAAAACACGGAATAACTATTCAGAGATTATTCTTTGTTTATTTGTAAGACCCTGTATGTATAAGCATATATAAGTATAAGATAGGCTTCTGACGTCCACATTTAGCCTAAGAAAACAAAAAACCTAATAAAAGATGCTAATCAGTTTAGGTTACAATTATTATTAAAATGTTTGTCAAATGTCAACAACTACCGTCAATAACACGTGGAAATTTTTCCAACATTTGTGTTTTTGTAACAATTATTATTATTGAGCTCTTAAGGTAAGCGTCCACATGTCCGCAGCGGACGCATCGCATCAAACGGATTGTAGTATTCTTTGTATAGAGAGTCATACAAGTGCGTCCACTGATCCGTTAGGTACGGATCGCACATCGGCAATGCCAACACCGATGCTCCGAGAGACAACTTTTGCGTTGCGAGCCGATGACGTCATACGGAACGACGATCAGTGGACGCGCTTTGTGCGCTCGTATGTCGTATATCCAGATTTTGTATCCTTTTTTAGATTTTTTTGCATTTTCGCCCTGATCTGCTAACAAACAAGCAATACCGACTTCTCTCGCTCTCCTCCATTCTCACAAACACTATCACTACGTAAATCCGAATGAAGTGGCATCGGCAATCCGATTGCTGGTACTTGCGTCGGCAAATCCGATCGCTGCCGATCAGTAGACGCACAGTGAAAAATTAATCAGTTTGCTGCGATGCGTCCGATGCGGACTTGTGGACGCTTACCTTTAATTAACGTCTCGGGGTTTTTCACACTTGCTTGGTTGAGCAGTAATTAAGATAATAATTTTTATTTTATTACCCTTTGGACGACAGAATTACTAATCGGCGTTATTATAACTATAATTATAGATGGTAAAGTCCCAGCGATGTTATTGATTTATTTTTAATTATTATTTTCCTTGTTAATTTTGGTTATAAATTTTTTAAAGTCACTTTTTTCTGCATATGGTGACTGATATTTAAAGGGATTGGGGGATAGCATCCTTTATATTAGTTAATTCATTAGTATCATGCAAATTCACCAGTCAACATAATTATTACACATCACCATAATCACAAAAAACAACTGAAGACGTGGCTGTATGGGCTAGTTCCTTCTGCCTATCGTAACCCTAAATCAAGCATGAAAATAAAACAACTAAAGACATGGCTATGGATTCAAGCTTTTGTGCTTTTTCTACACCAAAAATAATCTTAAAAAAAGAGTATGTATTTTAAACTAATAGAAAATCAAGGGGGACTTCTTGGCGGGAAAGTGAAGAGTCATGTCTGCGGTTTTGTTTTATTTTCTAAAATTTGTGTTATGTCGAATATTAATGTGAAATAATGGTGGATTATTAACCGTTAAGTGTTCGTGAGTGTGCATGAGTGTTGGCAAATGAAACAAAACAGTGCAACTTTACTTTTCAAATTCTCTCAAGAAGTCCGCCGAGGAATTAGTAAAGCCCCAAATCTTTACTGAGATACTCGAGGGGTTGGGGGGTATATCATTTCTCATATTTATTATCATTCATCATCATTCATCATCATACTGACTGGAAGGAAATATTGTATTTATGTATTACTTGTAAGAAAAATTACTTTGACCCTGGCTAAATGTGTTAATCGCACGAAGCCATCAACTAAAAGAAAGAAAGAAAATCAAGGTATTCTTCACAGACTTATTAGGGATTAGCATAATATATTCTCCCTGAAACGATTAGACATGATAACGTAGTTTACACCTTCGTGAATAAATAAGTATTAAGTGACGTAAGCGAGACCTAATCCATGTTGTTATATCGAGCAGGGAAGAGCATAATACCTGCTGTGATGTGAAGAAGACGCATATTGACGTGTAATTAATTAACTCATTCTCACGATTCGCTCCCAGCCATTGTTTGTTAACTGGATGGAGATATGTTACGTCTGCGTTTTGGAAGTGGAAAACATTGGTTTGTATATATAAAAAATAAGTATATGACATACAGTAAGTAGTGAATAGCCTATAACTGTCCCACAGCTGGGCCAAGGCCTCTATCATTGAAATCAAGTCATCACTAAAATTGATGGGTAAGGACTTGATCACCACGATTGCCAAATGCGGGTTAGTGGTCACACATTTAACCGCCTATAATGAAACAAAACAGTGCCACTTCACTTTTCAAATTCAAAATAAAAAAACCGCAGACTTTCCCGCCAAGAAGTCCTACTATAGATTCTTCTTCCTTTAGTTGATGGCTTCGTGCGATTAGCACATTTAGCCAGTGTCAAAGTAATTTTTCTTACAAGTAATACATAAATATACAATATTTCCTTCCAGTATGTTGATGATGAATGATAATAGAAATGATATACCCCGCAACCCGTCGAGTATCTCAGTAAAGATGTGGGGCTTTACTAAGTCCTCACGCGGACTTCTTGAGATAATTTGAAAAGTTAAGTTGCACTGTTTTGTTTCATTTGCCAACACTCATGCGCACTTACGAACACTTAACGGTTAATAATCCACCATTATTTCACATTAATTTCAACTTATCACAAATTTTAGAAAATAAAACAAAACCACAGACATGACTCTTCATTTTCCCGCCAAGAAGTCATTAGATAGATTACTTATTTACACAACAGAAGATTTGGAACAATGAAAGAGGATCCGATACAAACTTTTTGTATCGTGTAAAACTGGCGTGGCGTTATAATTATCAATGTCTTTGCAACTACGCGCCATTTTATTATAACAACGTCATAATGATATCCTTATGCTAACATAACAGTAAGTCCCACACCTTTCACTGTGGTGGCGAACTCGTGAACTTAGCTCAGCGTAAGCGATGAGATAGTTATGTAAGTTCACTTTCGTTTAGGCTAGATAACAATTACTGTTAGATTTGGGTAAGCTCATTATTAACGAGCGTAACATATTTATCGTTGCGGCACCAGTATTCAACACCAGACTTCGTCGCCCAGCGGTTGTCGGGTGTCGAGCAGTTTATTAATTTATTGTATTTTAGCATGATGGCTCATTTAGGTTAGTTACAATAATTACCTTAACCTATGATAGTTCACCTTAACGCCTTGGTGACGGAGTGGCAAAGAGCACGGCCCGATACTCAAAGGTCCCGGGTTCAATTCCCAGGTCAGACCAAAGTGTGTTTCAGAATTTTCGATGCAAGCGTGGTGATTAAGCCAATACCCATCGTGATGACTTGATTTCAATATCAAGTATTCCCATATAGCTCTGTTAGGTACAGTACTGACATGAACCCATGCCTGACAAACATAAGCTTTCTATGTAGGTTAATATGACTATGTAAAATAGCGTAAATAAAATTGTTTAAGAAACATAGGTATATATTTATCAAAAGGAAAGTTAGCTAAGTAAAAAATCAACTGTAAGAAACAAACATTATTTCGCTTGAAGAGTCTGGAAACAAAGTTTATTGAACTTTTATTATTATTTTATATCTTGCTGTTAGTTAGCAGAATATTATCTGCGCGGAAAATATTATTAAAAACTTTATTAGCTGTATTTGATCTATGGTTAAGCATAAATACAGATAAAGGGAAAAATGGATCACAAAAAAAAAACAAAAGCGTAATATTATGGCGCGAAAGCGAAGTCACGTCTGCAGTTTTGTTTAATTCACAATAAATAACGTTTTAAAGAATATTAATATAAGAAATAATGGTGAATTATTACCCGATAATTGTTCGTAAACGTGCATGAATGTTGGCAAATGAAACAAAACAGTGCAACGTCACTTTTCTTTTCTAAAGCAGTCTACGTGACAGCTCAATTAACTCATTAAACGAATTACTCTTTTGCAATGACCTAAATATTTTAACTGAAATTCTTTTAAAAAGTATAACTGAAAGTATTGTAAATGACAATAACGTTTCAAAAAATCCTAAAAACAAACGAAATTTTGTAAAATTGAACTGAAATCGAACCCTGGATGACTCCTGGTTTGTTAAAATATATAAAAAACCAAAATAACCAAAAAAAAAGTGCGTGCTGATCCTAGTAATGAAATAAAAAAATCACTTTAAATGTGATTTTTTTTATAGAAATTATTGTAATAATCTGTTAAGAAAAGTAAAAACAAAATATGAACGACAATTGCTGGCTAATTCAATGAATAATAATAGATTGCTCCGGAAACTAATAAATTAAATGATGAACTAACTAAAATAGGGACTTCGCCTGTTGACTCAGCAAATTATATAAATTAATTTTTTGCTAGCATTGGCAAACATTTAGCAGAGAATATTCTTTCAAGCACTTCGCAAAGTGATTTTAATAGCTATCTTCAAAAATTTCATAACGAACCCCCATCTATGGCCCTACTAGAAACTGATCCGGAGGAAATCAATTCTGTAATAATGAATCTGAAATCTGATAGTGCACCAGGTTGGCACAATATTTCAACCTATTACCTGAAACTAATAAGACATGAAATTATCCCCGTATTGACTCATCTTTTTAATCTATGCTTTAGAACAGGTACTTTTCCAGCTTTGTTAAAACAATCTGTTATTACACCCGTTTACAAGGGTGGTAACAAAAATGACGTGAATAATCTCTGTTTTATCTGTTTTATCTAAAACTTTAGAAAAGTTACTTAAAACCCGATTACTAAACTACTTAACGACTTTCAACATTTTATTACCAAACCAATTCGGCTTCTAAAAAGGAATATCGACTGAAGACGCAGTTCTCGCATCTCTAGCTTCGCTTATATCGTCGCAACTTGACTTGGACTTCTTGGCGGGAAAGTGAAGAGCCATGCTGCGGTTTTGTTTTATTTTCAGAAATTTGAATATTAATGTGAAATAATGGTGGATTATTAACCGTTAAGTGTTCGTAAGTGTGCATGAGTTGCGTATGTTGGCAAATGAAACAAAACAGTGCAACTTTACTTTTCAAATTCTCTCAAGAAGTCCGCCGAGGAATTAGTAAAGCCCCACATCTTTACTGAGATACTCGAGGGGTTGGGGGGGTATATCATTTCTCACTTCTCATTTTTATTAACATTCATCATCATACTGACTGGAAGGAAAAATTGTATATTTATGTATTACTTGTAAGAAAAATTACTTTGACACTGGCTAAATGTGCTAATCGCACAAAGCCATCAACGAAAAGAAAGAAAGATAAAGGCAACAAATGTTTGGCAATTTTTTTGACCTGAAAAAAGCATTTGACACGGTTTCTGTCTCCATCCTTATACTTAAATTGGAAAAAATTGGAGTCAGGGGTAACACTATATTGTTTTTCCTGGACTATTTAAAAACCGGACAAGTGCGAGTCGAACTCGCCCACTGAGGGTTCCGTACAAATTTATGAGTACATATTATATAGTTCAGGAATCGAGTCTTGAACATTTCCCGAAATTCAGTTTCCAAATATTTCATTTTTCATTCTTCGTCATATATCGAAAACTATATGCATCATAAAAATAATCAAAAATCTGTTTAAGCTTGTGCAAATGAAGCCCTTTCATACGAGATCCCACATGACACGATTAACTTACTTCGAAATTTGGACCACCGTTCTTTGCATAATGTTTTTTTTATGATTGAATTTAATATGTATAGTTTTCAGACTTTTCCCTGTATTTGTAGTACAAGACGATATTACTTGCCAAACTTCATAGTTCTAGATCAACGGCAAGTACCCTATGAATTTGAATATGCCTCCATGCGTTCCTGAGATGACAGGTGACTGTCCTTGACAGACAGACAGACAGACGGACAACAAAGTGATCCTATAAGGGTTACGTTTTTTCCTTTTGAAGTACGGAACCCTAAAAACACAGAAAACAAATAGTAAAGCTTGATCAACATAGGCACTAGTAACTCTGTTGATGTGCACTGCGGAGTACCCCAGGGAAGTGTGCTTGGCCCTACGCTATTCTTGATGTACATTAATGACTTGTGATATATGAACCTGTTAAACGCAAAAATGTTCACCTACGGGGATGACACAGCCTTAGTTTTTAACGGCCCAAGTTGGAGTAGCGTCAGATTGAATACCGAAAGTGGTATGGTTCCAGTCGCAAAATGGCTTAAAAATAATCTCCTTACACTCAATACTACAAACACTAACTACATTTGTTTTAGCATAAAAAATAACACACAACCGACAGAAACTTTCAATATGAAAATATAATTTCAATGTGATAATTAAGACATCTTCCTCATTATAATATTATCATAAAAAACGTTCTTTTCGGCGGCATTGTGTCTGTAAAAAAATGTAGGTGGTCAATTACTGGAACAAACTCGTAGTACATATAGAAAGAAAAGAAAGAAAGAAAGAAAGCATTTATTGGCTCTCACATACACATACACAATGACATGAAAACAAGACACAAAAAAAAAAATAAAAAATAAAAATAAAAATAAATAAATAATTAACAAATAAAAGAACACAAGTGTGAGGAGCCAATCAGGACCCCGCCTCAGCATATGTCGCTACGATGTGACAAAACCACATCGTAACGACGCTGGTATTCTGGCAGGGCCTGTACGAGGTGACGTTTCCTATATCCATCTTATTTGGACTAATAAATAAATAAAATATAAATATATAAATGTGTATATAATTGTACTTATATAAATAAACCTATATACTCCTAAATATATATATACATTAAAATTGCACATACATAAAAAAAAAAAAAACAAAAGTATAAGTATAGCGTAAGTAGATTTTCACCAATAAGTATTACGCAGTTGATGTAAGCTGGAGATGAAGTAAATGCTTTCTAAGGTATTTCTTAAACGTAACAATTGTCTTCAGGTCACGCATTGGCGGCGGGAGATCATTCCAGCACCGAGTAGCTGCGAACTTAAACGAGCCACGGAACACACTAGTACGATGCTTAGGCGTCGTAAAAATGTGTTTGCAGGTTCTCATTGGGTTCCTATTGACGCTTTGAGCCCACGTGAGTTTATTGAACAAATAGATTGGCTTCCCAGATTTAATGACGCCAAACAACAGAATAGCGAGATGGAGCTTTCTGCGAGCCTCCATTTTTAATAAATTTGAGTTGTTGAGGAAAGGAGTCACATGAGATCGTGGCGGTATATGGAAACAGTAGCGTGCACAGGCATTTTGCACCCGTTGTACCAGCTTAGCCGTTCTAGCCAGAAGACATGGTCCATACACTGTATCACAGTAGTTAAGTTTTGAAAGGATACTGGTAATATAGATATTACCAGTAATAAACCACTTGTCTACAACAGGAACATTGTGGATATTTGCAGTATAATAAGTAAAAGCTAAATCACCAGTTTTAGACCAAATGGAATATTACTGGAAAATCATTGAATTCGTGTTTCATTAGTTTACCAATGACAACTATTGATTTAAATTAGCATTTTCTGATTAAATAAGACGTAATATTATTGCTTTACACTTAAGCATGCGTCACATTACGCAGTTAACTGGAAAATAAGTTACAACGATTGATATACAAAGATTTAAAAAGATTCAAAAACTTACACTACTGCGCCATCGAGCTCCTCAATATTAATGCTTAGCTCAAATTAAAATAGGTTCCCCCCGCCCGATCCTCTAAAATTCTAAATGACAGCAAACATTTACAGAATACACTAAACATGCACACCAGTTTAGGCCCAAGACACCGTACTCGTAGAACAAGGGTACGAAGAACCGGTTCACACGCGCTCTCCACCAGGTACAGACATGTATCTGGGTGGTTCTGTCCTCCTCCACGGCCCGGTCAACCCGAGCCGAGGTCCGTGCCTTTAGAGGCGCCCTCGGGTTGCTCCGCTCCCCGATCCGATCCGAACCCTTCGGAGAATCTAGTAGGGCACGGGGACGCGCACTAGTGCGCGATGCCGTTCCCTCTAGATAACCTCTGAAGGTGATTCGTTTCACACGGCTTGAGGGACCCTTTACGTTCCTCGCCGCCCCCAAAAAAGCCCGGTGAAGCTGAAAATGCCGCAGCGGCAATCAGCAATCTCTCTCAAAAAAAAAAAAAAAAATTGGTCAGTGTTTTAAAGCACTGTTATGTGATTTCATTTATACGTGAAATAGTTATTGTTGCCGTCAACATGCCTAACCTAACGCTACATTAGGTAATTTACCTGATCGGATAGAAAATGCGTAAAGAACTATGCATTTGCGAATATTAAGTTCTACAATTAACTACATGTCACGCAAGTCATTAGCATAGGTATTCGTTTCGAATTAATTATTTACCTTGGCAGACTACCAAGTTAGCCACATAGGTAGCATGTGCATTGTGCATAATAACAGGTAAGTATCTTATACATAAATGTATATAAAAAAATGTTCTCTCCCTTTGTTCGGACGTGTATCATTATCATCATCAGCCTATATTAGTATTAGTCCACTGTTGGGCATAGTATCCAAGTGCACGTCACTGAGCACGATCCGAAAAAAAAACAATATTTTATTATTGCTTTATAAACCTTTCTTTTGTCTGTGCTTTCGTTCCTGTGCTCGGTTCGTGAAAAAACCTGAATTTGCCAAGGAACGTATATCAAAATTCCAGATTCGTTAGGTATTCTTCTTAAAAGTCCTATCTATAGGTACCTATACCTACTACCTACTCGACGAAAGTTGGTGCATTTTTTCAGGATGTCATCACCCCTCAAGCGCCATATTATGTACCTACGCACTAGGGTTGCCAACCCTACTATATTATATAGTATCCTACTATTTTAGGTGTCTAACTACTATTATTTTTAAAATATGTCATAGTAGGCGAAACTACTATATTTTTACTATAGTTTTCTGTGATGAACACAAAGTGGAAAGATGAGCGCAACAGAGCCAGTATAGGTCTCACAAAAGCAGAGTTAATGGTGTTTTGTAACTTAAAATTAGATTATAATAATAGTTACGAAGCGTTCCTTAAAAATAAAAAGTAGTGCTCAAAGCAGCAAAAAATAAATATTTTATAATATAAGTACTATATTTTTTTAATGAATTCCCTATCTACTACATTTTTTATGGGTACTGAATCCAAAAATACTACTATATTTGGTCTAAAAAAAGTTGCCAACCCTACTACGCACCGTTCGTACGTAAGAAACGAATGCCCCGCGTGCGTGTCGTGTGTACGCACCACCGGTACATAAGACTTCGCTCAGATTGGTTGATTTATTTTAACCGGTTCGAGTTGCAGTATACAAGTTTTGGTTATCTGTGAATTTTCTATGGTTCGTATAGAATAAATTAACACCGCTTGCACATGCGGCTATCTTTTACGGCGATGTGTAAATAAACACAAATGTTTGCCAATGATTAAGTACGCTTCCAGCTACTCCGATGAATAGACATTAAGTAACTTATATTTACGGGAACGTGTCTATAATACCAGCCGAGATACGTTTGGCGGACTGCAGGTGCCTCCAGCTGATTTTGATCAGCTATTGCGATGAACTGGAAGTGTATTTAATGCAACATTTTCGATCGTTTGTTGGGAACGACATTAATAAAAAATTTTACGATGTTTTGAGAAAAGTTGAGATTAAAACACGACCCTGCACTTGTTTTACGTTAGAATTTTTATTGAAATTGTATATTCGTATGAGAATCTATAACATAGTTAAAAAGTCGAGTTATAAGTTAATTTTTTTTTATGGTGAAAGAACTCGTAATTACTAACTCATGTGTAAAATATTATATTGCGGAGATTAATAGTTTTCGAGAAAAAAAATATTGAAAATTAATAATTTGCTTGTGTTTGTCGCAGTTGAGATGTGTTTTCGTACTTCTATTGATATTTTACAACGACTGAACCGAAGTAGGGCGGGGAATCGGGGGGCCGAAGGGGGCTCGGGGGGCGAAGCCCCTCGCCTTGTAAGAAGTCTAAAGATTACATTGGGTTAGGTTAGGTTAGTATGGTGACCAAAAACGCGCGAGCCGAGCGAGCGCAGCGAGATTGCCGCGGCAGCGGCCGGCGAAGCGCCAGAAACCACGTTTTTGTAAATGCGAACATATGTGAACCCATTTCGATATACTTTCACTCCCCCACAATTGATACAATGCAATGCAGTACCTACATACTTTACGGCACTATAAAAGGTCGCGTTAAATTTTGCATCTATCAACTGAAAGTTCAAAAATAATTAAAAAAAAAAAATAAGCATTTCCGCAACATAAAACTTTAGGGGGAAGGCGTGGGGATGCCCCCCTCCCCCCTCAAAAAGGCCCTTTTTGGAAATTAGAACCAATAACAGTACTCTAAAAACTTCAAAATACAAAATTATTAGAAAATATCTATCAGTTACGCATTTCTATTTTTTTCTATATCATAGTCTATTTCATTTAGTTTATATCATAGATGTTTGTCTTTTCATTATTTCAAATTTTATGTAGAATATTTAAGTAGTTTTTGTGACAACCCTGACCCTTGACTGAGTTTCTGTGCGTAGGTATACGCAGTGGCGGCATGCATTCTTCAACAAAGGATCCGACTACTGGTAGGAAATAATTATAATACTGTGTCTTTGTCAATATTTTATCAAACAGGAAATTTGAAGTTAGATCTAAGAAATATTGAAAACAAAATAAATTCGGTGGGCTGGTTAGAACCACGATAGCTCAATTGGAAGAGCACCTGACCCGGTATGTTAGTAGGGTGCAGGTTCAAATCCTGCTCGTGGAAATTTTTTCATTATTTGTTTTTTTTTTTAAATAAATTTGTGCCAGTGCGACTACAGGTATGTCTTTATTGTCCATTATAAGTAGTTAACCACGTTTAAAAAGTAATACAGAAAATAATGACACCTCATTTACGCGATAATTTTGTATAGGTAGGTAGTTATCACGCAATAAATATTTTTCCATAGTCATTTAATAATAAAAAATATTAATCTCGAAATGTCTGACACGTGAAACACTATTTTATTAGGGATGGGCGCGCGTGAGACGGGATAATAACCATTAAAATTTATTTAAGATGGCCTCTGCAAACAACAGATGGCGCTGCCTGATTTCAGAAACTTTTAGTAGGCTCGTAGGTAGGTACCTACTTACACTTTCTTCATTCGCACATAATTGAACTTTAACACAATGTACACAGTACAGTATAGCACAGATAACTAGGTACCTACCAACCTAGTGACCTTACACGTTTCTTCATTATCACACCAAAATCTTGGTGGCTGGCAAAATTAAAACTAACTACAAATGAAAAGCGTACAAGAATTAAACTTTTTATTTTTTATTTTCCCTTAAATATTTTTTTTCTCTACGTCAAAGTATTTTTTTAAATTCGTTCACCTCGATGCCATGGCTTAGGTACTACCTACCTACCTAGGGTACCTAGATGCTGGAAATAAAACAAAGTTTATCGATTGATCACATCTCCAGTGGCAGTGTTCTACGTAAACAATTTACTATAGATAGGTAAGTACATTACATACGTTTTTGCTTTTATTGAATTAAAACGATTAGCTTATGTTTCACATTCTCAAAGACAAACGAATGTCTAGCGAAAACAAAAGTGGTCAGTCGCTCGACATAACCTCAAAGGCATTGTAAACATCGACTAAGGAGGATTTATTAAAAAGAAAACAATTAAATTAAAACTCACTTGATCTTCTGTGGGATGCTCGTGAGTGCATAGTGTATGTGGATTATTACTAGTATACGAATGGGAAAACACATAATGCACGTTCACAATTAATAACACAAACACACACAACCACTGAACACAATCCGACATTGATATTTTCGCCATATTGTATAACGTCAATGAGTTATTTGACTCGAAATTATAAACAACATTTGTTTACATCCTAATTTTTAATGGCAATGAACGCACTACCACGGCAAAATACGCGACGCGACTGACGTGAGTGAAGAAAGAAATTAATGGTGAATGACGTGCGTGATGGATGGGATTGAATGAACGTTTGCTCCCGCTGAACCCGCAGATAGCGCAGCTGGGTTTGTTCCGGCTTTAGATAACTCAGCAGTAGAAAAGCGCTAGATTTCACTTGATGTAAAATATTTTTAAACAGGTTCTAGAATATTAAATAAATTAATCAAATAAATTTGTAGAGTGAACACGTTGAGTTGAACCAGTTGAGAACAATATTGACATAATTATTTATTATTTTTAAAGGCTATTAAATAAATAATGATTTTGATAAAGCACTGAACCTTTATGTATGTATGAGTCAATGGGAAGAATTAAATATGCTATATACAGATGTCCCAAAATTAGCACGTCACACTGACACCGGAGGTGGGCCTCAGATGCAATCAACAAATTGATAGTTTCTCTTAACTTTATTATCACACAAAAATAATGGCTTCAAAATTTGAGCAGCAACCGTGAAAAAAGTTTACTTCAAACTTTTGCATGGACGAGTTAGGCTTGTTCGACGCATCTGTGAGGCCCACCTGCCTCTGGTGTCAGTGTGACGTGCTAATTTTGGGGCAACCTGTATAATATTATCAACATTGCGCTAGATCTAGCTATCAAAGCGCTGAAATGGCAGCAGTGCTGACTGAACGAACGAATCGAATGAAATAAGTCGCGTCGCAGACACGGACGGCTCGCTTTTTGATGATACATTACCTACAAATCGATTTTGTATGTAATTTTAATCATCAAAAGAAGCTAAAGAATGTCATGTCTGTGAATCTGTTTACGGCATGAATGAAGTTAGCGCGGTGTCAGCTGATCGATTTTTAAACAGCTAGGTTAAGTATACCTAAATAAAAAGAAAAGTAAAAAAAGTTTATATGTCCGATTGATTTAAGTATCTGTGGTATGTACTCTATTGACGATTAATTTCTTGTTTGAGTTGATTTTTAATAGCAGGTAGGTACCTATCAATATTAATATTGTTTTATTTTTCACTGTGTTAAGTATCTCTGATCTGATCCGAGTGTCTCATTCTATTATTAACCAACCTAAGAGAGTGCGGATTTAATTGAGCTAGCCATGGCGACGGCGGCGGCCGGCCGCTTGGTTGATGGTTGTCCCCGTCTGCGACAACTATTAACAATATTCAATGTATTTATAAGTACTCATTTATTATAGATTTTATTATTTAAGTATAGGTATCGGACAAGGAAATATTTCACGTTGCACTCAACATTGCTCAAATGGAATTCTGGGATTGTTACAGCTTGTTTTTTTTTTTCAGCAGTCGGGTTTTTTGTTTCATTTTAATAATTTGGTTTATTTCAAACTTTTTACTTTTTTTTTTATTAAGTATATTCCTGTTTTTTTATAGCCTATGTCACTCCCACAGTCAAAACAAATCTAACGACACCTAATACCGAAAAAGTTACCAACCTCAACCTTGTTACCAGTAACCGAAAACAATACCAGTTTACCTTCCACGTCGTTACCTGTACTACCACAACTATTTGAACCTTTGAATATATGTTAAAAACCACCATGCCGTTTGGGCTGTAGGGCGTGCCCAAAGAAATAGACATACATACATACATACATACATACACTCGAAAAACATAACCCTCCTTCTGACGCAGTCGTCGGGTAAAAATGCATTTCTCATACCTATGCATTTCAATTTCGAATAACAAAATCTCAAAAAACAAAGGATTGCATCAACAACTTCAGCTTAAATCTTATATAAAAATTAATTAGGGTTGCAAAATATTTGTGAGTACTTGTTTAAAAAATGGTATACCTTTGTACTGAAGGGAATACTATTAGGGTTGAAAATGAAACCGCTAGTAGCTTCTTTGTTCTATCTAAATAGGTAACAACTTTTTTTTTTTTTTTGAGAGAGATTGCTGATTGCCGCTGCGGCATTTTCAGCTTCACCGGGCTTTTTGGGGGCGGCGAGGAACGTAAAGGGTCCCTCAAGCCGTGTGGAACGAATCACCTTCAGAGGTTATCTAGAGGGAACGGCATCGCGCACAAGTGCGCGTCCCCGTGCCCTACTAGATTCTCCGAAGGGTTCGGATCGGATCGGGATAACTTTATTGTTAAAGTATATGGCTTATATGCTATTTATTGAAACACTTCGATAGCGCGATTCAGTCAGAATTCGAACCGCGCCATCTAGTAATATATATTAAAACTAAAATAACATTCGTCTTTAACAGTACTTAGGTAAGTACTTAATATTTACTGTTAAAAAAGTTGCGTACCGTTTTTCAAGCGCTCATCGGGAATCTAGTACATTATTGACCGAAGGGTACGTAGCAAAGCAAGCCTCAGAAACAATATTAGTTTTTACATGATAAAACTTTACGAGGCCCAGCGATAACTATGTATTTTCAACGCATTAACTGTTTACAATAACGTATTCAGGACGCATCCAGTTCGGACATACCCAGTGACCGACACTATTTGTGTAATATTACGTGACTGACGTGCCCTGCACACCCGAGATATGAGAAAGTAGTACTTACACACCTCTGCACGTTAAACTACCACAAACTGTCCAATTTCCTCAATAGACTTTGAACTTTATGTCTATGGTATATGGTTGAACGTTTATTGAAGAAATTTGACAGTTTTGGATATTTTGATATGTGAAGGCATCTGTACATGTTTGTATGGAAATAGCTCGTGTAGGTTATGGTTATCATGTAAATTGTATGATGCCATTGGGGTTTTCTATAGTTTCGAAGTAGGTATGTTGTTGGCAAAACCATATCGCGTATATCATTATCACCATTTATGACCCCACAGCTGGGGCAAGTCTTCCCTACAAATGAAAACATGACAGGGAGAACGGGCTGTACGGGCAGGGCCTCCAATAGGTTAAAGGCTGCCCTGAACGGACCTATGGAGATTGAACCACATTACTCGCATTCTACCCTAGCATCTATTCGTTAGGCTACGACGGACGCTTCAATAGAAAGTGTAAAAGGATATTTTCACAAATAAAACACAGAAATACGAAATTATTATGTTATTAATTTGATAATATATTACTATTACTCTGCTACTATGCTATAATAACATTAATAAAGAAAGTGGCTTTAATTTCTTATCTGTCATGTGAGCAAAACAATTTATAATAACTTAACTAGCCATACCAACTGAAAAATTAATATAAAATACATCATCTCACAATTTATATTTTCTTCTCAAGTTTACACGAAAAATACATATTAAAATGAAAAACATTAAATATTTATAAAATTTATAAAATACAGTGAAAAATTAAACGCTCACCCGACCCAGCCAGGAATCGAACCTGGGTCTTCCGCAATCCGGGCGGCTACACTGACCGCTATGCTACCGGGAAGGCTGACGTAAGCGCTGAATTTTGTCACTGCTTTTTAATTTTTGAGTGCTAATAGCGGCACAGTGCGCCATCTATCCAACGGTCATTGCATTTTTTCACTGTATTTTATAGATATTTAATTTAGCTTCAGGGCAACAATTAGCACTTGAAAATAAAAAGCAAAATTTATGAAAAACATTATTTACATAAATATGAATCTAATCCTATCTACCAGTATACCATCTTATTCATGTCGCCACCTACCACAAACTGTCAAATTTTCTTAATAGACTTAGAACTTTATCTAATATATAAAATTCTCGTGTCACGGTGTACGTTATTGAACTCCTCTGAAACGGCTCGACCAATTTTCGTGAATCTTAGCGTGCATATCGGCTAGGGTGGAGAATCGGACAACATCTATTTTTCATCCCCCTAAATGTTAAGAGTGGTCCACCCCTAAATTTTTTTTAGATTTTTGAAATTTTTCCAATACAAAATTATTTGTTTGTAGTGTTGTCATGGAAACTATCAAAGCGGTACGAAGTCCGCCGGGTCAGCTAGTACCTTATATAAATGGTTGAAAGAAAATGTATTGAAGAAATTTGACTATTTGGGTAGGTTGATGTGCAGGCGTACATTAAATAAACTATCTTGTACTATTATTGTCGACTGTTATCTGTAATCAATAATACCCAATTGGTCAATCAATTGACTGGTTAGTCAATAAACTTTTTAGCGTCAAAACTTGTATGCGACTGGCCAACTATGACGTCTTTCCCTGTATAACATTCTCCCTCCCTGTGTGCCCAAACCCATAGATCTTAAATCTCTTTTGTTTCTTTCATCCACTAACAAAAAAGTTCTAAATTCACTAATTAAATACATCTATTCACAAAAAAATAATCTCTGTCATACAAATAAACAAAGAATAAGGTCCGAATAGTTATTCCTTGTTTTGTTCCTGTCATGTAAACGTCATTTCAAATTAGAGTGAAAGAGACAAAACACGTTATACTATTCAGATCTTATTCTTTGTTTATTTGTAGGAACCTTACCCCCGTATAGCTTACACTTTGTCTATTAGACAAAGTGTAAGCTTGGAGTTGTTACTCCGTGTTTTGTTTCCGTCATGTAAACTTCATTTCATATTAGAGTAAAAGAGACAAAACATGAAGCAACTAACTACTCCAAGCTTACACTTTAATTATTAATAAACCCCTTATTGTTTGCTTGCCCCCGCTTTTGCTCCTTTCCTTTGTTATGTGATGTCTAAATATCTCGTGTCCGTTTATTTCAGCGTACACATCAAAACCACACTGTACGCCAAACCCAGTTTTGGAGCCATTATTATAACCGGCCAACCACGTCATACACTGTGCTGTTTACAGGAGTCATGGTCGCTAACCTAAACGTGAGCCGTTATCTAAAGTTTACACGAACACTACACATTGAAATGAAACAACTTTTACGGATCTACTCGCGTTTATTTTTGACATTACCTACTTTTAAATTTAAATGAGGGTATACAAGCTACTAATTATGAAGAGACGACCAACACCTCAGTCTCCCTGTGACCACGGACCCTGCAAATGGTTCGAAACGTCAGGATAAACATTAATTAAAAGTAATGTGTAAAATAAACGCGAGTAGATCCGTAAAAGTTGTTTCATTTCAATGACCCGGTTGCCAAAAACAAAAGTTGAAGTTGAAGTAGAACTATGACGTCACTATTTTTTTTTCCTTTAGTTTATGGCTTCGTGCGATTAGCACATTTAGCCAGTGTCAAAGTAATTTTTCTTACAAGTAATAAATAAATATACAATATTTCCTTCCAGTATGATGATGATGATGAATGATAATAGAAATGATATACCCCGCAACCCGTCGAGTATCTCAGTAAAGATGTGGGGCTTTACTAAGTCCTCACGCGGACTTCTCGAGATAATTTGAAAAGTTAAGTTGCACTGTTTTGTTACTTTTGCCAACATTCATGCGCACTTACGAACACTTAACGGTTAATAATCAACCATTATTTCACATTAATATTCGACGTATCACAAATTTTAGAAAATAAAACAAAACCGCAGACGTGACTCTTCAATTTCCCGCCAAGTAGTCCCAATTGAGTGTTTATAATACACTTTTTAGATTACAGAAATGCATGCTTAGGTCAAATAAAAAATAGTTTATTGTTTTAAGGAACTGTTACGTGATGTCTAAAAACGTTTTATGTTCTGGAATTAATTATTGTAACTTCCCTACTATTCACCATTACTTTCTAAGTCGGAAGCTATCTGCCCAGCAGCGGGATTGAAGGTTGACGAAGCTTAATGTTAACTTACATTGAAATCACATTATATATGGCTCATTTTATCTGTTAACTGAATGACTGAAATATATTATTTCTTTGTATACATAAACATAAAAAACAATACCCTTCCTTTGCAGTCGGGTAAAAAGACATTTGAATAATATCTATTTGTGTTTGGAAAAGCTTGGTTTTGAATTGGGTTACCTAATGAAAGGCATAACGGTTTTTGGCATAAACTGACAACACTTAATGTCCATTGACATAATACTCGTAGTCATTCGACATAACTTCATTATGCATAAACATCAATTGGCCGAAGTTCGTATGGCATAATTACAATAGACATAATAGTTATGATATACATTTGATAAGCAAAACTATATAATTTCAGTAACACTTCGTTTAGCAAGCAATCTTTATTGAATGAAGTTATGCTTGTAAAATTATGCCGTTTGAAGTATGCCTAATGCAATTATTGCTATGGCAAAAAAAATGCCAAATCAGTATCAAAGAAAAAAAAAACGTCCAAATTTTGAGAATATTAAAATAAACTAAAAAAAAAAGTTAAAAAATCCAGACCTATATTAAAGATCATCTGTGCTCAGAATGCTAAATCCAATATTTAAGCCAATACCCATCAAAAGTAGTGACGACTTGATTTCAATAATGGAAACCTTTACGCAGCAGTGGGACAGTTATAGGCTATTTACTAATAAACACATTATAAGCTCCGAATAATTGTTCTAATTGATTAGTTTTTTTTTGTCACGTAATTTGCAGAATATCTATTCCAAGCTTATAATTAAGGATATTAGTAAGGCCTTACTAAGATAATTTTGCCGAAAGTCACAACAAATTACAATAAAACTCAATGAAATTGATTTATGGGCAATGGCACCAGTTTCCGGCAGGAACCAATGATCGACATTTTTTTCTAAATAGAGGTCAGCAACTGATTTCTGCAACTGAGGAGCTAGATGGCGCAGCGGTTAACGCGCCCGGTCTGCGAGTGCTGAGGTTAAGCAACTTTCACAAAGGCCGGTCATCGGATGGGTGACCAACAATTTATCATCTCTCGCTCCTCCGTGCTTCGGAAGGCACGTCTTGCCGTTGGTCCCGGTTGCATTAGCAGTCGTTAACAACCACCGCACCGCACTGGGCCCGCGTGGTGGTTTATGGCCCGTTCTCCCTATCCATCCATAGGGAAGGCTCGTGCTCCAGCAATGGGGACATAAAATGAGTTGACGATGATGGTGGTGGAACTGATTTCTGACTTTATCAACAATTGAATACAGACCACCTGCTGCCTAGCTGTCATCCAATAAAGTTTCAATCAAACCTACTTAAATCCTACTAATATTATAAACGTTTAAAAGTTTGTTAGTATGAATGGTTGTTTGTAAAAACTACTGAATGGATTTTAATGAAACTTTTCTCATATACCATGTAATAACCATGATCCAGACCAGCCTATAGGATACTTTTTTTTTTACTTTTTTTTTACTGTAGTCTTCGCGAACGAAGTCGCGGGCAACAACTAGTATATAAATAAAAATTAAATACTGTTTATTGGTAAGTGCATCACTTGAAAACTACTGAACGGATTTGGACGAAATTTTGCACATAGACAGACCATGAACCAGACTAGGACATAGGAGGACATTTTTAAACCGGTAACAGGTTCCTCTATGATAATATAGTGAGCAAAGTCGCGGTCAACAGCTAGTTATTAATAAATATTTTGGTGACGAAAGAAAAGTGTTAATAACTGGATTACGTGTCGATAACTGGATCCCGTGGCGATAACTGGTGCCATTAAGTTTATATAATATCGTTTAAGGTACTAATATGAGCTGGTGATCGCTTGTAGGTTGAAATCTGTAGAGCTGCAGAGTTTTCTGAAGAAATCTTTGGACATTTGACATCTCTTGCTTACGCAGTGTGGACACCTGAAATAAAAAAACATAAATATTGGTATATATAAACATAATATTGGTTAAGACCACCGGTTTAGACCCAGAAGTCCCGGGTTCGATTCCCAGCGGGGGGTACGTGTTTGTGTACTCGGTTTTGTTGGTGGTAGTACTTGTTTGCCCGCCTGGCTAACTACCACCATCTTACACTTGCACTGTGCTTACGCGTAAAATATAAAAAAATAAAAATTAATATTAATAAATAGATAGAATCATAATTATGTCTATACACAGAGTGTAAAAAGACTTTTAACGAAGCCGAGAGCCACGTATTCTTCCCATTTTTCGATGATTTTTCTGTACAGGGCCATAGCTGGTAACAGTCTCAAGCTGGCTTCGATCAATACTGTACAAAATTTTACTTTTTATTTTTCAAGTGCTAATTGCTGCACTGAGGCTAAATTAAAAATTTATAAAATACAGTGAAAAAATTAAATGCCTACCCGACCCAGCCAGGAATCGAACATGGGTCTTCCGCAATCCGGGCGGCTGCACTGACCGTCGGTTGCAACGACCGTTTGGATAGATGGCGCTAGTGCCGCTAAAAAGCACTCAAAAACATTAAAATAGCAGTGACAAAATTCAGCGCTTACGTCAGCCTTCCCGGTAGCATAGCGGTCAGTGCAGCCGCCCGGATTGCGGACGACCCAGGTTCGATTCCTGGCTGGGTCGGGTGGGCGTTTAATTTTTTCACTGTATTTTATAAAATTTTATGAATATTAAATTAGCTATGTTATTTTTTTGTATTTTTCTTAGTTTTTTTGTCCTTAAACCTTTTCACACACAACATTCAGACATAAAGTACTAAAGTGAAAAAAACACAAAATCACTACAGCCAAGAGTTCGAGTTCTAATTGGGTAGTTGACAACAACAACAATTAATTCCAGAACAATAAACGTATAAATGAAATCACGTAACAGTTCTTTATAACATTGACCTGAGCATGAATTTCTGTAACCTAAAAAGTTATTAAAAACACTCAATTGACGGAAAGAAATAGTGACGTCATAGTTTGCTAATCCCATATAATTTCTATTAAAAATAATCATTTTGACAGTTGTTAAAAAGTTTCTATGTTGACTAACCAGTCAACTACCCAATTCTATGATCACTATAACAGTGTTATAACTGTCACAGACAGACGTCACTAAAGTCAACGATTACTCGGACTTCTTGGCGGGAAAGTGAAGAGTCATGTCTGCGGTTTTGTTTTATTTTCTAAAATTTGTGTTATGTCGAATATTAATGTGAAATAACGGTGGATTATTAACCGTTAAGTGTTCGTGAGTGTGCATGAGTGTTGGCAAATGAAACAAAACAGTGCAATGTTACTTTTCAAATTCTCACAAGAAGTCTGCGTGAGGACTTAGTAAAGCCCCACATCTTTACTGAGATACTCGAGGGGTTGGGGGGTAATATCATTTCTCATTTCCCATTTCCATTATCATTCATCATCATCAATATTGTTTATTTATGTATTACAATGAAATTAAGAAACTAATGACATGGCAGCATGGTCTATGACCTTAGCCGGTTCCATAAGGAACAAACTAAACATAAAAAAAAATCAACGATTACTCAGTATCAAAACTATTTAATTCTAAAATAGTGCCTTATAATAATATCTTATAATTAGAGACTATTTCACAACGGATAATCATAAATGGTGATTAATTATTAATAGTCATTAACGTTTCCTAGTCTTCCTGTTTTTTTTAAAGGCAATATGCTTGGTGCGTCCTGAAGCTTAAGCGATCTCTGGCGCCAGCAGTTTCACTTCCACGCAGGAAGTGATAAGGGTCTCCTTAATAATTTAGTTAGAAGGTCAATGGTGACTACCTTCACACCGATTATGAACACCACAATTTGGAAACAGATGACAATTAACGAAATATCGAAAATTACAAAGAACACAAGCCGTCTCACCTTGTTAAAAACTGGTTCTGCACGCCGGGCCCCGCCTGCAGGTGGGTAGCTACTATGTCGGCTAGCGCTGCTATAAAGGTTGGGTGGTCGTTTGGTGCCGCTGCCCTTTCTATTTGAATGATACCTGCCTGATGGAAAGGTGAAAAAAAAAAAAACAATTTATCAAAAACATTGGGCAGCAACAGAGCTAATGATCGAAGGTGGCATAGCTATGTTTCGGGATTCCAATAGACTTTCAACTTCATGTAAATGGCATATGTTTGAATATTTATTGAAGAAATTTGTCAGTTTTGGGTAGGTTGATGTGCAGGCGTCTCTTCATGTCCAGGCGTCCTAAGCACGTCCTAGATGACCCCGACGATCCCATAACGGTTGCGAACGCCCCCCCGCCCGATCCTCTAAATTTACAGAATACACTAAACATGCACACCAGTTTAGGCCCAAGACACCGTACTCGTAGAACAAGGGTACTAAGAACCGGTTCACACTCGCTCTACACCCGGTACAGACATGTACCTGGGCGGTTCTCTCCTCCTCCACGGTCCGGTCAACCCGAGTCGAGGTCCGTGCCTTTAGAGGCGCCCTCGGGTTGCTCCGCTCCCCGATCCGATCCGAACCCTTCGGAGAATCTAGTAGGGGGTCACGGGGACGCGCACTAGTGCGCGATGCCGTTCCCTCTAAATAACCTCTGAAGGTGATTCGTTTCACACGGCTTGAGGGACCCTGTACGTTCCTCGCCGCCCCCAAAAAAGCCCGGTGAAGCTGAAAATGCCGTAGAGGCAATCAGCAATCTCTCTCAAAAAAATAAAAACAACAAAAAGCAGGCGTCTGTACATTATTGATCGAAGGTGGCATGGCTATGTTTCGGGATTAACTTATACAAAGTACATACATCTCTTGCTACTTCATCGCAGTACTCAATGTCCAGTTCGTGTAAAGTTTCTATATGCTCGTTCACAAAAGCTATCGGCACCAGGATAAGATGTTTCCTCCCCTGCTTAGCGTACGCCTGTAACAAACATGAGAATTTACAAAAACAAATAAAATAATTCAAAATTAATTTTTTTTTTAGTTGATGTCTTCGTGCGATTAGCACATTTAGCCAGTGTCAAAGTAATTTTTCTTTCAAGTAATACATAATTAAACAATATTTCCTTCCAGTATGATGATGATGATGAATGTTAATAGAAATGTGAAGTGAGAAATGATATACCCCCCAACCCCTCGAGTATCTCAGTAAAGATGTGGCGCTTTACTAATTCCTCGGCGGACTTCTTGAGAGAATTTGAAAAGTGAAGTTGCACTGTTTTGTTTCATTTGCCAACACTCATGCGCACTTACGAACACTTAACGGTTAATAATCCACCATTATTTCACATTAATTTCGACTTATCACAAATTTTAGAAAATTAAACAAAACCGCAGACATGTTTTTTCACTTTCCCGCCAAGAAGTCCAAATGAAATACACACTTACAACCAAATTTTTTATGTGATGTGGCTGATAGGGTAACTGACGCTGCATGGGGGTAAGGGGCATGTGGCTGATAGCGCAACTGGCGCTTTATGGGGGTTAATGTGGCTGAAAGTGTAGCTGGCGCTTTGTAGTAAATTGTGAAGCGACCCCACTAATGTTCACGCACGGAAGGGTGACCGTACCTTGATGGCGTCGTCGGTGTACGGCTGCAGCCACGGCAGCGGGCCCACCTTGGACTGCCACACGAGGCGGTGCGCGTTGGGCACGGCCAGCTGCGACATGGTGGCCGACACCGTGGCCGCCACTTCATGGGGGTACGTGTCCCCTCTAGATACTGCCTAAAGACAAAGACAAATAGGAAAAACCCTGAAAGTCATAGATAGGCATTTACATTTCTTTGTAATAAAAAAGTATGTCAATTAAACTGACTTCTTTGTCAAAAAATCGTAATTTGCAAAATTTAAACATAAATATACGGCTTTTTTCGACTGTTCAACGATGAAAGTCGGGAATAGTTCAAAAGCGCGTAAGTAGTATTCGGTAAATTGTATTTACGTAGATTACCTTTTAACACGATAAAATTAAAATTATTTTTATTTCATTATTTTTCTTCAACGCTGACATGTTTTGAAATTTATTTTTATTGGGCCATTAGGTGGTCGACCGAGAACAATTTCGGTTGGACGTAGGGTTGTCACTTTGCAATTTTACTTAGTAACAAACAACCTCAATATCTCGGCCATATGGTGCTCTTCCGGTACGTTCATAATTATCCGGGGTCCTATGCACAGCACCATATTCGGGACTATACAGGTATTACCAAACACCCTGTATATGACGAAATGTGCTAACCTAACTAAAGAGAAAAAATTATAAAAAAAGATTACAAGATTAATTTTTTTCTAGAAAAAAAAACGACCAGCCTCTTCAAGCTGTAAGAGGTTATCTATCGTGGGTTCCATTCCCACTCGAGCTTCCTGAAGCCCGTTGATTTTTTCTAGTAAAATTTTATCTTGTACCTAAATACAGCATACCCACTGAACGCAAAATTCAAAATATTATTTAAAAAAAAAAAGATTAGTCTAATAACAATACCTTCAACGGCAGACTGTGCGCCGTGAACAATATCAGCACGTTGTCCCGGACTTTCCTGTCGAAGTTGTCCAGTTTCTCCGCGATCCGTTCCGCGAACACTCTGGCGAGAAGTGGGTGCGTCGGCCACCGCTCTATCATGCTGAACTTGATCTGGGTTGGCACTTTTCTGTACAACAATTGGGTAGTTGACTGGTTAGCCAATAGATGAACTTTATAGCTACTGTCAGAACCGCATAGTCTAGTGGCTAAGTGGATTCCCAGCGGGGGGTACATGTTTGTGTACTCGGTTTGGTTGGTGGTAGGGCTTGTTTGTCCGCCTGGCTAGCTACCACCATCTTATCTTTTGTCGCCATAACATCAAAGTTTGTAGCATTGTTGTGTTCCGGCAGCTAGAGATAAGATAGCCAGTGCCTCACTAGTTGAGGATCCCGGGTGAAGTGCGTTTTCCACTATTGGGCCTTATTATCATACATATATATATTTTTTTTTTTACAGGTAAGCACAGTGCCTTGATCTCACCTGATATTAAGTGATGATAAGGCCCAATAGTGGAAAACGCACTTCACTCGAACTTCGAACTCCTTGCCGGGTACTGATGCTAGAAGTGTATTTATTTTTTAACGCACGTAGAACGGGTGATTGCCATCCATCGCGTTTGGTACATAATGGTTGGTAATGCGATCAAGCTATTGTTGGGCACAAAGTTTATTATAGTTTAGCCAATGATAAGAAGATATTTCTATTTCTTAGTAATTTAAAAACAATGGTTTTTTTTACACTAGACTCGTTTCTAATTGACCTCCTAGAATTTGTATTTTTTTTAAATAATTTCCAATATTTTTTTTAATTACTTCTTGTAATGCAGTCTTGTTTCAAAACACCCTCCAAAAGGCTCGTATTTATTTTAACACCCTGTACAGACACACAGAGAGACGCAAAGATATACAATAGACGAACACAGAACTTTTTCTTTATAGGAAAAGTTGGTTACATATAAAGGTAACCACTCACCTGTTCTTATAAAAGTCAGCGATGGCGTTCAGACTGGATCCTGTGGTGGCACAACTGTACTGTGGATACTGCGAGAATATCACTGCTCGCTCGACGCCATCTCTAAAACAAACATTTAGAGGTCTTTAGGAATATATTTTTATATTTTTTTAGAAGGGTGAAGGGTGTTTTTGTAATTTGTTTCGCAACAAAATTTGCGTTAAAATTATATAAACAAAACAAAAACATTTTTTAATTAAAATATAATGAACGATATATTGAACAACAATATTCACCTCTCCATCTCTTCGAAGGCGTCTTCCGTGAAGGGGGGCACATATCTAAACGCCACATAGTGTTTATGGGGGGCAGACTCTGGCAACGACTGGTCTAGGGCGTTTGTCAATAGCTTACCTAAAAAAAAAAAAAAAATAATAATCAGGGTTTTTTTTAAAATCTATATTGATTGTTTAAAGTAAATAGCTTATTTTATTATCTTACTAGTTGTTGCCCGCGACTTTGTTCGCGAAGACTACAGTAAAAAAAAAGAAAGAAGTATCCTATATGCTGGTCTGGGTCATGGTCTGTATATGAGGAAAGTTTCATTAAAATCCATTCAGTAGTTTTTACGTGAAAGAGTAACAAACATCCATCCATACTTACAAACTTTCGCGTTTATAATATTAGTAGGATATTATTAGCTTATTTTATTATTATTTATATTTTATTCATTAATCATTTATGAATCACAAAGTAAAGTTTGTCTCTTTCAACTGTAAGTCTTTAATTAGATCAATGGAATATATTAGGACATTGTGTCAAACGTCGCATTTTATTGCACTGCAAGAAACGTGGCTACTACAACAGCTACTACGACCTCCCACTGCTAGGCACTGTGGACCCGGACTTCGAGTACTTCGGGAAGTCAGAAATTGCATGCCCGACTAGGGTAAATTGTTTGTTCCCAATTATGCTTAACACCTGCTACGTATTTACACAATTTTATGGCAATAAAAAATTATCTTATCTTATCTTATCAGCAGTGAATATCAGTGAAGTCATTCACCGAGGAAGGCCTCGTGGAGGTATAGGTATTTTGGGGTGTAGGAATGTGTTTAGTGCCGTTTCAGTCGTGGCATGTACTAGTGATCGACTCGGTCCTATACAATAGACCTCGAGTAGGGTTTGTTTATAATAAGATGTGTGTTTCAAGAAATGTGTTTAAAGTCAAATTAAAGTGGTGTCAAAATAATGAGCAACAGATCAAGATGGATATTTAAAAAAATATATATATTGTATTTATATGTTATGGGTCAGCACTTAGACGACTTCCGTAGCCAATGGCTTGCGCGTCGGACTTTGGGCGGCGCAACTCTGAGGTTCGATTCCCGGTCGGGTCAATGTCGAAAACAACTCTAAAACGAACTTTTCGACATAGGTATTGCGTCGGGTCTGGGAGTCTGGGTGGTTGTGGTGCCGTCGTTGTTTCTGATTTCCATGAAACGAGTGCTGTAGCTACTTACCTTGGGATCAGAACAATGTATGTGCAGTTGTCTCATATATATATTTTTATCTTACCAGATATTATGTGATGATAAGGCCGAAGGTGGAAGATAAGATGGTGGTAGCTAGCCAGGTGGACAAACAAGCCCTACCACCAACCAAACCGAGTACACAATAACATGTATTTACTACCCGCTGGGAATCGAACCCGGGACCTCTGGGTTTAAGATCGGTGGTCATAACCACTAGCTAGACCAAGGTTCGGTGAGTAGTTTTAAGTAGGATACTTCAACGGAATGAATATAGGGCTAGTTATATCAAAATATTATTTAATTTATGTTGGTATATTTGAGGAGCTCGATAGCGCGCCCAACGCGCCCAGTCTGAGAGTGTTGTGGTTCACCAACTTTCTCAAAGGGATGTCAGGATGGGTGACCAAAAATGTATCATCTCTCACTCCTCCGTGCTTCAAAAGGCACGTAAAGCCGTTGGTCCCGGCTGCATTAGCAGTCGTTAACAACCACCAATCCGCACTGGGCCCGCGTGGTGGTCAATGGCCCGTTCTCCCTATCCATCCATAGGGAAAGCTCGTGCTCCAGCAGTGGGGACATAAGATGAGCCGCTGATGACGATGATGATTTGACAACATCCCGCGGTCCGCCTGTTGCCGACTGCTGCACTAGACCATCGAGGTGGTTAAAACATACCTTGTGTATTAGTCCACTTCAAGATGGGTGACCCGCCCCCTATCTCCATGTATTTCTTTTGAACCTCCTCTGTACGTCGGCTGGCTATCCAGGGCCCGAGCCTACTTTGTACTGGCAGTTGAATCATGTCCCTATCTGTCATTATTCTGTGAAGATAGTCGCCTACCTGCAAAATGAATCAACATTATCATAATTACTGGCACTGAACAGGCACGGCATCGAATGGAAGGAGCAGCCGGGTATGAAACACTCCAAATCCTTCCTTGGCGAAAACGCCTTAGGACCGAGTAAGTTCATATGCGGAGGCGGTAGACGGCAGGCCCGACTAACCATCGGTGCCTTGACAGGGCACTATGCCACAAAACAAATGCTTCATAGAATGCACCTTTCAACAAATAGTTTGTGTAGGGCGTGTGGAGAGAAAACGGAGTCGATGCAGCACCTACTGTGTGACTGCGACTCTCTGGCTAGGAAAAGAATGGGACTCCTGGGATCGGCCTATCCGAAACCGGAGGACTTCAGGCTCTTCGCTCTTAAAGACGTTGCCAAACTCATGGCCTCTATCTTTGCGGAGGAGGAAGAGTGAAAGGATGGGGTTGCACAAAAGATCCCGATGGGTCGAGGTGTTACTGCGAGAGGGAAACCTCGGCAGGTCCCACTAAGATAAGATAAGATAAGATCATAATTACTGTCATATACCATAGAGTATAAAGAAAATAGATGAATTTAAAAAAATGACCGGGAAATTCTCGGCTCGGCATCTCTTATTAAGAAAACTTGATAAAGTTGTCACCTAGAATAAGTTTACAATTTGTTATATTTTTATTATTCACCATTCTATGTGTATAATTAGTTTTTAATTGAATATAGTTTTTGATTACGTAAACTTTAACATGGACGTGTCGGCGGGAGAGTGGTTCTACAGTAGGTGGGACGGTCGATCAAACTCGGATTCGTCGTTAACACAATTTATCTTGGATCTCCAAAATAAAGACGCAGTCGTATTCCTTACAGTCACTTTAATGTTATTTTAACATCACAATTAAATTGTTTAGAAACAGTTGCCCGATGCAAATGGATTTTAGAAACGAAGTGAGTTCTGCGCGTGCGTACTCTCTGGCCGCTCCCGTTCACATGTCCTCAGTCCGTTGTCGCGCCAACTGACGATGACGTTTCGCGTACCATAGAGCATAGGCTGCCCACACTAAAGTATAGACTATACTTGTCGTTTCTAAGCGATGCTAGCACCATGTCTCCGACAGACGCTTATTATTAATCGTGTTGTGTACACATGTTTTAACAGCCAACAAGTGCGTTGGTAATAGCTTGTTTTACTTTGTCGACACGTGTTCGCATATTTAACATATCTCAGCGCAGCTGTTGTGAGATTCCTTGTCCATGAGAGGTTGTCTATATGTTTTTATTAACTGGGACAGTAAGAGGCTGTCTGAAACCATTATACATGCAGAGATACTGTCTTAGGAACCATCTAGTCTTTTTTTGTAAAAACAATTTCGGCATAAATATAACAATTAATGTTTTGGTCAAGTGCGAGTTGTACATAAAAATGAGTAAAATTTTATTCGAATAAAAAAATCGAAGCAGCAAAGTTAGTCTTTAATGAAATGTTTTCTTACATGGTATAGAAAGGTAAAGGTAAAAAGAAAGGCAAACACCATGTAAAGTACCTAAGTAAATAGCCTGTATAATGTTACTACTACGTGTCGCTAGATGGCGTAAAGGCGTTACTTGTAAACGCGCTGAATCGCGCTATAGAGATTTTTGCGTCGATACGTATAAGGTGTTGGTTACTTTTTTTATGTTGATCAATATATGATACTTCCATACATTTATTGTTTCATTGTTTGACAATACGATAGTTTCTGAGTTTAGAGGGCACGAGTTCGTACATAGCCCATAACTGTCCCACTGCTGAGCAAAGGCATAATCACCACACTTGCCAAATGCGGGTTTTGCATCGAAAAACCCGATACACACCTTGCCCGACCTGGGAATAGAAACCAGGACCTTCGGGTATCGAGCCGAGTACTTTGCCACTATCCCCCACTCGCCCACCACACCGAGGCGTTAAACAAATTAAACTAAATTAAACATCATGTGTATGCTCATCTTATTTTTTTAAACTCTACTTATCACAATAATTTACTAGTACTTGGCAAGTCTATAACATTACCTGATCAGTAGTCTGTGGTCCACCCATGTTTAGCATAATTATGGCAGTTTTTGGCTTGACGTTGCTCACGTCCATAGCAGTGCTGAATGCAGCTGTTACCCGTAACGGTAAAATAGAATTAAGACGATCTGCAAATAAAAAAAATAGGTAAATTACTTATCATAAGTATTGTTATTTCTTTAGGGGACGTCGTTAGCCGAACGGACGATCCACCCGCGTTATCTGCGGGCCACTTTATCCTCTTCCCCGTTCTCCCTTTGAGGGAGCTTAGGTTGATCCCGCTTTCACGGCGCCCCGTCGAATCTTTTAGTCTCCTTGGTGAATCTTGCTATCTGCTCCACCTTCAGATCCTTCAAGTCCTCTATGTCTAATGTGTCCGACCACCAGAGCTCCCATCTTATCAGTGAGTACATAGGGCACTCAGCTAGTAGGTGGAGGCTGGTCTCCTCACTTTCCGTGCACTCCGGGCATATTGGGTCGGTTTTCACTCCTATCACTGTCAGATGTCTGTTCAGTCGACAGTGTCCTGTTATGGTCTCTGTGACTAGCTTCATGTTCTCTCTGGAGAGCCCCATCAGTTTGCTAGTCTTTTTCTTGGCCATTCCCTTGATGAAGATCTTCGACTGTCTCATACCAGTCGAGGACCTCCATCTTCGGTTGTTTCTGCTGTGATACTGTGGCTGATTACTCCCTTGGTGATATTGTGCGCTATTGGCAGCCGGGGCTCCGGTTCCACCAAGCTTTCCTCTGCACCCTTTCTGGCTAGTTCGTCGGCCTGTTCGTTTCCCGTGTTTCCCTCGTGTCCGGGGACCCATGCTATCGCCAGGTCCGCTCTCCCGGCCAGCCTTTTTAATGATTCCTCGCATTCTTTGACGGTTGCTGATGTCGACTCTTCTCTGCCTAGTGCCTTCAGCGCCCCCTGGCTGTCGCTGTAGATCGCCATTTTCTGTAATATTAAGGTGTTCGGCGATCTCAGTGCATGCCATTTTTGCGTATATTTCCGCCTGGAAAACACTGGCGAATCTTCCTAACGGTATCGACTTGTTCATCTCCGTCCCATCTGCACATTTAATGTGCACGCTGGATCCAGAGAGCTTTGTTGACTCCTTTCTGGAGCCGTCTTTATAGCAAGTGATGCCATCAGTTTCTACTATAGTAAGTAAATAGCTTATAACTGTCAATAACAAATCTGGGCAAAGACCTCCAACATTGAAATCAAGTCATTACTACAATTGATGGGTAATGGCTTAAGCACCACGCTCAGAGGTTGGGCGGCTTGATGTATGCTCAAGTGTGCGATATTGTGCTATATGCCTCTGCCGTCAAGTCCTATTACGCACGCTTGTCCTGTCGACCACCTGTATAGGCTGGCGCGAACCCTTTCTGCGGTGGGTCGTCCGCCCCGGGCAATGCTGTGGTCACCAAGCAAGCATCGCCAGTCTCTGTAGCTCGGCGGTCAGAGCATTTAACTAGTAACACAAGGGTTGTGGGTTCGATTCCAACCCGAGCTTTATGTACTGGTTGATTTTTTTTAGTAAAATTTTATCTTTAAATAATAGTGTACCCTACTTCTGGGTTGGCTATAGAATATGGGTGTAGGCTTAGGGTTGACGAATATTGCATCGTGTACAGATTGAGATTCCCTTTCAAATAATACTTTTCTCAGCCTTAGGAGGCTCATAGTAAAATATTCCACCACCAATAAAATATGCAATTCACTTCACCAATTCCATTCACCAATAAAATATTCCACGCAAAATAAAAGCAAATTAATGTTACCTACTTCATGATCACATCAGCACTCATCCAGTCCTTATGTGATGTCAATAAAAATTTATAATAACTTAACGGAACAAATTAAAAATGAAAACAAATTTACAAAGTTTAAAATATATTTAAAAATATATTTATTTATATTTAAGCCGCCCGGGACCCCAGAGCTAGCAGCTACTTGGACCAGCGTATAAGCATTGCTATCCAATGTGGCAATGCTGCTAGCTTACTGGACACTATGCCTAATGGGGATGATTTGGGGCAATTTTTTTATTTATAGTTAGTAGTAGTTATAGTTTTTATAAGTTTAATTTTAAGTACCTAGTTTAATTATTATCTTGTAATTGTTTTTGTTTGTAAATAAATTTCAGCTAACGCCAACTCCAATAAATTAAAAAAGACTATAATAAATAAAAATTACTACACAGTTAATTAATACTTGAACAACAAAGAATTGAAGCAATATACAATTAAAAAATTTAATTATAATATTAATAAAATTGGACGTTAATAATAATATTCAGTACAATAGTATTGTTATTAATCTTTTATCTCCCAGTGACTCCATAAGGAGCCATAGAACAATTGAATTTCTATTGTGTGTGTATTATGGATAACGAGAGATTAATCGATAATATAATTTATAATACAATAATCTATTTACAATTGCATAATATATTTGTAACAATAAGTACTGTACCATAGTGAAAATGTTAATGACATGAATCTAATAAGGTATTTCTTATATTTTAAGTATGAATGGTGTCATCGTCTCTTCTAAATTGCTGTGCCAAACTGGGTCCAAAATTGTGTCAATAATTTTAATACAGTAACAACTATGTAACATTTTGGATGCAAATAAATTGAAATTGAAATAGTATTTTATAATTATTTGTTAGTGACCGTGAAACGCAACTTTATATCATTGGGAAAAAGTATTTTTAAGCTTTTGAGTACTTTTATCATCATCTCAGCCAAAAGATCTCCACAACAACCGGTTTTGCGCTGCCCACAACCAGCGGCTTCCCGCAACCTTTACTAGGTTGTTGATCCATCTAGTTGGAGGCCTGTCAACACTGCACTTTCCAGTATGTGGTCGCCACTCGAGGACTGTTTATATTTATTTTTTTACGTTTACTGAGTATTTTTAACAAAAATATTTTTGTAACTGTTTATCACTGAGGGACGGCAAGTACCAGGGGAAGGCTCTCCCCCGTTACATAGATTTCAATCAGATAGATTTCACAAATTTGTAATACTGTAAGAATTGTTTACAGAGCATGATGGGCAAATATGAAATAACACATTTTTAAATGGAATGATGATGAAAATTAAATAATAATTTTGTTCAAAAATATTTTATTGGTTACTCAGTATTTTTACTGTAGCATAACTTGTAACAAAGTATTATCGTAATAAAACGGTTAATTTGCACAAATTTGCTAATTTCCGACAGTAATGATGATGTGCAAGAAATTAATGCGCGAGTTATGTCTGACCCCATTTTATGCTATTTTACAAAATAGGTATTGAATGTAAGATATTAAAATTATAGCTATATAATTTTTAACCAAATAAAGTTTTAAAGTAATGATACAATTGTAAAATTGAGTAGGTACTTACTTATTAAAGATAACATTTTAGATTTGTGCGATTTGCGAAGTTAATATGCACTGATTTTTATCACCAATAATTTGTGGCGCACTGAAATCTTTCTCAGAATTGTTTAAAAAATAAAAGAAAATATTTAAAAATTTATTGTTAGTTTATTTTATATATTTTAAGTAGAAAGCTAGGAAAAGTGAGCGGAAAGACCAATAGAAGAGTAAACTTAAAACGTTCTGTGAGTAAACTGCAGCAATATGTTATTGACAATGACAGAAAGGACAAGACGAAAGATTTTTTTTTTGGTGTATTGTTTTACGGCTCTGGATGAAACCCATCAAGCCTATTCGTCCGTTCTATCTTCATAAGTAATACATAAATAAACAATATTTTCTTTCCTACATGATGAATTGATGATGAATGATAATAGAAATGAGAAGTGAGAAATGATATACCCCCCAACCCCTCGAGTATCTCAGTAAAGATGTGGGGCCTTACTAAGTCCTCACGCAGACTTCTTGAGAGAATCTGAAATGTGACGTTGCACTGTTTTATTTCATTTGCCAACACTCATGTACACTCACGAACGCACCTTGTGGGCCGGCAGGGTGAGGGTGACTGAAGTTGCGTTGTTTTCACGCTGCACCAGGTGTCCTTGCGTCTGGACTCCGTTTCCACTTAACATCAGGGTGGAGTGGAGTCATTTGTCGAGCTATGAATAAAAATAATAATATATATATAGCTCATTTATGTAGTACTGAGCAAAAATATCATATCTGCACTGAAGCTGCATTCAGCCTTTGAAAGGGTAACCAAAGAGTTGCCAGTTGAATTGTTATCCTTTGAGTTATTCTTTCGAATTTAACAGCTTTTAATGCGCAACGACTTTGGAAAGTAAACCCTTCTCAAAACCCATCCCCCTGAATGTGCTACGAGACTAGTCCCTGTTTTAAACACTGCCATGCCGCGTCGTCATGATGAAATCACCCAACACGCATGATGATTGACGAGCCCTTTCTTTCTTTTAGCCATCGTGAATAGTTTCGGGTTGAAGTGAAATTTCTATTTATCATTTAAATTTTACTTTATTTAAACATCAAAGTTGAGCAATTAACTGAATGTAAGGCTGTATTATATTATCTATTTGTGCTCCCTAAATGCGAAAAAGACATATGTCAGATCATAACTCGACGAACGGACTTCTTGGCGGGAAAGTGAAGAGTCATGTCTGCGGTTTGGTTTTATTTTCTGAAATTTGTGTTATGTCGTATATTAATGTGAAATAATGGTGGATTACTAACCATTATTAAGTGTTCGTGAGTGTGCATGAGCGTTGGCAAATGAAACAAAACAGTGCAATGTTACTTTTCAAATTTTCACAAGAAGTCTGCGTGGTGACTTAGTAAAGCCCCACATCTTTACTGAGATACTCGAGGGGTTGGGAGGTTGGGTTGGGGGGAAAATATCATTTCTCACTTCCCATTTCTATTATCATTCATCATCATCAATATTGTTTATTTATGTATTACAATGAAATTAAGAAACTAATGACATGGCAGCATGGTCTATGACCTTAGCCGGTTCCTCAAGGAACGAACTAAACTTAATAAAAAATAAAAAACTCGACTAACGTCAAAAGGTGTTATTACCCGACTGCGTCAGAAGGAAGGTTATGTTTTTTTTATTTTGTGATTGTGTTGTGGCTATAAATAAAATAATAATTAACTTATAATTTTAAAACATAGTAAGTTTTGTTTAAACAAATTAACATGTCGTGCCGTCATGCATCTCATGCTGGAAGTTGGTACACCGAAAATAGTAAGTTTCATTGTTTTGGTTGAACGAAATTCAATATTTTTCATGAAGGTAGTAACAATTCAAATTAAATGGCTAAAACAAATGTTCTTCTATCTATTTTCATTATTATGCGTTAACTATAGCTTTTATTGTAAATAGTTTTATATTTTAAAAGGTAAGTCAAAGGTGAATGACCCTTCTCCGTAAAAGTATTCAGGAATCTTTGTTATAATTATACTCAAAATATTTGGTTACTCAGCGTTTTTGCAGAATCGTAGTCGTAACATTAAAAAATATTTCTTTGTTTGTTATTACATGGTTATAGCGAAATGAAATAGGCATAATAGTGGAAACTTAATTTCAAGTTTTAATTATGTTTTTTTAGATTATTTGACATATTCTATTTTAAGCACTGATTTTTTGTTGTTGTTGTTTGGGTAATGCTCTAAATAAACAAAATAGTCTCAAGAGTAGACGTTTAAGTAGTAGGCACCTATAAGTTTTCTGAAAGTTAGTCAATTGATAATGATTAGTTCGTATGTGTACGTAATTCATTGTCGTTCAGAAACTTGTTGTAAAAACAAGTTATAACTTATAATGATACTTTACATCTTTTATTGAATTTCATGGTTTGTAACTTTTGGTTTTCATGTCGTAAGTAATGATTTCGCTAATATTTTTTATTTTATTTCTTATTTTGTTGTAATAGGCACATCTATGCTCGCGCGATTTCCGAACGTACCGGAAAACGTCGTTGCCATGACATCGATTCAAAAATGTCACTTTGACAGCTAAAAACAAACCGCTGCCATAGTCGCTTTGTTGTTGTTTATCCGCTTCAAACTTATTAAATCAAAAGAAATGTCTGATAAATCTAAACTGTTTACGGTGCCAGCGAAAACTGTGAAAACGAAACGGCCTACCACCGTGGGCGCTTCGTCGTCGTCGTCGTCGTCACGCGGGAAAATACAACCGAGCGCGCCAAAAGAAAAACCGCGTACTTCATACAAAAAGAACACTACTCTACTCGGTGATGGTGATACGACTATTTGTAAGCAAGAAGGTTCTATGCCGGATTTCGATGGTGAATACCGCCAAATTGCATATGGCAAGTTCCTTCGCGCCATGTTGGAGGAGTGTATTGTAGATGAGAAAATCGAACGTGAAGAAACTGTAATGGATACTCAGTTGGCACAACTGGTTGAACGTTTTCAGAAGACCATGGACCAGTTGGACAAAACTAATAAGAGACTGAAAGATATATCCTTTGTGGTTGAACAGAATAGGTGAGTAAACTTAAGCTTTACATATACTGGTTCACCAGGCCAAATTGGATGTAGAATGTCTATATACAAATTAGTCACGATTTTTAATGTAATATCTACTGCCAGAAAGATTAATGCTGGTTTTATTAGATATTTACCTACTTATAAACCACTAAATAATGTTGATTTTCTCTCAAGACGCAGCTAAAATCTAATTAATAGTAGATATTTACAAAGAATGTGAATACTCGTGAATACTCTAAATGTTTTTATTTGGTACAGACGCCAGCACATCGGCCTATCCAGCGCTGTCAGATTTTTTCAATACATTTTCAACCGTACACCTTAGCTGTAAAGTTCAAAGTGTATTGAGAAAATTTTACAGTTTGTGGTAGGTTGATGTGCAGGCGTGTGTACTTCTGTTGTTTTTTTTTATGTATTTTGTAGTGTTGTTGATTCGTATTTGAAGCAGTCAAGTAATTTAGTCTATTTTGTAACCATGCTATGGAATAGCGGTGCTGCCTACAACAAGTTATTTCAGCTCAAATGGGAGCACCAACCACATTATGCCTGTATTAGACTAAGTTGCTGAAATAATCTTTTTTGTATTTGTTTGTACATTGTTAACAAGCATTCCACATTGAATTTGGCCTAAGTTTAGATCAAGTGTTGAGATTGACAATAAAATTTTATTTATAAATTATCATCACACCTATCGACTATCTGCCTCACAGCATCAAATTTGTGTTTGGCAATTTGTCTCTGTATGTGCCTCAGTTTATTTTTACATTGACAAATTACTAAAATTAGTTAACACTGTTATCAGCCTATATCTCCATAAAATAGACATGATAAAAAACTTTATAATTAGAAATAAGTACCTAGTGGTTTATAATTTGCCTATGTTAAAAACCTTGACTTGACAACTAAATCATTCTTACATCATTCCAGGTTACTAGAATTGAAAAGCCAAGATTCCACACAGTTCTACGCAGCCACGGACAGTTCGAATGCTCAGGAACTACTCCAGAACTTAAATGCCACTGAAGAAGCGTGCTTAGACAAGCTGGAAACTAAAAACGTGGATTTTGGATACAACAAAGAAAGTGGGCACCAACAATTGTTAGATGCAGTCAACGATGCTATAGAAGGGCTCAATGAAATAAAGAAGCACTCAAACTTAGATCCAGAGAAGTTTAAAGAGTACGAAAAGTCTCAGACAAATGTGCGTTACTTGGAACAGGACCATTTTGATTTTGAATCTTTAAAAACCGAGTTTGATGCTAAATTTCCAAAGTTCAGTGAGAAACTATTGAAAGAGGCGTCTGAGAAAATTGCTAAAATGATTGAGAATGATGACGATGACGATGATTGATTGACGGTTGAATGCCTTCATAGCTTTTTATTGGTGGTTATTTATTGTTTAATGTGGTATATGTTTTTTCTTTATTAATTCCATTGTGACTTTAAATATATAAAAAAATACACATTTAGGGCAAGAACTCTTGTACAATGTATGTATTGTTAGTAATAAAATATATTTAATTATTGTGACTTGATTTTTCTTTTCTTAGTCTAGTTTTGTAATTGATATTATATTATATTATCAAATTTATTTGCTTTTAATAAATATCTTTTTTATTATCAACATAAAACTGCTACAGTGTGGTAACTCAGAGACAAAAAGAAAAACGACTAACCGCCCTGTGGTTTAGTGGATTAAGTGACTTTGTTTTTCTAAGGTAATCTCTGGAACTTACGGTCCAATTCCAAAAATTGTGATAAAAAGGTTCTATGATGTATGTATTTTTTATTTGGTAATCAAAGTATTGAATAGTCTAGTATTTTGCAGGAAGCGAGCTAACCCGACAGCTGGATCTCTGGCTCTCGAAGGCGGACTTAACGCACGGGCCAGCCCGAGCCATTATAGCGCCGTAAGTGGAACTGATTATTTATCTTCATAGTTGAATGGTGGTGTATAGAAACCGCATATAAGCATCATCAGCAACGATCCTTCCCTATGGATGGATAGGGAGAACGGGCCATAAACCACCACGCGGGCCCGGAGGGGATTGGCGGTTATTAACAATCGCTAAATTGCTAATACAGCCGGGACCAACGGCTACCCGATTTAAAATTACCTTACAAAAAATTCCAACTGCAAGCCACTCTGCTACGAAGGCTTAGAGCAAGGAAGGAAACAAGAGAAGATCGGGGATTCGGGTCAGCCAGCCGAGACGCGTAGTTGATTATTGTAATTCTTTAGCTATAAAATAATAGATATCTTTTCAAAATTCAAAATTCAAAATCATTTAATCAGTTTAGGCTACAAGTAGCTCTTGTGAATGTCACTATGCCATCGGTTCGTAAGTCTACCCTGGGCGGGAGATCTTGTACTGAGAAGAACCGGCAAGAAACTCAGCAAGTGTCCAGCTCTTTTCTCCCTTACAGCGTCAAAAATATTGGAAAATGCCCTATCATAGCAGGACACTTTCCATTACAAATAAACACAAAATTATAGAAGAAGACCACAACATGTAAATAAAAAACAAAAATATCACAAAATAAAAAAAAAAAACTAAGTTAACAAATTTACATCAGGTAAAAGTTTCAATTTCCACAATGTCATACAGTACCACTACAGTACTCTAAAAAAAAAAAAAAATTGGTTAAGAAAAACCAAGTCAAACTACAGTAAATAATATTAAAAATAAGATAAGTATGCAAGAGCAGACCTTAGTCAGCAGCAGATCTAAAGTCTTTTTCGCCTTTTATTTATAAGTAGAGCCCCTAAGGCTCTACTTAGGTCGTCGACATTTACCACCAACTAAGGGACAAGGGTTCCAAGATACGTTAACGTGACCGAACGGCGATTATAACTTGCATTAGGCACCTAGATACCAAATACTGTGAAATTTCCTCAATAGACTTTGGACTTTATGTCTATGGAAAATGGTTGTACATTTTTTGAATAAATATGAGTTTAAGATAGTCTGATATTATACTATCGGTGCGGTTAAGCGGTCGTGCTGTTATTATTATATATGCGGTTTTTATATAGTTAAAAAAAAAATTACTCTCATTTTCTTGACTTGATTTTTTTTTTGAGGGAGTTTGCTGATTGCCTCGAACGGCATTTTCAGCTTCACCGGGCTTTTTTTGGGGGCGTGGCGGCGAGAAACTTAAAGGGTTCCTCAAGCCGTCTGAAACGAATCACCTTCGGAGGTTTTCTAGTGGGAACGGCATCGCGCACTAAGGCGTGTCCCCGTGCCCTACTAGATTCTCCGAGGGGTGCGGGTCGGATCGGATCGGTCTTGTCTTGATGCTCTGTCTACCCCTTTTTGGGAGAAAGACGTGAGTGTATGTATGCATGTATGTATGTATGTATGTATGTATGTATGTATATATGTATGCATGTATGTATGTATGATGATGATAATGATGATGATGATGATGATGATGATGATGATGATGATGATATTTACAGGCACGCTGGATATTCGTATTGCGGCGCATGCGCAGCGTTTGCGTACCGACAAGTCAGTCCTGTGGTTGTGTAAGTATACAAATATAAAACATTATTAGAACGTTACGAACGAACTTATTTGAATAACGTTAAAATAAGATAACGTTACCTCTAGAATACGATTTTCAGCCGAAACCCAAAACCGATCCTTCGGTCTCTGTCTGCGTTTCGAGACATTTCTTTCAAAGGAAGATGAAATTCTCCATCGATTTCCAGGTTTCTACATTCAGTACTAGTTTCCGGCCGAAACATGATTTTCAGCCGAAACCGAAACCGATCCTTCGGTCTCGGTCTGCGTTTCGGCAGAAACTTATTAAGGCCATGAAAATTTTTTTTTCGTATATGTATCTACTTAAAATTAGAGTATTTTTACACACACACAGACAGTTAACTACACTCGGCGTCAAAAAAATCGCACCTTTTAAAAATCATCTTTAAAAATTCTTAAACCTTATGTAGAGGATAGTGTTGGGCATCATTAGAAAGGTAACAAAAAGGAGTATCAAAAAACAATTAAATTTAACTTTCTGTTTAATTATAATTATACAAACAACATTAAAATTAATAAAATAATAAAAATCCTTAATTAAGTCCTAATTAACAACAGATAATTTACAAAGAAAAATGTACAAAAAGTGTCTTAAAATTAACTTAAAATCTAGTGTTACCCCCCCTTGCCCTGATCACGGCTTCCATACGGTCCCTCATGGACCTCACCAACTTCAGGAGCTCTTCTTGAGGGATAAGCCCCCATTCTTCAATCACCGCGTCTTGGAGCTCCTGTAGAGTCGAAGGAGCTGGATCCCGAGATCGAACCTTACGTTTAAGATGGTCCCAGAGGTGCTCTATAGGATTCAGATCCGGACTTCGCGCTGGCCACTGCATCACAGAGATTTGGGACCTCTGCAAGAAGTCGCTCACGATGCCTGCAGTGTGAGCGCGAGCGTTGTCGTGCATTAATGTGAACCCCTCGCCAAAAGATTCGGCAAAGGGGACCACATGCACTTCCAGGACCTCAGTGACATAGCGGCGAGCAGTCAGCGACCCTTGTCCGCGAGCACCTCCAGTCCGGGAGACGCAGACAAGGTCGGTTTTGCCGGCAGCAGACATACCGCCCCAGAACATGCAGGATCCGCCACCATATTCCACCGTCTCCTGGATGCAGGCTTGGGCGAAACGTTCACCCTGCCTCCGGTATACTCTTCTCCGTCGGTCGTTGCAGAAAAGACACACTCGCGTCTCGTCTGAGAAGAGAACAGCTCTCCACTGCTCAAGGGTCCAATCGACGTGGTCACGAGCAAACTGCAAGCGGGCTCGCCGATGCGCTGCAGTCAATTTTGGACCCGTAGCAGCTCTGTGGGCCGCTATCTTCTTCTCCTTCAATCTTCTTCTAACCGTAGATACGCTTACGGTGCGTCTGCGAACTGCCTGGAGCTGCTGTTGCAACTCAACAGCGTTGGAGAAACGATTTCTCAAAGAGTTCGACACAACGAACCGGTCGTCTCTTTCCGAAGTGCAGCGACGTCTACCCGAACCGTGTCTGCGGATATAGCCACCGGTCTCTATGAAGCGCTGGTACACTCTTCGAACGGAATAACGGCTCAGGTTCAGTTGCCGGGCGACATCACACTGCCGCACCCCTGATTGCAGTAGTGCAACCACTTGAGCGGCTTTATCAGCTGTGGTATCCATCAAAATCTGTGCGTGTGTCCTCTTCAACGGTTGAATAGCGAATGACCCACATTGAACCCGTGTTGACCGTTTTATACCCACAAAGGAAGCGCAACTAGCAACTCTCACGGGTAGCAAAATTTGCATCGAATTTTTGTGACACTTTATTTGTTGCATTAGGTTTTATTTGATAATGAAAAGTAATGTTTTTTATTAAGTTAATTAAGTAACCTTGTAAATAAAATCATAATTAATGCGACTGCATGTGCATATCAAGAGTAAATGACATTTGAAAGTGATTTTCTAAGAGGTGCGATTTTTTTGACGCCGAGTGTAGTATTAAATGTAATAAAAAAATCTTAGTTTATCCACTAGACCACAGAGGCGGTTTACAGACAAAACAAACAAACAGTTTAATAGTTTTCGCGTGAAAGCGTATCAAACCAACAAACAAACACACTTTTTTTAAAAATAATGAGTAGCCCATGTCTTTGATTATACTCTTGAGAATATGTGTACAAAATTTCATGAAGATCGGTTGATTACTTTACGCGTGAAAGCGTTATAAACAAACAAACTCACTTTCGCATTTATAATATTAGTTACGATTAATAATAATTTAACATGAACTAAAATAGTAAGTACACGTTAGTACTACACATAAGCCACGAACTCACCCGAAGTAAGCCGACGACGCGCGACAATTCACAAACACTGATTTTCCGCGCGGCGCCACCGAAGTTTCTCGGCCGAAACTGGCCGCAATACCGTAACCATAACCGACTTCTCGGTGGGTCACTATTCAGAACCTCAACAATAATGATGGTTTGTTGTTGCAGGAAACGTATCTTCATCCTGGGTCCATCACATCACGTCAGGCTGGGAGGCTGTGCCCTGTCGTCTATGGACAAATACCAAACGCCTCTCTACGACCTGACCATAGACAAACAGAGTGAGTCATAGATTTAATTGTTTAAAGTGCTATTTTTTATTAATTTCTTTGAACTACAACTATTTCTTTCATTAAAGAACATCTCGTCAGAAGTCCGGGTTCAAATCTCGGGTCGGGCAAAGTATTTCGTATTTTTCGATGCTTAGCCCGGATTTGTGATCACCAACCCGCATTTGGCAAGCGTATTCAATTGTAGCCATGACTTGATTTAAATGATTTGCCTAGCAGTTGGACAATATAGTATATAAGCTATTTAATTAAATTTTATAAATTTTATAAATATCTATTTAATTACTTTACAAAACAACAAATAAGTTTCATACATAAATTGTATTGATTGGAAAGGAAAGTTAATAAAAAAACAGAATGACAGGTAAGGATTAAGCGCTTCTGCTTCGGCAGAATTCTCAAATAGCATATGTGTGAGTCTACAAATGGCCAATTGGACTTCTTGGCGGTGAAAGTGAAGAGTCATATCGGCGGTTTTGTTTTATTTTCTATAATTTGTGTTATGTCGAATACTAATGTGAAATAACGGTGGATTATTAACCATTAAGTGTTCGTGAGCATGCATGAGTGTTGGCAAACGAAACAAAACAATGCAACGTCACTTTTCAAATTCTCTCAAGAAGTCTGCGTGAGGACTTAGTAAAGCCCCACATCTTTACTGAGATACTCGAGGGGTTGGGGGGTAATATCGTTTCTCATATCTATTATCATTCATCGTCATCATACAGGAAGAAAACATTGTTTATTTATGTATTACTTGTAAGAAAAAATACTTTGACACTGGCTAAATGTGCTAATCGCACGAAGCCATCAACTAAAGGAAAAAAAAATGGCCAATTCTATTATTGGCAAACTCTCTAAAAGGCTTATTCTTCAAATGGCGAACTAGCACAAATTGCAAATTCTAGTTTACTGTCGTTTGTAACAATATTTTAGAATTAATTTGCATTTTTTTAAATACAAGTTCGTTCGTCGTTCAGTGGTCGAAATTCAATAAACTTTATTTATACCAAATGTCACACTAGTCAGTGCGCGCAATGTGCTTATAAAGAGCACGATGTTTTCTTTTTACGTATATTATATACTTGGTTGGTGGTAGGGCTTGTTGGTCCGCCTGGCTAGCTACCACCATCTTATCTAAATATGTCGCCATAACAACAATGTTTATTGCATTGGTGTGTTCCGGCAGCTAGAGATAAGATAGCCAGTGCCTCAGTAGTTAACTCGTATGAATATGGTTAAACTCGTATATAATTTTTTTTAAAAAGATTGAAAAAATTAAATGCTTTCCCGACCCAGCCAGGAATCGAACCTGGGTCTTCCGCAATCCGGGCGGCTGCATTGACCATTATGCTACCGGGAATGCCCGTATATAATTTTACGCGTTCAATTTCGGCGAGCTGGATTGAGCCGCGATAGCATAGTTGGTAGTGCGCCCGACCCGGCATGTCATGGGGTGCGGGCTCGAATCCCGCTCGTGGAATTTTTTCAACACTTTGTCTCTTTCCAATTTGTTAACCTTATGTTACCACAGAATAACTAATAGTACTACGTTCTTATGTTTCTAGTTTATGCTTGTATTTGTGTTTGTTTTGTTGGGTGTCCTTTCAAACATTTATAATAAGAATAAGAACAATATACAAATAACATTGTACAACATAAGTTACTAGTAAATAAACTATACTAGGTAACATGGTATGTAACATAAGTTATATAACATGTTACTTAATGTGGTATCATCTTAATAATGAATGAATGAATGAATGAATGAATGAATTCGTTTATTTCCAGGCAACAATTTAAAGTTACATAGACAAACATATACATATTAATAAACAATTTTTGTTAGTACATCGACCTCCGGTCTCAGGGGGGGGAGTGATGTGGGTGCTGCTGCGACGATGTTGAAGGTGCTTCTGTGCTCCGTCGGGGTCACTACTGTAGGAAGCCAGTGGTAGGGGGATGGTGCGCCACAATGAGGAAAGATAAAGGGAAGATCTTCCTCCGAGCTGGGTGGTATAGCTCGGGGACCGAGGTCCGGCGGATGTTAGTCGGAGGTGCTATATATAGCGAAGGAGATGGTGAAACTTCGCTATTGCGATGCAGGCTTCTCATACTATTTATCGTCGTAGTATGGCGACGTCGTTGGTATGCGTTTGTGGCGCCATCTATTGACACGGTTGAGAAGGTGTTTGCTGCGTGTCGAATAATGTGCGGCGTATGCGGTAGGTGGACGCCGCCACAGTATATAAAGTAACTTAATAACTATGTTAGCAAATTTCACTTTTTTATTTTCAAGTGCTAATTGCTGCACTGAAGCTAAATTAAATATTCATAAATTTTTTATAAAATACAGTGAAAAAATTGAACGCCCACCCGACCGCTGGGTCGGGTGGGCGTTTAATTTTTCACTGTATTTTATAAAAAATTTATAAATATTTAACTATGTTAGCATTATTTGATTGGCACCTACTGTGCCAACCTGGTAGTCACAGGCAACTTTCCATGGAAGCGCCTGTAGACTACACCCTTCGGCCAGAAGTCCTCCTTCATGAAGATGTTCAGCTTTGATGTCGGGACTCGCACCACAAACGCTTTGAAGCTCGTATTATAGCGCGACTCCAGCGGTCCAATCCTTAAATTAAAGTTAGACTTCATTCGTATAAACTCTGGCTGTACACACAGCAGAAAGTTGAGCCCTGTCGGTGCAGTACCGCGACGGTTATGGCTTGCTCGCTGACGACATCGCTTCTTGTTTCGAGCCATCCTCGTCCCGATCCGGGTGAGCGATGTTTCCTTGGTGGGCTTTTGTCTCGGCGACAGGTCGCTGCGACCGTATTTTTGTCTCTTGGCGGCAACAACAGCGGCGAAATCGCGGCGTCGACAGTTGACGGGCGCGCACGTGATAGGCGCATGCGTCGTCACTGCAGGCAGCGAGGCGGCGGCGGCGGCAGGGGCAGGCGCGCAGGGCATAGGGACTAGGGACTAGGGACGCTCGCGGCTGACATCTGCGACGGTGGCGCCGGCGCTCGGCTCGACTCGAGTCGTATCGGAGACGGCGTCGAAACTGCTGACTTGCAGCTCGACGTAGACGTATCGAGGCAGGCCCCTCGTCGAGTATTGACAAAGGAGCCTGCGATCGATGACCTACTTACCGCGAGTGATTCGCGTAGACAATCGACATTCTTGCGCAACTCAATCACGGTATTGTCGGATGCCTGAAATTTCTGCATCACTTCAGCCAAATTCGCCTTCAGAGACACGATGTCCTTCAGGAGGCAGGTGACGGGTGGCAACTTGTTGAGGTCTCTCGCCACAAACGTCGGCATGCCATCTGGATCGGTTCCTTTGATCAGTGTAATGATCTCCTGTAGGCTCTTCTGCGTCCCGTCTCGTTTCCGAGACACCATCTGGTCGCTCTTGCCGACAGCCTCGTAGAGCAGCTTCTTCGCAGCGGCCACCTCATCATCACTGAAGCTGGACTTGCGAATTTGCACTGCGCTCACCTCGTCCATGACGTCCAGCTTTTCTTGTAGAAACGCCAGGTGTTCATTTGCCACGAGTTTGTCACTCATCACGCTAATCGAGCAGCGGCTTGTGCCGCGCTACGCGTAATATTATTTATTTTAATATGTTCCGCATCGCGTACACGACTGATAATAAACCTTCGTCACCCAGTATACACCGAGTTGGAGTCGACCCGCCAGTTCGAGTGGATGGACCGACAGACGGACGAAGATGAACACTCCATCGAGATGCATCTGCCTTACATAGCCAAAGTCATGGAGGAGTGAGTATGGGAGAGAATAAATATCTATATAAATAAAAAAACATTAGCTGTTCGTTAGTCTGGCTAAAACTAAAAAACGGCTTGACCAAAACAAACAAGTGATATCTGGAAAACTACTTAAATGGACGAAAAATTTATATTGGTTATTTTGTATGGCAATCGCCGATGTCAATAAATGTCGTTACTTCTATAAAGGCTGTGGAGTTTCTTGCGCCCATTCTGCACCACAGCTAAAAAACAGTCGTCCTGAATGGGCAGTAGGTAGGTAATAAACTGTTGGACGATTCAATAATACTTTTAATTTTGAAATGAAACAACTTTTACGGATCTACTCGCGTTTATTTTACACATTAGTTTTAATTAATGTTTATCCTGACGTTTGGAACCCTTTGCAGGGTCCGTGGTCACAGGGAGACAGTCACGGTCAGTCTCCCTGTGACCACGGACCCTGCAAAGGGTTCGAAACTAATGTGTAAAATAAACGCGAGTAGATCCGTAAAAGTTGTTTCATTTCAATTTGTAGTGTTCGCGTAAACTTTAGAAAACAATACTTTTAATTTTATTTGAATAAATAAAATTTATTTGACTTTTCAACTTTTGACTTAACGCTTTTTGTTTTCTTTTTCTTGGATAATTTAGTAAAACCTAATATCAAACTTCCCTTTGCAGGTATCAAACTGGATTTACAATTATACCAATCTTAGTTGGTTCTTTATCTCCCGAAAAGGAAGCAAAGTAAGTCGAACATACTTATTTCTTTAGTATATATATTGTTTGTACGTTCGGATGTCAAAAGTCTCAGGGACTATTTACTTAACAGTGAGTGCGGTATGCATTGGGATGTCGTGGCAGTTGATAGACACTTTACGCCGCTCTCCTTGGCAACAGAAAACTGGCGCAAACCAGCGGTGCTAAGCACTCTCGATCGCAAGGACATATGGAAGAGCAAGGTGCTACACGGGCACTACTATCGGGCTCTAACTGGGCCTGATGTAGATTTGACTGCCTCGGTGAACTGGCTACGTTTCGGCGACCTCTTTGGGGAAACCGAAGGTTTTGTCTGTGCCATTGAAGATGAAGTTATCAAGACGAATAACTACCGGAAATATATTATGAGGGACGGTACGGTTGACATCTGTCGGGCATGCCGCCGTCCAGGTGAATCACTCCGACATATTGTTTCTGGTTGTTCTCATCTTGCTAACGGAGAGTATTTGCACAGACACAACCAGTAGCCAGAATAATTCACCAGCAACTTGCTCTTGGATGTGGCCTTGTTGAATCGGAGGTGCCGTACTATAAATAAGCACCTGCGCCAGTACTCGAAAATGGTCATGCAACGCTCTACTGGGATCGTTCTATTATTACGGACAGGACTATTGTCGCCAATAAGCCTGATATCGTGGTGGTCGACCGATCCTAGCGCCGGGCAATACTGGTTGATATCACCATCCCGCATGACGAGAACCTCGTGAAAGCTGAGAAGGACAAACTCAGCAAGTACCTTAACTTGGCTCACGAGGTGACCGCCATGTGGAATGTTGATTCGACGATCATTGTCCCGATAGTCGTTTCAGCGAACGGTCTGATAGCGAAGTGCCTCGACCAACATCTTAAGAGGCTCTCGCTTGATGGTTGGATCAAGGGTCAGATTCAGAAAGCAGTACTCCTTGACACGGCACGTATTGTCAGGAGGTTCCTCACTCTGCAGCCCTGACCACCGGTAGCTTGGGCCCTGCCCCGCTGCTGGCGGTACTCTAGAATTAGGTTTTTATAATGTTTTATTGTTTTTATATTAAAATATTGTAAAAATCTAGTTTTAAGAAAGAAAATAAATAAAGGGTGTAATAATAAAAAAATAATAATTATTATGAATTATATAATGTGCCTACCGATATGAAATTTTAAAAAGTCTTATAAAATGCACTGTTTTATTGTCAAGTAAGCGCTAACCTTGATTTAATAGATAGGCCCCTAAGATCTTTTTGCATAGTTTCGGTTTTACACAATTTATTTTATTATAGTATATATATTACCTTTAAATTGATTTATTATTGATTTATTTATAAGTTTTTTGTATGTAGGCTAAGTTTTATACAGCAATAAATTATATCTTTATCTTTACTCTTTTGGAAATTTTCATATTATTAAAAAGTCAAAACTGCATTTCTAGGTACGGAGCCATCCTAGCGCCATACTTGGCGGATCCCCAGAACCTTTTTGTGATATCCTCGGACTTCTGTCACTGGGGCCTGCGCTTCAGATATACGTGGAAGGACAACTCCAGGGGACCTATCCATCAGAGCATCGAGTGGCTGGACAAACAGGTACCTAAGTTTTTATCACAAACACATGTTAATGCATAGTATACAGGGTGTTTGGTAATACCTGTATAGTCCCGAGTATGCCAGATGGGTTACCGTGCATAGACCCCCGAAAACTTGTAAACATACCTTTAAACCACCCTAAGGCTAAGAAATTAAGGTTGTTTATTACTAAGTAAAATTGTAAAGTGAAAGTGACAAGCTGATATATTGACCGGTCGTCAACCTCAAGGTGCAACAAAAACAGAAGTCAAAACATTTCGGCAATAAACATAAAAATGTTTTTTGTTTATAATTTTAACGCAAATGTTGTTTTGCGAAACAAATTACAAAATCACAAATGTTGAAAAAATTTCCACGAGCAGGATTTGAACCTGCACCCTTCTGACATACCGGGTCAGGTGCTCTCGCAATTGAGCTATCGTGGTCCTGACCAGCCCGCCGAAATTATTCAACACTATTTACTTTTTTACTTTGAAAGCCAAAGGAGCCCATTCAATGTCAACAACAACCGTCATTAACATCCGATCATAATATCTTTACAAATACGAAAGATCAGTTAAGAAGTAGGCAAGCTATTTATAAAATGTTTTTTGTTTATAATTTTAACGCAAATGTTGTTGCGAAACAAATTACAAAAACACAAATGTTGAAAAAATTTCCACAAGCAGGAACCTGCACCCTTCTGACATACCAGGTCAGGTGCTCTCCCAATTGAGCTATCGTGGTTCTAACTTTTTATATGGAAAAATAAATCTAACGTAAACATGATTTTGCATGTTACCATGGTGTTCTATAATTGGTTGCATGGCTATGTTTCGGGATTATACATATATCACCAAACATCCCGTAGAACGGCTCGGTGGCCGATTGACAAAGCGCTCAGCCCGATACCCGAAGGTCTCGGGTTCTATTCCCAGGTCGGGCAATTTTAAATTCAAAAAATTTATTCGGCTAAGGTTCTAAAAATAAAACTGATACACAATAAATTTTACTTTTTATTTTCAAGTGCTAATTGCTGCACTGAAGCTAAATTAAATATTTATAAAATTTATAAAATTTATAAAATACAGTGAAAAAATTAAACGCCCACCCGACCCAGCCAGGAATCGAACCTGGGTCTTCCGCAATCCGGGCGGCTACACTGACCGCTATGCTACCGGGAAGGCTGACGTAAGCGCTGAATTTTGTCACTGCTTTTTAATTTTTTTAGGTGCTAATAGCGGCACAGTGCCATCTATCTAATGAACTCTGTTCTCTCTCAGGGCATGAATATAATTGAGAAGATGGATCCGCGCGCGTTCTCGGAATACCTTAACAAGTATGGAAACACTATCTGTGGACGACATCCCATAGGCGTGCTGTTACAGGTATTTTTTTTTTCGTAATCTTCTTAGAATTAAATTTATTTTTTACTCAAAGTTCTTTTTACAAGCTATTTTTGAAAAAATCCAGAGTTTTTTTTTAATTTTTTAACGGTAAGCACTTGGCCTTCGTCTCACCTGATGTTAAGTGATGATAAGGCCGAAGGTGGACGCGCACTTCACCCGGAATCCTCAACTAGTGAGGCACTGGCGATCTTATCTCTAGCTGCCGGAACACAACAATGCTACAAACTTTGATGTTATGGCGATATATTTATGTAAGATGGTGGTAGCTAGCCAGGCGGGCAAACAAGCCCTACCACCAACCAAACCGAGTGCACAAACATGTACCCCCCGCTGGGAATCGAATTCGGGACCTACGGGTCTAAACCGGTGGTCTTACTTAACCACTAGACCACTAGAGGTGATTAGTTTGTTATTTTAGTTCGGCAATTTTTTATAAATAAGAAAATTAAACCCAAGTACTATTGTGTCTTTGTACATTTAAAAACATTGATTATATTAGATAATGTATGTTATATTCCTGAATTAAAATATATTATTTATTGTCAGAGGTCAAACTCTGCCGATCATTCCAGGTCCGCATTCAAGTGTTGATATTTATATTTTTTAAGCTATGAAGAAAATTGACTGACTTTGCTTACACTCTCAAAATAAAAAGTGGGTATTAGTGTACCAAAACTCAAATTGACCACTGAAATCGGAAACAACATTTTAGTAAAATGCTCTTGAACTGTTTTGTATAAATAGATAATTCAGAAAAAAAGCATGTATGACATGCATGATTCGATGTTGAACAATTCTTTGAGTTGTCTGTCGGCTGAACTATTCCATTTGGAAAATAAAAATATCTATATTTTGCAAGGAGTTAATTAGTTTTCACTTTAATATTTATAATATTTTGAGACACTAAGCAAATACTATCTACAGTAGTTTTCTTTCATTATCACATCTAAATTCAAAAAGAGGGTCCCCCAATCAACCCTTGAATGCGGACCTGGAATGACCGGCAGATTCCGACCTCTGTTTATTATATATTAAAGCAGGTCTTATTGCGTTGTTTTAAATTTTAATTTCATTTGTTTTGACCGGTTAACGAAGAAATTTTGGCATATTAAGTTCGTCTTTTGTGTGCAGCTTGTGTTAATTTTCTTGTTTTTATTATTTTATTTTTGCATTCACAATACTTCATTATTATGAAGTCACATATGGGTGGGTTCGATTCCCGCTCCAGCTTTTTAATTTATGTGCAAAAAATACTTAAAAATACTTGTTAAAGTTAATTTTTAATAAAAAATTGGAATTCTGGAATTTTTCTGGTAAAATTTTTATCTTACAAATATTTTCATTCATCTTTCCCATACAGGCCATTGCAAGATTGCAATCCCAACAGGACTCACCCCGGATGTCAATGAAGTTTCTTAAGTACGCACAATCATCTCAATGTATGAATATGCAGGATTCCTCTGTGTCCTACGCCAGCGCTTCGCTAGTATTCGAATAGACTTGTATAGATCGGTATTATCACCGATCTACGACGTGTAACAGGAAGGTGTCGTAAAAATGAAAAGAACCAAAGTTTGTCCTAACTAGATCACGTATCATGCAATTGAATAAAATATTTGTTGGCGGGGAGGTTGGTTTGTAGGCAGGACGGTCGAGCAAACTCCGATTCGTCGATAACATATTCATTCATATTCATTCGTCGATTACATTCCATCTTGGATCTCCAAAATAAAGACGCAGTCGTATTCCTTACAGTCACTTTAATGTTATTTTAACATCACAATTAAATTATTTAGAAACAGTTGCCCGATGCAAATGGATTTTAGAAACGATGTGAGTTATGTGCGTGCGTACTCTCCGACCGCTCCCGTTCACATGTCCTCAGCATAGAGTAATATAATATATAGCCAACTGACGTTGACGTTTCGCGTACCATAGAGCATAGGCTGCGCAGACAGACTATACTTGTCGTTTCTAAGCGATGCTAGCGCCATGTCTCCGACTTATATAAATAAGTGAAGTCAAGCGCGTCAGCTGCGCATAAACAAGCAGCCGTGATCATAAATGTAAGTACACAGAGGTTACTGAACCACTAGGGCTGTGAATTGTTTATTTTGATGTGACATTAGAAATATTTAATTAAAAATTGCACAACAAATGACTTAGTGACTCTGCATACAAGCTGGGGGGTGTCACTCCGCAGTTTAGGTACAGACGCCTGCACATCAACCTATCCGAAACTGTCAAATTTCTTCAATACATTTTCACCCATATAATGAAGGCATAAAGTTCAAGTCTATTGAAGAAATTTGACAGTTTGTGGTAGGTTGATGTGCAGGTGTGTACGTTCGGCCGGCGCGCCTCCCGGCAGGCGTATGGCAGTAGGTTGCCGCTCGGCTCGCACGCTTCACGTCGCGCGCAAAACGAACGATCATTTCTGTGATTGTTATGCACCGAACAATGACTACTAAACGATCTTACAATCCGTATAAAAGATACTGCTGTGTTTACGGGTGCCTAAATAAAAGAAAGAACAATGAATCGAAATTTAAACTTAAATCCACGAGTTGGGAACCCTGCGCTCGTGACGTCAAATCGATATCGAGCCAGTGTTGCCTTACGAAATATGAACGCTCGGGTCACACGATAATTTTCAATTTCGCGTGAAAGTCTTAAGAGTAGGCAATTTTTTGTACCTAAATTTGACTTTTGTTAGAGAGTGAGTCTTCTGTGCGGGTAGTACTATTAGTTATTCTGTGATACAACATCTAGATTGGACACACTTTGGATCTTTTCATTTTTAATACACCTTTATGTTGCACGTTGTATAAGTGACAGTCGCAATCGCGACAATTCACAATTTATCGCGACCAAAAACACATGTTCGCATTACGGAACGTAGAACGCTGCGATAGCGGCCACGAGCGAGCGATTGACGAACCAAAAGTGCATAACGGCGCTATAGAATGAACCGACCGATTGTAGCAACCGCTACTAGTAGCAGTCGCGTTGCCATTGTACAATTAGCAACTGGTTGCTTTTATTTCGGTTATAAATCAGCCGTATAAACATCTCATAGGGCATAGACAAGTGGCATAACGCTAATAGAAGTGATATTAGATGTTAATATCCCATATGTTTATTGTTCTCATCATCAGCTCATTTTATGTCCCCACTGCTGGGGCACGAGCCTTCCCTGTGGATGTTTACGCCACAGGGAGTACGGGACATAAACCACCACGCGGGCCCAGTGCGGATTGATAGTTGTTAACGGCTGCTAATGCAGCCGGGACCAACGGCAAGACGTGCACTACGAAGCACTTGGAGCTCGAGATGATTTTTGGTCACCCATCCTTGCTTAACCTTAGCAACACCAGACCGGGCGCGCACTTGCAGGTTTTCACTTTTTCCGCAGGTTCGATTACTGGCCGGGTCGGGTGGGCGTTTAATTTTTTCACTGTATTTTATAAATATTATAAATATTTAATATAGCTTCAGTGCAGCAAGCACTTAAAAAATAAAAAGTAAAAATTTAAAGCTCTACTTCTTACAAAAACAATAAGACGATTTTAATGAAACTTTTTGACAGTTAATAGCAATTTAAAAAAAAGAAGTTTGTTACACTTATTTCTTTTCGATTCGAGACTTTTATGAATAAATTCAGTTATACAAAAATGAAATTTGTACAAATCTGATTTGTCGTTTAACGCTTTAAAAAAGAAACCTAAGAAGCTTAAATCTTATCTCCCAAATTAAAAATCAGTATACTAACAACGTTAAGAGAAATGTTAATAACACCATTGTATAAAATATACAAAAAATACAGCGCCATCTATTAACAGTTAACGGAACTAATGGTGGAAACTCGTAACGGAAAGGTGTGGTAAAAAAAGACCCAAAGTGTATCCGACCGATCTAGATCTTGTATGTGTTGTTTCAAACACATCGTCATTATTAAATTTCACTTTTTATTTTTAAGTGCTATTTTCTGCACTGAAGCTGAATTAAATATTTATAAACCAAGCAATAATATAATATAAAGCAATAATAAGCAATAACCGTTAGATAGATGGCGCTGTGCCGCTAAAAGCACTCGAAAATTAAAAAGCAGTGTAAAAATTAAGCGCTTACGTCAGCCTTCCCGGTAGCATAATGGCCAATGCAGCCGCCCGGATTGCGGAAGACCCAGGTTCGATTCCTGGCTGGGTCGGGTAGGCATTTAATTTGTTCACTGTTATTTTATAAATATTTAATTCATCTTCATAATTATTAACTTTAATTTGTCATGCAATTGTAAATTAAATATTTACAAAAACACAAATGTTGAAAAAATTTCCACGAGCAGGATTTGAACCTGCACCCTTCTGACATACCGGGTCAGGTGCTCTTCCAATTGAGCTATCGTGGTTCTAACCAGCCCGCCGAAATTATTCAACACTATTTACTTTTTTTACTTTGAAAGCCAAAGGCGCCAATTCAATGTCAACAACTACCGTCATTAACATCTGATCATAATATTTTTAGGTGCAAGTTCAAATCCTGCTCGTGGAATTTTTTTCAACATTTGTGTTTTTGTAATTTGTTTCGCAAAAAAATTTGCGTTAAAATTATATTAACAAAACAAAAACATTTATTAAATGTTTACATTAGTTTGTAATTCGCCCGATCCGATCCGAACCCTTCGGATAATCTAGTAGGGCACGGAGACGCGCACTAGTGCGCGATGCCGTTCCCTCTAGATAACCTCCGAAGGTGATTCGTTTCACACGGCTTGAGGGACCCTTTACGTTCCTCGCCGCCCCCAAAAAATGCCCGGTGAAGCTGAAAATGCCGTAGAGGCAATCAGCAATCTCTCTCAAAAAAAAAAAAATTGTAGATCGTGTCAGGCGCGCATAGGCAAGCAGCAGTGACCATAAATGTAAGTACACAGAGGTTACTTACCACTAGGCACGCTGCCGGATGTGTCGTCACAATAGAAATATATAATTAAAATTTGCATAACAAATTAAATTTCACTTTTTTATTTTCAAGTGCTAATTGCTGCACTGAAGCTAAATTAAATATTCATAAAACTTTATAAAATACAGTGAAAAAATTTGAACGCCCACCCCGAACCAGCCAGGAATCGAACCTGTGTCTTCCGCAATCCGGGCGGCTGCACTGACCGCTATGCTAATTGTGTTATCAAATTCGTGGTATTTCATCTGCAAAGATGAGTCTGCATGGCCATCGGTTGCAACGACCGTTGGAAAGATGGCGCTAGTGCCGCTAAAAAGCACTCAAAAAAGAAACATTTAAATAGCAGTGACAAAATTCAGCGCTTACGTCAGCCGCCCCGGTAGCATAGCGGTCAGTGCAGCCGCCCGGATTGCGGAAGACCCAGGTTCGATTCCTGGCTGGGTCGGGTGGGCGTTTAATTTTTTCACTGTGTTTTATAAAATTTTATGACTATTTAACAAATTAAAGTTAATAATCATGACTTAGTAACTCTGCATACAAGATCTTGATCGGATACACTTTGGATCTTATCACTTTGACCACACCTTTCTGTTACACGTTGTAGATATTGAGTTTTTTTTTTACAAAATAAATACGTGCAGCGAAAACTTCGTGCCCCTTTTTGAACACATTGCGCGCACGGAAAGAGTGTGACATTTGATATAATTCAAGTTTATATGGCAAAGGTGCCCTGAAATAATAAAAAATATGAACAGTGTGTGATTAAATGTATAGTTTGCGACTAGTAGAAATAAATAAATTAACTGTTAGTTGTACAAAAAATTGAGCCTTGAAGTTTTGTATAGAAAAAAAGCCAGCGTCTCTCTTGACAAACGAAATGAGTTACAATTTAGTCATACAATTTCGCGTTTGCATGATCATTATGGTGAATTAAACTCTAATAAGGAACTCTGTTGGATTGGATGTATGTCAGTTATATACAGGATGGTTAGAAAAGCGGTCGATAATAATAAAAGGAGATCGCTTTATAGCGATGAGCACTACAATGTTTATGTCCAATGTCTTTTTTTTTCTTTTCTTTGTCAAGTAAAATTACTCACGCTGAACATTTTGAAAACTACATTTTATAGATATGTAATGTAAGATAATGTCGTCTCATTACATTGTCTAACAAAAAAAAAACAATAATATTGCAAAAAAAAATTATAAACTTAAACTAATTGATTTTTAGTGAGTTTTATAGATTTATTTTTTAATATTTAAAGTGCTTGCCTTGTACCGACCATTTTTCTTTTCTTTATATATTAAACTAGAGTTTACCTAATTAAGGCGCAATAAAACCGTAGTTAATAGTCATGTTGTATTACTTTGTAAGTCACAAAATTGCGTTGCTGTATTTATATAAATAAATAAATAAATATATGTATATTAATTAATACGTAAAGATAATACTTTGTTAAGCACATTGCGCGCACTAGTGTGAGATTTTGATATTTAAAGTTCGTATAGATAGAGAAAGAGTGCATAGAGTTAAAATATATTATGTGCTTCGATCAATAATGTACTAGATTCCCGATGAGCGCTTAAAAAAACGGTGCGCGACTTTTGTACGCTGTTGACGTTGTGGCGATGACAGTAAGTGTTAAGTACAAATATTTGGCAACCTTAATTAGTCATTATGTCTAAGACTTAAGGTTCACAGTAAGCTGAAGTTGTTGATGCTATCCAATGTGTTTTTTTTTTTTTTTCAGATTTTGTTATTCGAAATTTAAATGTATAGGTATGAGCAAACAGGACCACTTTCGGGATGTATTTGTGTTCCGGATTCTTTATCTAGTACAGACGGCAGCAGATCGACCTGCCACAAAATGTCATATTTCTTTAATAAATTTTGAACCTTAGTGTTTGGGTATAAAGATCAATATCGATTAGAGAAATTTGACAGTTTTGGATAGGTTGATGTGCAGGCGTGTGTACATTATTGATCGAAGGTAGTTGTCTTACATTAGATAGGAGGTTGACGACCTCCGTGGCCGAGTGGTTTGCACGCCGGAATTTGGGCGGCGCTAACTCTGAGGCCCCGGGTTCAATTCCCGGTCGGGTCAATGTCGAAAACGTACTTTTCGATATTGTGTCGAGTCTGGGTGGTTGTGGTACCGTCGTTGTTTCTGATTTCCATGAAACGAGTGCTGTAGCTACTTACCTTGGGATCAGAACAATGTATGTGATGTTGTCTCATATATATATTTATTAGGTGATGATTACATGTTTTGTTGCATTAAATTTTATAAACATTGTGTATATTTGTGAATTACAAATGTTATAACACTATAACTGTTAATGTTATAACTATAACTAAATGTTATTACACTATACTAGTGGTCACCCACTAGTATAGTGTAATAACTAGTTATTATTATTACAGTATGCCTCTAATTTTATTAAAACTTTAAATTAGAATGGAACTACAGATCTTTATATGCCACTTTCAATTCCGGCATCTTATACAAACTTTAAAAAATAATGTTTATCAAACCAATAAGCCGATTGTGATGAAACTTTATATGCTTAACTATAATACAGAGATATATGTAGTAAATTAGTAGACAATATTGGAAAATGAATTTATTACACTGAATTTATGCGATTTGAAACTTATTCTTTAATTATTTTTTTTCTAACATGGCTACATGATCTGCCAAATTCGATAACTAGCTATTTATTAACAATCAATAAAAATATTTTGGTTATACTTATATAATTTTACGCTAATATTGTAGTTTGAAAAAAGAAAATTTCAAGAATAGGGCAGGCTCTTTTGGCTTACATATTGGAATCAATACATCAATACAATCTATTGTCCGAGGTATTTGGAATTGCTTACACATCAGTTACCGCACATTAGTAGACAATTATGTTTCTAATTAATAGGTAACGGCATCAGTTTTCTCTCCACTTTAAGCCCATAGTTCAACAGAGTTTTCGTCGCCAAATAATAACATGGATTTTCATTGAAATTTTACGGGATGACTGTGGAAGCAGGTTTGAAACGTTCAATTGTTGTTAAAAACTAAAATGAGTTCTCATATACCCCCTATTTTTAATGATTTAATTACAAAAATGGCGATAAATGGTTCCTGTCGAAAATTTGTGTCACAACCCAATTTGAAAGTAATCGAAATAATTGTGTTTTAATCTGCGGTTAAATTTTGTTGAAGTATAAAAAAAATTATAATTGTATTAACTCCAATTGAATGTTATTAAATGTTATTATTTAGTTAGTTGTTTATGTAAATTGTACAGCTATTTTAATACTTTCTTTTAGGGCAGTACCAACACAGTGTTCGTCGTGAAAACATAGTATTTAATTAATTTTACTGGATGGCAGCTAGGTTCGAGTGCCTATTGTGAATTTTGTTGAAAACGAAAATTGGTATGGCAACATTGTAACTCCGCAAGGGGTCGCTGCTTCAATGCCATACTAATTCTTGTTTTCGTTAACGTGATCGAATGTCAAAAATAATTCCCACTAGGCCCCCAAAATCAATTGTTTTTTTTTTGCTGACCCCATTTTTTTAATAATTAACGGGGACATTGAGACATGTCAATCATTGGTTCCTTTCGAACGCTGGTGCCGCTACCCAAGCTTTTTTGATAATTTTTTACCAAATGTGCGATTTTTTTGCTAATAAGTATTTTGAACAAATCGTTTTTAATAATTAAGATAGACTTATTATTAATTGGTTTATAATTAAGTGTAAATTAATGAAAAAAAAATACAAAATTTTCTTTGGCGTCAGAATATTCGGTCTCAAACAAGCATTTATATTTTGTGTTTGTGTTACAATTAAATTAGTTTGCTATAGTTATGTGTTTTATTTCTAAAATATATTTTCCTCCTTACATTTTTTGTACTTATACATATGTCTAAGTACGTTAACCTACAACTTATTGCTAAGTAAACATAGAATCCTTTTTACTCTTGTAAATAATAGGAATGAAAAGTAAGATTTATTACTCACCAGTCGCCATTTGATGTTCCTACTGCCGGGGCACGAGCCTTTAATATGGATGTTTACACCACAGGGAGTGTTTAGAAAGTAAAAGCAGCCCAATATTGTAAATAGGGAATAGTTCCATCCGCGCGTCACTAGATGGCGCTGTTCATGTTGTGCCTGAATCGCGCTATAAAGGTTTTCTGTGAATTTCAACGCCAATGAATGACTGATATATCAGACAAACCATTTCCGTGCCCACCACGTCAACGACTGATATATCAGACAAATAAAGTAGTAGAAACCAATCTTTTATTTACATGCCTGAAATAATTTATTAGTTTTTGTCGGTTTTTCGATTTCCAAACATTTAATATCTAGAGCATAAAATAAAGTTACAATATCCTTACGTCTTCATTTTAATTTCTAATAAACTCAAACTCTATTGAAGGGGTGAGTCGTGGTGGGGTTGAACGTGGGTTGGTGACGACGCGAAGGTCAGGGAAACAGCTAGATGGTTGTTGCTGGTTTTATTGATGCAGCGGGTATAGTTTTAGGGTACAAGGTACAGGGTTCAAAGTACGGTACAAAAAATAGGGTACAGATTTTAGGGTACTATTCCACGCAACCACTTCCCAGAGGCGGCGGATGCAGTCCGTTAGGTAAAAAGGGCTTAGTAAAGGGCCTAAAGGTTATAGGTCGACTTAACCATTAACCCTGTATAACCTTTTTTATTTGCATTCTTTTTGTATGTTCTGTCTTACTGTTTATTTTTAAATTCATAATTTATTAGTAAAGGGCTTAGTAGTAAATGGGCGAATGCAAGCTTTGTAAATTGTCGTCTTATGTCTAAGAGACATTTTACTCCGCCTGCCTATAAGGTGGAATAGCCGACCTAATATGAACGTGGCCCTGTTACGGACGATTTTAAGATGAGACGCAAACGACAATCTTCTATCGAGGGTGACACCGAGATATTTCACTTGCACGGTCAAATAAACTAATAGGAGGGCGACGATCGCGCTACCCCGGGAAAAGAATACTGCGGCGCTTTTCTCGGGGTTAACTTCGATCCGCCATTTACGAAACCAAACGCCGAGGGCGCCTCTAAAGGCACGGACCTCGGCTCGGGTTGACCGGGCCGTGGAGGAGGAGAGAAGCGCCCAGGTACATGTCTGTACCTGGTGTAGAGCGGGTGTGAACCGGTTCTTCGTACCCTTGTTCTAAGAGTACGGTGTCTTGGGCCTAAACTGGTGTGCATGTTTAGTGTATTCTGTAAATGTGTGCTGTCATTTAGAGGATCGGGCGGGGGTACAAGTTCAAAATCAGTCACAGTATATATATACCCACACGGTCAGTAAAATCTTAATAGCGCCATGCAGAAAGTGTACAAACAAGTACGGTGCCATCTATGAACAGTTAGCGGAACTAATAGTGGTTCTTGCAGATGTTGAGTGATTTCGTTACAACCCCTCTTTTTGGCCAAAATTTAAGTGATTTTTACTTTAATATCCAGCGCGCCTCTTTTCCACAACTGCAATAATACTGCTATAAGAGCTCATAGTCAGGTGGCAGTTTCAGCATGGAATATACGTGTTGGCGCTAGAGACACATTGTTTTGCGGTATATCATGGCGGTTAAAAGTTAACTAAATATTTAGTTGAAATTGGATCTCAAATATATTTACAAAATTATCGATGTTATCACCGGAAGCAGTCAGCTCACTAAAATTAAAAGGCTTGTGTGGCAAGCATACGCCAAAGTCTGATAAATCAGACAAATAGTGTTGGGAAAGAGAAACTTGCTCTGAGAATTTTGCTTCATAATTAATAAAAACTCCTGAATGTGTTAAAATATATTTTATTCTTTCTAACTTTACGTTTCAAGAGGCCGTGGCGTCAGGGGCATGACTTTCGGCGTGGCGTGGAAAGGGTTAACGACTGCTAATGTTGCCGGGACTAGCGGCTTTACGTGACTTCCAAAGCACGGAGGAGGATTGAAACAACCTTTACGGATCTACTCGCGTTTTTTTATACTTTAGTATTAATTAATGTTTGTTTGAAAATTAATCCTGACGTTTCGTCCGTGGTCACAAGGAGACAGAGGTGTTGGTCGTCTCATAATTAGTTGGTAGGTTGTATACCGTCATTTAAATTTAATCACCTGCGTTCCGTTTAACGCAGAAAGAGCGTACAGTATCTTTTTGGTCTAATATTTTGTATGATGGGATCCCAGCCTGGTGGTAAATTCAAACCATTTTCGAAATTAGGATATTTTTAAATTTCAATAGCCGACGTCAAGCATAGGGCACGAAAATAAGTCTGCTTTAGCTATAAAAAAAAACTAATAACTAATAACTGTAAAAAGAATATTAATTGGATCAAAAATGACGAAGATACAGCGATTTTGGTGCAGTAGCCCTAAAAAAGGCCGCGGGTAAGGTTGACCCGCTGTGACGTCATCGTTCGCCAATGGTTTTATTTTATGAGTGTGCTGATTGCTACTGGGCATTTTCATTGTAATAACGTTAATTTGTTACCTCTATCTATCTAACGATCCTCATCACCATTTCAGCCCGGAGATACCCACTGCTGAGTATACCTCCTTTCGTGCCTGCGACTCATCTCTGTCCCAAGCCAAACGCATCCACGGCTTTCCCGCTATCATGATAATGTCGTCAGTCCACCTTGCCACCGGACGACCGACGACGTGCCGCTTCTATGTCCAAGTCTTGGCCACCACTTGGTAATTGCTTTGCTCCACTTGCCATCACCTAGTCTAGCTAAATGTCCTGCCCAACTCAACTTGAGTCCCATCATCCTTTTTCTTTCTTTCTATCACACTAAGATAAAATGTTTTAAATTTGTTTATATAATTTTAACGCAAATTTTGTTGCGAAACAAGTTTTGTTGTTAATGACGGTAGTAGTTGTTGACATTGAATTGGCGCCTTTGACTTTCAAAGTAAAAAAAGTAAATAGTGTTGAATAATTTCGGCGGGCTGGTTAGAACCACGATAGCTTAATTGGAAGAGCACCTGACCCGGTTTGTCAGAAGGGTGCAGGTTCAAATCCTGCTCGTGGAAATTTTTTCAACATTGTGTTTTTGTAACACTAAGATAACGTTAAAAGGAAAAGTAATGCTATGCTTGATATGTGACCTTGCACAGTGTGGATCCATTATCATCAATTTGAGGATCAGGTAAAACTCCCACAATTTTATTTTACATAGTTTTGAAGATATTTAAGAACTCGAGAAAAATCGATAGAAACCTGAAAGACGTAATTTCTCAGTTCATATTGTGTTTTTAAAAGTTTCCTAAATATACCTACGTTTTATTGAGATAATCTTTAAGCACCATTATCATTAAATTAGAGTTAAAAATTACTGTCCTATACGACAATATAATTATTTTTCTCAAATATTGAACAACATTTATTTCTCGATAATCAGAGTATTATAGGTAAATTAACTAACCGTTCAAAAGTTCTACAACAAATCTTCTTTGAGAAGAAACTACTTTTCAAACCTCAAGTTCTATTCTCTTTGTTCAAAGAGTAGCTATTTCTTTGTCACGAAACGTCAATCCATTCATTCGCAAAACAATGCTAAGGCGATTGTGGTATATTGGGCTCTCAGAACAATAATCGTTCTGAGATTTCGCCCAAAAACATGTAAATACTTCTCGCCTTAGCGAAAAATTCTCAGTTTTAAATTTGTCGTTTTTAGAACCAAAACTCCGAGTGACACACATACGGATGGATCACAGCCACGATGGAAACCCCAAGGTCTCCCTAACAGGAAGTAAAGTGTTCGACAAGCACAAATCGTGGTACAAACTCGATTTGGACGGCTCATTTATAACTAAACCAGAGGAATTACCAAAACGGAGAAACGTTGAAACAAAGAAGAGTTTTTATGAAGATGTACACTTTCACCTTAGAACATCAACTAGTTATAACATAGTGAAGGCAAAGGAATCATCAATCATGCAGCCAGAAAAAGGAAAGCCAATAGATATAAGCTACGTCCATGAGTGTGTTGTGCAATTTTCTGTTCATATAGCGGTATTACTCCTTTTACTTTTGACTGCGTTTTGTGGGTACTCCTATCTAGGGCCGTTTAATATTGGAAAATGCAATCCACCATCAACCACCACAAGATAAGGAAAGTTTATTGAAAAAGCAATTCACTACGTTTTCATAATAAATAAAGAAGACAGCATTGACAAATAGTAAATTGATTGTTTTTTATTGATCCCACAAAGTTAGTGTGAACTAGAATTTGGGTAGCACCTGTTCGACAGGACAGGAACCAATAATCGACACTTATCTTTAGTAATTGAACTAGACCACGTGTTTCCTAGCTATCATATTTATAGTAATAATTTTAATTAACACCTTCGTGGACACTACGTCAATAGGCGGTATAGAAATGTTTGAAAAAGTGACAAAATTTAATGTTAAAATTATTTCAATAATTGTAATAGCAACTACTAATACATATCGGTCTCATATGTGTATTATAATTATTTTAAAATACTGTTTGTTGGATGTTTGTTTGTATGGGCTTAATGCGGTTCCGCGTTGATAAAGTATGTGGGCCAGTCCCTAAATCATATATAATGGAATTATTGCCTCTGTGGTAAAACGCCCCATTGTGTCACTTTCCATACATCGCCATACGGCGTTGTGTCGTGACGCACATCTGATCTAAGCCACTATGTTAAGACTTGTATGGAATTTTGTATGGATGTTTATCATTTTACGAACTCGCCACGTGGTTCTTGTGTCCATGAAAGTGTTAAATTTTATGTTACATTTTGGCGATGAAAAGCAAGTGTCGATGACTGGCTCTTGTAGAACACTCAAAGCAGTTAGTGTCAAGTTTGTGATAGCAAATAAAACAATTTACGATGATCAAAGTTTCTTTTATTATAAACGTTGTATTTGAATATATAACATTTTTTCTAATCACAACTAAATTATCAAAAATATATAATTATAATAATAAATAAGCAAAGAAATAAATATATATTTTTTACAACCCAACAGTAAACCATTTTACAACTTTTACAAATTTTTTTCCGATATCAATAATTATTATAAATCAATAAATTAATTTATTTTAAACCTGTCCATTCTAAGTTATTTCATTAAATTAACAACAATATCTTACTCTTGTGGTATTTTAAAAATTACGAATATTATTCATTTGATGAATACTTCATTATTATAGAATCGAAACATGTTTTTTTTTAAACAAACAAATATTTCAAAGTAACAAAATTTCATATATAACCTAACTTATCTATCAATTTACAAAAAAAATGTGGTTAATTTCCAAAAAAATATAATGACGTCAATTTGAACAAATGCTTACGCCAGGTTATCTCCTTAATAACATGTAACATATGGAAATATACAGAATTATTGGAATAATGACATACTACAGTCCTTGAAATTTAAATTGATGACTTATTCGTTGCTACAAAGGTCAAGTTATGTCACTTTTCTATCGTAGCTCTATCTCGCTTCAACACGCGAAAAAGAACGGGACAGAGTTAGACAACGATATTACTGACTCCAAAACCTGTAGACATCGATTATAAAGTTAAATTTTGATAGTACCAAGAACATTCTTTATAATCATCAAAGTAATTATTATCATTATAATGTTTTTGTTTTCTTTTATAAATCAAAAGATAACAAACGTTTAAAAAAAGAAATTTAAAAATCAACAATTTAGAATTTTTCATTGGCAACATTTAACTTCTAGATTTATCCCTGCAGTTTTATGAAAGAACATGCGTAAAAGTAGAAAAAACAATGTATCATTATTCATCAAATGGGGGCACCAGCTATTTGTAACCTAAATTGAATAAATGATTTTTAAATTTTGAATTTTGAGTGTTCGACAAGAACCAACGATCGGCACTTTTTCCCTTAAATCATTAAAAATAGGGTTGCAGTAACTGGGGTGAGGGGTGATTTTGTGACCTTACCAACAATTGAATACTATGGCAGCTTTGTAGCCGTCATCCAGTAAAATTAAAATGTAACTTTTTGCGGGACGAGAAGCAAGTGTTGACCACTGGTTCTGGTGTCGAAAACTGGAGCCAACAATTTTTGTTTGTTTGAATAGACACTACAATTACAATTTTTTTATTGTGATATAAGGTACGTATTTTTTTATTATTATTATGGGTCATATGAACTGTTTAGCTGTTTTGTATATGCAATCACGTACTATCACGACTTGTAGAAGGATACTCTGAAAATAATAGAAAAATAGAATTAATATAACAAAAAAAATACAATAAAAAAAACGAATAACTAAAATCAATAATGGTGTAATATTATATCCATACTCTAAAATTAAATAAAAACAATACCAAACATTTTGTATGTCACTATAATAAAAGTTGCAAAAAGCTGTACTAGGGGTTCCTCAAGGCAGTATACTGGGACCTTTACTGTTATTTATGTGTTTCTTTATTACTGTTTTAAGTGATGATAAGGCCGAAGGTGGAAGCGCACTTCACCCGGAATCCTCAACCACGAGACACTGGCTATCTTATCTCTAGTTGCCGGAACATAATGCTACAAACATTGATGTTATGGCGACATATTTAGATAAGATGGTGGTAGCTAGCCAGGCGGACAAAAAACCAAACCGAACCCGGGAATCGAACCCGGGACCTTTGGCTCTATGACCTTAACCACAAGGGCGGTTTAAAGCCATCATTAATAGAGAAATATCTGCCTCAAGTTGTTCCACTTATGGAATCTTTATATGACTACCTAAATACATTTAAAAAAACCTATCAAAAAGACACAACATAATTGGAATAGACAGACAAGATCAAGCAACTTTACTCTTTCAATCTGCATAATCGTAACGATGATGCCAAGCTAAAATTTTGCTAAACAAAACATCCCAGGGACAGAAGTTAGAAGCGCATAGATGGACAGACAGACAAGTAAAACATTATCATTGTCTATAAATTGTATTCACCTGTGTCTCTCTCTGTGTTAGTTATATTTCGAAGTAATAATTACCTGATGTGCTGACCATGTAGGTCTCGTTCTGAAATGAACACAAATCATCATCAACTTCGTTTTTATGTGTTTGTAGGTTCTAAGATGACTTACACTCAGTAACTCAGTAAAGAGGTACTCAAGATATGGAAGGGGTAATAATATCATTAATCACTAATTATTTCTGTTAACATTCATTATCATCTCCAAAGTAAATATTGTTTATTCATATATAATTTAATTAAAATCCTTTTGTTTTGTTTATACAATTTTAACGCAAATTTTGTTGTGAAACAAATTACAGTTAATGACGGTAGTTGTTGACATTGAATTGGCGCCTTTGGCTTTCAAAGTAAAAAAGTAAATAGTGTTGAATAATTTCGGCGGGCTGGTTAGAACCACGATAGCCGAATTGGGAGAGCACCTGTGGCGGTAGCCAAAGTAACATCAAGAAAACGATAGCGAAGTTCGAAGCGAAGACCACGTGATTTAGCGCCGCTTAAGTCAATCCCATATATTTTATTCTTTTTGAATTTTGCTATCGTTTTCTTAATGTTACTTTGGCTAAGCCTACTGACCCGGTATGTCAGGGTGCAGGTTCAAATCCTGCTCGTGGAAATTTTTTCAACATTTTGTGTTTTTATAATTTAATTATCATCTATTATCATAGTAAAATGTATGTTTATATTTAAACTTGTAAAAAAAATTACTTTGACACTGGCCAAATGTGCCAACCGCCCGAAGCTATAACTAAGTAAGAAAAATAATAAATAAACTGTGCAACTCACAGTCCAGACTTCTTGGCGGGAAAGTGAAGAGTCATGTCTGCGGTTTTGTTTTATTTTCTAAAATTTGTGTTATGTCGAATATTAATGTGAAATAACCGTTAAGTGTTCGTGAGTGTTGGTAAATGAAACAAAACCAACGTCACTTTTCAAATTCTCTCAAGAAGTCCGCGTGAGGACTTAGTGAAGCCCCACATCTTTACTCAGATACTCGAGGGGTTGGGGGTATATCATTTCTCCCTTCTCACTACTGTTATCATTAATTATCATCTACAAAGTAAATAATAATAATTGTATCATCACCATCAGCCCATCTTATGTCTCCACTGCTAGGGCACGAGCCTTCCCTATGGATAAATATTATTTATTTTATCCATACTAATATTATAAAGAGGAAAGCTTTGTATTTTTGTTTGTAACAAATAAACTCAAAAACTACTGGACTTAAAAAATCTTTCACCATTAGAATGCTACATTAGCGCTGAGTAACATAGGCTATATTAAAAAAGAAATGTCCACCGGTGCGAAGCCGGGACGGGCCGCTAGTCTTTAATAACTTGTAAAAAAAATTACTTTGACACTGGCCAAATGTGCCAACCGCCCGAAGCTATAATTAAGGAAGAAAATAATGAGTAAACTGCGCAACTCACAGTCCGGGCCGTTCTCGTTCTCTGCACAGTCATACTCTGTTGGGGCACAGTACAATCTGGTTGGACGCCGAGCGCATCGTATATCTCACGCAATATAAGCAGCATAGTGTCTTCTGACTCCCTGTGCGAAGAGAAACAACACGCAATACGGTTAATTTTACTTCATTCTTTAAATATTTATAAAATTCAGTGAAAAAATTAAACGCCCACCCGACCCAGCCAGGAATCATTCTTCAATCTTTAAATATATAAATTTTCTGTGCGTGTGTATGTTATTGAACTCCTTCTAAACGGCTGGCCCGATTTGGACGAAAGGAGATGTCCCTTAATAGGTTGGGGATATGTACGCTATATTAAAGAGTGGGGAAAAAATTACGTAATAAGAGAAAAATACAATAAATTACATATAATGCATATTTTAGCGGTTTTATAATAAAAAAGATAACCTTTTCTCAACCTTGAATGGTAATAAAAATGGCTACCTACACTATGATACGACGAGACGACGTATGACCAAAGACAAAAAAAAACAAAAAATAACTGTCAATGTCAATGTAAAATGTAGCTTCGCTTTGTTTGGTTAGTTTCTTGTGATCGTTGTGTTTGAGTATCCTTAAGTTTTTTTTATTAGCCTGGCTTTCGTTTATTGGATTTGTAACAGTTTTTCACAGTTTTGAATTGACTGACAATGACAAGTGACAGTGACAAGTGACAAACGTCATCGAAATGTCAATAATGTCATCAACCATTTTGAAATTGAATAATCAAAAACTGTTTTACGTGTCTTTGTCTTTATTTTGGTATACTGTACATATACCACGCGTAGACTCCTTACATTCTGGGACATCTCCTTTTCTGTGTGTGTTCATGTGGATTCGAGAATGGTTTAGATTTACAATTGGACCCGGCAGGTGGCGCTGCTATAGGGGTCCATCATGGGACACGGGTGTTCTTAAGCGGACGGATGATTTGTTTGTTTTGTTGTCATGGGAACTGTCAAAGCGGCACAGGGTCAGCTAGTCATAACGTGCTGTCCGAAGAAACACTAATAAAGACAGCGCTGTCAACCAAATGACCGTGCTATAATTAGGAGTGTTCACAACGGCTACATATTGCCAACGCGTTACAAAGATATGCTATTTCAAAATAACCTAATGTTTTTAAAGCTAAAATATATTAGTTTTGTAGGAAACCAATGGTAGGGAGAATGCCACATTGAGGAAGGCTAGAGGGAAGATCTTCCTCGGAGCTGGGTAGTATAGCTCGGGGACCGAGGTCCAGTGGATTTTTTATTTTTTTTTTGGAGAGAGATTGCTGATTGCCGCTGCGGCATTTTCAGCTTCACCGGGCTTTTTTGGGGGCGGCGAGGAACGTAAAGGGTCCCTCAAGCCGTGTGAAACGAATCACCTTCAGAGGTTATCTAGAGGGAACGGCATCGCGCACAAGTGCGCGTCCCCGTGCCCTACTAGATTCTCCGAAGGGTTCGGATCGGATCGGGGAGCGGAGCAACCCGAGGGCGCCTCTAAAGGCACGGACCTCGGCTCGGGTTGACCGGGCCGTGGAGGAGGAGAGAACCGCTCAGGTACATGTCTGTACCTGGTGTAGAGCGAGTGTGAACCGGTTCTTCGTACCCTTGTTCTACGAGTACGGTGTCTTGGGCCTAAACTGGTGTGCATGTTTAGTGTATTCTGTAAATGTGTGCTGTCATTTAGAGGATCGGGCGGGGGGGCGTTCGCAACCGTTATGGGATCGTCGGGGTCATCTAGGACGTGCTTAGGACGCCTAGACATGAACCGTTTTGTTGGCTTCCAACATTATAGTTGGCGGCCGCCACAACAAGCGGGTTAGGGTGGTGGGGGGCGTTATCAAAGTAACGTATGGAAACGTCCTTGATAAAGTCTTTGATAGTGGGAAGATCAAGATCGCGGTGGAGATCTACGTTGCGATAGTACCACGGGCAACCCGTGGCACCACGCATGAAGCGGTTTTGGAGGGTTTGTAATCGATACAAATAGGAGGGCGCAGCGTGCGCGAAAACTACGCTAGCGTAAGTCATGACGGGGTGGATGCAGGCTTTGTAAATTGTCGTCTTATGTCTAAGAGACATTTTACTCCGCCTGCCTATAAGGTGGAATAACCGACCTAATATAAACGCGGCCCTGTTACGGACGATTTTAAGGTGAGGCGCAAATGTCATCCTTCTATCGAGGGTGACACCGAGATATTTCACCTGCTTTACCCAAGGGATAGCACGGTCAAATAAACGTATAGGAGGGCGACGATCGTCGTTACCTCGAGAAAAGAACACTGCGGCACTTTTCTCGGGGTTAACTTCGATCCGCCATTTACGAAACCAAACGCCGAGGTTGTTGGCGGCCGTTTGGAGTCGGTTGGAAACCGCGACTTTATCTCTACCAGAGGAATATAGCGCGGTGTCATCCGCGAATAGAGCTAGCTCTACGCGTGGGGTCTTCGGAATATCGTTTGCGTAAAGCGCAAACAGGATTGGGGAGAGCACGGATCCCTGCGGAACGCCGGCTCGAATGGGACGAGGGGCGGAGAGCGTTCCTTCGACGCGGAAGCGAAAGGAGCGATCCGACAAATAGTCTCGTAAGATGTGCACGAGTCTGTCTGGCACGCCAAATTGGTAAAGCTTATAAATTAGGCCGTTGTGCCAAACTTTGTCGAACGCTTTCGCAACGTCGAAGAAAAGAGCTCCGGTGCCCTTGGGACGGGCCCTTTTATTGAGGCCGGATAGAATATGCTCCGTGAGGCGGTGCAATTGATGGGTGCACGAGTGTTTGGGGCGAAACTCAAACTGCTCGTCTATGAGGATATTGTTAGAGGACACAAAGTTCTTTAAGCGGGATACTAGAACGCGTTCGTACAGTTTTCCCAGCGATTTGAGAAGACTGATGGGGCGATAACTAGAGGGGGCGTTACGCGGTTTACCGGGTTTATGGATACCTATGACAACCGCATCTTTCCACGCAGCGGGAAAGATTGCGTTTGACATGGCGCTATTGAAGATAGCTACTATTAAAAGGATAAGCTGAGCGGGTAAGATCTTAAGGATCTTATTTGAGATGCCGTCTGCCCCGGGGGCACTACGGGGTTTGAGTCGTCTAATGAGCGTTTGCACCTCATCCTCCGTAACAGGCGGGAGGGTTGCGGTTGGGGGGAGGGACCTATCGACCATGTCTACATGGTCCTGAGGGATTTGGAGAGTGCTAGGCGAGCATTGAGACTCGAGACTGTCGGCGAGGCATTCGGCTTTCTCGTCGTCGTCAAAAGCGATCGAGTTGTCGGGTTTGTTAAGCGGGGGCATAGACGTGACTGAATCCGACTTAAAGGCTCTCGCCAACTTCCAATAAGCTTGGTGAGAGGGCGAGATCTCTTTAAGTAGGCCATCCCAATTCGTACCGCGGAGCTCTTGAATGCGCTCTTTAGCAGCGCGCTGCAAAGAGCGCATACGATGTCGGTTGTCCGAAGTGGGATAGGAGTCGTAAGCGCGCGTGGCGGCGTTCTTAGCCCTCAACAGTTGCCTCACATCGTCCGGCAGTTTGAAGCGACGGTCACCCGTCGCAACAACCCGCCGGGACGATTCGCTTATAACGTTAGTGAGATGACTACTGAGGGCGTCGACCGCGGCCACTGTCTCGTGAGGCGAGGCAATGACATCGGGGATCTGGTTTAGTGACTCACTGGCGGTAGGCTCGAGTAATTCCTCAAGCTTATCCCAGTCAGTCACCACCTTAATAACGGGGGTGAGTCCAATGGATGTTTTTTTTTTTTTTTTTTTGGAGAGAGATTGCTGATTGCCGCTGCGGCATTTTCAGCTTCACCGGGCTTGGAGTTGGAGGTGCTATATATAGCGAAGGAGATGGTGAAACTTCGCTATCGCGATGCAGGCTTCCCATACAATTTTATCGTCGTAGTATGGCGACGTCGTTGGTATGCGTTAGTGGCGCCATCTATTGACATGGTTGAGAAGGTGTTTGTTTCGTGTCGAGTTTGTGCGGCGTATGCGGTAGGTGACGCCGCCACAGTTTAGTAACATTAGTTATCCACAAAAACTTCGTGGAGCGTTCGTTGCGCTAATTGTGTTGGCTCGCAGTACACATTATGCTGTAAATGATAGCTGTAACCGTAAATGGTAACAACAATAACAAAACAACACCGAGCAAACCGGCACTAACGTACGAATGAACAGAAGTTAACAAATAGAGCGCAGAGCGCAGCGCGTTTGAATTTGAAAAATATTAGTAATTCGTTACGGACACGCAATGCAGGACGAAACAAAAGTAATATTTATTACTTTTGTCTTGCTCTTATTTAAAATCCAGCGAACGACAATAATATTAGATCTTATACATTTGCGATAAGAACACAATTTCAACGGCAGCTGCGGTTGCGGCCACTTCGGACTAGTTAGTTTACGCAGGCTCCAATAGATGGCGCGATAAGTAACTTTTTGTTAGCTGTGAAAATTAACATTCAGATGCTAATGTATTAATTAGGTGTGCCTAATATTTGAATATATTCTATTATATGAATATAAATCAATATTACAAATTAAATATTCATAATTTTTTTATAAAATACAGTTAAAAAATTAAACGCCCACCCGACCCAGCCAGGAATCGAACGTGGGTCTTCAGCAATCCGGGCGGCTGCACTGACCGCTATGCTACCGGGAAGGCTGACGTAAGCGCTGAATTTTGTCACTGCTATTTTAATGCTATTTTAATGTGCTTTTTAGCGGCACTAGCACCATCTATGCAAACGGTCGTTGCAACCGATGGCCATGCAGATTTACCTTTGCAGATGAAATACCACAAATTTGATAACACAACGCTATAGTAAATTTTACTTTTTTTATTTTCAAGTGCTAATTGCTGCACTGAAGCTAAATTAAATATTCATAAAATTTTTATAAAATACCGGTACCGGCCTTCCCGGTAGCATAGCGGTCAGTGCAGCCGCCCGGATTGCGGAAGATCCAGGTTCGATTCCTGGCTGGGTTGGGTGGGCGTTTAATTTTTTCACTGTATTTTTAAATATTTTTTTTGAATATATAATTTAGCTTCAGTGCAGCAATTAGCACTTGAAAATAAAAAAAGTAAAATTCAATATTACAAATATTTATTCTGCTACTTAATATAACGAACACCCATAACTATAATATGTAGATTAAGAAAATAGATATATTTTTGTATAAATAAATAATTTAAAAAAGTACATTTTACGTACATTTTGCGTACATTTTCAATATAAATATTTCAACTATACTTCATGTATAATTTTTGTATATTCTGCACACTCACCAGTAGCACACGTGGCTGCTCATAGCGAACAGGTACTCATTGATCATCTCCAGCGGCGCCTCTTGAAGCACATAGTCGACGCGGCGGCCACCATTCAAACGGCCGACCAGCGTGCCCACCGCCTGCACAAACACTATCTCATTAGAATACAATTATCACTAGCTCATTTCATGTCCCCACTGCTGGGGCACGAGCCTTCCCTATGGATCCCAAAGGGAAAAGGCCCAGCGCCCGGCCGAGACCAACGGCAACACGCACGACGAAGCACGGAGGAGCGAGAGATGATACATTTTTGGTCACCCATCCGATGACCGGCCTTTGCGAAAGTTGCTTAACCTCAGCACTCGCAGATCGAGCGCGTTAACCGCTGCGCCATCGAGCTCCTCCAAAGGTGATGTACACACGCCTGCACATAAACCTACCACAAACTGTAAATTTTCTTCAATAGACTTTGAACTTTATGCCTTAATTATATGGTTGAAAGTGTATTGAAGAAATTTGACAGTTTTGGATAGGTTGATGTGCCTACTTTGTATTAAAAACATTTAATATTTAAAAAGGTATTATTTATTGTATGGGAAATCATTTATATGTATTACAAAATAAATATTTGGTCAGCAAAATTATTATTTTGTCAGCAGAATTATTATTTGGTCAGCAGAATTATACAATCGGTCAGCATAAGAAATCCTTACTGTTGGTTAGGTTAGGCCAGTCACGGAAGGGGGGAGCGGCATAAGACTGCTGTTCAAAATGATATGAGTTGCAGACTGATTTAGAAATATTTGCTGACCATAACTTGCTGCCCAACTAGCTTTTTTTTTGCTTTTTTTTTGCTAACAAAAATACGAATACTTTGCTAATCGTTTAAATGACACCCTATTTTTTTAAATGGATATTTATTTACAAATACGCACCAAATCATTGTTCTGCGGCGCTTCATCCTTCATTTCTTCGCACAGCTGCTCTTTCTCAATCTCTTCTTCCACGACCTACAAAAACACAAGTATTTACCTGATTTAATTGACATTAAGTTAACTTTGAAAGGAGAACCATTTTATAATTTGTATTTGAACAAAACACAAGATTGAAATAACTATTTTTTTTGTCTTTGTCAGTTGTTAGAAACTGACAGAGAAACAAATACTACATTAAAGTTTTTTTTATCGACAAAAATACTATACAATTTAATACAATTTTTAATAACGACTTTTACTATCTTTTAAAGTTTCTTTGTATTTTTTTTCCCCATTATATTCTATTTTTTAATTTTTAAGATTAAAAATCTTAAAAAATGGAACAATATATTTTTTTTACAACATAGTCTTATTAATAGATTCGTTTGATTTTTTTTTTACTTTCGCAAAGAAATCCTGATTTAACTTTTTTTATTTTAGTTAAAAAAGATTTTTTTGCATTGAAATCCTGTTTTTATTTTAATTCAATTTATGAAACAAGGCCTCCTCACCTTCTCCAACTGCCCATCGTTGGGCGGCGGCTGGGACTTCCACATGTTAGTCCACGTGGACTTAAGGGACTCGATCAGTTTCTGTTTCAAATCCGCGCCCACACGCGCCATGGTGTCCTTCAACTCTGCAAACAACAAGCAATGCGAACTTTACACACAATAAAGTAAATAGCCTGTAGCTGTCCCACTGCTGGGCAAACGCCTACATCGTTTAATTCAAGTCATCACTAATTGATGGGTAAAGGCATAATCACCTTCACCACGCTTGCCAAATGCGGGTTGGTGATCACAAACGCGGGGTATGTATCGAAAAATCCGAAACACACTTTGCCCGACCTAGGAATAGAACCCGGGACCTTCGGGTATCGGGCCGAGCGCTCTGCCACTCGGCCACCGAGGCTACACATATTCCTGTGTAATAATTATGGGTGGGAAGCTTCGAATAGTTATTTTGTGTTCTGTCTCTTTCACTCCAATTTGAAATTAAGTTTACATGACGAGAACAAAACACAGACTGTCTATTCCGTTTCCTTTTGTTTATTACGCTGTTTTAAATACAAATATAGGAAAGTTCTTCTAAATTTGCAAAAGGACTCATTCTAGTTTGTCTTACAATTTAGCCGTGGAAGTGTTGATATTTAAATTTATACTAGTGGCCCCACTAGTAGTAGCCCCACTAGTAGTGGCCCCACTATTAGTAGCCCCACTAGTAGTAGCCCCACTAGTAGTAGCCCCACTCGCGACTTCGCCCACTTGAGAACACCCGTGTCCCATGATGGACCCCTATAGTAGCGCCACCTACCGGGTCCAATTGTGTTTTCAAAACATCCAGGAACCCATTGCAATGTACACACAAAAATTCATCCAAATCGGTCCAGCTGTTTCGGAGGCTAGCTGACCCCGGCGGACTTCGTACCGCTTTGACAGTTTCCATGACAACAAAACAAACAAATCATTTTGTATTGGAAAATTTAAATCGTTTTTAGTATTTTCACCGTTTGAACCTTCCCTGAACTTCCACAAGCATTTCAAAATCAAATTAGCCTAATAAGTCCAGCCATTCTCGAGTTTCAGCGAGACAAACGAACAGTTTTGTTGAAATTCATTCTCATTTGACGGTTTCTAAGCTTAATCCGCTGAAAATGGTTTTCCGAAATTCTATCCTTGTACCATTTCAATTCAAACTCTACGTCCCTATGAGGCCGTGTCCTAAAAGTGCATAACCTCTTTAGGCTTAGAAACCTTCAAATGAGGTATATAGTACGGTGACCTTTCGAGACAATCCAATTTTAAAGAGTATTCATTGTTTATGTTTATAGTGAGCTCAACCTTTTTTGAATAATATCGGATTGAGTTTTCCAACATGTGTCAAAATAAAATGTAATTTAGACTTCTTGGCGGGAAAGTGAAGAGTCATGTCTGCGGTTTTGTTTTATTTTCTAAAATTTGTGTTATGTCGAATATTAATGTGAAATAATGGTGGATTATTAACCGTTAATTGTTCGTGAGTGTGCATGAGTGTTGGCAAATGAAACAATACAGTGCAACGTCACTTTTCAAATTCTCTTAAGAAGTCTGCGTGAGGACTTAGTAAAGCCCCACATCTTTACTGAGATACTCGAGGGGTTGGGGGGGTATATCATTTCTCACTTCATTTCATTCATCATCATCATATTGTATATTTATGTATTACTTGTAAGAAATATTACTTTGACACTGGCTAAATGTGCTAATCGCACGAAGCCATCAACTAAAAGGATAAAAAAAAATGTAATTTAAATCAAAAGCGCTAAGGTATATTGATATCAACTTCGAAGCAAATCACCGCCAAAATAACTTTCTACCCCTTTTAAAACCCGTTATGGGATGAATTTCAATATGATACGAAACACGTCTTCCATCAATTCTGTTAAAAAAGGTTTATCCGAAGTTTGGAGTAGATTGGACCAAGGAATCACGTTGTCCCATACAAATTTTGCCCCCCTTTTTCACCCCCTTAGGAGTAGAATTTCGGAAAATCCTTTCTTAACGGATTCTTACGTCATACAAAGAAGAACACCCGCCAAGTTTCAGGTCTCTACGATCAGCGGTTTAGGCTGTGCGTTGATCCGCCAGTCATTCAGGACAAAGCATTTTATATGTATAGATAAACTATTTATTTGTATTTGTATAATTTATGAAATACAGTAACAGGCGGACTTAACGGCTTGAGGCGTTCTCTACCAGTCGACCATTACTTTTGTTTGATGTTTTTCCTAATAAAATAAAATGAAACAAAGAAACGGTGTTACATACCGAGGTGCATTCGCTTCCTGCCCTTATGATGGGGTATCAGGAACGGCTTCACGCCGCCGAGCTGGGAGTTTATGAGCGGCTCGATCCTATACGCGAATACATACAAAACAATATATAAATTATATTATTTTGGGGGGTACACGTTTGTGTACTCGGCTTGGTTGGTAGGGCTTGTTTGTCCGCCTGGCTAGCTACCACCGACTTATCTAAACATGACGCCATAACATCAATGTTTGCAGCATTGGTGTGTTCCGGCAGCTAGAGATAAGATAGCCAGTGCCTCAGTAGTTGAGGATCCCGGGTGAAGTGCGCTTCCACCTTCGGTCTTATCATCACTTAACATCAGGTGAGACGAAGGCCAAGTGCTTACCAACAGGTAATTAAAAAAAATATATGTTTCCTTAATTGTATAAAATACTTTTGAAACTACATTTAATTAAAGGAGCATGCAAAAAAATGGCAGTTTCCCCACTTACCAACGGACTTGATGGTGCTTCTAATATTATAATGACGACCCATAAAAGGACTAAAACCATCCTACTAATATTATAAACGCGAAAGTTTGTAAGTACGGATGGATGTTTGTTACTCTTTCACGTGTAAACTGCTGAATGGATTTTAACTGAAACTTTCCTCATATACAGACCATGACCCAGACCAGCATATAGGATACTATTTTTTTTTGCTGTAGTCTTCGCGAACGAAGTCGCGGGCAACAACTAGTTTTCTAAATAAAAATCTACTTCTTAATAATTGATTTGGCACGCTATGATATTTAATGTAAATATTCATTACGAAATCTAACATTGTGTAGAAGTACGTCGGAATGGATTACGATCGATGATGGATGCCACACACAAAAAAAAAAAAAAAATTTTTTAAATCTGTAGGTGAGTGGAGACGTTTTTTTCGCATGGTCATCATCATCACCATCATCAGCCTACACACGTCCACTGATGGACATAGGCCTCTCCAATTGCACGCCGCAACGAGTTCTCGAGTGGAGGCCGCGTATCGGCAAACGTAATGTAGGACGCCCTCAGACGAGGTGGAGCGACGACCTCCGCAAGGCGGCTGGCAAAGAGCTGGATGAGAGAAGTCGCGGATCGTGCTAAGTGGCGTTTGCATGGCCCTTTTCATTTAAATCTATAATCTTATCACAAAAACATAAATGTCGAAAAAATTTCCACGAGCAGGATTTGAACCTGCCGACATACCGGGTCAGGTGCTCTCCCAGTTGAGCTATCGTGGTTCTAACCGGCCCGCCGTAATTATTCAACACTATTCACTTTTTACTTTGAAAGCCAAAGGCGCCTGTGGCGGCGTCACCTACCGCATACGCCGCACATTTTATCGACACGAAGCAAACACCTTCTCAACCGTGTCAACAGATGGCGCCACAAACGCATACCAACGACGTCGCCATACTAAGACGATAAATAGTATGAGAAGCCTGCATCGCGGTAGAAAAGTTTCACCATCTCCTTCGCTATATATAGCACCTCCAACTAACATCCATTGGATATCCGATCCGATCCGAACCCTTCGGAGAATCTAGTAGGGCACGGGGACGCGCACTAGTGCGCGATGCCGTTCCCTCTAGATAACCTCTGAAGGTGATTCGTTTCACACGGCTTGAGGGACCCTTTACGTTCCTCGCCGCCCCCAAAAAGCCCGGTGAAGCTGAAAATGCCGCAGCGGCAATCAGCAATCTCTCTCAAAAAAAAAAAAAAAACATCCGTCGGACCTCGGTCCCCGAGCTATACCACCCGGCTCGGAGGAAGATCTTCCCTTTATCTTTCCTCATTGTGGCGCACCATCCCCCTACCACTGGTTTTCTACACGCCCATTCAATGTCAACAACTACCGTCATTGACATCGATTGTCTTAGTTACCTGTACGCGATAGGGTCGTATGGGTGAAATATGTTGAAGAAGTTGTTGCAAGTGGGCAGGGAGAACTCCGCGCCCAGAGACTTGACCCCGCGAATACATTCGAACATAGCTGTGGGACAAAACACTATTATTAATTACTTATTTATAAAATGTTTATAATTTGTTTATATAATTTTAACGCAAATTTTGTTGCGAAACAAATTACAAAAACACAATGTTGAAAAAATTTCCACGAGCAGGATTTGAACCTGCACCCTTCTGACATACCGGGTCAGGTGCTCTTCCAATTGAGCTATCGTGGTTCTAACCAGCCCGCCGAAATTATTCAACACTATTTACTTTTTTACTTTGAAAGCCAAAGGAGCTCATTCAATGTCAACAACTACCGTCATTAACACCCGATCATAATATCTTTACAAATACAATGTTAATGACGGTAGTTGTTGACATTGAATGAGCTCCTTTGGCTTTCAAAGTAAAAAAGTAAATAGTGTTGAATAATTTCGGCGGGCTGGTTAGAACCACAATAGCTCAATTGGAAGAGCACCTGACCCGGTATGTCAGAAGGGTGCAGGTTCAAATCCTGCTCGTGGAAATTTTTTCAACATTGTGTTTTACTTATTTATAATTTATTTTTTACGATCAGGGTTGCTTATTATGGAAGGCCTAGTAGATACCTGCAGGGCTAAGATGAACGCCGCGACATAATTTTGCCATCGCATTATCTCGTGCAGAATAGAGATATGTCTATGGGTGCTAACATCCGCCTAACAGCACAGTCTACAGCAGCCCACCAAACTCTCTCTCGTTCTGTCAAATCGTGATTCGTTGTGATTGTTTTAAACTATGTTGTTTTTGTCGACAGACTCTAACATAAGCGCCATAATACGACATGTTCATCGCCATATAGGGTTCGATTCCCGGTCGGGTCAATGTCGAAAACGAACTTTTCGATATTGTGTCGGGTCTGGGCGGTTGTGGTACCGTCGTTGTTTCTGATTTCCATGAAACGAGTGCTTTAGCTACTTACCTTGGGATCAGAACAATGTATGTGATGTTGTCTCATATTATTGTTATTATACTCTTTATTTATTTTCTTTCTTAAAACTAGATTTTTACAATATTTTAATATAAAAACAATAAAACATTATAAAAACCTAATTCCAGAGTACCACCAGCAGCGGGGCAGGGCCCAAGCTACCGGTGGTCAGGGCTGCAGAGTGAGGAACCTCCTGACAGTACGTGCCGTGTCAAGGAGTACTGCTCTCTGAATCTGACCCTTGATCCAACCATCAAGCGAGAGCCTCTTAAGATGTTGGTCGAGGCTCTTCGCTATCAGGCCGTTCGCTGAAACGACTATCGGGACAATAATGGTTGAAGCAACATCCCACATGGCGGTCACCTCGTGAGCCAAGTCAAGGTACTTACAGAGCCTGTCCTTCTCGGCTTTCACGAGGTTCTCATCATGAGGTATGGTGATATCAACCAGTATTGCCCGGCGCTGGGATCATCATTATTATTATTATTATTATTATTAAAGACACAAATTTGACATTTATTATTATCAAATTTGTGGTATTTCATCTGCAAAGGTGAATCTGCGTGGCCATCGGTTGCAACGACCGTTGGATAGATGGCGCACTGTGCCGCTATTAGCACTCAAAAAAATTAAAAAGCAGTGACAAAATTCAGCGCTCACGTCAGCCTTCCCGGTAGCATAGCGGTCAGTGCAGCCGCCCGGATTGCGGAAGACCCAGGTTCGATTCCTGGCTGGGTCGGGTGGGCGTTTAATTTTTTCACGGTTTTTTATAAATTTTATAAATATTACAATTTTAAAATATTATCATAAAAGGGGCTTGAATTGGCTAAAAAGGGCTAGGAGTGGTTAAAAGGAGCGATAATGATACTTAACCTATAAGAGACTAGAATGGTCTCATAGGATACTGTAACTCACCAATAGGGCTTCCCAGTGCGTAGAGAGCGGCGGGGCGGAACGCCAGCGCGGGGTACTTGACGGCACCCGCGCCGGTTCCCGCCGCGCCTTCTACGTAACTCTTGCTGGGAATGACGCTAGATGAACTCTGCGGGTGCGGGAATTTAAGGTTGCCCATTAGTTAGTCCAATAGGACCGATGTTCGACAGGAACGAGTGATCGACATTTCTATCTTTCATCATCATCATCTTGTGCTGCTCGCATTCATCCTTAATTATTAAAAAAGCAAAACCCATACATAACCCTCCACTTTCCCGCCAAGAACCCGATCCGATCCAAACCCTTCGGAGAATCTATTAGGGCACGGGGACGAGCACTTGTGCGTGATGCCGCTCCCTCTAGATAACCTCCGAAGGTAATTCGCTTCACACGGCTTGAGGGACCCTTTAAGTTTCTCACCGCCCCCAAAAAAGCCCGGTGAAGCTGAAAATGCCGTCTGAGGCAATCGGCAATCACTCACTCAAAAAAAACAAAAACCCCGCCAAAAGTCCAAATTGATTTATACTAATATCACACTAATATTATAAATGCGAAAGTTTGTGTGTATGTGTGTATATTTGTTGCTTCTTCACGCTGCAACGGATGGATGGATTTGGATGAAACTCGGCATACAGATAGTTTATAACCTGGATTAACATATAGGATTAAAAAAAAACAAAATTATTTGTTTGTATTGTGGTAAATTATTAATTAAGCCGGTTAGCTAGTAAATATATATATATGGTATAGGTATCCACACATTTGGAGCTCGATGGCGCAGTGGTTAACGCGCCCAGTCTGCGAGTGCCCAGGTTAAGCAACTTTCGCAAAGGCCGGTCATCGGATGGGTGACCAAAACTGTATGTCATGTCTCGCTCCTCCGTGCTTCGGAAGGCACGTAAAGCCGTTGGTCCCGGCTGCGTTAGCAGTCGTTAACCAGCACTGCTTGCGTGGTGGTTTACGGCCCGTTCTCTCCGTGGTGTACACATCCACAGGGAAGGCTCGTGCCCCAGCAGTGGGGACATAAAATGAGCTGGTGATGATTGATTATATATGCCACATATTCACTCACCTCAGGCGCCTGATGACACAACAAGTCGTACAGTATGACGCTGCCCAAGGAATGCCCTCCCAGGGAGACGCGGCCAACGAACCCGGGGTTGCGGGACACGAACAGCGAGTGGATGCGGTTCAGCTCCGCGCACACCGTGTCGACGATCGTCTGAGGCACGAAACAGAACAAATTTTTTTACTCTTTTTACAAACCGCAAAAGAGTAACCCATCCCCTTCCTAACATACAAAACACGGGCCTAGTGTATCAATATGTGAAATTGTTTTTCAATAAAAAAAATATATATACAGAAACAAAAAAAAAAAAAACACTTTCTTTTCCTTACCTGACAGAACACGGGGCTGATGTATAAATGTGTGTATTTATTTTTAATTACAAAAAATACAAAAAAAAATATTGAAAAAAAACCTCAAAAAAAAAACTTTCTTCTCCCTACCTAATAAAACTCGGGGCTGGTGTAGAACAGTATGTGGAGCACTGTCGTTCGTTGGTGAAGTTCCTCGGACGAGCTATACTGTCTAGAGTTATTTCAAATAAACACCGGTCTACCTCCATAAAAACTATTAAAAACACAAAAAGTAACAAAAAAAAAAACAAAAAATTACCCATCCCCCTCTTAATCTGACAGAACACGGGGCTGGTGTGTCAATTATTATTATTATTTTTAATTTAATTTATTCAAGTACCAAAGGCTCATAATGGTTAGTAACAATAGAACTTGGACATAATAAAATTAAAATCAAATTAAATTAAAAAAATTACCGCAATCTAAACACGGGCATAGTGTATAAAATGTGTGACAATATTTCAAATGCAAAAAAAAAACCGCTTTCTCCTCTCCTACCTGACAAAACACGGGGCTGGTGTAGAACAGCACGTCGAGCACTGTGTCGTTGGTGAAGTTTCTCAGGCGGGGTATGCTCTCCAGAGTGATCTCGGACAGACGTCGGTCTACCCCCGTCTCCCCCGAGTGGAGAGTCGCGTGCCACGATATCGGTAGCACCTGGTTACGAAAAAAAAATTGAAAAATATTAAAAAAACACAAAAAATCGTTTTTATTTCATACTAGTGTCGCCCGCGACTTCGTCCGCGAAGACTATCCCACAGGAACCTGTTACCGGGATAAAAAGTATCCTATATCCAAGTCCGGGTCATGGTCTGTCTATGTGCAAAGTTTCATACAAATCCGTTCAGCCATTTTCACGTTATGCGCGGTCAAATAAACAGATAAACAGACAAAAATTCTAAAAACTGTTGGAACAGGTTCTGTTATCGATTTTAAGTATCCCCAGCCAACTTTTTTTCGGATATCTTCCGTGTACAGACTTTCGACCCTCTTTAACTTTATTATATGTATAGATGTATTGATTGTGCACGTTAATTGGTATATAACAATTAGTTTATTACGACAAATAAGAAATCTGAAGGAAATGAAATAATAACAATAGAGCTGAAGAGATTTTTTTTTGTTGGAACGCGCTAATCTCTAGTATTATCTCTAGAACGACCAGTCAGATTTGAAAAAATCTTTTCTATTACGATATGACCCGAGAATAATGGGTAAAAATAATAAATAAATAATAATAACCCATGGTAATTCAAGTCTCGTCAGTTAGAGTTAGATTCACACTCGAGCTTCCTAAGACTATTTGGTTTTATCTAATTAAATTTTATCTTGTAACTACATATAAAGCACTCTCTCAAAAACCAAAGATTAAAAAATTACGCTATCTACACTCCCTATCTTATCACTATCATGGCAACCACAAGTTCTCGAAATTACCTCGACTCGACTGACCACCCCTTGGTCGTACGAGTTCCTGTAGTGACTCTGCAACAGTTGCAGGCTTGTTGTTCTGAAGTCATCCACTGCAAACATGAAAAACCATGAGACTTAAGTGCCCCAGCAGTGGGGACATAAAATTAGCTGACGATGACGTAATATATTTGTACAGGACCACTTACCCACTTCCTCTACGGATCGGAAGCGCATGTCACAGGCAGACCCGACCCCATGGCATAGTAACAGCAGGTGGTCGATGCTGGAGGGTTCAGGGTCCTCTATTTCAGACTCGTCGCAGCCGCGACGCACAACGCGTGGACGCATTGTCGACTGCTACATAGAGAACATTAAAATTGAAAATTCTAATAATTAGCAGTTGCGATAATAGCCCACTGTTGAGAAACCGTTAAGTGTTCGTGAATGGATTTGTGTTGGCAAATGAAACGGAGCAGTGCAACGTCACTTTTCAAATACTCTCAAGAAGTCCGCGTTAGGGCTCCGTGTAGTCAGTCACATCTTTACTGGTACTAAGCGGTTTAGGGAAATATAATATTGCGTCCTCACCTATGAAATTGACGTTTTTTTTCTCACCTAATAATAAGTATATTACTTCTAAAAGTCAATACAATGTTGAAAAAAAAAAATTCCACGAGCAGGATTTGAACCTGCACCCTACTGACATACCGGGTCAGGTGCTCTTCCAATTAAGCTATCGTGGTACTAACCAGCCCGCCGAAATTATTCAACACTATTTTAATGACGGAGATGTTAATGACGGTAGTTGTTGACATTGAATTGGCGCCTTTGGCTTTCAAAGTAAAAAAGTAAATAGTGTTGAATAATTTTGGCAGGCTGGTTAGAACCACGATAGCTCAGTTGGAAGAGCACCTGACCCGGTATGTCAGAAGGGTGCAGGTTCAAATCCTGCTCGTGGAAATTTTTTCAACATTGTGTTTTTGTAATTTGTATCGCAACAAAATTTGCGTTAAAATTAAATAAACAAAACAAAAACATTTTATCAATACCGGTTGTTAATATTATTATACAATTTATTTTTTTAAATTGACTTATTTTTTTGTTCGCGGGATCGTCCTTTTGTTTCATTGTAGCTTTGGAGAGACTTGATTTTTTTTCTTTTTAATGTCTGCTATATTTAGCTTGTGAAACAAACACACTACTCTACATTTTTTATAGTGTTAACATAAATAGATGCTAAGAGAATTTAAAAAAAAATGTTAGTATGAATAATATAATTTTATAAAAAATCTTCATACAAAACGTCTTCATCTAATATATCACTACTCATTTCTGTTATCATTAATTACAATCTATTACCAAATTAAATATTGTTTATTTATAAACTTGTCAGAAATATTACTCTGGCTAAATGTGCTAACCGCACGCAGCTATGAATTAAAAGAAATAAGCGAGACAGCTGATAGACTAACGAACTTCTTCTTCTCTTTTTGACTCCTGTATTCTCCCGCGCCGTGGACCAATAGTAGAAGGTGGTCGATCGCTTCGGGCTGGTCCCTAGCCACTCTGATCTTGGGAGGGTTTCGGTACACACGCTTGCCGAACGCGAATAGCTGGGAAAGGAAAGGAGAAGATGGCATAGGATCGGATGGGGGATGGGCTAGATGGAGTGAAACAAATGATGCAAAATGTGTAGATAGTGTAAATATTGTTTTAGGTAATAAGAGAGGGCCGAATGCACTGCCTTGAGGTACACAAAAACAGGGGGACCGTGCATCACCACCAGCTAATTGCGATATAAAATTCAAAATTCAAAATCATTAATAGAGTTTAGGCTACAAATAGCTCTTATGCCATCGGTGTAGTGCCATCGGCCATAAATGAGTTCGGTGTCCCTCAAGGTAGTATAGTAGGTCACAAATTGTATATGATTATTATTTTCAGAATATAAAACCATGCTTGCTTACCGGCGGCGCGCCCATGGCGTCCGGTGCATGAGAGAAATGTGTCATGACGACGACGGGGTCATGTGTATATGTTACGGCTAATAGCCGAAGTGCGGCTACACCTAGTAGTTTTAGCCGGCTAAACTGAAGTGCAGTCAATGTATTTTTATATAATAGACAACAGAACTACTAGCTGCCCTACTCCTGTAGGTCACGTGATAGGTTTTTATTTATTGACAACAGAAATCTAGCTCTATACAACGAAGATAAGTGCGGCTACATCTAGTCTTACACATAGTTTTAGCCGGCTAAAACTAGGTGTAGCCTCACTTCGGCTATTAGCCGTAACATATATACCAGATTTATGCGATATAAATGGTTTACATGTCTCCTAAGATTGGAGTACCTCAAGGCACTATACTAGGTCCCACATTGTATTTGATAGAACGCGTTCGCTCACCGGCGGCGCGCCCATGGCGTCGGGAGCGTGCGGGAAGTGCACCATGACGGCCGGCCCGTGCATCACCACCAGCTCGCTGCTGGGCAGCACGAGGCGGCGGTGCCACTCGCCCGTCGTCACGCCGCGCCGATATTCCTCCTGTCCAAACAAACAAGACACTAATCTTAAAGTACCGGATGAAGAATGCGCTTCGGCGCGTCCTGATCTGGCGTTATGACCTGACGGTCCCTTGTGCTGGCGCAAGGATGTCTGACACCTAACTTTATGACCTAACGGTTGGTGGGGGGTGTCAGTATAAACTTTAAAGTCGTGTGTATCGGGGCTGTCCAAACAAACGCAATTTATTTTTTACTTTAATGTATGGAAAGGATACAGGGATCTACTCTGATTGTCAGTTCAAATCAATATATATACACATATAAAGTAATTAATCTAATCCAAAAATTTATTTTAATTTCTCCAAAAAGAAAATTATAATTGGCTGCATTAGCAGTCGGTTAACAATCACCACACCGCTCTTTGCCCGCGTAGTGGTTTGTGGCCCGTTTTCCCTATCCATCCATAGGCTTGTGCCCCAGCAGTATCACATAAAATGAACTGGTGTAATTTATAATTGGACAGAATAAGAAGATAAACGTCATTTTGTGGTGGATTATAGTCTTTTTTTTATATTTACGGGCAAGCACAGTGCCTTGATCTCACCTGATGTTAAGTGATGATAAGGCCAATTGGTGGAAGCGCACTTCACCCGGGATCCTAAACTAGTGAGGCACTATGGCTATCTTATCTCTAGCTGCCGGAACACAACAATGCTACAAACATTGATGTTATGGCGACATATTTAGATAAGATGGTGGTAGCTAGCCAGGCGGACAAACAAGTCCTACCACCAACCAAGCCGAGTACACAAACATGTACCCCCCGTTGGGAATCGAACCCGGGACCTCAGGGTCTCAACCGGTGGTCTTAACCACTAGAACACAGAGGCGGTTAGTTAAGTCTTATCATAGTTATAATATTTAACGCCCTATGTGCTGTTGTTATGTGTGATAAGCTAAGCCCAGCAGTGGGATGTTTGTAGGCAGATGCATCATCATAATCAGCAAACGAGAAAACAACAAGGATTTCAGTATCACAGTTCATTTAATTTAAAAAAAAATTTCCCAACCTCCTCTTTGTGTATTTTGATGATGTTATAATAATAGGTACAGGCAGCTCACCTCCAACATGTCTGCAACAGGTTCTGTGTAAGGAACATATCTCGCATCAGTTGTCCCTTTGTAGAACCAGCTACATCTGAAATAAAAAAGGTTTAAAGTCGCCATTTTTTTTTTCAGAAGTAGAAAACTGAGAAAAGCTTGTTATATTAACTTTCCCTTTTCATAGAAATAAATTATCATGATCGCCATCATTGTACGGTGCAATAACCGCACATCGCACTTATCAGCATTTTACGTAAATGTTATTGTTTAAATTAGTTATTTTATTAATTCTATATAAAATTCAAAATCATTTATTCAGTTTAGGCTACAAGTAGCTCTTGTGAATGTCACTATGCCATCGGTTCGTAAGTCTACACAGGGCGGGAGATCTTGTACTGAGAAGAGCCGGCAAGAAACTCAGCAAGTGTCTCTTTTCCTCCATTACAGCGTCAAAAATATTGGAAAATGCCCTGTCATAGCAGGACACTTCCCATCACAAAAAATATAGAAGACAACCACATGTAAAATAACAAAATTAAAAATCTAAGTAAACAAATTTACATCAGGTAAAAGTTTCAATTTCCACAATGTCATACAGTACCACTACAGTACTCTAATAAAAGTCAAAAATTGTTCAAGAAAAACAAAGTCAAACTATAGCGAATAATACTATAAATAAGATAAGTATGCAAGAGCTGACCAGCCTCCACAGGCGGCACCCGTTCACGAGTATGACACATGAATCAGCCATCGCTTCGCTCAACCATATTTTAGGGAATGTAACGACCCGACGTAATATTCTCTTTTTAGTGAGCCTCTGTGATCAAGCTGTTAAGACCACCGGTTTAGACCCTGAGGTCCCGGGTTCGATTCTTAGCGGGGAGTACATGTTTGTGTACTCGGTTTGGATGGTGGTAGAACTTGTTTGTCCGCCTGGCTAGCTACTACCATCTTATCTAAATATGTCGCCATAACATTAAATTTGTAGCATTGTTGTGTTCCGGCAGCTAGAGATAAGATAGCCAGAGTGCCTCAGTAGTTGATGATCCAGGGTAAAGTGCGCTTCCACCATTGGCCTTGTCATCAGACGGTGACATTTAAATATATATTTTTTGAATGGTTTCGCTTTGCCATTGCCACGGGCATTCACAGCTTCGCCGGGACTTTTTTTGGGGGCGGCGAGAAACTTAAAGGGTTCCTCGAGCCGTGTGAATCACCAAAACAAATACACCGTCAGAGGTTTTTTAGAGAGAGAACGGCATCAGGCACTAGTGCGTGTCCCCGTGCCCTACTAGATTCTTCGAGGCATTCGGATCGGATCGGGCCGGTGAGATAACCCTTAAAATACAAAAATAAAGAAACTTGAGACAATATATAATTATCTGAACCTAAACCTAATATCAACTCCCTAAAGCCTCCAGCATGACTCGTACATAACAAGCTCACACTCTTACATTGTATTATTATGATATATTGGGCTGAGACGGCGCCATTCCTTTGTTGCCTTCCGCGCTATTAAATTACATGCAAAAAAATTATATATTTTTAGTGGCAAATAAACATTCAAACTAAAACATCCGTGTTAGATAGATAGATAATACTTTTATTGCAACACTAAAAAACATGTACATTAAAATTTACACAGTTAAAATTTGGCGGTCTTATCGCTTTCAAGCGATTTCTTCCAGACAACCAGTCGGATGGAGAGAGCTAATAAACTATTATTCCGTGTACCGTGTTATTCCTTTCTATCGGATAACCTTCAGTAAAACATCAAATTATTTAACTATTTCATTATCTCATTCACTAACTCAGCGTTAAATGTAGGGTTAGCGACGCTACAACTCACCTTCTTACATTGGTGGGCTTATCCGACCAGTAGACGGCGGTCCGTAGCCTCCCCACGATATTAACGTCGAACCTCCCTCCGTCGGTAGCTACCGCTGTGTTATCATTGAGTTCCGCTGTAACAACATCATTACTATTCTTATAGTGCAGTTTAAGATTGAAGAAAAAATAAATAACTTTTGAATATTCATAATTTTTTTATAAAATACAGTGAAAAAATTAAACGCCCACCCGACCCGACCGCTATGCTACCGGGAAGCCTTCCCGGTAGCATAGCGGTCAGTGCAGCCGCCCGGATTGCGGAAGACCCAGGCTCGATTCCTAGCTGGGTCGGGTGGGTGTTTAATTTTTTCACTGTATTTTATAAAAATTTTATGAATATTTAATTTAGCTTCAGTGCAGCAATTAGCACTTGAAAAATAAAAAAAAGTAAAAATAACTTTTGTCTAACTTCACCATTGACCCCTAAGTTTTAGGTGACCCCTAAGCTATTTTAGGTGACGGTTTTGCTCCAACAACTGTCACCTAACATGGCTTAGGGGACACCTAAAACTCAGGGATCAATGGTGAAATCAGGCATTACTTAGGTACTTATTTATCAAGTCATTTACCTGTCCTACTGCAACGCAATGGCCTCCATCATTTCAGGAATATTCAGTGTCAAAATAATAACCGATTACTTTTAATATAAATGTCTTATAACAGGCGTACATCATTGAAATCAAGTCATCACTATAATTAATCGGTAAAAGAAGAAATAGAAAAAAAATATTTATTTAGCACATACAATACGTCGCATATGTCGCTTAATCACCACGCCCGCCCGCCAAATGCGGGTTAGTGATCACAAACCCGGGCCATGCATCGAAAAATTCGAACACACTTTTCCCGGCCTGGGAATTGAGCCCGGGACCTTCGGGTATCGGGCCCAGCGGTTTGCCACTAGGTCACCGAGACGCCTCGGTTTTTACAGATTTTTTTTTTCCTTTATCATATATCAGAGATAACAAACATAAGTGGGAGCCTTCGATCAAAAATGTCACTGGATAAAGGATCCGGACAATAATGCTCGGCTTGGCTGGTGGTAGGGCTTGTTCGTCCGCCTGGCTAGCTACCACCATCTTATCTAAATATGTCGCCATCACATCAATGTTTGTAGCATTGTTGTGTTCCGGCAGCTAGGGATAAGATAGCCAGTGCCACACTAGTTGAGGATCCCGGGTGAAGTGCGCTTCCGTCATTGGCCTTATCATCACTTAACATCAGGTGAGATCAAGGCACTGTGCTTACCCGTTAATATATAATGCACCTCGAAAGTGGTCATGTTTTCACAAATTTCGAATAACAAAATCTGAAACAACATTGGACAGCATCAACAACTTCAGCTTACTGTAAACCTTAAGTCTTAAATATAAGAATTAAATTAATATTTACTGGCATCGCCACAGACGACATTGTGGTTCCGGGGTACCAAAGCCGCCTACCGTTTTTCAAGCGGGAATTTAGTACATAAAATGATCGAAGGTGGGAACAGTGGGCAGTTATATGCACAGCGAAGCAAAAGGTACACTGACTATATCGAAATTAAACTCACCACTGGCAAAAGCATCCTCCAAAGCTCTGTTGTCGCTGGCCGAGAACCCTCGCCATATAGACTTCCCCTCGAAGTCAACGCGGTAAAACCAGTGGTGCTTCACCGGCGAGTACTCCGTGGAGGTGTTGCTCTGGAAATATCAGGGAGCAATCACTAAAATAAGTTGCTCATGCAGGAATAACCCAGCTTCCAACACAATTTAACCACTTGTGTAGCCAAGATAGATAGATAGATAAATACTTTGTTGCTCACACAAATTAAAACAAAAAACAGGTACATACATAAAATCTTAAAGCTAGCATGGGCAAAGGCGGCCTTATCGCTTTAAGCTATCTCTTCCAGACAACTTTTGGTTTAGGAACCCAAGTGGGAGATAGGGGAAGTGCGCAAATACAGTAGAATACAATAGAAACATACTCGTCTCATAATAATATTTATATATAAATATAAATATAATATATAAATAATAAATACACATACATACATAACACCAACAATAAAAACCTAAAACATGTTACTAGCACGTGACTGACGCAATAGATGACTGTGCAGTTTAGACTTAAAGGCGGAAAGGGTCTTAGAGTGACGGATTTCTGACGGTAGCTTATTCCAAAGACAAGTAGCTCGGACAGTAAAAGATTTGTTAGATGAATTTCGCGAACGCATTATTTAGTAGCAGCTAATTTCAGTATCGCATTTTTTAGCGATTATTTATGTTCCCATAATTTATTATCAGATTAATTTCGCGATCTCCTTTTATAGTTGCAATAAATGCTCTGAGTATTTATCGAATAGGTCTACTACTAAATATCGCCTGGTCTTCCCGTGGGAATTGAGTGTTAGAATTTTAAGTATGAACTTTGTTATGAATCCAACTGTGAAATATTTTTACGCTTAAATAATACGATCCTGAAATCCGCTGCAACTGCAAATAAGGCGTTCGCAAAATATATCTAACATGAAAAATTGATTTGCCAGAAAATGCGATTCTAAAATTAGCTGCAACTGAATAATGCGTTCGCGAAATTCATCTAACAAATCGTAGCCAAGACCTATCAAATATCAAAAACAAATTTCGCGTAATTTTTTTATGCAGAATTACCCCATTCCTTCCCAAAAAAGTATTCTCTATTTAGCTTTTACAACATCAAAACATTTAATTTTAGATATTTTTTTACAAGATAAAATGTTACTAGAAAAATCAACTAGCCTTAGGGAGCTCGAATGGGAATCGAACCCACGACCTTTGGATAACCGGTCCTATGCTCTGACCGCTGAGCTTCCGAGGCCCCGGAAGACTCGAAGTTACTACCCCCACAGTCGAAAGAACACTTTTAGTATTTAGCAATCGATAAAGACGTAATTCCTTTAAATATTTGAATTTTGTATTCATAATGTTATATAAAATTTGACTAGACAAAATCAACCAGCCTAACGAAGCTCGAGTGGGAATCGATCTTTCCTTTTAAAAACTAACATGCACGGCAAATGACCACTCCACCAGATGTTAAGTGGAAATGGAGTCCAGACGCAAAGACATCTGCAGCGGTGCAGTGTGAAAACATCGTATCGTAGCATCAGCCCTTCACACCCTGCTAGCCCTCAAGGTGATGCCTCTTCACGCTTCGTTTTAAGGACCCCATGTCATAGGAAGGATCTGAATACGTATGCTGGTAGACTGTTACATCTTTTGAAAGTGCGACAAAGAAACGATTAACCAAACTTCTTTGTGCGCGATTGAATGTTTCAGACAGTACAGAGGAGTATGCGTACTCCTATGGAGGAAGGGAGGTGGTATGGCGTCTGAGAGATCTTCAGAGCACTCGCCGCGATATAAGCGGTCGAAGACGCTGAGTGACGCCTATATCTCTACGCAATTCGTGGGTTCAAGAGTGTTAGTGAGAGTGCAGAGGGCATTACCGATAATACCTATAGCGCAACGCTGTCCGTCAAGACATTGAGGACGTATCTTATCTCCAATCTAATCTTCTACTCTATATAGGCAGTATTTGCAATGATACACTTGATTACAAAAATATTCAACTGTCAGTTAAAAGTATTTAGTACACAGTCATTTGGTTATACAATAACTTGATGTGCTGTCGATCCAAGTCGAAAATTTACACAGCTGCTTCAAGAATCTGTCAGAATCTCATTAATTATACCAATAAAGAATATTTGCAACATATTTTTAACCAAGGCCAAGGTCATTATTTTATATTTATAAAATTTATAAAATACAGTGAAAAATTTAACGCCCACCCGACCCAGCCAGGAATCGAACCTGGGTCTTCCGCAATCCGGGCGGCTGCACTGACCGCTATGCTACCGGGAAGGCTGACGTAAGCGCTGAATTTTGTCACTGCTTTTTAATATAAATATAATATATATAATAATAAATATATATAAATATTTAATTTAGCTTCAGTGCAGCAATTAGCACTTGAAAATAAAAAAGTAAAATTTATTATTTTATGTTGATAATTAGTAGCGCTCTCTATCCCGAATATGGAAGCGTACTTAATCCAGAATACTTATCTATTGAGAACTGTACTTTTAGTTTCCATCTGTGTGTGAGCAACAAAGAATTTATATATCTATCTATCTAATCTCTAACTGATAGAACGTCCTTTGAAATGAGACCCAAGTCTCGCTACGACCTGAATGCATATGGGATTCGGCGGTGGAAATTGCTGAGCGAGCGAGATTCCTGGAGGTTCCAGGAAAACATTTGCCCAGAAATGGAAGAATATAGGTATAAGTATGTAGGAAGCCTGTGGTAGGATGGTGCGCCACAATGAGGAAAGACAAAGGGAAGATCTTCCTCCGAGCTGGGTGGTATAGCTCGGGGACCGAGGTCCGACGGATGTTAGTCGGAGGTGCTATATATAGCGAAGGAGATAGTGAAACTTCGCTATCGCGATGCAGGCTTCTCATACTATTTATCGTCTTAGTATGGCGACGTCGTTGGTATGCGTTTGTGGCGCCATCTGTTGACACGGTTGAGAAGGTGTTTGCTTCGTGTCGATTATGTGCGGCGTATGCGGTAGGTGACGCCGCCACATCACTCCCCCCCTGAGACCGGAGGTCGATGTCAGTGAGTAATGTTGCCAATGATATTTATTTTAATGTATATATGTAGTGTGCAGTAATATTAAATAGGTAATATTAAGTGCCCACAAGTAACTTAATGTACTTATATCCTGTCTTGCATGGAGGAGTGTGTGATAGATAATAAATAGATAAAGTTTATATTTAATTTCATTATATGGAGAAGGAGTAACGAATAAATAAATTTATGTAAACGGTCCAATGAGCGATCACTAGTACTCAAAAGTTTATAATAATAATAATAATAAAAATAATAATAAACTTTATTCCACACAAAAGAAAAACAATACAGTCAATTTAAAAAATAAAAATAAATAAAGAGTACAAAATAGGCGGCCTTATTGCTAACAAGCAATCTCTTCCACACAAAAACAGCGCTACTGTGTCATTCTGAACATCCATGGATGACACAGTAGCTTATGCTGAGACAGGGCCCTTTAACTTCACACTGCCTGTTCTAATATATATTTTTTATTTTTTTTTTATTTTTTATTTTTTCGTTTATTGTTGTATTTATTGTATTTATGTTGTATTATAATTAAGTGTGTATGTTAATAAAAACTTTTCTATTCTATTCTATTATTCTATTCTTCCAGGCAACCTTGGGCGAAAAATAATAAAATAAACAAAATAAAAATGGGTGCAAGTAAAAATAAACTAAATAATAATAATAATAATATCAAATAAAGTAATTACAGATAAAAAGGAAATAAATATATAAAACAGAGTTTATGCAATATAAATTAAAAAAAAAATAATAATAATAATAATAAATAAATAAATAAACATAGCTAAGGTAAATTTAAAAAATGACTCCGAACCTGACCCTTAAGTGACCCTGACCCTGAAGTTTAAGTAAATTAAATAGCCTATAACTGTCACAGTGATGAGAAAAAGCCACCAGCATTGATTTAAAATCATCGCTACCATTGGTGGGTATCGGGTATTGGAGAACGGGCCTTAAACGACCACGCGGGCCCAGTGCGGATTGTTGGTTGTGAATCACTGCTAAAGCAAACCGGGACCAACGGCTTAACGTACCTTCCGGCACGAAGAGGAGCTCGAGAAAATAATTTTTTGGTCACCCATCCGATGACCGGCTTTTGCGAAAGTTGTTTAACTTTCACAATCGCAGTCCGAGCGCGTTAACCACTGTGCCATCGAGCTCCTGCATAGGTTGAATTAAATTAGTACGAACTGTCATCAGTATCCTTACCCTAAAATGCCCAGCTGCAATTGAATAAAGAGTCCCTATGTATGTATGTATGTATATATGCTTAGATCTTTAAAATTACGCAACGGATTTTGATGCGGTTTCTTTTAATAGATAGAGTGATACAAGAGGAAGTTTTATATGTAACTGGTAATTTTAGAGGTTTCACATTTTTTTGTGCTTATATTGCAAACGCTGGCTGGCCCTACGAGATAGATCAAAATAATGTACTACAGCATTGTACACCTCAAAAAGGTCTACAAAAAAGTCCGCGATGGTATATGTCTATCTCTTAGGGATAACCCACAATAATAATTTTTTCTTTTACTTTTTACGAGAAATAATGGCTTATTTACGAAGCGATTTTAAGCAATACAACCTTAAATACATTGTATATTATATAGATCAATATGGCCCTTTACAGCATGTAATTTAAATGAATATTTTCGAAGATATTACAGATTTAAAATGCAGGGACATAGCGGTTACGTGTATCAGCATTACACCCGTGCGAAGCCGGGGCGGGTCGATAGTTACAATAGGTACAATAAAATTTGTTATATTTCGTTTATTTTTACAGTAAATAGTTCTCTTCCAAATGTATCATTTAGATGCTATGATGTACCTATAAGTAAAATCCATGTATTACGAGGGTCGGAGGCCTGGAGCTCTATAAAACCGGCAGGCCACTGCCTAGTTTAGACTCCAGTCTCCCACAAATATTAAACTGTTCTTATAGGTTAAGCACATTGTTTATTGTATTTTTGTGGAGAGAAAATAAATAAATTTTATTATTATTATTATTATTAAAAATGAGTAAAATATACCTCTGCCACAATGGCGACGCCTTCGCTCTCTTCATGCAATGGATTTCCAAAAGTAACTGTCACTTCTTTCCTATTTTCTTCTCTCCTTTGATCGACCTCAGCGTTTCCATCCGCTCTACTGTCCGGACTGTCGGTTTTACTGTCCATCGCTTTCCTGACCTTAAAATCTGTATCGAGCGCTACTTTGTTTAAAGTTATCACGCGACGAGAATCATTGTTACAGCAAAACTTGCATTTAGTTACAACCGTCATTATTTTCGTATCGTCACATTTTTCGCTGTCATCTAATTTAGCATTTTCTTTCTCTTCCTTTGAAATGTCATTACCTAGCTTTTTTAAATCGGGCTCCCCTATACTTGTTCCGTTTTTTATTTCCACGTCATTATCGTATTCTACAGTAAAGTAATTAACAGTTCTAACTATTTGGTCATTAGGATTTATAACTATATTATTACTTGATGTCAGGTCATTCATGAGTTTTAGATTTGCTAGATAAACATCTGCTGAAATGTCACAAAGATTTATGGGGTCAGTGGGGTTCTTCCCTAATTTTGGGTCTTGGTTTAAACTAATATCGCTGCTATTATTATTAGTAGCATGCCTGTAGTGGTTTTGACTTTGGCTCAATTCAAAAAAAGACTTTCCATGATCGGTTTTTGCTGGAGCCGCAAAATAGCTGGCTAATCTATTAAAACTGATGTTATTAGGTTCAATATTGTCGGAAGTTTCGTCGTTTGATGAAAAGAAACTAATAGGGTCTGCTAATATTTCAGTTTTGTTAATTTCAGGCTTTTCTTCTGTTTTAGCAGCTATTAGTATTGTTGGTTTAGTATTCTCTTCTTTCGTGAATAGCGAGGAAGTGAAATTATCTCCTGATTCAGGCTTCCGACTGAAGACTGTGGAGAGGCCCGGTAATTTTCTACTTTCAGGCGCATATTCCGGTTGTTTTAAAACACCCGGTGCAAGTTCTGTCTCTAACTTTGTGATTTCAGGGACATTTTCAATTTCACTTGGAATAACAGGCATTGATTCTGCCAATTTGGTTACATCAAACGCACTTTCAGGGAAATTTATATTTTTTGTCGTTGGTTCTGTCAATTGAGTAATTTCATTAGCGACCTGCGGTTTATTTATTAATTCAAACTTTGGTACTTCTTGCATTGTCATGGAGACTCCTATTTGAGAAGTGACTGTTATATCCTGGTTTGTGTTAGATACCATGCTGTATGTAGTGGTTGCAGTTATTTTAGTTTGAGTTGAAGTCTCAGGAATGTATGGAATTTGTTCGTCGCTGTCACTCTTCATGTATTTAGTTCTACGTAGTGACAAACCACTAATTCTTCTTTTATATTCTTCTTCGAAACCGGGTGGAATGCGTAAAGGCGAAGAAATGGAGTTTCTATAGTGGGTGTCGGCAGCATAATTTCCTGTATCGAAATAAGATGCAAAAGTTACAGCAGGACTTGCCACTGTGTACAAATCAAAGAGCAAGTGTTTATGAGAGTCAAAACCATCGTCCCTATCTACACTTTCTCCCATTTGTTTAAATCTTTCTACTCTATTAGTGAACGTGTCTATGTCTTGAACGGGATCGTCCGAGCTCCTTTCTCTTTCTTTATATTCGATTTTATCATCGTCCGTTTCAGATGGTTCTATGACAAATTCTTCAAAAATAGGAAAATCTTTCTTAGCATCTTGTTCTATTGAATGAACATCTAATCCACCTGTTTCATCTGACTTTGTGTCTTCTTCTTCTTCTTCCTCCTCCTCCTCAGCAGGTGGTGCTGTCGGAATACTCATTTGTCTTGGTAGCAAAACAGGTGTCTCTTCACAGGAACTTTTAAATTCAGCTTTAATTTCATCGCTTGCATTATTAGGTATATCTTCAAAGAAAAATGAGTTGTTGCCATAAAAACCGAGAGCGTTTGCATCAATTTCAAAACGGTAATCGTGATTTAAAAAAACTTCTGTAGGTAAAAACGGGGTATCATTTGAAGTCTTCCAGCCATAATCCATATTGTTCACACTATTTTCATTGTCTAAAAGCTCCGTGGCTGTCTGTACTTGAATAGTCTCAATTGTTTCTTCGGTAATGTGTGATATTTCAGCACATTGTTTTGTTTCAAAGGATGTATCTTCCCCATCATTCTCACTAAGTGGTACTATGACTGGATTAGAAAGTTGAATAGGGGCAGTTATATTTTCAATTAGATGAGTAGTGACATCATCAGCTTCTTTCTCTTCAAGTGTGTTTACTTCTCTACAAGTTTCGCAAATATTAAGATCGGGGGAAGGCTCATTATCATCTGCATGTGGTTTATTTTCATTAGTCTCGTTTTTTACTAGACTATCTGCTTTAAAAGTTGCTCTAGTTTCCAATTCTTTATCGGGTTCGAATAAGGAAGTGTCCCTTAATTTATATTCAATATCAGTAATTGAATCAGACGTAATATCAAGAATATTTGGTAAGCCAAATAAAGGCATAGCAGAAGGATCTATACGAGGAATGTCATCTTCAATATAAACTTCTTTAGCTGGCTCTTGATAATTAAGTCCAATGTGGAAATAAGAGCTTCCGAATCCTTCCATATCAGCGTCACTTTGACTAGCACCAAAGTAGTCTACTGGAGTTTGTAAGTAAACTGCATTATCATTTTCTTTAGAAGGAAAATTGGTAAAATATTTAAAAGCACCAGTATCGGACTGTAAATCCAGAGGTGAGGGTTCATCCAATATATCAGAAAAATTTGTTTTTATACATTCTTTTAATATTATGCTATCTGGTGAGCTATTACCTTCTTTCTCTTGAGCAATCTGAAGATTTTCTAATCTCCTATTAAGATCAGCAGTTTCGATTGGTTGTGACAAATTAAAAAAATGTTGGTTATCAAAAAACGCTGCACTGTCTTTTAACTCTGTACTTTTTAATTGTTTAGCAGCATATTTCTGGTTGGTACTTGCATTATCTTTAGAAAAGAGATTAGCAGTTTCAACATTTTCATCTCCTTTAACTGGTGAAGACTTTATGTTATCAGCAACAGTTGATATGTTTACAGTACTAGGGTTGTCAACTTTTCTAAATAAGCTTGACGTTTCAGGTTTAATATCTTGCTTTTGAATATCAATATCTGGAATATGTGTTCCTGAAACACCTTCAGTTTTGTTCATTTGTGCATGGGCTTGATAACTATAATCTTGTGATGGTGAAAAAATTGTATTTCCAGTGTTTGTGTCATCAAGGCTTTGAGTAGGAATTGCGTAATTATAAGGCATTAATGGATTTTGATAGTATTCGGAGGGTTGATTTGGTGTAATGTAAGCGTGAGCTTGATTGCCAATGTCATAAGATTGGTTCTGATAGTACTGGGACCCTTGTCCGTAACCGTAATGCACTTGGTAATCATTTTGTATATAATTCTGATTCGTTTGTTCAATATTAGGTACAAATACTTCTAAAGTACTAGTATTCTGATTCCCTAGCGGAACGTTTCCGTCGCCAGAATTGTTTCCATGTACATTAGTAGGTTCCTTCTTAATGTCATTATAAGCTGGATCAAAGAATGTGGTTACTGTACTTTGGATCTTATTGATATCTAAGGAACTAAGTTTAGATTTCAAAGATCCAATAATACCAAAGCCTTTCGATTCTTCTTTGGGTGGTGTATAATTTTCATTAGTTTGTCGACTCATGTCAAATACTGTGTTGTAGTCTTGCGTTGTTGTCATATAGTTTTGCGTCTGGGGAGTGTTAATGTCAAACTGAGTGTACGTTCCAGGATTTACTGTCGGTGCATTGATAACTGCAGAGTTGTTATCTATTGTTGGTTGTTTTTCTGCAATCTGCTGTGTTTCTGGAGTGAATAAAGAACCTCGGAATGTACTAGGCTCTATAGTAGGTATTGTAGGTTTTACATTGTTACTGATAGACCCTACACCTTCAATAGGCCCGGAGTAATACTGTGGTCGCTTCTTCTGCATTCTATAGTTTAAATTTCCAGACATTTTCGGAGGTTCTGGTACAGGCCTTGTCGCCTCAGATGTTGCACTTTGGTCAAAGTTGCGACTTGCTATATCAGTTTCAGGAACTACATTTGATTGCGGAGGAATATGTTGTATTGCATTTGGATTAAAGAATGTCGGTGGCGGCTTAACAGCAAGGTTCTCTATAGAATGATTTGAAGTATGCGGTTGAAAAATTGAAGACGTTTCCATCAATGGATTCTTATCGGGTACTTGAAATTGAAAAACTGAAGGCATCTCCATCGGTGGAAACGATGAAACTGATGATGAAAGGCTACCCGGGTTGAAAAACATCGGTGGAGGCGCTGTCTCTGATTGTGACATATTTACTGGTGGGAATATGTTAGCAGATGTAGCAGTTTTGTTCACACTTAAAGATTCAGTTGTAAGATTATGTTGGAATGGCGAAGACGTTACAGAAACGGGTGGTAGTTCTATTGTAGGATTTGTGATAGACGATGCTGGCAATACTTGATCAGGGAAGTTTGTATAAGCGCTTCTTGTAACATCCTTTTCGGCTGTTGGTAATGGAGTATTGAACTGGACGAAGGCTGATTGCGATCCTACAGATGCAGGTGGTATATTCGTTTGATCATTCTGGACTAGCTGTGACGTCGGTTCCAGTGGTAAAGATTTGTTTGATGTCTCCGAATCAGCATTACCCGGCGCTTTATCTACAATAGCGGGAACAAATATACTATGCGTGGAAATCGAAGACGGCGGTAATGTCTGTGGTTTTATGATAGGGTGGTTTGTACCGATACGTCTAGCTACTGACGGTGGTAGCACAGCTCTTGACGCTTGACTGTCTTTTTTCGGCATGTTTGAAAACATAGGCGGCGGAGGAATTATCGAAGCGTTCGTCAGCGTACTCTGCGCGCTGCTTTGCTCCTGAGTCTGCTCAACGGTTGTGAATAGATTAACAGTTTTTTCTTGTAACATTTCGTTACTTTCCTTAACCGTTTGAGGCGTATTTATTTCAGTTGGTACTGGATTAAATATATTGAAATCCCTTTGTGTTTCTGTTTTTATTTGTTGGTTATTATCAGGTTTTACTTGAGGGTTGAAAACATTAAAGCCCTGTGTGTAAGAAGGTTGATTTAAATCTGATATTGTATGACTATCTTCATTGATATGCATCTGTGGTTGACGTTGAAACGAATCAGCTACAATTTTAGTTCCACTGTTGATGGCGGTGATCTGTTGTGGACCGAAATTGGCTGAATTGTCCATAGGGAAGTTAGCAGCCGGTGGATTGTAAGATACAGTATGTGTTGAACTGAGACCTGGTATTTGGGCGTACGCTTTCTTTTTTGTCGTTATCCGGTAATTGGAAGTGCCTGCAACAAAAGAACAATAAATTAATAAAAACTCCTTATACAAAATTAACTTTTAACAAAGTATTTGACAAAGTCTTGACATTCAAACTCTCTAGAGGCCTTGTAGGGGGAAGTAGCTACAAGGAACACTGCGGAAGTAGTTTCTTCCTGATGTTAAGTGGAAATGGAGTCTAGACGCGATGACAACTGGTGCAGCGTAAAAACCATGCAGTATCAGTCCACCTTCACCCTGCCGGCCCAAAAGGTGCCTCTTCACGCCTCGTTTGAAGGACCCCTTGTCATAAGAAGGAGGGAAAATGTGTGCTGGTAGACTATTCTATCTTTTGGAAGAACCGGGTTACCAAATTTCTTTGTGAGCGATGGAATGTTCGATACAGTACAGTGATGACTCCGGAGAGCAGCACGCGTACTCTTTATAGGAAGGGAGATGGTGGGATGAGGTCAAAAAGTTCTACAGGGCACTCGCCATGGTATAAGCGGTAGAAGACGCTGATTGACGCTATATCTCTACGCAGCATTAGTGACTTCTGCATTGCTGATCATCATCATCAATCATAAGCACCGAGAAGGTCTTTGCTGTTTGACGTTTTGTGTAACATACGGTCTATTAGGTCCTTATCTATATAATTGACACTAGTTAACACTATAAAAATTGTAGGGCAGTGTGTTTGTTTTACTATTTAAATAAAGCAGCTCTTAAAATGACAGCTTCAAAGTATGTGTTCAAAGCTTTGACTTCTTTGAAACTTCAAAGTTACAATGAAACAAAATGTCAATTCCGCTAACAAAAAAAAAATTTGGGCCGTAAAGACACAAAATTAAAAATCATTGTTATTACTAAAGCCTGAGTAAGATAATCTTAATTCAATGTGTATAATAATATTAACAACCGGTATTGAGTTTGAGAAATACACTTATTAATTATTAAGAGAACGTAAATTTCATATATACTGTGTTTTTCTTAGACAAAAATAAAGTTATTTATTTTTATTATTATATAAATACAATACACAAAATTCTTAATAGTTATTTATATCTAATATATAAAATTCTCGTGTCACAGTTTTCGTTGCCATACTCCTCCGAAACGGCTTGACCGATTTTGATGAAATTTTTTGTGCTTATCCGGTATCTATGAGAATCGGCCAACATCTATTTTTCATCCCCCTAAATGTTAAGGGTGGTCCACCCCTAAATTTTTTTTGATTTTTGAAATTTTTCCAATACAAAATGATTTGTTTGTAGTGTTGTCATGGAAACTGTCAAAGCGGTACGAAGTCCGCCGGGGGCAGCTAGTTCTTATTTATTAGGGTGATGAAGAATGATGAAAAAAAGTTCTTTATAGGGAAAATTAAACACCTTAAATGCATGTTAATATCGGTGATTGACTGTTGACGACATGATTGGTTCCTGCTTGTCTACTATGACTTGTGACAGACAACTGGCAATAAGTATGCAACGAACGTGTAAACCACAAACAAACACATACATTTTCATGTACAGACGCGTTTATTTTTATATCTTACGGGTAAGCACTTGGCCTTGATCTCACCTGATGTTAAGTGATGATAAGGCCGAAGGTGGAAGCGCAGTTCATCCGGATTCCTCAACTACTGAGGCACTGGCTATCTTACTCGTATCTCTAGCTGTCGGAACACAACAATGCTAAAAACATTGATGTTATGGGGACATATTTAGATAAGATGGTGGTAGCTAGCCAGGCGGACAAACAGGCTCTACCACCAACCAAACCGAGTGCACAAAGATGTACCCCCCGCTAGGAATTGTACCCGGGACCTATGGGTCTAAACCGATGGTCTTAACTACTAGACCACAGAGGCGATTTAAAAGCCTGCACACGATTCAGTTGCAGATTTTAGATAGAGATTTTACTTAGTTTGTTCTCCTTCTGACTTAAAATGTAGTTTCAGTTTCCTTAGCTCTACTCATGCCCGTCAACTTCGCTCATCAAATAATCACCTTCTCTCCACTCCTTTGCATCATTCAGGATTCGTTGCAAATTCGTTCACGGTTCAGACCAATTAATTATGGAACGCTTTCCCCGAAAAAGTCAGACAAGCTCCAAGTAAAATGGTCTTTAAAACAATGGTGTATAAACTGTTTCTACAGGAATCAACACCCACGTAAGAGATTCCCATCGTCTTTTCTTCCGTTATGTTTAAGTATGTTCATATAGTCTATTTTTATTTAAGTTTTTTTTATGGTATGTATATTATATTAATAATTAATTAATTTAATATGTGTATTTCAGTTCTTATAAATTTAGTATATTACAAAAACACAATGTTGAAAAAATTTCCACGAGCAGGATTTGAACCTGCACCCTTCTGACATACCGGGTCACCAAATTATTATGATCGGGTGTTAATGACGGTAGTTGTTGACATTGAATGGGTGCCTTTGGCTTTCAATGTAAAAAGTAAATAGTGTTGAATAATTTCGGCGGGCTGGTAAGAACCACGATAGCTCAATTGGAAGAGCACCTGACCCGGTATGTCAGAAGGATGCAGGTTCAAATCCTGCTCGTGGAAATTTTTTCAACATTGTGTTTTTGTAATTTGTTTCGCATCAAAATTTGCGTTAAAATTATATAAACAAAACAAAAACATTTTATAAATAGCTTGCCTACTTCTTAACTGATCTCTAACTCGCACACACAGTTAGTTATACTTAGTTTTTATTTTATTAATTAAAAAACTAGATTAAGTGCGTGGTAACTTCTATGTATACCTTAGAGATAAGAAAGGGCGGAACCTCTTGAAACAGGTAAATTGTGCCTAAAAGGAGGCTCCAGCCACCGCTTTTTGTACCTACCTTTAAGTTACCAAATAAATACATTTTTTTTTTTTACTGCTGGAGCCTTCCCAGAACGGGCCATAAACCACCACGCGGGCCCAGTGTGGATTGGTAATAAGACGTAATAAGACGCCTTTGTGTAATAAATGAGACGTTTTTATATCAAAATTCAAGAGGAGCTCGATAGCGCAGTGGTTAACGCGCTCGTTCTGCTTTTGCTGAAGTTAAGCAACTTTGGCAAGAGCCGGTCTTGACCAAAACTTTTACATCTCGAGCTCCTTCGTGCTACGGGAGGCACGTAAAGCCGTCGGTCCCGGCTGCATTAGCAGTCGTTAACAACCACCGCACCGCACTGGGCCCGCGTGGTGGTTTATGGCCCATTCTCCCTGTGGTGTAAACATCCATAGGGAAGGCCCCGTGCCCCAGCAGTGGGGACAGTAGTAGATGACGTCTGGCATTCGCAGCCTGAGGATAATGATACTAAAGTGGACACTTATTCGATGATTGAGCAAATCTATTGTTTATGCCAAGATTTTTTGAGAGTACTTGAAATGTCGAAAAAAAAAATTAGACATGTATTGCCTACTTTTGTTTAGACTTTTTGCATCATACAGTGTCATAAGGTCAACCAGTAAGTCTAAAATGGAATTGAATTGGAATCCTTGCAGATACATAGCGATTCGTATATAATATTTATACATTATGAAGCCGAGTGGCTTGCACGCCGGACTTTGGGCGGCGCTAACTCTGAGGTCCCGGGTTCGATTCCCGGTCGGGTCAATGTCGAAAACGTACTTTTCCATATTGTGTCGGGCCTGAGTGGTTGTGGTACCGTTCGTCGTCGTTGTTTCCGATTTCCATGAAACGAGTGCTTTAGCTACTTACCTTGGGATCAGAACAATGTATGTGATGCTGTTTAATATTATATATTTATTTATTATTATTTCTAGCTGTCCCCCGACCCACCGCGTCGCCCGTATACGCTAGTACTTCGTATTCGTTTAAGGCCGATTTACACTTCAATAAGTACAGTAGCGAGTTAAGAAATCAGTCAGCTAAGTAACAAAAAGTAAGTTTTAAGTAGCGTCCAAACGTAGGCGAGTGAGTAACCATAAGTTGCCGTTCCAACAAGAAGAAAAATGTACTGTACTAAACTCGCCCGTCTGCATGCCCGCCAGTTAAGTTGGCGGGGCGCGGGAGACGCGAGGGAGGGGCCTACTTCGCCCTGGACTAGCCGTAAAATAGGATCGCGATCTATTCAAATCAACTTAATAAGCCATTTACTACTTAACTCGCTTTTGCCGTTCAAACGACAATAACAACTTAACTCGCCGATGTCGCAAGGTAACTCGCTACTGCACTTACTGAAGTGTAAATCGGGCTTTAGCGTTTTTTCCAACCTTTTTTAGGGTTCCGTAGTCAACAAAGAACCCTTATAGTTTCGCCATGTCCGTCTATCTGTCCCCAGTTCAGCTCATAGACTCTTAGTACTAGAAAGCTGTAATTTGGCATGGATATACATATTAATCACGCCGACAAAGCGGTTAAGTAAAATTTTGAAATATATTTTTTTTTATGTTACCTCCCCTGCAATTTTAAAAATATTGCGGGTTTGTAAAAACAGTTTTTTGATTGAGGCATCCGTTTGTGAACTATTAAGCTTTAAAGTGCAAAATTTTGTTAGAGTACAAATTCCTCATTGGGAACTACTTACTAACGTTGTCAGGTGTGTGAAGCCGATAGTACCTATTTAAATTTAAGAATATGAGCCATCGTTAAATAATTGTCCATAAAGGCCCTCTTCTCAGAGTCCGCATTATTAAGGCTACGGTACCCTACACTGCGCGTGGCCCGACACGCTCTTTTTTCTTCTTAAAGCAAATCCGACTGGTAATTCTAGAGATCAGCGCGTTCAAACAAAACCAACTCTTCAGCTTTCATGTTAGTAGTATAGAGTACCTGGATGGCCGAGATTTGCTCGTTATTTTTTTTATAATGTTTTGTAAAAATGAAACCTAGCTAGATCGATTTATCGCCCCCGAAACCCAATGCATACTAAATTTCATGAAAATCTTTGGAGCCGTTTCCGAGATTATAATATATATATGATGCTTATAATATATATTATAATCTCGGAAACGGCTCCAAAGATTTTCATGAAATTTCACGACCACCAACCCCCCACCAACGACAAAAGTACCCTCGTTATGCTTATAAAACGAGCTCCGAGCCGGCGCGGTTTCACTTTTTCACGAGCGTTCCAGGCGTAAACATCGGTTGTGTTGCGTTACGTAATATTCGAGGTCTATTTATCGGTAATGTTATTAGTGTTGAGTGTAATTAGGTTTGACTATAGTTAGATACGAGTATTTTGTTCCTCTGATTGTTATAAGTAGTTTGGTAATTTTGATTGTGAATAATAAATAACGGTCGTTTGAATTGACTTTCTTTTTTTTAAAGACTTTCTATTTGTGTTTCCAAAAATATATATATATATGTTACGGCTAATAGCCGAAGTCCGGCTTCACCTAGTTTTAGCTAGCTACAACTAGGTGCTGCCGGCTAAAACTAGGTGCAGCCGCACTTATCTTCGTTGTATAGAGCTAGATGTCTGTTGTCTAATAAAAAAAAAATCTTCGTAAGTAGTAAAATAAGTATTAGCCGACTAAAACTAGGTGTAGCCGCACTTCGGCCATTAGCCGTAACAAATATATACAAGAATTGCTTGTTTAAAGGTTTTAGATAAAGATTGTAAATCGTATCTAATAAAAGATCATGCTGCAGTTGAATGCTAGAGGGTCACTCGCACAAGTAGTTATTAATATTATAAGTAGTAATAATTTTATTTATAAGAAATTAAATTCAACATACTCAAATAATAATGGGAGACCTAGAGAGAATAATAGAGAGAGATTTGGGTGAGACCTTTGCCAAGAATGGGAATTTCTTGACGAAAAAGTGAATGGTAGTATTTGCAGTTTTGTTTTAATTTCTAAAACTTAAGTCTGTTTCCTCCATTTCTATTTTCAAATTCTATTTATTTTTTAGTTCTCTTTCCGTTTGATGTAGGAAAAGCAAACTGATCTAGCCCATACATAGGTAATCATGTCTTCAGTATTTTTCGTGATTAATTTATTAATCACGCATGATAATGAGTGAAGAATTTTTGCGATAATATTTCTTGAACGTTTTAAGTTTCAATAAAGCAGTGGGGACTTTACTGAGAACTCTCACGAACTTTAACCGCCTCTGTGGTCTAGTGGCTAAGACCACCGGTTTAGACCCAGAGGTCCCGGGTTCGATTCCCAGCGGGGGGTACATGTTTGTGTACTTGGTTTGGTTGGTGGTAGGGCTTGTTTGTCCGCCTGGCTAGCTACCACCATCTTATCTAAATATGTCGCCATAACATCAATGCTTGTAGCATTGTTGCGTTCCGGCAGCTAGAGATAAGATAGCCAGTACGTCACTAGTTGAGGATCCCGGGTAAAGTGCGCTTCCATCATTGGCCTTATCATCACTTAACATCAGGTGAGATCAAGGCACTGTGCTTACCCGTAAATATAAAAAAAGAACTTCTAGTGAGAATTTGAAAAGCGACGTTGTTAAATAATCCACAATTTTATTCGCACAAAATAACGAAAATCAAAAACACTGCAAATATTTATATCACTTTCCCCTTATGAAACTGTCAAATTCAATTGGCGCTCGTTTCAAACATACTGTGTGTATTTGTATGTTATAACAAGTATATTGCCCAATAATCGAGCACGCGTGCAACCGTAGTAGCCCAAAATAAGGAGCCTACAGTAGGTAAGCTTCACACAAACGCGATCGAAGCAACGCACGCATACACAACCTCTAACGAACACGAAATCTCGCAACATCTGCGCTCGAACTCATCGTCGCTCGTCATTTCGTACCGCCTATGAAAGCAATATCGAAAGTTATAGGCTATAGCTATAAATATATGCCTATACCTATTAGCTAGATAACAAGATGACGTCATAAACTATACACGTAGTCAAAGCAATCGGTTAGGCGGTCGGGCCCCAGATTCCTCTTCCAAAACTGGACCGATTTAATTGCTTTTTTCATTAAAATTTGAAGAAAGGCTTGGCTGTGTCCCTGTGTTTTCCTTTTTTTAATAAATAAATTATTATAAAGATATGAACCTTTAAAAACCTTAAAAATTGGCTAGATTTTCCGCTGTTTTTTCGAAATTTGACAAGATTATACAACGTTAGTCGGAACGGGGGTACTAAGCCGAAAGGAGGGTAGAGTATACATGATAGTGAGTAACTTTTTATTTTTATTTTTAACTTTTAATATTTTTTTAAAATTTTTATTTACATTTGATTGGTCTACAAAAATCTAGTAGGCTACGGTTTTGACGTAGGTTCTCAGCAAATAGGTTTATCTCTAATGTCAATGTACGTAAAGAGTCGAGTTTCTCTCCATAATTGGATTAATATATCCAATAATATTAACTTTTTAATTGTTTTTTTTGTGATCGCCAGAGCTACCACAGCGCAATTTCTTTTGAAATGTTAAAAAAGCTGTTAATCTAAAAATATCCATTTTTAAGGAAAAGTTCTTAGACAAAAGTTATTCACTATCATGTAATACTTTACCCTCCCTTCGGCTTAGTACCCCCGTTCCGACTAACGTTGTATAAAAAAAGTAATTAAATCGGTCCAGTTTTGGAGGAGGAATCAGGGGACTACGAAACGTTGATTTTGTCTACTTTTCATACATATTTTTCAATTCAGTCGACCTTAGTACTTCCTCTTAAGCTTACCTACTGTGGGTCTCTTTATGTTGTGGTAGTACGCAACTTGCATCGCAGTGTTCTCACGACATCGTGGCCTTTGGCGTAACTTGAAGGGCGTAACTATTACTCGTGAACGCGCGTCTTCCTTCCGTTTGCGTTGTCATTATTGTAAGTTCATTAATTAAGAGCGAGTGCATGGGACTTGCAAAGCATCAGCTGCTTAAGGCGACACTTTGAAAAAATAGTTGTATAACAAGACCAACAAATCTGAAATTTTCATATAGATAACTTCATGCCTTTTAAAATCCTTGCTCAAAAACACGATTGTGAAATTTTGGCTCGATCATAATTCTTTACGAAAACAACTAAGCAACTGAATTACGAATATTGATGTTAAGAATATATTTGAGTGATTTCAAAACATATAGATTAAGTAATTTTATTGTAATTTTAGCATTAATGATTGTTTAGAGGTGTTTCCGTAAAGAATTACGATCGAGTCAAAATTGCACAATCGTGTTTTTGAGCAAGGTTTATAAAGACAAAAGCATGAAGTTATCTATATCAAAATTTCAGATTCGTTGGTCTTGTCATACTCCTACAACCTTCGATGAAAGTTGATGTATTTTTTCAAAGTTTCGCTTAACTTCCCGTGCATGTCGTAAGAGCCGTCTAAGGGATAAGGGTTCCTCTTGGAACCCATAATTGCACATCAGGCGATCGGCTGCAACCTATCACTGATGTTCAGGACCCTACTTTGTTTATGCTAAATGTGGCGTCGGGTCACTAACGGCGAGTTTACTCACAATTGGTGATTATGATGCTCTGTTAAACCCTTTTTGGGAGAAGGACGTAAGAGATACATAATGTATGTATGTATGTTTGTATGGATACAAAGACGTTCGTTAAGGCGACACTTTGAAAAAATACATCAACTTTCATCGAAAGTTGTAGGAGTTGACAAGACTATAGAATCTGAAATTTTGCTACAGATAACGTCATGCTTTTGTCTTTAAAAACCCTTAAACAAAAACACGATTGTGTAATTTTGACTCGATCGTAATTCTTTACGAAAACCCCTGAAAAAAAAAATAATGCTAAAATTACAATGAAATTTTTTCAAAGTGTCGCCTTAAGGATCTCGAAGGCGCATTGATAAACGCCGAGTGCGTTTCTCTTCCGAGTCTAATTTTCGCAGAGGCCAGTCATCTGATGTGTGACCAAACAGTTTTCATCTCGAGATCCTCCGTAAAGCCGTTGGTCCCGGCTGCGTCAGCAGTCGTTATTAGCAGTGCATTAACAACCGACAATCCGCACAGAGCTTTCGTAGTAGTTTATAGCCCGTTCTCTGGTGTTCCCATCCATAGGGAATGTGCCCCAGCAGTGGGGACATAAAATGTGCTGGTGATATTAAAACAATCACCGAATAAAACAATAATCGGATGGCTTTATAATTATTAATAAATTAATTGATAATTAATTTTGAATTGTGGTAACTTTGTTGGGTGCGAGACTAGGGGTATACTCTAGGGACAAACAAACAGAAGAGCAAGCATTATGATTGAAGCATATAACAATGACAATTAAGGCTTAAATCAAAATAATACTTAGTATATAGCCAATAACTGTCCCATTCCTGGGCAAAGCCTTCCAACATCGAAATCAAGTCAACACTACAATTGATGAGTTAGCTTAACACCACGCTTGCAAAATCGCAGGTGATCATAAACCCGGCATGCATCGAAAAATCCGCAACACACTTTGCCAGACCTGCCCCCCGACCGCTTAACTTGGCTTTCGATATTGCTTTTATATCGCTTTCGAAATGAAAAGATGACGCCATAAACTATAGAGCGCGATGTCGAGAGCGATGGCGATAAAGTTAGGCGGTCGGGGGGCAGGTAATTGAAGCGACCTTCGGGTATCGGGCCAAGCGGTTTGCTGCTCGCTACCGAGGCGTTAATACTAAATCAGTTCTTATATATCTAGTAAGGAAACAAAAATGGCGACTTACCACCGATAGGCAGTTCCCGTGGTGGTGGTGCAACCTCTTTCGGCACAGCCGGCTCATCAAAACCCATCAGAGGCACACCAACATCATCAGGCCTGCTAAACTGGACCTCCTGATAACCAGACGGCTTGGGGACTGGCACATCAGGCGTATGCTCTCGACTCTTCATACTCAGCATGTTAGAGAACGAACTGAAGACAGCGCTGGCCACTTGGGGCAGCACCGTTGGCAACTGTGAGAAATTTTGAGCAATATCCGCTGTCAAACTCTGTTGCACCTCAACATTCTGTATTCTATCTGGCTCATTCAGGTTTATCTCTTCTAAATTCTCTTCTGTCGCATCCAAGCTGGTTTTCTGGTCTTCTTTCAGGGCACTATTCAACGGTGCACTGACATATCTGGTGCCTTGTAACCTAGCAAAGTATTCGTTGACATCGAAATCGTCATCGGGCTTTTTAGAAGCTTTCGATAACAACGCGTTTTGATTTGTGTCATGTTTTAGATTGTGTTGGCTGTCGAGTGGGCTTGGAGTTATAGTCGGCGGATAATTTGGGTGTATAATGTTAGAATTAGCGTCTCCTGACGGGAAATTGTCATGTTTGCGGTCGGCGTGCGCCAGGGTGACACTTTGGGGCCCAGTTTGTTGATCTGTAACAAAAAGAAACAATAGTTATATTATATTGTTTTCTAAAGTTTACGCGAACACTACACATTGAAATGAAACAACTTTTACGGATCTACTCGCGTTTATTTTTACACATTAGTTTCAATTAATGTTTATCCTGACGTTTCGAACCCTTTGCAGGGTCCGTGGTCACAGGGAGACTGAGGTGTTGGTCGTCTCACAACCAGCCCGCCAAAATTATTAGGTTAGAACCACGATAGCTCAATTGGAAGAGCACCTGACCCGGTATGTCAGAAGGGTGCAGGTTCAAATCCTGCTCGTGGAAATTTTTTCAACATTTGTGTTTTTGTAATTGGTTTCGCAACAAAATTTGCGTTAAAATTATATAAACAAAACAAAAACATTTTATAAATAATTTGATGGTCTATCTTCGTTTTTGGATAAATAACGTAAAAGTAAGTATGTACCTACACTAAACTAGACAAAGAAGACTAAAAAATACAGAAAAAAATAGTTTCCGACTCATTAACACACCCAAAGTAAGGTACGTAAACAAACTTCGGTTACGCCAAAGCGTTTAGGTTATCGCTTTGACACAGTTATGTGTTAAGGGTGATTTCACACTACGCGGTATATACCATATTTCGATCCGATCCGAACCGAACCCCTCGGAGAATCTAGCTGGGCACGGGGAAACGCACTAGTGTGTGATGCCGTTCTCTCTATAAACCTCTGACTGTGCTTAGCTTCGCACGGCGTTTTGAGAAACCCTTTAATTTCTCGCCGCCCCCAAAAAAAGACAGGTGAAGCTGCAAATGCCGACTGACGCAATTAGCAAACTCTCCCAAAACAAAAACCAAAAAAGGTGTACCATACAAAACTTCGAATTTCTAATTCTTTCAAACGAATCAGCCAATTTCAATGAAACTTTCGATGTTTAAGGAACACACAGATATATTGACAGTTATTACAAAAAAGAAACATAAAAATATATCATCTGTTTATAGTTGTATCAAAGACTTACAATTATTATTTCCTTCCGAGAGAGGACACTGTTGCCTGTACTATCAATAATTAAATAAAATATAAATTAAATACTATAAAATTAATTAATTTGACAACATTGCCACTGACAATTAAAACAGATTCAAGTTTGTATTTAAAATTGGTAACTGATTTGCAATATTATTATATTTTTCAGTTCTGTTGTTATTGTTTTTTTTTTATTTTGTGTGTTGATTTGTGATGGAAAGTGTGTTTCTATGACAGGAAGAACATAAAAGAAACGGTAGAAACGAAATGCTCGTTTAGAGTTTCTTTCCGGTACTTCTCAGTATAAGGTCTCCCACCTGTGTAGACTTACGGAACCGGCATCATCATCATCATCATCATCATCGGCCTATCTTAGTCCACTGCTGGGATAATGACATAGTGATTAACTGATGGCATAGTGACGATCAAATACGACAATCAAAAATATTTATTTCAAATTAAGTTTTTAGATAAATGTATAAGATGCAAAATATAGGTAGGTAATTATAAAACCCAACAAGTATTTATAAGATTTTTTAGCCCTAACTGAATATAGGATTTTGAAGTTGACGACAGAAGTGAAGTGTTAAAGGGATTTCACGAGCGGGACTCGAGCCTGCACCCCGTGACATGTCGGGTCGGGTGCACTGCCAGCTGTGTTAATGTGGCTCAATATTGTATATTTTTTTAAATGAACACAGAAAGAAAGGGAAAAAATTATAAAGAAGTCCTCTCGAGACTCATGATATATTTGTTATATCCGATGTTTCGAGAAGTGGCAATAACAAAATACTGAAGTGTGAAAGAGCTCTTATGTGACCAGTTAAAATTGGGTAACTACGCAGCCATGCCCATCTCTACTAGTCAGCCGCAGGTGCGGTCCGTTCTGCAATAGGCTTGCAGTAATTACTGCGTCGCGTCGTTCATAATATATCGTCAATGACGTATGTTATATATGCCAAGTTAAAACGTGCGTAGAGCCGAAGCTTATTCATTCATTCATATATTCAACTAGCTGACCCGAAAGACGTTGTCCTGTCTAAGTTTTATTAATTATATAATATGAGGAGCTCGATGGCGCAGTGGTCAACGCGCCCGGCCTGCGAGTGCTGTGGTTAAGCAACTTACGCAAAGGCGGGTCATCGGATGGGTGACCAAAATAGTATCATCTTTCAGAAGGCACGTAAAGCAGTTGGTTCCGGCGGCATTAGCAGTTGTTAACAACCGCCCGCCGCGCCGCACCGCACTGGGCCCGCGTGGTGGCTATGGCCCGATCTCCCTATCCATCCATAGGGAAAGCTCGTGCCCCAGCAGTGGGGACATCAAATGAGCTGGTGATGATACATTCAGGGGCCTTACCATTACCTCTTATTGCAGCATTGTAGCAGTTGTTGTTGCGGTTATGAAAACGAGACGCGTGTAAAGGCGGTGACCGAAAAATGGGCTTATATAAATGGCCCATAAAATGGTCTACACGCAGCCGCGCCGTCCCGATCCGATCCGCCCCCTCGGTGAATCTAGTAGGGCACGGGGACACTAGTGCGTTATGCCGTTCCCTATAAGAAACCTCTGATGTTACTTCGTTTCACACGGCTTTGAATTTTTCGGCCCCCCCAAAAAGTCCGGCGAAGCTGAAAATGCCGTCTAAGGCAATCAAAGCAAACTCTCACAAAAAAAACCGGCCAAGTGCGTGTCGGGCAACGCGCAGTGTAGGGTTCCGTAGCCCATCTCAATAATGCGGACTTTGAGAAGATATTTTTGGCTGGCTCATATACTTAAATGTAGATACTACCTGTTTCACACACCTGACAATGTTATTCAAGTAGTTCTCAATGAGGAATTTGTACTGCGCCAAGTACATTTTACAAGTTGGTCGACTGTTACTCGTAAACTTGTAAAGCCTACTTAGCTGTGATAGTTTTCCTTTTAACTTCGTCATATATACAACTACCGTGAATTTTTTCACGTATCCAAAAACAACCATTTTTCTGGCAGGGGGGGGGGGGGGAGGGGGAGACACTTGACTCTAACAAAATTTTACACTTTAAAGCTTAATAGTTCACAAACTGATGCCTCAATCAAAAAACTGTTTTACAAACCAGCAATATTTTTTATTTTTGAAATTGCTATCCAACGACACCTCACACTATAGGGTTGACAAGAAAAAAAATACATCCCCACTTCACGTGTAAGGTAGGTAACATAATTTTTTTTTTTTCAGAATTTTACTTCACTTCTTTGTAGGCGTGATTAATATGTATATCCATGCCAAATTACAGCTTTCTAGTACTAAGAGTCTATAAGCTAGACTGGGGACAGACAGACGGACATGGCGAAACTATAATGGTTCCTTGTTGACTACGGAACCCTAACAAATGGCTGATTCACTCAACAGTATTTACTTTGCAATAACATGGTAACTTACTTACGGCTATCATTAACTGCACCTTTGTGATTTCCTGCGCTTCAAGTAGAAGGTATTAGCGTTTTATAAGCAAAACTTAATTTCGAAAATACTTACCACAAATTTCAAATTCGGCATCTCAATATTTCGAAATTTTCTGATACACTTTTCTCGATTCGCTGTTGCGTATAGTCACAAGCCTAAAATGTCGATTAATAAAGTTTATTTATTCGGAATTATGAATCATCATCAGCTCATTTTATGTCCCCACTGCTGGGGCACGAGCCTTCCCTATGGATGGATTGGGAGAGCGGGCCATAAACCACCACGCGGGCTCAGTGCGGATTGGTGGTTGTTAACGACTGCTAATGCGGCCGGAACCGACGGCTTTACGTGTCTTCCGAAGCACGGAGGAACTCGAAATGATAAATTTTTGGTCACCCATCCGATGATCGGCCTTTGCGAAAGTTGCTTAACCACAGCACTCGCAGACCGGGCGCGTTAACCACTGCGCCAACGAGCTCTTCGAATTATGAATATGAAAGTTTAAAAAAATATAAAATATATCGATCGATAAGTTGGGTTAAGTGGACACCCAATTTCTACGACTTTGGTGGTAAAAATAATTGTGTACACTAAACATAAGGATTAAAATGTGAGATTTTTTTCACGTGTAAGATTCCCGAATGGGTTGGTGGTACAGTCGGACGCTTGCACATCCACCTATTCACAAATTGTCCTTCAATAAATATTCAACCATATGTCATATACATAAAGTTCGAAGTCTATCGAGGAATTGAAATGAAACAACTTTTACGGATCTACTCGCGTTTCCTTTGACGTTTTGAACCCTTTGCAGGGTCCGTGGTCCATCCCTGTGACCACGGACCCTGCAAAGGGTTCGAAACGTCAGGATAAACATTAAATAGAAGTAATGTGTAAAATAGCACTAACTTAGATAACAGGCTCATAGAATAGAATAGAATAGAATAGAATAGAATAGAATAGAAACAGTTCATGTTAACATTTGTAAAAATAAAGGAAACTATAGGTCTGTTTATAACCATTTTATATGTAATCTATGATGAAAACTGTATGACCGTTTGTTTTCTAATAAATAAATAAAAATAAAAAAAAAATAAACGCGAGTAGATCCGTAAAAGTTGTTTCATTTCAATGTGTAATGTTCGCGTAAACTTTAGAAACCGATATGTGATCTATTGAGGAAACTTGACAAAACTTATTCACAAAGTAAAAAGCTATGGTACGATCTTAAGTAAAAAGCTATGGTACAATCTTAAGTAAAAAGCTATGGTACGATCTTAAGTAAAAAGCTATGGTACGATCTTAAGTAAAAAGCTATGGTACGATCTTAAGTAAAAAGCTATGGTACGATCTTAAAATAGATTTCGTAGTGGAGAATATTTTTGATTGGGGACGAACCGGTAATAATCTTGACGTGTGACGAACCGGTAATATTTCCGATAACCTAAAAACTTGGGATTCTTTTGAAACAAATTCCGCAAAACATTGCAGCCGCCATAAACAAACTAGGCGTTGCCAGTACATACCGTACCCGCCCAGTCCGGTTACTCTATGCCATTAACTGGACAATTAGTCACAAGCTATACCTCACACCCTCAAGTCGGTTATCATATCAGTTTAAAGCACTTTCGCAATTATTTTCAAACCAAGCGGCACACCCGTGACTTCGAACGTGCAAACACACACATTACCTAATCACAAAGGGCTTTTTGTAAATCATCATTTAGTAACTAAGTACATTTTTTTCCGTATACAAAGCATCCCATGCGACATATTTAGATAAGATGGTGGTAGCTAGCCAGGCGGACAACAAGCCCTACCACCAACCAAACCGAGTACACAAGCATGTACCCCCCGCTGGGAATCGAACCCGGGACCTCTGGGTCTAAACCGGTGGTCTTAGCCACTAGACCACAGAGGCGGTTAAAAAGTTAAATAGTTCACACTCAGCCACTTGTGTTTACCCAGACCCAGAGGGGGTCTAAACCGGTGGTCTCAGCCACTAGACCTCAGAGGCGGTAATATACTACTACTACTACTGTGGTACATTATATCTAGATAAATATGTTCTAAAAAGAGCTGATCGGATGTTGATGACGTAGTTGTTGACATTGGGTAAGGCACATTTGACATACAAAATCATACAAGATATTATTGATAAAGAACACGTCGGACAGAGCCACCATAATAAATTCTTTTCTTTACCCCTAGCAAATCCAGCGACACGTACGGTATAATATCCCACCAAAATACAGTACATAGACCTATGCTATTGACACACGCGAGCACTTATTTATTGTTAGTTTTTAGAATTATTTGGAATCTGTACAAATTTGTATGCAAAATTAATGTGGAAACATGTATGTCCTCTTGGCAAACTCTTTTGACATCTCAGAATACAGGGAGTGGCTGAAAAACAGCGTTGGTTGGTTGGTTGGTTGGCCTAGGCCTCAAATAACTTAGGCTGTGCCATTTCCTTTTGTCTTTTCTATTTTTTTAATTTGATCAGTTTTTGATTAGATAATCTTAGATAAGAACTTTCAGTGTCGCCCTCGTATATCAATATTGTTCGCAACAAAATTTGCGTAAAATTAACATTAACAAAACGTACACACATACGTCACCCCAGTCGGTCACGGGCGACCGCACACGCGATCACATTAAGTTCAAGTGATTCAACTTTAGAAGGGTCACCTACAAACGGCATAGCCTTTTTATAACATAACGGGGGAGCCATGACTTTTAGTAAAATCATCTCGCCCGATCACCACGATGATGCTAAAACTGGGAAACTTATCTCTGTGATTAAGTCATTATCATCAGCTCATTTTATGTCCCAATGCTGGGTCACGAGCCTTATCTAAAGATGGAAACATCACAGAGAGAACAGGCTATAAACCACCACGCGGGCCTAGTGCGAATTGTGCGAATCAACAGTACCTACCTAGCTTTTTTTCCAACGGTAGCGTAGCGATAGGTGAATGAAAAAACCGGTATTTACCTTAACATTACCGGTTTTTTTTATTTTGTAAAGTAGCAAGCTCTAATACAAAATCGCGGCCAAATCCCTGAAACGCCATGGCCCTAAGCGTTTGAAGGTCATCACCAACCTTCGAATCAGTTCACAAAATGTCGGACGACTTCATAAATGAGTTGTTTATAACCTTCTCGCGCAACACATTGTCATGGCCAAGCAACAACGTAGTAATTAGTAAGTACATGTTAAATTATAAACGAGCCAATTAACTATGCGAATTATGTTAACACCGAGCTACTAATACTTCTCGCCACGAAATAAAACACTTTACGACTTAAGATACCTACTGATAATATCGCAGCATTTTGCAACCATTGGCAGCATGCATTTTAGCAGTCGTTAACCCTGTACTTGGCAGAGTTTTTTTGTGGAGTTATATATTATATATTTTTTTGATATTTATAAAATACAGTGAAAAAATTTAACGCCCACCCGACCCAGCCAGGAATCAAACCTGGGTCTTCCGCAATCCGGGCGGCTGCACTGACAGCTATGCTACCGGGAAGGCTGACGTGAGCGCTGAGTTTTGTCACTGCTTTTTAATTTTTGAGTGCTAATAGCGGCACAGTGCCATCTATCCAACGGTCGTTGCAACCGATGGCCATGCAGATTCACCTTTGCAGATGAAATACCATGATAGATAACACAACGCTATAGTAAATTTTACTTTTTTGTCTTCAAGTGCTAATTGCTGCACTGAAGCTATATTAAAATATTTATAAAATTTATAAAATAAAGTGAAATAATTAAACGCCCACCCGACCCAGCCTGGGTCTTCCGCAATCCGGGCTTTACTTTTTGTATAGAATGTGTTCTTTTCACTACTCGAAATTTTTTGTATGTTAAGTGTCTCAAATAATCCACTATGCCAAGAATAGTTGACCGCTGAGTGAGTTTGTTGCCGGTTCTTCTCAGTAGGTCTCCCGCCCTGTGTGCACTTACGATCCGGGGGCATAGTGACATTCGTAAGAGGTAATTTTGTAACCTAAACTAAATAAGAGATTTTGAATTTTTAATCGCCGGCCGGCCGCGCGTTGTGCCACACTAGGCCCGTGGCTGCGTGGTGGTTTATGACAGGTTCACCCTGTGGTCTTTCAACTCATACGGTATGCTCGTGGTTCAGCAGTATGGACACAAAATGAGCTGGTTATAAGGATCGCGGTATTTAGTCATATCACTAGAAGTTTTCAGTAAAAAGGTACTAGGTCAGAATACTCGCTACTTTTTTTAAACTCCTTACTAGTAAACAATAGTGGAAAGCGCACTTTACCCGGGCTCTTCAACTACTGAGGCACTGGCTATCTTATCTCTAGCTGCCGGAACACAACAATGCTACAAACAATGCTACAAATTAAATAAACAAAACAAAAACATTTTATAAATAGCTTGCCTACTTCTTAACTGATCTTTAGTATTTGTAAAAATATTATGATCGGGTGTTAATGACGGTAGTTGTTGACATTGAATGGGTGCCTTTGGCTTTCAAAGTAAAAAGTAAATAGTGTTGAATAATTTCGGCGGGCTGGTTAGAACCACGATAGCTCAATTGGAAGAGCACCTGACCCGGTATGTCAGAAGGGTGCAGGTTCAAATCCTGCTCGTGGAAATTTTTGCAACATTCTTTTATTGTAATTTGTTTCGCAACAAAAATTTGCGTTAAAATTAAATAAACAAAACAAAAACATTTTAATGCTACAAACATTGATGTTATGGCGACATATTTAGATAAGATGGTGGCAGCTAGCCAGGCGGACAAACAAGCCCTACCACCAACCAAGCCGAGTACACAAACATGTACACTGGAAATCAAATTAAGGATCTGTGATCGGTGGTATTAACCACTAGACCACAAAGGGGGTAAAAACTCCGTGTGGTTGTACTTTCAAAAGAAGTTCGTTAAGAAAGCGTTGCATTGACTTGCGTTTTAATAAACTTTGCTTCGTTCGTTCAACAAAGGAGGGGATGTTATTGGCTTCTTTCTAATAAAGGGTGCAAAACTTCAAGTCATCTATATACCTAACCTATATAAAAAGAAGTTGTGTTACATAACATCGCATACATTGTTCTGATCTCAAGGTAAGTAGCTAAACCACTCGTTTTATGGAAATGAGAAACAACGACGGGGCCACAACCACCCAGACCCGACACAATATCGAAAAATTCGTTTTTCGACATTGACCCGACCGGGAATCGATCCGGGACCTACGAGTTAGCGCCGCCCCTTAGTCCGGCGTGCGAGCCACTCGGCTACGGAGGTCGTTAAAAAGAAAAGATATAATTTAATAACGAAATTTTTAACTGATCTTTAATATCGGTAAAAAAATTTACTAAAAGCTAAAAAATAATAATTCGGTAGGTCCTAAGTACAGGTACAGGTAAAAAATAAAATCGTTGGGCGCACGTAACCTGCGTAAATTGTAAATAGCATTTTTTATGAATGACTCGTTTTGAGAAATTTCGCAAGCCCAAGGATTTTATTTTATACCTGTACCTGTACCTTAATTATTTTTTAACTTTTAGAGCCTGTTTCACAATGTCTGATTAGGAGATACTTGGCAGATAAAGTGACAGTTTTGTATGGAATATCTGTCAAGTAAACGCTAATGGGAACTTACTTGTAGATCGTGAAACAGGCCCTTAGTACAATTTTCAATAAAACCGTTTAACATTAAAAAAAATTTACAATTTTTTTTATTTTCAAGTTTTTAGTTTTTAATTTTATTTTTATAAAGAACTATTCTGCTAATCGAGCCCTTTCATTTGGTACCCATATTGAGGTAGTAATGATAAAAATTATGTAACTATGAATTATATTGTCATCAGAACTAAAGGTGTGTACCAAATTTCAGATCAATCCATCAATAGGATTTCAATTACTAGATTTGACCCAAACAAAAAACAGGGCAACTGAATAAAACCGTTTAAAAACATTAAGATCGGATGTTGATGACGTAGGTAGTTGTCGACATTGAATAGGGCTTCTTTGGCTTACAGGGTAAGAGTAGATAGATAGTTTTATTGTTTTTGAATTTTGCATTCACAATGCTATATACTATATAGATACAAGAAAAAAATTTACTAGAAAAAAGAACCAAAAAAAAACAGCATCTTCCCACTCGATTCCCAATCGAACCCGCGACCTTTGGATAACCGGTCCAATGCTCTGACCGCTGAGCTACCGAGGCCCCAGAGGACTCGGTGAGTTATTCTAGTAGATTGCGATTTACGCTGCAAACCATAGAAGTAGCGTATTTTTAGCGATAGTGTTGACTAATTTCGGCGAGTTGGATAGGGTTACGATAGCACCTGACCCGGCATGTCATGGGGTGCGGGTTTGAATCAACCACCGCACCGGGCACGCGTGGTAGTTTATGGCCCGTACTCCCTGTGGTGTAAACATCCATAGGCAAGGCTCGTGCCCCGCCAGTGGGGACATAAAAAAAATTGAGCTGGTAATAAATGCGTGCGCGGGCGCGGGCGACCGTTATTATAATATGTAAAACAAAATGCTAGTAGATTTGTATAGTGTTTGATTTCTTGCACTCTCTCAAAAGAATAAGTCACACAAATATAATTAATTTGTATGCCATTTATTGTTATGACTACTTTGTTAAGTGAATAAGTTAATATAAATACGCCTTAAGAAGATAAAAACAGTAAATTATGTGTGATGCTAATTCAAGTGACTTTTTTTTTGATGTGTAACATCTTTCCGCTCGCCTTCTATTATATACAATTTGTGGGAGTGATTTCGTAGAAATGTGACGGAAGTAGGTCGTAACAGTGTGACAAGAAGTCGGGGAAGCGCGCAAGCACGCGCCATTTTGTGAATTTAAAATCGACATTATTACTATATGTGTGTGACATATTGTGTCATATGTCAAATGTCTTCTAATGAGTAATGTACTGCATTCTCTTTATGATTTGTAAAAAAATAATACGTAATTGTTAATTCTATATTCTATTTTCTATTGTGATATTGATATCAACCATTTCGTGTGTAATAAATAATAATAGACTATTAAACTATATTAATAATTATTTACTGTTGATAATAAGTCTCAATAAAGTGCAGATCATTGATAAATACGTCATTGTTAATTCTATATTATTTTTTTGTATTGTAACTTTGATTTAAAAGGTGAGATGTCAAATCTTACATCATACGCGACTACTGTAAGCCTCGTTCGTTTGTTTTTGTTTTTACATGTAAGTAATAAATCTGTTGTATCGAAATAAATATTCTTTTGTAATAAATTTAGTTTTTCGACTTATTTCATTTTTGCTTTTATTATGACTAAATTAAAATATTATGTTCCTTGAATTAATCTGGGCTTTGGAAGGCGCGTTAAGCCGTTGCTCCTCCATCATTGAAATCAAGTAATCGCTACAATTGAAATTAAGTCATCGCTACAATTGAATTACGACACGCTTACCAAATGAGGGTTGGTATTCACAGACCCGGGCTATGTACCTAGGAATTGAACTTACCACTCGGCCACCGAGACGATATAGCAAAACATCGAAAACAAAACTGGAAAGAGTGCACAAATATTTTTGTTTACAGTCGAAACTCAGACGTAAACAAAGGTGCGAGCGAGACAGAAGCACGATAGAGGGAGACAACTCGCTAGTTAGTAAAATTTCGTGATCATAATAAAAATAAATAGTACGTGCGTAAGATCACATGCAGGAGCGCGCCAAGAGAAAAAACAGTAGCTGCCAGCTACCATACTTTATTTAAAATTCCGATCCGAGCGCCCGCCTAAGGCTGTTTCACACGTACCAAACCACAACCACACCAAAACCACAATTCGTATGAAAATTAAGAGTTGAATTCACACTGGCTACATTTTGCCGTCATTATTGACCGCCTGTTTGATACGACCACCATCGTAGCTACGTCGCAACCACAACGTAACCAGCGACCGACACCGCGAACTAGCGGCCGGCCATATCGCAAACATTTTGTAGGTTACACTATTCACACGTAACCACAGCTTGACCACCTTTTGTCGTGACGGTGTGGTGTGGTTGTGGTACGTGTGAAACAAGCCTAAGAGAATCTAGTTTCTGGTCTTGTAGTCTAGTAATATGTGTGATGATTCTTAATTGCCTATTTAGTAATTAAACTTGAATAAAGATTTATTTCATTTCTAATAAATACAGTTTAGGTTTAGATATGACTTTGGATTTAGCTTCTATGGAGGAAATTAATAATTATTCTGCACTTTAAGGTACTCACCTTAAAATGCAGAATAATTATTAATTTCCTTCCAGACTATATGACATAACATGTTATATAACACAGTTATGTAGCATGTTTTATTAGTGTGGACGATAAGTGTCAATAAAACAACCTTACACTTATAGTTATCTAACTTTTGTAACTGTCAAACTTAATGCGGTCTAACCTTTACAAACAATAAGATTATTGCAAATATAGTCTACATTAACATTAATATATCTTTCTTAGCGTTGTATGTTGTATACTTTTATTACAGTTGTTAGCGCTTTAAAGAACCTTTTAAGGTCATATGCGACCAAAAGCAATCGCTTTCCAAAACATAAAAAGGATTGACTTCTAATAGATGTGTCAACAGAAATTATGATGCAAAGAAATTTGTTGTAAAAACTTGTGATATGATTAAACATTAGATAGTTATCGCCAACTAACGATTATGTACGTGATCGATTGTAATATTACTAAAGTACATGTTAATGCTATATAAATTAGAATAAATATTATAAACGGGATTATTACCATGTTTTTTGTTGCGTTTGAGTACCTATCCGATATTTCGGCACAGTTGCATGCGCCATGATCACGGATCTGAAGTTATTTCGGGTGGATGAATAAGAACAGACAAAACAATCTATCCTCTTCCCTAGTCGTTTTTTGCGCTCGATACTCGTACCACTGTCTCATAAGTCACTATTCACTCGAACATGTTCTCGACACACTACACTGATTGAGAGAGAGAGAGTAAGAGAAACATTTAATGTTATTATTTTTATTTTATCTTTATTGCACAATACAATAAAATAAAGTACAAAAGGCGGACTACATGTCAAATGGCATTCTCTACCAGTCGACCTAAGGGCTAGGTAGAAAAATTTTTAAGCGGTGCGACAAAGAACGTCAATGAAACATATACTACATAAATTTATAAGAACAGAAATATACATATTAAGTTTATTAAATTAAGTGATAATAATATAATATACATACCACAAAAAAAACTCAAATAAAAATAGACTACATGAACATACTTAAACATAACAGAAGAAAAGATGACGGGAATCTCTTACGTGGGTGTTGATTCCTGTAGAAACAGTTTATACACCATTGTTTTAAAGACCATTTTACTTGGAGCTTGTCTAACTTTTTCGGGGAAAGCTGAAGGAATTTGCAATGAATGATGCAAAGGAGTGGCGAGAAGCTGATTATTTGATGAGCGAAGTTGGCGGTCATGAGTTGAGCTAAGGAAACTGAAACTACATTTTAAGTCAGAAGGAGAATTAGGATCATTTAGAATAGAAAATAGAGTTGTTAGAATTCTGGACTTACGACGTTGCGGGATGGTCACCCATTTAAGCTGAAGACGATAGGAAGATATATATCGTATTTGCGTACACAAAAAATATAGCGTATTGAGTTATTGAGAAGACGATCGAATTTATTAAGACGATCCTCATTTAAACTGGGATAGCAAACATCAGCATAATCAATAATTGGGAGAACAAGGGCTTGTACGAGCGAAACTTTGGTTTTGTGAGGCAGGAAGTTCCTGTAGCCTGTAGAGAGAACACAGCGGCGACTTTCCGGCTTACTCGGTGACTTGAGAAGACCAACTGAGTGTGCTGTCAATTTGCAAACCAAGGTCTTTGACGCAGGAGCAGAAGGGAATTACTGACACACAAATAAAAATAAAAACATAACACAAGACAATATTGTTAATCAGGCAGGACACCGCCTCAGCTACCGCTAAGCGCTCCACCCGATAATCGGTGCTCCTGGCTTCAATTCCTAAGTCAAGCAAGCGTGTTTCATATTTTACTATGCATACTCCAGTCCGGCTTTGTGACCACCAACCCGCATTTGGGAAGCATGTTGTTTAAGGCGAACCCCATCAAAATGTAGCGACGACTTGATTTCGTAAGCTTTTGCCCTGCAATGGAACATACTATAGTAGTAGTAGTACGAGTGTGTTACTTTACTTTTACACGTAAACAATTTACTCATTTTTTTTTTTTTGAGAGAGATTGCTGATTGCCGCTACGGCATTTTCAGCTTCACCGGGCTTTTTTGGGGGCGGCGAGGAACGTAAAGGGTCCCTCAAGCCGTGTGAAACGAATCACCTTCAGAGGTTATCTAGAGGGAACGGCATCGCGCACTAGTGCGCGTCCCCGTGCCCTACTAGATTCTCCGAAGGGTTCGGATCGGATCGGGCAATTTACTCATGCACTAACAACTGAAGCTCGACGTGCCGCGTTAAAATCCGATCTCGAAGAACTTTCCAGCCGTTTGAAATACAAAGAAATAAACCTGAGGATAATATTATCACTGAAAACCATTAACTTGAGTCTAACTGTGACTACTCATAATTTGGGTTATTGCTATAATGTTTTTACCAAGAAACATTGGTCAAGACCGGAAACCGCGATAGATAGAAGCGGGTGCGTTGTTTGCGGACTTCTATAGTTTTGGCATAGCGGCGCAAGCAACAAGCTATAGCGATACATCTTTTTGATACCTACGTCTGTTGTCCTTAGTAAGTACCTATTTATTACAGATCAATGCATGCCATCATGCTACAGCAATCTTTGGCGACTCATTGTCAGTATTCAGAAGGAAGGTGCTCGAATCATTTACCAAGTAGAGTATTTTATTATTTATTATTGTCATTTTTATAAAAAAAAATTATTAGTAATTTAGCTACCTATGTATTTATGAATTAATTTAATTTACTTAATTTCATTTAATTTATTTTAAGCATTCAAATAATTAAATCATACATTTTTATTTTGTTTTTATTAATGTTTAAATTTTGTCAATACTTTAATTATTTTATTCAAACGTGTCTTTTTAATATTAATTTTAATTTTTAGTTTAAGTTTTATAATTTGTCAATTTTGTACGCGCCTGTAATTGGAGCAGATATCTGCTATGTTTTTGCTACTTTTATTAACAATGTATAATGTCTGTTCTGTTGGTGTGTCTAAATAAATAAATAAATAAACAAATAAAATAACCGGTCCAATGCTCTGACCGCTGAGCTACCGAGGCCCCTCGGTAAAATTTTATTTTGTAACTATACACATTGTAAATGCAAAATTGAAAAATAATATTAGAATGGTTTGCCGTTTATATAAAAAGCTGTAAGCTGTGCAGTTTCTTGCACTCGTTCTTCTCCAGCAAAAAAAAACGTCTTGAATGGTAAGGTGATGGTAGGTGGCAGGCAAAATAACTATGTGACGATTCGAAAATGTGAATTTAGTAAGTTAACTTAAACAAAGATTTATTTCATAACATTTTTATATTGCCTGGAGGCGCTGCTGCTTTAATGCCATATTTTTTTTAATAAAACTCGCAGTCACCATCACCACCCAGAGAGAAAAGCGCTGCCCCGTCGTTAAATATGCCTTCTTCTTCATGTGCCATCTCCTATCGGACGAAATAAATATGCCTGTTGTCCTGTTATATACCCAGTTATCTTAATACCCTGCAGTCATGTAAAATTTTTACCGCGCGTCTTTTATGACTTGCGACTCTCAAAGACAAAAGGACGCCGCGAGAATTACAAACAGTTTACATCACTTATTTCAACAAGAATACCTCATAACATAATCTCTCACTCGTCATTGTGTAGTTATGTAGTTATTTCGTTTACTTGCTTCGTATCAAAGGATTTCCTCTGACACAACATAATCCATTAGAGTACTTCCTTAATAATAATTTTCTTGTTATCCTGACTAATACAATAAATGCAATAGTTCTAATATGAGTAACTTTATTATAATTCATTTCCATACCGTGCTTCGGAAGGCACGTGAAACCGTTGGTCCCGGCTGCGTTAGCAGTCGTTAGCAACCACCAACCCGCACTGGGCCTGCGTGGAGGTTTCTGGCCCATTCTCCCTGTGTTGTTTTCAACCATCGGGAAGGCTCGTGCCCCAGCAGTGAGGCCATAAAATGAGCTGGTGATGAAGTGCTGAATTTCAATACACAGCTTTTAACGATGCCAAAGTTGACATCGTTACATGATATGCATCAAGCCAGTAATCCACCAACCCGCAGTGTGTCATTGTGGGGGGGTTGTGGTCTTGTGGCCCACGTTCCTCATGTCCATGTAGCTTAGACCCAGTAATAATAGGTTAAAAATATAACTCTGGATCTAGATTAGAGCTTACAATATTACATAACATTTATGTAGGTAGTATTGAACATCACTTAGGTATGATGTACACTGGCAGCAGTTGGATGGGGAATACATAGCAATATTTGCAATTCAATGTAGAAGTAGCCTAGCGCGGACTAATTATGATAATTATGATGATGGTGATGAAACATGAACACTATTATTCAGTTAGTTTGCTTGCCTTTCTTTCATGGACAAGTCAAGCAAGGAGACGACGTGATTATTTACAACTAGTTGTAGCCCTCGCATGGTCTGTCTATGTGCAAAGTTTGCATAAAAATCTATACAGCCAATGTCACGTGATGCGCGGTCAAATAAACAGACAAACAGACAAAAATTCTTATAATATCTTCCATGTACAGACTTTCGACCCTGTTTAGCTTTATTATATGTATAGATAGAAATGGTTTAAAAGACCGAGGAACCGAAAATGCCTAAAACTACTTTTTATCATAATCAACTCAATTTTTATATTTACAATCTGAACGTTTCAATAATCCGGCACTTCTGGTTTTTATTAATAGTGCCGGATCAGTGTGACTCTACTGTTAAATACCAAAGGGACCATTATGCAGGTGAAACATCAACCTACACTTAAAACAAGCCCATTGAAAGGGAAACTCCAAATTTACTTAAGATAACAGTTAAGTGAGACTTTAGGTCAAGTAAATTGATCTTATCATAGTTCCAAATTACCAATAAGGGCCGGAAACGCTGATTGCGAAAAAACCAGGCCTTTTCAAAAAGCTATTATACTTATTTTGTCACAAGTAATATCGGAGAATAATTATAACGCCAAGTAAATTAGAGTAAATTTTTTCGGCTTAGTTGTAATATTATAATATGCTGTTTTGTTCTTTTTAAAAAAATATATTAGACAACATCACATACATTATTCTGATCCCAAGGTAAGTCGGTAAAGCACTCGTTTTATGGAAATCGGCCGGAGACCCGGCACAACATCGAAAAGTTCGTTTTCGACATTAACCCGACCCGGGAATCGAACCCTCAGAGTTAGCGCCGCCCAAAGTCCGGCGTGCAAGCCACTCAAGTACAGACTACGGAGGTCGTCAATATTCCATGGTTGCTATTGTGTATTTTTGGTTTGTGTGGAAACTTCCCTGATTTATGTAACTCTTGTTAGTATTTTTATAAGATAATAGCTGTCCCGGTAGATTTAGTTCTGTCAAAAGTTATTCGCCTCTCGCAGTCTAATAGAAATAAAATAACATTGAAAGAGTTATTTGAAAGACTTTAGTAATATCTAATGTGATGATATTTTTATTATAATGCCTTTTGGTACACGACATTTTCTTTTGATTACTTGGCGCGTAAATAAATAAATCTGACCTCTAATCAACTTGAAGGGTTACCATAGATAATCCTAACGCGCCTTGTTTTGTTTTGATTGACGTCAAATGTTTGACAGCCGGGGACAGAGTGGTATGATTGTATGTATTTTCCCTCGTCTTTTCTCTCCATAAGAACCTTCCTCAGACTTCACCCAAACACAACAAAAAAGAAATCAGCCAAATCGGTTCAGCCGTTCTCGAGTTTTGCGATTAGCAACACATTTAGGGATTCATTTTTATTTATATAGATATGTATTTGTTTGTTTCCCAATTAAAGAAAAATAAAATCAATTAATAAATGGATTCTCAAAGGCGTTCTGAGGGCGCCACTAAAGCTTAGAACCCCAGCGCTCTGGTTGACCAAATCATGAGTAACAACTCGCGCTAACCGCTATTGGAGCTGTGATTGAGCCGATAGCGCATAACACCATCCCACAAATTGACAGTTGAAAAGACAGGTGGTCGGCGAAACGGTTTAGTAAGCGCGCAACTCACAGAGCGAACGCACGTCCCTTCGCGCTCTGTTACCGCGAAATCGTACAACCGAACCGTCCGTATAATATCGAAATCGCTTCTTGTGTTAACACTCTTCAGACTTGACATTACCCAAGTGCAACGACAGTGGTGCTTTACATAATTACAGTGACGGCTTTAGCAACCGCTGTGTGGTGGATGTTGAAAAAAAAATAAACGAGGAATTAAAAATAAAAGTTTAAGTAAGTCCAACCAACCTCTTTAGAATTGTGCAAACAAAAAAAAATGCTCAAATGAGCTGCGCGTATTGAAAAACGAAACGGAACGCGAGTAAAACTATTTTTAAATACTTTTAAGAATTAAACTTTATACCTACCTAGGATAGTGGCACCAGTATCCAACACTTTAAGACCATTGTTCGACACAGTTATGGCACGTAGGAAGCCTAGGAAGCGAGTGGTCTGTGAGGACCTGTTCAACTGTTGCTAAAGACTAGAATCAGATGATGGCTCCCATTGTTAACGATCAAAGGGAAAAACTGTCGATCACCGGTTCCTGTCTTAAATTTATTTTTCTGATCCTTTGTGATATCTACAACAGTGGATCGGGTCGAAATAAAAATTTAATCAAAATAAAACGGATCCCTTGTGGATCTGAATGCTATGGATAGAAATGAAAAAACTCGTAAACTAAATAGAGTTTGCTGTTTTCGTTTTCTATCGATGAGTAGACAAATTTTAATGACTACCCGATGCTAAGCAGATCCAACTGGTCCTACCTATTTAGCGACTTCTTAAGAAATAGTTCGCTGTATTCGTTTTCTATCGATGAGTAGACAAATGACTCTACCAGAGTGCCTACTGTGCGTTCTTACTAAACGTATTCATTCGATTACGTTTACGAAAACGAAAATTAGTATGCCATTGAAACAGCGTTCTCCTGGCGACATACAAGAAAAGTTAAAATTTAGCTACTTATTCAAATTCTCTATATCGTTGTAGTGATCTAATGGCGAATGAAACTCGCACGCACCCTTAATCCCTTGGTGCTGCAAACGTCTATATATCTCGTATGTCGCCAGGAGGCGCTGCTTCGTAAACGTAATCGATTGAATACGGATAGTAAACAAAAAGACTATAGGCACTCTGGGCAAAGTCCTACCACTAGGTATAGGTACACACGCCTGCACATCAACCTACCGCAAACTGTCAAATTTCCTCAATAGACTTTGAACTTTATGTTATAGGCATATGGTTGACAATGTATTGAAGAAATTCGACAGTTTTGGATAGGTTGATGTGCAGGCGTGTGTACAAGCCCTAAGCATTATAGGTTTTCTTTTGTTAAAATACCCTAAGTTGTAGTAACAGATCACCGAACGCTCTCTAAACCATATGTTTAAAATATAAAAAATCCAAAGGTTTTCTTCAGTTAAGGCTACTATTAGCTGTTATATGAATGCCACTACGCCATCGCCATTGGTTCGTAATAAATCGTCGTCTTATTCACCACACAAGTTTAAAACAATGCTGGTAGAAGTATGTAGGTATGACAGCGTTTTAAAATGTAGCCAATGTGTACCTATCTATTGTAAATGTGAACAGCGCAGCGTTTGTTATGTTGGTTGTCCTAAAATAAATAAATAAATAAAGGGCGGGACATTTTGTACTAAGGAGAACTGTCAAGAAAATCAGCAAGAACTCTTCTTCTTTCTTTCCTTTATTATAGTTGATGGCTTCGTGCGATTAGCACATTTAGCCAGTGTCAAAGTAATTTTTCTTACAAGTAATACATAAATATACAACATTTCCTTCTAGTATAATGATGATGAATGATAATAGAAATGAGAAGTGAGAAATGATATACCCCCCAACCCCTCGAGTATCTCAGTAAAGATGTGGGGCTTTACTAATTCCTCGGCGGACTTCTTGAGAGAATTTGAAAAGTGAAGTTGCACTGTTTTGTTTAATTTGCCAACACTCACGCGCACTTACGAACACTCAACGGTTAATAATATTTCACATTAATATTCGATATAACACAAATTTTATAAATTAAAACAAAACCGCAGACATTATTCTTCACTTTCCCGCCAAGAAGTCCAGAACTCTTCTTTTCTACCTATGTTTAGCTTATTTTATGGCTTTGTGCGGTTAGCACATATATCCAGTGTCAAAGTTTTTTTTCTTAAAAGTTATATCTATAAATTAACATTATTATTTTTTAATAGATGATAACGAATGATAATACTCGTAGAAATGAGTAGTGATAAATGACATTCCCCTCAACCAGCCCCTGGAGTATCCGTAAAGAAAGATGTGGGCTTTACTGAGACCTCACGCGGACTTCTTGACATAATTCCATCCTTAAGCCTCCCATTACCCGGTCGGGATATTTTAAGGATTCTTTTACTGTCCGAGCTACTTGTCTTTGGAATAAGCTGCCGTCTGAAATCCGTCACTCTAAGACCCTTTCCGCCTTTAAGTCTAAACTGCACAGTCATCTATTGCATCAGTCACGTGCTAGTAACATGTTTTAGGTTTTTATTGTTGGTGTTATATGTATGTATGTATGTGTATTTATTATGTATATATTATATTTATATTTATATATTATTATTATTATGTATGTCTTTTTATGTACTGGTATACGAGTATGTTTCTATTGTATTCTACTGTATTTGCGCACTTCCTCTATCTCCCTCTTGGGTTCCTAAACCAAAGGTTGTCTGGAAGAGATCGCTTAAAGCGATAAGACCGCCTTTGCCCATGCCAGCTTTAAGATTTTATGTATGTACCTGTTTTTGGTTTTAATTTGTGTGAGCAATAAAGTATTTATCTATCTATCTATCCATCTTTAAGATTTTATTTATGTACTTGTTTTTGGTTTTAATTTGTGTGAGCAATAAAGTATTTATCTATCTATCTATAATTTAGAAAGCGTGATATTAAATAGCCTTCCACAAAAATTGGGCTATCAAATGCAAAAGCAATTTTTTCAAATCCGACTGGTAGTTCTAGAGATAAGCGCGTTCGAACAAAAAAAACAAACTGTTCAGCTTTATTATATTAGTTTCAGAGTAGATAGGTAGGTATTCATTCAACCTTCTTTAGACATTTCATTCCAGTATTCTCGTTAAGAGAGACCTCTTTGCTCGCATCCGCCGGCTCTCACGAAATCATTAAAAAAACACAGAGTGAATAGTCTTTCGTTTTAGGAGGTCTTTATTTTTAAATCATTCATAAACTCCCAATGTGCCGACTTTTTTTACAAAACAAGTGTAGACATATTTGCTTTTTTGTTTTGTTTTCAATTGTTTCAGTTTTGTCGAATATAAATGTGAAGTTATAATAGTGGATTGGGGACTTCTTAGCGGGAAAGTGAAGAGTCATGTCTGCGGTTTTTTCTTAATGTTAATTATGTGAATATTAATGTTAATTATGCGAATATTAATGTTAATTAATATTCGACATAACACAAATTTTATCCACCTTATTTTAACAATAATGGTGGATTATTAGTGAATGAGTGTTGGCAAATGAAACAAAACAGTGCAACGTCACTTTTCAAATCCTCTCATGAAGTCCGCGTCAGTAAAGTCCCGCATCTTCACTGAAATACTCACGATGTTGGGGGTATATCATTTCCCACTTCTCATTTTTGTTATCATTTATCATCATCACTTATTAACAAAAGAAATATATTGTCTATTTACATAACTTGTAGAAAATTACTTTGACACTGGATAAATGTGATAACCGCACGAAGCCATAAACTAAGAAAAAAAAAACATGCATAAGTGTTGGCAAAGGAAACAAAACATTGCACCGTCACTTTTCAAATTCTATCAAGAAGTCCCCATGATTTTGAGAGGCGATTCTGAAAGATGAAAAACGTTAAAAATCCTTTACAAATCTGTACATAGTTTTAAGACTGATTGCAGATTGGCACGAGAAAAGACTTACATTGGAGTAATTATTTACTGGTTTCTTTACCAACCATGATTTTTGTTGTGTACGTGTATTCGATTAATAAACAGTCGCATGCGCAATGATCACGGATCTACTGAAGTCAATGCGAGTGGATATTCAAAAACATGGTGAGAATCCCATTTAATTAAAAATTATAATAATAATAATAATATATAAACCCAATCAAACTAATGTAAACGCAATAATATTTCAGTCATAACAATATTAAATTATTTAAACGTGCAGCTACTTCAACAGAATACTTAATTATCTCTTCTCAGTCGCACACTGTTTCGATGGCGTACGAGGTTGGGGGTACGCGTACATGGCTAATCTTCGTTGGCCATTTCGGCTTGAACTGCTTTCCAGTTCAATGTCTCTCCATTTTCGCCGGTTTGCTGCGTTGCGAGAGCGTTCTGTCATGGCAGTCTGCGTGGATGATTTAATTAGATCTAACTGATTTGACTAGGGCCTAATTACCTACGTCTCCTAAATACAGTAGTAATGTCAACTTTATATTCCATATACAGTTTTCATAACATAGAGTACTTCTGAATTCACTCAAGATGGGCATGGTGACCACAAAACGGGGCTATAAATCCAAAAGTCCGAAACACACTTGAACCCTTCTCTGGTTATCGAGACCGTGATTTGTTATTCGACAACTAATACATTTAATTGAATTAATTAGCAATTATCATACATCATATCATACTAATATTATAAAGAGGAAAGCTTTGTATTTTTGTATGTTTGTAACGAATAAACTCTAAAACTACTGGACTGATTAAAAACAATCTTTCACCATTAGAATGCTACATTAGCGCTGAGTAACATAGACTATATATAAAAAAAATATAAGCGAGCCTTACAGTAGTCGTAACATTTGACATCTCACCTTAGTAATAAGCAATTTTAACAAAATATTCTGAAAAAGTTGGGTCAGGTATTACATCATTTTATAACTATAAAATAAATACCACCCTATGGTTGACTGGTAGAGAATGCCTTAAGTCCGCCGTATGTAATATTTATGTTGCAAAAGTTTAAATAAATAAAAAAATAAAATAAATAAATAAATAATAATAAAGTCTATTACACACGAAAGGGTTGAAATCAACATTACAATAGAATAGAATTAACAATTAAATATATTTTTTTACAAGTCATAAAAAGAATGCAGTAAATATTCATTCCTCTCAATTCCCCTATAGAAGACTTTTGACATATGACCTTTGACAGTCAAATGACACAATATGTCACATATAATAATAATATGTCACGTTCATAATATCGATTACAGAATTTACAAAATGGCGCACGCTTGCGCGCTTCCCCGACTTCCTGTTTCACACTTCCGTCCCATTTCACGAAATCATTCCCACAAATTGCAAGAAACCGAGAGGAAAGTTGTTACACATCAAAAAAAATGTCCACCCGTGCGAAGCCGGGGCGGGCCGCTAGTATACAATAAGAGGGACGACTGCATATTATATATTACGGATATAAACTAAGAGCTTCGTGACACGATCACGACTGTTGCAGTAAATATTATATATAAGTATTTACATTACTTATATATATATAATATATTATTTATAATGACCATTATCTCAAGTACCTACTACATAATATTGTTAAAGTTTACGCGAACACTACACATTGAAATGAAACAACTTTTACGGATCTACTCGCGTTTATTTTACACATTAGTTTTAATTAATGTTTATCCTGACGTTTCGAACCCTTTGCACGTCCGTGGCACAGGGAGACTGAGGTGTTGGTCATATCATAATTAGTTAGTAGCTTGTATACCCTCATTTAAATTTAATCAGGTGCGTTCCGTTTTACGCAGAAAGAGCTTACAGTACTGTGGTACAGTACAGAGACTGTGGCGGGTCGCGAACGACGCCTTGGGAGTCCTGGGATCCCGCCCAAGCGGTAGACGGGTACCATAGGTTTGCAGTGGGTCGGCCATAACATCAGGCTAACCCCACATAGCCCGCGGAGTGTGACTGCAGACGGTGAACATGAAGCTCACCAACAACAAACGCGCTCGAGCAACACACACATAGACAACCTCTCACGCTCACGGACCCTCGCACCAGCAGCGCTCGGCCTGTTACGAGCTGCCCCCCAACCGCCTACTCTATCGCCATCGCTCTCGCTATCGCGCTCTATAGTTTATGGCGTTATCTTGTCATTTCGAAAGCGATATGAAAGCAATATCGAAAGCTATAGCCTATAGCTAATAATTAATCGATAGTATCGATGGAATCGATTAAATCCATTCACAATTTTTATCAATATAATCGATTATATTGCATAATACAATCAATATTGTCGATAGTATCGATATTAAGTTTTGATACAATCCTACTATCGATCTAATCGACAATATCGATATAATCAGAAGAAATACCATGAATGATAATTATATCTAAAAATAATTTGTAGTAAGTATCAATTTCAGCAATATAATCGATGTAATCTGTCTTAATTCAGGTATCGATTCAATCGATTAAATAGATAGTATTGTATACCTAACCTAGATAAATATAATCGATAAATCGATAGTCCTATCGATGTTTAGATTATTCGGGGTGGCGATAATCGATTTTTTTTCATAGTATCCATACCAATATGTCGTGTTTTTTTTATGAAGAAACATCCAATTAGACCAACCAGTCAGGTCAAGTCAGGTGCACTGCCAACTATGCTACCGTGACTCAATCCTATTCGCCGAAATTAATTAACACTATCTACTTTTACTTTATAGGCCAAAGGAGCCAGGAGCTAATCAATGTCGACAACTACGTCATATTTTTCAAACTTCATATTTTTACAAATATAAAAAGACTAGTTGTCGCCCGCGACTTCGTTCGCGAAGACTACACTATCCCACAGAAACTTGTTACCGGTTGTGTTAATCTAGGTTATAAACTACACTCGGCGTCAAAAAAATCGCACCTCTTAGAAAATCACTTTCAAATGTCATTTACTCTTGATATGCACATGCAGTCGCATTAATTATGATTTTATTTACAAGGTTACTTAATTAACTTAATAAAAAACATTACTTTTCATTATCAAATAAAACCTAATGCAACAAATAAAGTGTCACAAAAATTCGATGCAAATTTTGCTACCCGTGAGAGTTGCTAGTTGCGCTTCCTTTGTGGGTATAAAACGGTCAACACGGGTTCAATGTGGGTCATTCGCTATTCAACCGTTGAAGAGGACACACGCACAGATTTTGATGGATACCACAGCTGATAAAGCCGCTCAAGTGGTTGCACTACTGCAATCAGGGGTGCGGCAGTGTGATGTCGCCCGGCAACTGAACCTGAGCCGTTATTCCGTTCGAAGAGTGTACCAGCGCTTCATAGAGACCGGTGGCTATATCCGCAGACACGGTTCGGGTAGACGTCGCTGCACTTCGGAAAGAGACGACCGGTTCGTTGTGTCGAACTCTTTGAGAAATCGTTTCTCCAACGCTGTTGAGTTGCAACAGCAGCTCCAGGCAGTTCGCAGACGCACCGTAAGCGTATCTACGGTTAGAAGAAGATTGAAGGAGAAGAAGATAGCGGCCCACAGAGCTGCTACGGGTCCAAAATTGACTGCAGCGCATCGGCGAGCCCGCTTGCAGTTTGCTCGTGACCACGTCGATTGGACCCTTGAGCAGTGGAGAGCTGTTCTCTTCTCAGACGAGACGCGAGTGTGTCTTTTCTGCAACGACCGACGGAGAAGAGTATACCGGAGGCAGGGTGAACGTTTCGCCCAAGCCTGCATCCAGGAGACGGTGGAATATGGTGGCGGATCCTGCATGTTCTGGGGCGGTATGTCTGCTGCCGGCAAAACCGACCTTGTCTGCGTCTCCCGGACTGGAGGTGCTCGCGGACAAGGGTCGCTGACTGCTCGCCGCTATGTCACTGAGGTCCTGGAAGTGCATGTGGTCCCCTTTGCCGAATCTTTTGGCGAGGGGTTCACATTAATGCACGACAACGCTCGCGCTCACACTGCAGGCATCGTGAGCGACTTCTTGCAGAGGTCCCAAATCTCTGTGATGCAGTGGCCAGCGCGAAGTCCGGATCTGAATCCTATAGAGCACCTCTGGGACCATCTTAAACGTAAGGTTCGATCTCGGGATCCAGCTCCTTCGACTCTACAGGAGCTCCAAGACGCGGTGATTGAAGAATGGGGGCTTATCCCTCAAGAAGAGCTCCTGAAGTTGGTGAGGTCCATGAGGGACCGTATGGAAGCCGTGATCAGGGCAAGGGGGGGTAACACTAGATTTTAAGTTAATTTTAAGACACTTTTTGTACATTTTTCTTTGTAAATTATCTGTTGTTAATTAGGACTTAATTAAGGATTTTTATTATTTTATTAATTTTAATGTTGTTTGTTTAATTATAATTAAACAGAAAGTTAAATTTAATTGTTTTTTGATACTCCTTTTTGTTACCTTTCTAATGATACCCAACACTATCCTCTACATAAGGTTTAAGAATTTTTAAAGATGATTTTTAAAAGGTGCGATTTTTTTGACGCCGAGTGTATATGTATGCCGAATTTCATCCAAATCCATCCATCCGTTGAAGCTTGAAGAAGCAACAAATATACACACATACACACAAACTTACGGATTTATAATATTAGTGTGATCGGTTCAGAATTAAGCAAGCTATATTTATGACCCGGCGGACTTCTTGCGGAATCATTCGTCCGCTTAAGAACACCCGTATCCCATGATGGACCCCTATAGCAGCGCCAGCTACCGGGTCCAAATGTAAATCTATACCATTCTCGAATCCACTTGAGCACGCACCGAGAATTTCATCCAAATCGGTCCAGCCGTTTAGAAGGAGTTCAGTGACATACACACGCACAGAAGATTTATATATTTAAAGATATACATTACATATATTTTTAGAAACAGATTATTAACACATCAATAACAGTTCTGTGAACCCCCGTAGAAAGCTCATACCCTTGTGTCAGATATGGGCTCACGTCAGCAGAGTGACGGAGCTATGGATATTAACCCACTGTTTCTCGCATTCATCAATCCCAGCGACTACATACATATGCTAGGTATGTTCTATAATTAATATTACAATATATTTTACAATACTACATTATATAGCAACCTGCCAGATTCACCGGGCTTGTTTGGGGGCGGCGAGAAACTTAAAGGGTTCCTCAAGCCGTGTGAAACGAATCACCATCGGAGGTTTTCTAGAGGGTACGGCATCGCGCACTAGTGCGCGTCCCCGTGCCCTACTAGTTTCTCTTAAACTGCCAATGGCCGATTTGGCAGCCATGGAACTACCCGTCGTCGTGGGGATCTCGGGGCGGGCAAGGATCGGGTAAGCATTTTTTCTATACTAGGCACGGCAATTGCAAATAATACGTTCAATTAAAGAGAGTTTGCTGTGGCGTTGGGCATTGAAAGGGTTCCTCAAGCCGTGTGAAACGAAGCAATGTCAGAGGTTTTGAGGAAACGGCATCACGCACTAGGTGTCTGTCCCCGTACCCTATTCGATTCTCCGAGGGGTTGGGTCAGATAGAGAGCGTAACAACCCGAGGGCGCGTTGGAAAGCCTCAAATTTTTTTTTTGAGAGACATTGCTGATTGCCTCAGACGGCATTTTCAGCTTCACTGGGCTTTTTGGGGGCGGCGAGAATTTTAAAGGGTGCCTCAAGCCGTGTGAAACGAATCACCATCGGAGGTTATCTAGAGGGTACGGCATCGCGCACTAGTGCGCGTCCCCGTGCCCTACTAGTTTCTCCGAAGGGTTCGGATCGGAGCGGGGAGCGGAACAACCCGAGGGCGCCTCTAAAGGCTCGTACCTCGGCTCGGGTTGGCCGGACCGTGGTGGAGGAGAGAAGCGCCCAGGTACATGTCTGAACCTAATTAAGTTGTCTGAGCCCTACTTTGATTATGCTAAATGTCGAGGTCACTAACGGCTAGTTTACTCAAAATTGGTGATTTTGATGCCCTGTCTCCCTCTTTTGCAAGAAGTACGTGAGACTATGTATGTAAATATACATTATATATATTATTTAGGTAGCTATATTTCATAATTCTAGTAAATACAGGCAAAAGAATATATAGTATACACGAACACGCATCGCAAACGCCCGAGACAACCAGCCACCGTAAAGAATAAAAAAAAAACATGAGAAATACCAGTTCTATGATGACACCTGAATATATTTATTACCAAAACATACTCGTACCAGTCAGCATCAATGGCTTTAGTAAAACATCACATTTAAATTGAAATTGACGTTGACAATGTCCTTGGATTTAAACTGGTGCGTTTAGGATAGAATTTTCTGTTGGCCTGTGGGCTTTACAGAACCACCGGGGAGAGAGAAAAGGGGCCGCTAGGCCGTTGGTACCACAAGCTGTTGGTATCACGAGCTGTTCGTACCACGGTATGAACTTGGATTTAAACTGGTGAGATTAGAATATAAATTTTCAAGTCGATAGGCCGTTCGTACCATTAGCTGGTCGTACCTTTGCTCACATGGGCTACACGACCTGTAATTGTTTTTAACCCATTGTTGGCCGAGCGCTTACATGTAAGCGCCAACCAATAAAATTCTAATGTGTCTGGTATTTACGGCCAACGATGGGTTAATAAAAGCCAAACTTATAAACGGTAAGTGAAAGATAACCCTGATACACTTCATTCTAACCAGACCAAATACCGAAGGATTCAACTTTTATAATGACAGATTTCCATACAAACTTTCCAACCCTATTTCGCCTCTTTAGGGGAGGTTTTTCCAAAAATGCTAAAACACGTCATTCTTTATTTTTATTGAAAAATATATAGAACGAATAAAATTATTCATTTTTATAGTTCTTACTTTAAAAATATCAATTTACCCAAAAAAAAACTTTCTTCCCTTTTTTACGCCTTACAAGGAAAATACACACAATTTCTGAGACACGTCATTCTTTATTTCTGTTCAAAAAGCCAAATACCAACTTTCATGTATTTTAGTTTTTTGGACTTTCATACAAACTTTCACCCTCTAATTGACAGCTTTATGGGATGATTTCCGTAAAATCCTCAATTAACCTACAGTCCAGATTTCATCTAATCAGCTTCAGCGGTATCAGCTCGGCGATGATGAATCAGTCAGTCAGGACAAGTCATTATATGTATACATAGATCTAATATATAAAATTCTCGTGTCACGGTGTACGTTATTGAACACCTCTGAAACGGCTCGACCGATTTTCGTGAATCTTAGCGTGCATATCGGCTAGGGTGGAGAATCGGACAACATCTATTTTTCATCCCCCTAAATGTTAAGGGTGGTCCACCCCTAATTTTTTTTACATTTTTGAAATTTTTCCAATACAAAATGATTTGTTTGTATTGTTGTCATGGAAACTGTCAAAGCGGTACGAAGTCCGCCGGGTCAGCTAGTATAGATATATAATTTAACGTTTGACGACGACGACAAGGGCGGCGATAAATATAAGGTTCTAAGGTTCAATATTATGTACGTTACGTTTTCACGTCTAAAATTACAAAACAATTTTTATTATTAATAAAATAAAGCAATAAAATATAAAATATTGTTTTATAAAGCGAAGCATAACCATTTCCTGTTAAAACACTTTTATTACGGCTGCGTTTACGGAGTAGTGGTTAAGCCACCGATCTCCTACCCAGAGGTCCTGGATTCAATACCCAGCTCAGATTAAATAGAATCGTAGTCGGTTTAGCCGATGTTACGGGTTGTTTTAAGCCTGCCTGGCTAGCTACCACCATCTTATTGAAGGTGCCATAGCATTAATGTTAGAAGCAAATACGAAACTGACAAAGAAACATTAGATATAAGATAAAACTGTTATTATTAAATCATTGCCATTGGGCTTAAAACATGTTGATGTAGGAATTCTAAAAGAACATAGGTTCTGTGATTTTGTGTATTTATGTAAGAAATTCAAGAGTACCCTAAACCGAAGAGCATGTATGAAGGGAATAATGAAAGTGGACGAAGCGAAACAAGTATGTAAGGATCGTAGCAAGTGGAAAGAAGTGGTCTCTGCCTACCCCTACGGGAAAGAGGCGTGATTATATGTATGTATGTATGTATGCATGTATGTATGTAAGAAATTATAATAACAAATAGAAAAAACTTTATCATCTATATATTTATGCGTGAATAAAAAACTGTGTACCTCTTCCTAAGCACATTGCGCGCTCAGCGAGTCGTGAGATTTGGTATAGTAAAGTTCATATGGACAAGGAGTTCCGAAAGATAAAATTTATGTAGAAAGGTGAGTCCACATTGACTAAAATTTTATATAAATTATGTAACATAACACGATCTAAAACTATAAGTGTATGTCAGAAGGGTGCAGGTTCAAATCCTGCTCGTGGAAATTTTTTCAACATTGTGTTTTAGTAATTAGTTTCGCAACAAAATTTGCGTTAAAATTATATAAAACAAAACAAAAACATTTTATAAATAGCTAGCCTACTTCTTAACTGATCTTTAGTATTTGTAAAAATATTATGATCAGATGTTAATGACGGTAGTTGTTGACATTGAATTGGCGCCTTTGGCTATCAAAGTAAAAAAAAAAAAAAAAGTAAATAGTGTTGAATAATTTCGGCGGGCTGGTTAGAACCACGATAGCTCAATTGGAAGAGCACCTGACCCGGTATGTCAGAAGGGTGCAGGTTCAAATCCTGCTCGTGGAAATTTTTTCAACATTGTGTTTTTGTAATTAGTTTCGCAACAAAATTTGCGTTGAAATTATATAAACAAAACAAAAACATTTTATAAGTGTAAGGTTGTTTTGTTGACATTTATTATCGTTCACACTAATAAAACATGCTATATGCTAATAATAGCATCTAAAATGTTTTCTCATATAGTCTAGATTATTTTACCACCACCGTTGTGTTACAAATCCATTAAATTAAATACAAATGTATGTTTCGTGAATTACGGTCGAATTTCGACCACTATAGTACACATAAATTGGCTGTATGTAATTCGACCACAACCGAAAAAAAATTTATCCCACTCTTATTTACATTGCAAATTGCATTTGCTCCAAATATTTGCATATTATATGACAATGCGTACATAATCGATTTGTTTGTCTGTCTGTATGTGTTAATATACCTTGGCCGAGATACCAAATTGCATACCATTATTTGAATATTTGGTAACGTCATTACTTGTCCATAGAAAAGGTTCTTTCAATATTCTTATGCCAATAGTGTACAGTTAATTCAATTTTACCGGTACTTTAAACGCAGTTAGTAACTAGCGATTACGAATTGTTGTAGAAATTCTTATATTACGACGGCCTAGCTAAACCAATTATAGATCCCGGGTTCGATTCCCAGCTGGGGGTGTACATGTTATGGTAGCTACCACTATCTTAACTAAATATGTCGCCATAGCATCAATGTTTGTAGCATTGTTGTGTTCCGGCAGCTAGAGATAAGATAGCCAGTGCCTCAGTAGTTGAGGATTCCGGGGATGTGCGCTTCCACCTTCGGCCTTATCATCCTCAAATACTGGAGAACTGGTTACTTTACCTCTAACTGTCGGAACACGACTTATGCATAGGTATGTCTGAACTGACGCGTTTCAAATTCAATGTGTATTTTAATTCTATATAAATGAAAACTATTGCTGTACGTTCTCGTTTTATTCTCGTTAAAACTCAAAAACGACTTGACCTGTTTCAATAATTTTTATTTTGTTTCGTTCGCTCTAACATATTAGAGCGAACGAACGATCCTTGCATACAAGGATGGTTAAGAAAAAAAAATCAAACGAAAACTCAAAGAAACAGCAGAGTTATCGAAAACTTAAAAATTGCTAATTTTGTATGGGAATGATGGCGTTGTTCGTAGCTCATAGTCAAACTTAGGACAACGTCTGTCGGGTCAGGCAGTGTACAATAAAGGGTTAATAAGATTTTCCCACCACAATCTCACGATCCACACCAGATCCATTTAAAAGTATAATGCTCCCGGAAAGTGTTGTCACGTTGTACGGCGACATTGACCTTGAAGGAGGTGTGTTTTGAATCAGTATTCATAACGTACCTCCGTGTGACGTAACTCAGAAGTCGGAACCAATTGACGACTGATCTGTATTCTACACCATAATTCTGTGGACCAGACCATGTATTTGTTTTTATCAGTGGTCGCCCAGAGGTCGAAATTCAACCGTTTCATTATTATCTATCTACAGGGTGACTTTGTCAACAGTCGACAAAATTTCAGGGGACATTGTAACCCTTATAAATAATGATAAAATACAAGTATGTGCCTCAATGGAATAATTATATATATATCGCAAATATAAACTGCAGCTGGCGTATTTTGCGCGTTGCTGTACTTACCCAGCGTAATGTGCATAGGGTGCACGGAGTACAGTCTGTTTCTGTCTGAACCTCCCCTAAAAGTTTGTCGATTGTTGTCGAAGTCACCCTGTATAGTATTTATAAAGAGGTATAGTTTGTGACTTTGTTTGTTTGTTAGAGAATTAATTAATTAATTGGGTAATCTCTGGAACTACTGGCTCCCATTCCGAAAATTCTTTCACTGAGAGAATGCTACATTTCTTGCGAGGAACATAGGCTAAATATTTTATTATGATAAAAAAAGAGTTTATTTTAAAGATCTCATATCATCATCATCATCATCTCGGCCAAAAAACGTTTTTTTTTTTTTGAGAGAGAGATTGCTGATTGCCTCAGACGGCATTTTCAGCTTCACCGGGCTTGTTTGGGGGCGGCGAGGAACGTAAAGGGTCCCTCAAGCCGTGTGAAACGAATCACTTTCGGGGGATTTCTAGAGGGAACGGCATCGCGCACTAGTGCGCGTCCCCGTGCCCTACTAGATTCTCCGAAGGGTTCGGATCGGATCGGGGAGCGGAGCAACCCGAGGGCGCCTCTAAAGGCTCGGACCTCGGCTCGGGTTGACCGGGCCGTGGTGGAGGAGAGAAGCGCCCAGGTACATGTCTGTACCTGGTGTAGAGCGCGTGTGAACCGGTTCTTCGTACCCTTGTTCTACGAGTACGGTGTCTTGGGCCTAAACTGGTGTGCATGTTTAGTGTATTCTGTAAATGTGTAGTGTCATTTAGAGGATCGGACGGGGGACCAAAAGACGTCCTCTGCTGGTCGAAAGCCTTACCCAAAGATCTCGATCTAGACAAAAAAAATTTTGCCCATTTTAAGCACATAGCGCGGTGACAGGAGGGTGAGATTTGAATTTGGTTTGAGTTAAAGTTCGTATATGAAGAATGAGTGCAAAAAGATATCTTTAATATATATATAAATGAAAATGATGTTCGTTAGTCTCGCCAAAACTAAAAAATGGCTTGAAGATTTGATTTTTTTTTTGTATTGTTTCCTTTTATATAAGGATGGTTAAAAAAACGGCTAAGCAATCGAATAATAAAAAATTGGTAATTTTGTATGGGAATCGCCATTTCGGATTACTACCTCTCAATAAATGGCGTTCGTGGTACATATTTGTTAAAACTTAGACAGGACAGACAGACACAACGTCTGTCGGGTCAGTTAGTATATAGGTATAGTATAATAGTATCCAGTATATAGTATAGCTATAGCTAGTATACAATTATTCAATACGTGTGTATGCCATTGAACTCCTCTTTAACGCTGGACCAATTTTGATGAAATTTTTAGAGTGTGTTGACGGATCCACCATGGGTTACGAACGAAGTCGCGAGCGGACCACTAGTTTACGCATAATATGTGTTAAAAAAACCTTTTAAGTAAAACACAAAACGCGGATGCTTAAAATATGACACAATGTACACCCATCTTTTAACCAAACAATGGAAAAGTTGCTTAACGTTCGCAATCGCTATCTAAAACGAGCGCAACAAACCACTACACCGACCCCACTGACGAGAATAAGGTTAGAAATGTCATATTGCCGTTTACACAATCCAAAGAAGTTTTCACTTCATTTGCAATACCTATGTTAACTTGTAAACAATTATGTACAAACGGTACCATATAAATTATGTGCAAAATATTATGTGACGTAATGTGTCAACAGAACAATGCTATTTATTGGAAGCCATTCGTGCACGCGTTCGGGTATACAGGGTCTTGATGCAGAATGTCGCTTTCGCAAAATGTCACTGCAAAAAATTTGGTCACTTTCGCAGAATGTCATTTTCGCAGAATGTCACTTCCGCAGAACGTCACTTTCGCAAAATATCACCCTTCTTTTTTCTCTGTAAAATTGAATGAGACCTAATACTAACACTACGTAAAATAAGGTTATTAATATAAAAAAAACAAAGTTCAGTCAAATCTTTATAACAAAAATGCAATCTTGATGCGTCAGCTCATTTAAATCATCATCATCATCAGCTCATTTATGTCCCCACTGCTGGGGCACGAGCCGTCCCTATGGATCGATAGGGAGAACGGGCCGTAAACCACCACGCGGGCCCAGTGCGGTGCGGTGGTTGTTAACGACTGCTAATGCAGCCGGTACAAACGGCTTCAACGTGCCTTCCAAAGCACGAAGGAGCATTGGTGGTCACCCATCCGATGACCGGCCTTTGCGAAAGTTGCTTAACCTCAGCACTCGCAGACCGGGCGCGTTAACCTTTGCGCCATCGAGCTCATCGAGTGATAGTGCTTGTTTGTTCGCCTGGTTAGCTACCACCGTCTTATCTAAATATGTCGCCATAACATGAATGTTTGTGGCATCGTTGTGTTCCGGCAGCTAGAGATAAGATAGCCAGTGCCTCAGTAGTTGAGGATCCCGGGTGAAGTGCGCCTCCACCAATTTGTATTATCATCACTTAACATCAGGTGAGATCAAGATTCTGTTCTTACCCGTAAGATTAAAAAAAATCTGTGAACATACCCTACCACCAACCAAACAGAGTATACAACCTTGTACCCCCCACTGGGAATCGCACCCGGGACCTCTGGGTCTGAGACCGTTTTAAAAAGCAGGGATCTATCATAGACATTAAAATAAGCATACTTTTCTTTCTTTCTTTTATTTGATGGCTTCGTGCGATTAGCACATTTAGCCAGTGTCAAAGTAATTTTTCTTACAAGTAATACATAAATATACAATACTTCCTTCCAGTCAGTATGATGATGAATGATAATAGAAATGAGAAGTGAGAAATGATATACCCCCCAACCCCTCGAGTATCTCAGTAAAGATGTGGGGCTTTACTAATTCCTCGGCGGACTTCTTGAGAGAATTTGAAAGGTAAAGTTGCACTGTTTTGTTTCATTTGCCAACACTCATGCACACTTACGAACACTTAACGGTTAATAATCCACCATTATTTCACATTAATATTCGACATAACACAAATTTTTGAAAATAAAACAAAACCACAGACGTGACTCTTCACTTTCCCGCCAAGAAGTCCAAATAAGCATACAATATAACTTTAAAAAATGCTGTTGATTCCATGATCACGATCATAATAAATACTTTAGAGGCGGTAAATGAAACATTGGGTTGCAACATGAACCGGTAATCGTCACATTAAAACTTCACACTTGTTATTAAGTACTCTTTTTGTTTTGTTTTTTTTTTCGTGTGTCTATAGGTACTGTCCGCCTCTTCTTTTTTCTTTTCGTTTTTGTGTGTATATAAATATGTGTATGTAACATAGTAAGTATCTCATGATATAAGTACACATGCCAAATACGATATTATATAACCTCAAAATATCGGTCAGTTTGTCTTAGTATCGAGCGGTGGTGTCGTAACGTGTAGCATTTTCACTTTCCCTGCATGTCGCCTATCGGTCAGCGTGCGGCGTGCGCGCAAGTGCCGCAATCGTAATTGTTAAGCGACGCTCACTGTGGTTACAGGGGGATGGGTAACCGCTAATGCTCAAGCTAAAGATTTTTACCGTCAACCTCGTAATTTATGACTGAAATAGACTGTCTTAACCTTTCAGTAAATTACATATGGTATGCTCTGCAGGAACTTACCACATGTCATTATAGATATACCATAGAATACAAAAAGAAATCCTGGTTTTACTAAAAAAAAACAGAGTTAAATTAAATATGAAGAAGTATTTGATAGAGCAATGTTTTTTTTGGATAAGTAATTATTATTATTCATATCTATTGTTGTGCAGTGGTTAACGCGGCCGGTCTGCGAGTGCTGAGGTTAAGCAACTTTCGCAATTGCCGGTCATCGGATGGGTGACCAAAAATTTATCTTCTCAAGTACCTTTTAATAGGTTTAGTAGTTTTTGAGTTTATTCGTTACAAACATACAAACAAAAATACAAAGCTTTCCTCTTTATAATATTAGTATAGATATTGAACGTTTCAAATAAGATCTTGTGTTAATTCGACCGCCAAAATCAGTTTTCGTTCATGTTGATCCCCGAGTAACCGATTTTGACCCAAAGGGGTCTGCAATAGGGGTCCATCATGGAGTACGGGTGTTTTCAAGCGGACGAAGTCGCGAGCGGGCCACCAGTAGGCTATATTAAGGCGACACTTGGAAAAAATACATCAACTTTCGTCGAAAGTTGTAAGAGTATGACAAGACCAACGAATCTGAAATTTTGATATAGATAACTTCATGCCTTTGTCTTTAAACCCCTTGCTCAAAAACACGATTGTGCAATTTTGACTCGATCGTAATTCTTTACGAAAACACCTCTAAAAATCATTAATGCTTTTCAATTCAATTCAATTCAATTCAAAAATCATTTATTCAGTTTAGGCTACAAGTAGCTCTCGTGAATGTTACTATGCCATCGGTTCGTAAGTCTACTCTGGGCGGGAGATCTTGTACTGAGAAGAACCGGCAAGAAACTCAGCAAGTGTCCAGCTCTTTTCTCTCTCTCCCTTACAGCGTCAAAAATATTGGAAAATGCCCTATTTTAGCAGGACACTTCCCATCACAAATAAACACAAAAAATAAAAAAAATATAGAAGACAACCACATGTAAAAAAACTAATTAAAAACCTAAATTAACAAATTTACCTCAGGTAAAAGTTCCAATTTCCACAATGTCATACAGTACCACTACATTACTCTAATAAAAGTAAAAAATTGTTTAAGAAAAACAAAGTCAAACTATAGTAAATAATATTAAAAATAAGATATTATATAATTACAATGGAATTACTTAATCTATATGTTTTGAAATCACTTAAATATATTGATAACATCATTATTCTTAATTTGATTGCTGCACATTTTGTTAACTCAAACCAATAACTATTCAAAAATATTTTTTAGATTTTTTTTTAGATTCTCAATTGTCGCAGGCGCTTCGTGTTTTCGACCTTATGACAGCGCCCGTAAGGTTCAGCCTCTTTGAACATTCTCAAATCGAGTTGGCGTCTTAAAAAAGAAATGCCCACCCGTGCGAAGCCGGGACGGGCCGCTAGTAGTCTATGTGCGCGTTGTTGGAGCGCGGTACGCATGATTTAGGAACTAATTCGTCAAGCAGAAAGTTCCAATTGGTCAAGTGTGTTTTTACCGCGTGTTTTTGTTCTGGTTTGTCAAGCAATACAAATAATAATAAATTAGTCAAGTCCTTAAAAGTTAGGCTTTATAAAATTTTCGTAACGTGCGATCTTTGTTTTTGATTTTGATTTTTATTGTATCGTTTTATACGTTAATGTTTGTAATGTTGTGTTTAAATAGTTTTTGATTTATGTATATTGTTTTATGTTTTTGTTCCGTGTCCTCTCGACCTTTAGGTCCCGCCAGAATACGAACACCAGCCCGATCCGATCCGAATCTAGTAGGGCACGGGGACGCGCACTAGTGCGCGAACTTGATTCGAACTATGTTCGCGTTCGTGTTCGAATATGCCGTCATACGTACAAACCAAATGTTCGTGTTTGATGTTTGTGTTCGCTGTGTTCGTGTTCGTACGTGCGTACACGGCTTGAGGTTGTCTATGTGTGCGTTGCCCGAGCGCGTTTGTATGAAGCTTACCCTCTACAGTCTCCGATCCGATCCGAACCCTTCGAAGAATCTAGTAGGGCACTCTAGAAAACCTCCGAAGGTGATTCGTTTCACACGGCTTGAGGAACCCTTTAAGTTTCTCAGCAAACACTCTATCAAAAAATACTGAGGAGTGTGAGATTTGGTATAGTTAAAAGTTTATAAGTATGGCGAAGGAGTCCCGAAAAATAAATAAATATATATGTATTATATATAGTGTAAAATATACACTTTGCATATTTTGTAAATTACGTTCGGATTTACTCTAGCACAATAATAATCGGTGGATAGTTCTGGCATGCCGCTCACAAACAGGATTCGAACCTTGGAATTCCCTTTCGATTAACACGCCTTGCGGCTTGTTTCTATCTAACAGATAGATTAACGAGAAGCCAGTCAGACGTCATTACAATAATTAGAGCTTGCTCCAATCCTATTGTTAATATGATAGCAATTGTGACGAAATTCGACTCATTTTTAGGTGTGACGAGATTTTACTATGACGAACGTGGAACAACCCATATCAATCAGTAATAAAAAAATGTTTTGTCCTGACTGACTGATAGATTGGCAGAGTGACTGACTCACCCATTGGCTTGACAAACTGACTACCAAATTTCTGGACACTGAGACTTTAACTTGGGGATACATAAATTCGCACTCTAAGGGGTTCCAAAAAGGTATCCGATAAAAATTTTCCAAAAATTCCGTTTTTTCTTTACACGTTAGGAAGTTCTATCAAAGCTTCTTTGTACTTCAAAAGGCGGCACGAAATTTTCGTTTCAGATATTAACATACCTAGTATAAAGATATTTTGTTACTCACAGACACAACAGAAATAATGTGACAAACTCGAAAACACGCATGCCCTATTGAAATCATACCAAAAAACAAAATTCCCTTGAAAAAATAAACGAATAAAACCTTCTTTCGTGGCTACCCAAACTTCGTCCATGCTCTGTCCCTTTCACACTAGCGCCCCGCCCTACAGCAGAACGGGACGACAGCATTCCGATCGTTTTTTATATCTTGCAATCTAATTGGGCACGTGCGAACGCGATGACGCTTCGGAATGTCTCGGGACGGAAGTTCTTTTTTTGATGTGTTTCTTTTTTTTTCTTCTCGCACACAAGTTAATGTAAACAATGGGTTTTGGGAATCACTGCGGAGGATAAAAAGCATCGTCCGTCAGACGTCAGTTCCGGGTAAAAATTGGCGGGAAACACCGTCGCCACGGCAACGAGCACTTAATTTTTAATGATTGCACCCAATCACCCAAAATATTAACTAGCTGTCCCCGGCGTCCGTCACATCGCGTCTGTCTTTTTTTTTTAATTTTTTTTTATACTATATCCTATGTTACTCAGCGCTAATGTAGCATTCCAATGGTGAAAGATTTTTTTTAATCAGTCCAGTAGTTTTTGAGTTTATTCGTTACAAACATACATACATACATACAAATATACAAAGGTTTCCTCTTTATAATATTAGTACAGATTAGTATGTATAAATATATTTAGCTTGTTAAAGCGTTAAGTTTAACATTCTTGTGACAGTTCCCATGAGCCCTCAGTTGGACATCTTTTATTTACAGGTATTTACTTTTTAATTCGCTATTAAGTTTTCTGTTTTTTTTTTAAGTTCAATTGAGTTATGTTTCTTTTAGTTGTGTATTGTATCACAAGTCAAAACCATAGACAGCGTTCAAGTTTAACGTTATAAATATATTAATAGACAATAATAAATCAACGGAAACGATAAAAAAACAAAGCATAAGCTACATAGTAGCATACAGTTATAAAAACAACATTATATCATTATTAATAGACATATAAAAAAAAAGTTAAAAACCATATTGGCAGAACTGGCAACGCATAAATCCCGAAATTGACATTGAAAAATGACTCTTATTGAATACAAAATAAAGATATATGACGTTGGCAGCACAAGCCGTGCAAAAAATCTATCAATGATCAATTACTTTGGTAACAGAAAAAAAACGCGTCAAATAGCTTAGATCTACATCTATATAACTAACCATTTTTTTTAGTGATTGCTGATTGCCTCAGACGGCATTTTCAGCTTCACCGGGCTTGTTTGATCACCTTCGGAGGTTTTCTAGAGGGAACGGCATCGTCCCCGTGCCCTACTAGATTCTCCGAAGGGTTCGGATCGAATCGGGGAGCGGAACAACCCGAGGGCGCCTCTAAAGGCTCGAACCTCGGCTCGGGTTGACCGGGCCGTGGTGGAGGAGAGAAGCGCCCAGGTACATGCATGTCTGTACCTAGCGTAGAGCGCGTGTGAACCGGTTCTTCGTACCCTTGTTCTACGAGTACGGTGTCTTGGGCCTAAACTAGTGTGCATGTTTAGTGTATTCTGTTAAAGTGTGGCAGTGGCATTTAGAGGATCGGGCGAGGGGTATAACTCACCAAATTATAAATCTGTTATTTATATGGATCCTTGGGAGGGGGGCGACTATGGCCTTTAGGGCTCTAGATAGCGCAACTAGCAAAGTCTCTTTGAGCTACCAAACCAAGGCATCATTTAAAAGAATCACTACATGCAGCCATAGTATTAAAATGGACGTCGACCAGCTAGCACTCATGCTGTACGTAGGAAAAGAGTTAAAAACTAGCGACTGGTAGCTCGATGGAGCTCCTTAGGAGCTCGATAGTGCAGTGGCTAACGCGCTTGGTCTGCATTTGCTAAGGTTAAGCACACAGGCAATGACCGGTCATCAGAATGGTGACCAAACTCCTCGTCCTGGCTGCATGCTAATGCAAACTGCGACTAATGCGACTGCTAAGTCGTTAACAACCACCGCCCCGCACTGGGCCCGCGCGGTGGTTTACGGCCCATTCTCCCTGTGGTGTGTGCATCCATAGAAAAGACTCGTACCTCAGCAGTGGAGACATACGTCGGCATTGCGTAATATTTATATTAACCATCTCTTTTTCTTTCGCAGATTATCACCAGAAGATGAGTACATAATGCCAACCACAAAAATGGCATTTACAAGAAGGACTTTGTTATTGCTAGTGTTAATGAGTGTGTTCAAATTAAACAAAAGTGACAGTGACTTCAGACAGAACTATAGTGTTGACGACAGGACAGAAGATCATATAGAAGAAGAAGCAGACATACCCAAATACAAAGACATTGAACCTGAAAAGTCTATTCGAGAGATAGAAATCGAAGAACATGACATTGAAGCGAACGATTACGACAAAGTATCTACTGTAGAAGAGTTTACCACCACAGACGCTACGAACGAAGTAGGTCACATTGAGGATGTGCATAAAACTGACGAAGAAAAAAACGAAGAGAGTCTAGGCATCGCTACAGTGGAAGCGTCGGAATCCATAGAGCCCACATTGTCTAGCATAGACAATAATGTTTACAAACACGCGGACAGTGTCAACGGGGATATTTATCTGAACCGCAGTAACAATGAAAAGGTGAGTGCAATATGTTGAACTATTGAAAACTAATGACAAATAATTTTGAAAGATTTCCTTTTGAATATTGGAAACAATGAATGTTAATGTGACAATTGGAAATGATACAGTTTCTAGTCAAGTCGTCTAACCGCGCCGATCTCAGTCACATGATCCCAGCGATTCCTAGCAAGGCACTGTGCCCTTACATGTATTTCGCAACTTTCCAATCAGCGAACTTTTCTATTCTTGAAACTGCTTTAACTAAGCATGGTTTTTCGGGCGGTCATTTATAACGATATGTTCCTTGGTTTATCACGTTTACTTTCAATCATTGAAACATCGTCAGGTGACTGGAGGGGTGATATGTTGAGCTCCTCCAAAGGCACGGTAAGTCGTTGTCTGTCACCAGTTGTAGTAAGGCAGTAGCCGTTAAAACCTACCAACTTGTCAGCCTTGCATAGCGTAATGGGCTGAGGCATGCGAAATTGGAAGAAATAGCGTGCATTAGCGTGTATGTATATCAGAGATATTTGTATTTGTGTAAAGTGCCATCCGCACTATTGGAAAAAAAGAAGTGAGGTCATTCCGAGGCAAAATAGAACAAGATACATAAACTTAATATATCAGCCTCCTAGCCATAAATATATATACGACAAAAATGTTTTTAATATGTGTATTTTAATTTTTAGTAAATTGTTTAATTTAATGATTTATGTTTTTAAACGTTTATTAAAAAATATATCATAATAAATCATTTTCTCCAATGTTGGCATTTCGGGCGGGGCCTAAACATAAAATTTCAAATAAGTATTGTAAACAGTAAATCGTTGCCAGAAATCAAGACTTAAATAATTTTTAATAAATAGATTTTTTTTTTTTTTATTTTGAATACCCTAGCTCGGGCTTTTATCCTATCATTGTACTACAAATATGTATGCTTAAACCACATAGCAGTCGTTAAAATTCTCAAAACATAATTGGGCTAGCCAGTGAGTTATGGCCCAATCCCTCTGAGTGCTACTGTCCTCCTCAGGCCAGCACTGAGACTTTTATAGGCGGATGGTGATGAAGACACAGTTTAACAGGAATGTCATTCAACAGGTGGACGTAACTACCCAAGCGACTACCAGACCCATGGATGAGGTAGATGACTTCGTGCCGAGGATTGCTGAAATAGCCGACGACCTGGACATCCAGGGTCAGCGGAGCCCCAAGACTGAGAACGGTGAGTGTGTTTTATGAATCGGACTTTCCCGAGTTATGTCCCCCTTCCTGCGCAGAAGCGCCAGGTAAGGGGGGCGAGCCGGACATCCCCGAGTAAAAACATAGCACAACTAATTTCGCCACAAACGACAAGCGCAGGATCAAGACATTCACTACGCTTGTCAAGCGGTCAGCCCGAATAGGCTCTTTTTTGTCTTTCTTCTCAAGTCTAGTGGCGAGTTATTTTTGACAATCGATCACGTTAACGAAAACGAGAATTTGTATGGCAAATTTTTTGTCGCCAGGAGGCGCTGCTAAAATCCATATTAATTTTCGTTTCCGTAAACGTAATCGAATGAATAGTAAACAAAACCCACGCTAGGCACCCAGAAGTCTAAGTGAGTGCTTCCACCCCGTTGGGCTTCTGCGGAATTCTTTCTACTGCGTCATCGCAGCCAACGACGACCCCTTATTTAGGTTGACCCTTTAAGCGATAGATCTATTTATTAGGTGACAAATAAAAAATTTGGCGACAAGAAATATAGTCCCCTTAAACTATTATAGGTGACGGTTTTACTCCGGCAACTGTCACCTATAATGACTCAGGTGTCACCTTAACCTTAGAGATCCATGTAAATTTTGTTTATATCAGTCCCAGATCGTACTGGCGGCACGGAGAGACAGTACAGGAGCTTTTAGTGAATACTAGCGGCCCGTCCCTGCTTCGCACTGGTAGACATTTTTTTTTATATAGCCTATGTTACTCAGCGCTAATGTAGCATTCTAATGGTGAAGGATTTTTTTAAATCGGTCCAGTAGCGAGTGGTTTATATGGGAAAAGAATATTGTGGTTTTTACTATTTTCCTTGTATTTTTAAGTTCTTTCTCTCCATAAGAACCTTCCTCAGACTTCATCAAACACAACAAAAAAGGCTCCTTCCACATGAGGGAGCCGGGGAGAAAAGCCCTACATAACCATCTGCGTCTCCCCTGGCGCAGTCGTAATAGTAATGCATTTTCTTCTCCTCGGTTTAAAAAAGGGATGTTTAGTGAAAACGAGCATCTTCTGAAGGCCTGAGGGAACTGCTAAGCACTTTGACAAATACCTTGAACCTTTCAGACGAACGGATACAGAACGATCAACGCTCCTTCGACACCAAGCCTAGTCCACCCCAAGCCGTCAGTAAGAGTACAACCCTCAAGAATTGGCTGGAAGACTCGTGGATACGGCCTCCCGCCGGCCTTTTGGTGCCACTGAGGCCTATGGCCTTGAACCGGGCCTTGGCGGTGTGGAACGACCTGACAGTCGGTGGGCTTAACATCTCTGATATCGTTATAGTTGGATATGACTCAAATGGTAAGTGCATACTATTTTTTAAACATCAAACTGACGTAATATAAGTTTTGATTATTTTGATTCCTCAACCGTAGCGCTTGTTCCTCAGCTTACCCGAAGTGACGATTAGGCCGAAAGTAGAACACACAGCGCTCACACGGGACCCTTACCACTAAGGAACTGGTTATCTCATCACTGACTAAAGGAATACAAAACGGTCCTAACATTGTTATTGTGACGACAAATTTAGATAAGATGGTGGTAAAACAAGCCCTGCAACCAACCAAATTAAATAGAATAACATGTATTCTCACATTTATACATACATAAATATACTCTCACGTCCTTCTCCCAAAAGGGGGTAGACAGAAGATCGAAATCACTAACTGTTAGTAGTAGAGTATATTGCTGTTAGTGACGCGACGTAAGATGCCGCGAGCATCTCGGAACCCCTTAGCCGGCTCTTATGACATCCACGGCTTATGTTCATAACAGAACAATATGTTCAAACCTTTTTGTTATTACTGTCTATGATTATAAAGATAGTCATAAGACGATCAAAGACGATGTAGTAGCGAGCTGGTGTATCCTACTACTATTATAAAGGCGAAAGTTTGTAAGTATGGATGTATGGATGTTTGTTACTCTTTCACGTAAAAACTACTGAATGGATTTTAATGAAACTTTCCTCACATACAGACCATGACCCAAACCAGCATATAGGATACTTTTTTTTTACTTTTTTTTTTTTTTTTTTTTACTGTAGTCTTTGCGAACGAAGTCGCGGGCAACAACTAGTTTTTAATAAATTTATGAAGTTTTTAGTGAGTTGTTTTAGTCCTGGGCACTCAGGAACCAGGGGCAGATTGTCCGGGACATAAAAATTTAAGCAGCTGATACTTTATTTTCACGCCCCAGACCAGCATGGGGTAAATGTCAGAACCAGGACCTTTTTACAAACCCTCAAAATTGAAGCTGTTTAAAAGGCAGTAGACGCAATTATGTTATTTACAATACTCCTAGGTCTTCTGACATAATTTGAGCTTAGATAAATTATAAGACAAGACTTATTCTCACCAATACGAAAGGGTTTTTCAGTACTTCAAATGCGATGTCTTACCTGAAATAAAAAAAGAGACAAAATTAGGTAAAAAAATTTCTTTGTACAGCTGTTTTTTGGCTGAGATGATGATGATGATTATGATAATGATGTTAATGATGATGGGGACGATGATGATTAATCATGCAATAAAACCATCTGTAGACGAGAGAGTTATGCTTGTTTGATTGAATCAATGAATGAAGAGGCGTTTATTATTTGTGAATGGACAACCTGTCCTCTAATGGTTTTTGCTTCAAATTTATTGTTGTAGATTTGTCCATACACCTACTGGTAATGAATTCACAATAGCACTACAAGATGTAAAGGAAAATCTTTGGTAGCTCCATTTGTAACGATACAACATAAGTTTTAAGTACTATTGTGCATTTGTTGTGGTGTCTGGTCTGTTATGCTAAATGCTATTGTCGCGTGCTCGGTGCTTTGTCGAGTGTATTGATTGAGATGAGAAATATTTATATTGTGACTGTAGACGGCTGGTGGTTAGGGCATGCAAAATCGAAAGAAACAATAAAACCGGTTTAACTCTGATTTCGGATTTTCGAAAAATCGAGCTTTTTCCAGTTTTTCCGATTTTAATGGTTTTATTCAATGAAAATGATATTGATTGATTTTTTTAATGTTAACATTACGGACGTGGAATCCCGTAAACATTAAATTTCAAATGTAAATTTTTTGTAAACAGCACAACGGTATTACCAGAATTCAAAAATGAAATCATACATCATGTCCATTAAAAAAATATTTACTGATATCAGATTTTTTCGGAGGTTGCCAACGACTGCTAATGCAGAGACCAACGACAAGACGTGCATTCCGAAGCACGGAGGAGCACGACATGATACATTTTTGACCACCCACCTGATGACCGGCATTTGCGAAAGTTAATTCTGGTTAGCAATTGCAGACCGGGCGCGTTAACCACTGCGCCATTGAGGTTTCCTACTACTAGCATGCATGTTGAGTATATTATGTGAATGTCGAGGATCTTTCTTTTTTTTTTTTTGAAAGAGATTGCTGATTGCCGCTGCGGCATTTTCAGCTTCACCGGGCTTTTTTGGGGGCGGCGAGGAACGTAAAGGGTCCCTCAAGCCGTGTGAAACGAATCACCTTCAGAGGTTATCTAGAGGGAACGGCATCGCGCACTAGTGCGCGTCCCCGTGCCCTACTAGATTCTCCGAAGGGTTCGGATCGGATCGGTGTCGAGGATCGGGCGGGGCCTCAAAATATATAGCGCCTGCGACGCGACGCGACGATTGAGACCGCTTAGAAATTAGCAGAATCTTAAAATATTTTTAAAAACTAATATTAAATCTATTAGTTTTAGTTATCTAAATATGCAGCTACTAAATTACGCATATTGATGTTATCCATGTATTCGAATGGTTTCCAAGTTTAATTAAGTAATTTCATTGTAATTTTTTTTTATTTTTATTTTTTTATATTAACGGTTACCCGTTAATATAAAACACAGTGCCTTGCACAGTGCCTTGATCTCACCTGATGTTAAGTGATGATAAGGCCAATGATGGAAGCGCACTTCACCCGGAATCCTCAACTAGTGAGGTACTGGCTATCTTATCTCTAGCTGCCGGAACACAACAATGCTACAAACATTGATGTTATGGCGACATATTTAGATAAGATGCTGGTAAGCCAGGCGGACAAACAAGCCCTACCAACAACCAAACCGAGTACACAAACATGTACCCCCCGCTGGGAATCAAACCCGGGACCTCTGGGTCTAAACCGGTGGTCTTAGCCACTAGACCACAGTGGCGGTTAACAAAAGTGATATTTAGAGGTGTTTTCGAAAACAACCATGATCGAGTCATAATTATACAATCATGTTGGTATTTGAGCAAGCAAATTCAAGATAAAGACATGATTTTACCTATATCAAAATTTTAGATTCGTTAGTCATATTTATAGTCTTAAACTATTCGACGAAAGTTGGAGCATTTTCATAGTGTGTCGCCTTAACAACCACCGCCCGCTTCTTGGCCCGCGTGGTGGTTTACGGCCCGTTCTCCCTGTGGTGTTTCCATCCATAGGGAAGGCTCGTGCCCCCGCAGTGGGGACATAAAAATGAGCTGGTGATGATGGAAAAGAAAACAATCGTCGAATAGTCTCAAACTATTTAACGAGAGTTGGTGCTGTTTCCAGTGTGTCGCTTTAAAAGTGTACACGTCGATTACAACTTATTTATACAACCTTTCCGCCCCGTTTTGCCCGTCAACTGGAGCGTGGCAGACAGAAACCTTTACATTCTCCGCGTCAGGGTCACACACAATAGGTAGCTGTATTATTTTACGCTACAATTACGCGAGACGTTAGTGGGCCTCAAATATTTGGCATTTAACAACGACATGAGCGTTTGATTATTCATAACGAATGCCTTGTGGAGCTAATGATCTATGAAAGACCTGATGGAAGGGCACCTCCCCATGTCACACAAAAGAAAATTGATGGACATATGTATCCTTCCCATCCTGACATGTGGCGCACACCAACAGCCAGAAGTCTAAGCTCAGGGTTTGCCGACGCGAAGAAACGTAGCACATTAGGTGTCAAGCGAACGGATCGTATCCGAAACACCGAGCTGCGCTCCCATACGCAAATCACAGATGTAGCTCTGAAAGTAGCTGAGCTGAAATGGGATAGGGCTGGACACGTCTGCCACATGCCAGAAGTGTCATGGGCCAAGTTGGCAACATATTGGAAGTCAAACACAACACGGAGACGCCGCGGTAGACCGAGGTGATGGCGGGACGAACTGGATGTATTTAACAAAAATTGGAATCAATTAGCTCAAGACCGCAAAGGGTGGAAGAAATGGAGGGAGGCTTTGCCCAGCAGTGGGAAAGTGAGGGCTGATAATAATAAACAATACTTAAATTACATTTCACCTGATGTTAAGTGAATATGGAGTCCATATGCGACGACAACTGGTGCAGCGTGAAAACAACGCAGCATCAGTTACCCTCACTCTGCAAGCCTCTTCACGGCTCGTTTGAAGGACCTCATATCATAGGAAGGAGGCAAAACGTGTGCTGGCAGACTATTCCATCTTTTGGAAAGAAAAAGAAAGAAACGAGTCACCAAATGTGCGCGATGGAATATTTGAGACAGTTAATTATGGTAATTAGTTGATTAAGGTAACCCTACCTTAATCAAGTCCCATGCTGGTCTGGGACGTGTAAATAATGAATCAGCTGCTTAAATCCCCGTGCATGTCGTAATAGCCGACTAAGGGACAAGGATTCCAAGAGGCTAGCAACCTATCACTGATATTACCTATTCCACTTCGGAGCCCTACTTTGATCATGCTAAATGAGGCGTCGAGGTCATAACGGCGAGTTTACTCAAAATTTTAATTTTGATGCTCTGTCTGTCCTCCCCATTTTGGGTGGGGGGCGTGAAAGTATGTATTTATGCATATAAGGTGTGCTGAACTGCTGACACCGTGGCTCCCTCGCATGTAAGCGCCACCTCACTTCATGTGGGGGCTGCTGCGGTAAGTGCTGAAAATCGCAAACGGCCCAAATACGCAAATCTGGGGGCCGGAGGCCAAGCAGCTTGTTAAAGAGTTGAGTGCTCGCCTTGTTAAAGCCTCCGGTGGCAAGAAGGCTGGCGGCTACCTTTGCCAACTTAAATGAATGACGATGAAATGGTATTTACTCAGCATAATGTCATGGAATGCTAATCATAACGATAACACACCACGATCCTGGTCTTCCGTTAACGCCATGCCATGAGAGAAACACTGACACGCGAACCATACTTTTTACACTCTAAAAATACATATTTTTGTTTTTTTCTCAAACTATTTAGATGTTGTAGTACATAGGCATGTACATTCTAAGTTCACGGGGTGAGAGCTGGTGACTGTTCACGGGCTACCCAAGCCTTTTCGGGCACCAGTTCTCATACAAATCACAAGATTAATGTCTATTGTTGTTACATTATGTAAAGTGAATTGTATGAGAAAAAAAAAAGGTTTTTTTATACTAAAATAAACAAACATAACGAAAATTTATAGCAGCTGTTCTTCAAAGACCGTAGAAATGAAATCTCTTTTCACTCCTAGGTGTGAACTGGCGATCCAGGCACAGTCTGCAGCCATCCAACCACGGTCATGGAGACAGGGCGGTGTCCCAGGCGTTGTCGAAGCTGCTACTCAAATACCAGGTACAAAGACAACAGATCATAATGGCATATGAGGTGAAGTGTAGGAGTTTTAGCGAGTATGCCTTTCCCCCTTAAGAGGGTCGGGGGGAGAGTGTAACACTCTAACCATCAACGTGAGCGCAGCGGTATGACGCCTAATGCATTTTCTTAATAATTGTTTTGTATTTTTGTTGTCAAACATGAGTTTAAAAAAATACAAAACAATTGCAAGCAAGTGCTACGATCTGCGAAAATACGAAATGTTTCTTGATCCCTATGTGAGTTTTATTTCCATTTAGAATTTATTTGAAAACGAGAATTTGTGACATTGAAGTTGGTGATCGAATGGCAAATAAAACTCGCACTATTTATGGCTTGCTACACAGAAATGTGCAAGCGCTGTTACGCAAACGGCATGATTCATCGTCAATTAAAAATAAAGTTTAAAAAAAATCTTTTATAATTAATATTTTTACCGAAACAACGTGCAAGCCCTAGTTTTTTTTTACTTTAGAATATTCTACGTCTTCTTGAGTACTTACAGGAGCAGCTGGAACGATCGCTAAAGAATTTGCTATGACACTGCAGAAAAGCTCTCCCAAGAAAGAGCTGACCACACTGCTCATTGAAGTCAAATAAACCCTTATCTCTACATCGTTTACAGATTCGGAACACCCTATAGCTAATAAAGCCCTTTCTCTCTTTCCCCCAGGGTGTGAACGCAGACAGCGGCGACGGCACCATGAGGGCACTGACGTCAGCGGCCAAGCTGGTGCCGTACGACAGCGCACTGTTCGTTGTGACTGACAGGGGCGCTGGTGATCCTCAGCGACTGCCTTTAGCACTAAGAGCGCTGGTCGAGAAGAGGCTGAAGGTGAGAGACCACCTTCCATGTGATACGTGAGCCTGGTGGTAAAATTCTGCTCAGAAGTTTGAACGAGGTATCAGAACTCTTTTCATATGTGACGTCTGAAGGATTCTCACCAGAAATCAACTTTGTGGCAATGCACCCCTTTTCTTCTGACCAGAAATCGACTGGGTGGCTACGAGTATCTCAGGCAGGTAGTCCTGCCCTGTAGGGCACAGAAGCATAAGACTAATTCTTGAGTTCTTCTTCTTCTTAATATCGCAAGCGTTCATGGCTAGCCTTAACCACTTTCTACGGTGGACAGTTCGCCGGCCCAGTCACAAAAATATCTTGAAATGTTTTTGGCATTATAGATCATACCTACCTATCCAAATATATTTGGTCAGTTGTGTCATATTTTTGTAATTCACAATCGCTTTTGTCTCCAGGTGTACACCATCTGGACAGACCCTGAATACCCTTCGACCGATTCAGAGGCAGCGTTGCACGAACTAAGAAATATATCACGTCACACCGAGGGAGATGTGCTGCCGTATTCCCTACAAGTCATGGTGAGTTATTACATTAAAATTAGCGGACCTATGTAGTCTACTGGTCAAACCGGTTTCAGACCCAAAGTTCCTCTGTAGTTAAGTGATGATAAGGCCCAAAGTGGAAGCGCGCTTTACCCGGAATCCTCAACTACTGAGGCACTGGAACTAGCCAACGCCACTAGGCTATCGTATCTCTAGCTGCCGGACCACAACAATGTTACAAACATTGATGTTATAGCATATGCACTCATATATCAATAACAAGCCAAAATTGAGTTTAATCAAACTACTGAATCTACCACCAGTTCAGGTTTTGGGAGAGCCTTCGACCATGAAGAGCTGGAAAGAAAGGAAAGTAGCTTTCTTTTCTCCATCTTTTCCACCAAGTAACAATTATTGGCTTTATAGCCATTTATCTTTAGACAAGACAAAAGCCAGCGTAAATGGCATCCTCTTGGGGAAAAAAACATGCATTTCAACATAATGAAATAATAATGAATAATTAAATTTCCTACACTCACACCAATTATCTAGCCCAAGAGAAGCTTCGTTATGAAACTCGTTAAATGGTTACTAGACAACGGATAAACATACTTAAAATACTTAAATACATACTTATTATACATAGAAAACACCCAGACCCGAGACAATTTAGAAAACAATTTCTAAATTTGATCCGACCGGGGATCGAACCCGGGTCCTCAGAGATGGCGACACCATGAAAATCGGTGTACAAACCACTCGACCAAGGAGGTCGTCATGAATCTTTAATTCCAGGAAATGGATGGCTCCAGCAATTTGGCTTCAGAAGCTGATCTGCAAGAATGGTACTCCAAAGATACCACGCAGAGCAGACACGGCCGACTCAACTCTCAGGTGGAGGCAGAGAGGTTTGAGGTAAAATATACAACGTTAGTCGGAACGGGGGTACTAAGCCGAAAGGAGGGTAAAGTATAAATACATATTATTTACATTTGATTGGTCTACAAAAATCTAGTAGGCTACGGTTTTGACGTAGGTTCTCAGCAAATAGGTTTAACTCTAATGTCAATGTACGGACATTGCAAAGAGTCGAGTTTTCTCTCCATAATTGGACTAATGTATCCGATAATATTAACTTTTAATTTGTTTTTTTTTGTGACCGCCAGGGCTACCACAGCGCAGTTTCTTTTGAAATCTTAAAAAAGCTGTTAATCTAAAATTATCCATTTTTAAGGTAAAGTTCTTAGACAAAAGTTGTACACTATCATTTATTACGGATTAGTACCTCCGTTCCGACTAACGTTGTAGATCAAATCGAGAGAAATCGAAAAAAAATATCCAATTCAAAAGCTTATATGTAAACTAGTGGTACATAGTCTTGTTCCCGGTAGCATAATGGACAGGTATAGAAAACGTTGTAGTAAATTTATAGAAACTATATAATTAATACCTATATAGATATACCTGGATAGAGGATCTCGATTTGAGCGCAGTGGTAAGGGCGCACGGACTGTTATTACCACAGACCCAAATGTTGTTACTGAAGTTGAGCCACTTTCGTAAAGGCCGGTCGTTGCGTGAAGCCGTTGGTCCCGACTGCATTCATCACCAGCTCATTGTTACTATGTCACTACTGCTGGGGCACAAGCCTTCCTTATTATGGATAGGGAGAGCGGGCCACAAACCACCACGCGGCCCAGTGCGGAGTGGTGGTTTTTTAACGACGCCTTTGCAAAAGGCGGCTGGCTGCAGATGGCTAGCAACCGGCGATAAGCAGTCATTACCAACCACCAATCCGCACTGGGCCCGCGTGGTGGTTTACATCCCGTTCTCCCTGTGGTGCTCGTGCCCCAGCAGTGGGGACATAAAATGACCTGGTGATGATAGTTCTTGCTAAGTTTCCTGTTTTTTTTTTATATTTACGGGTAAGCACAGTGCCTTGATCTCACCTGATGTTAAGTGATGATAAGGCCAATGATGGAAGCGCACTTCACCCGGGATCCTCAACTAGTGAGGTACTGGCTATCTTATCTCTAGCTGCCGGAACACAACAATGCTACAAACATTGATGTTATGGCGACATATTTAGATAAGATGGTGGTAGCTACAACAAGCCCTACCACCAACCAAACCGAGTACACAAACATGTACCCCCGCTGGGAATCGAACCCGGGACCTCTGGGTCTAAACCAGTGGTCTTAGCCACTAGACCACAGAGGCGGTTCCTTGAAATCTAGAACTGTTAATCAAATAGCGCGTATCTTTCAGACTCTTCTGGTGAGAAGGGGGGGCGGCGAGGCCATTTCTTTGGGAGTACCGGTGGAAAATGGAGTGACAGCATTGAAGATTTACATTGAAGGTGCTGTGGAGCACGCTGTTCTGTACCCTCCTAACGATGGTAAGACTTTTGTATCTTATTAAACTGTTAGTTTTCTTTTAACTTTTTTTCTATGTTGTATTTTACTTCATAATACAAAATAATTTATTCTTTTTAGGCTACAAATTAGCTCTTATGAATCGCCTTCTCCTATAGCTGAGCTGACCCGGCGGACTTCGTACCGTTTTGACAGTTTCTATGGCAACAAAACGAACAAATTGTACTGTCACCTTTGACAGGTGTTTGATGGTGTCATGTCAAAAGTACGGAGTTCCATACCAACATATTGGGACCTTTTTTACGCTTTCTGAGGGCGAATTTTCAAAAATCCTTTCGTAGTGCTTTTCACCTACACTTTATAGGAAAGCATGATGCAAAATTTCAATTTTCTAATTCTAGTAGATTTGGGCTGTGCGTTGACATATCAGTCAGCCGGTCATTCATTAAATCAGTTTTCCTTTTAATATAATTAGAAGAAGAACAATTAAATATTAGTATGTATTATTCAAAGTACCCCTATAAGAACACAACTCTGCACCAACTAGATCTCGCCCAGACAAAACCAGTCCATGACGTAAGCCTGAAGGTACTTAAACCGATGTACCCTAATGCAGTAATAGCGTGTCAACACTAACCTTGAATTACCCAGACAATCCACAATGGTAATGACAACAATCAGAATAATATTACTGTCGTCATATTAAAACGCATTTTCCGCGTACAAGCAGTCGGATGTAATTTTACAAAATAATTACATGATAACGCTGCCTGGTTAGGAGTCGCGCCAATTGTGCGATTATTAACCTTTCGCCTGGTGGTAGGATGTCTGAGATTTGTTAGCCCAGGTACATCTCTGTACCTGGCATTATTATTATAGTTTACGACAAGTACCTGGGCGCGTTTTCCCACCCCCACGAGTCAGTCAACCCGAGCTAGAGAACATTAGAGGTTCCGCTCTTGATTCGATACCAACTCCTTGGAGAATCTAATTAGTCACTAACAACAACAAACAAACTTCAAAAAATTCCAGACTTTCGAAAAAAAGTACATATACACAACTATCTTTAGCAAGTCCTTTACTATAAGTTGCAGTGATAGTTTGGAAAAAGTCTGTACAAAAATAATACCAAAAATGCCAAAGGATAGGTTGTGCGAGCGACGAAATGCGTCGACAAATAGTCTTAAAACTAATTAATAGTCGAACCTGTACAAACGTGTCTTACACTTCTGTCATACATAATGTTGACAACAAAACAAAAATAAATATTAACAGAACACTAAACGTATATAATGTTATTGTTTTGTTTATATAATTTCTAACGCAAATTTTGTTGCGAAACAAATTACAAAAACACTAATGTTGAAAAAATTTCCACGAGCAGGATTTGAACCTGCACCCTTCTGACATACCGCGTCAGGTGCTCTTCCAATTGAGCTATCTACTAAACGTATAAATGAAATCACGTTCGCTCTTTAATACATTAACCAATTTTTATATTTGACCTAAGCATGGATTACTGTAAACTAAAAAGTTATTAATAAAGACTCGATTCAATTGACCAAAATAGTGACGTCATAGTTTCCATCCCCATACAATTTCTGTTAAAAAACCCTTTAAGTTTCTCGCCGCCCCCAGAAAAGGCCGGCGACGCTGAAAATGCCAATTTACACATGTCCATTTCAACAGCGCCACAAATCGACCTGTACAACCAGACTTCCGTGACCGCCTTCTCCAGATCCTCAAAAACCGACGGCCTGAGCCCACGCGATGTTCTACTGGTCTTTCCCGGTGCCAGCACGGAGGCTGACATGTAAGTTATCAGCTCTCTTTACTGTCATCATTATCATTATCAACAACCTCTGTAATCTAGTGGTCAAAACCTAGTCTCAGACCTAGAGGTCCCCGAAATTAATTACCGGCTTGGGATACATGCTTGTACTCGGTTTTGTTGCTAGTTTTAAGACCGTCTCATCTAAATATGTCGCCTACAATGTTAGTAGTATATCATTGATGTTCCGAAAGTTAGAGATAAATAGCCAGTTCTTCAGTATTTGAGGATTCCTGATGAAGGGCGCTTCCACATTCAGCCTATCGTCACTTAATGTATGATGAAGTTCAAGCGGTTAGCCGAAAGGATACAGAATCAACTGTGAAATCCGCTGACATACGATTTAATTGGTGTATCCCACCAGGTTATCAGTGATACCGGCTACTCCCTCACCGGTGTCTGATGGAGGAATGGTGGGCGTCTGGCATCTCAGCATACGCTGTGACACCTGTGACTACCGTCTCGCCATCGGCGCTAGGGCACTGCTGCATTTCAACGTGGAGAACGAGAAAGCAGGTTAGTTCATAATCATCACCAGCCCACTTTATTTCCCCACTGCTGGGACACGAGTCTACCCCATGGATGAAAATACCACAACGGGATATAAACCACTACGCGGCGGGCCCAGTGCGGAACTCCTTATAACTCTACTAGCTTGGTACTTCAACCAACTCGCGGCCTCGCTCTTGCTAGCCTGGTACTTCAACTTCCTCACGGTCTTATTACCTCCTTGTGGGTTATCTTTACCTAAGATTATAAAGAGGAAAGCTTTGTATTTTTTTTGTAACGAATAAACTCAAAAACGACTGGACTGATTTAAAAAAAAACTTTCACCATTAGAATGCTACATTAGCGCTGAGTAACATAGGCTATATAAAAAAGAAATGTCCACCCGTGCGAAGCCGGGACGGGCCGCTAGAGTATAATATACACATCACATTTGATTACCGGTAGACAAACTTGTGAGCTAAAATTAAGCTATACGTTTAATAAAATTTTACTAAACAGCGGTCTAAAAATAACTCAACTGTGTTTGTTAAACCTTTACTAACTTATACGTTAGCCCGTAGCAAATTTGTTCTTGCATCAAATGTAAGACTAGTTTTACAAAAATATTATATTTAATTACAAAACTGTTTATAAACTGCTTTATAAAAAAATGTTTATCATAACTAAACGAACTTCGGTACTGCTATAGCTAAACGCATACTCCCCGTCCCCTCGTCCCGCGTCCCGCGCCTCCGCCGCGCCGCGCCTGATGCGCGAGCATCTTGGAATGATACCCTTACTCACCAATTCAGTTAAATGTACTTTATATACGAAAGGCTCAAACAAAGTCTCAGTATGAAAAAAACTCAAATGTAAGTTTAGTTCGACAACCTCCCATGACGAACGCAGATAATTAAGATATTCATAACTTTTGGAAACGCGTAAAAAATGCTATAGCGAACGCGACGCCCGAACCGCGAACACCTGTTATTATATTAACTTGTTTCTGTAGGGTTGTCAAACACAAATAGAAATAACAAAGCCAAAAAAAAAGTTAAGTAAAAAAAGTAAATACGCTCGAAATAAATCTTTAAAAAATAAACAATAATAATGATAAGATATTGACTTAGATAATTAATCAAGATAGCTTTTCCGTAGTAACAGAAAAGAAAAAAAAAATTGTTGTGGATTTTTTAAATGTTTTTTACAGAGAAGCTTATTTGTATGAGATAGGAGAAAAAGAAAAACTGTTCTTACCAGCCCTTTTCGGTCGACAACTCTTCTAAAATCCGAACTGGTGATATATTCAGTAGTAATGTAAACAGTCTATACATATATGTCCCACAGCCGAGCAAAGGTCTACAACTCTACATCATTTAAATCAAGTCATCACTACAATTGATGGGTACTGGCTTAATCACCACGCTTGACAAATGCGGGTTGGTGATCAGAAACCCTGGCTATGCATCGAAAAATACGAGAGACACTTTGCCCGACCTGGGAATTAAACACGGGACCTTCGGGTATCGGGTCGAACGTTTTGCCACTCGAGGCTTTCAGATTCAGTAGTTAAAGGAAAACATTTTTTTTGGGCTTAAAATAAATGAAAATTTAACAGAGATCATTTCTGTTGATTAATACTATAAATATTTAATACTTTCATTCTACACTATTTGCAGATTTTAAAAGATGCCTATTTTATTTTGTAAAAAAATGTATTATTTTAAAAAAATGCGTCGAAAGGAACTATGTCCGAGTTCTTTTATGACAGTTGATTGACATAAACTGACAGCTGAGCCAGCTGCTTATGTCATGACGAGACTATTGGAGCATTTTGGAATTTTTATTGTTTATTACGTTTTTGTTGTTTTCCAATTCAGTAATTCTATTTTGATTTCATCGCTTCACTGACGTGCATATTATGGTATCTACATTAACAATCAGCAACTCTATGATACATAGGGATACATAGGGGCGGTTTTCTAAAATATGTGAATGTTGGTTGGAATTCTGAGTTTTAAGTGCCTTAAAAGTGCTTGCTTACTCCATAAGCGATCAATCTTGCGCATTTGCACAACAGATATATACATCTTACATGTAGTTTTACTTTATTTATATGTTAGGAAAAGTATAGTATAATTATGATGATTGTAAACATGAGATGTAGATATGTAGACTTGTATTTTTTTTTTAATTTAATGAAAAACGCACTGACCGCTGTCACGTCTATGTCAATAATTTTTTTTTATTATTGCAACATTACTTCTATTGTTGCTAGGAAAATGTATTTTTGTATATGAATTAAATTAAAATGCGCGTCTATTTATTAATATAAATACTTTGATCGTAATCCTAATATTTTTTTCTTTAATTTGATGTATCATTTGCTTATGTTAATTGAGTTTTTATTTTTAGTAAAAAAATCTTCTCCTTTAAAGTTAAACCAAATTTAAATTTATTATTATTATTATGATTTGGATTTTTTTTAGTTACGACATCAAATAAATACCTGTGACGGCTTATCTATACTAATATTATAAAGAGGAAAGCTTTGTATTTTTGTATGTATGTTTGTAACGATTAAACTCAAAAACTAAAAGACCAATTTAAAAAATATTTCACCATTAGAATGTTACATTAGCACTGAGTAACATAGGCTATATTTAAAAAAAAATGTCCACCCGTGCGAAGCCGGGACGGGCCGCTAGTATTGAATAAGTAAATAAATAGATTTTACCGTTGACTTTGGATCATCATCATCGGCCTATACTAGTCCACAGCTGGACATAGGCCTCCAAAATAAAAATGTAATTAATTAATTATTAGTTTATTTAAGTATCAAAGACTCAATGGACTTAAGAGCTATGTTAGTACATAATACGATTTGCATTACAATTAAAATCAAATTAAACTAAAATGAAATCGTTTAATACTAGTTAATTACTGTTACTAATATTAACTTTCAATAAAAACTATATAATAAAATAACTATAATTTGTTCAACCCTAATAAATTCCGCCAGCCTAGAACGGTATGTCGACAAAACATTTCGCAAAAAAAAATCACACAGTTATAAGTGTATCGTCAAGTTTAGTAACGAAACATTATGATTATACATTAATAACATAGTAAATTGATAGCCCAGATATACACTGTCGCCTGTCCCACTGCTGGGCAAAGGCCTCCATCATAGTGATCGTGTCAACGCTACAATTCATGTGCTATTCAATAAAAACACAAATGGTGAAAAAATTTCCACGAGCAGGATTTGAACCTGCACCCTTCTGACATACCGGGTCAGGTGCTCTTCCAATTGAGCTATCGTGGTTCTAACCAGCCCAGCAGATGTTTAATTTTATGCCAAGACGCTGAACATTTACTTAAAAAAAAATACATGTATTTAGTTAAAATAAGTAATATTTCAATACGCTTTAACGTTTTTATGTGAAAATGTAAAAAAAAAAACCGAAAAACATCGTTGTTTTGACAGCTACTTGACACTGGCAGAATACCGCTGCCATCATTAAAGTTGATTTATTTTAGTGTTTCAGATAATTCTGACATGAAAACTATTCATTTATTTGAAGAAAATCATTTGGAATAAGCTCATTTCATACATTAACTATCTTTCGGTATTGTGTACAAGGTGTTGGCATTATCTCCATACAAAATTAAACATATCCTTTGACTTCAATGCACAAAATACATAATCTAGAGATAAGATAGCCAGTGTCTCAGTAGTTGAGAACTCCCTGTTGTTGTAGTGAGTAGTTGAGGTCCCTTTACCCTTGAGGTCAACCTTATCACCACTCAACACCAGGGGCCCGACCGCCTAACCAATTGCTTTGGCTACGTGTATAGTTTATGACGTCATCTTTTCATCTAGGTAATAGGTATAGGCATATATCGAAAGCTATTAGCCTATAGCTTTCGATATTGCTTTCATAGGCGGTACGAAATGACAAGATGACGTCATAAACTATACACATAGCCAAAGCAATCGGTTAGGCGATGGGGGGGCAGGTGAGATGAAGGCACTGTGCTTTACCGGAAGATTAAAAATCAATCTTTTAGCAATCCTTCACTATATTACAATCTATACCAAATGTTACACACACACACACCTACCCCTCCTCTCACACAGTTCACACACATCCGTGCGCGCAATGCGCAAAAGGGGTACAAAAGTTCTTTTGTTATAAGTAAATAAAAGCGTGTTACATTGTGCTTGCAAAAGAATATTTAAAAAAAAATTGTGTCTGTGATAAAAACGCGTTCTTTTTATTTATCAATAAGTAATAAGTAATAAGTAATATTTTAAAAAGATTTTTTCTTTTATTCTTTATTTTGAACAGACTTTAAAAAGAAGGATGTATTCAATTTGTCTGCTGTATAAACATATTTCTTTATTTTTAATGATTTTTCTTTTTATTAAAGTACGAAACACATTTTATTTTGAATTGGCTTATTAAAAAATACATACATGTATATGTATAGTTTGTATGGAGATACTTAAAGGTAGGCATAGATAAAGTATTTTAAGTTAATCAGCGATTTGTGACGTCTCACAACTTTGTACCAAAGTGTTTTTAAACTAAACACTTGCCAAATACTTAATTTTGAGCGTGACCATCGCAAAAAGTTTTTATTGTACTAACATCAAGCAACCAAACTTTGACGTTTATTTTTTTTAAATCAAAGTTGAGTTTGAGCATCCAATTCATACAGTCTCGAGAGAGATAACAAAAAAAGTTTCAATGAACATTCGTTAGTAAGCAGAATTTATTCACCCGATAAAATAAGAAAAAAAAAACACTGCATGCGGAAAATCAAATGATGACAAAGTTAGCTTAAGCTTTTTATTAGTTGTGTTAGTGAAAACAACGTCCTACTTAGACCCAGAGATCGCGGGTGTTATTCCCAGCTAGAACAGACGCCAGAAAATCAACATATCCAAAACTGTCAAATTTCTTCAATACATTTTCAACCATATATCTAAGACATAATGTTCAAAGTCTATTGAGGAAATTTTACAGTTTCTGGAAGTCGTGCAGGCATGTGTGCATGATGTACCCAGTTTGGTTGGTAGAAGGGTTTATTTCAAGTCCGCCTGGTAAGCTACCTCACCTAAATATCAATGTTAGCAGCATTGTCATGTTCTGGCAGCTACAGATAAGATAGCCAGTGCCTCAGCAGTTGAGGATTCCGGGAAGGCTTGCCGCCTTTTTTTAGAACGAAAAAAATATTTTTTTTAATTTTGTTACAACAAAAATAAAGTACATTTATTTGTCCTTAAAAACGTATTTTTTGTTGCTCTTCGGGACATTTAACCAATATTTTGTGTTTGTGGATACCAGTTTATTTAGTCTCATAAGTAGCCAGTAACAATCAGTTTTACGTAAATAGAATATTTTAGCGTACTTTATTGTATTTTTATGTATTATAATAACGCCAGTATGAAAAAGAAGACAATACTCTATTTTAGAGTACGGGTGGCAACCCTATTTCCGGGTGAAGTGCGCTTCCATCTTCAGCCTTATCGTCACTGAAGATCAAGTGAGATGAAGGCCAAGTGCCTTACAAATACAAATAAATAAATAATAAGATCCGAATAGTTATTTCGTGTTTTGTCTCTTTTACTGTTATTTGAAATGACGTTTACATGACAGGAACAAAACACGGAATAACTATTCGGACCTTATTCTATGTTTATTTGTAAAAAAACTGTCAACCATATGACATGGGTTCTTCAAACAAGGCGTAAAGGGGCACCTTGTGGGCCGGCAGAGTGAGGTTGACTGATGCTGCGTATTTTCACACTGCACCAGTTGTCGTTGCATCTGGACTCCATATTCACTTAACATCAGGTGAAATGGAGTCATTTGCCGTGTTACGTTTATAAAAAAAAATAAACATAAAGTTCAGTATTTTGAGGACATTTGACAGTTTTCGATAAGTCAATTTATGCAGGCGTCTGTACGCAAAACCAACATAATTCCTACAACATTTTATCAAATTACAGTAATGTAATGAGTAAGCACACAAAACGTTAGCATCTCTTAGGCGCTCCAATGACAGAGCAACTTTGATCTCCGTATTGCAGCAACAGGCAACTCGCGACTAGCTGTTTCCATAGGAATCATCATCAGCTCATTTTATGTCCCCACTGCTGGGGCACGAGCCTTCGAGCATGGATGACCATGGATGGCAACACCACAAGGAGAACGGGTCGTACACCCCCTCGCGACCCAATGCGGATTGGTGGTTGTTAACGACTGCTAATGCAGCCGAGACCAACGGCTTTACGTGCCTTCCGAAGCACGGAGGAGCTCCAGATAATAAACTTTTGGTCACCCATGCCACCCATGCCTTTGCTTAACTTTAGCAATCGCAGACCGGGCGCATTAACCACTGTGCCATCGAGCTTATTCATAGGTATAACCTAAAGAAACTGCGCAGACGCAGCAACTCTAGTTGCGAGTTTCGGTGATCGGTCGATGGTAGAAACAGTATCAAATTGCCGCAACTATGGCAACTGTCAAATTTGTCATAGTTGTGCCAAGTTGCTGGTTTCCCCATGACTATGGATTTGAAAAGGTAACCTATTTAGAATTGCGGCAACCGTAAACTGTTACTGCAGCCGGCAACCTCTAACCAAAACTTTTGAAAAGTTAATAGTTGCAACAACTAAAATTGCTGTCTGCGTATCGCCTTACTTGTCTAAACTTAACAATACTACAACAAGATGCAATAATAAAACAAAAACAAAAGAAGAAAAAATCAAATAACCTCGAAACGTCACGGTGACAGCGCGCGCATCTCTCCCCAACCTCCGAAAATGGCGACGCACTCTTTCTGGGCCAAGGACACGATTGCGCGCCGCTTTAACACCAATCTCGATTCAAAATCACTTCCAAATGTCGAATGTGTTTTCGACTCGCTCGGAGAGCGTGACATCATAACAGGTTTTTTTTTTAAATCTTTACACTACAAATTATTACGTGAGTGCTTTTGTAAAGATATTATGATTTAAACATTCAATGAAGATAATGATAAAATATCGGAACGTTGATAAAGTAACCTGTTTTGTTAACAAATAAAAAAATCGCGTACGAGAACGGGAGGAAACGATTTGGTTAGGGACAAAAAAAATAAACATCCGAATCAAATAGTTTTGCTGTAACAATGATTGTAATGACGTAACTACAATATGAATCATTCAAAAAACCTAATCTACACTTATTTATTTTTCGAACAAAATCTACCGCTTCTGACTAACAGTCATCAAAATGAATAATAATTGTACCTACACAGCTAAATAAGGATTAAAATTATTATGTGTAAATCGAAAAACTGACGACCAAACACGAGCTACCTCAAAACGTCACTGTCAAACTGAAAAATACGCGCGAAAAGATTAATGGCGCGAAATGACGTGCGCACGCGTTATCCGCTAGAAACTAATGTTCGATTCCTTTATCATAAATAATTGTATAGGTCGTTCGTTATCGATAGTTTATTTTGGTCATAAACAAAATGATATCATGCCATCGGGCACTAGCATATAATAATATATGCTATGTCAAGTAGACGATAAGCTATGCTATAATTCGGATTTGCTATATCTCCCACGCTGGTCTGGGATGTGAAAATAATGTATCAGCTCCTAACTTGCCGTGCATATCGTAAGAGCCGACTAAGGGACAAGCGTTCCAGGATGATCGCACATCAGGCAATCGGCTAGAAACCCAACATAGATGGTTATCTATTACCATCATTAAATGTGGCGTCGTGTCGAGTCACTAATGGCTAGTTTACTTAAAATTGATTATTTTGATGCTCAGTCAGTCTACCCCTTTTTTTGGGGGAAGTGAGTGAGAATATGTATGTATGTAGAGGCTGATGACAATGTTGTATTAAATAAGTCAAGAATTTACGTGCCTTACAAATAAACAAAGAATAAGGTCTGAATAGTTATTCCGTGTTTTGTCTATTACTGTAATTTGAAATGACTTTTATTTTATTTTATTTATTTTATTATTTTTCGCCCAAGGTTGCCTGGAAGAGATTGCTTGTTAGCAATAAGGCCGCCTATTTTGTACTCTTTATTTTTTATTATTTTTTTTAAATTGACTGTATTGATTACTTTTGTGTGCAATTAAAGTTTATTATTATTATACTCTTTATTTATTTTCTTTCTTAAAACTAGATTTTTACAATATTTTAATAAAAAAAAAAAAAAAAAAAAAAAAACATTATAAAAAACTAATTCTAGAGTACCACCAGCAGCGGGGCAGGGCCCAAGCTACCGGTGATCAGGGCTGCAGAGTGAGGAACCTCCTGACAATACGTGCCGTGTCAAGGAGTACTGCCTTCTGAATCTGACCCTTGATCCAACCATCAAGCGAGAGCCTCTTAAGATGTTGGTCGAGGCTCTTCGCTATCAGACCGTTCGCTGAAACGACTATCGGGACAATAATGGTTGAATCAACATCCCACATGGCGGTCACCTCGTGAGCTAAGTCAAGGTACTTACTGAGCTTGTCCTTCTCGGCTTTCACGAGGTTCTCATCATGAGGTATGGTGATATCAACCAGTATTGCCCGGCGCTGGGATCGGTCAACCACCACGATATCAGGCTTATTGGCGACAATAGTCCTGTCCGTAATGATAGAGCGATCCCAGTAGAGCGTTGCATGACCATTTTCGAGTACTGGCGCAGGTGCATATTTATAGTACGGCACCTCCGATTCAACAAGGCCATATCCAAGAGCAAGTTGCTGGTGAATTATTCTGGCTACTTGGTTGTGTCTGTGCAAATACTCTCCGTTAGCAAGATGAGAACAACCAGAAATAATATGTCGGAGTGATTCTCCTGGACGGCGGCATGCCCGACAGATGTCGACCGTACCGTCCCTCATAATATATTTCCGGTAGTTATTCGTCTTGATAACTTCATCTTCAATGGCACAGACAAAACCTTCGGTTTCCCCAAAGAGGTCACCAAAACGTAGCCAGTTCACCGAGGCAGTTAAATCTACATCAGGCCCAGTTAGAGCCCGATAGTAGCGCCCGTGTAGCACCTTGCTCTTCCATATGTCCTTGCGATCGAGAGTGCTTAGCACCACTGGTTTGCGCCAGTTTTCTGTTGCCAAGGAGAGCGGCGTAAAGTGTCTATCAATTGCCACGACATCCAAATGCATCCCGCACTCACTGTTAAGTAAATAATCCCTGAGACTGCACACCTCACGGTTATGTAGGTCCTTGACATTTAAAAAGCCGCGACCCCCACATTTCCGCGGGATGTACAGCCTCATAACAGATGAGCGCGGGTGTAGCATTCTGAAAGTCGTGAGCATTTGACGGACTCTCCTATCCAAGGCGTCCAATTCGGTCTGAGTCCATCTTAGTATGCCAAAGGAGTATGTGAGCAGAGGCATAACCCAGCCATTAAAGGCACGTGTCTTATTGCCACCCGATAAAAGACTGTTAAATACTTTTCTCAAGCGGCAAAAGAATCGCTCCCGTAATGACTGTTTTATGTCCCCGTCATCAACACCCAAAGACTGTGACATACCAAGATATTTATATGTTTCAACTTCAGAGAGAGATCTGAAGTCTATCGCATCGGAGAGTTGTAAATTGGTTGAATTTACTACTCTCCCATGCTGTACATGCATAACCGCACACTTATCCACCCCAAACTCCATCTTGATGGCACTGCTAAAAGTCTCAGTAATTTTTAGCAGTTTTATCAAGTCTTGGCTGTTTGGTGCGAATAACTTGAGGTCATCCATGTACAACAAATGCGACAAAACTTCACCCCCTCTCCGCAGTCGACAGCCTAACCTTGAATTTCTTAATAAAGTACTAAGAGAATTCAAAGCTAGACAAAACCATAAAGGACTCAGACTGTCGCCCTGGAATATGCCACGCTCTATCCTTATAAAATCCTGCGTGGCAGAAACTCTATCTCGACATCCTGGTTGACACAAGACCGTGGTCCACTGCCGCATACATGACATCAAAAATGATTTTAGAGTTATATCAATTTTATATAACTCTAAAATCCTTACCAGCCATGAGTGCGGCACCGAATCATAGGCCTTCTTATAGTCAATCCAGGCTGTGGAGAGAGTCCCTCTGCCTCGCCGAATCTTCTGGCATATGGTCATGTCAATGAGGAGAAGCTCCTTAGTACCACGGGACCCAACCCTACATCCATTCTGAGTCATGTCCAAAATATTGTTTGCAACAATGTGCGAGTTAATTTTTGTTCTCAAAATGGATGTAAGGAGCTTATATAATGTTGGTAAGCACGTGATGGGTCTATAATTTTTCGGTTCCGTGGTACTACCTGATTTATGGAGCAGAAAAGTGACACCAGTAGTCAACAAACTTGGGAGTGAGCCGAGCTCTATGGCTTCTTGGAATTGCGTTGCCAGTAACTCGTGTGAACATCGAAACCACTTGATCCAAAAGTTGTGCAATCCGTCCGGTCCTGGGCATTTCCAATTTTGGGCCGTACGGATAGCACAACTTACGTCAGCTGTACTAATATGTATAGCCTGCATGGTCTCGATAGGTTCACACGCCTCCCTGATAACACTCATCCAGTCACCTTCCGTGTGCTCGACGGGCACCGACCAAATGCTGCGCCAGAAATTAGTCATGGCATCAACATTTGGTAGCTGCCCGTCGCTCACACGTTGATCAGCTCCTTCCCAACGTCTGTATACTTTTCTTTGGTCACTTTGAAAGAGGCGATTTTGTTGGTATCGGTCCACACGCACTCTGTAGCGACGTATACGGTTTGCCCACGCATAGACTTTTTGCTTCAGAAAGTCAATACGTTCCGTCACACAAGCCATATAGTTTTCCGGACGAACATCAGTCCCGACAAAGGCTTGCGTGACGAATCGCATGACGCGAGGCCGATTATTACCATTTCTGAAACAAATTAGTTTTGCAATGAGTGTCCTGAACCTAACAATAGTCCCTCGATCCTCAATTGCCAAGCAGGGGCAGCCCCGGTTTGCCGCGGTACTCGGCCAGAATCCTGGAATTTGACACGAGCAACGCGACACACCGCGATGGCCCCACAATAAAGGATTGAGTGGGTATCAATTAAATTTTCACTGGTCCCAAGATAAGGAACCAGTAAATCGTTCAAGGCACTCATTAACGCCAAATTATGCCTATTCGTGGGCAAACAAGGAATACGCGGCCTAGAGTTACGCGTGTCACGATACTGTAGAATGGCATCGTTCAAAGCGCTCCTCATTTGCTCATTCACCTGTGTACTTACATTCGTATTTATGAAATCTTCATCCTCGGGTATCGAATCTACTCGCGCCACCAAGACCGGCGTCACCGCCGGTAATTGTGGGGCAGGGCGATCCTGCACCGAAGAAGAAGCCGCACAAATACGTAGTGACTCCAGGCGTAGCCGATCAAGTATTGACTGATCCAGCAAGTTGTTACGCTGGATCACCCGCACTTGATCCGACAATCGTTGGGCAGACACGTCGATGGTCGGTTCAAGGGTCTGAAACAAAGACAGCAGTCGAACACGATACGCAGTAAGGTTAGTTCCTCCCTCTGTTGCCCTATAGTAGGCGCGCATGCAGTTCTCATTTATAGGCTGAGTCCATCGCATGCGACGCACTACACCACCGGTAGCGGGAGCCAGGCGCAAGGCAGGTTGCCTCGCAGGCCCCAAGCGTGCCGGCAGCAGGGGTCGTCCACGTCGCGCAGGTGGTGGCGGCGGCGGGGCCGACGGCCCGCGCTCGTCGTCGCTCGACTCGCTGGTGTCGGGTGCCGTGGCAAACGTTGGCGAGGAGCTGGACGATGGCACGGGCGAAGGTGGAGGGCGTGCGTTGTTGTGTCTTCCTGATTGTGACCTTGTGATCATTTTTCAAATATTTAATTTGTCATGTCCAATTTAATATCAATTATTGACATGACATTTCATGTTTTTGTTTTCTATTTCTTGTATCAATAGAAACACATATATATACATATTTATATTTGTTTATATTTATATTGGTTTTCATTTTAATTTTGTTGTGGTTGTTTAATATGTTAAAAATTTGGAAAATAATATTTTATAAAATTTCAGCAATTTAGAAAGGTGTCACTGTCACGCGCGTCAGGTTTTTTTATTATTATTATTATTAATGACGTTTGCATGACAGGAACAAAACACGGAATAACAATTCGAAGCTTATTCTTTGTTTATTTGTAAGGCAGTACGAGCATAGCTGCATAATAGCTTGATATATGGATAAATGCCTTATCATTAATCGGGAAATGTATTTAATTACCATATTTATCACAGCATTACGGGATAATCTAAAACGGGCCAGTCATATTGACTGCACTGGCATTATTATTTGTAAAAAGTTTTTATTGTCACAAAAATATAGCGATTTATTTACATATAATTCATTAAGACAAAAAGCTTTATTGACATTTTGAATAGTAAAAAGACACTTTAGACACAAGGCTAGACAATAATCAGAAACATTGTGAGTTTGTATTTTAATACAGGTTTAACTGAAACATATTTAAGTAATAAATTTTGACGTATTAATAAAACCTGACAGCAACCGAGCCTAACGGCTTAACGCGTCTTCCGAAGCACGAGGAAATGCAAGATAATGTTATTTGGACACCCATATTTTGCCATCTACATCCAATAACAAAACTTCTAAAAAGTTGTTAGTGTTTTAAAAACGACACTGTATTCCCATTCAAAAAGTCTTGCATTTATGAGGTTGTTAGTATTTTCCAAACGACCCTACGTTCTTATTTTAAAAAACTACCATATTTTTAGTAGTAAAATTCTCAATATGGCAACCCTGCCACTTTATGAATAGACGCTAAACACGAGTAGGTACATTACATTAACTGTTTCGTCACAAGTCAATCAATAAGGAAATATGAAAATAACGTGCGAGCAGAGATCTGTAGGTTATCTACCAACACGATTAAACATTTATGTCTATTTGTTTTGAATTAGAATGTCATTGAGAATATTATGATTGGAGTATCGTGGTACCATTGGTCGACACAGTAAATCAGGGTTCGACACTAGTTTTCATCGCCAAAAACGTAGGTAAGTATAATAGAATTCAATCGAAATTTATTGGATGACAATGGCAGCTAGGATGCTTCCTAGCTTGTATTCAATTGTTGCTAAAGTCAAAATCAGTTACTGACCCCTATTTTAATGATTAGAAGTCTTCAGATGGCGTGAACGGTGACTATTACTAATTAACTACTTATTTAACGAACTACTACCGAAATCAAATCAAATGAACGGACTTATGAAGACGGTCAAACTATATCAAATATTCTATTATATTAACTATCTAGAATTCAGGTCAGTAGCAAGTTCCACTCAATTCAGTCTTAGCGTTAGATAAAGACGTGAACATGGTAAAAGTATTATAAAAAATATTAAATCCCAGCTCCAACACCATACTGCCATACCATACTACCAAAAGACACTGCAAGCTCTCTCTGCGTTAAACGGAACGCACGTGATTAAATTAAAATGAGGGTATACAAGCTACCTAATAATTATAAGACGACCAACACCTGTCCCCCTGTGACCACGGACCCTGCAAAGGGTTCGAAACGTCAGGATAAACCCAATGTATAAAATAAACGCGAGTATAGATCCGTAAAAGTAGTTTCATTTCAATAGGAAAAGCGTCGATCACTGACGATGACTAGATGTGTGGTTAGTGCGTTGTGAGGTATATCTTTAAATCCATTTCTCAACTTGCAGATACGCTGAAGTTCAGGGTCACTGGACCCGTCTCTAGTGTGAGGGAGTCCACACTCATTGACGAGTACGGAACGGAGCTAGCCAAGTTGCTATACAGGTGAGATTTCATTTCTCTTTACCCCTTCATTCACATCTCTAAAAAATCGGGAGGTGCCACTCGCGCGCTCTCTCCACTTTCACACATGCCAGTTGACGAATAAGTCAATATTACTTGTGACAAACTGTTTTTTTTTTTATATTTGTTGTGCCAAATAAGCTGTTTATTTTAAGATTTTTTTTATAAAACTTTTGGCTGTCTATGGATGTGTACTGCTTTTCTGTTCATACAATATTTACTATAGCACTTGTAAAATGTTTCTGTTTTGTTTATATAATTTTAACGCAAATTTTGTTGCGAAACAAATTACAAAAGGACAAATGTTGAAAAAATTTCCACGAGCAGGATTTGAACCTGCACCCTCCTGACATACCGGGTCAGGTGCTCTCCCAATTGAGCTATCGTGGTTCTAACCAGCCCGCCGAAATTATTCAACACTATTTACTTTTACTTTGAAAGCCAAAGGCGCCCATTCAATGTCAACAACTACCATCATTTTTTTATATTTTTTTATAGCACTTGTATTAAAAAAAAATATAATTGACTAAGGCGTCAACCGAGAATTAATAGTATGGCAAAATTTTAACTTCGTTTGTCACCAACCTATACAACGTTTTCATTTTGGAGATGGTTTGCTGATTGCCTCAGACGGCATTTTCAGCTTCACCGGGCTTTTTAAAGGGTTCCTCAAGCCGTGTGAAACGAAGCACCTTCGGAGGTTTTCTAGAGGGAACGGCATTACGCACTAGTGCGTGTCCCCGTGCCCTACTAAATTCTTCGAGGGGTTCGGATCGAATCGGGGAGCGGAACAACCCGAGGGGCGGCTCCAAAGGCTCGGACCTCGGCTCGGGTTGACCGGGCCGCAGTGGTTTGGAGTGGTGGGGGAGAAGCACCCAGGTGCATGTCTGTACCTGGTATAGAGCGCGTATGAACCGGCTCGTCGTACCCATGTTCTATGAGTACGGTGTCTTGGGCCTAAACAAGTGTGCATGTTAAGTGTATTCTGTAAATGTGTAGTGGCATTTAGAGGGTCGGGCGGGACATTAACGTGTTTGAATGTAGTATAAAAATCGCACTAAGCATTTGAATTCAAAAAAATAACTTACAAAATAAACCATTAGACCTCACTAGACACAAGTGTCCGTCATCGTAACTACAAAATGGCGTCGCTAATTGATTTCCTACATCCTACTAATATTATAAACGCGAAAGTTTGTAAGTATGGATGGATGTTTGTTACTCTTTCACGTAAAAACTACTGAATGGATTTTAATGAAACTTTCCTCATATACAGACCATGACCTAGACCAGCATATAGGATACTTTTTTTTCTACTTTTTTTTTACTGTAGTCTTCGCGAACGAAGTGGCGGGCAACAACTAGTGTGTTATATTGATGTTACCAATATATTTGAGTGATTTCAAAACATATTATAGATTAAGTAATTCCATTGTAATTTTGCCATTAATTATTTTTTTAGAGGTGTTTTCGTATAGAATTATGATCGAGTCAACATTGCACAATCGTGTTTTTGAGCAAGGTTTTTTAAAGACAAAGGCATGAAGTTATCTATATCAAAATAACAGATTCGTTGGTCTTGTCATACTCCTACAACCTTCGATGAAAGTTGATGTATATTTTCAAAGTGTCGCCTTAAGTTTATCTGAAATTTTATAATTTACCTTTTTTTACCATTTACCATTTACATTTTTTATTTTATAGTTAGTTTGAAACTTAATGGCATAATATGTAAATCAAAACGAAAGTAAAATATGTATACAGTTTTTTTATTTTTCTTCAATGTTGTATGGGTTGGTTACGATGGTTTCCCAATCCCATCATTCGTATATTATTATTTATTTCTAGTCCGAAGGTCTAAAGAACGAACGCTACTTTGTTAATCTCTAATATTTTTTTGTATTTAGCTACCCCCCAATGGCGAGAGACCTCGACGAGACAGCAGACCACATGGCGACAGAGCTGGTGGCTGATGTCAAGCTACCAGACGTCAAGGGGTCCAGGGTCTACGCCAAGATCGTGGGGAGAGACATCAAAGGTAGGAGCTCAGCATTGAAGATTTTCACTACTCTGAATAGATCATCAAAACATTAAATTAATACAATTTTAAGTGTGGTACTAAAAGGTGTCCGCTCAGCCGAGTGTCAGGTCACCTAAAAGAGTAACCCGACGCTGGTCTTCCGCGAACACCTTAGCGTGAGAGCACAGCAGTACGCAACCCCTACGATACATTCCCTAAGATATGGTTGAGTGAAGCGATGGCCGATTCATATGTCATACTCGTGAACGGTGCCTGCCGCCTGCGGAGGCTGGTCTGCTCTTGCTTACTTTTCTTATTTTATTATTATTAATTGTCCTTTATTTTTTTGTGTGTATAATTGTGATGTCAAATGACGCTGGTCGATATTGAGGTCTTTGCCAGTGGGCAATATTTCGAGGTATGTCAGTTACTTTGGTTCTCTGGCGAATTACTTAATTTCGTTATCGATCACACAAAGTAACACCTAGCATAGCTCTCTCCTTAGCTCGCTGTATGACTTTAAAGTATACCAGTTCACGTTTTGGCCTTATATGCCATAACAGGTAGGACGCATGGTAGGTATACCACATAGCCTTTGTGTTAAAGCTATGTGGTATTCACGACGAAAAGGCTAACAATAACTTAACAAGACTTCTTCAAATTCCAGGAGAACCCTTCGTCCGCCTAGCCGGCCCACTAGTCCACCAATCAGAGGCGCGCATGGGCCGATCAGCTGCTATTGTCTTCCCCGACTCTAAGAACGACCTGGAGGTGGCTGAGGAAGCCAACTCCAGGGTCTACAACCAGCGACTACAGTACAACGATAGCAACGTGCTGCCGTTTGACAGGGCAGTATCCCAGGTAACGAGGACTTGAGAATAAAATGTTTGTGAACGTCTCTTTGCTTTTATTGTCATAGTCATAACTTTTTCCCCATCACCAGCGTATTTTATGTCCCCACTGCTGGTGCACGAGCCTTTCCTATGGATGGACGCCACAGGGAGAACGGGCCGTGAACCACCACGCGGGCCCAGTGCGGATTGGTGGTTGTGAACGACTGCTAATGCAGCCGGGACCAACGGCTTTACGTGCCTTCCGAAGCACGGAGGAGGTTGAGATGATGAATTCTGCGAAAGTTGCTTAACCTCAGCAATCACAGACCGGGCGCGTTAACCACTGCGCCATCGAGCTCCTATAAATGTTTTTGGTCCGTTTTCTCTAAATACTGTACCTATAAAACCGCTCGACTTAGACATCTGGAATTTCTGGGTTCAATTCCCAGGTTACAAACAAATACAATATGTGAAAACGCGTTCCGGCAGTAGAATGGGTAAAAAAGGAATTCTTGGCGGAGGAAAGTGAAGAGTCATGTCTGCGGTTTTGTTTTATTTTCAAAAATTTGTGATATGTCGAATATTAATGTGAAATTATGGTGGATTATTAACCGTTAAGTGTTCGTGAGTGTGCATGAGTGTTGGCAAATGAAACAAAACAGAGCAACGTCACTTTTCAAATTCTCTTAAGAAGTTCGCGTGAGGACTTAGTAAAGCCCCTACATCTTTACTGAGATACTCGAGGGGCTGGGGGGGTATCATTTCTATCTATCATTTCTCACTTCTCATTTCTATTATCACCATCATCATACTGGAAGGAAATATTGTTTATTTATGTATTACTTGTAAGAAAAAATACTTTGACACTGGCTAAATGTGCTAATCGCACAAAGCCATCAACTAAATAATAAAAGAAATTGGTAAAAAATAGCAAAAGACACACTGACTTTTTCTCCAAAACAAAATACACACTCTTAAAACAATTCTTAAACTATAGCAAACTAGGTGAAACTTATACAATATACCTACATAAATAATATATCAAGTGTCATAAAAATAAAAAACTTATTTATTGACAAGTAGTTAGTTTTTACCCAAATAAAATTAATTCATAAATATTTAACTAAACAAAATACTCGCACACACAAGCGAATTCATTGCAAAAGTCGCGAAAACAAATGGACTAGATATACAAACAGTAGTGCAGGAATCCTACTAATATTATAAACGCGAAAGTTTGTAAGTATGGATGGATGTTTGTTACTCTTTCACGTAAAAACTACTGAATGGATTTTAATGAAACTTTCCTCATATACAGACCATGACCCCGACCAGCATATAGGATACTTTTTTTTTTACTGTAGTCTTCGCGCACGAAGTCGCGGGCAACAACTAGTTACTTATGTTTTTTGAATGTCAGTCGCTCGCTACACACTAAACGAGTGCCTAATGCGAGTTGTATTTGCTATTCGATCACGTGAATCTAAATGGCATGCACCGTCGATCAATAATGTACTACACTCGCGAGCAAAAGTTTGGAATCACTCACTTGAAATTGGTTTCGCACGATCTTGCTTACTAAATAAATTTTTAATAATTATAAAAATGACATCATTTTAAAGGTTCAACTGTCCACTTTAAATTGATACCAAATTCATTCAAATCGAGCCAGTAGTTGTGGAGTGGACAGTTGAACCTTTAAAATGATGTCATTTTTATAATTATTAAAAATTTATTTAGTAAGCAAGATCGCGCGAAACCAATTTCAAGTGAGTGATTCCAAACTTTTGCTCGCGAGTGTAGATAAAGGATTCGGAACACGAATGCGTCCCGAAAGTGGTCCTGTTTGCTCATGTCTATACATTTAAATTTCGAATGACAAAATCTGAAAAAAAACATTGGGTAGCATCAACAACTTCAGCTTACTGTGAACCTTAAATCTTAGACATAAAGACTAATTAAGGTTGCAAAATATTTATACTTAATATTTGCTGTCATCGCCACAAACGTCATTGTGTCTCCGTGGCCCCAAAGTCCGGCTACGCTACCGTTTTTCAAGCGCTCATCAGGAATCTAGTACAGAATTGATCGAAGGCATGCATGAAGCAAGCACCTTCGGGCGTTCTTGTAAGAAAAGAAGCGAGTTATCATACAAATTATTGTTTATGTTAACGTGACTGAATTGTAAATAAACCTGTACTCAAAATATCCGCATTTGTTTCGAGCCACCTTGTATATGAGGACGAATAGAATTAAAACATCTAACTAAGGCCCGATCCTTCAATCGTCAGATAAGTTTTATACTACAAAAATAACGTTGTCATTATGACATATTTTCTAAAGAGAATCTGTCATTATGTCAAAACTATTCAATGAATAAACATCGTCTGACGATTGCAAAATCAGCCTTAACTCTAGCTCTCCCCGATCCGATCCGAACCCTTCGGAGAATCTAGTAGGGCACGGGGACGCGCACTTGTGCGCGATGCCGTTCCCTCTAGATAACCTCTGAAGGTGATTCGTTTCACACGGCTTGAGGGACCCTTACGTTCCTCGCCGCCCCCAAAAAGCCCGGTGAAGCTGAAAATGCCGCAGCGGCAATCAGCAATCTCTCTCCAAAAAAAAAAAAAAAAAGCCTTAACTCCTGAACAGAGAAACTACGTCGATTCGCACATTTGCATGAAATAAACAACTAGGCGCATACAAAGGGACAAACAAAATCATCAATGCAATAAGAGTGTCAGCTTTAATTTGAAGAAATTCAGTCAACAAAACCCTATAACCAAGAGCATAAATATATTGGTTTGGGACAAATCTAGAACAGTGTACCAAAGAAGTATTCAACAATTTCTGTTAACACGACTCCCATCACCATCACATTTTACGTCCGCACTGCTGGGGCACGAGTTTTCCTTATGGATGGAAACAGCACAGGAAGAACGGGCCATAAACCACCACGCCGGTCCACTGCGAGGTGGTTGTTAACGACTACTAATGCAGCCGGGACCAACGGCTTTGCTGTCCGAAGCACGTAGGAGCTCGATACACGATTGCAGCTAAAAATATGACAATTTAGGCGGCTTGTTATTCTAACGTCATTGTTTTGACGTTATGACAACTTGAAACATGTCTCAGATATGGCAACAAACATGATCGTATCTGCATCAATTATCAATTAAAATGTGGGAAAGCAAAACAAATTTATAATAATCAATCATTTAGTTGTTACGTGAACTTATTAGCACAATTTATTAGCGACCCGGCCCGGCTTTGCCTGTGTTGTCTTGTGTACTTAAACCAAACTCGAAAGAGGCTCTAAAGCGCTGTCCACACATTACCGAGTTCCCGTCCCTACCGGAACACAGCAGGGACGGAGAAAAAATCGGTTACATAGGTACCTACTATTTGTGCGAACTTGTACACACATCTTCGTGTCAGGAGGATCCGGATCGTCAGTGTTCCGGAGCAACCTCGGACGCACGGACGCCCTCCTGACACAGTGCTGTCCGATTTGTATTTACGCGGACTGGACGACATTTTGTGCAAGTGCACATGGACACAGAAAGGTTGATAGAACTATTGCAATCATTGCTAATTCTTCTGTGTTAAACAAGGACATCTCGGGATGTATGCGTATCGGCCACCGAAACATACTACACTGACACCGATTTCGCTGACATGTGTAGACACGGGTGACGGATGGCACGTCCCTGACGGGAACACTGACACGGACGACTGGGACTGGGACTGGCTCGGAGAGCCCTGACCCGGGAATGTGTGGACAGCGCTTTATACCGCATCATAATCCGTGCCGTGGTTCCTGAGATTAGCCCGTCCTAACAGACAAATAGTAGCGTTCCGGGAACTATATTTTGTACTATGTATAGATTATTATTAGCACTACTACTTTACAATAATATCTCCCAACACCACACAGCACAGTAAGACCAAAAAACAATGTTAGCTAATTTTGCGTGAAATGAAGCGTTTTCCGAAAAAAAACGGACGGATTTTTTTTTTTTAATTTACGGGTAAGCACAGTGCTTTGATCTCACCTGACGTTAAGTGATGATAAGGCCAATGACGGAAGCGCACTTCACCCGGGTTCCTCAACTAGTGAGGTACTGGCTATCTTATCTCTAGCTGCCGGAACACAACAATGCTGCAAACATTGATGTTATGGCGACATATTTAGATAAGATGGTGGTAGCTAGCCAGGCGGACAAACAAGCCCTACCACCAACCAAACCGAGTACACAAACATGTACCCCCCGCTGGGAATCGAACCCGGGACCTCTGGGTCTAAACCGGTGGGTTTTAGCCACTAGACCACAAAGGCGGTTAAAAAGTTAAATAGTTCACACTCAGCCACTTGTTTACTAAGTTTATATTGTAACAAAAAAGTGACATTACCTTATCAGGGTTTATGAAAGGTACATAAAATCATTTATCACCCTTGTCTACCAAATGAGCGCCATTTTTAGTTGATTTGATTTCAAATAGGTGGTGAATCAAAGAGGATCGCTGCTGACATCAGTTCAAATCGGACTTAGCACAAGATTGTACGGAGCACCAGGAGACAGTTTGCAGGTAAAATATATATATATATATATAACAACCATATAATAAACTTAAGCTGGTCTGAAACGTGAAAAAGAATGAAAAAGAATGTATCAGCTGCTTAACTCCCCGGGCATGTCGTAATAGCCGACTGATGGGCAAGGGTTCCAAGATGCTCGCACATCAGGCGATCGGCTGCAACCCATCACTGATGATATCAATTCCACCTCGGAGCCCTACTTTGATTATGCTAAATGTGGCGTCGTGTCACTAATGGAGAGTTTTCTCAACATTGGTGATATTGAGGCTCTGTCTGTCTACCTCTTTTTGGGAGAAGGACGTGAGAATATTTACGTACGTCATCCACATATTGATCATTCACTCATCGATAATTCATTCATTCATCATTCACTCAACGATCATTCACTCATTCATCATTCACTTATTGATTAACTCTGGAAGTTGTTGGAAGGCTATTGAATTTATTATAGCCATATTAATATTTTTTTTATAAGTGTTGACATATACTCTCTGCCAGAAGCAGAGTCCAGATGCTACATATAAATAAATATGTGTGCATGTTGTTTTTATATAATAGGTATATTTATGAACTAGCACTTTGCAAGCGACATCTCTGCGGTTTTGTTTTATTTTCTAAAATTTGTGTGATATCGAATATTAATGTGAAATAATGGTGGATTATTAACCGTTAAGTGTTCGTAAGTGCGCATGAGTGTTGGCAAATGTAACAAAACAGTGCAACTTAACTTTTCAAATTCTCTCAAGAAGTCCGCCCGAGGAATTAGTAAAGCCCCACATCTTTACTGAGATACTCGAGGGGTTGGGGGGTATATCATTTCTCACTTCTCATTTCTATTATCATTCATCATCATCATACTGGAAGGAAATATTGTATATTTATTTTACTTTACTTACTTATTTATTTACTTTGACACTGGCTAAATGTGCTAATCGCACGAAGCCATAAACTAAAGGGAAAAAAAATATATAGCTTATGTTACTTGCAAGGAATGTAGCATTCTATCAGTTAAATATTTTTTTAAATTAGACCAGTAGTTCCAGAGATTACCCTCCACAAACAAACCAACAAACAAACAAACTTTACATCTTTAATAATAGTATAGATATAGATACAGAAAACCGTCGAAAGAAAGTTAAAGACCCGTCCTGGTTCGGTTAAAAAAAGCCTTGACGTCAGTTCAAATTGCGTTTCGTTTTGACTGTTCAACAAAGGAGTAATTTAAATTTTTTTTATTTAAAAAAAATAAACCTATGGTATAAAAGTGATTCAGTAGCCAATTCCTAACAAACTACTAACAATAACTAGATAACTAATGTCTCTTTAATCACAACTGCATCATGTCAACATTCGAAACGCGTAAACTCAACAAATATGGTTACACCAAAACCACCAATGTTCCAGTTACATTTCGAGGTCACCAACTTCAGAGAGCAGTCGGTGAGTTTCCGATTCGGAGCGATTGGTGAGCAGAGGTTCCTGACTGGCATCAGCCCTACACAGTGAGTACTATTCATATTGGAAGGCGTCATCATCGCCAACTCATTTTATGTCCCCACCGCTGGGGCACGAGCTTTCCCTTTTTTTTTTTTTTTTTTTGGAGAGAGATTGCTGATTGCCGCTGCGGCATTTTCAGCTTCACCGGGCTTTTTGGGGGCGGCGAGGAACGTAAAGGGTCCCTCAAGCCGTGTGAAACGAATCACCTTCAGAGGTTATCTAGAGGGAGCGGCATCGCGCACTAGTGCGCGTCCCCGTGCCCTACTAGATTCTCCGAAGGGTTCGGATCGGATCGGGGAGCGGAGCAACCCGAGGGCGCCTCTAAAGGCACGGACCTCGGCTCGGGTTGACCGGGCCGTGGAGGAGGAGAGAACCGACCAGGTACATGTCTGTACCTGGTGTAGAGCGAGTGTGAACCGGTTCTTCGTACCCTTGTTCTACGAGTACGGTGTCTTGGGCCTAAACTGGTGTGCATGTTTAGTGTATTCTGTAAATGTGTGCTGTCATTTAGAGGATCGGGCGGGGTAGAGCTTTCCCTATGAATGGAAACACCACAGCGAGGACGGGCCGTGAACCACCCAGCGGGCCCAGTGCGGTGCGTTGGTTGTAGAGAGCAGGAAAAAATTACTAAACCGGCCTACGCGAAAGCACATCACATAATGATAAAACTTCACCCAAAACAACATGTCTAGAGGCGATATATAATCAAAGTAACGTTAGATTTCTTTTAAACCACAAAGTTTTTGTTTTTTGTTTTTAAAATGGTAGATAACAAGCCAATGGTGGAAGCGCACTTCACCCGTAATCCTCAACTACTGAGACTGGCTATCTTATCTCTAGCTGCCGGAACACAACAATGCTGCAAAAATGAATGAATGAATGCATAAATGATGTTATGGCGATATTCCTAGATTAGACGGCGGATTCGTTTTTGCCTTTTAATACAAAGTTTAGAATTTACAATGTATATTGTAGCAATGGGCTTCAATGGGCACCAAACTGATCAAATACTGTTAGTTTTTTTTATTAGATTTTTATTTTAATATTAAATTATTAATGTTGCTGTCTTTTGATTTAATTCTGTTTGTATTTATTAGAGATGAAACGGATAGTAGTTTGGCCGCATACCGGATACCGGATATTCGGCAAGCTACGAAGCCTGAGCGCCGGATATCCGGCTACCGAATATTCGGCCCTTTATCGCGTTACATGACGCGATCAGTTTGATATACAATATAGGCATGGTGAACGAGATCGGTAATATTCGGGTGTTATCGTACGTTTTCAGAAGCTGGGGCCCGACCGCCTAACCGATCGCTTTGGCTACGTGTATAGTTTATGACGTCATCTTGTCATTTCGTACCGCCTATGAAAGCAATATCGAAAGCCATAGCCTATAGCTTTCGATATATGACTATACCTATTAGCTAGATGACAAGATGACGTCATAAACTATACACGTAGCCAAAGCAATCGGTTAGGCGGTCGGGGGGCTGGTCTAGTATTCGAAGCCAAGCGGAGTCGCCTCTTACCAACAAATGCGCCATGCTAAAACAATGCCAGATAGGCCGGATACCGGATAGTTACCGGATATCCATTTCATCTTTTATATATGTTTGTTTCCTTTATTGTAATTGTTAATTTAATCGCCTTGTATAAACGTATTTATGTGTGCCTATATAGTAAATAAACGAATGTATATGTCTATGTCTTTGTACGTTTCGTTTTTTCTATATGAAGCTGTGCATTTTCTCACGCCCATTCATCTCCACAGCTAAAAGTCGAAGTAGGTATAAAAAAATGACGATTCAAAAGTATCTACTTATTTTTAGTTTTTTTTAATATATATTTTTTTTCTCTGACTTTGTATATCTGTACCTATTAATTACAGACGCAACATCGCTTCAGGACGCACGGAGAACGTTATAGTGACCGCCACTATATCCAGTTCAGCCCAGCCCGGGGCTAGAGACTTCATTACATTCACAGCGTACGGTAAGATATTACTATTTCTATTTTTTATTATATCTAATTTTATAAAATGTCTTCGTTTTGTTTTATATATAATTTTAACGCAAACTTTGCTGCGAAACAAATTACAAAAACACAAATGTTTCGGCGGGCTGGTTAGAACCACGATAGCTCAATTGGAAGAGCGCCTGACCCGGTATGTCGGAAGGGTGCAGGTTCAAATCCTGCTCGTGGAAATTTATTCAACATTTTTCGTTTTTGTAATTTGTTTCGCAGCAAAATTTGCGTTAAAATTATATAAAACAAAACAAAAACATTTTATAAAATAGCTTGCCTACTTCTTAACTGATCTTTAGTATTTGTAAAAATATTATGATCAGATGTTAATGACGGTAGTTGTTGACATTGAATTGGCGCCTTTGGCTTTCAAAGTAAAAAAGTAATAGTGTTGAATAGTTTCGGCGGGCTGGTTAGAACCACGATAGCTCAATTGGAAGAGCGCCTGACCTGGTATGTCGGAAGGGTGCAGGTTCAAATCCTGCTCGTGGAAATTTTTTCAACATTTGTGTTTTTGTAATATCTAATTTTACCTATTAACCGCCCCAGTCGGCTAAAACCGACAACCAGATTCTCCGAGGCGTTCCGATCGGAACAACCCGAGGGCGCTTTAAGGCACTTGGCTCCGGGGTAATCGAATCGGAATCAATCTCAATCACTGCTCGCTCACCAACAACTTAACCCTTCCAACTCTTCCACAGGCGTAGAACAGGTTTCGATATCAGCTTACATCTACGTCATCAACCCTGGTCAGGTCACGTCAGACGTATGGGCGCCGGAAGTGCGTCACAATTTCCAAGGCTCCTGCATTGGACGCATGGGGGACGACTGCGCCCAGCATATCTGGTCTGCGACCATTATCGCTAGAGACTCGGTCGGAGGTAAGAGATAAGGGATAGTAGACCATAATATACTAGCTATTGACGGCCTGTTTTGACTGTGACCATTATTGCTAGACTTGGTTGGAGGTAAGGCATGAGGGATGGTAGACCATATATACCAGCTGTTGAAGGCCAAGAACGCTTGGACTGCGACCATTGATGCAAAAGACTCAGTCACAGGTAAGAGACAAGGGAAGGTAGACCATAATATACCAGCGACAAAGCCAAGGACATCTGGTCTCATGCAGCCACTGCCTTCGCGTGAGACTTGGTCCGAGGTAAGAGAAAAGTGATGGCATACCATAATATACCAGCTATTGAAGGCCAAGGATATCTGGTCTGCCACCGTCATCACTAGAGAATCGGTCGGAGGCAAGAGAAAAGGGATAGTTAAATAATAAATACCAAGTGTAAAATCAGTCGCAGTGATTAAATATAGATCCCGGTAAAACTATTCCTCCATATTCGATCTTGACGTCACTATAACTTGACGGAACATCCTTCGCCTCTCAAGGAACTCTCAAGGATTACAACAATAATACTCATAACGGATATGGGATGGTAGATCGTAATAACCAAACGTTAAAAGGTGTACACCATGATATAAATAGGAATTTATTGTTTTCCCTTTTTTTCTTATAGTGTCAAAGATTGGAAAATGTCTATCATATCAAAATATCAAATGTATACCATCTCGTCACCATATAGTGTAATTTCCTATTAGAGCCAGCAAGTTACAAAAGGGAAAGTGACTATCAATGTGGCCACTTCGGCCAGTGCTATTGCTACTTGAAGGAGTTCTTCTAAGAATGGTCAACTAAGCCATATATATTTGCAGGTCTACTACGCCTATCCTCGTCGCCGATAGGGCTCGCGTACGACAGTAACTTCATCTCAGGGTCTCGTGAGGAGGTGATTGCCACGTACCGGGCCACTTGCTGCGCACCGAGACTGGTCGTCAACGCGGTGGACGCGTTTGGGAACGCCAACAGCTATGTTGTCGACATATCAGGTATGTTTCTATCACCAGCCAATTTTACATCCCAACTACTAGTGCACGAGCTTACACCTCTGTCTGAATATTAGGTAGTGGACTATACGTATCCACGAGGCAACTTCCTTGAGACATAAGTCCTAAGAGTTCCGGATGAAGAATGCGCTTCTACCTGACGTCGATGGTCTCTTGCGCGTGTTAGTTTGCTTGCACAAGGATGTCTGACACCTTTTTGTAACCTAACGGTTGGTAGGGGGAGTCAGTAAAAACTTTAAGGTATGTATAGCAGGGCACTAGAACCCAGAACCGCAGGGCCACAATTGGGTAGTTGACTGGTTAGCCAATATAGAAACTTTTTAACAACTATCAAAACGATTATTTTTAATAGAAATTGTATGGTATTAGCAAACTATGACGTCACTATTTTTTCTCGTCAATTGAGTGTTTATTAATAACTTTTTAGGTTCCAGAAATCCATGCTTAGGTCAAATAATAAAATTGGTTATTGTAAGGAACTGTTACGTGATATGGTTAAAGATACTTTATTCCTCATCAGAATACAATTCACTTACTGAGAAACAATAAAATACAAAACAGGGTACAATGAGACATAAGCTACACAATTTAAAAATAAAAGTCGGTAGTAGTAAATTTTACCCAATAGCAGCCGCACCGGCAGCTATTCACAAGGCGATACAACAACGCGCTTAAAACATGGATGTATAAGGAGTGACCGAAACTAGATGTGGCATTTTTATTGACTTAAGCACTTTTATATTTTTTACAATAAGAAATACTATTTTAGATGTAAATAGATAGATATGACATTAATGCGTTTTATTAACAAATTATTTATGTTTATATGTATATATATATATTTTTAAGTTTAGTATTTAGTGCAAAATTTAGGTATTGCCTTGACTGACAACAAAAGATTTTAGTTTTCGTTTAAAACTGGCCATACATTGGGACGATTTGACATGATCTGGTAATTTATTATATAGCTGTACACCTTCATATTCTATATTTTTTTTCCCGTAATTAGTTCTGTGTTGCCTAGGCACTAGGTTATTTGCATTACGTAGACAATTTTTTTGTAATTTGTTTTTCCTTATGAAATTTATATCAGTGTTTATGTTATCGTTTAGTATTTTATATATAAGCAGGCAAGTGTTATACAAGTATGTTTGTTTAATGTTCATTATGCCTGTTTCCCTATATAATCTTTCGGTAGATGTGCGGTAATGGTAGTTAAATAAAATTTTGATTAGTTTATTTTGCGCGGTTTGTATAATTTTTAGATGGCTTTGAGCTGCAGTTCCCCAGATTTCGATTAAATAGTCTAAATGCGGTTTAACTAGAGAGTTGTAGATTAGATAACGTACTTGTTTAGGGAGACATTTAGCGATGCCATGAAGTGCTCCAGCCAACGATATCAATTTTGAATGAATTTTTTCAATATGGGGTTTCCAATTAAGCTGACTGTCTAATATTATTCCAAGGTACTTTTCTTTGAAGTTTCGATTAATAGGCTGATTGTTTATTTTAAGCTGGGTATTGTCTTTAATTTTCTTGTTTTTTGTATGGAAAATTACGTAGTTAGTTTTATTCGTATTAATCGTCAAAAGGTTGTATTTGAACCACTCATCCAACATATTCAGCTCACACTGAGCTTGGGGTATTATAACCTCTACTGAGTGACCGTAGTAAAAGATACTCGTGTCATCGGCGTACAGTGTGACGTCACCTTGAAGGCCGATCTGGTGAATATCGTTCATGTAAACCAAAAATAAGAGTGGTCCTAGGATCGACCCTTGTGGTACTCCGCACGAGACCATTTTAGAGTTACTTTTGTTGTGACCGATTTTAACCATCTGTTGACGATTTTGTAAGTAGGACTCAAATAATTTGAAAGCTGTTCCTTTAATTCCGATGGCAGATAGTTTTTCTAAAAGCAAGTGGTGATTAATTGTTGTTGTTGTCAACTACCCAATTCACCACGCGGGTAGTTTTAACAACTGGCTGATGCGTCCAGGACTAACTGCTTCACATGCCTTTTGAAGCACGGAGGAGCTTAAAATGATAAATTTACGGCCACCTATCCGAAGACCGGCCTTTGTGAAAGTTGCTACACTTTGTTTATAGCGGCCAATCTCTGAAACGGCAGGACCGATTTTGACGGGACTTTCACTGGCAGATAGCTGATGTAATAAGGAAGATTACTAAGATTACTTTTATTTTTTAAATTTATTTATTTTTATTAATATAATATAATAAATAAAAAAATAACTATTCCGCGCGGACAGAGGCCCGGGCACAGTTAGTATACATATATTTATAAAGAGATAAAGTTTGTTTGTCTGTTTTTTTGTGGAAGGTAATCTCTGGAACTGCTGGTCTAATTCCGAAAATTCTTACACTGATAGAATGCTACATTCCTTGCGGGTACCATAGGCTATATTTTTTTATAAAATATATTTTTATATAAAAGGGGTTTTTAGAATCTCACAGCCACACGGACGAAGTCGCGGATAAAGTGCTAGTATACACAATATTTTAAGTGTCCGTTACTGAGAGGAATCAAAACTTGGAGTTATTAAACCTCATAATTTACATACAATTCTTTACTTCCAGGATACATTACGGGAGCCGGGATCGCCGCAATTGTTCTCGGCGTCTTCTTAGGGATAGGCCTGATCATATTCATCGTCTTCCTAGTAGTCTTCTGCGTGAGAAGAAGACGAGAGTCCAGGGAACTACCATATTCAACCTCGTCGAGGAACATCAGCTAGACCAGTACTGTGCGGTAAAGCGTGGAACAGGGAAACCATAATAATTGGATAAAATATTGTTAAGGGTTAGGAATAACAAAAATAGTCCACAGCTACCGGAAAAAATAATAGTTTACAGTATTTTTTTAATTAGTTGCAAGATAGTCATTTTGGAACACGATTAGTTCGTATATAATATATGAATATAAGCAATTTTATTGCTTATATATAAATTGATTATCGCTAATACATTCCATGTATAAAAAGAAATCAATTTTGAATGTTTGCTTACACCTGTCAATATAATTGCAAATATGCCAATCAAATTAAGATGAAAAATTTCACCAGCCTCAGGAAGCTCGAGTGGGAATCGAACCCACGACCTTTGGATAACCGGTCTTGGATAACCTCAACGCTCTTTCCGCTGAGCTACCAAGGCAGCTTACCATCAGGCGAGATTGCGGTCAAATACTTGCCTATAAAAAATAAAAAATGAAGTGATACTGAAGTGATCCCAGGCCTGACACAAGCGTATTAGCTTTCTACATGCATGGGTTCACAAGACTGTTATTAATGTATCAATAATAAAAACACCAACAGTTGAATTTTTTTAAATTAATTTTTCAAATTTTTAGCATTGCATTTTTTTCTGTCTTACTACTTAAGGGAGAATATACTAAACTAAATATGATAAGAGCTAATTAATGTGTTTTGAAAGGTGCCAACAAATAATTATTACATATAAGTTTTATTCAAGTTAAATCTTAATTATATTATTGTTACCTTACATTTAGTATAGTAAATAAGACGGTACTTTAAAGTTTTTGTTAAGAAATTAAGTTATTAACCAATATTAATAATAACTAGTGGGTTGCCCGCAAAACTTCGCGATTATTCAACAGATTTTTCTAGGAATTTCGAAACCTATGACAGGTTTCTTTATTTTTCTGCACATCTACGGCTGGAGCTCTTCAAAATGAGACCATAACCGATTTTTATGTGCAGCTATCGTCCCATAATCACTGGGACAAAAATCGGCTTACGCTATAAATATTCATACATTCTGCTATATTTTGCTACTTATATTTTTAATAAGATTTGTATACCATATAAAAATAGTATTAAATAATAATAATTCAAGTTGAAAAATCTACGTCAAACATTTGTATATGGTGTTATATCTTATATGGCCAACTAATATTTGACAGTTGGTTTGGAATATTATGTAAATTGTCATTCAAATATTGTATTCGGAGTCTAAAGATGGAGAGTTACAAAATGAAATCACTAGACCAAGTCTGAGATGGCAATAATATGACTTAAAAACAACCATAAAATATAAATCATTGTTAAAGCATTTCCGTTAGCAATGACCGTACACCGCATACAGTGGACCGTATTTTTATCAGTTAAGTAATATAAAAAAGTTGTCTTTAAAAGCACATGAGTAGAGAGAGAGATTGGTCTATTACCCACCACACTGACCCAGTTTGGTTTGGTGGGTAAAACATATGCTATATTACAATAAAAACCAGGATAAACAGTTAAACGTGCCTTCTAAATTACAATGCCTTTAGGGTAACCTAACAGGTAGATGTAGTACTTATTCGTACCTTGTAAAGTCGTAACGCCCAAGCGCGTTTAAATCGGGCTTGATAACATTACCCAATTCCCACTAAAAGTATCGTTAAGTAAATAAACATTTTAACTTTTTATTTTTTAAGTGCTTGCTGCACTGAAGCTAAATTAAAAAGTTATAAAATTTATAAAATACAGTGAAAAAATTAAACGCCCACCCGACCCAGCCAGGAATCAAATCTGGGTTTTCCGCAACCCGGGCGGCTGCACTGACCGCTACGCTACCAGGAAGGCTGACGTAAGCGCTGAATTTTGTCACTTGTTTTCTTTTTAATTTCTTGAGTGCTAATAGCGGCACAGTACGCCATCTATCCAACGGTTATTGCAACCGTTATTAGCTATGCAGATTCATTTTTGCAGATGAAATTTCCACTGTATTTTATAAATATTTAAATTAACATTATTTATTTACATTATTTTTTTCAACATTGTGTTTTTGTAACATTATTTCTACAAAGTTATAGTGACTTTTTTCGTTATCTGATACGTTTTAGCCAATCTGCGTAGTTCGGAAAGTTTTTTACCTGTAAAAATGCAAGGTAACGGTATTAAGCTTAAAGTGTTAACTTAACTTTTAATTTAAACGGTATCTTCCTTTGACAAAAGTATTGTTACTTAATTTTTAACGGTATTCAAAGCCCCAGTTGAAATTGTCTTTTGCAATAACGACCCTTAATAACATAATGTTATAATCCTTTACTCATGTCAACCTAATTTTTATATTTAGGAGTATATGGACCTATAGATAAGATTATATCCCTCGAAAGTTAATATTTATTGCTTGCAAAAAAATCATAAATTTTACCACGGAATTGACATCATGGTTCAAATCTTATTTCCTGATTATGTCAAACTTGTTTGTTATATTCTATATGTAATTTATCTTTTTCTGATATAAAAATAAGGATCCTGGGCTATACGAGGATGTTATATGCAATTAAATTACATAGATATAAGATATATATATATATAACAATTTACATTCCATTTCCAATACGGGTATATGAACGTTAAGTGATATATTTATAAGTTTATAAATGTATGAGCCATATATTTTGTAGAGTTTTACAAACAATAATTATATATTTATTTTATTACTTGATAGTGTTTCTTTTAATATCCTAGCTGTACCCTATCATCATCATCATCCGCCAATACAAGTCTACTGCTGCACATGGGCCTCTCCTCTCCACGCCACTGAGCATGATCCACGGCTATGAGTGATCGGTTTTGTGAATCAATAAATTAAAGATATAAGAGAAAGAACTATGGTTATATAAATATTATCTAAGACACAATATTGTAATGATGACGTCTTAATGTTGCTTTCAAATCAAACATTGTCAAAAAAATTAAATAACCATGGAAGAAACAAACAGTTTGCCTTCAGTTGTGTACATAACCAATTAGCTGAAGGGAATTATAAAATTATCATAGCTTTGATGAAAAACTATGATCAAAGGGTTTTTTCGATCATAGTATATCATTATGTCAAAGGGTAGGATTGAACAAACCGCAAATTGGATTAACCGCGAATTGGACTAACTGCTAATGGGACTAACCGCAAATTGGACTAACCGCGAATTAAGTGTATTGGACCAAACACGCCTAAAGGAATCAAAGGCACGTGTTGTTCACAGACAGTAGAGTACAGTTCGAATTTGAAGGGAAGAAAGGAGGTAAGAATGCAAGGCAAGAACGCATCCTAATGAAGACCAGACCTAGGTTACAACTACTGCTTAATGGTATCTTTAAAAAAACGTAACTTATTTAATCAAAACTCACAAAAATCGGGTGGTACATGTAACTTTCCACTTTTTTGTACTTCAGATGGGTGTAAAAGCACAAATCAGGCAAAAAGCCGTTCTCGAACGGGGAATTTCTGTACGATTTATAAAGAAAAGACGTCATTTTGATACACTGTGTTCACGAGAAAACCGTTTGAATATCACTACACTTCCGGATGTTCCATTCACAAAATACACACGGTGACACTTAGAACTATTTTAAAATCTAATAAATATAGTATTTTTCACGAGAGATTAGCGTAAAAATCGCCAATATTGACGTTACTTCAGTGTGTTCAATTGGGAGATATTTTGGCATGACTTTGGCACCAAGGCCATTCCGGCGACGTTTTACGTACAACAGTGTTAAAAATAAAGGTCGACACTCACCGTGCCGCACGATGAGCTCCTGACTTGGTGCTGCAGGCAGCAAAACAGCGTTATGTGTCAAATCTTCAATCGAAAGACCAGTAACAGCCGTCAACAGAAGTGGGTTTTTAACGATGCTCCTGTTCAGGTGATCACCGAAACTTTTGTCTGTCATGTTGGCGTGAAACAATTAACCGGCGGAGACACAAATTTTCGCGAATATACACATTTGGAGGTCACAAATATTAAATTTAATTATGTGAAGTTACGTGTCACTTGCATATTTTGACAATTTTTTATCATGGCATGACAGTGACAGTGCCAATTAAGTTTACGGAGCTCGATTTGGCAAGCAGTCTTCATACAGTCTAGGGTGTTTTTTTGGTTTGAAAGTTTCCTTTGTGCAATATATACAAATATAAATACTTTGAATAAGTGGATGTATAAATTTTTATAAAATTAAAAGCATACCGAAACGTTTGAAACATTCTAAACACCTAAAAAAAAATATTGTACACAAATTTTTCACGGTGGCAAATGAACCTACTCAAACCTGTCAAATTTCTCCAATGATTAATGACCCTTATGACCAACGTTTAAATCTCTAAATTGATTGTAGAAATTTGACAGTTTTGGGTAGGTTGATCTGCCACCGTGTACACATAAACAGAAAGTTTTCTAATAAGTTGGTCCACTCTATGCAGCTAAATATAATAGTTTAAAAATCCTGAAGTTTTATTGAATATATAATTTTTTTTTTCTGTTTTTTTTTAAAGTTCAGTTGAGTTATGTTTTTTTTGTTGTGTATATATTACTTATATTTAAAAAATATTGGTGAGGAAGGAATTGTGGTCAGCATTGTCCGTGAACGGTGTGAGCAGTGTCCTTATACGAGCATTGCAATCTCTTTATAGGGATTCTTGTGCTTGTGTAAGGATAAACGGGGCATACACTGAATGGTTTAATATCGAAAAAGGTGTTAGACAGGGATGTGTAGCGTCACCGTGGCTGTTTAATCTGTTCATGAACAATTGCTTGACAGATTTAAAAGAGAATGAAAGTGGGTTGAGAATGAATGAGTTACTCGTCAAATGTTTTCTCTATGCGGATGACCAAGTACTACTTGCGTCTTCGGCCGACGAGTTGCAGGAGATGGTAACGGCTATGGGTGGAGCTTTTGTTAGAAAGGGAATGAAGATGAATGTAAAGAAGACGAAAGTGATGGTGTTTGAAAGAGATAAGGCAGTGACAGACTGCAATATTGTGATTGGGGATGAACAAATTGAACAGGTGAATGAGTTTGTGTATCTGGGTTCAAAGTTTACAAGAGATGGAAAGTGTGAGAGTGATATTGAAAGAAGAGTGAATGCAGGAAACATGGTGAATGGAGCTTTGCACTCCTTTATGAACAGTCAGAAGGTGTCTAACAAGGCTCGTTTGGCTGTGCATGGGGGGGTGTTGGTTCCGACACTCATGTACGAAAGTGAAAGTTGGGTATGGCAGAAGAAACATGAAAGCAGAATAAATGCAGTAGAGATGAGAGCGTTAAGAAGTATGATAGGAGTTAAACTGAGTGACAGGATAAGAAATAGTGATATAAGGAAACGTTGTGGTTTGAAAGAAGATGTAGTGACAAAAATTGAAAAAGGCATGCTGAGATGGTTTGGCCATGTCGAGAGAATGGATGAAGAACGATTGACGAAAAAAGTGTATAAGGCGAGTGTGAATGAAAGTGTTGGTAGGGGTAGACCTAGGCGGACGTTTCGAGATCAAATCAGGGACGTCTTGAAAAAAGGCCAGGTCAAGAGTACCCTAAACCGAAGAGCATGTATGAAGGGAATAATGAAAGTGGACGAAGCGAAACAAGTATGTAAGGATCGTAGCAAGTGGAAAGAAGTGGTCTCTGCCTACCCCTACGGGAAAGAGGCGTGATTATATGTATGTATGTATGTATGTTAAATAAACGCATTTATTATAACTATAACAAAACATCAAACTTCTTAGCGTACAACGGAACGGAATAAACGTCAAAATTAGTAGCCTAAATGCCAACTGGTCATCAATAATAACCCTTATTAAAAGGGATATTGGTCTAATTTCCATTGCGAATTAATGCCAATGCGAAACCTAAATAATAAGTTGTCAAAATTAATGTTTTCGATGCGTGTTTATGTTGATTTCATTTGTAAATATTTAAATTAATTTTACACCGGATTGGTAATAATAACAATGTCGAATAAGGAAATAGGTCCCGCGCCTCCACTGAAACGGTATAGGCGCGATGAAAAGTCTTCAGAATCTGAAGAAGACGTTGATAGCTATGAGCCTTACATTCCAGTTAAAGAAAGGAAAAAACAGAAGTTCCTCAAGCTAGGTAGACTCGGACAACTAGCTGCTGAAGCCTCCACAGACCCTAAAAGCTCTAGTGAGAATGACCCGGACGATGAGAGTAAGTATAACGATATATAGATATTTTTTTGATTAAATAGTATGTTATTGTTATACAGTGACTGACAACATACCTACATCAACAAAAACACAGTATACAACAACAGCAACTGAGAACTAGGTGTACAATTTAGTTTGTTAACCAAATGTGCCGAAAAATTTGTTAGTTAATAACAATAAAATTATACACAAAACTACATTTGTAACCTGTATCTAATTAGTGAAGTTATAAAGCAGTAAAAACATAAAACTGCTTTTCATTATAGTGATAATGTTTTTGGATAACTCCAAATGCGACTATAATAGATTTGATTTGGTTTTTTATTGTGGTAGTAAAACATTTAACGTTTGTGTATCATATTACTTGTTTTGTTTAGTCAAAAGTGTTTTTGTGCTATTCTTTGTCATAAACTTTTCATAGCGAACTTTAAATCGCATTAATTCATGAGTACAAACATTATTTTTTTTAAATGCTTTCGGCTAAACTGCACAACCGCGTAACCAAAGTTGAATGTTCGTAATTTTTGTTTTTAAAAGATCTGTATTAAAGAAATAATTTGTTTGTCAAAGTTTCACATCGAGAAAATTGGTAGTTTCTTTGAAAAAAAAATATGAAAAACGAAACCCAAAAACGACGCCGTTTTGCTGCCAACTGTCAGCCGTCATCAGTCTTCAGTCAGTTGAGATCGAACCTATTACAGAAATCCTTACTGTAGGTTTAGCCATTTATTCAGAAAATATGTAACAGTATTAACAATAACATCAAGATCCAGCTCATCCATTCTCTTCATTTTCTGTGTGCCTTTTGGCGTAGGCCTCCTCCAACCCTTTCTATCTTTCCCTGTCTCTGGCTAGTCTTGTCCAAGTTTTATAAGGATGAGTAGAATTATAAGTAACAAAAATATTTTAAAAAAATACCTATTATTTTATTATTATATAAAATGCTATAGAAATAGAGTAATTATTTACGTTAAGAAGAATAAGTAAGAATCCCTGTAATAATTACTCTATTGCAAGTAACCATGATAGTTTGAACTATGAGAAAGTCTCATTAAAATTAGCTTATTGGTTTGTAAAGGTTGGAACTTCAATGTTGAAAAACTTTTAACTTGAAATTCTTTTACAGCATCCCAAGAGGAGTGGGGACGGCGCTGCAACGTGTCTTTACTGGACCAGCACAGTGAACTAAAGCGTTTGGCTGAGGCCAGGGCCCTCTCTGCCGCTGAGAGGCAGGCTCGCGAAGAACAACACATACTGGAGAGTGTGGCGCAGAATAAGGCACTTATGGGAGTTGCTGAGTTAGCTAAAGGTATGTTATCTTATCTTTTCTTAGTGCGGCCTGCCGAAATATCCCTTTCCCAGTAGCACTTCTTCAAGATCTTTTGTGCAAAAAGGTATGTCTCTAACTTGTAGGCAGCCACCTCGTTAACACATTGAGCTAAAGTATTTGGTAGATGCTGGGACCGTATCTGCTGTTAATATGAAGGCTAGTGACGAGCTATACATCCTGGAGAGTGGTTTTGAAGCTGGGCAAGGGTACAGCACGTAAGGGGAACTATGGAAGATCATGGTGCACTCAATTGTGCTAAAATATCGGATCATCATCATCACTATCATCACCAGCTCATTTTATGTCCCCACTGCTGGCGCACAAGCCTCCCCTATGGATGGATACGAAGAACGGGCCAAAAGCACCAATTGAATTGAATTGGGGGTTGTTAACGACTGCTAACGCAGCTGAAGCACGGATGAGCTCGAGATGATAAATTGTTGGTCACCCATCCGATGACCGGCTTTTACAAATATCGAATACTTACTCAAAAATATTATAAAACATGTTAAGAATCACGTTAGTAAGTAGGCACAGAATAATGAACCTTTCTCCCTTCCCATAAGGTATACAATACGAAGACCCCATCATCACCTCGTGGCGCCCTCCCCGATGCATATTGGAACTTTCAGAGGAGCGCCATGAGCGAGTTCGAAACGAACTCCGAGTGCTAGTTGAAGGAGAAGATGTTCCACCACCCATCAAAACGTTTCAGCATATGAAGTTTCCTAAAGGTTAGTGATACGGGCCATGCTTCTTTGATACACTCAGATATAGCATTTCTGATGATTCTGATGATGCACTTTCTGAGGGTTAGAAGCATAAGGCGTAAAGAAACCGACCCTATCCAAGTCCAGGGATTATCAGCTGAGCTCAGTAGCCGCGATATAATCCGCATCACCTTTACCAGTTCTAGAAGACCCTGGTCTTCAAGCTGCCTGAAGTGTCGATTGATCTCGCAATCTTTATTGACTTTGCCGAACGCCTATCTGGCTCCTCCCTTCCTTCCTTCCTTTCAGCATAGTGATGTCCACTGATGGAGATGTGCCTCTACAATTTCCTTCCACATTGTGCGGTCTGTGGCCTTTATGTTCCAGGCGGATCTGCTGATACTTTAAAATCATCAGACCAACTGTCTTCCAACCATCTTTTGGTGTAAGAGTGAAAAGTGAGTGGGTGACCTTTTAGGTAAGCTGACTTACTGCCGTACTCAGAAACGCCAATTAAGTTTTAATGACAATTAAGTATCTTGCTGTCACTTTCTTATGTATAGTGCTAAATAGAGAAGGAAAGATATTTAATTGTCTTTAAACTTAATTGACGTCTCTGAGTACGGCAGTTAATCATCGTCTTTTTCTAGTCCTGTCACGTCCTGATTATGTCAAGAGCAAACCGATTATATATTAAAAGACCGCGTATCGGCAAACGTGGTGTAGGATGCCCTCAGACTAGGTGGAGCGACGATCTCCGCAAGGTGGCTAGTAAGAGCTGGATGAGAGTAGCCGCGGGTCGTGCTCAGTGGCGTGCACAAAGAGAGGTCTATGTCCAGCAGTGGATTAATACAGGCTGATGATAAATATAAAAATAAAATACCCTTTCTCCTCTCCAGGTATTCTCCGAGGCTTAGAAGCTAAGGGCATAAAGAAACCGACCCCAATCCAAGTCCAGGGCATACCGGCGGTGCTAAGCGGCCGTGATATGATCGGCATTGCGTTCACCGGTTCAGGCAAGACCCTGGTCTTCACACTCCCTCTGGTAATGTTCTGCGTGGAGCAGGAGACTTCGATGCCTTTTATTAGGTGAGTCCTTGTCAAGATTTTATAACGGGAGTAATGCTCATGAGGAGATTTCTTTGGAGGAGAGATATGAAAGACGAAAGAAAGGAGAATGAATTTATTTTGCAACTTAGCCTAATTAAGTACAAAATGAACAGTTCTTTTTAAATTGTCCCGAGACAATTTAATAAATTCTAAACTGACCCGACCAGGAATCGAACCCGGCACCTCAGAGATGGCGCCACCATGAAAACCGGTGTACAAACCACTCGACCAAGGAGGTCGTCATTTAAACGGGGATTAACGCAAATTAGTAAAAAGGTCATCATACCTTCTTTATACCCGGCGTTTCGACCGAGTTACAACGGCCGTGGTCACGGGCTGACTGGATAATCTATGTCTATACTTGTTATAGAAACGAGGGCCCTTACGGCCTCATTATCTGTCCGTCCCGCGAGCTGGCCAAACAGACGCACGACATAGTCCAGCACTTCGTCAAACACATCAAGATGGCGGGCGGTCCTGAGATCAGGAGCTGTCTCGCTATAGGAGGTAATTTGCAGAAGTCACCACCAGCTTATTTTATGTACCCACTGCTGGGGCACTAGCATTGCCTCTGATGCATTCCGAACCCCTCCGAGAATCTAGTAGGGAACGGGTACACACACACGAAATCCTCGTGACGTTGCTTCGTTTCACACGGTGTTGGAGCACGGGCGCCTTCGGGAGGCATCGGCTCCAGTCGTCGGTCAGATCGATCGATCGAAGACAGATCGGCCGAGACCAGCGTAGGCACAGCGCGCGTCTCCCTTTGTTTACGGTCAATAATAATAACGTACGAGTAAAAGCCTATGAAATACAGTCCGTCTTTAATTTATATATAGTCCAAGTTAGGACCCTAACACACGGCTTGAGGAACCCTTAAAGTTTCTCGCCGCCCCAGACGACAGAAGATACCTTTTATAAATGTCGTCACGCAAGCCTGTTTCTTACTAGGTTCTCCGAGGAGTTTCGATCGGATCGGGAGCAACAACCCGAGGGTGTCACAAAAGGCCAGAACCTCGGCTCTGGTTGACCGGGTTGTAGCTGTGAGTCATCGCCTATTATGTCGTCCCCACTGCTGGGGCACGAACCTTCCCTATGGATGTTTACACCACAGGGAGAACGGGTCGTAAACCACCACGCGGGCCCAGTGCGGATTGGTGGTTGTTAACGATTGCTAATGCAGCCGGGACCGACGGCTTTACGTGCCTTCTGAGCAAGCATTTTCAAGCATCTAATCAATTTAAAGCATCGATAATTTTTTCGTGTCCTATCAATGGTTACGTAATCCCACTGCTGGGCAAGTACCTCCATAATCGAGTAATTTAATTTCCTGTTTTTATAATTTGTGACTTTTACGCCCCACCAGAATGCGAGCGTTGCAGCAGTTATTGCAAATAAAATTTACTGTAGCGTTGCGTTATCAAATTTATGGTATTTCCTCTGTAAAGATGAATCTGCATGGCCATCGGTTGCAATAACCGTTGGATAGATGGCACTGCTGCCGCTAAAAAGCAGTCAAAATCAAAGCAGTGAAAAAAAATGCAGTGCTTACGTCAGCATCTCTGGCAGCATAATGGTCAGTGCAGCCAGTCCGGATTGCGGAAGACCCAGGTTCGATTCCTGGCTGGGTCGGGTAGGAATTTCTTTTTCTTTCACAATCTATATATATATAAAGACTAACTAAAAAAAAAAATTAAAAAAAAGTATTATCTATCTATCTATATTCTGTGCGTGTGTGAAATTTAACTCCTAAACTGCTGGACCGATTTGGATGAAATTTTCTGTGTGTGTTCAAGTGGATTCGAGAATGGTTTAGATTTTCAATTGGACCCGGTAGGTGACGCTGCTATAACGGTCCATCATGGGATACGGGTCATACGGGTGTTCTTAAGCGGACGAATGATTTGTTTGTTTTGATGTCATGGAAATTGTCAAAGCGGTATAAAGTCCGCCGGTCAACTAGTATTTTATAAATAATTATGTTTTTTATTAGTATTGTTAATGTACTTTTGATTTTTATTTTACATGTAATTAATTTTTGTTGTAGTGTGTGTGTGTGTGCCAATAAATTTATTTTCTCTTTTCTTTCTCTCAATTGAATGTCAACTTACCTGATGTTACTCCAAACATCAGGTGAGATGACATGAGGCCGAAGGTGGAAGCGCACTTCACCCGGAATCCTCAACTACTGAGGCACTGACTATCTTATCTCTAACTTTTGGAGACTACATACTACTAACACTGATTTTTTGGCGACACGCTTAGATAAAATGATGGTAGCTAGCAAGGCGGACTTAAAACAAGTCCTACCACCAAAAATCTTGCACTATGCACTGATACTATCTACCTTTCCACAGGTGTAGCAGTGTCTGAGTGTATGGAAGTAGTGCAGAGAGGGGTTCACATCCTGGTTGCGACACCGGGCCGTCTCATGGATATGCTCGACAAGAAAATGGTATGCCATTAACAAATGGTAGGATGCGTTCTGAATGTGTTACATAAGATAGATAGACAGTTTCGGTACATACCCTCTTTAAAAATTAAAATCATTGGGGGGGCTCAAGCGTTTTTTTTAGGGAGTTTTTGCCGATTGCCTCAGGCATTTTCAGCATCACCGGGCTTGTTTGGGGGCGGCATGAAACTTAAAGGGTTCCTCAAGCCGTGTGAAACGAATCACCTTCGGAGGTTTTCTAAAGGGGAACTGCATCACGCACTAGTGCGTGTCCCCGTGCCCTACTAGATTCTCCGAGGGGTTCGGACCGGATGGGGGGGTCCTCCAAGCGTATATCGTATCGCGTAGCGGAGGAGCTCGATGGCGCAGTGGTAAACGCGCCCGATCTGCGAGTGGCAGCTTGATGTGCAGGCGTGTGTGTGTACCATTATATCTTTGCTGGTAGGTGCGTCTGAACGTGTGCCGCTACCTGTGCATGGACGAGGCGGACCGCATGGTGGACATGGGGTTCGAGGAGGACGTGCGCACTATATTCTCGTACTTCGCGAGCCAGCGGCAGACGCTGCTGTTTAGCGCCACCATGCCCAGGAAGATACAGAACTTCGCCAGGTAACTGGTAGTTGAAGTGTCCCACAGCTGGTTTGGCCAAGCTTTAACACCATTGACGACAATCATCATTGGAACCAACCACCACCAAAAAAATTATAAGGGTTACCATTTGAAAGTTCGACAGTTATTAAACAAAATTCAAAAATCATTTATTCAGTTTAGGCTACAAGTAGCTCTTATGAATGTCACTATGCCATCGGTTCGTAAGTCTACTCTGGGCGGGAGATCTTGTACTGAGAAGAACCGGCAAGAAACTCAGCAAGTGTCCAGCTCTTTTCTCCCTTACAGCGTCAAAAATATTGGAAAATGCCCTATTTTAGCAGGACACTTTCCATCACAAATAAACACATAAAAATAAAAAAAAATATAGAAGACCACATGTAAAAAAAACAAAATTAAAAATCTAAATTAACAAATTTACCTCAGGTAAAAGTTCCAATTTCCACAATGTCATACAGTACCACTACAGTACTCTAATAAAAGTCAAAAATTGTTTAAGAAAAACAAAGTCAAATTATAGTAAGTAATATTAAAAATAAGATAAGTATGCAAGAGCAGACCAGCCTCCACAAGCGGCAAACGAATTTTCAGTTAACAAGAAACGGAACGTACATGTGCATTTCACAAATCATTACTCCATATAAAATTGTTTCTTAATTCTTACATCTTATAAAGTTTTACATTTTTAAAGGTTTACATTTTTTCAACACTGTGTTTTTGTAATTTGTATCGCAACAAAATTTGCGTTAAAATTATATAAACAAAAACAAAAACATTTTATAAACAGCTTGCCTATTTCTTAACTGATCTTTAGTATTTGTAAAAGTATTATGATCGGGTGTTAATGACGGCAGTTGTTGACATTGAATGGGTGCCTTTGGCTTTCAAAGTAAAAAAGTAAATAGTGTTGAATAATTTCGGCGGGCTGGTTAGAACCACGATAGCTCAATTGGAAGAGCACCTGACCCGGTATGTCAGAAGGGTGCAGGTTCAAATCCTGCTCGTGGAAATTTTTTCTACATTGTGTTTTTGTAATCAATTTAATCAATTTAAATTTAATATAATGGTTACTGGGCCAGTAAGACGTTAGGCAATATTCTGGCCGGGAAGAACGGAAAGCAGGGGGATGGGGGGCACAGCTCCCCGCTGCTTATAAACAATATACACGAGTACTCGCTCGCTAACTCGCTGGTGTATTTAATTAAAATTAAAAATAATTAACAATTAAAAAAAAAACTATTTTCTACTAACACCACCAGCTCTCATGAATCTCCGATACTACCTACCACGGCAATTTGTCGCCATTTTGTCACCAACTGACAAATTCCTAATGGTGTACGCGTTTTATCATTATTGTAATATTCCTCCCCCCCCCCCCCCCCCAGATCAGCTCTAGTGAAACCGGTGACAGTAAACGTGGGCCGAGCTGGCGCCGCCTCCCTCAACGTTCGTCAGGAGTTGGAGCCCGTGAAGGCCGAAGCCCGGACCGTGCACCTGCTGCAGTGCCTGCAGAAGACGCCGCCGCCCGTGCTGGTGTTCGCGGAGAGGAAGCAGGACGTGGACGCCATACACGAGTACCTGCTGCTAAAGGGTAGGTGGTTGAGCAACTGCATTTTCAGGGGGCAGGGGCAGTGATCGTCGAGAAAAGGGAGACATTAGTGTCTGCTGCTTAACCCGTCGAATGAAAAACCCCTAGTACTAAGTCACACACACAGATAAACACATGTTGTTAGCCACCACTAATCTACCTCCAAATCCTTCCTTGGCGAAAACGCCTTAGGACGGAGTAAGTTCATATGCGGAGGCGGTAGAAGGCAGGCCCGATTAACCATCGGTGCCTTGACAGGGCACTATGCCACAAAACAAATGCTTCACAGAATGCACTTTTTCAACAAATAGTTTGTGTAGGGCGTGTGGAGAGGAAACGGAGTCAATGCACCACCTACTGTGTGACTGCGACTCTCTGGCTAAAAAAAGAATGGGACTCCTGGGGTCGGCCTATCCGACACCGGAGGACTTCAGGCTCTTCGCCCTTAAGGACGTTGCCAAACTTATGGCATCTATCTTTACAGAGGAGGAAGAGTGAAAGGATGGGGTTGCACGAAAGATCCCGATGGGTCGAAGTGTTACTGCGAGAGGGAAACCTCGGCAGGCCCCACTAAGATAAGATAAGATAAGATAAGCCACCACTGTAGTGCCTAATCGCGTCCGGTGTCAAAAAGTTAGGCACCAACTTGGGGCGTTATCGCTCGAGGGTTAAGGGTGGGTGCACGATCAACTGCTTTTCACATTATTTCTGCTCGCCTTTTTTAGCAAGTGTCTTTTAAGCCGGTCTTCTAGGAGAGGATGGATGCGTTAGTGCCCGCTTAACACGTTGACCGCCGCCGGGCCCAGACACATTAGAAACTCAATTGTTTGTCGGACATTTTTTTTTTATATTAACGGGTAAGCACAGTTCCTTGATTTCACTTGATGTTGAGTGATGATAAGGCCGATGATGGAAGCGCACTTCACCCGGGATCCTCAACTAGTGAGGTACTGGCTATCTTATCTATAGCTGCCGGAACACAACAATGCTACAAACATTGATGATTGATAGATGTTATGGCGACATATTTAGATAAGATGGTGGTAGCTAGCCAGGCGGACAAACAAGCCCTACCACCAACCAAACCGAGTACACAAACATGTACCCCCCGCTGGGAATCGAACCCGGGACCTCTGGGTCTAAACCGGTGGTCTTAGCCACTAGACCACAGAGGCGGTTAGTTAGTTAGTTACATATGGCGTTTAAGGTGTTAATGGTCAGTGTATGATTAGAACCACGATAGCTCAATTGGGAGAGCACCTGACCCGGTATGTCAGAAGGGTGCAGGTTCAAATCCTGCTTGTGGAATATTTTTCAGCATTTGTGTTTTTGCAATTTGTTTCGCAACAAAATTTGCGTTAAAATTATATAAACAAAACAAAAACATTTTATAAATAGCTTGCCTACTTCTTAACTGATCTTTAGTATTTGTAAAAATAATTATGATCGGGGTGTTAATGACGGTAGTAGTTGACATTGAATGGGCGCCTTTGGCTTTCAATGTAAAAAAGTAAAATAGTGTTGAATCATTTCGGCGGGCTGGTTAGAACCACGATAGCTCAATTGGGAGAGCACCTGACCCGGTATGTCAGAAGGGTGCAGGTTCAAATCCTGCTACTGGAAATTTTTTCAACATTTGTGTTTTCATCTATTTGTATGTAATAATTGTCGCCAGGAGTGGAAGCGGTCGCTATACACGGTGGCAAAGACCAAGAAGAGCGCTCCAGGGCGGTGGAAGCCTTCAGGAGGGGAGAGAAAGATGTGCTGGTAGCTACCGACGTCGCCAGCAAAGGTGAGAGCGTATGGGATCTGCTTATTTGGGTTTTACTTTTTTACCGACGTTTTTTTTCCTCATTTTTCTAGTGTATTACTTCTAAAACTCAATACCGGACGTTAATATTAAGATTACGTAACTTAGGCTTGAGTAATAACAATGATTTTTAATTTTTTGACCCAAATTTTTGTTTATATCGACTTCTTTTATTCGTTAGCGGAATTGGGCTTTTGTTTCATTGTAGCTTTGAAGGGACTTGCTTTTTAAGGTCTGCTATATTTAGCTAGTGAAACAAACACGCTGCCCTACAATTTTTATAGTGTTTACATAAATAGATGCTAAGAAAATTTTAAAAAACGTTAGTATGAAAAATATAATTTTATAAAAAATCTTTATACAAAACGTCAATTTTATAGTTAAGGACCTATATAAATGGATGAGAGTAGCCGCGAATCGTGCTCAGTGGCGTGCACTTGAAGAGCCCTATGTCCAGCAGTGGACTAGTGTAGGCTGATAATGACGTGGATGATGATATAGATAGATGGATAGATAAACTGAAAAATAATACCTTTATTGAAACGCCGGCCTCGATACACTGAATATTGAATAAAAAAAATATGTTAAATACAGCTACAATTGGAGTTCACTGGTTAGTAATTTACAGAAATTTTTTAGCAGCTTGACAGCTGCTTTCTATAAAAAAAAATCTCTGACGATTTTTTTATAGAAATTGTATGGGAATGGATAAACTGTGACGTCGCTGTTGTGTTCCGTCAACTGAGTGTTTATTAAAAACTTTTTAGGTTACAGAAATTCATGCTGACGTCAAATAAAAATAGAATTTAAAGAAAAATTAAATTAAGTGAAATACATTTATTGGCACACACTACAAAATATTACGATATTCACAATAACAATACAAAACAAAAACAGAAGATAAAGTGTGACCAACTAGGCCCCAGCCTCAGCACGTGCTACAGCGACCTGAAGCCGCTGCAACCCTGGTATTCTGGAGGGGCCTAAATCGGTGACGTGTCCACGAAACAACGACAAACCAACATAGACAAATGAAAACAATAAAACGCTAAAACACACGAAAAGAAAAAAATAATAACAATAAAACACACAATAATTGTCTATGACACCAAACATTTAACACTACTCAGCAATATCTTGGCTGTTTGCTTGCCTTCCCGTGCAAAAGCAAAAAAAAAAAAAAAGTTGCACTATGGATGGTTGGATTGGAACAAAACATACAAAAAGAACTGTCACGTGATGTCATATAAACGTTTATTGTTCTGGAATTAATTAATGTTGGTGTCAACCTCCCCGTTTTGGCAGTCTAGTGCCTTGTAAGTCACCAAGACATGACATAGAACATAGAAATGAAAAAAAAAACAATGTTTAGCGACTTCTATTTTTTTTTGACGACCTCGGTAGCCGAGTGACTTGCAGGCTGGACTTTGGGCGGCGCTAACTCTGCGGTCCCGGGTCCGATTACCGTTCGGGTCAATGATGAAAACAAACTTTTCTATATTGTGTCGGGTCTGGGTGGTTGTGGTACCGACCGTCGTTGTTTCCGATTTCCATGAAACGAGTGCTTTAGCTACTTACCTTGGGGTCAGAACAATGTATGTGATGTTGTCTAATATAATATTCCTAGTCTCAGCTGTAGCATATACCTATCAAATCGTCTTTAGCAACTCCTCCTTTAGCAAGTTTTAACTTCTCCCTCCCCAGGTCTGGACTTCGCCAACATCCAGCACGTCATAAACTACGACATGCCGGAAGACATAGAGAACTACGTCCATCGTATAGGACGTACGGGACGCGCGGGGGGCGAGGGGGTGGCTACCACCTTACTGGGGAGGGCGGCCGATACCAGCGTGCTGAGGGACTTGGCTCATCTGCTGAGGGAAGCGGGCCAGAAGGTGAGTTTATTTATACAATTGGGCTCAAAAATGGACTATAGGACCCCATTATACTGGCATTTTCTCTCATCATGTGACTCATCTACTCGAAGAAGTTGGTAGATGGTGGATGGCATCAGTCTTTATCGTCCCACAGCTGGGCTTCAGAGTGGTCTTTAGCTGTTCAATAAAAATGCATGCCGTGATACTTGGTACTTCTACTGCGAGAACTAACCAACTGCCCACCAAATTTCTACTAACCTGCTGGCAAAAGCGGCCGATTCTAGGAAGCTTATAGACTATCAGCGCGATATAAGACACCTGGCTCAATCTCTGGTGGAGGCCAGATCATGGAGTGAGAGATAGTGTGGCCATAAAGCTACCATCCGGCCAGGAAAAGCACTTGAAACCAATATGCTTATTCAGGTAGAACACTTTCTGAACGACCTACAGCAGAAGGTATTTTGTTATAAAGAACTTCGTTCACCGTATAGTAGCGATGGGTCGTCTACGGTTTTAACGTCAACGAAACTAGACCGTTATTTTTCGTCCGTCGACTAGTCGATCAACTAGTTGAATTCATCGACTAGTTAAAGGTGACGTCTCCGTTATGTAGACTTTTATAAATTAAAAAAAATCAAAAAATGTATCAGTTGAAACATCTTCAACCCCGCCATAGTCTCTTATAGTTTAGTTTCGTATTATATTATTACGGAATTGCCACTACACAAGTTTAAGACAGAAATAAAACAATGTCTAATGAAAAAAGGCTACTATAAAATTGATGATTATTTTAATGATAATAATGTGTGGTCATCTTAGTCTGCTCGCCTGCACATGTTATTTCACATTGTCAGTAGTTACACTTTTATATTATAAAAGATTTATTAAGATTTATTATACAGTCAAAGAATATTAATTTATATAATTTTTAAACTGATATCATAGCCTTTATCAGCAGTGTCCTACAGTTAACAAACAGCATTGCGTTAAATAGATCATTAGGTTTTTATTTAGAGTATCTTGAGTGTGTCATGCTCTCTTTATTGTCTCTGCGGTGGTGGCGTGTGCGTCGGGTCGTTACGTTCCCTAAAATATGGTTGAGCGAAGCGATGGCTGATTCATATGTCATACTCGTGAACGGGTGCCGCCTGTGGAGGCTGGTCTGCTCTTGCATACTTATCTTATTTTTAATACTTACTATAATTTGACTTTGTTTTTCTTAAACAATTTTTGACTTTTATTAGAGTACTGTAGTGGTACTGTATGACATTGTGGAAATTGGAACTTTTACCTGAGGTAAATTTGTTAATTTAGATTTTTAATTTTGTTTTTTTACATGTGGTCTTCTATTTTTTTTTTTATTTTTATGTGTTTATTTGTGATGGAAAGTGTCCTGCTAAAATAGGGCATTTTCCAATATTTTTGACGCTGTAAGGGAGAAAAGAGCTGGACACTTGCTGAGTTTCTTGCCGGTTCTTCTCAGTCCAAGATCTCCCGCCCAGAGTAGACTTACGAACCGATGGCATAGTGACATTCATAAGAGCTACTTGTAGCCTAAACTGAATAAATGATTTTTGAATTTGAATTTGAATTTGAATATTAATACGATATTATTTAAATTAAAATTTTCAAATTGCTGTTTTGTGTTGTTATATATCAACTGTCTTTGGGTAGTGTGTACACTAAACGTGGAATACTCTCTAGTCCAAACAATGTGATTAGCTCATCCACTCATCATCATCATCATCATCAGCTCATTTTATGTCCCCACTGCTGGGGCACGAGCCTTCCCTATGGATGGATAGGGAGAACGGGCCATAAACCACCACGCGGGCCCAGTGCGGATTGGTGGTTGTTAACGACTGCTAATGCAGCCGGGACCAACGGCTTTACGTGCCTTCCGAAGCACGGAGAAGCTCGTGATGCTACATTTTTGGTCACCCATCCGATGACCGGCCTATGCGAAAGTTGCTTAACCTTAGCAATCGCAGACCGGGCGCGTTAACCACTGCGCCATCGAGCTCCTCATCCACTCATCACATGCCAATTCAAATATTTAATAAAATACCTACTACAATTTAAAATATCTCGATAGATTTTATTATTATTTAGTTTATTTTTACTTGCACCCATTTTTATTTTATTTATTTTATTATTTTTCGCCCAAGGTTGCCTGGAAGAGATTGCTTGTTAGCAATAAGGCCGCCTATTTTGTACTCTTTATTTTTTTATTTCTTTTTTAAATTGACTGTATTGTTTTTCTTTTGTGTGCAATTAAAGTTTATTATTATTATTATTAGATTTTTATGCTAAGAAAATACTTTGAAGAGAACTGTTTTTATAGTTTATTAGAGTTTTTTAATAGTTAAGTTAGTTAAGTACAGTAGTTAAGTACATGTATAAGTTAAAAAGCAAATCACAATTATTTGTTTAAATTTAAATTAAGTTTAAATTCACTGAATTAATATTTTTATTGTTGCGATGCCCTTGCAGGGCCATGTTTGAGACTTAATACTGTTTTTGTAAGATCTTTGTACAGCGTGATGCAATAAACTTGAAAGACTATGAATATTAATGCTTTTTATATTATGCCAACATGTCCCGGGACGTTCGCGACGCCAATGGCTGGACGACATCAAGAAGTGGGCTGGACTTAAATATCTTCTTTTTATTTTTTTGAGAGAGATTGCTGATTGCCTCTACGGCATTTTCAGCTTCACCGGGCTTTTATGAGGGCGGCGAGGAACGTAAAGGGTCCCTCAAGCCGTGTGAAACGATCACCTTCGGAGGTTTTCTAGAGGGAACGGCATCGCGCACTAGTGCGCGTCCCCGTGCCCTACTAGATTCTCCGAAGGGTTCGGATCGGATCGGCCGCTTAAGTATCGCTAATTAAAACAAGCTATATGGGATCGCAGGAAATTTTGTATACTGACCTCCAAATTGCAGTATGAAGATGGCACTGATGATGATGACGATGGATGGTATTCTGTTCGTGTACCTAAATTATAAAATAAACGACAAATGCAATTGTATATGTTACAGTCAAAAGTCAAAACCGGTCAAAAGTGCTTTTGACTAAAAAATGCAGTCAAAAGTACTTTTGACTGCATTTCTTAGTGTGATGGTGTCAAGTTATAGTACAGATTAGGTTAGTTTAGGTAATTATTGCGTACATAACGCGCCAGCCAACACCGAAGCGCTAGAAGCCCTATTTTTGCGCGGCTAAACGGCGACGAACAAACTAAGCGCATCAGTCAAAAGTACTTTTGACCGGTTATGAGTTTTGACTGTAACTTTTTATTTTTTATATATATATATATATTAACGGGTAAGCACAGTGCCTTGATCTCTTCTGATGTTAAGTGATGATAAGGCCAATGATGGAAGCGCACTTCACCCGGGATCCTCAACTAGTGAGGTACTGGCTATCTTATCTCTAGCTGCCGGAACACAACAATGCTACAAACATTGATGTTATGGCGACATATTTAGATAAGATGGTGGCAGCTAGCCAGGCGGACAAACAAGCCTTACCACCAACCAAACCGAGTACACAAACATGTACCTCCCGCTGGGAATCGAACCCGGGACCTCTGGGTCTAAACCGGTGGTCTTAGCCTCTAGACCACAGAGGCGGTTAAAACATAATACCTACCTTGCTCGTTCGCAGGTGCCTTCCTTCCTGTTCGACATGATCGGGGAGCCCGACGTGCCGGTGGCGGATGGACAGGGCTGTTCTTACTGCGGTGGGCTGGGGCATCGCATCACAGGTATACCACAGATTCATTGTATTTTATCACGGGGTAGTGACACTCGTGTTCGCCACTTTGAGCCTAGATAGATAAACTTTTTATTTGGACACTAACAAGATGTTTGGTATGCAACCAACTATAAAGAACACTGTGATAACATGCAAAATCACATTTACGTAGATTTAGTACTACATAAAAAACTATTTTTTTTAAATTTAATTATATAAACAAAACAAAAAAAATACTTCTTAACTGATCTTTAGTATTTGTAAAAATATTATGATCGGGTGTTAATGACGATAGTTGTTGACATTGAATTGGCGCCTTTGGCTTTCAAAGTAAAAAAGTAAATAGTGTTGAATAATTTCGGCGGACTGGTTAGAACCACGATAGCTCAATTGGGAGAGCACCTGACACGGTATGTCAGAAGGGTGCAGGTTCAAATCCTGCTCGTGGAAATTTTTTCAACATTTGTGTTTTTGTAATTTGTTTCGCAACAAAATTTGCGTTAAAATTATATAACCAAACAAAGACATTTTAAAATTTATTTGTTACAATTTTTTGTTCAATATATCAGCTGGACCTAGGCTTGTCACTTTACAATTTTCTTAATGTCTCGGCCATATGGTGCTTTTCTGGTATGTTTATATTTTGTCCGGGGTTCTACGACCTGCGACGACCTACGACCCCTATCTGCCATATTCGAGATTATACAGGTATCATTACCAAACACCCTGTATACATATAATGACTTGCCCTGACTGATTCATAATGCCTTACTGAAACCGATGAAGCTGAAGATTTATTTTCACTGTAGCCACTAAGAGAGGATTTTACGGAAATCATCCCCTAAGGGGGTCAAATAGGGGGTGAAAGTTTGTATGAAAAGCCGTCAGTTTTGAAGTAAAATACATCTCTAGTCTCAGGAATTCTGTTTTTTTTTCGTTAAAGAAGTAAAAATAGTCGCATATGATGTGACATCTCAGTTTAGTTATAAGCAATTTTAACATTATATTCTGAAAAAAATGGGTCAGGTATTACATCATTTTATAACTATAAAATAAATGCAGTGAATACTCATTAGAAGACATTTGACATATCAAAATGACATGTAATACCTGTAGTTAAGATTGCATTTGGAATGATCAACTATCCTACCATAATATTATAAACGCGAAAGTTGGATGTTTGTTACTCTATCACGTAAAAACTACTGAATGGATTTTAATGAAAGTTTTCTCTTATACAGACCGTGACCCAGACCAGCGTATAGGATATATTTTTTTTACCGTAATCTTCGCGAACGAAGTCGCGGGCAACAACTAGTTATATATAATGTTAACAATTAAAAAAATATTATTAACTAGTTGACCCGGCGGACTTCGTACCGCTTTGACAGTTTCCATGACAACGAAACAAACAAATACATCAAATGTTTCACAGCTAGAAACATTTTGTATTGGAAAATTAAATTGTCGTTTTTTAGTAAAAATATTTTTTTTTCTTTATTTTTCTTCTGTACAAACCTTGTCCTGACAGTAACAAACACAAAAAAAGAGAACTATTTAATTTTGTGCAGTCGATCGGAAGTTATGCGCGTACATACATTTCAGTGATACATTTTTATTTATATAGATAGATAGATAGATAATATAATGTCTTGTTTTCAGAATGTCCGAAGTTGGAAGCGGTACAAAACAAGCAGGCGTCGAATATTGGTCGCAGAGATTACTTGGCGAACACTGCGGCGGACTATTAGTTTAGTGATGATAGCCCACAGAACAAAAACCAATATCCCACAGCTGGGCAATGGCGATCCAACATACAACCCCACGAACCGATCAACCTGAGCCGAGGTCCTAGCTTTTAGAGGCGCCCTCGGGTCTATATACATTTATAATGTAAAAAAAATGCGAATATTTTAAATAAAAAAATATAACTAAATGAATTTTGTTCCCGACACCAATTCCAAGACCTAAGTAGCTAGTAAATTGTGAAACCAAATATAGAGAGTATGTATGAGATTCATTCCCGTGGGAATATCGGGATGAAAACTATCCTATGTGTTAATCCTGGTTAAATAGACTATCTGTATGCAGAATTTCATTCAAATTCATCTATCCGTTGCAGCGTGAAGAAGCAACAAATATACACACAAACGGTTCAGGCGCATAATGACAGATTCGTAAAATAACAGACGTTAATAGATTGTCGCAAATTGTCAATAACGCAAAATGTCAGATTCGCTGAATGCCTGATTCGCAGAATGCCTGATTCGCGGAATGCCAGACTCGCAAAATGACAGAATTTCAGAACGTAAACTACGATTTACTATTAAATGATATTAATCACTTTTATGAAAATTTGGGTGTCGCCATCTATTGACAAGTGGTATACATAGTTGATAAAAATACTCACTGTTTCAACAGTGAAATAAATATGCTGTGTAAAAGTTTTACATAAAAATGTTGAAATACCTATGAACAATATAAGAATATAATATAATTCGCATTTATAATATTGGTGTGATAGTCCAAATAGAGAGTAACTTTCAGTATGGGACAAAAAAAATAAGCTGTCAGTAAAAACTTATATTACTATATGTAAAATAATAATAGTTTATTTAATTTTTAACATCAGCATTTATTTAAATCCATTTTAATTGTGCGCAAGTAGCTACCCTTTATGCGGCACTAATAATGATTCATCTATAACCCCGCGCAAGTTGGAGATAACACTATTTTTATCCCATTCGCACTTAGCAAATAATGCGCTAGCGCACCAACGCAACCGATTTTACCTGAGTACTTACTGGGCCCCGCCACACCGTGTATTCTCCGCAGTCATTCGTTTGGTTGCTTTCTTTACGTACTGTGCGACCTTACAAATAAAAGAATAAGGTTCGAATAGTTATTCCGTGTTTTGTTCCTGTCATGTAAATGTCATTTCAAATTAGAGTAAAAGAGACAAATCACGGAATAACCAATAAAAGAAATTACAATGAATCGAAATTAAAAATTTTATTTTATCAACATATCCATGTGTGGGAACCCTGCGCTCCTGACGTCAAATCGATATCGAGTCAGCGTTGCCTAACGGAATATGAACGCTCGGGTCACAATATAAGTTTCAATTTCGCGTGAAAGTCGTAAGAGTAGGCAATTTTTTATACCTAAACTTGACTTTAGTTAAGAGTCTTCTGTACGATAGTACTATTAGTTGTTCTGTGGTTTGAACGCTCAGATAATTTTGATGCTTACTGTAAGTACTACATACGGCGGGCGGCCGGCCTATTGCGCGCCGCCCGGCGCCGGTGCCGGCCACTACCTTAGATCGTTTGCCTTTGCCGACAAGCGAACATACCTACCCACCCTATGTATGTAAGTATTTTTTTTTATTTATAAAATACGAATAGGTAAGTAAAAAAAAATACTTTCCAATTTACAGTACCTATGGTGCTATTTTTTTACAGCCGAGAAGGTAATTTGAACTTACGTACCTTGAACCAGCGATCAAACTGCATAGGTTTTCAGAACTCCAGCCTCACTGACACTTCACAGCACAAAACCACACCACGCGAATCACATAACATGGAGTTATGTAAATTTTACTTTTTATTTTCAAGTGCTTGTTGACATTGAATTGGCGCCTTTGGCTTTCAAAGTAAAAAAGTAGATAGTATTGAATAATTTCGGCGGGCTGGTTAGAACCACGATAGCTCAATTGGAAGAGCACCTGACCCGGTATGTCAGAAGGGTGCAGGTTCAAATCCTGCTCGTGGAAATTTTTTAAACATTTGTGTTTTTGTAATTTGTTTCGCAACAAAAATTTGCGTTAAAATTATATAAACAAAACAAACATTTTATAAATAGCTTGCCTACTTCTTAACTGATCTTTAGTATTTGTAAAAATATTATGATCGGGTGATAACGACGGTAGTTGTTGACATTGAATGGGTGCCTTTGGCTTTCAAAGTAAAAAGTAACTAGTGTTGAATAATTTCGGCGGGCTGGTTAGAACCACGATAGCTCAATTGGAAGAGCACCTGACCCGGTATGTCAAAAGGGTGCAGGTTAGGTTCAATTCCTGCTTGTGGATTTTTTTTCAACATTTGTGTTTTCGTAACTAAATTAAATATTTATGAAATTTACAAAATACAGTGAAAAAAAAATAAACGCCCACCCGACCCAGCCAGGAATCGAACCTAGGTCTTCCGCAATCCGGGCGGCTGCACTGACCGCCATGCTACCGGGAAGCTGACGTAAGCGATGAAGCGCTGAAGCGGTCAGTGCATTCGCCCGGATTGCGGAAGAAGGTTCGATTCCTGGCTAGGTAGAGGGGGCGATTAAATTTTTCAATGTATTTTGTAAATTACAAGTAATACAGATATATACAATATTTCCTTCCAGTATGATGATGATGAATGATAACAGAAATGAGAAGTGAGAAATGATATACCCTCCAACCCCTCGAGTATCTCAGTAAAGATGTGGGGCTTTACTAAGTCCTCACGCAGACTTCTTGAGAGAATTTGAAAAGTGAAGTTGCACTGCTTTGTTTCATTTGCCAACACTCATGCACGCTCACGAACACTTTACGGTTAATAATCCACCATTATTTCACATTAATATTCGACATACAAATTTTAGAAAATAAAACAAAACCGCAGACATGACTCTTCACTATCCCGCCAAGAATTCCCTATTTTTTAGTTCCTGAATTTGTTCAAATGTGATTTGTGTCGTGTATTACCAATAAATGTTATTCATTCATTCAAAATATGTTGAAGAAAAATATTTAGATAATTTGTAATCTTACGGGTAAGCACTTTGCCCTCATCTCACCTGATGTTAAGGCCGAAGGTTGAAGGGCACTTCACCCGGAATCCCCAACTAAGGTATATGTAGTCAACTGACATTATGCAATTTCAAAATGGTCATAGTGAACTTTAGATAATATATGTACACGCACAATCACGCACTACTACACACGCAAATCAAGCCATCAACAAGCCCATAGTTAAAAACACGATAATTATAATATTTTGTGCAACATTGAAAATTGTTTGCAAGCCGCCACACTAAAACGACTATGACGACCTCCGTAGCCGAGTGGCTTGCACGCCGGATTTTAGGCGGCGCTAACTCTGAGGTCCCGGGTTCGATTCCCGGTCGGGTCAATGTCGAAAATGAACTTTTCGATATTGTGTCGGGTCTGGGTGGTTTCTGATTTCCATGAAACGAGTGCTTTAGCTACTTACCTTGGGATCAGAACAATGTATGTAATGTTGTCTAAATATTTATTTATTTATTATTTATTATTTAAAAATAAAACCACACAATCTGCTAAGGCATTTTGATTTATTGTAATTATATATAGGTATAGTCAACACCAAAAAAATATTTCAAACTTAATTAATCCAAAGTGCATGTTTTTATGACAATATCATTACATTTAAGACTAAAATCGTAAAAATATGTTGGTATATATGAGTACGTCTGTACAGCACACCGCAACATACATACATGCGACACTATGAATAAAAAAAACAAACTATAATATAATATAACTTCTCGAGTGAAATAAACACGACCGACATATTATTATATCGATAAGCTGTTGGAAACGAAAATATACAATTTCTATGAAACGCACAAACATTGGGAAGTAATATCTATTTTTTTTTTGAGAGTTTGTTGATTCAGACTGAAATCAGCTTTTCCATACATTTTGTATGAATACGTATTATTGTATATATAGAATAGAAAAGCTTTATTTTTATATTACAGATTTCAAAGTTGACCTAGTACAAAAAGTTGTTGATCAATTAAATACTGACACTGAACTTGTCAAATAAATTTGATTTTTTTACATTGTTCTTCAACATTTTAAGACATATTTTAATTATAATAAACTTTAATTGAAGGATGGTAATTTATAAAGAAACACGCTTGACTTGGAAACGTAAATAAAATTAAAATTCTTCATATTTAGTTTGTGTAAAATAATACCTTGCACCAGGGCTTTGAACAACGTTAAAAATAAGATAAAGTTACCTCTATCATACAGTGATAACGTTAATAAGCAAAGGTAACGTTATGTTTGGTATCGTTCTCTGGGTGGCATTTTTTCCGGTAAATTAACCGCTCTACGCGGATTGGCTAAAGTGTATTAGGAAACGAAAGAAAGATATTTGTACACACGCCTGCACAGACTACAACAAACTGTCAAATTCCCTCAATAGACTTTGAACTTTATGTATATGGCATATGGTTGAACATTAATTGAAGAAATTTGACAGTTTTGGATAGGTCGACGCGCAGGCGTCTGCACAAGATAACGTTACCTGAATTATACTAATTGTATTATTACGCGAACACTACACATTGAAATGAAACAACTTTTACGGATCTACTCGCGTTTATTTTACACATTAGTTTTAATTAATGTTTATCCTGACGTTTCGAACCCTTTGCAGGATCCGTGGTCACAGGGAGACTGAGGTGTTGGTCGTCTCATAAGACGACACGATGTTGTCTCGTCACGGACCCTGCAAAGAGTTCGTTTCATTTCAATGTTAAAATGTATACTTTTGAGATATTGTAAAAACAAGTTAAGGTAGTCGGGAAGAAATATATCAAAGCATACTTATGGCTTTTTTACACCTGTTTAAAATAAATATTAATGCGTAAGATTAAAGAGTAAATACATTTTGACAGCTTAAGTCAAAAACACACTCTAACCCCAGCTTGTGTTACCTAAATGCCATGATTTTTTTACATTACATTTTATATTTCTGCACTTTTCCATATGAACTTTTTCTAAACCAAATCTCACTCTTCTGCGCGCAATGTCAAGCACAAAAGGAGGACGAACATTTCTCTTCAGGTATTAATATATAATTGTTAATAGATCAGTTTAATGCTAATATACTGGTAGCAGAAAAATGCATATTTTTAAAACCGGTTATTTATCTAAGACCTAAGTCTAATAGCAGAATGCATTTTTTTTTATTTATTTAGTGAAAATAATAAAAATCTCGGAAAATTGCACTAAACTGATTTTTGTTGGACAAAAACTATGTTGTTTAGAAGTGTTGTACCAAAATAAAACTTTAAGACAGATTAGACATAAAAATAATACTCAACTAATTTAAAATACTAGGTATGTAAGAGAAAAACCTTTTTTTTTTTCAGAAAAAGACGTTATAGTAGCGTCTTTATGTGTCCTTAAAATTATTTAAGATTTTTTTTGGTATATGAACATAATCGAAAATGCAAAGTTATACACAATTCGAGCAAGTTATACATAATTATACAATGTGCATATATGAATATGTACTCCTTATAAATATGAAGCCTGGAAGCAAATTTTATTTCCCTTTTTATAACTAAAAAAAATTCATTTCACACATTATCAATAACTATCATACTCTTTATTCACTAAAAACAATAACCAATTTTTACTTCCTGCCGGATGTAAATAATTGAAAAACAAAAACGGTTATTTTATTTAAAAAAAAAAGAGATCTTTTATTTTGGTAAGCCAATGTCTTATATGTTTTCGATTATTAAAAAAATGACTTGGCTGAATGAAAATGATTAAGACTTCGATTTAACTAAATTTGTTAAAAAAGAAAAACATAATATACAAATATTTCCGTTTATTGCAAATCAACAGGTTTCTTTGATTTCGGTAACAAGAACCATCACAGAATTTGGCAATTTTACTAAATTTTCTATGATTGGAGTCTTAATTATATAATTAACCTGTCGACATCAAAGCTAATATAGAAACTAAAATGTTTTCAGATATATACAGGTTGACTTTTTTATCACCGTCCAAACCTTCTGAGATGACTCCCGTGATACAAACAAACAACTTTTACTATTGGACCAACTCCCTAACTCGAAAATAAAATTCAGCTGTTCCATACATTTTGGTCGAATGAATTTTGATGTTTTGTATGGAACAGCTGAATTTTATTTTCGAGTTAGGGAGTTGGTCCAATAATAAGAGTTGTTCGTTTGTATCACGGGAGTCATCTCAGAAGGTTTGGACGGTGATAAAAAAGTCAACCTGTATAAACTATTTATCGTTTTCAACTATATAATATAGGAGTTATATTAGTTGATACTTTACTAGCAGGCATAAATCGGTGAAATCAAGTTTTGTTATTATTAATATTAAGTCATTGTATTACTGATTTCTATTACTTATTACGGGAGTACAAACGTATTCTCGTTGGGAATCGAACCTGGAGCCTGAAAGCTAAACCACTAGTACATAGCAGTTAAGTGTTTTGAGATAAACACGAAAGTTTTGTGTTAGATTTCTGTTTGCAACAACAAGTTAATTTTGTTATAGAATATTATTGAAATAATTCATAATAAAAATGGAAACCAAATTCCACAATTAGTGAAATCGAAATATTTACCTAGTAGTTAAATACACTCCATTATATTTCGTACACAAATTTTAAAAACTGACGTAATATTGTAGTGTTTCTAACTAAGGGCTGATTTTTCAATCATCGGATAACACTTATCCTTGTATTACGCAATCAAGCTAAAATGTCACCTGTTTAAAAAGAAAAGTCATGTTATGACAATACATTTTTAAAATGGTTATTAATTACTTTATCAAACGAATAAGTTTTGTCCGTCAATTGAAAAATCGGCCCTAAAAGTTTAAAATTCAAAAGTAAATTATACAGTCTTACCCCAAAGGTCCCCCAAATCCTGATATTATTTTATTTTATGTAAAATAAAGCCTGATGATAAGTGATTATAAGGACGAAGGTAGAAGCGTACTTCACCCGAATCATCAACTATTGAGGCCCTGGCTATCTTGCTTTCAACTGTCGGAACACAGCAATGCTACAAACATTGATGTTATGGCGACATATTTAGATAAGCTGGTGTCTTATTTTCGTTCTATAAAGGAAGTCTGCATTCATTGCTTTTTAATTTTATCATTGCTATAAAGTTTTATCTTAATTAAATATATTTGAAATAATCTAGAAAGCTTTTGACAATTGTACAAATATAACAGAGGTAATAATAGACTGTCGCATGGAAGAATGTCACTCTATCAGTAACCTGATCTTGGGAAGAGATCTGTTCACAGGAAGAGGATTCCCCAAATTATTTTATAAAAAAAAATTCAAATCTCTTCACAAGTTATACAACATTTAACATAATAAGCGCTTTCTCTGAAAATAGTTTGATAAAATCTATTTTAGCCTTTTTTATATAGGTAATTTTTCTTAATAAAATAAAAATAAAGATATTTACAGTCACTACTTCGTTGAAAAGTGAAAACAACACACACAATTTTTTATGCATACGGGTAAGCACTTGGCTTTGTCACCTGATGATAAGGCCAAAGGTGATAGCACACTTCACCAGAAAAACATCTGAAGCACTGGCTTAAAACGGGCTGAAATCAAAACTGAGGATTTAATTTTGTTTCTATCGACTGTTCAACTAAAGACTGACTGTAATTTACTTAATTTTTAATTCATCTGAAAGAAAATACCTAACAAAAAAATGTCTGAAATCGATTGACCATCCGATTCGAACAAACCAACCACATTCACTGCGTTTATCATCTCACATACTGTATAGAGTCACATACACAACACGCGTATAACATTACATACGATACACTAAAAAATCGGTGCGTACAAATATTACTTCCCAATGCATCAAAAGAATTAAGTGACAAAGTCATAGCCTAAATACTTTTTATTTTTCCGTCTCACCCTCGCTGCTTTCTTCGGGTCATCGTACTCCTCATCTTGTTCGTAAGCGATGTTATTCTCGATAACCCAGTCCTGCTCTTCATTGCGCATCTGTATTTGTTTGACCTGCTCCCTTACAGCGGAGAAACGTTTCTTCTTCTTCTTCCCGCCATCAGGGGTGTCTTTAGACCGTTTGCGCGGCCTATCTTCCAACACTAGGTGCTGATACTCTTCCACGATATAATTTTCCGGTTCGTAACTAGTCGTGATTTCGACGCCTACTGATGGATCGACGTCGGGTAGGATATAGTAGTTTTCGAAGTCACCTTGTAGTGTGATTTCGTTCATTTCTGCTGTGAAATGTCTCTTCTTCTTGCCAGTATTGCAGTGTTTAATATATGCGTATTTCGGCTTTGTGTCGTCAGGCAAAATGTTGACCATCCACTCTCTATTCCCGGAGGCAGGTATCTCTTTGACTTCTTCCATAGTTATTTCTTGTTCCTGAGCTATTTCGTAAATGAAATTGTCGGGTATGTTGCCGTCATCCATAATGTGGAGAATCTCACCTTGGTTGGTGGAAGTTTCCGCTGTAGATGTTTGTGGTATTATCTGTGGGAGGGAAGATTTTGTTACATCACTTTTCGGGATATGGTTTTTATTTTTCTTTTTTTGCTGTCTTAGCGCGGTTGCACATTTAGCCAGTGTCAACGTTATGAAGATATTTTTTTGTTTATTCATGGTAAAAACTTTTGAGTGTCAATAAAGATGTGGCACTTTACTGAGACTGCAAGAGGTCTTCTTGAGATAATTATAAAAGTGACGTTATTTACCGACAAATCACAAGATCATTAATTAAAAAAGGTAATATAAAGAAATATTCATAAAATTTTATAAAATACAGTGAAAAAATTAAACGCCCACCCGACCCAGCCAGGAATCGAACCTGGGTCTTCCGCAATCCGGGCGGCTGCACTGACCGCTATGCTACCGGGAGGGCTGACGTAAGCGCTGAATTTTGTCACTGCTATTTTAATGTTTTTTTTTAGAAGGCTATTTAGCTTCAGTGCAGCAATTAGCACTTAAAAATAAAAAAAAAGTAAAATTTAATATAAAGAAGTATAGTAATAATAAATTGTTATTGATCAATGCAATGGCTGTCTTATTTTAAATATAAATATACTATACAGGTTGACTTTTTTATCACCGTCCAAACCTTCTGAGATGACTCCCGTGATACAAACGGGCAACTCTAGCTATTAGACAAAACATCAATGTTCATTCGACCAAAATGTATGGAACAGCTGAATTTCATTTTCGAGTTAGGGAGTCGGTCCAATAGTAAGAGTTGTTCGTTTGCATCACGGGAGTCGTCTCAGAAGGTTTGGACGGTGATAAAATAGTCAACCTGTATAATAATAATGTAATATGTTTAAATATCCGGAACTTCTTAAAAAAATTCAATAAAAAAAGATTTTTAAAAAGCAGCTTTTATTGGAATAAAAACGTCACCCAAAAATTATTTAAATAAAAATTAAACATGAAATAGAAAAAATAAATTTTAGTGACATTTTTCATACACAGGGTATATTAAACATACATTGTTCAGGGCGATGTAGGTATAGAGAATGTGGGCGAAGAGATATAAACGTCAACGTTATACCGTGTTTATTAAAAATGTAATTAATTTTTTTTTTCTTTTTAGTCGCGTTATTTTTTCTTTTTCATGTTTAATTTTTATTTAAATAATTATTGGGTTACGTTTTTATACGAATAAAAGCTTGTTTTTATAAATCTTTTTTATTGAAATTTTATCTCTTTTGAGCCTTTTTTATTTATTTATTTAAATTATTTTATTTATTTACACCATTGACATTATTGAATTTAGTGGAATATTAAAAACTTTATTGTTTTTTACTCTTTAAGCCCTTTCATTTGATACCCATATTGAGGGAATTGAATAACCTATTTAATCCGCCATCTTGGAGTGGCAGCCATATTGAATTTAGTGTAATGTTACTAGCTTTCATTTGATACCCAAATTAATGGGGTTGAGAAAAAATTTGCAATCTGCACTCTTGGATCGGCGGCCATATTGAAATTATTACAATACTGTGTATTTCACATTGTATTTTCACCAGAACTAAAGGTGTAGGCAAAATTTCAGCTTAATCAGATACCAACAAATGGTCGAAAAATAGCTTGCAAATTTTGACGGACAACTTACATACAAACAGTGCAAGTTAAATAAAAGCTTGTAAAAAAGGTGGTCATATCAGCCCCCCGACCGCCTAACCGATCGCTTTGGCTACGTGTACAGTTTATGACGTCATCTTGTCATTTGGTACCGCCTATGAAAGCAATATCGAAAGCTATAGGCTATAGCTATAGATATATGCCTATACCTATTAGCTAGATGACAAGATGACGTCATAAACTATACACGTAGCCAAAACAATCGGTTATGCGGTCGGGCCTCAGCTCTCTAATAGGTACCATTCGAAACTTTCGGCAGTTAATTCTTACCTAGTCACATCACTGGTGGTTATAAAACGGCTTTAAAATACACCCTTTTTATCACTCAACCTTCAATCAATTACGAACTAGATGCCCGATGAGCACTTGAAAAACGGTACTCGCGGTGTCACGGAGCCACAATGACGTTTGTGGCGATGACAGAAAACATTAAGTACAAATATTTTTGGCAACCTTAATTCAATTTTTATATTTAAGATTTAAAGTTCACAGTAAGCTGTAGTTGTTGATGCTATCCAATGTATTTTCAGATTTTGTTATTCGAAATTTAAATGTATAGGTATGAGCAAACAGGACCACTTTCGGGTTGCATTTTTGTTCCTTTATCTAGCTGGTACATTACATTTATTTCATTATATACTATATGGTACAGGAGCAGCTTACAAACTATAAACATAAAAAGTTAGAACAGTTTTACGAAGATTTTAATGTAACATTAAAAGTATTATATTGTATACAACTTTCAAATAACAATTTTATTTACAGGAATTTAAAAATAAACCAAAAATAGTAAGTAAGTAGTCCACAACTGTCCCACAGCTGGGCAAAGGCCTTTATCGTTGAAATCTAGTCATCACTACAGTTGGCGGGTGATGGCTGAATCACCACGCTTGCCTTGCCTAATGCGGCTTGATCACAAACCTGGAAAATGCATCGAAAATCCGAAACACAATTTGCACGACCTAGGAATTGAACCCGGAACCTTCGGCTTCGCTACTCGACCACCGAGGCGTTTAAATCAATAATTTATATTTTTATTAACTACTAACGGTTTTCTTAAGGTTTTCCTTCTTTTTTTTTCAATTTAAAATTGTCTATTTGTTGAGTACATATACCAATAAAAGTTTTATACATAAAATCAATAAAACTGACCTCTATGATCTGCTTTGGATCCTGCATCTTGGCGATGACCTGCTCCGACTGGCTTATGGACGCTTCATTCTTCTCTTTATCCACTTTAACTACCCACAGCTGTTTGCGCTGTAGGTTCTTCAAAGAGCTGCAAACAAAAATAATAAAACTCTTATTTACTAAACATATTATGCAATATAATAACTAAATACTATATATATTGTTTTCTAAAGTTTACGCGAACACTACACATTGAAATGAAACAACTTTTACGGATCTACTCGCGTTTATTTTACACATTAGTTTTAATTAATATTTATCCTGACGTTTCGAACCCTTTGCAGGGTCCGTGGTCACAGGGAGACTGAGGTGTCGGTCGTCTCATAATTAGTTAGTAGCTTGTATACCCTCATCTAAATTTAATCAGGTGCATTCCGTTTTACGCAGAAAGAGCTTACAGTATCTTTTGGTCTGGCAGTATGGTGTTGGGGCTGGGATTTAATATTCTGTATGATGGGATCCCAGGCTGGTGGTAGATTCCAACCATCTTCTCTATTAAAATTAGGATGTTTTTTAATTTCAATAGCCTCGCGTATCATCCTAGGGATGAATCGTTGTTCTCTGGCGAGTATTTGTGGTTTATCAAATCTGATGTAATGTGAGGTTCGAAACGTCAGGATAAACATTAATTTAAACTAATGTGTAAAATAAACGCGAGTAGATCCGTAAAAGTTGTTTCATTTAAATACTAAATAGTTTAATCGCCTCTGTGTTCCCATAACATCAATGTTTGCAGCATCGTTGTGTCCCGGCAGCTAGAGATAAGATAGCCAGTGCCTCACTAGTTGAGGATCCCGGGTGAAGTGCGCCTCCACCTTCGGCCTTATCATCACTTAACATCAAATGCATGACAAAATAATGTTAATAATTATGTCTTAGTAACAACACATATAAGATAAGTTTTTTTTTTTTTTATATATTTTAGCGTTTTATTAACGCTTAAATATACTTAAGTAAAATTTAAACACTGAAAAAAGACGACAACCTCAGGCGGGAATCGAACCACGCACCTTCCGCATTCCGGGCGGCTGCCTTAACCACTTGGCTACCGAGGTCTGGCTTTCACCCGTCGAAATTTTTCAGTGCTTGATGCTTATGTTGATAAAACGCTAAAATATATATAAAAAAAAAAAACACTTATCTATAACGCAGCTTCATCTTAACCGAATGTTCAAATATTTGTAAAAATATTTCTTTCGGATCTCAGAGGTGAAAACTTCTAAGATTGATGAAGCAATGTTGACTAAAAAACATAAGCATCAAGCACTGAAAAATTTCGACGGGTGAAAGCCAGACCTCGGTAGCCAAGTGGTTAAGGCAGCCGCCCGGAATGCGGAAGGTGCGTGGTTCGATTCCCGCCTGAGGTTGTCGTCTTTTTTCAGTGTTTAAATTTTACTTAAACACATATAAGATCTAGATCAGACTCATCTGGACCACACCTTTCTGTTACACGTTTGCTTGCCATAGCTTGTAACGTTGCAGTTACATGATACCTAATAATAATAATAAAACTAATATTAAAGTTAATAATTAATAAGTAAATAATAATAAAGTATTCTTAAATATTGTACAGTATTGTAAAGTGGTGACTGTACCGCCCGCAGCGATCTTTTGTTTCCAGCTAGGACCGGTTCGTTTTTTTTACTAACGTCTCTGTGCGCAAGGTGACCGCTAGCAGATTCATTAAGCCACGCAATCCCAAAGCAGGCGCACGTCGCTCGGTGTAAAGGCTGGCAGATAGTCTCGTAAAGACGTTACGACGTAGACGTTATATTTGCTTTTACAAAAGTTTAAAATTTACATTTCCCACAAGACGCATTGTTGGCGTGTTTTCGTTAATAAAAAAAGTGCTAACCCCGATTGGGGTCCAAGGATCAGCTTTGAAGCTTGAGGCTTGGCAGCTCCCCTTCCACCACGTCGCTCATCGCCGGTTGCAGTACAGCCGTTGCAGGGAAGTACCGGACTGCGGAGGCATTATTAGACGGGCCATTCGACCCTATAGACCTGTATCTTAAACTATAGATAGTTTGCTTAATATATTATTGTTTATGTGGACTGGGTGTTTTTTTTTCAAACCCCCTACGTCACACTGGCGCCAACGTGGTAATTTTTTTATGGTCTAATTTTGCTTCCGTAGTTAGTAGTGGTGTTGTGTGTGTCTGTGTTCTTTTGTGAAACGTTGTTTTTTTAGTTGCAAGCAACTGGGGTGTACCTAGTAAGATTGTTATTATTTTACTGCGTTAAAGAAGCGAATCATTTTTACGTTGTAAATTGGAGGTACAGTCATACAAACAATTGTTTAATTTTTATTACATTTTGCTACTGATTTTTTTTATTTATTTTAATACGTGCTGAGTACACACTAGTTGCAGCCTTTCAACAAGCTTTAGTGTTTTTGTTTTTTTTCTGATATTTTGTTTGAAATATATAAAAAAAAAAACGTTCAGTAAATTCAATTGTAACAGATTGGAATATTTCACATTATACATAGTTACGTAGTAGTTAGTGGCTTTGATTTGCCGGTTGCGTAATTGTTCAACATTTACCCTCTTTTATTTTTGTAAAAACAATGTCGTTTCCAATTAAATTTTTATCTCTTCAAAAGTCGGAATTAGAGTATGAGGTAGGTATTAGGGGCACGACTCCCGGGACCACAGTTCAGGAGTTGCGCAAGCAGATTTGTAAAGTCGGGCCTTTGTTTCCTTCTGAGGACATCTTGGATAGCCATTTGTCAGTATCTGAAGATTTAATAGGTGTAAATGAAGTTTTGGTTAAAATTGATTCCAACATGTTGCCAAACCCTGACCGGAATTTGGTTTTACGTACCCAAAATTTACTTCATCATATTTACCATCGTCTTAATCGTATTGTGTGCGATGAAATTACAAGGCCATTATACGACGAATGTGTGTCTAGGTTTAAGGAATATTTAGTAAAATTCGAGTCCCTTAAGGATTGTAGTGTAGACAATTTAGCTATTTTGTCGAAAACCGATGCGTCACAAATTAGTAGTCCCCTGAACATAACCGTACAATGTGATCGTGGCACTTCAGCGGAGATCAGTAAACTAAAATATGATGGCAAAACTTGTGTTCGTGCTTTTATTCAGCGCGTGACAGAATTTCGCGAAGCAAGAAATATTTCAAGTCCTAGTATTCTTTCACTGGCTACTGAAATTTTTTCGGGTGACGCTCTGCACTGGTTTAGGAGTGTTAAGGACCAAGTTACTGATTTCGATAATCTTGTTGAACTTTTGAAGCGTGACTTCGACCGGCCTGATTACGATTACAGGTTGTTATCCGAAATCAGATCAAGGACTCAAGGAGAAACAGAAAACATAACCATATATTTGTCAATTATGGCAGGGTTATTTTCACGCTTGTCAGAGTCGCCTTCGGAAGACTATAAATTAGAAATTATCTTACATAATGTTCGTCCTGCCTATGCTAATATCCTAGCTTCTTCACCTGGCATTAAAACCATTGCTGATCTTAGATCGGTCTGTCGCAATTACGAGGATGTTCAGGCTCGTTTAGCTTATTTTCATGAACCTCCTAAAGTTACTACAGACACTTTAGCACCTGAATTCGCTTACAATGGGAATAACAAAACCAGGGTAGACACTAGACAACAAAACAATAATAGTACAAATTTTAATAACAATAAATACTTCCCTATGAATAAAAAACCTTATAATAATATAGATAACACTCATAAGTATGAAAGTTATGTTCATGCGGTTGACGTGGTTGATGTCAAACCTCGATTTTGCCCAAGGTGTCGAGTTGATACTCATCACTTGCGACAGTGTCCGGCTGATAAGAGTGTAATTTTTTGTTTTGCTTGTGGCCGTAAAGGTGTCAAAGCACCTGATTGCCCTGACTGTGCGAATAACAAGCAATCAGGTTCAAAAAACTAGATAGGAAGAATTGTGTCGATACTACAACCGTTAAAACAAATGTTGATGAGTGGAACTCATGGCTCCAAACAATTAAATTGTATTCTCAATCTTACAGAATCGACACAATTCTACAAAATACTTCTACAAATGATTGCCGCCCTTATGTCAGTATTTCAATAATAAATGTTTCTATGTCCGGTCTTCTTGATTCAGGGTCGGCTGTTACTATCTTAGGCAATCAAGCTCATAAAGTTTTATTAAGTCAGGGCTTACCTTTGGTTAGTGATTATGGAGTAACAGTTTCTGCTGCGGGTGGCCAAACCTTAAAAAGTATTGGTTTCATGAACTTACCTGTTCATTTTGAGGACCGATTTAATTTTATTAAGGCTTTTGTTATTCCCGATGTTAACACCGATCTTATCCTTGGTGTAGATTTCTGGCGCAAGTTCGAAATTTGTCCTAAATATTTACATGCTATTACATTAGATAATTCCAATCGTAAGAGCAGCAGCGATCGTAAGTCAGTCGTTCAAAGCTATGACACGTTGAGTGATTCAGAGAAGTCTTTGGCTGACAGCATTATTGAACAGTTCAAACAAATTTCTTCGGAACGTAATGGCTTAGGTAAGACCACGCTTTTAACACATAAGATTGACACCGGTAATGCTCAGCCAATCCGTCAGCGCTATTACAGAATGTCACCAGAAAAACAGCGTATTCTGATCGAACAGGTAGACGAAATGTTAGCCCTTGACGTGATTGAGCCATGTGAAAGCGCCTGGTCTTCTCCAGTCCTGTTAGTAACCAAAAAAAACGGGCAACCAAGGTTCTGCCTTGATAGTCGCAAGCTTAATTCTATAACCAAACGCGATGCCTATAATTTACCCTACGTCTCCGAAATTTTGGATAATCTTCGTGATGCTCGTTTCCTGTCTAGTCTGGATTTATATAAGTCATTTTGGCAAATCGAAATTAATTCACCAGAGGATAGAGACAAAACCGCATTTTACGTTCCTAGCCGAGGAACGTTTCGTTTTAAGAGAACCGCTTTTGGACTTACCAACGCTCCTGCAACTCAACAGCGACTTGTCGATTTACTTTTCCGCGAGTTCGATTTGCAGGTGTTTGCCTATCTTGATGACATTATAATAGTCAGCAAAGACTTTGACAGTCACGTGGCTCTCCTACGCAGAGTTCTTGATAAACTAAGGCAGGCTAAATTGACAGTCAACCTCGAAAAATGTAATTTCTTCAGAAGTCAACTTAAATACTTGGGTTATGTTGTGGATAATTGTGGATTACGCACTGACCCTGAAAAAGTGGAGGCTATCCTTAACTATCCGACACCCTCGTGTCGTAAGGACTTAAAACGCTTCCTTGGTACAGCTACTTGGTACCGTCGTTTTGTGCCCAACTTCAGTACAATAGCTGGTCCTTTAAATAAGTTGACTTCAAGTAAGAAAGGCGCCCCTCCATTCAGTTGGTCACCTGAAGCTGATGTTGCGTTCAAAAAGCTAAAACAGTGCTTGGTTACCGCTCCAGTTCTTGCTTGCCCTGACTACGATAAACCATTTGAAGTTCATACGGATGCCAGCAACTACGGAGTTGGTGCTATGCTTACGCAGACCATCGACGGTAAGGAACATCCAGTAGCATACATGAGCAAGTCTCTTTCGGCCGCGGAAAAGAATTATAGTATCACGGAGCGTGAAACATTAGCCGTCATAACTGCCTTGGAACATTGGAGGTGTTATTTGGAGAACGGTAAAGCATTCACTGTTTATACAGACCATAGTGCTCTAAAATGGTTTCTGTCTCTAAATAATCCTACTGGTAGGTTGGCGCGTTGGGGAGTTCGTTTGTCGGCCTTTAATTTTGAACTCAACCATCGTCGCGGCGTCGACAACGTGATTCCAGATGCGCTTTCTAGATCTGTCCCTGTGAGTGCCATCAACACTTCGGGTTCTTACTTGAAAACCAGTGATTCTTGGTATAAGTTAAATTATAACGGTTGTTTGAACAAGCCACAAAATTTTCTAAATTTTCTTATCAAAAATAACAGTTTATATAGACTATCCAAAAATAAGCATGAACTTACCACTGAGTTTTCCTGGAAGGAGGTCGTTCCGATGGAGTTACGTAATGAAATCATAAACGAGAATCATAGTGAGCCTACGGCTGGTCATCTAGGTATTTATAAAACTTATCGTCGTCTTACGTTACGCTATTTTTGGCCTGGTATGTTTCAGGATGTGGTAAAGTTCGTTAGTAGTTGTACTAAGTGTTTGGCTTACAAGGCGCAGAACCATCAACCCTTAGGTGAAATGGGTCGGCCAAAACATTGTTCTCGCCCATTTCAAATGATTTCTATAGATTTAATGGGACCACTTCCAGTTAGTAAGAAACAAAATAATTATATTTTAGTGGTCACATGCTGTTTTTCAAAATTTTGCAATATTTTTCCCATTAGACGAGCAACATCAGATGTAATCATTAAAATTTTAGAAGACTCAATATTTCTCGTGCATGGCATTCCACAAACCATATTTATGGATAACGGTAGTCAGTTTATAAGTAGGGCAACTGAAGGTCTTTTCAAAAAATACAACATTCCAAATGTTTATTTTACACCTAGGTATACACCACAGGTTAATAGCGTGGAACGTTATAACAGAACTATAATTACCTGTATTTCAACTTTTGTAGAAAACGATCACAGGTCTTGGGATATTTTCATACCTAAGATTCAATTTGCTATCAATAGTTCGGTCAGCGAAGCAACTGGATTTACGCCATCGTTTTTAGTTTATGGCAGAGAGCTAGTAACCTGCGGTTCACACTATACTGACTCGGATTTGGGTAGCGAGTTGTTTTTTTTACCTAGAGACGTATATGCGGAAAATTTGGGTTGTTTGTCTACGGTCTTTGATCAGGTGCAAAGCAAGTTATGGCAGGCACATATTAAAAATACTTCTCATTACAACCTTCGCCGGAAGCCAGCTGAATTCGCAGTTGGTGATGTTGTGATGAAAAAGACGTATTTTCTAAGTGATAAGGACAAAAGGTTCAGTAAGAAGCTAGCCCCAAAATTTATTAAATGCCGAGTCATTGCAAAGAGATCTCCACTTGTTTATGATTTGGAGGACATGTCAGGAAAGAATATAGGAACTTGGCATATAAAGGACTTTAAAATTAATAGGATTGAATAAGTAGTTTTAGAAATGTGTAAAGATACATAGTTACTGAAATAGAGCTTTCGAATTTTAATACGGAAGGTAATAAAATTCTTAGTAGGCGAGGGGGATATGTAACGTTGCAGTTACATGATACCTAATAATAATAATAAAACTAATATTAAAGTTAATAATTAATAAGTAAATAATAATAAAGTATTCTTAAATATTGTACAGTATTGTAAAGTGGTGACTGTACCGCCCGCAGCGATCTTTTGTTTCCAGCTAGGACCGGTTCGTTTTTTTTACTAACGTCTCTGTGCGCAAGGTGACCGCTAGCAGATTCATTAAGCCACGCAATCCCAAAGCAGGCGCACGTCGCTCGGTGTAAAGGCTGGCAGATAGTCT